>OY728128.1:1051044959-1056044959 GCA_963277665.1 Viscum album
AAAACTCTTCTTCCTGCTCTGATCTGTTCTCATGTGTTTTTGTATCAGCTGAATTTTTTCTGCCAACTCTTATACCAATTCTGGTACCATCATCTTCCTTTCACCCACTTCATCCCAGAAAGCTGGAGTTCCACACTGCTTCCCGTATAACACCTCAAATGGTGCCATCTGTATACCGGAATGAAAACTGTTATTATATGAAAATTCATCCAAAGAAATATGTTAGTCCCAAATTCCCTAATAATCCACCGAAAAAGCACGTAGCATATCTTCCAAATCATGAATTGTTTGTTCTGACTGCCCATCTGATTGAGGATGAAAAGCTGTACTAAAATTTAATTCATTACCCAATGACTTCTGAATGCCTTTCCAAAAGTTAGAAGTAATCCTGTGCTCACGATAAGATACAATGGAGAGGGGAACTCCATGTAACCTGCCTATCTCATTATGGTACAATAGAGAATGTTGATCTAGAGAGAAAGTATCTTAAATAGGAATTAAATGAGAAGATTTAGTTAATCGATCAACAATAACCCAGATTTCATTATTACCTGGAGATGTCCTTGGTAATCCCACAATAAAGTCCATGGATGTATTCTCCCATTTCCACACTAGCACTGGTAGAGGCTGAAGAATCCATTTCGGTAACTGCCTCTCTGCTTTAACTTGTTGACATGTCAAACACTTCAGTGTAAAATCAACAAAGTCTCTTTTCATTCCGTCCCACTAGTAATACTCCCGAAGATCTCTATACATCTTAGTACTTCCAGGATGAACTGAAAACATAGAGCTATGAGAATCACATAAGAAATATAAATTCAAATGTGAATAACACGGCACACACAATCTCTTCCCAAATCTCAAAACATAATCATTATCAATGTTGAATTCAGGAAACTTAACCTTCTGAACCAGCTCTACCTTTTTGTGCAACTCACTGTCTTGCTTCTGTGCTTGCTTAATTCTGTCTGATAGAGAAAATTTCACTAATACCTAAAACTAAATAGAAGGACATCCTACACCAACAACTTCTATGCAAAATTTCATCAAATCCTTAACCAAAGTATCATGTTCCAAATGCAACATTGTTAATGAATCATTACTTTTTCAACTCAAAGCATCAACCACTTTATTTTCTTTTCCTGGATGGTAATGAATTGTACAATCATAATCCATGATTAATTCTAGCCATCTCCTTTGTCTCATGTTCAATTCTTCTAGAGTGAATATATACTTTAAACATTTTTGATCGATATATATTTCACACTTTACTCCATAAAAATGATGCCTCCAAATTGTTAAAGCAAAAACAACAAAAGCTAAATCTAAATCATATGTAGGGTAATTTACCTCATTAGTTTTCAACTGAAGTGAAGCATAAGAAATTACCTAATCATTCTACATTAGTACGCAACCATGTCTTTTCAGTGAAGCATCACTGTAGATAACAAACACCTAATTCCTTGAAGGTAGTGCCAAAACTGGAGCATTCACCAATCTTCTTTTCAATTCCTGAAAATAATCATCACATTTTTTTGTCCAGATAAACTTAAAACCCTTCCGAGTTAGCTTAGTCATTGGACTAGATAACCATGAAAAACTTCTAACAAACCTTCGGTAATAGCCTTCCAAACCATGGAAACCACGAATCTCAGTTACATTTGTGGGTCTTGGCCATTCTTCAACAACCATTGTTTTTTCAGGATCAACAGTTATCCCATATTTTGAAAAAATGTGACCAAGGAAAGAAATTTCTTGCAACCAAAACCCACAATTTCTGAATTTTCCATACAATTTCTTTTCTTTCAAGGTTTGAAAAATAACCCTTAAATGTCTTTCATGCTCCTCTTTAATTTTAGAAAACACCAAAATATCATCAATAACTTCAACCAACATTTTTCACCTGAGTCATCACTGCAACAAACTATTTAGTTCTGATTCTGACCATCTCAGGATACTGATTTGAAAGGTCATTCTACTATATATTCCTTCCCAGAAAAGTTTCTCTATTTCATTTATGAAAAAGCATTCATAACACAGATATATCTTAGACGAAGCAACATGGTAATCGTCAAATGCTATATCATTTCAATTTGACAATAAAAAAATATTTTTGGATAATCATTTAATATAATTCTAACTCCTAATGTTATCTAAACCGACCTCTGATACCAACTATAAGGCCCTGGCCTTAAAACTTTCCTAATATTGAATTAAATGAATAATTCACATTGAGGATCTTTTCAGGTTTCGAGTTTTAGAGAATTAGATCATAAATCATGAATTACATTCCACATTTAAACAAAGAGTTTACATAAAAGATAGTACATGTTTTTCCCCATCAACGGAAACATATTTAAAATAAAACATGGATTCTTTATTGACACTTCCATGACACTATCATTATATCATGTACCTTTCCCTTGACCTGTGAAAAACATTTCAAAAACATGGGATGACTATAAACACTCAGTAAGGGATATAAAAATATGGAAAGGAAACATGAGTAAATGTATTCATAAGAATGAAATCATGCTTTACCAATAAAACATAATCACTTCAACATACCCCAAAAAATCATGAATAAATCATAGAAATCATTAGACATAAAGGTAACTTGAGGCATTCATAACATTCTTACGTAGAGAGTAACCCTCTTGGTTACGTTTGGAATACCCATCAGAGTATATTCCCTAAATCTATATGGAGAAACCTTAATGTTTAACCCCTTCGCGTTACCCAATGCATTAAAGAGCTATATCAGGCTCACCCGCACTTAGTTTATCACGGAACCACCCGTCTTCATAATAATGCCAATGAACCATAACAAAATCGTATCACATAAATCATGCATAAAAGAAACATAAAATTTCCACTTTTCAATCACAATATATAAATACAACACATTGATATATAAACATTATGAAAACCATTTTCAATACCAAAATAAATGAAAATTAAAACATGGTATTTATTTTTCATTAAAAAAAGGTACGGCTTATTGTGGAAGCCGAAACTCAATTAATGGTCATGGCAGCAGAGAAGTTGTTGTCGCCGCATACGTATGACAAAAACATTCCCTTTTGTCATTTTGTACAACGCATTGTATAAAAAAATATTCTTTTTGGATAAACGTAAATTTCAAAGGGGTTTATACACCGTATAAAATAAGGTTGTGTATAAAACAAAATATGCCTCAATGAAAGGAGATTAAGACGAAGTCCCATACCTCGGGTCCGGCTTGATTTGATCATTCTTTAACCTCTTGAATTATAAACATGAGTTAATTTATACTTTCTTATGAACCTTTTTGAATTTCATTATTCCTTTTATATCAGTTATTACTATGTCATGAACACTATGCAATTATTTAAGTTAATAACGGTTGTTTTAACGATCATTGGTACTTGAGTCAAAAATAAACTTTTTATTGTTACAAGTTGTTCATGTATACATTATATCCAGAGTTATACTCATGATTTATATATAATATATATCATACATATCCATAATATACATGAATTTATAATATTACATAACGTTTAGAGGTATGAAATGAAATGCACTGCTCATGGAGACGGTAAGCCGTACGTACGCATGAATGCTACTTTCATTTCTATTTCCTATTTTATGGAATGGAATCATAATGATATAAAGGTATATAATAATTCCAGTATAATATAATATATAATATCATTAATTAAATCATTTATACGTCCCACATATGGAATTAACGAATCAAATCACTTTGAGGGGGCGGTAGTCCGCACTTCCTAAAATGAAGATATCGAGTTTACCCATAATGGTAACTATAAAGGTATGCAATAAAAGAAAAATACCGAACCTTAAGTAAAAGATAAACATATTATATATAATATATAAATATTTTCACATTTAATGGCCACCTTTGAAGGTGTTATATGAGTGTTGAACAATCATCGTTTCGTGAGGCAGAAATTCGCCATCCACAGAAACAGTATGTTCTTTAACCATTAGATGTAGTTGTGTGTAAGTGTAGCTAGAATACTTCTTATAACAACATCCTAGTATATTTTAGATATGGGTATTGTTAAAAAAGAAAGGAAAAAAAGACTTTACAGGGTTGAAGAAGCAAAATAAAACATAAGAACACAAGAAAAAACAATACCTTTAAAACAGGCAACTATTTTTGATTTGAGCTCAAAGGCTTTCTTGAGAAGACTTCTGCCCAATGTGAGGCTTTTAAGAGTTATAGAGGGATGTGGAGAGACAAAATGGGCAGGGTTTAGCCAAGAAAAAGGCTTTTGAAGTGTGGATAAGGAGGTAGAGGTGGGGGCCTTTTATAAGAGGATAGGAGGGGAACACTTGGAATGTTACAAAATGTTACTTTATTTTCAAATGACTTTCAGATTTTAAAGGTCCCACATTGATGTATTTAAAAGATAAGGTGATAAGGGTTCGAAATATACTCATCCAATAGGTCTTTGACAAGTTTATGTTATATTTGTAACATTATATTTTCGTTTTATTTAAATCCTGTATTAATGAAGTAATCGCTGCATCATCATGATGTCATAAATACTTTTATATATTTAATGTCTAAAAATTATAAAAAAATACTATGATTTAGGAAATCTTTTTATCTATACAATGAAAAGTTATAGTCAAATACCTGACTTGTATAACCCCATTTAAAAATTGTTTTAGTAAAATAACTCATGTTTTTGACATTTTTGCTTTAACATTAAATTAAAAGATATTAATGTCATTTTCCTACCAAAGTGGCTTCATGGGGTCCCCAAGTTGACCCATGGATTTTCTAGTTCGTCCATGACACATAAAATAATGGTAGGACATGTGTATAGGTCATTTTATATTATTAAAACATTATTCTTACCTTAAATTACACTAATTACCTCTCATCGCGATAAAAAACATTAAAGTTACTATTCACCAAAAAAATATTTTAATCCCATTGAACGACATTTCACTTCTTAATGAAAACCATGTATGTCAGATTTTTTAAAATCAAAACATAGAGTTGGTAAAATTTCATTTAAATGAAAAATCAGTTTTTTAAGTACCACTTTCTGGTTTCACTATTCATCAGAAATTGATGTTTTTCCGAAAAATACCAAAACTTCACCCTAAGATATATTTGATATTCCGAATTCAAAAATTATGTCTATTTTAAAAAATTCAAAACATATAAGTTAAATTAATTAATTTAATAATTAATTCCCGTTGTCAGAGCAAATAGGGTGTTTTTATGAAACAATAAGTATCAAAAGATTGACACTAGTTTAAGTCCAATTTCAAAGTGAAATTAATGTCAACGACCAGTATTGAATTAAATAGTAAAAATTTATTCTAATTGAACTTCAAAACAAATTCAAAAGATAATGTAATCATATAAATAAATTAGATTAAAAAGTGGTTTTGAATTAAAATACAACATTTTTCACTATTCATTAAAAAATGAAATTTATCGGAAAAATACCAAAAATTTATCCAAAGTAAATTTAAATGTCCCTATAATAAAGAATAAGTTTATTTCGAAAAATAGTGCTTATAAAATTGTCAAAAGATTAATTTAAAATGGTTTTCCATCAAAAGGCAGTAAAATAATCTTTTAAAAATTTTAATGTATTACATGCTTAAGATTGGATTTATTCTAATTTTAAGCCTCTAAAACACTATCTAATTCATTAATAGACATAGATAAAAATATCTATTATTAATTAATTACTTGGGATGTTAAACATCCTCCTCCTTTCACCTAATTAGAATTGAAATCTGCATTCAAATGTGAAGAGTGGTCTCTCATTCTTTAATGTTGATGTCAGCTTTTTATATAGATTTTAAATCCATGGCCAATATAGCATAAAATTCCATCAAAGTAAGTAAGGAATGATTTTATGGGAGGTTCATTTAAAAAAAACCAAGGGGAATTTATCAAAATTGGATACAACAAGGACCCCATTTTCTATTCTCATAGAAAACTTGAAATCTAAATTTTGAGGTGTTTTTTGATTTTCTCTACCAAAATTACATGATATGAATGATTTCATTAAACCATAATCAAAAGGTTCATTTTATATTATTTAATGAATAACTGGTGTTATAATCACTACATCATTGTCATGATCCACATATGTTATTGTGATGGAATATGAAATTCCTTTCTTATTTGGATTTGGTGGCGGATGATGTTGATTACCCTTTAGAACTAAATATTTAGTGAACAGATTGGAATAGTTCTCATTCTACAAACACTTGATTTATTGAACCATTGTTCGTTCTAAACATTCACTACCCATATTGTCGAAATTACCCATTTCTCTTTGTTATTCATGATCATGGTGTCCTTTTATCCTTCACACGCATCATTTCACGGTTCCATTCAATTAATTTCATAGATGTTTCTTCCAGCATTATTTGACATGTGAGTGGTTACGTTATCTTCCCATCATTGTAATCAGATCCTCCAACATGAAATATCATATTTTGTTTCTAATCACCACATACGTGGATCCACCCACCATGCTCCATTTCTACTTTGAGAGAACATCTATCAAATTCTCAATAACTAACAATTTCTAAAATTACTAAAGCCTTCCGAATGTGTTTTTTTTAAAATCTAATGATTCAATTTATTTTTCAACCATTGTTGATGAAAACATGTTCATTTTTATAATTCTGATTTTTTTTGTATTTCATGATATATTTTCTTCTTTTTTCATCATCTCTATAAATTAAATCTTCATATTTGTATGAATAATTCAATGGAAATAATTATTAATAAATATTTTCTTAATTTTATAAATCTCCATCTATTCGACTTTATCATTTGGAATAATGTTCTTAAACCTCCCACATCATTGATCGGTCTATCCATCCAAATGGTAAATGGATAGACTAATCATCTCCATATAATAACTATGATGCACAGAAATGATCATCACTATTGATTTGACCTACTATTTCATGATTATTGGATCTAAATATCCACTAGATGTCTGTGATGAATGATGTATAGAAGACATGATAACCAATTACCCCCTTAGGTGAATGAGTAAGTTCCACATTATTCATGTTATTATTCATAGAATGTGATATGTGGGTAATTATCACCATGAAATTTTGAACTCAACCTCCAAAGTCCTTAGGGAGGTTGATTGGGAAACACAAAATCATCCCTCACAGGGACTATTGTCCTCGTTTCTCCTCTTTCCCACCCTTTATTAAAATAGAAAACGTTCAAAAACATATTTCAATATGTTAGTAATAAATGAATTAATCATTAGTTGAATTATGATTAAATTAATATCTTGTGGTATCCCTATGTTCATAATTTTCTAAGGTCAAGCTTATTTGGTGCATTTAAATACTAGGCCAAATACTATGTGTTTAAAATATTATTATCAAATACTAAATTCAAAATTATTGGAACCATGATATTATACACAACATACAGACCCTATATTTCCTCGTATTATTTTCACATATAACACATGTGAATTATCATAATATCATATTTATTAAAAAAATCTATATACATTTTCATAAATATTTCATCTTATATAATATGAGACATCATATTTACCAATTCAATTGATCACCATATAATTTTAGGCGAACTTATCACATCATAACCATTATATAATAATGCTTGTCACATAGATCATATATCCATCATAGACATAAAATAACCCCTTGAATGAAAATGGGTTTCATGAAAATTTAATAATGTAAAATTTTATTAATAAATTATATTGTTCCCAAAATATTAAAGTAATAAAATTCATCATATAATAATAATTTGTCTTTATTAAAGTGGAATCAGTATCAAGAGAGTTAGATATTGTGTGTTTTGAAAGAATAATTATTTTGGAAAATTATATTCATTTACCCCAAAATCACATTGAATGAAATTTTACCCATTAAATGAAATTTAATGTATAATGAAATTATATTTTAGTATTATTAATGACGATAAACAGAGAAATTTGTCAAGAAATAGGAAATTCCAAAATAATTGAAATTGGGTTCAATAATCCCCTAAACTTAACATTGAAGGATTTATTCACTTTAATATCAATGATAATAATATCATACTCATTGGTTAATAAATATATATCATATTATAATTGTATGTGAATAAATATTATTATAATAAGTTTAGTTATGTATGTTTTTTTGAGTAACAAGGTTAAATTCCATCATTCTTAGAGTGTTAATGTTCTTGATTTTCATGATTGTTTTTCTTGTGTACATGTATAATATTTCATGTAAAATTAGGATAGTTATCAAGATCATAGATTATATGTTATTAATTAAATTAAATAAGATTAAATGATCCTATATATAAATTTTTTATATTTCATGGGGATTAATATTTATATTAATAGACAATGAAAATGATTTAATTTATTAGGAAAATTTTACGAACAACACAGACTCATTTAATATTATTTAATATCATGTTTATAAAAATTTCATCTATAACATTATATAAAATATCATGTGTACAAAAAAATTATTTAACTATAATAATGGTTTTATGACCAGCTTTGAAGGTGGTAAATGATAATTGAAACATGTCGTCCTTGAAGGTGATAACTCAATACCTCTCAAACGATGTATCCATTTTTAAAATAAAATGTATATGACAAGAGTTTTGATGAAAAATTATTCCATTAAAATAATAACATTCCATTATATATATAACATAGTGGTTATCTTGCAACATGTTTATGGGGAGATGAAGGGAGAATAAAAAATTAAATAAAAAAATTAAAATAAACAAAAGAGGATTTTACCTCTTGAATTATTCAGCTTGAGATACTCCATAGTAAAATTGGTTTTATTATTTTTTTAAGATGAATGGGTCCTAGAAATGTGTTATGGGACTGTGATTAATAATGAATTAGAATCGGAAATGGTTTAAGGCTTGGAAGGTGGAAGAAAAACAAGTGGTGATAGGAGGTATTTATAGGGGGAGGAAAGGGTGTTCTTTATTATTCTATTCATTACTATTTTATATTGGACCAGGAATACGAATAAAATGAATCGTACCACAAAATATGTTAAAATAATGAATTAATGATTATGATTTTTGATTAACATAATCTATTATTCAATAATTAATAATTTGTCTAAATATTGAAAATTATTTTTTTCACTACTCTCCAAAATACCAACTATTTTAGAAAACGATGATAAATCACCAGAAATTTTTTTCAATGTATATACTTCAAAAATTAAATCCATTTAATTTGAATAATTTTATAAATACCTATTATTTGGGTACTAATTATAAACAACATTTATTTGGAAAATGCAGATACTAGAATTATAACCGATTTATGACTCATTGTAAAATAAATTAATGTCTGATAAAATTATATTATAATTATAAGGTAAATTTTTTTGATATATGAATACATTTTATAAAAAAAATATTTTAAAAAATTATAGTAATTATAATATTTTTAAAAATATTAATGATTTATAAAAATAAATACACTTTATAGATTGTTTTTCAATAATTTATTCCATTAACTAGGATATATTTATATCATATTATAATTTATAAAATTTATAAAATTTATTTAATCATTCATAGGTGATGTATAATAGAATAATGTGGATATTAGTTATACTATATGTAAAAAAATAGATGTAAGAGTTTCAATTAGTTAGATGCCCCTATGTATTCAGTATATTAGAATCCTTTTCAGTATTAGAGGTCTTGTATTTAGGACATTCACTATTTTTATAAAAAAACATTACTCAAAAATGTGATTTATTTTTTGTACATATATATAGAATAAATTATTTACCTTTTTTTCATGATTCTTGTGTGTGGAAATGTGTGCATGAGTACAAGTAATTTTGGGTTACTCCTATCATGTTTTTGACATTCCCAATCATACCTAGTCATCAGCATCTATCGTATTAGAGGTTGTGCGAGGTGTAATTAATATCTTACCACTATTCGAGATGGCCATAGTTGGTCAGATCATGAAAGAATCATATTAGGGGATGTCACACAAAAAAATATTTTTGTTTTATTTTATTTATTTATTTTCTTATATTTAATCATTGGATTTCAAGGGTTTTTGAAATAATGACATTTTGAGGTGGATTGAAGAAGTTTCAAGGATTGTGAATGGTTATGATAAACCCTATACCAACCTAGTGCATGCCATGTTTCCTAAATAGTGTATCTATCTAGAGTGTGAAACATGGAAAACGGTCTTGAACCCCTTCCTTAGAGATTGTAAAGTCCCGCCCACTTGGGATAGAGGTAGCCATATGGTTGGTCGATAGTCTTTCAAACCATGAGGTATTATTTTGTTTTAAAAAATTTTACATAAAAATGTTTTACTCATATTTGAATTATAATTATAAATATAATAATAAATATTGTTATTATTATAATTACTAATATTATTTTATTATAATCATTAAAAATTAATACCTTCAGGGGTTCAAAAATCACATGACCAACTTCCACATCCCCTATCAACATTTAAACCCCAATTTCCCACTCCCTCATGAGCATGGGGTCCCTATCCCACTCCATTGGGTCCTAATTTGTCAAACAAATTTTAATTTAGATTATCCCCAATAATTGAATCTCCCCTCAACCTCCTTTATTCCACTTTAATTTTGGGTTTATCATTCCTCTATATTGGTTCACATAGAATAGATGTAACATAACCATATTTTGGGTATTTTATTTGGAGGTACATGGTTTTTGGGGATCATAGTTCTTGGATACAGTCAGTTCATTAGATGGGTAATGAAAGAAATGGATACACTATTTTTTTCATGTAGGTATTCATCCATTTTAATTCTTTGCCTTAAATTTATCATAGAGGTTTTTACATTTTCCCCTATTTTTCTTTAGTTGAATTTGCACCGCTATTTTGTAGGTTTACCTCCACACATATGAAAGTGTTAGTCATATATATAAAAACACTTTTTATATATTATCCTATTATGAGGGGAATATCTAAATTACTACGTGATGAATATATATATATATATATATAACCATATATGAATGCATGTTTAATCATAAATGATTGGTTTCCTATTTCAATTTTAAATATATGTTTGGCTGGATGTATGTTCCCTATATACAAAACATTAATTATAATTCATTTATTTTTTTATGGTCTCAATATTGATTATCATTGTTATATGTAATTTAAATTCTATAAAAGGGATTTTAATTATTGGGATTTAATTTTCACTTGATTCACATGTTTTACCTAATCATCTAATAGATGTTCTCTTTTCTATAAATGTTTTAATCTAATTTAATAATGGATGAATTTTAATTTTTTCATTGATTTTCCAAATTAAATATGTTTTTAAATTTTAATGTGAAATGGTTGGTTGGAACCAACCATTTTTATTTGGAAATTAATATCCATTTTAGAGAATTACCCTTATATTTTAAATTTTATGTGTGACAAATTTTTGACAAGTAATGTATTCGCAATGTTGGAAATTGTGATTTATTGTGTATTTTGGAAAGGTGTTGGGGTTGTGCTAAGAATGGGAGTTCGATGTTGAGAAATTGGATGATGTTTTCATTTGATGTATATTTAATGCACATATATTCAATCTTGAATAGAACTCACCAAAATTTGAATAAATCACAAGGGATCCCTGGGTATCTAGGTAGGTTTTTAAGGAAAATTACACTATAGTTGTTTGTAGTGCACTGACCTTACATCCACAATGGATTACACCATAACACAAAAAATACAACATGGTGATGCTTTGGGGACTGTTAGATCTTTGTATTAAACCACCCTACAAATTCATGAATGAGAATGTATAATTTTGTATAATCACTATGAGTATAAGGATCATAGAACCCCAAATAACAATGGGATTTTCTAGGATGGATTCTGTCTTTTACTCATTTTACATTGTATAATTTAAATTTATCATTTATTTATTTCATTAACATTAATAAAAAATGAATATAACTATTTAAATAACAATGTTTTATAGAGCATGAAATTCATATTTCATATTGAAATGTTTCCTTCAATGTATTATTCTATTACTAAAGGGATTCTTGAATTTATATTAGTATTTTTATATGTATTTCAATATATAAAAATGAAAAGATTTTTATAATATTTCATTCTTTACAAGTTTTAAATAGAGATAGAAAACCATACATTGGTAAAGTTATATTTTAAAAAAATATTGAAATGGTTTTATATCTAATGGTAATTCAACAGGCATGGTTTTATTTTGGAATCCACAGAGAGCCAATTTTTAGGATCTTAAATATTTTTTTAACATTTTTTAGCTATGGATTTAACCATATAGGGTTCCCTTGTGTGGAGAGTGATGTTATATGTTGGAGGTGACCCTTGATGTACCATGGAGGTATCTATAATTGTAATTTAATTCATTACAATTACTTGTGTTTAGTTTTATTATGCATTTATTATTTACTTTTTTCCTATATTTGATAAATTTATTCCATTGGAATATATTTGATCCCTAACACTAGTTTACTTCCCTAGAAGATAGTGAACCCCACATCATCCTTCTCCTGGTTCGATATGGTTGACAGGTTCTAGGATTACATGATGTGGTTCAGGAAAAAATAGTATCTGGGGAAACTTCTTATTCTGTGATATAAAATAGATTATAGTTGGTTTTTATGGAAATCATGAGTTTTTTCATGGGTTGGTTCTTGATCACCACTCATCGAGATGTGACATGGGTCTCCTAGGGTAGTTGGGTTTCTAATGTTTTATGTGGTTTTGGTTTCATATTTTCATAATTTATTGAGTTTTATGATCTTTTTCATTTTTTGGGATGGTATTTCGAGGGAATTTGTGATACAATGTGAGAATACATGAAATATAAAACCATATGGTTCCTGAGTTTTTCGATTAATATACATCCAGTAGTTCTTTTATTCTTAGTTAATTGTCTGCTAAATTATGTGGCCATGTTATTCTTGACCAGTAGTTCTATGTTTCAATTTTCTTGGGTGATTCTGTAATCTTATTTTTGTCGGTGTGAGTGGATTTTGAGAAGATTTTTTGAAATGTTTTTAGAGTGAAATGGGTTTTAAAAGAGAAAATTATTATTTATGATTGGATTTCTTGTTTAAAAGGGGATATGGTTGTGTTTATATTTTATTATATGTTGATGGTTTATATGTCATTTCAGCTAATGGAAAATGAAAGGGTATAATATTATGGGGAATATGATTTTTTATGATGTTTTTTAACTAGATGATGATTTTAACGTTTAAATTATGAATTGGATTTGAATTTGGGGTAATTTCAAACTGTTTATTTTTAAAAAATGGTTCTTGTACTTTTTATCATTCTGTTATAGATTTTGTTTAGTTAAGATTATATTTTTGTTTTATTGTCTTTTTTGATGTGCTGATTTATGGGCATTCTATTTTGTATAAAAGAGTAACTGTACATGTTTTGGTACTATGTTTATTTGGTTTTGTGATTCATATTTTTTAGAGTATTACCAATATAATTAACATGAAGATATATAAGGTACCCCTTTAAATATGTAGACTTTTCTATTATAGTAATATATTGGTGGATCCTATATATTCTCAATCGTTGAATTTTTATTATTATTATCAATTTACATTAGATATTTTATAGTGTCTTAGGGAAGGGAACCATTCATAAAGACACCTTTTCACACATATCCCACATACACTTAAACCATACACTCCACATAAATCGTAAATTTCAAAATAAAATGTCAAAAAGATGAATTCAAAACAAACCTCTATTATCCACCTCTAACCATGAGCTATACACCCTTAAAAAATAATCTATTATACATTAAAATGAGACATTAATCCAAGATAGTCAGTCATGTTGCTACTTTCCCCCAACATTAGTTTCGTCGTCATCATCATCTTATCCATTGGTGAGGATAACAAGAATCTTGAGATGACTTCTACTTCATCTAAATCCATATCCATTACCATGGAAAAACTAAACTGCTATACCATCACCTCCACTGACCATCATGAAATTTCCCAATAGTTATTAAAAAAATCAGAATCCCTCATAATTGAGAATGGAAAAAACTATAAACCATAGAAAAAAAATATTTTTAATATTATTGAGAAATAAATACTATAAAATACATAGAATAAGAACAAATCCCAATTTTCATATCCATTTACGACACTGAGAGATGAACATTAAATAAATAATGAGAATCAAGTGGAAAAATAGGATAAAAGCCATATAACATTGACTCTATTTAAATATACCACAAATCGCACCTCCTGTGAAACATACCACTCCCTAAACACATTTCCCGACTTCCATCGAATTTTTCACACTCGAACGACCTAGAACGAAAAAAGGTGAAGGAATCCATGGTTGGAAGGAGAGGCATAGAAGGAAAAAGGGAGAAAATATATCTTGGGACAAAGAGAAATAGTGGGATTACAATCCATAGGGTATCTAAAATAGAGATATTAACATATAATATTTGAAAGAACTATCGAGAAATGGGAAACAAGAGACCAATGATGACACCCTAGAATAATGATCCAAATAAACCATAACTGAGAATAATGATGGAGTGTCATTATGAGAATTAATCAGTAACACTTTATAGATATTTTTTAACATCATGAATGGATAATAATGGGGTCATGAATGATGCATAAGGTCAATAGAGAAGTATATGAAACCTGCGACAATGATGATGAAGCAATTAGAATATAATAAGAAGTTACAAAAATGTAATGAATGGAAGGATGATTATCATCCAATGATATATTCTCTAACCATAGGAGGAATTATAACATAGAATAGAGACTATCTCTCTCTCTTGAGTGAGTGCTAGGAGAGAGCAGAGGCATGTAGTGCCTTGATGAAGGTGGGTGTTACATTTGGTTTCTGAGAAATATATACATTGTGAGTTTCAGTGTTTTAAGGTATGTTTGATGAACTGATAATAGACTAAGGGATGTTGACCAATACATATTTATCTAGATTTTGGATGATTATTGTGATATTCAATACCACATTTGTCAAATTTTTTATTCATGAGTAAGTGAAGGAGAAGAAAGGTACATCACTCATTGATGCTCGACAAGGTCAACTGATGGAGAAGGGGAATGTATAACATATCAAATAAATTCTTTCATATTTTCTATAGATATTATTTCAAGATATATATTTGATGTTCCAAATTTTATGTTTGTTATTATCCTAGAGATCAATGATCAAGTAGTTTAATCTATGTAAAAGTCATATGGAATACTGTGGATGTTTATATTATAGTATATTTTTGTTATAAAAGAGTTTCCCCCTCTAAGGAGGACTATAATTCAGATGAACCTGTTCTAAAGAAGTATCAGTTTAGATTTAATAATATCATTCCTACTTCCACTCTCTTGTATTCTTGTAGTGTGTTCAGTTTAGAAACTCTGAGACATCATTCCACAATCTGCTTAAGTCTTGTTGTGGGCGTGGCTTATTTTATATACCGTATGGTATTTTATATGTTGTAGTGAAGATAGATAGAATTTATCTAGGGTATTATAATATATTTTATTATAGTTTAAAATTTTCTTAAATATATATAGGATATATCCACATGTCATTTAGTGAATATTTTTACATAGTTCACGAGGTTCTAGGTTTTCTTTATGTTTATCCAATATTATATCTCTGAATTTAGAGTGGCGGGAAGTAAAATTTATCACCTATGTGGATTTATATTTATGACAACTCATTTACATGGTGGATATAGAGTACACATTCGTGATATATATGTGTCGGTTAATGGTGTATTATGAACTATGAAAAAGATAGTCTTACATTCGATCAGTTTTAGTTTGTGGTTGGTATAATTTAAGTTATTATTATGTCTTCAAAATTATGTAATTGGGGCTGGGCTAAGATACTAGTTCATGTCTATATGGTAATACCCTTTTATTGTGGGCGAGACCAAATATGGGTCACGTTGATGTCTTCTCCTTTTTTTAGGATTAGCACGTGGAAATGAAAACACACGCCATGTGTTGTGGTATTATTATATCATGTTTAGTTTTTTAGTTTTTATTTATTTCCCTTCTTGGTTGATGAATTCTGAGGGTATGAATTTTGAAATGGTGGGGAGAATTATTACACCCCAAAATATAATTTAATTTATATTTATTTTTTTTGTAGATTTATTATATTTATTTGCATGGTTTTTTTAAAAAAATTGATTGTTTTACAGTGTAAAATGAAGGTGCACAATTAGGGAACTGTTAGTTGGAACTGGGTGATAGAATATTAAATAATATTAATCTTGATAATGACAAAATCAATATAAAAATATTTGGAATAAATGTTTGCATACCTACCTAAGATCCCTTATAGTCCCTTTACTATATGACAACGTCAAACCCGTAGTTGTGCATAGTCTGGCCGATTGTGTGGACAAATTGTTTGTTATACAATGATTTTAAAAAATTAACATTAAAAGAAAAACATTTTAGTCATATTATTAATATTATTATTTTTATAAAAATATGGGAATACATTATCAGATTCGTTTCCAACCTCTTGATATTCCCCTCCACTCTACAAGGCCAATAACCACTTCCCATCTCCCCCACGTGAATGATCTCCCCTTCCTACTCCCTTTATTCATGATTTTATGTCTTCTTTTTGAAGAGATCATCTACTATAAGATTTTATTTCCCTTATATTTTGTTTTTCAATTTTTTTTTCTATTCTATAGATTATTATGTTTGTCAACTAGATAGAACCGAAACCATTTGGTGGTTTTTTTTGATTCATGGTTCTTAAGAATTATTTGTCACTTTCTAGTTCATTTCGATCCACATCAACTTATGGTTGGGGATTCTCTTTTGGGATTGGCTATATTTTATTACGATTTTATTTCATTTCCTAAATTTTACATGATGGGTATTATGATAAATGAGTGCATGGTTTAATTCAATAGTTTTTTATAGATTGATTTTCATGTGGGTGACCATCACATATCTTCCTAGGTAATATATATATGCATATACCCTTTTGTATATATTCCCTCATAGTGATAGGAGTATCTACATCATATCAAGTGATATATATATATATATATATATATATATATATATTTGTGTGTGTGTTTAAAAATTCATGAGAATAAAATAATAAATTATTGGTTTCAAATTTACATCCCTAAAGAAAGTCTGTTTTTGGTAGGTTCCATGTGCCTATACCTTTAATTTGAATTCCAGGACATCACGATAGTTATAAAAATGTAGTACTATCAATATATGAACTTTATATTCAATAAAAAGTGTCTTTTAATTATTATAAATATATTTTCAATAACATCCCATCATTTTATGAAATGTATAAAAATTTATCCCTTTGATTAAGAATGTTTTTTTGAAAATAGTGCATTTTAAATGAATAATTGTTTTTATAAATGAAATTATTTATCAATTTTTAATTGGTACTCCTAGATTGGAACCTTCATCATTTTTTATGTAAAAGATCCCCCATTTGTAAGGAATGTTTCTTTTTTTTTGAAAGGATATGTGTTATGAATATGTCACATGTAATGACTTCTTTGTAATAGATCTTGTGATTTCTGTGTGTTTTGGAATGATGAAAGGGATCCTCTTAATATGATAGTAATGTATTGATTAATTGGATAGAGGTTTTTTAATGTGTATGATCAATTTAATTATATTAATTATTGATAAAAAATCACATCTATTTGAATGATATACATGGAAACCCTACGTACCTAGGCGGAGTGCTGAGGACTAGTATGTTGGTTGAGTCGACATGGCACTAATCTGGTATTCCCATTTGAATTAGGATAAAAATAATATTTATACCACATGATTATTCATTAGGGATTATACTACCATTTTCCATGTTATCTCTTGAATCTCTTTCAAGAGAACTATGTATATGGTATGATCTATATGAGTATGAGGATCCTAATACCTCAACAATAGTTGATTCTTATGTATTTCCCATGATGATTTCCCACTATCCATATTGTTTTTGTGGTACAATATTTGAGTTATCATTACCTAATTTAATTTACATGTATAAAATATCAAAAATATCATTTTACATACACCTATTTTGTAGAGGCTAAAATTAAGCCTTCATACAAAAAAATTTCCATCCTTGCATGCTCCTTTTATTAAAGGGATAATCAGATGTATAATATTACACTAAAATATATTTGAAAATATATATAATAATTATTTATTGTGAAAATTAATCTTGTTAATTTATTTAAAATGGATATTAAAACAATATTTTTAAATAGTTATATCATAAAACTCGGTATAATTTATTTTCACATTAAAAATAAGGCATATGGAGTGGAATTATTTTTGAATGGATACTAATAATTATTATGGTAACAATGATTTTAACAATAATTTTTAGCTTCATTTTCAATTTATATTGGGTTCCCTCATGGAGGAAGCGTGATTCTATGTTTGGATGTGGCCCATTATGTGACATGTAAGTATATATAATAGTTCATTATTTATATTTTATAGTAATTGTTAATTTTTTTAATTATCATTGATAATTTATGGGTTAAATCAACCTCCATTGAGTATATTAGATTCTTGACACTATTCAAATCTAAAATTATTTGGAACACCTCTCAGGATTTGGCATGGGTCGACTCGGGTGACCTGTTCAGGGTCAACCCATGGTGGTCCATGATAGGGGAGGAAATATTATGGCCAGAGTATGTATATAATCAATTAGTGTGGATTGGCTTCAAAATTAGGAATATAGTGAAAAAATTATATCGAATTAATATTTATGGTATGGGATATGAGTGAAGGTGAATACGTTTACAAAAAAAATCCCTAATACTTTGATAATATTCTTGATATATTTACTCCTGAATGAAATTGTTTTAGGGAAATGTTATTATGTCCATCATATATGAATTTTTTGTGGTTTACATTTCTTTATTGATTAGTCATTGTAAATATACTCTTTTTAACATAGTTCATCTGGTATAAATTATGATTAATCCATGAATAACACCTATAAATTATTCCATAGAGATTTCATGATTATGATCCTCTAAGTGATGTTCCATCGGTTTATTGACTTCTATAGGAGACAATTCCTTGTGGTGGAGATTGGGAGATAACTCAACCCATTCATCATTATACTGACAAAATTATAGTTTATCTAGTGGATATCCCTTATCTGGAGGATACGTAGTTCATTCTAATGTACCTCAATATTAATGAATGATCTTAGTGATCTTCATAATTTTAAAATATAATGATCTTAGAGTATTCGTGGTGAGAATAAACCCCTTATATAGTTATATATGTATTTCATGAGCCTCTGGCTCCATTATATCGATTGGTTAGGACCCATCTTGATGGTGTTCCTTGTATTGATACTTCTCTAAGGAGATTTAGAAAATTAGTAGAGCCTTCTATTAGTGAAATTTCATGAGGATTTTGGAATTTTAGGACAATGGACACATACTCCACCCAAACATGTTTTATATAATCATTATAAACAATTATATCATGTTATTGCCACCCCAAAAGGATAGAGTTTAGGTATGAAGGATGAGTTCCTTTAGAATGTATGTTTGTGGTACGTGTTTTGTTATAATGTGTTATAGTGAGTTCTAATTGTCGAGAAAATATAGGCAATCATATGTATTTTATTAGATATTACGGGCGTGGGGCCTGTAGCCTTCTGGTGTGTTTCGTGTTACCACCATTTTACTCTATACCCCAACTACTATTATCAAACATAGTCTCACAGAATTCCAATGAATTCATTGGTTTTTAACCTAGTAATTCTTGTGTAACCCTTTTTCATGAATGACGACATTAGATGCTCCATCTGGGATGTATTTTTGACCTCACAATTCATCCACCAATAAGGACTGACTCTTACAGTGGTGAGATACAAACATAAAATCAATATGTAGGGGAATTGAGACCCTATGAAGTGTCCATAGTATGGACTAGTTGACAACAATCTAGAGTAAATTTTTTTATTAACAAAGAATATTTCAGTGTATCATTGTTAGTAGGACATAATTAAAAATCATTAGTTAGCTAGAATACCAGAAAGAGTTGAATGAGTTTTTGTATGACAAAGTACATTTTATTTATAATCAGTTATATAGTATAACCAATAGATAACTATGTACTATGATATTTCTTTTTATAATATTGTTGTAGGACTATGATGATGAATTCACAAAAAAAAATCATAAATTACCACAACATATATTGTTTTTTATAAATTGAAAATAACTGGGGACGAATAATATTTTTCAATTTATTAACTAATTAAAAAATCTAGATGTGATATATGAAGGTGTTGTTAAAGAAATTGATTGAGTAGTGTATTTTTTGAACATGTATGTTACCGTGGGTAGCATAGTGTATTTTCTCTGAAATAGAGGATTAAATATTGAGATAGGCATGGGTTAAAACTAGAAAAAACATTTCAATGGAATGAAATAGTATCAACACATAAGAAATGATGAATTCATTAACCAATTCCTAGGTGTGGAGTGCTTCCCATAGTTTTACGTAAAGATCATTTGTAACAAACTATCAGTTTAGGAAGATGATATACCAATGGTCGACTTATAAAGCTACTAGGGTTTCTTTGAGATCATGGATATACTATTCAACATGATTAACTTCTTATATTATTTAATTAGATTAGTGAACTTTATATTTATATTTTTTAGACAGGATCATGGTATAAATCATCAATGAAATTGAATTATACTCTACATCATAGGTGGATCACATGATAATTATTATAATGTTACTCGATTACCCATGATAGAACCAAAATTATATGAAAATACGAATTTATTAGTTATGCTTTATTGAGGAACACTTCTTGGGAGATTTCCACTCAAAATTTGTAGTGATAATGGATCATGTAATATTTTTGTTAGTTCAAGAGATAACTCTACTGAATGACATGGTAATGGTATCATATTCCCACAATACGATTGCCTTACTGATATTGTTAAGTGATGTGACTGTCTAGCTGAACTCTTTAATGATTACCCTTAATGAGAAGAAAAATAATACATACCTAAGAGAGATGTTTTATATACATATGATTCTGAATAGTGTTTGGGATGATTATTATGTTAAAATAAATTGAGATATCCATCATGAATTGATATATATATTATATGTTCTTGATGGATATTCTATTAGAGGAGAGTTTATAAATCATTATTATGGATAGGTCATGACACCTGTTATGATTTGTGAGGATGTTCGAAAGAGGTTTCATGAATTCTTATAGTAAAACAACTTGGGTAGATGATTCTATAAGTGAAACCATTTAAATTATCAAGGGGAGGAAAATATTTTTTAGCGTGCTACAAAATTTTTTGCTGGAAGAAATACCTATCATGTGGTGAATGTCGAGTTTAATAGATTGATTTTTAAAATTGAAGGTACTTTTTTCATTTTGGGGTTATATGATCAACTATTTGTTATGAAAATATCTAAGTGCTCAAGACATATATTATAAATTTATCCCATATTCTAACTATTTGAGACAATTCTATAATAGACAGTTTGGGATGCTAGTGTTTTCATCTGTTATTCAATAATCATGTGGTTTACTCATTGATCATATAAAAAACAGATCCTAAAATCTTGTATTGATTATATAGAGGACTTTGGAGGATGTTTTTTCTCTATTTCGGTTTATTGCTGATTTTCAACCACCAGTATGATGGTCGTGAAAAACCATAGATTTATTTCCTAAACAAGGTTATTTTTGTATATATTTTATTTTTATGTCTTAAATGGGAGTGTGATCATCAATAAAATTATTAATATTTTAGACCATATATTTTAGACCTTACATGTTCACTATTGTATTTTTTATACACAGTTGTAATAAGTTATTATGTCATAAAGTTGATGAAATTGATGTTTGTGATGTTTTAGTACATATGGTTGTGGGTGGGGACTACAAAAAGTTGTCTGTGGTCAATTGTAGACAAACAATATAGGATTTGGGAGTTTAAGGATGATATAATTAGCTCTGATAGATCACACCTCATCATTGATATCTAATATTGGGATAGGGATTAATTTTATATCCATGTTTCGTAGAGTCTTTTTTTAATTACTTAGTTGGGTTATTGAGGTGATGTACAAACTATCCCAACCACCTTAATAATACATAGATCATTATGTATTTCATGTATTTATTCAGATATGATATTTCCATTAAACATTTCATGATTTCTAGTAGGATGATCTAGACATTTTGGGTTTAGATACCTTGTTAATGATCATATTTTCATTCGAGGCCTGTAGAAAAAGGAAATTCGAGTCATTTTTATCTTGGGAGTGTGCTTTTTTTAACCACATGAAACTCATTGAGAGATCACAAAAGTGTGTGATCCAAATTCGATTAAAATATCCTCACATATGAGTAGGATTATTATTTTTTTGAATAAAATAATTTAATGTTGTGGAAATTATTTGACATTAAAATTTTTTATGAATGAATTATTAATATTTCATAGATTTTTTTAGGATTCTGGGGTAGAATTTTTTTTGGGTTCCATGGCTCAGGGATCCTTCATATTTATAATATTGTATTTACCCCATGTAGAACATAACTATTTGTGCATCCGTCATTTGGTTTAGGATTAGAAATATGAAGATAAATATATAAATTAACTAATTAATTTTTAATTTATCTATTACATAGAATAATCTTTATTCCCCTTTATATAATCACTGTTATGTACAATTCCCTTGGGATAGCTACATAACACTAGAGGGAATTGGAGGATAAATAACTTGTGTTGATAGCTTAGGTAGAGAGTGTGTTGGAAGATGATCATTGGATAGAGGATATTGTACTGCAATGAAAAAAAATTAATGAGCTATCGAATATCACCAATTAATACAAGTAGAAATATTATTCATTAATGATCAATGCAAACCCATTTTAATGAATTTTATATTGTTGTTTTATCCAGATTTTTCTACTTTTACAAATTAAATTCTTTTATTACAAATTAATTAATGAATCGATATCTATTGGATTGTTACATGTTTACATTTTCATCCTAGATCATTGATTTTGATATTTTTCTACTTTATTATTTCTACATTGATAATCCATCATTTATTCAATTTAAATTATGATGTCCAGATTAACATGGGAATTTTTTAATGCATACCATGTGTCATGTTCATTTCACTATCAATTCATTTTTTTCATATATATATTTTTACACATTTAATTTGATGATAGTATGTTGGATGGATCATTATTAAATCAGTCTATATAATAATATATCATAGTCAAGAGAGAGGATTTGGGTTTGGTAAAATGAGGTAGTTGTGTGCTGGTACTGATAGGAATTTAAAATGGCATGGGAAATGGTGGATATGATAGATAGGATGAATGGTTATCTCAATATGGGAAATCATGGAAATTACAATGGTTTTTTTGTCCATAATATGGAAACTGAAATGATAGAGACTCAAATGGAGTGTGGGATGTTGTGATCCCATGAGTTGGGACATGTGGAATAACATTACGGGGACAATGATTGTTATTATAGTAAATAATTTCCAAAATCAGACTCCCAACTATACATAGAGGGTGGTCAACCTTTATATGGGAATTATGGTGTGATTCAAAATTGAATAAATGTAAATTATTAGAGAATGCTAAAATATGTGTGATGATATTGAATTAAATTAAAATGATAAACTATATTCCAGGTAGTCTATTGGTAAACATGTCATGTATTCCCCTCTTTAGCTAATCTAAGTTTTTTTCATTTTGTATTATAAAAAACACTAGTTAATTTTTCAAAATATAATTGGAACCATATTTTATTAGATTAGTGTGTGTACTGAGTATATAATTGTTATTTTAATATCACACACCCCATATATATTTTGGAACACCACATGTACATCAGATGGTACAAGATCCCAGGAAGATTACACATGTCATGTTCCATCACATCCCCCTACTCACAAATTTTTGTAGATAACACCAAATTTACTTTGAATAAATAATGTGTTTAGGCTCAGGAATAGAAATGTTACACGTTCACAACTAATGTACATGGTAAATCCCATTTTACCTGAGCACAACATAAAAGGAATATAACATTAAAAATAATACCATAACTTATAACAACTTGTATCATAAAATAACATGTCATATATGTTTAGAGAGTATTACCATGATAGATGAAGAGTAAAAGGAAGTGACAGGCTCTGAAAGAGATGATGTATACCCGATGCAACGTGTTATGTACATCTCAATGGAAAATATAGAGACCAAAATATTCTCATGCCAATAATGTTATGATCATGGGTGTGATCATTTGACCCATATATGTTTTGGTGTGTTCCCTAAATTATATATTTTATGGTGGGTATTCTTATTTCAGGTATATGAGGTTTCTATGAAGTATATTTTTATATTCATTTGACCAAATGTACTCACCAAACAAGTTAATTAATCCCTATATGAGGCTCTTATTTCATATCATAATTCCTAATATATTCATCCTGAGGTGGTCTTCAATCATATGAACTGGATCCCAAAAATTTTATCCCCTTATTAAATTGATATCAATTTTATGGTCGGGTTCACCCCATTTTCCTTGGGTGTGATCCCCTATATGTGTATAAAAAATATTTCCTTTTTGTTTGTTTTTTCATTTTAATGATTGTATCATATAACCTAAATTTATTTAATAGGTTCTTGATCATTAGATAACTATATTATAATTTCTTCTTAGATGATGACTATCAGTTTTATTAAGACTATTAGAGTGATATCTCCAAAACAAATGTTTCGTTTTATTCTTCAAGAAGGACCCAAGGATAGATGTATGACTCTGACATTAAATAAAGAATATATTTTTACTTATATAATAACATCTTCGATATTATTATTTTGGACTCATATTAAGATTGATAGGCCTTGATTTTGTTAAGACAACCAATATCTATATGATGCATTAATTTAGATCATTTTGGGGTCTCTAATAATGTGTGTTTATAAACAACCTTGTATGGGAACTTCCAACAAATGTACTATTTTTTTTAAAATTGTTCCTCTTGTTTGAGTCCTATTTAGACCATGATATGGGTTTGATTAGTTTTTATAGACATACCATAGATTATTCTCAAGGTTTCTTTGGGGACCCTCCGCCCATATTGTCACTAGGGTGGGTTAGATTATATTTTTTTTAGGATATTACATAAGCCTTTTTAAAATTTTTGTACTAATTAAAATACAATAATGTGGGAAATATGTTATTCATGAAATTATATTGTAATATTTTTATTTTTTCATTATAATTAGGTGTGGAGATATCTACTTGTGTACATTTTCATTACCCTGAGGCCACCAATATGATTGATATACCTTGGAAATGCAATTATATAGCTTATGGGATAATATAAGTAAGCTTGGGGTCTCCTTTTTGGAATTCAATCAAAAGGGTAGCCCAGGTGGGTCGTGTCCGGACTGGAACATCATGATTATATATATAGGTGGTGGAGAGTTATGATGAAAGTGATTAGAGTGGGAATTATTTATTGATGAAAAATGAGGCCACCTTTAGGGAAGCTAATGTTGGGCAAGGTGTATGAATTTAATCACATGGATTTTATGTGGGTTTGGTAAGTTAGTTGGGTATATTTTATAGAGTCTTGTTGGTATGATATTCAAACCAAAAAATATTATTTTAGAATGTCTATGTTTCAAATTTATTGAAAGGAATTCATGAAATATCATATTAATGATATAAAAATAAACCAATTTTTTTAATTAATAATAATTAATTTTATTTTATCTCTAACATTACAATAAAAAATGAAGTATTTTTTTAATATTAATTTTTGATCAATTTAATATAATTTACATTATATATATAAAAATAAGAAATTTAAAATAAGAGCCTATAATTTGAATAAAATAATTTTCATAGAAACATGTTGTTATAATTTTCAGGTGGTCTTAATTTTATTTGAAAATAATTGTCAGTTAAAATTGTGTTAGCTTATATATATTTAAAATTTTAAAAATCTTAACCCATTCTACAAGGTAGTAATATATTTAATTTCATTTTAATTTTTCTATTTAAACCAATTGCAACTTCCTAGTGAGGTCATATGTGTTTCAATGGTGTTTGGGGCTTGTTATTAGCCCAGAAATATACTATTCTACCAAAATGGTTGGACGAACTAGTCATTAGAAACTGTGGGCCCAAAATACATGGTATGACAACATTCTTTGGGGATTGACACACATTAGTAGGAGGCCACACATTTTGAGATAAACCATGCCTGAAACGGAGAATTTCCATGTGTGTAAAGTAAAAATATTATTATATCCATATTTTGTGTTTGGTGGATGGTTTTTATAACTATGAATCATTACATTGTTTGTGGTGACATGGGATATTTCCATATAGTATAATATTTGGACGGTTTTCCAAAACATGTTCATAAACAATATGGGTTATCTGAAGATACTGTGAGGGTCACACTATTGGCGAACAATTTATCCTACCGTGTGGCCAAACTATGTGATCCAATAATTTTAGGAAAAATGACATTCTCCATTAATGGAATTACTATTTAAGAGCTATAATATATTTATATTGTCATTCTTGTAGGGATATTTCTTCCCCCATTTTATCTTCTCCACCATAAATATTGGTTCCTTGATAACTCTATCATACAAACATAGAATCATATATTTTCGATCATGCTGGTACAATTCTAGAGTGTTATTTTTTATTCCTATGTTATTATTCATTTCTATACATATAAAAAAAGTTACATATAAAAAATATAATATGAAATATTTAGTCTTTTATTTTGTACCTCATTTCCTCTTAATATAGTCTGAATCATTGGTCAATATTGGAAGTTTTTTCAACAATGGGATTATGATATGGGGTCAATTAATTTTCAATTATGGCTTCATTGTTTTACATATTTTGTAAATTTTTTGACACGATGTAAGTTGTGTTGGTAGAGATAAAATTAATTTAACTCTTTGATATAATTCTCCAGAATATGCATTTATCACCCACCTAGAACAATTTTGATCATTGAATTTTGTCATCGACAATTACGATCACCCATTGGGTGATCCCTTGTGTAATCCATTTACTATACCACCAAATTATGTGTGTGTAAGACATAGAACATTATAGGTATCCTTATTGAGAAATAATTAAACTTATTAAGTTTTTGAGAACATTTTTTACTTGTTCATTGGAAATGGAAGGAATTATTTGTAGTAAAAAAATTAGACCTGGTTGATTCCTCCAATACATGATATTTCATATGAATAAAATGGAAAATGATAGACCTGGAAATTATTTTATGGTTTGGAAGAAATATTTTTTTTGTGAATGATATGATTGATGTATTGAAAATGGTATTTAATTCTTTAGACAGACTCATAGGAGCCAAATTCCATTCAACTCCATTGACATATATACTACATGGTTCCTTAATGATTGTGGTAGTGGAGTACTCAAGAATTTATACACCATAGATCTTGATTTTCTAGGATTCCAATATTTGTACTAACTTTTTGATCCATAATACTTGGATTTGTATTAGAAATACTCAGTGAACTCCACCCATGTATTTATCATGTCTCCATCCTAGGGATTGACTAGTATTACTTGGTTATATATAGTTTGGATTTGAACATCATAGTCTGACTCTGTATTATATGGAATGGATGTAGTGGTTGTTAAACACATCATTACAAAATGTGGCTAATGATTATATTTTTTTATTCATAATGATATGCATGATATTCTTATTATATTTTAGTTCATAAGATGTATAATATCACACCTTCTTATGATCACATTTGATCGAATTATTATTTGTATTAATATTATACCTAGGTTGTACATCACACATATTCTATTTATATTGTGTAAATTGGACTTGTTATAGACATTATTGGTGGTGTTCTATGGTCATTTATATCACACCATGTTAGTGAAATCATTGGGTACCCAGGTAGACATCATGGATATAGTTATAGACCGGGGTATGAACCAAATTTTTGATGTTTGATGAGATCATATTTTACATGAAGGGGACTATATGATCTAGCGGGGATAGAAATGGTATCTGTAGGTAGATATTTTTGGTATTTTTAAAATATTTATTACTTTATTTTATTAGTTTTATATTTCCAGGTATTTTATTCAATTTTATGAAAAGACATGTAATCATCAAAAAAACAATAATGATTAGTTTTTTCTATTAATTGTGATAGTGTCGTATATATAATTACCTTTAATAGTTTATTTTTATATCTGATACTTTATTTTTATGACTATTACTATTGTGTTACGCTCTAACATGAGGGAATTGTTTCCCTACAAAAAACAACCTACTCACATTATACTATTTGGAATCCTCTGGAATTTGGTGAGGCATGATTTTATTCATGTGAACCCAACTATAGTAACCATTCAGTGGATCTTTGGATAAGATGTTACAAAGTGGAATAGATGTATTTCCATTTCATTTATTTCTATTTTAATATTATGAAAATTAGATTATGAATGAGTTGAAATTATGTATGGTATTCTTCATTGATGTTGCTATTCAATGAAAAGGAAATATCCAAATTTCATAGAATAGAACACAGTATTCAATTTTATTCATGTTATAGTTTATTTGATTCCACCTTTGTGTAATGGTTTTTTATGTTATGTTATAATTAATATCATTGGGGATTTTATTTCAGGATTAAATGTTTGTCATCCTTCTTAATTGTCATTTTAGTGACCTATTAAAATTCACATGACATAAATTATACAATTCCATATAGGATTCATTTCACAAAATCTATAAATTATTATGTGTGGCATGATAGATATTATTAATTTTTATAGATGATTTTGGGATGGCATTGAGAATGATGATTAGTACATATTGTTCCTTTCATTAAGTAAATAATGTTTTCTTGTATAAGATAAATTATATAACTTCTGTATAAAATTATCAAAAGTTGAGTATGTACAATTGGTGGAATGGGAAAGAAAAATTTATGGTTTAGATTATGTTGATTTAATACATTGGTTTATGAGTGTATTGGTCCTTATGGATCAGATGTGGCGAATGATATGTTACAACCATTTTAAAATAACTGTATAATATATATTATTAAAAATTTAATGGAAATAGTGATAAAAGTGATGTTGAACTAGACCTGGCCATATATTTGGTTGTAGGAAATATCTCTTTCCAGTTATATGGTAGTTCATATTACCTAGACTATCATAGAGATTAGGTAGAGTGGTGTGGCCTGTTTATATGGTGGATTTGACCTTTCATGTTCTTTTATCAATTTAATTCTCATTATTGATCTTATAAGAGGTGTGTTTCTAGATTGGTAGAGACATTCCAATGGGACATCCTCCACTCATATGTTAGGTTATTGTAGATTTCCATTCATTAATGGTGGTGGGACATGGTCTATCAGTATATCCACTGGTAGTTACACTTGTTTCACATCCAATAATTTCAGATAATGAAGCTGATTCCTAGTTCTGACAGAGTTTTATATATTTTATGAAGACTCTTTATGGAGCCCGACATCCTCTCTAATTTTTGGAACAACTAGATCATGTGTTCCAACACTATCATCCTAAAAAATTCAAAGGGTACAAAGGACCACATGTTTATTATTTTTTACTAAATACTATTTTATATCATTGAAAATATCAAGACCACACCCCATTGGATATTGAATCTTACAACACATATGGTTCTAGGATTACCTAAGATATGGTGGGATGTTTGGAACTAGGATGATAGTAATTGTCATATGATTTGGGGGGATTTATATTATTTGTTTTTATTAATAATACTTTCTTAAGACACTATGAGCTGAAAGGGAAATTTATTTTATGCTTCTAGAGAAGGGTGTGAGGACGGTTATGGGGTATCTGACATCCTGTATTGAGATTTATCTCTTTCGGTCTATTTATGAAGATGATGAACCATATACAGTGACATAATTTGTGGATGGTAACAAAAATTCCATTATATTAATGGTAAATGTGTGTTCAGGGAATACAAATAGGTAGATATTGAATTTGTCCCTTATTAATGAATAAAACATAAGGGTAGATTGGGATTATAGAACAATAGATCTTCCTCCAAACCATTATGGTTAGTGATACTTTGTTGAATGTACAATTTTGAGCATCCATTTGCAGGGAGAACTGAATATTTTTGTTAGTGCTATTACTACTATCTTCTTCCATCATTGTGCTATACAAGGACATATGAGGATTTACTGTGATTTTTACCCCTTCTAGTGACAAGCATATAGATATTTGGCAATGATAAGTGTTTTAACTGGAACATCAATCAAATTTTATGTGGATGTGTATTGACTACGATTACATGGTCAGAATTGGGATTCATTATTCCATGATAAATTATGAGCTAGATTAGATCCAACGATTCAGGCCGAGGTGGTGGTCAGGGCTAAGGCAGCCATGAACCACCATATATTTAGACTACTTTGTGATGAAATGTGAGTTCAATGGGTTCTAATTCAAGCCAAATAAATTTTGTACAACCAACATATAAGGGGAAGAATATTGGGACTTCTAGGGTGAGAAGTATGATTTTAGTAGAATATAATCCAGAATATACTCTTTTTGATACATGTTCTTCTCGTAGATTTTTATGTTTATATATTTTAATGTTCCTCCCACTCATTATTTACTTTCCTGATGTAATTTTGACATTGTGTACTTCAATGAGGGTTATAATAGAGAGTCTGAACCATTGTGTCTATATCACCCTTGATATTGGTGGGTGTCGCATAATAAGTGGTAATTTATCCTCAAAATGATATAATTTTTCATCATACTTGATATAGACTAGATGTAACGCCCCGACCCTAGTTACCCAGAGTCGGTGCATTACTTCGTAACATTGGCATGATCACAAAAGATCAAGTCTCGAAAGACCTATTAGTTTAGTATCCTTGGAAACACTAGATACATTCATAAATGTTACATTACATCATAAAGTGAAAAACTAATAACAAAGTCTTCACAGTCCACACTCATATCCTCTTCTGACTATCCCTGAAGTTCATTCATAAAATACTTCTTCACATCCTGGAAAATATTAAAACATTGAAAGGTGTGAGCTCAGATGCTCAGTAAGGATAACAATATTGTGGAAGCTTTCATAAATAAACATAAACATTTAAGGCAATGTATAACTAAAACAAAAGCCTTTTAAACATGAACATCAACATAATATGGCAAAAGTAAAATGAGATAATTCCATTTACTTCTTCACATGGATATTCTACTGGTAGAATAATCACATGCAATATCAATAACCACTTTCATAATGAGGGAATGTATAATGCCAGACAATCTGAAACATTTTGTCAAGGCCTCGGCCAAGACGTCTAAAATGATTAAGGCCACGGCCAAAACCATAAATCAAATTGGGAAAGGGCCTTGGCTAATTCCACGTCTAGTTGTCTCATGAGACCTACCGATGCATCGAGGAGCTATAGCGGGCTCCACCCGTCACTTATTAAGTCCAATACATTCCTCATATGAATAGGCTTAAACATATCATAAACCATAACATAATCGTATCACATAAAACATGCATAAAGCAAACATAACATTTCCACATTTCTGTCACAAGATATCAACACAACACATTGATATATTAAAACTCTTTCAAATCCATTTTCAATAACAAAATAAAAGAAAGTTAAAAATTTGTATTTATTTTTCATTAAAGAAAATGATGGCTTGTAGAGGAAGCCGAAACTCAAATAATGGTCACGGCGGTAGAGAAGTCGTTGTCGCCGCATAAGTACGGAAATAAAAACATTCCCTTTTTTCGTTTAGCAAAACGCTTCGTATAAAAAAGATTCCTTTTGAATAAACGTAAAAGTCAAAGGGGTTTATACACCGTCTAAAAGAAAACTGTGTATAAAACCAAATATGCCTCAATGAAAGGGGATTGAGACGAAGTCCTTAAAAAGATACTTTTTTTATAAAGTAGGTCTATTATGTGTATTCACTATAAGTACACATAAATAATGTAAAAATACAAGATATGACATAATAATATCATGACATAATTTGAAAGTAGGAGATTAACCCATAGAATAGAAATTGGGTTAAGAAGTTCCCTTACCTCGTGTCTGACTTGACTCAACCGTTCTTTAACCTCCTGAATAATAAACTAGATTTAATACATACATTATTAAGAACTATTTTCAATTTCATTATCCTTTTTATATCACTTATTACAATGATATGAACATTATGTAATTATTTAAGTTAATAACGGTCTTTTTGTCGATCATTGGTACTTGAGTCAAAAATAAACTTCTTATAATTACAAGTTGTTCATGTGGTGAAATATCCATTATATCCAGAATTATATTCATTATGTAGATATCATATATATCATATATACAGTATATACATTCATTCAAAATGTCACGTAACATTTAGAGGTAAGAAATGAAATGCACTGTTCATGGAGACGGTAAGCCGTACGTACGCATGAACGCTACTTTCATTTCTATTTTGTATTTAATGGAATGAAATCATAATGATATAAATTTATAATGTAATTAAAGTATAATATAGTGTATAATACCAATTAATCCATCCTTTATACGTCCCACATATGGCATTAACGATTCAAATCACTTTGAGGGGGCGGTAGTCCGCACTTCCTAAAATGAAATTATCGCGTTTTACCCATAATGGAAATCATAAAGTATTCCATAAATGAGAAATACAGAAGAATAAGTAAAACATAAACATATTATATATCATATATAAAAATAGTGACATCTTAATGGCCACCTTTGAAGGTGTTATATGAGTGTTGAACAATCATCGTTTCGTGAGGCAGAAATTTTCCATCCACAGAAACCGTATATTCTTTAACCATTAGATGTAGGTGTGTGTAAGTGTAGCTCGAATCCGTCTTATAACAACATCATAGTATATTGATGATACTGGTGTTGTTTCAAAAGAAATGAATAAAAAGAGTTTAGGGGGTTGTAGAAGAAAAATAATACAAAACAACATTAGAGAAGACATTACCTCAAAATCGGGTAACTCTTTTTGATTTGAGCTAAAGGCTTTCTTGGGAAGCATTCTGCCCAAAGTGAGGCTTCTAGGAGGAAGGGAGGAATGTTGGGAGAGTATTTGGGCAGAGGTTGGCCGATCCAAATTGCTTGAAAGTGTGAATGAGGTGGTAGAGGTGGGGGCCTTTTATAAGTGGAGAGGAGGGGCACTTTTGGAAAGTAATGAAATGTTATTCAATTATACAATTATTTTAGGTTTCTAAAGGTCCCACACTAATATAATTCGTGGAAAAGGTGATAAGGGTTTGAAATATACCCATACAACAGTCTTTTCACAAGTGTAAGCCTTGGATTTTGCATTATCTTTTCATTTTATTAAAATCGTTAAATAATGAGGTCATCGCTGCATCATAATGATGTCATATATAATTTAATTTATATAATGTCTAAAAATTATAAAAAAAATACTATGATGTAGGAAATCGTTTTATCTTTCTAATGAATATTTATAATCAAAATTTGGACTTGTGTATCCCCACTTAAAAACTGTTTTAGTAAAACAACTCATGTTTGTGTCAATTTAATTCTAACATTAAATAAATATATATTAATGCCATTTTCCAACTAAAGTGGATCCATGGGGTCCCCAAGATGACCCATGGGTTTTCTGGGTCGTACATGACTCATCCAATAGGATTAGGACAAGTTTCAAGCTCATATCATTTATTAAAACATTGTTTTTACCTTAAACTACACTAATTACCTCTAATCGCGATTAAGAACTTAAAAGTTACTATTCACAAAAAAAATATTTTAATCTCATTGAACTACATTTTACTTCTTAATGACAACCATGTATGTCGGATTTTTGAAAATCAAATCACAGAAGTGGTAATATTTCATTTAAATGAAAAATCAGTTATTTAACTACCACTTAGTGGTTTCACTATTCCTCAAAAATTGAAGTTTTTCAGAACAAAGCCAAAATTTCTCCCTAAGCTATAATTGATATTCCGAATTCAAAAATGATGTCTATTTTATGAAATTCCAAACATATAAGTTGCATTAATTAATTTTATAATTAATTCCCACTGTTACAAAAAATGGCGTGTTTCTAAGAAACAATTTATATCAAAAGATTGGCAATTGTTTATGTCCGATTTCAATGTTAAATTAATTATAATGACTACCATTGGATAAAATGGTAAAAATATATTCTAATTATACTATAAAACCACTAAATAGTAAATTTATCACTATAAATTATTTTGATTAAAAAATTTGTTTTTAAGTATTTTTCACTATTCATAAAAAATAGAAGTTCTCAGAAAAATACCAAAAATTCAACATAGGCTAATTTCGATATTCCGAATCCAAAAATGAAGTCCATTTTGATAAATAAAATTTGTAAAATTTCAAGAAGTAGGTATTACTATTCACAACGGCTAGTTTAATTCGTTGTGGTGTGTGTTAGTGCTCGAGGTTGCGTACAACACACGCTAATGCATTATTCGAAGTGAAACGTGCTGTGGAAGCTTGGGGTGTTACATTCTCCCCTCCTTCAATAAATTGCGTCCTTGCAATTTGAAATTTTTCTTTTGAAAATAAAAGGTTGAAAATAGAAAATACCTTTGTGGAAAACCCACATCAGAAATAAGGTCAATAAAATTTAGTCTTAATAAGAGGGAAATGGAAATAAGAAAGTCGCCACCAAATTATGATCTCGATAAGGAGAACATTGGTGGAAATTAGAGACATATAATTGGAGGAAAAGCGTAAATATTTGTAGGGAGTGATTGAGGTCATCAATCACAATCAACTGTCAAATTGAGGGCCTCAAAGCCTTCAATCTATGTTGATTTAAAATATCATCAGTTCAACAAGACGTAAGGTATTAGGATAACACATTTTTTGTTTTAATATCGTTTTACTAATGTTTAAGAGTTAATTTATTCATTGAATAAGAGATAGGTATATATATATTTATGCTTGAAAACTAGAGTTTCAACCTTCAACTCATCTTTCACTAAAAAAGATAATAGAACTCAAAAATATTATATTTATCCTAATTGTATATGGTTCCAAATGTTAACACATACCATTTAGATTAGTAAAATTATTTTGTAATAACCAGGGACGTCCTGTAGGCTAGTGGTAGGAAATAAAGGCCTGTCGCACCATGATTGTGGGTTCGATTCCTGCAGCTTTGTCCGACGCGACGGGTTATGCCCCACCCTGCAGGTTGTCCAATTCCTAAAACTATAGTATCATAATATTCCAAAAATAATCTTCATAAATTTTTTAACCTTAAACAATGCTATCCAAATATCAACTTAATCCACTCCAACCTTTATAGTTATCCAAAATACCTCTGTCCAGACTTTCTCTAAAAGGTCTTTTAATTCCAAAATCAATTTATCAGATTCCCCAAACAAAGTAAAGTTTCTCTTATTGTCACATACTAAAAATATAATTACCATCATCAAATTAAAACCTTATTGAAATCAACAAGTACTGCAGTACAATCCTTATATATATATCACATTATTCTAATAACCAGAATATAATCCATGAGTCCAATAGCACAAATACATTAGTTATTCTGCTTCAACAGTAGTAACAACATAATATTGTCCTTGATCCCGTGGCCTTTTTTGAGGTATGTTTCCCTGACGCTTAGGACATTCATTTGCATAATGACCCATTTCTCTACAATTGTAGAATTCAACATTGATAGCCTCTTTCTTTCCCTTGTAATCACGAGCCTGGTGACCCTTCTCTCCACATTTATAAAAACTCCCATTCCTTTTAGGCATGTACCAGGGTGATTCTTCCCACAATTATCACATAATGGAAAATCCTTCATTCCCTTTTTCCATTTATCTGTCTATTTTTCCACCGTTCTCTTCTTCTCTTGCTTTACTTTGTTGTCATAAGACTTAGAGAATTCCTTTTCTGTCTTGACAGCACAGGAGACAATATCTTCGTATAATGAGAAGGATTGTGATACTAAAGCTCGACGGAGAAATGGTTTTAACCCATCAATGAAATGATCAATATTACTCCTTGGGTTACGTATATAATCGGCATCATGCCTTGCTAACCTTGTAAAGTTAGCTCATACTTTGTGACATTCTCATTATCCATCTGCCTCAGAATCAGAAATTGCCTTTCCATATCTGCTCGATGGTAACGTGGAAAGTATTTATCTATGAAAAGCTCTTTGAACTCCCTCCATTCCATATTCGATACATCATCATCTTCCTTTGTGTTTTGAATTAGCGACCACCATTGATCGGCATCTCCAGTGAGGCGGTAAACTGCCATGACAACCTTTTCCCTTTCACTACTCCCCTAGGCATGTAATATTTTCTCTAAGGAATTTATCCATTGCTCAGCTACTATAGGATTTGTACTCCCATTGAAGGTTGGTGGTTGTTGCCTCATGAAGCGGTCTAACATTGATCCTCCACGATGCGGATCAGGGTGCTCCATACGAGTAAGGTTATTATTCATAACCTGCGTGAGTTGTCCTAGTACGGTGAGAAGCTGATCAGCACCAGTTGTATCACTATCTCCACCATAATTATCTTGAGCAGGAGGGTAATCCCTACACGGAGTGCGTGCATTGATACAGTTTCCATTCCTTCCACTAGGCACCATTTCTAAACAATGGCCTAAACTAGATTAGTTTATGAATCAAAATACATAATTCCATACTTGTAAAATACTTAACATAAATTGAACAATTTATGGATATAATCCATAAAAATGTTTTCTTTGAGGAAGTATATACTCATAACCCTTCATAGTGGTTTATAAAGAAAATGAGAATTATCCAATGCATATCCCCCGGGAGTGTCGTAACCAAGAGTGCAGCAAGGCCCGTTGTCGTGCACCAGTTCCCGTTCGAGTCTAGCTCAAAGCGTTGTTTTCGGGTTTAACCCCTAGGTACATCTATGCCAGATCCGCCTCTACTTGCTCGTATCCAGACAGGGATGTATTGCTCAGAAAACTCACAAAATCTCTACAATAACAAAATTCTAGGAAGTTCTTCTATACTAATACTCAAAGTCTATCTTCGGGCTATGTGCTCTAATCAGAGTTTATCTAAATCTAGCTTCCAAGGTTAGTACTAAACTGCCTCTGATACCAACTGTAACGCCCCGACCCTAGTTACCCAGAGTCGGTGCATTACTTCGTAACATTGGCATGATCACAAAAGATCAAGTCTCGAAAGGCCGATTAGTTTAGTAGCCTTGGAAACTCTAGATACATTCATAAATGTTACATTACATCATAAAGTGAAAAACTAATAACAAAGTCTTCATAGTCCACACTCATATCCTCTTCTTACTGTGCCTGCAGGTCATTCATAAAATACTTCTTCACATCCTGGAAAATATTAAAACATTGAAAGGGGTGAGCTCAGATGCTCAGAAAGGATAACAATATTGCGGAAGCTGTCATAAATAAACATAAACATTTAAGGCAATGTATAACTAAAACAAAAGCCTTTTAAACATGAACATCAATATAATATGGCAAAAGTAAAATGAGATAATTCCATTTACTTCTTCACATGGATATTCTACTGGTCGAATAATCACATGCAATATCAATAACCACTTTCATAGTGAGGGAATGTATAATGCCAGACACTCTGAAACATTTTGTCAAGGCCTCCGCCAAGACGTCTAAAATGATTAAGGCCTCGGCCAAAACCATAAATCAAATTGGGAAAGGGCCTCGGCCAATTCCACGTCTAGTTGTATCATGAGACCTACCGATGCATCGAGGATCTATAGCAGGCTCCACCCGTCACTTAATAAGTCCAATACATTCCTCATATGAATAGGCTTAAACATATCATAAACCATAACATAATCGTATCACATAAAACATGCATAAAGGAAACATAACATTTCCACATTTCAGTCACAAGATATCAACACAACACATTGATATAATAAAAACGCTTTCAAAACCATTTTCAATAACAAAATAAAAGAAAGTTAAAACTTTGTATTTATTTTTCATTAAAGAAAATGATGGCTTGTAGAGGAATCCGAAACTCAAATAATGGTCACGGCGGTAGAGAAGTCGTTTTCGCCGCATAAGTACGGAAAGAAAAACATTCCCTTTTGTCGTTTAGCAAAACGCTTCGTATAAAAAAGATTCCTTTTGAATAAACGTAAAAGTCAAAGGGGTTTATACACCGTATAAAAGAAAGCTGTGTATAAAACCAAATATGCTTCAATGAAAGGGGATTGAGACGAAGTCCTTAAAAAGATAATTTTTTTTATAAAGTTGGTCAATTATGTGTATTCACTATATGTACACATAAATAATGTAAAAATACAAGATAGGACATAATAATATCATGACATAATTTGAAAGTAGGAGATTAAACCATAGAATAGAAATTGGGTTAAGAAGTTCTTGTACCTCGTGTCTGACTTGACTCAACCGTTCTTTAACCTCCTGAATAATAAACTAGATTTAAAACATACCTTATTAAGAACCATTTTCAATTTCATTATCCTTTTTATATCACTTATTACAATGATATGAACATTATGTAATTATTTAAGTTAATAACGGTCGTTTTGTCGATCTTTGGTACTTGAGTCAAAAATAAACTTCTTATAATTACAAGTTGTTCATGTGGTGAAATATCCATTATATCCAGAATTATATTCATGATGTAGATATCATATATATCATATATACAGTATATACATTCATTCATAATGTCATGTAACATTTAGATGTAAGAAATGAAATGCACCGTTCATGGAGACGGTAAGCCGTACGTATGCATGAACGCTACTTTTATATCTATTTCATATTAAATGGAATGAAATCATAATGATATAAATTTATAATATAATTACAGTATAATATAGTGTATAATACCAATTAATCCAACCTTCATACATCCCACATATGGCATTAACGATTCAAATCACTTTGAGGGGGCGGTAGTCCGCACTTCCTAAAATGAAATTATCGCGTTTTACCCATAATGGAAATCATAAAGTATGCCATAAATGAGAAATACAGAAGTATAAGTAAAACATAAACATATTATATATCATATATAAAAATAGTGACATCTTAATGGCCACCTTTGAAGGTGTTATATGAGTGTTGAACAATCATCGTTTCGTGAGGCAGAAATTTTCCATCCACAGAAACCGTATGTTCTTTAACCATTAGATGTAGGTGTGTGTAAGTGTAGCTAGAATCCTTATTATAACAACATCCTAGTATATTTATGATACTGGTGTTATTACAAAAGAAATGAATAAAAAGAGTTTAGGGGGTTGGAGAAGAAAAATAAAACAAAACAACATTAGAGAAGACATTACCTCAAAATCGGGTAACTCTTTTTGATTTGAGCTAAAGGCTTCCTTGGTAAGCGTTCTGCCAAATGTGAGGCTTCTAGGAGTAAGGGAGGAATGTTAGGAGAGTATTTGGGCTGAGTTTGGCCAAGCCAAATGGCTTGAAAGTGTGAATGAGGTGGTAGAGGTGGGGGCCTTTTATAAGTGGAGAGGAGGGGCACTTTTGGAAAGTAATGAAATGTTATTCAATTATACAATGATTTTCTGTTTCTAAAGGTCCCACGCTATTATAATTCGTGGATAAGGCGATAAGGGTTCGAAATATACCCATAAAATAGTCTTTGGACAAGTGTAAGCCTTGGATTTTGCATTATCTTTTCATTTTATTAAAATCATTAAATAATGAGGTCATCGCTGCTTCATAATGATGTCATAAATAATTTAATTTATATAATGTATAAAAATTATAAACAAAATACTATGTTGTAGGAAATCTTTTTACCTTTCTAATGAATATTTATAATCAAAATTGTGACTTGTGTAACCCCACTTAAAAACTGTTTTAGTAAAACAACTCATGTTTGTGTAAATTTAATTCTAACATTAAATAAATATATATTAATGTCATTTTCCAACTAAATTGGCTCCATGGGGTCCCCAAGTTGACCCATGGGTTGTCTTGGACGGCCATGACTCATCAAATAGGAGTAGGACAAGTGTCAAGCTCATATAATATTATTAAAACAATGTTTTTACCTTAAACTACACTAATTACCTCTAATCGCGATTAAGAACTTAAAAGTTACTATTCACCAAAAAATTATTTTAATCTCATTGAACCACATTTTACTTATTAATGACAACCATTTATGTCGTATTTTTGAAAATCAAATCATAGAAGTGGTAATATTTCATTTATACGAAAAATCTGTTATTTAACTGCCACTTAGTTGTTTCACTATTCATCAAAAATTGAAGTTTTTCAGAACAAAGCCAAAATTTCACCCTAAGCTATAATTGATATTCCGAATTCAAAAATGATGCCTATTTTACGAAATTCCAAACATATATGTTGCATTAATTAATTTTATAATTAATTCCCGTTGTTACAAAAAATGGCGTGTTTCTAAGAAACAATTTATATCAAAAGATTGGCAATTGTTTATGTCCGATTTCAATGTTAAATTAATTATAATGACTACCATTGGATAGAATGGTAAAAATATATTCTAATTATACTTTAAAACCACTAAATAGTATAATTTATCACTATAAATTATTTTGATTAAAAAAGTTGTTTTTAAGTATTTTTCACTATTCATAAAAAATAGATGTTCTCAGAAAAATACCAAAAATTCAACATAGGATAATTTCGATATTCCGAATCCAAAAATGAAGTCTATTTTGATAAATAAAATTTATAAAATTTCAAAAAGTAGGTATTACTATTCACAACGGCTAGTTTAATTCGTTGTGGTGTGTGTTAGAGCTCGAGGTTGCGTACAACACACGCTATTGCATTATTCGAAGTGAAACGTACCGTGGAAGCTTGGGGTGTTACACTAGAAATTACATATAGATCAAATATGGATTTCTATCAGAAGTGGTAGTCCTTCACAACAACAGAGGGAGAAGCATTTATTCAGAATGATGTAATGGAAATAAAATAATCTATATTAGGGCATGGGAATATTTGGATTGATATTATTAAATCAAAGATGGGTTGCTAATATATAGATGATCTGGGAATGTGTATGGCAGATATCTCTCTGGTGGTTCATTATTTTAGGGTCGTCATCAATAAATACTTTTGTGGTTATCTTTTGAGAGATAGTATAATTTATCAATTAATATAGTACAAAAATATTCAAAAGTACACATTCCTACATACAATGTAGGTACTAAAGAGTTCATGGAGATTAAGAGATAACTAGGGGACTTGGAAGAAATCAGTTTTATTCGAACCAATATTATCCATGTTATTCACCGGTTCATTTAGTGATTTTTTTTGTTACTATCAGGATACTTAAGAATTATTGAATATCAAATCGGTTCATGGTTATAAATATGTTTCTATTTCAAAAGATAGTTGACCTCACTTACAAACTCATAGAATAATTATTTTTCTCGAGAATTGATTGGATGTCTGGTTGTAACCAGGTAGTAGTTTAACATACAATCATAACACGTACATATATTCGTAGTAGGTATGGTACTTTTGAGTATGTAATTATTCCATTAGGTGTTATCAACTCTCCAGTAGAGTTATTATAACTGAATAATGTATTTTTTCAACCATATTTACATCCTTTAGGGGATGTATTCATGGGTGAAATATTTGATTATTCTCAAAATTAACACGACCATGCAAAACATCTTGAGAGTCGTTCAAATACACTAAGAGAGAGTCCATTACATGATAATCTCAAAAAGATAAACTTATATATGGATACTATTCACTTATTGGGTTATATTATCTCATATATTGGAGTATAATTTGATCTATCAATGAAGAATGTTGTAGTTTCCTAGGAGCATCCCAATAATGACATTATTATTCAGAGTTTTTTTGGTTTAACTGGATATTAATTTCATTTAATATAGGAATTATCATAAATTTAAGCACCTTTACAAAATTTATTGTAAAGTATTTGAACCTTTTTTGTCTTTATAATAATGTGATATTCTCATAGGATCGAAAAAAGAGAATGACTTTAGTACCCATCCTAATTTTTCTATAGTAGAGTAGGAGATACAATATATATTATGACACATCCTATTTTCTAATAGGATTATTAAATAATAAAGAAGGATCATGTCATATAAAATGTTTCTCTTATGTTGAATCCTTTTTAGATGAACTACCAGAAACAGGTTTGTGAACTACCACATTGTTTCCATGAATTGCCTAATAAGATGAATTATTTACTGGGGGAGTTTATTTTAGTTTACACAGACAAAAAAAATCCACCAGTATATATTTACACAACATTCGAATAATTTAATACAATCATTTATTGTGATGCACTAATAATATTTTGACATTGATCATGATTATTCGCCTCTTAAATGAAATAATGTTTCCAATGTAATATGCATGGAGACTCAGTTATAGGTAGTTGAGGGGACCAATAATGAGTGGAATCTTATGGACTTATTCCCAATGATGCACTTGGAGATAAAATATGGAAAATTTAGAATTTTCTCTCATCCTTGGATTCTAAATAGACACTAACATATGTAGTGTGTCTCATATGTTTATTATATTCTGAGGGACTAGTCATACGGGAGAGTGTGGCTATGGATGACCCACCTCTATTTAGACTATGGGTGAGGATAAAATTAAGAGTATTAATGTTCCAGTTTGGGATTCAAAAAAAATTATTGTGGATCTAAAATTGGAGTCTCATTCATCTAATTAGAAGGTGTATCTTTTCATTACTAATATGTATAGTTACATTCACATTCAATACGTGTTAAGGGGGTTAAAACACGAGGTGCATCATTTTTTCGTGAGGTGTCCAACTTGTTAATTGGCCATGGAATATAACCATCAATAATCTAAAAATTAATAATAGTAACCCATTTCTGAGCATAAATGGATTGATTTTTCATTGGATTTCATGACCGAGTTGATGATGTCGCCTTGATGTAGTGATAATTTATTGGTTGTTATGGGTAGGCTCATAATGGTTTCCAATTTCATTCTTATAATGGATATGTTAAAAAAATTACCATGGGGTAAATTATATATTTTATATTGTTTTCCTTCATTAGATTCCTTATATCGATGTATTAGACAGTTTCACACATATTACATCTCATTTCTAGCTTTTTTTACATAGTCCATTGGGTATATACGTGATTCTGAGAAACAAATACCTCAAAAAATTGATTTCCAGTCATATGGAACAATTTACGTTCATGATGGAATTATTAGAGGTTACATCCTAGATTTTGAGGGCTCTTGGGAGAGGCATATTACCCTGGTATAGTAATCATAATATGATAGATATCATGTGATGATGAAGATGGAACCCTATGAGTTAATTTGATGTACACTATTTTTAACACCTCCATATTGGTTAGCGCTGGGAGAGAAAATGTTTCTCAGACTACATCTCATGAAGTAGATATCGATGAATGTACAATTGAATAGAAATTGGATTGAATCTTCAGAATATAGTAAGAAATATTTCACAAATCATCATTAATGTCCTTTTTAGTTTGAGGATTTAGATTGGGGTGTTTTTTAATTTATCCCTGTTGTTGGGAGACATATAGATAACGATATAGAGTAATCATTCACAAAAATATGTCAAGTATCTTGGGATTATTGAGATTCTAGATCTGGCATATTATCAGTTGCAGTTTGCTTATAGGTATTGATCCTTGCATAATGAATTCCATGTATCTCAGCTAGACCATTACCACTCATTCCCATATCACACTATCCATCTATATGTGGATGGGATGTTTATAGATGCGTCCCTTGAGGATTATTCTATCCGTATCTATGATATTATCATAGATGATCATTGAGGTTTGATAGTTCTTCAAAAAATTCTGATATGTCAATATGGATAGTTAAAGGATGAGACCTCGAAGTGGGAGGCCGACATACATGCTCAGCAGCCATAGTGATTCTCAAAAGATTTTTGACTACAATTGTAAGGGAAACTCATGGATGAATTAATTTTGATGGGGAGGATGTTAAGATACCAGGTTTTCCTAAAATGAACATATATTTATAATTATAGTTTATCATCTTTGTTTTAATCAAATCATAATTATCAATGAGGTCACATGAGTACATGGGTGTTTGGGGAATTTTCAGATGCTTGTGCTTGAATAATGGAGTAAACAATTAGGAACAATGGTTAGTAGAAACAGTGAGAGCCAATAAGAATAGTGTTAAAAATCCATGTACGGTTAGACATAGGGAAGCAAGAGGGCCACAATTTTAGGAAATCATGCATCAATGGGAACATACTCGTTCACGGAACCTATAATTTTTAGTAGTTAAAAAATGCATGGCGACACATGGTTTGTCTAAACATAGAGCATGGCCATGTCATGTTTGATTAGAGATAATGGATTATAGCATAGTTTTCCTTACATTTTCCAAAACCATGAGAATAATCCATGTGGTTTCCCTAAATTGGAGGTGAGTATCTCATGGTCAGAAAACTATTTAGCCAATAGTGTGGCCAAACTGTGAAAACTAGTAATTTGAGGAAAACTGATCTTTTTACCCCCAATAAATTATTTTGGTAAACACTCCCTACTATTTGTCTTCTCTAATTTCCATGGATATTTATTATTCCCATTTATCTACCCATCTATCTTGATATGTTCCTTGATAAATCAGTAATTTAGACATGTAATCGAATACAATATGTCTCATTATATCCCTAATGAAGAGTTCATTGTTCCTCTTAGATCATTTTTATTATTAGATCATTTTCATTAGTCTTTGTATCCATATAATTTTATCAGTCAATATAACAAGATTTGTTTATATAATTTATTCTTGTTTCTCATATTTCTCAACATTTGGAAAAAAAAATTACATATAAATATTGGACGAGTGTTCTACCATGGTTATATGGTAGGCGGTCTATACATTTTCCATTATAGTTTGGTTCATTTATGGCTTTTAATAGTTTTATATAGTTCTGTACCTTCATGAATTAGCCCAAAAAATTATTTAATTCCATAAAATATTTTTTTGATGTAATTTATGTTTCATGCCGTTAAACGTTGTGATCATTAGAGGTTATTATCTTGAACCTTGTCTATCCCTGGGGTGTGACCTTATATCTTACCTATGTTGTCTCTCCTCATTGGTTGCATGTATGTTCCCCATTTTTAATGGGAGAATTAGTGAGAATTTATTGAATTGATTAAGTTTGCAAGAATCATGTTTTTCTTATTCATTAAAATGGAACGAATGATTTGAATAGAATTGAAAGGATAAGGATGTTGACTTCATTTTATGATATTTCCCTTATAGTAATGGGATATATTATGTCATTGAAAATATTTATTGGTTTAGATGACCTCATTTGTTATGAATGATTTTATTGATGTATTTATAATGGTAGTGTATTACTTGGTCATGCTCCTGGGATTTTGATTCTATTATATTCCATTGACATTTCTACTCCATGGATCCATACTGATTATGGTCATGAATTCCATGGAAATTACTACTCCATGGATCCCAATTCCATAGGATTATATGGTCTATACTAAAAATTATATTTTTCATTTATAGACTCACATTGTACATCCTCCATAATCATCAACCATGTTTTATAGTGTTACCATCATGATTCACTTGGAACTTGATGAGGATGGTGTGAGGTTCTATAATATGTATATTTTCTGTCGTGGTCTAAAAAAATATTAAACATAATAGTAGTTATGGGTGGTACACATAATATTACAGGGTTTGGCCATTATTTATATGTTCCATTATTATTTGTATCTTTTTTATGGGTAACATATTTTAGTATTTATGATAGAAAATATCATGTGTGATTATTTTTTTACCATTTCCCTTATTTAGGGGAAATTTATTATTGTTCACATAGATCCATTTTTGGATAGATAGAATCACATCAGGTTGACTATTGACATCTAATACTATTACACATGTTATATAATAAACACATAATTTGTTTATATTTCATTGACTATACATGTTATTTAAACTATTGTTTGTGGCTATTTCACTCAATGGTTTTAATGTACCCATAATGGAATGGTCTGATAGAGATAATGAAGTATATCTTTTTTATCTTAGGAAGGAGGTAACATAGTCATGTTTCTTATATCAGGTCACCATTTTATTTCTCATGTACATGGTTTTATGACCATGTGGATTGATTGAATATAGTTAATGGTGTGAAATTGATGGTTTTGTGTATGAAACCTTTCAAATGGTATCCCACAGGTTTGTTTGCAGAGATAGAAACACCAAATTATTCCCACATCCATGACTCATGGACGTTCATTAAAATGTTATGTGTTCTATTGATGATTCTTAAGAAGACGCTAAAGAACTCACATTGGTCAAGATGATGGGAAATATGTCCAATCAAACCCTTTGGGGGGGGCTATTTTTTATTTTTGTACTCTCTTATAGGTTGATGTCGTGTTCATATGTTTGTGAATCCTTTTGTCATTCATAAGCATGTGTCCAAGGATTACCTCAAGGTAATGATTCTTTATTATAGTGCAGGGATTTGGTGTCATCTATATGTATCTGAGGTTCTCACATGATGGAAGGATATACATTTATATGAGAATATCCATCAATGTAACCTTTTATTGATATATTAGAGATTACTTTTTTCATTATCCCATACAACACTATTTTTTATTTCCATATGGGATGGAAAACAAGATTGTATTGTCATCATGGGATGATAATGGTACCGATGTCTGGATCAAACCCCAATAATGATATTCTTACAAATTCTCATGAGAGGAATTAGAACCCACATAGATTGGTGAAACTTAATTGGACACTTCATTTTTTATGTTCATGAGATGGGGACCCAATAATATATTTTAACATCATGTGAGAAGAAAATCTAGTTGAAATATTTTTAGTTGGAGGATTGGGTGGGCCTTCTACTGAGATGGACCAAGTTAAAAGGGGAATTATGATTTCCTGGTGAATATGAACTTAAAAAATGTGGCCTTGAAAACATTAGGGTGAATTTGGATATTTCGTTTTTACCTTAGTGGGGATTACTATATATCAATTTAAGTAGGGAATAAAATCCCTTGTAGATTGGTGTCCCCATACGGTTTAAAATCATGTTGGGAGGATGAGAGTGATCCTTCATGAAAAAAAAACATAACGGATGAGATATGAGAAGTGTAAGACATAAACGTCGATGAGATTTACAATGTATCTCAATTTATCAGGAAGGAAATTCCACATAGTTTGGAATTTCGGTAATTATTCATGAAATAAACCCATTATATAGATAATTATTATGGCTTACAATAAATAAGAGGCATATTGAATGAGTTCTACTCTTGGTTTGATATAATTTGTGTCTTACGCATGGGAGCATCCCGTTTAATTTATTATTAGGGTTTACATTTGTGGAGAAGGCCCATTTGATATTTTCATGGGGCATAAATCTGTGGAGAGAGAACATTTTGGGGGATATGATTTGGGATTAAACCATATGGGTGGCCGAGTATATTATTTGTGATTGCATAGAAGTCATGATCACCACCATCCTATATTCCAACATGAGTCATGCTCAGGGTAACAAACCAAACAATGTAGTGGGTATGATGATCCCAAATCATTCTATGTCCATCACTAGATGGTGTTGGAGACTAAAGGGTGATATATAGGGTCCTTGAGTGTTCCCATTTACTTGTTTTACTTCATATATGGGATATTATTATTTCGGTATATATCTATATATGCACCGAGCTGAGGTGAGGAGTAGAAATATTTTTGCCTCCTACAGGAAAGGTTAGTGGCTTACCATAGGTGGAGTGCACTAGATTAAGATCCAAGGTAAAGGGGAGAATTTTTAAGAATAACCCACATCAAAGTGAAATTCCATCCATATATCCAATGAGTGGGGTGGTTCACGTAATTCCCCCATCATCATAACCCTCATTACAATGGGAATGTAATATCATGTTTATTCCAAGTGTCCACCTCACTAGTAGGTTAGTCTATGTGAATCTAATTACTATGTGTATGTTGAATCAAATTGGAACACTTATGTGCCTCAAGAGAATGTCATAATCTTAATGTGGATTTGGAAGAGGTCGTAACCAGATTCCATTATAATGGTTCTCTTATAGGCCAATATAGGAACTAATGATTTGAAATAAGAGAAAATTATATCTGAATATTGGAACTACATAGGATTCCCCATTATATATATATCATGTTCTTATGAAGGGTGGGATTCTATCTATGTATCTTGCTGATTTTCAGGTATTGAAGATCTACACAAACCATTGAGGAATAAAAACCATGGTTCAGTCCACATATTCCTTTGATCCACAATTCATGATTTCATCCACGTAGTATGGTGATTCAAGTGATCATGTTCCTCCCACACATAGATTTTCAAAGCGGCATAGGATGCATCCCACATATCATTTTCTATGAGGGGTTACTGGTTGTAAAGGGGGAATTTGTTTTATTCCTTGTAGGATGTATGCCAGCATATGATATTGAGTTCACAGACTACTAATGGATTTTAGTTTATCTTCATTAATGTTATGTTATGGTGTTTTACCTACGAGTAATCGTCAATGGATTCCATCTCTAATGGTGATGTTAATCACATGGTTGGTAATTATTTGTTATCTCTATTAATTTATATGTCAATATATTGATATACATTTATTTTCTCATAGGTTCTATTTGTAGAGAAGTGATGAAATTGGATACTAGTGTAGTCAATCATCTGTGATGGATCACATGATTCTTTTACAGAATCCGAAGAAAAAGATAGGAAGTAAAGGGGATTTTTTCAACAAAAATACTAGTATGGCTATGATAATAACTTTGATTCATTTGTGGGATCCAACAAAAATTCCCTTAGAGGATAATGATTTCATTCGAGGGGAGATCGTCTGAGGGAGTAGATATCACTGCCCCATTCTGCAAAATACATCATTTCATTGTACAAGGCTTCTATATCCATCCCATTGATGATATTTTTCTATTTTTTGGGCTTTCATAGAGAGGTAGACAGCCTTGTGTAGTTGTAGAATGAAAATGGATCCTTTCTTTACAGGTGTCCTTTACTTTATAAATTTCATATTTATCGAGCATTTTTTCCTCAGATATTTCTCCTATTTTTTCTTCATTTTAAAATTTATGAAATTATCTTCTTCTTCCATGGGGATTTTTAGGACCTAAAAAACTCTGAATATTGGAATATGATTTGATTGGAAGATATATATGGTTGTTCTAATATAGAACATTGTCCGTATTCTAAATGGTTTGCAGTACACAAGTGGACCCATATTAGGGGACCTGTCCATAATATTGGGAGGCCAAATCCATTTTCAAAATGTTTTTCAATGAAAATATTGCACCTATTAATCAAATATTACATATAATTTCTTCATACTACCTTCTTTTTGGATCCCTTCACCCATAGACTAATGCTTTTCACCCATGAACAATTATGATTCAATCCAAAAGGGGGAGGTTCTAATTTAAAATAACAGGAAATGCTTCATGGATGATTTATTCTACAATCTATTACTTCAGTATCCAACACTTCTCAATATATCACATCATGGATTGATGGTTTGTTGGAGGATATCTTATAGAAACATTTCATGTTCCTGAAAATGTTTCATTCCATAGAAAATTTTCTAACCACTGGTTCATTTTTTTATTTTTGATATAGACGAAGGTATGAATCCACTATAGGAGGTTTTAACAACCTATTATTCTTCAACATTATTGGATGATCACTCATCCAGTCATGAATGATGGAATGCTCTGATGAAATATGTCGAAAAAATAGTCATCAGTAGGATGATTTATCTAGTCCTTGTTGGATTTCATAATGATATTATGTAAAAAAATCTAGTCTCAAAATGGTTTTCACCGTTATGGATTTAGGTTATAATATTACATAGAAACCCATAATACTTATTCAAAAGATAAACCTACATCCAATTTATTTCTCAATAGAAATAATCCATTTTCCAATGATTCAACAAAGGGGGAATTTATCAAAGAGTTCCTTTCTATAGAATCCCTTTAAAATTATACTCCTCATTCTCTAGATTGCGACTTATTGGGGAGAAATTAACATATTCATTAATATCAGGGAATTATTTGGAATGATACCATGAATGATCTATAAGGGTGAATATCAATATTTGAATGTAGGGATGGGGTCACATTGGTTGGGAAACGGGGTAGCCCTATTTTGTTCACCAAACATGTGAGCAATTCGAATCGAAGTTATTGGTTGTGGGGTTATAAGAGGTGTCTTAGTTATTACAGACATACAACACCCGAAATAATGATATTATTCTGTATTAGTTTAGTAGGTGGTGGTTAAATACCAATACCATCAATATACTCCATGGTTACATTGGAATTAGTCTTTTGGACCTCTGAATAATTATTGGATTTACCATGGTTAGTGATAAGTATGATGATTTTTAGTGCATTCCTCATCTAGGGATTATAATGAATGGACACCCCCACTTGCATGAAAACAGATTTCTTTGTAAAAGGATCGTTTTATGTATTAAGACTATCATCCAAAGCATTAAATTCTATTTTCCAACTAAAAAAATCTATTCCTGAGAAATTTTTTGAGATCACAATTTTAAGAGACAATGATCATACCCAAAATTGATAATTATAGGAGGACATGTAACTATTGGGAAAACTGATAAGAAGTTATATTCTATAAATGGTACTGACAAAATGTTCCTAACGATGACCGAATGATCAAATTGGAAGCTTTCTTTTCAATGTTTCTATGGATCTATATTCTTCTTGTGAATGAATCAAATACTACTGTAAGATTCACAACATTTATCATGGATGTCTAATTGTCCAATGGAAGGTTCATTCCTCATTCCATGCCACTATTCCTGAATATTTATTTTTTTAAAGTGATTTCATTATTAAAGGCCACCACACTAGTTAGTAGGTCTCATACCTATTTTTTATGGGATGGATAATATCTCATATTGGATGATACTCATTTTTTAAATCCTTATAAGATCCTATGAGAATGTTTCTATTCATACCTCAAAATCACATGTCAGGTAATTCTATTAGAATAGAGTTAATAGGAATTGAAGGAACAAATAAAACAATATCGTATTTTAACTGATGAACATTACCACACCCCCTATTGTATTTTGTAGAATGATGAATCTGAGGATTTGGTTATGTGATTCTATATTTTCTCCTTGAGAGAATGAAATTGGATTTTCAGGATCAATGGAGAACCTCTATATCAGAGATATTCACTGTGCATATTTTTTTCCAATTCAATTTTTTCAGGATGAAGTGTACATCGACTCTCAGTACAACATTCATTGAGATTAATTAGAGGATAAATCAGAATATTTGTTTTATTTTTACACATTAGGATACCCAATTTTAGATAAAACATCATTCCAATATGAATAACATGTCTAACCTTACCATAGCCTATGTAGGCACCTAGACTAGTCCTACAATGTAGATAAACTGGAAAAGAATTTTCCTATTATTAAGGGCCACATGGAATTTGAGGCCAAGAGAATTCCAATTAATATATTTGATAATTCATGTCCTAAGAATGATCTATAAAAATCCATAATTTCTAAAAGTTATAGTAATTTCAGTAGGGAATGAGATTCAACCCCCATGTTGTCGGTGGTGATTATTCGGATGGGGAATCAATCCTTTCGAATTCCACTTTCTTGTCATCCTAGAGAGAATGAGACTCTTTTAGGATGTACCACACAAAATATTCTTTAGGGTTTTTTAAAATAGAGAAGGTTATTGAACATTCTATGTGTGGTTATATATCAAAACCTACCAATATCCTTTTTGAAAACTACCTTGAGACACTGGAGGTTTATAATTCTGATCTTGATGAGTGAATTCATTCTAGGGGAACTATTGTAGATATTCATAGAGAGTACAGTCCACGATGATATCAGAGGAAAACTAGGATGATGATAGTGAGAACCACTCTTATGGTTATACTGATGAAGTTGACATTCCTCTCACAAGTAGGGTGGGGATACTCTTTATTCACTCCATAGGGTCTCACAAACACTAATACCTAGAGTGTTATGGGTTGTATGAGGTTCCATGGATGATATTATGACTATCATAACCAAAATAGATTCCCCATGGGGTATTCTTACATTACCAATACATATGAATGTGTTATATCAAGAGGATTATAAATCATGGGAAACATTGAGGGACAATATTTTGACTGAAGATCACTAGATGTGACAAAAAAAGAGACCCTTAGACTAATTGGAATTTGGTAGGTCATTGATTGTGTGTGGTTTTAAACTTATTAGAATCAATGAGAGGTGACGATGCATTTGGAAGAGATGGATTCCTACCTCTAATCATTATGCGATATATTTTATTGTTCTGGATGACTAGAATATAGAGCGGTAATCCCAAAGCTGGATAAATAGTTAGTTTCAAATGTTCACATCGAGCAACAAATTTTTTCAATGAGCATAAACCCATATTTATTTTTTGTGTAGGAATTTTTTGAGATTTTGGGGCAACTGTTTTTCCATATTAAAATTCGAATATTACCACAGTTGGTGAGACCATCACTTTAGTTGTTACAGTCATTTAATAGGGTTATCAAGGAACCATGGAACTTATGGATGTTCTCTTTTCTGATCCAAACATTGAGTTTCCTCATTCAACAATATATTTATATCCATCTATGAGATTATCCCTTTGGATCATTGCAAAAACTTTTCTAGGAACCACAACATAAGATATGAATAATTTCTATAATAATAGGTGATTTTCACCCTTCCATTATATTGTGATCTTTAATTGCAGATTAATCATTGTTTTTGTACCCATGTGCTTGTTTGATAATTAATGTGGTATATATTTCTCATACACATGTGTCTTCTTATTTTGTGTGATACATATGATTCCCCCAGCAGTTTATGTTGAATAGGATAGGGATGTAGGGCCAATCAAGTCCAATGTAGGAATCCGTAGACCTAGAATGGAGTTTTTAGAACAAAATGTCCCTTGTTCCAATAGTTAGAGGGACTCAAAAATATATCTCTTATGATGATCCTGTGGACCATATCCATGTAGATATAAATTGGATACCTTTATTGATGGCATTTTAGTTGGATTCAAAAACCCAATTATCTAAAAACATCAGGGAGATTCAATGTCATGGGAGATAGACGGTCCTGGATCAAACAATATCTACCTCCATGGATGACGTTTCTCCAGTAGTTGATGATCAATTTCAGAATACTAATATCATTCCTCTAGGGGATATGACCAAAGAGGATATTGTATACACTTTTTCGAGAGTATGTGAAAAAATAGTTCCTATAGAAATTTATTTTTATAGAAAGGAGATTATTTTTTCATCCATCAAACAAAAAATTCCACTATTGATATTTAGATAACCCATAATTCTGCATGAAAAATGGGGGTTCAAAACCCATGGGGCGCAGGTTGCAGTAGCAGCACTATAGCGCTATTATAGTAGCCGAGATACTTTTGCAATGGCGGAACTGTAGCAGCGGAAGGGGAACTGTAGCGGTGGAAGGGGAACTGTAGTAGCGGCGGGTAATGTGCGACACTGTATCTGTGTAGGCACTGTAGAAGTACTATTCACATAATGGGTCGTGGGCCAAAAATTTTGGCCTACAAGCTATGTAATGGGAAAAATTCCCACTGGGCCTACGAGCTATGTAATGGGTCTCCCTCTACCCAGTTAAAGAGGTTCTTTTCATTACTTTAATAATAAAAATGAGGCTTCGTCCCCAACCTTTAAAAAAACTGTATATTATATATAAATATTTGGAACTTGCTCTATCGTATAATACCATAGAAGAAGATTCCATCATGGCAATTCAAACTAATATTATTGAATCAATAACCACCCTGGTGGTACTAATTCTAAAATATATTCTGCTATATGTGAGTGATTCTGAAACATAACAAGAGGGATTTTTTAGGCTTCACACCAGGTTAAAAAAACATTTAATGTAATCATGAAGCTGATTTCCAAAAATCCTCTATCACACATGATGAAAACATTGACCCAATTATTTTACATTGATTCAATTAATGTTAATGGAAGGTTTTTTTATCATTGAATCTACAATATAGTGATGAAATCAAAAAATATTATATAGAGAACTAACATGGTCTATCCACATCATTATTCCATGATGAATACAAATCATCTTTCATTGGATATACAAATAAATATTTATTAAGACAATGAAAATAATGAGATGGATACAAAGGTATAGGGTCAACTGACATAGTAGAGGACCTCTGCATAAAAGCATCACGAAGGTGTGGAATGGAATAACCAATAACTAGAACACCATAAATGAGAGTTTGAGATCACTAAAGAATTATTCTAAGAGTGGAAGTGACTAGTGATGAGGGAGGAAAAGGATTCACCTGATGAAGATAAGATGGTGGAGGAGTTTCATGATACTGCATGTGCCGAGAATCCATCCCTATATGAAATTCCCCGAGCCCTAGAGTACTCGAACTTGGAGATATTATAGTTTTTTGAATCTACAATGTGACTTTTTTAATTACCATATCATACTCATATAGATAATATGCATGCTCGGGATTATCCTTCATTCATTATCAATGGAATGAATTTTTTCACCAATTCTTATTTTATATATTTTCATTATATTACATTCAATCGCAATTGACAATATTTAAATTACAAGCCCCTCCAGATGCTAATTTATATCAGGATCCATGCTAATGAAACTAAAATGATCAAATCATGATCTTTTTTCTGATATGAGGGACTCAGCAAGCATCACATGATGGATTCAACGGTTACATGGAAATCCCAATAAACATTGTTAGTATTCTATTTTAACCTTTTTTTTACATTGTCCATAATGATGTGTGGTTAATGGGTATAACATATATTACTAATAGGGTGCCCTTTGGGGGTTTTAAACATATCATGTTTTGTGTCTCTAAAATTCTTTATTTATTGATATTTTTTCTAAAACATGTAGGGAAAAGGATTGGTGAACTCATACTAAAATTTATTCAAGGAATCCATTTTTGGGTTTTCAAATTGGTGTGTTTTGGGTCATTTTCTTGTGGGTTGTCTAGTATCTTGAAAATGGGACTATTGTCACTAATGTTTTATGTTAAACAAATTTTACCTTTTCAAATATTTTAAGTTGTATATATTTTAACATTATTGATGTTTTCGGACATAAAACATTGATTATTACTTATGTATTTGGTTGGAAACTATGACCATGAATGATGGGAAAATGGACTTAATAGGGATTATTAGTAATGAATTTCCCTATATTTTTCAGACATGCATGAGGGATTTTTCCGGACCCTAACTTGTGATTTAAGGATGTGTGACATGGAAGGCAACCTGGGATCTATTGAGGAATATGGTTATAGAATAATCCTCTTCTAGGGTTGACCTTTACTTTGGTCAATAATCCCCATTATGTGGGATACATATTTAGATTAGATAGAGGGAATACTGTTCATATTCAAAAAAAGAATTAATTTAAAAACAAACTTTCCATTTATGAGGGACATATTATTTTATGGTAATAAGGAAATATGAAGTCCACGAGGGGGTTCCTGTCAGAAGAGGGGTGTCTGAATATTATCAAAAATTTAGTATCATTATTAATTATGAATAACAGAGAACTCCAACATTTATTTGGATTCTGTAATGTAGGCATTAATAATTTCACAATTTGATGTCATTCAAATAGGATATGGGTGGTGTATTTTAATTTCATACTACTAGTACATTGTTGATTTAAATAAATAATAATGGGATAATTATTCCCACTATTCATAGTTTTTTGACTTGGAATGTTATTCCATATTCAGGAATAAATGAGGGAAGGATATAAAATTTAATATGGGGTGTTTTGAATATAAGGATCGATATGGGACATAAATTAAAAAGGACATATAGATATTTAAAAAATTTCCCCTATGGTTGAATTTGTCTCTAGATAACATGACTTTTGTGGATGACATTTGCAGACCCAAATAGGGAATATTGGGCATAGTCAGTATAATGTTTCCATAGGATACCATCCCCACATCTCCAATAGCTGGATAACATTAGGTGTATTAAGACCATTCTAGAAATAGAGTTTGGATTGTGAAATTAGTGGTCCTAAACATAAAAGGGGGTTTTCTAGTGTGAAATTTCATTTCAATAGGTAAAGATGTTTCCCATGTGTAGGGATGAAAATATTATTTATTCTGATCAGTATAACTTACAATGATGTGAAATTTTTGTTTTATTACATTATTTTTCATATTACATGGATACAAAGGACGATATGATCATTTATTTTCTAGTTGTGACTAGAACATTCTTATGTAGTTCTGACCCATGCACATAAAATAATGGGGCGTTTGATTCCATTGGATGGTCCGAAATTTGGATATCTAGCATCATTACTTATTACATGTGGGTATGAATTAATTTATACTTAGTTATTGATAAGAAAATAAATTCATAGGGCACATCCTTACCTAGGGTGGGAGTATTATTAATTTTGGGGTGGGTGGACAAGGATGTAGGAACCTAGTTGTCACTATGTGTCTCATATGTGTCATATATGGACATGAATCATTCCATACATATTTATTCATAACATACTTATTATGTTTTATGCTATTAGTTAATTGAGATATGTAGTTTAATGTCTTGTGGTGAGTAGATTTTATTCATGATTTAGTTTCATGTTTCTAGGATTATTTTTCATGGAAAACATGAGTGATTATAAGAAAATATACCAAGGGTATTCTAACATAATATAGACAAGATATGAAAGGAAAATTTAATTCCTGGTACTAGAAATTCACAAATCAAAATATATGATTTGGGCCACAAGAGACATTAAGGAATATAGAGGTTTTAAAAACCTCTCTTGGGGATGAATTTTCATTTACAAGGGAGGAATTTTTTAGGAAATATTATGTAGAGCCTACCAGGGAATATTATACATAGTAAAAAAATTGTTCTCTCAGGGATAATGACTTTTCATTTCAAATTATCGTGAAGGTTTATGATGATCTAATATTTCCCAAGGTATAGTGTTTCATCGATGTAATTGGTCTCTCTGAGAATGTAAAAATATAAATATAATGATTAGTCCTGAAATGTGATATCCCATACATATATATGAATCATTTATTGGGGGGTATTTCAATTTTTTTATGGATCCATAAAAAATAGACTAGAATTCAAAAATCTCCCACATAAACACGGAAGCATAGGGGTTTTTTTGTTTTGGGGTTGGGACTACAATACAATTCCTTAGGATAACTATGCAACTTGATGAAATGAGAATAAATCCATACATATATTTTGAGATCCTATAAAATTTGACATCATACAATAATGAAGAAGTGCAGTTGACAAGAATGAGGACAAAATTTTTTCTTAGTGTTGAAGGGGAAAGGATCAAGTCACAAAATTATAAAAAATATTTTTTGTTTATGTCTAATCAATAAAAATGTATTGGGGTTTTTAATTGCATCTAGACCCATGATTGTAGATTTTATGGTCCCTAAATATAATTCTAAATAACGACTGAATACACATGTAGTACTCAACATACCATTTATATTAACATAATGTGGTTAGGATGTAAATTATTCAACTTGAATGAAGGGAAATTATGTTTCCATGTGTATTTGGGGAAAGGATCAATTCATGCAACTCTTAAAAAGATCAAATGTGTAGGCACGATCTATAAAAAGGCAATGGGTAGTTTTGATTTTTATGGACAAATGATTTCAGATCTGAACATCATTATATTCCTTGGTAATGAAATTATAAGGCCACACGTAGTTATTGATTGAATCTTCCAAACATTGGTCTGGACCATTCACATGGATGATGGAATTTTTCATTCATTAATGGTGGCTGGACATAATTTATGACATCTGAAAATTGCTACATATCACATGTAGATAGGAATAAATATTTATGTATATCTAGAAAATAGGTGTTCAAATGATGAGAAGGATGATTTATTCCATTGATTAGACAAAACATAGCAATGATGTGATAGATAGGCCCTATGGCCCAAATATGATTAACAAATTATCCTGTTAAATGAGGAAATATTCATCTTATCCTCACATTTGGAATCTACGAGTCACTGTGTTCCCTATATGGATGGGAATCAAGACACATGTAGTTCTTGAAATTGTCATGGTGGATGAATATTTCTAGGGGAAATGTCCTCTTAGGTTATGAAACCATTATAGTGTGATGTACTTTACCATCATATACCTAGGATGTTGAAATCATAGTTTAAACGTCATTGTGTGATATTGTAGGGAGAATTATTGTACCAATATGACATGAAGGGCACACCAGAAATGATCCAATGTGAATGAGGACTTAAGAGTCCATATTCCACACTACACCATCTTGATGTGAACTCTAGAAAACGGGCCATAGAGTTGTATATATTTTTTGATGGGCCTGAAGAAAAGATATTTGATCGTTGATATATATAACATGTGAAAGAGAATCGATTAATATGTAGTTATATTACCCCATTAATTTTAACATCAAGTAGTGTAGGCAAAGGTTACACCGTGAGAATATGGATGAATTCTATGATTGGGCATGGCATGTGTAGTCTTTGTGTCAGTATGTATCCCATATTGATGGGAATCAATTCGTACGTGGTTCTTACTAATATTCAATACACCTGTATGATCCATGCAAAGAGAGAAAGATGCATTAAGAACCATTATTTTAGGTGGATGTAAAAAAATGTTTAATCTTTTTTTCATTATGTAACATTTGTGGATATTAATCAATACATACATAGTTTTTGATAGATATTCTCTAAACATATTAGATTCATATGTAGAGAATGGATTTTTTTTTATTTTCTTTGTCACTGATTGCTTGGCTGTGGAAATAAGGTTTCCATGTCACTATGTATTTTATGTATATGGGAATCAAGTTGAACAATATTATGGGGAAAGGGACATCCTCATTAGATATGAATCTCGCATATTAACTGGGTCTTTTCATCTTCCCCATGCATTGATCAGCTTAATATGTTATTAATAGTTGGTTGGAATAACGATCACTATATATATTGATCATCATATGAGTAGGAAAATAAATTCCATTAGGATTATTATCTCGTAGTATAGATACTGATTAACTTTTTTGATGTAAAAGGCATATTGTATCATGAATTTTAATATATTTCAATTAGGGTGATAAATTATAGTATAAAGTAACTGAGTCTGAACCATATGTAATATTTATCATCAGGTCATTGGGATTATGGTAGCATAGTTTATTTTATTATTGTTGGGAAGAGTGTAGCCATGCGGTTTAACATCATCAGGTAAGAACATTACATCCTACATCTAAGAATCATGTGATCATGATGTTATATTCATTGGTTACATGAAATATTTCATCATGGATCATTTTCTAGTATGATATGTAATAAGATGTTTGTCTATTGATATTAAGAGATATGATCCATTTAATTCGTCCTTGTTAATGATATATGGTCCTTCCCATTTTGGTACCAATTCTATATGATTTATTTTATCTAATATTTGTGTTCTTAAGATAAACAAAATATATTTTTCGAGTAAAGTCCTTAGGTGAACCTTTTCATTATTGTCTCATAAAATCTTGTTTAGATAAATATTAGAAAGGTGAAATGTACGAAATTTTTCACATCATGTCCCTCCAATTCATCTAGTATTTTTTCGGGATTGATAATTTGTGGATAGTTGCTCATAGATGAAAATGAAGAGTGATTCAAATTGAACATTTATGGGAAGGATCTCTAATGTTCTGTATCCTAATGAATATTGGGTTTTATTGGTAGTAGTGTCGGATGTGGTACAGAAGTAACCTTGAGAATAAAGGAGATTTTTAGTCCTTGAATTCTTACCTATTTCAAGCATATTTTGGAAATATTGTACAACTTCTTGTTGATGGAATATATCATCACATTAACCGCTACCTTATTATGTGATGAAAGTAGGGTCTTAAAATTGTAATCCTGCTAAATTTTTTCCTACTCAGAAGAATATAAATTGGTTCCTTTGTACGTCATTATGGTGTGAAATACTCCAATTCAAGTTACAATATTTTATTTCACAATGATTACAATGTTTCCTTCCATAAAATCATTGAGGGGTACATTTTATTCTCATATTGAATATTTTTCATTTATTGTCTGAATATACATTAATTTTTTATTCATAATAGGGGGATTTCATCCCACGATGTCCACTCCCCAAATGGTAAATGGTTTGGATTACATGGATGTGTGGAGAAACATCATGGGTTGGTGAATATTATAGGCAAGGACATTGATGGGAGGACACATTTTCATGATGTTAGTGAAATCCTACATTTTAGTGGGAATATATACACAAGAATTCAAATTTTATGTTAATGATATAGTCTATATTTATGTGAACCACATGTGATAATGTGTAATAACTTCATGATAGTGGTTGTATCTTCTCCATCAATTCATCTAATAAGGACCACATCAAGGCCCTGATTTTAGAGGACCATTTGTTGATTTTTTTTCATATACAAAAGAAGTGATTTCCCATTTTTAAATTTCATAACTTATGTCCCTATCTGGTGGTATCTATCATGTTTGGAGAATGTTCACAATGGGTTTCAGGCAGTTAATTTTTTTCCTGATTGAATGATGAGTCCATGTAGTGATTTTCATTGTTGATAACTATTTCATCCTCATCTGTATTAGATAGAGATGCAACTATATTTTCTAATTCATCCACATGAGCAATTTATGATCGGGGGATAAGAGTCCACGTAATATATAATGAGAATTCATCCATTAGTCCACATACAAAATCAATAACATTGAAATATTTTTCCTTTATTATGGAATACTCACCATTAATCTTCTTGAGGACCAATTCCAAACCACATATTATTGTCATGTGTTTTACATGTTCTTAATGTTTTATCTCTACTACTATAATGAGAACATTCTGTTATGTGTAACTGTTTTTGAATCTATGCATTATCAAAAAGTAGTAAGGTAAGACTGCCTTTTCTAGATATATGTTAATGCCCCCCAGTACTATTTTTTGGAGCTTGGGGTCATCAATTCTTGTTACTATATAGCATTTACATGAACCATAAAAATGAATCTCTAATATTAAAGGTAATTCATGAATTGATAAAAAATCTCAATCAGTTTGTTCAACATCCAATGAATTCATTTCAACTGTGGAATGGTCCTCTAGAAAATATACTAATGCCTGACCATTAATGGAATTCTGAGGCATGAACAACATGTAAAACTATAGTTGGAATACTAACCACTATGTCAGTTGTAACATCCCGGTTCCGGAAGCCACCCAGAGGTGCCCCGTAGCATGTTAGTCAAATGGCTTCAAGCGCATTTCCCCTAATTATAGAGGTTGTCGACAAGTAGCGAGGGTCATGGGTGTGATAGTGGAGAAACTACATCCTCATTGGAATAATGCACAACAGATGTAAATCAATACATAAAAAAAGGGAGGCAGTCAATATCCAACAAAAGTAGACAGTGGAAGACTAGAATAATAAATAAATGGTGCAGATACATATATATAATGATTCATGATACATATATTTAGGAAAGTAGCCAGACAAGTCACAATGTTGGAAATAAATATAGTGCTAAACCAAAGTACAAAAGAAAAAGATAAACGAATCCTTAGAATCTCAAGCCTATGATTGGTCCCATGCTCTCCATCTCCAGAGCAAGTTAAGTACTTAAAGTATTAGGGAGATTTCCCTTATCTATACCTGCAATAATGTGATCTATTTAGGACCAAAAGCCTGACCCAAACATGGTGTCAAACTAAATCCTAGTAAGAAACCACCCGATGATCTGTTCATAACAGTCAGTAAATTTGTGGTAGGTAAAAGTATAGAAAACGGAAAAAAATAATGTACCCAGAAGTAAACTGTTGAAAATTTCAATATCATGAAATAAACAAGACAAACAACTAAATGAAAATAGGTAACCCTCTAGAATGTACTCACAACCATCCCCTATGGTCCTACCTAACATGTCTAAGCCACCCTATGGGCAGTACACTCAGTCTAACCCCAGTGTTTCAGTATATAAGTCTCTTTGAGGAAGCACTCATAATCAATTCCTCTTATAGTATAAGGTAGTCAACAACTCTCTAATAAGGCACTCATAGTGAATTCCCCTTATATCCCCATGGACAAGGACTCTCTGAGGAAGCTCACTCGGTCAATTCAACTTATATCCCAGGTCATTCATAGACTCTCTAAGGAAGCACTCACCGTCAATTCCCCTTTTAGTCTAATGTAGTCAAGGTAATTCATATTAAAATAATGAATCTATGAGGAAGCTCGCATGATCAATTCCCCTTACTGTCTAAAGTTATCAAAGACTCTCTATGGAATCTCACTCGGTCAATTCACCTTATAGCCTAAAATGCTCAATGACTCTTTGAGGAAGCTCACTCGATCAATTCCCCTTATAGCCTACTAAACCTGGTTCTTAGGGTCCTATGTAAGTCAATGAGCATAGAAATGTAGTATGGCCAAAATAAACCAACAGAACAAATTTTAAAAATAGTTTACAAAATATCATGAATGTTATAATACAAACTCTCCACCCTACAACAATGAGAATGGAAAACAAGCAAGGATGCCCAAGGCTAAGCAGGACCAAACAGTAATAAATAGAACTTGTGTGGGAAAAACATCCAAAGAATGTCAATCAACACTATTTATATCCAAATAACAACTACACTAACATACAAGAATGGCATGAAATCAATAGTGGTAAACCAAAAACACGCAATACCCCGTTCAATGGTATTGGTGGAATTTCCACTTAATACTCGAAGACTTTTAATAGAAAGAAACGAAACACCTACATCAACATTAAGAGATCGATATACAAGAACCACGAAGCATAAATCTCTTTAGAATTTCAAATATCTAAAAAATCATCTAAAACGTTCAACCCACGATATCTCACGAGGGAGGAGAAATGAGAAAACGGTGCTCTAGGAGAAGGGTGAACTCACTGATGAAATTCCAACACAACTGACAATGTTCGATTCGAAGGACTGATGCATGCTCATAGGTTCGTCGAAGATCTATGGTTGTACGGTTCTCCTAGACGAGACTAATGAAGAAGGGGTGTTTTTGTCGATCGGACGCGACCCCAGTTCATTTAATGAAAAACATAAAGTGCACGGCATAAAAATTTTAAGTACATTGCATGTAATATCCTTTTCTATACACCTCTTTAAGTGGCCTCCAGGTCATCCTACATGGCCATGTGTAATGCCGCTACACAGCTAGCACAGAGCTACCCGTGGTAACCAAGTACTCGGCGTGCACTCATAAACAACACGACATGTACTGCAAAAATTTCCAGAAAATACTCATTTCAAAAAAACTCTAAAAAAAAGAAAAAAAATCCTGAGAAGATGATCTGGGTTCTTACAAACATCCAACCTTAAAACTATTTGTCATCGAATTTTCCTAGAATGGTGTTCTAGAAAAAAACCCGAACAACTCTTGCCATTACGATCTTACATTGGCCTTCTTCTCTCAAGACTCGTCCTGTACTCGCTCGTGCTTCCATAGAACCAATACTAGAGGAACAGACCAGCCATGAAGAACCATCATACTTCGATTAAATATCATGATAGGGTGTTCCTTGAAAGATGCAACCACTTCCTACTCAACCTCCTCTGGTTGGAAAACATGAGATGGGTATGAAAAGTAATGTCAAAGCTGAGAAATTTGGAAAACGTCGTGCATAGCCTGGTACCTCTAAGGTAACTGCAATAGTTAGGCAATCGGACCAACACTCTCCAACACCTCAAATGGACATACATACCTTGGCAAAAGAATACCCTATCTCCTGATCCTCCTATGTCCCAACCTCGGTGTGACTTGTAGGAAAACATGATCCCTAACCGCTAACTCCATAGGTTGTCACCGTAGATCAGAATAAGACTTCTGTCGAGACTATGTAGTATCTATCCTCCACCGAATCAACTCTATCTTCTATGTGGTCTCCTAAACAAGTTAAGGTCCTAGAAAAACTGCCTATCCTACCTCTAACCAATATAAGGGTGATCGGGATGGCCTACTGTACAAACCTCATAAGGTGCCATCTGAATAGATTCTTGAAAACTATTTTTGTAGGAAAACGCTACCAGGGTTATATGGTTCTCCCAAGAACCTCCAAAATCTAGAATTCATTCTCGAATCATGTCCTCAAGCACCTGAATCATACACTTGGACTGGCCATATGTCTGAGGGTGGTATGTTGTACTCAAAAGTAACTGTTTACCCAAAGCCTTCTAAAGCCCATGCAAGACCCAAGAAGTAAAACGAGCATCCCTGTCTAAAACAATGGCATGTGGAACTCGTTGGTGATTTACAATCTCATTAATGTACAACCATCTCAAATCATCAACAATGAATGTATCCTTTATCATAAAGAAGTGATCATCCTTCATGAGTTTTTCAATGACAACCCAAACTGTTTCATTCCCTCGAGGAAACCTTGTAGAACCGGTCACGAAGTCCATCACAACATCATTCCACTTGCACTCGGTAATGTGTAACTACTGTAAAATGCCTACTAGTCATTGATCCTCCGCCTTCACCTGCTGACAAGTGGAACATGTCATGATGAAAATAGAAACGTCCCTCTTCATACCTGGATACCAATACTGATGGTGTATATCATGATATATCTTGGTGGAACCAGGATGAATGACCCAAACTGAGGAATGAAAGTCCCACATCATCTCCTCGCGTACATCTGTTGGCACCCATAAACGCTCCTGGAAACACAAATCTCTACCTTTCCAATGGTCCATTAATTAATAGGGTCCTCACCTGACACACATTACCTTAAGACAAGGCCTTCAGAATATGATAGCTTCCTCATTCGAACTCGATCAAGGATAGTAGAGGTAACAACTAAATAAGATAGAAATGACTCCCCTGTTTGTCATTCACCTCCAAATGCATCTCAGATAACAGATTCATAAGCTGGCACTCGCTACTGGCCTCCAAAACTGCTTGTATCTGAGTCCTCCTGCTCAACGCATCAGCCACTATGTTTCCCTTCCTAGGCGTATCGACAAACTCAATGTCAAAGGATTGTAGGTACTCAACCCACCTGCACTGTGTAAAATTTAGATAACACTAGGTTAAAATTTACATGAGACTTTTGTGGTTGGTTGAAGCCAAAAAATGCTCTCCTAGAAGATAATTTCTCCAATAAAGAAGGACATGAACAATAGCAGCCAACTCTAGATCGTGCGTCAAGTAATTCCTCTCATGTGGCCACAACTACTGGGAACCTTACACAATGACCCCACCTCCCTGCATAAGCACAGCTCCCAGCCCGTTACCTAACGCATAACTGTAAACAGAATAGTTCTTTCCCAACTTTGGCATGACTAGTATTGGTGCTGAAGTCAAACTACCTTTTAGATCCTAAAATACTGACTCACAAGAATCTGAACATGTGAACTCCACACCTTTCTTAGTCTGTCCTGTCAGTGGTGTTGCTTAGAGTGAAAAGTCATGTATGAAACGTCTGTATTATCCAGCTATCCCTAGAAAACTCTGTACCTCAAAGACGTTCCTCGGTTTCTCCTAGGAATATAATTCTCTCACATTCATTTGGTCTACTGATACTCCTTCCTCTGAGAGAATATGAATTAGGAAGTGAATCTGATCCATCCAGAAGTGGCATTCTGAGAGCTTAGCATATAACTGATGCTCCCAATGTGTACTCAATACGATCTCAAGATGGGTAGCATGGTCATGTAGAGTGTGAGAGTACACCATGATATCATCCAAAAAACAACCATGATGGAATCCAAATATGGATGGAAGACTCAGTTCATCAGTTCCATGAAAACTGCAGGCTTGTTCGTGACATAAAATGGCATAACCATATACTCATATAGACTATACCTGCTCTGAAATGCTGTGAGAGCTATATCACATGGTGTAATGTGCAACTGATGATAACTGAAACTCAATTCAATCTTCAAAAAACCCCAGGATCCTCTAATATGATCAAAGAGATCATCAATCCTTGGCAATGGATATCAGTTCTTGATCATAAACTGGTTCAACTTCTGATAATCCACACAAAGACTAAGGGTACAGTCTTCTTTCTTCGCAAACAATATAGGTGAACCGCACAGAGATGTATTGGTTCGGTTTAATCCCTTTTTCTTTCAACTACCCCAACTTCTTCTTGAGCTCCTGTAACTCTGGAGTAGCCATCGTATAAGGAGTAATGGACATCAGTGCCACTCCTTGCACAAGATTATTAGAAAATACTACCTCACAATCTGGAGGCAAACCTGAAAATTCATCTTGAAGGACGTACCTATAAATATCCACCACTGGAGTAAAGTCTAACTGAGATGTCCCCTTATCATCCAAATATAAAATATCAATATGGCATGTAACTCCTCCTAGCCCATGATAATATGGATTCGCTCTACTATTCTGGACATCCAACTCGCCCTTATGATGAAACAATAGACCCTTTGGTGATGTGAAACTCACCCTGTTGTGATAATAGTCGACAACTACCTAGAAGTGAACTAGCCAGTCCATTTCGAGAATGACATCATATACATTCATCTCTAGGACAAAAGGTCCCAAAAAAGAGACACCAACCAACCACTAGAGTGTAATCCTTACACAGACATACACTCAATGTTCTAGTAACTAACGGTGTGTCTAGCGTCAAGATATCAGCAGAAGAAAGGATGCATACCTAAGGTTCTCTACAACTGTAACAATTATAAAGAAATGGGAATCCCTTGTATAGAAAATAGGAGAAGCTAAAACTGAGGCTACTAAGATCGTACGTCAAAATGTAGAGGGTTCGGGATCCTACTCATGATGGGTCTGCTCCACTGCAAATGTTTGGCCTATGCCACGACCCTGTGACCCTGCCTAACTTCTATGAGTTGATCCACCATGATGTCGCTGTAGAACTGGTAACTGACTAACATGACCATGACAAAACCTCGGCCCAAAAGGTCAGAAGAACTCCCGTTCCAAAACTAGTGAATAACGGGTGGAACTGCTCTTGATCATGGTGACATAGAAGAACTATTGTCACTAGTTGCTGGTGGGAAGAACTGACAAAAGCGCTGAATATGGAACATCATTCCAAAATATCGACACTCCACTAGGTCTCTTGGTCAATGTGGCCTCGTATTCCTGCTCCTCCTGCACAGGTAACACACCACCTCGTTACCAGAAGATGCATCCCGCCTTCTCTGTTCTTCTCATGCAATCTCCCAGCTGTGCTTCCTGCTATCAGTAGGAGGAATACTAACTCTGGATGTCAAAATGCCCTGGCTCATAGCTCTATAATCCCTCAAATTACACTCTGTGATCAGCACCAGGTTGAAGATAGAGGATATCATTTTCAACCTGAATATGTTCACCTGAGATCAGATGTCGTTCCTTAGACCATCCTCAAACATTTTTTCAAGTTACAACTCATCATCTCTTGGAATTTGAGTGAAATACTGCAGCTCGGTGAAACAACAGTAGTACTCCATAACAAAAAGAGTACCCTACTTCAGGCTCAACAAATCATGGTCACGATCGGCCTTCATGGTCTTTGGATAGATTTAATCGTAGAATATGTGCCAAAATTCATCCCAAGACATATTCTGATGGCGTCCTGCCTATGAGATCACATCCAAACACCTCTTAATAGAGTCTCAAATCATGTGCATAGCGAGACACATCCTCTTTTCTAGAGGTATATCCAGATGCTCAAAAATATTCAGTGTGGCTTCTACCCATGACTCTGTAGCCATGGGTCCTCCATCCCATGAGAAAGTGGGAGATTGCTGCTGCTGAAAGACCTGGGTCAATTATACCATCGACAGGGCAGGAGGCGGTGCCCCACGAATGGTTTTCATCATATTCAAAAATCCCTCCATGAACTATGCATTAGCACCTATGTCAGGTTCAATGGCTTGTTCCAGGGCTGGCATGACTACAGGCTCCGCTAGGAATCCGTGATCAATGATGGCTCGTGGCTAATCACCATTTGGGAATTGGCGTACAACAGGAGGACGTCTTGGTGGCATGAATCATCAAGGTCAAGCTCCCAAATTAAAAAGAGATTATCAAGGACTATAAACAAGAAGAATAATAAGGATATAATAGAATGAAAAAATTCAAGGTTCACATTACACGACTATATAGCGTGTACAATTCCTACATGTCGTGTTCCCTTGAGTCATTCACATGGGCATGTACTCCTACCAAAAGAGGTTGGGAAACACCCCAAACACATGGAATGTACTTTAATCCTCTTCCCCTACTCGATTCATTTTACATAGTTAAGGAACTCGGCTCTCCCAAGACTATACTACACGGCATGTTCAAGATAGACACAACATATACTAGACAAGATTTACTTGTCCCGTGTTATTAGAGATATGGCCTGACACACGGATCAAACTACATGGAGTGTTTAAGGTCAAAACGACATGTATGTGAAAGGATAACACCAAACCATGTTTTTGGTTACACGACCTGCTACATGGCTGAATCTACACAGCATTTTCCAGACGGAAATGGCATGTACGAGAAGGGATAACATTGAACCTTGTTGTTCACGACATGGATGTGTACATAGGTCTGACTACACAACATGTTCAGATGGTACATAGTGTTTTCATAAAATAAATTTTCTATCCTATGTATCTGCCCACATGGACTATGACACTGTTAGATACTACATGACATGCAGATAAAGTACATGGAATGTACTTAAGAAAAACATTTTGCTTCCCAAATAGAAGAACACATGGTGTGTAGTCAAAACAACATGATGTGCATTCAGGGTTTTTCCATATAGTAAACCTCATAAAATATTCCAAAACCCACACTGAAACAGACATTGGAAGTGCCAAATTCTTATCCGTGAGGGACCATACTCCCCGAAAATCAATTCTTGGCATCTTAAACATGTTATTACAAGGTAAAAAAGTAAATGATTCACCAAATTTCAATTCATGAGGGCCCATAACACGTCAAGAACCAATGTTTGGAATTCATTAAGAAAAACATTACACAAAAAATACTCTATCAAACAACTTGTATTTTTTTCAAGGAATACATCACAACATCATTCATATTATACATAACATCTATCAAAACAACAAACAATCGTTAATGCATCCTAAATGGCTTGGCAATAATGCACGACAACAGATTTATAACAAGTGACTATATGATGTAGAGATGGAATCCCCTAATCTCATCAGGCTGTGACAGAAATAGAACCTCAATATCATCATCAATAACCACACAAATCATGTGAATCACTCATGGTGAAATCAAATCAATTGTAAACTTACAGAACTAGAAAATTGAAATAAATGAGGTTGGTTGGAATTTCCCTGTACAGTAGTCAACTAGTCTGGAGCCCAACATATTTCCCAGTACCTATTTCTTCCTATCCGTGTCTAAAGGCTCAAAATAGTAAATCAAGAGAATATTATACCTCTGATACCACTATATAACATCTCGGATCCAAAATCCACCGAGAGGCGCCTCGTACCCTGTTAGTCACATGGACTCAAGCACATTTCCCCAAACACCAGAGGCTGGCGAATAACAGCGAGGGCCTTGGGTGAGATAGTGGGGAAACTATTTCCTCAATGTTAGAGTACACTGTGGAAGTAAATAAGTACATACACAAGAGGAATTAGTAAATATCCAACAATAGTAAACAGTGGAAGACTGGAATAATAAAAAACTGGAGCAAATAAATATATATAATGATGCAAGATTAATATGTCAACGAAAGTAGGAAAACAAGTCACAATGCTGGAAAAACAAACAGTCCTAAACCAAAGTACAAAAGAAAAAGATAACCAGCTCCTCAGCATTGGAAGCCTATGGTTGGTCCCCTACTCTCTAGCTCCGCAGCCAGTCAATTACATGATGTAGAAGGGCGCTTTCCAATATCTATACATGAAGAAATGTGATCTGTTTGGGCCCAAAATCATGAACCAAATAGTGTGTGAGAATAAATACTAGTGGGAAACCACCCAATGATCTATGCCTAATAGTCTGTGAATATTTGGCCGGAAAAATTACAAAAAATAGAAAACATGAATGTACTCAGTAGTTAACTATCCACAGTTTCAATATCAAGCAATCAATGAGACAAAAAACTAAACAGAAATTGGTAACCCTCTAGAATGAACTCACAACCATCCCCTATGGTCCTACCTAAAAAGTATAACCCAACCTCTGGATATTACACTCAGCCTAACCCATATGGTTCAGTATATAAGACTCTCAGAAGAAGCACTGATATTAAATTACACTTATAGTCTAAGGTAGTCAGTAACTCTCTAAGGAAGCACTCACAATCAATTCCCCTTATAGCCCCAAGTTCAAAGACTCTCTGAGGATGCTCACTTTTTAAATTCCCCTTAAATCCCAGGTCGTTCATATGCACTTTGAGGAAACAATCACCGTTAATTACCCTTATAGTCTAAAGCCGTTAAGGTAATTCAGAGTAAAAATAATAATTTCTGAGGAAGCTGACCCAGTCAATTCCACATATAGTATAATGTGCTCAAAAACTCTTTAAGAAAGATCACTCGTTCAATTCCCGTTGTAGCCTAAAATGCTCAAGGACTCTCTGAGAAATCTCACTCGGTCAATTCCCCTTATAGCCTACTACACCAGGTTTTCACGGTCCAATGTAGGTCAATGAGAATATCCAGGTTGTATGGCCAATGTATACCTACAAACCTACTTGGCTAAACAGTATAAAACATATCAAGCATGTAAGAAAAAAAACACTCCATCCTATAGAAATAGGCATGGAAAACAGGTATGGAAGCCTAAGGCTAAGTAGGACCAAATAGTTGAAAAAAGAACATGTGTGGGAAAAACATCCAATTCATGTCAATCAACCTTATTCATATCCAAATAACCACTAAAAAAGCATACAAGCATGGCAGAAAACCAACCGGGGTAAACAATAAACACGCAATACCTCGTTCAAGGGTATTGGTGGAATATTCACATAATACTCAAAAACATTGAACGGAAAGGCACAAACCACCTACCTCAGCAATGGGAGATCGATATGTGTGCACCTTGAATGTTGAATCTCCTTAGAACGTTGAAAATCAAAAAAAATGTCTAAAATGATCAACCCACGATATATCACGAGAGAAAAGAAATTAGAAGATGGTGCTCTTGGAGAAGAGAGAACTCACCGATGTGATTTCAACACAACTGACAATTTTCGATTCATAGGACGGACGCACACTAAAATGTTTGTCAAAGATCTTCTACCGTATGGAGATCCTGGATTAGACGAATGAAGAAGGGGGTGTTTCTATTGATTAGACGCGACCCTGGTGCAATTAATAAATAAATAAAGTACATGATGAGTAATTTTTATGTACACATTGTGTACACTCCTTTTATGTACTCTGCATTCAGTGGCCTCCAAGTCATCCCATATGGCCATGTGCATGGCCACATCACGACCAACACACTACTACTCGCGGTAACTGAGTAGACGACGTGTACCCATAAAGTAGATGGCGTGTAATTCAAAAATTTCGAGAAACACCTCATTTCTCAAAAACACTAGAAAAAAGAAATCATACATAAAATAGAAGATCCAGGTTCTTACATTAGTCATCCATTCATACTTAGATAACGAAGAATATACTTATTAGGTTTCTGCGTGAGACCCAATCAACGCCACGCTAAACCTGATAGTGCGTCATCTTATGGATTTCATATATTATTTTAAAAAATTACTATTTGATATTAAAATACAATTTCTCATCTCCAATAATGGTTTTAATGAAGTAAAAATGGATGTTTTTACTAATATCATCATTCAATGATGATAAGAAGTTTCCTAGTGTTTTCTTTAAGGTATTCAGAAAGAAAATCAGTGGTATTAATTCTAATATTGGCAGTAGTACTTAGGAGCATAAATGATATTTCATGATATTATTGAATGTCTTATGACTGTCTGAAGTCAATTTATACAGAACACATTTTTTCAAAACCTATTTAAGGGAAATATTTTACTATAAGGTTGTCTAGAATGCATGGAATGTAGGATATATGTACTTACATTATTATCAACTATGTTAGGTTATATGGAGGTGACAGACCAAGGATATGAGTTTATATCTCAGGGTGGACATTGATGTAATGATGGTATCTTGGTAAGTCGAGGTATTTCACTCAGATAATTCCAAAAGAACATTTCATGGGTGGTAAATTTACTTCTATATAGTTATAGTTTGTTGATGACTAGTTTGAGATCTAACCAGTTGTTTGAGTATTTTAATGATTTAACCACTAGTAAATCAACAAATTATTAAATAAACATTACATGTAAGGTATTTAATATAAAAATTAATGCTTCTTGATATATCGTGCATGAGATATTCAAAACAAATGGAATTACATTGTAGAAAATTTATACCTAGGTGTTCATGAAGGTCATCGATTCTTCATCCGTTTAGGCAATTTGTATTTAGTTATATTATAAATTTATTTCAATAAATGAGAGAATATTATATCCAAAAGTTCCATTCATTTAATATATTGTCATTAGTATGAATAAATTTTCTTTCAGATAATGTAGATTGAGATCAATGAGACCAATTTAGAATAATATTTTTTGTCATTCTCCATTTGTATGAGGACTATATTTTCTAGCCATATGGGAGATTGAACCTCCCATATTAAGTAGGATATGATTATATTATCAACTTATTCCTCCTTTTTTATTACTATGTGTCGTGTGTGTCATTATGGATTCTTTTTTATAGCTATAATGATCTTTTGGTATGCCCAGGTAGGGAGTGACCACCTCATGATTGATCCATTTCATTTGTATTTAGTTCTAAGAGAATATATATTGATATTTATTTGGGAAATTTGTATATACCTATTTTTATTTGGAATTCATAGTCACATTAATCACAGTAGGTCCCAGATCGTCCTCAGTACTATGATTTATTTATCTAACTTCTTCAATGGTGATAGAGACTCCCTCCTTAAATATATGCGGGAAGTCCATAAGATCTTATTATAATTATTCCAATTCTTCATCCAAATCCTCTTTATAATATTCCCCCTCTTATGGTGAGCCAATTTTTATGTTGAGTTCTCCTGGGTCAGTAGAGGAGTCAATTGTTTGAGTTTGAAAGACATATTGACTTTGACTGATTTGAAAACACACATAGGATCTCATTGAAACTATAGAGATGTTGGGGGAAGAGAAAGGGTAGATTACCTCTCCCTATTTAGGTAAAGATACATCCCCTAATTGATCTTTTAGGGGGAGAAATATTAAATAGTGGTCTGAGGGTGGGTTGAAGGCCATTTCAACTAAGCTCTCAACATTTTCTAGGAGATCATTTGATCTTATAAAAGTGCTAGATTCTACATTCATAACTGAAATCATGATTATTTACGAGTGAATTCTTGACTTTTTGTGGTCCAGTTCAACCTAGTTAATATGTAGAACATTTTCATCACTAATACATCAATAGGGGCTAGATAGAATCATTTCCATTTTGTTCATGGTGATTTCCAATTCAACACGATCAACCAAAAATTTCATCCCATTCCTATAATAGAATATTGTGTTGATATAATGTGTCTCATAAAATTTATATGGGTCCTTAGGCATAAATTTTACCAAGTTATAAATTGGTGTAGTACTTGATGCATGGATGGTGTGAGGAGTGTATTGTTGAGTGTTAGTGCAACCAGAGCCTTCCTAACAAGACATTTTGTCTTGTTTTACCATAAACAATTCTATGTCATCAATGAGGGAATTTTTCTTCCTTGGTCATTCATTTTCCAAAGGGATTCTACATTATTTAATCATTTAATTTAAATGTCATGGGGGAAGGTATTAGGCTTTTCCCATCAAATCCTAGCCATCGAATTGTTCGTACTAAAAGGTGGTTAAATCTTGATCCATTGTCATGGAAAACATTCTAAACATGAACACAAGTTATCCAACCAAACATGTATAGGGATATTATCTTTCCTAAAATAATAGTATATTCATATTATTTTTGAAGCAAATTACCACATGATATTACAATGGATAATTTTATGTCTAATAGAATTCTGAAAAACACACTTTGACTTCAAATTATTAAGGAATTATCATAGCCTCTATGAGTTATTCCCTAATGTAATTCGAAAAATATCAAGTGACTATGGTTAATATTTTGGTTGGTAATGAGTATAGTTACTTCATAATTTCATATTTTTCTCTAATTTTATGTGCTTCTCACCATGGGGATTCCCTTTTTAAAAAATTTTAGGTTCACTAACACTAGATGAGGCTAGATCAGCCTATGGGAAATTTTCAAGAGGAGCATCCAGATATTGGGGGTTAGACCGGGTAGGTGTTCCAGTACAGTAAGGGATATTAGAATCCAGTACTTATTCCATAATGATCATTCGAGAGTGGTTTTGGCATGATTAGGAATATTTTCTTGTACATTATGTGTCCACTAAAAATATCTTCTAAATATTTCTACAAAAATTCACAATTTTAGTAGGGTTACAAACATAATTTTGGATTCATCAGGTAGTGTCATTTGGTTGGGCAGTTCCAATTCTACCAGTTTTAATTTAACAAAATATGAGAGTTTAAAATCTATTTTTTCCTTCAAATTCGATTACCTTCTTGAATGTTCTCTCATAAATTCTCGTCAAAATTCATTTTTTATGATTGTTGGCAAGAGGATGATGGATTAATTATAGAAAGAGCTACTGGGGTAATTGTTGATTGCATCAACTATACCTAAAGTATACCATTATCATATTTTTCTATTTTTTTATTCATCCAAATTTCAAAATTATGCACTGTTTTACTAAAATACAATTACCAATCATCTCTTTCATCATCGATGGTAGTGGAAATATATTCCACATATATTATTAGTGGTCACAAGATTACATTCCTAGAGATTATCATTTATTGTAAGAGGTATTTAAAGATGAAACACTCTTGGATGGTGAGTCCTATTATTTGATTGATTGGAAATTAATCTAGCTACTCATCGAGATTTACATCTTCATCTATATTTGAATCTAGTTTATAGATTAATTTTCAATTCATGGAAGATATAAAATAGACACAAAAATGATCAACTCAAAATGAGTAAAATTCATTCCTCCATTCCTTAAATTTATTTCTCCTAGGTCCCCTCCAGTCATTTTGTAATAGAGATATTTCTATTGATTTTTAGTCGTCCCTTATTTATTTTGTGTATTCTATGGAGCAAGAGAAGGTGCAAGGGTAGCTTAAGATAAATAAATGCATATTCTGCTTTTCCAATTTTTTCAAGGGGTCGATGAGGCTACCCAAAACATGGTCTATGTACTTCATAAGGAATATCCTAATATTTTTAAAATGTATGATATATCCAGAAATCCACTTCTCTATTTTTGAGGGATGATAGGTGTGTTAATATCATCACAGAGATAATCCATGAAAATTGAAATCATCTCATCTTGGGGAGAGACCTATTCCAATATTATTTCCCTTATATCTATTCAGAAATGATATCTATAACACTCTCATTGTCCATACGTTTGTTTTCATGATGTTAGTGATTTATTTCATTTGGTAGTGTTAAAATGAAGTGGAAAAAGAAGTTCCACTAATGACCATCCCTACCTATTATCAACATTGCTATGAAATAAGTGTACCATATGAATTATGAACCTTGTATAGTTTTCATGAAGTATATGATTTTTAGTAAATTTAATTACTATGGTGTTCCCATTATAGGATAACAAAAAAATTCATACTGCATTAGAAAGTTTTCTGGGTAACCTAAGCCATTGAGTATTGGGAACACAATGTTCTTGAAATTTGATGGTGGCATAATGTTTCTCACCCTGTCGGGGTGATGTTTCTGTTCAATCTATATTTTAGTTCTCCAATCCTCGATGGAATCCAATTAATCGTATAATGAATATATAGTATTAATGTTTCTTTAATGCATGTCATATTTCACCTAGGAATGGGTGTGCACGATAGGGGCATGGCGGGCAATGCCAGACGAGCTGGTACATGAGGTTAATACTTGACTGGGGGTATTCTTTAAGGATTTTTTGTCACATTTTTTTGTTTATTCCATAGTGAAGGTAAATATTTTTACCCATCATGGATTAGATTCAGTAGAGTGATATCCCCAACCATATTTAAAAAACATCCTGGCCCTGCTTCTTTCATCGGTAAAAACCCTTGAATCCATGACATTCTTATTGGTACTGTAATTTAAGGATTTTCTAGAGGATTATATTCAATATGATGGTTTTATCAAAGAAGCTCAATAACGTGTCACCTTAATTCATTCATCTAATCCTCCATCCAATAGATTATCTTCTCAAGTGAAAGATGATAATTTTCAATTGAAGGATGAGGTAGGGAATGGGAAACCTTGTTTTTATAATTTTATTTTGTAGATATTATCAAATGGGGTAATGATGGATTAGTTTTGGGAGTGCCAAAATTCAGGGTGTCTCACTACATTCAGGTGCACACGCCTTTAGGTTTCTTTAATTGGATTATCATTAGAAACATCACCTCCCAAATCTTATATATTTTCATTAGATTTGGTGTAGTCTATAGGATTGACATCCTAGACATTCACATGTGAAAAATTAATAATTGAAGTTTTGAAAACTAATAGATAATAAAACGATTATTTATACCATTTACATAACCTCCCCATCCATTTTTGGGATCCTCTTAGGACTTCTTGATGATGGGTAACTCGAATGTTACTAGGTAGTCAAGTCATATGCCACCCCTTAAAGGGTAATGGACTATGATAAAAGGAAAATTGGTAGGAAAATAAACATGTATTAATCTATAAGTTAGAAAATAAACATATGTGTCGGCATAGTGGTGTATGTAAAAATACCTTAATCCCTACAGGTTGGGGTGGATCTCATTAACTTTTTATTGTTCCTCCACTATGATTTTGTGGTCCGAAGAGGAAATTATTGGTTTAAAGTTCCCAAAATCTTATGCAGTAGTGCTAATCCCAGAATTGTGGTTTTTGATACTACTGTTCCATTTTTTTTCACATGAATTCACAATCATGTGTGAGCCAAATTAAGAGTTATTCTTCATGTGAATTATTTACTTCTATGTAAATTATTTGTTCATACATATTATCATGCCCAATGTGGGAAGCCTATTGAATGTTCTCAATTGTCTGGATGAGGTATTTATCAATGAATCTATCTCATATGGCCAACTTCTTTTAATACATAATCAAGGATGGATTTTATTCGAGCATGTCAACATTCTGGAACTGGGATTTCAATTGACTTCCATTTGGGAATAAAGAAATTATATGCTACTATTTCAATTGACACCTTCTAGATATGAAGTGGTGTGATGTGAAAAGCCCCATGCTCTTCCAATCCTCGGATATGACCACCATATAGGGATTCAATGATTAGATGACTTCACTTATGCATTGTATTTACGATATTCAATTGATGTAATTTATTTTTATTCTCTAATTATGATTACCATACTGACATATGGGATTATAGGTTGATTTGATGATGAAGATATTCCACCATTTTAACATGGTATGAGGACCAACTATAATGAATGATTTTTTTTAATAGGTGGATAATTGTATAGAGTTTGAGATAGATTTTATGTAATCATTATTCTGAAAACTCTATTCGTTATTAATGTTGTGAAGTGGGTATATGATGATGTCTAATTTTCATAAGACATGTAACATGTCCAATTGTTCATATATCAATGAATCTTCCACATGATTTTCCAAATTTGAACTCTTCTTGATGGTCTCATCATAAATAGCAGGGCTAGTTCGGATATCACTGATATGTGAATTGTATATAGGTGGCATAGAAGATTATCACGACATCAGGCCTTCATCTGGATGAGAAAGGATTTATCTTATTATAGACAGAATATATAACATTTTTTACTCTATCTTTACATGTGCATCAGAATATGATGGATTCCTTATGCTTAATTCGAAAAGGGTATGACCTTCTGGATGGGGGGAAATTTATTTGTGTGGAGGACCTTTTCGTCCAGTGCTAATATGGAAATGGATACCAGCGTAGGATGATGTTCGACAATAAAAAGAATTTATGAATTTTATATGTAGAGGCCTGAAACCTGACGTACATAGACATTACATTACATTTGCGGAATACTTAATACATAACAAAAACAGACACACAAGGACCGTAATAGTTTAACGTCCTTAGAATCTAGGAACATAATCTTCTAATCATGGTGAAAGATCTTAAAAATCTCCAATAAATATCTTCCCCTTTTGGGTTTCTTACCTAAAACCATTCTATATATCCTGGGGAAAATTAAGTAAATAATTGGTGAGCTCAAATTCTTAGTATGGGTTTGCATGGATAAAATAAACCAAATCATACACATTTGACCTTAAAAACATTAACATAATGTTTAAACATCAAAATAATGGGCAATGACATAAAACATGGCACTAAATAAAGAATAGATCCTAAAGAAACATTAATAATGATAAAATAGCATGGGAATAAAAAATGTGATTGTGGAAAACATTAGGCACACGACATGATTTCAATAGTAGCCAAGGCATTGCTGCCAAGGCCATCTTGGTGGGCAATGTCCCTTTCTGTATCAAGTTCACTCCTCGTTCTAGTCCTGTATTACTGAACTGGATTAACTTACTATTCCATCAATGTCTATATCATGAGATATAAATATTTACCCAATGCATTGGAGAGATATATAGGTCCCACCCATCTCATAATGAAATCATTCTTACTTGTGCCACAAAATAAACATAATTCATTCTTCAAAACCCAATGAATAAAATGGGTTTCATAAACATCATCCCATCATAACATAATTCATATAAAACAAATGGATATCATTTCATAATAAGAAAATTGAAACCATGTAAAACATAGAGACATTATACATGAAACATACACATATGAAATATTGTCATCTTAGATGGAAAATGTTTTTGATAAAACACTTGAGAAGAATACTTGAGGAAAGTATCCTTTATTCTTAAAAATCAATTAATTTTCACAAAAAGCCATTCAATTTTAAAAGAATTTTTTTTTTGAAAATTTTTCATGAATGCTTTTGGTGGAAGCTTCATGAAAACAAGGCTTTATAAAACTGTAAAAATATTTTCAGGCCATATAAGTTAAAAAACATTCTTCTCGTACTTTTGCCGGAAAAGTGAAAAAGTACCTTGCAACATAAAGATTCATTACATACCATGTAGTAAAAGTTAAAATGGGTAAAATGGACATTAAAAATTTAAGAAATAATTTTTAGAAAATAGGGACGTGGATGATAAATATAACCCCAGAAAATACTTATGAAAAAACAATCTCGAATAAAAATGAGATTGGAAAAGTTATCTGTTACCTCAGGCCCAATATGCTTTGTACGTATCTGAACCTCCGATATAATGATTTAAATAATGTTATTGAAATATTTAAGAATCATATTAATTGTTATGATATCATATATGGTATACTTATGACTTTATATTACCCGTTATTTTGCAAATCCCATGTTAATGCAACGTTTTGGGTAAAATCATCATATTTATCGTACATGTTTGGACTTGTTGTTCTTGATGCTATTATTACTCATATCAAGATTTACATACTTCCAGAATGTAAATCGTGATTTATATATCACATATATATTCATTATATATCCAGCATATACATGTATTTATAATAGTACATAACATATGGTGGTAAGAAATGAAATGCACCGTTCATGGAGACGGTAAACTGTACGTACGCATGAATGCTAATTTCATTTATATGTATTATTTTAATGGAATAGGTATATTATAATTCCAGTATAATATCATATAAAATATCATTAACTCCAACCTTTATGCATCCCACATAAGGCATTAACAAATCACATCACATTGAGGGGGCGGTAATCCGCACTTCCCCAAATGAGATCATCTTATTTACCCACTATGGAAACCATGAAGAATTGATATAATTCAGAAGTAAAAAAGAATAAGGAAATCATAAACATAATATATATCATATATAAGCATAGTTCCACCATAATGGCCACCATGAGAGGCGTTGTGAGAAAATCAAACAATCATTATTTCATGAGGCGTTAGTTTTCCATCCACAGAAACATTATGTTCTTCATCGATTGGATGGAGGTGTGTGTAAGTGTAGTTCGGATCCTTCTCATAAAAACATCCTAGTATATTTAGGATACAATTGTTGTTAAAAAATAAAGGATCAAAAATAGTTTAGGGGTTGGAGAAGTAGAATAAAAGAAAACAACTTAAGAGACATTATTGCCTTTAATTTGGGTAACTTCCTTTGGATTGAACCAAAAGAACTTATTGAAGGGCCTTATGCCTAATTTAAGGCTTATAGGGGGAGTATAGGGATGTAGGGAGATTATTTTGGCAGATTTTGGATGAGCCAAATGGCTTGAAAGGTGTGTGGAATTGCATAGAAGTGGTCTCATTTTATAATGGAGAGGAGGGGCTCTTTAGAAAAGTGTGAAAACATTATTTTATTATAAACTTTTCTTCAGTTTCAAGAAGTCCAAAACACATTAATGACGAAGATAAGATGACTCATATTCGAAATAAAATCATCCAATAGGAATCGGACAGGTTTTGGATAATATTTTAATCATTATAATCTTATTTATTTAAATCATTTATTAATGAGGTAAATACTGCGTCATTGTTGTGTCAAAAATAATTTAATTTATTTGATGACTAAAATTTATAAAAAAAAATACCAACATTTAGGAAATCATATTATCTTTACAATTAATATTTATAGTCGAAATGATAATTTATAAAGCCACTTATAAAAATTAATTACTAAAAGAGTTTCGTTAATGAATTTTTTTTCTTTACATAAAATTAATTAATCTAATGTATCATTGTCTTTCATATGTGGCTCCATGGGGTCCCAAAATCGACCCAAGGATGCCCATGGTTGGCCATTACTTATATAACAAGGTTTGGAGAAGTGTTAAGATAATTATGAAATATTATAATATTTATTTAACCTTGAATTGCCCTATTTAATTTTAACCGTGGTAAATAAAAGTAAAAAGTTACTATTCACCAAAAATTATTTTAATCTATTTGAACCACATTTTACTCCATGATATTACCCGTGTCTCTCTGATTTTCGAAATTCAGGTTACAGAATCGGTAAAATTATGTTTTATGAACAATTGAAAAAGCTCCTAAGTGGTGGGAAAAAGACGGTGAAAAGTTCAATACATTTTATATACATCTAAAATTATTATAAAATGATTCCAATGAATTTCATTGAACATATATAAGAATTATGTATCTATTTTGACCTAAAATATATTTAATTAAAATAAATTATTATTTAAATAAAATGTTGGTTTTAACCAAAAACATAGTGTTTTCATTATTCATCAAAAAATAATGTTTTACAGAAAAATACAAAAAATTAAGCCTAAGCTATATTTGATATTCCAAATTCAAAAATGATGTCTCTTTTTAAAAATTCATAACATAGAAGTGTCCATAATTAATTTTAAAATTAATTCCCATTATCAAAACAAATAGCGTGTTTTTAAGAAACAATAACTATCAAAATATCGACACTTGTTTATATCCAAATTCAAACTGAAATTAATAAAAATGACCAACATTTGATTAAATGGTAAAAAAATATTCTAATTAAATTTTAAAACCAATTAAAAATATAATATAACCATATAAATTATTGTGATGAATAAAGTTGTTTTTAATTGAAATATATCGTGTATTTACTATTCATCAAAATGTGAAAGTAATCAGAATAATTTGAAAATTTTAACCAAATTAAATTTTTATATCCTGATTCTAAGGAAGAATTTGATGTTTTCAAATTGAACTTATAAACATGTCAAAAACTGGATTAAAAGAGGGTGCTCTATGAAAAGGCGGTAAAACTTCATTTTTTGAAAAATACTTTTTTTACCCGAAAACTTTATTTTGTCCTAGTACCATGATCTAGAAAATATGTAAGATAAATAATAATGTTATAAAATAAAAATGTAGTTAATACAATTCATAATGTCTAGTCCATAATAATATTATAATAATATATCATTGTTCAGTGAAACCTGGTATTGCGTACAACACACGCTATCTAGGAAGGTCGCGATTGCCTGTAATGAATGCCAAGTCATGGTTGCGTGTTGTGAAAGACTCCTCCATTGTTTCGTATAACCGAATCCAACCATATTTCATTAATACATTGAATATATATATATATATATAGACACACACACACAATGTTTCCTATAATAACTACTATCAAAATTGTGTGTAACATGATCCAAGAATAGTGTTGCGTATACTGCAAACTAATACGGTGTTGAGTATAATACAAGCTAATATTTGTGTAGTGTATAATAGTAGACATCAAAGAAATGAGAAATAATATATCTCATAAAATCTCGAGGTGTTACATTCTATCCCTCTTAAAATAAATTTCTCCCTCGAAATTTGTCTGGGTTATAAATGGATTATTAATTGAGAGTTTCATTCATAGAAACCCACATCGTAAATAAGAATACTAAAAGATCCTTTAAAAAAAATCAATGTTAGAAACAAATTGGATACCCAAAGTAACTCATCCTTGGGGTCCCACGTAGAAGAACATTGGTTAAAATATGTATATGGAAGAGAAATCAAATCATCACATTCTGATGGAGAGTGGTAGAGACCACGGATATGAAAAATCCACCAGTCACAAAGCCATAAAAATTGTGATAATATAAGGTACCATATGATTCATCAGATATGAGAGAAATATGACAACATTTTTGGTTTTCAAGATCATTTCCCTAAATATGAATAATTTTTTAATTAAAAGAAATACTTAATTGATTTTGGTATTATCTCAACGTTCTTGTGCCTTGAAAAATTTCAACTTCATCTCTTTAAGAAATGAAGTTGAATTTGCCTTTTGTGAAGTGTTAGCAGATCATGCGATAGAATGATAGGTCATTCCATCTGTCTCAAACAAATGGTTAGAAATATTTATATACATAAGTCCATCTATGGTGACATTATTTAGATATGGTTCCAGAATGGACTTATACTTCATCTATCATCCTAATTAATAAAATAAAACTAGTTCCTACTAACCAGGGACTTCTTGTAGGCTAGTGGTAGGTGATAATGGCATGTCGCACATTGGTTGTGGGTTCGATTCCTGCATCTTTGTCCGACAAGACGGGTTGTCGCGCGTCCTACGGGTTGTCCTTTTTCTAAAACTATACTATCATAACATTCTATCAATAATATCGAAAAACTTTTCTAGCCTTAACCAATAATAACTTCTGTTCAACATAATCCATTCGAATCTTTAGGCTTATCCAAAATACTTTTTTCCAAACTCATAGTATAAAGAGAATGATTACTAAGAATTTCATATAACAATCATGTAAATACCATCATTTATCCATCATATTTCTTGTTGGTCACATTCCAATCATGTGAATACCTAAATCATTCTTTCTCTTGAAAAATGAATACCCATTGAACCTTAGTGAAAATCTGAATGCTGTCAAAAGTTAACTCCTTCCACATAGAAAAATACAAAAATTCTATATACTCAAACCATGATATAAATTTTTCATTATATCAGTCTTGAGCTCATGAATACTGTCAAACATTTCATTTTCTCATTATCCCTTCATTATGCGCATATCATCTTCTTTACAAAAATATCTCAATCACTTTCCATGGTTACTGGTACCATAAAATATTTGAAAACCACAATATACAAATACATAAATATTCCAATATTCCAGGATACTATATACAACATTATTTGGGAATCCCATTACATAAACACTTAATCATTCGACCACATCGTTGTCATATTCAACATCGCCAATTGTGATCGAATGTGAAATCCATGAATCATTTTCCTTATTGGTTGCTCATGTCGATCACAGTTAACCCTTGGATTAGGGAATTGATTATCATAATGCCCCATTTCATTGAATGTGAAGCATTGAAGTGTTGGTGGTGCATTCTCTGCAGTCTTTTATTTATTCACATCATTAGCAACCCTTTTTCCATTACTTCGACACTCACCTGCTCGATGACCTTCTTTTCCACACTTAAAACATTTTCTAGTCCTTTAAGAAAATCTCCACCATGCATCTTTCCACACTTTGAGAATAAAGAAACATTCATCTTCTTTTCACCATTCTCCCGAGATTTCTCCTTGAACTCCATATTTCGTTTCATGTACAAACCATGATATCGATATGCAAAACCAACATACATTTCTTCCTTGATAGCACAACGCACAATTTCTTCATAGCTACTGAAGTCTCTTATATCTAATTCTCTTCAAAGAATTTATTTTCAGCCACTGAAGAATCGATCAACATTACTTTCATGTTGGATGATAAAGCCAGATGCATACCTTGCAAGACTTGTAAAATTTTCTTCATATATACCAACGGATTAATCATCCTTTTTCTTAAGATCATGGAACTCCTTTTCCATCTTTGTTGGAAGAATACGAGGGAAGTACATACTGAAAAACAAGTTCTTCAACTCATCCCATTCCATGGATTCAATTTCATCTTGGGGCCTTGTATTTTTAATTAGAGTCCACCACTGGTATGCTTTACCTTCTAAAGGGTAAACAGCTAGAATGACATTATCATGTTCCGAACAACGATGTTTGGGAAATATATTTTCAATGTTACTGATCCATTGTTCAGAAAAAAGTGGATCAGAAGACCCATTGAAAGAAGGTGGACATTGCCTCATGAAGGACACAATAGAGTATTGTACCCTTCTCTGCTCATTCGGAAGTCCAGAATGATTCATAGCTTGCGTAAGTATAGCAATAATATTTTTCACACCATCTCCCATAACATTGGTTTGTTTGAGAGGAAAATCATTGAATTGTCCATTACATTGATCAAGATGGTTCCTTCAGGTTCCAGCCATCATCTAAAACCCAAAAAGAATAGTATGAGAAGCAAAAATCATGCTAGGGAAAACAACATAATAAATAGGGAGTACCTTCGATATCTAATATCTTATGTTTAATTCAAATATCTTTATCGTAATTCTAGGACGGTAACCTATACTTATACTTAACCTTTGGGACATCCCTAGACATACCTTAGAAATATCTCTAGGGATCTCACTATGGTTTTCGCATCCTAGTTTCCAAAGGTTAACTAAACCTTTCTTCTGATACCAACTATAGAGGCCCGAAGCCTGACGTACAAGGTCATTACATTACATTTGTGGAATGCTTAATACATAACAAAAATAGACACACAAGGATAGTAATAGTTTAGTATCTTTGGAATCTCAGAATGTAATCTTCTAATCATGGTGAAAGATTTTAACATCTCCCATACAGATCTTCCCATTTTGGTTTTCTTACCTAAAACCGTTCTTTAAATCCTATGCAAAAGTAAACATATAAAGGTTGAGCTCAAATACTCAGTAAGGGTAATAATGGATAAGATAAAACAAATCATATACATTTGAACTTAAAAACATGAAAAAAATGTTTAAACATCAAAATATTAGGTAATGACATAAAACATGGCAGTACATAATGCATAGATCATAAAGAAACATTAATCATGATAAAATAGCATGGGAATAAAACATGTGTTTTTTGCAACCATTAATCACATGATATGATTTCCATAGTAGCCATGTCATTGCTGCCAAGACCATCTTAGTGGACAAAGTCCCTTTATGAATCAAGTTCACTCCTCGTTCTATTCCTCTATTACTGAACTGGATAAACTTACCGTTCCATCCATGTCTATCTCATGAGATATAAATCATTAACCAATGCATTGGAGGGAGATATAGGTCCCACTCGTCTCATAATGAAATCATTCCTACTTGTGCAACAAAATAAGCATAATTCATTCATCATATCCCAAAGAATAAAATTGGTTTCTTAAACATCATCCCATCATAACATAATCCATATTAAACAAATGGATATCATTTCATAATAAGAAAAGTGAAACCATGTAAATCATAGAGACATTATACTTGAATCATACACATATGAAATAATGTCATCTTAGATGGAAAATGGTTTTGATAAAACACTTGAGATTAATTGTTAAAGAAAATATCCTTTATTATTCAAAATAAATTTCTTTTCACAAAATGTCATGGAATTTTAAAAGAAAATAATTTTGTTGAAAATTAGTCATGATAACTTTTGGAAGAAGCTTCATGAAAATAAGGCATTATAAAACTATAAAAATCCTTTTATTCCATATAAGTTAAAAAAATACATTCTTCTCGTTATTTTTCTGGAAAAGTTAAAAATTACCTCATAACAGAAAGATTCTTTACATACCATGTAGTAAAAGTGTCATGACCCCCTCCCAAAAAAGATGCCCCTCTTGAGCTGGCAATGGTGAAAGGGAGATAATGACCCCCCGAGTCCCGCCTCCAATAGGCCCTGAAGTGGCGACTAGCACCAAGGGTATGAGTTTTCACAAATATGAGAGGTATTAGCATTTTATTATTTTGAGATCGGGAAATAGGACGAGTCATGTACCAAAAAGGTAAAAGAACAACTGTATAGAAATAAACCCAAACCAATCCCACATGCATGTTTTAAATAGATCTAAAACAAGGTAAAAGTTCCGGAAAGCACAAAAATTACAATACCAAAATAAACAAGAGTACATAAACTGCAATAACTCCAACTATCCTGACTAGTAGGATCCTGCACGGCCCTGGTAGTCCTCCTGTAACCCTGAAAGTAAACGTAGGGTGAGCATAGAAGTATAATCAGGAGGGAAACCAAAGCTCTCATGCACAAGTGGGGAGACATCCTAATGTCTCATGAGAAAAACAGAAGAAACCTAGCAAGTAATTATATCCACCCATCCTCACCAGCCAAACTCACCAAAAACACAATCACAACAGGTATAAGTATATAATAACAAGAGTATTGGGTACCCCGCACCATTTCCAACTAGATAGATGCACATCCTAAAGGCGAACGTCCTGATGCTACCACAATCTTCTCGCCCACACATAATGGGCCTCACCACCACAAATCCCTCCCGCACACACCTAGGCCTCACAACCACACATCCCACCCGCACACACCTGGGCCTCACAACCACACATCCCGCCCGCAAACACCTGGGCCTCACATCCACGTATCCCACCTGCACACACTAGGGCCTCATCCCGAAGGTTCTTGGGAAATAGTAAAACCTGCCCGAAGTTTCTTGTTCTAAATCCAACCCAATCAAACCCTACCCAAAGATTCATGGGTGTAAGGTCACCTCAAGCCATCAGAACCTATGGAAGATGGAGTAGGATGGAGCTAGTAACTATGGGGAAACACCCTCTCCCATGAAATGGGAGTGTTCGTCATTAACTGCTCAACATGGGTGGGGTGTGTCAAAACAGAAAGATATAGATATATATATGTATAACAAACACACAAACAAACCTATGGATTCTAAACAGCGAAACTAAGCACATGCCTCGAAACTACTACTAAGAAGCATGTATACAACAAACAACTCCGACCATATTTAGGTTTTCCCATTTCAGCAGAATTAGTTTATTTATTTCCTTATCTATTGGGAAACCAACCGAAACCAACCATATCAATCGTTCATAAAACATATCCATGCCATCCATAAATCAAGATAGGAAAACACAAGGAACACAACCAAGTCTTTCTTATTAGCCAACCAACCCCATTGATTAGTATTCCCATTCCATTACCAAGCCCCACAATTCATTAACTCTTCCACATTTTTTTTATTATTCACATCCCACAGTCTGATCACATTCCAACTCATCCCTATAGTCCCGCTACCAACCATCATAACCACAACCACACCGTACATCATCATCCCTTAATACAAATTATCGTAGCCCTGCTGCTCACCCGATCCATGACAACCCACAAACGAAGGATTGTGCCACATCATCGCCCATTTAACATCATTTACCGTAGCCCTGCTACCCGTTCTTTTCGTAACAACCCAGGATTCACCCCCCCCCCCCCCGTTTGCACACACCACCTAACCAAGCCAAAACACACATGTTCATTATTCTATTTTGTTTAACTGGGGTGATCACACAAGGGTTCCATATTTTCAATAAGCCAACATTACATGATTAACCAGATTCCACATTCCAAAAGGTTCCATTAAAAAATGGTATAGAAGATAGGGAAACATTTAATTTCGCAAGAAAAGGCCCCCAACGACCGTGATTTTTAGTAGGCATAATCCTATTCAATTCACAACATAATATCATAGGATTTAAAAAAGTAAATGCATTCAAAAACATCCCATCCCTGTTATATAAATGTTTTATTATCTTTATTAAACCGGTTCAAAAGTGTTTCACATAAAAAGAGGACACCCACCCCGCATGATGCACAATTTAGAGAGATGAAGGTAAGATCCCTAACTCAACTGGTTCTGATCACAACACTCCCTCGAATCAACATTATAAGACGTCTGTCGGCATCCTTCACTTCTGTCGATTCCCATAAAAACCTCCTTTGGTGGAAGTTGGAAAGTAAAGGCCGAAGGAAAGACAATGGATCTAAGATCATAAATTCTGCCTCGTCGTTACGATCCCATGGACGCTGACGGATCGTAAATTGGAGCTCAGACGATGAAGTTAGGGAAGAACGAGCCTTTGAGTCTCCTGGGAGAGCTCTGCTCAGAGGAAATGGGAGGAGATGAGTGAGTTCAAAAGGAGGAGAGGACCCCTCCTTTTATAGGAGAGAAAAACAAAAGTACACGATGTGTAATTTATGGTACACGGCATGTACTCGACCATTTAACACGGTCACCACACGGCTTCAAACACGGCCTTCAATGTGGAACACTGTAGTTGACTGGTAAACACACAGCATGAAGGTAACGTGTACACGGGGAGGGACTACAGAACGTGTAGTATTGGATACACGGCATGTACTCATTTATTTCACAAGAAAAGGACACGACTTCAACACGGCACATAGCTGTTGATTGGTCAACACATGGCTTGAGGGTAACGCCTACGCGGGGAGGGACTACACGGCATGTAGTATTGGGGTACACAGCGTGTACCCATTTATTTAAAATGGCAAGGACACAGCCTTGAAAACGGTGTATACCCGAAGAGGGGGTACACGACGTGTACTCAAACTACATGGCGTGTAGTTTCAAAATTCTGTAAAGTGTCTGAATAGTCCATTTTACCCTCCAGAACAATTTGTGTCCTTCTTTTTGACAAAGGAATGGGCTGGAGAGGTCCGATCAATTACATCAAATACCTATTAAAAAATTTTGATCCCCGAGAATTCAAAAACGAACACAAAGGAACCCAACCAGATACCTCTTAGGTTTCTCGTTATAATATGAACCCAACCAACAACCCTAATCATAGGTGTTAGAAATTCCCCCTCATATGTCAAGATATTATCAGCTTTAGGAGGCACTGACTCGCCGGAATGGGTTTAATCGCATCTACATTAATGCATCACGATTAATTATTGGGCCTTCCCACTTCCATATATCAGGATTTTCAAACATGCACTACCCCCAACACCACACAACCAACACACTGCCTTAACATGTGGTTGGAGAGAATTCCTTCTCCTATGTCGAGATATTATCTGCTTTAGTCATCATTGACTCTCCTGCATGGGTTCTATCACATCCTCATTAATTTGTCTCGATTAAGAGTCATGTTTTTCAGTTTCCCCACACATCCGGACACGTTACACACTTCTTGAGAATAAAAAAACAAAACGTCTCACAACTGACAAGCCAAGCATTCCATATATCAAGGGTACATAGTATAACATCAACCCAAATATCATAAGAACAAAGGAAAACACCAGTCAAAACAACTCCGAGTACTGAGCATGCAAGTATGCCTCCTGCTCCCAAGTGCTCTCCTCGAGGCCACCATGCTTCCACAACACATTAACCAAGGCGATGGTTCGTCAACCGAGCACCTTCTCTTTACGATCCTAGATTCTGAGAGGTCGTTCCTCAAAGTTTTCATCGTCTACCATATCTAACTCTCCCTAGTCGATAATGTGAGAGTCTTCGTGTAAGTACTGATGAAGCTAGGAGACGGGGAAGATGTCATGAACCTTCTACAACTGAGGTGGTAGGGCCTACTGTTATGCCACCTCACTGACTCACCTCAGCACCTCGAAAGGTCTGATGAACCTATGGGAGAGTTTACTCCCCTTCCCAAAACTCTTTTGCCCCCGTCGATGGGAAACCTTCCAGAAAACATGTTCTCCCACCTCTAACTACAAAGGCCGCCTTCGACGATCAGCATATGACTTCTGTGGGTCCTGAGCCGCTTTCATCCTCTCACGTACAAGCTGGACTTTCTCTGTGGTGATCTGCACTACCTCTAGCCCAAGAGCACTTGTCTCACCAACCTCTGCCCCACAAATGGGTGAACAAAATGGTCTCCCATACAAAGCCTCAAACGGGGCCATGCCAATAGTAGAGTGTAAGCTGTTTTTGTATGAAAAATCTACTAAAGGAAAGTGTCGTACCCATGATCTTATGAAATCCAAAACCCATGCTTGCTCCATGTCCTCGAACATCTAGATAGTCTACTCTGTCTGCCCATTGGTATGGGGATGGAAACCAGTTATAAGGAGTAGCTCAGTTCCAAAAGCATGATGTAACCCCCTCCAGATTCGTGAGGTAAACCGAGTATCTGGATCTGAGATGATAGTATTTCGAACTACATGCAACCACACAACCTCGTCTACGTACCTCTATGCTAAGGTACCCACCGGGCCTGACTCCTTAAGTGCTATGAAGTGAGATGATTTCGTCAGTCGATCCACCACTACCTAGATAGCATCATAACCACCCTGAGCTCAGGGTAGTATTGTGCCAAAGTCCATTGAGAAGTCATCCCACTTCAACTAGGGGATATATAAAGGATGCAACAAACCACTGGGAAAATTGTGTTCAGTCTTAACTTGGTGACACACTAGGCATTTAGCCACAAACTCCGCCACTGCTTGTTTCACCCTGGGCCACCAAAACTGTTCCGTCTAGCCTCAGTACATTTTTGAAACTCCTAGATGTACCGCCATGGCTGAGCTATGGAACTCATGGAGAACTCCCTCATGCATTGTTTCTGGGAGAAACATCCTTCCCTGAAAAAACATCTGATGTCAGCTGTCCTCTGACCATCCTTCTAGAGTGTTCCCCTGATCGATATGATCTGGCATCTATTCCATCTCGGAGTCCCCCCACTGAGACACTTCCACATTATGCAACAAGGAGGACTGCACCGTCATTTGAAATAAACATCCTTTAATACCTTCTACCCTAGAATCCATGTTCAAGGAAACTAACACTCGCATCACTTTCCAAACATTAGTGGATTCTCGAACCACTTCCTTATGTGACTTCCTGCTTAGGGAATCATCTAAAACGTTTCCCTTACCTTCAGTGTAATAGATCTTGAAGTCATAGTCTTAGAGAAACTCGACCCATCTCCGCTGATGTAAGTTCAGGTCACGCTGGGGGAAGATATAACGCAAGCTCTTGTGATCTGAAAATACCACAAAGTGCTCCCCAAGGAGATAATTTCGCCACAAATTCAGTGCGAACAATACTGCTGCAAGATCTAGGTCATGGGTGGAATAGTTGTGCTCGTGAGGGCACAAATTCCTAGACCCATAACATATCACTCCTTTCTTCTCCAGCAGCACACAGCCCAGACCAAGTCCAGAAGCATCAGAAAACACCTCATACAACAACCCTTCCTCTGGGAACCTGAGTACGGGTGCACTGACTGACTTCTTCTTTAGGTAGTCGAAAGCTATCTGGCACTACTCGCTCAGTAGGAAAACATGGTTTTTCCTAGTCAAAGATATCAATGGAGAAGAAACTCGAGAGTAGTCTGAAATGAACCTCTGATAGTAACCTTCCTACCCCAGGAAACTACGAACTTCTGCCACGCTCTTGGGTACCGCCCAAGAAACAACTGCCTCCACCTCTGATGGGTCCACTGACACTCCATGCTGAGACACCACGTTCCCAATGAAGTGTACTTCATGCATCAATAAAATACACTTCAAAAATTTCCCATAAAGCTGGTGGTGTCGAAGGACTTCCAAGACTCCCCAGAGATTCTCAACGTGCTCTTCCTCTGATCTTGAGTAGATAAGGATGTCATCGATAAACACATCGACGAACCGGTCCAGAATCCATCGGAAGACAATGTTCATAAATCCCAAGAACATAGCCGGTGCATTATTGACTCCAAATGGCATCACTACAAACTCAAAGTACCCATACCTGCACCCAAAAGCAGGCTTCGAGATTTCATTGTCCTTTACCATTAGATGATGATATCCCGATCGTAGATCAATCATAGAAATCCAACCTGCTTCCCTCTGTTGGTCGAAGAGATCATATATTCTTGGAAGGAGGTAACGGTTCATGACTGTTACCTATCTCAACCTTCGGTAGTCTTTGCATATCCTGAGACCACCATCTTCCTTCATAAGGAACAAAACTAGAGCACCCCATGGCGATACGCTAGGTCGAACAAAACCCTTCTCCATCATACCGTCAATCTGAATCCGCAACTCTGAAGGTGCCAGCCGATAAGGGGCCATCGAAATTGGATGGCCACCAGGCTGTAAGTATATCCTGAATTCAACATCATTTGGGGGGGGGGGGTAGAGTCAGAACCTCCTCGGGAAAAACATCAAGTAACTCCCCAACAACCTTCGGGACATCGATCATTTATGTATCAGCTGTAACCACTGATAACCCGCCTAACAAGGAAAGGAGAGGCTTCACATACTGGCTTCCTATCTAATTGCTCCTCTCACCATCAAAAGATATGAGCTTCCCATCCATGTCGGAGAACACGACACTTCATCAGAAGAAGTTGATAACAGAACTAACAGAAAACAACCAGTTGATGCCTAGGATGACATTGTATGGCTACATCTGTAGAAAATGAAGGTCCCCACTAGATTGATGTGGTTCCAATGTCAGATCACATCCCCGGAAAACAAAAGATATGTTGGTCTGGCCTCCAACTACTATACTCAGCACCAGTCGTATGGAAATCCTCTCTACGTCTAGTCCCAAAGCATGGGCTAGACCAGTTGCAATGAAGGATTGCAAAGCTCCCGAATTGAACAAAGTAGAACTAAGGGTGATGAACAAACAAATCGTACCTCGCACCACCTATGGTCCTACCAGAGCTTCCAACTCTGCTGCCTACAACTATCCACGCCCAGCTCCTCTGCCTCTCTGATGTCGACCACCTCCCAGACCGTGCCCTAGTTTAGGTCCCTGAGGAGCACCGTGATGTCGGCCTCCTCCTACAAATTCTTCCCTCAGAGGAGCAGGGTCCTGCTACTACTGGAAGGGCCTCGCCGGTAACAGGTGCTACGGAGGCGGGCGTTGAACCTACCCACCTCCACCGTACTGATCTCGGGTCGGGCACCAACTATGAACGTGCCCGAAACCTCCACAAGAAAAACACTTCGGACTTGGGATCGTGAAAAAGGGACGAGGACCCGAAGATCTAAACTGGAACTGCTGGGGCCTTCTCCCCACCTTCCTGAACCTGGAAGGTCTTGTCGCAGGAGACCTGCTGCTGACCATCTTCCCCTTCGACGAGACCAGATGGATCCCCTCTCGTGGTGCACCTCCCACCGAGTGCATCCTCTCTACAACCTCTGCCTTCTTCTGTACATCCATGTACATCAGAAGGGTTAAGGCTGTGACATTATACTGGAGCAAAGGACAAAGCGCCTCCTCCAAACGTCTAACCACTGAATCCTCATCTAGAAAAAGATCCGAAGAAAAGTGCAGGAGATCCTTGAAATTGATCCCCAACTCTTGTACTGTCATACTCCCCTGCTGAAGGGAGAGTAACTCATGCTTCTTCTCCACCTTGATCATGGAAGAAATGAATTCCTCTATGAATTCCCTATCAAATTCATCCCATGAATCTTTTTCCTCTATCCTCTCTCTGAGGTAGAGCATCCACCACTATCGCACCGCACCTCTCAACTAATGGACTACTAGGGGAAACCAGTACTCCCTCGGAGCATGAATCAAGGTAAAAGAGATCCCAAGCTTATCAATCCACCCCTCCATCTCCGTATCTGAAGTACTACCCTCGTACTTCTTGAGGGTTTTCTGCTGAAAAGAATGGAGAGTCTACTGCCACTAGCTATCTTCCACCTCTCAGTCAATCCTCAACGGATCGACCGCCTGAATCTGTTAGGCCTCAGTTGTCTGAGCCACCCTGGGATGACCTGCAGGTGCCATAGCTGTACGGTAAAGAAAGTTCACATAAGCCCAAGTAGTAATGAAATTTCTCATGGTTTTATTTTATAATATTTATTTCAATTTCTTTCCCAGAACACCCAAAAAAAGTAAAACACAATCATGATGATGCATGTACCTTCCATAGGGTCTCTACCCTGCAATCAATGTAGTCCCGCTTGGTCGTTCGGTAGGCTCAGAGTCCTTGCATCGGATCACGAGGGGCCCTAAAATCCCATGTCCTAGCCAGTCTTCCCTGGACTATCTTACGCACCAAGATTAACCAACACTGTTTCCCTACCATCCCATGCACTCCTCACTATACCTAACTCTAGACTCCATCCTATCTATCAACCATCAGCTCTGATACCATTCTGTCATGACCCCCTCCCACAAATGATGCCACTCCTTTGCTGGAAATGGTGAAAGGGAGATGATGACCCCCCCGAGTCCCGCCTCCAGTAGGACCTAAAGTAGCGACTAGCACCATGGGTATGAGTTTTCACAAATATGGGATGCATTACCATTTTATTATTTTCAGATCGGGAAATAGGACAATTCAACTACCAAAAAGTGAAAATAACAAGTGTATAGAAATAAACCCAAACCAATCCCAATTGCATGTATTAAATAGTTCTAGAACATGTTACAAGTACAAGAAAGCTCAAAAAGTACAATACCAAAAGAAACAAGATTACAACAACTGCAACAACTCCAATTGTCCCGACTACTACGGTCCCGCACGGACCTGGTATTCCTCCTAGAACCCTGAATGTAAACGTAGGGTGAGCATACAAGTATACTTAGTAGGGAAACCTATAGCTCTCGTGAACACATGGGGAGACATCCTAATGTCCCATGTGAACAACAGAAGAAACCTAGCAAGGAATTCTATCAACACAACCTCACATGCCACAATCACCAAAAACACAATCATAACATGTAGTAGTATATAAGAACAAGAGTATTGGGTACCGTGCACCATTTACCACTAGTTAGCTGCTCTTCCTAATGGCGAACGCCCTGACGCTACCACACTCTTCCCACCCACACATACCTGGGCCTCACCACCACACATCCCACTCGCACACACCTGGGCCACACAAACACACATAACGCCTGCACACACCTGGGCATCACAACCACACATCTTGCCGGCACACACTTGGGGCTCACAACCACGTATCCCGCCCGCACACACCTGGGCCTTATACCGAAGTTTCTTAGGAAATAGTAAAACCTTCCCGATGAGTCATGGGCTAAAAACACCCCAATCGAAACATACCCGAAGATTCTTGGGTGTAAGGATGCCTAAAGCCATCACAGACTGTGGAATAAGGAGCAGGAAGGAGCAAGTAACTGTAGGAAAACACCCTCTCCCATGAAATGGGAGTGTTCGGCAGTAAGTGCTCAACATGGGTGGGGTGCGTCAAAACACAAAGATAAAGATATATATATGTAAACCAAACACATAGCCAAATATAAGGCTTCTAAACAGAGAAACTGAGCACGTGCCTCGACACTGCTACTACGAAACATGAAAACAACAAACAACCCCAACCACATTTAGGTTTTCACATTTTAGCAGAATTAGTTTATTTAGTTCCTTATCTACTGGGAAACCAACTGCAACCAACCATATCAATAGTTAGTAAAACTAATCCCTTCCATCCACAAATCATGTTAGGAAAACACATGAATCACAACCAAGTCCTTCTTATTAGTCAACCAACCCCATTGATTATTATTCCCATTCCATTACCATGACCCACCATTAATTAACTCTTCCACATATAATTTATTATTCCAAACCCGCAGTCCGTTCAAATTCCAATTCATCCCTGCAACCCCCATGCAAACCATAATATCCACTACCACACCATACATCATCACCCCTTGATACACCTTATCGCAGCCCCGCTGCTCACCCGATCCACGACAACCCACAAAACAAGGTTCGTGCCACATAATCTCCCCTTTACCATCATTTACCACAGCCCAGATGCCCGTTCTATTCGGAACAACCCAGGATTCCCCCCCACCGTTTTCTCACACCACTTAACCAAGACAAAACCCAGATGTTCATTATTCCATTTTTTTAACTGTGGTGATCACACAAGGGTTCCAAATTTTAAATCATCCAACTTTACTTGATTAACCAGATTCCACATTCCACAAGGTTCCATTCACAAAAACGGTCAAGAAGATAGGGAAAATTTTAATTGTGCAAGTAAATGCCTCCAACTACAGGGATTTTTAGTAGGCAGAAGCCTATTCAATTAACAACCTAATATTGCAGGATATATAAAAGTAACTTCATTCAAAAACATCACATCCCTGTTATATAAACCATTTATTATCTTTATTAAACCGGTTCAAATGTTTTTCATGTGAACAAGAGGACACCAACCCCGCATGATGAACAATTTCGAGAGACGAAGGTATGATCCATACCTCAGCAGGTTCTGATCACAACGCTCCCCCAGATCAACATCATAAGACGTCTGTCGGTGTCCGTCACTTCTGTTGAGTCCCAAAAAACTGTTGGAACCAGGCTCTTCAAAGCATGATTTGGTGTATGGTTTGTGTTTGTTGTCAATCCTCAGTGGAAGTTCCGAATGTGTTCCAGCAAAGTGATCATATAGTTCAAGCAGACAACAGTATAGAAGGTGGCGCTGTTTCCCAGTGTTTTCCAAATTTTTGGGCCTCAAAATCGGAAAATGAATACATGGATTGTCTGCAAAAGGAGCTTCGCAGAAAAAGGAAGTGGTGCGCGAAATATTAGAGGCTTGCGCGAAATACTTATGTTAGGCGTGAAAAAACAGCGGGATGCGCGAAATAAGGGATCAAGGTTTTTCGCGCAAATAGTGTTTCGAAATCAGTTTGGTGAAAAATGGAAAAGGCATGGGCTGCGCGGAAAATAAGGGTTGTGCGCGAAATACTTAAGCTGGGCAAAAGATTATGCGCCAGATGAGAGGTTTTCCGCGCCGAAGGGGATTTTGCGCGCAGTGGTCTCAGTATCCTATAAATATGAAGTGACCCCCTTCTTTCGAAGCGATGAGAGACTCAGAGAAGATCCGAGGTTTGTTGCGTGAAAAAGGATAGCGTAAAGGGGCTTGCGCAAAATATTCGGAGTTGCGCGAAAAAGGGGTTTTTTTCGCGAAATATTATTCCGCGCGAAAAGTAATTTTGCGCGCAATAGGAAGGTTTTGCGCGCAAAGGGTTGGTGTTGCGCGCAATTGTTAGCCAGGTTTGTCTACACGTTCTGGTTATCCGGTTCAGTGGTTCTGTGCGTTCTAGTGCATCTATTTCGGAATTCGATGCAAGAAGAGTCTCATGCTGAGCAGAGGCAAAGACTTCAATGCACATTTATTGAAGAGACCTTCACGTCTATAAACTGAGTGGGACTTCACCAACGGCAGTGAGCCAGGGGGAGTCAACGGGAGTGACCCGAGGGACGCAGTGAGCTATCCCTGAGCAATTGTAAAGGCAGTGTGCCTGGGACAGAGTGTCTGTACCTGAACTTTTGTATCCGCAGCTAGTGAAGTATAGTGGATTTAGGTACGTCCGGCAACCTGTCGGCGTATGCTCCTTGGACGTAGCCCTTAGTGGTGAACCAAGTAAAAATGGCTGTGTCTTCTCTGTGCATGTGAATGTTTTCATTCTGATCATAATCATCATACAGATTCAACAAGTTCCTACCAACGTGGGAACAAGATCCAACACATTAAAAGAAAAAGTGGTCACCCTGATTCACCCCTCCCCTCTCAGGGTGTCCCGGGGTCCTTCAAAAACCTCCATTGGTGGAAGTTGGAAAGGAAATGCCGAAGGAAAGAAAATGAATCCATGATCAGAATTTCCACCACGTCGTTACGATCCTGTGGCCGCTGATAGATGATAAATTAGAGCTCAGACGAAGAAGTTATGGAAGAAAGAGCCTTCGAGTCTCTTGGGAGAGTTCTTCTTAAAGGAAAGGGGAGGAGATGAGTGAGTTGAAAAGGAGGATAGGAACCGTCCTTTTATAGGTGAGAAAAAAAAGTACATGGCTTGTACTTTATGGTACACTTTATTTAATCATCCATTTCACATGGTCACCACGTGGCTTCAAACACGGCCTTCGACGTGGAACGCGGCCGTTGACTAGTCAACACACGGCTTGAAGGAAAAATTTACGCGGGGAGGGACTACACGACGTGTAGTATTGGATATATGGAATTTACTCATTTATTTCACACGACAAGGACACGACTTCAACACAGCAAACAGCCGTTGACTGGTCAACACACGGCTGGATGGTAACGCGTACGCGGCGAGGGACTACAGGGTTTGTAGTATTGGGGTACACGGCGTGTACCAATTTATTTCAAACGGAAAGGACAAAACCATTAACACGGTGTATACCTGGTTAGCGGGTACACGACGTGTACTCAAACTACACGGCGTGTAGTTTCCAAATTCTAGAAAGTGTGGGAAAAGTCCATTTACCCTCTAGAACACTTCGTGGCCTTCTTTTTGACAAAGGAATGGGCCGAAGAGGTCATGGCCATTACAAAAAAACAAATTTACTAAAAAGGAGTTTAAACATACATGAAATAATTTTTATAAAATAAGAACATGTATGATAAATATATCCCCAGTAAATACTTACGAATAAAAAATCTCAGATAAAAATGAGATTGGAAAAGTAATCCCTTACCTTAGGTCTGATTTGCATCGTACGTTTCCGAACCTCCTATATAATTATTTAAATAAGGTCATTAACTTATTAAAGAATCATAGTCATTGTTATGATATCATGTATGGTTTACTTATGAATTTATATTACCCTTTCTTTTTTAAATCCCATGTTAATGAAACATTTTGGGTAAAATAATCTTATTTATCGTACGTGTTTGGACTTGTTGTTATTGATGTTATTATTACTTATATCAATATATACATACTTCAAGAATTTAAATCATTATTTATATATCATATATATACATTATATATCCAAAAAATACTTGTATTTATAATAGTACATAACATATGGAGGTAAGAAATGAAATGCACCATTCATGGAGACGGTAAGCCATATGTAAGCTTGAACACTACTTTCATTTCTATTTATTATTTTAATGCATTAGTTATATTATAATTCCAGTATAATATCATATATAATATCATTAAATCCATTCTTTATACATATCACATATGGCATTAACGAATCAAATCACTTTGAGGGGGCAGTAGTCCGCATTTCATCAAATGAGATCACCGTATTCAACCACTATGGAAACCATAAAGGCTTGATATAATTGGGAAGTAAAAAAGAATAATGAAATCATAAAAATTATATATATCATATATAAATATAGTGTCATCATAATGGACGCCATGAGAAGTGGTATGAGAATATCGAACAATCATCATTTCGTGAGGCGTTAGTTTTCCATTCACAGAAACATTATGTTCTTCATCCATTAGATGGAGGTGTGTGTATTCGTAGTTCGAATATTTCTCATAACAACATCCTAGTATATTTTGGAAACTACTGTTGTTACGAAACAAATTATTAAAAAGAGTTTAGGGGTTGGAGAAGTAGAATAAAAGAAACAACTTAAGAGAAATCGTTACCTTTAATTTGGGTAACTTCCTTTGGATTGAACTAAAAGGACGTCTTAAAGTTCCTTCTACCTAATGTAAGGCTTCCAGGGTTTGGAGAGGGATGTAGGGAGCTTATTTGGGTAGAGTTTTGATGATCCAAATGACTTGAGAGGTGTGTGGAATTTCATAGATGTGGTCTTTATTTATAAGGGAGAGGAGTGGCTCATTATGAAAATTGTGAAAACGTTATTTTATTATAAACTTATCCTCGTATTAAAGTGGTCCAAAACACATTAATGTTGAAGAAAAGATAACTGATATTCGAAATAAAATCATCCAATAGGAATTGGATAGGTTTTGGATAATATTTTAATCATTTTAATCTTATTTATTTAAATCATTTATTAATAAGGTAAATACTTCATCATTATTGTGTCAAAAATAATTTAATTTATTTGATGTATAAAAATTATAAAAAAAATAAAAACATGTAGGATATCTTTTGATCATTCCATTGAATATTTATATTCTAAACAATAATATATATATCCCCTTATACAGATTAATTACTAAAAGATTTTTTTCAATGCCATGTTTTCCTTTACATTAAATTAATTAATCTAATGTGTCATTGTCTTTCATAAGTGGCTCCATTGGGGTCCCAAAATCGACCAAAGGATGCCCATGGTTGGCCATTACTCATTAAATAAGTTTTGAACTAGTGTTAAGGTAATTTTGAATTATTATAATATTCTTTAAACCATGAATTACAATATTTACTTTTAACCGTGGTAAATAAAAGTAAAAAAGTTACTATTCACCAAATATTATTTTTATATAATTGAACCCAATTTTACACCATGTTATTAACCATGTCTCTTGTATTTTGAAAACTAAACTCACAGAAGCGGTAAAATTACGTTTTATGAACAATTGCGAAAGCTCCTAAGAGGTGGGTAAAAGAAGATGAAAAGTTCAATACCATTTTTATAAATAAATTTTTTTTATAAAATGTTTATAATAAATTAAATTGAAATTATATAATTATTATGAATCTACTTTGGCCTAAAATAAATTTAAATCAAATAAATGATTATTTAAATAAAAAGTCGGTTTTGACCATAAACTTTGTCTTTTCACTATTTATCAAAAATTGATGTTTTTCAGAATAATACCAAAAATTAATCGTAAGATATATTTGATATTACAAATTAAAAAATGATGTATATTTTTACAAAATCAATACATAGAAGTTGCATTAATTAATTTTAAATGTAATTCCTATTATCAGAACAAATAGCGTGTTTTTAAGAATCAATAACTATCATAAGATCGACACTTGTTTATGTCCAAATTCAAAGTGAAATTAATAACATTGAACAAAATTGGAGTAAATGGTAAAATATATTCTAATTACACTTTAAAAACAATTAAAAATATAATGTAACTGTATAATTTATTGCGATGATAAAAGTTGTTTTTAAATAAAATATATCATGTTTTTACTATTCATAAAAATGTGAAAGTTATCAGAATAATATGAATAATTTATCCAAATTAAAGTTTTATATAATGATTCCAAGGAAGAATTTTATTTTATCAAATTGAACTTACAAAGATGTCATTAACTAGTTTTAAAGTGGTTGTCCCATCAAAAGGGGGCAAAATTGCATTTTTTTAAAAATACTTATTTTACCCAAAAAATTTATTTTATTCTCATACAATGTTCTAGAAAATTTTTAAGATGAATAATAATGTTATAAAATTAAAAATTTAGTTAATAATATTCTTAATGGCTAGTCCATAATAATATTATAACAATATATCATTGTTTAGTGAAACCTGGTATTGCGTACAACACACGCTATCGAGGAAGGTCGTGATTGCGTGTAATGCAATCCACGTCATGTTTGCCTGTTGTTCAAGACTACTCAGTTGTTTCATATAATAGAATCTAACCAAATTTCATTTTTAAATTGAATATATATATATATATACAATCAATGTTTCATGGAATAACTACTATCAAAATTGTGTGTAACATGGTCCAAGAATAGCGTTGCGTATACTGCAAGCTAATCATGGTGTAGTGTATAATAGTAAAAATAAGTGAAATTAAAAATTATATATCTCAAAAAATCTCAGGGTTTTACATTATACACTAAGGATGACATTTATGGTGGACAACGGTTAGGGGATAAGCATATTGATTCGTTATGTCATTGTAGGGAGGAACTTTACAGAAAATTGCATCATGGAGTGGAATACCATCACATATGGATGACCGAATAAAGGGTGAATTTATATCATGTATAACTTGGGTAGGTCCATCATGGTATACTACAACAAGGGAACTACCTTCTTGTTGATTTATGTCATTGCGGGGAGGGCCTCCACTAAAATTTCCATCCTGTTGATGCCCCCCATCATATTCGGATGTCTAACATTATTTATAAGTTATACAACATATTCTTTGGGGTGGGACTACAAGAAGAAATCATCAAGGTAAGGAACTTCTTACAATTTTATCATGTGGACAAGCATAGGGTATTCAAGATGCTTATTTTGAGATAATATCTCAGGATTAGTCATTTCATTCCCAATAAGCAAGAATATCATGTACATTCCCTCGAAGTAACTTTAGAGTAGTGGGAAACAATGTTGTGTTGAGGACCATCATAAGTGATACTGCATCTTTTGTAATTTATTAATACATTTAAAGGATCATAATATTCAATTGATAGGGGTTTTTTGGATTAAATAACTACAACATACAATAGAGTAGGGTCGTGAATGAACCCTCCATATTTAATTTTCCATTTTTATGTTTCATTATTGGGTTCTCTATTTAATGAATAAGGATCCTCCTACTGTTGGTAATAATCATCATATATGGTGTTCTTATTCGAGTGGGTTTCATGATGTATCAGGGAAACACTGATAAGAATTTTGAGTCATGGTAGGGATATATGCCTTCCTTGGATCAATCACTGAGGTGGACCATTGTCCCACAGTTGGAACAAATGAATTTTTCCCGATTAGGTTTTCCATTTATCAGTGAATTTTATAGAATAACCTCCTAATCATGATTATGGATGCAGGTCTTCTCCAAGAAATTTTATTTTTTTATGAGTCACACTAAAAAGGGAGATGGGGTTGTGGGACCAACTTCTTTTTATTTCCACTGATCTGATTATGCCATTATAGTTCTGGAGGATGTGATTAGCAATTTATGTATGATCCTGCATCATTTCAATAATGTAATGAGTTAATTATTTGGATTATATGGGGGCACATGCCCATCCTGATTTATGTGTAGGAATTTGTGCCTACTCCATCCATTGATGTGATTCTAGTTGGTATTTTCGGTTCTCCCATGTGAGGAAAGATATATGGGTTTACCCTTTAATTGTAGCAGGTATACACAATATGTTTTCATAGGAATCAAATGTATTTAATGAATGTTATTAATATTTGTGAGAATGAATTTACATATGGTCATTTTTCATGGTATTTTTCTAATAGGCTTAGTATGAATCCACGTGAATTTTAATCTAATTTTTTTTACTACCATTTTAATTTATTGATGATCATTATTTTATGGAGCATGAATATGACTCTATTTGTTTCTGATAGCTACCATATTTGATTTTTGGGATTCATATTCCATGAATTGGATGTATTCATGCCTTTAGTTTGTCATCCTATTTGGATTAAGGGATTTGTATGATTTACAATGAATTTTCATCTTCTTATTTGTGGTTTCAACAATATTTGGAAGAAGATATTCATTTTCAATTGGTGTAATCTTCATATTCTTCCATCATTCAGCCCAAAATGCACTAGGGTGTTTAGTGAGAATAATTTAGATTTTGTGCTTTCTCATAATTCTCCATTGTATTTTCATTGTGGGATCATTAGATAGATAAGGAATATAAAACATCCCAAATATATGATATTGTGTTTGAATATCAGATATATTCCTCTTGAACCATGGAAATGACCTAATCCCGGTTATATAATCATCACCCTTGGTGAGACACTCATATAAGAACAAAGACACAGACATACACATTTGTAGGATCACTTAAATCATATTACTAATAATGTTATTTAAGTCTAAACATGATTAAAACTGATAATATATTAGTAATTATGGGTAAAATTACTTTAGGAATTTTATGTACTATACGAAAGACATAACATATAAAATTGTCTATGTATGATTCACTAACACAGATTGAAGAACTGAAACACTGACAGATGAATTGAGATACTTAAAGACAAATAACCTACTGATGCATATTACTCACCAATGGAAAATCAACATACGGATGCATATGAATCAACGACATAGAAATGACCTACTAATGTATATGATTCATCGACAGACAGATAATAAATCAATGCACATGAACCATCGATATAAAAACTACCTACCGATGCATACAACTCACCGATGAAGATGAAAAACCGATGCAATCGACCTACCGACAGTCCATGTGACCTACTGATGATTATTGATACCAATGCAAGGACACACCAAAAATTATAAAGACTCAACAATTTAATGAGTCCTCAATGTATGAAATGACCGACTGACTGAAATTCAAATGGGTTGAGTCACCGATAGAAGGAGATAATGACAAACGATTCACCGAATGATGTCTCAACGACATGACGACTCACTGATAGACTGTTAAAATTTTTATATATTAAAATTAATTCTAACAGTCATATTTGATTCATTTAATTATTATAACATATTTAATAATATTTTGTAGGAATTTATTAATACAGTACGAGGAATGATAAACCAATACACTTGGAAATAAGAAGCTCTTTATCAGCCCTAAATAATAATTTCTTTAATAGAGATGAATTAGATAATAGAAGAGATATGTGGTGTGCCGGGTTGTGAGACATATAGTAGAACATTTGTAACTCTAATGTACCCATTTTGAACTCAATAAAAAAAGGAAGAATGCATGATGAAATATCAATTAAGAAGTTCATCAAATCAAAAAACATCTTCAAAATATCAGATAAGGATAAGAATATGCCTATAGAACCAAAAATGTACCTAGATACCAAAACAGAACACAATTTTTTTCCACATCAATATAAGGACTCAATATCATATAATCTACATTTGAACAGTCAAGAGCTGCATCTCAAGGAACAGAGAGCCTTCTAAATCCTTCCTTATTTTTATTTTCTATGTTGTGTGCATGTTTAGTTTTTTTTGAGTAGTATGTGTATCTTCATTAAAGAACACATTGTCTCCAATATCAAAATAAAGGATACAAGATATCCTTAAACTCATACATTTTTAAAACTTTTTTACTCACATAGATAAGTGTGGATGAGGACTATGTGAGATCAGCTAATTTGTACGCATTAAGAACTATTCTTGAGATTGTTTCACCTGGACTGACTGTGTATTGTTATGAACCCCGATCCAGGGTGTTGATCAAAATGTTTATTAAATAAAACATCTTGATGGTAGTTTATCACTATGTGTAGAGGATAATGTCTCTTCTTTATCTAGATATTCTTGTTTCATTTTTTTTTAGTTTTTTTACTTTTATATTTTTGCTATTTTATCACATATTATATTAAACTAAATTGAACATTGATAGTTATTCATATCAAGTTTTCATAATAGCATTATCTTATTAGGTTTGTTCATAGGTTTTATTAATTTTCAAATTGAAATAACTAAGAACTAATCACTCTATTTATAAATTAATCGAAATGTCAACATCATATATTATATCAATTGGTTGACTGGTCAATTGAAATTTAAATTTGGGGGAATATAAAATTGTAAATTTTAACATATTTTTTTATAAGAACTCAATCCACCCCCACATGAGTGTCATACTTCAACCAATATTTGTATTAGAGGTTTTATAATTTTTATTATTCTATTAATTTTCATGCATTTCATCTGTTCGTTGTGTTTTAATTTTAATGATCTTAAAATTTTTGTTAATACAAAATTTTTATCTCTTAAAAATAATTTTCTAGACTTTTGTTTATATAAAATAGGCCAGAAGGTACTTTAACCAATAGAACATCATTCCTTAATGGACCCAACTATGCAGAATGGATAATTAAAATTCAAATGAAAATAGAATGTGGTTTTTGAAATTTGGTCTTCAATTATATATGAATATAAGATTCATGCTACCACTAGAACTACTCGGTATAGACCAAATAAGACTTCTTATAATAATAATGAATGAAATTCCATGAATTACATATACTCTTATTAGTAGATAAAGAGACTAAAAAAATATTCGAATGAAAAAAATCCCATTAAATTTGTGATATTTTTTATTTTTCACAAGATGGTACAGGTAATGTCAACGAAATGATATGTAACACATATACAATTAAATATGAACACATTAAAATGTAGAATAATAATCCTATTTCTGACATGTATCTCATGTTTAATGAAATTATAAACACTATTTTCTCTCTAATAGGATATGTTACTATGAAAGAGAAAAATATTAATATTATCAAATTCTTACCTGATTGATATACAATAACTTTTGTCTCCCTTAGAGAATAATGTGATATAAAAAAAACAATATTTTAAAGAAATCAATGGAAAAAAGATGATGTATGATGATGAGATGAATTTCATCTAGGAATAAGAGGATGATCCTAATAGAAAATCTATATCCTTCAATACTAATACCACTAGGAACACAGATAAAGAGAAGCGACTAGAATCAATTGAAATATATAGTAATGATGAATCAACAATAGATAGTGATGGAGAGATGAATCTGCTAGCCAAAATATTCATGAAATTATATATAATGAATAATTTCTTCACAAAGGCCAATTTAATGGATTTTATGAAAACAATTGAAACTATAAAAATTACTAGAAAATAATTGGCACCTCAGAGGTGATTTCTTTCTTTGAATGTAAGAGAAGAGGGTACATCAATGTTCACTATCCACAAATAAAATTGAAAAAAAGTACGAAAACAAAGATAAGAAGTATATGAATTCTATGAATGCCACATTGAGTGCGTCTGAATATATATTTGGGGAATCATAGTCATCTCATGATGAGATAGATTACATGGGAAATTTGTTTTTTATGTAAAACACATCTGGGTTATACATAGATTATCTTGAACACAATTTATACTATTCTAGAGATGAACTTTTTTCTGAAATATGAAAATAGATGAATTATTTTAATATAGTAACATGATGGAGGAGAGATGAATTGAATGGAAGGTGAAATATAAATATTTATGAAAAAAATGCTCTCAATATAAAAATTATGTTAGAATTTACTACTAAAAATGACAGGATTTCTCAACTACTCAATGATAACAATGACATAACACCATCTAATGAGAAGTTGAAGAAAGATCTAGAAACATTGACAAATGGAAACAATAATCATACACAATGTATTGGTAAATAGGTATCCCTTATGTACACTTTTGGTATTGGATATCTCATGGGATTGAGAAACCTACATAGAACACATTTTTTAAATAAATATGGAAAACATGTATTTTTACCTAGACATCAATATTTCACTCTTCTTCCAGTTCTAAAAATACTTTTACTACCTCTATGTGCTCTAGACCAAAATATCCATATTTAAAATATGTTTTATAATGCTTATAAGTAACCCATGAAGCAAATGTGGTTTTCGAAATCATTTATAACTAATGTCACTATACCCAAACATCTTTGGGAACCAATATATATATTTTTTTGATTGTTCTATAGGAATTCTATCAGAAGATCTATTATAATAGTCAGGTGTACATGGAATGTATATGTTCTGACACATTTTAGTATACTATTCATGCTTCAAGAACCTAATCAATATTGATAATGGGTATTTCACATTCTGTAAAAATTATAAAATAATAATAATTGGCATAGTAATGATTGGTAACTCTAAATCGGTTTTAATTTCTGAAGTACTTTTTTATGGATAAAAATATAAATTTCTTACTATATAATAGTTATGTAATGATGTATTTCCTAATAATTTTGAATATGATGAATAAGACATTTTTAATTGTAAAAATGAATTAGTATTTTATGAATTTAGAAATGAAAGTTTTAATGCTACCAACATAGATTCCTTAGTCTCTCAACATGACTCTTCCTTATGTGTATTACAAAGATAATATTAGAATCACAATAGATGATTAGGACAATGTAATGTACAGTCTCTTTGAATTCATAATAGAAAAAGACTAGTCAATGATTTAACAAACATGATTTTCTAAATGATAATGTTTATAATCCTTGACAAAAGTGTAAAAAACAGACGATATCATTCCAACCAATGAAAGAAGATTCAACTTTTCAATCATTTGATATGGTTCAAATGGACTTGTTGGGAACATCTCATGTTTCTCGTATTAATAGGAAGAACTCTATCTATGTCCTTATAGATGACTATTGTAGGTATATTTGGACTTATTTTTTTGCTCAAAAAAGTGAATCATGTACTTACATTACTATGTATTCAAAAATTGTGGATAATATAATTTGATAAAGAATAAAATCATTAAGAAGAGATTATATCTCTGATTTTGAAAATAAAAGCATCGATTATTATTTCTCCCAAAATGGATATATTCATAACTTCTCCTCCCCTAGGATACCTCAACAATATGATGTTGTGGAAAGAAGAAATAGATCCATACAAGAGATAGTCCAAACAATGGTTAATGAATATGATCTACCAGTTTACATTTTGGTTGAGTCTGTGAAACAAATTCTCTAAATAATTAATATATTCATAATTATACCTATATTATAGATGGATAGTTATGAGTAGTGGAACAATAGATATCCCAATGTTAGTTACAGAAATTGTTTGGTTGAAAATTTTTTATCCTTAAATCAAAGGACTATCTGAAAAAATTTGGATCCAAGTGTGATGAAGAAATCCTCATAGGTTACTCAACTTCTATTGAATCACATAGTGTTTTTAATAAAATAACCATGTGTTTGGAATTATATATTCATATAATATTTGATGAAACATATCCACATGATCCTATGACCCCCAAGACAGCCTTGAAGATGTTATGTAAATTCTCGACATAAATGCAAAAACATCTAGTCGTCTTGTAAACCAATCTATTAAATCAAATAGTTCAAGATATTATTTGGAATATATACATGATTAACACGATCATGTAGATGAACCTTAAATTACATGGCCAACCTTTTCAAGACCAAATAGAACCCTCAATACTCATCTATTAGATTCTATTTTTGGAGACTTAGTTAACGGGACACAAACAAGAGCTTCACTAAGAAACCATGTTGAACATAAAGCCTTTTTTTTCATAGCACAAACCTAAAACATCAATGATGAATTTAAAATGAATTTTAGGTGATGGATATGAAAGAAGAAGTTAATAAATTTGAATGAAATAATGTTTTGAAACATGTGGATAGACCCAATGATAGCTTGAAAATAGGCACTATGGTGGGTTTTCAGAACAATGTAGATAAATATGGTAATATTGTTAAAAATAAAGTGAGGTTGGTTGTATAAGTATATAGTAATGAATAATTCCTTGACATGGATAAGAAAATTTCATCTATTTATAGTCTTGAGACCATAAGAATCCTTCTTCCTTATGCTGCCCAAATTAATATCAGTCATTATCAAATGGATGTTAAAAGTGAATTTGAAAATGTGTAAATAGTACATGATTTTTTTTTGATAAACCCCCTAGTTTTACAAACCATATTTATCCATATCATGTTTTCTAATTTAATAATGATTTATATGGTTTACAACAATATCGAGGAACTTGGTATGATAGACTAATTACTTTTCTCCTTACAAAATGTCTTACAAAATGAATTTGTTGATCCTACTCTCATTATAAAGCATATTTATAAATTTTTTTTCATTATTCATATTTATGAAATTGATATTAATTTTGAATCATAATGATACTCTTTATATATTAATTTTTCTAAAATAAAGCAATGTTAGTTTGAATTGAGTTTGATGGGGGAACTAAAATTATTTTTTGGAATTTTTATCTTCCAAATTTATAATGTATCATTTTTTATAAAAGTAAGTTCACAAAAGACCATTTAATATGATTTTTTATTAATATAATTAAATGTAGTGACACCCCAGTGAGTGATAATTACCTGATTGATCTTGATGAAGATTATAAATCTTTTGATCAAACCACTTATAGTGGAATGATTGGATGTTTTTTTACTTGACTGATAGTTGGAAATATATACTATTTAGTTTTTGTATGTGTTCCCAAATTCAAGATAATCCCAAATAATCTCACATAAATTATGTTAAATTAATTATCAAATAACACAAACATACTATCATTTTAGATTAGTTTTACCACAAAATATAATCATTTATTATAGTGAGTTATTTTGATGGTGATTTTTGTGGATGCAAGTTAGATAGGAAGAGAACCTTTGGAATATAACACTTTTTGGGAAAGTAATTGTTTTTGTGGTGTAGTAAGAAAAAAAATTCATTTGCATTATCTTGTGTGAAAGATGAGTACTTAGATACTAGTTGATTTTGTGCTTTGATTTTGTTGATGAAACTCACTCATATAGACTATGGATATCAATTTATACGTGTAACTATAATATGTGACAATACATGTGATATTAACATTTCTATGTAACCAGTTTATCTTTCTAGAACAAAACATATTCATGAAAGTCATCACTTTTTGTGTGTTCATTATAAAAAAATTGATATAATTTTAGAATTTATTTTCACTGAATATCATCATCCTGATATACTCACTATGAAATTGATCTATGATAGAATTAATTACATCAGACACAAGTTAGAAATAATAAATCTATAAGAGTTTGTGTTTCTATGACTTTGTTATTTTTAATTGATGTTTTTATGCCGACAATGATGACTTGTCATGATAATACCATTAGTTTTATACAAAATCTGTCAGGACAAAACCGATGACTCATTGTTTTATACATATCATGTTCTTATCACATTAAGCTATTTCAATAATTTTTTTGAACCTGGTACACGATTTCACTATTAATTAATTTTAATCTCCAAAAATTATATAAAATTATTTTGTTCCCCCGACTCCTTTACATATACACTCTATTGTTAATTTCCCTCTGTTTACCCACAACCATTAACCATCTTACGTTTATACTAAACTAATTTAAATGGATAGTGTGAAGTACACTCATGATTATGGTTAGTGTCGTGATTCTATGAAATAGAAAGGTGAATCAATCAAATCATTAGCACCTGTAAATCCTTCTCTGGAAAATCATGGTGTAACTCCAGAAAATATGTTCTTGCAAAATAGATGTTAGACGGAATGTATATTAATCTCAAGGTATAACATGATAAATTTTGTCTTGAGTGGTTCTAAAATAATGAATGACCCTTTTACTCGAATGTAGTTTATGATTTTTACATGAATATGGGCTTTTTACAGGACGGAAGTGATGTCACCTTGATTAAATCCATTGTAAAGGGAATATATTCTTTCTGTCTTTATGACATTAAGATGAATGTCATCAAATTCCTCATGAAGATGTTTTTTATTTTTATCATGGCACATGTAGACCTGAGTGTGATATGTATTACACTGAGAAAGTGATAAAGGAACATACTAATAGTGATGATTATAGAAGACCCATTACTACAGAGATAAGTAGAGAATATCGAATCTTGTTTATGTTTATAAAACATCAAATCTGTCCCTGAAAAGGGAAATTTTCAACTCTGAAATATCAATATGTCTACTAGTTTTTTCTATTTTAAAAAAGGACCAAGTAAAATATGTGTAAATATCTTACTATGAATATGAATGATATTATAAAACCTTCCTGAAAAAATAATTCCCAACTCTATCCAAGGACTATCTAACATATTCAAAATGAAAAAGATTTTTTATATGAATGTGATAATGATGCTTTATAGTTTAGTGGGATATACCTCATTAATGATATTTGTTAGAGGATGAAAATCAACTAAAACCCCTAGAATAGAGAATGCATTGGAGATAATGAGATGTTTCGTGACTAGTTTAATTTAGTGGATTATCCAACTAGAACTAATAATATGGATAATACTGGTTTGGGATGAAATAAGGAACTTATTTACTCATCATAAGAAGAATAATAGGATCATTTCACTCTAGTTAGGGATCAGGGATCAACTATTGATGATATGAGTGTTCCTGAAACAACTGGATCTCACAAAGGTGTTTTCATTGGACCTCCTAGTCCTCTACATACATTACCCTCTGATGAGACAACTCTTAATAATAATCAGTATCAGAAGACAAATGTTTCAATTATTTTGTAATATTTTTGTATATCTAGTTTATATAAATAAGTAGAAGAATAATGTGAGGATGGATAATTCGACATTGGTATGGAAGAGGGAGAAAATGTAGAAGATGATGATAAAAATACCAATAAAGACCTTGTATCTAGAAATTAAGATGATGAATGTAATGGAAGTGATAATGACCATCATAATTATCATCAATGTGAAGATGTTGAAATGACTAAAGTTGTGGATCATGCATGGTTGAACAAACCTCTTGATGTTGTTTTTATTGTTATAGAATATGATGAGGTTGTTGCTGATGTGGAATCTTATGAAATTATTGTACATAAGTTTTATTATGAAAGAAGAAAAAATTATGGTTAAGATAACCAACTAGTAATGAATGCTCAGATTGAGGGCAGCATCAAGAAAGTGAAAATGGTGATGAAGAAGAGAATCAACATGGAAGAGTAATTCATGATACTATCAATCCACTGGATATTGATATAATGGCCGAATGGGAGAGTAATCCTAGTTATGTGGCATTATTATTATATTATGATGAATAAAATGTTAAATTCAATGTTCCTTTTGCAAGAGAACCAATGGATAAGACTATTTCTAGTCACTATGACACAATATTTGATTTGAAAATACGTAAGGAAGTCATATGTTCATCAGTAAGACATTCTATACAATCTCAGATGAGATATGATCATGATGAATATAGAAGAGAAAACACAATTCTCAATGATATCTTGAGAGAAATCAAATATATTTTTGACAGTGTAAGAAAAATTATAACATATAGTTATACTCCTACCTCAATAAACTTATATAAAGAAGATTTTTTTCAAGTCCCATAGTTGGAGATAAAGGAACTTCATCCAAATTTGATTACAATAATAGAAATAATTGTGGCATGAAATATCGTTACTGGGAATGAGATGAGGAATATAATTATTCACATTAATTATATAACAAATAATTACATAACTACAATCAAGAGTTTAATTAATGGACTTGAAAATATTATTTCTCATCATAATTCTTTTTATTATTTATAACTGAGAAATGATATAAAATAAAATTGTTCAATTTCCATCAACCTCAACTCCTACTCCTATTCCTTAAACCACTTGTTATACATTTTAGTCTTTGAATATTGAGGAAATCATAACTGTTGTAAAAGAGGACCTTAAACATTTTTTGATACCTATGGTGTTAGTCCCTAGCCTTAAACATTATATAATCTTCTGTTAGGTCATGAATGCTTCATTGAAGTAATTTTCAGGTTTAGAGTTTTATTGAATTAGTCCATAAATATTACATTACATCTCAAAAATAACAATGTAGATACTTCTTCTATATGTAATTTTTCTACAAAAATAAAACTCCTTAAAAAAAAGAATTATTTTCGTGATATAAATCTTATTGAATTTTTATTTTCTCTTACCATTCCTTATACCTTGTGAAAAACATTTCAAAAACATGGAATGAGAAAAGAAGATCAATAATGGATATAAAATAAGGAATGAAAACATTAGTCCATTAGTATATTTAAATCAATGAAAGAATACTATTCATTCCTCAAAAGTAATCTATTTAACATGCCTCATGAAATCCTAAGATTTATGAATCACACCCAGAAATAATAAATCCAAAAGGTTTGTTTTGGCATACATAACACAATTATATTTTGGGATTACCAACCACATTGGGAGTTACATATGAAATAACTATCTTAACATATTAGGAAATTATCTTAGGAGAAACATTAACTTCTACCTTTTGTTAAATTACCCAATACATTGGAGTGGTATCTCAAGCTCACCAACCCTAGTATTATCACAAAACCATGGGTATTTGTTTTTTCATGTAACCACCCATTAACTGTCCTTGTATCATTACATAATAATAACATAAAAAATATTGAAATTACTAAAATTGCACTAATCAAACACAATTAATCAATTCAAGATATTGAAATATTCAATCAATTTCAAAAACCATTTAAATCATTTAATAAATAATTTTTTTATCTAAGTGTCCCATATCACATTGAATATTTTGTAAAAAATTATCATTTTATAACATTTATTTCCATATAAATAAATTTTTAGAAGCTATTTTTCAAACATGGACATGAAATAAAATATTTTAAATGAATAAATCATTAAAACATTTAAAATGTTTTTTAGTTAATATTCTCCTTAACACATGAGTAAATACATGAATAAAAATATATAAATAATATCATTAATAAAAATTTATTATGTAATGAAAATATAGAGATTCTTGATATAATATGGGAAATGGTATTATATACAACATATAAATGTGAAGAAATCTCATACAATGATCGCATAAATGACATAAGAATATACCAAGGGGGTTATTATTTATCGAAATAGTATATCTTTGCAAGTGGAAGTCGAAATTAAAACATTAATAAGAAAAAATTAATCCACACATAATCATGGCACAATATAATCAACGAATTATGCATAAACCATATGAGTTTAAATTGAGATTAGAAATTCTCTTATGAAAATTTTCGACCCTAATTGAGTCACGTAAATATTCATAAATATTATTTTATGAGAGTGAAAAAGATCCCTGATAAAATGGATATGAAATCAAAATAATAGAGGATATATAACAACATATCCCAACTTATGAAAATGGAAATTAAAAGACATTACATAAACAAAGTCATTAACTAAAAGTGGAGGGTGAAATGTATCCTTACAATGATCATTTTGTTTATCAAATTTAATAGTTATATGTATTAATTATACATACCATAAGGAAATTGTGAATGAATGATAAGATATCAATATTCATTTCTCACAAAATCAGTTCATGATAATGTCATTAAGTATATGATCAACCCAAATAATGGAAATTCGGTTAAGAAGTTCCATTACTTTGAATTTTACTCATCACATATATTTTAAGTTCTTCCTAAATAATGACTTCAGTTAATTTATTCATCCTTTACAATCCTTTTAAATTTTATTATTTCTTTTATAACACAAATTAACACATAATAAACATTTCATAATTATTTAAGATAATATCTGTTACTTTGTCGATATTTGGTATGTGTGTCAAAAATGAACTTGTTGTAATTACAAGTTGTCCATGTGGATTAAATTACATTATATCCTTAATAGTATTAATTATTTAAATATCATATATATTTAATATATATGTATTTATAATTGTCCATAACATTTGGAGATAATAAATGAAATGCACCTTTTATTGAGACTATAAGCTGAACGTCCACATGAATGCTACATTAATTTCTATTCCATATTTAAAGACATTAAATCTAAATGATACATAGATTTATTAAAATTCCTGTATAATATGATATTTTATATACGTGACATATTTTCATTAATTTAATCTTAATATGGTCCATGTATTGAAGGAACATGTCAGGTCATTTTTAGGTGCAGTAATCCACAGTTCCTCAAATGAAGTTATATTATTTACACATTATAGAAAGAATAATGGTAAGTTGAAAATAAAAATAAATAATAATAAAGAATATTTAAATATAATATATATCATAAATAAACATAGTTAGATCATTATATCCACCATGAGATGTGGTTTGGGAAAATTGAACAATCTTCGTTTCGTGAGGCAGTAGTTCTCCGTCCACAGAAATAGTTTGTTCATATCCATTAGATGAAGGTTTTTGTATGTTTAGTTATAATATTTAACAAAACAAAATCCAATTATATTGAATATATAGGTATCTATATTAAATCAATTAATAATAATATAATAGAGAGTTAAGAAGTAAAATAATGTAATAGAACATTAGATAAGACACTACCTCTTAAAACATGTAACTCCCTTTGATTAGATCCAAAATGCTTTCTTAAATTTCCTTCGGCATAATTTGAGGCTTATTGAAGGATTAGTGGGATGTTTGGAACTAATTTTGAAATATTTTTTTGGGGAAAGGGTCTTTAGAGGGGGCTTTAAATTGGTAGAGGTTATTCCCTTTTATAAGAGGGATGATGGGAACCTTAGAAAGGTTTGGAAGTATTATTTTATTAGAAAATTGTTTTCAGTTTCAAATGGTCCCAATGTAATTTATTTAAAAGATAATATTTTTTTGGTAAAAAACCTCTCAACCAATAGGTTTTAATCAAGTATAGATCACAAATCCAACCTTATCTCTTAGAATTAACCCTTAGTTAACTAATTTATCTATTACCATGTCTTCAAATATATTCTTACTATATTGTAAATATAGTTAATATAAAATACCAAAAGAACATCAAGTAGTTCATTAATTATATCTTCAATATTAGTTATATCATTTTTTTAATTCATATTTTTTGGACTATTATATCATTTAATAAAATTATAGTTTTTTTCAAAAAAAAACATATTTATGTCGATTTTTATATAATTATAATCATGAATTTATAATAATCCATAATAACAGTATTATTTAGAAAAAACATCATTAATTAAAATAAAATAAGTAATAATGATCCATAAAATTTTAGTATGGAATAAAAAGTTTAAAAACATATTTATTTTATTATTAATAATCTAAATTATTTAAATCATTTTTTAATATGGAAATCACTACATCATCATTATGTCATAACTAAATTTATATATTGGATGCATACTAATTATAAATAAAAATCCACGATATATGAAATATTATTAGTTTTATAATTTCTATTTATAGTCAAAGATATCAATTATATAACCACACATAAAAATAGATTTAGTAAAAGATACAAGTTAATGTTATATTTTTCATTGAATTAAATTAATTCTTATAAAATGTCACTTTCATATAAATGTGGATTAATGGGGTCCCCAAATCGACACAACGATGCATGTGGTCAGATATATCTCATAAAATAGGATTATGACATGTTTTAGGGTAGTTAGATCTTATTATAATATTATTTGTTTACCCTTATTTAGAAGATTTAGTTTTTATCCACTGTAAATAAAATAATTAATAAAGATATCGTTGGTAACGTCTAAAAAAATGTTCCAATTTACTAAATGTGGACTTCATGATCCAAAATTTGGATTCAATATTTCCAAATTCAAAGCACCGAAGTTGCAGCAATTAATTTAAGAATAATTTTGTTTTCAAAATCAAAAATTGGGTTTTTATAAAGGAATAACTATCTAAATATTGACATGTGTATATGTCCAATTTCAATTTGAAATTATATCCAATTACCATTATTGAATTAAATTAAAAAAAATATAATCAAATTACACTTTAAAACAAAATAAAAGAATAATCTAAAATATAAATAAATTAGATGAAAATCCAGTTTTGAATTAAAATGTAGTATTTTTTATTCTTCATAAAATTATTAATTTTATCACAAAAATAAAAAAAATTCATAAAATGTTAATTTGATTGTCTTTTTATATAGAAGAAAATTATTTTGTTAAAAAGAACTTATAAACATGAAAAAACTATATTTAGAAAGGTAACACAATCAAATGACTGTAAAATAACCTTTTAAAAAATATTACAATATTTCATCCATAAAATCAGATTAATTATTATATAAAGCCTATAATATTCTATAGATATATGTAAAGTTTTTTTCATAAATGTGTTAAATCAAAATGTAGTTACATACATTCATTCCCGACAATAAAACATCTATACATTAACAACCATTAAAAAAATAGTATTGTTATATTATTTTTCAGTATAACTCAATGTTTTGTGAAATGTATGATTTCATAGAAACCCATTGATTCATGTGACGCATTCCTGTTGTAGGGCGTGGAAAAAGAAAATTTATTTTCCTAATGCAGCACAGTGGCGGAACAGTGCCGTCTCACTTGAGGATTATTGAAGTTACTTCTATCACTTATTCTACTTCACCTAATCTAATTCATTTTTTTGTTTTATATTTTATTAAATATATGGAATTTAATAAAATAAATGAAATTAATAAATCATAAGAAACTAAAATTTAATTCTAAATTACTATGATATGCTAAACATAATGTAATTAGAGATGAATGGATGTTCTCTCGAGAGAACTTTCACGGATCACCTTCATTGGACAACATCAAATATTCGTAGTGAACACACTCCCTCGTATGTGTGCACACCGTAGTCCACCCCGGTTATGAATGAAAAGTCTACTTAGCAATCGCCAAGCACACCCACTATCCACATCCTCAATCGAGGTAAAATGGTTGTAGATTAAGAAGTTACTCTTTAGAAAACCACAACGATGATTACACCCACTATAATTTATCCTTATAATTAACATAAACAATGTTAAAAACATGGAAATAGGTTCAAGAACATGATTACTCCCTCAGGATATTCCTCGGATTAGTTACTCATGATCATGTGTATTATATTTCACGATGGTAAGAAGTGAGAAATAAATGAGGGTGGATGGGTGGACACAATAATAAAAAAAATGCATGAATTTATTTGAAATCTAAATAACAGATCAATACTAAAACAAAAATAAATAAAAATAAATAAATAAAAATTAAATGAGGAATATTTTTGGCCGACCACTCTTGGTGTAGATCTCCTACTTGGTTCCTTGATGGAATGGATGGAGAATAGCATGATTTGGGAAGGAGGTGAGGGCCTCCTTTTATAGGAAGAATTCGTCCTTAGAATGTTGACGCATTGTAGACCACCTAAATGACCTCTTCAAGAGTTATAACATTCATGAATGTTGTTTATAAATATGTTTTCCGTTCACCCTCCAAATTTAATCTCCATTGGAAATTATATGAAGATGTTATGAATTTTTCATTCTCATTTTTTGTTTCTCGACGAATCGTCTTGGAAGGTTTCTACAAAAGTATGTCGTTTAATGGCCGCCTTAATGACTTCAAAAAATCCCCAGATTTTTTCTAGAGACAATACTATCTATCAAAGTGCTATCCCAGGTAAAAAAACCATATATGGATATGTTTATGCCATTTTTGGGTTCTGTTACATAGGCGGGGTCCACATTGTCAGCTCGAAAAATGTCAATCTTCAACGAATTTATAGACCCTTTAGATGGCAGAATAAGATCCTGGTTTAGAAGATAGATTTTAAGGAAATAAAATTAGCATTATAAATTAATTCTAATCACAAAATTTGGACATATATTTTCCATTAAATGACTAGAATACCCTTGATGTAAAAATCTGTCTAAAATCCAGAATTAGGTGTTTTTCACATTTAGGCTCATAATAACACTAAAACCTAAAAAAATGACAATTAACCTTCTGATAACACAATGGTGGGATTATAAACAATTATTTATAGTATAAAATATATGAAAATTTGAGCTTCACCACTCCCACACACATAAAAATTGCAGTCCTGGGCAATCATCTTACACCCAAATCAAATTCCACACAAAAATCAAAAATGAGAAAATATAAATGATATTATCCAAAATAGAAGTCCATCATGTATCATATATTTAAAAAATCCTCTATAATTTTAATTTCAATCATATTTTTTTTTCAACCCCATCAACAAATCCATGGCCCAATCACAACCTACCTCACATTGAATTTAATATCACTCTTTACTCAAGAAAAATTTAATCTAGAGTTATAATCATACTTGAAAATCACAAGTATCACTATAGGTTTGTGAAAATTATAATTTCCCCATAGATTGAAACATTAAAATTAATTCAGTAATGAGGTCTTTAATTAATGGTTCAAACGATTTTGTGTCTTAGGGTTGGTGTGAAAATTAATGAAAAAAGTTTCCTGCTAAAAAGAGGAGGTTGGACTTTTAAGTACAATGCATGATTAAATCCAGGGAAAAAATAGAAACTTACTCTCTAAATCCCACTTGAAAATGTTAAAAAACAACACAAACCACTTTTATGACATGGTACATGAGAGAAGAAGTGACTATAATGAATGATATCATCTTTATTCTCCTTTTTTTCCAAAGCTTCAGAAAGGCACAACCTTAGTTTCTGTTTCTTTTTTATCATGGAGGATGAGCTGAAAATTGAATACAATGTATGAATGAAAATTCATGCACTTTATTTTTGAGAGGTACATGAGTCATAAAATAATGTACAATGAAGAATTCAAGCCAAACTCAATTTTTTTCATTTATTTTTTTGATGGAGAAATGGATGGAATAAATAAAGCACAATGAAATAACGTCACATGCCCAATTCTCTTAATGTCCACTGCCTGAAATATTGAAAAAAACTTCACACTACCCATAAATGATACACATCCCAATGAACACACAAAAAAGGCCCTTCCCCTACACTCAAACATGAAATATCCATGCAAAAATACTATATTTTTGGGTAGGTAAGGAGAAATTGGCTTGAAATGTGGCTTAAACTATCAAGGAACTTCATGCATCTAAGGTATTACGAATGATAAATGTAACGGTGGGTCTCAAGATGAAATGTGGCTATCCAAAAGACACTTCAATAATTTCAAATACATTCCATGAAATCCAAAGCATCTAATGAGAACTTTTCACAAATTCTGGTTCATACATAGAATTCATGTTTCCATCAAGAAAGTGTGGGTATTAGGAAAAATATGTAAAAGTGGATTAGAATAGATCACAGGATTGGAAAAATATTTTGAGTCACTGTTTCATGGGCATGGATTTAAAAAATCAGTCAAACACATTAAAATTCTTGAAAAAGCATTTCATGGGAAAATAATTCATATCAACAGTCTTTTAAAATCCATTACTTAAAAAATCATTTCAACAATTTCAAAATCAATTGATTTTTGAAAAGTGATAAGAATATTTATTAATGCTCAAAATATGTTTTGGACCAAAAAAATAAAAGGAGTTTAAATGATAATAAAAAATGATCTCCATTTTCAAATGATGATTTGGTCCTCTTCCTCTAATTCTCGGGGCTTCCTTCTGCCTTAATAATCCTACAAAAGAAAAATTACTCAATTAATCACAAGGATCATTTCATTTACACACAAAAAGAAAAGAGAGAGGGGGGAACATGCTATTCTAATTCCTAATACTGAATTTGATATTTAAATTCCATAATTAGAAAATTAAATTATTATAAATAATGTAAAGGATAAATCTTGGTATGATCCCCCAAGTGGGCCCACACATCTTTTACTTCTTCCAGAGTGCCGTACCAGCCATTATCCACAATCCTAAAGTTGGCGAGGTTTCTTTGACATGAACCACCAAATGTGGTTTTTCTTAGCATCCACTTATTATTTCTTGTTGAGGAGGACTCCATGGATAGAGTACACTATATCCTCCCCTTTCAAAATTTGGTACAACTTTCATGGCATGGGTAGGATAAATTATGGAACCTCCTCTTTATTGGTTTCTACTTGTGAAACATTTACTTTCTCTTCTTGTGCTCCCTCTTGTATATGTTCAATGTCTCCTGGGATTTCTAGATGTTCCTCAACTGGTGCATTTTCTTTTATATCTTCATCCTCCAGGGTATAATAAGAGTCATCTAATTCTGAAAATTCTACTCAATTGGGAGTTATAGTCAAATTAATTTCATGAAAATTCAAAGAATTTGAGTTAAAGAATAGATCATCTCCCTGAGTTGGTTCAGCATGAATCTCTTCTTCGATGGAAAGTTTCTCTTGGATTTTATCATCACAAGACGGAGGTAGGTAGTCAGAATCCTCCATCTTGACATCAAATTCCACTAATTGGGTGGGGTATTCATTCTGTGGTCTTGGTTCTTCTTCTCTGTAAGGCATTGGGAGATCAAGCAGCTCCTCACATTCATTCCAAAATTTATCCAATTCTTTTTGATATCCCATATTTGTCTCATTAGGAAATTTTCTCATCATTTTCCTCTATCTTGGGTAGAATTGGTTGAGTGAGGATAAAGGAGTCTTTAGGTACCCCGACATTTAGCTCTTCTGGTTCTTCAATGATGACTGGTGGTATTTCTTCCACCACTATCTCAGGTTCATGCTCCTGCTCAAGGTCGTGTTGCTCCATCCTTGCACGAACATAGTCCAATGCCCATTCCATTTTCCACCCCAAATAATCCAAATTAATACTAATCTTTTCAACCCGGTAATTTATATCATGATAACCAATTTTTGTATCTTGATATTGCACCTGCGAGTAATCTTCCCATGCATAAAATTTTGAATTTTAATACATGATAACCAAATTTATTTTCTTAATGGAGCACAGTGGCTGACCATGGTCGTCTAACTTGAGGAGCGTTGAAGTCTGTTCAATCACTTATTCTAGTTCAACTAATCAAATTCTTTTTGTTGTTTTATTTTTTATGAAATAAATAGAATTTAATAAAATAAATGAAATTCAAAAATTATAAGAAACTAAAATTTAATTATAAATTAACATGAAATGCTAAACAGAATGTAATTAGAGAAGAAAGGATGTTCTCTCGAGAGAACTATCAGGGAGCACCTTCATTGGACAGATTCAAATATTCTTAGTGAACACACTCAATCGTATGTGTGCACACCTTATTCTACCCCGGTTATGAATAAAAAGTCTACTTAGAAATCGCCAAGAACACCCTAAATCCACCTCCTCAATTGAGGGAAAATGGTTGTAGATTATAAAGTTAATCTTTAGAAAACCATTGTGAGGATTACACCCACTATAAATTATCCTTAGAATTAAATCAAAGAATATAAAAAACATGTTCTTAGGTTCAATAACCTGATTACTTCCCCAGGATAATCCTCGGATTAGTTACTCGTGATCATGAGTATTATAGTTCACGATGTTAAGAAGAGAGAAAGAAATGAGGGTGGATGGGTGAGCACAATAATAAAAACAATGCATGAATTTATTTGAAATATAAAATACAGTTGAAAAATAACACAAAAATGAAGAAAATAAATAAATAAAAATTAAATGGATAATATTTGTGGCTGGCCTCCCTTTGATGACTTCTCATCCTTGGTTCCATGAAGGAATTGATGGATAATGGGATGATTTGTGAAGGAGGTGAGGGCCTCCATTTATAGGCATAATTCATTCCCTGAATGTTGACACGTTGTAGACCTAATAAATGTCATTTTCAAGTGTTACACCCTTCATTAATTTTGTTCATAAATATGTTTATGTCCACCCTCCACATTTCAGATCCTTTGGAAACGGGATGAAGGAGTTATAATTTTTTCATTCTCGGTTTCTGTTTTGGGACGAAGCTTCTAGGAAGGTTCCTACACAAGTATGTCATTTAATGGCCATCTTAATGACTTCCAAAAAACCCCAAATTTGTTTTACAGTTGGTTCTATCTATCCTCGTGCAATCCCTAGTGGAAATAACTCATTTGGATATGTGTAGTCCGAGTTTGATTCCGTTACATTTGTGGGGTCCACGCTGTCCGCCTAGAAATATGTCCAACACCAATGAATTTTTAGACCCTTTAGATGACCAGATCAGCTCATGGTCCAGAAGTCAAAGCTTAAAGAAATAAAATAAGGATTCTAAAAAAATTTAATCGCAAATTTTGGACATATATTTTCCATTAAATGACTAAAATACCCTTGATGTAAAAATCTGTCTAAAATCTAGAATTAGGCGTTTTTCACATTTTGGCTCAAAATAACACTAAAACATAAAAACATAACAATTATCCATCCAATAACACTATGGTGGAATTATAAACAATGATTTACAGTATAAAATATATGAAAATGTGAGCTTCATCAGTGTGTCGAGTACCCCATCAAAAAAAGTGGAATCATTAAAAGAAAATTAATATCCTATTAAAAAATATTAATAGATATAAAAATGAATCATTATATAAATATGTGGTTCATTAAATACATACCCTATATTGGAAATTTTTTCCTCACAATTTTAAAATTTGGCTCGGAAACATCAATGAATGTCCCACATCAGAAAAAAAATTCATTAAAACTATAACCTTAAAAGAAATAAAGAATTGTATAATGTTCACCAAAGATAACCCATACTATAATTCCATGAAAATATGGATGTGGAAGATAAAAAAATCTAGTTTTGATGGAGAGTGACATAAACCATGATTGGGAGAAATTACACCACCAGAAAACCATTAACATGTGATTGGTCGAATTTTCATTGATTTCTCATTTGGATAGTTAAATGGAAGACGTGTTTTTATGTTAATTATCATATTGAGGAGTAATTATTTATGATATTGACTAAGAACATAATGAAATATAATTACTTTTCATGTAGAATATTATCCTTTAATAATAATCGACCATAAACTCATCTTTTCACAAAATGGTGAGTATTCAAGATTACATAGTCACTCTTAATGTACTAGAAAAACATCTATATAATCACAAAATCCACAAAATAGGAACTATATATTTCCCTTATCATTAGAAATTATCCAAAAAAATTGTTAGTAAAAGATCAGATAATCACCTGAAAATAATAATCCCTTAATCACTAAAAATAAACAAACAATTCCCAGTGTTCAACAATGTCCATTCAATAATCAGTTGTCTATAAAATTATTTAAAATAATACCAAAAAATAAGGAAAGCCAAAACTCATATGTATTTGATCACATTGTCTTCTAGGATAAATCAAAACATTTATCTCCAAATAACATTGACTACTCTTAATGTCTTATACTAAAGTGTAATGAACCTAATCACATATTATATATGATAGCATAATCATTTCCATAAAAAAAATCAAATTTCAATATAATCCCCAAAAAATCATAGAGTATTCCAAAATAAATTTTCAACCATTACTGTAAAAATAAACTCATATAGTATTCTATTTTCCATAGGCATATAGTGTTCCAAAAAGTGAGAACATATTCCAAATTAACCTTTATCAGTTATTCACGAAATCATTTTCCTATACTAAATATATTTATTTTATAAAACATATATTCACAAAACCATCTTATTCATGATCCATAAAATAATTTAAATAAATCTAATTAGTCATAATAACTAGGGAATTCATGTAGTCCAGTGGTAGGTAGTAAATACTAGACACACTTTTCTTGTAGCTTCGATTCCTGGTACTTTTTCAAACATGATGGGTTATCACACAATCTATATGTTTTCATTTTTCAAATACCGTATAATTAAAATAACATTAAAAAAAATAGATAAAATCCATAAAAATGACCATAATAGTTTTTATCCTCAAATGGAATCTCATAACTCAAATTTTCATCCAGAAAAGTAATTAACTAAAATTACATCAAATTCAAGGATTATATAAAAAATTGTTCTTGATTACAATATTTTCTAAAGATAAGGTAATTCTTCCTCAAATTGAATTTTCACATCACAAAATTAAATGTTACACATACAAGAGAAAAGTCATCCAATGTAATCTCATCAACAATAGAGCATTAATACATTTAAACATTTCATCACCCAGATATATAACATACTTAATGAATTTAAAAAATATAGACATCTTAATCATCCATAATTCATCAATACCCCATAACCATTTTTACAATATTATTCCATAATACTTCTTTCCTAAAAATAAAATCATGAATCGTATCATAATATTCAATAATGTAAAAAAACAGCTAAAAAATAATCCATAGCTTTTGTAGGTCATTGATAGTTTCCTCATCCTAAATTGGAATAGAATTAGGTATTGGTAATCATATATTTTTACTATATTTATAATCCCATTTCAGAATCTTCTTCATAGGAAATCAATTTTCATAATGACCATGCACACCAAATTTCAACCATTCAATTGAACACTCAAAATGAACTTATTTCCATTTCTTGGAGTCAACTAAACACTTCCTTATTCCATGATAGTTTATTTTTCATGACCATCATAACCACATATATATCATCTTCCCGTCCATTTTGTAACAATTTTCTAGGATTCCCTTTCCATATCCACGACACATATCTTTTTGGATATACTTTCCTTTTTGATTATTTCCTAAACATCTATAAGGATTCGGTTCTCACTTATAAGATTCCTTATAAAAACTTCTATGGATCATATGATAAATCATGACTCTATATAGTAGGTTAATAATATCCACAAGTGTTCATATTGAAGTCCCCATTTCGTTCGGTTTCTTATTCAGAAAAACACCACAACATCCTTCACATCCATAATTACATGGGTTCATGCTAGATCTATCCATTTACTAAAACCAAAAGAATGTCAGTGTGAGTATATATGTAAAATCATCATATATTATCCTATTAGGAAGGTATACACTAAGATATACTTATTCATGTTATCCTAAAATCATTAAATTTATCTAAAACAATGGTTACTCTTTCTAATATTCTAACTATTATGGTTATGTCAGTTATTTATAAATAAAACCCTATCCTATAATGTTATCTAAAATGAAATGTGATAAAAACTATAAGGCCCGAACATTAAACATTACATAATATTTATTTTATTCAATAATTATTCGTTGAGGACATTTTTTATGTTTAGAGTTTTAGAAAATCAGGCCATAAAAATTACATTGCCTCTCAGAAAATTACAATTTTGACACTTCTGCTCTATCCAACTATTTTGACAAAAATAAAACTCCATAAAATAAAACTAGAATTATTTTCTTTATATAAATCTCCGTGAATTATTACTTTCTCTTACTATACCTTATATCCTATGATAAACATTTCAAAAACATGGGTTAAAAAAATAAGCTCAGTAAGGGATATAAAATAAGGAAAATAATCATTAGCCCATCAATACATTCAAATAAATGAATCCATAATTTTCAATCATATAACATATACTCTTTAACCTAACTCTTGATATCATACGATTTTTTATAATATGTAAAAATCATAAATCTTAATGTTAACTTGTGGTATCCATATAAATATTACATTGTAACTTTCACATCCACCTAGGGAATTATGTTTGGAATACAGATAATTGTATATTCCATAATCCCTTATGAGAAACATTAATTATTTCCTCTATCACGTTACCCAAATCATTATAATACTATCAAGGGATCGTCTAGCTTAGAATTATCATGGTACCACCTTTATTTGATTTATCATGTAACCACCCCAAAAATTTATGTGTACCGTTACATAATCATAAACCATAAAAGATTGAAAGTATCAAAATTTCAATTATCAACCATAATAAATCAATTCATGATATTGTAATCATAAATCCATTTCCAAAACCATTTATAAATTTTGATATATATATTTTTTAATCAAAGTGTCCATAAGACCGTATAAAACATGATAAAAATTATCATTTAAAAAAATTAATGACATTATAAATAAATTCATAATTACAATTTTTAAAACAAGGACATGAAATAGAGTGTATTAAATGAATAAATAAATAATACATTTAAAACGTTGTTTTATAAAAAGATACCTTTACAAAATGGGAAAATAAATAAAAAAATAACTAAAGAATAAAATTAATTAAACATGAAATATGTTGAAAATATGTAGATTAATGATATTATATGTCAAATGGATGCATATAAACCATATAAAGGTGAATTGGTGCATAAAAAAATATGTGTCAATGGAATGTAAATTTAGACGGAATCCCCTACAGAGGTCATATAAAAGCAACAAAAAATATTCAATGGATGGTTAACTATAGAAATAGTATATCCACAAAATGGGAAGTGGAAATTACAAAATATATAAAAAAATTATTTATTCCACACAAAGGAATTTAATAATATAATCAACGAAGTTTTCCAAAAACCCAATTAGAGGAAATTATGTATAGAAATTCCACTATGAAAATTCAGGCACCCTAACGACGTCACATAAAAATAAGAAAAATTAGTTGATGAGATTAAAAAGGGTATCTCATCACATGGACATAATATGGACAAAAATATGTATATATACGAAAATATCCCAACATATGAAAATAGAAATTAAAATACATCACCTAAATGAAGTCATTTCATAAAAGAGTAGGGTGAAAGGTACCCTAAGAAAGATAATTTTGTTAATAAAATATATTGGTTATATGTATTCACAATAAATACCCTACGTAAAATATAAATACAACATAAGATATCAAAATTCATTTCTCATATAATCATAGCATGAAATATTAAAAAATATGAAGATCAACCCTAAAAATGGAAATTGGTTAAGAATTTTCTTTACCTTAAGTCTGACTCGTCACATAAGTTCCCTTTTCTTCATAATTAAGAATAAAAATTTTATTTATAAAATTTCAGGAACCTTTTTTTGGTTATTATTCATTTTATATCACTTATGACAATGTAATAAACATAAAATTATTATTTAAGTTAATATCGGTCGTTCTGTTAATATTCAGTACATGAGTAAAAATTAACTTTTCATAATTAAAAATTTTCCTAGTGGTATAAATTTCATCATCTCACAAATAATATTAATTATTTAAATATCATATATATTATTTATAATTGAATATATCGTAGTCAATAACATTTATAAATAATAAATTAAATGTACTGATCATGGAGATGTTATGTCGCACGTACACATGAACACTACTTTCATTTCATTATCATATTTAATAGAATTAAAACTAAACTATACATAGGTATATAATTATTCCAGTATAATAAAATATTAAATATTCATAAAATATGTTAATTAATTCCATACATTATGTGTTCCATGTAAGGACTAATTGAGTCATCTCACTTTGAGGGGGTGATAGTCCAGATTTCCACAAATGAAATTATCATATTTACACATTATGAAAATCACAAAGGTATGTTGTCAATAAAAATAAAGAATAATATAAAAAATATAATTATAATACATATAAAATATAAATATTTTTCCATCAGAATGGCCATCATGATAGGTGTTAGGGGGAAAGTGAACAATCATCGTTTTGTGGGGCTATAGTTGACTGTCTATAGATACAGTATGTTCATATCTATTAGATAGATAGATGTGTTATTGTAGTTCTCATACTTATCATAAAAATATTCTGAGCATATTGATGATATTGTTGTAGGTATTTAGTAAAATAATAATAACTGAATAGAGAGTTATGATGTAAAATAATGGAATGGAACATTATTAAAGACGTTTCCACTTAAAATGAGTAACTCCTTTTCATTTATGCCATAGGTATTTCTTAAATTTTCTTATGACTAATGTAAGACTTATAGGAGAAATAGAGGGATATTTGGAGATTTTTAATACAAGACATTTGTTAAGCCAAGGGTCTTGAGAGGGGTGTTTAATTAGGTAAAGGTGATCCCCTTTTATAGGAGGGAGGATGGCTACTTTAGAAAGTTGTTGAAATATAATTTTATTATAAAGTAATTTTTGGTTTTAAATCATACAAAAAACATTTATTTCAATGATATTATACTTTGGGTCAAAAAATAACTCAAATAATAGGTTTTAGACAACTCTTTTCCAACCATTTAATTGTATCTTTCAGCTTAAACACTTATCTAACTAATTTAGCCCTTTTCATGCCTTGTTGTATATTCATAATATAAGGTTAATATAATTATTAAATAATTACAATATAACCTAATATGGTTATTTAATAAAAAGTTAAAAATTATCTAAGCCAATTATCTAATTATTAAATTTTTCGGACTATTATATCATTTATGAAAATAGTATTTTTAAAAAAACTCATTTTTGTCAATTTTTACACTATTCATAAATTGACTCATTAAAAATCCAAAACACCTTGATTATTTATAAAATACATAATTAATTAAAATATAAAAATTCAAAATCATCCCTAAAAATCATAGAAAGGTATTAAATGTTTCAAAATAAATTTATTTTAATATTTATAATCGCATTTATTAAAATCATTTATTAAATGAGGAAATCACTAAATCATAATTATGTTATAATTAAATATTGATATATGATGTCTACAAATTATTAATAAAATACCATGATGTAGGAAATCATTTTATATTTATAATTACATTTTATAGTCTAATAGAACACTTATATAACCCAACATAAAAATAATTTCAATAGAAGATACATGATTATATTATTTTTTTCTTCACAAAAAATAAATTCTTATAAAATGTGATTTTCCCATCATAGTCTCTCAATGGGGTCCAAAAATTGTTCAAATTAAGCCCATTGTCCGAAATATCTCATAAAACCGGATTAAGACATGTGTTAGAGTAGTTTTATTTTATTTTATTTTATTTTATTACACTTATTTACAAGATTTACCCTTTAACCACTGTAATGAAAATAATTATTGAAGTTACTATTCATAATGACTAATATTAAAAGGTTACAATTTACACAATTTAGACCTCTTATTTCCAAATATGGAAATAATTTTACAAATTCAAAATACAAGAGATGCAGTAATAAATTTGTAATTAATTTCCATTGTCAAAACTAATAAAGGTGGTTTTTAAGAAATAATAACTATCAATAGATTGACATGTGTTTATGTCATATTTAAAAACAAAATTTCTTCCAATGAACATAATTGTATTTAATGATAAAAATATAATACAATTACACTTTAAAATCAATTAATAAATAATCTAACTATTATAATAAATTAGATGAAAATGCAGTTTTGAATTATAAAAATGTATTTTTCACAATTCATATAAATATGAATTTTATTAGAAAAATAAAAAAATATAATCAAAATATAATATGATATTCTTCTTATATATAAGAATATTATTCTATAAAATAGAACATATTAATGTGAAAAAATAGATTTAAAAAGGCTTATCCATCACAACAGATTAAAATTACATTTTTAAAAATATTATAGTATTTCATGCTTAAAATTGGATTCCCTACTATTTGAAGCCTATTATTTTAATTTGATAAATTTCAATAAATTTAAAAAATATTTAGAATCATAATATTGTTAGTTATGTCCATTCTTGGAAATACCACAACTATGCTTTAACTACCATTTATATTAATAATAATAATATATTATTATTCGGTATAACAAAATGTTGAATGAAACATAACATTTCATAGAAACCCATTTGTGTGTGTGGATTATGCTTCCAAAAAAGGTGACCTAATAAACATAAAATTAATATCATATTCATAAATATTAATATAAATTAAAATGTATCATTCTATAATTACCTTGGTCGTTACATCTACCTTGGGAATCCTTTAAAAGATTACGAAGAATGGTGATCGTCTGAATGACTCAGCCATATTATATATCATGGAAGCATATGGAAATGAATAAGAGCTAAAAAAAGATGATAAATTCTTATTTCTCAATGATTTAATTCAATCACCAGTTGACAAGTCATTTTATCTATATAGTAGAAAATTTTACATTACCCCACTTACAAAAGCATTCAAAGAAAAAGATAAGAAATTCAAGGACTCCACTCATCTGCTCGAGACATTCTTAGAGAATAAGGAATAATTTGAGAAATAAATGAGGTAGTGGTGGATAGATTATTTAATACTTCATTGAAATGTTAATGTCATATCAAAATGATTAGATTGAAGCCATTATTGTTCCAAATAATGCTTCTATTCACTCTACTCCACAAATGACTTCCTCTCCAATGTTAGTTTCTCATGCCTTGAACAAGATCCATCCTGTTACCATATAGAAAACCCAACCTCATTATTTATTACATGAAAAACCAAGCATGGACCCAACTATTGCAGTAGGAATTCCATTACATCTAATAATGATCCCTTTAGATGCTCATGTTTCTCCACTACCATATACCAAACCTACAGTTGATCCATCAGATAAGGGAAGGCTCACTATGACCCATGGAAGTAGTGTTTATAGACTCTTTTTTATAGGTATGAGTTTTGTAATTGTTTTCATTCAGTTTTATTTGTTTATGATAGCCAATTCACTATTTCTACTCTCCTGTTTTATTTTTCACCCTTATGATTTTTCCTAATCCCAATAGAGATAGTACATTATTATTCATTCCTATGTGTTTTGGTATTATTTTGGTTTATGTTACTCCGATACCTTTCACATCCCATAATTATTTTTGAACCTATTCATCTATGTGGTAGACAATAATTAGATTCTTTGTTTTATTCATTCTCTAATGGTACATAATAATTCCTTGATTCATGATCATCTAATAGGGGGAGATTGATAGCCCATAGGATATTGTTGGCTACTAACTCTAACTATAATGGTATTAATTACCACAAATCATTTTGTACATTAACATATATGTTACATCATTAAGGAAACTAAATTATTTCAACGATTATCTTTTATATAAGGTCATTTCAATCATATTAGTAATTATGTTTGATTAAGTATAAAGAAGCTTGTAACGGGATATCAATGTGTAATTATGAGTAGTAACATAATTTATACCTTTTGTACTATAAGAAAAATATAACATCTAATATTATCCATGTATGACTCATTGATACTGACAGAAGAACTGAGAAACTGTCAGAGAAATGACATACCGATGCATATGACTAACCGACCGAAAAATAACCTACCAATGCATATGACACACCAAAAAACAAATGTATTACATATGCATATGACTCACCAACAAAAAAATGTCCTACCAATGGATATGAATCACCAAAATACAAATGATCTATCGATGCATATAATAGAAAAATGAACTATTGATGAATATAACTCACCGATGCAGACAATGTACCAATGTAATCGACCTACCGACAGTCCAAGTAACCAACAAATGGATGGTGCTACTGACCCACAGACTCACTGAAATTTATAATGTGTCTCTAATATATTGAGTGATTTACATATAGAAGGACCGATATAATGACATACTGATGGGTTGAGTTACATAAAGAAGAAGATACTGACATAGGAGTTACCAACTATTATCTCTCTGACATGACGACTCACCAAGAGACTATTTAAATTTCTATTTATTGAAATAATTTCTATCTGTTATATTTTTGTAATTTATTGATACTGACATATTTAATATCCTTTTTTTGTGTTTTTTAGATAGTACGAGGTTTGATGTAATTAATCACATGGAAATAAAATTCTCTTTGTTATCCATAAAGAATTAATATCATTTTTGAAGAGAGAAGAATTATATAATTGAAGAGAAGTGTGGTGTTTCCACATGTAATATATACATACGAAAATCTATGACTGCCATGAACCCGCTATGAATGTGGGAATAAAATGAATAACACAACATGAAATATCAACAATGTTGTATATAAAATCAATAAACATCCTTAGTATATCAAATATGGATAATAATATACGTACAGAACCCTACATGTACCTGGAATCCCTAAAACAGTTGTCTGTTTCGGTGTTATCTTTTCGAAGAGGACTCAAAAAACATCTCATATACATCTGAAGTGTTTAGATTTACATATTATGGCACATAACGCCTTCAAAATACATTCTTATATTCATTTTAATGGTTGGATTCACTTTTACATACTTTTGAGTGGTGTTTTTAACTATTTTTAAAGGACAAATTTTCTCATTTATCAAACTGAAGGATACAAGATATCCTTCCACTCAAATAGTTTTATACATTTTTACTCTGATGGATATGATTTGAAGAAGTTCTTGCATGACCTAATAGTTTGTACCCCCACTAGTGCAGAAAACATTTTTTATGTCGGTTATTTTTTATTATTTACGTCGGTTTTTAGGCGACGTTAATACGGACGACGTTATAAATAACGTTTTTTACGTCGGTTATTTAAAACCCGACGTAATATCCCTAACATCACGGTGGTTATCACGTCGGTTCATATAATAACCGACGTGATAAATATGCGCGGGGGGCTTTATCACGTCGGTTATTCCCTAAACCGACGTGATAAAATGCCTGGGATATCGTTTATCATGTCGGTTATGTCATAACCGACGTGATAAACAATTCCCCTGGCCTATTATCACGTCGGTTATTTAAGAAATCGACGTGATAAAAAGGCCTGGGAAACATTTTAGCACGTCGGTTATCCAATAACCGACGTGGTAAATCGATTCCCAGGCCTTTTAGCACGTCGGTTATATTAAGAACCGACGTGATAAAAGCCCCGGGAACGGTTTATCACGTCGGTTCTTGAAAAACCCGACGTGATAAACCCCTACTGATTTATTTACCACGTCGGTTATAAAATAACCGACGTGAAAGATTATTATTTTTTAAATAATTGCACTGCTCTCACCAAAAAGCAACCAGAAACCAAACAAAAATAACCATGCCAGCCCTCCCCCAAGCCCCAAATGAACCCCACCCTCATCTATACCCACCTAACAACCTGGCCAGCCCTCCCCCACCACATTGGAGCCCCACCACAACCCTTGGACACCCCCACCCATTGGACAGCCCCCCACCCTCATTTACACCCCCACGACCCCTAGTACAGCCTCAAACACCCATTGGACACCCCTCCCATATCCCTTGGACACCCTCCACCCCTTGGACAACCCCCCACCCCTTGGACAGCCCCCCCACCCTCATTTACACCCCCAAGACCCCTAGTACAGCCTCAAACACCCATTGGACACCCCCCACACCTTGACAGCCCTCACAGACCCCTTGGACACCCCCCCGACCCCTGGACACCCCCCCGAGCCCTTGGACAGCCCCAAACACCCCTTGGACACCCCTCCCATATCCCTTGGACACCCCCCACCCCTTGGACACCCCCCACCCCTTGGACAGCCTGCCACCCTCATTTACACCCAACCGGCCCCTTGGACAGAACTCCCAGACACCTTGGACACCACTCCCATATCCCTTGGACACCCCCACCCCTTGGACACCCCCCACCCCTTGGACAGCCCCCCCACCCTCATTTACACCCAATCGGCCCCTTGGACAGAACTCCCAGACACCTTGGACACCACTCCCATATCCCTTGGACACCCCCCACCCATTGGACACCCCCCCACCCCTTGGACAGCCCCCCCACCCTCATTTACACCCAACCGGCCCCTTGGACAGAACTCCCAGACACCTTGGACACCACTCCCATATCCCTTGGACACCCCCCACCCCTTGGACACCCCCCACCCCTTCGACAGCCCCCCCACCCTCATTTACACCCCCCGAACACTAGGACAACCCCAAACACCCCTTGGACACCCCTCCCATATCCCTTGGACACCCCCCACCCCTTGGACACCCCCCACCCCTTGGACAGCCCCCCACCCCCTGGACACCCCCCCACCCCTTGGACAGCCCCCACCCCCTGGACACCCCCCCGACCCCTTGGAAACCCCCTACCCCTTGGAAACCCCCCCATCCACTTGGACAGCCCCAAACACCCCTTGGACACCCCTCCTATATCCCTTGGACACCCCCCCACCACTTGGACACCCCCCACCCCTTGGACAGCCCCCCCCCCCCACCCTCATTTACACCCAACCAACTCCTTGGACAGCCCCAAACACACCTTGGACACCCCTCCCATATCCCTTGGACACCCCCCACCCCTTGGACACCCCCACCCTCATTTACACCCCCCCGACCCCTAGGACAGCCCCAAACACACCTTGTACACCCCACCCATATCCCTTGGACACCCCCAAACACCCACCCACCCCCTTGGAACCTCTCCCCCCATACCAAAATCCAGACCAGAAAAACCATCAACAGTAGACCAAAACAAGAAGTAGAGAAAAATTAAACATTCACTTATATAACATTCAAAACGTACACTGTCAACTTCAAAAAAAACTAAATCCAACCTAAACGACTACGAAATACACAATTACATTGACAATATTCAAAATTACATTTTACATTACAAACAACTAAAAGTCAATCAAACCTATAAAATAATTTGACCACTCCACTTGTAAGTGTTTGATATCTTCAGCAGTAAAGGGTTGAGGGTCATCAAAAAGCTACAAAGGAAAAGGATAGTAGTCAACATGTATAATGAATAAATCAAATTGAAATATTATGAGAAAGAGGAAATCTTACCAGGTCAAAACTCAGAACTGTCCCAGTTGTTATTATTTCATACATAAATCTTAACATGTAATATCCGCATTCGATGATGCCTTGTTGCTCATGACATTTCTGTTTGAATGAGTGTAAATTCAATATATTATTTTTATGTAATAAATCAAAATGTACAAATTATAAATGGATATTTACCTTCGCATGTACATATTTGATCTTGAAATTCCTTTTCTTTGCGCTTTTTCGAAAGTGGACCCATGCCCTGTTAGAAAATAATACGAATGGGGTAAATTTGAAATTCATTATAATATATAAAACTATTGTGAAATTGAAACTTACGTTTCCAATATATTCTTAAAACTTTCTCGCACATCATCCTGGAGAGAGCATATCCAATAAAGTGTTTTCTCCATAGGGCAAAAAACCCCTAACATCCAATGATCCCTGATAAAAGGAAATTTAACGTTAGTGGTTTTTTATGTTAAAAGATAATTAACTCTTTGAGAGGGATGTGTTTCATACCTCTCACAAAAAGGCATCATCCAACACTGTGTGATTACATTCTTTTCAAATCTATCAGCAATATAAAGCATTCTTTGTTCCTCATCCAATGCACATGCTTCAGGGGAAATCAATTGTGGGTCCACGAATCCATATACATCTGTCAGCTCATTCCTCTCACAAATTTTATACAGATACCTAATACAAAGCAGACATAAGTATACATTTTTAATAAATATAACGCAAGGAAAAGGTGTTAAGACTTACATGATAAAAATTTTCACCACGTTGATGCCCAACATATCTCTAGTGACAAACTCCATGATATCAGTTTTCATAATCCCCACACATAGTTCACGTCCACAGACATGAGCTTCCATTGTAAAGTCATAATGATCCGCCAACAAATTTGAATATCTTGACAATTTGTCAAGACTTCTAGTATCTGCATCTGATGTCATAGCTATCTGTCTTTGTTGTTGCCTATACAATATTTATTTACCTTTGAAGTATTCCTGTAAAAATAAATTGAAAAATATATTAGTTTTCAAATGATAAAACATTAATAAAAATATAAAATAAAAGATATAACATCCATACCTCTATGGTAATGAGTCGAAGAAGTCTGGATGGCCAAAGTAAAAAATGGCCGATACTATGTCCAACTGTCGTCACCTCATCTGTAGGTAATGGTATCCGAGCTGATCTATCTATAATATCCTGTACAGTGACCATCTGATTCTCAACCTCTAACTGTTGATGATGAACTGTATCTCCTATACAATATACCATCCCATATGCAACTATATGATGTTGAGGATCATCAACATACAACTCACAATAAGTGGGTACCTGTGGCGGAGGAGGATCAAAAATGGGGTCCGCAGGCTGAGGCGGGGGAGTGGGAGCTAGTGGGAGAGGTGGAGTGGGAGCTGCACCCTGAAATTGTCTTTGCAAGTCTGGAAACATTAACTGCACTGATGCTCTAATCTTGTCCTCCATTGTCGCATTAATATTATGGACTTCAGCCTCCAAGGATTCTATTTTTTTATAAACTCCCTCAACGTTAGAAGTTGAGGAACGTGGCAACACATTTCTTACCGATACACCTGCCGGATATCCTCTTACACGGCCAGGATGTTCGGGCATTCCCAATGCCACAGATAAAATATCTTCCCTCCCAGATGGTGTAAATGTCCCCTGTGAACTCTGCTCCTCAAGAGAGTCCTGTAATAATTAATTGAACATTTCTATAATGATTGGAAATATATGACGAAAATAGTAAACTTAAATAAATAAAATAGATATCTTACAATCCTCTCAACTACGAGCCCTGATTCTTCCGAAAGATATTGTCCTTTTTTTCCCTTCCGAGATCTTTTCCATTTCTCATGTCTAGATGGAGGGGATGGAGGGGCCACCTCTCCAGAGCTTGAAGACTCAGCTCTTATTTGTTGAAATTTTTCTGCCATCATTTGTTCTTCCAATAATGCATACCCTCGCTGAGATAAACTATGAGTGTATACAATTTTAGATTGGATCTCTGGACGATCTTTCCTTGTTTGCTGTAAATTAAGAATAAGTAATCATTAACAAAACAATAATAAGATCATTTATATAAGAAAGCTTATAAAAGTTTACATTGCCCTTACCAAAAATGATTCTTTTCTTCTACTTTCAAAAAATTGTCTCCATGTGTCTTCATCTATAAAAGGATATATACGAAATGGATTCTCACGACTCCTATGACCATAAATGAAATCAGATGAGGGGGTTGATTTGAAATCCCTCCATCTCCTAGCAGCCAACGATAAGCATTTCTTCCTGACTCCTCCAGTGTCAGGAATATCAAATGTCATCTGATAAAAAAGAGGTTAAAAATATTATATATACTAGAAACATTTAAAGAACAGTCAAACAATAGCAAAAGATCTTACCAAAATGGTCTCCCACAGCTGAGAAATTATCTCCTTATCCACACTTCTCCAATCATCATAGAGAATGCTTACTTTGCTCTTAGCCTGGGTTGCTACAAAACCCTTAAAATCTTTAGCATTTGGGCCTCTAGGAAGATCATCATCATCAAACTCCACGAATATCCTCTCCTCCTTCGTACGGGCAAGTTATAATTTTGGTAAACGTGTGCACCCACACTTACCAACCTTTGAACTCTTTTTCGTAATAGGAGCATGTGAATGTTCCTCCCCAGATGTATGACCAATATGCTCATCTCCAGAATCATGTGGCTGATCAACTGATTGATCTGTCATTTTCCTTCAAATCAAAAAAACAAACATTAGTTCACAAATAGAAAAGTGTACTAAATTACATAATAGTAAACATTGGTAATATGGTAATCATGTTAAACAATGATAAACATGGTAAACACATGCAAAAGGTTGCCAAGGAGTTGGCCCATGAAAGCTGAAAAGTGGACTCACTGAGTCCACCGGTCGGCCGGTGTGAGCACATCGGCCGGCCGGAGGACCCAGGCAGTGGACTTGCCCACTGCCTGGTGCCACCGGCCGGCCGATGGCTCACCACCGGCCGAACGGTGGACCAGAGAGACTTCCTCTGTCTGGACCACCGGCCGGCCGCTGGATCACCACCGGCCGGCCGGTGGACCAGACAGAGAGCCTTCCTCTCTGTCTGGACCACCGGCTGACAGAGAGCCTTCCTCTCTGTCTGAACCACCGGCCGGCTGCTGGCTCAACACCGGCCGACCGCGGGTGATACAGACAGAGAGGAAGGCTCTCTGTCTGATCCACCGGCCGGCCGGTGGTGATCCAGCGGCCGGCCGGTGGACCAGAAAGAGAGCCTTCCTCTCTGTCTGAACCACCGGCCGGCCGCTGGCTCAACACCGGCCGGCCGCAGTTGATCCAGACAGAGAGGAAGGATCTCTGTCTGGACCACCGGCCGGCCGCTGGCTCAGCACCGGCCGGCCGGTGGACCAGAGATAGCTTTGTTCTGGACCACCGGCAAACCGGTGATCCACCACCGGCCAGCTGGTGCGCCCAAGACTTCTCCTCTTTACGGTTTATATTGTTTTATCGTTTTGGTTTGATACATGTTTTAATAAGTAAAAAATTTACAGTATCTAACATTATATGAAAAAACTAAATGTAAACAAGAAATAAACTTGTGTTACCTGTAATTTTAGGAATGTACAGTGGGATTGTTTTCCCAAATTCCTTCGTCGTGATCGTTCCTTATGGCACAAACCATGTCTTCAACATACTCATCATTATGTTCTGTTAATATTTCCACGGAAGTAGGGATCTCACATAAATCAGCATCTTCATCAAATTCATCCTCACCAACATATTGGTTTTTCCCTTGTAAAACAACAGCCAACTGCATATCTGATTGATCTACTACATAGAAAATTTGTTTGGCATGTGTTGCCATTATAAAAGAATCAGCTGTGTCTTCGAATCTATTCAGATTAACAAGTGTCATTCCAAATTCATCGTGTCTGACACTGTTGTTACCGATAAACCATTTACAGTTAAAAACGGGAACTTTAATTTTAAAGTAATCAGCCTCCCATATGTCTTCAATCACTCCATAATATGCACTTGATGCCGAAATTGGGTTTCTGTCCTTAGCACTCAAAAAATGCATTGCTTCTGCAAACACCAATACACCACTATTCTGAACTGCACTTCTGTTGTCCTGAGCTTTCGTATGAAATGTATAGCCATTAATGTCATAAGCGGACCATGTTATCACATTTAAAGATGGACCACCCACTATCCATTTTAATGTCTCTGATACATCTGATCTACCAAGCAAGGTCTTTTTAGACAATGGAAAAAAAGTTTTGTTGTGCTCATTCAAAATCCACATTTCTTTCTTTTTTGGATGACATTGTTTCAACTCATTAATATGCAATGTGATATACGGTTGAACATCAACTATGTTATTCAAGATGTATGATTCTAACTTCTTCATATGTTCAGCTGACAGTGATTTGACTTTCAAGCCACGAATCCCCTTTCCCTCATTATTAACCCGTTCATGGAGAGATGGAGGCAAACCTATGTGTTGCTCCGTAGCCAAGTAGCTCGTACAAAACTCTGGTACCTCCTCAGAAATATACTTTTCAATAATGGAGGCTTCAGGTCGATATGGATTTTTAACATATCCCTTTAATATTTTCATATACCTTTCAAAAGGATACATCCAATGAAGATATACAGGTCCACAAAGCCTTATTTCTTGAACCAGATGAATCATTAAATGCACCATCATATCAAAAAAAGTTGGAGGAAAATACATTTCCAAATGACAAAGTATAAAAATTGTATCCTTTTCCAAAATGTTCAAAGCATTCACATCAATCGCCTTGTTGCAAATTGAATTGAAAAAATAACACAACCTCATTATAGTCTTTCTGACACGGATGGACAATATTCAACGCAGTGCAACTGGTAGAATTTGTTGCATCATGACATGACAATCATGTGATTTCATACCAATCAACTTCAAGTCTTTCAATGAGACAAAATTTTTTACATTTGAAGAATAACCTTGAGGCACTTTGATATCATGAAGACACTGACAGAAGCTACTTTTCTCACTCTTCTATAATGTATGACAAGCCGGGGGAAGAAATGTTCGTCTTCCTTTAGGAGTGGGAGCTAACTCCAAACGTATTCCCATTGACAGTAGGTCTAACCTTGCATTCAACCCATCTTTTGTCTTTCCTTTAATATCTAGCAATGTTCCGATCAAAGAATCACAGATATTCTTCTCCACGTGCATGACATCAATATTATGTTTGACTTCATGATACCTCCAATATGGTAGCTCAAAAAATATTGACCTTTTCTTCCAAATATGTCTATCATTACCAGATTTCTGTGTCTTTCCCAATGTCACATCATGTTTTTTCACCCTCTCAAAATACAATTCTGGGGATAAAGGTTGAGGAGTAGTATCAAATTCTTGTGAGCCATTTAATGCCTTTTTTAGTCTTCAATAAGGGTGATCCATAGGCAAAAACTTTCGATGACCCATGTACACTGTTTTCCTCCCATGATGCAATTGACAATATGATGTCTGTTGTTCGCAAATTGGACATGCTTTATGCCCTTTAACACTGTATCCAGACAAATTTCCATATACTGGGAAGTCATTTATAGTGAATAGAAGCACTGCATGCAGTTGAAAATATTCCATTTTATAAGAATCATACACCCTAATACCATCAGCCCATAACAGTTTCAAATCATCAATCAGCTGTGACAAGTATACATCAATATCATTGCCGGGTTGATTTGGACCAGAGATCATGATAATCAACATGACATATTTGCGCTTCATACAAACTTCAGGAGAGAGGTTGTAAATTACCAATAAAACAGGCCATGAACTATGTGTGCTACTGAGGGTTCGGTATGGATTCATTCCATCTTTGCACAATCCTAGTATCAGATTTCTAATTTCATTTCCAAATGTAGGGTATTGGGCTTCAATTTTCTTCCATTGTGGACAATCAGCTGGATGACGTATTTTTCCATCACATACCCGCTCATCAGCATGCCATCTTAACCTTTTTGCATCATGTGAATTAGCAAATAAACGTTTGAAACGAGGAATTATAGAAAGATACCAAAATACCTTTGAAGGGAGCTTTGTAATCTCTACATCAGCTTGTGATTTTTCTTTCACCTTATACCGTGATGTCCCACATTTAGGACACTATTTCAGAAATTCAAATTCCTTCCTATATATAATGTAGTCATTCGGACAGGCATGCATTTTCCTGTATCCCAATCCCATTGGGCATAATATTTTTTTGGCCTTATAATGTGAATCTGGAAGATCGTTATCTTTTGGAAGAATGTCTTTCATCAATTGTAGCAGCTCTGTAAAACTTTTGTCACTCCATCCATGTTTCGCCTTCAGGTTAATCAATTTTAACACCGCCGACAAAACCGTAAAATCTGTACAACCAGGATATAATGGTTTTTCGGCATCACCATATAGAAGTGCAACTGTCAGTTCTATCTCAATTTGTTCTGCTACAATATCGCGAATGATTTCTTCAATTCCATCGGAGTTACCATCTTGCGATTCATTATCATCAGTGACATTCTGTCCAGTTTCGCCATGCCAAATCCAAGGGTTGTAACTCGGATTGAAACCATGACAAATCAGATGATCTTTTATCTCTCTACTTTTCAACTTCTTCATATTCAGACATTTCAGGCATGGACATAAAAAAATGTCACAACTTGGAACATTTCGTTTAGCAAATTCCAAAAAGGCATCAACACCTTCCTCATATTCATTGCTCATTCGATGTGTCGTAATCCATCTTCGACTCATTATTACCTATAACAAATAGCAAAAATATATATATTTTTTAGATAAGACAAATATATGATTATATGAAAAAAATCATAATTTGAATGTAAACAATTGTGAAATATAAAACAAATCGATGTGTAAACCCCCCTGGACACCCCCCGACCCCTCTAGACAGCCCCCACCCCTCCTAGACACCACCCCACACCCCCTACCCCCTTGGACACCCCCCTGGACATCCCCCAACCCTCTGGGCAGCCCCCCCACCCACCCGGACAACCCCAAATACCCTCTGGAGAGGCCGCCACCCACTTGGACAGCCCCCCACACCCATCCACCCCCTTGGACACCCCCCTGGACACCCCACCGACCCCTCTGGACAGGCCGCAACCCCCTTGGACAACCCCCCACACCCACCCATCCCCTTGGACACCACCCTGGACACCCCCCGACCCCTCTGGATAGCCCCCGACCCCTCTAGAAAGCACCCCCACCCCTCCTGGACACAACCCCCCACCCCCGACCTGCTTGGACACCCCCCTGGACACCCCCCAACCCTCTGGACAGCCCCCCACCCCTCCTAAACACCACCACCCACCCCCTACCCCCTTGGACACCCCCCTGGACACCCCCCAACACCCACCCAGACCCTTGGACAGCCCCCCACACCCACCCACCCCCTTGTAAACCCCCCTGGACACCCCCCGACCCCTCTGGACAGCCCCCCGCCCCTCCTGGACACCACCCCCACCCCCTACCCCCTTGGACACCCCCTGGACATCCCCAACCCTCTGGACAGCCCCCCACCCACCCGGACAACCCCAAATACCCTCTGGAGAGGCCGCCACCCACTTGGACAGCCCCCACACCCATCCACCCCCTTGGACACCCCCCTGGACAACCCACCGACCCCTCTGGACAGGCCGCCACCCCCTTGGACTGCCCCCACACCCACCCATCCCCTTGGACACCACCCTGGACACACCCAGACCCCTCTGGACAGCCCTCGACCCCTCTAGAAATCACCCCCACCCCTCCTGGACACAACCCCCCACCCCCGACCTGCTTGGACACCCCCCTGGACACCCCCCAACCCTCTGGACAGCCCCCCACCCCTCCTAAACACCACCACCCACCCCCTACCCCCTTGGACACCCCCCTGGACACCCCCCAACACCCACCCACACCCTTGGACAACTGCCCACACCCACCCACCCCCTTGTAAACCCCCCTGGACACCCCCCGACCCCTCTGGACAGCCTCCCGCCCCTCCTGGACACCACCCCCCACCCCCTACCCCCTTAGACACCCCCTGGACATCCCCCAACCCTCTGGACAGCCCCCCACCCACCCGGACAACCCCAAATACCCTCTGGAAAGGCCGCCACCCACTTGGACAGCCCCCCGCACCCATCCACCCCCTTGGACACCCCCCTGGACACCCCACCGACCCCTCTGGACAGGCCGCCACCCCCTTGGACACCCCCCCCACACCCACCCATCCCCTTGGACACCACCCTGGACACCCCCCGACCCCTCTGGACAGCCCCCCCACCCCTCCTAAACACCACCACCCACCCCCTACCCCCTTGGACACCCCCTGGACACCCCCCAACACCCACCCACACCCTTGGACAGCCCCCCACACCCACCCACCCCCTTGTAAACCCCCCTGGACACCCCCCGACCCCTCTGGACAGCCCCCCGCCCCTCCTGGACACCACCCCCACCCCCTACCCCCTTGGACACCCCCTGGACATCCCCCAACCCTCTGGACAGCCCCCCACCCACCCAGACAACCCCAAATACCCTCTGGAGAGGCCGCCACCCACTTGGACAACCCCCACACCCATCCACCCCCTTGGACACCCCCCTGGACACCCCACCGACCCCTCTGGACAGGCCGCCACCCCCTTGGACAGCCCCCCACACCCACCCATCCCCTTGGACACCACCCTGGACACCCCCCGACCCCTCTGGATAGCCCCCGACCCCTCTAGAAAGCACCCCCACCCCTCCTGGACACAACCCCCCACCCCCGACCTGCTTGGACACCCCCCTGGACACCCCCACCCCTCTGGACAGCCCCCCACCCCTCCTAAACACCACCCCCACACCCTACCCCCTTGGACACCCCCTGGACACCCCCCAACACCCACCCACACCCTTGGACAGCCCCCCACACCCACCCACCCCCTTGTAAACCCCCCTGGACAACCCCCGACCCCAAATCCATGCACCTATGCCATGGTTGTGTGTGAATAACATAGTAACAACTGTAAAAGGGCAACCCATCCAAATGGACACGCCCCAACCCTCTCGGGGATTTATAGAAAACGATGAAAAATTAGTGAAATCATAAAATTACTCAATATTGCAAGTCGAAAAAATAGATCTAGGGATGATAAATAAGATTATGGTGCCACAACGAGTTAAAAGGGTTCGCAATCGAAGAATCTTAGCTAGTTTCAACAAAAAAAATCACAACACATATATATATACTATCCGAAAAAAAAACGAACGAGTGGGAGGATTTCATGAGTGCTGCGAGTTTAGATGATTGATCTGAGGAGATTAAATATGAGAAACGATGATCGCAAAACGAATCTAAACCAAAGAAATGGACGAGCCGATTCGGGTTTACGTGCGACAGAGACGAGTCGCGACTGTCGAAGGTAAACTCGCGAATGACAATCCACGGGTCTGGGTAAATTTTTAAATGAGTTTTCACGTCGGTTATTCAATAACCAACGTGATAATTGTTTTAAAAACATTTATAACGTCGGTTATTTCAATAACCAACGTAAAAACCTTCCTACGATTCATTTTTTACGTCGGTTATTTTATAACCGACGTTATAAAGGGCTCAAAATCCGCGTTTTTTTACGTCGGTTATGGAATAACCGACGTCAAAAACATCTGCGGATTCTTTTTTTATGTCGGTTATTTTATAACCGACGTAAAAAAGCCTTCAAAAACCGCGTTTGTTACGTCGGTTATTCAATAACCGACGTAAAAAGGCCTTCGAAAACCGTGTTTTTTACGTCGGTTATAAAAATAACCGACGTAAAAAACGAAGCCGCGTGATTAATAACGTCGGTTATAAAAATAACCGACGTTAAAGGTGTACCGAACACAGGTTTTTACGTCGGTTAAGAAATAACCGACGTAAAAAACCTCGTTTTACATATTATGACGTCGGTTTTATATAACCGACGTAAAAAATGGTGACGTAAAAAACGTTTTCTGCACTAGTGCCCCAAAAACTGTCACATACATGACTTAATATAAAGGTAAATTTCATTTAATTCCCATTCGTTCTTTGTTTTAGGGATTCCCAAACTTTTATTGAGGAATGGGAGAGTTTTCATGATTTGGGCCAAACTGTTATCCCAATTCCAGATTTAAAAATAAATTTTGATTCCTTTATAACTCCTTTATTTTTCAACATTTTTCATCCATTCTAATTCTTACTTGGAATCCTCATACCTATGAACACTAAAAAATTAATTTGGACCATTTAGAAATATAAAATCATTGTGGATTTGAGTTTTTATTTAAGGGATTGGGCCCACTAGAAATCCTATTTCCTGCATTAAAAATATTTAATAATGTTTTTATAACGCATTCAATATTTATTTTTTTCACTGATTCCAACTCTCCCCCACGACCACATACCTAAGGCGCCACCCCCCCCAAGCTCGCCTCCCCAATTTAGAGCTCAATAGAATTATGAAATTTGGAGAAAGATCTTTGAATTCCACAAATCGCCCAGATTTGAAGAGGTAAATTGGTCATTTGATAAATCCCTATATTTTTACATTGTTCTACCATTCTAGTTCCGAAATGATGTTCATATCTTTTTTAGAACATCACTTAAATGTTTAACTGTTTTAAAATTCATATACTGGTGGAATTTCGGCTGTTTTCTTCCATATTGTTTCAGGTAAGTGTTTCTCACTTCAATTCATTCACTCTCATTAAGGTTTCCTCCCTTATCCTTGTGGTGCGGTGGTGGTGCGGTTGATGGTTCACACCATGTTTTTAGGGATTTGACCCTTATGGTTGGTAGTTCCATGTGTAAAAAAATATTGATGAGTTAGATTTATGAAATTATTAATTTTATTTATTCCTCATATGTTGTTTGTTGTGTGAAAACTGTTTATGATTTATTTGGTTATGTGTTTAATTTTATAGTTGCTTTTTAACTTGAAGTTGGGTGTTTTCATGTGTAACTCATGGTGTATTATTTGGGTGTATTTTATAAATTATGGAATTGGTAAACTAAATATGGCTTGTCCTGCCAATTATGGTTCAGTAATGTATTAGTGTGATGTGGGCTAAAAATTATGGTTTTTGAATAGGTTTGATGTGTAAAACATTGTTATACTTCATGGGAGCATTTTATTAAAATGTGTGTTTTCATTAGTTTATTTTGTGTTATTATTCATGGTGATTTTATAAAACTTGAAAGTGGTTTAATAATTGTTCATTGGGATTACAATTCTATTTTGGATAAGAATTTGTATGGTTTTGGTCTTAAATGAGGGGTTTGAAATGGGTTTTTTGTGCAAGACATTGTTAAACCACATGGGTTCTTTATATGAAAATGGTAAATGTTTTAGTTGGTTAAACAAAGTGGGAAAAGGGCACATATGTACTTCTTGGTGTGTGTGTTCACCTAGTATGTGTTTTTAATGGTGAAGTGATTTTTTATGATTTCAAACATTTTAAAATGTTTTGTACATTTTTGAAATGATTTATTAAATTTTCATGTTGGGGAAAAACTTGTTTGTGGGCTATTTCGTGTATGTTTGGTGATAAAATGATTTTGAAGGTAAAATGGTATTATGTGGAATGTCTATTTGGGATGTTTTGTGATTTTTATGACCTTTTAAATTATTTATAAAATTGTTTAATGGATTTGTGGAAGTGTTAATGAAATGTGAATGTGTTGTGGGCTATTTTGGTGTCAGTTGGATTTTAAAATCAATTCGAATGGAAAGTGGAGTTTTGATAATTTTGTGGTATACATGTTGGATATTTGGTGATGTTGTGATGTGGAAATGATATTATCATGTTCAAAGTATAATTCTTTACTTGTTGAACTCGTTTGAGCATGAAGGGAAAACCCGAGTATCTGGGTTGGTAAACGTGTACTAGTATGCTAGTGAATCTGAGGGGTTTGGCCTCAGTTTCACTTATTAAGATTAATTCATACAAATCTAAATAAACTATGATGATTACGATCGGGGACCACTAGGTTATGGGTATATTCCCTACTTGTGGTTCATGCATGTGAACAGATATTTCTGATGGTTACTCTCATCGAGATATGAAGTACCTGGGACCCACAATGAGCTAGTGCCGATGGATTTTTACAATTGCTTGTGCTCATTAGTTAATTTGTTCTTACCGTTAGCATATGGTTTGGATGGATGTAAAATTCAGTAGCATTTAAATTATTTTTAAAAGTGTTGATTCTTAATGATATCCACTTGAAAACTGTTTTAATTATTATGTTGCATCTTTTAGAAATTGTAACTAGCATTTCCTGTTTATGAAAACATTCAATCCTTTCATATTTGAATGTTTATCACATAGAATCTGTTTGTGGTGGTATCCTACTGAGAATTTTCTAACACCCTACATACACCCATGGGTGTATGTATACTTGGTTATTTTTTCTGTCGTAAGTGGGGTACAGATTTTAATATCATTGGTCTAGGTTTCTAGCAGGTCCTTGGTGGTGAAGTCTTGTGGGGATGGCTTGAGGGAGGTACCTCATTCCATGTGGTGGTTATTGGTATGTCTTTATTTGGTTTTTGACCTTTTTAATGGTCTCTAAACATATTTTTAACTTATGTATTTCATTTCTGAAATTTTTTAAAAGAAGGTTTTAATTGAACAATCCATATTTGTTTTATTGATTATGTTTGTTTTTTAATGTTTATAAAATCATGTGCATCATTCAAAATTATCATTATATGATACCCAGGAAATTGTGCAAGCCCGTGTGGATCGGGAACACCCTTCGTGCCCTGCCACAGGCCGGGTTTGGGGCAGAGTTCTGTGGCTACAAGATATGTTTCGTGAAAAATTGTATCAAAAGAGGTTCATGTTAAATATTTATGTCGTGTTATTTAGGGAAAAGTCGGGATAGTTTGGAGTTCGGATTTTCGGGACTAGGTAATCTAGTTATGGGTAGTGTACCTGATCACCACATCTCATGATGGGATTCAATTTACTAGGAGATTTTGGGACATATCTAGTTCCATTGATTTTCTTAGTTTTATGATGATTATAGGAAATGAAAAGACAGTTGGGTTAATGGTCATAGTGAGCTCATAAGGTCTGGAAAGCCTTGTGGAGCTAGAGATATTACGAAGAACACTCTCTGTGATAGTAATGTGATTTGAATATGGTTGCCAACCATATGTCCAAGTAATCCACTAAAACTAGTTTCTTCTCACATTGTCTTCTGTTCTTTAGTTTTGAAATCATGGAACATTGGTTTTAAGAAGTGTAAAGTTATTCTGAAATAATTTTCAAATAAATATGGAATGGTTTGATTTATGAAATGTTGGAACTTAATTTTCATAAATATATTGAAATGGAAAATTGTGTGCTTATAAATCTATTAAATGATGAAACTATACTAAAGTTGGTTTTGAAAAAGTGTTTCCAATAGTGTTTTCTAAACAATAAATCGGTGTTTTAATGGGATGAGATGAGATGAAAATGATTTTAATAACATGATAGTGAGTCCTTTTCTAAATTGTTGTGTATTTCTGAAAAGTATAATAATATTTCAATTGGGATTTTGATCTCTTGGTTAGTGGTTTTGACAAAGAGGATGTGTTGGTTGACCGTTTTGGATTTGAAAATTGGAAAGAATCGTTTTTTAATCCTTTGGAATTTCTGTGATCGACCACATGAATGGGGTTATATGTGATGATTGAAGATTGATGGCGTGACAGGATGAGTGCCGGGAAGGATATGAGTAGGGTTCCCGGTGTGGCACAAAAACATGCATGTGTGAGGCCCATGGGTTACCACTGGTGGATACACTTACCACTGAACCTTTTGTTTTAAAAGAAATGGGTTTAATGAAAAACATTACGTCTTGATGAATTGTTCAGGATGGTTTGTATTATGTGTTTTTGAAAATGTTGATGTTGTGGGATGTTTTGAGTCCAAGAACCCCTCCTGTTTGAACAGTGTTTTGGGATTGTGTTCGGTCAGTAAACTGTGGTTTAGGGACGGCTAGTGGTATCGTCTAAAAAATGTTTTAGGATGCCTTTATAGTGTTTACCTTCATGGATTTGGATCTGATTTGTGGTATATCTTGACCAATGGACCATATTTGTTCGGCTCTTGGATTCAATAGTGGATAAGGTACACCCCACTAAGGGATAATGCACAACTGAAGTGTAACCCATATTGTTTCACCGTTTGAAGACACTCCAGTTGATCAATATAAGGAATATTTTTCTTAAGATTTTGAGATTGAATCTATAACCATTACATTCATGGTAATGTGTATCCTCTTGTAGCTAGATAGTGATCAAGTATGGTTTAAGGAGACCTTAGTTACATAATATTCATGATGTTCCTAAGGTGGATGTAGTCTGGGGTTGTCAACATGGATGACTATATGTATTGTGTCTAAGAGGTCCTATTGTTCCTTTGTAGTCTCGCTGAATAAGGAGTTCACGTTAAACTACCAGTGTGGGGAATGTGGTCACGATAGGATATTGTGGCCATATTCTAGAATTGTGTTTTGTTTGGTGATGTTGTATAAGGTCCCTCTCCATGCATTGTTTATATTAGTATCAATGGTCATGTTGGGTGAATCCTTGTGATTTCTTGTGATCTACTGACCGTAATGGTGAAATTCATGCAATACTCTGAGAGTATCTATAATGTTGGGAGAATTTATCCTTGGGAAAACATCAAAATTGTCAATTTATTTGCGGAAGGCAAGTATAGGTGTTATTTACTTCTATTTTTTTCACCGGAAGAAACAAGTTGGGATTTGTGTCCATCTTCTAAGACCATGTTTCAGTGAAATATTGGGTTGGGGTAATGTGAGTTTGGAATGTGTTATTTCTTGGAAATCTAATAGGGGATTGTAGTGTAGTTTTTTTGTGGCACCGAATGAATAACTCTTGTTTAGGGGGTTTCCAAGGACTAACTCTGAGGCCGAAGATGATTCTATCATTTGATCTCCAGCCATAGGTCTCGGTGAGAAGCTGGTTCATAGGTAGAGAAAATACCTGGGTCATTCAAACCCTTGTACAATGTCATATCATCATTGTGAAATATAGTAAGAGTTTAAACCTATGTGGTCATCATCTTTTATCTATTGTTCTTGTTCTGTTGAAATAGGTGGAGGGCCTTGTATCCATGTCATCAACTAATTTCATTCCCTCCCCCGTTGGTTTCCATTGAGTCATTGGAGAATGGTTGGAAATTTGTCCTGACAGTTTGAGCACACATTTTGTGAACAACTAGTAGTGACAGTGTGCTAGGAAGCCACGTGGAAAGAATGATCTGCATAGTTAGTGCATGGTTTCACAAACCATGTGGACTAACCATGCACACTTCCCAAATCATTAAATTTTTTTGGGTCTTTCTGTGTCAGACCATGCAGTTTAGTTAAGATATATGGTTCTTATAGTGGGGACACCCACTATTATTATCATGTACATTCCTTCATAAATTTTTAATGGATGTCTACCCTTTGTACTTGGGAGTCCATTTAGGCCTCCAAATATTAGTGTCCTGATTCTGTCTCAGAATAATATAGGTTGTCTCTTCTGGTGGGGTCCCTATTTCTTTCCCCCACACCGATAATTCAGATTTATCCATGGACTTTTCAACAACCAAATCTTTCACGGTACGATTCTCTTTGAATAATACAGTAGCATGTGCTGTATGCAACATCGAGATTCTAACACACCGCGACCAATCAAAGTAGCCGTTATGAATAGTAATAACCAATTTTTGAAATTTTATAAATTTTATCCCTCAAAATGGAGTTCATTTTTCGATTCATAATATCTAAATTATCCTAGGGTGAAATTTTGGTACTTTTCAGATAACTTTTATATTTTGATGAATAGTGAAAAGTACTAAATTTTTATTAAAAACAACTTTTTTTAATCAAAAAATTAAATAGTGATAAATTATTAATATTAGTTATTTTAAATTATATTTAGAATAGTTTTTTTTAAAATTTAATACAATGTTGGTCATTGGACATTATTTTACATTTAAACAGGACATAAAAAAGTGTCAATCTTTTGATAGTTACTATCTCTTAAAAACACGATTTTTGTTTTCACAACTGGAATTAATTTTAAATTAATTTCTTCCACTTATATGTTTTGAATTTAGAAAAAATGGATTCCATATTTAGAATTAGGTGGTCCAAATTTTGTAAATAGGTAACTTTTATTTTTATACATTTTTAATAATTACTTCGGTAAATATTTTATTTACCATGGTTAAAGGGTAAATCCGGAAAATAACGATAAAAAAATAATATTATAATAATAATAAATTACCCTAAAACATGTCCTAAAACTATTGGTTGATACATGTCCGACCATGGGAATATTTGGGTCTATTTGGGGACCCCATGGATCCACTTGTAAGTGTTAATGACACATTATATTAATTCAGTTAAAGTAAATAAAAAAAACGACATAAGCATATATCTTTTAGAAAAACAATATTTACATAGAGTTATATATGTTATATTTTATAATATAAAGATTAATTAGAAGGAATTTTTTTCCCACATAATAGTATATAATTTATAATTTTTAGACATTGAATAACAAAATTTATTTATGAAATAATAATGATGCACTATTTTCTTTAATATTAAATAAATCAATTAATTGGTATTATAAAAGTTAAAATAAATATAATTTGAATGTTTTGATGAAATACACGAATTTTATTGGTTAATAAAACATGTATTGATTGCTTAAATTGATCTGGTTCATTCTAATTAAGTGGGTAAGACTTTAACAATAATCAATTTTTAAATATTGTCAAAATTGACATAAATGAGTTTTTAAAACAAAAATTATATTATTAATTGATATTATATTCCTAAAAATCTAAGGATCATCCAAAAGACTTATATAATGATAGGTGTACCATTAATGGACGACTTGGGGGTCTCATAGATGTATATAGTAATTTTATTAACTATATAATATAAAAATACAAAGTGACATGGTAAATGTCAAACTAATTAAGCTAGAGTTAAAACTAAAAGATAAGGTTTATATAATGACCCAAACCTATTAAAATATATTGTTTTAAAGGATATAGACCAATATCCACCTAATAATTTTAATAATACACTTTGGTTGTATTAAAAACTGAATATGAAATTATTATAAAATAATACATTATGTTTTTTCTTAAGAGCCCACCCTCCCCCTTATAAAAGGACACCACTTCTAAAAAATTATTCACACCATCAATGCCTTTTGGATCGGCCAAACCCTGACCAAATACCCTCTCAACTTCCCAGAATTCATCCAATGGTCCATATTTTGGCCAGAAATCCAACCTAAGGAGCACTTTTGATCAAATCAAAAGGAAGGACCCGAAGAAGAGGTAATGTTTTCACCACACATTTTCAAGTTCCTTTCTTCTCCAACATCATCTTCATTTGTTATTTCCTTTCTAAAATAATAACTCTAGTATCTTATATATACTATTATGTTATTATAAATTTGGTACAACCATATTAAGTATTCTATCCATCCTTTTAATGACATGTCCCCATATGTGTGTACGTATGGCTTACCGTCTTCACGTCGTGTTGTAATTGTTATTCAAAAACATCTTTATTTGGATGGGTATAATAATGATATGTAATTTATGTAAATAATAAATATAACATGATAATGAATTTGTATATATGATATACCACCCAGTTATATATTATTTTAATATCAAAAGAATGATATTGTCACTTGTGCGTACATACGGACTATCATCTCCATGAACGCGATGAGATTCATTCTCTATCATATCCATGAAATTATACTTCTCATTTGATTAGTAAAAATAATGTTTAAGGACTTGATATCATTCTGGATATGAATAATATACAACCTATACATAACAATCACAACTTTCGTAAAAAATATATAAAAGTAAACGAGTGAGTTAACACCCGAAATGAAGATAATACTAAGCTATTATTAACAAATCAATGTCAAAAGATCATATATGATATCAAAGAAATGTATATTATTATTGTATAATTTAATAAAAAATATTTCACCATTATACAAGAGGTTATCCTACCCACAACCATGGAATATTACATGGTAAGGGTTTATTTCGGAATCACTTCATTATCTGAGGATGTTTATATGTAATTATCTACCAGGAACTCTTTATCATCCACATCCATGATTCTTAAAAATGTATTTGAAAACATTCTTACTATTTTACAGAATATGGGATAATGTAATTTATACCCTTTTTTGAAATTTTATAAGAATAATATAAAGGAATCACTCCGTCATTTTCCAAACAAGGATCTTTTCAACCATTTCAACAAAATTAAGTTAAGAATGACTTTTTAACTTATATGGTATGTGCATCTATTTTCTACCATTATAAAATTGTCGAAGGTTCCCTTAGAAGCTTATAAGAATATTTTTAAATTAAATGTTCTCTTTTATAATTATGTGACTTTTAAATGATTTCAAAAAAGAGATATTTCTCTCAAATAGTTTTGATTTCATCTATGTCAACATCCTTCGATAGATTTTAAGTTTATTTGACGTTGATTTATTATGATACAAAATTTCCATATCATATTGAAGGTTTTGTGATATGTTTAACTGTGGATGTGTTATTTTTATACAATTAATGTTTTTTGGAGAATGTATTGACATTTCGTATGCTGGTTTTAATACGAATGGTTATGTTATGTTAATACCTGATCATATGAGGAATGCATCAGACATATTAAATAACGGTTGGGGCCTACTATAGCTCCTCATTTCATCAGTAGGTCTCATGAGACAAACCAGTGTCTCGGAATCCGGCCATGACAAAATCTTATTTGTAGTCATGGCACGAGGCCTTGGCTACGTGGTTATGATAGTCTGGAATTATTTATTCCTTCATTATGAAAGTGGTTATTGATATTTCATGTGATTATTCGATTAATAGAATATCCATGTGAATAATTAAATGGAATTATTTCATTTTATTTCTTCCATATTATGCTGAAGTTAAAGTTTAAAAGGCTTTTTTAGTCATACATTTCCTTAAATGTTTATGCCTATTTATGAAAGTTTCCTCTATATTGTAATCCTTACAGGGCATTTGAGCTCACCCCTTTCTATGTTTTATTTTTCCTAGGATGTGAAGAAGTATTTTATAAATGACCTTTAGGGATAGTATGAGGGGTTATGAGTGTAGACTATAGAGACTATGTTGTTGTAGTTTTCATTTTATGATGTAATGTAATCTTTATGAATGTATCTAGTGATTCCAAGGCTACTAAACTAATCAGTCATTCGAGATTTAATCTTTTGTGATCATGAAAATGTTATTTAATAATGCACCAACTCTGGGTAACTGGGGTAGTGGCGTTACAGTTGGTATCAGAAGATGTTTAGTAAAATCCATGGAAGCAAGATTTGGATAAACTCTGATTAGAGAACATAGACCCAAGATGGACATTGAGGATTAGTATAGATGAACATCCTTGAATTTTGGTATTGTAGAGATTTTGTGTGTTTTCCGAGAAATACAACCCTGTATGGATATGATAAGGTAGAGGCAGCTCTGGCACAGATGTAGTTAGGGGTAAAACCCGAAAACACCGCTTTGAGATAGACTTGAATGGGAACTAGTGCACTACAATAGTCCTTGACGCACTCATGGTTATCACACTCTCGACGGATATGCATTGGATAATTCTCATTTCTGTTACAATCAATTATGAAGGGTTTATGGGTACATAATTCCTCAACGAAATTTTTTTATTTATGATTATGGACTAGATCAATACATAGATCAATGTATGTTAAATGTTTTACAAGCATGGAATTATGTATTTTGATTCATAAACTAATCTATTTAATGCCATTGTATAGAAATGGTTCCTAGTGGGAGGAATGTAAACCATATCAATGCACACACTCCATGTAGGGATTTCCCTCTTTCTCAAGATAATTATAATGGAGCTGGTGATTTAACTAGTTCTGATCATCTAATCACTATATTGGGATAACTAACTTAGGTTATGAATAATACACTTAACCGTATGGAGAACCCTGATCCACAACATGGAGGATCAATGTAAGATCACTTCATGAGGAAGAAAACACCAACATTCAGTGGGAGTACAATTCCATTAGTTGATGAGCCATGGATAAGTTCCCTAAAGAAAATATTCCATGCCTTGGGGAGTAGTGAAAGGTAAAAAATTATCATGGCAGTTTACCGTCTCACTGGATATGCTGATCAATGGTGGTCATTGATTCAAAACACGAAGGAAGATGATGAAGTATCAGTTATGGAATGAAGGGAGTTCAAATACCTTTTCATAGAAAAATACTTTCCTCCTGACCATCGAGTAGACATGGAAAGGCAATTTATGAGTCTTGGATAAAAGGAGGATAAAAATGTGTAAAAGTATGAGGCTAACATTACAAGGTTAGCAAGTTATGCTGAAGATTATATATGTAACCCATGAAGTAAGATTGATAATTTCGTTGATGGTTTAGAACCATATATTCATTGAGAATTAGTCTCACAATACTTTTCTTTGTACGATGAAATTGTCTCATGTGCTATCAAGATAAAAAAGGAATTCTCTATGTCTTATGGATTTAAAGAAAAGCAAGAGAAGAAGAGATCTGCTGATCAATCTGTAAATGGAAATAAGGGGATGAAGGTAAATGTTGAATATCCCTCCTGCAGCAAATGTGGGAAGAAACACTCCGTAACATGCTTAAAAGGAATGAGAGTCTATTATAAGTGTGGTGAAAAAGTCCACCAAGCTCATGATTTCAAGGGGAAGGGGAGTTGCTATCAACGTGGAATGCTATAATTGTAGATATATGAGACATTATGGAAATGAATGTCATAAGATTTAGGAAAACATACATCAAGAAAGGACAAGGGATCAAGCCCATGCTTATGCTATCACTACTACTGAGGTAGAAGCTCTGAAAGGCATGGTGGCAGGTAATTTAATGGTTTCCTCAAGTTTAGAAAATGCTTTATTTGATTCTGGATCATCGCATTGTTTCATATCTTCTCAATATTCTAAGAAAATTAGATATCTCCAATTTGATTTAACAAGGGAGTTATTAGTTAAAACTCCTAAAGGAAGTATCATTATAACAATGTTTTGTGAATCAGTCCCTGTTAGAGCACATAACTGTTCTTTATCTGCTGATCTCATCGTCATACCTATGATTTAATTTGATATAATCATCGGTATGGATTGGATTTCAGACCATGATGCAAAGATTTTTTGTAAGAAGTGAGAGGTTACGATTTTTGATGATGATGATAAGGAAAACCTTCTCTTTAGAGCATACATTTCACCACCTAATTCTTATCTAGATCCACCCCTAGTAGCTCAACTAAATTCAACTATTGGGGAGGAAGAGAATGAAATGACTATAGGTGAGGAAAGGAATGTTCATATAGAGGATGTACCTATTGTGAACGAATATGTATACTTGTTTCCATAAAATTTACGAGGACATCCTCCAGAACGATAAGTTGAGTTTTCCATTGATTTAATTCTTGGATCAAGGCCTATATCAAAGACCCCTTATAGAATGGCCACTGTGGAATTAGTTGAACTAAATAAACAACTAGAGGAATTGAGTAATAATGGTTTTATTCTCCCTAGTGTTTCTCCATGGGGATACCCAGTTATTTTTGTTAAAATGAAAGATGGATCTATGAGGTTATGTATCGACTACAGGGAGATCAATGCTATAAAAATAAAGAAAAAGCATCCCCTACCTCGCATTGATGATTTATTTTAACAACTGCATGGAGCATAATACATTTCAAAGATTGGCCTTCAATCTGGATACAATCAGTTGTGGGTAAAGAAGGAAGACATTTCGTAGAAAGCATTTCGAACTAGGTTTGGGAATAACGAGTTTATAGTAATGCCTTTTGGGCTGACTAATGCAACCTCTATTTTAATGGATCTAATGAACATAGTTTTCAAGGAATACCTCAATGATTTTGTAGTGGTAATTATTGATGATATCTTGGTATAATTCAAAATTAATAAAGGTTGTGAAAATCACATGTGTATTATCCTGAAGACACTAAGAATACATGGATTATATGGGAAGTTTAGCAAGTGTGAATTATTATTTCAAGAGTTTTCTATTTTATTCCATTTTTTCTCTATTGATGGAATATCTTTTGATCCTGCTAAGACAGGAGAAATCCATGAATGGCCAGTACCAATGAGTATAACTGAGGTACGTAGTTTTATTGGTTTAGCAGGTTATTATCAACGTTTCGTCCTGAATTTTTCCCGATTGGCAGACCCATTATCAAATATCACACGTAAAGGGGATAGATTTTGTTGAAAAAAGTGTGTGAAGAATGTTTTTTATAACTGAAGAGAAGATAATTCAATATTCCTATATTGAATCTACCATCGGGGAATGATGGGTTCATTATTTATAGTGATGCATCGAAGAAATGACTTGGTTGTGTCCATATGCATAATGATAGAGTTATTGACTATGCATCACGACAGATGAAAATTATTGAGTAAAACTATCCAACTCATGATCATGAGTTAGATACTGTAATATTTTCTATGAAATTATGGAGACCTTATCTCTATTGTGAAAAATGTGAGATATATACCGATCATAAGAGTTTGAAATATATTTTCTCACAGAAATAACTCAACATGAGGCAAAGGAGATGTCTTTAACTACTCAAGGATTATGATTGCACGATACACTAACACCTGGAGAAGGAAAATAAGGTCGCAGATGCTTTGATTAGAAAGGATCATGGAGTTTTGAACAAGATGAGAGTAAAAAGGGAAACTATTTTCATGGATCTAGTAAATATGGATATGGGAATCACCATGGAAGGTGAAACATCAATAATTTTTCGAATGGTTTCCAAACCAACTTTACTATAAAGGATAAAGTGTTATCATGCCAAGGATGAAGAGTTTAAAAAGAAGATTAAATCTGTGAATGATGGGATATTGAGTGACATTGTGTATGAAGTTGAAGTTATGAAATTTGGGAGGAGACTTTGTGTTCCTGATATACCTGATCTAAAAATGGAATTTTTGGGCGATGATCATAGTTCTAATTTCTTTATACACCTAGGGAGAACCAAAATGTATTGAGATTTTAAGGAACAGTTTTGGTGGGACAAAATGGAGAGGGAGATTTATGATTTTCGGTCATGATGTATGGTTTTCCAACAAGTGAAATCTAGAAGGAAACAACCTAGAGGAGTCATTCAAATAGTCCCATACCTGAGTGGAAATGGGATAATATCATGATTGAATTTTCATGGGACTACAAAATACTCATAGAAATAATGATTAAATATGGGTTATTAATGATCGTCTTACCAAGTCAGCACAATTTCATACTATAAGATATGATTTACCACTTGAACGTCTAGCAAGGCAATATATTAATGAAGTTGTGAGCCTTCATAGAGTACCCCTATCGATTGTTTCTGATCGTGATCCCCATTTTACTTCACGATTCTGTAAGAGTCTTCAAAAGGACTTGGATACTGAACTTCATTTGAGAATTGCCTACCAGCCTCAAATAGATGGACAATCAGAACGGACTATTCAAACCATAAAAGATATGTTGGGATCATGCTCACTTGAATTTCAGGGTATGTGGGATCAATATTTATGTCTGGTGGAATTTTCCTATAACAATATCTTCCATTCAAGTATTCAGATGGCACCATATGACGGGATATATGAAAAGAGATGTCGCAAACCAACCTGTTGGTATGACGTTGGTGACAGAAAACTTGTAGTCCCAGAACTGGTGTAGGAAACAATGGAAAAGTTACAGGTAATCCAAAACCACATTAATGTAGATAAATGTAGGCAGAATAGCTATGCCGATAACCGAAGGATAGATTTAGAATTTCAGGTATAAGATCATGTTTTCTTGAAGTTATCCCCATGGAAGGGAGTTATATGTTTCAGTAAGAAAGGTAAATTGAGTCCCAGGTACATTTTTTCCTTTCAAAACTCTAGAACGAATTGGGGTTGTAGCTTACAGTTTGGAAATGCCGCCCAATCTCTCCAAATTTCACAATGTATTCAATGTAACACTGTTGAGAAAATACAATCCTGAAACAATGCATGTACTCACCTAGGAGGAATTATAACTAGAACCAGATCTGTCTTATTGCGAAGGCCAATTCAGGATTCTTGATTCAAGGGAACAAGTGATGAGAAACCAGATGACTCGTCCAGTAAATGTTTAATTGGGAAACTATAAGATGGAAGAGGTAATGTGGGAACCCGAGAAACATATGATGAAGAAAAACACGAGTATTTTTATGTAGTATTATTCTTGAAATTTTAAGGATGAAATTATTTGAAGGAGGGGAGAATGTAACAACCCAGGCTTCCACGGTACGATTCCCTTTGAATAATATTTTAGCGGGTGTTGTACACAACTTCGAGATTCTAACACACCGTGACCAATCAAAGTATCCGTTATGAATAGTAATAACCATTTATTGAAATTTTATAAATTTTATATCTCAAAATGATCTTCATTTTTGGATTCAGAATATCAAAATTAGCCTAGGGTAAAAATTTGGTATTTTTTAGATAACTTTTATATTTCAATGAATAGTGAAAATTACTAAATTTTATTTAAAAACTACTTTTTTTAATCAAAATAATTTATAGTGATAAATTATGAATTTTAGTAGTTTTTAAGTATATTTAGAATATAATTTTACCATTTAATACAATTTTGGCCTTTGGACAAAATTTCACATTTAAACCGCACATAAACAAGTGTCAATCTTTTGATAGTTAATATCTCTTAAAAACACGCTTTTTGTTTTAAAAACGGGAATTAATTTTAAATTAGTTTCTGCCACTTCTGTGATATGAATTTAGAAAAATGGGTTCATTATTTAGAATCATGTGGTACAAATTGTGTAAATAGGTATCTTTTATTTTTAAACATTTTGAATAATTACTTCGGTAAATATTTAATTTACCATGGTTAAAGGGTAAATACATTAAATAAGGGTAAAAGAATAATATTCTAATAATAATAAATCACCCTAAAACATGTCCTAACCATTTTTTTTGATACATTCCTGACCATGGGCATCTGTGGATGTATTTCGGGACCCCATAGATCCACTTGTATGTGATAATGAAACTTTATATTAATAAAGTTAAAGTAAATACAAAAGTGAAATAAGCATATATCTTTTGAAAAAACAATTTTTACATAGAGTTATATATGTTATATTTTCATATATAAATATTAGTTAGAAATATGAAGAGATTTCCTACATAATGGTTTTTTATTTAAAATTTTTTGATACTGAATAATTAAATTTATTTATGACACAATAAGAATGCATTATTTTCGTTAATAATAAAAGAATCAAATAATTGGTATTATAAAAGTTACAATAAATATAATTTGGAAGTTTTGATGACATACACGAATTTTATTTGTTAATATGACAATTTATATTTTCTTAAATGAATTTGTTTTGAATTAATAAAGTGGTTATGACTTTAACACAAATCAATTATTAAATATTGTCAAAATTGTCAAAAATGACTTTTTTAAAAAAAAATTATATTATTAATTGATATTCTATTCCTAAAAATCTAAGGTTCGGCCAAAGGAATTATATCATGATATGTGTATCATTAATCAACCACTTGGGGGTCTCTTGGTTGTATATAGTATGTTTATTAACTATATAATATAAAAATACAAAGTGACATGATGAATGTCAAACTAATTAACTAAGAGATAAAACTAAAATATAATGTTAATATAATGAAAAAACCCTATCTAAAATATATTGGATGAATGTATTTTGACCCATATCCACTGTAGACTTTGAATAATAAACTTTATAGCCATTAGAAATAGAATATGAATTTATTATAAAATAATTAATTATGTTTTTCCTAAAGAGCCCCTCCCCCCACCCCTTATAAAAGGGAACCACTTCTAACCAATTTTTTACACCATAAAAGCCTATTGGATCCGAAAAACTCTACCCAAATACTCTATCAACTTCCCTAAATTCATCCTAGAGGCATTATTTTGATCATAAATCAGTCAAAAGAATCCCCTTTGATCAAATCAATAGGAAAAAACCCAAAGAAGAGGTACTGTTTTCACCACCCTTTTTCATGTTCTTTTATTCTTCAACTTCATCCATCATTTTTATTTCCATTATAAAATAATAACTCCAGTATATTCTATATACATTGATGTTATTATAAATATGGTACAAACATATTCAGTATTTTATCCATCCTTTTATTGACATATCACCATATGTGCGTACGTACGACTTACCGTCTCCACGTCATGGTGTAATTGTTATTCAAAAACATTATTATTTGGATGGGTATGATAATGATATGTAATTTATTTAAATAATAAATATAACATGATATTTATTCTGTATATATTACATACCATCCAATTATATATTATTTTAATATCAAACGAATGATATTGTCGCTCGTGCGTACGTATGGACTACCGTCTCCACAAACGTGATGAGATTCATTCCCCATCGTATTCATGCAATTATAATTATCATTTGATGATTAAAAATAATTTTTAAGGACTTTATATCATTCTAGATATGAATAAGATACAACCTACCAATAAAAAACACATCTTATGTAACAAAATATATAAAATAAAACGAGTTAGTCAACACCTGAAACGATCATAATACTAATATATTATTAACAAATCTATGTTAAAAGATCATATAAGATATCATATTAATGTATATGATTCTTTTATAATTTAATAAAAATTATTTCACCATTATAAAAGATGTTAACCTACCCTCAACCAAGGAAAATAACAAGGTAAGGATTTATTTTGCAATCTCTTCATTATCCGAGGTTGTTTATATGTAATTATATACTGGGACCTATTTATCATCCAAATCCATATTTCTTAAAAATGTATTTCAAAACATTCTTAATATTTTATATAATATGGGTTAAAGTCATTTATACCCTTGTTTGACTTTTTATAAGAATTTTATAAAGGAATCTTTTCATCATTTTCCAAGCAAGGTCCTTTTTAACCTTTTCGACTAAATTAATGCAAGAAGTCCTTTTTAACTTATACTATGGGTGAGGATATTTTCTGCCATTATAAAATCATCGAAGCTTCCCTTACAAGCTTATAATAATATTTTTGAAGTAAATTTTTTCTTTTATAATTATGTGACTTTTAAATGATTGAAAAGAAGAGATATTTTTCTCAAATAGTTTTGATTTCATCTATGTCATCATCCTTTGCTGGATTTTAAATTTATTCCAAGGTTATTTGTTTTGATACAAATCTTCTATATTGTATTGAAGGTTTTGTGATATGTTTAACTATTAATGTGTTATTTTTATAACATTCATGGTTTATGGAGAAAGTATTTACATTTCATATGCTAGTTTTAATACTAATCTTTATGTTATGTTTAAACATGTTCATATAAGGAATGCATTGGAATTAATAAGTGATGGGTGTAGACCTCTATAGCCTCACGATGCATCGGTAGGTCTCATGAGACAAAATAGTGTCTTGGCATGAGGCCTTGAAAAAAATTAATTTGTAGTCTTGGAACGAGGCCTTGGTTACATGGTAATAATAGTCCGACATTATGCATTCCTAAATTATGAATGTGGTTATTGATATTTGATTTGATTATGTGATTAATATAATATCCATGTGAATATGTAAATGGAATTTTTTCATTTTATTTCTGCCATATTATGCTAAATTTCATGTTAAAAAGGCTTCTGTTTTAGTTATACATTTCCTTAAATGTTTATGCTTATTTATGAAAGTTTGCGCTATATTTTTATCCTTAAAAGGCATCTGAGCTCACCCCTTTATATTCATTATGTTTCCCAGGATGTGAAAAAGTATTTTATGAATGACCTGCAGGGATAGTATGAGGGGTTATGAGTGTGATCTAAGGAGACTATGTTGTTTTAGTTTTTATTTAATGATTTTATTTAAACTTTATTACTGTATCTAGTGATTCCAAGGCTACTAATCTAATCGGTCTTTCGAGATTTGATCTTTTGTAATCATGAAAATGTTATGTAATAATGCCCTGAATCTTGGTTACTCGGGTTGGGGTGTTACATTCTCGGATTGGTGGAATGTAGTCTTATTTGAAAATATCTAGCTACCAAAGTCTTCCTTGAGTAAACGTTGTTATTTTAGAACATCCAATGGTTTAGTTAAATTAAGGTATGTGTAACCTTCTTTAAAGTTGTTTTTCATTTAGGTGAATTGCTTGAGTCTTGTTCGGATAAGTGTTTGAAGAGAATTCATTAGGGATAATGTAAAAACGTGATTTATCATTCTAGGATAGTGGTGTAAGTATTTTTTGTGAGAGTAATCATTCCTTAGTTGATCACTAGATGTGTTTTGGCCTTTGGGGGCGAATCAGGGCAGAGAAGTACATCTTGATTTATTGGTTGGGTTTGGTTTTTGTATTTGGACATACCGTGGCTTTCTATGGATAGAAAGTTTTCATGGGGGGGGGGGGGGAATTTCACATTAATTAGTTCTTATAAAGGAAAATTTCATTTATTTTCCAGTCATGCTTTGTTTTTTGGGTTTCCCAAGATTTTATGGAGGAATGAGTGAGTTTTCTTGAAAAGGGCCAAAATGTGAGCCAAATTCCATATTTAAAAGTAAATTTTTATTTCATTATAACTACTTCATTTTCAACATTTTTCAAAAATTCCAATTCCTTCATGGCATAATCTGATTTATGAACACCACCAAATTAATTAGGACCATTTAGAAATCTAAAATCACGGTGTTTGAGTTTTTAATTAAGAGATTGGGCATGCCCTAAAGCCCATTTAATGCATTAAAAATATTTTTTTTATTTTTTTTAACTCATTCAGTGTTTAAGTTTATTAAGTGATTCCAACTCTCATACAAGACCACTTACCTAATGTTACACCCATGCTCTCCTCACCCAATTTGGTGCTCATTAGAATCCATAAATCGGGATAAACTTTTGTGGATTTCACAAATCGCCCAGATTTGTAGAGGTAAATTGATCCTATCATAACTCCCGCTATTTTTACTCTTTTCCCCAATTAATGTTCCTAAATTATATTTACATCTTCGTTAGAACCTAATTTAAATGTTTATCTATTTTAAAATTCATATACTTGTTGATTTTGGGTTGTTTTCTTCAAGATTGTTTTGGGTTAGTGTTTATCTCCTCAATCATTTCTTTCTCCTTAGGGTTTCCTCTTTCTTTATTGAATTTACAGAATTTCTAGAAGTTTGGGTTCAAACCAAGGGTTCTATTTGGTATATTTTTATCAAATATTGTGGTATATGTCTGGATTTATCTTCCTATTGGTGTGGCGGTGCTGTGGTTAATGTTTCGCACCACGTTTTGAGGGATTCGACACTTTCAGTAGGTGGTTCCATGTGTAAAAAACTATTGATGATTTAGAATTAAGGTTTTATTAATTTTTATATTCATAATATGGTTGGTGTGGTGTGAAAACTGTTTATGATTGATTTGGTTAAGTGTTTAATTTTATAGTTTCTTTTTAACTTGAAATTGAGAGTTTTCATGTGTAACTCATGGGGTATTATTTGGGTTTATTTTATAAATTATGGAATTGGTTTAATAAATTCTGTTTTTCCTACCAATTATAGTTTGGCAATGTATTAGTGTCATGTGGTCCTAGAAAGAGGGGTTTTGAATAGGTTTTATGTGTAAAAAATTCATATACATCATGATATCATTTTATGAAAATGTGTGTTTTCATTTGTATCTTTTGTGGAATTATTCAAGGTGATTTTAAAAAACATGAATGTGGTTTCAAAAATGTTCCTATAGATTCCATTTCTGTTTTAGATAGGAATCGGTATGGTTATGGTCTTAAAAGATGGGTTTGAAATGGGTTTTGTGTGAAATACATAGTTACAGCACTTGGGTTCTTTTTATGAAAATTGTAAATGATATAGTTGGTTAAACAAAGTGGAAAAAGGGCACATATGTACTGTTTAGTCGGTGTGTTCACCTAATATGTGTTTTTTTAACTTTGAAGTGATGTTTTAAGATGTCAAACATTTTTAGAAAGTTTTCTAAAATTTTGAAATGTTTTATTGAATTGTGATTTTTTGGAAAAACATGTTTGTATGGATGTTTCGTGTATGTTTGGTGATAAAATGATTTTAAAGGTAAAAGGGTATTATGTGGAATGTGTGTGTGGAATGTTATGTGATGTGTATGACCTTGTAAATGTTTTATAAAATTGTTTAAGGGATCCGTGGAAGTGTTAAAGAAATGTGAATGTGTTGTAGGCTATTTTTGTGTGATTTGGATTTCAAAATCAATTTGAATGAAAAGTAGAATTTTGTGACTTTTCTGGTATACATGTCGGATATTTTAGGATGTTGTTATGTGTAAGTGATATTTTCAGGTGCCAAGTATATTTTATGACTTGTTGAACTTGTTTGAGCACAAAGGGAAATCTCAGGTATCTAGGTGCGTGGACGTGTACTAGTATTCTAGTGAATCCATGGGGTTTGGCCTCAGTTTCACTTAGCAAGATTGATTCATAAAAATCTAACTAAACTATTATGATGATTATTGGGGGCCACTAGGATATGGGTATGTTCCTACTAGTGTCTCATGCATGAGGATGAATATTTGTGATGGTTACTCTCCCCATGATACGAGATACCTGGGACCAACAATGATATATTGGCTAGTGGTTATTTCCTACTGCTTGTGCTCATTAGTTTCTTTGTGCTTACTGTCTATATACGGTTTGGCTGGATGGAAAATTAAGTACTATTTATATAGTTTTTAAATGTGTAGATTCTTAATTATTTCCTACTTGAAAACTATTTTACTTTTTAAGTTGCATCTTGTGGAAATTGTAACTATCATTTCCTATTTATGAAAACATGCAAGATTTTCATATTTCAAAGTTTATCAGATTAAATCTATTTGTAGTGGTATCCTATTGGGAATTGTCTAACACCCTACTCCTTCCATTGGCTGTATGTCGACTTGGTTATTTTCACTGTCGCAGGTTGGGTACATATTTTACTACCAGTGGTTTAGGTTTCTTGCAGGTCCATGGTGGTGAAGTCTTGTGGGGATGGCTTGAGAGAGGTACCTCTTACCATGTAGTGGTTCTTGGGTTTTCCTTATTTGATTTTTTACATTTATAATTGTCTTTAAACGTTGTATTGACTTATGTAATTTAGTTATGATATTTTTTATATAACGGGTTTAGTTGAAAAATCCAGATTTGTTTTATTGAGTATGTTTGTCGTTTAGTGTTTATAAAATTTGGTAAATCATTTCCAATTTTCATTATATGATACCCGAGAACATGTGAGAGACCATGGGGATCGGGAACGTTCTTCGGGCCTTGTCACGACCCGGGTTTGGGGCCGAGATCGTTTGCCACCAGATTTTGTTCGTGAAAAAAACTAATATAGAGGTCTTGTGACATGGATATCATGTTTTCTATTGTGATCCCTAGTCCAGGGTGTGGATCAAAATTTTTATTAAATAAAACTGCATAGTGGTAGGTGATCACCACCTTGATTGGATTAGGTTTCTACTTGATACTGACCCTTCTGTTTCATTTCTGCCGTGTTTTTACTTATAGTTTTACAATAGTTTATCACATGTTTTATAAAATTTAGTTGAACTCTGATAGTTAGTCTTACCAATGGATTATAATAATATTTAATTATTATGATAGTTTCTAAAGATTTATAAATTATCAAATTTATATAACTAAAAAATAATCACCATTTTTAGAAATTAATAAAGAAATCAAGCACTTAGATATTCTCTACTGGTCAACTGGCCCATTGAATTTTAAATTTGGGGGAATTTCAAAATTATACTATTTAACAGAATTATTTATATGAATGCAATTCGCCCCCAATTCAGTGTCCTACTCCATCCAAAAATCTCCAACATCTAACCACACATGATTCATGCAATGTGTGAAAAATAATAGGAGGTATTGGATCTAATGATCAAACATCCCACTCTATCCGCTGGTGGATGGTGTTGGAGCTTACATGGAGAGAGAGTGATGCTTTCACTTTTCCAATTTCATATAATGTATTTATATTCGAGATAGTGATATTTGGTGATGTATCGCAAACACCCCCTGATAATTATTGATGAGGAGAAAAGGGTTATCCTTGTGAAAAAAGGTTTGTGTCGTAACTCATGAATAATTCCATAGATTTATCTCTAGTGAAAATGAAATAATTCTTAAAAAATGTCCATCATCAATTGAAAATTTTATCTGTTCCATGTAAAACTAACAATAGGTATTTTCATGTTAGTATCCCGAGGTTGATTCCCTCATTACCTTGGGAATGCATGATCAAGTTCATTATGTGGGATTTCCTCACATAATGGGTAATCCATGTAACTCTGCATAACATGGTTATGTAGACTCAAATAGAAGAGCTTATATTCTTCATGAACTTATCAAAAAAAATTGGTAACTTTTGAAGAGGCCTAAACCTGATTTTGTTAGACTTATTCAATAATTTTCCATCATAGGAGATGATACGTGAAAGAAAGGAACTAATAAATCTAGAGAGTGGAACTCCCAAGGATTCCCCATTTTATGTAGGATATAATTATGGTGGATGGGTTCCCTCTACATAGCATTATGATTTTTAGGTAAGACGACCATCCATATGCAATTTTGGTATGAATACTTGGGTTCCTTCCACAGAAATATTTTCGTCATGGATCCAAGTTCAATATGTGTTGAGTAGTACTACACATGATCGAGTTCCTCCCATGTAGTGATTTTCCACATGGGGAAAGATACCACCCAAATAGAATTTTGATACAAAGGGTTTTTATTAGAAAATGGTTTATTTGTTCTATTTATTGCGGGATGTATTCAAATATTAAATATTGAGTTCATGGAATACCTATTAATATATATTTTCCTCCTTAATTCTATGTTGTGTTTTATTACATGTGGGGAATCTTTAAATGGATCCATCTATTGCAGAAATGTTTATCTCTTAGAAGATCACTTTGAATCTATCAAGGTAGTGATCTGTCGATCTATTGATCTTATTTTCAGTTACCATCATTTTATATTCATAAGGAAGAAAAGGAACTAGATACATGTGTAGTCGGTCATCCGCGATGGACCACATGGATATTTTGTGGAATCATGTGAAGTATTTAGTCATCAGGGGACATTGAAGTTAACAAATTCACTACCTAGATCCCCAAGTTAGATTATATCATATGTGGGATTTGGGACAACAACATTTACCTTTGAAGAATGTCATTTTATAGGCCATCAATCATGTTAGTTTCCCATGGTCATAACCCAAATTACCATGGAGAGGTTGGATATAAGTCATTCCAAGTGTTTTCCTCACCACTAGGGCAATTCATGTGACTCTGCTTAACATAAGTATTTAGTCTAAAATAGTAAAAATAATATTATTGATGGCCTTATTATAATCATAGGGTAGCACTGGAAGAGGCCTTAGTGGGATTCTGTTAGAGTTGTTCAAGGAGGTGACATTTAGGAGCTGATGATGATACCTTAGGGTACAAAAAGAGCTGAGAGTGGAATTCCATAAGATGAACCATTTCTTATAACTTGTTATTATACGGGATGGGGTCCCAACCGTGTAGAATACTTCTCATCATGTAAGGGACACATCCACAAACCATTTTCATATTCAGAATTGGGTTCTACTAGTGTAGTGCGTTTCTCCATGGTATAAGGTTCCATCCGCGATGAATGGTGTTGCGAAAGATCAATTTCCTCTCACATGTAGATTTTATTGGCTGGAAGGATTCATCCTGCACAAAATTTTTATATGTGGTGTTCATGGAATTAAAGTGACCATTGGTTCTACACCTTGTGGGATGTTTTCTAGAAATGGATATTGTGTGCATGGACACCCAATTGATTTTAGTTTTTCATCTTTAATTATATGCGGAAGGGTTTTAACAATGGGGAATCATTGGAGGAGTTGGTATTTTTGAGATATAAAAATATATTAGATGATCATTTTTTCATATTTCCATTCCATGATATGTCAATATCACAATCTACATATTGATTCCCCATGGGAACTATTTGTCGAGAAGAAAATAACAAGATAGAAGTGTTTTAGGTCATCTGTGTTGTTCCACATTCATCTATTGTATAATACCATGAGGGATATAGTAAATGGTATACTTTTTTTCAAAATCCCCCATTTATATTAAAACATATTCATTTAATTGGTGGTAAATGTAGAATCCACTATTCCACGTGAATGATTTCATTCATGGTTCTATAAATTGTAAGAGAAGATATGACCGCTCCGCTCATCAAATGACATTATGTTGGTAGTGGGAACCACTGGATCCATCGCATTCAAGAATTGTTTCCATTCATGGGGCTTTAACAGGGTGGTTGTTTTCCATTTAAAGCGATTTTCCATAATGAGATCCTTTCCTTGTGGGAATCACTTCGTTTGTAATTTCCACCATCTTTGATCACTTTAGTGTATACATTTTCATTGATTTATTTGTCATCCTTTTTCAAATTGATGAAAATTTCCCCCTTAATGAAGAATTTATAGACCAAATAATACACTAAAAACTATTCTATCACATTATATTTGAATATTAAATGGTTACCCAAATAGAAATCAGGAATAAAAATTGTGACCAGAAAATGAACTCAATGCTAGATGGTTTATTTGATCATTTATTTGGATCCAGGTAGCATTCGAACAAGATATCATCTTTATTATATTATTAGATATTCTTATTTTGGCTTTTTAGTAGTTTGATGTGTGTATATGGCATGTTCTGTGTTGTTATTCATTACATTTGTTTTTTAGAGAGGCATGAAATTATCATCACACAATATATAATTTTTTTAAATTTATTATTTTATTCTCCTAGATTTTATCTTTTATCAATATTTATATCAAATTATACTACATTATTGTTATTAATATTACAAATTATTTTAACTCGAATATGTCATGAATGCCTTCCACAGGACATACTTTTGTCCCTCATTTCTAGTCTGCAGTCCTTGGCATAAGGGTTTGTGAACTTGATCCCATGTGACCCCCAAACATCGGGCTTCATTAAGTGGATCCCAGGTGGTAATTTTACCAATATCATTTTAGATTCATAATTTTCATTTATATTACTTCATAAATGTAAATTATTTAATTACTTATTATTATTTCTTAAATAATGGTTTAATGGTATTAAATAATATTTGACGTAGTGAAATAAATTTGTTCCAAGGGAAAAAACAACCCTAATATTATATTTTATAATTATAATAAATATTAACCCAATAACATTATTTTATTATATTTTTAAATTTTATAAAAAAATAATATTAAATCTATCACATGTAACACATAAAAAATAACTAATTGGAAAATTTAATTGTTATGCTTAATGATGATGTCTAAGATAAAATTAAATACGAAATGACCTAAATATCATTATTATAAAATACATAAATTTTATGTGGCAGTCAATTTATATTAATAATAATGTTTTCCTACCTAATATAAAATTATTGGACAATAAAAAAATTATTTTTTATTTAAAACATTTATCTATTTCCTAAGAATTATAACCAATGGTTTTCTAAATTTAATATTTTAATTTCAAAATTTATATTATTACCTAAATAATAATTTAAATTTAAAGGAATTTGAATATCTTATGTATTCATATATAAATATATATTATTGGGAATAACTGTATTGTTAAAAATTCACCTAAAAATAAAATATTTTATAAAAATAACAAAAAATTCAAGTTATCTCATTTTTACATGCTAAAATAATAATCAACGACGTTTTAATAAATTATAAATTATTTATTTATAAATTAACTTATAAACAAGAATAATGGATCTTTCAATTTTTTTTGGAGTCTGTGTTGTGTGATAATATCCATGATATGGTGTTTACCAACACTATGTATCATTGAAAAAACAAATATTTCTATAATACATAAATAAATTCTTGAAACACCAATTCAAAAGTTCTAAAATATGATTCATCTAACCTTATGTATCTTATAATGGATTAAAAATTATTCCACTGAGGGACTAATCATGGAGTGGTGAATGGATACTGAATTCATTCCTTAAATTCATGAATTTGGAAGAAATATGAAATCATTTTAATTTTTAATTCTAACACTCCATATGATTCCTTTAATTCTACACAGCATTCTAATGATTCAATATTCTACATGATTTATAAATAAAAGTATCCCAAAACTATTCCATTGTTATATATATATATATATAAACTAATATATTTGCATCCCTATCTCTTCAAGTTGAACAATGGCATTCCAGAAAACGTTTCATGTCCTCTAGTTCAATAATTTCATATAATACCGACTTTTTAAAACATTATATCTATAAATTATAGATATTTATTTCCTAATCAACCATACTTATTAGATACACGGCTTCTATAGTCATAAAAACATTTAATCCAATCTAGTCACATAATATACATATTCTTCTCATAAAAGTGATATTATCTACTATATACTCCAAACCTATGATTCATCCCATCCAAAATTTATTTCCAAAAAATCCAACACATATGATCTCTAATTTTCAACAACGTCACTGTATAACTTTTGAAACCTCTCCTATTTGTTTTTAAAATAATTTTTACATTTACAACATCATGTAGTTGAAGCATCATCCTCCATCCATTATAGTTCTACAAAACACATATAGTTATATTTCATGAATCATTTACCAATATTATTTATTTTGAGATATGTAATGAATAAATAGTGTTCAAATAAATGGTAACACCTAACTCATTGTTTCCTCCTTCATGTTCTTCTTCTTTTTCATCATTATTTTAATCATATTGGAATATACTTCAATAAAATTCATTCCTAGTAATTAAATTGATAGATATTATAAAATTTATTACGAACCATATTTAACATCATTATATATTGATTCATTTCTATAAAACTATTCAAAGTCAATCTATATATCAATTAATGTTTTAGGGACAATAATATTTCATATAAGTTTTTATATTTTCTTTTTTATGACATTACTAACACATCGATAAATATTTATATTTCATCGATGTTAATTAATGACATTTCCTTACAAATCCATCAAATAAAATTAAAATAACAAGATATATTGGTGGATTCCAATATATATATATATATATATTGATTTAAATATCACATTATGTACATCCTCAAATTAGTTAAATAACATCAACCAAATAATGTTGTATTTAATATTGAATTAATATAGTATTTATTATATAAATCATCAAAAACTGAATATTCCAGATTCAATCCAAATTCTTAAATATTTTCAGATCATATATTTCTAGATATTATATTTAAATTTAGAAATTGATTCATTGATTTGGTGCGTGGTAAATTGTTCGGTTACACCTTTTGGGCTGGATCGTTGATAAAGAAACAAATATAAGAGAAGTTTATCTAAAAGAAATATTTTTCATTTAAAATTTCAATTTATATGGTAAATTTTAAATTAATGATTTAAATTTTCTTCATCGCACCAATTTTGTATAGGAATACATTGTGAAGTTGGTATTTATATAATAAATTCTATATTCACTTTGAAAACAACACATACTAGAAAAATTATACCTTCCATTTATACCCCATATGAATTTTTCAATATTCATTCCACTCCCTTCCCCATTTCTCACATATAGTGACAATATTTGAACTCTTCTTATATTCCCTTCACAATAGTTTTTATATTTTTCCCCATATCTCACGTCCGATTTAAGATCAATCAGTCATGATCAATCACTGTCGTTAATTATATGATTCCTCTTCTTTTATTCGTAATTTTTTCCTATATAAAATTATATATTCATGAGGGATACTATTTATTATTTCCATTATTTATTTTATAGATCATTACTTTCTTTCATTCCATCCCAAATTAAATATTAATGTTGGATGAGGATTTATCTACCTTTTGATGGTATGTGGAATATACATTTCAAATAAATTTATATTTTCATATACTATGTTATCAAAATGAATTATACAATACATTCCATGTATTAACCCTTAAATAAGAAATATATTATATTGATCAACTATTACTTCAATATAAATTATAGGAGACATTGGAATTAGGTAAGACCTGAAAAAATTACCCAACTATCCCTTTGTGTGGGTTCGATTAAATGCCTTGATGAATTATTGTCCCCATAGGACCAACTCGCCATTTTGGATTTTTTAATTACCTTGTGTAGTGATATTTCACAAATTGAATTGATGAATTTAGATTTTTTAAACAAATAAAAATTTAGTACTTGAGTACTTATGAATGAATTACAAAAAATTAGAATTACAATACAATTTCACGTAACCCTTGTAAAATAATACTGTGGAATGTAGAATACAGATGGCCTACTTCTTATGACCCTTCAGTAATTTGAAATTATTAATATATTGGATTGATTAAATAAAATTTATATGATAAAATCATTCCTTCCATCAAAAATTAATATAAAATTACAAATTTAAATTTTTAAATAATGAAAAATTCATTTCTTATTATTTATATGTAATTAACAGACATGATGTTCATTATTGAAAAATGGAATTAAACAACATGAGAATCCTAGTTATTCCATTGTATCTAATGTACATGATATGATATGTTAATTAACTAAACTAAATGAAAATCATGTTCTATATGGTTTTTATAGAAATAATGGTCATGATTCTCCATAATGATTATATAAATAAAAACTTTCCTATGGAATTTTGAAATAGTCCCATAAAGGTTGTGTTATATGGGTGTATATGTATGATCCTGAGACAATGTGGGTGTTTTTAGTTCATATACCTTTATTTTCTATCCTATAACTAGTTTAATTTTATACTCATAGATGAGATAAATAATAGAAATCAATAATGGTGGCCTACTAAGTATTTATCACCCCTATTTGTGGAACTATACGAACACATAAATAATAAAATGGCTATATGGGTTTTGGATTAGTGGTATGAAAACTATACTCCTACATGAAATATGGGGGTTTGAAACCCATTTGGAACATGGTATTGTACTAGTACTATAGTGTTCTATAGTAGTGGCGGCACTGTAGCAATTGCAAGAACTGTACGGTAGCAAGCCACTATTGCTATGGTGGGTACTATGTAGATCTGTAGTAGTCCGGTACTATCGCAGTACTAATCACTAAATGGGCATTGGGAAAAACATTCGGGCATATGGGTCATGTAATTTGATAAATTCCCACAGGGACTTCGGGCTATGTAAGGGGTCTACATCTACCCAGTTAATGAGGTTATTGCATTGATTTTATAATAAATGAGGCTTCATTCCCAACCATAAAAAAACATACAGACTAAAATGATGATTGTTGTGAAAAGGGAATATAGACTACTATATGTGGCTGAAATTCTATAATATGCATTAATATGAGCTTAGAAGACTATGATTTATATCACAATATTGTTATATATAACATTGATACATTTTTATTTTTTTATTTCATGAATTGTTTTTTATTCCTAAAATTATTTTAAGAAAAAATAATTATATCATAATTTGTATATAAGAATAAACATTGGTAATGTTTTATTATTTTATCTGGATGATTTACTTTATTATTCATCAATATACTTTCATCCACTGTGTTTCTATTTTATATATCAAAATAGTGGTCCCCTGTGATAAAACGTTATAGTCTATCAACTGTATCATCATAGACCATAATTTCTAGTCAATAAGAATTATAATATGGAGAGTCATGGATAAAAGTGGAATTTATTTAGTTTCTAATGTGTGAACCTTCCCCAAAATGTCACAATGTGGTATCAGATATTTTATATTACTTTTTTTCATACTATTTTTATTTGTAGAAATGAGACTGGGATGTTTCCTAATTTAGTAATGAGAATTATATATGGTCTTGAAAATGTACATAATGTGAAATGATACAGTTTTCTATGACTGGACTCACCATTCATGACTTTTCCTAATAGATTTGAACAGATTTCACTATTTTGTTGTACACATGAAATGTGCTGATTACAATCATACTTGATTTTTTTAACCTTGCCTGGACATTACAGGGAGATATTATCTCATGAATTATTATATGGATGTAGAGGCTCATATTCCTTGACTATTCCATGTTATGTAGATAGTATTTCGTGATAATATTATACATTATTTGTGTAACGTGATTTAAATATATATTAATCACATAATTTTCCTCAATTTGAATGAGTTAAAATATTTTTTAATTTATTTATATACAACATCAATGTCATTTACTAAAATATCATGTTCGTGAATAATTTACTAACCATTTATGTATTTCATTATCTATTTACCATTGATTTCATAGGCTAAATAATTGTTGGATAAAATTTAATGATTGAAAATTGAAACTTATATGTTGTATGGACCTCTTTTAATTGATATTACACATCCATAAAATTAAACCATGTTAAAATTATTCTTTCAATTACAAGATTTTCAAATTGAGAATTAGAAATTGGTGAACATTATTACATGGGGATGGAATATGTAGCTAATAGAACCATGATTTATGTAAAAATATAATACAATTTCAATATAATTCAACAATGTAATTTTTGTCATTAACTTTTCATTGAACATTCCATGTAAATGGCGTTTTCCTCTATTACATAAAAATTTCACCCCATGTTCTAGAACCTCCCCTATAAACAATATTCATGGTTGATGACCCAACCCTAGAAGTGGGTGTTTCTAATTTCTCTAATTTTAAATTATAATTCATTATGTCAAATAGAAAAATATTTTATAGCTTGCTTATGGGTATTGGATCATATATTAAATGTATTTTTACCTATAATATTATACTATAAGGGATTAATTATATTATTGAAACTAATATTCTGACATTAAATTGTTATTTTAGATATATGAATCTATTAGAAACATTGGTCTAACACTATAAAGGTGGATATGACCATGCCCATGAGGTAGTCGTATATATACCACTAGGATTACAACATATACTATCACCAACAAAGCCTCCAATTTATGTGATATGGTAAAAATTATTTTCTTCCAGAGATATTATAATAGTTAATAAAAACCATGTAAATATCTCCAAGACAGTCCCTACAACTTTTTAGATCACATGAAAACTCCAACCATAACATCTGTATAAATTTTTATGTGATTTTGGAACCCATGATACATGGTCATGGATAGAGGCCATATTTTCTATCTTCATGCATATGGAGATATCTTATAACATGATCGTCATTATTTTAGTTTATATAATTCTATGATCCATAATGTATTGTTGGGATGCAATAAATCATTAAGGTCAACATCATGAGATGAACATTTTGAAATTTCAATCCAGTTTCTGTGATTACTTCAGCCATTGATGTTGAGATATGAGATAGAAATTGAATTTATTTATAAGGAGTAGGGTTCTATACGTATTTTTGAAAACTCATCCCACTTTATTGATCAAAATTACTCATTACAATAATTTTCTATGAATATTTCATTATAAAATGATAATTTGAGGATGGGGTTATGCAGTCTGTATATTATAATGTTAATGTATTTACTCTAACTACCCGATCTAAAATAGTGAATCACGCACTCATATCTAATCATAACCTCATGGAAATTTTATTGTAGGATTATAACATAGTGATGAGGTATTTTGGTAATTAAAATAGTGGAAAAAATCATCATTTTGATAATTCTCATGGTAACAATAATAGTCCCAGTGAGAACCATCGTATCCTAGTGACATGTAAATAGAGTGGGGTGTACGGACACATAAATCTATATAGTGTCATGGAAAAAATAGATTGGCGGGAATTTAGTTTTTTGGATCATTTTAATTATTTTTAGTACCATTTTTTCATTGGTTAGTGAGAGAGAATCTGCCCCATCTCTAGGTTCCAAAGTAGGATCGATAGATCCACATTAAGAAGGAAGTTAGGATACTACATGACATTATAGAAGAAGAGGTAGTTATAGTAACAGATGTAATAGTTTTAATAGGGATCAACATTATGGGATATTGCCTCAGGGTAGTCAAGTTATTGATCATGGCCATATATTATTTGAGATATATCCATTTCATAATCTAATTGTGGAGTATAGTAGTTACTTATCAATATTTTTTGGAGTGATTTTTCATTCCTTGAAATATATATAAGTTTTATTTGAAAACATTTATTTTCATGGATTTATCTATGTGTCTATCATCAAATTAATTAGCCATAATATTGATTATTTTTTTTAGAGTTATGACTCATGATACTCTTTTGGGGGTAAAATGAGAAATTGACCTCTAATGAAATGATGGTCCCTATGAGATTAGATAATATTTTTTATTATTGAATATTGTCATTATTGAGAACATATTTTTTGACATCACTCCTAGGATAGAATAATTTGTGGTCATTATTGACCAAATTTATTAAAATCATTCATGTGTATCCTTTACATCATCATATGGTAAAAACAATGTTTACAAAGGTGAAGGATATTTCTATTAAATATTAGTAGGACATAGTAATCATGATATTATAGGTGTGTAATCCCACATTACTAACATTTTTCGGATTGATCAATGATCTAGTAAAATAGAATTTACTCCTATATTATATCACTTTAGATATTTAATAATTAATTATATTTATAGGATATCACCATTGGGAGAGGCAGAGATTATTATTGATCATGTTCCTAGAGCACCACTAGTATCTATTCCATATTACAGGATGAAGCATAATATGATCTGGGAGCTCAAAATAAAATTAGGTAACATGTAGGAAGATATTTTTATATGACCTAATACTTATCCTTGGGTTCCACCAATTATTTTCACCAAAATGGAATATGGGGCCATTAGGATATTTTTTTATTATTGAATGTCAATTCATCTTATAGATACGTACTACTATCCATTATCTCATATAAACAATATCTTTGATCAAATTATAGGAGATCGGGTTTTCTGAAATATTGTTTCGAGGATAGTTTGTAATTATGTATGTTTTAGGCTTTTTCATATATATTCTAATGATTTTCCATGTGTTTATATCCTTTATGAGTATTTTGAAATGTTTTTCAATCTCACAAATGAGAATTCAGTTTTTATGGACATAATGATTGGGATTTTCAACTAGTAAATGGAAAATTTTGTATTGGTTTTCATGGATGATATGTTGGTGTATTTTTGGGTAGAACAAGATCATCATTCATTCCATGATATCATATTCAATAAAAAAAGAGAGAAATAGCTATATTATTTTTAAATGACACTTCAATATTGATATTTTTTTCTTCTTGGGTCACATCATATTAAACATATTGGTGTATATTGACATAGAGAAGCTGAGAGACAATGTTTATTAGAATAATTCCATGAATGTATTTAATATTTGATGTATCTACGGAAAATATGTCTATTATAGGCTCTTTATCTAGGATTATAATTTCCTTTTATATCCTCATATAGACTAGTAATGTAAGCTTGTAAATTGTTTTTTTGTTGAATTGTTAGAAAAAATATTTTAGAAGGAGAAGTGAATACATACCTCATCAGCAATAATAGTTCATCCAGAGTTTGGTAGTTGATGTTAAATATATTTTGATAGATTTGGTATTGGTAATGTATAAATTTCATTTTATTAGAATAATTCTTGATCCATACGTCTCAATAGTTGAGGTCTAATCTGAATAATTAACCAACACAATACATATATCTAGCTATAGTTTCTCATTTCAAGCGTCATTGGAGGTAATATATGTTGGGAGACTGATTTATTGTATAAAAAAAATAAAAAATAGTAAGATACATATTCAATCTATGCGATTTTAACAAAATTTAGATAATTTTCGTTTAGAACATTCTGTATTTTCATTGAGATTTATTATATACATGAAAAATACAATGTATATGATTGTTTTCTAATAGTTAAGACACTTACATTAGTGTTTTAGGAACCCAGTAGCGAGTGAAGATTGACATAAAAATTTTATGATATGGTTTTTGAGAAACATTAGTGTTATATGTTAGTTATTTTTATATATTTCTCATTGAATTCATAACTTTTGGATAGAGTGAGGATCAAATAATTTTTATATCATGAATGATATGTATAATGAGAAAGTGTATCATGTGAAAACCTGCCACGCGGTTTTGTCATTGATGAGAGAAACATCATATGAATATATGACCATTTCATAAATCTATTATATATGAATGCAGGTATTATGAGAGAATATAAGTCCTCGGAATGGGTGGAACATCCAAGGAGTGCCAAGATATATCATCATTTGAAGAACTACTATTGGTGGCCTAATATGAAGATGCATTTTATTTGTTTTCATTACATAGTGTAACACCTATCGACTGTTCAAGATTGAAAATCAAAAACCATCTAGTCTTTTTAACTTGATACCCATTATATAGTGGTGATAGAATAAAATCACAATTAATTTCATGATAGTATTAATGAAATCCCCTTGCCGATTTGATGTTGTATGGGTTATCATGAACATGATAATGATAGTTAGCCAATCCCTACTTATCTAGGAGACCATATATATAGGATATATTAGAATAAAGTACATCTAATTAATTATATACTATCATTGAGATCCATGACCAATATTATAGGAAATGGACTTCCATTTTATATCTCAGTATTAACAGGGGTTATAGAGGAATCTTGGTTCACATGTGCTTATATACACATCCTATCACCCACGTCCTGAAAATAAGTCTAATCGTATTGACTTGTGCTGGAGGAATTTCATTGGAATTAAATCATTAGTTTTTTATGTTCAGGGGTGTGAAAATTTCATTTTTATAAATATTATTATAAAAATATATTTCAATAGACTATTCATTTTTCTCGTTATGGGTCCCTATAATATAATCCATATCAACTACCTGTTTGAATATTAGAGTTAGGAGTCATGCAGATTTTGGAACAATGTCTAATTAGGGATACATCAGAGTAAGTAATTATTCTTATGACGTATAAAACTATAAATCAGTTGAGAAAAAATTCATATAATGATTGTCATCATGGACCACATCATTTTTGTGTGAGAGATCAGTTATTCTTGGGTGTTTCAAAATGATTGGGACATCACAAATTTTTATGTGGGGTTTGATATTTCCTATATTATCGATTCTATTAAAAATAACAGTGATATATGGAATAAAATTTAATAAATTTGTTTTTCCATAGTTGTATTGAACCATGCATGATGTGTTCCATGTTTCAGAATATTTCCATTATCATTCAGACCCACTTCATGCCCTTCCTCTTAATGAATATTAGTTATATATTGATTCCACTTTTGGGTAGTATCATATAATTATTGTGGATCATATAGAGAAGGTTATTTTAGGAGATATTACCTATGTATTGTGGTAGATATAGAGGAATTCCTATATATAGGATGTTTCCTCAGAGTATGAGGCATATGTACATGCTTAGAGTCATGAGTTATTGTTAGATGATGTTCAACAATACTCAATAGGTAAACACGAGGATTAGTTGTTTTAATAACGGATTCTATAATATCATATCTTTTTGTGGGGTTTTTCTTTTTTTACTTATGAATTTTTTATTTGGGCCATAGTAAATATTTTTTGATCTCTTTTAAGGGAATATTTGTGGGAAAAAAAATCTTATTGAGTAGGAGTCTATATTGGAGGATAATTTAAATCGAAAATTATAGATGATCGATCTATATATTAAGGAAGATATCGTGATTGGGAGATTTAAATCACAAATTTCATCTTCATATTATAAATTCTGTGATTCTTATATTATATTGGGGTTCCCAATCAGATCCTTATTAATTTACCTTTATTTATTCCTCCTCCTTCTTCTATTTCAATACATAGTAATTGTTGTATAGACATCCACTAATATTAACATCTCATAAGAATTGAGAGATATCCTCCCTCTAACATCTGATTCAATCATAATCAATCAAATTAAATAACCCAAATTATTTCTATAACTCCCTTTATTTATTTTCCCTATTACCCTGTATGTATTAAATGTTATCATCAAAGGAGCTAAAATACAATATTTATATGGTTTTTTCAAATTTATTCATTTTCTGTTGTTTATGTCTGAATTATATATTGATAATATACAAATAAACTTCAATCATTATAAGATATTTATTATATGACTTTTCTATAATTTTTTATATTATTCCGTAGTTTAACCACACACAAGAACATCCATTCGATTCTTATTATATATGTAATATCATAAATTATTTACTTAGATGTCTAATACACATTATATTTAACATTGGTAATCAATTTGACGTAGGAAATCACATCCAAAACAATCCCATTGGGTGTGATATATTTACATCCACAATAACATAAATTTCCCATTTAACCTAAACAAAACTAAGATATCTATGGCTTAATCATGGCCATTGAGATGTATTAAATTTAATTAAAGAAATTAGATATTTTATAGACCAACCCATGGAAAAAATGAGTATATATAAATTAATGAATGTAACGTTGAATTGTAATACCATATTCATTATGCCCAGTTAAACAATGTAGTAGAAAATGTATTACAAATGGTCACCTTCTAATTAATCATTATTCATATGTAATAAATGATTGATTGAATTAATTAAATTACATGGATGTCATAACATTATTATTACTCTAAATAATGGACATGAAATTATCCATTTATTATATGAAATAAAATATATGAGGTTCATTATTTCTCTTTTAAAAATAAATAACAAGAAATTCCATTTTTCATTAAATTTTATTGATATAATATTCCTTATTACATCATTTGAAATAATGTACCAGATTCAACTTGTAGAATATATAAAATAAATAGACATGACATTCCATACTATTTATGTGGAAATAAGGGGAATGATTCTGTATAATAATTAAAACTATATAAATTGTTGAGAGGAATTATGAAATAGTCTTAAGAATATAGTACTGGATGTGTTTTATAGGAGGAAAATGGGTCAATGTGGCTTCATTTGTGTCCATTTAACTTGCAATTTTACAATTACCTATACATTACGTCATTATAAAATAACAAATTGTATTAGTTATAGTCACCATGTCTTGTGGCCTACTATGTAATAGTCACACCAAGTTCGAATGGCTGATTGGTTAAGGGAATGGCATCCGTGATGAAAGATGGTATAATGAATTGCCACATACTATGAATTCATCACATTCAAAAGTACAATATAGTACCAAATACGAGGACCGATCCTGTTACCATGATGTTGTTATTTATAACTATGGAATTTTTTTGTTATAGTATTTATTATATTTCATGTCTTCACTAATTTTTCATAGAATCATGAAAGCATCACTCCTATATGAATATTTATATTTTAAAAATTTGACTATATTGGTATGTATTATATATTTTCATTACATTATATAATATTTCATTTACATTAAATTTATTTGAATGTCAATATTTTGTTTCACTTTGATAAATACTGATTGTATCTCCATTGTACTTTTATATAACCTATCTTCTATTTAGAAGCCTCTAAACTATTAGGAGGCACTCTTGAGGCCATGTGGCCAACCAGATTTGTTTCATTTTGAGTGAATTTGGCCGATGAAATCAAAAATGTTATATAATTCCTGTTATAAAATATGAAACCCAAATAATAGATTAAATTATACTGTTCTCTATTGTTTTATTATAATTTTTTTGTATATTATATACCTGAAAAATGAAAAATAATTATATATGTTTTTATATTGAATTAACCCAAGTAAAATATAATACAAATGTGTATAACTTATACCATTTATCATGTATATATTATACATGGTTCATTATATATTGTCTATATAAAAATATAATACACTCAAACTTATTTGAATATTATAAAAAATTTAAATATATCATAATTTTGGTGGTTCAAGAAATTAGCTGAAGTCATTCCTCACCAAATATCCTTGATTGTATGAATTTATCTTATGTAACCATCCCTATGGATCTATTGATATGAAAGTATTTAGTTAATAATTCACTATCTATCAAGGTTTATTTTATCATTTTACAATAAAAAATTTGGAATATTATATTAAATAATATACATATTGATATCTTCCTAGATTATTGAAATGATGATCACCCCTTGGTTATAATTTCTAATCTAAATAAAAACTCAAAATCTGATGCTCTAATATGTATAATGTTCTTCATAAAAAATATAATAATAGTTTTTATTAAACCAATATGAGAAGTGTCGAATTAATATCACATAAAAAATATAAATCAATAGTAAAAATAAATATATAATTATCCTAATAAAAAAATTATGTAAAATATATTTTGTCTACCATAATCTAGACAACTATATTTATCTATAAGATTCAACAATTTTTCTGCATTATATCCCTAATAGTAATCCACCCATTATTCCTATATCATTTTTTCAATGATTTGCATGTTATTCACTACTTACCATTTTCAACATCCATCATTCATTGTATTTGTAGTTCCTTTCCCATGTATTATATTTATTTTTATTCTCCTTTCAGGCCATGAGTATTTTCCATTTTTATTAATTTGAACTCCCTCTATTTTCTATTAATGGATTTTAGTTTTATATTAAAATCAAAATATTTAAATAAATGGAAATTACCCTCCATTATTCATAACACTTGGATCATGTAAAAATTAATCATTTATTTCCAATATCAATTATATTGAATAATTTTGTTCTATAATTTTCAAAAAATGTCATATTTATAAAAAAATATTACTTTATAAGTTTGAAAATATATTTGTTATTGTTGTTATAATATTATCCATAATATAATACCTCTTAAATGTATGCATTCTTATATAATGACAAGAATATTTTTTTATTTCATCATAAATTATCATCATTCTCACATGACATGTTCATTCATGGTGTCAAATTAATTAATATTTCCCAAAATATCAATAATGGAATTTTTTCATTTTTCACAATCTAATTATCATTCTATAACAAAAAAAATAATAATTTTTTATCTATATAGATGATGATTTACTTTTATACATTACCCTTGAGTCGTGGAAATGACTCTTACATTATACCCCTGAGTTATGCAACTAAATATAACATATCATCCCATTTTAGTGGATATTAGCCATATATACTATCCTTGATTCATGTAAATGAATCTTACATATTATATCTTGTGTTGTTTTATTTTTAATTCTTCTATCTAAGATGTTCCTTTATGTATTGTTTTTATAACACGTATATGTCAAATAAAGGAATCTCCATAAATATTTGAACTTATTAATTACTTTTAAATTACTATTAAATATCAAATATAAGTATTCTAACATGTTATACTTAAAAAATACGTTAAAATTATTAACTCCACATAAAAATCGTAAATACTCTATGAATTAAATGAAATTTATAACATTGCTAAATTTTCCTCATCTCTATAGAGGATACATTTATATAATGAATTTATAAATCATATATTGATAATTAAATATAATAATTTATATTAAATATATAATGTAAATTCATTATATGAAACATTTCATTTTTCTCTCCTATGGTTTTAGATTAATTATACAAATTCAATAACATCACATTTTAACATTCAAAATCTATTAGATCATTAAAAAATTACATCAAATATATATTTTATAATACTTTTTGGAAATACAACCAAATATAACTTCATATAATAAAATTTAGAATGTTTTTTCTTCTGAAACCATTTTTTTAATTCCAACACACATATATTTTAAAATTCACAAACAGAACTATTTATTTTATTATTTAACATTTAATTTTTTCAATGAATAACTAATCTGTTTAAAATCATATGTGAAAACAACATCAATTTTAGGAAATGAAAAATATTTACTTGTCAAATATTCCTAAAAAACATTATAACACATCCACAATCATGAAATTTATGAAATTATTAACAACATAAGGACACAATAAAAAGACTATAACAATCCTATACTATAGTATGAGATAAAATTAAGGATATTTATATGGTTTTGAATATGTTTAAATCAGTTTATATGTTTTAATCCTATAATTGTTTTTAGGATCTAGGATAATGTAGTATAAAATGTAAGATTCTATATATTGAAATTTATTATCTCCGATAATTGTTTTTTAATATGCATTCTTCAACTCACATTTTCCTTTTTGGGTTTTAGAAAATGTCTTGAAATAAGAGGGTTTTTATTAATAGAGAATATAATTGACAATGGAATGATATTCCTCATGAGAAACAAATTAAGTGGGAGTTGGAAGGTGAAACATTGGTAATAATCTTAATCATAAATATCATAATATGATAAAAATATTTCAACATTGGTAAATATCATGACCCACATAATAAGTGAAATATAGAATTTCTTGGCAGCCATAGTGGAATGAAACATTAATTTATTTTATTTATGTCACACGGGATGTGGAATCAAGAAAAATGATTAAAAGGAACATAATGATGCATTGGGTGTAGAAAATAAGCACCCAAAGCAAGGAATTTGAAAACTATAATGTTTAGTTAACATAATGGGAAAATATAATTCTACTTCTAAAGAACAAACAACAGTTAAATGATTTAAATGTTGAATGAACTAGAATTATGAAAATTGATACACTAGGAGAAATTCTCAAGAAGGGAATCAATATTGTAATATGAGAACTATTTATATTACTGATGATGAAGAGACAATGAAAGACATATGAGATGAAAAAATAGTTAAGGATGAAAACAATGAATCTTTGTTAATGGTTTATGAATATAGTAGAATGACTACATGTTTATCAAGAATAATATTATATATGTAATTTTATCATATAATCAAATAATGAAACATATAATTATTTTTAGTTTATTATTTCTCTATATGTATTCGTATTTATATGTTGAATGGTACATGTGACCATTAAAAGACATTCATAATTTTTTTTAGAAAACATTAAGTGAAGGATAACCCTCAACATGATCAAGATGTTGAGATAATCACATTGCGATAATGATATATTGGATATGAATAAGAATTTTGGATGAAAATTAAGTCATCAAAACTAATTAATGATTTCATGAAAAGTGGTTTATGCTATCATGGATGAAATTTACAATATTTTAGACTTAATAATATGGAAACATGAATGTTTTCAATAAATATGTATGGTAAATTAAGTAATTACATTTTTTTAAGAGAACAAATGATTAAGGTATTCACATATTGAGAATGTGATAACCATGTAATAATTTATGAGAAAACGGAGACCTATTTTAAGCCGATTTAGCTCTCCTCATTCTAGTGTTTTGGATTTATTGATTTCAAAATGATTGTATGGTTATCCATTTATGGAAATTGTAATTTAATCATCAGATTATGTTTACTAGATTAATGTATTATCTCCATTTTGGTGGACTTGTAAATTTTTAATTACTCGTGATAAACATTTATATCTGACAAGGATATATGGAATGGCCTATAATTCAATTTATGTATCTCATGATATGTTAATGTTTATGGAAATAGAAATTCACCTTCATTTTATGGAATATGATGTGTTGTGCAAATTAATCCATGAATAGTGAAATGATGAAATTATACAAAATCAATTAATTATTTCTTCTCATTTTTCAAATATATGGAATGTAACATGAAATAAAAAATATTATCTTACCACCATATTTAACAATGAATCATATGGTCCCTTAGATCATCATTGATTTATGGATTTTGATTCTTAACTTCTTCATAATTATGTTCTCTATAAATATCCATCACAACATGATAGTTATATTTCCATTCCATATCCATCTTTTCCCTATCCACTTCTGTTTTTTCTATGAAATAAACCTTAATGTTTTATTCATTTTTTAAACTATATGACTTTAATTGTTTAAATCAATTTAATAGGGGGTATAATGTTACACCCTAATATTTTTACGAGACTTTTTTTATTATTTCAATTTTATATTAAAAATTATTTTATGACTTCTATTGAATAGTAAAACGATATAATATTATGCAACATAAAGAATTATATTTTCTTGCAGTATATGAAATAATATGATTGGATTTTGTTACACACACTATCATGTTCTTTTGATATAAATCATTTTATGCATGAAAACATACATTATTAGAGATTTTAAAATTAAATATGTTGTACAAGAGAAATCACGGGGTTTAAAAAATGTGCAGGGCCAGAGCCTCATTAATGGAAAACTTCATCCCCTCACATGGAAAAGAGACTATTATAAGGAATGTGGACACAATTTGATTTGGGGATGCCATGGACACCATGAAATCTGCTTCATGGTTAACTTCCGCCATTTGTGGGTGATTTCAATATGATTTCCAGGATCTATTTGAACATAAGAATTAAATATACATTATTACATAGATCTAAGAATGTACATAAATATTCTATTAAATGAATTAATGAATCTGTTTCCACCATATAAAGTATGATGTGTCACTTCCCACATAGCATCGAGCCCGTGAGCATCGCCAGTGCTTCAGCCCGAAAGATGTCACCCCTATAATAGAAGGTGGAAAATCCTGCTTCAACATACCCCTCCTAGTTCTTGATGATTACTCCACATCATATATCCCAGCTGATAAGAGAACCATTTATGTTATGAATGATCCCACAGAGGAGAGGGTTCCAACATACCCAATGCCCCCATCCTGGATAACCAAACTGATTTGAATGAAACTAGTTCAGGATAGGGTATTAAACCAATGATGCATCCTGGGAAGCTGTACATTACCAAACAAGATCTTGAAATGAGTTCTTAATTATAAAGAAAATTCTAGATTTAGAAACTCATAATATTCTGTGGTGTGCATCATTTATAGCCATCCAAATGGCCCAGAAGCCCACAAATAGGATAACAATCCTCACCATTCTCTCGGGACCATGGTCACCTTATCCTTAAAACCGTGAAATAAGAAAAGTGATCTCAATTCCTACCAGACTGTTCCATCTCGTAAAATCATCAAAGGCCAGTAAAATCCAAATATCGCATTCTATATCCAAAAATCTATTCCCCACCATTTATGGCTTGGGATCGCAGAACCTCTAGCACCCGGGGGCAATAATCACGCACATGTTTTGGATGTTTTCGTCACACGGCAAAGCACGATTTCTCACCTGCCACAACAAAAAGTTAAATTTCGAGAGAACCTCCTTGCACCAAAGAATCTACCCCATGTGTAATAATTGGTTGCATCCCTCCTCAAACATGAAAATGAAATTAATGAAAACTCACCTGATAACAGTCCGTAAAAATGAGGCTATCTAGTTCTTAATTTGTAATAATGTTTTTGAAAATATTGAAGTGATTCTCATCAAGAATAGAATAAATAAAACCTGGGTGGCCTCTATCTTCATGAAATAAATTATTCGGTTTGGGGTATCCTAAAAACCACAACCTTCCAACATCCCAATCATGAATCTAGAAGTTGATGAATATGTTTCCCACCATCCACCTAGAGTTCTAATAAATTTATTTCATGCAATACCGAGTTTAAGTGAATAAATCAAAGATATTATTTTACCTTATCACATATCAATTATACGTGTGGATATGAAAAATATAAACTAAATTATGAACATATTATTTACAAATGTATATATATATAATTAAAAATATGGTGGTCAATTAATTATAAATTTAAAGAGATACCATTTAAATAATTTGAATTTTTTCTAAAAAAAAATTTAATTGAAAACATGAGAGTTTATATTATAAATTATATTAATATTTATGGATTTTATTAATGATATATAGTGAATATAATATTTAAAAATAATCATATATGTATTATATTCATTATAATAGAAAATAAATATTTTTTCTGATTAATGATTTAATTTTAAAAAATGTTTTTTCTACATTTTAACGGTGCTTCAATTTTAAATGTAGTTTTGGAAACATTTTTAAATTATATTTTTCAAAATAATCATTTATTTGGATGTAGGATATAATTATCTAATTTTGATTATTTTTTATATATTAATGAAAAGTTTAATATTTTGATGAATAAAGGAAATCTTCTAAATTTTAATTGAGAAAAAAATTTCAACAAAATAATTCATATGTTTATGTTATATTACATATATATTATAAAATATTAATTATTTTTTTTATTTAAATTATTATAATTTAGGTCATTCGAAATAATATCACTTTGAATTATGATTTCAAAATATCAGTTTTTTCAATTATTGAAAACATTAAAACTCATTATATCATTCAAAAAATATAATTAATTTAATTTAATTGCTGGATCTTGTTTAATTTCAATTATGTAAAATGGATTCCATATTTGGAATAAGTGGGTCAAAATTATTTAAACAATTTTCTCTTATTTTTTAGGCATAAGAATAGTAACATTAATTTTTTTACCATTATTAAATGTAAATGAGGTAATAAAAGGTGAAAATAATATTATAATTTTATAAAATTACACTAACCCTTGTCATAAATTATTTGGATAATGGGTGTCTGATTTAAATCAATATGTGTTAAAAAATACAACCCTTTACGAGCCACATGTTATACATTAGGTAATTTATTTTATTTTATATAAAGAAGTGTTAAATGTGTGTTAATCAAAATTTAATAACTATATCCTTTTTATTATAATGGTATTAATAATTTGAATTTGCCTATAAATACTCATTTAAAAGATAAATTGTTTTCCTTTATCATTTTATATGGATAATAATTTTAGGATATAATTAGTTACTTAAATGTCTTATACAATTAGGATGATGAAATCATTTGGTTGATTAAAAATCAATAAAATAAATTTAATTAGAATAATAATAATGATTAATATAAAAAAACCAAACCCAATCATATTGGTTATGTATATATTGGTCGAAATCATCAAAGTATTGAATTATTGTCCATTCGGAGTGACATGGAATAGATTATGTCAATTATAATTTTATATCTAATGTAATGTTAATGTAGTAATATTCTTGTTTTAATAAATATAAAGTCTTAAATGTAGGATTTTATAGTATATATGTTCAAATATTATTATTATTACGAAATCTGAAAGATTTATATTCTTCATTGATTTTTTTTATTTTTTCCCATAAAATAAGTATATTAAACAATAATACCAAATTGAGGGCATAATTATTTTATTAATGAGAATATCAATTTAATGTCATTATATATATTATTGGAAATATAAATGGATATAATTAATTTATAAAATTAATTTTTAGGATGATTTTCATTATTTTGTATATAATTAAATATTCAATTGGATAAAAAAAAATCATTTCTTAATATTTTGAAAATCAATGAAACAAATAGTGTAAAATATTATCAAATTGATGTTTTTTAAAAATAACTATTTAATAAAATATATAAAAATAAGATTAAATATTTATAAAAATAGAATAATTTTGATATGTTATTTAATGGTTTAATTTAATCATTTTTGTTCTAATTGAAATAAAATAATTAAATATTTCACAAACTTATATTTAAATATTTTTTACCTTAGTAAAAATTAAATATAATAACATAGTGTTAAATAAAATGAAAATTTTTAAATTAACAGAAACAATACTATAAAATTTATTGCTCTATAATATTTCACCCCTAATTTATATCATTTTCGAAACTAGGACATCTAGACTGTTATTGGATGTGGTTTTCATTTATTAGATATTAATATTTTTGTAGATACCCAAAGTGCCCCACACAACAATTATAAAAGGGAACCTCTTACCTCACGTTGAGCCTTCAATCTCAGTTATCCCCTGAAAATTTCCATTATTTAATTCCATATTTACATTATATTTATTTTCTTCTTCTAAAAAGTCCAACTATATTTCCAGTAATAGGAGATCTATAGGGAGCTCGTCGAAACAGATGTAATATCCTATATAGATTTTTACGAACTAATTTCTTGTTCTAAATTATATTCATGAATGTTTTCCATTAAAATGTAATAAATCATGTATAAATTACAATATGATATATTAATATGAGTAATGAAAACCCATATTCCACCTTCTATCTATCCTATAATAAATGAAATCCCCACGCAAACGTATATATGGCTTACCATCTCCACACCATGGTGTAATCAATTTTTCATCACAACATTACATAGATGGAATAATGATGGAAATAATAACTATATATGATTATTATTAAATTACATTGGATCTATAATCATATATAAAACATTTACTTTAAAACATATTCAAAAATAAGGGAATGATATCATCGATCATGTGTATGTATGACCTTCCATCTTAGTGATGTGATATGAATAATTCTCCATGATCTCATTTGATGAATGACTATATAAATGAATTAAATGAATAAATATAATATATATTAAAGTATTATCATTTCTAAAATTATATTGAAGAACCCCATGCAGAATAACCAGGTTATATATGACAAATCATCCATTAAATAAAGATTGAAATAAGTGTAATAATGAAATATTATTAAACAAGTGATAATATCACAACATGTAATAAAATCAATGTAAATATGGTTCTTGAATAATTTTATAACATTTTAAAATCCATTATATATGAGATATGGACACAAACAATGGAATCTAGACCTAAGGAAAGGGATAATTTTGTAATCTCATTATTATCCGATATTGTTTATACGTAAGTAATTACTGGTATATATTTATCATCCATGACCATGTTTCCTAATTATATATTACAAATATTTTTTCTATTCCTCTACCATTTTTATGGCCAATTTAAAACATTGTTGAATTTTATTAAATGGTATGAAATTAATTTTTTTTCTCGGTATGATGCTCTTTTTGAGATATAAAAAAAATACGCAAGGAAAGTTTTCTTTTAACTTATATGGATTGAACAAATTTTTTCATTTTCATAACACCTTAATTTCATTATTATTCGTTTACTATATTTCAATTTCATTTTCAATTTAATTATTTTCTCTTAAAAATATATTAAATTTTCAGAAAAAGAAATGGTTCTGAAAAAGAATGGATATTTTCCACATGAATTAATATAACGTTTTCTATCAAAATTAATTTCCATATAAGGAGGAAATATATAGTTATGTTTTTTCATGTATAAAATCAATATTATTCTTAGGGTTTTGTTTTTTTAGAATTGGATTTATGAAATTCATTTGTTTTAGATGTGTTGTGTTTTGATTGAATGATATTTATGAAACCTATTTTGTTCATTTTATTATGATATTATGAATGATTAATTCTTTTTGGAACACATAATAATGATTTAATTATGAGATTCATGGGAATTATATACCTCCCCAATGCCTTGGTTAATGATTTATATATTATGAGATGGACATGAATGAAATGAGAAAAGATCTTAGTTTATTAATATATGGACGAAATGGGAAATGATATTGGTTCAATAATATTGGGATGGAAGGGTATATAAACCTAGTCCAGTAATAATCTGTCAAAACAAGGAGATAACATGGGTTAATAGTGGAATTTTTACTATATTATTAACATAGAAATGATCATTTTCTGATATAGAAATTATTTTATTTTCTTCTATGTTTTCCAAAATTTTTTGTTTTATGCCAATTATATTTTCTTATGGCTCATGTTCCATTATGGTTTAATCATTATGAACTGCCTAGATTCATTTACCGACTCAATATTTTTATATATGTTATAGGTGGTATGATTTAAAAAAATTATGTTAATTATTCTTGGTTATTAAGTTAATGTTTTGATTGATATTTTACTTGATTTCCCTTATTGAACATCTATACAGACCATTTCAATATCTTTTTATTTCCCCTAGATATAATGAAATATTTTATATGGTAAAACCAAGAGTAAGATCATTATGGGAGAAGTTGTAGATCATTCCCTCATTTATAATAAAATGTTCCATAATTATAATGTAACTAACCAATACTATCTTTGGGTATTTTTTTGAATAATGTATTATGTATTCCTTAAAAGTTATCTAATGTCTGTGTATGTCAATATTTGGTCATAATACGGTGGATATTATATTTTATTCTCTATATAAACTAGTAACACTGAAAAAAAACATTACGATAACTCTATTTTTGGTTTGAATGATGAACATGGAATTTAATTATAAATAATAAGTTATTTTAAAAAAATATTCAATACATTACAAATATACACCAAATGTGACTGTACAGGTTTTTAGTTGTTAGATACTAGATATTAAATATTTTAATTTTATTAAATTTTGTTAATGTCTTTTATAATTATCTAATCAATCAATAAAATTCAATGAAATACCCTGCATAAACCTTTCTCATAACCTATAAAAAGGAAACATATGAAATGGTGATCTCATATTATGGTTTACGGTAAATATACAAGATATCAATCGATGACCGTATCACATAATATGATCTTAATAAGTGTACAAGATCACAAACATAACATATTAGGCAAACACTCAATTTTTTAAAGACCATACAAATGAATCATGGAGTAAAAAATTATAAAATTCATAAAATGCACAAATGAGTGATAGTTCATAATACATAATTCATTAACGGTAATTTAATGTCATATATGTAAATCAACATTATAATCATAGAAAAAAATAAATATTTCTGGTTTAAATAACTTTGTCCGTCAATTATAGTGGATCAATACTTGATATCTTCTTCTAGAATAATAATGAAAAATGTAACATCATATATTTACATTTTTTTTCTCATTGACTTGTTTCTCATAGAAGATCTTGCACATCGGTCTGTTATCCATAATAGAACAGTCACATCACCTTTTTTCCATGAGTCTCTCATGAGATTAAAAAACATACCCAATGAATTAGATAGTGATATTTATTCATTTCCACTACATAATCCATAAATTTCATTACCACATGAACTTAAAATATTAATCATTACATTTTTCATTTAATGGAAATGAGTTTCATAATCATTACATCTTAGTATAATATGTTGGAATGAAATATGACTAATAAACATTTCTTCATCCCAATTATAAACATAAACCATCAAGAGATAGGGAATTGATGTTACCATTAGATAATATTCCCAGTAAAATATAATAAAATCTATGTGATATTATGAGTTATTTATATAATTTATTCATTCTTCTAGAATGTTTCTCTATAATTTATAAACCATTTAAATAAAATAAAAAAAATTCCCCAGTATACCGGTAAAAAATTATTTGAAAATATTTTTGAAAAAATTAAATAGACGAACCATGTAATTGATTGTTCATGATGGTGGAAAACTCTATTCATATCATATATTAGAAAGTAAATATTCATTTAAAATATTATGAAAAAATATACAAGGGATTTGGTCAAAAATTTACACGATTAAAAATTTTAAATACCATTTAAAAAAAATAAAACATCAGTAAAAATGTATTTAAATATTATTTGAAAAATATTTCATACCTTTGTTAAATTATTATTCGGGAACATAATCACGATAGATAGTTTTTTATACTTTAGAGAAATAAAGTTTCATTATATTAAATGATTTATTTTGTAATCATTATTTAATAAATAGATAATAATAAAAGAATAACCTATTTTATAATAAAGTAAAAAATGTATAACATATGACATTATTTTACTCTAATAAATTAAAAAAATTTATATCATCATAAACAAAACAATAAATAATTCTGATAAAAAATGAGATGATAATAAAAAATTTACTACTTCGTAACATTTTATTAATAATCACTGGTAAATAGATAACCATGTATAGATATGTATATCCCACTAATTATCATAATAATTATCATAAAATTCAATCATTTTTAGTATATATACCACATTATATTAGTATGTATTGTATATGAAATGTTTATCCATGAAATAATATAGAAACAAAAATCCCTTACATGATTTGGTTACTTTTTTATAAATAACCATTAAAGAATAAAATCATATGTAAAAATAAATATGACAAATCTCTGGAGATTAATTATTTATATTGTCAAATGGTACGTATATAAATCTCATAAAATATCATTGGTTCATAACATAACATGTGTCCCGACGTGGACAATTTGAGACCAAAATATCTTACGTTAACTCTCAAATTTCATCAAGCACATTCATGCCACCTATATAATAATATATATATATATATATTATAGAAGAAAAATCATATGTATCATGCCACATTTTATTATATTATAATATTTTCCATCATTTATTAGCAATTATTTGTTAAAATTAGTAATTCGAGTGATAACTACATTTTTCATCATGTTTGTTTAGGATTGGTAGTTTTGGTCTAATTACATTGATAATTATTCCTCTAGATCCATATTTTTTCAATGAAATAAATATAATATATAATAATAAAATATTTATTTTGTGGAATCCAATAATTATAGGGATAGTAATTGAATTACATTATTCACAGAAAAAAATCTGTTTTACAAATGTATCAATACTATCTAAATTTTTTCATAGAATGGAGAAAAATGATGGTAAATTTTTATTCATCTTTATAGAATAATTTTTAGTACACATATTAAATATTTATTAATTAAAAAATCTTTATTTGATTCTATGAATGAAAAAAAATATCACATCGCATTAAGGAGGAAATATTCCACACATACGTAGGATCAAAGTTTTACATTTCCAATATATTGGAAGTTAAGAAAGTATATGTAAAAAAATAAATAATAAATTTAATTGTTTCATAAATATCATATAAATATGTTATATACAACATTATATCTATCTAATATTGGTTGTAATAGAAAATTAATTACATTAGTTCTTGAGGTGGTAGGCAGCCATACACATGACTGATGATTTGTTCTCCCATTTGATTGAATATTTAATGGGAATGGGTTATATAATTAATATAATATCAATGATTTATATGAAGGATACTTATTCAACAATATCAACTTATTTATATAATATCATAACGAGTCAGAGGATGAAATAAATGAAATATTCTAATATAAGAGCGATATTACTTCCTCGGACAACTTATATTTGTTAGCACCAAGGGATACTCTATTGAGTTTGGGGTTGCCTATCTATATATTAGTTTTGATATTATAGGAAAAATATAAATGAACCACCCAATAGGGAACAATCTGATCCATGTAGAGGATTTCCTCATATGGGAAATCCAAATCAAGGGATGTTCTTCTAAGGCTGGATGGGAGGCAAGGAGATCATCTAGTTTCTGGAATTTGACATCATTCTATAGAATGAAAATGATGTAGAACTAATTAAGGATAACTACACAGTGCACTAATTACACTATAATTACGGGGAAATTAATGTCATAATTTAGTGGATATATTCAAGACAGCATCTATGCCTCATGATTCTACAGGTAATTCCAAATCATCTACACTGCAATAACTTCCAAGATTGAACATGATTTTATATGGATTTATCTGGTCTATATGTTAAGGAGAATGTGACTGAGATTGTATAGTCTATTTTATATACCCTCATTGATTTTATATTTGATAACATCACCATTGTAATTTTCCTGGTAGGTCACAAGGAGGACCAGAGGTTTCCCAAAGGTTGGTGGCATCTAGAGTAGATGCTATTATTGTTAACAAATAATATATTCAATGATGTTTTGCAAATCCAAATACCAATGGTAAATGGTGGCATTATTTGGGATCCTTTTGAAGTAATTATACATTCTTTTCATATTTATGATAAATCGGCATATGTATGTTATGTATCCATTAAGACCTCAAAACTTTTAGAGGATTCTCGATGGAGGAATTTGGATAATGGCCATTAACTTCTCTATGTCATTCTCAGTTCATCTATATATTATAATAGATACACAAAAAAACTAACATGTCCTCCAATATATAATTCATGGGATTTATCATAAAATTTTGTGAGTATAGGAGGCAGAAAAAATTCTTATTGATTGTGAGATAGTTATGAAACAAGTGATATTTGACTACCATGTCATCCATGTATCATTCCTCCGGCATCCCAAGAATGGGTTTGATGATGTAGTAAATGTACATCTCATACGTGGATATATAATTTCTCAAAAAAAGAGAATCAGTTTATAAAAAAATATCTCTTATGGTTCACTAAAGATGGTAGAATCCTCATTCTCAAAGGCCATACAGATCTAGATGTACCAGATGTATCTAACCAAAAAATAAGTCTCTATAAAACACAATTCTATAATAAATCAACAAATATTTAACTATAATTTGAAAATAATCCTCCATAAAATGGTGGCTAATGTCCCAAAATTATAAATAGACATTGATATATATATTTTATCATTAATAAGACAACTTTGGTAATAAAGTTTGGTTAAATTTCTTAAATGATGATGTTTGCTTTGATATTATTGCCAACATCGACTATGATCACTGAACAATGAGTGGTGTGTATCTGTTTACAAGGCTTCTTGAATCAATGATGAAACACTGGGTGGAACATATTGTTAATGATGTACGATGTTCCATTATAAGAATATCATTATTGAAAAAGGAGAAAACACTTAATTGAATCATTAGTTAGGCCACATACTACTACTCTACATTTAGAGACATTGTTGAATTAATCCGTGTTGACCATGGATCTCCCTTAGTACAATGGTTCACCTGAATTATGTCACCAATGGTGGTATATACTACCGCTTTGAATATAGAGGTGCATCCTCCAAATCCTCGTTATTGTTCGATGAATTGAGAATTAGTCGGGGGAGTTGATTTTTTTAGGCTATCCAACTATGTGCGATCAATGGATCCTACATGGGAGAACATATAATCCATACTGGGGGTTATTTGTATGTTGTAACAATAGGAAAGTATGAATTTAATATAATTATAATCATATACTAACCACATGGTCCATGAATTATTTCAATTATGTGATGACAATTCAACATTTGTCGGTCAGCCCCTCCCAATGAAATAGTTTAGATTTCTGTGATATGGTCTAAATATAAAACACATCTCAAAACATTAGATGAGTAAGGTTCTATGGTATCATCTAGCCTCTTTAGTGTCAGAGAACAATGTAATCTGGGGGAGCTCCTTATATTTTGGGATAATGAAACAATTTTTCTTAGAGAGAAGGATGCATCCTCCCAATTCTGGAATATTTTGATTATAGACATCCTCACTTGCCAAAAAATTTCAATACATAACATTCTCAAAATACATAATAAATCATAGGAATATACATCCAATTACCATAATTGCTATAGTTCTTTTAGAAACATGTAAACATGAACACAGGTTCATAAAAGAGCAACATTATCTCCCACAAGTATCTTCATGACTAGAACCACTCCTAAAAACATTTAACATAATACCTATCTTCATCACCTAGGGGAGGGAATAATAAAATGGGGTGATCTCAAATACTCTGTAATTGTATACAAGGGAGTCATGTAAGAATAATCATGAACATAAGGGAATGTGAACATGATCATGAAAATTGAAAATCATCCCCACCATATCAAAGATGATAAACTAATAACATGTAATAATCATTGGAAGTTCATAAGACATGAATTACAAGGAAATAAAGAAAATATTCAATTAAATCTTAACACTGGAATAAACCATGGAATTTTTATAGACACATAAGAATATATAATTATTTCTATAGTAGTCATGGAATTGCTTCTTTGAAAATCATAAGTGAGAATGTCCATTACTAAACCGGGTTCAAACCCCATTCTAGCACAGTATTACTAAACAGATTTCACCCCTTATTCTATCCCTTTTTTATTGGACTGATTTCACCCCTCGTTCCAGCCTCGTATTACTTAACCGAGTTTCTTTCCCCATCCATCCATGTAATACTAAACAGTGTTCTTTTCATGTTCTAGAAATGACTATCTAATGATATATAAATCTTTACTGAATGCATTGAAGGGAGATATTAGTTTCACAAATGTCATAGTGATATCCTACTTAAATGTGCCACAAAATCCTTTAAAACTATATCATAACCAGTGAAATGAAATGGGTTTCATAAAAAACTAAACATAGCATAACCTATGGGAAATGATACAAGATTCATTATCATTTCATAATAAGAATAAAAAAAGAAAATAATATATTTTTAAAAGGATGTAACCCTATAAATATAAACAGGTATCATTAGAGTCATTCCAGGATAACATAAATCATTCAAGAAATGTTATGAAAATATTATTTTAATTATTTACTATAAGGTGACGAGTAACATCAATAAAAGTAATAATTTATGGAAAATATAATCAAATTATATTTTGAAAAAAATTTATGATTAAAAACATTATTTTATCATAAAATCATTTTATAAAACATTAAAACCCTTTGAAAACAATTTCCATTGTAATTACGTTGATAAAGTATAAAGGGAGATAGAAAATAGTTTCAAAACATTTTTCCTTGAAAATTTATTAAATAGTCTTAGAAAATTAAAAATTATTTTCATAAAAATCATATTAAATTGTTCTGAAAACATTTTAAAACCCATTTCATTGAAAATAATATTAAATCTTTTAAATGAGGGTTGAAATCTTTTTGAAACCATTTTTCTATGAAAACATATAAATGATTCTTCAAAAAAAAATTACAATTACTTCCCATGAGAAATTATAAAAGGAGCTCGATATTGTTTTAAAACCCATTTTTGAATTATATTTTGATTTTTTAAATAAAAATTATACATTAAATATGATAATAAATCATCAATGGAATGTTGGATGTATAAAATAAACATGTCTTACTATGTGACAAGAACATTCATGTAGAATGAAAATGGGGCAGAAAATTCAATGTTAGAAAATTGGAAACAATATTCCATTAAAACAATGAAGAAAGATGAAAATGAAAATAAATTTAAAGGTTATTAATGATTATTATACTATTCATGGAAAACATGTTTCTAAAACATGATTTTAAAGGAACACAAATTTCAAACCAAATTAGGGTTAAGTAAGGAATTCTTAAATATAATTTCATAACTATATTATATACAAATGATTTGATGAAGCGGTAAAGATATGGAAATTAATATTTAATGAATAAAGGAGGGGAAAATAATGTAATTTTATTAATATGTGTATTAAAAATATTATATCAATGAAAGACTAAACATAAACATTCTTGATAAACGAAGAAATTGTCTCTATATACACATATAACTTGGTAACATGGTATCATACTCTCCATGTAGGAAAAATAAATGACATGAAAAAAAATATCATGAAATTAATTAAATTCATTATATATAATTTATAATGGACATATATACACATCAACATAGAATTTATCTTCCTAACAAAACATGTGTCCTAAAAGAGTCAAATATGAGACAAAACTATTTCACCAATTTGGAATCTTTTGAAAAATAAATCTCAAGAGAAAAATAAAATAAAATGGATATTTAAATACCAAAAAAATAATGTATAAGATACATATAACATAATAATGGTCATTAAATACACCACACAAAATTAAAAGTTGGCGAACGTAGCATGTATGTCATGGAAAAATGATGGATGAATTCCACTTACCTTGTGTCTTGAATATCGTCATACTCATTAAAACCAGTGATATATTAAATATTAATTTATTATAAATAATTTTTTCAAAACATATTATTATATCTATTAACATATATGGTTTTATTATAACCTTATATTACTCCCTGGTAAACAAACCTAGGTCATTTTTTCAATACAAATAATATTCTCTTAGTTCTTCATATGTTTCTTAATTTGTTATATCTTTGGTTCTAATACATATATCATTATTTCAGAATGTAAAACATTATATTAGTTTCATTTATATTCCATATATTTATATTATAATAATATATATTATATATAATTAAGAGATATAACACACCATTAATGGAGAAGGTATGTCATACGTAGGCTAGAACATTGTATCCATTTTTATTATTGTATTAAAAGAATGAATTAAAATGAAATTTATTTTACCATATATAATATCATAAAATTATAATTATATTGTAATATATATCATATATGATCATTAAAAAAAGTCATAAAATATTTCATGTAGTGTGTGAATGAAACACATCACTTTGAGGGACCGATAGTCCACACATTCTCAACGTAATTAACATATATAAACCAAATGAAATGATAAAATGATATGTGTTGTTAAAGGAAAAAATAAGATTAGGGAAATAATAAATATAATATATAATATACGTCAATATATATTCCCTCATAATTCAAACCATGAGAGGCAGTAAGTAAAATTGAACAATGATCATTTTGTGAGACTCACGTTCGTGGTACACAAAAACAATATGATTGTTACCCCTACGATGGAGGTGTTTGTATTTTTAGGTTCAAACATAGAATTAAAAATTCATAGTAATTAGAAATAGTTTTTTCATAAAATAATATAATTATGAGAGTGTATGGGTGGAGAACAAAAATAAAAGAATGAATTTTGAGAGAAGTGTTACCTCTACATTGGGTAATTCTTTTTGCTTTGTGCCAAAAAGAAATCCATGGAAGAATTTATTCCAAACTAGATACCTCACAGAAGAACTTACGGATATTTGGAAGTGTACTGGTCAGATATTGGGTGAAACTAAGTGGATTTAATGGTGTGAAAAAGTGGTAGAAATGGTGGTTTTTTATATGGAATGCAGAGTGTTAAGTTTGTTAATATTTGAAGAGATAATTACACCCACATTTTTCATGATGAAATTCGATTCAATAAGGATTTAAAGTCATGAAAATGGATGATATGGTATATATAAATCCATAAAAAGGATTTTGGAAAATTTTGTTAGTCTTTTTTTGAATTATGGTTGTGGTTTTTTCCCTTATTAAGCTAAATGTAACTTTAATCGATATAATTAATATTAATTAAATTCAATAATATATTTGGAAAAATATAATTTTTTTCATATTATAAATTAATTATTTTTAGGATAAAAATTATGGAATTCCTTTTTTATGATTATAATAAATAATTAGGCTAGAATTAATTTAAAATTAACTCCACTATCGGGTACACAATACAGGTGTCTAATGTAGAAACATTCCAAAACATGATACATTTTCATTTCCAATTTCCTTGTGAAACTTATCTAATTGACATAAATTGTATTAATTGATAAAAATATTATATAATTAAACATTTAAAACAATTTAATATTTAAATTATTCTTATAAATAAATGATATTATAATACATTTTTCTACTAAAATTCTATTTTAAAAATTCGTTAAAAAATGAAACATTATAGAAAACTACCAAAAATTTATCATAATATATCATTTATGAATATATTTCTTAAATTATTTTTATTTTAACATATAATGTCTAAAAAAATTCAAAAATTGGTATTTTAAATGTGTTGTCTATTAAAAAGATGAAAAACAACATTTACAAAAAATCTATGTTTTAAGGATAATAATCATTTTCCTATGTTTCTTATGTTAATCAAATATATAAAATGAATACCTAAAATATTATATTTTATATATAATATATATTACCTTAATATCAGTTTATAATTTCATGTAATTTAATTTATTATGATTACACAACTTTGTGACAAAAATAATATTTCCATTTATATTCAATCGGTTTTCATATTTATCTATATTTAATTGGTATCCTAAGAATTAATATTATATTGGATAAATCAAATAATTATATAAATAAGTTAATAATATTCATAGCCTCTAATTTAACATCTATTTAATATCTTCTCATATTTTAATAATATATCATTATTCAGTAATCCACAGTCTTACGTGTTATGTAAGCCTGTGAAGAAAGACATTATTATATATAATGAAAACTAAACACCGTTTTCCATATAGAGAAAGAAATGTTTATGTATCATGTTGTGAAACATTAAATTGGTGTTACCTATATTGTAATACAATCTTATTTATTTAAAATAAGATAAAATCTCTCTAGTGATGCGTAAAATGAAAAATATTTAAAATTTAAAAATAATTCGTATAAACAAAATTCCAAAAATATAGGGGTATTAAATTTTAAACATCATAAAACGAATTTCTCATTAATGTATTTATAGTTTATCAAAGGAATAATACATTATATGTTCATTCATAGACCTCCACATCATAAAAATAAATTATAAACCATCCTTTAAAAAGGGAAAGTCTAAACTATATTCATTAACCAAACTTACATATAAATAGGTTTCAACATGTGATAACATTTTTTGGGAGGGACGATTGAACATGAAGGAAATGAGTAAATAATTATAAGAAGTGATTGAAGACATCAATAAAAAATAATTGAATGATCAAAGAAAATATGAGGGGCTCAAAATAAAAAATATGTTATCATATAAAAGAAAATCTATTCAATAATATTATGGTAACAGGAAAACATTTTCATTTGATAATTTCCGAAAGTTGATTAACTATTTTATTGAACATGAATATAAGAAAATAATCTATCATTTAATTTTTCTATATAAAAAAATTTATTTCATGTGTTGTTCTTTTATCTAATTTTAATTCATCCATTACTTCAAGAAATAGATGTTAACAAATTAACCATGATGTCCGAAGCATTGAAATATAAATTTATAAGATTTTAATGTCAAGAGATGAATGAACATAATAAATATTTATCAATAAATATTATTAAAAATCAACAAGTGTGATAAATTAATATTTAATCAATAAAAATTTAAACGTCTGTTTCGACATAAGAAATTAATCTTTATAAATAATTATACATTAACTAGCACAACACACATGCCAATGGTACTTGTGAAACCTAAATAGTCCTTCGGTCATGGGTTCAAGAACAATGTCCTTTTCCACATATTATTGGATGTCACACGACATACATGATGTACTTTTATAAACCATACTAATGTAAGTTCCCAAAAAATAAGATGAACATCCCGGAAATAATGTCAATAACTAAATATCCTTTTAACCATGGTTTTTAAAATGAACATTGTTCATAATTATTTGATCTGATGTTTAAAATAACATTTCTTGAATAGTTAACAAAATAACCCTTCTCAAAGGTGAAAATACAAATAATTAGAAATACATTAAAAAATCATCTTATCATTGATTCCCCCTATATATCAAAAATTAGTTCTTGGTTGTGACATTACATAAATATGAATACACTTATCATTTATTATCTTGAAAAAAGGAAAAAACATGAATTGCAAAAAATAATTATAAAAAACATTCTTTCTCCATTATTCCATAGATAACTTGATATATTTTATGAATCCTAGCACTTTAAGATTTCATATATGATAGAATAAACTACATGTCAAAAAGCCCTTAATTAGTTTCTAGATAATTAGTAGCTTTCAATTTACTTATTCATATCCCATATATCACTATTTGAAAAATATTACACAACACAAGGAACATATAATGGTTTATGTTTCTTTTAATTAAGTGTTTTCTAGGAAAATATCATTATCATTATATCACTTTTCTATTCCACCAATATGTTTTGGTAAATCCATAGAAAAATAATAAACATAAAAATAATTACGGATTTCACCTTCCATATAACATACTTCTTGAATGAAAATACATAAAATATTTATTATTACACATTATCATTATTCAATTATAATGGATACCTCATCCTCTTACATAATACTTCTTTCCTTTGACATTTCACCTCTAATCCCTTCATCATCAACATTATAACTATTACTCGTACCACATTGTTGATCCTATTCATGAGTTTTACTCTTGGGAAATTGAGTTCCATATTGACTGTTTCCCCAACACATAAAACACATAAACTTCAATCAGTCCATAAGAATCACAATATTCTCATCCATTTCATTAACTAAAAAAATTAAATTTTCCATTGCAGTCACATGATTTATGTCATGCATTTCAACATTCAACATTTCTTATTGATCTAATAAGACAATCACTTAGGTGATTGTGTCCCCATTATTGACAAAATGAAAAACTAAATCATCATTCCTCCATTTCCCCCATTACCCAAAATCCAAGAAAACTCATTTTTTCTCTTTATTGGCGACACATAGAGTTTGTTGTGGTACACATTGTCAATCATGTTCCATGAAAATTGATTAGTCATGAATGAAAAAAATATCACACTAGTGATCATTTCACATGATATATCACAAAAAAATCATCCATCAATTAAATGCTAATCTAGTTCATTCAGGTTGTCTCCATTGACTAAATTTGAGAAGCATAGTTTTAGAATTACTTATCAAAGACGAATACCACATAGTCATGAAAATAATTACATATAGTATGTAAAAATTATGACACCATCCTTAATATATGAAACCATATCGTAATATTATTTTATTAATATAAAAATTATATTTAAATGTTGTATGATAGTTCATGAATATTTTTTTAAATACCAAATAATATCCCCCAAGTGTGTCAAACTTGGTGTATAAGATGTCCTATGACCATGTAGTATATTACCGTATGTCAAGGTAGAAATATATTTTCAGAGATATTAAACATAGGAACATATGTGCCATTTCCACATCCACTTTTAGTTTGCTGACACATATTTATTTCAAGGACACCACTCACTCTATCCATTACCAAAATTACAAGACATTTTCCTATACACTTCCTTATCCATATACTTATTGTTATACATTTCCGTAGGGTTTTCTATAAGGTTTTATCCTCATATACTTTAAATAATAACTAAAACATTCTCTTAAAACCAACTATAGATACCCTATAATTTCAAACATTACCATTACAATAAATATTTTGAATACATACAACATTATATGAACACACACCCAATGATAAAAAAATTTCTACTGCCTGTGCAAACACGAAAACATGAAAACACACTTTTATCACAGATATATTATCTCCAAATAAATTTTTTATGACTAGAACCCTTATTAGACACAACAATCATTATACATCTCATCATAACCACGGTGGAGGAAATCTATATATAGGTGAGCTCATAAAGTCTGTAAGGGAAAACTAGGAAGACATGTAAGAATAAACATAAGAAAAGGTGGATGAGACCATGGCCATGAGAATAAAAGATCATACCATTCATGTTAATGATCATCAACTGAAATCATGGCATAATGATTATAAGTAAATAAGATATGAATCATAAAGAAAAAATTATATATTTCATGAAATAATAACATTGGAATAAATCCTAGAATAATTGAATAAACATAAGCATATATAATGATTTCTATAGAAGTTAATGCATTACTGTTGAGACAATATTATTGGAAAATGAATTTTACTAGATGGGGTTGACATCAAATTATATCCTTGTATTACTGAACCAAGATCAAACCTTGTTTGAGACCTATATTATTGAACCATTTTCACCCCTCATTGTAGCCCTGTAATATTGAACTGAGTTTATTTCCCATTCTAGCACTATAATTGTGAACTTTTTACATTTCCTTGTCCATCCCTATAATACTGAAATGCGTTCATTTATCATTCCATTCATGTTGATCTTATTAAATATAAATCTATACCCAATGCATTATAGGGACACATAGGAGTCACCCATATCATAGTAAAATCATATATACATATTCAACAAAATCATAAAAAATCTTATCATAACCCTTGCAATTAAATGAGTTCCATAAACTTATAATCATAACATAACCTTTGGAAAATGATACATGTCTCATAATCAGTTCATCATATGTCTAACACATGATATGAAGTTATTTTCAAAACTATATAACCCATTAATGAGAAACTGGTTTCAAAATAATCATCACATAATACCATAATCCATTGAAGAAATAATATGAATTGATCCTTAGGATTATGTCCTAGAAGGTAATTAATAACAGAAATGGATCCCTTCTTAATTGGAAGATATCATGGAATGATATTTTTATAAAATTTCCCGATAAAAATAACCATTCATCTTTGAAAAAATTTCTTTGAAACATAAATACATTTCTTTTTAAAATAATTTTAATACAAAGAAAATAATTCTGGATATTATTTTTTAAAACACGTTTCATTGAAGAAGTATAAAATATAATTGAATAATTTTTTTAAAAAATAATCCTAGAAAACTTATAAAATTAGATGAAGAATTTATTGAAATCTATTTTGTTTAAAATAATTTACCAACATAAAAATGAGTCTTGAAATCATATTGAATGCATTTTCCATGAAAACATTTAAAATAATATTGAATGAATTTTGAAAATAATTTCCTTGAAAATAAACAAAAGGCTCTTGAAGACATTTTTAAAGCTATTTTAAAAAAAATTGTAAATATGTTAATGAAAACCATACATTAAATAAGAAAATAAATCTTCAATGTATTCATGGCCGATAATTCTATACAGGTCATACAGGGGTAAAAAACATTCCATTTTCATAGAATGTTATGAAAATTCATCATTCACAAAAAAACAAGAAGATTAATTTGAAAATAATATCAAAAAAGAGACGAAATTTATTTAAATGATCATTTTAGAGTAGTATAATATTATATTAGACCCTTTTTAGAGAACATGTTTTTAAATGAACCTAGATTTCTTACCAAATACGGGGTAAAGTAAGTCATTCATAAAAAAACATTATTAACTATCATATGTACCAAAGAGTTGATGAAATGATACCCACATATGAATAAATTAATAATAACAATAGGATATGAAGAATCATTCCCATTCTTGAGATATGTATTGTAATATTTCATCATAGGAATCAATAGAAAAATATTGAAAAGTGGTGAGATTGTCTCAATAAACTCTTAAAACATGGTATCATGGGATCATACCCACAATGTAATTAAATAATAATAAATTAATAATAAATTATCATGAAATAAATGATATTAATTATATATCATATAAAATTTTAGTATTTTATCATCTGAAGATAATTTTGGTGCATCATAAGACATGAGTCTCAAACAAAGAAAATTGAGACAAAATTATTTCACAAAATTTGCAACTTTTGAAACATAAACCCCATGAATGAATGATAAAAAAATTGATATGTCAATACACATTAAATTAAGTATAAGATACATAGAATACATTAATGTGAAGTACATACACCACCCAAAAGGGAAGTATGTTGTACATAGCCAGAATATCAAGGAAATAAAAATTGACCTGATGTCCCCTTACCTTATGCCTCCAATATCATTGTATACATTAAAAAAACAAAATATTAGATATAAATGTATTATGAATATTATAATGAATAATAGTATTATATCTAATAACATATATTTTATTATTATTCCCTTATATTACCCTAATTTTAACCATTCTACGTTAAGGTTTAACATCAGATAACAATATCTTTATTCATCTCATGTGTTTTAATTTTTTATATTTTTTGTACTTATAAATATATCATGATTTATGAATGTAAAAATTATATTAATATACTTTTTATACATTATATTAAAATAATAATAATAATATATTATTTATTTATGAAATGAAAGTCACCATTCAAGGAGACGGTATGTTGTACGTATGTATGATTGATGTTTCCCTTTTTATTTTCATATTGAATGAAATAATGAAAATTAAATATTGGTATATATTTATATATTATAATTATTTTATTTTTAAAATTTTATATATATCATATATCTTCACCAATACCATCTTTAATACATTAAAAGTAGTTTGTGAATGAATCACATCGCTTTGAGGGGCAGTAGTCCACACCTAAATAATGAAATTATATTATTTTCAAAAAAATGAAATGTTAAATTGATATATGATATAAGTGGAATAATAAATAATAAGCAAATAAAAATTACAATATAGAATATATATCAACAAATGATCCATCATAATTTCCACCATGATAGTCTGTATGGAAAATTGTACAATCATAGTTTTGTGAGGTGGATGTGAACCATACACATAAACAATATGTTTGAACCATGTTGATGGAGGTTTGTGTAAGTGTAGGTCTGAAGAATAACATATAAACATCCTATAATGTTTATTATAGTGCTTTTGTTATACAATAATTGTGTATAGATTGTTTAGGTTTGGATAATGAAAATAATTGAAAAGAGTTTCATAGAAGTCATTACATATTAATTGGTTAACTAATTTTTGTTTCTGTGAAAATGATTTTGTGGAATACATTATTCAAAAATACAGTATTAATGGGTGATGTTATGTATTTTTTATATTCAATATTTTTCATTATGGATATCCCTAATTTATTTTAGAGTTGTTAATAATGGAATGCTTTGATGGCCTTTTATAGGGAATGAAGAGTGGCACTATTGTAAATATTAAATAGAAAATTCCCCCCACATTTTTTCATGTAGAAAGACGATACAATAATGATTAAATGTAGATAAATGGGATTATAAGGCAAAAATATTACAATGAAATGAATTTTCTAAAAGGATATAGGTTTTTTTGGTTCTTAATGTTATATTTTTGTCAACTATTAAGCTTTGTATAACCTTACTCGGTGTAATTAATTTTATTCACCATCACTAATATATTTGGTAAAATATTAATTTGAACAGATTAGACATTAAATTTTATTTTCTTATTCCAAATAGTTAATCCATTTTCCCATAATCAATTTACAGTAGTGGAAAAAAATAATTTGAAATTAATCTCACAGTTGGGTTGACAATGCAGTTTTTTAAAGTAAAAGCTATCAAAAAAATTCTAAGATTTCATATAAAATTCCTATATGAAATTGATCTCAATAACCTAAATTGTATTAAATAATAAAAATATAGTATCATAACACAATTAAACCATTATAATATATAATTTAACTATATAAATAAATTATATGAAAATGAATTTTGGAACTAAAATTGATTGTATTTAACTATTCATTAAAACATGATACCTAAAATAAAAATACTCCAAAAATATCCTTATATAATATTTATGTTTCAATTTTAAATAAGAATTTTATTTTGAATTATTATGTATATAATGATTCCAAAATTGGTATTTAAAATGGGTTCTACATTAAAAGGTTGTAAAACTACATTTATAAAAATATAAGATTAAATGCATAAAATAGGGATTATTTGATATATTAGTTCTATAAAATCAATTTAATGACTAAAAAAGACTTTTTTATTGAATATATAACATATATATAACATTAATATCACATAAATAGTGATTTATTTAATTTATTACGTTAAAATTTTTTTTACCATATTTTTATCATCCTTTTATATTCAATCAGTTCCCATATTAATTTATATTTAATTGGTAACATATGAATTCATATTATATTATATGAACCATATATTTTCTAAAACCATTTAATAATATTCATCAATTATACAATAACTTAGATCTTTTATGTTATCGATTTTTTGTAATATAATATAGTAAAAAAATCATCATTCTTACGTCTTACACAATATATTAATGAAATTTATTGTTTCATATAACACAAACTAACATAGATGTTATATATAGATGAATCTAGTGTTTATTTTGTGTTTCGTTAATGATAAACCTAGAATTTCATATAACCCAATAAAAATTGTACATTAATATAAGATAAACGATCATTAATGTTGTGTATAATAAATTTATCAAAAAGATTAAATTAATTTGAAAACATTTTCTCAAAAAATTAGCATGTTACTAAGAAACAAATGATTAATTGGGATAATGATGGAAGGATATTTTATGTCCTCAGATTGACTACAATGACCTTCAAATCATTCAAAGAATTAATGTAGTAAACCCCTTGTCATTAATTATTCTTTAAATCCACCATATATTAGATGAAATCCATATACTGGGATTTGTACGGGTAGAAGAGAAAAATCACCCTTCAGATCCCCTAATTTTCCATTAATGGGGTATTTGAGGCACTGGTAATACAAAGAGGGGAATCATCTCTGAAATTAGATCCATGGAAAACTCAATAGTTCACTGATTTCATTATTATATGAGACCACAATGAATTTAAAACTCTATATCAAGACACCAAACTATGTCTTCAGTCGATGCTTTCCATGCAATTTCTACTTAATAGTATCATAACCATGAATTATCATATTAGATTTAGCATGATCTTCTTATTTTAGTCCCAAAAAGTTGAGTATCCCTGTTGGGATGAGTTTTATCCTAGAATAAGTATCCACCATGAAAAAGGTTCATTTCCATTAAACATAACTAGACTATAATATAAATTGGGTGTATGTTCCGATAAACGAGGATTACCTCATCATCCATTGAGAAAGTGATGATGTATTGTCAATCCACTTTCATTTATTTGATTTCATAGTGTGACTATGCAGATGTTGCCTCATCTTTGAAATACACATGGATTTTCAGTGCTTCTGTATGGGCCTTAAAAATGTATTTGGAAAGAGGAAGTCCTATATAATCGAAATACATACACATATTCTAGAGGGGTTCTTCAAAATTTATATTTTTAAAATACTGGAATATTCATTATCTGATATTGTCACTCCTATAAATTGGTTAAAACAGTGTTTCTTTAGGCACTACGGGTGTCCAACTAGTGCAAAAAGTTTTTTTTATATTGACTATCATACATCTTCTACACCATTCTCATCTAAATATAAGTTGGTTAAGGAATGGATCTACCTGGACACCGCTGATCATGTCGTCGTCACCAAAATCATTTTTGGAAAACTAAAAAATTTATTATTAGTGGAATTCATGATGGATAAGACTGATAAGATAGTTATTTTTATGATATATAGAGAAACTAAATCCATGTCTTTCTATCATGTACAACCAACATTGAGGTTTTGGACTAAGATTTATGATGGCTTAAAATCACTATTCCATTCCTTTAATGACATTATCTAGAGGCACTCGATGGGACATAGTGTAATTCAATACTATCATTCATGGTGAAATTCTCTAATATATTGAATAATTTTATGGAATAATTCTACTTCTCATCATAAGTGAGTTTATCTGGCATTGGTGGGACAGAAGGCGCATTACCTGTCTCTAGGGTCATGAAATCACTAAGAGTTAGGGATGGCATTGGCACCTAGAGGAACATTGGATTCTATTCCACCAACAAAACCAATTCTTATAGTACAATGAATTCTACAATATGTACCTAAAGGTTATGACCAATGAGATATCAACAACCAAAATATGGTTTATCCAACCTAATAAATGATGTTCAATGCCATAGGAATGAGATACATCCATATAAGATAACTAGTATTTTCCTGCATGATACACATAAAATAATTTTTTTTTAAATTTTATTAGAATTTGGTATCTTTTATGAGGATTAGGTTGAGTCCAGGTTTCAATTTTTATGTTTTCATTGAAATTTTTTTGTACATGGCAGCATCTGACACATGGGCAGAGCTTGGTTTTGAAACCGTGTGGCTTCTCCTAGGTCACCTTAAAATATTCCCAGTATTATAAATAAACAATAAATTTAATGAATAATAAAATAATCATAAAATTATAATACCATAAAATTTAATGATTTTTTAATAATAATAATATTTATATTATTAGTATTGAGAAATTATTATAATTTTTATTATTAGTGTTAGAATATTAATATAATTATTAACATTATTAATATAATTATTACTATTATTTTTAATATAATTAATTATAGGATTATTTTTTTCATTTAAGATGAATATTGTTATAATTATTGTAATTCATATTATTTTTAAGGGTTTATCAGGTTTTATTCCCCCCTTTCCATGCACCGTACCTCTCCCCTCTTTCCCCATATATAGAGACCCTCATATGGTGTGTAGTGCCTCTATTATGTCCACCCCTTCACTAGCCGACCCTCATACAACGACCACCCCCTTCACTAGTGGCCTCTCCCTATTACGATGCCCTTCTTTCCCTTGTATGAACCACCAGATAGCCCCCTTTTAAACGAACTGTAGGCCAACCGTACCCCCTCTTGCGACCTCTAATCATGTGTTCATCCTTCCTTTGGTGACCATGAATCTAGTTGACTCCCTCCTCCAGCAACAACGACCATTTTGACCCCTCATCCAGCATCCGTACCTTCTTTCTATAGTGGTCACCCATATATGTAAACCCCTCCCTCATTCTAGGGGATTTTTTTATTTTCAAGGGTTCCATTTAAGGATATTGTTTATATTTGTATTTTTTCCACATATTTATTTATTAGGGTACGATGATGATCACTTAGGGTCCGTCTTAGATGTTATTGGTGATTCACAACAAGCTTTAGGTATTTCGACACCAATGTTTTGTGGTTTAATGCCTTATCATTTATTGATTATTTAATTTGTTTGAATGATCTATTTTAACATGTTTTAGACATTGTTTTTTTGTTGTGAAGAATACTTTTGTGGTGGGTTGATAGGAATATGTGGTGAATATATTTTTTCAAATGAAAATGCTTATTATTTTGATGTGATTCATTATGGTTCTTTTTGAAGATCTTATTATAGTTATGTTAAGGGATTGAATTCTTTTTTCAAAGAATGTTAGGTGTGAATGGGTTAAAGAATGGGTTTTTATGGGAAATTATTTGTTTTGGTATGATCGATTTTTTTGTGAAGCCTTAAAGGCGATGATATAATTGTGGAAAATGATGGGGAAACATATTTTAAATAGGTAACTTATCTTGTGTGTTGAATTGGATGGTATTGGACCACCAAAAAAAGAATTGTACTTATTATGTGTTATTCTTGTAATAATATAATTCGGTTCTATGAGTTACATATGTTGTTTAAATGCTGTTTTCATGTGTTTTTATTTTTGAAAATTGGAAAATAGATTTTTTTGATGTTTTATCCTTATATTGAACCTTTAATGTTGAACTGTAAATTGTTTGGATAATGGAAGGAATGTTTTAGTTTTTATATTATATGAATTTGGGTTTAAAGATTATTTTAATTATTGAATTAAGTGTGTTATAGGTGAAAACCAATGAAATACTATTTATAAATGTATTACCTATTTTTTATTGAATTATAAAATAAGTCATGTTATGTGAGTAATGTTTTGAAATTATATTATTGCGAATTTAATTTTAAATTTTTTTTTTGTGTGTATACGGTGTAATTCATTTTGGTTCTTCTGGGAAATGATTTAAAAAAAATTTAATTGATTTTTTTAAATTATTTGAGAGGTTTGAATTTTGTTCGGAAAGGGTTTTGTTGTGTGCGTGTTTTTAAAAAGAATTTTTTGTGTGTATATGTTTTTAAAATGGATTATTTTTGTTCTAGTTGTATCTTGTGATATGTGATGCTTGGTTTGGTTGATGAAATGTGGATGTTGTGTGATGTGTGACATTTGAAACTTGAGTGAGACCAAAAAGTGAGTACTGGTTAACAAGGTGGACAAACTACGACTATCAATCTAGTGATTCCGAAGTGTCTATTTCCCAGTTTGACATAGCCATATTTTCAAAAACAACAATAACAAAACATTTATGATTATTATAGGACACATGGTTATGGGTGTGTTACCTACTAGTGGCTATTGCACAATATCACCAATGGTCATGGTTTCTATAAATCATTTTCACCTATATCTGTGGTTCCTATAATCCCACATAACATTGTTTAACCCTTTGTTTGTATCCATGATTCTATACCTTATATGATGCATCAAAAACAATCTCCATATAATGGACCTCCTACACATGGATTTGTGTGCGAGATATCTTTTATAAATCCATTTTTATTTCATTAAAATGGTTATGTATAGTTTTTTTCATATATTATTTCATTACATTTCATTAAAATTGTTTATTACCAAATGATTTCCAAGAAATTTTTTAAATGATTCTTGTTAAATGAGATTGAAATATTTTATCAGAGAAATAAATTCATGGAATATTAATATATTTTTGTAATAATACTAGGATTTGTATGACACCATGCATAAACACTCTGGTGTATGTATAACATGTTATCTGTTTTTTTTCAAGTTATAGAAATTCATGTAGTGATCGATGATTGTGATATAAGTGGTTCTGGTTATGGATCATAGAGTTGGAGGATTAATGATATATCTCCTCTAGTTTCACAAAGGTTTTGGGGTGAGATTATAGGTTTTTGTCATTATCGTAGTCCTTTTGTGTTAATATTTTAATTTGTAAAAATAAAATATTGAAATGGTTAGGGGAACAATTCATCAGAATTTTATAGATTTGGTTTATTAGTTTTTATTATTATTTTAATATGGTATATTTAGGTAAATCATTCCAAAATGTTTTTATTTTGTACCCAGGAAGATGTTCCATCCATTACGGATCAGGAATGCCCTTTGGGCCTTACCGTCGATCGAGTCGGGCACCGAACCGGATGGAAACCTAGATTGGTTTTCAAAAAGTCTTCATATTTATGTGTCTTTTGGATAAAATCTAGATACTGTTCACTAAAACAATCATTGTCTTGAGAAGAGTTAGTAAAAACATGTATCACCTTCACTAGATTGTTATCCAACATGAAAAATCCAAAATACACCTAGTCCTAGAATTAATCTTTCAGAATTTTTCATTCCATGATGTTGTGTCATAGGATCATGTGGTACATAAAATGATCATGGTGGTCAATATGTCTGGATTCCTAGGTAATTTCGCACACTAGATGCTTCGTAATTATCATATACAAGCAGAAAATTAAATATCTAGGAACATGTGAATCCTCAAAAGAATAAGATTAGTTCTTTCTATCTATAATGGGAACCCTTGGAGTTTCACATAGACCAGGGCACATAGCCACATTTCAATACATAGGTTGTTCTACATAGTGGGGCAGTTCATGATAGTACTGTTTCGTGTGATGCTTCTTCTAATAGGGACTCACTAAGTGTTTCTCATAAGGGAATGGGTTCGGTAACTATACTAGCTCAAGATCATCTTCAATGATGTCAGAGGCACTATCCAAATTGCTAGGCCATCATGTGGGAGGTGGAAGATGCAATGGGCGCAGCTATATAGTCTACTCATGGGCTTACCCAAAACATTGAGACATATTAAAAAAAATCCTTGAACACACCTAAAAAGTTAATTTTTTTGATTGTAAGGACCATATCAACCTTTAAATTTCCCACACACATTGTTAGAAAATTCTCATAGGATAGCAACATGTTTAGATAATACTTTATTCCTTTACCTTGGGTTAAAAAATATATGACTAAATCATCAGGCATTGGTTTTTACATGAATAGGTCATCAATACATATCCTACACATGGTAGAGCATAACAGATAGATAAAATGTCTATGAGGGCCTTTCTAAAAAGCCATATACCCTATGGGATTTTTAGTATAGAAGAAGAATGGGGGTCACTGACATGTCTAAATGATGATGTGAATCTCGGTGGTCTTTTACTTCGTTGGGGTCCCCAACATAGTTTATCACCTTGATATAAAGAGGTATACATGGTTAAGTGGGTAACCAATATATTTTAATGAGGTAAAGCTGTAATTTACAAATTCCAATGGTGCATGGTTATTATCCTCCCATGTCGGGTATGAAATTTCATTCAATGGAATTTCCACTTACCATGACTATAGGTTCTCGAGGCATTTGGTTAGAGAAGATATTGGGTAATATTTAAAGTATTCCTATGTTGATGATGGTATTTGGGATGTAATTCATAGATACAATCTCGAACTAAGAGAGAAGGCTAATTAACATAGAGAGTAGCATGACCTAGATCACATGGAAGAAAATCACGGTACTCTGATCGGTTTGCTGACTTATGCATCCGTCTGATTCTATATAAAATGGATTCTTCCATGGATGGATGTGTTTTTGAAATTATATCAAAATGTGGATCATGGATGATGATTAATTATTTCTCCACTATAGGAGATTTTAGGTAATGTGGGGTAGTTCTATAATTTGGGCACCGACCAACAATGAGATCAAAAATGAGCTTCTTATGATCTTCATGTTGTTGTATCATGGTTGCTATCACGGGATTATCCTCTATTCTAGGATCATATTAGAATCTGTCTGAGGTCATTGTAGGCCTCTCTAATTATTTAGATACTAAAAATTTGGTATCAATGACTAATTAGAAATATTCTGGAGGAAAAGATATGGCCATTATTTAGGAGTGAGGATTTATACATGGATGTTTTCATGTTGTTGTGTCACCACAATGGGAAGATCCTTACAATCAATCATTGTATCGTTTCCCCCTCCCTATAATCTAGTAGAATTATTGGGATAACTACAATTACCAGTAAGGTATTAAGATGTCGACTCTCCAAATCGTCACATAGACTAAGTTTTCATAAGATACTGATGATATGGAAAGCATCATACTGTCCACATCCTATGATCTATGTGTCCAATGACAATTACTCTATAGTATGATTGAGGGCTGTTTTAATGTTGAGATAAGTTTTTTTATGGTTCTACTTATATACCAGCAATGTAGTGTGCTATGTATCTATGTGCATCATGATCTCAATCCTTTGATAATATTGGTTGACGACATCAAGATGGTTTGGATGGCATAGATAGGTCAACTAATGATTATAGAGGCATTGGAACATCACCTAAATAATTTTATGTAATAATTCATCATGGTAGTTGGTAAAGGTCTTAAGGATGCAATATTTTAATTTTTAGTTGGAACAAATCTCAAGGATATTTTTTTTGAGGGTATAACTTCCAAATTTCTCTCTTATTTAGATGAAGGGTATTTCATAAAGTCAGCCAAGACCATTATCTTTGCTAGTAAATCTAAGAGTATAGGTACTGATGATGATCATATCCACTTAAATATTTCAAAGGTATTAGTCATTATATGATTCAAACATTCTCGACGTACTGTAATATCTCTTGGAGGTGTTTCCAACCTTGTTATTTCATCACATTGGAACTTTGTGTTCATGAATTCATTGTGAGTGATTGTAGTGGCATCCATATGTGGATATGTATAATTTTATACATGTGAATGTTTCTTCTAATAACCCAAAATCTCTCCCAGTTGAATATTTGATGTGAAAATTAGGGGAACTGGTGGTGACAGATGTGGCTATGGTGTTATCCATTGTTTGGAATCCCTAACAACCCCATCCAATATAATCTACAGAGGGACATGGGGATCCTATGGACCAAATCATTTAGGATCACCAATTAAATTTTTTTGGCTTTTTTCCAAGGATATAAAAATAGTGGTAAATCATTTATTATCAAGTCACTTAGGCCATAAAAATTTTATTTATTGATGAGGAAAAATATTAAATGTCATATCTCTGGATTTTAGAATCAACATAGACTATTCAATCTTATTCTTTTGGTCGGTTCTACTGGAAATGGTATGGAATTGGTATGGGGGTTCTCCATGTGGGATGGATGTGAAATGGTTAGGACCTCCTACTTGGTCGGATGTGACACCTTGAGGACCTCCTTGTGAACATTCGTTGGATCATAACAAAAAATTAGTTCTAGTTGGTTTTATTTTGGAGAGGTCCTCTGCTTTTCCTAGATAAGGAGTAAGGAGGAACTCCACTATTGATGGTAGGAAGATGGGATGGACCTCCATGTTGGTTGGTTACAACATGGGTAGGAATGAATGTTGAGATTCATGAGTATGAGGATGTAATCTATACTTTCTCTCATAATATATTGAAGTACCATCACTATGGTTATTGAAGGAACATGGTCGGAAGGGTGTCCTCTGTGTTCATTGGTGGAGATGTGGGGAGGACATACACAATCATTGGAATGAGGAAATATTGTGTCTCCATATTTAATTTTGATTACAAGGGAAGGACATCCAAATGGGTTGGTGTTGGGGTTTGGAGGAACATCTCATTGACCATTAACAGTCAGGGAGGAAATCCATGATTCCTTTTGAATGATTATGGAGGAGCACAACTCTAGATAGCTACCGTGTAGGGAGGACCTCCGAACATATTCTCACTAACATGGGATGGCACACAATGGTTGTCAGTGGTTCTAGTTATTGAAATAATCAACACATCTATCATATGAGGCAGATGATGTCTTGATCAATATGTAGAGAATATGAGACCATGTTTTCATATTTCAGGGTCCTGGTGGGATGCAACGTCAAGGAAAAAATCCACTTGATTTATAGAGGATACCCAGTTGTTGGAAATTTCATTGGTAATTCACCAAAATTAGCATAGATCGCAATGGACGTGGGTTGGAATTAGAGTGTTGAATTCCACCTCATCCCCATCCTTTGGAAATGGTCAGTGATGGAACTAACGAGGCCTAGTGGGATCAATTTTGGTAAGATACCAATAGGTATTGGCCATATATTCTACTCTATTGCCACCTATCTAATCAGTGTATGGTATGGTGTTGTTAATCAACTTTTTGTAGAGGCTCATGAAGTGACTAAATATTATAATTGTGGGTGGATTTTTCCTAGAATGGACCTTGAGGATAGTGGTTTCAATAGGGTTTTGATGAGTCCATATCTGTGGGTTACATATTCATGGTTGGATTGACCACATCCATCATAGATTAGATCATGTGGAAATCGATCACCGTCTATGGGATGATGATTAAGAAGGATAAGGTTAATGGTTACGTAGTAGACAAATATGTGGAATATATTGTGGATATTGTGGATATGAGAGGAAATACTGCATAAATATTTTTCCTATAATAAATCATCTGGTTTTTGGGTTGTTAGTTTCCAATATCTTGTGACCTATAACAAATTTGGATTCCTCTAACATTACAGGTACAAGAATCATTATTCCCAATTCCCTAGATTGTTTAGATTCATAGATGCATCCACATTGAAGATGTCACAAAACGAGGATCCCTTGGGTTCTTCGGCTTCTTGAGATGAATGATTTGGAACATAAATGGTCTTTCATTAAGAGTCCATATAATCAGCTTTTTTGTGCCATAAATGTATGTTTGTGGGAAATTTTAGAGGAGACTGCCCCCCCCCATTCATTGAATCATAACATCTTTGGCTCATGGGATTTTGGTTTTCTATATATGGTTTTGGCCAATAATTGAAAGTGATTCTGTACAGTTTTTGGCTCGAAAGAGGATTTCATATTTTTGTCGTGAAAATCCCCAAGGTTATTGGAAATATATGTTTTACATATATGATTATGGATACTGAGCTCTTTTTTTCATGGTATTTGTTGTGGGCTTTTATGAGGATCAATCTTTCAGGGATACCACTTACATTACAGAATTTCACCTTCATGTCTGTGATTGAAGACTGAGTAGGTTATTTACATTGCATGGATGATCAAAATATCATATTGAATGAGTCATTCATGGCTAAAATATTTTTTTATATTTAATTATCAACTCCACATTTTGACTTGATTTAGCTACATGTTTTGGATTTCCTCTACCAGTTCAAGGACTATGTATATCCAACAATGTTGAGCCTTTATTTTTTATTCCATCATCAAATCCACTCAATTAATATACATAGAAGGAATCAGTATGTGGATTTTGGGTAGAGTGGTTCTACTCCTTATCCCTTGTTGACTAACTATGATCATGGTTCCTCTAGATCAGGTGTGTCTTAGGTCAAGGATCCTCTGGCTGACTTTTTTGGATCTTCAACTGAGCCACTACATAAGGAGGTTTCTCTAGGTGCTGGTGTCTCTTCAGATATATTTATTTCATTTGTGTATTTCAATGGGATGGCGGTTTTGCGTATATTTATTCCTCTATATCTATTTCCTTCATCCTGTTTGGATGTCCTGGAGGCTTATTGCATGTCCTTGGTTCCTTTCGATCCTTCTGTGTGTTCTGTCTCAAGCATTACTATTTAACCTCATTATTATTTCAACTATCATTCAAAATGTATGTCTCTCATTGGTTTTACTTTGTATCTACGCATTTCATCCTCGTTTAGGAGAATCAGACATGATACACTACTTATTGATATTCCATCCAGTGACCCTCTTAATGAGAACACTCTCTTGGATAGCCATATCAAAGTTTGGTCTTCTAGGGCTAGTTACACTGGACTGGCTATTCTTATTCATCTTCTATCCATGATTCCCCTTTAGTGTGAGGGCCTTCATCAGAATATGTACTTGGAATGCCCCCCTATACGACCATACTCTTCTTCCATGACACTTTTCCAACTCATTCCTCTTGTGATTTTCTTGTCCCTCAGAATATCTCAACTCCTCCACCTATATTCCCTCCTTTTGGAAGTTATTGGTTCTTGAACTAGATCTTAATGAGGTTCCAACGATTTTCTACCTACTCAATCAAATTGGCCACGCTACCTGGGGCCAAATCCAATATGATATTATCAAAATGTTATTAACCCTCTCATGTATTTCTTGTTGCATGGGGGCCATGTTAAAATTGATTTATATTCAAACAAAACCTTTTCTAGTAATATTTAACTTGTTTCAATGTCATAACCAATAATATATTGTGGAAATATTGTGATGTTTTGTTGACGGAACAAAATGGCCTATTTTATGCAAGAGGATTAGGAATGTCCCATAATTTTTCTCGTTTTTAAGGTGTCCCTTAATGTGATTTTGGTTTAGGATTTGGATCAATCTATCACAAAATATGTCTCGGATGGATTGAAATCCTTTTTTCTAATTTTTTATGGAATTTTTGACATTCGATATAATGCACGTCTACGGGAAGATCTAAAATCCTTTTATTATGGGTTCTCCCATTGGTTATTGGGGGTGATTTTAATGTGATGATGGATCCTGCTAATAATAATGTTAGGGGTTCATTTCCTCATAAGTCTAGTGCGCAATTTAACAATATTTGATCATTGAAATGGTCTACGAATATGTGTTTTGTAGGGGATCAGTTCACCTGAAGTACTAATCAAATAGGTTCTTACCGTACTCAGCTTCCGTTGGGTAGTTCACGTTCCAATGTGCTTCATTAATCTACCTTACGAAATGAAAAAGATTCTAAATTGGATCGTAGAATTTCAGATCACTTTTCTCTTCTCATCGATATTCTTTCAATCAGGGATAGTAGTTTTTTTAGGGATTCGATCACTTTTGGACCAAATATCTACGATATAATTATATAGCGGCCCCATCGTGGAAAAAGGAAATACATGGAAATTCATGGTAAATCCTAAAATATAAATTCAGGAAGCATAGGGTGGATTTTCATGTGTGGGTCTAAAATCAGCATCATTTGATAAGGGATATGAATATGATCAAGATGGATATCGAATTAAAGGAGTATATATTGGGAATGGAATAGAATGAAGAAATGTTTGGGGATATAGATATGAATATGGATCTTTTGGGGGAAATGATTCTAAGGGAGGAACCCATTTCCAATAATGGTATGAGAGTGTTATGGCTACAAGAGGGGGACCTCAATACTATATATTTTCATTCATGGATTAAGAAAAATTGACGATATGTTCGACCTAATATACAGATGGATGATGGCTCAAACTATGATGATCAGTATACCATTGGTAGTATATATGATTAATCTTTTGGTAATATGCATGAAGGTACAAACGAAATAATGGGGTAAGGGTACCCATGTGGTAATGAAGAAATAACTAAATCTCTTCCTAGGGTGGTGTCTGGGGATGATAACGATCTACTTGAGGCTATTTCAAAAGAAGTGGAATTATTAGCAGATGTTAAAAATGATAAACTAAATAGTTCCCTTGGATCAGATGTGTTCATAGTGTCCTTTTTATGTACCTCTTAAAGCATAGTTAAAGACGATTTGATGAATTCTATTAATGATTTTTTGGATGTGGGAGTCTTCCACAGGTGCAAGTGCTACTAAAATGGTTCTCATTCCGAAAATCAAAGACCCCTCTATCCTCTAAAATTATTGACCAATGATAAAGTAAAACAAAATGAATAAAATTAAAACATCCATTCTTAATTACTGTAAAATCAATAATCTAAGTCAATGGTTATATCTTTACCAGCATGGGATTGTGATGAAAATATCCATACAAGGGGCCATCACATTGTCTCATGAGATCAAAGATGGAATTTCTACTTGAGTTTATTTTTCTAATATGGTGGTTTTGTTGGACATTAAAATGTATTATGATAGGATGGAGTGGTTTCCTAACATCAAGGTTTTATCCCAAATGGGATTATCTACATGGGAGTTTGACCTTCTATTCAACTGTTTTAGTTCTTTGTGTCTTATTATTTAAATAATGTACATGAAATATGGGATTTTCAAAGGAATCCATGGTTTGAGGTAGGTTATTTCTTTATTAGTGAGTCTTTTGGATCTCTCTCATGATGTTCTTAGATGTATCACCAATTTATTAATCATCCTAGGTTCATTAATCCTTATCAGTGCGACTCTATTTTTAGAAGAAAATCTCACATAAGTTTTGATGATGACTCAATTTTCATCCAGAATAGTTGAATGAGTTTGGTATATTGGATAAGTAATGTTATTGATGATTATTTCCAATGTAATGGTTAAGTGGTTAGCTTTCATATGAGAGCCTTCAATGTTTAAAAATACATTATAGAGAGAATGGTTTCCTCACTGAGTGGGAAGAAAGGTATACAATAATTTTAGTTTTCCATGGAATAATTTTTATCTTCTGTTCTTATTGGAATGATGCATATTCACTATTTTGACCACATAGTTGAAATAATGACTTGGATTATTAATAAATTTATGATTCATTTTCGAATGTTTGGAGGAAGAATAAACTATTATATTAGTGTCTTAGCCTCTATTAAATTCCATGCACTTTTGGAATCCAGTTTTTTTAAGGGTGTGATCTCCATGATTGATTTAGTTCAACCATATTTTATGTGGGATGAAAATGTGGAGGAGAGGAAGCAATGGGAATCATGAAAAATTCATTGATGAGTGGAACATGAGGGCGACATTAATGTTAACAGAATATCATACATTTGTGAAGGCATGAAGGTGATGTTGTCTTAAGAGTATATTAAGGGTCATACCATATAGGTTAGCTTCATAGCCTCTATGTATAATGGTGTGGAGAAGGAAATGGACCCATTTCTCACCATTCATCACTTTGGTATGATATTATTCCCCATATTCAGGCCCATTTATCCAATTTTAGATGGATTGTGAGATTTTGGGATATATACCATTACAACAACAACATGGATGGCTATCCCCTTGGTTTCCCTAGATGCTCGGTCACACATATTACATTTCAGAATGTGAGCATGTATCTAGAGATTATAAATTCAGTGTTTGAAATCACAAAATATTGATGGACTTTGATATGATTTTTCATTCGAATGACATTGATAGATGTATTTTTACAACTTCATCGTTATGTAGCATGTAGTTTATATATTATAGGATGGTGTCTAATGGAGTGGAATAACTGTATTTCTAGAGTATGGATTAATCAGTGAATGATGTCCCTATAAAATTTAAATTTTCATCTTTGGCACATCAAGAATAAAGATCTACACATAGATGATAATGTGAGAGTCTCAAGTGTTAGCATGGTCTCACATTTCTTGTTATATATAGATTATTGGGAGGAGATCATGGCCCACCAATTCTTCAATAGAGAGGGAAATTCATGTGTTGAAGACCATTGGTTGTTTCATGAGATTCTCTATCGAGGCCTTGAGAGACCTCTCTATCATTGACATGTGGTTTCACAGCGTAGGGGATGCTGGTCCAGAGAGGAAAGGTAACTCCATTACTGTTTCTTATTGTTTCCTGTATATTTAGGTGGCTTGGAATAATTCCACACATGATGGGTCTTGGTATTACATAATGATTCTTTTGTATATGGACACCTTTTGTCTTATTTATTTGGTTTGTTCAGGCAAAAAATGGGGAGAGTACCCCATTATAAAACAACTTATGGTTGGATTACAAGATATTTGTTCCACTAATCATGGTCACTAGGTTCAGTGGAATCCCCAATCACTTTGGTTGTAGAATAATTTTGATGGTTCATTCTCCATGAATAGTGTGAAGGGTGATGGTGTTGTTTAGGATTCCCTGGGGTAGGTTATTATTTCTTTCACTTCACACTTGGGTAGAGGCCATACCCTTTTTGGATGAGACATTAGCTATACTTATAGGTCTCCATCTATTAACGAATCCTAGTATTTCCCTTTCTAATATTGGGATAGATTCCCTCATTCTTCAAGATTTCATGAATGGTAAGAAGAATATCCCATTTTCATAATAGAATTCCGTATAAAGGTACAAGAATCTATTCAACGATAAAAATATATTTATATACACCTCTAAGGATGGAAAAAAGTTTCTTATCATATTTACATCATGGTGAAAAAAATAATTTGTGTCCATTTTCACTCATATATAATTTCCTTTTCATTGGAAGGGATAAATCTGATTTAAGTGGACTCTCTTTGTCATCATTACTTCAGGACACCATAGACCTCTCCTTTTTATGTGGACCTTTTTGTTTGTCCATCCCATTATATAGAATAAATAAATATTGTGTATAGTGACTGATGTGATAATCCAAGCATTCCCCGGATGCTATTAGGTACCGTATGTGGAGGATAATAGATTCACACAGGGTTCACCAATTCTTTTTCCAATGCATTCATCGGGTCTCTAGCATGATGAACACACATGTCATTCTGTTACCCCACATTCCAGATTTACAAATGTTGGCCACATTCATCTATTTCATCAGTGATGTATAGTCTTTGATCAATATAGAATGATGATATATTGGTCCCTCCTTCCATGGATTCATCTATATATATTTTTTAGTTTGGGACTCCCGAAATTATTTAATTCATGTTTGTGAAATCATTATTGATTCCATAATAATTTGGGTCCCAGTTAATTAAATTGCATTTATCTTAAAATAGGAAAACATTTGGTTACGTGAGTAGTCATATTTTGAATCATTGGACATTTCTAAATATTAGACAGATTTCTGACATGTGATTTATCTACTTTGTGGGAATCACATGGGGAGCATCATATTTATGAGACTCAAGGCATACTCTATCGATCATTAAAAAATTTATGATAGAGGAATGAATCTTCCATGTATTTCATACCTTAGTATTTCCATGATTATTTAATGGGGTAGGTATTATGGGTTAGGAAATAAGTTCTGTATCCAATGGATATGGATTAGAATGTTCTTTTGAGATGGATAAGGTCACATGTTTATCATCTAGTGGATATAGAATAGATAATTTAATCCCACTATTATGGTTAATTATGGTTGATAATAACATGGAGGGAACACCATTATTTATCAATGGACCAGATTTCTCCATGGAGGCATTTTTAGGAGGTGAATCCCTAGGTATGGAACACCTATGTTTACCATTTTAATGATTCAACCTCAATATAGAATACTACAAACTGTATTCGAATACAATGATAAAAACCCACATATTTAGATGGATCAGATTATGGTTATGTGATAGGATTGGTCCATTCAATTTTACTTTAGATGGTAAGGATTCTTATGTTGTGAAAGGAGTATATATCACTAAAAGAAATGGACTTATGAGTATAAACTAAATTTACCAAAAGGATTTCCCTTGGGATTATTGTGTTGGTATTATGCATGGATTCCACATTGAATGAGTGTCACATCCCATGTGCAGCTGTGTAAATGTGAGGAATACACATATAAGATTCTTGGTATCATAATCACAACCCGTGTATTAGGGGAAGGTGGAACCCCCTGATGATCGTATATGGGGAATCCTTTGTGAACCATGCATTAAAGTATAATGTTTTATTCATTTGGTTATAATGTTTTCATGAAATATAACTTCCTAAATCCAATATTAATAGATTTTCAGTATTTTTTCAGACATCTTAGATGTGGAAGAAATTATTCTTCACCCCATGGGAATACATGAACTTCAATCATGCACCTCATTTTAGGAAATAAAACAAGAACAACTTTGGAGTGGTTATCAATCAAGAGGTCGACTATATAGTCCCTAATCATAGAATTATAATAAATTAAGGTACCTATGATTAGATTAATAATGTGAGGAAATGGTTTCAATAGAGGAATATGGACCATCACGTAGTGGATGGAAAAGTTGTTGTGTGAAACAGAGTTGGGTTGCAGGAAAAAGGTTGCCTTAGTAGATGGATATATAATAAAGAAAACTAGTGGATTAAAAAGGAATAATTAAGCTTATGTTCAGAAGATATAATAAATCAATAGTTTTACATATGAATATAATATTTTTTTCACACCCAACAATCCATAAGTGGAGTTCTGCGAGGATCACTAGACTACATTCCAAGCCATTCAATGACCCATAAGAATTCTGTCGCAAAATATCTCTACCTCTGAGGTGCCATCCATACTAGTTTTTTTGGGACGCATTGAATGAATATGAGTTATGAGATTCAAGGAATTTCATTTTTTCATGATATCCTCTGATGGATGGGATGATCATATATTTATATGTGAAATACTTAGTAAGGGCATCACACCTCCTTCAGTGTGAATATGAGTTTTCAAGCTTCTTCATCATTTTCCACATGATCACCACCACAATACATGTTCATGTTGATGTCTCATGTGTTGCAAAATTATATGGTTTTAGAATGGTGTTGAATGATATTATTTGGTATTGTGAAAAAATTACATATTTTATGATGAATTCATGGGAATGTATCCATCCATATAAAAATCAGTGAATCTATACATCACCTATGAAAAATATGTAATTTGAACTTTGAAATTTATCTTTCTAACAATATATTGGAACATAAACTCAAACCACTCATCTGACCTAGAATATTTCTTTGGGGTGGGTTGTGTGTTTGTTTCACCAAAATGGATTTTTGTAGGGCCCATACTACATTTCTATAACATTATATATATTGATTAATGAAAATGAACATGATTAGATGATTATATTAGCACAGAAACCTATTGTTCCATGAAATATCATGGAATGGTTTTCCATAATACTTTTAAATATAGATTAATGGTGTATAAAAGTTTATTATAAGTGAAAACCAAAATCCAATCATCAAATCTAAGGACCTGAGTCAAAAGAGTAAACAATCTTTTAGAAAACATAGATAGAGATCATGAATTTCATTCTAGACATGAACCATGATGAATAATGTACATGATGAAAATGTGTGAAGCATTATTTGAGAAGATAGTCCCCCTTAAATTTCACATCATGAACATTATTAATGAAATCAAATCATTAAAAATAATGATTAAAACAACATGAATTTATGACTTGGGAGATAATTTTTTACTAGCGACATCGATGAAAACCTGAGATGTCACTAATTTTATTTTTTCAATTATGGAATTATGATAATGAAAATCACCTATAAATGATTGGTTTTGGGGTATTGGTAGAGGATCAATTAATGAGATAATCAATGGTTAATGACCTAAATTAAAATTATTTACTTTATTCATTTAATTTTACTTTTATTAGAATCTAGTGATGTATCCCCACTCTTGAACGCACTAGACATCCCCATCAATTGTGTAACAATTTTCATTAGTTGTTTGTAAATTGGGAGGTTAAACCAATGTCTTTGTTTTTGTTTCTATACATAAATAAATACATTTTTTCCTTTTCCAATGATTTTTCATTATTATTCTAGTTTCTAATTTTGAATGTGTCATGGTTAAGTAAATTTATTAAAATTTTCATTTACTTGTTCATTGATTCATATATAACTCTTCCAAATTTCCATATTTTGTCTAGATAACCAATTAGGGTTGGTGGGGGTGTTCTCAGTGACCTCCAACACAAGAAAAGTATATTAAATGGAGCCATTGATTATAAATAAATAACAATACAATATTGATAATTTCATTTATTTTTAAAGAGAACCACTGTAATGGTGTTCACATATAAATGAGGGTAGAACAATTGATACATTGATTTTCCAAACCCCCACATTTTCTATAAAAATCTATGGAGTGAGATGTATCAATAGAGGAATCTCTCAATTATCATCCAACAGACAAGGAATTTGCAAGAATTAGAAACTATGATATCATAGAACTAGGTCTATACAAAAAATAAAAATTAATAACCATGATTCATAATTTTTTTTAAAATAAATAATTTAAACTTCTTATTTCTATCAAATGTGTAAAATAATTTTAAAAAACAACATTCATAAAAGTTAAAAAACGAGTAAAAATCAATATATTTGCATGCATCTTTTATAGAAAACTTATGTGCTAACTAACTTAAATATGAATATGTAATTAAAATTTTTCTATCCATTCCCATTGATAGCTATGAATTAACATTATCCTTAAAATATTTTAAATATCTATATCTCCTGATCAATTGATAATTCATAGGAAGAAACATGGATTTTTATTGACATCAATTCATTCATGACGTTTTGAATAGTTTATCCCAAAATCATTCGTGAAATTGAGGTGCATCATTACTCTTTTTACATACCTTATATAATGAACAATCCCAATCAAACACCATGCAGAAATCCAAAAAAATAACATGTGCTTAATATAATAGCCTAGATTTTAATTTTTTCAAATGTTCATAAAAACAACAACAATAACCACTATCAATACCAAACTAACTCTGATATTGATAATATTAAACACCATAATAATTTTCATTACATTAATTACAGCCCGTTAGGTTTATGTCCTCCAAGAAACGTCCCATGCATTTTAAATAGAAAATAAATTCTCTTCACCTTCCATTATCATTCTCCCGTTATGTTCAATTCTCAGCCATCAATAATATAACTCAGAGGATTTGTTTTTTAAATTTAAATAAATATTATAAATATTTAGGTTATATAATATTTACAAATCATAGAACGATCATTCAATTAATATTCAATTATATTAAGGTGAATTTCAAGTGTCAATAAATGTTAAATAGTAAAATAAATCAATGTTATTATATAAAAAACTAATCAATCCATTACATCTTACATGTATCTATAAATAGTGTCTCCCCTTTCTTCTTATATCCCAATAATTTTTTTTGAAAATATAAAATTTTAAAAATATTACATTATTGTCACGGTAGAGAGGAAATTTACACTACAATTTTATGAAATGATTTTTTAAATTATAAGGATTGATATTTTTTCTCAAAAACATATATTCCAACATTGGATCTATAAAAATTTCATCTATTTAATGCTAATTAACAATATACAATAGTCCCACTAATTTAGTTTTCACCTTAAATTTTATGAAATGATAACATATCACAATATGGTTTTTGTGAGAAATTTTTTTGTTTTTATTAGTCATATCAGTATAACATTTATGTCATACATAATATCCATTAAAAGTTAACAAACATCAATGATGTATTATAACTTCTACATATCCAGATAATTTCATTAGATGAATTGGAATATATATATATATATATATATACTCTATGAATAATTTCATTAATGAAAAAATAACATTCCCTTCATATATTTCCGAACTTATTACATCTCTACTAACTACTCCTCCACTAGTGTGTTTTCAAACCATAATTTAATCTCAACAATCATAATTCGAATGAGTTAAAAAATTGATTCATCCCAACCATTAATACTTGACCATAATTTAATATTTAATGAAAATATATCAATATAATATTCATTTTTGTGGTATTCTACTTTATAGGAAAACATTGGAAATGTGTTTCCAAGGGCAGAGAAAATAAATATTCTAGCATATTAAAAATAAGATAGACTAAAAGAAATATATTTCTTCCCTAAGAAGTCGACTCTACTCCATTAATTCTTTATTAATTTACTCACAACATCAATCAATGCCAAAATAGGCCTTCATTATACCTTTTAAAATATCTTCAAAACATCCTTTGTATAATTTATCAATTAGATGAATATACTGACATCATTTTGATATATTTATATCCTCATGGATTATATTACATCTTTAATAAATTAATTATAATATTATGAAATTATAAATTGGGAAAATGTATTATTATATCATTTATTTTCAAATCTCAAATAATTCATTAAATATTGAATCATTTAATAAAAAATCTATTTATTGTTTTATTTTCCCGAATATAAGAAAACACAAACATAAATAACTGAAATAATATTCAAATACACATGATATCAATATTCATTGTTTTATTATTTTTTACTTTGATTAAATCCAATATTATGTGGATAGGCATCAAAAAAAGGGTGAGCAGAAATAACATTAAAGGATAAAAAAGGAAATCTAAAATGAATGATCATAAATGATAACTTGTTATAGATAACAATAGAGAATAATCATATGTATGTGATACATAACATTCATATGTGGCTAAAGCATAAAATTTTGGCATTCATAGGAATATCACCCTAGTATATATCAGAGTTTTCATATATCAAAATTACAAAGATTGTTCCCCAATGTATAATTGAATATGTCTTCTCTAGAGATTAATTAATTTTCCAATTCATTGGAGTATAATCTATATTGACCCATCAAATGTATTAGTTTATGAGTTCCGAAATGATCACAAAAAAACATTTTAAATTACTCTTTGTATATAAGAATCATGATTCATATAAAATCATTGATAATACTATTGTATCAAGATTTGAACACTACATGATTTTTAATACATTAAGAGGGAATATCTGTTTTATACAAGATAATCCAAAATTAAAAAAAAATATACAACTAGATGAATTTTGATGAATATGGGGAGGTGTAAATATTGTCAATATAAAAATATTAACTTTTATACAGAAAAATTCATAAAAATAATTTAGTAGAATGGAATTATACAATATAGATTATGGAGAGGGGATAATGAGAGAGATTGAATCACTCCCATGGAAAAATGAATTATTTTGGCAATAAGATATAATAAAAGTTGATAGAAAAGGATATAATTGGATTCCAAAAATGATGAGCATGAATAGAGATTAAAAATTCATAATTTCCTTTTGATTTTTTTTAATTTCTATACTTTTTACCTTAAGAATAATAGAAATAGTTTTACAAAAATATAGAACCATAAGTGAATAATGTTAATTTGTTCACTCTTACCAATTATAATTATTAGATTATATTAATAACATCCATAAATAAAGGTGAAATGTCTGGATATTATATATTCTAAAAAATTACTATTTATTTTTATAGAGAGTTGAAAATGTCTTCATTGGTGGTTAACATACCACTGACTGGAAATTATCACGAATGTGTAAAAGAGAAGAATGAAATGTAAATATGTTATAAATTAAATAATTATAAAAAGATAAAATCATTAAAGTAATTTTCACATACAAATAATTATAAATATATGATTTGGGATAAAAAACTATAGAGATAAATATTATGATTGTTTTTAAATGAGATAAGTGTGCTTAAACAAATACTCTATTTAGTGTTTCATCCATTCTATATCACAGAAATTGCTGGATACATGGAGTAAATTTTCACCCGAATTTCCATAATTATTATATGGATCTTGAGATAGATAATTTTTATAGGGATTTGGATTTGGTAATGTGGGAGGAATTATTTTCCTAGAGTATTGGGATTTATTTTTCCTACGTGAGGATATGATTATTTTTAGGATGAAATATTGAATAATAAAATATATCCAATGTAAACCACTAAATAGTATCATTTATAACATAATGGATTATATTTGAATAAATTATCATAATTTTAATAAATTTAAATGGTTAATAATCTTTTTTATTAATCAAATCAAAACTAATGGTGTAAAATGATAAATTCATATTTTACTTGAATACTTTAGACATTAGGATTTGGAAAATATTATTTTTGGAATGCATGTTCATTATATTTAAATTCGTTAATTATAAAATTAAATATTGTTTTGGATAATCTACTATTTGTTTATTTTATTAGGTCATAATTTCATTATGAATGCTATAATTTAAATTCCCCATTTACAAAAATGATATAAGTCATACTATTCACTAAAAATATATGTATTTTTATAAATTAAAAAAATTATGTATGTTTTTTGATATGTTGATTGCATAATTAAAATTCATTTAATAAAAATAGTTTCTTATCAATGGTAATTTTTATTTTTAACTAAAATATAATTTTTTAAAAATACATTCAAAGGGTAATTATAAAAAATTAATTCTTTTATTTTTAATATAGGTATTAATTTTATAGAGTAATAATATTTATATTTTCATAAATAAGAATGGATAAATATTATTTTTATTGAAAACTTAAATCTTGTGGTAAAATTACTATTCCAATGGTCATGTCACTTTTCCCAAGGGCCATGTTAGTTTTCCAACAGCCGTATTTCTATTCATACTATTTGTACCTATTCATTATTTTTTTTAAATTCACTATTATTGATTAAAAATATAAATATTTTAATTTAAGAATATGAAAACTGGTTTACTAATATTAGGTTATTTTCAATTCTTATTTTCATGTAAGGGATGATTATCTAAAATTTGTTTGATCCGTATTTTTCCACTCAATATTTTGAAATTTATATTATTTACCATTAATTTTTTTATTGTTAAATTTTTAGTCACATAATAATGTAGAGATTAAATAAATAAATAATCTATTTTTTATTTCACTGTGATATATTTTTATATAACATATATATATATATAATATTGAATATCATTAATTTCAGAATAAAATATAACTGATAAAGTATGAGTTGTTTAATTCATTCAACCATTAAAACATAGGATCCCAAAATTTGAACCCCAATTCTCATTTGAAAATATGTTAGAGTACATATGTATTACTAATTCCTATGTATCATACATCACATGTTTTTTTAATATGATTTCACCATAACACTAAAACAAGGTGAGTTTTATGGTTTTTTAGATCATTTTATCTACATTTTAATTTATTCACCGACTTCTCTTTATATGTGAGTTAATTAATTAATTGTAAAACCATTGAATTCATACATATGGGAAAACATGTATGTACGTCCTCAAGATTGCTAAATAAAACAAATCATGAACATGAGCGTTGATTTTAGGAAGTGATAACCAATATTACACTGCCATTATGTGATCGCAGATCTAAAAGGGAATAGTGTACCAAGTGTTAAAAATGTTATTCCTTCCAAGGCACTTGACTAATCTTTGGTTATATTTGAAGAAAGACTTGATCACCAGCGTAAAACAAATTGTACCAGCAATGGTTTTCATAATTCTATTCATTTCAAACATTGTAACACTTATATGATAATGGATGGAAGGAAGTTTTATGGTCATATATTCCACAAGATCTATTACAAGTTTCTTTTGATCAAAATAATCATCCCAAAAATAAGGATTTATACATCTCTTCTCATAATTTCACTATATATGAATATATTTTAAGACTTTCATTGAATATGTTGTTGTTTGGAATCTCAAATAATAATAGATTTCAATACAATTTTAAATGAACTTCAATTGATCAATCCCTTGTCCTGAATTATTGTGTCTTAATGGACATTTAATATTTGTAATAGGATATAGGATATATGTAATTATAAAACATAAATCATTATTTACGTAATATTGAAGACATTTAAGGAATTTCTATTTCAACATTGGATCATGATCAGAATATATTGAAGGTGGTACCATTTTATCATCCCCACATCCTTAACATATACCATTGATTTTTTTTAGGATACAATCCCTCCATAATAGTGATTATTTGGGATTTCATGGTGATTAAATACCCTATAACCTATATCACATTATTGAATTTATATTTCTTTTGGTGAAAAGATAAATTGTGCATGCTGATGTTATCCAATTTCCATGTGTTTATAGTAAATGGTTTAATCAATTCCATATATTTATTTACTTTAATTTAACATGAATACATAAAAATTAAACTTATTTATACACAAATATCTCATTCTTAATGTTTTATAACAAAATTTTCTCTCAAATATCACGGTTCAACATTGTACATAAAGGATGGATGGAGAAATTTGAGTAATGAGTGTTATCTAATAGAACTTTTATTATCTATTTGGATGAACACACACAAATTCTACTAAAAAAACAAATAAAAATATCTTCATTATTTTTTAATTCATGAAAATTTACCTCTAATTATATTTTAACCTTTTATTGATGCTCTATATAACTCTTTTATGCCTCCATGATCCACTGTTTGATATATTACTGAAAAATAATTTTGGAATGTTATGATATATTCCTTTCTGGTATTAATTCTATGTATTGTTGTTTCATATCATTAAATATAGGTTCAATCTATATCAACCACAATGATATAGTTTACAGTTCATTTCCACTATGAGATTTAACTACAATGTTTTCCCTTCCAGGATGGTAGTAAATAGTAAAATTGTAGTGAATTTTTAGCTATAACCATATATTAAAATGCATGTTGAGATACTTATATGTAAATATATACATCAAATATTTGTGCTATATGTATAATTAATATTTATAACCATATTGGTAATGTCTGCATATCATTATAGAATTTATTATTACAACTGTCTCAATGGCATCAGTATGATCGTTATGTTAATGAATAGTCAACTATCATGATGCACAAGTAATCACATTTTAATTATTCATGGGTAAAAATCCGTGTCCTTTTATGGATAAATGACTATAAATGAAAAAGAATTCCCCATGATATGGTTATGTTAGAATTGGTGTAATAAACAATTTCATCTTCAATTGATGGAAGTGTTCTTCATATTCCACTATCTATGTATATTGAGCTTTATTTCATGACAAAATAGTTATTAAAGATTAAATCCATGAAATTTTATTCACATACCTACAGTAATATCAATATAAACCATGTAATCTAGGAATATAAATTATATTCTTTAGGCTTTTCCCGCTCTCAATACCCCTATCATAGCTCGATCAACTGAGATTATATTATTTGTCATGATGTTCCCTAAATATGAAACATTTTGAAACAAAAATTCTTATTTACAAAATTTAATATACATATTCTCCTTCCAAAGTGTTTGTAATATAATCTTTTGATGTTCGTCAAAACTTATATAATATATACATTTTTTCAATTATGCCAAAAAAAATTTGAAGGAAATATTTTGTGACTATATTAGAAAATTCCATAAAAATTATTGGATAATTATTCACAAATAAAGGACATGTAACATCTTATTACATTAATTAATTTATTATTTGATATTAGTTTTGATATTAATTTTATTTGGTATTTTATATCCATTATTCAGTGAAATTTGGATAATTTTGGAATCACATGGGCTAGTTTATGTTTGGTGGATAATTAGGAAAACCATGTGGTTTGTGAATGAACTATGAACCCTATTTCAATACACTAAATTAGTGCAGACATTGTTTCCATAACATGTTCATAGAACCTCGAAAAAAAATGGGTGGGTTTCCATAGTTGGAACATCCTTTAAAAACTATATTCCCTCATTAGAGAAATAGTGAACTCTTATTGTAGTGGGACATGATTTGGTTGTACTGTTTTTTGAACACATCAACCCCATCAATCAAAAATTTAATGTGGGTTTTCATTCCCATAAGTTATTATTATAATCATAAAACATCATTGTTAACCCTATGTCTTCCAATTTTCAATCCTAAATTGAACCATTGTTTCTTAGAGGCTCCCAGGTGGAACTTTTTAAAACCCCAAACCCTATATATATTGAATCAAGGCATAAGTGGAAGATCTATTGCATCTCTGGTAAGATGATATCCACTAATGTGGATTCTTCTGATATTCTATTATCTTCTACTCATTGTGTGAATTATCATCATTTCATGATGTATTTAATATCTTTTTAATGGGTCATGATTTATGATTTTTTTTTCTTGATCTCCATCACCTCACTCTATACTGGTGATCCCATTGCATGTGTTGACATTAACCGTGTGAAAAATGTGAGCTAGTTCCATGATGATGTTCCATTAAATTGTATCCTTCAATAGATTAATTATATTTAAATTAGTTCTTAATTTATTTTCAAACATATAATTGAATCTATTTTATTTGTGATATATAATAAAATGGAAATTGTTAACATACCTCATTTTAATGGAAATGATATTTGGTAATGATGTTGATAAAATGATTTTATATAGAACTTTGTGAAAAATGACTTAATGTGGTTCATGATTTAAAATGGCCTAAATTTTTGGAATCAATTGTTTGAGTTTGGAAGTGCAAAAGGAATGATAATTTTTTTTTCGAAAAAATTGAATTTAAATATATTTTAAATGTTTTATTTGACCATGATTTATGGATTAATTTTTTCAAGAATGTGTTTACCTATGTACTTATTGGTAACTTGGAAAAATACTCTAGCACTGTTAATCCATATAAATGCATTGATAATAAAAACATTAACTAAAAAATAGTTCCATGAATTCCTCCGAGGGTTCCCCATTAAAGTTTTAGATAGACCATGAGACCCCCCTAATTATTGTATATATTGATTGGAGTTTTCCCACATATCTTTGGAAATATCATTTTTTATATTTTGGAGGTTCTTATTAACATAAATGATTTAAATTGGTAATTTTTTCACCTGGTCTTAGGATTTTTTGACTTGGTTATATATGAAATAAATTAAAGAAAAATTAAATTAATGTTGGATTAGTTTAATGACTGTTTAATATAAAATGAAACTTTAAGGTAAATTTTAAATTTATTACATCTCATTTTATGTTAATGAATGTTTTTACTAAAAATATGTTAATGATATACAATATATTGTTTACTTTTTTAATGAATCACAATATGTATAAATGTTATGGAATTGATTATTAATGACTTGGTGAGACCCTAATATTATTTATAGCACAAACCCTACCATTTAATTTATTTTATATTTTCATAGGCTATGATAACGAAAATGGAATGAATGACATGGATGTGGGTGATGTTATTGATCGTTAGTATCAAGGAGATTTGATGCTGACCACCAGATCATTTACGCTCAATAAAGAAATTTATTTGTTGATTTTTTGTTGTTGAAATACTTGTACACTTTAAAGATTTTTATTATTCTCTCAGTGTAATATTATTCAGGTTTATTTTGATTAAATTACCCCTTTGGTGTTTTGAGATTACTGACATATACCTTTTCTCCTCTATTGTATTGTGACAGAATCCTAACCTCTTTTTTATTTAATGATTTTGGCTTCTTTTTTCAAAAAGTTGAAGAATGAGAATGATATTTATTCTATGTTATAGATGAATCTTTCATCAAGGTATAATATTATTTTTGGTGGTTTTTAAAAAATATATATCAAATGTTCATTAAAACAATTATTCTTGGATTCATGTATGAGTTTGAGATCCCTATATTGGGTCATTAGGGATAGTGGAAAGAGAGTTCCATGATAACACTCACTATATTGAGACTTATGTTAGTTGGGTGTTTTAAAAAGTGTATGTGAGGTATATTTTAATCTGATTCAAGTATTTTCTCATTCATTTATTTGATTATTATGAAATTAAAATAAAAAATTTCTTCTCAATAGAGTTGAAATTCAAATATCTTTAATCTGTGTATCCTTTCTGATTCCTCCAATATTGTATATTTTATTTTTTAGTATCATGCCTCCAGGAATACATGTCTATAGGACCAATATGAAATATAATGGTGGATCATTATGAGAAAACCCACAATTGGACTAGAATCTTATCAAGAGAGTGGTGTTGGCTATCCACGGTCTAGAATGTATCAACATAGTCACTTTAATTTGTTCTATATTACCAAAAATGGATGAATATGAGCATAACTACCAAGAGTTTGTTATTTATAATCTTTATTCATTAAATTTTTCTAATGATCCTCTAGAGGAATATGACTAGATTAAAAATTTGACGATTTTTGAGTTCTTATAAATTATTCAAATTATTATATAGTAATGGGATACCATAAAGCTAGAATGACCAAGAAAAATATAGTGGGTTTTTACTGTGATAGTGAAAAAAAAACTTGATTATTTCAAATTTAATGAATGTTGAGTTATTCCCATTTATCAGTTTTATTAAGAGTATGTGTTAATGGTAAAATCGATTTAAGATTCTCAACACATAGCATGGTGAAAACACATATCTCAGTATCCAATCAACATTGTTGGACTTGTTCTATTAAATCATGAGGAATTGCATAATGAAAAGGTGATGGAATTATATCTTGATAGGGTATTTGATCTGATAAATAATCATAAGATTTATTACTAGAAAAGTATTTTAATAATAATTTTATTGATAGGGTATTGATGGTTGAAAATTACAAGGCTGTAAATTCATGGATGGAGGTAGATCTTTTTTCTCCCAGTGGTATTTAAGCGAGTTTTTCTAATATGAGGAGGTTGTTTGATGACACTACTCGTCATTCTATATATAAGTAGTCTACCATACACATTAATGATCATGTGATAGGATTTCTTACATACATTTAGTATAGAAAGGTTTTTAATTCATGATTTGTTCTAACAAAGGATCCATGGATCTAAAATTTCTTCCATATCATAAAAAATCTATAAATTTTAACAATTTTTTAACTTTTAATGCATCTTTCACATCAGATCGAAAACGGGTTGTGGTAAAATCAAATGATTCATGATCTGTGGTGTTCTATCCAGAAGGATCTAGAATAAATATTCCTCCATAATAAAAAAGTCAATAGATGATTTTGATATAGGTCTAGTGTCTTTGATAGGTACCATCATGATAGCTTCATCTTTAGTATTTAATTTATGTGATTCTGGGGAATCTCACTCATTTATATGAGATCGTATTGTGATCATACTAACTAATTCTATGAATATTTTGTCTTATATTATTTATAATACTCTATCCATTGAAATAAAGAAAGATAAGGGTCTCTCTTTCCATGGTTATGTATTCACATTATCAATGGATTCTCATACATATATTTATCTTATTATCAACTTTAATTCTCTTGATAATATATAAGCGATGGATTGGATGATTTTTTGAAATTAAAAAACTAATTATTACCTATGAAAATTCCCTTTTATTTCACCTAATTTATTTTCCATTGTTTTTAGGAATAATGGGACATATGTTTAAGTAGTTTTATACAATTATTTTTTAGAGTTGGGTATTTTATTATTGGAGATTTATTTTTACATGGAGAAAGAATTTTTGAGTGATGGTCTCCCACGAGTCATCATTGAGTTTACCAGTGAGCATCTTTCTAATTTGTTTGTCATACGATAGTATGAGTGGTAGGGTTTGTACATAGTACACATATAGTATGTATTGCATAATTCAATCTAAAACTAGTAGTGTAGAAATATCTGAAAGGTCACTTATATGATCTTTTATAAAAAGACCTCAAGGTCTCAATTGTTCCACATTGTGTAGTGCACGTTCTCTTTCCAATGAATTGTGATGGTATGCTTAACCTAAATGTTTATTATAGAAATATAATTAAATAAATTTCAATGAACATGTTTCTATATTCTCAGATAGATGTCATGTTTTATTCGATGGATGTGAAGAATATTTTCTTATTGAGCACCCATTTTTCTCGTTATCACTAGTTAAAAATTAATTAATATAACATTACCATGATTACCATCTAGAACTTGTATGGACACATTGAGATACATATAAAGAATTCAATTTTGATCAATTATCGTATGGTTATTATGGTGTTAATGAATTGTCAATTCAATGAGTACATATATTCATTCATGGTGGTATTTTTTAATGAGAAGTTGGTATACTTTGAAACAGAGGAGGATCATGTGCATAATCAGAGAGAATTCCCAAAAGTAGTTGGAGATCACAAGAAAAATGAGAATGTTTAGAATATTTTTGGATATAAAAAGTCAATTTAATGTGAATCATGGTCTTCAAACAAGAAATTTCAGATCACCCTTAGAAAAATAATGTTGTTATTACATTGGAGAAGTTAATTTTTTAGGATACATAGATTCATGGGATTAGTGCAGTATTTCCAAACAATTATAAAATATTAATCAAAAATGTAATATTTAATAACCAACCATTTCAGGAATACGGTGATGTTATCTTCCAATGAAAAATGTATCAGTTATTTTGTTTAGATAAAATATCATCAAACTTTTACACATTTTTTGAATATTCTCTATGATTTTTATGGCTATGTTGTCATCTTTTACACATCTACACTGGGTTTGGGATGCATTGATATACAAGGGGGTTATATGGTATCCATTAATTCTAGATAACTTAGGAAACATAAGAACAAGTATCCAACTCCTGATACTGAACTCGTAACAATCATGAATGATCTGAGGAGTTGGAAATGGTACCTTATTGAATAACTATAATGAATATATTCTTAAATACATTAATTATATATTTTAAAAATAATATTAAATGTTATCATAAGCATTGGTTTGGTTACCAAAAAATATTTTATTTAATCATTTCCTACTCCCCATAGACTGTGAATGTCAGTATTGATTCCCTGTGATGTAAGCAACAAACTCAAATAGTGAAAGATTCGTTAGATGAATTGAAAATGATTAGTCCTTATTTATTATAGAATCAAAGATCAATTAATAGTTCTTCATGATTTTTATTGAAATACTTTCGTTTTCCTAACATCTATGGATGGTTCATTATGAGTATTTTCTTGACGATGAAATTTGTATCATTTTAGACTATTTTAATGATATGGGGAGAATCTACCAGTGTATATTCTGTTTTGAGGGTATCCTATGACTGAAAAATCATTTTATTATTCGTTTTAATATAAATAAGGTCATATTGGGAGATTCATATAATTAAAAATGGCTGATGAACCTTGAAACCATAAATATAATTTTTGATATGAAGTGACAATTATTTTGGAAAAGTATGAGGTGAAAATTGAGGTTTTTTTTGCGTTGTCATTCTTTCCAACAGATCAAATGCATTAACTAGAAACCATATATTCATTCTCATCCTCTTCTAATGATAACATTGAATAGGGATAATATTTATACCAAATTAATTGATGGGATTCTACAAACACATGAGATGAAGAATGCGAAATGGTTTATTACTTTTATGTAACCAAATCAGTTCACACTATATCAAATTGGCAAAACCCAAATTTTACAGTATGATGAATCTCTAGGTTCATGATAAATTTATTTTTCATGGAGTCCCATTAATAATATTATCCTAAAGGGGTCCAATTTTTTCTTATAAATTTTGGAGATTCCTTCATGAGGAACTGATATATTAGGTAGAATATCTCTTAGAATATATTCAGTGGATAGATAGAGAAATTTAATGAGTTGTATAGATTACCATTGATATATATGTGTATATATTCTATAAAATGGTGGAGGATGAGATGTTTATTTTTGACTAATTTAGTCTGATTATAATAACAATTATCAATATTAAATTTAGATGGATCCTATAAAGGGTTTAATGGAAGTCTATGTTAATATAAGTTGTCTTAGCCATAAGATATCAGTCAACCTTGGTTAGACTGAGTTTTGGCCTATGTTATGATAGATATTATTCAATTAATTCTTCAGATAATATTTATTATAAAGATCTGGAAAAAATATAATAATCACTATCATTTATTGCCTTTAGATTTTTTAGTAATTCACCTACTATTTTTAAATTTATCACCTTTTTTGAGTCATTGCCATCTTGAAAAATAGGGGAAGAATTCACAATGATTTTTGGGACCTCCATATGTAGTTAATTATTTTTTTAAATCATATTTCTATTAAGTAATTCCTTTTTTTCATCAAAAAATTTTATGTTTCATATATTGAAACTTCAGAAATACCTTCCTGACCCATCTCAGGTATATATATATGTGGATCATATTGTTAATCCTAGTCCATCCAGGACTGAGCATCCCATTAAAATAATAAACTTTGAAAAAATGGTTCTTTATGTTAATATGGTACATTGGGTCTATGTTTTGTGGCACCTTGGATGGAATTTTCACAAGACCTGGGAGTTGGGGGAAATTATGGGGGAGAAAATTTTCAACTATTTGAAACAGATCCTTTTTGACAATCATTCTTGTTATTGGGTTTGTATTTTGGGGAATGTTTTAACATCCCATTATCTTCTTTGAGATAATCCATAAACCATTTTTATTTTTTTCATGGGTTTTATCTCATGGTTTGTGGTGAAAATTGGATAATTTTGAATGTCTATGGTTTTTTCCACAATTTCCACATGATAAAGGTAGTCAATGCATTTTATACCTAAAAATTGTGGCCCATATTAAAATCTAATTGAAGGTGGAACATGAATTTTCCCAACCATTATTCCATAACCTAATAATAGAGAAACCTCAGGAAGATATTTTTCTATGGTTTTAACATAACATTAAAATCGGTGTGGCCTCATTAGAAAAAAATTCACCCCAAAAATATTGGCACTCTATTAAGGGGCATTGTTTTTCAAACACTATGGCCCTACCTAGAAAATAGAGAAGAATGTTTTTAATTCCACTGATAATTTTATTAAAATAAAAAAAATCTATAGTTTTACCCTATATAAACTTATTTTTAATATAACATTAAAAATCAGTTTTTCAAGGATCATAAAAGGAAAATTTGACACCCTAAAATGGTATTCATGGAAATTCACTGTCTAAGTGGGTGAGTTGATCCCACGTCTATCAGTGGACCTCTCCCATTGCGGTTTCTTGTAATAATAATTTTTATGGATATAAAATTTATTTTAATTGATAATGATTCTTGGTAGTGTTACTTTATTTCCTTAACATATTTACCCATTTGTGATCTGATATTGTATTTTTTTTCTTTGACCATGTGATTAAGGCAGTTGGTTCAGTGATGGTATTATAGAAAAATGTGATCATAAATTTCATTATTTAAATTCAATGATTTTTTTATTTATTTAAAACCCTTTATTCAAAAATAATTTATGCCTAATTTTAATTGGAATTTAAATTGTGTATAAACATAAAATTAATAGAATTGAAATTTGATGTGTATATTTGGATAATAATGTCATGATTTTAAAAATAATTTTATAATTTGGTTTTCTATTGATCCTTGACAAAGATAACTTATGTTGAAAGATTAATTAAATTTACATGAATTGATTAAAACCATTTTTTGGATTAGAAATGAAAATGAAATGTTGAATATTTAAAAATAGACAATTTAAATTTTATTTTATTATTGATGTTTTATTTTCTGATGATTTATTGATTTATTCATTAATGAACATGATATACTAGGTAGTCCGTGGTATCTATGATAAGAACCGTTTGGCCCTGCCTCCCTTGAATTGTATTGATGATGATAACATTAACTAAAAAACGGTTGCAAGGATTCCCTCTAGGAATTCACTTTAGGGGTATATATGGCACATTTGGGTTTCCCAATTGAGGATTTACTTGATTTTAGTGTGTAAAACTATCCATATATGAGATAATTTTTGAAACGTGTGAGAATATCATTATATCAATGAAAATTTAGTGTATATTTTACACATGGGTCTATAATATGTTGAATTGATTAGACAAGCAACCAATTGTTGAACTATTATATCCATTAAAATTGAATTAACATAAATTATTTACATAAAATATTAACTTATTTTGGTTTTTATATACCATCCATCTATATTTATTTGATATAAATTTTTTGATAAAAATATCTGAATTATATACTTAATATTTTATTACTATTGAAATTATTTATTAATTTGTTTAATTATTATTGAACTGATTATGGAACACATGGTGAGAACCAACTCAGATTTATATCACATAACCTACAATTTCTTTCAGGAATTAATCAAAATTATTATATCATGTTTGACAAAAAGGAATTATCCACATGGACATGAGGGATTTTATGGACCCTTGGGACCATGGACTGATTATGGTTATCATTAGAGGTATCATATAGAAGTTTCTTCTGGTCTTTTGTTAGTTTTTTGGTTGACATAGTTATTCACATTTTGGAGGTTCATAATTGTTTATGTGTACTCATTTAGGTATTTTTATATTACATTCCACTGTTCTATTTTCGAGATTACTAACATTTATCATTTATATTCCATTGTTTTTTTGGAAATAATTAAACATCATTGATCATGTATGATCCTATGGGATAATATCCAACCAATGGGTATCCAGAATGACCATTGGGATAATTTAGAGCTGAATCATGAATTAGGGTTCCATTTTATCTGGTTTACTTTGTGAATACTTAAGAACCATATCATAATGCCTATTATTTGTTGTAGGAATGAAATTGGGATAACTAATTTTTTCCCTAATAACTGATTATACCCCAATTTAAGATCATCCATGGAATCAAATGTTCCCATTGAAAAGGGATAAAAAACCATAAATCCATAGAAGAGGATATTTTTTTCATTATAGTGGACCAATAATGTGATTTTAAATCCATACATACCAACATTTATCCAACATTCTATTTCACAAAGAGATTGTGTTATCCCCAAGTAGAAAATATTGTCCAAATAAAACCATCCCCAAAAGATCATGATGTTTCAATTGAATTATTCAAATTAAAGAAATCCATTCGATATGGTTTCATAGATTTTGGTGTAACATCCCATCATTGATTCTACTAAACCAGTTTCCCAAGATATTTTTCCACAAGTCCTCAAGAATGAGTCCCCATACATTGAATGATTTATACTATAATAACACTATATAGGTGGTATATTTTATATATTATACTCCCATATTAGAGTAACAACAATATAAAGAATTACATAATTTCCATTAATGTTAAAAAAATAGTTTTGAAAAAATAAATAAATTGAAATCAGACAAGACCTATGACTAAATGAAATATCTTAAAGCCTAAAATCCAAAGTCATATATACAATACTGATAACACACTTGTTAGAAAACATATAAAAGATTACAAAAAATGAAGGAAAAATAATATTACATCGATCTTCTAATAACTCTGTATTGGAATACATACATTATTTACATATATATAAAATACCCCTTTAGATCGAAAAATCTAATGCCATATCCCTACCAGTGTGCGCAACTATGTGAACATCATCTCAGGTTCCCTAATGCAATGGAGTCTAGGACATGGTGTGGGTAAAAACTCAGTAGGGAACCATTAATGTGCTCTCATACATAGACAACCATTTTTAGTGAATATAACCATGATCTATTAATATTTAAAAAACAATATAAACTAGAATAAATATCATGTAATATATTTTTATGAATGGTATTCCTAATGAAGGTTCACAACCTAGTATAGACACAACTAAAATAAAAAAGTAAAATAAATAACATTAAACCAATGTCGATCCAAGGGTCTGTGATCCCGATCAAATAATGAATTTTCTATCATGTATATTTTTATATTTTAGTGTATATATATTTATTACCAAATATATATACATAAATATGTACATACATGAGTAAGGTGATAAATAACATACACAAATGTAAAAAATTCATGAGTCTGTACACTCGATTTTCTAGATATCCCATAAAAATGACAATGATATTGATGTCATATCACTTATTTAGTGTATAATTAAGACTACCTATAGCTATACCATCAAAATCTACCAAATCTACACTAACAAAAAGTAGAAATGTCTTCTAGCAAGGTATGTCACTATAGTAGGGTTGCATGTCCAATATCAAGGTTCACCTAAACTCCAATGTAATCACCATAATTATGTATACCATATTCTGATGCATAAAACTGTAAGTGTGGCATTAAAATAGATGTTATACTACTCATTCCATGTGTAATCTAGCTAGATGACAGATTCCCTAGTCCGAGTCCATTGTAAATCATGACATTTTAACTCATATTGTACATAATCGGATTACTTCAGGTTTATCAATAATGAGTACTATCTTGATATATTATAACCACACACTACCAATCACTAAATGGATCAAAAATCCATTCATGGAAAATAATTTGATATCTATAATTTTTTATCAACTAATACTACATATTTTCCTACGCATCAAATGAGATGATCATGTATATCCTCAGGGGACCGCATCTTCATATAGATGGAGGGGGAAATGTTCCCACCTTTCAACCTATGGATTCTGATATAATTCAATAGAACTACCTATTCATAGAGATACATATTATAAGATTGTTTAGATACTCACTCGGTGATCATCCTATTTATCCACACTAAGGGAAGAATATTAGTTTATAATTGGACCTCTATTAGATGAAATTTAATATTAAATCAAATAATCTCATATGATAGAATCCATAAAGTACTTATATAAATCCCTAGAAAACGCATTGAATCCTAATTATTGTATGTACGTTTAAAAATCTCAATAAAATAAGGCTAGGGAGATGGATTATAAGAAGTATATACAGAAATATAAAATAATATAGATAATAACATAATGAAGATCGTAGAGAGAACTTCTGGGAAACCGTGTATAATAATGTGTCTAGTACATTGGAGATAAACTAGGAAGCTCATATAGCTCTCATTTTTGGATCAGCAGTAAAATAGTGAACAATTTTTTGAATGAGTGAAAAATGTAGAATTCCTATACCTCCCCTTATGAATCAATATCATGGGATTATAGGATCAAAATGGGTTCTAAAATGACACCTTCTATCAATATACCCAAACGTAATGTACTAAAATAGATTTAGTAAAATACCACAGAACCCAATTGGTCCCTAATCTCAATACAATAGAGTGGAATCACACATGAAATATTCAAGGTCCAATAGTTTAGATATACATCCTTCATGGTATCCTCTGAGTCAATTTTAAATAATTTATCTAACATATACTCCTACAAACTATAATGTATAGGCTTCCCTCATGGGATTCTCTATCAAAGTCATAGCCTCAGGTCGTGTGTAAAGAAAATGCATGAAATTTATAGTGAGCCTGGTCATTCATCTTGTTAAATTTTCTAATATTCATTATTTAAAAAAATTGTAATTAAATTTATATAAGGGGAATATCCCTCAAGTTAGATCCTATAAATAAACAAATTAACAAAATAATTCATAAAAAATAAGTAAAGCCATGACATACCATATACCATCAAAAATATTTAAAACATTTAAAAACACCTCTAGAAAACTCCATCCAAGATATTCTATAACAGAGTGAAGTCACCCCAGATTCTATAATACCAAATATGAAAAGGATAGTAAAAAACAACAAAAAAAACAACAATTAATTATATTATAAATTAAATTAATGATAAAATACAAAAATAAATAATGTGTGCTTACTCACATGATTCTTGTTTTTCAATGTAATTTCAAGAAACCACATGCAGAAGGTCCACCAAATACTAGTAATTCCATTCTTGATCAAATACCAATCCAACTGTGTCAATAAATTTATTTTATTAACTTATAAAATACAATTATATCATTTTAAATTATGAAAAATGAAATTCCTCAATGAAACAACATGCGATGAAGTAAAGATGACATCTCGAGTCACCACTTCCCTATGCTCAGTGAAAACCACATCATCAGTATCTGATATCAACATTATTAAGTGTAATATATTCCCTAATTAATAACCAATGAAACCATGATTGTATGGGGAAGTATAATGACTCAATTAATACAATAACAATCTAATAATTACCTCATGGAATCTAATATTGATGAGGAGATATGAATATAACTGCAAAAAATTAGAACATCCATCGAGGAGGGGATGTGGAGCATTGTACGTTTGAGGGAGGAGAATAGATATAAATAAATATCTACATTATTAATACTTTTAGGGGAAAAATTAAAATTAACCACATTTATAAAGGCTACATAGTTTTGCCACATGGATGGACAAGCCGTGCACCAACTATGTGGCTGGAACTATCAATGAACCAATCCCATTCACATGTATGGTCCACAATTTAACTGACCTTACGAGATGGGATGGGATTGTCACCAATAAACATCAGATACTATGATAGTTTTATCTATCAATATTTGTGATGTTTTTGGTCCATAATCCTATAAAAAAATTCCATGGTTTGTTCACATAGTTATCACAAATGGTGTTCCATCCATGAATTGTCTCTTGCACATTTCCTAAAAACCATGTTTCGAGTATCGACCCCCAACCCCAAAGACACTCCCCAATCCTCAAAACCAAAAAACAATCCTCATTCCATATATAGAAACATAATCTATCAGAATGATAATATTTGGAATTCAATTAGGTCACTCTGGTCAAAATTTGTTAATCCTTTTAAACTGAAAATTCATATTCATAATGAACATTGTATTTCAGAAACACACAAATATTGTAGTGTCTGCATAATATGACTTCTCATCCTTATAATAATCGATGTACAATTAAAACCTCTCCAAACCTTCTTGGTACTAATATATTTGTTCCAAATGGTTGTTCTATGTTTCTTAATACCTAACACACTTATCAGAGTTCTTTTAATCATATGGAACCTATGTTGTCAAAACTGAAGCCCTGATACCTACACCATCATATTTTACTATCGGATCATGTTCAATATTTCATAGTAACACTTCCATCACATTAAAGAATTTACATTCAAGGGGACAACCCTTTTTCATAGATTTGATAATAACGATTAATCTCTCATCAACCAAACTAAATCTTTTCATGTAGACATTTCCTTCATATGTACAAACGAACTCTTAATGTACACATGTCTCATAGTGATCGAGAACTATACATAGTAAAAAACAAAATACATCCAAAAATTATATTAATTTCATTTCAAACCACTATAGGTTTACTTCATATAGGAATTATTGGATCCAACAGTTAAAACATTATTAAAATTAGATCTTATGAAGAATTATCTCTTTGAATAATGAAAATTTTCTCTGTATGAACACCATAAATTGTACCAAATTTCCATTGAGGTATCCTAATCGAACCATATATTTATCAAACCCATAATGATTATTAAATTCCAACACCAAATGAAATCCAATCTTGTATACATGGATCCTCAAAATATATATCTTTCATAATTCCCACATGTGGATTTCACCCAATACCATAAACGAACAACTACTGAGAATTTCACAAGATTTCCCCTAATTCAAATTTAATTTATCAAATAGAACAGTAAGACCAAAATACATCCTAATATTGATGATAGAATCCCACGAACCATCAATCATGAGGGTAGAAATCCTGCAACTGACCCCCCCCCATTCACAACCTTTGGATATTTATATGCATTTCATTAGAAAAAACTGATAACCATAGCCCTTGACCCATACCAACTATAAATAAAAATTTATATTGAATGCAATATTCTAATACTATAACACCAACTTGATGAACCCCATTAAAACCCATTACTTCTTCTAGAGAATAATTTTCCTGGAAACCCCATAATTTCAAAAACTAACATGGGTCACCACTCTCAAGAAAACATATGTATAAACACACAACCATGCTTACATTTATTCCTATCATCGATCACAACCTCAACAGGTCTATCACTGACCCTGAATAATATTATAATGGAGAGGGCCCCATTGTGAAAATTAACCTGTCTCATTGTACTCATGATGATGTCAATATAGATCATGGTCATCTCTAACTAAGAGTGTACTAAGATATTATCGATATGTAGGTTGCACTCTCTCAAGACAATCTAACATCAAAAGGATATTCTATCTGTTACCCTAGTCCTAATACCATATTTCCAATCAATGTGTGTCTCTATCCAACCACTAGTTAATAATATCACGAAACCCAATTTACTCTTTATGTCTCCAAAAACATGAAGGGACGTAAATTTTTTTAATTTATAAAAATAGGAAACCATGAAAAAATAATTTATCAAAATACATAGTTCCCCATAATGAATTAGAAAATTAACTTATTTATGATTTAAATGGTATCATGTGTAACTGATATGTACAATTATCAATCGACTCATACGATGGGGTGTCATTTATGATAGGTTTAAGCTGTCATGTCTACATTACACATCAATATTATTAGTAATGGAGCTCACATAAATTTCCTCTTCTAAATCACATTCTTTAATCACGCTATGATTAATTACATAACTATACAACTCCCAAAATAGTTCAAATCCCGAGTTTTTAACCATTCTCTAACTACATTAGTAATTGAAGAAACACTGTTAGAGAATCTATGAAACTCAAAAGTCATACATAAAAAATCTAGTCTCAAAAAATATACAATGTACATACACTACCATAAAAGATGAACATATCTCAACATTCATATATTTTAAAAACTAATAATTATCCCCAAATTAGGATCAAGTATTTATATTACATTGATATTTTATTAAAAACTTATTCATAAACTCGGCCCAAATTTATTCACAGTTTAACATTGATCCAAAGAAAATGTCATCCTAAAAGGGTCTGATTTACATGATAGGGTCTCTAGGTCTCCCACCTTATACAAGTGGTTAGGTCTCAAAAATTATTATAGGTGTATCAACATTTTACATAGGTAAAACACCTCTTTTGGAGGTATGGTTGACACTTAACAATGGTGGTTAAAATTTCATCATCGATTAAAGGGACTTGGTCTTCATTGAGAGAACTCATAAGGAACTTCTATATAGTGGTCATGATATCATCATTGAATATGTGATTAAGTTTACCTCATTATTCATCTTCATATAGTAATACTAACTTGTGGTCTAGTTCACATTATTGGGAAAAAATCATATGTTTTCCACTTTTCATCATGTTAATGATTATATCACCATCTCAATGTTTCTTATCAGATAATAAGAATGTAGTTCATTTATGTAAATTTCTCTTCAGGTATATGTAAAAAAACATTTTATATGTTTTTTCTGAAAAATTAAATAACCAAATATAAGAAAAAACCCAACATGCTGTCCAACACAAGGGAATAATTTTCCAAATCAACTAAATATATTCATAGAAGTCCATTTTTAAGAAGAACGAGTCATCAACTTCTCCATTTAATGTCTCAATCTATTTTTAGATCACTTTTAATTAGAATGAAATATTTAATAATTATATCCTAATTTAGTGTAATTCCACTAAATATATATTATATAAAACTGCATTTAGGTTATTTGTGAAACAATTAACAAATAGTATTTGTCATCAAAAAAATCACATACAAAAATGATTATAACATATAAGAATACATTCCAAATATGATGCATGAAACACATCATTAATTTTTTTTAAAAAATTAAAAATAAATCACTAGACTGTTACCAATATTACATGTTCTAGTAATCCTCCAATATACTCTCCCCAATAATACAGTATTGAGAGATCTAATATTAATAAATAAATTCCACCGAATAAGTGCATCATTCGAAGATAAATACATATAAAACTCAAACATCACTAATATGAACATCAATATGAATCCATTAGAAACTAGGAATTAATAATGGAAAACATCATCTTGATGAACTAGTATGATATCCATCATTATTTAAAAAACATTACTAATCTTTCATATCAAATCCCAAATAATATTATAATGCGGGAAATAATCATTTTTTATTCCACATTGTAAAATCGAAGATCATAAGAAACCAAAATAATTCCCAAAGATAGTTAGCCACGTGAAATAAGGATTTTATCCACATATTATAGAAGCTACTACCTATAAGTGTGGTTCTATATGTGGAACATTGGGGATAAAATTCCCTCATATCAGAGTTATAATAATTGAAACAACCAGATATCATCAATAAAAGTAATAAATATAGTGTTGAAGTAATTAATAAACTGAAATAAATAATGTTCTAATTCCTATTAAAATATAATAAAATATAGATTATCTATCTCATTCATACAATATTATACCCCACTTGGTTGATCACATAAAATATAGTCCGTAAATGCTACATAAATATAAGTTAATGGGAATACTAAAAACTCCCACTGATGCTACATACATTATATCCAAACATTTATCCTTCTCTTGCATCTCAATTACTCTCTGGCCTCAACCCTACTTATTCTTACAACCATGATAACCAATTCTTAGGTAACCCATTTTATTGGAGGTCTGAGTTTGGTGTGAATGCAAAACTATATAAGAAACCACCATTGTTTTCCCATAGATAGCTGTTAATATGTAGATTATGCACATTTGAGATGCTCATCAGAATAATAATAATGATAATCATTATAAATAATATGGAATAAATCTTCATACATTGTATACTAATGAGTGTTTCTTAATATATTCAATAGACATTGGGAAATGATAAAAAAAATAATGTGAAACCATATTGGATCTATCGATCCTTGATCTTTATCAATAATGAAATGTGTCGTTATATATATATATATAATATTATTTATATGTATATATATTGAAAAATATATATAAACCTACATATTTATATATATGGGTAAGTTGATAAAAAAATAAAGTAGAAAAACTAATACATGGGATGATATCCTTGATTATATGTATTTCATACTAAAAGGTAATTTAGATGGATATTAAAACACTCATGTCATGTATTGTACAGTCAATATTTGGGTCCATAATCCCAATAACCAATACATATTATACCCAATAATGTAAATAACTCTATAAAAGAAAAATAATCTCTAGGGGATACATTTCAAATCATTTGGATTACAGGTTATTGCCTCAAATCATTAAAATAAACGATACCATATACCGATGGAGAATCCTTTAAAGGATCCACTATGCTAAATTTCATATGATACAATCCATATGTAATCCATCCAGATGTATTATTCCCATGATTTGGTCTATAGAAAATCACAACACTAAAACTCATATTTTTCCAATGGGGGATTTACTTAAGGCGATCTATAATGAATACACTCATGATTTGATATAATTGTGTGGATTCATTTGATAATTGGTGAAAAATACCTCCCAAAAAAATTGAATGTATTTAAAAGGGTTTATCTATCAGTACATCAGTCTATCCTAGAAATAAAATATGGAGATTATTTCTATCCTCAAGGATCTACTCAACATCCCACTACTCAGTAGAAGTGCACCCTACTATATTTTTATTCCATTCTATGGATTGTTATAGGACTAGCCATTCACAAAGATATCTAGAATTTGAGGGCTATGAGACCCTATTATTGAAAGACATATATATCCCTAATTAGTGAAGAATACTACTGTAAAATGGGACTTACAATAGTAGTAGGAGTCAAATTAAATATAATAAAATCGTAAACTAGACACAATATGTTCATCTAAAAATCCAATGAAAATAAGGCTTAGAAGCCAGAATCTAGGTTGTATTTTTTGAAGTACCAATAAAATAAGGATTAAAAGATAGATTCTAATAATTTTGTATAGATATACTATCTAAAACAAATAATACCATAATATCGATTCTTATTTTTTATTTATGGGAAATTCCATTCAACATCACATCAAGAATATTGGTCACAAACTAGGATGAAACTTTAGCTTTCATTATTGGGTCATCATGCAAAAATTGAATTCATAAAAAATTTATAGGGTAAACGAATGCCTAAAACAAACCCACTATAACATCCTAATAGAAATATTTATTTTGAAAAATAGTCTATGGTGAAACCCTGTATCATCTCTACCCAATCCTGACATACTAGTTTGGGGTTTTACGAACCCTATTGAACCAACAATACCCCCTAATTCAATACTCTAGAGAGGTAAACTAATAAAATCATCGTGGTCCGCTAGAAAATAGAGGAACCAATTAATTTAAAATAATTAAATATGAATGAATGGAATCCCTCATTAGTTCCTAGAATGGAGAAGGAAGGGACATCCACCAGGTGATCTATTTTCAAAGTCATATGGTCATGTCATTGATGAAGTTAACAACGATGGGTTGTTGGTGACCATTGTAATTCATCTAATACAATCAAATATTATTAATTTATTATAAAAAACATTCATATTAAAAATAAATAGGTGGAATCTTTTTAAGGGTGGATGTCCAAAAAGATAAATTATACCATAATAATGAATAAAAACTAACAGAATTTGTGGTACAACACATACCATTAGGATGATTTATTCCATTTATAAACTCTAATGGGAAAATCCATCAAAGTAAAACGATAATAGAGTCATGAAATTATGTCTTCCATGTCCATGAATAAAATAAGGTATTTAAAAAAATTACATACAACATTACAAAATTACATAAAATATAATAACTAAAATGAAATAAGAGTGGATGCCTTAGATGATTCTCATTGCTAGATATAAATTTGTGAAACCACTTCCAGATAATCCACTGGGTACCCCAAATATTATTTACAAAAAGTACCAATCCAATTTCTTCAACACATTTATATAATAAATTTGGGAAAAAATATTAATCGTTTTTGAACATTATAGTTGTTATATTCCCTATTGAAATGGCATCTGGAGAAGTGTATATGACATCTTGTGACACCCTTTCTCTATGTTTAGTGAAAACACCAAAAATGGTATATCACTACCCCATGATCAAGTGGAATCTGGTCCAAAATATATAATAATGTAATCCAAGGTTTTATGGATAATTAAAAAAACTCAATAGATATTATTGGTGAATAATAATTTCTTCATGGGTTCTTATGCACCTGATGACATTCGATTCTGACAAAAAATAAAAGAGAACACACATTCTGGGAGGTAGGATGAGGAATGTGTTTTTGGGGATGATAAAGGAGAAAAAAATAGGGTATTTAATTATACATCCCATAATAAAAAAATAAAATTTAGTAATTTTAATGGGACACACATTTTTTTCACATGTTTGGAAAAATATTGAGCCAACTGTGCTATAGGAATATTCCAAACAACAATCATATTCATGTACATCATGCATTGATTAATAGACCATGGGAAAACTCTGTGATATGTTTTAAATAAACTATAAGAGTCCACATGTTTCCCCTATCTTTTTTCATGATCACCATATCCATTGAGCCTAAAAAAATGAACCATGTGATTTTGTTGCATGGTTATCTCTAACCATTCACCAATTATGAGCTCTATGATGCCCCTTTCCAAAAAAATCTATAGTTTTTGTTCCCAACCAACATAGGATGCTCTAAAAACATACAATAAACAATTTCATACAAAATACACATCTAAAAACATCATTTAGTGGAATTAAATCCTTTGGAATTAAATTCTAAATCTCTGATGAAGAATTGATCAACATAGTAAATTTAAAATTAAAATTCCTATTAAAACATCCACCACATAAAAACATGGGATTTGTACAAATAAATTCAATATAGGTATTTCTAAAATTTATTACCGTAACTCCCATTCATGTTAATGTCCATGAATCTATTTAGAAATGAAAATTAATATTATTTTGGACAGTTTATATATTTATCTCTTTATACAGTATCCATATTATTTTCTTCAAAAGAAATTTCTATATATAAGGATATTTGATTTCATTCATATCTGTGTTTAGGGTGGTATATCTATACATTCAAAATAAATCTAAGTTATCCATTAATTAAATAAAATAAACATTCCATTATTCTGTTGTTGATAGTATCAATATAAATTTTGATCCATTCTTTCCAATTTATATTATGGAATTCCTACATTTTGGACTACATGACTTTAAATGATATTGATCTAAATACATGATACTACATATTCTATAAAACACTGAGTCTATTATAATTTCCGCAGGTTCATTACTAGTAAATTTATATTTATAAATATTGGGTCTGATTCTAAATCCATTTCAGGATTTTATGATATAATATAATGTGTTTATCCAGATTCAAACAATGTAATTTATTTCAATGAAATATCAAATGGGATACTAAAAAACGTAATCATTTAGGTCCTTTGAATCATCCATTATGACTATTAATGATCTATATTTATACCTAGGTCAATATGATGGTTTATGAAGGTTTTCCTCCAATATATTAGGACATGGATGTTGTGTTTCAATGGTCCCATCTTTTCCAAAATTTAATCATTGGAAAAGATGTTGTGACTGTACCATCATCCATTTCTTTTGTGTAAGATGTTAAAGACTCGCCTCATTTTGTAAATAATGAGATATATAGCCATATCATCCCCACTAGTCAAACATTACACTCCCAAAAAAGTATTTCCTTCGGTGCATCTTCCAAAAATTTATTAATTGGGAATTTTAATTTTATTTACACTCCATCTATGAAAAATAAGCATCACTAAAAATGGATCAATTTATCTATTTTTTATTCGTAAAATGTGACCACTAAAACCCTCAATACTATATTTCAACCTTCAAATTACTCCATAATATTTCCTTCAAGATTTGTTATTATCAATTTTCATGTTTCCTATATAGGTGTTGTCTTAGCCTACTAGTGAATTTTTTATCCTTTCCCATAATATTCATAACAATGATATAGTTGTATCAACCATATTTTATGAATTTTGTTTAATTACATCCAACCGAATAATTTTCCTTCTTCTTAAGATATTCGAATTCATTATATATATTTTTTCACATTTTGGGTGAAAATTATTTATTAATAATATTAAACATGACCTCTTAGTAATCTATATTGTCTAACATATCCCCTCAAGGATTCATATTTTTATTTAGTTCAAACTAATGATAATATTCTCATTAATTGTGGTATACATCCATGTTTAATTTCTGCTTCCCTATAAAACTTAGTAAAAAAATATATCTTCTATATAGATTTAATATGTTTTTATAAATTATCAAATAAATATATCCACTAATGGAAGGTGGTTTTTTATTCGTTAAGTACTAAAGTTGACATTGTTCCCTAAGAATATAATCCACCTGGTCAACATGATTTACATAATTTTTCATAATCTAAATAGTATATTCATCAAAGCCAAGTTGTTTTTTGTCCCATCTTCAATCATTTTGTGTTGATCTTTAGTGATTCATCTAATTCACTAATAATTTTCATGATTTTTTCTAATTAAAACCATTTATATAAAATAATAAATCATTACTGAGAAATTTTTTGATTTTAGTAATCTTTTAATATTTAATGGTTTTTATAAAAAAATACATGATTGTTGTTGGTATTGATTATTAATCGATAACAAACAAAAAATATATAGACTTCTTAATTGATAATAGAAATGAATGTGATATTCCAAAATATACTCAAAGTGTGTCAACCTATGAGTGAAGCAGGCCCCTTTGTCATGCACCATGTGAAAATTGAGTCAAGATCAATGTTCCCATTTAGGGTTTATTACCCTTATGTACATCTTTTACAAATACTATTTGAATAATAGAATTAAAAAAATATTTTTTTTCTTAGCAACCACTCACTTAATACTTCCCAAGAAATCTATGATATTATTCAATATTTTGTCATATTTATTGGGATCATACCAATGATTTATAACACTAATATAATTAATTATATAAATAATTCTTTAATACAATCTATTGTATCCGACCTTTTAAATACATAAACTTGTCATTACACTATAAACAAGTTAAAGATACATATGATGTTTTAATGTTTAATTTTATATAAATTTGAAACAGAGCACATCAATGGAATAATCAATATCATAATCCACTTGAATTGATAGTAGATATGTTAATTCATTGAAAAATTTACATCATTTCATATCCTCAGATTATATCCCAAAATATAAGTGAGATCATAAAGATTAGTAATGGATAATCAAAGGTAACAGAACATGAATGATCATAATTGATAAAAAATTAATATTAAAATGAGGTAATAAACAAAATTACCTGATCCATAACATGGAAATGTGGTTACAACATAAAATTTTGGAATTATTATGAAATTCAGTAGGTATATGAGAAGGGTATCTTAAATTATATTTATCAAGTTTATTCTCCATGGTATCATAGAACTTTTAATTTAATTAGAATTTTTCCTTTCCTATTTCATTGTAGTTATATAATGAATGACCCTTCATACATATTAATTAATTTTTTCATCAAATATGATAATAATGTATTTTATAATTTACTCGTTGAGAGTAATGATTATGTTTTATATGAAATAGCTATGAATATATGTGAGAATAGACATTAGCACCAAATAAATTCTATCCCATGAAAATCAAATATGTTATTTATAAATGTAAATACTTATATATATATTGTGATACATTTTGGTTAAATATATTTTATAGAAAATGTTTAGGTATTCATTATATAATAAATTCATATTAAAAATAGACATTCAAGAAATGAATTCAACTACTTGATTGTTTGCATCATCGATTAAAAAAATTAATAATTAGATGGAACAAGGGAATATTATCCTAAAATCAATAATTTTCATTTACATGTATAATAAATGGTGTTTTAAAAGTATTTAATTAAATTTAAAAAATTATACACATGAATGGAAAAGAAAATGGTGAATTAAATTACATTAAAACATGATTTGTTTTGATTATTTTGGAAATCCAAATTTAGAGAATGGGGGATATTAAAACATGGAACCATAATTAAATTATTTACATTATCTTCAATAATATTAAATTATATTGGTTGGATTATATTTCTGAATTTGAATAAATAATTTTGAAATGTTTTGATAATATATTTTTTAGGAAACTTCCAATCCTTGTTCAATTTAATGTTATTTCTAAATTTATATTTTAAAATTATTAATATAAACACAAAAAAATTAAAAAATATATATTTATAAATTTTATTATACAAATAATTTTCTATAAACATTCATAATAGTATATACACATAGAGTGTTGGTAATGTCTTAATGGCTTGCTAAAATATGGTTGACCAAATGAAATTCAATAATGTGGAAACCAAGAAGTATGAAAATTAAATTTATCATAAATAATATAATTATAAGATGTATATACATTCAATATTATATTTTGTTTTATTAGAAAAACAACTTAATTTTTCAATTGGTCATAAGAGAGGGTAATTGGATTGAATTTTTGATATGTTTTGTGTTGAATGAGTGTGTTTCCAAGGGGAAAGATATGAGTACTTTATACATGAGGAGAGGTGTAAATTTAGGATAAATTATTTAATAAATTACAATATACAAGTAAATCCATTGATTAATTTTTTTTACCTAATTAAATATATTTTGAATAAATTAATAAAATTAATATCTTAAAATAACTCACTATAAAAATTAATTTATTTAATCAATTTAATATATTTAAAAATGATAAAACAATATTGTAAGGGAAATAAATATATTATAGGTTCCCAAAAATACATTTCACATTAATGAAACAATTTGTAACTTACTAGAGTCATTTAAAAAATTAAATGTGTTTTAGACTGAATCAATATTTCTATTATTTATTAGGAAATTATTACTAAATGAATGATGTAATTTATGAAACCGTAGTAATGAAAAAATATTTTTACAATGAACATACATGATCAAGTATTTTATTAAATGTCTTAATAATGGCCTTACAAATAATTTTGATGCTATGATTCCCAAAATAATAATCATATTAAAAACAGTTTTATATGAATGTATATATACATTTAAATTAATAAAAATGTGTTTTTTAAAAAATATATAAAAACTATAGATTATTAAGAAAATCATATATTTTTTTTCTTGATATTTATTTTATAGAGGATTAATATATATATTTACTATAATTTAATAGGATAAATAATATTTATATTGAATTATATTATTTTTAGGATAAATAAAAATCCATTCATCCAGGTTATTATACACAATATTTAGGTTGCTCTTCGCAATGGCCAGTTTTCTATTCCAATAAAATAGATGTAATGGCTTGGACCTCTCCGGTCCATTCCTTTGTTGAAATCGATATGGTCAACATGACATGTATTATAATGATAATTTTTAATACTGATGATAATGTAAAAATATGTTAAATAATAATGATGACGACATAAATTGTGTGATTAATTAAAATAAAAATAGAATAATAATGATAGAATGATTTAATGGGTGTTATTATTATAGATGATGTGAAGTGGGAAGGTGTGTGACCCATTAGATGTTGATAAATGAAACATGCAGTTTATTATTAATTGAGTAATTATTGAAATTAAATTTTAATAATAATAATGGTTGTTGTGTTATTAATATTATTCATAATATTAATAATAATGAGAAATTAATTAAATGACTCATGGTATTTATTGTAAACAAATAAATGAAGATGCACAGTGGAAGTATGGTGGTGCGTTAATAAAATAAAAGGTGAGTTCGTTATTATTTTTATGTTAAATAATAATAATAATGGTGGCATAAAAATATGTTGGGTTTATTAAATTGAATGGTTTTAATTTAATAATAGTGGTTTCAATTTAATTAGTGTGAAAGAAAAATAAATAGAATTAAATAATTTAATTGACGGATGTTATGAGACATTGATGTGGCATGGTCAGATTCCGATATCCAACGGGGTGGTTTAACGTGGTCAATGCGATGAGCGTAAATATTATCATTATTAAAAAATAATAATAATGGTGATGAGTTAATATAATAATTTGATGAATTTTCATTATTATTGAAAAACAATAAATAACAATGATGGAATAAAACTATGTGTGAGAGGTTAATGAAATTAAATGTATTAGAAAGGGGTTCAATATGTAAGTTATATTAATGCAATTTTGTCATTTAATTAAATTAAATGAAATGGTTTTTAGTCAAATGGAATGGTTATGCATAGGTTCTCTGCAAAGTGAAATATGAAATTAATAATATTGCTTGTATAATAATATGATAATAAAATTAAATTAATAATGGATAAATTGCAAGGTAATTAATAATATTTCTATTATACTTGAGGCACATGGAGATTACTTTCTTTGTATATAAATATAACTTATATAATATTTATATAAAATTATATTAAAACAATCAATGGATGTAAGAAATAAATCAACCCATGAAGGGGGGGGGGGGTGCTGTTGTTGGTGTACAGGAGGTGCACAAGGGGTTTATTTTTTCCCTTAAATAAATAATATCCATATAATGATATTATTATTATAATAAATAAAATAAGGGGGAGGTTCATGTTGACGAGTGAGTTCATTTGTGTTTCCTTTCCCCCCTTGAAATGAGTAAATTGATATAATTATTTATATTATTAAATATCATTATTATGGTTTTGGTCGAATAATCTTAATTCGACCGTAACATCTTCATACGGTGTCAGAATGACGAATCGTCTGTGATAATGTGACCCTGAAATCAAGGTAGTCATTTTAAGATGAATGATGAATATCTTTTTATGAATTTTTCCTAAGGTCATGTAAACGCCTAATATTATTTTATTATCATCATTATTATTGAAACACATGGAAATCTCATGAAGTGTCATGTGTTGACCAATATTGTAGCATAACTATTGTACGGTTACAACACATAATAATTAATTTACGTTGAATATGGTTTTATTTTGCTTTTGATATGTAAGAGAGGGTAACATATTATTTGTGTACCCTTCTTTTCCACACGACGACACTCTTGGACCACTAAGAAGTCAACCTCATAACATCTTCATCCAGACTCCGATTGTCGAACCGTTAGTGACTGCAGGATTGTGTCAGCGAGGAGAACATCGTATACCCTATTCTAGTCCCTCTTCTTCGACTTCCCCTCTGCAGTTTCCAACCGAGGAGACTGATGATAATTGAGGGAATGATGGTCTTTGACGAATGACTCTAAAAAAGTATCTTAAACCTCTGTTCTTTTATTCTCATTCATATCCTACTTCTCTCGTTTTCTTTCCATGCTACGGAATGTGATCTACATGTTGAGGGAGTTTCTTGTGTTATTGATTTAGTGGTGCCACAACGTCCTTGGGGGGTGAAGTCATTCTGGGAGAAGCCTTGTGATCGTGGTGGTTGTGTTCATAGAAGGACATCGGAACCTGTTGAGGTAGGGATCTTACCTTCGTCTCTCTATATTTTGCATCATGCGGGGTGGCTGTCCTCTTGTTTACGTGAAACAAATTTGAACCGGTTTAATAATGATAATAACTATCTTATATAACAGGGATGGGAAGTTTGTGAATGCAGTTGCTTTTTTAATGTACTGCGATATTATATTGTGAATTGAATGGGCATCGGCCTACTAGAAATCATGGTCATTGGGGGCCTTTTCTTATGCAATTAGATGTTTCCATCTACCGCTGGATTTTCTTATGGATGGAAATTTTTATTGAATGTGTAAATTGGTTAATCATTTAATGTTGGCTGATTAAATACCTCGAACCCTTGTGTGATCACCCCGGTTAAACAAACCGAAATAATAAACATGTGGGTGCTGGATAGGGATTATTTATGTAAAGGGAGTGTGTTGTGGGTTGTTGTGGATTGGATGAGTAGCGGGAATGTGGTTGTCTTGGTTGTGGGTTGTTCTGAATGATATGTTGGTGATGGGGAGTGGGGCTATGATAAATGGTATCAAAGGGATGATGATGTACGGGTTTCAGTGTGATTGTGGTTATGGTGGTTGGCAGTTGGGCTACAGGGATGGTTTTGAATGTGAGAAAACTATGTGTGGTGAATAATAAATAAAAGTAGAAGAGTTAATAAATTTTGGGGCATGGTAATGGAACGGGAATAATAATCAATGGGTTTGGTTGGTTAATAAGAAGGGACATGTTTGTGTTTCTTGTGTTTTCCAAACATGACTTGTGGATGGCAGGGATATGTTTTACGGATGCATGAACAATATTGGTTGTTTATAGTTTCCCAGTAGTTACGAAACTGATAACTAAAGCTATTGAAACATGAAAACATTAAATGGGGTTTTGGGATTGATTGTTCTGTGCATACTCTCAAAGTAGCAGTGCAAAGGCACGTGCTCAGATCATTGTGTAGAAGCCTTAGGATGGTTTGAGTGGTTGTTATACTTATATAAATCTGTATGTTTTATGTTTCTTTACGCACCCCAACCATGTTTATCACTAAGTTCCGAACACCCGTGGGATGTGGGGCGTGAGATTATCAAACCTCCAAAGGATGGTAGGTTACTGTTCTTCCATGTGATCCCTCTTCCAGGTTCTATAGCTCAAGTTCCTTCAGGCAGGTTACGACAGATGTCTCCAAAGAATCATCGGGAAGAGGTTTGATATGTTCGAAGGTGTCTTCAGGATGAGATGTGGCTATGGTTGTTGATTGTGTGCTGGCGGGTTGTGATTTGAGTTGGCCAAGGATTTTGTGCAGGTAGGTTACTATGAGATTTATATGGCCAGGTTGCGGCACTTGCTCGAGCTTCGTATGGCCATGTTGCGGAACTATCTCAAGAACAGGGGGAAGAATCAGAGTGTTAGGCGTGAGGGATTGGGAAGTATCTAGTGGGAAGGTAGTTCAGGGTACCCATACATTGATAACATTACTACTATAATCTATTGACTCGTGTTACATGGTGAGTGTTACTGGTGAGGATGGGTGGATAGATTCCTTGCTAGGTTTGGGTTATTCTTTTTCCCCACGGGGCATTAGGATGTCTCCCCACTTGTTCACGAGAGATTTAGCTTTCCCTACTGAGTATACTTTTATGCTCACCATACGTTTGCTTTCAGGTTTTCAAGAGGACTAGAGGGACTATGCAGAAACTTACTAGTCAGGTAGGGGGATTTGCTATTCATTTTTGTTTTTGTATTCTATTACATATTGGTAAAGCACTTTAGAGCTTTTCTGTACTTGTAATTTCGTTTTAGTATTGTATAAAACATGCATATGGGTTTGTTTTTGGGTTTATTTTCACTTACTTTTTCTTTTTTCCTTTTGATGTTTAACTCATCCTATTTCCCGATCATAAATAATAAAAAGGGTAATGCCTCCCATATTTGTGAAAACTCATACCCTTAGTGCTAGTCGCCACTCCGGGGCCTACTGGAGGCGAGACTCGGGGTCATTATCTTCTTTTCAACATTGACATCTCAAGAGAGGCATCTTTGGTGGGAGGGGGTCGTGAAAGAATGGTATCAGAGGCTGATGGTTGAGAGATTGGATGAATAATCGAGTTAGGCACAGTGAGGATTGCATGGGATGGTATGGAAAAAATGTTGGCTGATCTTGTTGCGTGACATAAGTCAGGGGAGACTGACTAGGACATGAGATTTTAGGGGCCCCTATGATCCAATGCAAGGACTCTGAGCTTACTGAATTACTAAGTAATACTACATTGATTATAGGGTAGAGACCCTAGGAAACATACTTGCATCATCATGATTTGTGTTTTACATGATTTGGGTGTTTTGGGAATGAAATTGAAATAAAATGATAAAATGAAACCTTGAGAAAATTTCCTTGCTACTTTGGTTTGGATTTATTTGTTTACCATACAGCTCTGGCACCTGGACATCATTCCCGGGTGACTCAAGCAGTCGAGTCCCAACAGATTCAAACGGTCCATCAGCTGAGGATTGACTGAGAGGAGGAAGACGAATTGTGGCAGCGCACATTTCATGCTTTCCAGTGACATATCATGAAGAAGTATGAAGGTAGCACTTCAGATACAGAATCAGAGAGTTGGTTTGAGGAACTCAAGATCACCTTTGGGGTGATCAGGGCTCCATCAAAGTACAGGGATCCTCTAGAAGTAAGCCACCTGCGAGGAGCGGCGCGTTAGTGGTGGATGCTTTACCTTGGAGAGGGGAATGAGACAAAAGTTCTATCGGGCAACATTGAGAAGGAGTTCAGTGAGGAATTTCTTTCCTCGACGAGGATGGCCGAGAAGAGGCAGGAGTTATTGTCTCTCCAACATGGAAGAATATCAATGTGGGAACTAGGGGTCAAGATCAAGGATCTCCTACATTTTCCCCGAATCTCTTTCAAGATGAGGATTCCCGAGCCAGACCTTTAGAGGAGGCACTTCACCCCTCTATTCGGTGCGTGATGACCCCTTTCACCTTACCAACGTACCTGGAAGTATAGAAGAAGGTAGAGATAATCGAGAGGATGCAATCATGTGTAGGTCCACCGCAAGAGAGGAGTCACCCTAAGTTCGTCCAAGAAGGAGGTGATCATTAGTAGATCCCCAGCAATGGGACCTTCCAAACTTCAACCGGAAAGGAGCAGACATTAGCAGGTCCCATACCAATCTCACAATTTTTGCCCGTTTTCTATGAGCTAGGGACCGAGGTGCTTTTCATGTGGGAATCATGGGATTCTTGGCAGACATTTCCCATTTTAGACTCAGTATAGAGGGACTGGCCAGGTTCATCCCCTGCCCCAGAAGTAGTTCCTAGCCCGACCCTTCCAGCAGCAATAGGCTCTAGCCCCTCCAAGGGGAGATGGAGCATGTGGTGGCCAACCACAAGGAGTTCCTCATTGACCCCAACTAGGACATGGTTGAGGAGGTGGACGCTAACCGAGAGGAAGAATAGTGTGGCATAGATAGTTGAATGCAACAGAAGCGACAACCATAGTAAGGTCGGAGATTGAGAGAGATTTTTTCGGTTTTACTAAAAATTCTCTCGTTTATATTTTTGAGTGTCACACTCCTTTGTTGAAACTCATTCTCTCCCATGCTTTGGGCCTGGACCTTGTTTTTCATGAGTCTATAATGATAAGTTGTTTCCATATTTCCTATAAATGTGTGTGAAGAGTCATAACATGTGGGGATAGGAGGTAATGATCCCTAATCGAGACGCATTAATGTGGATGCTATTAAACCCATGTAGGTGAGTCAGTTCCACCTAAAGCGGATAATATCTTGACATAGGAGAAGGAATCACTCAGGGCATCTGTTCGGGAAATTTATTGTGGTTTTGTATGGTGTTGGGGGAAGTGTATGTTTGGAAAATCCTAATATATGGATGTCGTAATAAATAATTCCTTATTGATATGCATTAATTTGGATGCGATTAAACCCGTTCATGTGAGTTAGTGCTAATTAAAGAGGATAATATCTCGATATGGGAGAAGGAATTCCTAACTCATATAATTAGGGTTGTCGTTTGTTTCCTGTTATGACGAGATCCCTGAGAGGTATCTTGCAGAGTTCTTCTTCAGATCTATTCTTTCTTCTGGGTTGGTTTTTAATTCTTGAGGACGAGAATGTTTTGTGAGGCATATGATGTAATGGCCCGGAACCCTCCGGTCCAATCCTTTGATGAAATCGATATGGTCAACACGACGCACGTTATAATAATAATTTTTTACACTGATGATAACATAAAAATATGTTAAATAATAATGATGATGACATAAATTGTGTGATTAATAAAATTAAAATGATAATAATCCAGATAAAATTATTTTATGTGTGTTATTATTATTGATGATGTGAAGTGGGAAGGTGTGTGACCCATTAGACGTTGATAAATGAAACATTCGTTTTATTATCTATAGAGTAATTGTTGAAATTAAATTTGAAAAATAATAATGGGTGTTGTGTTATTAATATTATTCATAATATTAATAATATTGAGATATTAATGAAATGAGTCATGGTATTTATTGTAAACTAATAAATGAAGATGCACAATGGAAGCATGGTGGTGCGTTAATAAAATTAAAGGTGAGTTCTTTATTATTTTTATATTAAATAATAATAATATTGGTGGCGTAAAAATATGTTGGGTTTATTAAATATAATGGTTTAAATTTTATAGAAGTGGTTTCAATTTAATCAATGTGAAATAAGAATAAATAGAATTTATTAAACAAATTGAATGATGTTATGCGAAATTGACGTAGCATGGTCAGATTCAGATATCCAACGGGGTGGATTAACGTGGCCAATGAAATTAGTGTAAATATAATCATTATTAAAAAATAATAATAATGGTAATGAGTTAATAAAATTGGTTTATAAATTGTCATTATTGTTGAGAAATAATAAATATCAATGATGGCGTAAAACAATGTTCGAGAGGTTAATGAAATTAAATGTAATAAAAAGTTGTTGAATATGTATGGTATATTAAGGTTGTTTTGTCATTTAACTTAATTAAATGAAATGGATTTGAGTCACATGGAATTGTTGTGCATAGGTTCTCCGCAAAGTGAAATATGAAATTAATAATATTGTTAGTTTAATATTATTATAATACAATTAAATTAAAAATGGATAAAAGGCAAGGGAATTAATAATATTTCTATTATACATGAGGCTCGTGGAGAATACTTTCTTTGTATATATTATATAACTTATATAATATTTATATAATATAAATTAAAACAATCAATGGATGTAATAAATAAATCAACCCATGAAGGGGGGCGTGTTGTTGTTGTACATGAGGCGCATAAGGGGTTTATTTTTTCCTTTAAATAAATAATATTCATATAATGATATTATTATTATAATAATTGAAATAAGGGGGTGGCACATGGTGAGGAGGGAGTTCATGTGTGTTTCCTTTCCCCCCTTGAAATGAGTAAATTGATATAATTAATTATATTATAAAATATCATTATTATCGTTTTGGTCGAATAATCTTAATTAGATTGTAACTTCTTCATACGGTGTCAGAATGTTGAACTGTCTGTGATACTATGACCCTGAAATTAATATAGTAATTTTAATACCAATGATGAATATATTTTTATGAATTTTTCCTCAGGTCAAATAATTGCCTAATATTAATTTATTATCATCATTTTTATTAATAATCGTGGAAATCGCGCGAAGTTTTGTTTGTTGACCAGTCAAGTAGCATAACTGTTTTACGGTTACGATGCGTATTCATTAATTCACACCGAATTTGATTTTCCTTTCCTTTTCATATGATATAGAGGTTTACATATTAATTTCGGACCCTTCTTCTCCACACGACAACACACCTGGATGACTGAGAAGTCATCCTCCTAACATATTCATCCGGACTCCGGTCATCGATCCATCAGTGACTGCGAAATCCTATCAGCGAGGAGAACATCATACACCATATTCTGTTCCCTCTTCTTCGACTTCCCCTCTACAGTTTCCAACCAAGGAGACTACTGATAATTGACTAGAACGACGGTCTTTGACAATGACTCTAAAAATGTATTTTAAACCACTGTTCTTGTATTCTCTTTCTGATCCTACTTCTCCCATTTTCATTCTATGCTAAGTAATGTGATTTCCATGTTGAGGTAGTTTCTTGTGTTGTTTAATTGGTAGTGCTGCAGTTTCATTGGTGGGTGCAGTGGTTCTGGGAGATTCCTTGTGATCGTGGTGGCCGTGTTCATAGAAAGACATCAGAACATGTTGAGGTAGTGATCATACCTTCGTCTCTCTAAATTGTGCATCATGCGGGGTGGGTGTCCTTTTTTTATGTGAAACACATTTGAAATAGTTTAATAAAGATAATAACTGCCTTATATAACGGGGATGTGATGTTTGTGAATGCAGTTACTTTTTTTATATCCTATGATATTATGTTGTGAATTGAATGGGATTCTGCTTACTAAAAATCATGGTCGTTGGGGGCCTTTTCTTACGCAATTAAATTTTTCCCTCTCCTTCATGATTTTTTTATGGATGGATTTTTTTTAATTTGCAAATTGATTAATCACGTAATGTTGGATGATTAAATACCTAGAACCCTTGTGTGATCACACCAGATGAAGAAATTGAAATAATAAACATGTGGGTGCTGGTTAGGGTTTATTTATGTGAAAGGGGTGTTTTGTGGGTTGTTGTGGATCGGGTGAGTAGCGGGCTGCGAATGGCTTGGTTGTGGGATGGTGTGAATGCTACGTTGGTGATGGGCAGTGGGGCTGTGATAAATGGAATCAAAGGGATGATGATGTACGAGTTTCAGTGTGATTGTGGTTATGGTGGTTGGCAGCGGGGCTGCAGGGATGGATTTGAATGTGAACGAACTATGGGTTGTGAATAATAAATAAAATTATAAGAGTTAATGAATGTTGGGTAATGGTAATGGAATGGGAATAATAATCAATGGGGTTGTTTGGTTAATAAGAAGGGACGTTTTTGTGTTTCTAGTGTTTTCTTAAGTTGATTTGTGGATGGTAGGATTATTTTTTTGAACGCATGATCTGGTTTGGTCATTGATAGTATCTCTATAAATATGAAACTGATAAATAGATCTGTTGAAACATGAAAACATTAAATGGGGTTTTGGGATTGATTGTTTTTCGCATTCTATTGTAGTAGCTGTGTAAAGGCATGTGCTCAGATATTTGTGTAGAAGCCATCGGATGGGCTGAGTGTGCTCAGATCTTTGTGTAGAAGCCTTAGGATGGGCTGAGTGGTTGTTATACTTATATAAATCTATATGTATTATGTTTCTTTACACACCCCAGCCATGTCGAGAACTATGTGCCGAACACCCGAGGGATGGTGTTTGAGATTGTCAAACATCGAAAGGATGGTTGGTTACTATTCTTCCCTCTTCTCTCTCTTCCAGGATCTATATCCCAAGTTCCTTCAGGAAACATATGACAGATGTTTTCCAAGAATCTTCGGGATGAGGTGTGATATGTTCCCATGTGTCTTCGGGATGAGATGTGGTTAGGGACGAGGATTGTGTGACGGAGGGATGTGATTTGAGATGGCCGAGGAATGTGTGTCGGAAGGTTACTATGAGCTTCGTATGGCCAGGTTGCGACACTAGCTCGAGCTTTGTATGGCCAAGTTACGGCACTAGATCAAGAATAGGGGGAAGCATCAGAGCATTAGGCGTGAGGGATTGAGAAGTATCCAGTGGGTAGGTGGTGCGGGTTACCCAAACATTGATAACATTACTACTATACTCTATTGACTTTTGTAACTTGGTGAGTGTGACTGTTGAGGCTAGGTTGATATATTCCTTTCTAGGTTTTGGCTCTTCTATTTTCTCACGGGGCATTAGGATGTCTCCCCACTTGTGCATGAGAGATTTAGGTTTCCCTACTGCGTATACTTGTATTATCTCCCTATGTTTGCATTCAAGTTTTCAAGAGGACTACAGGGACTGTGCGGGACCTTACTAGTCAGGCAGGGGGAGTTGTTGTTGTTTGTTGTTGTTGTTTTCCTTTACTTTTTCATATAGTACTTTAGATCTTTTCTGTACTTGTACTTTTGTTTTAGTATTGTATAAAACATCTATATGGGTTTGGTTTTGGGTTTATTTTCACTTACATGTTTATTTTTCCTTTTGGTGTTTGACTCATCCTATTTCCCGATCATAAATAATAAAAAGGGAAATGCCTCTGATATTTGTGAAAACTCATACCCTTGGTGTAGTAGCCACTCTAGGGCCTACTAGAGGCAGGACTTGGGGGGTCATTATCTCTCTTTCAACATTGCCAGCTCAGGAGGGGCATCTTTGGTGGGAGGGGGTCGTGACAATAGGACTATTAATCCAATAACTAAACCATTATTATTTTATTAAAATGTTTCTAAAATTCCTCCCAATGTTCTTTATATTCAATTTATATGATTTCTACTGGTTTACTAATATTTAGTGTCTTTTTATTAGTGGTTCTCTTAGGAGGGATGATTCAAGATTATTTGGTCGATCTATCTTTTCCCTTTTTATTAAATATATTTTATATTTTATAACCTATAGTAATGTTTTTCATTTTAAATATTTTAATAATAAACTAATGTAAGAATTATTATTAATAAATGAATTATTTTTATTGTATTATGTGTTTTTATTTCAAACTAGTATTTCATATAAGAGGTAATTACTTCAAAATAATTTTTAATAATAATTTCTATGTTATTATATCAATCAAATGAATTCTTCGTGTTTCCTAATTAATATTCTCATCAATATATGTAAATAAAATAATTTGGAATTCCAATGATATTTGTAATTAGCTATTTTGATTAACCCCTCCTCTAATTTGATATATCATTCAAAGAAAAGTATCTAACATTGAATATAAAAAATGGAGTTCATTCATTTTGATATAAAAATCATTTTTCAACATGTACAAATTTTTAAAATAATTTTTTATAATATGAAAAATGGGTTTTTGAGATAAATATCATCATTACAGATCCCATTCAATACTATTTTATTCACATTAATTTGAAATACTCATATGTTTATTTGGATATCAACTACTAAGAAGATCATTGGAGTATCAATTCTTCTAATCAATGAAAATTTCTATTCATCATCAATGCCAAAAAAACATAAATGGTCACTATTCATAGTTAGGGTAAATATATATATTATATGGTTGAGAACATATTCTTAATAAGGGTAAAAATAATCAGCAACTATTGAATGTCACATGTGATTAAAATAACAACCTATGGATGTGATGACATAATCAATGTGATCGAGCATAGCATAATATAATTTATACACATTATTGCATGGATCATTAATAATGAAACATATCATAAATATATATTAATGGAAAGGGTCATATGAATCAATAATTATGATCCAGTTTATGTAAATAATTTTATAAATAACATTTAAATCACATTGATAGCATATAAAAATTATGTTTTTCATTTTTGGTCAACCGTCTTTATTACACATTTTATACCATTGGCCTAAATAAATAAAACCCAAAAAAATCCACAGTAGAAATCCTTGGATAAATACATCATTATTTCTTATATTGAAATGGATTATTATAGAATGAATTAGAGTTTAATATAAGTGAATTAATTGATTAAGCAATGTTAGGCTCACCCAAAGGGTATTTATTAGCACACATCATATAATATATTTTGATCTCATCTAGAAAAATCTTTGTGTACCCATCATTAATGTTATTTCACGTTCATGAAAATATATATAGGATAAACTAGTATATAAGTTATGTCTTTATCACTTGGTGCTATCTCGGAAAACCTATCATATAAACTATAAGAAGAGCACCAAATGAAATCTCGTTTCACCCATTATATATGTTGTGTTGGGATAAAACTTTGCTACCGGGGGGAAACAATAATATATGTTGTATCATGATAAAATTGGATATTCAATAATCAATATCTTCTATTCATGAATAAAAAAATTGGAATCATTCCATTTTTGACATAATCATACACATTGATCATTCATTTCTGATCCACCCATGGAAAAGAAACAGGTTTGATATCAATATAATAGAATTTATTGATGATGAATAAGGTTACTATGAACACCACATATCCTATGTAAAGTGTATGGACCTTCATAGATTGTTATAATTTATGAATTTAAATACAATTAAAATGATATTAAAAATTTAGCTGAAGAAAACATCCTTTTTGTTATAAAAATAAAATTTAAAAAATAAATGTTCACAAAATTTTGTGAAAATAAATTCCCATTAAAATATCATATTGAATATTAAAAATGATTATTTAAAAAATGATCATAATTCTGGGCGAATCCATTCATGATTTAAATATTAAATATAATAATAGTTTCCAAACATTGTGTATAATGGGTCAATAGTGACCTATTTGTAATCTATAATGAAATAAAAACTATACATATGTTAATATAATTCCAGATGATTTTTAAAATAGCCATATTTTTATATTTATTTTTATAAATAAAAATAAGAAAAATATTTAAAAAATGATAAAATCGATTATAAAAAATGATGATAACAATAATACTAGATATTTATCGCATGAAAATGAATTTCATGGGGTTTATTTGATCAATAAAGGAAAGAAATTTAGATAACAATTTTTAACCAGATATACTACAATTGTATAATAAATATATTTGTTTAATATAATATGATAATATGGCGTTACCTATAGGAACATCAAAAATAAAAGATACATAAGAAATCTTTATTTCTAGATAATGCCTTTTCCAAATTAGTATCCCTTTGATCATAATTTCGATGACTGAATAACATCAAAGGAATCTTTATAAACCATTAAAACTTGTAGATTCATGATATAACATCTGAAATGTTCTATATATAAACCTAAAAAATTAATATAGGTGTATATCGTAATTATATGTCTCAATGAAATAAAATTTTAGATGAAAAAACATTACAAGGAATCTATAATTGAATTTGAGAATTAATAAATGAATATATTATATGTATCAAATATACATCGGTATAATTATTTTGGAAGAAATAATTATAAACATAAGTCATTACAGTCATAAAATAAAAAACATACATAAATGAAGATGTAATATAAACTAATTAAAAGAAATTGATATATGAAATTATTTACAACAAGATACCTTTATGTGGACTCCTATTGGATTATGTAATTCAAGCTAAAATTTATAATAAATTTATGTATGAATTATTCATGACATAAAATCTAAAATCATCTATATATACATCAAAAATCATAAATTTGTGGTGATTATGGAATTTTTTAAACATTAATAAAAGTGATGTGAGAAAAAGTTACATCTAGAATATAATATAAATTTAATTCCTTTAAATAATGACTAATAAAAAAATTTAAATTATTATATTTATTTTGAAAATTTTATAATTTTAATACAATATAAATAATTTATTTCATTTAATTATATCAATGAAATATTTAAATACATAATCTGTTATGTCAACACCCTGGGGTTTTAGGACATTCAGTTCAATGTTTAAAAATGGATTTCATTTGAGGCTGAGTTCAAATAGGGCATTATTACATCATCTATAGAAAAATAATCTTCCAATAATTATAATTTTGATAAATAATGTAAACATTTAAAATCCTTAATGAATTATGAACTACATCACAATCATATAGAAGACATATCATATGAACTCATTAGAAACATTTCCATTTTCAATTAATTATTATACAAAGATGGTTAGTATTAAATTAAATGGAAAAATTGGTCACAATATCTTATGTATCATATTTTTTTAAATTCATTTATATATTTAATCAATGTGATTTGGTGATGAAAAAAGGATCACATCACATCATGGAGGCGGTAACCCACACGTACAAATGCATGTCTATAACATTTATCAAGAACAAATATGGAGAGAAATATAGTTATATATTAATATATTACAGTGATAAATATTTCAAATATATAATAAATAATTCATAAATATCACATATATTCTTTAAAATTATCTATATTATCACATATGTAAAGTTTTATCAAATACTGAATGATGTCAATTTTGAATAAGGTACTCTTCCTTAAACATGAGTGAAATTCTCATATTGACCACTAAATGTAATGATATATTGGGCATGTGATATAAATATTAATAATTATAATTATGTTACAAATATTATATATAATGTATTAATCCATGATTATAGCTGTCCTAAATAAATGGGGAGGGAAAATTAATTACATCAAATTGTGAGGTGATTGTTTTTCGTAGAAATTAACGATGGTTTCATTTACAATAGTATTGATGAAAGTATATATTTTGGTTGTACCATTAACTTTATAACCTCAAATCTTATGGTATATAACAGTTTCATTATATCATAATAATTTTACTATATTTTACATATGTTGATGAAGAAATACACATAAATTTTTTGTTATGATTGGAATTATTCTTCAATATAACTCCTTTAGTTGACACTAAAATCCATGACTGGGTGAATATATAATAAAACAAGCGGATCTTGATCCTGGGTAGGGATGTAAAAATGATATTTGGGATTAGGTTGGATGATCAAAATTTTCATGAACCATATCGGATTCTGTGGTACCTTGGTACTTGAACTTACACTAACATCTCCCAAAATGCATTCCAAATTCCCATAGGTTTAAAAAATTAATATTGAATCAGAAAATATGATGGTTTGAATGAATTTTCCACAAACACAATTGAATAATGATATACAATTCATTTTTCTCAAACAAAAAAAATCTATATGGAGAACTATATCTTGATGTCAAACATGTATAAAAAACCCAATGTACAACCACAGTGTACCAAAAAACAGGATAACTACCCATGTACTAATAGAAAATACTACTCAATATTGAAGGTCAAAATCAACAACCACCATCATGTGGTTCTTCCCATTCACAAACATGATTACATGAAATCTATATACACCCAAGGTCCCATGTGGAGTCTGATCTAAAATCATATTAGTGCATCAATAAGAATCCATAATAACGTTTCTCAGTTGAATAACACAACAAAATATTAAATTTATAATTATAATGAATTTCTGTTCAGAACCATATTCCTAAAAATTCATGAATTATAATTGAATCAATTGAAATATTTCCCAAAAAAAATTCAAAAAAAAATTATATAAACAATTTTTTTAAAAAACCCAAGGCTTGGGTAAATTGTTTTACAATAATGGATTATATATATATATCAAAATAATCACAAGGTAATAACATGGTCATCTGCCAAGAGGTATGATAGTTTTAGGTTATGGGATCCCAACATAATTTAATAATGACAATGTTAATGTGAACATAGATCTCGTTGACACTAGTCCGAGAGTACGTACCAACATCCCACTAAGGATTATACATTACAATCAATTTCTATTATAATACCCATTACTAATGAATTCCCATACTACTATGTTTGTCCCTAACACCTCACTTACAACATAGGATAACCATTTATCAAAAAAAATCAATCATGGTAAATTTAATTCAAAATAGTTCAAAATATAATTATTTTAATTCATTCTTTTTCCATATTCCAAATTCCATTTTAAAACTAAATCAATTTTTTATTAAGTTATAAAGTTATTAGTATAAAAGAACCATTTTCTATCAAAAAAATTATAACATTTTTCAAAAATTAAAATTTTAAATTAATTTCATAATTTAAATTTACCAATTACATTTCATTGTTATATATTTACAAATTGACCAAAAAAATTCAAAAATTTACCCCCAATTCCCAAATTTCAATCCAAATCAAATTTAATTATTAAAATTCTTTTTAATTTGTTTTTTAACAAAAAAAATAATTTAAATAAAAATAAAATCAAATAATTTAATATATATCAATCAATTCTAGGTTAAATAAATTGTAAAAAACTAAATGGAACCACCTAGATTAGGATCATTGGATTATGAATCACAATGGTCTACATAAGAAAATATAATAATAATGGTATAAGTAAAGATCAATGAATTAACCCTATATATGTGATCAGAAAAAATAGGGATAATATCCTATAATTCTGTATAGATCTAATAAATCCTAGGGTGGAGAGGATAAACGTTTGAGAGATAGAAAAAAATTGAGAGGAACCCTACAAGGAATGGAATGAATGACGATCTCCCAGATTCTATCATCCATGAAGAGGGTTTGGAGGAGCCATAATCAGGCCACAACAGAACCATAGTCTTATGAAAACATTATAAGTCGATTTAGGCTATATATGGGGTCCAAATGAGTGGGGTTTAAGGAATTGTTATCTGATTTTCAGATAAATTAAATGCCACATTTATGGATAGGTAGGAAAGTCCACATAGATAGACAAACCATGATACCTACTTGTAGATCCCTGTTAATGGTGATTCATGGTATATCTTTGGAGGTTGAACAATTTTTCAATTAGTGTGCAAACAATGAAATCCCACAATACTCGAATTTTCACATTTTTTCACTAGCATGTCACATGGTATGGAAAAATTGTGTCACTATGGTGCATATCACAAAAGCCCCTTAAAAGTCTCAAAATTTGACCAGAAAAACTCCTAAATGAAACCCAAACAATGAATGATCAATAATGTTGTTTATGTATACTAGAATAACATTAAAGGATGTTATAAAATCCCCACAAATGAAAAGTTTGTCCCCCGAAAGCGTATTAAGAAGCTCTCATTTCAAAAATATGGGGTCAATACTCGCTCACTAGTGCCTCCCTCCAAAAAGTGTCATAAGAATCATAATCATGATGACATATCACTAACACCAAAGGTATCATCCTCCCATAAAATACTTTTATTTGAGAATCAACTATCCTGATTGGATTATCAGTCACATATAAATTTTTCTCGACATCATGATCACTCCATCTCAGATCATGAGATGGATTAGAAAGATACTTTTGTAGATGATATACATAAAACACAATATTTATCTATTTCAAATTTGGGGTAAGTTCTAAATGGTTGGCCTTATTTCCCATATACTCATATACCTCTACATCGCCACAACATATATAGCATGTTTCCCTTTCCCACCATGACTGTGATGTCCCAAATAGGATGAATCATTGATGAACAACATGTCACCAACTAAAAACACCAACAGTCTTTATAATAATAAAATCCAACTGACTATAGATCATCATCCCATTCTCCACTAAATTCATTAACATTGGTACGTAGCGTATTCTCAATAATTAATATATAATGTACTCTTTTTCTTTATGAATTTTGATGGTATGTTGTTCTTAAATGGACCTAATATCACACTAAATCATGGAGGACTCTCCAAAAAAATAAGTGAAACCAGGATCCATATACTATAACAAATATTCCTATGTGAAGATGAATAATCTATTTCAGATATAGATTTACTTGGTCATCAACTATTTTTGTATCCTAAATGTGTATAAATTGTGATGATTTGGTCAGCCAATTGATCATGAACCATATCACATTCTCAAATCTATGGGTAAGAGGCATCCAAACAAAAAAATTACATAGATATTTCATCCCACATCTATCGTATCACTGAGAGTGGATAAAATGAACTTTCTAGCCTTTAGTTCACATACTAGACATAAAATATTATATGACAATGAGATAAAAACACAACAATACCTAATCTTATACCATGGAACCAAAATTTTCATTGCATGTAAAATATCAACTATGTTGTTCCATGGTGAACTACCCATTGGTAATATTGGAATACCCTGATCATATCCTTCATTATTGATAAAGGTATATGAAATGATTCTAATGACATAGAATACCCTCCATGTTGATTATCTAAACATTAATGGTCTCCCCACAACAATGAATATCTCTATAACTAAAAAATTCTTCATAAATATATTATTCACTATAAATCATCTCAAGTGGAGAATATGTTATATAGATACTAGAAAGTGGAACATCATCCCCAAATTCTCATTCTCCAATATGAAACTATTGTAATAGATCCACCATGTTCGACTACTTAGATGAATCTTTCATTTCCTAGTTATGATGTTTCTCTCTCAACACATATATAATGAGATTACCATTCACCAAGGTATACATACATTCAAATTCAAAGCATTTAAATAATTACCCCCTTATCCTATGTTGGATATTAAAATTATATTTATATAAGATATAACAGAATATATTATTGTAGAAATACATGGTAAACCATTTTCAAGAATGGTAATTGTACCAACTCTTAGTTGTGTGCATTACAACTATAATGTCATGGTTATGGGATAGAAAATTCTTCTCACAGGGACTAAGATGACAGGATCCAAAACAAATTACATGATCTCCCTACATATGAAGTCAACCAGATCCTGAACCGGAAGAATCACAGAAGACCACATTTCATAGTCAAGCCCCTAAAAAAGTCAACATCAGTGTTGTAGTCAAAATATTGATTAGGTCCCCACAATAATTATAATACATCTCATCCCAATCAATCATTTCTCCCTTCCGAGATAAAGATTTTGTTAAATAATTCAACCTTGATATGTTCATTATGAACTAGTGATAATACCCTACTAAACCCAAGAATCTATGAATCCCGAAAAAAATTCATGGTTTTAACCATTTCATAACTGGCTTAAACTTTTTTGGATCAACCTAAATAACACATTATGAAAACTTTTTTCCCCAGAACATCACTTCCAAAATGCATAAATCACATCAGAAAACATTGGAAAAATGTTTTTAATTATCAACAATTCATTAACTGCTCTTGGATGACACACATGATACTCCTTAGATTTAGAGTAAATGAGGATGTGATAAATAAATATTACATTGAAAAAATAATGATAATAATGTAAGATTTTATTTTGTAATTCCACATAGACAAAAATATTTTTTTAGAATAAAATGCATTAAAAGGTACTCATAATTGATGTACCTACACTGAAAGAAAGTTTTATTTATATCGTATTCATTTACTCTCAACTGATGGTAACCATAGTAATGATTAATATTTTGAAACCAGCTTTCCCTTTTCAATTAGTCAAACAGATCATAAATCCATGTAAAAATATTACAATTATATACCTTGAATCTATTATGTTTTCGATAATAAATGAAAAGTTATGGTGGCCCATCATAATTCTTATCTAATATAACTAGTTCCACCAAAGGAGACACACCCTTGAATATATATCCTTTCATAATAGTTAATACAAAATAGTCTTTATCTATTTCATTTAAAAAGATTTCATATGATATCCATGAATAACTACTGTTTATGTACCAGATACTAAATTTATAGAAAACTCTTTCTTCAAAACAAGTATTAAAATAGAGAAGTAAGAAGGAAAACAACAAGACACACGATGACTACTAGTGGGAAATAAATGATCAAATATTTCTATGTTAAATCAAAAGAGAAAACAAATATTACATTCCATTACAATAGATAATATGTTTCATATCTACTAAACCATAGGTCCAATTATCCACTATAGTTAGGACACTCCCCATCAGGTCTAGTGACAGAGACTCACCGAAGATAGCATTGAGTTTGTTCATTGATTGAACTGATCCAATCTATCCCAAAAATAACTTAATATGGATTAATTTCATGAAAAATAAATCCATAAACTTCATCTATATATTATAAAATGAAGTCACTAGATTGAATATAGATACCCTTTTCTCTCTTTGTTTGAATGGGTGTTTTAATATAAACCTAATAAGATAAAAGCTATATATGAATATTTATTTTATTGAACATAACAGTTGATATAATCAAATTATATTCACTAATATCAAAGATATTAATAACTATTGATGATGATATATTGATGGTACCTCTCAAAGTTGTTAGACCCAGAACTACTTCTTCTTAAGACACATACACTACATAAAGAAGTGTTATTCTGGATGCTTTTGGTTGAAACCCCTTTATTTGTGCAAAATATAATTGAACCAAAATTTTTTACTTGATAATTATTTTCATTAATATTTAATAATAAAATAAATATGGAAAAACTATTTCATGTGACTTGTGAATCTATAAGAGAGACATATATTGGGTTCCTCAGTGAAAACCTGTTTCGAATGACCTGGTTTCCCACTCTGGTATAAAATCAAAGGGACTCTACTAGGAACTAAAGGAGGTAAAGATTAACACTATGATCGAGAAAAGACATGAGAATCAATAGCCTTTATCCATTAATGGTAACTTAGACTACCACTATGAGAAGAAGGAACACCCAATAACACTAACATTCCACACATGACTTTTTTGACCCTAAAAAATCTATCAATGACATCATCATATAAATAATACATCAACAAGAAAACATGAGAAAAAATATTATTCCATATTCTCATCTCCAAAAATCATGTATTGATATTATCATTTTAAAAAATCTCTCACGTGATCTATTTTTGATCAGTAATGTAATTTTTACATGTTATTAGCGTCTTTTCATCCTTCTCACCTGTGAAAAAATAAATTTCTAGGGAAAGCAACATTAAATATATATATAACGTGTCATTTAAAAGATATTTAACATTATTAAACACTAATACCTAATGATTAATCTTTATAACTATATAGTCTGACCGTATCTTTTTCATCCCCACTAGCATGATGAGGGAAAAAACCACCATTATTTAATTAGGTTTCTCCAGGAACTTAATAAAATTCTAAATCCTACTCAATATATCTTTATCCTAATGAGGTTCATTGGAGACTTTGATACCTAGTGGATATAAGTGAAGGAACTTATATGAACCATTTTTTATGTTATCCCTCGTAGTTTATGTAGATGCATCATGGACAGAAATTGTTGGGGGTGCCTTTCCCATGGAATGGACATTACAGACAATCACCTCATCCTAACTCGAGTACATGATATTATTTAATCATCATGGTTCATAAAAACTTTAATGATGGTTTCAATATGCATTTTTTGTTATAGGGATGTTGCTAAAAAAACATAAAAAGATAATATTGATAATTAAATATTAGCACTCAAAAAATGCAACTAGAGAAATTAATCATAATAGATAGATAGACATGATTTGGACTTCATGTTATCAAATTCAATAGAATGTAAATGACTAGAAATAATCATCATGAAATACTTCCCAAACCACCCCTTGTGACATAATTATTATTGTTGTGAGATATTTCCATGGACTCAATATAAATTGCCTCTTATATCCTGACAAGATTATTAAACTACATACTGACATTAAGTAATAATCTTTAACCCCCCCCCTTGATTCCACATCATATTGACCTAGTCCGGAGACCCTAAGACCATAATACCTTATCTGGTAATGACATCAAATAAAGTGTATTCCCAATCCTCAATTTTTGGATAATTGAAGATAACATCACACAATATAATTGTCTGAATAAATTGTCCCCAATCAAACAGAATCATGATATAATGTCATTATAAAAAAATAAGAACTCTAGAAGGAGAATAGTCCCTGAAGTGAAACTAGTTTAAAAACATTAATGTATAAATCCAAAGTACCAAAAAACTAGATAACTACCAATGTCCCAATAGATAATATAACTCAATACCAATGATCAATAATGACCACCCCTCCAAGTGGTCCACTCTCAATGCTTAAACCTAACAATAGGAAATCTATAAATTCTTATAGGAATATGTAGGGTGTAGATAAAATCCTATTAGGGTCTCACAATGGATTCCATAGTAAGACTCAATAATTTTTAACCTACTGAAACAATGAATTTAAAATAAGTTGGAATGTAATTCCAAAAAAAATATATTTAAAACAAATCAAGATTTACAATTGAAATTATGGAAATATCTATAAATAATATCATTACAAACCTTTTATATAAAACATTTTATTTAAACTCCAAAGGAAAGTTTAAAACAGTAGATAACAATGGAATATATCAAAAAATAGTAATAATGGGGAAACATTGTCATATTTCAGGATGTTAGATTGATCCAATTTTTGGGATCCTCTCACACATATATAATGAAAATTAAAATTTGAAATGAAATCACTATGATATTTGTCAAAGAGGTCTTGAAGACATCCCATTACTGATTATACTTTCAAATTAGTTTATATTAGTGTCGTACAGTTCCAATCAATTGTTATGAAATATCTATCCTAATATTTTTAAACAAAATAACTCACTATCTACCTAGAATTTCATGTTTTCAATCAATAATTAATTTAGTTTAATTTTTTTTAAAATAATCAAAATACCACAAACCTATTTATTTCCAATTCATATTTGGTATATTTTATTTAAAAATTTGGATTCTAATAAATTCGTTATATTTTCTAAAATAAAACGTCCTCGATTTTATTAATGAATTTTATAATTTTCATCATAAATAAAAATTTTAAATCAATTCACCCTATAAATTTAACAAATATAATTCCAAAATTAAATTTCAAAATATTATTTTCACAATTTTCTTTCTAATTTACACAAACACACACCGATTAAATTAGATTGGAGGGTTTCCCCATTTTCATGCACAATCAAACTAAAATCTATATTTCTCTAGAATTGGGTTATTAACAATACACTTTAAAGTAATTATAGATAAAATAAGGAAATTTAAGTTATGTTATGAAATTTTGTGTTAATTTTATTGGAAAATTTTAATTGGAAAAAACTAAATTCAAATTATGGGATCACGAATCACAAATCCCTATATAGAAAAAATAAATAGATAAAACTTGAATCTATGATCCATGAATCATTCATAGATTCCCGATCTGGAAAAACAGTACTAGTTCTCCTATCAAACTAGAGATCTAATAATCCCTATGGAGGAAAGGTGAAGAGTTGGAAGATAGATAATGGGAATATGAATCATACTAGGAAATGAGAGAATGAATATATCTTTTTATCAATATTCTATTGTGAGAGTTTATAAGATACAAAATATTCCCTTCAGATCTTCACTATCCTAGGAACATCTTCTAGGGTGAGTTAGGGTTGATTTGGGTTCTAAAGGGTGGTTTGGAATTTTTAACAAAATTTTCATATTAATTAAAATTCATGTTCATTTTTGGTGGGGATGGGATGCATGGTAAGAAAAACCATTTTCCCAAGTCCTTAACTATAAGGCCCCAGCCTTAAACCTTACGTAATATTGAATTAAATGAGTAATTCACATTGAGGATCTTTTCAGGTTTAGAGTTTTAGAGAATTAGGACATAACTATTACATCTCAAAAGATTACAAAGTAGTCGCTTCTACTAAATTTCCATAAAATAAAAACTCTTTAAAAGAAACATGTATAGTTCCATGTTTTAGGTAGCATGGCTTTCCCTTGATCCCATCCTTGACCCTATTTCATGCTATGTCCTATGAAAAACATTTCAAAAACATGGGATGTGCATAAAATGCTCAGTAAGGGATATAAAAAATATGGAAAGGAAACATGAGTTCCTATATACATAAGAATGAAATCATACATTACCCATAAAACAAAGGAACTTTAACATACCCCTTCAAACCATGAATAAATCATAGAAATCATAAGACATAAAGGTAACTTGAGGCATTCATAACATTCTTACGTAGGGAGTAACCCTCTTGGTTACGTTTGGAATACCCATCACAGTATATTCCCTAAATCTCGTCGGAGAAACCTTAACGTTTCACTCCTTCGCGTTACCCAATGCATTGGAGAGCTATATCGGGCTCACCCGCCCTTAGTTTATCACGGAACCACCCATTTTCATAACAATGCCGAAGAACCATAACATAAATGTATCACATAAAACATGCATAAAGGAAACATAACATTTCTACATTTCAATCACAATATAACATTTTAGTATATTGAAATAATGAATCTATTCAAAAAGAAAGCATTTCCAAAACCATCTAAAACATTTAATAAAGAGATTTTTGAATCAAAGTGTACCATACCACCTTGAAGCATAAAATTTTAAACCATTAATATCCATATAAATAAATCCTTAAAACCATTTCGAAAACATGGATATTAATAAGAAAAAATAATTAAAACATTTAAAATGATATTTTGGTTAAAGGGGTTTTACCAAAATTAGAGACACTTGAATACAATAATCGAGGAATAACATTTAGTCAGAACTTTATAATATCATGAGAATAAATGGATTCATGATATAATACTCCAAAGGACAGTATATACACCATATAAGAGTGAATTGGTGCATAACAACAATGATCCCTCAATAGAAATGTCAAATGTGATGAAATCCCTTATAAAGAAGGTATCCTTAAATTAAGGACAAATCAATCTCAAAAATATGTGTGAAAAATACAAATAAACCCAATATAAGTGGATATCAAGTGTAAAACAATATAATGTCATTCAAACATATTCAATGGATTACATATTCAATGACTACATGTTGAACCCAAAGAAATCGAAATTGGGTTAAAAAGTTCCCTTGACAGCCTAACGACATCACATCAAAATGAGTTGATGAGAGATAAAAAGTGTATCTCATCACTTGGACATAAAATTTATATCAATAAGGATATATGAGAACATATCCCAACATAACAATATGTAAATTAAAAGACCCAACAAAAGAAGTCTTTTAAAAAAGAGGAGGGTGAAAGGTTCCCTTACCGACTTGGGTATCTTTCAAAACATAGACCCCATGAAAGAAGGACAATAGATCATTGATGTAAATACTCATAAACGAAATTATATTACACAAAGAGTAGAATAATGGATAGTACATACACCAGTCAATGGAATTTGTGGCAAATGTAGCATAAATCTCACGGGAATAAAAGTGAGATGAAAAATCCCTTACGAAAATTCGGCAGCCTAACGGCGCTACTCAAAACATCCAAAATGGATTGATGAGAGGAAATAGGCACTCTCATAATATGAACATAATAAGTAAAGTAGGATTAATATAAAATAACATCCCAATAATATGAAATATGAGCTTAAAGGGAATGACATAAAAGAGTGTACTTAAAAAGAATGAGAGGTGTAGGATCCCTTACCTCGGGTCCGACTTGACTCGATCGTTCTTTAACGTCCTGGATAATAAACTTGAGTTAATTTATACTTGATTAAGAACCTTTTCAAGATTATTATTCCTATTATATCACTTATTTCCATGTTATAAACATTATGTAATCATTAAGTTAATAATGATTGTTTTGTCGATATTTGGTTCTTAAGTCGAAAGTGGACTTCATACAATTACATGTTGTTCGTGTGGTCAAAGGTTCTTTATATCCAAAATGACATTCCTGATTTGAATATCATATATATCATATATATCCCGCATATACATGTATTTATAAAATCACATAATCATTTAGAGCAAAGAAATGAAATGCACCGTTCATGGAGACGGTAAGCCGTACGTACGCATGAACGCTACTTTAATTTCTATGTCGTATTAATGGAATTAAAACTATATGAGAGGTGTGTATATTTTAATTCCAGAATTATATTAATCATTTAGATGTATCATACATCATATATATCCATTATATATATGTACTTATAATAGTACATTACATTTGGGGATAAGAAATGAAATGCATCGTTCATGGAGACGGTAAGCCGTACGTACGCATTAACGCTACTTTCATTTCTATCTCATACTTTAATGGAAATAAATAATAATGATATAGAGGTAAATAATAATTCCAGTATAACATCATATATAATAACATTAAATCCATCCTTTATACGTCCCACGTATGGCATTAACGAATCACATCACTTTGAGGGGGCGGTAGTCCGCACTTCCTAAAACGATGATATCGCGTATACCCATAATGGAAGCCATAAAGGTAAGACACAAATGAAAAATAAGGAAGCATAAGTAAAACATAAACATATTATATATCATATATAAAAATATTGACATCATAATGGCCACCATTGAAGGTGTTAAATGAGTATTGAACAATCATCGTTTCGGGAGGCCGAATTTCTCCATCCACGGAAACCGTATGTTCTTTTACCATTTGATGTAGTTGTGTGAGATTGTAGCTCAAATAAATCTTATAAAAACATCCCAGTATATTTAAGATACTGGTGTTGTTATAAAAGAAGTAAATAAAAAGAGTTTAGGGGGTTGTAGAAGCAAAATAAAAAAAATGAACATGAGAGAATGAATTACCTTTAAAAGTGTAACTCCTTTTGATTTGAGCCTAAAGGCTTCCTTTGAAAGGATTCTGCCCAAAGGGAATCCTCTAGGATGAGTAGAGGGATGTGGAGAGAGGAAATGGGCAGGGGATGGCCGAGCCAAAGGCTTGAGGAGTGTGTGAAATGAGGTAGAGGTGGGGGCTTTTATAAGAGGAGAGGAGGGGCACTCTTGGAAAGTAATGAAATATTACTTTATTTTAAAATGTGTTTCGGTTTTAAAAGGTCCCACATTGATATAATTCGTGGATAAGGTGATAAGGGATCGAAATACACCCATCCAATAAGTTTTGGACATGTGTAGGTCATAGATTTTACATTATCTTCTCATTTTATTTAAATCGTCATACAATGATGTCATCGCTGCATCATTATGATGTCATAAATAATTTAATTTATTTAATGTCTAAAAATTATAAAAAAAATACTATGATGTAGAAAATATTTTTATATTTCCAATTACTGTTTATAATCAAAAATTTTACTTGTTTAACCATACTTAAAAAATGTTTTAGTAAAACAACTCATGTTTGTGTCAATTTAATTTCAACATTAAATAAAAATATATTATTGTCATTTTCCAACTAAAGTGGCTCCATGGGGTCCCCAATTTGGCCCATGGATTTTCTTGGTCGGCCATGACTCACCCAATAGGTGTAGGACAAGTTTCATGGTGTTTTCACATTCTTATAATATCATTTTTACCTTAAATGACACTAATTACCTCTAATCGCGATTAATGAAAAAAAGTTAATATTCACAAAAAAATTATTTTCATCCCATTGAACCACATTTTACATAATAATGACAACCATGTATGTCAGATTTTCAAAATTCAATACACATTAGTGGTAAAATTTCATTTAACTGAAAAATCAGTTTGCTTGATTACCACTTAGTGGTTTCACTATTCATCAAAAATTGGAGTTTTTCAGAAAAATACCAAAACTTCACCCTAAGCTATATTTGATATTCCGAATTCAAAAATGAAGTCTGTTTTACAAAATTCAAAACATGTTAGTCACATTAATTAATTTAATAATTAATTCTCGATGTCAGAGCAAATAGAGTGTTTTTATAATACAATAAGTATCAAAAGATTGACACTAGTTTAAGTCTGATTTCAAAGTGAAATTAATTCCAACGACCACTATTGGATTTAATGGTAAAAATATTTTATAATTTCACTTTAAAACCAATTCAAAATATAATCTAATCATATAAATAAATTAGATTAAAAGGAGGTTTTGAATTAAAATACAACATTTTACACTATTCATTAAAAAAAATGAACATTATCGGAAAGATACCAAAAAATTGCACAAAGTAAAATTTGATGTCCCGATTCTTAATAAGAGTTTTATTTGGTCCAAAAGAATGTATAAGAGTGATAAAAACTATATTTAATGACAGTTCTCCATTAAAAGGCGATAAGTGAACTTTAGTGAAAACTAGGGCATATACGCATAAAATTGAATTCATTCCGTATTTTAAGCCTTTAGCTTTTTTTGGATAAATGTAAAAACATTTAAACACATATATAATCATATTTTAGTTATTTATATCCATTCCCGCCAATACAACGGCTACATGTTAACTACCATTTAAAATAATATTATTTTATTATTAGAGTGCAACGTAAGATTCCCAAGAAACTCGTTGTTGCATGTTGGGTACGCCATCGAGCATAGCATCCCCTTTAAAGTCATTTCAATATTTTATTCACAAATATGGATAAATATGAAATGTCATATTATTTATTTACCTTGGGTGTTACATCCTTCCCCCCTTTTGGGAATTGCGTCCTCGCAATTTTAAAATTGCGTTTGGAAACATCCTTGAAAGTCCCACATCGGAACAAGAGTCAGTAAAACAATCACTTTAAAATAAAGAAAGATAAGTACAGAGGTCACCCGAGTTAACCCATACTAGGACTCCATGTAAGAAAACATGGACATGGAGGAGAAAACATAGGGTCATGTTCTGATAGAGAGTGATAGATAACATGTTTAGGAGAAAGTTAACAATAAGAAAATCACAAACTTGTGATGGGTTAAACGGTGTTGGGTTCCCCAGTAGGAAAAGTTAATAGACAACCTTTTTGTTTTAAGTTACTTTTTATTGAGGAATTTATTCATAAGGAAACATAATCACTTATCATGTTGACTTTCAACTTTTACTATATTCCTTAATCAAACTCATATTTTTTTCAAAAGACGAGTATTTAGGGAGACTTGTTCGCATTAAGAGTACTATAATCAACTTCTAGAGAATCACCTAATCCACAAAAGATAACTATATACATCCCATTTCTTTAGGCTTTAACCAAAACCAAAACCAAAAAGGTTATTACAAGGTCAGATAATCCAGAAAAGGATAACCCATTAAAAAGAAAATCTATTTTTAATCTCCAAAAGTTTTCCTTCAAAAACCAATGTTCAACGAGGACCATTATATAATCAATTTATCTATAAAATTCTTCAAAGTAAACCAATATAAGATTGAAACACAAATATTTGAAGGATTTAGTCGCATAGTCTTCCAAGATAAATCGTAACATTTATCTCCAAACAATATCAATTTCTCCTAATGTCTCGTTTTGAAAAGTAATTAACCTAATCACATATCCTCCATGATAGGTTAATCATTTTCATAAATAACCCAAAATAAACTTACTATTAATTCATAAAATCATATAACTAAAAAGAATCGGTCAAACTAACCAGGGACTTCACGTAGTCCAGTGGTAGGAGATAAATACCAGTCGCACTTTGGTTGTGGGTTCGATTCCCGCAGCTTTGTCCGATGCGACGGGTTGTCACACGGTCTGCGTGTTGTCATTTTTCCAAAAATATATAATTCTTAAATAATTCCCCAAAAAGAGATAAAATCATCAAAAATGATCATAACATATTTTAACCTCAAGTTTATCTCATGCCTTTCATTTTCCAGCATATCATATAATAACCCATAATTACCTCAAAAGTAAGGATCATATAAACTCTAATGGTTACCTTTATAATTATTACCTGAACTTCCACATGGATTAGTCATCTCGTACATGATGCGTTACAGAACATACCAAGGTTCAAGTGGTTGATCATGACTCCTTGATATTTGGTTTAGAACAACCACGAGTTTCCTCATTGAATCTTCCATTTTATCTAGTATCTTAATCAGAGAACCACTACAGTTTCCTTCAAACCTGTTGTCTCTTTGGTTCCTACTAGATCCATCCATTCACTAAAAATAGAAATGTCAGTGTGAGTATATCAACAAAACCATCATGTACTAATGAGGAAGGTAAACACTAAGATACACTTACTCATTCACTTTATCTAAAACTACGACCCTTTCTGAAATCCTAACCATTATGGTAATGTCACTTATGCTTAAAGAATTCCCTAACCTCTAAAGTTATCTAAACCGACCTTTGATACCAACTATAAGGCCCCAGCCTTAAACCTTACTTAATATTGAATTAAATGAGTAATTCACATTGAGGATATTTTCAGGTTTAGAGTTTTAGAGAATTAGGACATAACTATTAAATCTCAGAAGATTACAAAGTAGTCGCTTCTACTAAATTTCCAAAAAATAAAAACTCTTTAAAAGGAACATGTATAGTTCCATGTTTTAGGTAGCATGGCTTTCCCTTGATCCCATCCTTGACCCTATTCCACGCTATGTCCTGTGAAAAACATTTCAAAAACTTGGGATGAGCATAAAAAGCTCAGTAAGGGATATAAAAAATATGGAAAGGAAACATGAGTTCATATATACATAAGAATGAAATCATACTTTACCCATAAAACAAAGGAACTTTAACATACCCCTTCAAACCATGAATAAATCATAGAAATCATAAGACATAAAGGTAACTTGAGGCATTCATAACGTTCTTACATAGGGAGTAACCCTATTGGTTACGTTTGGAATACCCATCACAGTATATTCCCTAAATCACTTCGGAGAAACCTTAACGTTTCACTCCTTTGCGTTACCCAATGCATTGGAGAGCTATATCGTGCTCACCCGCCCTTAGTTTATAACGGAACCACCCGTTTTCATAACAATGCCCAAGAACCATAACATAAATGTATCACATAAAACATGCATAAAGGAAACATAACATTTCCACATTTCAATCACAATATAACATTTTAGTATATTGAAATAATGAATCCATTAAAAAAGATACCATTTCCAAAACCAACTAAAACATTTAATAAAGATATTTTTGAATCAAAGTGTCCCATACCACCTTGAAGCTTAAAATTTTAAACCATTAATATCCATATAAATAAATCCTTAAAACCATTTCGAAAACATGGATATTAATAAGAACAAATAATTAAAAAATTTAAAACGATATTTTCGTTAAAGGGGTTTTACCAAAATTAGAGACACTTGAATACAATAATTGAGGAATAACATTTAGTCAGAACATTATAATATCAGGAGAATATATGGATTCATGATATAATACTCCAAAGGACAGTATATACACCATATAAGAGTGAATTGGTGCATAACAACAATGAACCCTCAATAGAAATGTCAAATGTGATGAAATCCCTTATAAAGAAGGTATCCTTAAATTAAGGACAAATCAATCTCAAAAATATGTGTGACAAATACGAATACACCGAATATAAGTGGATATCATGTGTAAAACAATAAAAGGTCATTCACACATATTCAATGGATGACATATTCAATGACTACATGTTGAACCCAAAGAAATCGAAATTGGGTTAAAAAGTTCCCTTGATAGCCTAACGACATCACATCAAAATGAGTTGATGAGAGATAAAAAGTGTATCTCATCACTTGGAATTAAAATTTACATCAATAAGGATATATGAGAACATATCCCAACATAACAAAATGTAAATTAAAAGACCCAACAAAAGAAGTCTTTTAAAAAAGAGGAGGGTGAAAGGTTCCCTTACCGACTTGGGTATCCTTCAAAACATACACCCCATGAAAGAAGGACAATAGATCATTGATGTAAATACTCATAAACAAAAGTATATAACACAAAGAGTAGAATAATGGACAGTACATACACCACTCAATGGAATTTGTGGCAAATGTAGCATAAATCTCACGGTAATAAAAGTGAGATGAAAAATCCCTTATGAAAATTCGGCAGCCTAACGGCGCCACTCAAAACTTCCAAAATGGATTGATGAGAGGAAATAGGGTCTCTCATCATATGAACATAATAATTAAATTAGGATTAATATAAAATAACATCCCAATAATAAGAAATATGAGCTTAAAGGGAATGACATAAAAGAGTGTACTTAAAAAGAAAGAGAGGTGTAGGATCCCTTACCTCGGGTCCGACTTGACTCGATCGTTCTTTAACATCCTGGATAATAAACATGAGTTAATTTCTACTTGATTAAGAACCTTTTTCAAGCTTATTATTTCTTTCATATCACTTATTTACATGTTATAAACATTATGTAATCATTAAGTTAATAATTATTGTTTTGTCGATATTGGGTTCTTAAGTCGAAAGTGGACTTCATACAATTACATGTTGTTCGTGTGGTCAAAGGTTCTTTATATCCAAAATGACATTCCTGATTTGGATATCATATATATCATATATATCCCGCATATACATGTATTTATAAAATCACATAATCATTTAGAGCAATGAAATGAAATGCACCGTTCATGGAGACGGTAAGCCGTACGTACGCATGAACGCTACTTTCATTTCTATGTCGTATTAATGGAATTAAAACTATATGAGAGGTGTGTATATTTTAATTCCAGAATTATATTAATCATTTAGATGTATCATACATCATATATATCCATTATATATATGTTCTTATAATAGTACATTACATTTGGGGATAAGAAATGAAATGCACCTTTCATGGAGACGGTAAGCCGTACGTACGCATGAATGCTACTTTCATTTCTATCTCATACTTTAATGAAAAGAAATAATAATGATATAGAGGTAAATAATAATTCCAGTATAACATCATATATAATAACATTAAATCCATCCTTTATATGTCCCACGTATGGCATTAACGAATCACATCACTTTGAGGGGGCGGTAGTCCGCACTTCCTAAAATGATGATATCGCGTATACCCATAATGGAAGCCATAAAGGTAAGACACAAATGAAAAATACAGAAGCATAAGTAAAACATAAACATATTATATATCATATATAAAAATAGTGACATCATAATGGCCACCTTTGAAGGTGTTAAATGAGTATTGAACAATCATCGTTTCGGGAGGCAGAATTTCGCCATCCACGGAAACCGTATGTTCTTTTACCATTTGATGTAGTTGTGTGAGAGTTTAGCTCAAATAAATCTTATAACAACATCCTAGTATATTTAAGATACTGGTTTTCTTAAAAAAGAAGTAAATAAAAAGATTTTAGGGTGTTGGAGAAGCAAAATAAAACAAATGAACATGAGAGAATGAATTACCTTTAAAAGTGTAACTCCTTTTGATTTGAGCCTAAAGGCTTCCTTTGAAATGATTAATCCCAAAGGGAATCCTCTAGGATGAGGATAGGGATGTGGATAGAAGAAATGGGTAGGGGTTGGCCAAGCCAAAGGCATGAGGAGTGTGGAAATTAGGTAGAGGTGGGGGCCTTTTATAAGAGGAGAGGAGGGGCACTCTTGGAAAGTAAAGAAATATTACATTATTTTAAAATGTGTTTCTGTTTTAAAAGATCCCACATTGATATAATTCGTGGATAAGGTGATAAGGGATTGAAATACACACATCCAATAAGTTTTGGACATGTGTAAGTCATAGAGTTTACATTATCTTCTCATTTTATTTAAATCGTCAGACAATGATGTCATCGCTGCATAATTATGATGTCATAAATAATTTAATTTATTTAATGTCTAAAAATTAATAAAAAAAATACTATGATGTAGGAAATCTTTTTATCTTTCCAATGACTGTTTATAATCAAAATTTGGACTTGTTTAACCCTACTTAAAAACTGTTTTAGGAAAACAAATCATGTTTGTGTCAATTTAATTTTAACATTAAATAAAAATATATTATTGTCATTTTCCAACTAAAGTGGCTCCATGGGGTCCCCAAGTTGGCCCATGGCTTGTCTTGGTAGGCCATGACTTACCCAATAGGTTTAGGACAAGTTTCATGGTGTTTTTACATTCTTATAATATCATTTTTACCTTAAATGACACTAATTACCTCTAATCGCGATTAATGAAAAAAAGTTATTATTCATCAAAAAATTATTTTCATCCCATTGAACCACATTTTACATAATAATGACAACCATGTATTTCAGATTTTCAAAATTAAATACACATTAGTGATAAACTTTCATTTAACTGAATAATCAGTTTGCTTGATTACCACTTAGTGGTTTCACTATTCATCAAAAATTGAGGTTTTTCCGAAAAATACCAAAACATCACCCTAAGCTATATTTGATATTACGAATTCAAAAATGAAGTCCGTTTTACAAAATTCAAAACATATTAGTCACATTAATTAATTTAATAATTAATTCCCGATGTCAGAGCAAATAGCGTGTTTTTATAAAACAATAAGTATCAAAAGATTGACACTCGTTTAAGTCTGATTTCAAAGTGAAATTAATTCCAACGACCACTATTGGATTTAATGGTAAAAATATTTTCTATTTTCACTTTAAAACCAATTCAAAATATAATCTAATCATATAAATAAATTAGATTAAAAGAGGTTTTGAATTAAAATACAACATTTTACACTATTCATTAAAAAAATGAACATTATCAGAAAGATACCAAAAAATTTCACAAAGTAAAATTTGATGTCCCAATTCTTAATAAGAGTTTTATTTTGTCCAAAAGAATGTATAAGAGTGATCAAAACTATATTTAATGACAGTTCTCCATTAAAAGGCGATATGTGAACCTTTAGTGACAACTAGGGCATATATGCCTAAAATTGAATTCTTTCCGTATTTTATGCCTTTAGGTTTTATTGGATAAATGTAAAAACATTTAAAAACATATATAATCATATTTTAGTTATTTCTATCCATTCCCGCCAATACAACGGCTACATGTTAACTATCATTTAAAATAATATTATTTTATTATTAGAGTGAAACGTAAGATTCCCAAGAAACTCGTTGTTGCGTGTTGGGTACGCCATCGAGCATAGCATCCCCTTTAAAGTCATTTCACTATTTTATTCCCAAATATGGATAAATATGAAATTTCATATTATTTATTTACCTGGGGTGTTACATTAACCCTTTCTGATGGGGTTTCACAATTTCTCTTTAGTGGGTGCATCATTTTCCACACCAATTAATTACTTTTAAAACCATTATTCCCTAGCTTTCTAAGGTATTCATTATCAAGGGACTTAGTTTTGAAAAAAATGCGTCAATCATGCATATTCCAAAAACCCTTCAAAATTTAAAAAATTTCACCCTACACACCACTAAAAGAATCCTAATTAATTACTGATCAAATTATGGGTTTAATAGTACCTAAAAATAGACACCCAATATTCAAAAAAGATGTATTGATATTGTGAAGGGTCATGGAGAGTGGGTGGCTGTTTAAAAGTGACTTGAGTTGGATACATGTAATTTTTAAATGAATAAAAAGTACTAATGTTTTTCAACCAAAAAAAGAAAAATAATTGACCACTATAAATCTATAAACATGATAATATCCAAATATAGTCAAAAATAGATTTTAGGAACCAAAATAGGTCATTTAACCTATATTTTTTAGTTTTACTTTCATTTAATATAATTTCCCATTAGCAATCATAAATGATTTAAGTAATTTTAATTACTCATTAAAACCAAATATTATGTTGATGTCATTAGATAATTTAGAGTTTTTTGGTTTCAAATAAGAAATCCAAATTACCAATTTATATTCAATACTGTGGAAGAGTTTAATTTAAAAATAAAACTAGTCACTACAAAGAAACATATGTTTTTCCATTAAAGTATTTTATTTAAGAATAACATAACTTATGTTATCATTCTTACTAGAAATAATCATATTAAAAATTATAATTGTTATCTATTTTTATATATTATTTATATTTAATAGAAAATTTTCTTTATTTATAATATTTATTAATTAATGTTTTGAAACGTTATTCACATTTAATGGGTTTGAAGGGGAAAAAATTAATCCCAAAAAAAATCTTCAATTGAAATATAATATACAGATTATTCAAATATTTTTAAATAAATTTAATATCCATAAATAATAATTTTTTACTAAAATAAATTTCAAATCATAATTTGAATCCTAAAGAAACTAATTTTTTAAAAGGAAATGATCATTTTAAAAATTCATTTTTTCTAACAATTCACTACAACATCAATATTTTTAGAAAAAACCCAAATATTCATCGTATATAAATTTTTATATAAAAATATTAAAAAATAATTTTAATTTTATAAATAAAATATTCATATATATCTAAAAATTATTTGTATACTTCCTTAAAAAAATTAAAAATTATTTTTAAGGATATCTTATTTTTATAGAATGAAAATAAATTTCAAAATATAAATTGATTTATTACTAAGAACTTGTTAAAAAATACATGTTCAGTATAATATATATATATATATATTAAAATTTATTTAATAGAATCCATTGATATCAATTTATGTGCTAGGTAATTACAGTCGTATTAACTAATCATTTAAGCTCATTGATTTGTACCCAATATGTTATCGAAAAAATAGTTCATATTTTATAATATGGAGGAGTTACATTGTCCCCTATTTACAAATTGATCTCTTAAAATTTCAATATGATTTCAAAAATTAATGTTTATAAATTTATTAATAATTTTTTTGAAGAACCAAATCATAAAAATCGTTAATAAAACATCCTCTTTTTGATTGAGAAAATTAAGTAATATAGAATTATAGAATAACACATTAAAGGTATCAAGATAAGTGAAATATGGTGGGAATGTAATATGATTATATGTAAGAATAAATTAATTCCAAATTTATAGTGAAGGTTTTCATTAATCAGTAATGATAATAAATTTCATGATAATGATATAGTCAACAACCTAAATACTAAAAACCATAGTGGTGTAAAAATAATACTAGTTCATCAAAAAATAACATAGTAAAATAAAACTATAATTTAATAATGTTTTTTCCAGAGATTTTTAATTCCTTACAAATATATTATATGAAAATTAAAAAAATTTATTTACGGATATTTATAATTTCAGGAATTCATCAATTTCCACAAAAATCCCTAATTTTTCAGCAAATATTAAATATTCATTACTAATTATTCATGAATAAATCACTAAAATGTATTTTTAATTGATCACATAAACATTAAAGGGATAAAAATATTTTCCAAATATTTTTATACATTGAATTAAAGAAAAAAATTAGAACATTATAAGATAATTCCCATATTGAATAAAAATTCAAATTATGAAATAACACCTTAATATCATAAAATCATTTATAATATCGAATGATAAATTTGAATCATAAAATAAATAGATATCCTAGTATCTCAATGGACCACAATTATCTACAAATTTTATTATTTCTAGTCGTTAAAAATTTTCAAATATTTCTTAGATTATATTCCAAAAAAATACAATTCTCATCAATTTAAAAAACATTATTCCCATTGTGACCAAATCACTCTTCAGTCAAATGGTTTTCAATATGATAAAAATCATGTCCATAAAATTACAAAAATATGCATAATCATAAAAACCCTAATTTTTATGAATTTCATAATCCATGTTTCCACAAAATGTAAATCCTTACAAAATAATTAAACCAATAGTTTACATTAACATCAACCCAAGAAAACATCTTATATAATTTCATTAATCAAATTTTGATCTCATTTTATAAAACATCAAAACAAATGAATATTACATAGAAAATATGATTAAAATTAATATCATAGAATCATTATTATATCTATATATCATATTAAAATCATAAATAAAAATATCACAACCTCAAAATATATATAACCCATGATTTGATACCATGTGTAATAGAAATGAACTCCTACTATATGATATGGTTTTAAAATCAATAAGATCATATATGTATATTAAATACCAATTAAGGTGAACCAATTTTCATCTTCCAAAAAATTAAACATTAAAAGTAATTGTTGGATAACATATATATGCCCAAGAAACATTTAGGATAATATTTTTACATAATTAGAAAAAACACATATATAAAACCCATAACTTTAAGACATAATGATTAGAAAAATACTATAATTTTCATATTCATTATTAAGTATAAAAAATATCCCAAACACCTTATTATTTTAGATTCCGTTATAGACACAAGTTTATAAATCCTCATACACCATTAATTTGGTAAATTTAAACCTTATAATGGAGAGTTCAAATTCATATAATGGTTGAAAATATGCAGTAAAAATTTAATTTTATAAGAGTAGTTGGGGTTTGGATTAGTGGTGAGAACCCCAAAATCCAACAGGAAAGATTGGGGTTCAAAACCCATTGGGCGCAGGGTACTAGAGAAGTTGTGTAGCATTCTTTAGAAATGGTGGCACTTTAGCAATAGCAGGCACTATTACGGTGACAGGTCACTATAGCTGGGGCATGTCTCTATAGCGACAGCATGTCACTGTAGCGGCGGCATGTCACTGTAGTGGCGGTAGGGTATTATGGTTCTATAGAAGGTAGTACAGTAGTAGAACTATTCACAGAATGGGCTTTGGGCCAATACATTGGGCCTACTGGCCATGTTATAGGCTAAATGCCAACATGGCCTTCTAGCTATGTAATGGGTCACCCTCTACCCTATTAAAAATATGCCTTTACATATATTTAATAATAATTGAGGATTTAGTCCCACCAATTAAAAAAGTTTAATTTTATAAATTATCATTAGATAAAAAATGGTTTGATGATATAATCAAGGTTAATTATCATTACATAAGAATATTTATAATCTTTTGTATATGGATCATCAATCTTAAAACATTACATAAAACATTATCAATAGTATGATTCAATATATTCCTAAATAATAAACCATGAGGAGTAAACAATGATCAAATGGTACATTTAAAACCCATAACATGAATAATGATAACATTTTGTTACAATGGAATGTCATATTCTTAATTCATTTAATCTCATATAATAAATAACTAAATATATTTTAGATACATAGGAGAGTCCATCCATTGAATTTCTCCATCCATCTACTAATGACACGAAACATCACCTAATGGATTGGATTTCTGCCTAGGAGCTCCAATTGTAATAGGAATATAGGGATACCTAATGCTATTATGGAAGAGACGCCGAATACGCTATACATCATTCATGAAACACTATATAGGTTCCACAATTATATAATATCTTTTAGGATCAACTTAAAATATATTGGAATAACTATTAAATAATTTGTAATAGGATAACCCAACTATATATGGGTGCACCAATCAGAAATGATATATTGGGCTCCCCCAATGATATCTTGGATCACCGATTATATAAATAGTATCATGATCACCCAGTGAAATCTTAGAATTCTAAAAATATTAACATTATAAATATAACCAATGATCATAAAAATTTACATTTACCATCTATGTCTAAAGCATTTTCAATCCGTCATTTTTTACATACGAACAATTATAATTCATTCATTTCTTGATTAAACTATTCAAAAGAAATGTGTTAGGGCCAATAGGGGCCTATATACCCTGATAGGGGGGGTGAATCAGGGTATGGATATTCATTTTCAATGTTATTCCTACCCCACTGGATCTTAAAATCATTATTACTGGGGTCACTTTGTTTGCTATTGTGTGTAATGTCTGATAACTTCTTTACTTTTTTATCTAATGATGATGCTTTGAAAGCAGTGCTAGGAAGCAAACAGGAAGACACTAAGATTTTTACTTGGTTCACCCTTACTGGGCTACGTCCAAAGAGCATACGCCGACAAGTTGTCGTTCATACCAAATTCCACTATTCTTCACTAGATGTGGATACAAATTTTGGGTACAGTCACTCTGTCCTAGGATCACTTCCATTATACAAATTAGGGTCCGCTCATTGCTTTCCCAAGGGTCACTCCCTGTTTCTCTCTCTCTGGCTCACTTCTGGTGGAGAGGATCAAATTTTTCCTCTTCCTATGCTCACTGCACTAGGAAAGTATCCACTAACAGTTTATAGACCTGTAGTTCTCTTCATTATCACTAATGAATGCATCCTCAACTGTTGGTAGATTCTCTGTTGAAGTCCAAATTTCATCCACTAATGAATACCTCTTTGCCTCTTAACCACTTGGCAATTCACTTAAGAAACACCTTCGCAATGCACCCTACTTCGTGAGGCTCCCAATTTCACAAAGCTCAAACAAGCCTTCGCGATGCTCCTGCCTTTTCGTGATGCACTTTCACGAATCACTACCGTAAAACACTACCGTGAAGCTCAACTCGTTGCAGAGCAACTTCCCTCGTGAAGCTCACTGAGCCAGTGTGGAGCTCACGACTTTCGCGGAGCTAGAATAGCCGCTGCAAAGCTCCTCTTTCTCGAAGCACACTACCTTCGCGAACTTCCTTCGAAAACCGAGAGCAAATGATTTTATCTAAAAATTATCTCTACTTCTCTTGAGGGGTCGATCTGTATTTATAGGCGATTCCACTTACCCTCGACTCTTCCACGTGAAGTCAGTGCTGTGTCATTGCCTATCGCGAAGCTCGGATGTCTCCGCCGAAATTCTATCCAAATCGTGAAGCGCCACAACAATTTTCCTATCGTGGAGCATGTCATAATCACAGAGAATCACCGTCAACATTCTTCGGTGCCTTATCCACGAAGCTCCCTCACAAAGACCTTCATCGCCGTGATGCACTTCAACTCTTCCATTCGTGAAGCATTGACGTAAACACGAAGCATCACCACCTCCATTTTTCTAGTCTTCGTGAAATCCAATACATACATCCCATATTCGTGAAATTCATGCCTTTTCCATATAAAAATATGATCTTTATGGAAATCCTATTTTTGCAATGCTCACCAAACTCCAAATTTCGGACCCCAAAAATTTGGCAAACACTGGGAAATTGCTCCACCTTGTACTGCTCTTTTGTACTGCATCCAGATCATCCATTACTTTTTCATCGTTCTTTGTCAACATGGATTTTCAACAACATCGTGAGAACTCAAAAATTATCCATTGAAACCTTCTTTGTCAAAAAACACAATCAACCCAAAAATATTGCAATGTTACCTTGAGGGATTTTTTCCAGACAAAATGGTTTCCATTTAAATCTATTAAGAAATACATAGAATTATTATGTATGGTATTGGTACCATATATTCCCAATTTATTTTATGTCATATCAAGGGTCGTCATATTTTATGAATGGAATTACCGTTAAATGATCAATGATACCATTTCATAGGAAAAAATATTTCTAATTTTTTTAATCACATTTTGAAATATTATATTCAAAAAATATTGTCAAATTAATTTTCATTGATAATTTTTAAATTATATTTAATATCTAAATCAAATAATGTTAATGTTGGTGGTAGAATCCATTAATAATGTGATGTTCCAAATAAACATTTTATTCTAACATTCTATAAATTTGGTCAAATGTGACCTATTTTCATTATAATTATAATATTTCATTTTAAAATATTTTAAAATATTATCAATGGATGTACCCAATATAATTAAGAATTTATTTAGTTTTATAATTAATAATTATGACATCATTTTATACAATAGAAATATACAGGGGAAGGATGGAACATCTAAAAGAATATATATGATCAGAATCATATACAATTGACTTTCTTAATGATTCGTTGACCAATAAGGGATGAAATTGTAAAAAAATATTTTTAAAACATTAATAACTAGTGGATAAAAAATATATATGGTTCAAGAAGATAAAAAAATTTATTTCATTTTATGGAACCATGACCATATATAATCCGGATTGAAAATAGATTGTAAAAAAAGTATTCTCGACATTGGTAACACTTCAATCATAAGACCCATGAATGAATAAAATAAAATTAAAAATAAAAATTTCAAGAAAATTTGTATATCAAATTTATATCATGTAAAATGTTAATTATATTCAACTATGAACTGAAAATAGATTCATATACTAATCTTATGTATCAAATATAAATAATTTAGACTTATAACCATTATAATGATCATAAAATTTATTCTCAGAATTAATCAAAGTATAGATTATTTATATTAAAGTTATATCCTCTTTAAACCGGTGCAAATAAATCATAATATAATAAAAATTAGTTACACACATAATATTATAATATAAAATTTTTTTAACGTAGTAACATAACCAAATTAAAGGAAATTGAGGTACAAAATTATTGACCAATTGGAAATATTATTGTAAAATACCCTTGGATGAAATAAAATTCAGGTTCAAACAAATATTAAAATGATATATGAATGTATCATGAAATAAAATATAAATAAAATTTATATTCTACACAAATTATAATTAAGTGTTTAAAATGAAACATGTTTCTAGGAACCAAAATTAAAATGACAAAAACTTACATTAAGTCCAAAAATTCCCTATGTTTCTTTTAACTATTGATTAATAACCTCATAGAATTTATTTTATTTCATAATTTTTTTGTAGGTTTAATTTCTAATACATAAGTCAATTATTTTATTTACATTAATGACATATTTAAATAACACATATGTTTCTTCCAACTCGTGTGTTTTATAGATGTTTTCTTAATTATTTCAAAATGGCCTTGTTATATTGTACGAGGACTAATAGGTCATTATTAATTAATATAATTAATAATAATAATAATAAAATAATTTTCATTTATCAAAATAAATTTCAATTTTAAAATATCCTAGTAATAATTTCTATGAAAAATTAACAATATTACATTCATGGAGACAGTTTACCATATTTACCCATAAGTAGGGATTCATTTTTCAATGATAATTATTGAATGAATATATATATATATATTATATTTATAGATTGAAAATATTATCATAAATATCATATTTTGTTTAACTACATACATATATATATATATATCATCCCTGTGATTTTTGTATGAAGAAATAACCTCATCGCTTCATGGAGGTGATAGTCCACACATACCCATGAACAACGTTACAAATTATCTGTGAGTGGAATATTTAGAAATAAAATGGTATCATATCTTTTAAAAGAAATTAACATTTCATTACCATCATGAATATTTCTAATATATCAAATATATTCATTAAAATTATCTTTATTACCTTATATTTATATCGTTAGAGAAAAAACGATTAATGTTGCTTCGTAAGGTGGTTGTCCACCGTATAAATGAGTGATATTATGGTATCCACCAAAATATGGGAGTTAAAAAGTTATATTTGATATAAAAGTTAAATATTTATATTTTTTTAAATATATAGTTATATATATTTACATTAAATCCATCATTATAACTAGATGTAATAGGAGGTTGTGTAAATCGAATGACACCAGTGGATGAGGCGATAATCTTCTATACAAAAGAAAAATATTTTCATTTCATATTTGACAGAAGAGGATTTGTACTTATGTTATGAAACTAATATAAAAAAATGTTATTATATGTGATATACTACTGTTATTATATCATCATAATTGGGAAATATTCTATGTAGGTGGAAGAAAAAATATATAAAAAATATATGTTATTCATGATACATATTATTCAGAAAACCTACTTAGGATAGCATAAATATAATTATTATGATGGATTTATACTATAACCAATTGGCATTGGTTTATTTTTGGAATGTTAGTAAGGTATTTGGCAAGGGATTTTATGACCGAATTTTCTTTTAATGGGTGAAGTATAGAAGATACTATAAAACCTTTAAAAATTGAATTGAGTAGTACAGATGAAATTTTTTAAATGAAAAAGGTGTAGCCATGTTTTTCACATGCCACTAGGATTAAGAAATGACCATTAATTACCATTATAATTATATGTTAAATATGTGTCCATATTATTTATTTTTTAGATGTTTATCAACCATTTTAGCTATTATCTTATGATTTTATCCCTCAATAAACTCTTTTTTGTTCTTTATAATAGTAATATATTTCTTCTATTTACACAATACATTATGACAAAAAATTATGTTCAAATTATTAGATTATATAACTATGATGGTCCATAATATTGAAATATTTTATAAAAACAAATTTTTTATATGTTGTGGTAATTAATTTAAAAAAAACTCATTGGAAAGATGAATACATGGTTTCTGGAAATGTATTTTTAAAGAATAAGATGATTTATATTTATAGTTTTAATAAAAACTATAATGAGTGGAATTCAAATTGATATTTCATAATATATTTTTTATAAATTTAATTTAAATAATTAGTAAAATGAGTTTTTTTGAATATTTAATATGGATAAATAGTTTTCATTTTGGAATAGTTTTTATAAAAATTATGGGCCTTTTTAACAAAAAAACAAACATATGATAAATTATAATTTAATATTATTAACTTGTAATTAATTATATTAGATATATCTAATGAATTAATATTTTTCTTTAAATTATGATCAAATATAAATTTTATTAATATATTAATTAATTTATCCAATTTAAATGGTAATTTTACAAAATACAGTATTTGTAAATATTTAATGAATAATAAATGTTTTACAAAGAATCAAAAAATATCAACCTAGGGTAATAATGATAATATGACTCTAAAAAGTATATTAATTCATAAAATATTTTTTTTGAAAAATCTATAAAATAATTTTAACATTCTCTCACATAATTCAATAAAAATCATTTGTGGAAAAAATAGTTATTTTGAATTAAATTAGTTTAAATATTTTTGATTAATAATTTACAAGTATTTTGTTTGTAAACACACATTGATTATGAAATTAAATATATAAATATATATATATCATAAAGAATTTAATACTATTAACAATCAGAAATTTACAGGTTAGGTAATAATTGTTATATATTTCATGTGTCATTTATGATAAGTTTTGCATGTGGAATACTCTATAGAACATAATGTTTTGTTTTAAACTAGTAGTGAGTTAAATGAATTTTGTTCTAAGATGGTTAATAAAGACGTGTACTGTATTTTATTAATACATGGTGTATATATTTGAGAAAATTATATTTCCAATTATATTTCATGGACCAAATTCTACCCTTTTCCTTATAAATTGAATCAGGACTAGAATAATATATTCACATTTTATTCTATATATTCAATCTATGAATCATCACCATTATTAAAAAAAATTGTATATCCCATATATATTGTTATATCTTCTTATTCTAAAATATTTTATCCATAATTTTTAATACCAAAACTTCTATTAGTTTCATTCTCAACTACTATTACATGAATTTTATGATAAATATTATATATTATATAATTAGAACACATGTTTGACTTAATAATTCTAGTGTTTCATTAGAATATAATTTAATCCTCTCCATCATCATAATTTCCATGATTTCCACCCTTATTTTAGATGAAATATTTTCTTCAAAATACATTTATATTATTTTATGAAGCTGTTCTTCCTTAATATATTTTTTATAGACATTTTTACACTCCTCACCTCATAAGTACTCTATTACGTGTACTGAAAACTAATTTATCCACTTAGTTCCAATAATTAACTGAAATCATTTTGTCCCTGAAAATATTAATATAATTATTTTTTACTATTTCATTTCATCATTCCAAAAAAACCCATTATATTTGGGATTCCATTAAATTGTAATTTCAGGCTTATTTCATTTCTTTATTAATAATCCAAATATTTTTATTGTTTTACAGAGGTTGATTTTTTTTGTAAATAATTTTATAAGATGAGATTTCATTGAGTTGTAATTATGATGACTATTGAGAAACTCTTATAGTTTTAGATATGTGTTGATATTGGTAAGATGACTCATTAATTACATAATTTTATTATAATAATTTAAAATAAATAATGGAATAAAATTGATGTTGAAGAGTTCCCAAAATTTGGAATCCACACCGGCTGGCCAATATTGGACAGGAACCTCTAATTTTGTGGGAATTTACCCTACAATGGTTGAATGGGTGGAAGTGAGATGTCCTATGAATGAATAACCAATGTTGGGGAACATGATATCATTTGGAGCTATCATGTGTGGGGTGGGGGGGTAAAATTGTTGAGGGATACAACACTAGGCTATGTGAAAGGGAGGTGACATAATACCATGGTAGTTTCTTCTAGATGGTATAGGGATCATATATCTATAAAAATAGCACATTAATGACTAAATTTCCAATGTTGGACTTGAAAATTGTAGAAATTGATCAGATATATTAAGAAATATTGAGTAAATAAGCATCGTTCGATCAGATCATACCTAGTAATATGATATTAATTGATGGTACATTCCTCCATTGGTTGATGGATTCATCATGAATTTAGTGATTCTTAATGGTCAAATTCACATTGAATGATCTAAGGTGGTATGATCAAACCATTCTCATTGAACTTAAAAAATTATATTGGAAAAAATCACCCACATTAATTTTCATGAATTGGGATTCTTAAGCAATTACGATACAATGTGGAGTAATTTTTTAATTGGGATTGTTATTTGTTTTAGTCCTGAATCACGAGTTATGTCAATGACTGTAGTATAATGGTGGGATAAGGAGCAATTTTTTGGATAATTAATCTATAAATACACCAAACCCTAGATTTTATTTTCCTGAGTTAGTTAAAAATCAATGATCAATGAATGATTACAATAAACCAATAGAACATTCTATATTCATTATGTGAGTTCCATGAAATCATGCTGAGTCATATGATACATTTAGCTTCTCATGATTATTTTTCAATTCCACAAACACATCTTAATATCTACACCGTGTTTCATGAATAATAAAGAAGAACGCTTGATATTATGTGATGATGAAATCTGCATTGCATATTCTAATGTGTGATGAGTATTAGAACTAAATATGAAATATTATTCATACTAAATGATATTTTTCATTTTTTTATTCTATAAAGATATTGAATATACATATATTATGAAATGATAATTAATAATACCACAATATTATTTTATGAAAAGATATGTATTGTATTACTAACTGAGTTAGGCTATGTATAATTGATGTTGTGGGATATAATTTTAGGAATTTTGGTGATATTATTCTAAAAAATGAGCATGAATTCATAACGTAAGGTATTGTATTTGTCTATAAATACAATGTTCATCTAACATGATAGTGAAGTTACTAATTTATGAAACATTTTAGGTATTGTATATGTGTTTTCATTATTCATATTTTTTTCACATTATATAAAACATCTATTAATAGTGAAAATCTGTTACAGATGAATTATTCCAAAAAAAATAAGGTGATCATGAATTTTATTAATTTTCATGAATAATGTGACAGTAATGCATTTGTGTTCGTGAATTATGGTTGCATAGATGTACATTCAATTGAATTTTCATTAATTATGTAATGAAATTTATGAATAAATACATGTATTAATTTATTTTTCCTAATAAATTAGTCATTGAAATGAGATTGTACAAATCATTTGAATATTAAATAATTTTTTCGGTTATTAGGAGGTTTATTATCAATTGATGATGACCCTAAAAATTTTACACAATTAGATAATGTGTTATATTTTTTTTTGTAAAAATACATCATCTGAGGGTATTAAAGAAGTATTTTAAGATTATGGGGATATTTTTATAATAGGATCATGTAATGTGTGAGTAAATGTTAGTGGATTTAGTCATTGGGACTCTTATGCTGATTAAGTCTCTAGTGAGACTCTATAACTGGCTAATAGGATGATAGTCATTCATTGGGATGTCGTATAAAGATCCTCCTGTGTGACTCATGTGTTTCTAGTTCATTTGGGAACTTATAATATCTAGTGTAATACAAGATTGGAACACTATGGTACTCAATGTTATGGGGAAATGTAATTTCACTATATATTTTATTATATACGTATTTAATCATCTAAAACTAGGGGGATTAATTGGTTACATAAAGGAAAATAACTTTATAATAAACCATGTAAAATTATAATTTTATGTATGTCATTTACATTCTTCATTTCATATAAGTTCCAGTCATCTAAAAAGTTGATTGAGGTTTTTAGGTGATTATTGAAGAGAAAAAAATTCTATATAAATACTCTCACATGATTCACCCCCACCCCTCTCAATTTGGCTACATGATCCATTGGACACTTCAACATATATCAGAGGGAATTCCACAAGCAGTTGGTTCTAATTTACCTTACCAATTGTTTTTCCATTGTATACGAATTTTATTTTTTATATTGAAAATAATTAGAATTTTAATTAATTGTAAATCATATATATTTTACTGATGATATGAATGATGATTTTTGGTCAAGAATCTGAAAAATTAGAAGAGAATAATTGAAATATGTTAAACAAGATCTAAAAATGAATTAATATCAACATAAATATTATAGATCCCAAAGTGGTAATTTTTCAATGAAATCGGTTGATAATTATTAATATTAATCATGCTTTTTTTTAAAATGAAATTTTTAATTATGATCTTAGAAAGATTCAAAATAACGGTCTAAATGAAGTGATGAATTTTCTGATTAGAGTATGAAAGGTAATTTTTCAGGAAATATTACAATATAAAGAAATAAAATTATATGAATGTATTATTTTTTTAAAAATGATTTAATATGAAACAATACCACAATACTATTCATAAAAATTGAAAAAACATATTCTATTTATATTAAATGATAGAGTAGATATATTTATTTTATTCAAAGTAATGATTTTAACTATTATATTTTGAAATATCCTCAATAGAATTTACCCATGAGAAAAAAATTAATAAATCATCTATTAATATAAATTGAGCTCAACTAGATGTTAAAGAAACAAGAGTTTTGGAGCATGAATTTTTTTTGATGGCTAGAATGGATAATAATGATGAGATTGAGAAGATTAAGACTTAATTTATAGAGAGAATGATATCAGCTAATGATGAAAATATTTCCCTCAAAATAGAATTTTTTGAATTTGAGGTGATATATAGAATAGTGAAAGATAAACAAGATGAGACTTCGTACGATATTGAGAAATAAAGTACTTCCATGAGTTATTATGATAAGAGTCCAATTTCTAAAATGAATCAATCTAATGAATAGAATAGGATGGTATTTTCATAGGAAAATCTATTTCATTCTAATTAGTTAGGGTTACCCTTTAATAACAAAAATATTTGTGCACTAATAATATTTTATAAATTAGTGAATATAAAACATTGAGATATTGGGAAATATTGGTGATCAAAAGTTATTAGGAATCCACTATATCTTTAAATATAGATGTGAATAAGAATATAAAATCTTGTTCTAAAATGAAATCAATATGAATAAATAGTCTACCCTAAAGACAATAAATTTCAAGTAAATATAGAATGATTTAAATAAGATGAAATCATGATTTATAGGCAATATATAAATTTTTATGATTTTTTTAATTTTGGAATTAATTTTTCAGAAACACATTTACTTTTATAAAAATTACTAAATACATATATCTAGGTTGAAAAAATGAATAATAGATAAAACCTACAAAATAGAAGCAGAACTCGAAAAAAGAAATTCAGTTGATCATGTAAATATATAATTAAGATGAAAATTTATATAATTATATAAAAATAATTTTTCACTATTTTGATGAGTGATGTTATTTATCAATAATTCCCAAATAATTTTTTATGTGAATATATTACTTGATATGATGATTTAAAAAAAAATATGGTGATAGGTTTTCCACTTAATGTGAACAAATGATGATGGATGTTAAAAAAAAATCCCGTAGTGTTTTGGAATAATGGTGAGTTGACATTCATGAAAAATAATATATGATAATATTATGTTAGGAAATTTAAAATCATGGAACATTACCAATTGACCATGAAAATTAATTCAATATGATGTGTGTTTTATGTGGAGAAATAATATTCTCCTATGACTTCTACAATTGGGAAAAATATTTCTACACATAATTTGAAAAAAATTGAATGCTCCAAAAAAATGTTGGATAATAATTCTAGAATAGTTTGAAGATTCATGAATGATATACAAATAATAAAAAACATAAAAAAATTACAAGGTAATGTTATGATTTATTTATCACCAAAGAAGAATGATAGATAGAGAATAAACCCTCAATAATGTTTCTCTTACTAAGGTGCATTAAAAACCCACCTTAATCCCATATATATAATTAGTTTTTTATATAAGGAATTTGTGTTAAAGGATATATATTTCCAGATCCAAATTTTTTAAAATTTACTTACACATTATAGATATAAAGTTATCCATCGAGAAATACAATTGAAATTATAATTTATTTTTACAACATTTCATGTATTAAAAGAACACGAGAGGAATATATTAAAGAAGAAATAAAATCCTGATAAATAATTATAGAGTTCATATATTGAAGGGGAGATAAAAACATTGACAAACATTTATAATTATATTAGTTGATAGCTTTTGAAAATAAATAGTTCATGTATGGTATGTATCATATTAATATGGATTTAAAAAATCTAGAGGCTGATGATTTTATAAGTAATTTATGTTAATTACATATTTATTAACACTCTATGAAATCAATTGTAAAAAGGATAGATTTTATATTTTATTAAAAAGGGAATTAAAATTTTAATGTGAAATTACATTCTTTCTTGTGAATGATTTCAATCATTTTACAGAGAAGAATAAAATATATTGGTGGATTTTTATTAGAAAGCCCCTTAAAAGTGGTTTTAGCTTGGGTATCATATTCAAAATAATTTTATACAATATTGATATTAAATTTGATCACCCGTTTATTATACATATAGATTATCTCACATAGAATTCAGTTGGTTATATTTATCTCATTATTATGTTAGATGTGACTCTATACATATATGAAGTAAATCATTAAATAAATGTTATAAGAGATTAATATGTCTTTATATTTGAATGATGGAGAAGAGAGATATATCACATAAAAATATATTATTATTTATTTCCAATAATAGTGAGATTAAATCATTGAAATGTGAAATGATAAGGGAATTTTAAAAACCCATTTTCAAAGATTGAACAACAAAAATATTTTATTATTGACATATTAATGATTAAATTATTTTCAATTATTTGAGGGATGAGAAGATAATGAGTTCATGTTATGTTGATTTTTGAACTGGTATATTGTCATAATAAATCTATTGATTTTGGTAATTTTGAATTTTTTTTCACACCATTCATATTTACAATATGGAAAGTGAAATTTGCTTACTCTTATTGTTAATGATTTCCAAAATAAATGACAACCACAATGCCTAACACAATGAAGAAAACAACCACTACATAGATATTAATTAAACCCCTATCAATCCATCATGAGTGGGAACAAACCTCGATAATAACTTCTTGATGGAAGTGGGAGAATAATTTTATAAATGGAAGAGTGATAATGACTAAATATCACATGTGGGACTGAATAACTACAAAAATTTTTCATCTTCCTTAAAAATACAAATCAATATTGAGCTATTTGTTTTGATCAACCTAAACAATTTTATATTCATCGATGTAATGTTGCACCATTTGCTAATGGATTTTGTATATACTAGGCGTACCATTATTGGCCAATTTCCAAAGAAAGTGCCGATCTGTTGTGATCAAACAAGTCTCATTAGAAGGATCAAAATATTTTTATACATACATCAAACATTATTTTCATGAATGATATATATTAATATGGATGTTATATAATGTGAATTTTATTTAATAAAAAGACGGGGATTTATCTTAGTCACGATGTGTGAGGTGAGGTAGGGTTTATTTGAGAAAAGATGTGTGGTTGACCTATGAAAGTGGATTAGTCATCAATATATACCCCTGAAAAAACCATTTGTAATCATGAGTTGAACAGTAATCCAAGTGCCTCAATAGTCCATATCATAGAAAAATTAGATTTATTCATGTAGTTAGTTCCCTATACTCATATTGAGTATTCATAGATAATCATTATCACATGAAAATGTTTTTATCTCAAGGAAAACTATCAATATTCAATAATTATTCAATAAAGGATAATGTAGAAATATTGTATACTATTACATAATGAAGATAGATGCCTGATGTAAGCTATTGGGTTATGTCCTTGAGAATTATGTATGAACTGGTAGTCAAGAATGAAGAATATTTCTTTTGTTTATTTTGAGGTCGAGTTCATGTCTACATATTTTATGTGATGATAGAAACAAATAACGAAATATTATTCCACAAATAGATAGGGAAGGTTTTATTGAGTGACTTACACGATATAATTGTTCAATTGTGCAATATACTTGCACGGTGGTTTGATAGAATCTACTATGCAGTTCACTTGTATTCATGGAGGAAGAAAATGATTGTTTCTAAAAATTAACTATGCATGTTACAAGATATTATAAACATAAAGAGATGGAATATTTAAGGTACTGTATATGTTTCTTCATTATTCTTTATTTCAGGCACATTGTATTACACATGGAAGGATTAGTGAGAATCTTATCCATTTACATTATTTATCAATGAAATATTACTAGGAACTATTTTCGTAAGCATGAGGAATTGTAAATATATTACATTTTATTCATTCTTTAATTATTCAAACAAGTACAATAATTGGTTCTATTTATTTGATACTGAGGCCTTACATTAATTCATTAGGCATATCCAAGTATTTCGTGAATTTATAAAGTCATGATAATTTTAATATTATTGGAAATTGAGTAGGATCAGTGATTTTTTTATCTGTTTCTAACTTCCATTGTGATTGTACAAGAGATGTTGATTTGGATTGATTGTTGAGAAAGACACCATATCAATGTAGTTGATAAGTAGTTTGAAGGTAATAGTGATATTTCTATCCCATGATCATATCTTTTGTGACTAAAGATTTTTGGAAGACTTTTCCATATCTTTGACGTATTAGAAGACACAATTGGTGCTCTAGGGTAGGCCTATGGGTTTCTAGTAACATTCTAAGATGTATTTTGAAGATCATCATGTGGTACTCAGAAGTTACTAGTGTTGGTGGGAACTTATAATCATTTTTTGGTTTCAAGAGTGGAATAATGTGGGACATACTAATGATTACAATGAGACTATACATGGTTGTAACAATATACTTATCTTTAAAAATATTTAACGATGGGGTATAACATGTTTCATAATTTAGTTGGTATTAGTGTCAAAACCTATGACAATATTTAGGGATATATTTCATTATCATTTTGTATTACATACATGATACACATATCCTAATATTTTGAACATGTTTCATGGTGGACAATGAATAAATTAGATATTATTACAAAATATTCTTACTTGATTGACACCCCATGTTCAATGTTACTAGACGATCCATTATAAAATTCATTTTTGGTGACATATTATACCTTATAGAATGTTCTCTCTGTATAATGTTTTTGATCTGGTTTTTAATTTTTTTTCATTTAACATTGTATAAATAATATAAAACTATTAAAATATTCTTGAACATCTGACATTTAAATGTATAAACAAAACACATCACATTAAATAATAATCTTCAATAAATAATGTTAAATTCCATTAAATATAAGTTTCATCATGTCTAATTAAACCATAAAAATCACTGAGAATAAAATTTTAAGGTCATGATGTTCACATCTCCATTTGATAATATAGATTTAAATGTTTCCATTTTTTACTTACATTTAACTAAAATCATTTTCCAATATCATATTATGTTATAAATATATACTCTGGCTCTAAATGGTTACATGTAATTCATACAACAATTAATAAAACATCTAGCCTCGATTTTGACAATATTTATTCTTCTTCTATTGATTGAAGAGAAACATATTATATGATATCTATAAGATGAGAATACCCATTTTATAAACTACATTACTATAATGATTTCATCGACAAAAATTTGATATTTTATCAATTCTAACTAAATGTTCCACCCAATTATATTCAAAACAATGAATAATTATTAATGAAGTATAATTATGATCATAAATATATTTAACAAACATAATATTTCTTCAAATTGTGGCTATATTGTTTTGTTTTTCCACATCATTTATTTTTGAAATCTATACAAATTCTAATGAAATTTATGTCATCAGCTGTACCCATTAAATATACTAATGGATTGATATTTTATATTATATATGATGACAAACCAATGTCAAAAATCAATGAGATGGTTTTATTTAACAATTGAAAAATTGTAAACCATATTTTCCTTCTTAATCATCATTTATTCCTTCCATAAATGTATTAAATGTGTTGATTTTTTTGGAATCCTCACATAATTTTCAATATGAGAATAAAAAAATTATCTTCAAGAGGGTGAAAAATGATATTCCAAGGGAATTAATTGACATTATAACAATTTATTAAAATTTTAAATCTATAAATTTATATACACAATTTTCTAAATTTGATTTATTTATGACAAATATTTATGAAATTTTTTTATTTTCATACTTTTTTTGAATATGATTTGAAACATATTTTTTATATAATTTTTTCAAACTTCATGCAGATTGAAATCATAAATAGATTTTCACATAACCAATATAATAAATAATTTGAAATGAAATTACAAAATATATATTCCATCAAAGTGAAAATTTATTTTGAAACACCTATCAACAAATCTCTAGTTTTTAAAATATTCCTTAACTATTGATATGTTCATAATATCCAGGAAATGTTTTCCCTTAAAATTATTCGATGTGAACTTTATATTTTTATACTTCTACATTCTTATATCTCTATATATGACAATAAAAATTTGGAATTTATCAATTAGAATTTATATAGATTCATTCTTTCATCATTCAGAACCCTCTTTGAAAACATCATCTGAAAACATCCACAACTAATGTTTCTTCTACAAGATGTTTTCTATTTCTATATCATGTATATATATGCATAAAAATTATATTCTTAAATATATATATTCTAAATTAATTTCATCATTATATAGTAATAAAGATCTTCAAGGATAACCTATCGACATATCTTGGGTTTTCAATGCTCCGGGGCTTTTAATAAGTTTATAATGACCATGATATTTTTTCCGTTAAAATTATTAGATGTTACCTTTATATTGGAATACTTTTACATTTATATTTCACTATATAAATAAAAAACATTTTTTTTCAATACCATTTTCCATTGATCAATTTTAATTTATTTCAATTATTTTTGTCCTTATTTGGAACCCAATTTGAAAACATCATCTAAAAATATCCTCAACTAAATATTATTCATTGAGATGTTCGTATTTATTTCTAGATAAATCAATTTTGTTAAAAACATATTATTTATAGTAAATAATACTCTTTAACTTCTTCTTTATATATTTATCATGATCATAAATGATCACGATATTTTCCATTAACAATGATCATGATCTTTTCTATTATCAATGATCACAATCATTTATATTCTCTTTAGTATGTGTTTTTTGACTCAATTTTAATTCATTGAGAAATATGTTATATTATCCACATATATTCCATTCCATGGGGTATATAAATACCATTTTCAATGCAATATCATTAATTTATTAATACTTATATTATTTTATTTTCCAATTTATTTTATTCTTTCATTGGTATAATGATTCAATGTTACCAATCTAGTTAATATTTTATGTTGATTTCTAATTATTTATCAAGGTTATATAAGATTGAGTCTCCAATGTTGAAATATTTTGATGCAAATCTGAATAATTCTCTGTAATTTTATTCTTCTATGTTTATTTCATGACAATATATTTTTCCTATCAAATTCCACTATTTATGTACTCAATACTAAGTACAATTATTTTTCATTCAAACAGTCGTTTTATTTGATAACCATGTACTAAAAAATGTTATAACAATGATTAAAATCTCATTTTTAAAATATTAATGAATATTTTAATCAGAATGAATTTGAAATTAATTTAAAAGATTAATTTTTATGTTTTTAATGTTGTTTTCATTGAAACTTTTTTAATATATTTCATGTTTTGAAAAACTAATGTGAAAAATATATTTTCATCTATAAATGTTTGAAAGGATATTTCAAAATTAATTTCCACACAATATATCTTCATTTGATGATACCTATGCCTTTATTTATATATTACTAAAGTATAAGATTAAAGTGATATCTCTTAACAGTTTATGTTTATCTTGTTCAAAGTTTATGAAACTAGTTTCTATTCCATTAGTTATACCATGAAGGAATACGTATGAAACACTCTTCATTTAATGGGTTATTATAGGATTATATGATTATAAATCAGAGTCTATGTCACATGTTATTATTTAATGGAATTTTTATGAGAAAAATTTCATTTCAAGGGTTATGATGTGATGAATGTTTATGATCATATAAAATAGATACATGTCATATTAAATAGGTGAAGGGTGAGAAATATATTTCCTTCCAATTAATTAGGTATTGATTTATATATCTCATGATATAAACATGGATGGAATGGAGAGTGAACCTTGTATCCTAATGAAGGAAACAGTGGGAGTGAATCTAGTTCTGTAAGATATGATAAGAATGTGATGTGATCTCATAATTGTAATGGAATTTTTTTCATTGATTTCATTTTGAGTGATCCTAGAATAATATTGTACTATTTTTCTATGCATTTGTCTATTCCATAACTTCCATGCATTTGGATAAATATTATGATCATATTTATATTGTTATTTTATAATTGTATGATTCATATCTTATGCACTACCAATCATTATTTAATGACTTATATACATTAACATTGATATGATTTGTATGCTTTCCAATCATTACAGTCATGTTATAAAATATTCATGTAATTTTTTTTCTTACATTCCTTCCTTGTATACCATAGCCGAGCATCTGATATTTCCCATTGGCATTTTTTCCTTCCTCATGTTATAAATATATTTATTAATCTGAATAGTTCTAATATGGTATATAGTTGTGAAGAACATAGTGGGGGATGATGTACCTCACTTTTGTACATGTGTTTATGTTTCCATGTTACCAAATACATTATGTTATTTCAGTCCTCAGATATGCGTTCAACTAATGCTAAAAATATTCGTTAACAATGGTATAATATATAAGTATTTTAAGCATTGTTTGTTATTGTTGGTATTAAATTATAGGGTTACTTATCCTTTGGAATCTTTAAGGATAAATACATCATTGGATCCCAAAGGTGGTGTATAAGGATAAGTCTATGGATGAGTAAAAGAATAATAAAATGACATGGAATTTTGGTAAAGGATTGAGTTATTGGTTTCTATGAAATTACCTCAATGAAAAGATAAGGAAGGTTAGTTTCTCTCTTTAATTAATGTACACTGGGGTAACAACACAGAAAATATCAAATTAAGAAATACATTACAAGGAATCGGTGCAAGAAAAAAAGGCCATGGTGAACAAATGGATTGACACATTCAATGGGGGTAGGCTGTGGGAATTTAAAAACTCCATAAAAACCATGATAATGTATTTAAATTGAATATGAATAATAATAAACATGTATAAACCTAAGGTTATACATATTAATTGAGGTGTCTCTATTTAAACATCCTATAAGTTATTTTCATGTTTATGGGCTTCCCCATCATGATAAATGTTTTCTTAGGCATTGAATTTTTGTTTTATTAACTGATTAAAAAATGACGTAACCACAATAATTTTTAGTGTGATTGAAAATGAAATGGTTTTCTTACAATCAAACTAGAAAATGTGGGAGATAGACTAAAAATTATCATTTATATGCTCACACAATTTTCTCAATCTATAAAACATTTTGGAATCGAAATAAGAAATGGAAGTAACAATTTCATATTGGTTATTTCTAAATCAAAATCCCCCAATCCATTAGTTGAAAAATTGATCCATTAGTGTGTGAACAAGTATTGGTACCAAAAAATGATATTTTCTGTTATGTAGTGTTCATAACATGGAAAATTTATTTTGGTTGTCTTTTTTTTATGTTCAAGTAGAGTGCTGTTGTATGGAAATAAAAAATATATGGAAAGCTAATGAAATTATGTCCATTGATTTATATCCATTCAATACATTATTTTTAAAATATAATTTCCTCTTTTTCATCATAATATTATTTATAATGTGATCACGGTGTTACTAAAAATGGATTATAAATATGTTGATAGATGTGAGGATAATAATTCATTACATGGGAGGTATTATTATGGTATTGTCATCCATACTAAATCTAAGTATGATCAATAATTCATAGGACTAATACTGATTCTCTGAATGGATCAATAGATTTGATTTTTTTAACTATGAAGATATTGTTCAACAGGCTATCATGGAGGGAATTGATGTTGGAGTTACATTTTAATTTCATGGGGTTTATAAGAAAATTATGATGTAGGTTAAATTAAAAGATAAAAACCCGGGGGAGATGTATAAAAACATACCATTATTCTAAATTATTGGGATTAATCATAAAAAAGATTAACATAAGGAGAATAATATATTTTTAACATGTGGAAGGGCTTTTAATCCTAGAATGGATTTCCTATGTTATTGGAATTAGTTATATAAGAATGAGAATATAGAGAAAGCTACAAAAAATTAACCACCCCCAATTCAGTGATTAAAGTGTAAGAAGAATGGAAATTTCTGTAAAAAATTACCAACCCCATGGGTTAATGATGATTATAATCATTAGTAACCTTTTATGGTGATGGGCATGGGAAAATGTAATATGATCACTTTTTATAATGGGAGGGGTTATATGGACATGGTAACAATAACACATTCCATCCACCATATAATTGTTAATTTCTAATTTAACTCCATATCTACAAATTTATTAATATATAAAATTTTTCATATGGGTATCATGATGCATCTCAAATTTTTAGATGTATAAATTTCAGTGGAAACCCCTAGTTGTATGATGCTCACATATCAAGTGTATGATTCCCCTATTGATAATGTTTTTGGGAATTTTCGTCTTTAAAATGATTTCATTCTTAATATTGTATAAATTTTTTTCATATTAATAATGGATTGGATTTATGATCATAAATCCTAAATTAGTTGTCGATGTAGGGAAGTTGTGTTTGATATTTCAGACTATACAATTATCTTATTTCAATGCGAATAAATTTATAAAATAATGATCTCTATAACATATATGTTATGTGTATTAATTACTATTTAGAATGTGTGTTTATCAAAAATGATTTAGGATTTTATTGGTATCAATGATATTCTTCTACGAGAGAATTTTTTGATGTATTTATATAAAACAAATTCTTAATATTCTACCAAAATGTGATGTTGAGTTTCTAATAGAAACATATCCTAGTACCATACCCTTTTAAAATATTCTTTATAAAATTTATTATATTTTGTCGTAGAAATATAATAAGAAATTTTAGGAAATTCATTAAAATGGATTCATCCATCCATGTGTGTCACCGCGACATGAAATTGTTCATTTTGTTAAAAAAGTATAAATTTTACCATACATTGATTATCAGCTGATGAAAAAGAGATAAATAAATAACCATTTTCCACTTCCCTATAATAATGACTTTTTTATAAAAAATGTGGAGTTTAGTACATTTCAAATATTCACCCTCATTGCAGATATCATCTATTTAGGGATATGAATAAGGATATACAAAGTACAACATTCCTTAAAATGTTTGAAAAGTAGAAATATAGAGTGATATCATTTATTATTACTAATTCTCATTATATCTTCATGGAATTAAGGAAAAGGGTCATTATATATTACCATGATCATAATGTCTAATTCATTATAGATGAAATCATTATATATTAAAAAATCTAGGAAGTGCATGTTAATCATTATAGAATTGTAATTAAAACTCAAAGTAAGGATAAAATGTATGAAAAATTTAAATGATATTAAATTTGGATGAAAAAGGATTTTTTTTGTGTTACGTAAAATCATGATATTATATATTAGTAAATGAATGAAATATGGATGATAGTTAATGTTGGTCAAGACTAGAAATAGTGACTGAGATTCATATTTTTCATTATTTAGATAAATAATATTAATGTTTTGTAGAGAATTTATAATGAATTTCTAATCCTATAATGATTTTTACTTGTAATGGATCCATGTTATTATTAATTTTTAATTTGAGGAAATTTACAAGAAAATTTAGAGGTGATTAGATAATGAACATGTTCTTACATTACATAGTGATGGAGAAGTGCTTTTCCTCAATAGTGATGGATCCATGAAGCAATTGGGATGTGTTAATATATAAAAAGGCATATTTCACGACCCTCCTTCACCAAGATGAGATAAGGGACAACAGATTGACAGACTCTTCCTTCTTCATTTTAGAGAGGTGATAATGACCCCCCGAGACACGCCTTCAATAGGTCCTGGAGTGGAGACTAGACCAAAGGGTATAAAATCACACACATGATTGAAGGAATTACCATTTTTCTTTAATAGGATCGAGAGATAAGATAGTAAATCCAAACTACACCAAACTAGGGGGGTAATAGTAAATCCAATGAAAACCATTCCCATATGCATGATACAAAATTAAATGCCACAATGTAAAAGGAGAATACAAAGGAATGTACCAACGAAAAAAAAACAACAACGAAAACTATCCCAACGTCTGATCTAGTAAAGCCCTGCTCGGTCCCTGAAGTCATCATGGAATCCAAAATGCAGTTTAATATACATTGGGTGAGAATACAAGTATACTCATTAGGGAAGAACAAAGACACATGTGCACAAGTGGGGGGGTATTCTAAAGCCCCATGGAAAAAGAGTTAACCAAAGCACCTAGAAAAGAAAACAATCCACCCAAGACTCACAATGGCACACTCCCCAAATAACGTGAGTCATTTAATGTATAGTAAAAACACATTGACAGTTGGGTACCCCACTCCACTTTCCCACTGGTTATTGAAGACATCCTATACAACAAAACAATCACTCCATTCTCACTGCAATCCCACTGCCACACCCCACCCGCACACACTAGGGCCGCAACCACAAATCCCACCCACAATCACTTGAGCCACAACCACCATGCGTAACCACGCTCGTAACCACCTGGTCCAGAACAACTACTGCCACGCCCGAAGACACCTGAGCCTTATCCCGAAGACTCTTGGGAAACAACCTACCTGTACACACCTAGGCTAACCACCACAACTACCTTGCCCGATAACTCTTGGGCTATAATTGACCTCAGGCCGTCACAGCCTGACTGATGTGTCTTGGGCTATTCGGGAAAGGGAGTAGAAAGAGAGCTAATAACCATCCACTCAGAGGAGTGTTGGGAAAACACCTCCCCCATGAAATGGGGGTGTTCGAAAATAATTTCTCATCTTGGGAGGGGCACGAATAAGAAATATAAGAACTACAATTATATGTATAAGAAAAAAGAACTAATCCCATCCTAGGGTTTCCAAATAAAACCAAATTACAAACACCCTCGTTAGTATTCATTCATATAAGAAAGGTACAACACTCACGGCCAAATCACAAATCATTCCCGAAACCAATTCCTCCTTTAAACCATTCTTGTTTTCATGTTCGAGTGATCCCATTTAGGTGAATTCTACACTACTAGTCAACTAACAGGCGTAACCACAATTCAAAGAAAGAAACAACCAAATAGGAATTTAAGCATTCAAAACTGGTTCTCTTGTGAAGTCACCACAACAAAGGGATCAGTAAGATCCCTCCAAGTACATAAACCAAACCATGCCTCGAGATAAATCCCCAAACAGCTTTAGCTTCACAACCAATAACCACGACACAATAGTGGATCCCAGCCTCATTTACGTCACCCCATAAGCATTGAACATGAAAACACACCTACAACAAAAACCGAGTAGGGAAACATCCAGGTTCAAGCACATCATTCATTAGGTTCTTCTTTCTATTGGTTAACTGGGGTGACCAAAAAAGGATTAATGTTCACTAGGTACCCATTTAACCAACTTTGTTTAGGTGATTAACCATTTTACAAGTTATAGTTATTTAATCATCACCGAAGACAAGGGTTCATTAGTGTGCAAGGAAAGACCACCAACAACCATTATTTTGAGTGTGCATAATCCTATACTGTTCACAACATAATGCAATAAAAAAGAGTATAGCAGAACATCGATCACATCCCCCTTAATACTTGAAAAGTCATTTTATTATATTTTTTAATGTTTGGTATCACCCATTCCATTAGAAACATTAGCATACCCACCCTGAATGATACACAGTAAAGGGAGGTGAAGGGAAATCACTACCTAGTTGATCAAGGATCGAACTTCTTCTCCACATTCTAAGAACTGGGGATGTGAGACTTGCAATGGAGGAATATCGTGGACTCCAAGGGTGAGAAGAAAGGCACATGCACATGCACTCCACTTTCCTCTGGAAGGGAAACTCCAAACTCACCGGGAAAAAAAGAAGACTAGACATGAGAAAGAAGATGAAGGAATCCATATGTAATATAAGGATGAGATGGCATTATTAAGGGATATGTAAATTGAAAGGATTTAATGTCTGATCATGGTTCCCCATGCCGCTAGGCAGTTATGCACGATGGAATTAATTTTCATTTAACAATTATCCTCGGAGGGGTGGTCATAATGGCTATGTGTTAATCATTTTTCTTTACTCCTAAGGAAATGTGTAATAGGGTAGGATCTAAAAGGTACAGGGATGGGTGTGACACTGAGAAAAAACCACACATTTTGGTTTGTTAAGGGTTTCCCTACTCTAGGGGGAAGTTTAAATATTATTTATAGGATTTAAATTTTTTGAAATTGGGCCTTAAATCAACTTTACGTTAAAAGATATTTTGTAGGAGTGGTAAACATCAGAACTAGAAAATGGGATGAAGACATGATGAGGACACGGTGCCACCGTCACAGTGTCACCCTCACGGTGCCACTGTCACTGTGTCACCCTGACGATGCCACTATCAATTGTTCCACAATCACGGTGCCACCGTGACCAATGTGCAACCGTCACGGTGCCACTGTCACTGGTGCCACCGTCACGGTGATAACATGATCGGTGAGAGATCGTCACAGTGCCACTGTAACGTGTGCCACCATCACGGTGTCACCGTGACCGGTGACCCCTTGACCAGTGCCACCATTTTGGTGGATCTGTTTTTTAGAAATGTAATGGACTAGGTGGGTCCGGGCCATTACATCATATACCTCTAAAAATATTCTCTCCCTCGTGTATCAAAACAAGACTAGAAGAAAAGAGGGGTTCTGAACAACCACCTCAAAAGATACCTATCAGGATTGAAACTCATCGACAAATAGAAACACCTCTTCCTCAAGTAACCAGGAAACACTAGGAGGCCAAACTGTCTAGTCATATGGGTTAGGGAGTTTATTCCACTATGCCAAGATACTATCTGCTTTGGGTGCCACTGACTCGCCCGCATGGGTTTAATCGCATCCACCTTAATGAATCTTGATTAGGAATCAGGTCCTCCCCTCCGCATAGTCAAGACTCTTCAGAAACATCTCTAGAATAAGGAAACCCACATGTTCCATAGATAACAATGTAAAGAATTCCATCACAAACAAGTACGAACAAAACTGAACAATACACAAAACAACTCTGGGTACTAGGCGCGCATCTACGTCTCCTATTCCCAGCTACTTTCCTTGAGCCCGCAATGCCTTCACAACAAACGAACCAAAAGAATGGCCCATCCACAGAGCACCTTCTCCTCTCGGTCATCAATTCTCACATGTTTTTCCATAAACGTCGTGTAGGCCTCGAAGTCCATCATGCCCCAGTCAAGGACATGTGAATCATCGTGTAGATACCGTCGAAGTTGTGACACATGGAAGACTTCATGTATTATCAGTAGCGGTGGTGGAAGTGCTAGCTGATAATCCACTTATCCAACCCACCGCAACACATAGAAGGGTCCAATGAACCTTGGAGATAACTTAATCCCCCTACCGAACCTATGTTGTGCACACCGAGGGGAGACCCTCCAGAATACGTGGTCCCTGACCTCGAACTCCAAGGGTCTCCTCCTATTATTAGCATAAGATTTCTATCGGTCCTGAGCCACCGTCATCCTGTCCTTTATATGATTATCCATCTACGTCATGCTCTGCACCACTTTCGGTCCAGGAACACTATTTTCCCCAACCTCGGTCCATCACAAGGGTGAGCGGCATGGCCTTCTATACAGAGCTTCTAACGGAGCCATGCTAATGGTATAGTGATAGAAATTATTGTAGGAAAACTCTACCAGAGGCATGTGTCACACCCATGATCCCCCAAGATCCTAAATACATTCCCGTAGCATATCCTCCAATGTCTGGATGGTGTGCTCTGTCTGTCCATCTATCTGGGGATGTCAAGCAGTGCTAAGACGTAGCAGGGTGCCAAAATCATGCTGCAATCCTCTCCAGATTCGTGAGGTAAACTGTGCATCCCTATCCAAGACTATGGACCTCGGAAATCCATGCATGCGCACCACTTCATCCATGTACCTCCTTGCTAAGGCATCCACTGCTCCCGACTCCTTGATCATCAGAAAGTTAGCCAATTTAGTCAACTGGTCCACCATAACCCAGATAGAGTTGCAACCTCCTTGAATATTGGGTAGCCCTGTGACAAAATCCATCGAGATGTCATCCCACTTCCACTCGTGGACATCTAAAGGCAACAACATACCTCCTAGAACACGATGTTCGGCATTTACCTGCTGACACACTAGGAACATGTCCATGAAATCTTCCACCCCCAGCATTACCCTAGGCCACCAAAACATACCTCTCAAGCCCTTGTAAATTTTGGAAGCTCCTGGGTGTACCGCCAGGGGTGAGTTCTATAACTCACTAGGAACTCTCTCGTGCATCGCCTCTGGATCAAGCAACTTCCCTCGGAAAAGCATCTGATTCTGACTATCCTCTGTCCACCCTTATGGGGCATCACCTTGGTAAGCCCGATCACACATCACTTCAATAACTTTGTCTCCCCACTGAGACTCTTCCACCTACCACAGTAGAGAATACTACACTGTCATCTAATACATGAAACATCTACCACCATCAATCCTCACATCAAGGTGTAGGGCAGCCAACTCTTCCATTGCCTTCCAAGCATCTGAAGACTCTCGAACCACATCATTCTATATCATCCTTCTCAAGTCAATGACCACCACATTCCCCTTTCCTGAGGAGTAGTAAATCTCAAAGTCGTAGTTTTGAAGGAACTCCATCCACCATCACTGTCGTATGTTCAGGTCATGATGGGAGAAGATATACTTCAAGATTTTGTGATCTTTGAAGAACACAAATCACTCCTCAATGAGTTAATTCCGCCATACCTTTAGTGCGAACACGGCCGCCACATTCTCTAGATCATTGGTGATATAATTATGCTCATGAGGATGTAACTGTATAGACCGTTAAGATATCACCTCTTGTTGTTGTATCAGCACACACCAAAGGCCGTGTCATGAAGCATCACAAAACACCTCATACGCTGCACCTTCTTCTGGAAACTTCAGCACTGGGGAACTTACCAACTTCTCCTTCAAATAGCTAAAGGCTGCATGGCACTACCCATTCCACACGAAATCATGGACCTTCTTTGTAAAAGATTTCCTAGATGCTGATACTAGGGAGAAGTTGGGTATGATCCTCTGGTAGTAACCAACCAGTCTAAGGAAACTTCAAACCTCTTCCATGTTCTTAGGTGATTCCCAGGAAACAACTTCCTAGACCTTTGATGGGTCAACCATTATTCCCTGGTTAGACACCATGTGCCCATGGAAGTGAAATTATCAAATCTAGACCTTGAACTTGGACATCTTCCCATAGAGTTGGTTCTATCAGAGGACCACTAAAACCATTATCTGGTGATCAACGTGATCCGCCTATGATCTTGAGTAGATCAGGATGTCATCAATAAACACGACTATGAACCGATCCAGGTATTCCCAGAAGGCGAATTTCATGAGTCCCATGAACAAAACTGGTTCATTTTTAACACCGAATTGCATGACCACAAACTCATAGTGCCCATATCTGCACCTGAAAGCAGTCTTCGGTATTTCACCCTCCATTACAATCAACTGGTGATATCCATAACACAAATCAATCTGATAGAACCAACCTGATCCCCTCAGCTAGTCAAAGAGATCTTTAATCCTCGGGAGGTTGTATGGTTTCCTGGCGGTTACCTGGTTAAGTCTCCAGTAGTCTATGCACATCCTGAGACCACAATATTCCTTCTTTGTGAATAATACTGGAGCACCCAATGGTGACGCACTTGGTCAAACAAAACCCTTCTTCATAAGATCATCAATCTAAATCTTCAACTCCTGAAAATCGGAAGGAACCATCCAGTAGGGAGCCATCAAAATCAGACGGGCACTAGATTGCAAGTCTATCTTGAAATCAACATCATGTCAAGGTGGTAGAGTATCCACCTCCTCAGGGAAGATGTGCATAAATATCACTGATGATCCCCGGTAATTCCACGATCTCTACATCGACCAAATCTAATGATAGTTCATCCAACAAGGAAAGGAGGGGCTCTTCTCAACTGCTGCATTTCTGGAAACCCCGCTCACTGATAAAAGTTACATGTCAGCCACCCAAATCTGAAAACACGAACCTTCCTCAGAACCAGTCAATGATGAAACATATAGAGAAAATCCAACAAATGACAAGGATGACATCTTATGGAAGTATGTTCAAAATAGTATGAGATCTCTGATTGATTAATATGGGCCTACCATCAGGCTACACCCTTGGAAAACATAAAACAAGTCGGTCTAACCTCTGATTGTTGTAATCAACACCAGGGGAACTGGAAGTATCTCAGTGTCTAAACCCAAAGCGCGGTCCGGACAAGGTGTATCAAATGGGTTCTATGCTTTTGTATCGAACAAGTAATGGTCAAGAGTACTGAACAAGATGATCGTACCTCGAATGACTTCCAGCCCTGTTGGAACTGCTGCCTTCATGGCGTGTAACTGTCCATGCCAAACTCCCCTACACCTAGTCTATCAGCCACCTCCCCAATTGTGCCCTAGTCAAGGTCCCTAAAAAGCGACTTGTGGTCAGCCCCCTCCTGTAATGCCTGCCCTCGTAGGAGCAGGAGCTTTCTGCCCCTACTGCGGATGTGGAAAGGGCCTAACTGGAAAACTGTTGCTGCTGAGGTGGTAGTTGAACCTACCCACCCATGTCGTACTGTACTGTGTCCGTGCACTAATTCCAAAGGTGCCCATGGATTCCCCAGATAATGCATCTTGGCCCTAGGCATGAAATAAATGGGCGAAGGCTGGGAGATCAGAAATGGAATAAGTGGGGCCTTCTTCCATCTGGTCGAAACATAGAGGGCCCTGACATTGGAGGCCTGCAGCTGACGGCCTCCCCCTTCTACGATCCCAATTGGATTCCCTCTCGTGATACACCTCCTAGTGTTTTCATCTTATATACTACTTCATACTTCCTCTAGACCTCTATGTACGTCGGTAGGGTGAAGGGAATAATATCATACTAGAGATAAGGTCGGAGTGCCTCCTCCAAGAGTCTCTCTCGATACTCCTCATCTGGAAAGAGGTCTAGAAAAAAGTAGAGGAGATCCATGAAAATGATCCCCAACTCTATCACTGACATAATCCCTTGTTAGAGGGAGATTAGATCACGCCTCTTCTTAGCCATCATCATGGAAGAGTGGAATTCCGCCCGGAACTCCCTCTTGAAGTCAGCCCACGTCACCCCAACCTCCCTCTTCTCCCCAAGATAAAGCATCCACCACTGACGTTCTACTCCTTGAATCTAGCTTACAACCAAAGGATCCCATTACTATACCAGAGCCCAGATCAAGCTAAAAGCTGTCATCATCTCCTCTAGCCACCTCTATGTCTCCACGTCAGAGATGCTGCCCTCGTACTTCATGATGGACTGCCATTGAAAGGCACAAAGTGTCTTCTCCCACTAATCATCCTCTCCCTCTCGGTTATCCCTCTTTTGATCAGCCATGTCAACCACTTGGCCTTCGATCACCCACACTAATCATGGTCATCTCCCCGGCACCAAAGCTACAAGATAAACAAGGAATGTATATGCACAATTAGTGTAGAATTATTTTCGTAAATTTTCTTATACTTATTATTAATTTTAAATCCCCAAAATACGCATGGAACACAAGAAAACAAGAAATTAGGATGCATGTACATTACCTAGGGTCTTTACCCTGCAACCAGTGTAGCCTCACCTAGTTTTTCGGTAGGATCAGAGTCCTTGCATTGGATCATAGGGGTTCCTAAAATCCTATGTCCTACCCCGTATTCCCTGTCCTATTTCATGCACCAAGATATAACAACACTGTTTCCCTACCATCCCATGTAATCCTCACTGTGCCTAACCCCAGACTCCATCCTATCTCTCAACCTCACTGCTCTGATACCATTCTGTCATGACCCACATTCACCAAGGTGAGAGAAGGGACATCAGATTGACAAACCCTTCCTTCATCAAGTTGACAGAGAGATAATGACCCCTGAGACCCGCCTTCCATAGGTCACAGAGTGGAGACCAGCACCAAGGGTATAGAATCACACACAATATGGAAGGCATTGCACATTTTCTTTAATAGGATCGAGATATAGGATTGTAAAACCCAACAACACCAAACATGGGGGGTAAAAGTAAAGGCAATGGAAACCATTCTCATATGCATTTTACAAAAGTAAATGCCAAAAATTACAATGAGAATACAAAGGTAAAGTACCAAAGAATGAAAAGCAGCAACTGTAAATATCCCAACGTCCGAGCTAGTATGGCCATGCACGGTCCCTGAAGTCCACCTAGAAACCTAAAAGCCATTTTATATATGTAGGGTGAGCATACAAGTATTCTTAGTAGGAAAAACCAATGAATCTCGTAATCAAGTGGGGAGGCATTCTAATTCCCCATTGAAAAAGAGATGACCAAGGAACCTTGTAAGGAAAACTATCCACCCAAGCCTCACCAAGGAACACTCCCAAAATAACGTGATTCATGTATTGTATAGTTACAACACATCGAGATTTGGGTACCCCGCGCCACTTCCCCCTGTTTAGTGAAGAAATCCTATGCATCAAACCAATCCCTCCATTCTCACCACAGTCCCACTACTGCACCCCTCTAGCAAACACCTGGACCACAACCACACATACCACCCACCAAAACCTGTGCCAAAACTACCATGAGTAACCACGCCCGCAAACAACTAGGCCAGAACAACTACTGTCGTGCCCGAAGACACCCGGGCCTCATCCCGTAGACTCTTGGGAAACAACCGGACCACATAGACCTGGGCCAACCACCACAACTACCATGCCTGATGAATCTTAGGCTATAATGGACCTCAGGCCATCCGGGCTTCTCGAAGTGTCTTTGTCTATTTCGGAAAGGGAGAATAAAGGGAGCTAATAACTAGGCACTCAGATGAGTGTTGGAAAAAACACAGTCCCCCATGAAATTGGGGTGTTCGGCACTAAGTTATCAAATTGGGTGGGGTGCGAATAAGATTCATAAGAACTACAATTATATGTATAGGTAACAAGCACTCATCCCAACCAAGGGTTTCCAAAGACAACCAAATAACAAACAACCTCATTACTATTCTTTCATAAATGAAAGGCACATCACTCACGACCAAGTCACATCTCATTCCCAAAACCATTTCCACATTTAATCCATTCTTGTTTTTGTGTTCAAGTGATCCCATTTAGGTGAATTCTGCACTACTGGGCAACTAACCGGCATAATCACAAGCCAAAAAAAAGAAACACTGAAACATCATTTTAGGAATTCACTTCCAGTTCCCTTGTGAAGTAACCACAACAAAGGGATCAATGAGATATCTCAAAGTACTAGAACCAAACCAAGACTCGAGATACAACCCCACACAACTTCAGATTCAAAACCAACAACCATGCCACAATATCAGATCCTATCCTTATCCACGTCACCCCATAAGCATCGAACAGTACAACACACCTGCTACCAAAATAGAGTAGGGAAACTTCTAGGTTCAAGAACATAATTAATTTGGTTCTTCTTTCTATGGGTTAACTAGGGTGAGAACACAAGGATTGATGTTCACTGGGTATCCATTTAACCAACTGGGTTTTGGTGATTAACCAATTTCCATGTTACAGTAATTTAATCATCACAGAAGACAAGGGTTCATTATTGCTCAAGGAAAGACAACCAATGACCATGATTTTTGGTGAAAATAATCCCATACAGTTCACAACATAATGAAATATTAGATTAAAACAGAACATCGATCACAACCCCCCTTCATCATTTATATTTATATTTATTATATTTTTTGGTTTGGTTTCATCCATTCCCACAGAAACAGTAGCATACCCACCCCTCATGATACATAATAAGGATAGAAGAGGAAAATATCTACCTGGTTGATCAAGGATCGAAGTTCTTCTCTATGTGCCAAGAACTGTGGATGCACGACTTGTAGGGGAGGAACGTCGGGGACTCCAAAGGTGAGCAGATAGGCTCCCGCACAGGCATACCACTTTTCTCGGGAAGGGAAACTCCAAACGCATTGGGTAGAAATGGAGACTAGCCTAGTGGAATAAGAAGAAGGAATCCCCTTGTTATACAAGGATGAGATCACGTTGTTATGGGATATGAAAATTTGAACGACATTAATGTATAATCGTGGTTCTCTACGCATTTGGGCCGTTATGCAATATTGAATTAATTGTCATTTAACAATTCTCTTCATAGGGGTGGTCATAATGGCTATTAATTAAATTCCCTTTTTTAAGCATATGGAAAAACGTAACAGGGGTAGATCTGGATGGTTCGGGGAAGGGTGTGACACAAAAGGAAAACCACAATTTTTGGTAACTTAATGGTTTCCTGATTCTTGGGGGACTTTTAGATATTATTTATGGGATTTAAATGGATTGAAAGAGGGAATTAAATCTTATTTATGTCAAAAATACGTTGCGGGAGCGGAAATAGTCCGAACTTGAAAAAGGGCCGAAGACACGGTGAGGACATGGTGCCACCGTCACAGTGTCACCCTCACGGTGCCACCGTCATGATTTGACCCTAACGGTGCCACCATTAAAGGTACCACCGCCATAGTGTGGCCGTCCCGGTTCCACCGTTACCGGTGTCCATGTGACCGGTGCCACCATTTCAATGGAGCCGTGTTTTGGAAATGTAATGGACCAGGTGGGTCCGGTCAATTACAACATAGTTATAGATTATGAAACATTTTATGTGACTATTTATTATCAAAATGACACATCTCATGATTTTGATTTAGCTGTGATAATAATTTCGTTAACTACATTGAGGAATTATCATTATGGAGAAGTGTTTGATGTATATGACAATCCAAATATTTTGAAGTATATATTCACAAATAAGAATATAAATATGAACCAACAATTATGGATATAGATTATTATTGATTATGACATCTCAATACATTAACACCATGGTAAGGATAATATGGAGGATGATTCTTTATGTCCAAATAATCATGGTAGATTATTAATGATGAGGATTAAAAAATACCCAATATTTCATTATTTTCAAGGGATGGATCTCTAAACCCTGATGGAAGGCGGGAATCATTATATTTCAAAATATATTATTAAACCATATATCCATGTAATGGTTAATGTTGTTGATAAATAAGACTAATAGATTCAAATTAATGTTTGAAATGTTCCTAAGATTAACTATTCTAATGGTGGACTAATAATGTTTAGGAACATGTATGAATTCCATCTATACCGGACATAATGAAAATTTTGATATAGGATGCTCAAAGTTCTTCATTACCAATTAATTTGAGAATTAGAAATTTGTATATGAAATTTAATGAATACTTTTGGATTGAGGGAATAAAGATAAATATATTAGAGTTTGTATCATGGTGCTTTTAATGACATCATGTTAAGGTTGAATGAAAAAAAAATTAAGAGGTTTTTTAATTCAATGTCCATATTATAATGGAAATTTGAAACTACCATCATGTATTTTATCATAAGATTCCCGAATATGTATTAAGGTAATTAGGAATTATGTGTAATAGTGGATTGTGTTAATATTTCAACAGACTTCATCCCCATTAGAAAATACATCCATCTGTATTAGATTTACATGATATACAATATGTAAGTGGTAATGTTGCACCGATCACCACATTGTATTGCATCGAATAAGGATATTGGGATCATCTAAATGTTCTCAAAACACAACTAGCAATATTTTGATACAAAATTTAGTTTCAAAAAATTATATCATCCTCCAGCATTGCATATTATCAATGTATAATTCAATATATATTAAATATTATGAGATATTTTTCATTGGACCTCAGTGATTTTTGGGAACATCAACTTCCTCTACTATTTTTTTCGAACTACAATATCTGTCACTCCAGATTTAAGATGGATAGTTATTTTTCTCTCTATAAATTTATTTAGATATCTAATGTGATGGAATGGTGGTGGAGAATGAATGTTATTCGAGCCTGATATAGTTTAAATAATGGCAGATAATGTTTGATCCATTTTGTAAAACATCACATAATTTAGAAATTATAACATAAAGATTTTCAATAATTACTTATTAGATGTAGAATTCTAATTTCTAACAAGTACTTTTTAAAATTTTATCAAAGGAATAAGGTTATGATATTTGGGAGTAATGGGAAACAAAGACATATTTATATCATTTCCCATTAAAATATTTGATATTATCAGGATGATACCATATATATTTTCACTTCCCTCATTCTTGTCTCGGTTCCATGATGCGTTCCTTATTATCATCTGGATGATGTAAATACCAGATCCAGCACATGTACTAAACTTACAGGTCATGTCTATGGTGAGAGATCATTCTTATAATGAAAAAATGTGAAGATTCTAGATCATTCATTGAATGTTATAGAAAAAAAACTACACATCTTTTCAATGTATTATGGAGAAAAATCAAAATTTTATGAAGTATTATTGCATCATTAATATATGATGAGGTATAAGTGTCCTTGTTTGTTTGTATATATGAAATTAATTTTTTTGTTAGAAATTCATTTTATAAGATGTAGAATGTAGAATAATATGTATTATTAATTTATTTTTATGAATTAATTAAATTTACTTTATTGTTTCCATTATATGAAACACCTGGTCAATAATCTGTTACACACAACCCTAGGTTCAATTTCACTAAATGAAACCCTCCATTACCTTACATGACGTGCACCATTGCATTTTAACAATACCTAGACATATTATAACAATAATAATTTAATCATGAATATTTTATACTACACTTTATACATAGAAAAATGAATAATAATAAATAGTTTTTGAATATTATATATAATTATTTTAAATAAAAGTAACATATTTTAACAAAATACATTATTTTTGATATGGTCTTATATATTTGAAACTACAATTTTATCAAAGAAACTATTTTAATTTCTTTTATGAATAATAAAAAATTAATTCATGAATATTTTATAATATTAACTTTATCAACATACAATTCTATTAGAATATAGAATGTTAAATTTATCATACAAGGAATTCATTATAATTTATGAAAAGTTTCATTTATTGAGGAATAATGAATAAATGAGTTTGAATTGAAAAATTATTTTTTGTTTAATTTATCTATAATATTAAAATATATATAAATCTTTAATGTATAATATGATCAAATACAAAAAGATTAATAATATCTAGGTTATTGGAACAAAATATATAATTAAATTGAATATAAAAACATGTAAACATGTAAGCATATTCACTTCAAAACCGAACATTGTCTTCATATTTGTGAGAGTAATTATAATTTAATTTCAAAAAATTATATTACATTAAATTTGAAAAAAGATTATATATTTTGAATTATAATAATTTAAAATTTATAATATGTTCATCTGAATTATTTAACATATATATTAGTGAAAATTTTTAAAATTAATTACCATGGATAAGGTTAATATATGTTTTCTTAGTGGTTAATCATATAATTAATGGTGTAAAAATGTTCAAAAACATTCTCAAAATATATTTTATGTTCATATATTTAATTTCTGTAATATATTATCTGTTATTAAACATTATTTTGTCTTTATTACAAGAATATTTTTTTTGGAATTCACATGTTTAAAAAGATTAAAACTGTTCCACTATTTCCCATGTAAAAAGACACCCATATACCACCTCACATAAAATCTTAAAAACAATTATTTTATTCCATGATCATTTCTCAACATACCTAATCACATACTATTTTTCTTTTTCCTATCAATATTAATCCCATGAAGGCCTTTTGTTGCAAACTAATAGGTTATACCTGAAGAAGAGGAAATGTTTATCATCGAGTATTTTGTATTATTACTTATTCAAAACCATTCATTTAATGTTATAACCTTATTATACAGTAATTTTATTTATTACATACTTTTATATGTTTTTATGATTTCGTTTATACTACCTACCATACTCATTTCCATCAAATGGGTTATAGAATCATATTTCATCTCTATGGTGGGAAATAGCCTCTCCAATTGATGTCCTTTGTTTATCCATTACATCCCCCCAAGGATGTGTATAATGATGAAAATATTATTTAAATATTATATTTATTTTATTAATGATATTTTTATTCTAATGAAATTTTTGTATCATGCATTCCACTACGATATCCATTTGGTTGAAACCCAATAACTTTGTGTTTACGGTGGACTATCACTTTGTGAAGGGGTCTTATTTGTTCACCATTTACATGAAATGTATTAAAGGTGGGTTTAATAATGTTTTTTTGATATATGTGAAAAATAATTATTCTTGTTTTATAATATATAATTATATTTTCTTTATTATAATTTAATGGGAAAATAAAAAATATCATTCAGGTGTACATATGCCATGTTGTCTCCTTGAACGATACATTTCATTTCATATCTCTAAATATTAATGATTAAAATTTCTAAATACATAATCAATATATAGTATATTTATATATTTATTTAAATGAAAATTATGTTGGTATCATGATCAATTTCAGCGGAAAAATATCAAATTAGAACATTTACGAAAAAGAAATTAGTTATTATTAGAAATGTGAGTTTAATAATAAATTATTAATAAATGTGTAAAAAATTTTATGATAAAATAATTTTTTATTTTCCTTATATGAATACATTATTCAATTTATTTAAAAATATTTAATATTTTTATATAGGATGATTTAAAGAGATCAATGGTAGTCATGTCTTAAGGTAAGTGTTTTCCATCTGACATTTTACATCCATGAAAAACATTCTATGTTCACCGCATATTTCTTTTATGATGAGATAATAATTATCATGAATGTATATTATGAATATTATTATGATAATAATTTTAATATTATTATCAATTTTATTATATCTCTTTAATGGGGTTTTTCTTTCAAAATTTTCCAAATTAATAATTTATTTTGTCTCTTTGAGATGTACATTATTTTATTGACATATAATAAGTAAAAATTTGTATATAAATTTACTTATATATATATAATATCATAAGCATATTAAATCTCATTTTATAATATGTTTCATTTTATTTAATTCCTATATGGGACTTATGATTCAATTTTTCTAAAGTTGTACATATTTTATGTTACACGCCTGTTTTTTATTTGAATGGTTTTTGATTAAGTCTCAAATGTTAAAATAATATGATATACGTGAAAAAAATAGTTATTAAAACTCATCAAATACTTTTATGAATGATAAAACATGTTTTATATTCATTTCCACTTTTTATATACAAAATGTTAAAAATAATGTTTTACATTTTTTCCCAAAAAATATTTTTCATCCAAAAAATTGTTTTTTAAAAATGTTTATTTACAATTTTAAAAATAACAAATTATATTATTCATTGTGTAATTTTTGGAATTATATTCATAAATTTATTCTTATTTTTTATAGTTTTTTACAAATAAATGTTTTTATATATGTACATAATTGGAAATGCTTTTTTCATAGAATAAATAATATTATCCACAAGAAATGTTTTAATTGTTCATTAAAAATAATTTTCAATCTCTGATTCAATTCATCAATGATACATGTTTCATAATAGGAATATGAAAAAAGGATACCATTAATATTATTTTAATGAATTGTTATTGTCGTAATTTTATTATATTTATGAAACTAGTTTCGTTTCCATGAGCTATAAGCTGAAAAAATGCTAATGAGACATGCTTCTTTTAAGGGGTTATTATATGATGAAATTACTACGAAACTTGCCTACTTCCAAAAAATGACTATATTTTCAGATAAAATCACATTTATATTGGTTATGAAATTATGAAATATTTAGGATAAACATTTTATTTCATCAATTATTTTATATGGAATGTTTATGATATTTTGGATGAAATATATATATGTATTCACTTATCTGATGGGTGGGACCTATATATCTCTCCCATTTATTGGAGAAAGATTTATATTTTTCATGAGATTTATATGGATGGAATATGCAGTGAACCTAATATTTTAAGGCAAATCTCTAATAGTAAGTGAAGCAGGTTTAGTAAGACATTGATGTAATGTGGATTAAACTCATTATTTTAATAAAATTAATTTGATATGATGGCCTTATTTTGACCCTTTTCCAATATGGAAGTTATTTTTTAATCCTATGTGTATTCCACGAATTTCGTGAATTAGGCCAATTTTATTCTCAAATTAGTCATGTAATTTTATTATATTTTTATTAATGTCTTATAAACTGAAAATAATTATTCCTCAACTGTTGTATTTAAGAATTTATATGAATGGTTTGGTTTTCAATCATTTATCTCTTGTTCTCATTTCATTCAATTCATTTTATTATTAATTGTCTCCCTTGTTTACCCTTACTGAGCCTACAATCCCACCATTTATTATGTTTCCTTTCCTAGGTTATGATGATTAATATTATGTATGATATGTACTAGAAGGTTTCCAGTTGTGACGAACATAGTGGGTGAAGACGAATCTCACTTATGGACCTTTATTTATTTTTCCGATATTACAATGAAATTAAAATATTATGGCCCTTTGTTGTGTGTTTATGTAATGTAATAAATATTCACAAAATATTTTGTAATATCTTTTTATGGTAATCATGGGTATCTATATATATTATGGAAAAATAGAATTTCTATTACATCAATATAAACCATATATTTTTTAAAATTAAAAATATATAGTGAATATGTTATTATTAGAACAATAATAATACACAAAAAATAAAAAAAACATATACATGTTATTTTTCATGGTTCATCCAAAATAGGAAAAATCCATCGATGAAATACTAAAATAGTGTATATATGATAATAATTCACTACTACACTATAATATTATTTAATATTTAGTATGATATCAACACTCACCCAATGTATATGACTTATATCCCTCTTTAAATATCATTTTTAGGGGGATATATTATTGTAACAGATTAAAAATTTGATCTTATAATTTTTCAATCAAAATAAAAACAAAAAAATGAAAGGGTGTTCTTCATGAGGATATATTAATAAAATTATAGATAATCAATGAAATTTGTAATAGATAATTCCATTAATCCTAATATATAATCCAATAAACTATTATCACAACTAATATAAAAAAATTGATATTCATGAATCATTAATTAGATTACTCTATTAATTATCCCATAGGTTAATGCCTCTTATCAACAACCAATTTTTCTTGAGTCCGGATAATGATTGATTTTAAAATATGGATTATAAAAAACAACTAAAATATAGTTAAAATCTATTTATTGGAATGATTTAAATATTTAATATGATATCTAAATATAAAATTATTATAATTTGTTCTTTAAATAACTATACATCTTTTATAGTAATTCCATATGATCACTTATTTTTTAATTATATAATATACAAAAATCATTATAGGACATGCATATTATGTGCATTATGAGTTACTATCTTCTTATAATCCCAAAAAATTATAGGAATATCATGGAAAGACAGAATTTATTATAGTATAAAATCATAATTCTTTAATATAATCGACCCTATTGTATTTTTATGAAATTGTTTTCACAATGTATCCTTCAACTTGATCATTGTGGAATACCATAGACAACATGAGAAATAATAATATCTTATCCTATAATATTCTAAAATTATATTCATTATGTCAATATATATTTGTTGTAATGATACTCTAATGAAGAAGACTATACAAATATATTATAAAATCATGCATAGTGTATCCAATTATTTCACATTTTATATCTATTTTTTATGTTTATTCATTTCATGGACTTATATGTCATGATATATACAACCCTTATAATGTTGAATACTTCTTTTTTTCAATATCTAATCATCATTCTTGGTGTGAGAAATATTTTTACGATACAACCCCTTTAATTTAATGAATTAGTCAAATCATATATTCTATCATATTCAACAATTATCAAGGAACATTATGTGACTCCCTAGAAAAATTATATAGATGAAAAATACCCAAAAACATATTGAAAAAATATAGCCAAAATAACATATTGGGGGAATACTTATTCAATTGAATTTAATGTGTTTGTGAGTTTCATTTACAATAGACATTGAATCATGATCAATACAATGAATATAATGTAATAAACAAAATACACATGGTAAATACTTTCTAATTTCACAACGAATTTATTTTTTTAATGAATTATAAGGTGTGAATGGATTTTTAAATTATGGTTTTATACAAATGATGAGTTAAATATTTATTTAGTTAAAATAGGATAATGTATAACATGTTTTGTGTATTTCACTATTGAAATTAGCCTCTATGATATAGAACATTTTATATTAGTATTTGGGAGCCAAGGGATGGAAAATAACATAGAGGGCATATAACATCAAATATTGGAGTCATTACATAATCTTGGTTTTTAATCAATTTACACAACATTTATACTAATTTAATTTAAAATCCAACATCATAGCAATTATTTATTAAATGAATTATGTAATCAATAAATTACCAACACATCTAGAACCCTATTCTACATATTTTTTTATGCATTATTTCAATAATTATTCCATATCTCAAAAACTACAACACAAGATCCTCAAAAAAATCACTACAATAACATTTTAATAAATTAAACTAACTCTTTTACCACTATGGTACTCATTATATACCAAAACAATTACACACATTCTTCAAAATTATATCACCACCATAGAAAAAATCATTCCCATTTTATTCACCACGTTTTAACAAGAATAAAATACTTTTCTATGATCGTGAAACTAATTTTTAATTTTAATTACAAAAATAGAAATTAAATTAGATGAAAAAATGTTCTAATATAGAAATAAAATTAATAATTGAATGAAAACCCTTCTATGTTTTTTAGATTAATTATTATTATGTAATGATAATTTAATCATATAACCTAATGGTAAAAAATTATTGTTTTTGAAAACATTAATGATAAAAACGGTGTAAGAAAAAACCCAAATCACCTTAAAAAACTTCATCATGAACCAGAAAACACTGATAAGAGGCGAAAATTAATATTTATAATCACAAAATATCATATATATTCTCTTACATATGTATTATATATCAAAAAACTATTAATAATCCATCATATCAACATATAAATACTTCTATATCTCATGGAAAAGATGAAAATGTGAATAGAAGAATAATAATAATGATTTTTGTCATATATAATGATGCTTTATTCACATAAACATATTGAAAAAATGGAATACCATGTGGAATTAGAAAAACAATATCCTATTATAAATAGTGGGATTAAAAATTAAAAAAAGAGATATATGTGTAAAGAATAATACATATTTTTATATTTAGATTTTTGTTGTGAAAACCCCATTATAGTTAAATAGGTCTATATTCTATTTTAATTTTTCAAATAATAATCCATAAAAAGTATCCCATAATAATTTACGATATTTTAATGATTTAATTCTATTTTACTTCATCGTCATTGTTTATAGTTCCATATTTTATAACATAAAACAATGATATTTTTTAAATGATTTCTTCTAATTTCCATTAACATCCCTTGATATTGTACTCACAAAAATGTAATTATCACAACATAATTTTACCAATATTTACTTCTCTCATCCCCATGGAATCTCAATTCTCCAAAAAAAATTTATCCTCAAACTATTATGTGAATAATGTGTATAATCATTTGACCTTGTCATGGATTGAAAACCATAACATAGTCAACTGCAAAAAATTCCAACATTTACACCTAAAATACTATAAAAAATCACATTGGGGAATAATAACCCCATTAGTACTCTATACATTATAAAATTATGGGTTTTCTAATAAAATAAAAAACAAAAAAATAATTCCACAATACATCTCTAAATTAAAATCCTTTTTCACCAATACAGGATAATATAATACAGAGGAAAAAAAATTGGCTTTACATAACTAAATAAGTACCTACTTAGAGTATTTTAATGTGATTTATACCTGTTTGAAAAACAATTATTAACAATTTTTCATTTCAGGAATTATGTGATTTTATGTACATATCATCTTAAGATATACTATATATTTATAATTTATATACTTTCAATGGTATCAATGATTCACATTGATACATAATTTAAAAAAAATAACAACACCTAATGAATTAATTTACTAATTTATTTTTGAATATATATTGATATTATCATTTTTACATCAATATCACATTATATTTACCTAATGGTGGATAATTTTGAATTATTTTGTTAAAAAATCATAAAAATAAAATAATAATTTTCACATTATTTCAAATTTAATGTAATTTTGCATCAAATTTTAAACAGTGAATGACGGAAAAGTATAATTAAAATTTTGTATATGGGGAATCATAAAATACCCTATAATATTAAAACATATTATCCATATTCCCATGTGAAATAGTCAAACTAGAATGATCTATCACAGTGGTATTTTGATTAAAAATCAACCTATCAACATTTAATATAGGAAAATTTGTAGTTATATATATATATTTTAAATGTTATATTTTTAATTTATTCTTTTATATATCTCGACTATTACCTTCTTTTTATTGGTCCAAACAACACATTATGATATAAATTCATTTCTATGGGAATGTAGATATTTTAAAGGTCATGGTTTTTAGGTCATGTTTCTTCTGATGGATCATTATTCATCAATTCATCATGATGATTTTGTGTGGAAAAAAATAATACATATATAATATATATAATAGGGTATTTTAATTTATTATATTATTCATATTAAAATATTTATTTCTTTAATTTTATGGTTCATAAAATCCAAGAATCTAAAAAGTTTTATTACCCACTAACATTTCTTAATGATAGTATAGTGGGGTTATAGGAGTAAAAAGACAACTCATTAATGGGTTGGAAAATACATTTGGAAATAAAATAACATCTAATATAATAAAAATATATAATTGGATGCCTAAAGTGATATATGTTTCATGATCTGTGACTGATTTTCTTTCCAATTGATCACTATTACTCATTTTACCTTCCTGCACCTTTGTGGATAAATAATTGATTCCTTCCATAATTGTGTTAACTAATTTTGTAAAATGGATAAAAATGAAATTCATTCCTTAAATATGACTTTAAAAATAATATATATAGAGTTCAAAGCAACTCAACTTCTAAATGGTGAGGGCTATTTGATAATTTTAATTGAATTATAGTTAATATGATTCTATTATTAATTGATTTACAATAAACATGATGTAAAGATAATTATATAGTGGTATATGGTTCCTAACTATATAATTATTTTTTAATCATATAAAATTTCTTATAAAAATAACTTTTTATATTCATGGATGACATATGGGTAGACTATTTATATTTAAATGGAAGAAGTGTTGAATTTGAATTGATATGTGTTTTATAACATTGGTAGTTGACATAAAATTACTAAATAAAATAATTCCCAAAAGTCTGAATTTATTATTTAAAATCATAATATTTATAATCATTTTATCATAGATAAACAACAAAATCGATTAGATGTTTCATTTAGTGTATTTTCACCCAATGATACGTGTAAATCAACTTATAATCAATGAAAATAATTTCTCAAATACAATGTATAATATATATATTGTTCTATAAAATATTACATTCTTATTCATTGAATTTGATAAATTTTAATGATGATACTGTTTTATTTTTTTATAATATATGTTCATATTTAGGAATTAAATTTTAATTTTTGGTAGGAAATATGGAAAAAAGTATAGATGTAAGGATCATATTACATGAAATTGTGTATTAATGTGAACATATTAGTGAGATATGGTGATATTGGATTATGGAGGGAATAATAATGCTTTTCTATGTGAAATTAGATATGTTAATGATTACGATATTATCAATTTGAAATTATAATTTAATTTATGCTGAATTATTGGAATAAAAAATAATGGGAACCCAACCAATAAATGATATGTTAATAAATTTAAAAACCAATCTATAATAATAAGAACCCAATGGTGGATAGTTTATAATTATATTCCTGTTTTGGTGTTTTATGTAATAATATTAATTAAATATTTAATAACATCATATTTTTTATTGAAGGCTTATTTGGGGGGGTTTGGGAATATATATATATATATATATGTATATAGGATTTATATAAATATATTATGGTATGAAAAAAATTATTTGAAAATATATATTGATATTTTATAATATATGTGTTATATTTTATGTTATAAATATATATTAGTCATCTGTTTTTTAATGTTAAAATAATAAGTCACCTTCTCATCAAACTTATAAATTTTCCAATCATATTCATTCTTTTAACGATATAATATTTGATTAATAATGAATCATTTATGATATTAATAATCAAGTGGTGATACTATGGTTAGTAATTCATTTGTTTAAGGTTTCCCACTTAGTTACATAGATGTTCATAAAAATCCTAAATTTTTGAAAAATAGGTTTTCTTATAATTCTATTTATTTATTAGTTTTATATATTTTTTTACATTTAGGAATAATCAATAAATCATAAATAAGGAGACATTATATTATGATTTAAATATTTTTTTGTGTGATGGTCTGTATATAGAGAACTAAAAAATGAAAGGGAGATTGTAATTTATTATCTGTAGTTCTTGAAATTTATTGACTATATTATTTTTTCTTAATATAACTACTTAAAATTATTGTATGGGGGTAGAATTATTTTTAGATAATTTGGTTATGTAATTGCATATAGTTACTATATGTTCAATTATAATGTCAGTAAAAATGAGTATAATTATTACCTAAAAATAAATAAATAATTTTTCAAATTTTATCACTACATTAAAACAGAATTATAAAAATGATATTATTATGTTGGTATAGTTATAGGAACAACTAGAATATATTATACCAAGGTTTCCCTAAAGTGTTTGGTTACTTTAGATGGTATTATCCAAAAAACAATGGTTTTAAATAAATCATTTTATTAATACCTCCAAAATATCCTTCTTCCAATAATTATATTAAATTATTTTTCTATAAATATATTTATCTTCTGTGAAACTATTTTTATAGATTTATTTTATAATGAAAACTATAATTAACCATCCCCCACCTCTTTATAAACACAATATAGTCATAAATATTCACATTTAATACAAACAATATAATATTTATATTAAATTTTATTAGTTGATAAATTAAAAAAACATAAAAAATATTTTATTCAATTTCTAGTCATAATCATAATGTTTCATACATATTAGTTAGAAATATACAGTGTAATTTACTCAATCACGAACCCACTACCATAATACTCATCAAAATTATCATAATGATACTCATCACCATCATAATCAATATCACTATACACATGATCATCAACATCACCATCATTATCACCACTATTATCACTATGATTATAAACATCATCATCCCCAACAAAAAAACCCTCACCTAGAATGTATTAATCTTGACCACCACTAGAACTATCACAACCAATTTCTAGTGCATTATATAATGTATACATCTTCAAAGTACATGTATTGAAAACTACTTCAATATATAGTGGACATGATGGTCATTATCCATCCATATCATTGATAAATTTTATAGTGGATTGTAGTGTAATTTTTTTGGCCTATACTACATCTGGATGATCCTATAATACCTCTATATGATTAGTTTTCATGCCAATGATACAATAATAATTAATGGATTCTCATGTGGGGAAAACCCTATCAAATACAATAATATATTTTATTCAATGACAAACTATCTCATGGTCCTCATATCCTACTATATGTTCATAATTATCGTTTATCCTAAGGATATCATTATATTTTTCCCAAATGTATTGTAAATAACATTCCATAAAATATAAGACAATTATTTAGCTACAAAATAGATATAATTTTTTTTAATAGCTAAAATAAAATAAATAACTATTTTTTATGTTTTCTAATTTTCAAATCATCAATATTTATTAATTCTACTACATCAAAAACAATTCATCTAGTAGAACAAGGGATTTTATTTTCAACACCACCTTTCAAAATATCATTTAATGTATGAAATAATCATTCAAAAAAATTAATTAGTTAATAAAAATCATTTTGATCAATATTAAACCATCAATAATCAAAACTAATCATCCAATATTTCATATAAATATAGAGTAATATTCAAAACAAACTGAAACTATATACAATTAAACCAAAATGAATAATTTTGGATAATTTTGGGTAGTATAAATTCATATTATATAATTATTATTGTAATAATTGATGTTTATTTTTTATTGGTATTACTATGTTTGGATGTGTACATTTTGATTAAGTATTGTTTTGGTCTATTCAACATCATTATATCCAATTAATGTTTTTTGATTTATGAATATAACAACTTAATTCCTATTTTTATAGATCACTAATATTCTATTTCATTATAGAATATTAAATTTTGTTTCATTCTCACTAGTTTCATACAATACTCTTTAGTTAAATTTTAGTCAGTTCACTTTTGTTTAATTTATATTTTAGTTTTTTTAATTTCATTCAATAAATAATTTGATATGGATTTATTTTTTACATTTTATAGAATTTAAATAATATATGGATAAATTTTATTTAGTTTTTTTATATTTAATGTAATTTTGGTTTGTTAAATATAATATCATTTGTTTCTCATTGGTTCATTTTTATTACGGTAATATATATATATATATATGTGTGATTAATTTTGTTTTCTAATTATGTTTTATTTTTAATGGGACGATTGGGATAGTTATCATTATTTATTTCTACCTTCATTATTTTCCCACCACTATAGTTAATATTTTTGGTTTACTAGTATATATATTTATTTTAATATAATATATTTTAATGTTTAAATGTTAATATAAATTGACAATATATATCGACTAATAATATTTGTAGTTAATAAGTTAATATAATTTATATTCATAAAAATATATATTTTTCTTTTCATAATAAATATTAATATATATGTGTATAAATTTATAACTAATAAATATATAATATAAAAGGAAAATTTTATTTATAATTTCAACATATAAACCTACATTTTAAACAGTACATTAAATTTGGTTAAAAGGTTTTTTGACAAAAGTCATTAAATGTTATTAAATTTTGGTTAAGAATCCTATTCAATATGTTTTATTAAAATTATACAAAAGGATATTTAAAAACAATTTAAAATGAATTTGTAAAACTATTTAAAATATAAATATAAAATAAATGTACTTGTAATGGATTTAAAAAAAAAATTTATTAATTAATTGTCAATAAATATAATATTTCAAATAATTTCTAGTTGATATTTTATATTATTTACTATGTAAAATTAATATATTAAGGTATCCCTGCATAAATGGTAAATATTTTTAAGTAGTAAATGTGGTTATTTTGAGAAATTATGGATTATGATGTGTTCAATTAATATTATGGTGTGACATGACATGGGAATTATTGGATTTCTTGTTTGTAAAATTGGGATAAGATTATTGTTGGTGATAATTTTTTTACATATGCGATAATTTGTGATGTCATGGGGGTTTGTTGATATTTATTGGGATCATATTGAATAATGGAAAATTGATCTAAGAGTCAATATTGAAACCTCAGTTTAACATAAATGGATATTATATAATTTTAAATGAATATTTACAATAATAAAATTATATATGCAAGAGGAACATAATTGATTAGCATATTTGGAAACATCGAAAAATAATATACTATCCTAGTTAAATATCTTCAACATCTCCCATAATTATCTACACCATTAGTAATTCTACCTAAAACCATTCTTCATAACATGAGGAAAGGAAACATAAGAAATGGGTGAGATCAAATTTTCAGTAAGGCTATGAAATAATGATATGTATGCATAATCATGATCAAAATGGAATGAGAACAAGTTCAGGATTACAGAAGTCAATAATCTTCATAAAAAATATCTTATACACGAATAATGGAATAAATAATTGGTGTTAATAAGACATGAATAATTTCTAAATAAACAAAATAGTTTAAGAAATCCCAACATAGGAATAAAACAGGGAATTGTGGAAGACACATAAGTATATGATGATATCTACAATAGCCAAGGCATTGCTACAAATACCTTATTAGTAGTATGGGTGAACTCCCCAAACCCTCTTAGTAGACATGGTTCACTCCCATTTCCATCTTAGTAATCATGGTTTACTCCCAATTCCATTTTACTCTATCTCAAGAGACATAAATCCTTACTCAGCAATTCAGAGAGAGATATAGGTCCCACACATCTCATAATCAAATCATATGTAAATATACCAGAAGATCATAAAAAATGGTATCATAACTTATGAATTAAAAATGTAAATCATAATCATGTAATCATGTCATAAACTATAGAAAAATCCAATATTTAATAATGATTTCATCAAAATAACCACACATGAAAATAAAATGTTTTATTAAAAACCATTCCATGAATACATAAACTTTTTGATGAGAGAATAAAAATGGTGTTATTGAATTAAAACAATGTATGTCTCAATAGGTGCGGATGGATTTAGAAAGATCACTAGGAACATGAATTTTTCTTTAAAATCATTTTTAATGATATAAAAACATTTCTAAAACCCTATTAATTAAATTTATTTTGAAAACATATAATTTAATCATGAAAACCATATAAAATAGTTCTTGAATAATATATCATTTCTTTAATGAAATATAATTTATTTCTTAAAATTTTTAAAATTATAAAACGAAAATATTTATTCAGAAATAACCTTGTATGATTTTAGGTGAAGATTCAATGTAATAAGGCTCCTTCAATGTGTAAAAATAAAATGATGTTGATTTTGTTAAAAACAAATTATTCTTGCATTTTTTAAAGAATGTCAAAAAGTAAAATGTTTGGAATATGAAAGAAATATTTCATTAAAACCATTTAGTAAAAAATGTAAAATGGGTAAAAATTAATTTAAAAATTAATATGAAATTATAAAATCATTTTAGGAAAACATTTTTAGAAAATATGGACATCGATGATAAATATTCACCAGTAGAGACTTAAAAAGGAAATAATCCCAGATATGGGAGAGATTACGAAATCAATACTCATCAAAATATAACCAATAGAATCGTAATCCCCATTTAACCAATATATTCATAAGAATATGATTGTTTTATAATATTCTTAATAATTATCTTTTAAGAAATTCATGGGAATTATATACACCATGTAGAAGAAAAAAGTATTGTATGAGGCATGTGTCTCATTTTAATAAAGGTGTGGAAACATTTACTTGCATAAAACCTTAAAAATAATCTATTTGAAATTTTTTTAGAGAAACTAAAAATAGTATAAAAAATTCTTTATAATTATTTATATATATACAAATTAATATTCATGATAATAAAATGAATATTGAAATTAAGAAATGGTTAATTATTTATTCATTAAAAACCTGAAATTCCACATGGTACATTTAAATTATATGACCAATATCTTAAAATTAATCTTTAAATACAATGAAGATAAGATTATCTATGATTCTAAATATAATAGTAGATATAAATGCACCACAACAGAAGATGCTGGCGGTAAACATAGCTTATATCTAATGCAAATTAAATGTAAGACAAATTTCCCTTAACTTATGTCTGATACTATCCATGTGTATCCGAAACCCAAGTATAAAGTTTAAAAAAATATTATTTGCTTATTAAAGAATCATAATAATATTATGATAACATTTTTTTGTCATTATATTACCCATATATTAATAATTTTCATGTAAAAGTAACATTTATGGTAATAATAACGTTTTTTATAGTATGCATTTTGACTTTTTATTCTGGACCATATATCATAGATAAATATTTAATTATATAATTAATGTATATAATTATTTACATATCATATAAATATATAATATAAATCTATATTATAGAGATATATATGAAATGGAATACACTATAATGGATTCGGTAGATCGTACACATGCATGATCAATTTTCTATTTTCTTTTCGTATTGAATAGAAATATGTCAATGATATATTTATACATACACACACACACATATATATATATACTATTATATTTTAATTATTCTATCTTATATTTCATATCTATTAATAGTATATGGTTTCTTTATAATTAACATTGAATGGTGAACATTGAAGAAGATTCTAATCGCATCGTGGAGACGGTAAGTCGTAAATACACATAAGCGATGATGTAATTTAATTTTATAAAATGGTATAGAATTAGATGAAATATGAATTATAATGAAAAACATTATTTCATATTTCTTATTTAAATATATTATATTCATCATAAAACACATATAAATAATGTATACATTAACAAAATATACACTACAGCATGGAGACAATAAACATTACGTAAGAACACACGGTGATATAGTTTTTTATATGTTTATTAAAAGGTAGTATATGGTTGTCCCAAAATATTTAAAAAATTAATCACATATTGGATTCTAGTTTTATTATTTTTAATGGAAACAACATATAAATCAGACGTATAGAACAAAAAAACATTTAATTAGTGATATAATAATTACACCTTTTTCGTGTATCTCAATTTTATTTGTAAAAAAACACCATAGGATGAATTTATTCAAAAATGATGGCCTATATGATGTAGTGATGAATGTAGGGATAGAAAATGGGATGTTTTCAGGAGATCAAAATTTCATTATAGGTACGAATTGAAGAGAATTAGAGGTTCCCTTTTATAAGAGATGGGAGTGGGGCTTTTAGAAATCATAAAATATTAATTTAATATTAATTAATTTTTTATTAAAAAAAGGTTAAAAAGTTATTTTATTATTTGATGGGATGAGTATACCTATAAATATAATATAAATAATTTTTTATATATGATTATGTTATAAAATTAACCTTATCATTTTTCAATAACCATTAGTAAAACAATTTAACCTTTACTCTGACAGATTGTATTTTTATACAATACATTTTGTATATTTACCTTAAAATTAAAAAGGAATAAAAATTCGGTAACTTGTGAAATATATTAAAATATCCATGTTATTTGTATTAAACATATATTTTATGGATTTTATAACTATTATAAAATATTATTTATTCTAATATATCATTTATGAGAATTTTGATACTATAAAATATTTTAATTTTTTAAAATAATAGAAGTAACTGATTTCATAAAAAACATAATTCTAATATCCCAATAATATGTATATGTTATCTATAAAATTTGTGGATGTCATTAATTATGTCAAATTATAGTTATTTTAATATTTTTAATATCAATTATTTGATATCTTCATTAATTAATCGATTACTACGTCATCATTGTACAAGAATTTAATTATGTTATTTATTATATAAAAATAAAAAATAAATTATCATGATGAAGATAAATTTATTATATTTTATTTGAACTATTATAGAATAATTTATCATCTAGATTACTCTATATAAGAAATGATTTAGTTATTTAATTTTGAATATGAGACTTTGAATTCTTCTTTTAATAAAATACAATAAATGTCTTAATCTAACAAAGAATACATAAAGAGGGTAATATAATTGGAATAAGGATTATTATTTTATAAAAACACATATAAAATTAATTTAAGACAACTGTAAGAGTAATTTTATGTTATTATAATCTTATTTTTACCTTTAACTTCCATATATACCATAGGTCGGGGTAAATAAAATTTAAAAGTTACTATTCCTGAAATATAATTTCTATATTATTAATGAAAATTTTATATCAGTATTAAAACCATTATTATTCTTTCTTTTAATTTAATTCATATAAGTGGAAAAATTATGTTTAATTCTAATGTCGAAAAATTTGATAAAAGGCGGGTAAAGGAGAAGTTGAAAAGTGTAATAACATTTTATATCTTGTTGTATTGGGAAAATTATTCCAATGACAACAATTGGATTTACATTTATATGATATATTTATTTTTACATTAAAATATATTTAATTTAAAAATATTTAATTAAATTAAAAATTCGGTTTTTAACTACTATCTAGAATTTTTCACTATTAATAATAAATTACATTTTTTTAGAAAAATACCAAAAAATCATTCTAATATAATTTTGATCTTATATTGTAAAAAATAACGTTCATTTTTTCAAAAATAATTTCCTAATATGTATAAAATTTATTTTATTATTATAAGTAGTTCATTCGAGAAAATTATGTTTTTAATATAAAAAAACATTACCAAAAGTCATATCATTTACTATCAATATGTTATATTTAGAGAAAATAATTGTAGAAAATATTAATTTTCATCGAAATATTTTTAAAGGATAGGTTATATTAATATAATTTAATATTGTATATACATGTGTGTGTTTCTTATTAATTTTTTTTCTTGCATGGTATACCAAATTTGTGTTTCTTATAGATAATGCAAAGATTGTATTATAGGTAGCAAAAGCTAAGTCGGTTTAATGTGTGAAAAGAATGATTGAATTGGAGTTTATATATATATATATAGTTTCAAAAGAAATGATAAACATTGAAAAGGAAAAATAATTAGAAAAAATTAATTCACAAAATATCATGGTGTTAAATTCTACCCCTTTAATATTTATTTTCCCCTAGGAATTCATATTTTTTGTTAATGATTTAATTCATTGATGTTTAATTTATAGAATCCCATATCATAAAAATGGAAACTAATAATTTCCTATGAAATGCAAATATAGAACAATAATATTTTTTCCAATGTAACATATTATATGGTTTCCAAATAGGGGAAAATAGGTTGGGAGTGAAGATTGGACAGAATTCAGAAGAATAAATATATATAGGGAGTGATTGATGTCATAAATACAAACAAAAGGGAATTATCAAATTAATGGTAACGACCTAAAATTCATAAATATTTGATGATTCCAAAATACATTGGTTCAACAATATTGAATGTTTTATGACATCATTTTTTTCTCACATTAACAATGCCGAGTAATTATTGATATATTTCTAAAAAAAATTCATTATTTGTTTGTTATTTGAGAAAAATTATTTCAAATCCATTTCCTAATGGAATGATTTTCCTTAAATTATCATTGATGATTAAATCACTAAAATATGATTTTATTGGATATTCAGGCCCATAAATAATGAAAACTCTTAATATTTTTAACTAAAAAATCAATATGAACTAATTGATATGAAAATTAACTATACTTATTCATCATTAATATTTATTGAACAAAAAAAATAATACTTTAACCAGGAAACTGTGTAGGATAGTGTTAGATGTGAAAACCCTATAATTCTTCAGTCATGTGTTCATGACCCGTATCCTTCTCAAACATGATTGGTTGTCACACGACATACATGATGTCCATTTTTTAACCCAAATTAATATATTATATTATATTGTAATCCATCAAATAAGTTTAATCAATGATTCCCTTTTGAACCAATATTTTCATCACAAACTCAGTGCACTAATACCTCCTGGGATGCTTACCATAAACATCCCAAGAACATTTAAAATTATATCCCTTATCATGTATGAAAAAAATAAAAATCATTATAATGAGAGTAACAAATTCAGATTAACATTGATTCCCCTATATATTACAATTTATCTCTTGGTTTTCAAATTTCAATAATGTGAATAACCTGATCATATATTCTCTTGAAACATGTTAACAACCAAAATTACCACAAATTTTTTTGGAAAAGAATCATTCTTCATTATTCCAAAGGTTATTGAATATATTCTTTAAATCCATGAATTTTAAATACCATCTATGACAACATATACAACCTTGTCAAAAAGTCCTTTTTTATATCCATGCTAATAATTATATATCAATTTACTTATTCTTATTAAACATATATTTATCAAGAAAACATTATAGTAACATAAGGAACATATTAACTATTATCTTTCCCTTAAACATCATTTAACTATAACTTATCTAGTCCATCAGAACCATTCATCATATTCATTTAAATTCTCAGTGAAAAACACATAAACCAAATCATCATTATATATTTCTATATAAACCCACCAATCGTTCCTTTTCAATTATTGGAACTCAATACGTTATTCCTTAACATATAAGTAAATTCAAAGGTTAGGGAATTGAGTTAGTTAATGCTCGTGTTCTCCAAAATTAAGGAATTAAATTCCATGACAGTCTATCACTATATGACACTTTTTCATACACAGATTAAATATTCCCATAAATTTGAGGTATTTTATATGTTTCTTCTTCCTTTAATCAGGATATATAGGAATATTAATCTTATTTCCTCTATGTTTCGTACTATATGAACATGAAAAAGACCACTCTTCTATTATTTTAAAACATAGTAAGACCACTAAACTCCACCTATTTAATCATATATATCTAGAATTTTTTTTTATAATCACAATATCTTTCCCTACAATCATTAAAAAGTTTTATTTCTCATAGTCCCCATTTTTTCAAAAATATTTTATGTTAACCAAATTCCTTCGGGTTTCCTTCATTTACTAAAAACATAATTCATTGTGCAAGAATCATTTATAATAATGTAGACCAAGATAATAAAAAAAATCACATATAGGATGTCGAACTTATGACACCATATTTATCATATGAAACCATAGGATCCCCATAGGTAATTGGTAGCCATCATCTACTCCAGTCCTGTATAATATTTAATGATGTTTTTGTGAATTTCCAATGTACATCCCATAAGAGTATAAAACTAGGTGTATAGTAAGGAACATTTCTATATACCAGATTAACCTATGTTATGCTCTGAACATCATGACAGATTTGTTACTCCTTCGTACATTTATTCTATAGCCACATATACTTTTAGAATCATTGTAGGGATGTAATTCTAGGAAACCACTTACTCTACCATTTATGAAATTCCCAGACATTTTATGAAACATTAAGTAATAATTATATCTATCCTTTAGGACATCCATGGACATATCAATAGAAACACCTCTAGGGATATCAAAAAACGTTTCACACATTTTTTCAAAAGGTTTAATAAACCTTTACTTTGAAATCTATTATAGAGAAAAAGTTTCGCCTAAATGTATATTAAATCATTTTAGATGAATATTAAGTATATTACAATAATATGTGCCTGAGGACCATTTTATATTATTGTATTTGAATAAATTGAATAAAATATACTATCTTGGTAAATGATCTTTATCATATCTTATAATGATCCCAAAATTTATTAAAAATACATTAAACCATTCTTCATAACCTATAGAAAGGAAACATAAGAAGTGGGTGTGCTCAAATTCACTGTAAGGCAAAGCATGGGAGTTATGTAAGAATTATCATTTGAATAATGGTATGATAACATTATCAGGACAATAGAAGACCATCCTTTCATAAAAATATCCTATACATGAATCATGGCATAAATAATGGCAGTTCATAGGGAATGAATCACAAGTAAATAAAGAATATAGGTCAAGAGAGACTAACATATGAATAAAATATGGAATTGTGGTAGACACATAAGAATATAGATATTTACATAGTAGCCATGTCATCACTACTAGGACCATGTTAGTAGTATGGTTTCACTCCCCATACCATATTAGTTATCATGGCTCACTACCATTTCTATATTAGCAGCGTGAGTTCAGCCCTCATACCAATATAGTAGTCATGGATAACTCCCATGTCCATCTTAGTACTCATGGTTTACTCTAAAGACCTTTGTAGTATATCTCATGAGATATAAATATTTATCCAATGCATTAGATGAAGATATAGGTCCCACCTATCTCATAATATAATCATAAATATATGTTTCACAGGAGCATAAACAATCATATCATAACCGATGAAATAAAATGGAAATCATAACCATGTAATCCTATCATAAAATTTGTAAAATATATAGGTTTGATAATAATTTTATCATATTCATAACACATTAATTGATGTAGGATTATTAAATATCATTATTCAAAACATAAACCATTTGGAGAAACAATATAAATTTTATTCTTGAACTCCAACAATGTATTTAATCAAAGGTGGGAAAGAATATGAAAGGTAAAATTCCATAGGAATTGTCATTAAATCTATTATTAATACAGAAATCATTTCAAAAACCGTTTTCATTGAATCCATATTGAAAACATATAATGGATTCATCAAAATCATCTCAAATTGTACTTGAGGAAAATAACATTTCATTTTTAGAATATTATTTTTTTAAATGAAAGATAATTTTAAATAATAAAATTTTATTTCAAAATAATCTTTTAATATTGTAGGGGAATCATAAATGTAATAATGTGTCTGGATATCATAAAAATATGTTAATTATTATATGTTAAAAATCATTCTTCTCTTAATTTTACCGGGAATGTATATAAGTACATTTTTTGGAGAATGAATGATATATTTCACTAAAATTATGATGGAAAAATTGAAAAAATGGAATAAATTTACATTAAACATTCATATTAATTCTGGAATAGATTTTATGAAATTTTTTTATAAAACATGTTCATTGATGATAAATATTACACATTGAAGACATACAAGGAAATAAACTGAAATGTGTGAGAGATTAGGAAATCAATACTCATCACATTATAATCAATAGAATTGTATTCCCCATATAATAAAGAAAATCATAAGAATATTGATACAACCTAATATTCAACATAATAATCACAAAAATACATTCATGGGTAATATAAACACCACATAGAAGAAACAAGTAGTGTGTGAGGCAGGTGTCCCACAAAAATAAATGTGACACAAAAATACATTATGTAAAAATTAAAAATATTCCATTTGAAAAAGATTTAATGAATTAAAGGTAGTTATGAAATTTTATTAATAATAATCTAAATACATATTAATAAATATTAATGATTATACCAAGAATATTGAAACAAAGAAAATAATTTTTTTATTAACATTCTATGTGTTACATAACACTTTGAACATTTAAATAATATGACCAATATAATAAAATGAATCATTAAATACCATTATGATAAACATATTTCTGATATAAATTATAATATGAGAATTACATACACAAAAAACATGAAACATGTGGTGGGAATGGTCTATATCTCATGAACATTAAGAGTGAGATGGAATTCCCCTATGTTAGTTCTGATACTCTTCATATGCATCTAAAGGTCATCTATATTGTCTTTAAAAATATTATTAAATTTTAAAGAATCGTAATATATTTTTTATCATATATTATTCTTTAATGGTTGTATACTACCAGTTTATTAATCATTTCAATGTTATAGTATCATCTCTTGTAATACTTTCTTTCATTATCGTTTGTGTTTTGACAAGTTATTTTTTTGTTGTATTACATGGATCATGAGTTATATATTTCCAAAATTTATAACATGAATTAAATATCATATATATTTATAATATAAATATATATGATAGGGAGATATATGAAATGGAATACACAGTTCATGGAGATGGAATGTTGTGCGTACACACGAATGTTGTTCTTGTTTTCTTCTCTTATTGAACGAAAATAAGTGAATGAAAAATATATAAATATATATATATATATAGTATAATTATTTTATCATACATTTCATACTCATAAAAAGAATATTTTTTTTATAATTATATTTGAATGGTGATTGTGGAAGATGAAACTTATCACATCGTAGAAGTGGTAATGGGTACATACACATGAGCGATGATATCATTACATATTGTTAAAGGGTATTTAATTTCAAGTAATGTGAATTATATAGAAACAAAATTATTCCATATTTATCATTTAAATCTTTTATATTATTTTTCATACCCATACAAAAAATCTATACATGTAAAACAATTTATTCCACGATGTTGAGATGGTAATATGTATGTGCGCACACATGGTGATATTGTTTTCTGTAGGATCGGTAAAAGGATTAATATAGTTGCATGGTAGTCATAAAAATATATAAAAATAAATTATATTATACATTTATTACTTTGGTGTAGAAATAACAATTAATGATGAAGTATAATACGAAACAAACTTATAAAGAGGTTGAAAAACAATTATCTCATTTTTGGGATGTTCTTTTTTATATGTAAAGAGGACTCCATATTATATCTTTATTTGGGAAGTATATGATCTACGATATAGGGAGTGATGTTCGGATAGGTTATTTTAAGGTTTTTTATTATAAAAAAGATTTAGTGGTGTTAATTAATGAGAAGGTGATGTCCACTTTTATAAGAGAGCGCATGGGAACTTTAGGGAACTCTTACAATATAAAATTAATAGAAATTAATATTTATTTAAAAATTGACCAATACTGGGTTTATTAAATTATGATATGTGTATGGGTAAAAATTTAATCATCCAAAAAATATTAGATATGTGTATCGATGCACAAAGTCCTCTTACAGTGATGTTGTCAAAAATGGGGGCACAAAGATGGCAGATAAAATGTTGAATAGGCAAGTGCAAGGAAGAAGGAAGCCACGAAGAGATTACACAGATATTTCCAAACCAATGGTGACTAGGGAATCATACAAGAAAAGTGGTGGGAAGAAATCTGATGTGACAAAAGATATTGGAGGGAAGCGTACTTTTAAAGATCAGGTAACCAATGGAAAAATCATCAAGAGGAATCAATACCTCGAACTTTTCAAGAGATATGAGTCCTCTGAATTGGAATTGGCCACAGAAGAAGATGATGAGGTAAATGCGTATGGATATGGGGATGGGGATGGATTTGACGTGATGTAGTGACTTTTCCTTGTATTTTCTTTTCACATTACTTTTTTTCTAATAATAATTTGGGAGATCAGACTTTTTTCAGATCTGGACCGTTCTGGAATATTAATCATATCATTTGCCTTTAACCATTAGTTAAATAGGTTAATGATTACCGTGAAAACTTTTATTTTTATACAATAAGGATAATTTGTTTAAAATAAAACATCAGACAAACCCCAATAGAAAAATTTATGAAAACGTAAATAATAACTAGGTTACTTTTCATAAACATAAATATTTATGAATTTTACAACATTTACTAAAAAACATTTTTTTAAAGTATCATTTTTGTCAATTTTGATACTATTTGATACCATCATTCATTAAAATATCAAAACACTCTGATATTTCTAAAAAAATACTTCTAATATATAACTAAATTGTATATTTTGTCTATAAAATTCGTGCATGCCATTTATTATGTAATATAATATTTAATTTTTTATTTGTAATATCAATTTTTTATATCTATTTTAATTAATTCATTTATTCTTTATTATTGTTCGAGACATTAAATATGTTATTTAATTTCTAAAAATGAACAGTAAATTTTCATGATGAAGATAAATTCATTATAATTAAAACGGATAATTATAGTCTAGAATATATTTTCAATAACTCCATAGAAAAAATTATTTAATTATTAAAATTTGAATAAGAATATTATTTCATCTTTAATTAAAATATAATAAATGTATTAATGTAATAAATTTCTCTTGAAGGGGTTAATATTTTTACCTAACATTAATTAGGGTTTAAAAACACGGATCCCATAATATTAGGATACAGGTGATGGTAATTTGTTATTTTTATTATATTTAATTACCGAATTTACATTTAATCGTGTAAAATAAAATTTACAATTTAAAATCTATAAATAATTACTTTTAACTTATTAAATCACAATTTTCATCTTAATTAAAAAAAATTATCAATTTTTTTTAATCTAATTCATAAAAGTGGTAAAATTATGTCTACTATTAATTATGAAAATGTGGCTAAAATGTAGGTAAAAGAGAAGTTCAAATGATCAATAAATTTTTATAACTATTTATATTATAGAAATTATTCCAAAAACCTATATTATATTATTATATTTATTATTTGTCTATTGTGATTATAAATCCAGTTTAATGTAAGAAAATTTATTTAATGAAATTTTGTTAACAATAGTACGGTTTTTTACTATTCATTCACATATGAAACTTTTGAGAAAAATACCAAAACTTTTCCTTATTTTTATTTATATTTTCTGAATTGAAAAATATAGCTTATTTTATCAAATTTATTTTTTGAATATTTATGAAATACCTTTATTTTTAAATTTGGTTCATTCGTTAATGAAATGTTTTAAACACACGACCTTAACAAAAAACATAACATTCATTATCAATTTGTTTTAATTATATAAAAAATTATTCAAAATATTCATTTTCATATGATTATGTTTAATATATAGTTTAAAATTTTATAATTTAATTAATTATATATATATATATATTTTATTGAATCTTAGTGATGTTTTAATGGTACACAATATCGGTGTGGTTTGGAGGGCCAGCCATATGGGAATTGCATATATCACAAATCAAATTGGTATTGTGTGTCAATTTAATGTTTGACTTAGTGTTATAATATATATATATATATATGAATAAATATTTCTACTGTAACTTAAAATTAATAATATCAACTAGTAAAAATATATTGAAAAAAATCACAAAATATTGCGATAATACATTCTCCCCCCCTTAAAATTAATTTCTCCAATTAAATTCTCATGGGTTTTAAATGGATGAATACTGGAATGATTAATTCATAAAAACCGATATTGTAAAAAATGATATTCAAAATTCTTTACTAAAGGGGAAATTTTGAGCCATAATGGTTACCCAAAGTAACATATAACTGGGTTTCCACATTAGAGTTCATAGTTTGGGTGTGATTATTGAACATTGTGGAAAAGCCTAAATTTTTTTAGGGAGTGATTGAGGCCATTAATCGAAAACATGTAAATGATCAAAGGAATGTTTTGGGCCTCAATGTAACAAATATTTGATGACTCCAGAACCCATTGGTTCAAAAAAATTAATATAATAGGGAAAAATTTTGTTTTTGTATCACATTACAAATGTTGAGTATTTCTAAATAAATTTATAAAACAAAAACTTCTTTATTGGTTTGTTCCATAAAAAAATTCAAATATATCCATTACATTGGGGAATGAATTTCCAGAAACCATCTCTGATGATTAATGTAATAAAATATATTTTTAATGTATCTTAATGCACACAAAATAATTAAAAGACTAACGATTTTTCCATAACAAAATCATCATGTATTAATATATATAAATAAATTTAACAATATAGGTTCATCATAAATATTTATTCAACAAAATAATTATACATTAACTAGGACAACATGTACTCTAGTAGTAGGCGTGAAACCCTTATAATATTTTGGTGATGTGTTCAAACCAGCGGCTTTTCTTTACTTGTCTAGTTTTCACCCTGAATACATGATGTCATATTTTAAAACCAAACTAATATAATATATATGATGGAAATACATGAAATAATTTTATTACATATTATCCTTTTTATCATGGTTCTCAAAAAAACTCAGAGAACAAATATTTCCTCTGATGTTTAACATAATATTTTCATGAAAGGTTATCATTATAATGATTCTCATGGATGAAAAAAGGTAAAAACCATTAAAAATAGTGGCATGAATGATTATTAAAATTGATTCTCCGATATATCCCAATGTAGTTCTTGGTTTTCACAAATCCAAGCATGTCAATACCCACATCATATATTCTCTTGAATCATGGTACTGACCTGAATTTCCAGAAATCCTTTTAGAAAACATGAATGCTTCCTCATTAAAAAGGTTCCATAATATATTGAATAAATCCAATAATTTGTAAACATAATCCATGCTAACATATACTACATTTTTATGATGCACTTATTTTATTCCCACATAATTAGTATGGTTCAATTTAATTATTCATATCAAACATATATTTATCGAAACATCATTATTTTTACATAAGTATTATATTATGTGTTATCATTCCATAAATAATAAGTTCCCAATAAAATATATTTTCTATTAGATCCATTATACATATTCATATAAATACAACGGGAAAGACACATAAACTAAATTTTTTTATTTCAGAATAAATAGTTCAATCCTTAATCTTCAGTGTTTGGTATAGAATAAGTCCTTCAATGAAATATAAGTAAATTTGTAGGTCAGGGAATTGAGTTAGGTTATTCCAGTGTTCCCAATAGGTAAGAAATTGAAATAAATGATAGATTGTCACTCTATGACCCTTTTTCCCACATAGATATCACATTTCCTTCCATTTTTGGTATTCTTAAGGGTTATTCTTCCCTTTTTCATGACATTTAGAAAGCATAATATTTTTCCGTCTATGTTTATCACATTGTGAAAATGTATAAAAGTTTTTATTCCATTCATATAATTACATATGACTAAAAATAATGTTCACACTGTTAATCAGATATTTTGATAATGGATTCTGCATAATCACAATATACTTCTCTCCAATCATTATGTTAGTTTGTTGATCATAGCCTCCAATTTGTCCATCATATTCAATGTTCACCCAATTCATACTGGTTTCCTCTATTCACTAAAACTAGAATATAAAGTGAAGTAAATATTTATAAAAATGATAAACTATATAATAATAAAATCACACATATAGGATGTCTATTTTATGAAACATTTTTTAATATACGATTAATTATTTAAACTATAGGTTATTCCTAGCCATATTTTATTCTAATAATACATAATGGTTCATTAATAGTTTATGAATATTCAAATAATATCATCTAAGAGTATCAAACAAGGTGTACAATAAGGCATGTAGTTGGGTAACAAATTAAATCGTGTTAGGTCCAAAACATCATGTCAGATTTGTTAATCGTAGCTTCATATGTGGTAGAGACACATACCTTTGTGGTATCTTGAAGGAGATGTAATTCTAGGAAACTGTTTTCCCTATCATTTACCAAAATTCCAAGACGTTTCACTAAATATTAACTCATCATTAGTCTTATCCTTAGGGAAAGCCCAATACATATCTGTAGAAAAATCTATTTGAATCTCATAAAATATTTCACACCGTAGTTTCAATAGGATCACTAATCATTTCCTTTGATACCAACTATAGAAACATTTGAATAACATACAGGGATATTACAACATTTTTTATGAATATTTAATGTATTAAAAAAATACATGCATGATGACCATAATAGCTTAGTCTCTTTGAGAAAATGATAATAAAAATTTCAATCATGGTGAATGTTCATTGATATCTCACACAAAGATCTCCACGTTTGGTACAACTACCTAAACCCATTCTTACTACCATATGGAAAGGTAACATAAGATGGTGTGATCTCAAATTCATAGTAAGGGTATTAAAAGGAGATATTGCATCATAATCATGACAAATATACTATGATAACATGATCAGAAAAATATAATATCATAACCAACATAAAGAATATCAATTCAAGGATCATGGCATAACTAATGGATGTTCAAAAGACCCGAATCATAAGAAAACATAAAACATTCGTCATGAAATCATAACGTTGGAATAGAACATGAAATATTGGTATACACCAAAGCATAAACTAATTTATATTGTAGGCAATTCATTACTACCAAGATCATCATAGTAGTATGTGTAAATTTGAAATATAATCATACTGGTCATGTTTAACTCGCATGGCCATCTTAGTAGCATGATTTCACTTCTCATACCATCATAGTAGTGATGGATCACTACCATGTCCATAATTTCAGTCAAGGTTCACTCCCAAGACATTATTAGTTTAACTAATTAGATATAAATCAGTACCCAATACAGCTGAGGGAGATATTAGTCCCACACATCTCACAATGAAATCATAAATATATGGTCCACAAGATCATAAAGAATCATATCAAAACTTATGAAATATTATGAAAACCATAAACATGTAATCATATCATAACATGTAATTAAATCCAATGTTTTAAAATCAATTCATCAAAATCAAAACACATGAAACTTAGTGGTTTTCTTAAACATCTTACCATTAAAACGTAAACCATAGAATAACAATGGTATTCTAGAACAATAAAAAAGTATGAAATTATAGTTGAGGATGGATTTTGAAATATAACTTGGAACATGAATTTTCCTTAAAATCACTTTTTTAGTATCATAAAACAATTTGAAAACAATTTTCATCAAAACCATATAGAAAACATATAACAGAGTCATGAAAATAAATTAAAATAGATATTGAATAAGATATCCATTATTATTGGAAATAGTTTTATTTTAAAAAAATGTCATGAAATTTTAAAATAAAAACATTTTTTTTCTAAAATAGACATGAAATATTGTAGTGGAATTTAAAAGTTAATAAGGCCTCAAGATAGCATAAAAATTAATTCATTCAGTTTACGATAAAAAACATTCTTTTTAATCTTTTTCTGGTAATGTAAAAAAGTCAATTATTGGGAAAATGAAAGAAATATTTATTTCAAACCGTGTAGCAAATGGTCAGAATGGGTAAAAATTATGTTAAATATTAATATGAGAATAAGAAAACGTTTTAGAAAAAAAAAATTATAAGACATGGACATTGATGATAAATTTTACCCAATAGGGTATTAAAACAAAGTGCTCATAAATATGGGATATATTATGAAATCAACACAGATCAGATTATAATCAACAGGATCATATGCCCATTTTATAAACATAATCATATGAATATGGAAATATCATAATATTTTGTTAATACAAATTATAGACATTCATGGGTATTATATACACCACGTAAAAGAAGCATTTAGTGTATAAGGCATCTGTCTCCTAGAAATAAAGCTGAAAAAATACCTTACCTAAAACCTTAAAAATATTCATTCTGAAAACTATTTATTGAAATTAAAAATAACCATAAAATGTTCTTTCTAATTATTCATGTACATAAAAATAAATATTAGTGCAATAAAAAGATTATTGAAATAGAAAAATGATTAATTCATCAGACATTCAAAGCACCCAATACCACTATGAACATTTTAATAATATGACCAATATCATTAAATTAATCATTAAATACCAGAAAGATAAAAATACTCCAAATATAAAATATAATAGGATAAATACATACAACACTTAAATTAAACTATTTTCGAACATGGCTTCTATATCATGATAATTAAAATTGATACAAAATTCCATTACATTAAGTTTGATACTCATCATATGTGTCAAAAATCATATATAATGTATTTAAGAATATTATTAAGTTATATGAGAATCATTGTAATATTTTTGATATCATATATTAAAATTATATTTATTTATATTAACCATTAATTTATAATTTCAAATTTAATGCATCATTTTAGGTAATAATTTCACTATTAATTGTATATTTTTTTACTAGTTATTCTGGATCCTATTACACCGATCAGGAATTAATTAAATCCAGAATTTATAACACGATTTATGTATCATATATAATCAAAATAAAAATATATATGATATAGAGATATATGGAATTAAATACACCATTCATGGAGATTATATTCCATATTTAGGCATGAAAAATATTTTTGTTTTATTATCGTATTGAACAGAAACAAGTGAATGAAATGTATGTACACACACAAACACACACACAAAAATACATATATTTCTTGTAGAATTATTATATAATATATTTCATACATTATATATATATAATCATTCATAAATGGTGAACGTGGAAGAGGAAACTTGTCTCATCTTGGAGATGATAAGTTATACTTATGAACAAGTTATGATGACATTCCATATTGGTAAAGGGAATGGAATTGGAAAGAATTTGAATTATAACAAAAAAAACTCTATGAAATATTTGTAACATAATTCCTTTATATTCATTTTCATTCCCATAGAAATCAATTATAAAAAAAGGTGTACACTGTAGCGTGGATATAGTATGTTGTACGTACACACAAATTGATATTTTTTCTCATAAGATTGGTAAATTGAGTAATATGATTGTTAAATAATCATAAAAAAAATCTAATAATATATTTTATGTTGTATTTATTACTTTTTATGAAAACAAGACATAATGTGGATGTATAATATTAATGTTTATTGAAAGACGTGATAAAAAAAATATCTCTTTTTTGGGTATCTCCTCTAGATTTTTTTAAAAGAACAATTTATGAAATAATTATTCCCACAGTTTGGATTCTAGATGGTATTTAGTGAATTTTTTAGTAGAAATGGGAAGGTTTGGGAAGTTCTAAAGGGTTGGAGTCATTTGAATTAAAGAGATGGAGAAATTCAATTCTAGGAGATATGGGTGGGGTTCTTTTTGAGACACTTAAAATATTAAATTAATATATATTAATTTTCAACATAAATTTGATTTCAAGTTAGTTAACTAGAGTATGACATGATCAAGGGTTGAAATCACCTCTTAAGAAGAATTAAGACATTTTTATGTTACAAATTTATCCTTACTATTTGGTTTTAACTCTTAGTTAAACTGTTTAACTTTAAATGTGATATCTTGTATTTTATACAGTAGGGAATATAAAGTTTCCATAAATTACAAAAAGAATCCAAATTGGATCAATTGTGAAATATTCAACAATATTCATGTTATATTTATAACCCTTGTATTTCTATTAATTTTATATAATTTTAAAAAAATATTATCTATTTTAATGTATCATTTATGTCATTTTTCATTCAATTCGATACATTCATTTATTATAATATGAAAACAACATGATAACTTCAAAACAATATTTACAATATTCCACTAACATGTATAGGTAATCTTCAAAAATTGTGGATGTTATTTATTATGTCAAATTATATATATATTAATATTTTTAATTTCATTTATTTGATATAGGAATTAATTAAACCACAACTGCATCATTATTATACAATAAATTAGTGTTGTTATTTATTCTATAAATATTTTAAATAATTTATAATTATGATAGTAAATTTAATATATTTATAATTAATAATAATAATATATTATATCTTATGTATAATTGTATATAAAAAATATTTATTTATTAAATTTTTAATATTTCCCTTTTAATTCTTATATAAATAAAATATAATAAATGTCTTAATCTTACCCAAAAGTATTATAGAGGATATAATGGTTAATAGAAGCACGATTTGGGTCTACAAAACATATCCACTAATATTATGACATGTGTTATGGTAATTTTATATTATTATAAGTTAATTTTAACCATTAATTACCATGTTTACCATTAAACGTGGTAAATAAAATTTGAAATTGATGATTAATCAAAAATTATTTTGATCATATTTGATATTAATTTTCACCCTGATTACATCAATTTATTTATATTTTTTAATATTAGTACACAGAAGTGGTAAAATTATGTATACTCCTAATCCCGAAAGTGTAGCTAGAAGGCAGGTAAAAGAGATGTCCAAAATATCAATAATTATTTATATATAATTATATGTAAAAAATGATTAAAATGAAGTAACTTTTATTCATATATGTATTATTTATCTATTATAACTTTAAAATAGTATTAATGAAATAATATTTATTTAAATGTAAAATTCTGTTTTTAACTACTACGCAATAGTTTTTTACTAGTCAATGAAAATTGAACCTTTTTAGAAAAATTCCATTAATTCACCCTAAGAAAATTTTTAGGAAATGAATAAATAAATAAGGTTTATTTTATCAAATTTAATTTCTAAATATTTCTAACATTACATTTATTATTAATTTTGGTTTATTCGAGAAAATGATGTTTTTAAAAATAGAAGGACTTGGAAAAAAGTTGTATCGTTCATTGTCAAAATGTAATGTTTATATAAAAAAATTATAGCAAATATATATATTAATTTAACTATTTTTATATTATTTGTTATAATTATCTAATTTAGAAAATTATATATATATTTCATAGAAACTCAATGTTTTGTGCATATATGCCAAGTTGGTGTTGCTTGTAGCTCTAGCCAAGTTGGTATTACATGCAGTAGAAGCATGTTCAGTACTTTGTGTGAATAGAAATTTTTGACTTAGTTTTTTAATATATATATATATAACTATTTCCAGTGTGAAATGAAAAATATCGAGAAGATAAAATAATATGAAAAAAATTAATGCACAAAATCTTTAGGTGTTAGAGTCAATGATTATCATAGGAAAGAAATTGAAGTGAATGTATTTGTTTTCATCTAATAATAATAAAAACATAACATTTCAAAATCAATTGTTGATTGTTACTTTATTTGATCTAGTGAATTTATGATATAGGTTCACCTATTATTTGAGTTAAGTGGCCAGTTTTTGTGGTGAACTATTGGATGGCTCAAGTTCCATGTGTAATAAAAAAAATTATATGAGTTGGGTTGTTGAGTGGATTAATTACTAAAGGGATAAAGGATGGGTTATGATTATATCATGTGTTATTTAGGGGATAGTGAAAATATAAATTGATATGGGTAAATAATATTAAAGTCAATACCAATATTTCACAAATTATACAAACTAAAGTACAGAAATCAAGGCCAAGCTATGATGAAAAACATTGAATTTTCCAACCTAAAAATCATAGTTATGTATAATTATTAACATTACATGTTATATGTCATATGGGGATATGTTATTCATTTTAATTTAATTTATTTGAATTAAAAATCTGTGTCAATATCCATTTTCATTGATATTTTTCTATAATAGATACAAATTTATTTTTTGATCTACTTAAATATTAATTACATTTCTGATAATTTATATGTAGTTTTATGTCATTTTATATCTATTTATAAAAAACAATGTATAACACACACTCCATTTTTAAATAATGAACCATATTCATTTTTATAGGTACCTAATAAGGACATGTGATCATGAAAAATACATATTTCCTCTCAAATCAGGGAATCATTATTTCCCCATAAATTTTTGATACATCATAGTGTACTTGTTTTTTATATCCATTTAAATATTATAAAAATTTTATTATTTAATTTTGAAAATATATTAACATAAATAATCTAAATTTTCAAGTTAACCTCATATTTAAATAATCCCTTAAACACACAACTCTTCCAATGATAAATAGTTACAATATACTATGTTGCTAGGCACTCATTAAGGACCGGTATAACATAAAAATAATTTATAACCCTAGAACCCTATAAAATATTTTGCTGATTTTTATATTCTCTCCATATTTCAAATAATTCTATTATTACGGTAGACCATTTAGCTTCACTATTATAAAAATTATAAAGAATCTCTTACTAACATATGAATTTATATAAATATAATAATAGTGTAACAATAGACTGCGTTAAATATTTTACCCATATTTGAACCCAAGATATATCTATTAATTCTTTTGTGTTGTTTTTCTAGCGGAATAGAATCATGAGAAATATGTTGTAGTATTTTTTAAATTTCTATATAAAATGACTTCATTATAATAATTTTATAACAATAATTTTATTTTCGTCATTTTTCTTGACTATCACCAATCATTTGTGGTTCCACAAATCAAACGCGATTTTAATCCAACAACTCCTTATAGTGGTTGGGGAATCTATATAATAATTAAATACAAATTTTGATTTCATTTAAATATCAATGAAAAATAATTATTACTATAAAATTTAATATTGTTCTATACATATACTCTAGGTATATTGGCCAGTTGGTGTATATGGTTATGTAGGATGTGAAGGGTAAAAAGTCTATATAGTACTAGTGTGATTTAATGACTTCTCATAGAGATCAATATTCTCAGAAAGAATAAAATGATACATAGAATATGTTTTTGGAGAATAAACCTAAAATCATTAATATAATGAAGGTGTATTAAGTGATAATAAAATGTATATTATTAAAAAATAATAACATGGATTGTTATTGGGATCAATATACATATATGAATGAGAAATATGTATAGGATCAAAGAAATTGTGTTGAGAGTATATAATTTCTGAATATTCCTAATTCCTCTATGGTAAATGTGGGATATGAAATTGTGTTACACAATACATCTAAAAAAGTTTCTGTGTTTAATTGGAAATGATGACTGCTGTGTGTAAATTTCAAACTCCCCCACTCAAATTGTGGTCTCTTTAATATTGGTTCCCCATTAAAATATAATTTTTTAGTCACATTAAATTATAATTTTTTGATATATATATATATATGAAATAATAAAATCTTAAAAGGAATTTGAGAAGTAATCTCATCTCCCTTGTGTAGTGATTATTTTCAGACATTATCCATCATCATATCTTGTTTATTTCATTTTTTCATAGGAATGTAAATTTTAATTTAATTAGATATTCAAAACTATTTAATTATCTAAATAATAAAAGGGGATGAGTTGTATTAATTTTTATATACTAGTTTTAAATCCAAACATGTAATAGGTATTACCATAACCTACTCACTTCATAGTTATTGGATTGATTATCAAATCATAAAATAAAATTGATAATAAATCATTACAATGTGTTAAAAATGATCTAAATGAGTACGGTATGATTTGAATCATTTATTTTCAATTTAGTTTGATTTGTTTTATGTTTGTAAATATAGTTCCTTTTTGTTATTTTAATAGTTATTTTATCAATAAAATATTAGGTTAGTTAATTTTGTTGATATTTTTTTAAGGTAATTTGGTTAATAAATGGGTTAGGATTGTTTCCATTTCATCATTTGAATTATTCATTATTTGGTTAATATTTTTTCTAATTTATGTTTTTGTTATGTGGTTCACTTTTACCTTACATCATTTTGTAAATTTTGGCCATTTTATTCATTTTAGTTCAAGTAAATTTCGTCATATATTTTTATAATTCTAATTAATTGAAAATTTATTATGTGAATTATATTTTATTTTGATATAATATAATTTTTTAAATATTTTCGGTTCTAAAACAGTTTAATTAAATATTAGTATGTTAATATAAAAGTCAAGTGCAGTAAATTGATATTGAAAATGCACAAGATGATCATGTTAGAAAAAAAATGAATCTAATATTAGAGATATGTGAATAGTTTTATAATGAAAAAGTAATTTTGATCTAAACAAAATGAACTAATAACAAACAGTTTAATTAATTTTTTACGAACCCTAACATCAATTTCACAATCAACTTTTACAATTGGTTTATTTCAGACCTCATAAAAAATAAATTGATTGAGTTGAATGTTGGTAGTTATTAAGGTAATATAAATCCTACCATCATAAAAACAAGACATAGGATTACATTAGTAATTAATCATAATTATTTTACAAGATGATACTTATCATAAAATCATTATTTCACTAAATGATTCGAAAACATCACACTCATCGGTATCAAGTATGTGAGTCATTAACATAAATAAAAAACCATATTGATCGTTTTTTTTCATCATTGAATCAATACAATTAAATTTCATCATTGATACATGACCATGGTTTTAATTATATAATATTATTATTTTCATAACAACACTTTAAAATAAAAAATTTTAATATTGAGGACAACTATTTGATTCCCTCACCTGTGAATCTTTTATTATAGTTTACATAACAGCAACATGTTGTGTTATTAGGTTAGCATCTCTATAATTTATAATATATTTGTACAAATATATCTCTATTATACTTAGTGAAGGATCCATATAGTCAGTAATCTAATCAAAATATATTATTTTTTTGGAGTGACAAATTCCATTCATAAAATCAAAAACTAATGTATCAATAAATTTTAATGTCAATTTATTATTTAACTATTTATTCTAGTATCACTTCAACATATAATTTCAACCATTTATGTTACTATATAATATAAATATACATTATTGTGATCCATAGTAATAATAATTTTTTTAATTGATTAATCAATTAGTTTCATTATATAAAATTACTAAAATATTTAAACACATATATATAGTTACATGGTAAAATATAACATAAATGCTTTCAATTTAGTTGATGTAGTAATCAAATAAATTGAAACTAAATAAAAATGCACTCTTGACCATATTAAAATATTCATGTATCATATTATCCAATGTTTATTATTCAAAAACTTTTCATTCAATTGGTAGTGATGAAAATCTATGATTAATTTTTGTAAACTACTAAAAATCATTTCTCATTGTCCAGTATCTTATCAAGGTCACATTTAGAAAATATGTTGAACATAAATCTGTACATTTCTGTGACATGTATCATTTCATAATCATACTATCAAAATAATTCTTGATCGATATATATTATTTTAATAGGTATATATTTATTTCACATTGATACATTCAATTGAAATAATCATTTGATACATGAATTATATTTGTTTTCATATTCAATGTTTGATATAGCATGTAAGAAAAAAATATATGCTGAAAAAAATTATATAACATAAATGTAAAATAATTTTTTTACCGTCATTCATTCGATGAAACAAATATTCAGAGAAAATTTTTCTTTAATAACTCTATATAAATTTATCTATCAAATCAATACAACTATTACATTATCAAACATTTAATATAGGATTTCTATTATAATCAACTCTTGAATATAGATATGATAACCATGTGTTTTTAGGGATTCTATCTTCAAAAATGAATTGTTGACTTGATTTTATGAGTATCATGAATAGAAATTCGAAACCCTGGTAGTCAATATAACAATGATAAATTTATCATTTAATGAATGTTACATTATATTATAAACAACCCATTACATTACATTTATTTTACCTAATACACACATATTTCATTCATGATCTAGTACCGGAATACACCATGTCATGTTGAGAGCATATTTCATATTTTGTATTCCAAGTGGAATTTTTAGGATTCGAATGTAAAATTTCAAAAATATTTTTTTCATTTTTAATTACACATAAATATCAATGTAATAAATTTGTTTTCTAATAACGAATCTAAAAAAATATACCCTTCATCATCCAATTAAAAAGGGGTTTAGTGTAATCATAATTCTAATTTCATTATTTCATCTAGTAACACCCCAACATGAATGGAAAATTATTAGATGGAGAGATATAATACCTCTTGTACACCTCCACGTATGAATGATTTTATCCACTACTATTAATGATTTGAATTAAATCTATTGGGAGACTATAACAAAAATAATAATTTCCATAAAAACTAAGAGAAAATTGGAAACATCTTTCTAAATAAAATGTAGAATACAATATATGATTGTGTAATTACCAATGGAACACAAGTCAGAAAAATTAGCAATCTAGACACAAAAATATTCAATCAAAACAAGTGTATAAATGGTATAATTGGAAAAACAAAAAAACATGGTATAATCTTTTGGACTTCATTCAAATCCCACTACCATACCCATTATCCAGAACTCATGTATCTAATAAAATATTCATTCAATTATCTCTATGTCGTATCAAAAATTTTATATTGGAATTAAAATTCAAATGTAGTGTTTGAGTAATAAAACATAGTTAGAATCCACAATTTTGTCCTTACCATAAGTTAATGTATTTAAGAAGTGTATTCCATGACCAAAAAAACATGAATAAAAGCATAAAAATAATATATAGTGAACCCATGTTCTGCCCAAGACACTGCGATCCCAAGTCATACATTACACACCAACATTAGGGAATTAAAATATACCATATTGCATTAGTGACTAAGATTTAGATATAATAATCTTGTGAATAAATCAAGTTTAATTAATTAATATGATTGTTTCATCCAACATCAATCATATGTTGGGATATAATACCATCATATCCTATTAGTAACATAAGCTATGATAGATGGATATTATTGGGACCTTGATGACCAATTATGTATTTTGGATGCATGAAGTATTTTCATTTGTTATAAATGATGTTTGCGAAGAAAGGAAATCATGTCACTTTGTATAATTGGGTACGAAAAGATATGAATGTTATAATAATTTACATAGTAAATCTGATGTGGTTTTTCAATTTTTATTTCAAAAATATCATAATTTGGTTATAGAAATTATGATGAATTATTTATTAATGAAGGGGGAGAGAAGATGTTGTCAATTAGTATGGTTGGTCTCATAGAGGCAGGTGTTTATGATGTCACAGTTATCTAATGTTTTCCAAATTTATGGGGTCCAAATTTGGGAGTTTGGTGAGAATTAAAAAATTTATATTTCCTTTATGATCTCATCAAAACATGGAAAAGGACTGAATTTCACGAATATGGTCTTCATGATTTAGATTACATGAGGAAATGAAGATTGATGATGGTGGTCCTTTCGAGTACGATGGGCATTGTGAATGGCCAAGGAAAGGAGAATTTCGGATGGGAATTGAAGTGATGAAGGTAAAGCACATTTTAGTATTGAAAATGATGAAGTAACATCGTGATGGAATAAATGATATAATGTAATGCTTCACAATAATGATGAGATTTGTGAATCTGAAAAATAGACATGGTGCTTCCCAAAATAGAGTGAATTTCCAAGGAAATTACGGTGCTCTGTGATTTGGTGATAATGCAGATCTAAGGTGGATAAAAGGTCCTAGAGTTTGTGGGAGATGAATTTAAATAGGGATATACCCCCTTGTGAAATATATAGCGACATAAAAATAATTTTTGAACCCTCGAATTGCGATGAAGGCTTGCAGAGAAAGTGAGCTCTGCGAAGGTAGTGAGCTCTATGATAAAATGAAGTTTTGCGGAGAGCCTTTGATATTTTCTAATGATGTGAAATTAATGAATACCAATTTTCCCCATAAAATAGTGAGATATTCAATTTATTGAGATATTTGAACATGATATCACTATGAAATATGGATCTATATTACGTTGGGAGCATCACAAAGGATCTCTACGAGCTGAAGATTTGATTATCCTTATTAAGTGAGAAGTGTTTTCCAGAGGATCAATATATGACTAGGTTATATGATTATGTATTATTACAATGTTAGGGATGTTTCTATCATCTGCTACATGGGAAAACATTATTTTTTCAATGATCATATATTGGACCCTTTTTGAAGAAGAACAATGATATTGCATTACCCGATTTCTATCAAGAGGGTGCCCACACATTTGAGGATTATCACCCAAGTGCTAAATAATGGAAAGAGAAGATAATACTAATATTATTCAACATTAAATTATTCTCTATTTAGTGGTTGTGTGTTAAATTATTAGCCTCATATCATACCATGGACTACCTACTCTCATTTAGTAGTGAACGTTGTAAATTATTTTCCTCAAGTAGATGTGTGTTAGGATTGTGTTCAGTTAGGACAAAGATCCTTCAAAAGAGACAAAAGATGTATAATTTTAAAAGAACCATATAATGAAAATATATCACTGATTAAACCCCTCCCTCTATCAGTGATACTTGTATCTTTATCGGGTTAATTCAGGTACCATACCCAAAATAGCACAATCATGGTACTAGCCTCAAGACCATAATAAAACTAACCGATGTATATAACCATCATTATTATGAAAATATTTATGTATAACTATCCATAAAATGAATAAATATATCATAATTTTCCACATATTTCATATACCAATAAATATACGTCGTTGATATTTTAATAATACATCCCACGGTAGACTATACATTAGATGAATAATTCAAGGCATCTAAGGGTAACTAAAAACATAAAAATAATTTATTAAAATCAATCATGTGATTCCAATTTATGTATTAATACTATTGGAATGAAAAATATTATGTAGGTATCATGGAAAAATAGGCATAGACATGTAATCACTATCAACAACGTGAAAAACATTATTCCATCACTTTAATCATATCATAGAAACAATTGAGTATATGTGACCATAATTATAAGGAAATCAATACCTAAAACTCAATGATGAGGAAATTAAGTATTGGTTAATGGATAAAATATTGAACACTATTATGAATCCCTTGAAAACTCCTTAAATTGTGAGAAACTCCTAGAAAAAGTTATGAAATCAATTGTTCATGAATAAGGTGACGAATAAAAAACATGTATAGAGTCAACACGTACCCAATATTAAATTAAAACCAATCATTGAATCTGGTTGAGGAAGGAGATGATTTTTTGGATTATGGTTAGTGACATGAGAAGAGGAATATGGTTCCAACTATACTGAATTGATGAGAAATAAATATCACTGTTCATATAAGTAGAAACATAAAACAATAATCCAATCTAATAATTACTTTGTATAGTTCATATTAGAATATCCCTAAGCAAAATAAATAAAATATTAGGTCGAATATAGGAGTTTAAAATAGAAAATGGAAGGATCTATTGAACCAAAAAATAATGGATTTTATGTTTTTATAATGGTCATACATATTTAGGACCTAATTACTTCATGCATCTACATATTCATCACGAAAATCTTTAACCCTTAACAAGAAAAAATTATCAACTACATGTGGAAGAAAAATAAATTCAAATTAATTTAATAATACCACCAATATCTAATTTGTTTTCCCCCTTGAGAAATTCATAATATGGGAAGAAAATATATAAATTTTTTTCATTTAAAAATGATGTAGTACCACTACCACTTTTTACACCAAACTATAGAAATGTTTATTGTTTTCATTGTCACAGAACTCGAAATAAATTCTCATGTGGTGTGTCCCCATGATGAAATTAATTTTCCTCCCACCAATCCCTCCAAAACTAGCGTGGTAAGGTCATGTAATCTATTTCTAATACTATCCTCTATCATGATCCATGAACTGCTCAGGACATGGACCAAACAAATCATCCAGGACTATTTATTCCCAAGACATCCCAGGGAAAAAATATTTTTTTCCCTGATTATTTTTTTGGCCACATTAGACAACATGATATCGATAACAAACACTAAGATTCCTAATTCATGAAATCCTCACCCTATAAATATATTCCTATAACATCCCACATTTTTAATACATAACTATTAATTACATTTATCAAATAGAAAATCTTTATAGTATGTTGTCTTGGAAATCAGGAACAAAAAACACCTTAAATAACATAAAATGTTATTCTAATCCAATTTTTTCGCTTCATCATAAGTTCATCCTATGTAACATTTCTACATCTCATATCCTGGAGACATACATCAAAGAAAAGTATGAGAAGAAGGCCTAGAAAGGGTAAACAATGGAATCAATTGGCTTTTTTATCAATAAGAACTTAAATAAATACAAAAGTAAATATCCATGAATGAATCAGCATATCATAATGAAAAGAACATGAAACATAACATGAAAATGTGGATTAAAAATTTCATTTATACATTCATGAACATATCACCGAGGTCCATCCCCAAGGTGTCATACAAATTAAAAGGTTATTCACCAAGGTATCATGAAACATGTCATATCTAGAGATTAATTGGGGATTGTGTTGATTCTTTGTGGTTTATTTCTATTTCTTCTAAATGGTTGGATTCAACCCTAAATGGGAGAACTCCGCTATTATTTTAAAAAGAAACGAGAAAAAGAATGTGCTTCCTCTGGTGAGACCGCTAGGAATCTCTTTCTTCGAATCTATTACGGGTGTGGATCTATGAAATGGCTCAGCAACATGTACCCCACTCTGCAAAAAGATGGATGATGGAAAATTTATGGTAAAAGATGACCCCGATGCCCTCCAGCAAAGGTCACAGATGTGTAAATATTCTATCATGGGGATGATATCGTATATCAAAGGCGATAAGCCCTGGTCCAATCCAAAACTCAATGTAAGAATTACCCACATATGGGGATTCTTTGATTGGAAGATGGTTCCAATTGGTAAAGAATATTTCCATATGATTTTAAAGACGTAAGACGCTTTCGACCGTGTTTGGAGATTATGAAATCTTCAACTAATGCCTGAAGTCCTATGAATCTCTGACTGGGATTATGACTTCAACCCGAACATGGAAAGGAACTCCATGGTGCAGATATATGTATGATTACACAGACTTAGATGGTATTTTTGGAAACCAAAAATCATCATCTACATATCATCTTACATAGGAACACTAATTAAAATAGATAAAAATACGTTTAATGATGATATTGGTCTTTATGTGTGGGTTATGGTCGATGTTGATATATCTACAAAGATCTCGGATGTCATTGCGTTCACTGCGAGCGATTTAAAAATTGAGCATCTTGTTGAATATGAGAGAATGACGCCATTTTGTGAGTTCTGTAAGATCATTGGACATTCTCTTATGAAATTTCTTGTTTTGTAATGTCAGGTGGCACACCCTATTGACAATGGATGGATGGAGATAAAGTGTAAGAAGGAAAATAATGTTATGGCTCCATCCATTCCTGATCATCACAAGAAGCACTCGGATGTTTTGGTCAAGAGGGTTTATCTACCGGGTGAGAGATCGGGAGCCACTTGGGCATAGCAAGTAGAGGCATAAGAAGATGATGATATTGATCTTTCTATTTTGGAAGACCTTCAATAGATGGTTCTAGAAGTCTTCAGCCTTCCTTTGAATTTGTCATCGATGGATAACTCTGTTCCAATGGTTCCAAAAAACGATGAGCCCTTGGTATTTTTAAATGAAGGTCCCTCCCACGAGCAATCTAAGGTGAATATTCCCAAAACACCGGCTCATATAGTTTTTGACACCACATTTTATTCTCTTGAATCCCCAGTGGAAGTAGTGTCAAGGGTTACTGATCATTCAGGAGGAACAGTCACTCACACTATCCAAGTTTGCCCTCATGGTATTCCTCACACTGTTGTTTAATTCCCCACTTATTTATCAAACCATTACAGCATGCAATAATTCTGATTCTGGTATTTACTCTAATAATCCAAAATCATCTTTTTGTGTTATGTGTATTGAATCATCTGATATGGAACTATCATTACAGTTTTTTGGGATAATAGACATGAATGCCTCTATTGTCTTGTCTTATGTTCTGTCTCCAAGCTTACCTATCGGGCCTATTGGCATTTCTAACTCCTCAGATATAGCTCTTAAGTCACCTTATAAATTAAATAAAGCTATTATCTTAGGTTATACTAACACATTGTCTGATTCCCCTATGAGAACAAAGGTTTTTAAGACTACTCTGGCCTCTTCTCCAAATCTTAGTAGATGGAAGAGGAACAAAGGATCGGGTAGATCTATGAAGAAAAAAAGGATCCACCACACCAAAAATAGGTTTTAATGGATGTTATCTTTTGTAACATTCTAGTTATAGCCAACTATAACACTATTTTTTTCATAAAATTAATATTTTGATTTAGAGAAATAAACTTTTTCCCTTGGTGAACCTAATGTTAATTTTTCTTTGAAATTTATGATCATTTCAACATCTGGTTATAATTTTTTAGGTGCTTGAAGTAATAGTAGTGCTGTAAAAACCATCTCGATTTTTTACCACACTTCTCTGAAAGATGTTAAAGTTCACAATATCATTGATCAAATGTTCACCTGTGACATTATTATTAATGACCTTTATATGTATTGCTCCCTTATTTATTATAAGAATAGATACCAGGATCGTAGGCCTCTCTGGAATGAACTGTGTCACTTATCTTACTCCATCTCCGACCCTTGGTTGGTGATTTGATATTTCAATGATATTCATTCCCCTAGTGAAAAATCATTCCTTCTCGTTTTCATATTTCTTCCAGGGAGTTTAGAACATCAATAAAAAAATATAATCTAGTTGAATTTAATCTACATGGTGATATGTTTACTTGGTACAGAGGTAATTACAATAGTATGGTCGCTAGTAAACATGATAGTCCATTTGTGAATGTCCCAACTCTTGATTCCGGGGACACCATCTCTAGAATTACCTTACATTGGCTTAGTTCGGATCATCATATTATCTTGGACAGTTTCCATTCCAAGCGAAGCAAGACCACTATTCCATTCAAATTTATGAATTCCTAGTCAGAGGACTTAGGCTACTCTAATATTATTCAGAATTGTTTGAATTCTATGAGTCATCACATAGATTCCATTGCTTGTATTATAAAGCTCAAGCATCTCAAACATTGTATTAAGGGTTGGTCTATCACTAAATTGAATCAACTTGATAAGGAAATATCCTCTCTTGAGAATGACCTCAATCAAATTCAAAACAATGCCACCCATTCTGACTTCTCCTCTGTCCCTCAAAATTATGTCAACATTTCTATGAAGCTCAACTCTCTTTGGTTATTAAAGATAAAATCAAAAAACAAGTATTCAAAACTAAATTTCTCACTGATGGTGATCGATGCACCAAATTATACAATTCCCTAAAAAGAATTATGAATTTCTGTCATCCCCTTTCTTTTTATATAGACAATGAAATCCTCTATGATTCTGATCCCCCCATTGAGAATCATATTGTATTTTATTTTAACAATATCTTCAATGGGAATTGTATTAATAATGAAATTTTCTTCGGTATAATCCCATATTTGGTTCAAGAGGATGACAACCTTTTTCTCTTGAGGACTCCCCTGGATCCTAATATAAAATATATTGTCTTTAGTATCAACCCTGAATGTTTTATTGGACCCGATGGTTACAAAAATTATTTCTTTCAACACCATTGGGATGTAGTCTATGTGGATGTTTGCAAGAATTTCATGTCCTTATTTTCTAATGGCCTCATTACACAAGGTCTCAATGCTCAATTCCTTACCATAATCCCTTTAGTGGAAAATGCCTCTAAAATTCACCTGTATAGACCCATTTCTAATATCAACTCCCTCTAAAAAATAATTACCAATATCCTGTATAACATGTTATTCTCTTTCTGTGACAAAATTATATCTTGGACCCAAATTGGTTTTATCAAGGGTAGGTCTATTAAAGACTACATCTTCCTGGCATCAAATACACAAATTCACTCAATAAAACATCCAGATATGGCAAAATTATTATTAAGATTGACATCCAGAAAGCTTTTGACACAATATATTGTAGTTTCATTTTCACGGTTCTTCATTTCTATGGATTCAATGTTGTTTTCATAAGAAGAGTGTACTCCCTTTTCAACTTAACCTATATCACCATCCTTATTAACGACACTCCTATGGGTTATTTCATATGTTCAAAGTGAGTCTGACAAGGAGATCCCCTCTCTAATATCCTCTTTTTCCATTGTAGAGGACTACCGTAGTCGCCTCCCCGCCTCCATGGTTCGAAAAGATATTATGCCCATCCAAGCTACCAAAAAGCTTAATGTTCTGACCCATATTGTTTATGAGGATGACATAATCATTTTCATTAATAGCATCAAACAATACATCTCTAATCTCAATGCTACCTTATCTAATAATTAAGAGATATTGGGCCAATCCATTAGCTGAAGAAATTTGTTTATTTTATTTTGTAAAAGTTTTCCCACTTCTAGAAAAAAGTACATCATTGAGAGTTTTAGTATCAAAGAAGGGTCCCTTCTATTTAAGTACATTGGAGTTCCTATATTTTGGGGTAGTTCTATATCTTCATATTTTAATGTTATCACTAACAAAATCATTAATAAACATGCTTCTTGGAAAGGAAAATCTTTCTCTATGGCTGGTGGGATCTTCCATGGGAAATCATATATTATTCCATAATGGTTTATTCGCTGATGATTTACCGGTGGCCTATCAGTATCCTTAATAAAATCAATTCATGCATGAAGAACTTTTTTTGTACTTGAAATATCCTTGAAATGAATCTTGTAACTGTTAATTGGTCTACTTGCTATAATCCCCTTGAGAAAGTAGGGCTTGGAATCAAAATCCTCAAGCTCTTTAATGAAACCCTCCATGATATACTCACTTGTAATTTAATAAACAATAAGGCTGATTCGATTTCTTTTCTTAATAATCGGTTCCTAGAAACACTAAAAAATTGAAATTTGAATCACGTCAATAATTATCTTTGAACATCCATTAGAAATTCCTTTTTCAGTATCATGCATAAATCTACATGTATGGTTAGCACTAAATCCAATTTCATGTTCTAGCTTGAAAACTGGACCGATGCTCCTCTCAATTCTATGATTTCTTCTCATACCGCTCCCGATTCCATAAGCTGCACCATAATGGAGATGATTCATTCTCCTACCATAGATCTCCCTGATTAAATAATGCATGTTGTTGATTGATACACTTTTTCTAATGATGATGACTTTTTTATTTGGGAACCATCCCACAATGGAAATCATTATTCTTAAACATATTACAACCACATTTTCTCTTCTTATGAAACCAATTTCTCATGGTTGAAACCGTTTGATAATCCTTGCAACAAAACTTTTAGACATAATCTTATCTAGCGTGTTGCTCATACTCGTATTCCTACTGAGGATGGTATCCAGTCCTTTGGTGGTCAACTTAGTTCAAGATTTCACTTATGCAATCAAAAAAGGGAGAACATAAATTAGTTATTTTTATATGGTTCCATAGACCCAACTCTTTGGAATTATATTACTGACATCAATGACTACAGATGGTGACTTTCTAACTCTATTTGCTCCTTGATCAAATGTTTTGTTGATCTTGAATTTTCACAGCAAATCAGAAATATCTTTCTTTATGTAGTTACAGAGCTCCTCCACGATATCTGGTTTGATAAAAATTCCTTTATTCACAAAAATTAATCATTCAATCTAAATGTGGGTTAGGAATGAATTTTTATTGCTATTAAGGATGCTTCAATGAATCAAAAATCCCACAGCGATAATTCGGTTGGTGACATGGTGATTATCTGATGGCTTAGAATCAAAGGGATCTACGAGCAGGCGAAGCACTTTTTTGAAGTGTTTTAGCAAGACCTGATTCATGGCTAGATAAAAACCAATGTTGATGTAACTTCCAAAGTAAATCCAGGTCCTGTATGTTGTGGGGTCATTTTCAAGGACTCTCTTGGGCTTTCTCATGGATGCTTCTTTGGTGGATGTGGGTTTGCCTTTTCCCGTGAGGTTGAGATAATGGAAGTAATTCATGTGGTCATATTTGTTACGATAAGTGTATGGAATACATTTGGATATAAAGTGACTCTACCAAATTTATCCAAGCTATCTAGAATGGTGATGTTCACCTTTTGGGGTCTCTCGTAGCACGTTGGATCAAATGATATAACTCTCTACTAGAGATTAGATACATTGCCACTCACGACTATCGAGAAGCAAACATGGTTGAGGATGGTTTTTAAAACAAGGGAATCAAACAGGATATTACGTGGTGTGATGACCTACAAGTTGAGCTCTACCCATTATATGATAAATATTGTAATAAAATATCCTCTTTCAGGCTCATGTTATCTTTCCTTTCATTTATAATAACATTATGTGTCTTGGACTTTGAACAAGGAATTGCCTTTAAAAAATGATTAATTATTTATCCAATGCATTGGATATCTATTAGGGTGCACCCTTAATATGTCATTACTTTAATGTGAGCCACATAAATCATAATAAAAAATTTCATAAATATCCCACGGAGAATAAAATAAATGGGTTTCCTCTCAGGTTTATGACGTTTTAAAATTTCTTAAAAATAAGATCATTATGTCATTTATAACCCATGAAAAGGGAGTGCTGGTTATATGTATGTCAATTCCAGAATAAAATATATCATATTTATATATTTATAAAAACCCAAATAAACGAAATAGGTCTGGTTATTCACATAAATAAAACAAGAGAATTTCTGGAGGTAAAGAGATAGAAATTTTGATGTGAAATTTCTACAGCATAACTTTATATAAGATGGTTTAATAAAACATTGAAAAGAAAGGAGAAAAAAAGTCACACACTCATAAACAATTCATTATAAAGTATTGGTACATAAAAAGATCATGGTATAGATATTTGAATGATATACCACATGAATAAAAGCATGAAAGAAAAGATAAGATGCGATTTCTTTTACGAGAAATTTGGCAGCCTAAAGGCGTCACATAAAAAGTCAGAAAACAAATTAACATGTTCCAAAAGGGCCTCTCAACTATTAGAAATGAAATTTACAGTAATATGAATTTAGAAGAACATACCATCAAAATAAATAAATGGAAACTAGAAGACTCAACGTAAATGAAGTCCTGGCATAAAAGTGGAGGGTGAAAGATTCCCATACCTTGAAAAATAACTTCAAAAGCATGACGTTTGGGACCTTGGGAGGCTTGAAAAAACCTATGGGGGACTCCTTGGGAGTTTAATAGACCCTAAAATCGTTTTGGGGTATTTAGAAATTAAATGAATGAGAGGTTGTCTTGGTATTTTTAAGAGATGTGAATGATGAAATTATTAATTTCTAAGGTACACCTCATCGGTGGTATTGGAAAAACCGTGGGATTTCCTGCGGTGTTTTCCCATTTTATTAGACACTTGGGACACTAGAGAGAACATATTATTATTAAAAAGTCTACCAAAATGTTTACATTGTTATTACGTATTTAATTATGTCTTTAAACACCCAAAACTCAAAACAGTTATTTCACTAATAACCGAAAATTCAACTTTTTCAGAAAAATCCAAAAAAATCACCTTAACCTATTATCAATGTTCTGAAATCAAAAATTAACTCCATTTTATAAAAAAAATATAACCATTTTTTTAAATTTTTAAATAAAAAACACTACTCACCAGAAAAAATTAATACTTAACTAAATATTTCTGAAACAATTATTTAACTGTTTTATTGTATCACAACACTTAAGAAAGGTTCCTAAATTATATTAATAATTTATTAAGTAATGTTAATTAATCCATTTGGTCATATTACTATGAAAAAGCATAAAATTACTATTCATATGTTACTATTCACCAAAAATTAAGTTAATCATATTAGACTATAAATTTCTTACTTATCACAACTTTAGAAGACCATTTTTTGAAAATCATTACCCGTTATTAATTATTTAAGGTTTACATAAATATTTTAAAATTTCCTTTTTTTAATTCATTAATAATATACAACATATATTTATCTAGACATTTGAAAATTAACAGACTTCTCCATAAGAATAAATCTAAATTTAATTTATCTCAAAGGGTTACACAAACTAGTTACGGTCTTGTTACCTAGCCGCTTATAACACCAGCATAGGACCTATGTGTTAGGTGTGCTAAGGTGGTATAATCTTGGTGCGACTCAGCCAACATTACCTAAGTGGGGGTTTCTATTAGCATGAATTTCTCTCATAGGCGATTATGTTCTAGATTCACATGATAATATTCGGATTGGGTGTGGTCCAAAGAGAAGCCCAATGGTGTTACATCCGTCCCATGTTTTGTATGATGGGCTTCGAACAACCTGAGTCTACTGGAGTAGTTCATAGAATCATCTTTCTGATTTAATTATATTATAACACATGTATTTATAAACAATAATTGTAATGTTAAGAGGTTAATTTCCAATAGTCAAATTGATCGATGGTCATATCACAGTAGAGACCCAATAGTATCATTTAATTATACTTTAATTAATGAATTTAGTTTTGTTTAGAATAAAATTAATTAACACACAAAATTAGGAAACAAAAATTATAAAAAATTTGGGGTCGTCACATTCTTCCCCACTTAAGAAATTTCATCTCTCAAATTTTAACTCGCACCATATAAAGAGAAAAAGGGTGTGTACTTATGAAACATAGACTCATCTGGTTCCCTTGTGGCTTCTTCATATTTTTGGTACCTCCACAGTACCTTAACAAGGTGGGTAGTCTTGTTTCCTAGAACCTTGTCTCTACGATCCAAGATCTCCATCAGTAGATCCCTATAATAGATGCCATGTTCCAATTGTACCACCTCTGGGTTTAGTACATTTGATGGGTCAGGTATGAACTTCTTCATGAGGGATACATGGAACACATCATGAACATCTGCTATATTTGGATAAAGTGAATGTCGATAGGCTTCTCCTCCTACATGATCAAGGATTTCATAGGGGCCAATGTTCCTATAGATGAGCTTCCCTTTCTTCCCAATCCTCATGACTCTCATCCAAGTTGAAATTTGGAGAATGACTTTGTCACCAACACCAAACTCCAAGTACCTTCTACGTTTTTCGGCATAGATCTTTTTCCATCTCTGAGACACCTTAATGTGTTGTGGGATGGCATAGACTTTTTCTGTCATATCGTGCACAAGATCTGGCCTAAGAAGATTTCTCTCACCAACTTCATCCAAAAATGTAGGACATGTAAATTGTTTCACTATAGTTCTTCAAAGGGTTAAATTTTAATGCTCTATTGGAGGATATTATAGTAAAAGAACTCAACTAAAGGGATATGTTGATCCCATCCCCCAATAAATTCCACTGAACATGTTATCATCATATCCTCGAGTGTTTGAATAGTCTTTTAAGATTGGCCATCAGTTTGGGGGTGATAGGCTATACTGAAATTCAATTTAGTGCTCAGAGCACGCTGGAGACTTATACAGAATTATGATGTGAACCTTGGATCATGATCATATATGATAGAAAGTGGAACGCCATGCTACCTGACCACTTCCTTAACAAAAATCCAGGAAAGTTGATCAAGAGATAAATCTTCCCAAATGGAGAAGAATTGGGCAGTCTTGGTGAGATGGTCCACAATAACCCATATCGTATTGTTTCCTTTGGATGTTCCCAGAAGACCAGTGACAATGTCCATAGTGATATTGTCCCACATCCATTATGGCATGGTTAGTGGTTGTAATACCACTTTAAGAAGTTGTGACTCAGCTTTCATTTTCTAACATACTACTCAACATGATGTGTAGTCAGCAATCTCCATTTTCATATTATACCACCAATATTGATCACGAAGCTCCCTATACATATTTATGATTCTAGGTTGTATAGATAAAGTAGAGCTACGAGATTAATCCATCATCTCCATATTTATTTGTAGAATTGATGGAACACATTGTCTTGTATGAAATTTCATTAAACCTTCTTGATTAATATTGAACTCAGAAAAAATCTCGTCCTACACAGCTTCAAACATCTTATGTAACAAATGATCTTCATTCTGATATTTCTTGATCATCTCTAGTAATGATGGTTGAGAAATCATTTGGGATAGGGTTGAAAATGTCCCTTTCCTTATAATTCCCATGTCCAGCATTACTAGTTCACTGATCAAAGGATCTTTTTGAATCCTCATCATGGAAAGAACAATTGTGTCATTCCTACACAATGCATCACTAGAATTGTTTGGTCTTCCGGGATGATAATGAATTGAATAATGATAGTAATTAAGAAGCTCAAACCATATCCTTTGTCTCAATTACAATTAATTTTGTGTGAAAATATACTTTAAACATTGATGGTTTGTGTATATATCAAATTTCTCCCCATAAAGATAGTGCCTCCATATCATTAGCGAAAAAATGACCGCAGCCAACTCCAATCCATGCGTAGGATAGTTCTTCTCATGAGTCATCCACTATCGAGATTCATAGAAATGACTCTTTCATTTTTCATGAGGATTCACCCAAGCAATTTGAGAGATGAATCATGAAAAATAACAAATCCTCCTCTACATTAGGGAAGAGTTAACGTGGGTGCAGTAACCAATATCTTCTTCAGATATTGGAAACATCCCTGACACTCCTTTGTCCAGATGAACTTGAACCCTTTTTTAGTTAACGTAATTACTAGATTAGAATGTCATGAATTTTTTTAAAAAACCTCCAATAATTTCATCCTAATCCAATGAAACAATGAATCTTAGTTATTGATTTAGGTTAAAGCAACTTCACTAAAGTTTTTGTATTTTTAGGGTCAATTGTGATTCCTTCAATGGTAACAATGTTCCCTAAGAACAAAACATGTTATAACCAGAATTCACATATGCTGAATGATAAAAAATGCCTCTCCTTCTAAAATGTTTTCAAAATATCCTTTAGATGATCCTCATGCTCCTCGCAGCATTTGGAATATATCAGAAAATCACCAATAAAAACAACTACAAATTTATCAAGGTACTCTTCAGAGACTCTATTCCTCAAATGCATAAAAACTGTAGGTTGATTACTCAGTCCGATGGGCATATCAGCAAAATAATGATGCTCATATCTTGATCGGAAGGCAGTTTTGGGAATATATTCTTTCTTCACCATAAATTGATGACAACCAGATTTAAGATCAATCTTAGAGAAGAATTGAGCCCCACGATGTTGGTCTAATAAGTCATCAATTCATGGAAGAGGGTATTTTTATTCATTGTGATCCTATTCAGTTACCTATAATAAATGCATATCCACATTGATCGATCCTTCTTCTTTACAAAGTGAATAGGTTCTCCCCAAGGAGACACACTTCTCCAGATAAACGCCTTCTCCAAGAGATCTTGTAGTTGATTCTTTAATTCCCCTATCTCAACTTTTTCCATCCAATACAAGGTCTTTGATATTGAATGATATCCGGGTACGATTTCAATGGATAACCCTACCTCTCTTTATATGGGACATACAGAAAACTCCACAATAAATACATCAACATATTCTTGGATGATAGGGACAATTTATATCTTTAAAACTCACATCTCCTTCTTCTTCTTCACCGATCAACTCCATAAAGAAGGATACATGGGGTTCTTCTAGAGAATGATCAGGTTGACATATCTCTACTTATAATATAACTGTAGGTTATCCTTTCAAGACTACTGACATTTCCTTTCTTTTTCATTTGAACTATGTATTATACTTTTACAGCCAGTCCATCCCTAGTATAACGACGAATTCCACCATGGGAATGAATACTAGATTAGCGATATGATTGTGCTCACCAAAGTAAAAAATAGAGTATCTAAACACTGAAGATGCTTGGACAGTTCCACCAGTAGTCTTGACATACAACATTACTTTTAGAAAATTGGTGGATGATTCCAAATTCATTGCAGTATTGGAGGAAATAATGGAATGTTTGGAACCAGAATAAAACATAGTATTTGCTAGCATTGAGATGACAAAAATAGTACATGATACCACATTAATGAGATATTCTGATTCAACTGTATTGATAGAAAATTCATATCATTTATCCCTTGTCCTTTTCTAAGGCTAATGGTGGTTCACCTCGGCTGGCCTTGAATTTGGACAGTGATTGGAAAAGTTCCCATGTTGCCCAGAGTTAAAGCACTGGAAATCATGTAGGGATTTCACCATATTCCCCTTGTCATTTGCATTTGGAAGTAGAGTTTTCACCTCACTACGTCAATTACTCCCAATATGGCCATGTATTCCACACTTGTAGCATCTCCCAGTCCCGATCATGTAGTTCTCTAAATGCTTCTTCCAACATTTGTTACACGTGGGATGTTGCACTTCCATTCCTACTCTTCCCCGATCAAAAGTCCTACATAAGCTAGGCTCCATAGATCTAATCTTGTCAATCTATTTGTAAGAGCACTACATCTCACAAATCTCCTGCTCGATTTTCATCACACTCTGCACGATCTCCTCGTAGTTATCATAGTCTCGGTTGGCAAGATTATTCCGCAGATGAGGTCTGAGTCCACCAAAGAATCTATCGACCGTAAAATTTGGATCCATGAAAATTTTAGAGGCATATCATGAATGTCGAGTGAAGATAGTGTCATAGCTTCTGACATATCCATTCTCCTTCTGCTTCAACTCGAGAAAGTCCTTCTCCATTCATGTTCTCATTGAATAAGGGAAATACTTACTAAAGAAGATACCTCTGAACTCTTCCCACTCCATTGATTCAACCTCCACTCATTACATTGTGTTGTTAATCAGATCATACCACTAATCAGATTCTACGTAAAAGCAACAGATAGCCAAGGTTACATTCCCTTACTCAAAACAGTAGTGCACAGAAAATACCTTCTCGATATAGCTAATCCACTGCTCCGCAATCAATGGGCCAGTCGATCCACTAAAGATTGGTGGACATTGATGCATAAAGGACTCAAAATAATGTTGTTCCCATCGTGGTGAGATTGGTATCTTAGATTATTATAAGTTATTTCCCATAACTTGAGTCAGTTGGTTCATCATTCACAGCAAGATTTCCATTTAGGCTTCCATCGGAGATCCATTAGTTCATGGTCCATTGCGGTCACCATATGCAGGGTTCCTCCAATTTCAAGCCATTTTTTAAAATAATAAATCCTTTTTTAGAAACCTATTTAATTTTGAAACTTATATCTATAATGGATTTTATGCCTTAAAAAGTAATTCTTAAACAATTACATTTCTCTATAATTCCCTCATAATGATTCATAAAAATATTTTGATTATCCAAACAAATACCTTGAGAGTGTCATAACAAAGAGTGCAGCAAGTCCCGTGTCGTGCACCAGTTCCCATTCGAGTCTAGCTCAATGTGTTGTTTTCAGGTTTTACCCCTATATACATTTGTTCTAGAGCCGCCTCTACCTACTCGTATCTATATAGGGATGTATTTTTTTGATAGAGCACTTACTCAATACTCACCAAAATACCATGAATTTTTCCTATATTTAAACATTTCTATAGGATTCGTCCAAGTGTTTTCATAGACTAATTTCCATAAATAACTAAACTATCATTTGATAGAAACTATAACATCCCTCCTTTTTAATATATAAATTTTCATTACATTTTACAAACAGAGGATCTATAATGTCTAGTGTTTTGGAAATCAGGAACCAAATACACTTGAAAACAACATAAAACATTCTTCTAATCCACATATAAGGATTCATCATAAGTTAATCCTATGTAAAATTACTGCATCTCATATCCTGGAGACATACATCAATGGAAAGGGTGAGAAGAAGGCCCAGTAAGGGTAAACAAGGGAATCTGTTGTCTTGTGTGATCAATAAGAACATAAATAAAAACATAAAGACAAGTCCAATGAATGAATAAGCATATCATTATGAAAAGAACATGAAACATAACTTGAATATGTGGCTTTAACATTTCATTTATATATTCAAGAATAATTTACCATGGTCTTTCCCCAAGCTATCATAAAAATTAGGATGGTTATTCACCAAGGTATCATGAAACATGTCGTCTCTAGAGATGAAATCTTTACCTAATGCATTGGCGCAATATCAGGGATAACCATTAATATTTATTTACATTAATTTGATCCACATATATCACTATCAATCATTTCATAAATGACCCATGGAGAATAATAGTAATTGGATTTATTTCAATATCGTGACATTTTAAAAGTTCATAAAAATAAGATCATTATGTCTTTTATAACCCATGGAAAGGGTGTGAAGGTTATATGTATGTCAATTAAAGAATCAAATATATCATAATTATATATTTATGAAAACCCATATAAACGAAATAGGTCTGGGAATTCACATAAATTAAACAAGATAATTTCTGGAGAGAAAGAGATATAAATTTTGAGGCCAAATTTATGCAACATATGGACTACATAACATAATTTTAGAAACTTTTTAAATGTGAGGGGACGAGGGTCACACACTCATAATAAATTCATAAAATAGTATGGGTACATAATAAGATCATGGTATAGATATTTTAATTACATACAATATGAAAATGAAACATGAATGAAAATAGAAGATATGATTTCTTTTATAAGAAATTTGGCAGCCTAATGATGTCACATAAAAATTCAGAAATGAAATTGAGAAGAGAGGAAAGGGTCTCTAAAAATTTAGAAATGAAATGGATAGTAAATAAAACATATAATAACAAACCCTTAACATAAGGAGATCGAAACTAGAATACAAAACATAAAATAGGTCATGGTTTTAATGAGGTGGCTGAATGATTTCCTTACCTTGAACAGTAACTTCGAAAGCATGATGTTCAGGACCTTGGGATGATTTAGGGAACCTTGGGAGGACAACATGGGAGGTAAAGAGACTAGAAATTCATTGTATAGAGGATTTGGAAATGAAATTAATGAGGTAATAGCTTGGTATTTTTTGGATAAGTGAGAGAATAAATTATTTATTTATCATGGGACACCTCATTGGTGGTATTTTAAAAACCATGGACTTACTCATGGTATTTTCCCATGGTATTGGCCACTAGGGAATCCATGTAGCATATATTACTATTCATAAGTCGACCATAAAGTTTAAATAATTACATTGTTAATGATGTCATTAAACACCTGAAACTCAAAACTGCAATTTCACTATTCACCGAAAATTCCACTTTTTCATAAAAATCCCCAAATATCACCTTAACCTAAAATAGATCCTCTAAATTCATAAATAAACTCCATTTCCAAAAAATATTTATCTAAATATTTTTAATTTAATATAAAAAAACTATTCACTCGAATAAATCTAATACTTACCTAATAAATTCTGAATCAGTTATTTACCTATTTTATTGAATCACATTAATTTATATTGGTGCCTAAATTATATTAATACTATCTTAAGTGAGGTTACATAATCAATTTGGTCACATTACTATTCATAAGTGTAAAATCACTATTTATAATTTACCATTCACCAAAAATTATTTTGATCTTATTAGACTATAAATTTCATACCATTCACAAATGTAGAAGACCATTTTTTTTAAAATAATTACACATTATTAATTTTTTAAGTTTTACATAAATATTTTAAAATATACTTATTCAGAAATCTTTAATAAAATACATCATATATTTCACAGAACATTTCAAAATTCCCAGACTTCACCATAAGAAGAAATCATATTTTTACTCATCTCAAAGGGTTACACAAAGTAGTTACGATAACGTTACATAGACCCTTATAATAGCAGCATTAGACCTAATTATAAGGTGTGCTAAGGTGGTATAATCATGGGGTGGCTTGGACAACATTTCCTGAGTGGTGATTTCTATTATCATGAACTTCTTCCATCGTGATCTCCTTCCAACATCAATGGATGAAGTTCATCTTGGGTATGCTCTAGAGCATAGCCCAGTGGTGCTACCTCCTTCCCATGTTCCATCATATGGGCTTCGAATTCCCCGAGTCTAATGGAAGAGGCCATTGAATCTTCTTTTTGTATTAATTAACCAAGATCACTTGTATTTATAAACAGTAGTTGTAATGATAATTGTTTAGTTTCCAACGGTCATATAACATTCAAAACCCAATAATCTCATTTAATTATACTGACTACATTAATTTAAAAAAAATATTTTTGTTGAGTATAAAATAAAATAACACACGAAATTAGAAAACAAAAATTATTTAAAAATTTGGGTCATTGCAATTCTGAATAATCTACCATGAAAATGTTCCAAAAAATCACTAAATACCTCTTCTATCTTATATTTATATTACCACCAAAAAATAGGGTGTAAATATAATCACCAAAAAATGAATTATCATCATTGAAATGTACCTTTAATTACTCCCCTCAAACAATATGGTCTATATATCTTGAACATATAAATAATACTCTGAATTATTCATCTAGATCCATCCTTGATAATTTAGAATATATAAAAGTGGTGTTGTCTTCCATCATATGAAAAAATTATTTCAATAAAAAATCCTAACCAAGTGTTCTCGGTATGCTACTTTAGGCCACATATTAATATCCTTATTTTTTGTTACATGTGTAGGATCATCCATGCACCTATAAGGTTGTGTTATATGTATCACAGTAAAAATATCATGATATCAGGATGTATTATCTAGAAAGAATAAGAATATTCTAATATGTTAAACATTCAAAAAGGTTCAAACATATATACAACCATTCATTAATTTCATAAACAAATATAAATGTCATATCAATGGATCTGGAGTATAAAAACATTTTCACCAACTATTATTTCTATTCATATCCTCATATAGTTGGTATAATATCTCGACATAGTCAATGATAATATAATCATTCAATGTATCAGTTCTACTCTCTCATAGGTATCATGAACCATTTTGGGATCCAGAACTGTAACATTATTATCATGTTACAAACAATGTTGGTAATGACATGGCCTAACCTAGTCTTCTTCATATGATTCAATTTGAGAAAACTCTTTGTAAATATTTTTCATGTGAAATTATCAAGGGTTGGGTGATCAGCCAAGATCCTTGAAATTCCCAAACATTTTCCTAGATAATATACTATAATTGATGAATCCTCTTATCCATCTTTCTGACCCTCTAAGGATGGTATATTGTGCTCAATTTCACCATATATTGTAAATATAAGGAATTTTTTTTCAAAAATATGACAAAATATTCAAATATATTTCAAATAAAATTATCAAGGTAACTCCATGTCATCACATAATCTCATGTATAATAAAAATTATCATCACTTCTATTGAGTGAGTTACATAGATTAGTTTGTAAATAGAAACATTGTATAGTTAATCAACCTACACACAAATAGTTTCATGTCTTCTATGGGTTCATTGGTAACCCCGTTAAAATTTCAATGAAAACAACCTCCTATATCCACATGATTGTAAGAATTGTATGCATTAATCCATAAGGTCTATTGTTATCCCCCATTATTTTCTGTATGTTATGTCATCCTAAATAAAATATTTCAATTCCCCTATTCATTTTAGGATAGCAAAAATGATTCCAAAAGACATGTTACATCATTCATGATATAGGATTCACTTCCCAATTTTTTGTTAGAGAATATCTCATATTTTATTACCTATAAGAATGATGGAATTAAACTATCCATTTAAATCTAATCATATAATTACAATCCATCTGTGAGATATGTATCTGGTAACCACATTATAATTGTTCCCACATCACTAAAGACCAATGACCAAATTTTTGGATATCATTCAATCAAAATACTGAGGAATATATGATCACTAATGGGTGATATGTCATAAATACCTATTCCTCTAAAGATTTGATTCTCAAATTGTACAAAGAGACAAAAATTCACCATTGTTCCTCCAAAGGATGTCCACCAAACACCTGAGGTACTCGATCCATATGGATTATAGAATCTTAAATGACATTACCAATTCCTACTGAATATGATATATAATTTTGAAATATCTATAGGTATTCTACCCATTGTCATTGCATTAAATAAAAATCTTGTAATGAGAATATATAGTAAAGGATCAAGAATTTGTTGTTGATAATAAATATTTCACTAAATACATAATTTCACCAGAACAAAAATCATAGACCACTGACTCCATCATCACTTCATAGGTTGCAAATTTCCACTCCTGGGGTTCCAACATAGGTGACCTATAAGATACACCAAAATTGATTTATATCATAACAACCCACAAATAAACTCATTATGAATAAATATAAATGACATATACAAATATATTTTTTAGAAGAATCAATATTTCACAAATAATTAACATCTAATCTTTCTCAATAAAAGCATCCTCCCATAGGTTTTATCACTGATGATTCAATACATTATTTTGAAACAAGTTTTTTAGTGTTGATATCCATGAAAAGTCCAAGACATAATAATCATAAAATCTTTATAAACCAGTAAGTATACTAATATAAAAAATTATTGGGAAATTTATATGAAATTACATCCTCTACTTTCTATAGTGACATATCAATATTGAAAAAAAAATTCCCCACATTCGGAACCTCATGAATCAAAAATTGAAACTTTCACAAAAATGAATGAAGATTATATTCTTGATGTGTTCTTATTAATATCTATATATGAGTGAATAGTTTCTATATTTTTGGTCTGTTAATTAATATTATATAAATTAACTACATGATGAATGTGTCAAAGTAAGATTGGAAGATCAATATCATGAGTGCTATGAACACAAACAAATCAATCCATAGTCTAAAGGATTTCATCATATACTCTTGTAAAATATACATAGACAAAAATATAGACATCGATATGATATCCTATATAACATTAAAAAAGTGGAAACCTAATCTAATGTCAATCTTGTAGATCAACTAGTAAATATAACTAATCAATGAGGTCATCAATCCTAGGAAAAGGGTAACTATTCATCGTGGTTACCTTATTTGGTTATGGATAATCTATTAAAATTCGAAAAAGTCAATACATAATCATGGTGAAGAAAATATTTTCACCCCATGGTGACATTCTCATCCTAATAAATTGATTATATTCCTTGTCATAAATATTTACATTGAACATCTTCAATACAGTCGACACATTACAATGAGGTGGTATCAATATGGATTATTCCCCTAGAATGAGTTTTATCTTAATGTAAAATCCTATATCTTGGGTGATACCATTGAACTATTCGATAACGATATTATAATAAGGATATATAATGTTATTATTAATTAGGGAAAACCATTGATTCTATAAAATCATCAATGAATTAAATATACATTTTAATAGTCTAATGTCAGATCACATCTACGTCCACATTGTATAATATCAACTCCCACTCATCTGTCATCATGAACTTCCATTAATTTGGAGATGTAAATGTTGCAGGTCTCCTAGAAATATTTATTAAGGATCTATAACATGTCATCAAATCATTTCTTTGAATCACATCAAATCATATCATCCCCAAAATAATGTAGCCCCACAGATATCCATAAATAGAAATTAGTCTATGAAATAATACGAATCTTTATATAAGATTGAATTTATTCCCCAATTATGTAGAATGGGAAACTATGAAAAGAGAAAACATGAATAGAAATTTAATTTCATCCAAATCATGTGAAAAATAAATTAATGTCAATGACTAGTATTAAAAAAATTAATAGATATTGTATAATTTATCTAGAATGTTTACCAAACAATAGAGTATTTATCACTAAAATAATATAGATCCAAATCTACTATATAATCTCAACAATCCAATGATCCATGACCATTATCATGAGATTCATGGATCACCAATTTTATATTCATTAATTTTTACTACTGAGGACACATGCTAGATCCTAAGGACATTTCACGTTATGTTCTTCACCATGGAAAAAACAAGTCTCTAATGATAAAGAAAAGAGGTTTTGAATATTCTATATCTGTCCTAACTATCAAAACATTTCTTAAGTTATGTGAATATATTTCAATAATATCTACCATTTTCATGGGGAAAGCACTGCGGAACTCATCTTAAGGTTGAAAAAAAATCCATATTCTAATGAAATCGTCCCATATTTTTAGGTAGGTTTAAATCCATTATATTTAAGATTATTCTTGAATTTCATTAATTTAAAATAAGAATAGGATCCAATGAAGGTTTCACTAGTGTTTGTAGAATTTTTAGTGACCGGGGCTCTGGTTTGGGGAGAAATAGGTTGAGGTTCACAGTTAGAGTAATGTTTATGGATTCCATTCAGCACTAGCATGCATCCCTTAATAATAGGCATACAATTTGGATAAAAAATTAGAGAAATAATCATAATTTTGAAAAATATGTTTCCTTATTGAGTGTTGAAAATGATTGTTTAGCACACTATTTTCCCAACCATATGACAAAATGAGTGAAGTGGTATGGATTTTCAGAATTGATAATGTATGTGTGACATAAAATTATTAAATATGAGTTCCTGTTTCTGAGAAAGTTTGTTCCACGAGGATTGTGGTAGCCCATGGTTGGATCATGGTTTATAAAAATAATGAATCCAAAATATAATACCTATATACTAGAACAAAATGATATCTATTCCATCCATATTTTAACTCATATACCACATATCTCCTTAAACTAATGTACAACACCTATTCCAGCCATGCTTTTTTCCCAATCCTCTCCAAGGATTGGATATAACTCCTTAATTTAGGCTTGAAAAATACTACTATTTTTCTCTGTGAATAAGTCGTAATATGATATTTAACCCTCATTCCTTACCTTTTCTTTTATATTTCTATATATTATGTTATTTACTTCCATTGTAAAATCTATTTTTTATGTTGAATTTGTATATTTCTTTTATTTATTTCATTATAGCATAAATCAATGCCCAATAAAAAATGAGTGATGATTATAAAAATCATCTAGGTGGACCAATCCTTTTCCCTAACAGTTTATAATGTTTATGATATTTCTCTATTGTGTGGTATAATGGACTTACCAGACATTTCTCTAAATTTTAAAATTACATTGATTGAATATATAAACTATAACATGGATTTCATTCAAACCATATCCATATGTATGGGGTAGATACCTCACCAGGGATGAAACCATTGGATCATAATATCATAATCATTTATGAAAAACACAAATATCAATCCAAAAAATTATTAAGAATGAATGGAATATCACCTTTAAAGGGAACAGATTAGATTATATTAAATTAATTATTGAATAGTAATGAAATACAAATGGTCATATAAAAATTATAAAAATATAATGATTTTATAATTTCTCAATGTATTCTGAAATGATGAATAATTGTATGTACATTACATTTTACAATTTTGATGGACTAACATAAGTTGAGGGATTGAATTATAATAATGAATTTATATTCATATGAACCATTATATCACTTCTATGTGATTAGATTATTAAAATAATTTATTAAATTGTGTGATGATTTAAATAATGACGGTTTAAATTTTGGAATTGATTTTTTCTCAACACATTGGTTCAGGTATTAAATATATATTTACAATTTGTAGTCATATTATTAACAAATAATTTGATTCCAAACGAGAATTCCATGTATTGGATCTTTAGAAACATTTATTGTATATATATTAAATGGATATCTAATGTGGGGCATGATTTTACTTATCGTCTATTTGTTGAAGGAATCATTCATGAAATTTCTCATAATGGGAAAAGGTATTCATTATCATAGGAAATAATATTCCTCATCATTTTACATGATGTTTATCATTGTTAATTTAAATCATCATTTGAAATAGTGTTCCATATGTTTCAATTGTAATTTCTAGACATGATGCTAAATACACCAAGATTAGTTACATAGATTAATTATATAATATAAATTTAGAACCTATAGATTATCATTATGTTTGGATTATTTTTTCCCATAAATCAAAAATTGTTAGTGTTATAATTGGATTCTTGTATTATAGAAATGTGTCATTTTACTAGATTTTTAGTTCTATGATTAATGACACTCCAAATTAGGCCACCGAATATATAGTCGGTTAAATGTCCTGAGAGGAAGATGAGATCAACAAGGAATAAATTTATGTTTCTACATTATGATCATTCCACATTGACACCAATATATATTATATTAATTGATTTTATTTTCATTAGAAAATGTTATTGGGGGCCTTCTTTGCTATAGTCGTATCCTCTTCTTAAAACTATTAAGTACCTAAGGATATCTCCAAAATAATGATAGAAAAAGACATGTTCTTCGTTTTATTTTACCTAATAAGTAGGATATATCATGGTAGATATAGATTAGAATTCCCATAATATTAATTTAAGATTTTATGCATTTATTTATTTATTATTTTGTTTTCTTATCCCTATGCTATGTGATTATTTTATTTTTCTACTCTATGTTATGTTACTAATACTATTGGAAATTTAATTTTCATGCATGAAGGGTCTATTTTTATTTTTACCATTTTTATTTAGCTTTTATTTATTATTATATTCCATTGGATTTCATTTATTTTACACATACCTGACATGTATAACAGTATCACTAGTTATATTATCCCCATCATACAATCATTAGACACTTACTAAGAGTTGTTACCCTTTACTGTACAGTTATGTGAACATGATGTAATGTGTCCCACAAGGACAGATTAAATCTTATTTAATTAGTTCTGGAGAATAACATAATGTAGTACATCCTTTTTCATAAACATACTGTTTGTGTATAGATTAAAGGTTACTAGGGAAGTGTCATAATTTTTAAATATATTTTGTATAGGTATAACCAACCAATGTGTGAGGGAATGATCATGTTTACTGGGATGAGATAGTTAATCGTGATGTATGATTATTGTAGTTGATTGTTTTTTCTCCATGATTAGATTTTTTAATTTCATAAAGTTATTGATTTTTTGATTTATTTGATTTACCATGTTGACTAGTATTGAATTAGAATGGGTGAATTTTTGAATCATTTGATGCAATTTTGATTTACCAATCATCTCCATGATTATCATTTTACCATGTTTAGGTTATTTTTTTGCATTATTATTTTTATTTTTATATTTTTATTACAATAATTCCCTTTTATATTATAGGCATATTTTATTTCTATGAAACAATATTTTATTTCTCCATTATTCAATTGCATACTTGTTATTGTAATGATGTATAGTTGGTCATATAATGTTTCTACATCATCATAAATATTGTTATCCCACAATTCTAGAATGTGGTGTCCTATTTAACTCTCCCCGAATTATCTCAACAAATAAAGTTTTTTTAATTAGAAAATTTATTAATATGAATGAATTATTTATAAATTTCATATTAAGTAGTTTAAAATTAATAAATTTCAATCATTTACTTCGGATGTGACATAAATAGTCTTTCAATTGTGACATATAGAGGCTGGTACCTTAATAACATGGGAATGAAGGGATTTTATATTTAATTCCCAAGATTCAATAGTTTATCATTATTTGTGAGTTTTAGAAAATTAATTTCCAAGTTTACCCGACCAAAGGTGTGTTAAAATTATGGTTCATTTACTAGTAATGTTAATGAAATTAATTGGATAACACTTGTAATATATAGAGTGTAGAAATAATTGAATGGTTTTAGGTTAAATATAACTGATCTTTTGGGTTGATTGATACTACCCTCATATGATTATTTTGTCACTTTTTAATCATACTGGTTAACTAAATGGTGGTATAATATTGATAAATGGGATCCTTATTTAAGGTTTCTTCATCAACATATATTCTGTTTAATAAAAATTTACACTGGTATCATTCATAACTAATCCACCTAAAATAATATTGGACCATTTATTTACTGTACAAAATTGTTTCAAGGGAAATTAGTTGATTTAAATTATAATAAACACGTAATGAGTTTTTCCTCTATAGAGTGGAATATAAATTTTCTTTATCTAATCTAATTTTGATAACTTATTGATAAATAATTGATAAAAAAATATTTGATAATTTTCTTATAGTGTTGTATGGATTAAGATGAATAATTTAAAAAGCATAGTCATAAATAAAATTACATAATTAAAACATTTTAAAAAAATATTTCAACATCATTAAATTATTATAATGAATTTGGACCAATTTTGTGGTTAAAATGAAAATATTTTGTGGCATTAACACCTTGAACCCATATGTAAGTGACAAATATATAATTTTTCACTAAGTTACATTTGATAAGAATGTGGATGTTACCTGTATGATTCAGTATCCTTGTTTTTGTTTGATGGAAAAAAAGGACCGGATGAAGATAATTGTACCCTTTTATGAATGAATCATAGATCTAATTGGAATCCTTGTGTTGAAAAAATGGGCTATCGTAGTATAGGTAATTCTATTGGAAAAGTAAAATAAATAGACTTTTTAATCACATTATAAGCATACTATGTTTTGTGGATTGGGCCATTAGTTCATGTAGTACTCTTAGCTGACGAAATGACACCCATCAAGGTATGATTTTTATGATATGTCTATCTATGATTAGATATTACCATATATATATACCTAGTGAGTGTTAGTACATTGTCTTGGATATTATCATATTAGGGCCCACTAGGGAGAATTTTCTTATGAGGATGATCAGATATAATTACAATCTAGTATAATGATGTTGTGAAGGAATTACAACTACAAATTATTGGCCATGATTCGACCCTTGTCTTCTATGGTTTTTCTTAAAAACACTTATTAAATTTTTCAAGAAAGAGAGTTTTTTTCATCCATGTAGGATGACATGTAATTGGGAAGAATAATTGTAATGTTTCTATAACATGAAGGAACATCAGGATTGTTGGAAGACATAATTGATGTACTATTCATATTTAAAAAAAATAATGGGTCGTCATCATTTTTTTGAACAATTAAATCATTCTAAAGAGGTTGTATATAAGATTTTAGATAACTTTATAGGCAGTGATCTGGGTAGTATGATTGTTTTGAGATCTATGAATGGATGGTTTCAATATAATGAAATATTGGGATGTTGAGGGAATTTATTTTTTAGAATTCATCTAGAGTAATTTGGTGTTGATGATTTCCTCAATTTGAAGTACTGCAGGAGTGCCTAGACTAATTGAATAGTGGATGTATTGGTGATTCCATAGTTTTAGAAACAATTCCATGAGGTGGAAAATCATTACAAAAATATTTCTTGATAGAGGTGATGGATTTTTAGTGGATTCCCAAATATTCAGATTGCATTAAATTAATAATGTGACTGGAATCATTGTCTTGGTAGACATGTTTGTTAATGAATCATGTGAATGTGTGTAATGTCTTGAATCAAGTGGTATGGTATGCACACCCAATGGGTATTAATGTTTACCTCATGGTGGTATATCATTGATTTTGTATGATTTAATCTATATGATTCTATTGGTGTACCATCATTTTATTTTGGTTTGGTGCTTCAAATTTTTTCTTTTCATCATTCGTTGGATGTGGTATTTTTAAATATGATACAGGTGAATATTTGGATAATTTTATTGATCGGGGGTACATGGGATTCCAAATTCATGCTTCCAGACAGAGAAATCTGTACAAACAAAGGTAGTTGGAATATTCATGGTTGGTGTATTGTTTGACAAAACATGTTCCCAAAAATTAGAAACCATGAACATAAATTAAAGGGTTACATGGATGGGGTGCATGATTTTTCTAAACTATGATTCTCTGCTTAATTAATAGTGTGTATGGTATTTTGAAATATGAAAATATGTTTACAAAAACACAAAACCCATATTATAGATCCTTTAAAGACTAGTATGACCCCATTAAATAAACATCCACATTGCTGGCTCTCATGATTAGTTTTTGGCACCACAACACCCCTCTGGAAGCGAATAAAATCTTGGAGAACAACATTCAAATTTATCATAGATGGTTTCCACTTATCGTTCCCTATCTCCCACTCTATATAATTTCCTCCTTTAGATTTCTTTGATCAGTATTTGTCTTAGAGGATCCAATAACCGGTTTTTTGAATATAAAACCTAGGATTGATTATTGGTTACCTTATTTCTATATTCTTCATTGGAGAATCCTATTTTGGGTCTTCTGATTTTAGATCTTGTGATCCTAAGGAAGGCAATTTCATTTCAATTTTTCCAATTTAATTACCATTAAATTAAATTATTGAAATACAATTATTGATTTAAATTCAATTTCGTGAATGTGAGGGATTTTCTATCAATTGGTTATTTAAAACCCCAATTCCATTGAATTGGGGTGCGTGTGTAATTGATGTAAATTAGATAAATTTAAATTTTTCAATATAAATTGTGATAATGGATTCATTGTATATTTTTTAATTTAAATTGTTGAATTTAGTTTGGTGGTATTTATTGGATGGAATCCATTTGAATGTTTTATTTCATGATGATGGCTGTAAAATGGTTTTCATAGAATTTATTGGGTTTTATCTCCAAACAAATAAATATTCTAATTTAAAATATTGTGTTAGTTTTTTAATGGAAATTGGAATATTTAAAATTGAAAAGGGGATGAATTTTATTTTAAATTGTTTTAAAATAAATTTAACATCATTGATTTTTAATTATATAAAATGAATGAATATTTAGTTAGTGCATTATTGGGATGACACTCTACTATTTACATCATTCCAAAACTGAAATTTAGCATGTTACATCCCAGACAGAGTGGTGATGATGTTCAATAGGCCAGTTTCAAAAGGGATGTGTTCATACACATATTTTTTTCCACATTGAGTGTGAGGGATTTACATCGCCCATAAATATCGTACCTTTTTTCTAAATACCTTGTTGCTCACATTTTTTGTCGGAAATATATATCGTTGATTATTAAGAACTACTTTTCATGTACATTGAATTAATATAAAATATTATATATGAAATTTCATATTAATACATTTCTTTAGAAATATTCCAGGCATATAAATTTGATGAAATTGTTTAATGTATTTCCATAATTGGTAATGTAAATCATTATTTGTTTAAATATTTTTTTGAAATGAAAATCCAATTTATTTAAAATTGATTGACTTATTTTATTTTTTAACTGGGGATTCTATTATAGAATCCATAGTGATACATTAATTGGATTTAATCTCACACCCTAACAATTCATTCATTCATTTATAGATAATCTACAACTAGGATAGAGTAATGGAAGATCACAACATGTAAGTGTTTCTAGTTACTTATCATTAGGATATGAGATATGATTGTAATGGAACATGATTATTTGTTCCAATTTTATGGTTAATTTTTATGGTATATTAAGTTTTTATAATGGTTTTATTTTTTTTAAACTCCTCCTTGTGGTGATTCTCTTACATGAAATCTCATATATTGTCTTGTATCTATAATATTTGTAGAGAATTTAGTCCAACTTTTATAAAATATGATGACAGATGCTAGTATCCAACTATTGAGGATCAAGAAAAAAATTTAAGATATTTTATGTCTATATACATTATGAGGTTTGCAGGGAACCCATTACAGTTTGTGAAAAAGTTGTATCCAAGGGATGGTTTTCATTTTTCCATAAAGTTAGTATGTAGTTTTTAAATCTTAATGGGACATAGGATGTAGCTAAAAATGAGTGTATGGACTTTTCTCACCAAAATGAACCTTATGTCACAAGGGGTGGATTCAGAGAGGCTTCATGAGGATTAGTTAGTGTCTATTCTTATCTTTTTTTGTAAATTGATTAAAATCCAAATATTGTGAGTTCTATATATTGAGAGTGATTTATTTTGTTTCTCCATTTCAAAATTAATATTATTTATCCAATTTTTTTGGATATTTTGTATCACTATGCCTTCATGAATACATGTGAATCATATCTAGGAGGAAGATACCACTAAAACTCAGTGAGAAAATCATCCTTTCACCCAGGTAAAATTGAGGTAATAATTCGTACAATCCATGCATTGGGATATGACTCTACACCAATACAAATTATAGATTAATATATATATCATTAAGTGTATTTTGTGTGAAATCAATCTTAGTAGTTACTTCAATAGATACAAACAACATTCAAGGGATCCAATAATCAATAGAATTATTAGGTATTTTTTTGTAATATGTATAATATTATTGGGTTTATCGAGACACACGATGAGACCATAGTGAAGTGTTCCACCTTCATGTTCAATGGACCGAGCAAGAGATGGTGGGTCACAATGGAGAAAATGATGAAGAAATATGGATTTGAGTTTATGCAATGGATGTTTATTTTCACATACGAGTTCTATCCAAATACTATGTTGTTTTCCAAGAACAATTTGTTTTTCAGACACAAGATGGATTATTAAACAATAATATAATATAAAAACTATTTTTCTGATCTTATCTAGTTGTCACCTGAGATTTAATCAAATGAGAACATAATTCCTCAATTGGTTGAGTTGGGAATTCAAACATATATTCTTTATTATTATTTTTTATTCATTATTATCATACATATGTTCTTGATAGTGCATTGATAATATAAATTGTGATATATGGAATGTCAGGGTTGTCCGGTGTTCATTTTTCTCCCCATGGTTAGATGAGTTCCTATTATAGGAAGAGGAAGTGTGATGAATCTCATGGTGGTTTTAGAAAATAGGATCATTCTATGCCTCTTGAAGTTCATGGACGAGTCCATTTTTTTATAACATGGTTTGAAAGACATCGCATTCAAAGAGGATACACAATGATTCCCTCATGTTATGCATTACATATAAATGATCCAGTCCCTTGAAGAAGTATTTCATTTTTTACTCCAATCCCCACTGTGGAATGGTATCATTAGCATATTTTTAAAATATGGAATAATTAGATTATTCATATAAAAGGGGGAACTATACATAGGCATCATGAACAAATATTATTCATAGAGTTGGAGTATCATTAGTAAGTAGATATGGGTCCAGTGACCATGTGTGGTACCATTACTATGGAATGATCATTAGTGATTGCTTTATTTGACTATACAATATTTCATTTGTTTATTTCAACCCTCGTTATTAATATAAAGAATTTCCCTATGTATAATTTTTCTTATGTGATGGATATTACTGCCCCCTTTCAACAATGAGAGATCAATGAATCCTTATTCCCACTTGTGTATTAGACATTTCATGTGATTAAATTTATGGAGTTTTATATTTCTCCACCTGAAACCACTTGACGGAATATTGGGGATGAATTTCCTCAGTTATAATAAAGCATTCATTTATTGTTATGTTCTATGGGTCTTATTTACTTCACCATATGTGGTTTATAAAATCATTCATGGATAATGTGACTTGAGGTTGATTAGAGTCAAACCATATTATCCATTATTTGGGAATGTCATATGTATGCACACATTTGATCTAGAGAGAGAACCTTTGAGTGGTGAACTGAATCTATTTATCACCAAGTTCCATGATGTGTTCTCTTATGACTTAAATATTATTAAAATAATGTGAGAGGTAGTGTTTTATATCAAAATAGTTCGTGGTACTTGGATACTATCTATTGCCACTAACATGAAGGATCCATCTCGAATGATGGAGTTGAAGACACTGTTGGATGATCTTATCATGAATGGAATTATACCGCTAACTCTGTCTCCATGGGTAATGAAAATTCTATTTACTAAGACGACTGATGGTCAATGTGGCATTGGGTTGATTATTAAAAACTCAATCGAGTTGTGATAAAGGAAAAATATCTATATCCACATATTCATTATTTCATTGAAAAGTTAAACGGGGTGAAATGGATTTCAATGATTGATCTTAAATCTTCAAACTATATGATGTGAAAAAATTAGTTTAATGTTCTGAAAACTATAATATTGATTTGATATGGACATTTTTAGTACCATTTTATGAAATTTGATCGAAAATCATCTTCTTCAGTCTTAATGATTTTGATGAACTACATTTTCCATGTGTATCTTGATACCTTCATGGTAGAAATTACGGATGTAATCGTTTGTTAGACTTTGTCTGAGGAGTATCATGTTAATCATCTATGAGATTATATATATTCGGTGATAAATCATCGGAATTATGCCAATCTTTTAAAATCAGACTTCTGGATTTAGGAATTGATGTGATTGGGACATGTTTTGTCATAACATGGAAAATATGTTGTTCGTGAAATGATGTGGTCTAATTTGACTTGGTAACAACCATGAAATATTTTCAAGTTATAGTGGTTATTTTATTTCACATGGTATTATCACTTTATATTGATGTAATTCTATATTTATTCTTCTCTATTGACTAAAATAAATATAATTAAACTAATGTTTAATTTTGATGAGAAGTGTTGAAATTATTATCTTCTGCGGTAGAATCTTTTGACTACTATGTCGATATGAACCCTTCTATAGGATGTTCATGGCTATGTTTTCTTCTATGATGAATCATGATCAGCATTGGGTTTCATCCTTATGTGGGGTGATCATTTTTTTTCTTATGACTATCATCATTTTATTCCACATGAGAATAACTATCCAATAACTGAACATGAACATGTAGTTGTGATGAACCTTCCAAAGAGTTGGTGAAATTAATATTATAGTGAAATGGATATCATTTTTTTATACCACAAGTGATTGAGTTATATATTTACAACCAAATATATAAATAACTCCCAATGGGATTGGGTGGAATACATGTCATATTTTTAGATTAATACATACTGTGCCTCAATGAAAGGGAATTTATTAACGATTCATTTTCCATGAAACTTTGAACCCATGTAGTGAATAAATATTTGTATGAGTGGATCTGGATGGCTCTATTTGAACAGTTGCATATTGAAGTTCATGAATCAGGGGTTCAGGATTCCTTAGCTAGTGTTCAATGGACATATCCTTTTACTGAGATGATTGTTGAGGAAAAACATCTTGATGATGATATATATAGAATTATAGAATCTCTTTGTTTAGGGGATACTCTGCCTTATTGGTCATTTAACACTGATATAATTCTAAGATATTATAATTTCATTTTTGGGATGATATTAGTGTAAAAATATTTTTTAGAGGATTTCAATATTTTCCAATGGGTAGTGAACCCATGAACCATGATGATGTTCTATATCATTCTTTATCAGTTCTAGTTACTAGGTATAATATGTGGAGAGCATTAATTTGCCTCTCACTGTTAAACAAGTTAAGTCAGAGAACATGAAACCTGCATCATATCATGATACACATCTAATCCCAGTATGGAAGTGGGATTAGATCCATGTGTAATATATATTATGGTGTCCATATACATATAGAAAGAATAATGTTATGTGGTTTATGATTGATTGGCTGAAAAATTCATGTCACTGTTTCCCAATATTGATAAAACCATGGTGGAGGAGTTGGGAAATATATATGGGAAATAGATTGTTTGTTTTCATAGAGTTTCATCTACTGTTGTTTATGATATTGTTCCACAGATAATGTCTCAATTTTTTGAGAGTCCTTCTTGACACACATGGATATTAGATCAATATCAGTACGTCATTTCATCCTTAGTTGGAGTTTTAGACTGGAGGATTTGTATAGATTCATGAGGATATTCTTAATTCTTGTTTTATTGACTTTAGTGGGGAATGTGATGAAACTATGTGGTTGTTAGATTATTTTATTAACCATAAATACTTGTTTTTCATTAGAATGACCACATTAATGCCTTATACGGCCATCCTTAGCGATCTATGTTGTGTTCACACAAGAGATTGGTGAATGTTCCTTGGTTATATTAATATTTGTTCAAAAGAGAACAACAAAGAATTAGTTTATTCATCAATAAATATTGAAAGAACAAATCTAGTTTATATCCTAGGATGATCATCTCTCTAGTCCATTATATTTCTTATTTGGTGACTAGGTATTCATTAATGATTCACCTTCATTGGGTTATCAATGTCTTGGAAGGATATGGATGTTTGATCCTCATTTTGTGGGATCTTTTGAGGTTGTCGAATACATAGGAAAAGTGGTGTATCGATTAGTATTTCCATTGTATTTGACATAGATAAATAATGTGTTCCATGTGTCTAATCTATGAACCATATATCTTATCCATATAATGTACTTTGCTCGAGTGATAGTGAGGTTGAACCTGATTTCTTATTGACTGAACGTCCATTAAGGATAGTTGATTCTAAAACCATGTTTCATCATTGGAGGACGATAACATTGTTATATGTGCTATGTTAAGACAATCAATATTATTATGTGATGTTGTAGATGGTAGAATAGATAAAAGTGTAGTGTCATCATTTCTTAACCAGGAATATTCATTATAGGGGTTCAGGTGAATGAAATTTTCAATGGCGGGGAGTTTTTAATATCTTGTTACTATTTTTAGGTATTCCTAACCCTAATTTTGAACATGATTTGATTTTTGTTTTTTTAATGAAATTATGGGTGAAATGTGGATAATTAATAATGTTCTAGGATTGTTCAAGTAAGGGCCCACTTATTTACCAAATTTTGATCCCTAGTTGATAGGCCTATACAAACAAAGGAATTAGGATTTTACACTGTTAAAACATGGTTTGACAATACATGTTCTGACAAAGTAGAATCCATGCACCTAAATAAATGGATAGAATGGATAAGGATGATTGTTTCTTCTAAACTACGCAGCTCTTCCCAAGTAACCCATTATATATGGTTTTTAATCAATAATTATAATTTAAATTCATGAAATCCATCTTTTAGAACCCTGAATGAACCATACAACTTCATTATAGATTCTTCTTCCATGGAGGTTCCTATGTACAATTTATTTCCCCTATACACCCTACTATAATTATATTGACTCTTATAGAATGGTGTTTGACCAACTCTCAGTAGGGATCCTCTTCTTGTTATCTATCTCACATTCACTCTCTTTTTATCCATAGTGTTTTATAGTTCTCCATGTTTCTTGGTTGATATAATACACACAATTTTGAATAAAAAACATATGATTGATTCATGGTTTCCCATTTCAAATTTTAATCATTACATAATATTGTTTATGGTGTTGTGATTTGAATTCCCATTATCCCAAGTTAGATGGTTCCTTTGTTATTTGATAAATTTAATTAACCCTAAATTAGTTAATTTAAATTAAATATTTTATTTAATTTCAATTACTCTTCATTAATGAAATATCATTTAATTGGATATTTAAATCACATTTTCTATTGAATTTGTGGATTTGATATGTGAAATTTTGTATTTTTATCATGAAATTGGGGAAACCCCTAAAATCTATTGAATTGGTGTTTGTTTATAAAATTGATGGAAATTAGTGACATTTGAATATGTGAATTTAATTTTTAAAATTTGTTTCATGGATAATTAATGAATTTATATTTTGGATTTAAACTTTTTAATTAAATAGGATGATTTTTTTGCAATGTTATATTTGTATAAAATGGATTAAATATGGTTTAGATATAAACTAGTTGGTTTTGTCTTTGAAAATGGTGTGTTTTTTTATTGAAATCCAATGTGTTGTTTTTTAAATGGAAAAGGTAATATATTAAATAGGTTATGGAATGATATTTATTTTTAACAATTTTATAATAAAATTTTCATTACTAATTTTCTACTAGAGAAAAATCATTCGTAGGTAGATAGAGAGTTGTTGAGATATCAACCAATTGGTTTCAAAATTCCAAAATATAAATTAACAATTTCAAATCCCTTACAAGATAGTAATGAGGTCTTATAGTCCAGTGTTGATAGGATGTGTGTGTTCACATATTTTCATGTCACATTGAGTGTGTGGTATTCTCAATACATGGAAATATCATACCTTTTTTTTTCACATTACCATGTTGCGCGATGGTTTTTATTTTAAGTATATGTAATTATTTATTTTAATCATTTTTTAAATCCGTTTTAATTTATAAAAATTGTTTTATATTAAATCATTATAATTTTTTTTATAACTATTCATTCAATTAAATTGTGAACAAATTGTTTGATGTAAATCTGTTATTTTAAATGTAAATCATGAATTGTTTAAATTTTATTTTGAAAAGGCCAAAAAATTTATTAAAATTAATGTTTTATTTGTTTCGTTAAATATTAAATTTCTTTTAGAAACCTTGGTGATATTCTAATGGGATATTTGATGTAAATACCCGAAGCATGACGTACATGGACAATACATAACTTTTACAGAATACTTAATACATAACAAAAATAGACACACAAGGATCGTAATAGTTTAGTGTCTTTGGAAACTTGGAATAAAATATACTAATCGTGGTGAAAGATCTTCGAAATCTCCCAATATAGATCTTCCCTTTTTTTTCTTACCTAAAACTTTTCATTATATCCTGCGGAAAAGAAAACATAACAAGTTTGAGCTCAAATTCTCAGTAACGGTAAGCATGGATAAAATAAAACAAATCATATACATTTGAACATATAAACATGAACATAATTTTTAAACAACAAAATATTGATCAATGACATAAAACATGGAAGAACATAAGGAATAGATCATAAAGAAACATTAATCGTGATAAAATAACATGGGAATAAAATATATGATTGTGGAAACCATTAAGCACATGATATGATTTCCATAGTAGCCAAGGCATTGGTGCCAAGACCATCTTAGTGGACAAAGTCCCTTTCTGAATCGAGTTCACTCCTCATTCCAGTCCTGTAACACTGAACCGGATTAACTTACCGTTCCAGACATGTCTATCTCATGAGATATAAATCTTTACCCAATGCATTAGAGGGAGATATAGGTCCCACCCATCTCATAATGAAATAATTTTTTCATGTGCCACAAAATCATAAATCATACATCATAGAATAACCCATGTAATAAAATAGGATTCTTAATCATCATGCCATCATAACATGATCCATTAAAAAATGTATATCTTTTCATCATAAGAAGAATAAAACCATGTAAATAAGGGATACATTATACTTGAAACATAAACATATTAAATAATGTCATTTTAGATGGAAAATAGTTTTGATAAAAACACATGAAATGTATTCTTGATGAAAATATCCTTTCATCTTCAAAATCAATTTCTTTTCACAAAACATCATTCAATTTTAAAATAAAACGATTTTTTTGAAAATAGACAAGAAATATTTTGGAGGAATCTTTTTGAAAATGAGATGTTATGAAACCGTAAAAACCCATTCACGCCGTATTAGTTAAAAATAACATTCTCCTCATACTTTTGTCAGAAAAGTCAACAAGTACCTTATATGGTAACCAAAGGAAAGATTCCATTCATAAAATGTGGTAAGAATTCAATAAAGGGTAAAAATGACTTTAAACATTCATGGAAGAATAGTTAACATTTTATGGAAAAAAATTTAGAAAACATGGTCATGGATGATATACATAACCCCAGTAAATACTTACGTATAAGCAATCTTGGATAAAAATGAGATTGAAAATTTATCCCTTACCTTATGCTCGATATGCTTCATATGTATCTGAACATCCTGTATAATTATTTAAATAATGTCATTTATTTATTATAGAATCATATTCATTGTTATTATATCATATATGGTTCACTTATGACTTTATATTACTCTTTCTTTTGTAAATTCTATGTTAAAGAGCATTTTGGGTAAAATCTTATCATTTATCTTATGTGTTTCAACTTGTATTTCTTGATATTATTACTTATATACTGATTTACATAATTACAGAATATAAAACATGATTTATATATAATATATATTCTTCATATACATATATATTATAGATTGATAAAAGGAATGAAATACATCGTTCATGGGGACGGTAGGCCGTACGTACAAATGAACGCTGTTTTCATTTCCTTATTGAATTGAATGAAATAAAGTAGATGAAATTAATATATATACACATAAATCCAGTATCATTATTATGTCATATATTTTATTATTACATATTTTATATACTTTATAATAATTCATGAATGGTTAACATGGAGAATAAATCTCATCGCATCGTGGAGACGGTAGTCCGTACGTATGTACGAGCGATGATATCCTTTCCATGATCATGGAATTGTATTTAATTATACGTATAATATTTAAGAACCAATATCACTTTAATATAATAATATATTTAGTTATTATTTACACCATTTTACCCATCCATGTAAGGATGTGGTGGAAAATAGATTACACCACGGCGTGGAGACGGTATTCCGTACGTACGCACGCGCGGTGATTTCATTTTCCGTAGGATGGATAGAGGGTGAAATAGGGTTTTTTAATACTTATAATAACATATAAGTATATGAGTGATACTGATGTTATTACTTCATAATTATACAACTAAAGAAGGAGGATTGGAAGAAGAAATAAAGTTGAAAGAATCGATAACAGACATTACCTCTTCTTTGAAGCGCCTCATTGAGAACTCCTTTTAGGGCACTAAAATTGGTCTATAAAGAATACCAGGACCTCTAGGATGTTTCTAGGGAAGTTTAGAAAAAAAATTTGTAGGTATTGGCCAAGCTTGAAGGCTCAATGTGGTGTGAGGAAGAGAGGGAGGATGTTCCCTTTTATAAGGGATGAGAGGGGCACCTTTGGAAAAACTAAAAATATTATTTTATAATAAAATCATATTCGGTTTTTAATAGCTCCAAATTGAGTTATTTTGAATCTAAGGCGGGGATGGGTCGAAATCATCTCATCCATTATAATTTAGACAATTTTAGGGTTCTATTTTCATCTTATTATTTAGATTTAACTTTAAGTTAGATAATTATAATTTTATCGTGTCTTTTTGTGTTCTTACACTATAAGGATAATAAACATACAATAACAAGTAAAAAAGCACCCCAAGTTTTTTATTATTAATATATATAACCTTATCTAAGTAATTAGGTTGATCCTTAGATTTTTAGGAATAAAATAACATTTAATAATATAATATTTGTTTTAAAAAATATTTTATGTCAATTTTGACACTATTTGGTAATTGATTTTTGTGAAAATCATAACAGAATTATTAGTTCGAAAAAAGTTATCTCAATCAATAAAAACACGTTATATTAACCTATAAAATTACTTTAATTCATAAAAAGTCTCAAATTACATTTATTTGGGTATTTATAACATCAATTATGTCAATATTTCATTAAAAAGATAATTTTTACATCATCATTGTGTCAAAAATAAATAAATTATTGAATGTTTAAAAATTATAAATAAAATACCATTATTTAGGAAATATTTTTATCTTTATAATGAATATTTATAGTCTAATTTATCTTATGTATTACACTCTATTAAAATTGATTTACTTATTAAACATTGATTTTAACTATTTAAACCCTTCTTTAAATAAATTAATATTAAATGTCCTAATCTAATCCAAGTGAGCCTAAATGGTCACATTTTTTTCCTAATGTTGTTTTGGCCGAATTAAACTTATCCAATAGAATTAGGACATGTTTTATGTAACGCCCCGACCCCAGTTTCCCAGAGTCGGTGCATTACATCGTAACATTGGCATGATCACAAGAAGATCAAATCTCGAAAGACCGATTGGTTTAGTAGCCTTGGAAACACTAGATATAATCATAAAGTTTTACATTACATTTCAAAGTGAAAAACTACTACAACAACAAAGTCATCATATCCACACTATTAACCCCTCATAATATCCCTGCAAGTCATTCATAATTGACTTCTTCACTACCTGGGAAAAATAAAACATAGAAAAGGGGTGAGCTCAAATGCCCAGTAAGGATAACAATATAGCGGAAACTTTCATAAATAAGAATAAACATATAAGGCAATGCATTACTAAAACAAAAGCCTTTTAAACTTTAACTTCAACATAGTATGGCAAAAGTAAAAATGAAATAATGCCATTTACTTATTCACATGGATATTCTACTAATCGAATAATCACATGCAAAAATCAATAACCACTTTCATAATGTTGGAATGCATAATGCTAAACGTTAATTTCTTTGTCTAGGCCTCATCCCAAGACCTAGGGGTTACTTCTAACCGGAACCCAACCCGGAGTGCCTCTAATAACCGGACACCAACCCGGAGTGCCTCTAATAACCGGACACCAACCCGGAGTGCCTCTAATAACCGGACACCAACCCGGAGGGCATACTTTTACCAGTCCCTAACCTGGAGGGCTTACTTTAACCAGTCCCCAACCTGGAGGGCTTACTTTTACCAGTCCCCAACCTGGAGGGCTTACTTTTACCGGTCCCCAACCCGGAACATACTTGTTTAGCACATTCATCTGAAGAAAAGTTTGAAATATAACATAAACATTCGGATTAAAACTAGCATCTGAAATGTCAATAGTTTCACCATAAACTATGAATGGTATAAAATAGCACATCCACAGTCAAACATATCACAAAACCTTCAATACAATATAGAAGTTTTGTATTATAATAAATCAACTTCAAATAAGCGTAAAATCCATTAAAGGATGTTGACATAGATGAAATCAAAACACTTTTTAGAGAAATATCTCTTTATATTTTTGAAATCATTTAGGAGCCATATAAAATAAAACATTTTCTTGAAAATATTTTTGTAATCTTGTAAGGAAAGCTTTGACGATTTTATAACGGCGGAAAATAACCGCACCCGCCGTATAAGTTAAAAAAAACATTCTTACCTCAATTCAGTCGAAAAGGTTAAAAAGGACCTTGTTTTGAAAACAACGGAAAGATTCCTTTATAAACCTCTTATAAAAAGTCAAAAAAAGGTATAAATGACTTTAACCCATATTCTTGTAAATAGTAAAAATGTTTTGAAATACATTTTTAAGAAACATGGATGTGGATGATAAAGAGATCCCAGTAGATTATTACATATAAACAACCTCGGATAATGAAGAGATTGTGAAATAACCCTTACCTTGTACTTTTCCTTGGTTGGGGTAGGTTAACCTCCTCTTCTTCGGGTTCTTCCTTTTGATTTGATCAAAAGGGCTCCTTAGGTTGGCTTTCTGATCAAACTAAGGCCTCTAGGTTGTATTGAGGGATGTTGGGAGAGTATTTGGGCAGAGTTTGGCCGAACCAAAAGGCTTTGAAGGTGTGAAGAAATGAGAAGGAGGAGTGCCCTTTTATAAGAGGGGTGAGGGGCACCTTTGGAAAAGTTAGAAATATTAATTTATAATAAATTCATATTCGGTTTACAAAGGCTCCAAAGTTGACTATTCAAAGGATGAGGTGTGGATAGGTCGAAAACAACTCATCCAATAGAATTTAGACAGGTTTGGGTACTTATATTAACCTTATCTTTAAGTATTAACTCTAAGTTAATTAGTTTCACTTTTACAATGTCTCTTTGTATTTTTATATAATATGATTAATAAACTTACTATATACATCCAAGCGACCCCCAAGTGGTCCATTAATGAGGAACCTATCATAATATAAGTCTCTTGGCCGAACCTTAGATTTTTAGGAATTTAATATCAATTAATAATATAATATTTGTTTTAAGAACTCTTTTATGTCAATTTTGACACTATTCAATAGTTGATTTTTGTGAAACTCCTAACAGATTGATTACTTCGAAAAAAGTCAATTAAATCAATCCTAATATATCATATTATCATAGATAATTAGTTTAATTCATTAAAAGTTTCATATTATAATTATTTGGGTATTTATAAGATCAATTATTTTTATTTTTCACTATTTTAGTAATTACTGCATCATCATTGTGTCATAAATAAAATAAATTATATAATGTATAAAAATTATAAATAAAATATCATTATGTAGGAAATCTTTTTATCTTTCTAATGAATATTTATAATCGAAAATCCAACATGTATAACCCTATGTAAAAATTGTTCTTCTAAAAGATGTAAGCTTATGCCATTTTTATTTTTATTTTAACTTTATTAATATAAAGTGTCCCTACCACATACAAGTGGCTCCAAGGGGTCCCCAAATTGACCAAAGGATGCCCATGGTCGGGTATGTGTCCACCAATAAGGTTAGGACACGTTTTAGGGTAATTTTTTATTATTATAATATTATTTTTTTAACCCTTATTTACCGGATTTACCCTTTAACCATGGTAAATAAAATATTTACCACAGTAACTATTCAAAATGTCTAAAAATAAAAGTTACCTATTTACACAATTTGAACATCCTGATTCCAAATATGGAATCCATTTTCCTAAATTCAAAACACAGAAGTGGCAGAAATTAATTTAAAATTAATTCCCGCTGTCAAAACAAAAAGCGTGTTTTTAAGAGATAATAACTATCAAAAGATTGACACTTGTTTATGTTCGGTTTAATTGTAAAATTATGTCCAATGATAAACATTAAATTGAATGGTAAAAATATATTCTAAATATACTTTAAAACCACTAAAATTCATAATTTATCACTATTAATTATTTTGATTAAAAAAGTTGTTTTTAATTAAAATTTAGAAATTTTCACTATTCATCAAAATATGAAAGTTATCCGAAATGTATCAAAATTTCACCCTAGGCTAATTTCGATATTCAGAATCCAAAAATGAAGTCCATTTTCAAATATAATATATATATAATTTCAAAAAGTAGGTGTTACTATTCATAACGGCTAGTTTGATTAGTTATGGTGTGTTAGAACTCGGTGTTGCGTACAACACACGCTATCACATTATTCAAAGAGAAGCGTACCGTGGAAGCTTGGGATGTTTTATTTTAAATTTTTTTTTGATGTCCCCATTTAGTCAAAAAGTTTAAAATATTTTATTTAAAAAGGGTTCACTATTAAAATTTGGTAAAAGTGCAATACTGAAAATGAATTTGTTCTTACATTATGTCTACGAAACTCATAATATGGATTCTAAAATTATAAGGATTATATAAAGTTTAAAATTTACTATTCATAAACCCTTTTGAACAGCTTGTTTGGTAAGTCATGGTTTGATTGAACTTGGTGTTGCGTGTAGTGAAAGTTATTGAATTATTTTGAAGAAATAACACACTATGAAATCTTGGGGTGTTACATTCTCCCCTCCTTCAATAAATTGCGTCCTCGCAATTTGAAATTGTTCTTCGAAAATAAAAGGTTGAAAATAGAAAATATATTTGTGGGAAAACCCACATCGGAAATTGGGTTACTAAAATTTAGTCTTATTATTAGGAAAAGAGAAATGAAAGGGTCACCACCAAATTATGATCTCGATTAGGAGAACGTTGGTGGCAATTAGAGACATATAATTGGAGGAAAAACGTAAATATTTATAGGTAGCGATTGAGTTCATTAATCACAAACAAGTATAAAATTGAGGTCCTTAAACTCATCAATCTATGATGATTTGAAGTACCATCAGTTCAACAAAATATAGGGTATTGGGATCACACATTTTTGACATTTCAAAATATCTTAGTTGAAATCCCACATCGAAAAATGAATTAACGAGGCCTCTATTTAAAATAAAGAGTCGAAAGTATGAAGATTACCGAAAATAACACATACTAGGGTTCCATGTAGGAAAATATGGATATGGAAGAAAAATCTAACCATCAATTATCTGATGGAGAGTGGTAGAGAACATGGCTATGAAAAGGCCAACAATCCCAAAGCCATAAATTAGTGATGATTTAAGGTACCATCTAGGACAACATTTTTGTTCTAAGTTCCTTTTATTAATGTTGAGGAATTTATTTATGAGATTGGCTAAGATCATAAGGGGATATACTTACTTTATAATTAGAGTTTTATCCATTAATAAATTTCTACCACAAACTCATCTTTCACTCTAAAAGATAATAGAATGTAATTTTTTTTTATTTATACTATTCGTACAGGGTTCCAAAATAAATGAATTTATATTTCATCTACCAGATCTTTTAAAAAAAACTACATTATTTAATCCAGGACATCTCGTGGGCCAGTGGTAGGTGATACACCCTTGTCGCCCTTCGGTTGCGGGTTCAAGTCTCGCAGCCTTGCCGGACGCGATAGGTTGACGCCCGACCTCCGGGTTGTCCTTTTATGGCAATCCAAAATAATCCAAACTAGAACTATCCAAAATACTTCTTTCCAAACTCACAGTCCAACATTTATAAGGAAGGTAAACATAATGTAGATCCTTTTTACCCCGTAATAGCATTTGAATACCTTCATCATGTATTACCATATTCCTTATTGATTACATTCATGCTCCCTTATTCCATATAGAATGCTGGATATACTTCATTAATCCAAAAATGTTTTAAACCCCAACAATGATGGAATATACAAGTCATTAATCAGTTCCAAGGTAGTCAAGAATATCCAATATAATTTATCCAAAACAATCACATATTATTCCAAAATCACTACCTCAGTATCAGAACTATATTATGGTTTATCATTCTCTCAACCATATATTTTCCAAAAATCTATCCTGCTAATGAGTCACTTTTCTTTGTTCCACACAATCTCAAGTCCTTAATGAAATAGTACTGCAGTACAATCCTTATATACTCCATAATTGTTATAACAAGTACATTGTTGATACAAAGCTCAATTGACATAATCAACATAAGAACTCTAATCATTCCTCTTCATCTGTGGTAGTATCATAACTTGATTATTATCCAATAACATCATTTGCGGCATAGTCTGATGACTGGGACATAGGTTCGCGTAGTGTCCAAACTCCTTGCAAATGAAGCATTGTACATTTAAAACCATTTTCTTACCCTTGCAGTCACGTACTTTGTGCCCTTTTCCTCCACACTTATAACAAACTCCCATTCCTTTCAGGCAAGTTCCAGGGTGTTTCTTTCCACAGTTACCACATATGGGAAAATTCTTCTTTTCCCTCTTCCCTTTATCCATCTTTCTCTCTTCCATCCTTTTCTTCTCTTGCTTCCCTTCAAAGCCATAGGACTCAGTAAACTCTTTACATATCTTATCAACACATGATATTATTTCTTCATATGATGATAATACATGGGAGACTATTTCTCTTATAAATTCTAGCTTAAGACCATGAAAGATATGATCCTTCCTTCTCTTTGAATCATGTGTATTTCTGGAGTTCTCATTCCTTCTACTGGGCGCCATTTCTATACCATGGCATAAACTAGATCAGTTTATGAATCAAAATACATAATCCCATACTTATAAAACACCTAACATAAATTGAACTATTTATGGATATAATCCATAATCATAAGAATGTTTTCTTTGAGGAAGTATATACTCATAATCCTTCATAATGATTTGTAAATAAAATGAGAGTTATCCTAAGCATATCCCCCGGGAGTGTCGTAACCAAGAGTGCAGCAAGGCCCGTTGTCGTGCACCAGTTCCCGTTCGAGTCTAGCTCAAAGCGTTGTTTTCGGGTTTTACCCCTAGGTACATCTGTGCCAGAGCCGCCTCTACCTGCTCGTATCCAGACAGGGATGTATTGCTCGGAAAACTCACAAAGTCTCTACAATACCAAAATTCTAGGAAGTTCTTCTATACTAATCCTCAAAGTTCATCTTAGGTCTACGTGCTCTAATCAGAGTTTATCTAAATCTAGCTTCCAAGGTTTGTACTAAACTTCCTCTGATACCAACTGTAACGCCCCGACCCCAGTTTCCCAGAGTCGGTGCATTACTTCGTAACATTGGCATGATCACAAGAAGATCAAATCTCGAAAGACCGATTGGTTTAGTAGCCTTGGAAACACTAGATATAATCATAAAGTTTTACATTACATTTCAAAGTGAAAAACTACTACAACAACAAAGTCTTCATATCCACACTATTAACCCCTCATAATATCCCTGCAAGTCATTCATAATTGACTTCTTCACTACCTGGGAAAAATAAAACATAGAAAAGGGGTGAGCTCAAATGCCCAGTAAGGATAACAATATAGCGGAAACATTCATAAATAAGAATAAACATTTAAGGCAATGCATTACTAAAACAAAAGCCTTTTAAACTTGAACTTCAACATAGTATGGCAAAAGTAAAAATGAAATAATGCCATTTACTTATTCACATGGATATTCTACTAATCGAATAATCACATGCAAAAATCAATAACCACTTTCATAATGTTGTAATGCATAATGCTAAACGTTAATTTCTTTGTCTAGGCCTCATCCCAAGACCTAGGGGTTACTTCTAACCGGAACCCAACCCGGAGTGCCTCTAATAACCGGACACCAACCCGGAGTGCCTCTAATAACCGGACACCAACCCGGAGTGCCTCTAATAACCGGACACCAACCCGGAGGGCATACTTTTACCAGTCCCTAACCTGGAGGGCTTACTTTAACCAGTCCCCAACCTGGAGGGCTTACTTTTACCAGTCCCCAACCTGGAGGGCTTACTTTTACCGGTCCCCAACCCGGAACATACTTGTTTAGCACATTCATCTGAAGAAAAGTTTGAAATATAACATAAACATTCGGATTAAAACTAGCATCCGAAATGTCAATAGTTTCACCATAAACTATGAATGGTATAAAATAGCACATCCACAGTCAAACATATCACAAAACCTTCAATACAATATAGAAGTTTTGTATTATAATAAATCAACTTCAAATAAGCGTAAAATCCATTAAAGGATGTTGACATAGATGAAATCAAAACACTTTTTAGAGAAATATCTCTTTATATTTTTGAAATCATTTAGGAGCCATATAAAATAAAACATTTTCTTGAATATATTCTTGTAATCTTGTAAGGAAAGCTTTGACGATTTTATAACGGCGGAAAATAACCGCACCCGCCGTATAAGTTAAAAAAAACATTCTTACCTCAATTCAGTCGAAAAGGTTAAAAAGGACCTTGTTTTGAAAACGACGGAAAGATTCCTTTATAAACCTCTTATAAAAAGTCAAAAAAAGGTATAAATGACTTTAACCCATATTCTTGTAAATAGTAAAAATGTTTTGAAATACATTTTTAAGAAACATGGATGTGGATGATAAAGAGATCCCAGTAGATTATTACATATAAACAACCTTGGATAATGAAGAGATTGTGAAATAACCCTTACCTTGTACTTTTCCTTGGTTGGGGTAGGTTAACCTCCTCTTCTTCGGGTTCTTCCTTTTGATTTGATCAAAAGGGCTCCTTAGGTTGGCTTTCTGATCAAACTAAGGCCTCTAGGTTGTATTGAGGGATGTTGGGAGAGTATTTGGTCAGAGTTTGGCCGAACCAAAAGGCTTTGAAGGTGTGAAGAAATGAGAAGGAGGAGTGCCCTTTTATAAGAGGGGTGAGGGGCACCTTTGGAAAAGTTAGAAATATTAATTTATAATAAATTCATATTCGGTTTACAAAGGCTCCAAAGTTGACTATTCAAAGGATGAGGTGTGGATAGGTCGAAAACAACTCATCCAATAGAATTTAGACAGGTTTGGGTACTTATATTAACCTTATCTTTAAGTATTAACTCTAAGTTAATTAGTTTCACTTTTACAATGTCTCTTTGTATTTTTATATAATATGATTAATAAACTTACTATATACATCCAAGCGACCCCCAAGTGGTCCATTAATGAGGAACCTATCATAATATAAGTCTCTTGGCCGAACCTTAGATTTTTACGAATTTAATATCAATTAATAATATAATATTTGTTTTAAGAACTCTTTTATGTCAATTTTGACACTATTCAATAGTTGATTTTTGTGAAACTCCTAACAGATTGATTACTTCGAAAAAATTCAATTAAATAAATCCTAATATATCATATTATCATAGAAAATTAGTTTAATTCATTAAAAGTTTCATATTATAATTATTTGGGTATTTATAAGATCAATTATTTTTATTTTTCACTATTTTAGTAATTACTGCATCATCATTGTGTCATAAATAAAATAAATTATATAATGTCTAAAAATTATAAATAAAATATCATTATGTAGGAAATCTTTTTAGCTTTCTAATGAATATTTATAATCGAAAATCCAACATGTATAACCCTATGTAAAAATTGTTCTTCTAAAAGATGTAAGCTTATGCCATTTTTATTTTTATTTTAACTTTATTAATATAAAGTGTCCCTACCACATACAAGTGGCTCCAAGGGGTCCCCAAATTGACCGAAGGATGCCCATGGTCGGGTATGTGTCCACCAATAAGGTTAGGACACGTTTTAGGGTAATTTTTTATTATTATAATATTATGTTTTTAACCCTTATTTACCGGATTTATCCTTTAACCATGGTAAATAAAATATTTACCACAGTAACTATTCAAAATGTCTAAAAATAAAAGTTACCTATTTACACAATTTGAACATCCTGATTCCAATTATGGAATCCATTTTCCTAAATTCAAAACACAGAAGTGGCAGAAATTAATTTAAAATTAATTCCCGCTGTCAAAACAAAAAGCGTGTTTTTAAGAGATAATAACTATCAAAAGATTGACACTTGTTTATGTTCGGTTTAATTGTAAAATTATGTCCAATGATAAACATTAAATTGAATGGTAAAAATATATTCTAAATATACTTTAAAACCACTCAAATTCATAATTTATCACTATTAATTATTTTGATTAAAAAAGTTGTTTTAATTAAAATTTAGAAATTTTCACTATTCATCAAAATATGAAAGTTATCCGAAATGTATCAAAATTTCACCCTAGGATAATTTCGATATTCCGAATCCAAAAATGAAGTCCATTTTCAAATATAAAATATATATAATTTAAAAAAGTAGGTGTTACTATTCATAACGGCTAGTTTGATTAGTTATGGTGTGTTAGAACTCGGTGTTGCGTACAACACACGCTATCACATTATTCAAAGAGAAGCGTACCGTGGAAGCTTGGGATGTTTTATTTTAAATTTTTTTTTTGATGTCCCCATTTAGTCAAAAAGTTTAAAATATTTTATTTAAAAAGTGTTCACTATTAAAATTTGGTAAAAGTGCAATACTGAAAATGAATTTGTTCTTACATTATGTCTACGAAACTCATAATATGGATTCTAAAATTATAAGGATTATATAAAGTTTAAAATTTACTATTCATAAACTCTTTTGAACAGCTTGTTTGGTAAGTCATGGTTTGATTGAACTTGGTGTTGCGTGTAGTGAAAGTTATTGAATTATTTTGAAGAAATAACACACTATGAAATCTTGGGGTGTTACATTTTAGGGTAATAATAATATCATTTATACCCTTAATTACCCTATTTACTTTTAACCGTGGTAAATAAAAGTAAAAAGTTACTATTCACCAAAAAAAATATTTTCATCTCATTGAACCAAATATTATCCCTTGATATTAACAGCGTCTCTAGGATTTTCGAAATTCCACTCACATAAGCGGTAAAATTACGTTTTATAAAAAATTTTGTTTTTTAACTACCACTTAGTGGTTTCACTATTCATTAAAAAAATGAAATTTCCAGAAAAATACCAAAAATTAGGCCTAAGATATATTTGATATTATCAATTAAAAAATGATGTCTATTTTACCAAATTCAAAACATATTAGTTGCATTAATTAATTTAAAAATTAATTACCGTCGTCAAAACAAATAGCGTGTTCTTAAGAGATAATAATTATCAAAAGATTGACACTTGTTTATGTCTGGTTTAAATGTGAAATTACATCCAATGACAGAAATTTTATTAAGTTGTAAAAATATATTCTAAATATTCTTTAAACCACTAAAATTAATAAGTTATCACTATTAAATATTTTGATTAAAAAAGTTGTTTTTAATTAAAATTTAGTAATTTTCTCTATTCATCAAAATATGAAAGTTATCCGAAAAGTACCAAAATTTCACCCTAAGATAATTTTGATATTCCGAATCCAAAAATGAAGTCCATTTTTAAATATAAAATTTATAAAATTTCAAAAAGTGGGTATTACTATTCATAACGGCTAGTTCATAATAATATAATATCTCGTTTAGTGAATCTCGGTATTCCGTACTACACACTCTATCGAGGAAGGTCGCGATTGCTTGTAATGAAAGGAAAGTCAAGGATGCATTCTGTGAAAGCTCCTTTTGGTGTATCGTACAACACAAGTCATTAATGAAATTAAAAAGAATATTTTTCATAAAATCTCGGGGTGTTACATTCTACCCCCCTTAAAATGAATTTCGCCCTCGAAATTCGTCAGGGTTATTAATGTCTTACTACTTGAAAGTTTCTTTAATACAAACCCACATCATAAAAAGGAATACCAAATCTTGGCTTTAAAAACTAAAGTATGAAACGTAATGGTTACCCAAATTTACTCATCACTGGGTTTCCATGTAGGAGAACATAGGTGATAATATGGATATGGAAGAAAAATCTAACCATAATATTATGATGGAGAGTGGTAGAGAACATGGCCATGAAAAAGACAATAATCACAAAGCCATAGATTTTGTGGTGATCTATGGTGCCATCTGATTCAATCGGATAAAAGGGAACTAGGACAACATTTTTGGTTTTCAAGATCATTTCCCTAAAATTGATGAATTAAAAGAAATAATTACATGATTTCGGTACAATTTCAATGTTGTTCATGAATTGAACAATTTTCACTTAATCCCTTAAATAAATGAAGTTGAACTTGCTATTCGTGATGTGTTAGCAGATCTTGTGATAGAATGATGGGCCATTCCATCTGTTTCAAACAAAAGGTTAGCAAAAGTTATAAGTCCATCTTATGGTTAGATTAATCGTATATGGTTCCAAAAATAAACTTATACTTCATATATCATACCGCTTAATAAAATAAAACTAGTTTCTACTAACCAGGGACTTCCTGTAATCCAGTGGTAGGTGATAAAGGCCAATCGCACTTCAGTTGTGGGTTCTATTTCCATAGCCTTGTCCTACGCGATGGGCTGTCTCTCGTCCTGCAGGTTGTCCTTTTTCTAAAACTACATTACTATAACATCCCATCAATAATATCGAAAAAAACTTCTATACATAAACAATACTAACTTATATCCAACATAATCCATTCCAATCTTTAGGCTTATCCATAATACTGCAGTCCACTATCATAATATAGTGAAAACGATTACCAAATATTTCATATAACAAGCTTGTTAATTCCATCGTTCATACTCATATATCATAAGATATGACTTGTTGGTCACATTCCAAACATTCTAAGGCCTTAATCATGTATTCTATTGAGAAATTAATACCCATTGAACCTTAGTGAAAACATGAATGCAATTAAATGTTAACACATTCCACATACCAAAATCCTCAAAATTCTATATACTCAAACCATGATATCACTTAGTCCTTATATCAATCATGAACTCATTAATACAATCAAACATCTCTTTATCTTCTTATTCCTTCATTATGCGCATATAATCTTCTTTCTAAAAAAGTCTGAATAACCTTCCATGGTTACTGGTACCATTCAACAAATAATTTCAAATCCTTTAGGAAAAACAATAGTGTAACAATCCTTAGATGATTCATTATTCCATAGTACCATTAACTATACAACATAACTCTCGATAAACATACAATCATTCCACTACCTTCTAAAACAACTGACTACGCTTCAACACTTCTTTCATCTCATATATCATTTGTAGTCTCCTCATCATCATCTACATAAATACTACCTATATGTCCATACTGATTCTCTTCATGAGATTTTCCCTTAGGGAATTGGTTTTTATAACGCCCATACATTCCACATTTAAAACATCCAATCATTTTTGAGGTCATAGCAATACCATTATCCTTTTTCATGGTGTTAAATGAACATTTTCCTTTGCACTTACTGGCTTTGTGTCCTTTTCCACATCCAAAGCATCTTCGAGTTCATTTGAAACAATCTCCCTAATGCCTCCTCCCACATGATTTACATTAGGGAAATTGAACTTTCTTTCCTGTATGATCATCATGAAACTCTATCATTCTCTTATTATCTATGTCAGGAAACTTAACAAAGTTGAGATTATTGTTCATATTATGAGATTTTTGATTAGTCATAACAACGATGTTTGGACTTCCAAATCCTTTTTCATTTGGATACTCATGAAGAATATCATTCTATTTTCTGTCATATCCTCCATTAACATGAATCTTCTTGTTTCCATCCATTTTCTAAAACCCATAAAAAATAGTGTGAGAGGAAAAATCATGCTAGGGAAAACAACATAGTAAAGGGGGAGTTCCCTCAATATCTAACATCATAGGTTAAAATATATGATCTTTACAGTAGTTCTAGAACTATATCCTATACGTATACTTATCCTTATAAACATCCCTAGAAATAACTTAGAAATATCTCTAGGTATCTCACTATCATTTCCACATCCTAGTTTCCAAAGGTTAACTAAACCTTTTTATCTGATACCAATTGTATAGACCCAAAGCTTGACGTACATGGATAATAAATTTCTTTTGCGAAATACTTAATACATAACAAAAGCAGACACACAAGGATCGTAATTGTTTAGTGTCTTTGGAAACTAGGAATAAAATCTTCTAATCATGGTGAAAGATCTTCAACATCTCCTAATAACGATCTTCCATTTTTTTCTTACCTAAAACCTGTCGTTTTATTGCGGGGAAAAGAAAACATAAAAAGGGTGAGATAAAATGCTCAGTAAGAGTAAGCATGGGTAAAATAAAACAAATCATATACATTTGAACTTAAAAACATGAACATAATGTTTAAACAACAAAATCTTGAGCAATGACATAAAACATGGAAGAACATAAGGCATAGATCATAAATAAACATTAATCATGATAAAATAGCATGGTAATAAAACATATGATGGTGGAAACCATTAAGCACATGATATGATTTCCATAGTAGCCAAGGTATTGCTGCGAAGACCATCTTAGTGGACAAAGTCCCTTTCTGAATCGAGTTCACTCCTCATTCCAGTCCTGTAACACAGAACTAGATTAACATACCATTCCAGCCATGTCTATCTCATTAGATATAAATATTTACCCAATGCATTGGAGGGAGATATATGTCCCACCCATCTCATAATGAAATCATTCTTTCGTGTGGCACAAAATCATAAATCATACATCATAGCATAACCCATGTAATAAAATGGAATTCTTAATCATCATGCCATCATAACATAATCCATAAAAAAATGTATATCTTTTCATCGTAAGAATCTTAAAACCATGTAAATAATGGATACATTATATTTGAAACATAAACATATTAAATAATGTCATTTTATATGGAAAATAGTTTTGATAAAAACATTTGAAATGAATTCTTGAGGAAAATATCCTTTCTTCTTCAAAATCAATTTCTTTTCACAAAACATCATTCAATTTTAAAAGAAAAATATGTTGTTGAAAATAAACATGATATATTTTGGAGTAAGCTTTTTGAAAATGTGATTTTATGAAACCGTAAAAACCCGTTCTTGTCGAATTAGTTAAAAATAACATTCTCTTCGTACTTTTGTCAGAAAAGTCAAAAAGTACCTTATATGGTAACCAAAGGAAATATTTCATTCATAAAATGTGGTAAAAATTCAATAAAAGGTAAAAATGAATTTAAACATTTATGTAATAATACTTTACATTTTATGAGAAAAAAATTAGAAAACATGGTCATGGATGATATACATAACCCCAGTAAATACTTACGTACAAGCAATGTCGGATAAAAATGAGATTGAAAATTTATCCCTTACCTTATGCCCGATATGCTTCATATGTATCCGAACCTCCTGTATAATTATTTAAATAATGTAATTTATTTATTATAGAATCTTATTCATTGTTATGATATCATATATGGTTCACTTATGACTTTATATTACTCGTTCTTTTGTAAATTCTATGTTAAAGAGCGTTTTGGGTAAAATCATTTCATTTATCGTATGTGTTTCGACTTGTAGTTCTTGATATTATTACTTATATACTGATTTACATAATTCCAAAATTTTACACATGATTTATATATAATATATATTTGTCATATAAATATATATTATAGATCGATAAAATGAATAAAATACATCATTCATGGGGACTGTAGGTCGTACGTACGCATGAATGATGTTTTCGTTTCCTTATTTAATTGAATAAAATAAAGTAGATAACATAAATATATACACACATAAATCCAGTATTATTATTATGTCATATATTTCATTATTACATATTTTATATACTTTATAATCATTCATGAATGGTTAACATGGAGAATGAATCTCATCGCATCGTGGAGACGGTAGTCCGTACGTACGTATGAGCGATGATATCCTTCCCATGATCGTGGAATTGTATTTAAGTGTATGTATAAGATTTTAGAACCAATATCACTTTAAAATAATTATATATATAGTTATTATTTACACCATTATACCCATCCAAGTAAGGTGGTGGTGGAAAATAGATTACACCACGGCCTGGAGACGGTATTGCGTACGTACACACGCGCTGTTATTTCATTTTCCGTAGGATGGATAGATGGTGAAATAGGTTTTTTTCATACTTATAATAACATATCAGTATATGAGTGATACTGATGTTATTACTTCATAATGAAACAACTAAAGAAGAAGGAGTGGAAGAAGAAATAAAGTTGAAAGAATCGGTAACAGACAATACCTCTTCTTTGAAGTGCCTTTTTGAGAACTCCTTTTAGGGCACTAAAATTGGTCTATAAAGAATACCAGGACCTCTAGGTTGTTTCTAGGGAAGCGGAGAAGATAATTTTTCAGCGTTTGGCCGAGCTTGAAGGCTCAAAGTGGTGTGATGAAGAGAGGAAGGATGTGCCATTTTATAAGAGAAGAGAGGGGAACCTTTGGAAAAACTAAAAATATTATTTTATTATAAAATCATATTCGGATTTTAATAGCTCCAAATTGAGTTATTTAAAATCTAAGGCGGGGATGGGTCAAAATTCTCTCATACAATTGAATTTAGACACTTTTAGGGTTATATTTTCACCTTATTATTTAGATTTAACTTTAAGAGAGATAATTTTAATTTTACCGTGTCTTATTGTGTTCTTCCACTATAAGGTTAATAAACATAATATAACAAGTAAAACAAACCCAATGTTTTTTATTATTAATATATATAACCTTATCTATGTAATTTTGTTGATCCTTATATTTTTAGGAATAAAATAACTTTTAATAATATAATATTTGTTTTAAAAAATATTTTATGTCAATTTTGACACTATTTGGTAATTGATTTTTGTAAAAATCATAACAGAATCATTAGTTCTAACAAAGTTAACTAAATCAATATTAACATGTTATATTAACCAATAAAATTACTGGAATTCATAAAAAGTCTCAAATTACATTTATTTGGGTATTTATAACATCAATTATGTCAATATTTCATTATTAAGATAATCACTACATCATCATTGTGTCAAAAATAAGTTAAATTATTTAATGTCTAAAAATTATAAATAAAATACCATTATGTAGGAAATACTTTTATCTTTATAATGAATATTTATAGTCTAATTTATCTTATGTATTACCCTATATTAAAATTGTTTTACTTATTAAACATTGATTTTAACTATTTTAACCCTTCTTTAAATAAATTAATATTAAATGTCATAATCTAATACAAGTGGGCCTAAATGGTCATATATTATTCCTAATGTTGTTTTTGGTCGAATTAAATTTATCCAATAGAATTAGGACATGTGCTAGGGTAATAATAATATCATTTATACCCTTAATTACCCTATTTACTTTTAACCGTGGTAAAAAAATGTAAAAAGATACTATTCACCAGAAAAAAAAATTCATCTCATTGAACCACATTTTAGTACTTGATATTATCCATGTCTCTAGGATTTTCGAAATTCCACTCATAGAAGCGGTAAAATTATGTTTTATAAAAAATTCACTTTTTTTAACTACCACTTAGTGGTTTCAATATTCATAAAAAAAATGAAATTTCCATAAAAATACCAAAAATTATGCCTAAGATATATTTGATATTATGAATTCAAAAATGATGTCTACTTTACCAATTTAAATACATATTAGTTGCATTAATTAATTTAAAAATTAATTCCCGTCGTCAAAACAAATAGTGTGTTCTTAAGTGATAATTACTATCAAAAGATTGACACTTGTTTATGTCTGATTTAAATGTGAAATTAAATCCAATGAAAAAAATTGTATAAAGTTGTAAAAATATATTCTAAATATTCTTTAAACCACTCAAATTAATAATTTATCACTATTAAATATTTTGATTAATAAAGTGGTTTTTAATTAAAATTTAGTAATTTTCTCTAATCATCAAAATATGAAAGTTATCCAAAAAGTACCAAAATTTCACCCTAAGATAATTTAGATATTCCGAATCCAAAAATAAATTCCATTTTGAAATATAAAATTTATAAAATTTCAAAAAGTGGGTATTACTATTCATAACAGCTAGTTTATAATAATATAATATCTCATTTAGTGAATCTCGGTATTCCGTACTACACACGCTATCGAGGAAGGTCGTGATTGTGTGTAATGAAAGGAAAGTCAAGGATGCATTTTGTGAAAGCTCCTTTTGGTGTAGCGTACAACACAAGTCAATAATTAAATTAAAAGGAATATTTTTCATAAAATCTCGGGGTGTTACATTCTACCCCCCTTAAAATTAATTTCTCCCTCGAAATTCATCGGGGTTATTAATGGTTTACCACTCGAAAGTTTCTTTAATAGAAACCCACATCGTAAATAGGAATACCAAATATTGGCTTTAAAAACTAAAGTATGAAATGTAACGGTTACCCAAATTAACTCATCACTGGTTTTCAATATAGGAGAACATAGTTGATAATATGGATATGGAAGAAAAATATAACCATCATGTTATGATGGAGAGTGGTAGAGAACATGGATATGAAAAAGCCAATAATCCCAAAGCCATAGATTTTGTAACGATATAAGGTACCATCTGATTCAATCGGATAAAAGGGAACTAGGAAAACATTTTTGGTTTTCAAGATCATTTCCCTAAAGTTGATGAATTAAATGAAATAATTACATGATTTCGGTACAATTTCACAGTTGTTCATGAATTGAACAATTTACACTTAATCCCTTAAATAAATGAAGTTGAATTTGTTATTCATGATGTGTTAGCAGATCATGTGATAGAATGATGGGTCATTCCATCTGTTTCAAACAAAAGGTTAGCAAAAGTTATAAGTCCATCTTATGGTAAGATTAATCGTATATGGTTCCAAAAATGAACTTATACTTCATATATCATACCGCTTAATAAAATCAAACTAGTTTCTACTAACTAGGGACTTCCTGTAGGCCAGTGGTAGGTGATAAAGGCCAGTTGCACTTCGGTGGTGGGTTCGATTTCCATAGCCTTGTCCGACGCGATGGGCTGTCTCCCGTCCTGCAGGTTGTCCTTTTTCTAAAACTACATTACTATAACATCCAATCAATAATATCGAAAAAAAACTTCTATCCATAAACAATACTAACTTATATCCAACATAATCCATTCCAATCTTTAGTCTTATCCATAATACTGCAGTCCACTCTCAAAATATAGTGAAAACGATTACCAGAGATTTTATATAACAAGCATGTTAATACCATAGTTGATACTCATATATCATATGATATGTCTTGTTGGTCACATTCCAAACATTCTAAGGCCTTAATCAGTTATTCTATTGAAAAATGAATACCCATTGAACCTTAGTGAAAACATGAATGCAATTGAAAGTTAACACTTTCCACATACCAAAATACTCAAAATTCTATATACTCAAACCATGATATCATTAGTCCTTATATCAATCATGAGCTCATGAATACAATCAAACATCTCATTATCTTTTTATTCCTTCATTATGCGCATATCATCTACTTTCCAAAAAAGTCTGAATAACCTTCCATGGTTCTTGGTACCATTCAACATATTCTTTCAAATGATTTAGGAAAAAAATAGTGTAACAATCCTTAGATGATTCATTATTTCATATTACCATTAACTATACAACATAACTCTCGATAAACATACAATCATTCCACTACCTTCTAAAACAACTGACTGACCTTCAACACTTCTTTCATCTCATATATCATTTGTAGTCTCCTCATCATGATCCACATAAATACTACCCATATGACCATGCTGATTCTCTTCATGAGATTTTCCCTTAAGGAATTGGTTTGCATAATGCCCGTACATTCCACATTTAAAACATCTAATCATTTTTGATGTCGTAGCAATACCATTATCCTTGTCCATGGTGTTAACTAAATGTTTTCCTTTGCACTTACTGGCTTTGTGACCTTTTCCACATCCAAAGCATCTTCCAGTTCATTTGAAACAATCTCCCCGATGCCTCTTCCCACATGATTTACTTGAGGGAAATTGAAATTTCTTTCCTCTATGATCATCATGAAACTCTATCTTTCTCTTATTATCTGAGTCGGGAAACTTACCAAAGTTGAGATTATTGATCATATTATGATATTTCTGATTAGGCATAACAACGATTTTTGGACTTCCAAATCCTATTTTATTAGGTTACTCATGAAGAATATAATTCCATTGTCTTTCATATCCACCATTAACATGAATCTTCATGTTTCCAGCCATTTTCTAAAACCCAAAAAGAATAGCGTGAGAGGTAAAATCATGCTAGGGAAAACAAAATAGTAAAGGAGGAGTTCCCTCAATATCTAAAATCTTAGTTTAAATTCCATTATCGTTACCGTAGTTCTAGGACTATATCCAATACATATACTTATCCTTAGGGACATCCCTAGACATACCTTAGAAATATCTCTAGGGATCTCACTAACGTTTTCGCATATTAGTTTCCAAAGGTTAACTAAACCTTTTCTCTGATACCAATTGTAGAGACCCGAAGCTTAACGTACATGGAAAATACATTAATTTTTCGGAATACTTAATACTTAACAAAAATAGACACACAAGGATCGTAATAGTTTAGTGTCTTTGGAAACTCAGAATAAAATCTTCTAATCATGGTGAATGATCTTCAATATCTCCCAATAATGATCTTCCATTTTTTTCTTACCTAAAACCTTTTGTTATATCATGGGAAAAGAAAACATAAAAAGGGTGCGCTCAAATGCTCAGTAAGGGTAAGCATTGGTAAAATAAAACAAATTATATACATTTGAACTTAAAAACATGAACATAATGTTCAAACAAAAAAATCCTGACCAATAACATAAAACATGGAAGAACATAAGGCATAGATCATAAATAAACATTATTCATGATAAAATAGCATGGGAATAAAACATATGATTGTGTAAACCATTAATCACATCATATTATTTCCATAGTAGCAATGGAATTGCTACGAAGACCATCTTAGTGGACAAAGTCCCTTTCTGAATCGAGTTCACTCCTCGTTCCAGTCCTGTAACACTGAACCAGATTAACTTACCATTCCAGCCATGTCTATCTCATTAGATATAAATATTTTTACCCAATTCATTGGAGGGATATATAGGTCCCACCCATCTCATAATGAAATCATTCTTTCGTGTGCCACAAAATCTTAAATCATACATCATAGCATAACCCATGTAATAAAATGGGATTCTTAAACATCATGCCATCATAACATAATCCATAAAAAATGGATATATTTTTATCATAAGAAGAATAAAACCATTTAAATAAGGGAGACATTATACTTGAAACATAAATATATTAAATAAATTCTTTTTAGATGGAAAATAGTTTTGATAAAAACTCTTCAAATTAAATCTTGAGGAAAATATCCTTTCTAATTCAAATTCAATTTCCATTCACAAAACGTCATTCAATTTTAAAAGAAAAGTATTTTGTTGAAAATATACATGAATTATTTTGGAGAGAGATTCTTGAAAATGAGGCGTTATTAAACCGTAAAAATCTGTTCACGTCGTATAAGTTAAAAGTAACATTCTCCTAGTACTTTTGTCGGAAAAGTCAAAAAGTACATTTTATGGTAACCAAAGGAAAGATTCCATTCATACAATGTGGTAAAAAGTCAATAAATGGTAAAAATGACTTTAAACATTCATAGAAGAATAGTTGACATTTTTTTAAAACATTTTTAGAAAACATGGTCATGGATGATAAATGTAACCCTAGTAAATACTTACGTACAAGCAATCTCAGATAAAAATGAGATCGAAAATTTATCCCTTACCATATGCCTGATATGCTTCGTATGTATCCGATCCTCATGTATAATTATTTAAATAATTTAATTAATTTACTATAGAATCATATTCATTGTTATGATCTCATATATGGTTAACTTATGACTTTATATTACCCGTTCTTTTGTAAATTCCATGATAAAGAGCGTTTTGGTTAAAATCGTTTAATTTATCGTATGTGTTTCGACTTGTCGTTCTTGATATTATTACTTATATACTGATTTACATAATTCCAGAATTTAAAACATGATTTATATGTAATATATAATCATCATATACATATATATTATATATCGATAAAAGGAATGAAATACACCGTTCATGGAGACGGTAGGCCGTACGTACGCATGAACGCTGTTTTTGTTTCCTTATTGAATTGAATGAATTTAAGTAGATGACATAAATATATATACACATAAATCCAGTATCATTATTATGTCATATTTTTCATGAATACTTATTGTATATACTTATTAATCATTCAAGAATGGTTATCATGGAGAATGAATCTCATCGCGTCGTGGAGACGGTAGTCCGTACGTACGCACGAGCGATGATATCATTCCCATGATCCTGGAATTGTATTGAAGTGTATTTATAATATTTCAGAATCAATATCACTTTATAATAATCATATATTGTTATTATTTACACCATTATACCCATCCAAGTAAGGTGGTGGTGGAAAATAGATTACACCATGGCGTGGAGACGGAATTCCGTACGTACGCACGCGCGGTGATTTCATTTTCTGTAGGATGGATAGATGGTGAAATAGGGTTGTTTCATACTTATAATTAAATATAAGTAAATTAGTGATACTTATGATATTACATCATAATTAAACAACTATATAAGAAGGAGTGGAAAAAGAAATAAAGTTGACAGAATCGGTAACAGACATTACCTCTTCTTTGAAACGCCTCTTTAAGAACTCCTTTTAGGGCACTAAATGTGGTCTTTAAAGAATACCAGGACCTCTAGGATGGTTCTAGGGAAGTGGAGAAGAGAATTTGGCAGGGTTTGGCCAAGCTTTAAGGCTCAATGTGGTTTGAGGAAGAGAGGGAGGATGTGCCCTTTTATAAGGGAGGAGAGGGGAACCTTTGAGAAAACTAAAAATATTATATTATTATAAAGTCATATTCGGTGTTTAATAGCTCCAGATTGAGTTATTTGGAATCTATGATGGGTATGGGTCGAAATCCTATAATAAAATAGAATTTAGTCATGTTTAGGGTTCTATTTTGACCTTATCATTTAGATTTAACTTTAAGTTAGATAATTTTACATTTACAGTGTCTTTTTGTGTTCTTACACTATAAGGTTAAAAAAAATACTATATCAAGAAAAACTAACCCCAAGTTGTTTATTTTTAATATATATAACCCTATATAAGTTATTTGACTAACCTTAGATTTTTAGGAATAAAATAACATTTAATAATATAATATTTGTTTTAAAAACTATTTTATGTCAATTTTAACACTATTTGGTAATTGATTTTTGTGAAAATTATAACATAATGATTAGTTCGAATAAAGTTAACTAAATCAATAATAACATGTCATATTAACCTATAAAATTCGTTTAATTCATATAAAGTCTCAAATTATATTTATTTGGATATTTATAACATCAATTATGTCAATATTTCATTAATAAGATAATTACTACATCATCATTGTGTCAAAAAAAAATTAATTTATATAATGTCTAAAAATTATAAATAAAATACCATTATGTAGGAAATCGTTTTATATTTCTAATGAATATTTATAGTCAAATTTATCTTTTGTATTACCCTATATTAAAAATGATTTACTTATTAAACATTGATTTTAACTATTTTAACCCATCTTTAAATAAATTAATATTAAATTTCCTAATCTAATACATGTGGGACTAAATGGTCATATTTTATTAATAAGGTTTTTTTTGGTCGAATTACACTTATCCAATATAATTAGGTCATGTGTAAGGGTAATAATAATATCATTTTTATCCTTAATTATCCTATTTACTTTTAACAGTGGTAAAAAAAAGAAAAAATTTTCTATTCAACAAAAATTATTTTCATCTCATTGAACCATATTTTAGTCCTTGATATTAACAGTGTCTCTCCGATTATCGAAATTCCACTCACAGAAGCAGTAAAATTATGTTTTATGAAAAATTCAGTTTTTTAACTACCACTTAGTGGTTTCACTATTCATCAAAAACAACGAACGTTTCCAGAAAAATACCAAATATTAGGCCTTATATATATTTGATATTATGATTTCAAAAATTATTTCAATTTTACCAAATTCCAAACATATCAGTTGCATTAATCAATTTAAAAATTAATTCCAGTCGTCAAAACAAATAGCGTGTTCTTTAGAGATAATAACTATCAAATGATTGACACTTGTTTATGTCTTGTTTAAATGTGAAATTACATCCAATGACCAAAATTGTATTAAGTTGTACAAATATATTCTAAATATACTTTAAAACCACTCAAATTAATAATTTATCACTATTAATTATTTCGATTAAAAAATTTGTTTTAAATTAAAATTTAGTAATTTTCACTATTCATCAAAATATGAAAGTTATCCAAAAAGTACCAAAATTTCACCTACCAATGTTCCACACAACAAAATTCCCTTTTACAATGACATAAACTAGCTTAAAATAAAAAAATAAAAAAATTAAAATCATTTTTCAATATCCCAAACTAAAAAATCATCATGGATCAAGAGGTCTACATGACCACATGTGTCCCTCCCTCGCACAAAAGGTTGATGCCTAGAAAAAAATATTTGAATGTCATCAGCGGGGAGACTATGTACTCTATAAGACATGAATGTCATAAAAATATATTAATAACACATCAATCAAAACATAAATTAGGATACTTTTATTCATAATATAATAAAAAATATCATACTTGTCCCACAAATAAGTATATTATGCACACAATACTATAATCCTAACCAATGTATAAATGGTATAATAAGGTAGATAAATTAATTATTACCATCCTATCGATTCCATCAATATATCAAACTGATATTTTATGATATATTACACATTAATTAAATTTTATTTCTTTGATATGATTCATTACAATCAACATTGATGTTAAATAAAGCATGTTATGCTATTGAAATATTTGTATTTAATGTGAAAAATATAACTTATACATTTAATTGAATGGTATGAGTAGGATTAAACACATTTTTATACATATATATAATTCATACTAAATAAAAATTGAATACTTATTTTTTCAATAATTAAAATTATTTTTTATTTGGACACTTTTTAATCTAGAAAAATAATTTTTAATTAAAAATGGGTTCTATTTATTTTTGGGAAAATATATTATATGAAATTTCAAGAAAATTTATAAATTATATATAATAAAATTATATTATCATTAAAATAAACATATCGATATTATATTGACTGTATTTTTTTGGAATTTTCATAAATTCTTTATTTTTTAATGAATATTGAAATATACATATTTTTTTAGAATAGTATATCTTTTCAAGTGTTTAGAAATTTATATTCCATTCTAAAAATTAGTAACTTCTAAACATATAAAATGATATATTTAAAAAATGAACTATGTTAATGGTAATCATTTTGAGAGTTTAATTTTCCATTAAATTTTTTTATACATAAAAATTATTTATTCAGAATAAAATATATTCATTGTGTTTTATAATTTTTTCAGAAATTATTTTCTTATACTTTAAGAAATTTAATGTTGAATATTGGATTCCCTATTACGAAATACATGGTATATACTTTATTAATAGAAGAATTTTTATTTTTGTTAGCATCAATAATAACCATAATTAGAATTTAGTTTTAATGATAAAGGTAAAATGGTTTACATTTAGTTTAAACAAATTATATTAGGGAAAATTTATTTCAAAAACATTACATTATTTCACTAGATGATTCTATTTTACAAAAAATCATCAAAACAAAGAGAAAATTTAAAATTTCTAATTAACATTGTAATATCCCTGACCTCTCTAATCCTTTCCTTTGTCCAAATCTAGTGTATGAGTGTTCTAGAAGGTCATGGTGACTTATCTGAGAATAGTTCCAATGGTAGACCACTATGAACAGTTCAAAGCTGACCTTCTATGAACAGTTCCAATGGTAGACCATTATAAATAATGCAACGATATCCTTAGGTGAACAGTTCCAATTATAGACCATTGTGAATAGTGCAATGTTGATCTTTTGTGAGGAGTTCCAACGGTAGACTATTGTAAACAGTGTAAAGGTAACCTTAGGTGAACAATTACAATGGTAAACAATTGTGAACAGTGTAAAAGTGACCTTCTATGAATTGATCAAATGGTAGACTATTGTGAACAGTGCACTGGTAACCCTAGGCGAACAGTTCCGACGGTAGACCATTGTGAACAGTGCAATGGTAACCTTAGGTGATCATTTCCAACTGTAGACCATTGTGAACATTGCAACATTGACCTTATGTGAACAGTTCCAATGGAAGACTATTGTGAATAGTTCAATGGTTCCCTTAGGTGAACAGTTCCGATTGTAAACCATTATGAACAGTCCAACAGTGATGTTCATGAATAGTGTTTTTAGAACGATAGGGTGTACAGTGTTTCCAGAATCCTACAGTTTCCCCCCATTGACATTTCCTTTGACATAAAATGCATTTTAAGTCTTGTTTTTAAGGAATCAATGGCCGATTCAAAGTCCATAACTACCATATTAATTATTCCAAAGGCTCAAGATGTTTTTAATTGGTCAAACCGTGTGGTTTAATGTGATCCTATTTTAAAGAGAAATCAAGCGTATCTTAAACCGTTGCTCTGTTAAATCTTCAAAAGGAACATGATATCATCCTCAAATGTTCTTCTTCCTTGTTCTCTTGTATGAGACACCAAATCCTTCCCTTCCTTCCCATAGAAATCGTGAGACCAAACTTTTCCGCATGGATTGGTTTCCTCGATGATATTCTTGCTGCTAGTGCACACCCTTTTTGGTGCAACCAAGGAATATCCATTGATATGTGATATAATTTATGTTTTATTGAACTTTTATTAGGGTTAATCTTCTCATGGTTATCATTTTCCATATTATATAATGCGATCTCTATGCTTTTAATGGATTTTTTCAGGGTTTCAGTAGGTGTGGTCGTACCGTGGCATCCTCAGGAGGACACAGTTGTCGTGAGAGGAGGAAATCGTGAACGGTTGTGTAGAATGTTCTCATGTAAAGAACATCAATAACTGTTTGAGGTAGGAGATTCATTGCTTATCTTTTCTTATATGAGAAATTGTAGAGTTAGCATGTTTTATCCCACTGGATGACAATTAAATTGACATAATAAATATTTAACTGAAAAATAAATTAAATATCGATAGAATGTTATTGCCTATTATTTTGCGAGATAGTGTGATATCAATGTATTATTCATTTATCTATTCGTTCATGATGTAAATTGGTATATAATTCAAACCATAATTAAATTATAATTGTTTGGATAAAGATAAAGAGTCATGTAATCGAATCTGGTTCTTCATGTTGTAATTTTGATGTTAATCAAAATGGTGAAGAAAGAATGTTTAATATTTTTTGATATCATACTATTTAGGATAACCAAAGTTGGATCCTATGAATAATAATTCAGTTAATCCATGATTGATTAATGATATGATGTTATGATAAAAGATAATTCCTTGTATGGTTCTGAGTTACCCTCTTGGTTTTATAAGGACCAACATCCATTTGATGTTATGTTTGGTTTCCTGCTCCTTGTGTTTTCATATGAGCCTAGATGGGTGTTGTGATATACGATGGTAGGGACGCCTATTGTTTGTGGTAGTAGTTGATGCCTATAGTTGCGAGATACATCAATGTATGTGTGTGGGTGTCAGGGAGGACAAAAGGAGATGACGGAATGGGTTGGATGTTAATGTTTGGATACTTGTTATTCCATCATTGGTTATCTGTTTTACTTTTCCACAATTCCTATGGTATCTGGACTTGCTTACCCTTCTTCAAAAAGAGGAAACGATGTGCGGGGCATGCCACATTCTTTCCATTTTTATATTCTCAAGGTAGGATGGGTCTACGCTCTTACTATAAGTGGAAAAGACTCAACGGGTTGTTCATCTACTCACAGTGTAGAGCCCATTGTGTTCAGTAGCATAGAATAATTTTTAATAATCCCAGGGAATGTGGGAAAGTAATTTTGTAATGAATAATTAAATAAATGATGATAACACATGGGATTTGTCTGTTTTTGGGGTGCAATGCTGAGGTTGTGATTTTAAGGAACATTGTACTTTGGGTGCGATGCTAATGAAATATAATGTGGGATTGTTATTGGTTAATTAATGTTTAAAGAAATAATTAAATTAAAGTTAAACTAGTAAAGGGAATGAAATAATGTATTAAAGCTCTTTAAATGGTTTTTTACTTATAGGATACCTAGTTTTAGATGTAGCAGCCCAGAGTCCGAGAGATGTCTGTTGAAGTTGAGTTTATGAATAGGTTATGCCCATAATGTGGTTATGAGATATAGTATATCATGAAATTTTTTGTGTTTCAATACAATAAACTACACTTTCAGTAAAGGAAACTGACACCCCAGTGATTCTGAGCCCTGGTAAGTGTTTTCCCATACATTCTAGTGGAAGGATGAATGAATGATTACCACCTTTTCCCCACACTCTTCTCTTGGTAGTTACTTGTGATTTAGGAAGAACAGTTAGTTTTCTTCATATAAGTGTGTTGAGGGATGTAATGGCTTGTGGTTATTCACACACATATATTCCGGATATAGTTTCCCATTGACTACTATAAGTGTACGTGTATAAGCTGTTGTGGATTGAGGATTCGTACTCAGTGTATGGGCTGTAATGGCTTAAGGTATAATACCTGACGTATGATACACATTATGTGGGTTGTGTTGGCTCCCAGAAACTACCTAGTCACTTTGAATACATGGTCATGGTGGTTTTTTGTCACGAGGTGCATGTTTTCATGCTTCACTCAGGTGTCTGTGGGCATGGCTTTTTGGAAAGTGATGCTTAGGGTGTGAGGCATTGGGGAAAAGCGGAAAACCAGGGGGGGAGTAGTAGCGGGGTACCCTTGATAATATTTATTATATTATATACTCTTATATGTGTTACTTAATGAGGGTATCCATGGTGAGGTTGGGAACATAGTATACCTTTTTAGGTGTCGAGTTATATTCACTTGTTGTTCACTGTGCTTTAGCATTCATTATTTGCATTAGCAGGAGATGCTTTGGGGGGGATCCTACTAATTATACTATTATACTAACCCTATGTATATATAAACTGTTTTTTTAGGTAACATAGAGTAGGTTTGATATCAAGCTGTTTTCTACGATCTTGTGCTTACAGTAGCTATTCAAGCTTGTGGTTTCTGCTATTTTACTTCCTTTTTGGGTACTTTTAGTTTTTCCCCTTCTAGTTGTAGTGGTTTTTCATTCCATTTAATATCTGTAATTGCGATTTCTATTATCTTACTGGTTGAGTTGGATTTGGTTGGTGTCTATCTTATCTCTATCTTATGAAAGTGTTCTATCAGAGGGTAATGCCTCCCATCATTGAGTTTGTTATACCCTCGGTGGTAGTCGCCAACCTGGGGCCTTATGAAGGTAGGACTTGGGGGTAATTATCTCCATTCTCACATTGCCGTCCAGGGAGGGGTACACATTGTTGGGAAGTGGTCATGACAGAGTTGTGTCTGAGGTCTAGATGAGGGATAAGATGAATATTATTGTCAAACACAACCGTGGTTGTATGGGTTGGCAGGGAAACAATTTCATTCATGTTTACCAAGTGATGTAGACACTAGAGACTAAATGAGACATAAGCGTTTAGGGAACCCTATGAACTGATGTATGGAAATTTATGATTAAAATGACTACTAAACAACTTCATACTATTTGTAGTGTAGAGACCTAGGAATGTATCATGAATAATTCTTCTTTGTTCCTATATTTTAATTGGTAGACATTGAGATAGGATAACCTAAAATGAATAAAAGAAAAAAACTAATTAATTAATGTTTACTCATCAATATTCCATGTTTATGAGCCCTAACATATTGTTATTTTATTGGTATGGATCCATGTCGACTTCTTCATCATGATCACATGGATGATTTCCAATAGTTTTTCTAGCAGATCGTCGCAAGGTAGAGGTTGACGATGATGACACTTGGAGGAAGACACATCAAGAGTTTTAGTTCCAGACTATGCATATGTATAAGTTCTCCGTTTCAGAACCGGTCATGAAAGATTGGTTGGAGGAGGTCGAGATCGTATTCAGTTCAATCTATGCTCAGAAGGAGCACTAGGTGTCCATGGTTGTGTCAATGCTGTAAGGAGCAGCGAGGCAGTGGTGGAACATGTTCCTTTGGTATCGTGAATAGTAAGAAATCTCATGGGAGGAGTTCTAAGACAATAATTGAGTCGATTTTCATTCTTCGACTACGAAGGCATCCAGTTGCAAGGAACATTTAACCCTTCGACAGGTGAGCTCCATTATTTGAGAGTTTGGAATTCGTTTCAATAACCATTTACGATATGATTTAGAACTATTTCTTGTTGAGGAGGTGAGGGCGAGGAATTTCTAGGAGGCTTGGCATCCAGAGTTACAATGCTAGGGAACCCCATTTATACCGAAGACATATCATGAGGTTCTAGTGATAGAAGAGTTTGCTGAGTGGACTTTGACCAGAATGGGATATTCGTGAGAGGGGAGTCATCATGATTCATCACAAAGTAGAGTTGTGGTCTGGGGTTCCTGTATTTCATGGAAGAAGAGTTTTTGTTCAGCTGGGGGTAGGTCTTAGCCCTTCACATCTCATTTCTTTTGGGGAAGCATCTCTCAGGCCTATGTCAAGGGATCAGGTGCTTTTTTCTCTTGTTTTGGTCAATTTCATCAATAGTGAGAGTTCCCGACCATTCAGAGTAGTCATCATGCACCAGGTGTTCCCCTCGTGGTTCCTCTATTGACGAAGTTCCAGTAGAGGCAACAACAGCATGTTGCACTAGCTTTAGATCCACAGAGGTCAGATTGTGCAAGAATAGGACAACCCTGTGACGCTCCCTGTCCTCAAAGTGTAGAGAATGGATGTGTTGGTGGTCAACATCAGGGTCAGAGAGGTCGTGTAGGTGGCATGGTCAGCTTCATGTGTTATTTTTGTGAGAGCCAGGCGAACCCGACGTGGTTCGAGGTACCCTTTGTTTGTTTTCAACCTTCTTGTATGACTTGTTTGATTGAGGGGTGACACAGTCCTTCATATCACATACACTGGTCCATGAATTGGGAATTGAGTTAGAGAGGATTCTAGTGCCCTTGGAGTTGATACTCAATTTAGAGGTCGAGCTGAATTTTATGAAGCATGTGGAGACTGTTAGCTAGAGTTATTTCAGTGCCACTCTTGTAGAGATTTCTGGTGCTTACTAATTCAACCATATGATGACATAATTGGCATGGATTGGTTGTATTCAATGCAGGCTATCATGGATTGCTTCAGGAAGTATGTCATTTTTGTCGATGCAGGTGGAGATCTCGTGGTGTTTGTTGGCGATCGATATCCTCGGATGGGTCATAGGCGTGTTTTGTCCTTATCATCCATGATTTATAAGATTATGTTGAGTTCATTAGTGGATTAGCATTTTTCATTTCCTTGAGTTGTAGAAGAGTACCCTGATATCTTTCCAGAAGAGGTTGTAGCATTACCCCCTCGATGAGAGATTGAGTTTGGGATCGAACTACAAAAAGAAGCATCAACAATCTCTATGTCTATATATAGGATGACCCCTTATGAGTTACGGGATTTACGTATACATCTTAATGATCTGTTATAGTGCAGTTTTGTTCAGCCGAGTCTATCAACGTGGAGTGTGAATGTTTTTTCATCAAGAAGGATGGTGATAGTTTGAGGTTGTTTGTCGATTATTGTTTCTTCAACGAATTGAAAATAAATAATCTCTATCCTATTCCACATATTGATGATTTATTTGATCAATTAAAGTCCGCATGTTGGTTATCAATGATTGATTTACTGTCAGGATATCATCAGATGCGTGTGAAGGATGAGGATATCTCGAAGACTACTTTCTGTTGTCGTCATGGAAATTATGAATTCATTGTAATGTTGTTCGATGTGAAAAATGCTCCAGCTGTGTTCATGGGATTGATGAAAGTTGCATTTTTGAGTTCCTGGACATGTTCATTATAGTTATCATTGACGACATCCTTGTGTACTCCACATTTAAAGAAGACCATGCAGAGCATCTACACGACGTTTTGGGTGTTTTTCGGCAACATCAGCTATTTCGGAAGTGGTCAAAGTGTGAGTTTTGGGCTCCAGAAGTATGTTTCATGGTCCATCTTGTGTCCTAGTAGGGAGTATCTATGGATCCATCTATGATTGAAGAATTTGTGTCTTGGGTAGCCCCCAAGATAGTGTTTGAGGTGAGAAGTTTCCTTGGTTTTTCCGACTACAACAAGAGGTTCGTAGCCAATTTCTCATGACTTTAAACCCATCTAACAGCTTTGAAAAGAATGATCAGGCATTCGTATGGAAAGAACAGTGTCAGGAAGATTTCCATTATTTAAAGGAGATGTTAGTATGTGCTCCAATTCTTAGTCTTCCCAGAGAGGGAGTTCAATTTTATATTTTCTGCGACACTTCGCATCTAGGGTTAGGCTGAGTTTTGAGGTAGTAGAGATAAATTGTTTCTAATGTGTCATAGCAGTTGTGTTCCGATGAATGTAACTATTCCACTCATGATCCTGATATGGTAGCTGTGGTGTATCCTCTCATGATGTGGATACATTACAACATTCGCTAACACTTTTTTGTTTTCACCAATAAAAAATATTTGAGGTATGTTTTCTCCCAGCATGACTTGAACTTATGTCAACATCTGTGTATGGAGTTCTTATAGGAATATGACATTCAGATATCAGATACACCTAGAAAGAGGAATGTTTTAGCTGATTCACCGAGTCGAATGTGACATAGTTATGTTGTGTGTTTATCTGGTGATTCCTAGAGAGTAATGGAAGAGCTATCAGCATTACATATTGATATGGGAGAAGTTATGGGAATAGGTTTCCTTTTATAGAGGACAGTACGATCATACCTGGTTTAGAAGTTAGAAGAGTCCTAGTTGGGGGATCTAGAGTTGGAGGTCTAAAGAGGCAGAGTTTTTTGTGGTGAGGTCCTTGATGGTTGATAGGTGGATGAACAACACTAAGTGTCGTATCACGGAAGGATTTATGTTCCATTGAAGATGCATGAGATGGTTCTTATAGAGTTTCATAATTCACCATTATCAGTGCATCATGGCATGACAAAGATGTATCAAGCCTTGAAGAGCCAGTTTGGTGGCCTGGGTTGAAGCGTACAGTTACAGAGTTTGTGTCACGATGTTTGGTCTGCCAGAAGGTGAAGTCCTAACAGCCTATTTTTGGTGGTCCTCTCCAGCCATTAGATATTCCTCATTGGAAGTGGGAGGAAATTTCAATGGTATTTGTTATGGGTTTACCTCGATCTCATAGAGTACAGGATTCTATTTGGGTGGTATTGTATCATTTAACAAAATCGACCCACTTCATAGTGATCAAGGAGTCGAGCACCGTGGATGTTTTGTTATGGAATTATCTAGAAGTGGTGTTTAGACATCATGGAGTCCCAAGGATGATCATTCCTGATCGAGATCCTTATATTAACTCCAGGGTGTGGGGAGGTCTCTAACATGAATTCGATTCTCAACTATGCCTTATCACTGCTTTTCATCCCCAATCGGATGGTCAAACATAGCGATCCATCCATACTCTTAAAGACATGTTAATCTTTTGTGTTCTTGATTTTGGAATTTCGTGGATGGTGCACTTACCCTTTGTGGAGTTCGCTTACAGTAATAGTTTTCAGTACTGCAATGTGGGGTTTTCCCAACAAATCTATACCAATAGTTTCATGAAACCGTTGGTAATGGATTGTATAGGGATAATTTTACCAATGGTTCCTTAGAACTGTTGGTATAGGTATGTATGTGGGATCTTTTACCAATGGTTCTAATGAATCATTGGTGTATATGTAGTTTTGGGGAGTTTTACCAATGGTTCAATGGGAACCGTTGGTATAGGTGTGGTTTGGGGAAGATTTTACCAACGGTTCTGAGGAACCCTTGGTATAAGTTTGTCCTAAAGATATATACCAACGGTTTTTAAAACTCGTTGGAAAAACATTCCCCCAAATTACTAGCGGCTCGTCCTCTCCCCCATTCACGATATAGAACCCTAAACGAGAGCATGCGATCTTGGAGCTTCTTCGGCGAGAGCAGTTTGGCAGTCATGGAGGTCCTTCAGCTTCCTCTTCCTCCATCCCATCCAAGGGGTTGAATCTCCTTCAAGATCCTATCAGACCCATCCTAAATTAAGAATTTTCTTAACTGGTACATTATTTTTATTGAAATTTATCTAATATTTCAGTTTTTTTATTACGATGTGTATATGGTTTTGTTTCTATTTTGATTTAACCTATTTGTGATGAGATTGTATCATCATTAAGATGTGTCCAACGGTTCATTGATCATTTTTTTTGTGGAGAATGAATGGTTTAGTACCAACATTGTAAATAACTTCCAGTGAGACCATTTTAGTATTAATGGAAACAAGAATTATGATCTACAAGGGGGTGATTGAGTTAGTAGAGACCATACATTGTTTGTTCCTTGTGTTCAAGAACAATAAATAGAGTGTTCCAATTAGGGGGTCATCGGTAAGGACATAGGTATGATTTCCAGGTCCTATTTCATGAAGTTGAATATGTGGCGCAATAGTGTTTTTGGATTGTTTGAGGCACTCTTAGTGTATTGTAAACCCTCATTTCTTCCTTATTCATTTAAATTGATTTAATATAATTTTATTCACACACACCATTATATCCTCTCATTCTGTATTTAGAGTGTATTTTTATTCTTATGGTATTAAATATTTTAGTAAATGTCCATACTAGCTACTTTTATGTGTTCTAGGGGTTTAGACCGATGAAAAGGCAACATGATTATTGTGGGGGAATTCTTTTCATATAAATATACCTATAATATGTCATCAAATTTATAATATAGTTATATTCATTATATATTTTTATCAAATGATTCTGAAGGAGGGTTGTGTAATCATATGGGGATATAAAAAATGATGTTTTTGTTATTGAGTTGGAATTTTAGGCGGGAAGTTGATATGTGGACCACCTAGTTTATGTGATTGTTCATACTTTTATAGAATAGATTAAAGCTATTATGTCGGAGGATACCAAGGTTGGTAGTGTTTTTGTTTTTGTTTTTTATGAGGTGGTTGTGATGATACCCCCTTGACATGATGTTGATATTTAGATAGACCAAAATCATGTTGCTTATCTAATTTCAATAGCACTTAGTCTGTTGTATCCAATATTGACACACAAAATAATTTTTATAAATAAATATTTTTTGAATTATAATCATTAATATGTCACAGCGTCCAACATTAAAAAATAATTTCATAAAATATATTGCCATTTCTTCTATAAATATAATGATTAAAGACACATTATATGGATGGAAAATCATAATCATGAAATCTATGAAGAAAATTATAGTGTTTATCATCCCAAAAGTCATGGAAATTAATATTATAAACCATATATACTCGAAAACTCAATCTTGGTAATGATTCTTTATATGAACCACTACTAATGGTATTTTTAAGCATATTAATCCATAGAAGGAAACAAAATGTCCTGTAACAGATCAATTTTTTCAAATATTTGTTATAGAGGACTTCTTCATCTCTATTAACTAATTAATATTCATTTAGTCCAAGAAATCCATAAAATACCATCTTATATCAATGAAAATATAGTTTTATCACCTTAAAGTCATGTGACATGTATGATAATTATATTTCCATAAAACATTTCATAATACATTTTATATACTCAGAGGGACAATCCCACTCTAAGAACCAACCATGATTCCAATCCATCCTCATAAGTATTTCCTCATCAAACTCTAGGTGTAAAATTTCCACACCTATCACTAACCTTGTTGACATCCCACCCACCCACCCCCGGACACCTTCCCACCACCTTGGACAGCCTGTTCCCCCCTAGACAACCCCCACCCTTGTTGACATCCCACCCACCCCACCACCGGACACCCGCCCACCACCCCCAGACACCCCCATCCCCCCGAACGCCCCCACCCCATAGAAAACCACCTGACACCCCCTTGACACCCTCGACCGCACTGGACAACGCCACCACCACCGTGGACAGCCCGACCACCCCCCGTGGATAGCCTGCCCACCCCCCTGGACACCCCGTTCACCTCCTTGGACAACCCGCCCACCCCCCCTGGACTCCCCTACCCCATTGGACAGCTTGACCACACCCGCAGACAGCCCGCCCACCTGGACACCCCGACCCCCAAGGAATCCCTCGACCCCCTGGACACCTCTGACCCCCCGGACGGCCCCACCACCCCCTAGACACCCCGCACCCCCATGGACACCTTTCACCCCCTTGGACAGTCCCTCCACTCCCCTAATCCTCTTCTTACTCCTCATCCTGATCTCCCTGAAGATGTCAAACTACAAAATTCATGTAATCCCAATAAAATCCTTAAGGATTATGTATTCCTTGATCCATTTCCAATATCTTACTGGGAAATCCTTGAATATAGGAATTAGAAATTATGTAACTTATATTCTTATATACACATGATGCCTCCAATGAAAATGATGATGTTGATAGGGTGAAAAAATTGAATAATGCTGCGATGACTCCAGTATATCAGCAATGTGGTAAAATGAAATGGTTTGAATTTTTAATCCGATTCTTTCATAGTAAAACTATGAATGGGATTTAAAATAATGCAATTGATTACATTCTTACTTTATTGATGGAATTACTTCTAGATGATACAGATATTCCCTCAAACCTCTATATGGCATGGATGTTATTTGATGAACATGTATTCTAAAAAAAATTCATGCTTGCCCAAATGATTGCAGCTTATTTTGGGAGGAAACTAATAAAAGAAATGATTGAATAAAATGTGGAACCTCTTGATGGAAGACAAAAGATAATGGAACACCATCTTGTGTGACACAAAATGTAATGTGTCACTGTCCATTAATCCCCAGATTACAGAACCTTTTCATGCCTGATGAAATATCTGTAAGAATGTGATGGCATGACACTGAGAGAGAAAAGAATAATGAAGAGTTGGTTCCCCATGCAGATGGATTTTCATGGCAGAGATTTGAGGCTCGATATCCAGAATTTTCAGTCGACGTTCGTAATGTGAGACTGGGTCTTTCATGTGACTGTTTTAATCCTTTCGGGAAGATTCTTACTTCGCACAGCACAAGGATGGTTTTCATACACATTTATACACTTCCCACTTGGTTGTGTATGAAAAATCCTTACACTTTCTTGAGTATACTGATATCTGTCCCTTCTTATCCTTGTAATGATATAGATGTATACATGCAACCTTTAATAAAAGAGTTGAAACATCTTTTGGATGTGGGTGTGCCCACATACGATGCATGTTCGAAAGACGTATTTCAGATGCGTGTTGCGCTAATGTGGATGATCAATGAATTTCCTGCATATGCAATGATGTCTGGATGGAGCACAAAAGGAAAATTGTCATGTGTTGTTTGTATGAAGAATACTCAATATAGAAGACTGAAATATCGTCATAGTTTTATTTTAATTTGACATCGACGATTCTTTCCAATGAACCATCCATATAGAAACAATCATCGAATATTTGACAATACCATGGAGAATGACGATCCACCTCCCCATATGTCAGGAACTGATGTGATCAATGAATTGAAAGATTTCAATTTTTCATTTGGTAAGGGTGTAATGAAATCTAGAAAGAGAAAAAATGTTTACAATGATACCTGTTACAATTGGAAGAAGACGAGTATATTCTTTGAGTTGTCGTATAGGTCAACCAACATGTTACGTCATTGCTTAGACATAATGCACATTGGAAAGAAGATATGTGAAATGTTGATTTCGATTCTTTTAAATGTCAAGGGAAAGACAAAAGATGATTTATGATCTCGGTATGACTTGGTAGATTGGGGGATCAGACCAGAATTGCATCCTGTCAGTATTAGTGAAAATAAATGGAAAGTTACATGTGATTCTTATGTAATGACACCTGCTGAAAAAATCCAATTTCTGGGAGTTTTATAGGACTAATATAGTTCCGGATGGCTATTTAGGAAATATAACAGAACATGTCAACAGAAAATATTTGAATCTGAAATCATTGGAAACTCATGATTATCACGTCATTTTTCATGAATTGATTCCAATAGCAATCTGTCATCTCTTGTACAATAATTTTAGAGTCTCATTTATTCGGTTGTACTATTTTTTTAGATATCTTTGTTCTAAGAGGTAGTACAAATCATTTTTGCAAAAAAAATGTCGTTAGAGACACCATTATATTTCTGTGAGTTAGAGTAAATATTTCCTCTATCATTTTTTACATGCATGTTGCATCTGACTGTCCATCTTCTGACCTAAATACTTCGCGGAGGACCCGTTTCTATCCGTTGGATGTATCCAACTGAAAGAAACATGTCCACATTGAAATCATATATTATGGAATAATAATTTTCCTAAAGGTTATATTGTGGATGGTTACTTTGCTCAAGAATGTATGGATTTATGCTCAATGTATTTGTCTAATCATACTATGAGAACAAACAGACCAATGAAAACTGAAGAAGAATAGTATTGGAAAATTGAAACAAGTTTTCTATAACTTCCATAGACAAGAGGAATTTCGGGATCAAATACATTGACGTCATTAATCCTTGAAGAGCGAGAGATGGCACATCGCACAGTGTTGTTCAATTGTGATTTGTTTGATGGGTATATCAAGTAAGTAAATTGTACATGCATCACTTATCTTATCTCTTGAAATTTTATATATTTGTTAAACTATTATTATTTATATATACAAGGAACATAATGAATTGATATATAGAAATAATTGTTCTTTACCTTTGAGAAGGAATGCGAATTTTCATAGAAAATGATTTTCTGCTTGGTAGAAATTGAAGGTAAAAATATTTCTGTAATAACTAAATAAAAATAATATTTAATTAAGTTTACTATTTGTTTATATTTCATGTTTCGAGTTTTCCTGCAGACTCTGTTTTTGAGGAAATAAGAGATTTGTAATTTGGTCCTAATAAAATGGTTCGTTCTTTTAAATCACTTGTGATCAATGGATACAAATTTATTATCACTGAAGGAGCAAGAAACATGAGAACACAACATAATGTTGTTATGATAACTACCACAACCGACTGTTATGCAAGTTCATCGAATACTAGACCTCATTATGAAAATGTTGCTTATTATGGAGTCATGGAGTAAATAATAATTTTAGATTATTACTGGCATGGTCGAGTCACGATGATAAAATGTCAATTGTGTGATTCAATGATGTGGACAGGAACCTTTATTAATGATTTTGGATGTCTAGTTGTTGACATGACTCACACTCTTTCCACTGATGAACCATATGTATTAGCATCAATGGCGAAACATGTTTTTTTATCTCAAAGATAATAATCATCCTAAATTCAGTGTTATTATTAAAGTCAATCCCAGACATGTTTTTTATGATGGTGATGATGAAGTTGACACTATCCCTACTGCAATTGGAAGAAATTAGTTTATAACGTATGATGACGCCAATAGCTCAATTGTCAAAGTTGATTGTGAACCTGAAGTTGTGGTGGGAAATATATAGAATCATACAGTCATGTTCACACCTACATGTTTCACCTACATCATTTAGAGTGTGTATCCTAGTACTTACCTTCAAACCACCATAAATATTCTTTTACTTTATGGTTTTTTATCAAAATGGTTTTTATACTTTTTTTGGGTTAAACAGTAGTTATTGATTTCTAATTACTTCCATATTTGTTTCCATTACAGGAAATTACAGCCATTGAAGAGAGGCGATGGAAAAAGATGACAGATAATAATTGTCGCATGATAAAGATGGGTGTTCCTCCAATCATCCCTATTGTGAGCTTTTTATTTCAAATATAAATATTTCAATAAATTATAATAACATGTGTTTACTTTTGTGTTAACATTTTTTTCAGGATCGACCCCCTAGACGATAGATATCTAACGAGGAGCCTAATATTGCTCCCAGAAGAGTGGCTGGTGGTAGGAGGGGTAGTTTTAGAGATGGATGATCATCTAGTGGTCTTGGTACTAAGGCTGGTTGTACGAGGGCTTGTGGGGAAAGAGTTAGATGATCCACTACCACCGACTTATCTTCTTCACCCCATTTTGATCCTGGCATGTCTTCACGGGCACACAAGATATTTAGACCTCCGATGTTTACACTACCAGTTGGCCAGATGACTATTCCATCATCTTTTTCTTCTAGTTAATTATCTCCGAGTTATTATGTTTCACCTTTCGACTCCTGCTGTGACACAGTATGTGGCTGAGGAGCATACCTTGAGGGACACTCCACCTATACAGGATATTACTTCAGCTTCTGAGCATCCAGTGACGCCCATTGATCCAACCACCACATGTATATTTATATAGCTCTATCAAAGTTTTATACAAATTTTTTTTATTATAACATGTACTAATATTATTTTCCTTTAATAACAGATTCATCTACAGATAGGAGACAGGGGAGGGGGCATACTCGCTTGCGTGCGGTATGGAACTACCAGACACAATTGTTGGTTGAATACAATGTTTATGGACAAATGATTGAGAAATCTGGGCTGGAATGTCGGGGTTTTTTTGGCGACGCTAGCCAAATACTCTGATATCATTCTGGTCATCCCTCTCTCTTGGAGTCATCCGCCACACGAAGTCAAAGATAACTTGTGGGCACAAATATGGGTAAAAAAACTATTCGATTTATTGTAATATTTTTATTTATTTATATGAACTAATCTATTGGGTTTATGCTTCGGTTTAACTTCCCTGATGGCGAAGGTGCACGACCAGCACATTTAAAAGGGTTAGGAGAGCATTGGAGAGATTATAAGCATGACATGTATGTTGGATGGTTTGATAGATTAGGCACGGAGTAAGAGACAATACCTATCGTGGATGACTTCCTGATATAGCAATATCACCAAATGATTACCCATTGGGCGACTTCAAAATTTAAGGTATTAATCTCATTTGAGGTATTTAAATGAGAGTTTTCATATTTTCCATTAATATAATTTTATTTATTATTAAAAATTATTTAGCAATCTTCGGAAAATAACTAAAAAACATTGACTCAAAGAAATACCGCCACACATTGGTGTGCACAACTAAGTCAGATCATGAGAGGCAGCTGGTATGATATAGTAGTTTACAATTTTTCTTTAAGACTATCATGTTTTATTATTTCCTACATAAATTATGAGTTTTATTGAATATTGAATATGTGATTATACTTGCACTTTATATTTTTTCAATGTCATTACAAAAGAACAAATTGAAGATTGAAGGATGTATCCCTCGAGAAAAATTGTTTTGCTCTAGTGGAAGATAAAAAGATTGAACTGCGTTAAATGAATCAACCCACAAAAATATTTTATGTTTTAATTTGTTTATTTGAAAGTTTAATATCTATTTTGAAATTTACTAATATATTAATATTTTTAACAGGCTTCTATAGAGTCTCTTGATGCCCACGAGCATGAAATTTTTTGGCCACATGATCATTTATATCAGGTTTTGGTAGTGGAGCACTCTAGTCGAGCACGCTGCCGACCTGATAAGAATATAGTCTCGACGAGGTATTGGTCCTCTCTATGTATCCATTCTTTTAGCACTGAGTAGGAACATGTCAAGGAGAATGAAAAATAGTCTGATAAAAGGGTCACAGAGTTGGAAGTACAATTTCAAATGAGGGACAAAGAATTTATGAAAATGATGAATGCTTTTTATTCATCACGTCCAAAAGGGTCTAGCGCGGCTTGTCAAACATTTATGTCATCGATGGGTGCATTATCTAATGCACCTGGTGGAAGCTCTAGTTGCAGTTGATATGAGTACATTCCTGGTGATGACGAGGATGCTGAAGAGGACGTGGGTGAGGATATGGATTAGGATGAGGGCGAGGATGGGGCCGAGGGCGAGGATGGGGCCGAGGGTGAGGATGGGGTCGAGGACAAGGATGAGGCCGACAATGAGCATGGGGAAGATGACGAGGATGATGATGAGGACAAAGATGGTGGGGAGGATGAGGCCGATGATGACAGTGGTGATGGAGATGGTGATCAGGGGCAGATTGATCGATTACATTTTTGAATTCTGTATAACTCTTTATTTTTGAACCTGGTTTTCCACTCTGGGGTTTTCCACTGCTTCATAGGGACGTTGTTATCAGATCTCTTTTTTGCACTTGATTCTTATTGTATGATTAGTATAATACCTAGACCTTTAGTATTCCTTGGTTTTTTGATACTAATTTTTCTATTTAGTATTACTTATCCTTCTTAGTTAGCCATGTATTTCATGTTTATGTCATTTTTTTATATAAGTGCATTTTATTTAATTTATGCCTCATAGTTTTATTCTTGATAGTAACATGCGTGGAATAATCACATGCAAATAAATGTTCTTTTTCATGTAGTAATTGTACATTATTGTTTTGATCATACCAAGGTCATGATTGTAGCGTTATTTTTCATCCTCTGTTCAGGTCTCACATGTTCTCCTAATACACCTTGTCATTAATTCCTTCACGCTACACTATTTCTGGGAGCTGCGTTGGTAATAAAAAATTCTGGCCAGGATCCTTCTACACTAGGTTTGGATACTTTATCACCAGAAATATTGTCTTCTCTTAGTCATAGCTGCAAAAACCATTTAATTTTACTTATGTATTAATTATTTATGAAAACATTATGTGGGACCAACACTATTGATTGTATATATAATGTTTCAAATCCACAGTAATATTTTATTTAGTGCATGTATATTAAAACCCTACAACTAATAAACATCATATTTGTGCTTCAATGATTTCAAGTGTCACCTATACATTTTTCCAATTCATTATTAATAGTTATATATGAGATTTTGTTATTTACATGTACTCTTCTCATTTAAAAGTAGACCCTATTTAAGAATAACTCAACCATATTTTTAGATATAATTCCTTTTCTATACATATTTTGTTATGTTACCTTTGATCCAAACTATCTCTTCCACTTTCTTAAACCATTATTTCCCAATTTCTCATACATAGTGTTTTTAATGACTTCTTATGAATAATTGTTTCCCTAATGATTATGAAAAAAGAATTCGATATTCTTTATGGTCACCATTGTAGGTTAATATGAATAGATTTATATCTAGAATTAGAATGAACTAAATGATTCCCTATATGATATCTTGTTTGATAAGTTAATATGGTCATCCTAATGTTCAAAAAAATCACTCGAAATATTATTGATTATGTTCATATTTTTGTGTATTTTAAGTGAATCGTGCTATTTTTGAATTTCCATTCTGTTCATGGGATAATTTCTGTTTTAGTAATGGTGGATCTTCTGGGAATTTTGGGGATGCCAACTAAATTCTGGAATGATTATTGAAGTGTTTCCAAATTTATCAGACTTACTGTTTTAACAGATTTCATTTTCATAATTATGAATTTTTCATTAAAGAGTTTCCATATTATTCATATATAGTATGTATTGTTATTTTTAAATATTAATATATTTGCATGTAAATTTAATTCATGAATGATCAGGTGCTGGGGGAAGAGGATGGGCATGAGTAATGATAGGGGAGGAGGATACTTGGTGAAAACGGTGGGCAAGAGGGGAGGGGCAGGGACTGATAGAGGAAGAGGGTGGGAAAGGGGGAGGGGAGGGGAGGGAAGGGGTATACTGGGTGAAAAGGGTGGGTAGTATGGGAGGGGCAGGGTGCTGCTGGAGGAAAAGGGTGGGAAGGGGGGGAGGGCTGGGGCTGGGGCTAGGCAGGTTGGAGGGGAGGGTAGGTACGGGGAGGGGAGGGAAGGGTAGGGGAGGGGCTGGGTGATAGAATGAGAGAGGGATGCTAGGGGAAAAGGTTGTGCATGGGGAGGGGGCTAATGGGGGAAAAGGGTGGGTAGGGGGAGGGGAGGGGCTGGGGCTGGGCAGGTCGGATGGGAGGGAGGGGAAGGGGAGGGGTGGTGAGGGGTGGGGGGTGGGGGGTGGGGAGAGGAGGATGATGGCAGGAGGGGGGTGCTGGCGGAAGAGGTGGGGCAGGGGGAGGGGAGGGGAGGGGGCTGTTGGGGTGAATGGGTTAGTATGGGGGGATGGCAGGGGGAGGGGGATGCTGGAGGAAAACGGTGGGCAGGGGGGAGGGGAGGGGAGGGTTAGGGGCAAGGCAGGTTGGAGGGGAGGGAAGGGAAGGGGATGGGAGTGGAGGGTAGGTGAGGGGGATGCTGGGTGAAAAGGATGGGCAGAGGGAGGGGGATGCTGGGGGAAAAGGGTGGGCAGGTGGGGAGGGGAGGGCGGGGGCTAGGAAGGTTGGAGGGGATGGCAGGGAAGGGGAGGGGAGGGGAGGGGAGGGTTTGGTAGACGAGGATGATAGCAGGAGGGAGGGGGTGCTGGGGGAAGAGGTTGGGTTGGGGGGAGGAGAGGGGAGGGGGCTGCTGGGGGAACATGTTGGGTAGGGGGAGGGGAGGGGAGGGGCAGGGGGCTACTGGAGGAAAAGGGTGTTCAGGGGGGGAGGGGAAGGGAGAGGCTGGGGCAGGGTAGGTTGGAGGGGAGTGCAGGGAAGGAGTGGGGAGGGGAGGGTAGGAGAGGGGATGGGTGATGGTAGGAGGGAGGGGGCTACTGGGTGAAAAGGTTGGGTAGGGGGGAGGGGAGGAGAAGGGTAGGGGAAGGGCAGGTTGGTATGTTTTCAAATGTATTACATCATGTTTTTAATAACATTTTACCCTGTTGTTGTCAAATTTTTTATGTTTTCCACATTTTTTGGCCAGATTCTCTCTCTATCATTTAATTCAAATGATGTACTACTGTATTTTTAATGTTCTCCAGGTCGATTACTTCTCATGATGTAGTATTAATTTTTTTAATTCACAACTGTTGTTGATCTTGTTTGTGGAATAAATGGGCTATGTAAAATCCACCATCCTTACATATTACAATCCATCACTGGTAGTGGATAACCTATATTTTTTCATGTTGATCATATCCAGTCGAAAAATTAGATACATGTTGATTTCGCATAGGTTTCCATCATTCATTGCACAGGTTGTGTTGAACGAAACATGGAATGTTTTTGGAGAAGATATGTTATAATTGATGGAAGAGCTAGGCAGGGCAGGACAGGAGGGGGAGGGGGTTTCTATGGGAAGGGGCTTGGCAGGGTGGGAGATGAGCTTGGCCCGGGGGGAGTGCTGGGGGAAGGGGCTGTGTAGGGGGGTGATGAGATGGGAGGGGTAGGTGTTGTATGTTTCATTGATTTTTTCCTTTTATTATTTTAAATGTATGTTACTTGGTTGAGAATAAATTTTGAAATCCTGTTCCAATATAATTTATGTGTTCTACTTTTTCTTAGCTGTATAGATTCGTGGTTGAAAATTATTCAGGGAAATAAACATATTGGTTATTATGAAGTTCAACGTGTATTTTCTGATGGGACTTCTCTTCAAGAAAAGGATTGGTCTCTTCTGCTGGGATTTATGATATGAAGTCAGCACAAAATGGTTACTTCTAAAGTGGAATCTCATTTGGTCCAACTTGTGAGTTTTAAACACGGTATATAAAATTCTCCTTGGTTTGAAACTAATATATTTATAAGGTGAGTAATATTGATCATTCATGATGTCCTATTGAAAAAGACCTTTAGGGAGGGTGTCTTCGTTGCATATGCATTTGGTTCTCAAGGTACTATCACCAATAATTGTATCATTTATAATGAATAATGGTCCTTTCCATTTATGAATAAATCCAATGTATTATTAGATATATTTTCATTTCTATACATATTTTCCATCCTTCTAATGGAATTAGGCTCACTTATTGCAAATGTCTTATAAAACTCAACTCTTACTATAAGAAGATTATGAAAATAAAGGTTTATAGTATTTTGATGCATACCATGTAGTCAGAGTTCTCAAAGTAAGTGATTATGAAGTGATACCATGAATAAAGAAAATCATGTCCCTCCATAAATGGTACCTGTTTGGATATTTCATTTGATTCTTTTTGCATGATCACTATGTAATTGATGACAGAGATAGGTTGTACTCTGAAATTTATCCTAAACAATGTAAATAAATTTTCATGCATTCAAGCATAGATGTTATGCTAAATTGATTGTTCTGGTGCAGCAAGAGAGGGATTCAAAAGTTCTTCGTTTGTTTGGATTTTTGAAAACTAGATAAAAAATCCGGGTTTGGGTTCTATAACATATTATTACAATTGAAATTGAACATTATGTAACTATCATTCCTCAAATTCCTAAAATTATTTCACACGCAGTCATTCATTCTATAAAATTTATTCCTTATAGACTATTACATATTATGTAACTTTTTTCCCTCAATATCATTAAATTTTATTTCTCAATTATGTATTTGTAATTTTTTTCAAAAAGACATCTTTTTAACTGAATACAACAACTGAAAATAGGGAAACCGACCAAATGAATTATAATTATTTTGAAATATTACGAAAAATATACATGGGTCATATATGACGTGTACAAGTCAACCCCACCACAATCCGAGGCACAGTGTGGCCGGTATCACTCAAATTGTCTCACTTTTAATTGAAATGGACCGGATTTTAAGTGAAAACAAAACCCGACATACCGAAAACCGACCAAACACATTCAAATTCTTTTTATACTTTATGAAAAGTTTTCGTGGTCATTTTTGACGTGTACGAGTCAACCCCACCTCAATCCTAGGGCTGATGTGGCCGGTACCACTCAAAGTGTCTATCTTTTGTTAAAAATGGATGCACTTTTACGTAAAATAAACCAAATATGGAAAACTAACCAAACACGTTCATATTGTGTTGATACTTTAGTAAAACGATCCATGGGTCATTTGTGACGTGTACGAGTCATCCATGCCTCAATACGAGGCACGGTGTTGCCGACACCACTCAAAGTGTCTCACTTTTCTTTGAAATTGACAACAGTTTAAGTAAAAACAACAACTGACATACGGAAAACGGACAAAATGCATTCCAATTCTGTTGATACATTAGGAAAATTATCCATGGGTCATTTTTGACATGTACAAGTCACCCCCTCCTCAATCTAAAGCACGGTGTGGCCGATACCACTCAAACTGTCTCACTTTTATTTGAATTGGACATGATTTTAAGTGAAAACAATAACCAGCATACAGAAAACCAACCAAAAACATTTTAATTCTGTTGATACTTTAGGAAAAGTTTCCATGGGCCATTTGTGACGTGTACGAGTCAACCCCACCTCAATCTGAGGGCCGGTGTGGCCGGTACCACTAAAAGTGTCTTTCTATTTTTTTTAATGGAGGCAATTTTAATTAAAATAAATGACATATGGAAAACCAACCAAACGAATTTGGTTTTTGTTGATACATTATAAAACCAATCCATGGGTCATTTTTGATGTGTACGTATCATCCCCTCCTCAATCAGAGTCACAGTGTGGCCAGAACCACTCAAAGTATCTCACTTTTCATTGAAATGGAAAGCAGTTTAAGTAAAAACAACAACTGACATACAGAAAACTAACCAAACACATTCAGATTCTTTTGATACTTTAGGACAAGTATCCATGGATAATTTTTGACAACTAAGAGTCAACCTCACCTCAATATGAGGAATGGTGTGGCCGGTACCACTCAAACTGTCTAACTTTTATTTGAAATGGACAAAAGTTTTAGTGAAAACAACTACTAGCATTAGGAAAAGAGATCAAACACATTCAGATTCTCTTGAAACCTTTGGAAAATGATCCATGGGCCATATGTGACGTGAAAGAGTCAACCCCAACTCAAACTGAGGTGTAGAGTGGATGACACCACTCAAAGTCTCTATTTTGTTTCAAAAGGACATCATTTTAAGTGAATACAACTGAAATTTACACTCATCAACGATAGTTACAAACTCTTTTTCATGAGTTGGGTAGTTTCACACATGGAGTCATAAGTGAAGAGACTCCTACGAAAATAAATTTTCACCATAAATTATAAAAAATACATGTTCAATGAAAAATTCATCACAAATCATTACATACCGAAATCTAGGATCAGAAAAAAAAAATGTGATATGAGCCAATTTCAAACTCTTATTCAACTCTAATAGGTATTTATAATACTATTCTGCCCATTAGAATTTGATGTGGATGTGGGGGGGTTGTGCTAGTTGGGGGGTTGTGTAGGGGTGAGGTGAATTACTACCATACAATTGTTTTCATATGAAGGTTGAAATAGGGAATTGTAGTACATGACATGGTTGGATGAGTTTGAAGGTTTTATGTGTTTTTGGGTGATATTTTAGGTGTTTTTTATACTATTTTATGTCTGTATGTAGTTATTGTGATATTTTTTATACAGGTGTATAGTTAAGGGGATACTGGGGGGGGATGCTGTACACCAGTTCTGGAAAATCTCAATACCAACGGTTTTAAACCGTTGGTATAATAGTGCAAGAATTCTGGAAAAACACTATACCAACAGTTCTAAACCATTGGTATAGGTGTTCTGGAATTCTGGAAAAACACAATACCAACAGTTCTAAACAATTGGTATAGGTGTTCTGGAATTCGGAAAAAACACAATACCAACGGTTCTAAACCATTGGTATAGGTGTTCAGGAAAATCACATTACCAACAGTTGAAAATTGATGGTATACATTGGGAGAAATTTAAAAAATCAATATACCAACAGTTTAGATCAAACCTTTGGTATAAGTCATTCCTCATGGCTAAGTACCCAACAGTTTTCCAGCCTATACCATCGGTTTAGAACCATTGGTATAACCTTCTTTTCTGGTAGTGATTCACTCCACAATTGATATGACACCATTTGAAGCTTTTGATGGATGACCATTCCAATCTCCAATGTGATGGACTGGGGTTGGAGAGTTAGCAATTCTCAGACCAGAACATGTGTATAATACAACAGTGATGGTTTAGGTGATTTTTGAGAGGTTGAAGACAGCGCAAGATTGTTAGAAATCATATGCTGATCAATGGAGGAGACCGTAAGAGTTAAATATTGGGGATCACATGTTTGTGAAGGAAACTCCCCATCCTAGTCAATTATGATTTTGTCATGGGTGTAAGCATTATTCCTAGTATGTTTGGCCTTTTGAAATTTTATCTCGTGTTGGAGCTGGGGCATATTGAGTATAACATCCCCTGTAGATGAGTAGGATACATGATTTTTCCATGTATCACAGCTCAATCATTATCTTCATGACGAATCTCACATCATCGATTGGGGGAGAGATCGATGTTGATGATTATTCCACCATTGAGGAGCGACCTATGGAGATCCAAGACCACAATGATAAAGTGTTGTGTGGGCATTCTATCCCCTTAGTTTTTGTCTTTTGGCGACCCAGTGGCATAGAGTGGAGTAACTAGAAACGTGAGTCAGAGATACATGCTCAGTACCAATAGTTGTTTGATGTTGAACTCTTTCGATGTGAAGAATTTTTCTTTGTGGTTATAAAACATTCATGTTTATGAGATGAAATTCTTTTGTTACAATTTTTGGCTTGCTCGGTTTGGAGAGGTATCTTGATTTGTGATTGTTCAGAACATTTTTATTTCCCACTAGGTGGGATTCGAATTATCGAGGAGGAGAATGTTTTGAAAGGTATCTGATGTGATGTCTCTAACCCCTCTGGTCTATTCATTTCTGAAAAACTGGTGTTTCAGTGTTCCGGGAGATCATGGTGGCTTCTCTATGAATAGTTACAATGGAAGACCATTGTGAATAGTGCAACAGTGACATTTTATAAACTGTTCCAATGGTAGACCATTTTGAATAGTTCAACAGTAACCATATGTGAATAGTTCCAATGGTAGGCTATTGTGAATAGTGAAACAATGATCTTCTGTAAATAGTTCCAATGGTAGACCATTATGGACAATGCAATGGTAACCTTATGTGAAAAGTTTCAATGGTAGAATGTTTTGAACAGTGCAATGGTGACCTTTTGTGATCATTTCCAATGGTAAACCATTGTGAACAGTGCTGCGGTAACCATAGGTGAATAGTTCCTAAGTTATACCATTGTGAATAGTTCAACGGCAACCATAGGTGAACAGTTCCAATGGTAGTCCATTGTGAAGAGTGCAATGGTGACCTTTTTTGAATAGTTCCAATGGTAGACCATTGGGAATAGTGCAACGATAACCTTAGGAGAACTTTTCCAAAGGTAGACCATTGTGAACAGTGCAATGGTGATGTTCATGAACAGGGTTTCATGAATGGTGAAGTTCCAATGTTGAGGTTCATGAACAGTGATTCCAGAATGGTATGGTGTACAATGTTTCCATCTTCCTACAGTTTTGCCCCTTTGACATTTCCTTTGACGTAAAATTCATTTAAATCCATCTTTTAAAGGACTCTAAGGCCGTTTCAAAGGCCGTAACTGTGATATTAATTTTTCCTATTTCTCTGGATGATTATACTTGGTCAAACCACGAGGTTTAATGCGATCCTCTTTTAATGGGAAATCAAGCGTATCAAAAACTGTCAATCCATTAAATCATTAAAAGGTACAATATATATTATTCCATTATTCTTTCTCCTTGTTCTCTATTTCAAGAGTCTAAAACATTCCATCATTCCAATAGAAATCGTGAGATCAATCTTCTCCATATGGATTGGTTTCCTCGATGTTATTCTTACTATAAGTGCACCCCCTATTTCGGTTTAACCAAGGAGTATCAATCTATTGTTGATATAAGGTATGTTGTATCCTCATTATTTTGGGGTTCATATTCTCCTCTTTCTCATTTCCATATCATCGTATGTGATCACCGTGCTTCTAATGGAGTTTTATTGGGATTCGGTTGGTGTGGTCATACCGTGGCATCCTCCGATGGATGCAGTTGTCGTGAGAGGAGGCAATCGTGAACTATTGTGTGGAATTTTCACATGTAAAGAACATCAAGAACCATTTGAGGTAGGTGATTCATTGATCCCCTTTTCATATATGTGAAACTGTAGAGTTATCAAGTTTTATCCCACTGGATGATAATGAAAGTTTCATAATATATATTTAAACTGGAAAATAAATTGATATCGATTGAATGCTATTGCCTTTGGTATAGCTAGATAGTGTGATACCAATGCAGTATTGGTTTATCTGTTCGTTCTTGATTGAAATTGGTAATGAACTTAAAAAAGATTTAATTTATAATTTTTTGGATAAAGATAAAGAGGCATGTAAATGAATATAGTTCTTCTGGTTGTTATTTTGAAGTTAATCAAAATGGTGTAGTTAGAATGTTTAATTATTTATGACATATTATTGTTATGTTTCCCAATTTTGGAAGCTATGAATTATAAATCGATTAATCCATGATTAATTATAGAACTGGTGGTTTGATAAAGATAATTCTTATTAGGGTTTTGAGTTACCCTTTTGATTGTTTAAGGGATAAGAGCCAATTGATGTGATTTTTGGTTTCCTACTTCTTGTGTTGGTATGTGAGCCTGGATGGATATTGTGATACGTGGGGTCAGAGAGCATTATTGGTTGTGGTAGAAACTGACATCTAGAGTGGCATAATGCATCGGGGTATGCATGTGGGTGTCAGGGAGGACAACAAGGATGATGGATTGGGTTGGATGTTAATGTTTGATGCTTTTTGTTTCCTTGATTGGTTATATTTTTTACTTTTCTCCACTGCCTAAGGCAGTTTTTCTTTCATACACTTCTTTCGAAAAGTAAATGACGTGAGGTGTATTCCATGTGATTTCCATGTTTAACATCTAAACGGAGAATGGCTCTATGCTATTACTACAGGCAGCAAAGACTCGACGGGTATTACATCTACTCACCGTGATGAGCCCCTTGTTTTTAGTATCATAGAATGATTTTCTATTATTCTTGGGAATGTGGGAAAGTAATTCTATGATGAATAAATGAATAAATGATGTTAACCAATATGGTTTGGTGCTTTTTGGGGTGCAATTATAGGTTGTGATAAGATGGAACAATGTACTTTGGGTGTGATGCTAATGAACTTTAATGTGTGATTTTTATTAGTTATTAATGTTTGAAGAATTAATTGATGTAAATTTAAATAGGTAAATGGAATTAAATAATGTATTAAAGCTTTTTAAAAGGTTGTATGATTATTGGATACCAAGTCTTTAAAGTAGCAGCCCAGCGTCCTAGAGAGGTTAGCTGTAGTTGAGTCTATGAATAGGTTATTCCCATAATGCGGTTCCGAGATACTGTATATCATATAATTTTTGTGTTCATAAATGCTAATATACCCTGTCATTAAAGGCATCTGACACCATGGGTATTCTGAGCCCTAGGGGGTGTTTTCCCCAACATTCTGGTGTGAGGTTAAATAGCTGACTACCCCCTTTGTCCCTACACTCATCTCTTGGTAGTTACTTGTGCTGGTAGGCACGACGGTTATTTTTCCCCATATATGTGTGTAGAGGGCTGTAGTGGCTTTTGGCCATTCATAAACATATATTCTAGATATAGTTTCCCATGGACTGCTATACGTGTATGTGTATAGGCTATGATGGCTTGAGGAGCCTAACTCGGAGTATATGGATTTAATGGCTTGAGGTATAATACTGGATGTCTGATACATGTTACGCGGGATTTGGTGTCTCTAAGAAACAACCTAGTAATATTGATTACATGGACGTAGTGGTTTTGTTGCATGAGGTTCATGTTGTGGTGCTTCATTCAGGTGTCTGCGGGCAAGCCTTTTTTGAGAGAAATGCTTAGGACGTGCGACGTTGGGGAAAAGCAGAAAACCCATCGAGAAGTTGTAGTGGGGTACCCTTGATATTCAATATGTTATTATATACTCTTGTATGAGCTACATGGTGATAGTATAAATTGTGAGGTTGGGAACATAGTATACCTTTTTAGGTGACGAGTTTGTTTCACATGGTGTTCACTGTGCATTACCTTGATTTCTTTAATTTTGCATGAGAGGCTTCGGGGATGATCCTACTATGTATACTGTTATTCTCACCCTATGTATATATAAACTGTTTTTCATGTCACTTCGAGTAAGATGGAGATCAATACGGTTTTTACTAGCTTGCGGTTGCAGGAGCATTTCGAGATTTTGGTTTCTTCTGTTTAACATCATTTTTGGGTACTTGTAGTTTTTCTCCTTCTAGTTTTAGTGGTTTTGCATGCTATTTCATATGTGTACTTAGTATTTCATTCAACTTACTGCTTGAGTTAGAGTTTGTTGGTGTCTATCTTATCTCTCTCTTTTGTCTATGTTATCTAAGGGGGTAATTCCCTCCATCATTGTGTTTGTTATAACCATGGTTCTATTCACCTTCCTAAGGCCTACTAGAGGCAGGACTTGGGGGGTCATTATCTCATTTCTCACATTTTTAGCCAAAAGGGGTACACTTTTTGGGGATGGGGTCGTGACAAACATTGATTTTTACAATTATTAAATTTTAGTAAAAGGTAAATTATAAAATGTCACTTTATATATTTTAATATAATTAACATTTTGTTGTAGGGATAAATATAACATATGTTCATATATATATATGTTTTTTTAATTATAAATGAATTTTGTGTCATCATGATTTCTTTTTAATTTTTAGTGATTAAATATTTATATTAATTTCCTACACAAAGCCAACTATATTCTTGTAAAAGATGTATAAATATAACAGAGAAGTCCTTGACAAAACATAATGTACTATTTTATCCAATTTATAGTTTCCCATAAAATTTACAGATAAATGTTACATATAAGGTATTTATAAAATGATTACATTCAAAAATCCATTCATTTATTATTATTTCCAAATTAAAATAATTTAATATTTCCAAAAAGGAATTTAATGATATTTTATAAATATTAATATTTTATTATATGATTTGAATCCATAAAAACCCAATCATTTAAAATTTTAGTGGAATACGACTAAAAATATAACCCATTGTCCATTTATTAATTAATAAATTACTTTTGTTAACTTTCATTAACATTAATGAGTAGTAAATTGATTTCATTGTAATTTTCAACGACATTAATGGTCATTAAAAAAAGTTATATGTGCAAAAAATAACCAAAGATATGTTTAAAACTTGTTCATTTAGAGGAATAATATTTAAAATCATAGTATCTTATAATTATATCACTTTGGGTCCATAGGTACATGATATATAATTTATATTAATTTATTAATTCATGTAATTATAAGTGTTTCCCTCACTCACTTATAAAAGGGTTCCTCTTCTCATTCATTATTTTTAATGACAGAACAAACATGGTCATTAAATCCACTAATATTGCAATGAATTATTAAATAATATAATTCATCTTATATTCTCTCAAATTTACAATACCTTCATGTTTTAATGTGATAGAATAAAAAAATTATTCTCAAATAAGTTGTAAAACACTTATTCAATAATTTTAAATTTTATTTCTTTTTATACCAACTATAAATAAATGTTTACCATTATAAGATAATTACTTTTGTATCATATATTTTTATTGGATATTGTAACAATGGAAAAATCACCAGACACCTTTTTATAATCCATTGCAAAATTATTATGTCTCTTGTTCATACATATGTTGTATATAATCCATGAAGTGATGCGATTAATTATTTTTCACATTGAGTGGATGGTATTGTAAATATATATAATGAATATATATGTTATTGAGATAACTATAATTATTATGAAAATGTTATATATTATTTAAATAACATTCATTCTATACATCCTAAAGGGAAAGACACTCGTGCATATATATAGACTATCTTATCAACAAATTGAAGTGATACAATATTTATCACTATATTATATTAGATTTTTTATAGTATATATAATAAATTCAATTATAGTGACTAAAGTTCTAAATTATGTGGGGTTATGGAACAATGTTAAATGAATAAGGATCGACACTATCGAACCAAAACATGCATGAAATAAAAAGTAGTTATAATTTAAAATATTGATTTTAATAACAAATTATTAGTAAATGAGTTTATAATTTAATATTTTATTAATATATTAGGTCCAATATATAATTATTATCCTACAATAAGTTTATAATAAATTATAATATTTTACGTGATGTTCTAAATCGATTGATTAAAGATTTTCCATGGGGTATGGGAATTTGATTGTAATCCAATTTCTATCTAGATGTGTTAAACATGAAATTTACATTGATGAAAATATATGATCGATATATTCAAAAAATAAATTCAATATTATTATCCTATATATATTTCTATAGAATTTTATTTCACCTTTCATTTTCTTCACGTTATATACTCCTATGAAAAAAAATTTATATAAAACCTACTATATTTCACAATATCATCGATATTATGTTTCACCCATGGCCATGTTTCCATTTATTTTTCCTAATAAATGTTTTTGACTATTCAATAATTATTTTTTAAAAATATTAATTTCTAATTTTTTAATTTCATAATTTCTTTTGGAATTATAATTTTATAGGATTAATTATGACTATTTAAATTTTATATATTATTTGTAATGATTATTTTATTAAATTTATATAGAACTAATGAAATTTCCCACTATCATGGATGTTTAATGATTTGAACCATCCACTACATGTTTCAATTTTTATATAAGGAAATTCTTTTACTTAATGTTTCAAAAATATTTAAATTTATATAAAACTCGATCAAAAAATAAATGGGTTTTATTCTCTGTTATATTCAATGAACATAGAAACTAATTTCCATATTTGATAACATAATTTGTTGTAAATTATAAATTAATATATTTTTGATCTCATGATAACTTCATTATTTATTATCTAGTTTTTTATTATTGTGATGATGAAATCTTTATGAAAACCATTTTATCTTGGGGTAAGCTTGGATTAATGTTCCATATTTTAATGATTCCAATATTCATTGCATGATTTGTGAAATTATGACATGATAAATGTTTAATGATATTTTAGGTATCTTATTTAGGGATTTAATTATTTGATGGGTGTTCAAAAAATTATATATCCCTCTAATCCATCGGTTAATGATTTATATATTTTTATATAATTATGTTATGTTAGTTGAGGTTCATTATCAAATATGGAAAATATATGATGATGCTATATATATTTTGATATAAGTAGGTTTTAATGCCTAATCATCCATGATTAGATGGTATTTGTAAATAACCATGACATATGAAATTGTTTCTAAACCAATGATGGAGATACAATTTTGTGAAATGAAATTATTATTATAATCTAAACATATTGGTCATGAATGATTTATGATGGATTATCACTATTAGGATTCATATAAATTGAAATTAAAAGGTTTTCTTTAATGAATTATTTGTATGAGCTATGACATATTGAGTATTAACATCATATTTTTTTGATGATATTATAACCTAATATGTATATTTTGAATTAAAATGGTTATATTCTTTTTATATTTGTCTTTATTAATTATTAATCATCTAATCTCAACCGTTCATCTATTTCATTTCCACGATTGATGATGATTGGTTTTAAGATGGGTACGTTAAGATGGGTAAAATGTGAGAAGAAAGTTATGGGAAAGATGTAAAATGATCCTAATTATGATATATATGTATCTATCCTCCAAATATTTGAAAACATTACAATTAATTCATGTATTATAATTCTACATATTTATTATTAATCCATAAATGTGTAATATTAAAAAATATTTTTGTTGGGATTGTGTAGGTGGTCTCATAGTTGGCTTTTGTCAGAATAGTGTAGGTTGGTATTGGATAAATTTGATAACAATCATGGGGGAATAATCTAGTATAATATGAAATCATAATATATTCGTAGGATATATATTATATTGGGTCTCCATATAACTATTGTTGCTAACTATATAATTTATGGATTTAGTAAATGTATTGAAAAAGTTCACAACATTCAAATAATGAATGTGATGGAAGATGAAAATGTTTTCCACTTCAGAAACTAATTGATAATATATATGGGATACATAATCTTGTGGGTTTCCCCATGAAAATTTAATACAGAATGAATGATGTTAAGACTTTAAGTTATAAAATGAGGGAAAAATTTACTATTATGTATTTCACTGGGAATCGACTAACATAATTTAAGGAGACTTCTAATCCAATAGTTTATATGAGATGGATTATAACCATTGATAAAAATAATTTTTTATTTTATTTTGAGATCATTGAATATTTGACTCATTCTTTGATCCTTTATAAGGTTAATATGATAATTAATGGAATACTGATAAAAATATTAAGAGGGATGAAGAAAACGAGTCCATTTAATCATATGATATTTAGTTGATGGTAATATTATGTAATCAAATCATATTCTATATAAAAAAATGATGATGTAATATGTTCCGATTTAGCATATTCATGATGAGTGCTTTGGAACGTTTGAAGAGAGTTTTAAAATATTTTCTATCGTTGATTCACTCTTAGTATTCACCTTTTAAATAAAAAACGACTAAATAATTTCTAGAATAAAGACATGTATCGTAAAATTAAGGTACTTTTATAGAAATAAATAAATTATTTGAAAATAATTCATTTTTGTAAATAGAATTAATGATTCCAGCAATTATCATGGTTTTGATAAGAACAATATGATAGAGTTTAATGAAAAAACAAATAAATAATATTGGTAAAATAAATTCCATCCACCTATAAAGATAAAATTTGGGATGAAATATCATTGGAATTACATTAATAAATATAAGATGTGTAATAAATTTCGAATTTCTGGTCATAAAACCTAGGAATTTTGAATGTCAATGATGATGAAAGTCGATAAAATTTAGGATTGTATGATTCCAAATAATACATTATCCATTCTAAAATTATTAAAATGCTAGGATTATGGGAGTTAATTCAAAAATGGTACAATACATACAATTTTTTTTTGAAGGATTCAAATAATAAACATCTTAATACCTAAAAACATGGGATATCTCATGAAAACATGACTACATAAGTGGGTTTTGAGAATGATGCGGGGAAAAGTACAGTTATAATACAAAATATAAAAATTAAGTTTTTATTTAATTCTAGATATACTAAATAAATAATTATTATAAAATTTTTAAAGGGATTCTAATCACTACCACAATTATTTGATATTGAGTAACTTATGAAAACTCATAATGTTAATATGAAAACATTTGAAATATATAGTTACTATCAAATATATATTTCTCGAAATGTTCATTCAGAAAATAGTTTCAATATCCCCTCAATTGAATTTAATATGATTCATGGAAATGATTCATTTTCGTTAAATGGATTTAAAATCAATTAATGTTTAAAAGAACTCATATTTCAAAATTTAAATGAAGCTATGATCCTTTATTAGGGTGGGGATTAATACAAATATCAAATGGAAATTAATTCAATATTTTTTTTATTAATTATTATCCACGAGGGTTTTATATTTTATATGGTTGGTTTGCAACATAACACTGAGGATACACTTATTGTACTGTTTTTTTTAATGTCCATCCATAAAAATTTCATAGTATTACCATGAATCATGTTTTTGAATTTTCAATTGAACTCATATCTTCTTATAAACATGATTAGATGTATCCTAATATAATTTACCCAATTTAAATATAGGAATTAACAAATAATCTGCAAGGGAATATTTTTAATGGCAATATATTACCTAGTGAAATAGAATGGGGTTAACCTGTTCCTTTTTGAAAAAATATTGATAGGTTTTTGAATCATTTCATGGATTATTGGGTTCTAAAAAAGTACAATATTAAGAAAAACTAACTTATACACTATTTCAATGATTTTGTTTGTAGAATTATAATGATATAAAAATATTTCCAAAATTTAACTTCATTCTAGATAACATTAGTTGAGGGTTAAGAAGGAGGAAATTATAGAAACAATCTTCCATATTTATTATGGAAATTTTGAATTTATATTGATTCCATTACTAATTATGAGTTAAATTATAATATTAAAATATTTAATGAAATGTTTTTTAGAGAATAACTCAACCAGTATATAGTGTATTTTGAAATGATATAATTTTTTTCCATGGATTTAGGAGAAAATGTAGATCGAATGAAAAAATTACTGAATATCTATGGGAATAAAAATTAAGAATAAACATTTAACAATTTTAAATCTTGGATTCTGAAAGATTCATTCTAGGGTCATATAATCTCATGTTTGGGTATTTTTTTGAATTCATCGAGGAAGAATTATACTGATAATTGGACCAAACAAGTCATTATTTCTGAAATATATATTTATTAGGTGTTAAAATTATATTACATAAGAGGTGTGATTCATTTTGATGACAATATATTCCACTCACAAGGGGGACTCAAAATATGGTTATGACCTTGTGTGTTGATAAATATGAATAAAATTTTATGGAACAAAATATGTGGTTGTTAATTGAAAATATACCAAAACTACAGTATTAGTGATACAATTTTCTAATAAATACTTATGATTCAATTAATGGAGTGGAATGTTTCCTTCTAAATAGTGAAATTGTGATACCATATGCCTCACACCAATAGAAAAAGGACTGTCCAAATTTCCCGAATCAGGATTTGGAGGTGGAGGCTCTAAATATTTTACTATTGATATTATGGAATTATTATTAATGTGAAATTATTGGTATATTTATAGTCAATAGATAATTAATGTATATCTTCAATTATATATGGATTATTAAATTCCAAATAAATTAGTTTAATTTGATTAATTATTATAAATACGAAATAAATTACCACAATATAATGGAGAACAATGTGGCTAATTCATTGAGCGATAATGTACATACACGTTTATCCATGATGAAGAATGAATGAAATCGAATACTAATTAATTTTTATAATATCGAAAGGTAAATATTATTGAATGTGGTTCGATCGTATCATTCATTGACAAATGTTCAACCACACATCCAAGTGAATTAAATGGGGAATAAAGGAAGATGTCAGGATGTTGATGAATGTTAGGGGAGTTATTAATTTAAAACTAGATAATGACAGAATGATATGATTTATGAGTATAATATGCATCACATATGTACTATAATTAAATATTCATCTCATAGATGAGGGGCATATGCCAAACTTTTTTATTCATAATGGATGTAAAATTATGTATATTGATATGAAAGAATATATATTTTTTTACAAAAAATTAAAAGTGGTGTCACAGAGTATATATCATTATGACTAGTATGATATAATTTTATGGTTAAGAGATATAATTATATGGGGTTTAAAAAATGTTACCACAATGAAATGGAATTGTGTAAACATTTATGATTATTTCATCGTCAAACACCAAACATCTAACGATATCAATGATTCTTGGATTTTAAATGAATATTATATGATGTTAACATAGTTTATTTAAAATAAATTAAATTTAATTCTTTCTTTATTTTAAATTTTATATGTTTGATATGTGGTGAGATTCCTTGAATTACCACATTCTATTCTATCTGATTCTGATCAATGGTTTTCATCAATGCTCTAATGTGTTGTCATAAAACCTTGATATTAGAGTTGTGCTTCAATACTAAATATCATCCTAAGATATATTTTTAATCTATGAGAACTATTAAATACCTATAGGATATGTTGAGAAAATTTTATCTGGGATCAAAATATTATTGTGACAAATACATTTCCTTAAAAAAGTATTCACATAATAATATATTTCACTGAAGATTTTATACATCTTTTTATGAAAAACTCTATGTTAGGATTTAAAAACACCTATTTTTTTGGATTATTTTCAGAGAATGAAATTTATTGGTACTTGAGATATAATTAAATATGAAAATATAGGCCCATTCACTAGTAATTAAGGGAATATCAATGTTGATAGAGAAGTTATACTAAGAATACTCAACTGGATAATGTGTTTGAAATTTATGAAAATATTTTCTTTTGAATTTTCAAATGTAATAAGGTTATTAGATTCTTTGTTATTAGAATTTTTATCCATATTTACATTATCCAAATTAATATTTTTTATAGAGAAGATATTGTTGCTTCATGATTAGCTCTCCACCCGAACATATATTATGGTCACGATGTGTTCTAGGTAACTCTCTTGAGGAATTATATACCTTACCCATCCCATGTACAAAACATGTATTCCATACCATTGATCTAAGATATATCTTATGAGTAAAAATAGGGATACATTTTTTATTATAAATATAATGTGTGATGAAACAATATCAATCACTATAACAATATTTTACCATGAAACAAAAAATTTGAGGAATCTACCTAGGAACTCTAGTATGTGAAGTAACTGACATACCATAATTTTTTGTATTATACATATATAATGTAAACGGTTAAAATCATTTTAATGTGGATATAATGTAACTCCTTTGTATTTGATGATACAATTCCCATTAAATAAATTTTAATTCTATTTTTCTTTCTCTATGTGAAACATCGATGAAAAAAACATTGTTATACTATTAAAATTTTATTATTTAATGTGAGTGTCGTTATATATAAATTATACATGAAGATATGAAAAATATTAAGTTCAATATTTATCATATATAAATTAAATAACAGATACATTTTATTTAAATAATTCTAATGATAAAACCAATCAATTTTTAGTATATTAGAACTTTTTTAATAAAAATGCATTCATTAATAAATAGTTTTATTTATTTTAATGACATAAAATTATAATTAATTCATATAAAAAATAAATATTTAATTTCTTAAATATAGAATAATTTTAAAAATTTCACATTAGAAATATCTTAGGGTCAATTTATTGGATATTTCTGAAAATATTGATTTTCTAGTCAATGGAGATAAATATTGATATTTATTGAAAAATTAATTTTTCATTCATGAATTTTTAATGATATATTTTATTTAATGGTTTAAATAAATGATAATTATATTATACTTTTAATTATCTATGTTTTCATTTGAAAAAAAAAATTCAACGACTTTGGTAATAATCATCATTATAAATAAGAATGTAATTTTGAAAAAAAAAATTGGCCTTTATATCTAAAATTAGTGTTATCCAATTATTGAGATTTAATATTGATAAAATGATTATATATTTATAATTATGAGTTATAAATGTTCAAAATATATTAATTTTCTTCCAAATTAATTATAACATTAATAATTTATTATGACAATTGTAAAGGGAAAATGTGTTAATTAAGGATAAAAAGGGTGTGATTAGGCATGAAATTCATTAAAAAACGTTAATTTTAATCATTATATTATTCTATTTCATACATGATAATATAAATATCATAAATTTAAACTTTTCTTCTCCATAAAACTGTTATTTTTTTATTTACAATATTTAACTAAAAGATGAATTCCAAAATGGCTGAATAATGATTTTATAAAGAATAATTCTTTTTAATAGAATAAATATTATTATTTTTTGAAATAAATGTTTTTAAAAATCAATGACCGTTTTGATCATTTTAAATTATTTAAATTATTATTTATAAAAATTATTACTTTAAAATATTATGAAACACTAACATTGTATATGTGATATTATTATAAAAATAAACTAAACCAATTTTAAAAATATAGAGTTAATTATTTTTTGAGATTGTTATAGTTTAAAATGATGTTAATAGAGAAATATAATATTTTATTGGATTTGAAATTTTTTCTGTTTCAAATACATTCACTAACTTATTATTTGAATGTAAAATTTCAAGAATAGAACCAAAAATGACACTAACAATATTTTTTAATAAATAGTATCTTATCAAATGATTTGAAATTAATAAAAATAATAACATCATTGAATTAAATTATTTGTTCTTGAATATATCAATAATGTTACATTTATGAGTTTACTTCTAGTTTATGGTATCATTGGTAACCAATAATATATATATATATATATATAACTATTATATTGTGATAACTATAAACTGGTTTAATGGGGTTAAAACATACAGATAAGGGTAAAACATAACCAATTTTTTTTTTCAAACATCAATTTTTTGGAGAATTTAATCATCATATTATATTTTATTTATATAAATTTAGAGATTTTTTCTAATAATATTAAATTAATAATGTCAATAATTCCAAGAGTTCTCCTCCCATAACATGTAAAATTGGGCAACCTCTCATTCATTATTGATAATTCTTGAACCATATATATTGAAAATTTAATACATTAAATTCATCTTATACTAAATAATAACATCTTACACTCGGAATTCATTCTAAAATAAATCATTTTAAGGCATAACTTATTGTCCATAAGATTAATTCTCAACAATGATATAAAACTCTTAACTGACTATATTCACTTTTATATAATGTTATACATACAATAAATATATGGTAAACTTTATAAATTATTATGTATATTAACATTAATATATAGATTTTTTTATAATGATTTAACAAAAATTATCCACCTTTTTCTCAGACATTGGAATATGATAACATCACTTATGAACATATGTGGAATACCACATACACGAAGAAATTTAAATCGTTTTTCATTTCCTCTTTTAGTTTACAGTAATAAGGAAAGAGATATTTAATAAACATGAAAAATAACATATAATAATGATTTTTGAGAGTATAATTTCTATTTAAATTTCTTTATCTCCACAAATCAAAAATCTAAAATGTCATTCATGTTTATATATATACTAACATCTATATTAAGTGAGCTAATTCATTTTTATCACTATTTTTTATAGACAAATAATATATATAATGGTATCAAATGATACAAATGAATTGATTAATATTATGGATATGATTGAACATTGACCTAATTATTAGTATTAATACTACTAAATATAATGAGTCATGAATAACAAAGCATTTCCCACCTGGAATATTGATTTTGAGGACAAATTTTTAATAAAATGGTGAAAATGTAATATAGTTAAATTATATTTTCTATATTATATAAGGTTATTGTTCTTCAATGTATGTATAATAAATCTATTTTTATTATAAAGATGGAATATTTCAATAAATGAATGGAAAGAATTCACAGATTCATATTTCAATCCCATTATAAACAAAATTATATGTTATGTAATTTTCCATCAAGGAAGTATTATAAATCTAATTTGAGAAGAAAATGACTGTTTTTTTAAATTCCATCAGAAAACATATTATTCAATGTCTATATTTTCCTTAAAAATATATCAATAATTATTCTGATTATTCTCCAATATTTGTTAAATTAAATTTTATTGTGGTATTAATTTATATATTAATTAATCTATTTAATTTTATGCTCATTTTTTAAATGATGTATTTAAAATCTTTTTCAGAAACTTTTAATGGAAAATTTGTTATAACGTCAATGGAATGAATACTATGATATATGGTATGTGTCCCTATAATAATGCTATGAGGTTCACTAGATATAAGTAATTGAGAAGTGAATTCCCATGTAAAATAAATTTTTTGTCTACTATGATTCATCGTTTAGGCTCTTGAAATGGTCAGATTTGGTTTTGTGGATGGGTGGTATGATTGAATGTAAGGATTTAAAGAATTTAACAATAAAATTTTAAATGTAATATATTTTCAAATTCAGATAGTTTTTATTAAACCATTAATTATTTTCAGATGTATTTATAATGATTGGATATTGTTATAGAAACCCTTGTTGGTGGCATATTGAGTTGTACCGACACCCTACTGTGGAGGAAATGGAACATCGTTACCCACAAAGATGCAATTTTTTATCTAGAACTGGTTCAGGATTAAGAAATTGTGTTTTTTTATGCCTAGCATAATGTTTTAGAGCATTGTATGTCAAAATTTTGTTATACTACGCACCATGTAAGGTGTTATCATTGGTCTTATAATTTGGGACATATTTTATCACTAAATGTAATATAGAATTTTCATATAATAATTCTATTATAGTTATTTTTTTCTATCTCTGTTTTTTATATTTATTGGTGATTGGTTAATGTAATCACTTATAACTATTTATATCATCTCTACTATAGAATTTACTCGAATAAGTGTGTATTGTCTCTACAATAATTCTCTAAAGACCATAACTATGAATCAGAATACTTTGGTGTAATTGAATGTATTCCAGAGGTCATGTGGTGATCTAACTCAGAGCATCTGTTTAGTGGCTATCTAGTTCGGATGCTAAAACATCTAACTCAAAATGTGTAGGCAAACACCTTCTCACTAGATGTGAGTCGTAATAACACCTACTCATTTGGGGTTAAGTCACACAATATGATATCTATTTACATTTCATATAACATATCATCATTGACATATCTCCTCTAACTCAATGTGTAACACAGTGAATGATCTTCCTCCAGGTCAATCTAGACATCTAGATTTCATAAAACCTCACAGATGAAATTCAAAACAATAACTTATATCTCATGATATGGTTCTCATAAAACCTTTTATCTTAGGGTTTGGCGATCTAGTTTGTTATTTTATATAACACACATAGAACTAACACACACATAAAAACATTACTAGTTATTGGAAACCAACATATAATATCACTATCTCATCAATAAGATTCTAGGTTCGTAAATTCAAGACTGATTTCTCAAACGTGTATCATCATATACTTATTTTCATAATATATTTCCAACAAAACCATATCAATCACATATGTAAATTATGTAAATCGTATTAAAATTATATTCTTACCAATAAGTTAATAATATAGGGTTGTTATACCCGACCAAGGCTCAATTCATCAACACAAATCCGCAATCATCATCTCATTTTGATTTCCCATGCCACAGACACTACCAAATCCTACACTCAAGAGGCCAGTCCAATCCTCACGAAAACCCAATATCCCATCATAAATATGGGTTCTATCTCTCAATTCTCATCAAAACACTATCAAAAACATCATTTGGTGGAAAATATTTTCATCAAAATACATCAATCCCTAGAGAAAAAACCATATTCATAGAATATTATTATCTTCTACTCGACACATATTATGGGTTTCCCTATAATTTGTGAGTTTTATGGTTTCCTCGCCCATAGAAACTATTTATAAGTAATTAATGCATACATATTATTACTTAAAAACCAACTCATAGACTATTCAAGCATAATCTCCCAAACCAATAACTTCAAGATATCTCTTATAACCAAACACACATCATTGCAACCATGGATATGGTGCTTTTCAACATCCATTATACAATAGGCCCACGATAAACTTTCTCCAACTCCATGATGATCAATTCCACCCTGTAAAATTACATTGGATAATTTATATATATATTCATTTACCTTACCCCATGTATTCTTGTATGAGTGAATAATCACTAGTCAAAATGCATGTAATTTCATATTTTACTGGCCACATAGCACCAGTATAGAGTTAACATTCCCTATATTATTATCTATTATTTATCTATGCCTTCACGCGCTGTAACCAAGTAATCATAATAAACCTAAAATTTGTATAAAAATATAAAAATCATATTAATTAATTATGTAGTTTATAATTAATTATCATGTTCATTTAATATATATATATATATATATATATTATAAAAAACCCAAGTGGTATACAATCATCATAACCATATGAAATATAATACCTAGAATTAAATGGTGAGATATGACATGATTTTATCCACCCAGGATAATCCCCATCCACCGCACACACAAAAAGCCATCAGTTGGGATAATTCAACCCTACATTTTATGGAATCATTACGCATCTCTGATTGAAAAAACATGAAAAATAAAAAGGATAACAATGTGTTAGAATAAAAAAAATTAAATGATGGAATAAACTATCTCCAATTCACAATTCAATAATATATGAACAACCCATCCGCATGTATATCGAAAGGAGGATGGAGGAGGATCCATATGTAATTGATCGATACATACTCTTTCCCTCTATATCAAAATGAGTGTGATATAAAGAACATACTTCAATACCCCCATTAAAAATAGTGAAAGAACGTGACATGAAAAAATCATAAGAATAATTATATAATTTGGAAAAACGTTCAATACATGCTAACTATTTATAATGACGTGTAATAACTCCCACATCAAGAACATCGAACCTAAAACATTATTCCTCGTTGTGTGATGTCCCAATTCATGGTGTGACTAAATTCCTCATAGCTTTTTATCACTATTATCTTTTAAAATAGTTTGTATTAATAAAATTAATATGTTTAAAATCATTTGAACAACAAGACACCAAAATCAATGGAATAATTTTTCTCTAAACAATAGGGTGAAATAAATTATTCATATTATAATTAAAATTTATTAAATAAATGAATTTGTTAAAAATGATAAATTTTTTTAATTAAATTCCATTAATTCTTGAGAAACATTTTTTCAATTTTACATTTAAATTTTTAATTTTTTTAGTAACCTAAAAATATTAAGGAATAATATATATGAAAATTATTATGAAAGATTACATAATAATTAATAAAATCAATAAATGATATCCATGGAATGATTATATAATTTTAATGAATAATTGTCTAATAATTATTTTTTAAATGAATTTTTTTCTTTTATAAGAATTTTAATATCATATATGACTTGTTGAAATATAATTTTTTAATATTTATTGTATAGAAATGTTGAAAAAGTATTTTTTATATATTAAAAATAAATTACCATTGTTATACTAATTTTCTAATGGTTAGAAAATAAGATAAAGTCAATTGATATTAAAATGGAGAGACATTATTCGTATAATAATTACTCTTTATCCAATGTTTATTATTATAATAAATTAAATTAATCACTATTGATAAATATTTTAATGGAATATGTACATAAAATATTGAATATATTAAATTTGAATAAATCTATTCATTTTTATTTTGATTGGAATGATTATAAAATCATGTTTGTTCTTAAAGATATATTTTTCTAAAAATATTTTTTTATTTTGTACAGAGATATTATTATTTATTCTGACAACCATTAGAAAATTAATGTAATAAAAGTTTTTCCATATTTGGAATTATCATGTGTAAATTTTTTATAAGGTGTAAATTATTTTTTATTAAAAATATGTTACAATTGTTAAATGTTTTGATATCATGTTAGATATTTAAATGGGTTAAATGATGGGATCCACCTTATAATATACCAAAAATATTATATTAATCTGATTTACGGATTTTATTAAGACCTAACATCAACTGATCAGAAAAATTGCAATTATATGGATCATCATTCCCAAAAGTGTAAAATTATTTTTTATTAATGTTAACAGTTTGAATAGTGATTAACCTCCCCTGAATTCTATAAGGGATCATCCTATACACACTTATACACAAACATTCATAAGAATATCATGATCATACTCATCCAAAATCACTTCTTAACTCCCTTATACATATCATATATGTTCTAGTATCACTAAAAGTCCAAATTAATATGCCATTATTTTTAATCCAAATTGGGAATCCAAAAAGAGAGCATTTTATAGCATGTATAAATCTTGTGAAGACTATAACGAAGGATTTTGATAATAACCCCAGTTATTATCAATATTGTTTCTATTATGTTATCCATTATAGTAAATTTTGCATTATTTATATCCAAAACAACAAATTTTTTCTTCTACTATTGTAATTTCTATGGTTTTATTTATTTTTTTATTTTACCTCATCATTTTTCTGTCATAACTTCTAGAATAATATTTTTTTTTAAAATTATACCTTATTTATATTATTCTATCATGAATATTTCAATCCTATATCCATTTCATTATATTGTTTTATTAGTGTTTTTATATAAAAATTTATTAATAATGGTCTTACTTAGTACATTTTCCTTTCTTCAGATATGGTTTAAGGAAATATTCATCAATTTTTTCCCATTAAAACATTTTCTTTATTTTTTAAAATCCATGAAATTAATTGCTAAATTTAATTTATACATTATGTATGAATATTCTCATTTTCATATCCATTATTAAACATGAAAATTAATTAAAATTTATCATTATTTTTTTAAAGAAATATATATTATAATTGTTCTTGTAATTAGTAGTTTTTACATGTTTTAAAGTGAAAATTATATTTCTTCAGGTTTTTTAAACCATATTTCTAATTCACTAATATATTAAATTTGAAACTTTTTCCAAATGGTTTAATTATTATAATGATTCCCTAATGATATGATCATATAAATCATACATTTTCATTCAATAGATGGATCATTATTATGATGTTTAAGATTGTTTTCATGAAACCATTTTACATCCCATTGATAAATTATACTACGAGGAAATGATTAGTGTAATTTTGATATTGTATCACACACACAGACACATATTGTTTATATTATGTTAATGGTTGAAAAAATAGTATATATATCATTAATGGTTAAGGTAATTATAAATGTTTTATTATATAATATGAATGGGAATATAGAGTAAAAAAATCATATATAAGACCCAATATACTATGTTTATTAGAATGAACAGTGAAAAAATTGGGACTCTTTCTACTACCTTTTTTATTGTTGGATTAGATAACTGATTAAACAATTTATTTTCCACATTAATATGTATTCAAAAATAATATTTATTATTCTTATGATTTATTCTCAAGTCTCAATATTGATTATTGGCGATTTATAACTCTTATAAAAAAGGATATTAATATTAAAAAAATTTATTACATTATTTATATATTTTTATTATACCTTGTTTGAAATTATTTCAGATTTTTTTTTCATTTTCAAATACCTTTGTAATTTTTTATTATTACATATTATCATCGATTGTAATCTCAAATGATTACCAAAACTATGAACCAGTTATCACTAATTAATTATTTCAATTTTCCTTATATATAAAAAAAAATTTATATATAAAATGAATAATAAGTATACTATTTTAGAAGAAAATTTTGGTAGATTTTGAATATCTTTTCAATAATTAGTTCAATACTAATCATTATTCTAATGAAACTAAAATTTTATGGTCACTATGCATGAATTATTTTGTAATTTTAATTAATATTAATCTAAAATGATTTATTTATTATATAAGTGTAGTATGGTTTACACAAGTGTAATTAAAATAAATTTTACTTCTTTTGTGAGAATATATTATGAAAAATGGGAAGATAAAACCCAATGAATACGAACAATAAGAAATGTGATATGTGATGAACCTAAAATGTAATTTATTGTAAAGAATGTGGTTAATTTTGGACATCATTGGAATGGTTTTCATTATCATATATTTTATCTCTATGATTATTTATTTTTTCTATTGAATCTATGATTTTGGGGTCTAGTCAATTGTTCAAACTAGGGGTAATTTTAAGATTAAATAATGTGAAGCCCAATGCAATGAATATAAACATGAGAAACTAAATTTTCTAAATCACCAATATATAAATGTTGAACTAATATTATTATGATATAAATAATAATCTGATCCATGATGATCTCCCAAACAATGAGAGACAGAATCATCTTTGTATCATGTCATTTATATGAAAATTCCCACCATTCAACTATGGGTCTTCTAATCCACATATTTCAGTGCAATGGTTGAATGCTATAAAAAACAATTTATGTTCTCTATTGCTATTAACATGGGTTATTTTTTATCTATATCATTATGAAGGAAAAAATAGTAAATGGAGAAATCTAATCAAGACTATGGGCTATCTTAAATAAAATGATTTCATGAAAAGGGAAGATATTATCATGTTAATTTTTCGTAATTATTTTTTTGAACTCATTCGACTCAAATTATAAGAAATGTAATTTAGATTAAAGTAATATATTATGAATACATTGGTAAATAGTTGGAAATATTCAATGGGATTTCAATATATTCTTTTGGTTATATCATCAACCATAAATGAAAAATTGATCATTTATTTTATCTTTAAAAACCATCTATAAAAAAGGAATTGGAAATAAGGGACATTGATATAAATTCATATATCATTCTATATACTCTCATTAAGTAAATATAGGGTATAAGATATTATTTTTATCTCAAGTATTTCGGTATTATATTTGAAAGGTATATTATTAAGTAAATAAAATTATTTATATCCCAGTATGAGAGAAATTTAAACTCCCTTTATTTTAAAAACATTGAGTGAATCTTGATGGAAATTTCCTTCACGAAATATGTAAATGTTTCCTGTGTCGAAAAAGAGGCCATTATGAAAATTAATGTATAATAAACATGAATAAAATAATAAATAATAATTATAATGACCCAAAAATGTCACACCCGTACTTCATTGAAATAATTTTATGTAGTAAGAAAATTGTGCAAACCTATATGAATGTAATTTTATTAAATGAAAAAGTAAAACAATATAGGAGAAAATACAAACAAGAAACACCAAACAACCATAATGTATGGATAAAATGATAAGGAAACCAAATCAACAAATAAAACCCATTGAAATAAGATGGGCTCTGGAAGACAAGAAGAAGTTGCCACACAAGGAATCCAGCCATAGAAGGCATCAGGACACCCTCGGTATAAGCATTATCGTTTCCACATGAAAGACTCAAAAACCAATCAACGAAGACACCTACACGCCCCCATCAAAGGTAGCAATATACTTTTTTAGATCAGAACTCCTAACACGATATAATAGAGCTTCTAAAAATAGAAATCAAAGCAACCCACTCTAGGCCTCCATTCCATGAAAGAATCCTCGAAAAAATATGCAATAAAAAAGAAAACAGAGCAGAAAAAATAGAGAAAAAGAAGGTTTGCTAATTCATACCAGTAGAAAATTAAAATAAAAACACTCCAATGAATAAAAAATAATAAAACTGAGAAAACAAACCCCAATGAAATAATGCATAACACAATGATGAAAAAAACCATACAAAACAGCCTCAAAGATAGATAAGAGACTGCATAAAGAAGCCTAAAAATTGGAGTCATGTCAGAATCCTTATTACGAAAAAGAATGATATCATCACGAAAATGATCATACAAAACAAAATCTACTCCATTAATACCATTATTTGATAGTAATCAGAAATATAATTGTATTCCCTATAAACGTGAGTGACAATATGATTCAATGAAAATAGAGTCTACAAAAAAATAATCCAATGATTAGTTAGCTTCCAAGAAAAGTGGGAATGACCCATCCTCATGGAAGAAACGAAAACATTAGAATCACTTTTCATCCATAAATTATCCCATCCACGATTCCCAGCTAGATCCAAAACAATTATAATGCCAATCATTTCAGTCTCAAGTGAAGAGGAAAATCCACAAGTACCTAGAAAACATCCAAGGACATCCCCTTTATGTTTTCTGAAAATATCACCATAACCAAGAAGTCCCAGACTACCCGTAGAGGCACCGTCTGATTTATCCTTTAACCATACAAAAAGAGTTTCCTTCCAAAGAACCTCAAAGTACCACGCAGAGGAATAATGTTTCCCTTATCACCTATCTGGTTCATACAAGACAAATCATGAATGGTGTTGAAGCAAAAATGCTTCATTGGAATATTAATATTATGCATAGCAGAAAAAATGGCCGATAAAACCCCACTTTCCGAGACGGAAAAATTATCATGAATCAACTTATTACGATCAAAAAATAAATAAATGAAGGAGTTCAGTAGCAGTGACCCTAAAATGTTCCATCAATTGAGGAGAAAGCAAAATAGAATGCCAGACTTGAAGGAAATAATGAATTGAAGACATATCAGGCATATGGATTTCAAAAATATAAAAAACAACCATCCACATTGAACATGCATTAAAACAACTTAGAAACAAATGATCAATATATTCCCTATGTTTATGATAAAACACACATGACAAACAAAGAGTGATGCCACACTTTTTAAGGAAACAATCAGTAGGAATATTCCTTTGATCCAGTATCCAAGAAAATTTGTTCCGAGAAGGCCTAATAAAGTTTATATAAAGATCTAAAATCCACTTAAAACCTAAATTACAAGATAAAAAATGACTATAAATTTTCTTAGAAGTCAGAAGGCCATTTATTTCATGTTCCCAAACCCAAAAATCCTCTGTGTTAGTGAAGCAATAACTATAAAAATAGTAACAACACTATAAGGGAAACCCCCATAATATCAAGATAATATTTAATCGTATCATCCAAATCAACAATAAAGTCATCATTCATCAAGGAATCACCTAGGGGAGAGCCAGTCCAATTGGCGTTCTAAAAGGATAAAGATGACATCCTTGAAACAAGACATCTGGAATGAAAGTATAAGGAAGAAAAAATGAATTTAATATCTGGCCAAATAGAAGAATCCATATGATTAAAAACCCCATTCCTGAGACTATCCCATAATTTATAAAGGAGAATTTCCAAAGACTCAGAATTACTATTTACAATCCTCCAAATGAACGAAGTCTGTAAGGAATCATTAAACACATCAAAACTTTTAATACCGAGACCCCCAATATCATAGTGTTTCCATCAATTGTTCCATGAGACTGTAGTAAATTTCCTCTCCAAAATATTACAACTCCAAATAATTTTTTTAAAACAAACATTAATGCTCTTGATGAGAGAGATCGGCCACTTATAGACCATAAATGAATAAACAAACGTAGAAATGATTACAACCCTATCCAAGAAAAAACGACCTGCCAGAGCGACGGACTTACCCTTCCATGTAGCAAGATGACTTATGATTTTACAAAGAATATGAAAAAAAATAACTAGCTTTAGGCCTCCCTGAAAACAAAGAATCACCCAAAAAAGAAAAGGGAAAAACACATCCATGAGAACCCAATTCCCTGATAATTATCGTCTTCCTAGAAATAGGAAAATTCATACAAAAATAAAAAAAGGAAATATTCCAACTAATCTCCTTCCCAAAGAATTTTTCATAATTCAAAAGGGCACGCTTGATATTTTTAATATTTATCATATCCCCTTTAGTGAAGAAAATAATATCATCAGCATACAACAAGTGATTGGGAGAAAAAAAATCTCTTCTAGCACTGGTAGTCTTTAGTTTCCCATTTCCATCCATAATAGAATGTAATATACTAATATAATACTCTATAATGGAAAAAATATTGGCCGAGATAGGTTCACCTTGTCTGCAACCTCTAGAACAAGCAAAATATCCCATAGGGGAACCATGAACAAGAATAGAGATACGAGCAGACTCAAAAATGATAATAACCCAATTAATGAAAAAATCATCAAAACAAAAAAGATGCAGAACCATATAAATGAAATTCCAATTTATAGTATGAAAAACTTTCCTGACATCCAACATGTGGGCAACAATGCCATTCCTTGTGGATTTATTAAGAATTTTAACACATTCTGAGGTAGTAATAAGACAATCTTGAATAGACCTACCCTTTATAAAGAGAAACTGATTAAGAGAAACAATCTTACTGGAAATAGAGGAAAAATTCTTGGATAATATTTTGAAAATAATTTTAAAATTTTTATATTTCATGGAAACTATTCTGAACAAATGAATCTCTTTACAATTCTCCATCATTGGAATGAGGGCAAGGAATTGATCATTCAGTCCTAGAGTAAGAGAACTAACCTTAAAAAATGAGCAACCAACCCGTAATAATCATCATGAATGATGTCCCAATATGATTGAATGAAAAAATCCCCAAAACCATATGGACTAGGAGAACTATCATTTTTTATAATAAAGCCTTCTTCCTTGATTACAAAGTACAAAGTCATAGTTGTAAGGTTGTAATTTTCTTCTTTATTAACAGGATTTGGAATAATACTCTCTACTGGATCAGAAAGAGAGGAATTACGGGTAAGGATATCCTTCAAATAAGTGAAAACATGCTAAAAAAGATCCTTTCTGTTGTCAAATACATTATTCCCATTTCTATCTAACGAGATATTCCACGAGACATTCCTAATTCTCTTCCATGAAATGATAATTGTAGCATTTCTATCCCCATATCTCACCAATTAGCCTTAAAATTATCTCTTTGCAAAGCGTCTTTGAGATTAAAAAAATTATTAATCTTGGAAACCAGTTCAGTCTTGCCCAAATCATCATTAGAGAAGTCGTTTGAAAACGTATTCTCCTCTATTTGTTGAAGAGATATCTCAAGAGAGGAAATTTTATAATCAAGGGAATTGAAACAAAATTTACTACAGAATTTCAAATCTCTTTTAAGGAGTTTGAGCATGATAATGGAAGAAAAATCATTGACCATACCATTCTAAGAACTCCTAGTTGGTTCAACAATAGTTATATATTCAGGATGATTAACCAAAACCATATTAAATATAAAAGCAAAAGGAGGTTTGAGATTCTTACTCACAAGGTCAACCAATATAGGATGATGATCAGAGTTAATTCTGGACGGAGTCATACAAGAAATAGAAACCCAAAAATCAATACAACCCTCATTGACCAAATCCCTATCAATTCTTCAAGAATTAAATCTATCCAAAACTTTATTGTACCTAATATAATTAGCCCCAAACTGATTATCTTCAATCAAACGATTATCATCAATATTAGTTTTAAAATCTCTTAAAGAGATGAAATTAGTCATAGATCCAATCGTCCCATCAGAATTCATGATGGCATTAATATAACCAATAATAGACCATGAACCAACGATCAAAGAGTTGAGAGATCCTATATTCATCAATAAATTCCTATGACCCTCATAAGAGTTATGGGTATAAATAAAAGAGCAGAAATAATGAATCCCTTGATGATTAAAGTAACAAGTGACATGCTGATCAGAATTAAGAATTAGAGAAATATGAGATAATGAAAAATGAGCCAAAACCCGTTACAGTTTAATATATGATGAGGATCTATTAGATTCAACAAAGTGAAAACAATGATGTTCAAAATTGGAAATATTGGGAGAAAAAACTCTTTTGGGTTTAGACAATCCAATGAGAAGGGGGCTATGTTTTCGAATTAAGAGCCTAAGGGACCTCATGGTATCCAGATTGGACAATCCCTAACAATTATAGAATAAATGATTCATTTAAATCAAAGAACAGGGTGATTACCCCCTTTTTTGACCCCCACAGTTACCTGTTTTCCAGATTTAAGAGGCCTTCCAGCCTTTCTCTTAGGACTAGAAGCCCCTTGTAAAAGATCACTTATGACCAAACTACTGGTTGTTACTTTTTCTTTTATAACACCAAAATTGAGGATTTCAATAGGACCTCTGGATGAATCATGAACACCCATATCCTATAATGACACATCTCCACTAGATGAAACACGATCCTCAACATCCTCAACCAGTGCAGCATTACCATCAAAAGAAACTGGGACCCCAATATCCCCTTCAAGAGAAGAAGAAACCAGCTTGAAAAAAGCATGTTCCACTACCTTTATAGAAGAATCTACATTAAGAGAAGTTGGATCTCCAACCACCTGAACTGGGGAAGTGACGAGTGCAATGGAGGGAATAACATGATCAATAAGGACTCAGGAAATCCTAGAATTTTCACTATCCTGAAAAGAAACCAAAAGCGCACAAATATTATTCTCCAAATCCTACCTCAAAAAACAATCAGCAATTTCTTTTTCCGAAAAAATAACCAGGTCATAGATCTCAGAAGAGATATTCTGATCCAAAATGTGATCCTCTATGCACATGAATCCACCATATTTATCCATTTCCTAACAAACCTTAGCAAGAGGACTAGGAAGACCACGAATCCTACCATGTTCAACATCTTCAGAGATATTTGCCCAAGATTTATTGGATGTAACTATAACTCTAAAAGGACCAGGTATATCCATTGAGGGACCCTCCTTTTCCACAAAAAACTTCTTATTTTTTTATTCTAATTAACCTCCTTGAAATCCTTCTCCTTGGGAACCTAATTAAATTTCTTTTAAAGAATCCTATAATTCACCACAGAATGACCAACACTCTTACAAACCTCACAGAAATAACAAACACGTTCATATTCTACTTTAACATCCATCTTATTACCATTAGAAATCCAAGTGACATTATCTGGTATTTTGTTTTCAAGATTGACATTAACCAGAATTCTAGCAATTTATCCATGATCCCCCTCCAATGTTTTTAGATCCATTATAATAGTAGTTCCAACACATGAGGCAAGGTCAGTAAGGATCTTAGGATGCCAATACATCCAATTCAACCCATGAATTCAGATCCAAATCTGGTAATTGGTATGTTTAAGGATAAAGGGATTATAATTAACATCCCATTAAGATAACCTCAATGAATGAGTTTCGAGAGGTATATTACAAAAATCCCATAGTCTATTAAAATCATCCCCTGATTGAAAAATGAGATGAAAAAAACCCTTCCGATAGGAATCAATTTCCAATTACTGAAACCCCAGAAATGAGATAAACTATTTTTAAGATATATTTAAGACCAGGGTTTATCACCCTTGAAATAAATAACGCGACCATGAATTGAAAACATACCAAGATTAATACCTTGTTGCAAAGCCGTTGGATCCACGACTAATGAACAACCACCATTCTCAAGTCTAGAAATATTATATGAATGATTTTTACCTCTTTTTCTCAGATCATAAGAACCAGAATGAACTTTGGCAAAAGAAATACCTTTCTTTATTGTCATAGAGGAGTCAGCAGGATCCAATGAAAAACCAGGATCCTTAGTTGAGAGTTGACCATCCTTGAAATAAAACTCTAAATCAGGATTGAAAAAACCCATGATAGCATTCAAGTAATACTCCAGGAGCGAGCGAATACGCCATTTCTAGGTTGAAGGAAATGTTTTATCGCTCGCATCACTCTCATCTCTCTCCTTTGTAGTATCATATTGTTCATACGTATGAATACAATGGTTATTGATAAGAATCAGTGCATGTAGCCTCATTATCTAATTGATAATTAGAAGGCATTTAAGGTAAAAAATGATGATTTTAGTCATAATAATGATTTGTTTGAAGGTACACATATCATATATGATATAAATACCAATATCATTTTGGATTCATGTTCAACACACACATTTATATATAAATATTTTTCCTGTGATTATCACATCATAACATCTACCTATAGAAATCAATTTCTTAGTGTAATCCTTGAATTGTATCTTTATTAAATAATAATTATATAACACCTCTCCAATATATATTTGTTGTATATTTCTTCCTAAAAATTATTTTATTCTCCAACTATTTTAATTTTATGTTATTTTGGGCATGAATTGTCTCTATATATATTGATCAAATATCAACTAATGTGGAGGGTATGTGAAATTTGATAATATTAATTAATCATTGATAACATATGGATGTGATGATTAATTATAAAATCTATAGTAAATAACTTCCATTATATGGGTAATACAACCAGTTCATTTGGGGGTATTTAACATAAATAATTTTCTAAAATGTCAAAAATAAATATATTCTTATTAATCACAAATGTAGAATCCCAGGACGCTATGCCCTCTAATAGTGCTCCATGATCTGATTGCCGCATTGCCTCAATTTCAAATACCAATATTCGAGAGGCTTACGACTTGATGTGAGGGACTAGGATTGACATTGGTGAGACTATGAACACATTATCAGAGTGTAACATAGAGGAGAAAATTAAAAATCAATAGTGGAAGTAGTAATAGCTTACAATAGGAGTAAATAACAGAAGGATTATAATATAAATTACTTAAATTTGTATCATAAAAAATATGATGCCACTAGTACATGTTATAGATAACAACCAAATAACCGACAAGGCTATGAGATATAATAATGAATCCATGAGGAAAAATGGAAACAAGTATCCCAATAGCATCACAGGCCTCATCTTGTTCACTAGATCTCCTTCTCCTAAACATCATATTATGTAATGATCAGAGGGAACTTTACCTTATAAACACTTGTATCCATATAATCTTATTGGGGATAATGAATGACCCAAACATGTTGTGACACTCAATCCCATTAGGCAACCACCCAAGTTCTATGCCAATATTTATGTTAATATATATAATAGGTAATGTGAAATAGTTAATGCAATAATCTTGGAAGTACTAATAAATAAATAGTACTACAATTATTATTTTCCATTTAAATTATATTTTTATTAAAATAAAAATTCAATTACAATTATTTTAGAAGCATAGAGATTTGGAATAAGCCTGCTTAACCCCAATATATAGTAAGTACCACAATTAACACTAAAGGCCATATATTCTAGTATAGGCAATGATTGAATGTAATCATGTTTGTTATATTTTTTGATGCATCATAAACCATTCAATAACCAATTAAACATGATTAAATCTTTGAAGTTATTAAATTATAATTCAATTAGAACTCAATATGAATATCTACCAACACCATATGATCATGTCCTAGGCGAACCTCATAGAGGAAAATCCAGTATCACTCTCGGTGTGGTATAACTGATGTCACTGGGCCTTCCCAAGGAAGTCGTATTGGGAGTCCATGTTTCACCGATGATGTAATCATATCCACTTGAGTCCATCTATGGAATTATATATTGATCGATGATTCACTTGAAATTTATAGAGCTATGTGAGTGTGTACATGGAATACATGTTTTACTGAAGTCTTATCATTTAAATAATTAACCCATGTGACCCATCCAAGGAATTCCATACAATCCATGGTTCACTCAATGGACAATGGTAAAATATACATATAATCTCATAAATGTAATTAAGACAAAATAAAAGTTTCACCCAATTCTATATATCATTTAACCAGAACAGGTTCATTTAAAAAATTTATTAGACATTATATTATCAACACCAAAAGCATATAATATTTATTTACCACTATGGGTGTCTCAACTAGGACCTACATGAATGTCCATTACTATAATTAGTCACATGAAAAAAGTTAGGTGACAAATTACACATGAAAAGTGAACTATTACATGGACTTTTCATTATTTAACATACATGGGAAAGTTTTCAATTGGAGAAAAACAACCAAACATGCTTTTTTAGGCATGGGTATAACATAGTTCATTGGTCATTTTACCCATCCCATGACCTTATACAAAAATAAACAATTTAAAAACATGAATCATCCATTTAAATAACTATTAATATTAAATAACCCATTAATAGGATTCACATAAAACCACATGGGTATTCTGGGCCAAATGGATATAAATGGGTCAAAACAAGCACTCACCTAAGGGGTTGCCTATAATTCAGGAAAACAACATATCACATTCTTTGTAACATCAATCTAATTACCTAAAAATTACTACTAATTATTGGTTCAATTTATAAACCATGGATACATCCTAAAAAATGGGTGTGCAATGCTATGATATATATTAAGAACATGAAAAATAGTGAATGGAATAGGGAAAACTAAAAATGACCCATGCCAGATTTCTTGTCCTGGTTCGAGTTTTGATTCACCCTAGATGGGGTGAAATATGAATAATGGACCAATAACATGATATCTGGGAATAAGAACCAAATTCTAAATAGCTTAATTGATATCTATAAGAATCAAATAAGGCTTAGGAGGAATCGAGGAATTACCATTGTAGAACTAAGGAGAAAAATGATGGTCAAAATAGACAATGAACAAAGAGTGTATATGAACAATGACAATAGGCTCAATAGGGATATACATATGTGGAATCTATGTGATAGAATATGGTAGAGTTAGATTTTTATATTAAAAAACAGGATGAGAAATGTGGTAAATATACCAAAAAAATTGAGTCTCATGGTTTCTGCACATTGATTGCATAATCATTCATAAACTGTTCTCAACCCACTAATTGTAAAGGGTAAATCACAAAATTACCCCACATGATATTTATATCTATGGGGAAACAATGAAAACACTATATTCATGGTATTATCAAGTAGTAGATTTGTTAGTATGATCAGGTTCCCTAGTCAGTGCAGTTTCCACTAACCATTAAGCCTCATATTCCAACGCAAAACACATGTTCTATTGTTCCGACCAACCATGAAAAACCAAAAGACCTTTATAACCCCAACAGGTTTCCATAAATGGCCATATATAAGAATTTAAAAATGAAAAAACATTGGAAACTCAAAATCCCTACATCAATAAAAATATAGTTCTTACCAACTCACCCCTTAATGAAATTCATCATTGAATTTACCTTCAAGGGTTGGTGTAGAACTCTGTAAGAAGAACACCAGCCACTATGATTGAACAACATCCTCCATCTCATAAGAATCGTCCAGTGCCCGAATTTGATTCCATTACACTCATACTAATGGAATAGAAAGGCCCTACAGAACATTATTACTATGATCCACATTTTTATAGGATGCTTCTTGAATGACGCATCTTCTGGAAATTCAATCTCCACAAGATGAAAATCATGAAAATGATATGAATAGTAATTCCATAACTGAGAATCATGGATGCCACCGTGAATATCCTGGAACCTTTTAGGAAACTACAACTGACATGAAACCTACCCAACTCACTGTATAATATCAAATTGCTAGACATTACTCGGTGAAAGCATACCTCGTCTCCTAACCCTCTTGTTTCTCATCATCAGTGGAAAAAATTTGAAACCCCAATACCCATCCATAAACTCTATAGGTCCTCAATGGTGATCACAATATGATTGCTAAAGATATTGTGTGGTAGCATATTCTTCTCAATCAAATCAACATGTTCAATTTTCTCACGGACAAGACAAGGTCTCATAAAAGTTCACTAACAAGACTCTATCCTACATAGGGGTAATTACAATGGTATTCCATGTAACACCTCATACAATGGCATCTTTATTGTATCATGAATACTATTAATATGGGAGAACTACACCAAAGGTATATGATTCTACTAAAAACCCCTGAAATCCATGACAGAAGCCAGAATCATGCCTTCAAGAACATTAATTATACACTCAAACAAGCCATCTACCTTTGGTGGAATTATATTCATAGAAGAACCTTGTGTACATAGTTCCCTATGTATCCCATTACAGAATCATGATATAAATTGATGTTACTTTCTAATATGATACAATGAGGGACTCTATGAAATCATACAACCTCCCAGACGTACAACCTAACAAGATCATAAACAATGTGTGTTTCTTTGATCAGTAGTAGATGTGAATCCATCATGAGACTATTAATGAAATATCTAATGGCATCATTACCTTTATGTAACCTTGGTAAACATGTCACAATATTTATCATGACATCATTATATTTCCACTCAGGAATGGGTAGTTCCTGTAAACGTCCATTTTTTCGTTGGTCTTCCACCTTCTACTACTAACTAGGGGAACACATTATCACAAAACCACAACATCATTTTTCCTACCAAGACACCAATACTAATGATTTAAATCATTTTCCATATTGGGGATGATATAATGAAATTTCAATATAGAGGAATGAAAAACCTCCATCAAAACCTCACTCATGTCTACAGAAACCCACACATGACCATGTAATTCATAACCTCATCCTCACCAATGGTCCAACCAGGAGGAGGGTCCACACGTAGAACACTCTCTCATAGAACTAGTCCATCATATTCTGATAGCTTCCTTATCCTCACTATCTCTAGTGTGGTGAATGTAATAGATAAGGATAAAACCAATGTATGTACCTAACTATCAGGATCCTCCAAATGCATCTCAAAGATCTACATCATAAATTCCCACTACATATTGGCCTTCAGCACTACCTCCCACTGAGTCCTTTTGCTAATATATGTACCACAACATTGCCTTTACCAAGAACATAGTAAAGATAATATTGAATATACTAATGATATTCCACCCACCATCACTATCTTAGTTTGAAGACACACTGTGTAATTATATACTCAAGGATTTGGTGATCTGTGTAAACCACAAAACGATATCGAAGTAAGAAATGTATCCAACAGTGTAAAACTTTATCAACCATAGATATCTCAAGATTTTGTGTATTGTAATTCCTCTTATTTTGTCTCAACCAATGATACTTGTAGGAAATGACATGACCCCATTCAAAAGAATAGATATATGTAAGATAGTCACCCAGTCACATTATACACTATAACTCTTTTAGGGATATATAAATTTAGTATCAGTGCTTATGTCTATCTCCATTTCAACTCTTGAATGGTAATCTCCCTGGAATCCATCCAATCATACATCATATCATTTTTAGTTTGGGATGTTAGTAGTTATTCTAAACATTAGAAATTTGGTTTGAAATGAATTTTGTAGTCAACCATAACTAAAAACCCATATACCTCTATGTCATTTGTTGGTGGATCCTAAAAAACTACTACTCTCACCTTCTTTAGGTCCACTGATACTCCCGTTTCAGAGATGATTTGTCCTGGGAGGTGAATCTGATCCATCCAGAAGTGACCCATAGTGAGCATAGTATATAAATGACTCCATATCAGTTTACTCAATACAATCTCTTGATTTTTGGCATGGACATGTCGATTATCAGTATATTCTAATATATCATCAACAAGAATCAAAACAAATGAGTCATGATATGGATTGAACACATGGTTTAACATTCAATGAAAAAAGTAGGCATGGTTGTGATACAGAATGACATAAAATAATATTCCAAAAGACCATACCAACTCCAAAATTATATAAATTATATGTATGATAATGTAATTTACACATGATGATAATGGGATCTCATACCGATCATTGAGAAGACATGAGCTCTAGTGATCTGGTCCAAGAGATCTTCTATTCGTAGAAAAGGATAATTGTAAAGAATCATCAACTGTATGATTTTCCAATAATAAAATTTAATAATAAGGGTTTCATCGACCTTTTTTCAAAAAATGAATAGTGGACCCCATAATAAAGTACATGTATTGGGTGAAACTCCTAAATTTTGAATCAACTAGTTGTGTCTTCATCTCTCGAAGAAATCATCATAGAAATCCTGAAGTGAAGATTAAATATTGGTGTGACTCTGAGAACGAGATTGATATAATACTCTACCTATATTAATCGAGGAAAACTAGAAACATCATCTGGGAAGAAATCCATGGAAATATCATCCACTAAAGGGAAGTCCAACTGACATGTTCCCCAGTTATCCAGATACAATCTTGCAATATGGAATTTCATTCCACACAACCCATGATGCCCATTTCAATTTTGGATATCTTGAGAATATCATTCACCATTTTATAGAAACGATCCACCCTATGGTGACACCAAACTCAACCAACGATGGTCGCTATCAGAAGTTCCCTCGAAGGAAACTAGCTATTGAATCTCGATAATGAAATAAAAAAATATAAGTTCTTGGACATATATATCCCAAGAGAAGTGAGACCCAGAAAACACTAGGAATCAATCCTTTCAATAATGTACACATGTCATTTTAATTCCAAATAAGGTGTCTCGCTTCATGACGTCATCAAAAGAACAAATTCTGTGCCCATGGCTCGCCATGAGGGGCACATATATAACACTATTTGAAGAACATATAACAAAAATTGTAGATTCTAAAATAGAGGCTACTATAATAGTACACCTCACAGTATAAGTGAAAAAATCATGCTCCATTTGAGTCTATTGCAATACAAATGTATGGACCATTCTGTGGCCCTAAGACATTTCCTAGATACCCTATGTTGATCTACCTTATTGTCATTGCAAACATGGTGTATGTAAATTTTTTCCATGAACACCACCTCAACCTGAATGGCCAGATGCATTATAGTCCCCTCACTAGTGAAATACTACAGACCATACTCCTAAATTTGGAGATGGTTCATACCCTCTCTCATTATCCACAGATGGAAAAGGCCTGCAAAAGTGCTGAAGGTGTCCCATCATTCCATAAAATCATCACTAAACTTGGTAAAGGGGGCCCTAATACCACATATTCCCCATACCCTTACACAAGGAACTCCATAATGGGATATCGTAAGAAAAACATTTATTGGTCATATCATTGTGAGGATGCTCGAGGTGATGTTTCCGAGTTCCCGTCAACAAAGTGAATGATGTAGGTGTAAAAATTCCCTAGCTCACACCACTAGATTATGTCAGGTTACACTCTATGATAATCACCTGATTCACTATACTAGATACATAAGTAAAATTTAAAACATTTAAATAATATTAGATTTCATATATTAGGCCATACTCCAACTACCTTTCCTTTAATAATAATCACACATATGAATTGGTTTGAAATGTTAGAGCCTGTTAAAAGAGACTGAGTAGTCCGTCACCGACAAAGATCCTTACTACAGATGCATAAACTCATATGATTTTTTCATCCTCATCCTCTCGGGATTGTATTACTCATTAACTAAAATTTATAAATCATACCAATTCATATCTTGATGACACTCCATCTAGTAGTTAAGTCCCACAATCTATTGGGTAAATTACATAGCATGTATGTTAAAAGATTTTCCCCCTCTCATGAGGTATTTTTATAATCTTGAGGATTGAAGTCAAGGACTCTATTAATGAAAATGTAGGTTATGGTCCACCACACACCAAAAACATGGGTGGATACTACTACTGGAACACCCGAATTAGCTCATCCAATGACCTGGCAGGTTTTGGTGCTCCATGAAAGGTTTTCACGAACCACATAAAGCCTTTACAAAACTGTGCATCATCACCTACATCCAGTATAATATATGGTGCCTCAACTGTCACAAATAGAGTATCCTATGAAATACCATGGCCTATATACTTATGGTATGATCTTTATCACACTCTAGGAGTATAGGTGGAGGCTGTGGTTGTGGAATGACTCTACATGGTCAAACACACACCATTGATCTATAATACACTAGGTTATAGCTCAATGGTGTATAAAAAATAGGAAATGTCCAAAAACATTCATCTAAACACACACTCACTACCTTCACCATGAGTTAGGTCTAAGGAAAAAATAATTAGAAATGCTACCTAGATCCCACTAATGAGGCTATGTCATATCATGTTCTCTATTTAAATCAATATTAGTTCAATTTATTTTTACGTTTATTCAATGATTTTGTTTGATTCAACAACTAACTCTTTAATTTGATGTCATTATGAACAAATCACATTCCTTTCAAAAATCATAACCAATGGAATACCAAATTATGACTAATGGGGGGCCAATACTCCCAATTAATTGAAGATTTTAATCCATTATAGAACATGGTAACACATTTCAATATAATTATAAATCATGATCCACTAAATTATGATCCATGGGGTCCCATACACCTCATAGAAAAAGGCTTATCATTCGTCCAATTCGAACCATAACTTGTACCAATACACCTATCACAACAACCTACATATCTATCATGGTACATATCCTCATTTAATACAATCATTAATGGTCTAAGATGGTATGATAAGAATTCATGGCATTTTAATCTTATAAGATTCTATATGATGCATGAGATGGAATAACCTCAACACCTCATGATGCATCATTATAGAAAAACAATAGTGTCAATAAGAAAAACACAATTCATGTGTGTCAACCAATGGTTAAATCAAATCAACTATAATAGATAAAAATCCAAAATTATCAATTCAATTAATGAAAATTTGGTCTCTCCCTATTTTTCGGATAGCTAATCATGGCCACAAATTATTAAAACATACCAATTAATTTCTATCCTTGTTTATAGTTTCCAAAAAGTAATGAAAACCCAAAAAATTCTATGATAACACTTTGTAAAGTCTGGGGTCTGCATGCCAGCTACAAATACTCCATGCCCAGTTGGCTATATGGTCTCATATATATCTCCCCAAATTCAAAGGTTGTTGACGAGCAGTGAGGGTCTAGGTGTGATAGTGGGAATATTATTCACTCATTATCAGAGTTCAATGCTTCATATACAACAACAAATCAATATTTTATGTAGTAATTCCATACAATAGGATAAAACATTGGAAGATTGATAATATAAATAAGACAAAGTCAAGTCATACAAAAGATGAAAATACAAGTATATGTTCTAGAAAACATCCAAACAGGTCAAAAGGATTTGATATACAATATAGAATCCATTAGTAAAGAAATAAAAAATGTATCCCAAAATCATCACAATCCTTAACATGGTGTTGTGTTATCCTTCTCCTAAATAGTATATCAAGTACCTATAAGAGGGCACATTATTATATAAATACATAAAACCATATAATATTTTTGGGCCAAAATAATGACTAAAATATAGTGAGAGACTATATCATAGTATGAAAACACCCATGATCTATGCCAATCTGTCAGCTAGTATATATAACCGGTAGTGTGAAATAGTCAATGTAGTAAGCTATGATGCATTGAAAATTTATCATTCAAACAAGCACTAGTTTCCATTTAAATTCAATTTATAATCAATATAGAGTTCAATAAAATTGATTTTATATGTCTCATTATCTGACCTAAGACCAATGATCTCCTATAGAGTACTAAGCACCACAGATGCCTCTAAAGGCCATTTAGGAATGTATATGAAAAGACTAAAAACAAGAATGTTATTTGTGTTGGAAGACACATAATTTATCATTTAATAACATATTAAACGTGACCTCATCCATGGCCTTTATAATGTTGAATTCAAGTATCACTCATATTGAAAATAAACCAACACCCTGTGATATCATCCCTTGAAATCCTCCTATTGGAAAATTATATATCACTCTAGGTGGGGTATAACCTATGTCATTAATCCTATCCTGGGAGGTCCTATACATGCCTCAAGTATCACCCATTAAATAATCCCTACCTCTTGAGTCCATCCACGAAATCTAACAAGGAATAATCAATCACTCGACACTTAAAGCCGCTATATGATCCCTTCCATGGAATTCAGGGTTCCCTCACATCTTATCATTTAATTAATAAACTCATTGACCCTATCCAAGGTATTCTAGAGAATGAAAGGTTCACTCAAGGGACCCTAGTAAAATAGACAAATAATACACTCCATTTAATTCCAATAGAATCCAAGATTCACATATTTATATACATTGTTTAACAATAATATGTTCGTTTAATAATTTCGTTAGGCAACTGGGGTCAACACCAAAATCGTCTAATATTCACTTATATTATAAGGGTCTCTCAACTAGGACCATGCTAAAAGGCTTGAACTATCATTACTCTTGTTAAAAAACTCATATTATAAGAAACATGTGAAAATTAAAATATTAATTGTGTATAACATTAATTAACCCATTTTTCCATGTTCAAAGTTGGAGAAAAGCAGTCCAAACATGCTTTATCAATAATGTGCATAACATGGGTCAATGATCCTCTTCTCTATCCCATACACATAGCCCAATGGAATACAAATAACAAAATTGAACATTAACTTAAACAATACTCATTTTAAAAATTAAAAAAAAATTGGATTCAAGTCATACCACATGGGTTTCGTAGTCCAAACGACCATAAACATGTTAAAACAGGGAACTCACTCAGGGGATGACCTAATATTTAGGCAAACAACCTATCACATTATTATTATAATATATTAAATTACCTAAACGACAATAGTTAATAATAATTGTTATTTATAAATCATGTACACATCAAATAAATGAGAATGTGACACTCCATCATATATAAACAGCTTGAAAATCAACAAATGGAATGAGAAACCAACCTTAGTCCAGTGTTAGATATCTAATATAGTAACCTGAATTAATTCTCCCTTGTTTCTGAGAAATATGAATAACAAATGAAGTATAGGATATTATGTAATATGTGCCCAATGACACACATTTTCCACTAACTTTACGACTTCTATTCTCACCCAAAACTCAGGTTTCGGGGTCCAGACCAGCCCTGAAAAACCAAACGACGTTTATGAACAAAATGTTCATCTATAAAAGGTAATATTAAAGAAACAAAACTTCAAAAATATGGAAATATCATCATCCATATATAAATAAACAACCTGTTTCATATAAGTAATATAATGATTTATTTTGTAAATAGCTTACTTAATTTTCACTAAATCATGATTGTTCATTTTCAAATGAGATATTACCTCATGTTATTCCTATTTCAAATACTCATTATTGAATGAAACCATTTTAGTTTTATCTATATGAGAATAAAAAAAATCGAATCTATAATGGGGATTCATATGAACTAATAGTAAACCATGGGTGAACAATTTTACTTATAATAAATATGGAGTAATTTATTGTTCAATTAATTACCAGAATCAAAATAAGATCATTGTATGAAAAATTATACTCAACCGCATATTGATAACTTTTTTTTCAAACAAACATAGTTCGATTCATTTTATGACTATTCATTGAAATAATTATCATCAATTAATGATCAAAATAAAGTATATACACAATACATGATTACTAATGGGTTAAATGAATTGTGAATTTAAGGTAATTTAATTTCCACTTTCCAGTGCCAATTATATCTTCATGGATCTATAGAATATAGTTTTTAAAGAATAATTTCATTACTGTTTTGTAATATTTATTGATGATATTCTTATATAAATTCCATGTCAAAGAAATATAAATAGGAATATTTGTGGATTGTGTTGAAGAGCTTGATAAGGGGGAAGAAATTTTAAAAATATATCAATGATAAAATATAGATAAATATAGAATCATTATTTGGTCATGTGATCATAAGATTGGGTATGTTGGTGGATCCATCAAATATATATGTTATTGAAATTGTTCCAAAATAACTATGGTAATCAATATCTAGATATTTCAAATATTGATAGGTTATTTTCATATTTTTTGGCAATCATCACATGAATATCATGTAGAATAAACCATTTTATGAGGATGTTAACTGTGTTCACTTAAATAGATGAACAAGAGTAAATTTCAAGCTAAGAAAAAGAAGGTTCATTGGTTTACATGTTCTAACACTACCCTAAATTGTAGAAGTTTTTTTAGCATATAACTATCCATGTAAAATATAATAGGATTATTTTTTATAGAACAACATGGTAATATATTTTATAACACAACATTACTAAATAATCATGAGGCAGATTACCCGACTCAAAATTTAGTGTTCAATATTTTAATTTTATCGATAAAAATATTTAGGCATTATATATTTTGTGAACATTGTGATATATATTCTAATAATAAAATCATGATGTATATATTGAAAATAAATATTTTAATAATAAAATGAGTTATGTGGTTTAATTTTACCATATACTAAGGCTGCTCAATACATAAAAAATTAATGATTGAGAATCTTTTTTTTGAGGCCCCATTTCGGAAGGATCATATTACCTTCTACTATATATATATATATATATATAAAGACCAAATAATGATGAATTTCTACATGATGGTCAATAAAATCACAATGAAATTGGAGAAATCCAATACTTGTCAAATTAATGTTCAATTATCCATTCATGTTATGATTAAGGACGTGCATATGGAAGATGTGTACCATAATTTATGAGATATATTGATTTATATTTCATCATTATTAAATTTATAATGATATTAATCAATTACCAGATATGTTTCCCTTTTATAATAAAATTTAAAAATGATATAGTTTATGATGTGCATAGATAATCATATTATATCCTTCTTTTATGTAAATTGATTTATAAGTACATCGATGTGATTTTATATAGAGGGAATGATAAAATGGAATTTTCAAATTATGTATTTCAGTTCATTATAATATATATAATTAAGGCTAGAATTTATATGTCAATGGGGATGAGAAACCATAATCACGACCTATATTTAAATGGGAAAATCACTAATGGTTTTGTTGTACGAATATCCAAGACCTAAAAAAGTTATTATTCTATTTGTGTTGTGTGAAATCACCATATGGACGAATCACATTTCATTAATATCAAAAAGTATTTCAAATTTCATTAAATTTCATGGATATAAATTATGGACATTTTAATGTTGCATCAGTGCCACTGTAAATCTTGTCCAATCAATATCCAGGGTTTAACATGATGTTATGAGATTTATATAGTTGAAATTAAATATAGAAAAAATATATATAATTTCACATAATCATTAGATAGATATTTAGTCCTAAAAGTACTTCCAAAACCTAGAATATTTGTTAACCTATGAAAATATTGATATAATATATGTTTGAAATCATAACAATACTAAAGTTATTATTTCTGTAATTGATATATTTTAGTAGATAAATTAGATAGATCCTTGTGATGAACATCAATGAAATGTGTTTAGAATCCAAAAATTATGTGATGGAGTTACAAAAGGAATGATATTAGGACCTTGGAATTCTGGGGAAATAAATGATAATGTTATAACTATTTTGTGAAACATAGTGAAATCCAGGAGTCAAATAATTTTTTTTACAAGAAATATAATTTTTCGATATAGAGTTGTTATTTACTCAAAATGTTTTATTATCAATATCTAATAGTACCAAGGTTAAGATACTTTGAAATAATGTGAATCCATGTTTTAGATATATAGTACACAATGAGTGTCTAGATCATATTTATGTAGTAAATTATAACATAGTATAGTTACTAAATCTCTCTGGTGATCTTGATGACCTCCATGTAAGAGATAAAAATTATTATACAACATATCCTTCACATATAATAGGCATTGAGGTAATGGTATTAAAGAATTTACATTCATGTGAGGAATAACCTATGAATATTCAAGATGATTAAGATAAATTTAAACTATATAAGACCACTATCTTTTTCAATGTTTTTTTTGAATCAATAAATTTTCATAAGTTGTGGGTGATATTAGGATGTATTGAGTTACATATATTATCATATTCATCTATAGAGAAACATCATTTTTGGCATTAAATTATATTAATTCTAATAGAATGTTACACGTTGATATTTTCAAATGTTTTCTATAATAAATTGGATGTGTTGGACAACTTATAATGCATGGAAAACTGAACATGATTGAGTAATGAATTTATAATATTTATACAAATATAAATTAATCAATAGTTAAATAAAATTTATAAAATAAATGATGTTATACAAAGGATCAGATTAACATTTTGAAATAAAATTATTTCATACAAGAATATTCTAAACTATTTTTTGTAATTATGCAGTCAAGGTAAATTAAATAATTTATATTATTAATATGAATAAAATTTATTGATAATTTTTTATAAAAAATTGAAAAATGTCATTACTGTTATACATGAAATGGATAAGAAATGATAAGGAATACTATTCCTATAATTCTTGGTTTAATGGTGGTATTTCATTTAAAAGAATTTTTTTAATATATGTATATATATATTATTTAAAATTATATTCTTGTTCATTAGTGTTTAAAATGTTTATATTTGTTTTATATTCATGTATAAAAAATAATTATCATTCATAAATTATATAATTATTGTTAAAAAATTAATGTAGAATTTTAATATGTGATTAAATAAACATTTATGTTGCAATCATTGGGTTTATGTAGGAAATGTATTTTCACATCATAAATTAAAATAATCATTACGGTAATTTCCTTTTAAATGATTTTTTGTATCATAGAATAAGTAAAATATTTTCTCATTAATTTAATGGTTAATATACGAACATAACATATTAGAAATTTATTTGTATTTTTCAATAAAAATTGTTTCATAAAAACGGTTTTATGTGTTTCTTTATGGATATTAGAAATGATTACATGCATTAGTATAAATTTTGGCTGATAACATTGTAACAACATGATATTTTAGGATTTTTTTATAAATGTAATATTTTCTATACTTTTATTTATATGAATAATTTATTTTACCCTTAATTACTTGAAACACTATGATTAGATTGCATTAAAAAAATACTGAGTGTCAAAAATCATAACATAAAATTAAAATATTATTATTAAAAATAATTGTTATCATCCATTAAATGGAATCCCGGGTATGATAAATATTAACATCATTTTCAAAATATATGTTTTACACTTATATATAATGAAATACATGGTTACCACTTAATATTAATAAAAATAAAACTATTTGAATATTTGGGGAATCATTTTGTAAAAAACTATTTTTATTCCCATAAATATGTTTAATAATAATAAATTAAATACAAAATTTTTGGAAAATGATATTAATGTTATTTACATATAATATATTTAGTAAAATTTTTTCATTTACCTTATATGGTGTCTAGAGAAGAGATAAAAGAGGAAATTTGAATTTTAAAACCCTTTTTTATAAAATTATTTTTATTCTCTTTTTGAACACATATTTTAATATTAACATATCTCAATTATAGAAAATATATTTTATATAATTATACTTCTATATAATTAATAATTTTAATTGTTTAATTGGAATAAATTTTTAGAAATATCTAAGATAAATGTTGCAATGAAAGTTAAAAATAATGTTTTCTCTTAAGGATATCCATTTTTGTTAAATAACATCGATAAACCAACATTTTTATCTGATTTCAAAGGTAATATTACTTCAATTATTTTATGTTTTATTTAGTTAATTTCACTAGAATCAAATGCATATTTATTTTTGATGTGTAAAATATTTTAATATTTTAACCTTATATCATTAGAAAATATATTTTTAATCAAATGAAACAATTATATTTCTAATATGTTCCATTTTTTAGCCATTATGCATTCAAAAATGTGGCTATACATTATAATTTTCAAAATTTTCAATTAAACCATTCCCCTCACTTATAAAAGGGTCATGTATCTCCTCTCCTCAAACCAAATCTAAAACCAATTGGTTCAACAAATAAAAATATATATCACTTACTTACATACCTTATATCATTCTAAAAGACATATGCTGGTCATAAATCCATTCTATTATTCCCTTTGGAGCTATGAAAATGAAATTTTCTGAAGAAGAGGTAAAATCACAAACCCAGTATTTTATTTCATTTCTTCCACCACCTCCATTAATAATAATTTTCAAATGATTATATATTAACATTATTATACACCATAAAATTATATGTTATTATATAAATATAAAATCCAGATACAATTTCATCTTTTATTAAATGGTTTACAACATTTTCAATCACGTGTATGGTGGACTACAACCACACGAACCAATGTAATCGGTTTTCAGTCACCACATCATGAAAATTTCAATATTTTTATATTTATTGAATATATATTATATTTATGGTATTATTTTTATTCTTGAATCATGATGTCCCATTCCCTTTCATAGATGAGATTCAATGGTAATATGATAAAGTCGCTTTTGTGTAACGCAGAATACCACCAAGTGAAGCAATGTGATTTGTTAATGCCATATATAGTAAGTAGTAAGGATAAGTTTATTAAAAATATTCTATACATAAGAAATAAATTGAACTATAATGATAATATATTATTTAACTTTAATTATTTATTTCCTACGGAAACCTATAGACAATATTCATTCATAATTACAACATACTATCTCCATTAATGATATTTTTTATTTTCTATATCTGACATTTATTCATAACATTATTCAAAAATATAATGTATATATTTGATATCAATTTCGTGGGAAAAAATTATTTATATGATCAAAGCATCAACAAAATAATATGAAAAAATTAATAAATCCAAACATACATGAAAAATGATGCTCTAATACAAAAAACATGACATTAAAAATAAATAGTTAACAAATGGATAATAAAAGTACAAAAGAAAATCATTTTGTAACATCCTATACCCATATAAAACTAAATAGTTCCCTAATCCTCGTATGATGTTTCTATAGGTTAACGGCTTATAGTGAGGGACTCATGTCTGTCTGTGGGGAGATTGTGCCCAATTACAAGAGTCTAACACAATGGTTGTGATAATTCCATCAAATAAAGAATGATATATAATATTATAAAAAAATATAAATTTCATGAATAATAAATAATTCCATAAGGAAACTCATGAATATTAATACAATGATACATACATCTACTAATCCTAAAAATGGTATGCAATAGTACTATACATTTCACATTCAAAAACACCAAAAGACCAAAACGGTTCATCCACATATATCATAAGGAGCCTAATATTCATCAATTTCTTCTATTATTCTAATCATGCAACCTAATCAAGAATTTAAATGTGGTAATTCTCTCGAGTCCATACATTCAACCAAATAGTCTATCTGGACACCCAATGGAAGCCCAAATAGGGATTGAGATGTAATCATACTAAGAAAGAATCCAAATATCTATTACAAGCAACAAGAGTGGAATAATCTACCAAATGTAAATGGAAAGTATGAATGTTTTAAAAATTAAATTTCTCAAGGAATATATTCTATAAGTTATGTGACAATTCATAGACATCCATAGATCACATCAAAAAATGTTTCACGCTCCTCTCATTGGGATGGTAACGAGAAAAAGGATTTGATCCCCATTGCCTTAACATATAGACAATATATTATATCACCCATAGACTTTTCAAATATCCTCTAAAACCTTATCAATCACATCCAATTCATACACACATATATGTCAATTCAACCATGGGAGATTCGTTCAACCAATATGTTCAAATTTACAATAGTTTAAAAATATAATTAATTTTTCAACCCCCACGTGGACAGATCCAAGGTATGGTGGAAAATTTTATCCTCATTGAGTTCTAGGGGATTATTTATGGAATCATGGTCATGCTGGAGTTGAGTTCCATGGATCATGTCAACCAACGTTTCCCACATCAAGCCCTATAAAACTAGATTCAAGGGGTCGAAGGGCCAATGAATGCCACAAAATCAAGACCCAAGGATAAGTGATTATTTATTGAATCCATAACCATGTTCTATACCCATAATGGAAACTAATACTAGGTATTATGTATTCTAATATCTATATTTTACCTACCAGGGAATCTCCATCCATTATAATCATCACATTTTATTTATCAATTAAAATTAATTTATAATACTTGAGTTTAAAAAATGACATTATTTTAAAATTAAAATTAATTCCAAATCAATAATTAAACAATAAAAAATCATTTATATCAAGTTGGTGGAGACATTACATCTCATAATCATGTCTTTTAATATGAATTAATTAATTAATAGGCTTCCCCTTACTAAGAAGACATGAAACACTCCTATTGGGGTGGTTTAGCAAGTGAAAAAGGGAAAAGGGAACTTCCTATTACTGGCCTAGGATGGGGTAAAAACCACCAACCAATATCAATGATGTTATAAAAAATCTCAAATATTTTCCATATCTATTAAATCAATTTATTGATTCAATTTTCGGGTCATGATATAATGTTAGGTGGGATGAAAATGGAAAATATGGTAATAAATCATCAAAAAATTAAAATTATAGACCACCTACAATAGGTCAGTAGTAGAGTTATCAATATATATCAACTCTTGATTTTACTCAAATCAAAATAATAAATAATAAGGGATGAATAAACTCAAATTAGGGCATTATAACATGGACATAAATAGCACAATCGATTCTATGAAGATAGAGAAACAACATTAAATGAATTGTGTACTCAATGATGTGGATCTAACGAGACTGACAACGCTCGATTACTATATCTAATTAATTAGTGGTACAAAATCCTATATTTGTATATTAATGAGAGATTCTCATGTATGTTCAATCCAATGAAGAATAAATGTAAATTAGGCTTAGGTTTTATGAAATTGTATTTGTGTTTTTTTAATACAATTTATATTACTGGGCTGTAAAGTATTCTTTCAAAGATGGCCAAATGGTTCTTAAATAGTGAAATTTTATTTGTAGGAAGGGTTTCCATACATTAATAAAGTAAATAGTTTGACGCACAATTAAAAAACTACAAAAACAGTCTCTAAAAAACACATCAGTTTTATCACGAGCATACACACAAAATATACTGATTTAAAAAACCATGATTTCTACTCCTTCTATTTTCCTAGGTATCACAATATTTTTAGTAATTTTTCAAATTCCCTACACAGTTTCTACTAACCATGATGCATGCCTTTTATTCCAAAAAGTCAGTTTTTGAGCACCAAACAATCTCCAGACACCTTCAAATCCAACATAACCTCATGGGTTATTCACAATTATAAAGAATTCATCATTTATAATGAAAATAAAAGGATCTAGACCTCTTATGAAAACATAAGATCTTATAATATTCCCCCTTAAACAAGTTTTTACCCCATATTTCCCTATCAAGGTTTCTCATGATTCATCTGAGAATAAGTCCAGCTTCCCAACACATACATTGCCCAACCCATCCCATGTATCATCCTTTAAATTTCAGTTCTACCATAGAACCAATACTAGATGAACATATAAACCTTATTGAACCATCATACTCATGACAATGATACGAATCAGATGCTCCTCAAAGGATGCATCTACCCTTAACTCAACATGTTTAGGATGAAACTTTTGATATAGATCAAAAGGATAATGGTACAGCTGAGATATGTAAAATATGTCGTCCATAGAGTAATACCTAGATTATAACTAATAATAAAAGAATATTGTCTACAGAATACCCTAAATTTAAAATTACAAAATATGTCACAATAAATGCTTTCCATAAATCCTGATCTGACTATGTCCCAACCCCGACGAAACACGTAATAAAACCTGATCCCCGACCTCAAACTCCATATTTCATCTAAACGAACTAACGTAATAATTTTTATTAGATTTTTAGTATCCATAAGATTATACATCCATTATTTGTAATGAAAAGTATCATACAAGAGATACGACCCCAGTAAAGTCGTCTAACTGACTTCTATCCAACAGAAGGGTGATTGTCATGGCCTTCCATAAAAATAATCTTCCACTGCCTTCTGTATAGTATCTTGATAATAGTTAATATATAATAAATCAACTAGGCGTACATGCATCTCCAAAGAGCACCAAAAATATTGGACACATACTCATAACATGTCATAAATAACCACATTCATATGCTCTGACTATCTATTAGGCTAATGGTTGTATTCTATTCCCAAATGAACATATTTATGTAGTGACCTTGGAAAATTATTCTAGAAAGGAGTCATAAAACATTTAACACTATATAGTGTGATAATACGATAAATAACATGAAGTCTTAATATTTGATAGATTTATATCCTCCCATGCTCATCAACAATGATGTTCCTCATAATTGGCATGAAATGTGATCCATTTGACACAGCAAACAACAACCCACAATATTATTCTTCCATGATATGATCTCAGAAAACCTGTAATTAAATACATCATGACATAGTCCCATTTATACATATATATACATAACTTCTATAAAACTCCATCAATTCGATTATATTCTTCATTCACTAACTAATAGGTGGAACACCGTGTAAAACATTAGCTACTTTATATTTCATAACTGGCCACAAATACTATAGGGGAAATTCAAAGTACATCTTGCTGACTCTGGGATGCACTTCCCAAAACTGAGGCAGTAGACTTCTTCATTATTACCTCACAGATGTTAACTAAAACTCAACTGAGACCATGGATATAAAGGATATCAACGTCCCCTATAGTCCAAATAAGAGGTGGGTACCCACCTTCTAAACTATACTATATAACTTGGACCAATGATTCTAATAGCTACATCATCCTCATTTTATACAGAAAGGTATATGTAAAATCTAATGATGAAGGATAAGTCGTCCACTAACTTTCCACAACCTTAATGTGCAAAAAATCGATGAAATCCAAAATCCTTCACTCGCTAATATTTTTTGAACAACCTTTATCAATTTATTCTCTCTCAGTGCATCGTCCACTACATTTTGCTAACAAGCTATGTTGGAAATATTGATGTCAAAATACTATAGGTAATCAACCCACCTTCACTACCATAGCATTATATTACACTAAGTAATAATATAATTGAGGATTGTTTGGTTAACATTCACTAAAAAAATAATATCATGTTGAATAACATCTCCATCGATGTAATGCATGATCAACGTTAGCTAACTTGAGATCATGTGTTAGGTAATTCCTTTCATGTGTTCTCAGATGTAGAGATACATATAACACAACTCTATCTCCCAATACCAGCAAATCATTAAGACCGATACATGAGGTGTCATAATAAAATGATTAGATTATTCACTAATATATACAAATTATGCCAGGCGATGAATTAAATCTCCCTTTTATCACTTCAAGGGTCTTCTCAGAGGTAAATTTCTTTAAAAACCTGACACCCTTCTTATTTATGCTCGTTAGTGGAACTTCTAATAATGAATAGTCATATATGAAATCCATTAAATTTACAGCATTCCACAAGAAAAATTAAATGTCCAATACATTATTGGGATCCTCCATATGAACCACATCACTCACATTATCTAGATCTAACAATACACCCATTTCAACAGAAAATGTGACACACCACGTTATTCTAATCTATCCAGAAATGTAATTTTGTGATCTTATCATATAAATAATTATCTCTTAGTGTATCAAAATAAAAAACCCACATTTTATCATGGTCTCTTTGATTTTTAGAATACACTGAGATGTCATCCATGAAATCCACAACATATGAATCCATATATGGATGAAAAAAACATTTTTAAATTTCTCATTGAAAACCATCAGCATATTTTGAGACTGAACGACATAACAATTTACATGTATAGACAATACCTTTATTGAAATTTTGTATGAGTTATTGCTACAGGTATAACAATATCTTGGTGATAACATGAACTCTAGTATATTTTTTAGAACAGTTGTGCTCTGAGAAGTTGATAAAATAATAAATTTATCACTAGACAAAGATATAAGTTTTTAATAGTCAACTGCTTCTATTACTTATAATCTACGCTATGAAAATGGGTATTATCATCTGTTTTTAGAAAAATAAATATTGAACCCCCCAGTAAAGTAATCATTGGAATAAACACATTGCCTATAAATCCACTAGGGGACTTTTAAGCTCATATAACTCATTCATTGGAGTATTATAAGGAGGAAAGGATTATGGTGTTTCTATTGGTGTTATCTCGATGGAGAACTACACATATCTCTTGGGAGATAAACTAGAAAAGTCATCAGAGAACACATCCCTAAAATGATCATCCATTGGAATAAATTCGTGTTGACTGGATTCCTAATCATCAGAATAAAAATCTTTTGATATGGGTTTTCCTCACACCCATACCAGGATTTTATGGTCCTGATCATCTAACTTGAACATACCATTCAACCAATTGTGTATAAACCAGACCCTATGATTATTTGATATTCTCCATGTGGTGATAGTTGTCAACATATTCATGATAAGACACTAAAATGTATATCCTAAGAATGACATCAATCCCTATCATCATGAGGGAACAAAGAATCAAGATGATGTGATAGCCACCAACATGATGGGGAACTCCCATCATAGATTAACCTCTCAATTATGAACCCCAGTGAAGTATCTAGTGTCATAACACCAATAGAAAACAAAATCATGAGCCCAAGTCACTCCAAAATATGACAGAAAAAACCTCTATGATGTACATATTTTAAAAATAATGCATACAATAGTTGATACCACTAAGAACATGCATCTTAGTTTAGATACTACCGCATCCTGGTCCTCTAGTATATGATTTATATGATATATCAAGCCTAATATACGGACATGCGACACCACTTCCTTGCCTAAGGTAAGATCACTCTACAGTCTTTGTACAACTATTGGTTTGCTACCTCGATCATGTCCACCACTACCTCGACCTATGTGAGCGATACTACTTTTTATCCATATATGAAACAAAGAGGTGAAACCCACTTATGAACCTATTGTTTCTGTATGAACCCTATCCACTCACAACAATATGGATTGTCAATCACTAATGATGCACATGACCAGTCAATTAGCATGATCAACAATAAACATGGATGTGATCACACTTATTATCCTAATTATTACATCTTTTACTATTCTCATAGTAAAATAAAATATCTACTGGAGAAGCTTGGTTAGTTCTCATCTCATGGGGATCCTCAAAACAAATATTTAGTGTAAATGAAGTCAAAATATCAGGTTGACTGTCTGCAATTCACTGCTCTAAACCAACTATTTTCTATCAGCTTCGTCTATATAATTACGTCATGATTTTATTATTTAGTAATATAGGTCAAATGAACGAATTCACATCATATGGAATGTCATTTCAATGATCACCCTTAAATCATATCACCCTAAAAAACATGTCAACAAGGCACATTGTCATAAAATACTAAACAATGTAAAGTGTGTTGATAACTCCATTACTATCATTGAACCTTGTTCCAGACACAAGAACTTGCTATCCCTCTCAACCCTCAATGTCTCTATGTAAGAGTAGTCATAGAACCTAGTTTGTAGATCTTATAATAAAATTTCTCAAAGCCTATCATCCCAGTTTAGAACATCCCTCTTGTTCTTTTCAGCCCCAAAGAGCACATATTTTATTATCTTCACACTCCTCTAAGGAGGATTATCATGTTTCTGTAATTTTAATGTTGTATTTTTAGGATAAATTACAATAACATATGGAAAACCATACCCAAAAAAACATTAGGGAATGTTGTGGGGGAACACATGTATTATCATTGCTGTAGATAATATAGGCTATTTTTTCACATTAAAAAGTCAGTATGATGTGTTAAAACCCACAGGAAAGTATTCCACAATATTTATGTCTGAATAAATATCTTATTTAAAAATTATATGTAAATGTGGACCCACAAATATCCCATTTACCACCACATATAGAGTGTGGTTGTCACCGTCTGCCTGGAAAATTACTACAATTTGTTAAATTACCATGCCTCTATAATAATAAACAAACCCCTCAAAAAATGATGTTACAAAAGTTCATAGAATAAATGCATAAGAAATGTCAAAACCATTATGTAACCATGTCAACACACATATCCTATTCCGAAATCCTAGATGATATAAAACGTAACAGTCATGATATTTACTGGAGACACTTCCACTTTCCCACTCAAAAGTATGATCTATAAAATGTTATCAATTTAACATATCAATTATTTATTTGAATTTCTTCATGATTTGACATTTTATTTAATTTCTTGATCTACATGATGAATAAATTTCTAAAAAAATATTTTTCCATATTCCTTATGAACTGAAATATAGTTTCCACTTAATTAACTCTATAAAAAATTATTTTCTATGTGACTCATAGTCTATGAATTCATGTTCCATAATTAGCTTATCGGGTAGTGTTCTATTCCAAAATAAAAATACCCATCACATATAATGGTTTAAAATCATATTACATACCATGTATCTCAATTCCCTACACAAATGTTCTTCAATATAGTAGGAATATTTTTCACTGAACATATCAAAAAATTTGGAAAACATGAAATGCATCTTATATGAAATGGAAAAATTCATGGAATTTGATTTATAGAAATTTCATTTCTGAAGAATGATATGGAATACAATCAATTAATCATGTTTCCAAAAAATAAGAACCAGAATTGTATCAATAATAACATCACAATTCATGTGATTCACCCAGTGGTTGAATCAAGTCAATTATAGTAGAAAAAAATCATTAAAATAGAAATTTTCATTCGATGAAATATTTCATTTTTATATACATGGGTTTTCTATGAACAATAAATTATCATTATTAAAATAAAATTTCATTAGATCCCAATATAATTTGTAAAAATAAAAAATAAAAATAAAATTAAAAAGTCCTCTGATGACATTTTGTAATATGCTAGATGTAGATGTTTCTCAATAGTACCCCTATCACGGTTCACAACTTGGCCTCAAGCTCAGCTCCTCAAATGCTATAAGCGACAGTCTAGTAGCGAGGTCCTAGGGTGTGTCTGTCAGGAGACTATCCCATCTTACCATAGGGTAACACAACAGCTAAAAACTTTTGGATCAACATTAATAAGAAATATAACATTCAAAACATAGATAAACCGCATGAATATATAAAAATTACAAAAAGAAACCCTTATATATAATGACGTTGATACATTTAATTAACAATTATCTACATAGGAGCACAATATTAAAATAAAATACTTGTATCAAAACAAATAAAAAATAATTTACATATCTGGACAACATCATGAGCCCTAACACATTCCCATGCTAAGCTTCTCCTAATCATAGCAGAAAATCAAGCCACAACCTGTGGGAAATTTCCCAGATCCTTACATGCATCCAAATATTCTTTCATGGTACCCAATAGTGACCCAAATAGGCTGTGATATATAATCCTAGTATGAATCCTCCCCAACATCTAAAAAAATTTATAGTAGTAAAATAAGATACAAATTGTGCATGAAAAATAGGTAGGCAGTAATGAAGTAATGTGGCCATGGAATATATACTACAATTAAAGTTATAATATTGATCCATATATGGATCCCTAAAAAACAAGTTTCCATAAACCATAACAAGAAAGATAATAAAAAATAAATGTAATCAACAAGGACTCACCATATACACAATATATTATATCACCCATTGACTTTCATCATATCAGGTAAAACTATATCAACAACAGACACCTCATACATCTAGGATTTTTAGAACAACTGTGGTTGATCCAGAGTATATTGATTTTAATATTAACCATGTTCATGTTGTATAATTGGATGTTTGACCCCCCCCCCCCATGATCATATCTAATGCATAGTTGACAAAAGTATACTTATCGAGTCTGGGGAGAATATTTAGAGAAATTCAGTTAGGCTTGGGTTAGGGTGTTTAAAGACCAAATATTTTATTATTAGGAATTTATATTTAGTTTTTTTTTCTACATTATAAACAACCTAAAATAACATTGATAACATAATAAAAAAATTTAAATGATGAATGACTATAATAATATGTATTTTTAGAAATTATGGAATCTTTCTTGATGGAATAGTAAAATAACACATGGAAAAGGAAAATAACCATTTTAAATTGTAATTATAACAGTTTAATAGTAACCTCATAATGAAATGTGTAAGTAAAATTTGTTCACCTTATAAATGAATATATGATATAAATATATCATAGTAAATGTAAATAAATATTTAAAAAAATTAAGTAATTGTTGGTATGATTATAAAAAATAAATAAATATTTATAATTTTTAAATTATTCTAATTATTTAAGAGATTTTTTATATTCATAAAATATACTCCTAAGTATATATTTTTTCTCTTCTGATTATATGATAATTTTATGAAACGGTATTTATTTTTTAAAACTGTGTTAAAATCATGTTTAATTTTTACACTAGTATATTCCAAGTAAATTATGATTTTATTAAAAAGAATTATGTTATATTTATAAAAATATATTTTTAAAAATTGGTTCATTTCCAAATTCTAAAATTAAAAAAATTGGTAGACATTTGGAATTTTTCTAAAATACTTCATTTTTATAACTATAAAATAGGAAAATTATCAATTACTGATAAATAAATGAATTATTACATTATAAAATATTTATGGATTAATTAGGTACATAATATATTGATCATTTTTCTTAAAAAATATTTTCTCATTATAATAAAAACTACTCATTTCCTTGATAAAAAATTACATACTACTAAATAAAATAATGAAAAATTACCCCTCACATCTCCTATAAATACCACCACCCACCACCTAATCACTTAAGACATTTCATGGATTGAACGTTGTCCAAGTTATGCCCAATAATCTTACCAATGCCATCATTCACATCTATGAGGTCATGGTATTATCAGTTTACCAAACCATTTTCACTAAATATGATCTAAAAGAGAAAAAATTCAAGAGGTAAAATCTACTTTATATTTTTCATTTATTTTATTTTATATTTGATTAATTTATTTATTGTATAATAACCTCCACCAAAAAAATATTATTTATAACTGAATTATATATTATATAATTGTATTTTATTTCGTTATAGTATTAATTCATTCACAAATCATTCCCCCATTACATTTGTTCAAAAAATTATACTATCATCTTTGGTGTGTTGATTTACCGTCGTCATGGAAAATGCCTTTTCATTTTTCACTACTACCTTAAAGGATGATTATAAATTTATTATTATGTTTAAATAATATTTTATTATACATATTATAAGTTATATAATGATCCAGATTAGATATATAATCACGATTTTAAATAAATATATAAGTTATTGATTGTCGTAAAATCCAACAAATTAATTAAATGATTTTTATTAACTATTTATCAAATGTTTCATCATCATAACAGAGAAAAAAATAAATGTATGATTATTTATTATTTTTTAATTTCAATAATAATTTATAATTTCAATTCATTATGTATATTCAATTTTACATTTACTTCCCAACTCATGTACATGTGAACTAATAAAATAACCCAGAAATAAACACTCCCGGAATGATGAACTTAAACTCCATAACTCATTGAAAATCTAATAAATGAACATAATATAACAATAATTAATCGAATTCATGTATGAAATTTTTATTATTTGTAAATAATTTAATTTCAATGAAAAATATAAGATATTAATGTGAATAAATTATTCATACATAAGGTAAAGGGATTCTAAAATGAAACTCTCATTCAGTGTGTTTCCCCCATTCACTCCATTTCCAATATGGTTATTACATTGATGATCCTAAAATGTAATTTATTTTTTCATTTCATTTTATTTTATAGATACACATGTTTCCAATATGTTTTCATGAAAAATGAAATTATATTTTCAAAAGGACACTTCTTTAAAAAAATACATATTTTACATATTGTTAGATTATTTCTTCTTTACTAATGAATGATGACTATTTTTCAAGTATAATATATCATTTTAAATTTTGGAACTGAAATGTTTATTCCTGAATGAATTATTTGTGGAGTGAAACACATTCCAATCTATTGGTATATTTATTTCCATGATTGATATATGTTTTATGTGGCATGGATAATAATGTAAATTTTATGATGTGAGGAGTGAACCTTGATTTATATAGTGTATGAAAATGAAATGATGTGATGAGTAAACCCTAAATTAAATAGGGCTCTAATTATTTAGATAATGTGATTTATCATAGTATAATAAGAAAATTATGTTTTAACATGATGTTATATTAGTTCAAAACTATGAGAGGGTTTTGACCACTAGGACATCAGGTTTTATTTTAATCTATTTTCACATTTCATGAAATTATATAATTCTTCCACTCATGATTGTGATGATGAAGTTAAGTCTATGAACATTCTAACCAATGTTTCATGTCTCTAATTTATCATATTTATGGGATTTTATCTCACCCCTTCATTATATGTATATCTTTAGGAGATCTCATGTAATATGGAGAACACAAGGTCCAATAAGAAGTAAGAGAAGAATGAATTACATAAATGTGAATGTTTTATTGTGTAATATTTCTGTGTAATCCTAATATTCCCAAGACACAGATTCTTTGGATCATAGATTTATAGAACTATTATATTCTATATAATTAAAATAATTAATTATAATTAATGAATGTGAAGGGTCTATGTATTTGGTATCACAACAAATTGCAGTTAACTTTCGAATCTGTATTAGAAAACCACGTTCAAAACCATTAGTGTAAGAATATGTTATTTTTTTCTAAACTAAACTAAGATAGAGATGTTGAATGTTTCTATTTATTATTTTGGTAGAGAGGCCGATTAATGGAACTTTTTTATTGATAACACTTATCCAATGGACATAATTTATGAGATATAGTGGGAATACATTAGTAAAATATTCATTTACATGTATTTATATCGATATCATCATAAAAATATATAGAGATAATTATTATAGTTGAATTAAAATTTAGGTGACTCATTAACATATTCTAAACAAAATATAATAAGTATTTCATGGTACACAAAAGGTTATGTTATCAAATTTTGATTGAAAAATAGATATATTATTTAATGGTATTTACCCACACCTTTGAAAGGCTATAGAAATTCAAGTCATTTGGTAGTTATGAAGAAGTTTTCTGATGTCCTCCCAATGTGAATATGGTTTCAAGATAGTGGTAAAATATTTATGGAGACAATAAATCTGCTATGTAGTTATACTTTTGACGATATAATGACAATTGTGTGATGAAAAATAAACCGCATTCATGTAAAAAATGTAGGAAGAAGCATAATGGTGATTTCTTTAATTATACCTGGAAATTCATGGTGTTTCATAAAGAAGGACATGTTTCTTATTAATATTAAAGAGACACGAGTATGTATGGATATGTGATGGTGTAATGGAGTGGACCATTAATATTTAAATGCTTCAACTATACGGAGAATGGTAACTATCTAAGTGAGTCCACTAAACCTCGACTCCTTAAGGGAATTTAGCATAAGCATCCACCAATGAAAAAGGGGAATAGGAAATCATAGGACATCACTACTGCTATGTTTTATTCCCATATTGATGTGGTGAAATATATTTTGATTATTCATTCTTGAAATGAAAATATAAAATCTTATTCTGGGTCAATGTATTCTTTCATATCATTCATTTTTTGTAGAACTATTAAAACAGAACCTCAAAATGTAGAGGATGAGTTATCTATGAGAACAGAAGAAGAGGAAAAAATTTCATGAAATGTATAAAACCCTTTGTCAGTTAATGGTTGTGGACTGAACCTCCCAGCTAATATTGGCTTACATCCTTTGGTGGATTCAGATGCTATAATAGATATCAATTGTCTATCTTTATAACAAGACAACATGAAATATTCGGAATTGGATATCACACTTCATATTCCATGTTCTCTTACAGTTCTATAACAGTTTAAAGAGGAGGATGAATCTCTTTTATTTTCATAAACTCAGTTATGGATATTAATTCTTTATGGACATGCATATTTATCTAAAAATATTGAGAAAAAGATAGATTCATGGTTGATGATATACCCATTTTGATGGAATACATAGATATGGTCCCTAGATAATTGTTTGGTCTTCCTCTAGACCCCAATATTGATTTCTAAACCTCAATTATTCTTATATATTTGAATATATAAATAAAACCTTATAGAATGGACAACAATGAGTTAGAGGAACGAAATAAGAACTTTTAAGGGAATCTGGAAAGTGGTTTTATAGGCCCACATGCATCACCATGGGCTCAAGAAATCATATTCTTTAGAAGAATGATGAGTCAATTCACATCTACATTGATTATCATTTTAAATTAAATTATAATAATGAAAAGGGATCCCCTTCGATGGATAAATTTATTTTTTGATCAACTGTGTGGAGCCACATATCTCTCAAAGCATGAATTTTAGTTCAAATTTTACTAATTAAATGTGAAGAAGGAAGATATTTCCATGGATGCAATTTGAATAAGTTATGGACACATTGTTTTAATTATCATTACTTTCACAGAAAATACTTCTTGATAAATATTCATGGACATAGTGAATTGAGTCTTTAGATATTACATCAACATGGTTGTGGTATCCTTTATAGATTATATAATAATATACTCCATGAAAAATGGGGAACATGAGGATCATTTGAATACTGTTATAAATACATTAAAAAGGGTGAAATGTTGTAAAATATTATGTAAATGAGGGATCTGGATGGAGGAAGTATCATTCATGGGGAATGTTTTCCACAGTAATGGAAGATATGTGGCACTATCCTTGAAAAAGGCATTTGATGAGTGACCTAGGCCAATATCTATAATGGAGATCAATAGTTTTTGTGGTCATGTTAATTATTAAAAATGATTACTGGGGAACATCTCATGAATTTAAAACACATTAACTAACTATCTATAAATGGAGAAAATTTTGTATGTACTAGTGAATGTGAATACTATTTCGAAGTGTTAAAAAAGAGGCTTTCCCTTACACCAACACTCAGAATTTTGAAATGTGTGGAACTATTTAAGGTTTAATGTGACGATTCAAAAAAGGTATTAGATTACGTACTAATAAAATATTATAAAATGATATTCTAAACCTTTATATTGGTGAAGCTGAAATTGAAATCCTACCCATGCATGATATAGAGTTGTAATATGGGATCATTGCACTAAACATAAACATCATTATCTATTTGGGGAGAAATCCGAAATATACAATGATCATAAAGACCTAAAATATAAATTTACATAGAATGAACCAAATATGTCCCATTTGATGTTTATTAGTGCTCGAAAAGGACTATGACTGCACAATCCACTAACATCCTAGTAAAGAAAATGAAGAGGTAGATATTCTATGTAGAAATGATATCTAATCATTATCTATGGTGAGAATTGAGATGGACCTTGAAAATGATGGTTATGGATTTCATTAAGGATAGAGTGTCACCAATAATTTCTAAAATGATTTCTCAACCATCCATTAGGGTTAAAATAAAGGGTTTTCAATGAAATGATGTGGATATTCTGAAAATCGTTGATGCTATCAGAAATGGGAAATCAAAAGGATTAAAAATTAATGGAGAGGAATCATGATATTTGTGTCATGACTATATCTATTATTTTTTATAGAGATAATGATGGATCTTATGAATATACTAATACCTAAAACTATTATTTTCACCCATGGAGGATAATGATATATGATGATCTCTTTGAGAAATATTGGTGGGAGAATATGAAGAAGGAGATCGCTAAATATATATCAATTAAATTTATATGTTAGTAAGTAATGGATGAAATAAAAAAGTATATGTTGATTGTGAAACCATATCCCATGTTAAAATTGAAATGCTAATACATCACTATGGAAATTGTTAAAAGAATCATGAATACATACATGGGAAATTATGATATATGGGTTATTGTAGATCATCATACAAATAATATCCACATTATCCCAATTTGATAGGACTTATCACAGGATCATCTTACATGGATATACATTATAGATGTATCAAGGAAAGATGGAGAACTACTATCTATTGTATACTATCGTGATCAGATATTTATCTTTGTGTTCTAGAAATGTCTCTAATAAGGTAAAAAGTTTGAGCTGAACTTCAGTATGGCTTTTCATTCTTTATGTAATGGAAATTATGTGTAGGGATTCACACACTATAAGACATGTTGAAGGAATATTCTACGTACATCAAAGGATTATAGGATCAACATCTTCCTGTGGTTGAGTTCTCTAACAATAACAGCTTACACTTGATCATCCAAATTCCTCTATATGAATCTATTTATGGGAAACGATGTGGAACACTGGTATAAGGGGATGATGTATACGAACCTAAACTGCTATGACCAGAAATGGACAATGATTTGGAAAAGGTGATAAATATTCAGTAGTATATCCGTTTAGCCTAATCTCAATATAAGGTCTAGGAATCCTATCATTGATAATACCTTGATATTATGGTTGAAGACACAATAGTATTCCTCATATCTCAATGGAAGGGGATAATTATTTTTTAGGATGATTGAAAAGGTGAGTCCCATGTATATCATATCATTCAATATGATTAGTCACGTCAGAGTTATGACCTATAAACTAGAACTTCAACCTACCATATCCCAATTACATGTTGTATTACATGTATCCCTCTTGAAAAAGGTCCTACAAGATCCCTTGCATGTATTATATCCAACGGTGATATAGTTAGAAAATGATATCTTGTGTGAGGAGTATCTGATGAAGATCATAGATCGAACAAAATTTTTTGTTACAAGACTTCTCACCTAGTCAAATTACAATGTTGAAACCATATATACGAGGAGGCAATATGGGAATAAGATGATGTAATTAAGGATATGTACCCAATTTTTGTTTGTAAAATTATATTTCAAAGATGAAATTTTAGAAGGGGGAATATTGTAATGAATGAAAATCTTAATAAATTGAATTTACATTATCATAGTTATGTCAAATAGTATAGAAAACTTAATATCACTTACAGAATAATATACAAGAATTATAAATGATTAATGAATGAAATAATAATAATTTCTAGAAATTAAGGAACCTATACCTATATAATGGTAACCTAGACATTATAATTGTTCCATGAAAATTAGGATTATTAGTTCTGCAAATTGAATATAAACATTAACTATGAATTTATAAATAAAAATGACCATATTATAAAGAGAAAAATATGATATAATTATTCTATTATATAAGTAAATAATTATTATAAAATTTTTTAATTAAGTGTTGGTATTTTTACAAAACCTAAATGTGTATTTATAATAGTAATTTTAATATAAATAAGTAAAAGAAAATTTCATTTCACAAAATAGATTCATAAATTAACATTTAATTTCCTTATTATTATAATATATTTTAATTAATCCATAATTATTTTTTCATCGTTCTATAAAATCAATTATCATTTTAAAATCAATATTATCTCTATAAATGAAGATTTTAATTAAAAATTAAATTTTTCATATTTTCAAAATTTATTTCATAAAATACAGTTCATTTTTGAATTATACACATCGAAAAATGGTGTGTGTTATTTTTTGGTATTTATCTAAAATACTTGATTTTTTGATGAATTGTAAAATATGGTAATTTATGACAAATGATAAATACATGAATTATATCATCGTATATGATATATTGATTACGTAAAAACCCAATCTATAACTTCAATTATCATATTACCATATTTATTCCTGGGAATCAAATAAATTCATTGTTTTGTGAAAAAATAAAAAACTAATGAATAAAATAATAAGAAGACAACTCTCTCCTCACCAATAAATACCACCCCTCACAATGTCTTCTCTACACACCTTCTTATACTTGATTAATGTTAAATTTAATCACAATACATATTCTAATCCCCTCCCCCATGTCTAGGTTACCTTGGCCTCTTCGAAACACCAAACCCCGTTCCTTAACAGGGATCTTAAGGAGGGGAAATTGATTATGTAAAATCATATTTCTTATTCTTTTACATTCATTTTTATTTGAATTAATTTATTATCCAATTCTCACCTCAACCTATCCTAAAGGCATGATAACGCTTTTATATTTTACCTTCAATAATTTTATTATATTAGGGTAATTAGTTATATCAAATATCTTTCCCATTTCGTTAATTCTAAAATTTAAATCATCGTATGTGGTTTTCGATTTACCACCACAATGGATTATGTGTTTTCATTTTTCACTACCACCTTCAATTATGGTCACAAAACAACTATTTTTGTCATATAAGATTTACTTATTCATTTTATAAGGTTTTTAATGATTTGGTAGAAATATAAAAACATATAATATAAAAAATGACATCACTCTGTGATAGTCATAAAATCTTTAAAAATAATAAAATCCTTTTCAATAACTACTAATGTAATTTTTAATCCTCATACTATATAAAAAATGATATTAAATATTATTAAATATTATTTAATTTCATAAAAAATATTATTTCAATTATGGATAAGTATTCATATTTTACATGAAAACCCGTTATAATATAAAAGCGAACATATTATGATAACCAAGAAAACACACTCTCTGGAATGATGCAATTTGCTTCAATAAATATTTTAATGGACCATAAATTTACATCATAAAATAATCTGTCAATTCAATTTATAATTTTTTTAATTTTTAATTAAATAAATAATCTTTATTATCAAATATACTAAATTGATGAATGAATTCATACATATGGTAATGAGATACTCGAACTGAACTCTCTGTCTTTGGGTTTTCCATTTTTTACTCAATTTACATTTTTTATTTTCCAGTAGTGTTCCTAAAATATCATTTCCTTTAATTACATTTTTATTTTATAGGAAATACATGATTCTAATCTAGTTTTATGAAGCATGAAATTATTTTTCCTAAAGATAACGTCTTCCAAAAAATACAAATTTTACATCATGTGAGAATTTTTTTTCTTATCTAAATAATGATTATTCTTACACCAATATGTTATTCTATATTTAATATTGGAAACCCCAAGTTTATTCATGAATGAATTTTTTTGAAATTAATCCAACTCCTTTAAATAATTATTTTGTGTCCAATATTGATATAAATTCTATGTGGAATGCATGAGAATGTAAATTTTATGATGTGAAGTGTTCACTGAGAGATATATAGTTCATTTAAATGATATAAAGTGATAGGTTAAATAATTATTATATATAGCTCCAATTACTTGGGTAATGAGATGTATATCACTAAAAAAGGGGAAATACTCATGAAAATGATGATTTCTTGGTTCATAACTATGTGTGGTATTTCACCACTAATAATTGAAATTTAAATTTTTTTTTCATTACCATATTCTATGACTCTATCTAATGTTTCCACTATTGAATATGATAATTATGGTCCCCCATATTTCATATCTCTTTTTCATTCCCTTACATGGATTTTGGATCACTTCTTCTATTTATGTATATCATGATGTGAATACATTATGAAGGAGAACACATGGGATAATTAGAATCAATAGCAGAAGGAATTACATGAATAGCAAAAAAATTATAATTTAATATTTATGTATGTTTTTAATTATCCCATGAAAATAAACATTGGATTTCATATTAATAGAACTATTATGGTGTTTATATTTTAAAAGTTGTTATAGTTTTGTAATAATGTTTTGGGTCTCTATAGGGTCAAAAGGGTATGTCTACTAACCATTTACACCACGAGATTGGTCAAAATAGGTCTATGGGGTAGAAAGGTCCCTATTAACAAATTAAATAAAAACCCAAAGATTAATCTCTATTTAATGTGTCGACTACCATATTCAAGACTTATAGGAGAGAAATATATGGAATATAATGGAGTCAATATCCATAGTTTAACAACTAGGTAATCCACTGTAATTCAATTCATGACATTTAATTCATCAATTAAAAATCATTTACAATATATGAGTTCACAAAATCACATGGAAACTTATATTCAAATTAGTTCTAATATAGTAGTGAAATAAATTAGCAACATGTATCTCATTGTAAAAGAGGTAGAACATATTTTTATTAAGTAACTATGATGAAATCATTAATTACAAGACATCATGTAATTATAAATCATAAAAAACACCCCTTGTCATGGTTAAATAAATGTAAAAGTAAATTTGGAAAACTCCATTGATGGACTTAGCTAGGGTAATAACCTCCATTGAATCTCACAGAAGCTAAAGGGAATCCATAAAATGTTCTGTTTCACTTAATTCAATTTATTATTTAAATTTATGGGTATATTTTTAATGTAAGACAATATTCACAATATAAAATATATTATTGATGTACTAAAAAAAGAGTAAAACTATATACCAAATATCATAGGTCGGTAGTGGAGTGATCATCCGGTTTCAACTCCTTATTTGACTCATATCAGATGAAAAATGATGAGGGTATAATAAACCTAGAATTATGGCCTATTATCTTACTATTAAATAGTGAATATGATTAAAATATGTACAAGTAATGTAAAAAATAGAATTGGGTACTCACTAATGCTAATCCAAAGTGACTAATGATGCTAAACTCCATTATAAGAAGATATATCTATGGAAAATCCCCATTTGGTCCTAAAAGGGATCATAACATATAGGTACGGAATAAAAAAAGTAGAAATGAAAATTTATATTTTCTTATGAATTATTTTGAGAGGGATATTGTAATTTTACATATATTACTATACTCTACAATTTGGATACCCGGTTACAAGAACTGTGCACCGGTTGTTTGTGCTTTTCTATAAGAAGTGGCTTGTCACATTCTATATGCTCAAAATTTTAAAATTTGAAATCCATTAAAGACGCATATATTAAAAAAAAGTACAGTTTATGCATGAAAATTCACCCCAAATCACAATGTTTATTGAACCATGTCACCTCCTCATACTATCTCCAATTGTATTTCATAACAAGTACTAGCCATGCATCTTCCCTAAATGGTTTATACTAACTATTCAGATGGACTTTTTCTCCAAAAAAAATGTATCCGAGCTCTGAAAAATCCATGGACATCTATAATACCTTCATAACTTCAACGGATAGTCCCATTAGTTAATAATAAATATTTCAAATTAAAAAAATTGATTCATGCATCATAAAAAATATAGGATCACACACATGTGTTGTGATATGTGTGATTATATATTTTAAATATATGTATATTATAAATATATTATAATATGGTTGGATTTAATTTATATTAAATAATTATTCCATCAAGAATTTACCCAAGAGGTAGAGTCTCCTATTTTCCATCTAAAACACCCATGATCATATCCGGGTAGTAATGGAATTCTAAAGTTACTATAGTATAACTATTGCTATGCTAGAGTGGGTTCTGTTGTACCAGTGGCAATATAGAAGTTGTGGGAATGTAGTTTGTGTGGGAATATAATTGGTACTAAAGTATTCCATGTAATGAAGTAGTACTTTTCACTAAAGCATCCTATAGAAAAAAATGGGCTTCCCAGCCTTGTATTCAGGCCACTAGGTCGTCAGCCTTCAGGGTATTTAATGGGTCACCCTCTACCCAGAAAAAAATATCATTACATTAATAATAAAATGAGTCTTTATACCCAAAAATTTTAAAAATTGAATTTAAAGGGTGTCAAGACATATAGTAATGGATTTCCGTATCACTTTTATTTTTATGAGTCAAATTCCATATTCAATCTTATTTTTTATTCAATGTATAAACTACCCATGAGTATATTTTATGAGAATTATACTTAATATTATTTTTATTTAAACATCAATTTTTGGATCTCACATTTATGGTCTGTACAAAATAAATGTTACCAAATTGGTATGGGTTTTATGATGTAATCAAATTGTTTATTGGTATTTGTTATTATTATTCTTACAATGAAGAAATATTTTGATTCATATATCCAGAAAATAATGTCATTACATCTACACTATAAATATCTTGAAAGTAAAATGTTTAGATATATTTTTAATAAAATTATGAATTTGGGATTTTAAATGAATTCTTTTTATAAAAATACTCTTTCGCTCTATCATAGGTACAAAATATCTTTCCTTCCCACTTAATTCATTATAAAATTATTTTGAAATATTACTTCAAATCCTGAAAATAATTTACTAATGAGATTAGTACACTTTTTTTATTAGTAATAAAATTTAATTTAATATTCATTTCATTTTCCAAACAATATGCATTTTTTATTCACTAATATAATGAAACAATTATTTTTTCTATTTTTTAGAGAATTAGTGGTATTTTCCACTATTATTACCATGTATTTGTTTTAATTATTCATTTATTAAATTGGTTGATTATTTTGTAAAAAATATTTTCCCATTTTTTTGATGAACATTTAGTTTTATAAATCTATTATCAAAATGGAATGTTTATTTTCATTATGATTTGTGTTAGCTTTTTCTAAAATCATATATTATAATTTTCCAAGGATACTTTTATTAAATCCTCAATAAATATTCAATGTCATATATCAAAACCATTTAAAATTAAACATGACATAATTTGATAAAATATTTTCTTTATAGATGTTATGATTGAATGAAATACCCCTTATTCCTTATCTGAATGATTAATAGTCATATTGATTATTTTTTTGAGACCCATTACTTTTTAATGGGTTATGATATGGTTATTTGATGAAATATTTTTGAATACATTTTTCTTTACATGGGTAATAATGTGATGATATTATCACTATTTTATGATATTTTTCAACACAAAAGTATGATTTTAATAATGAAATGATTTAAACCTATCTCTCATTCCAAATTAATCGTTAATTTATTATATATAATGATAAAACAATTGGAATCCCTTCAATGGGATTGATCCACTATAGGAAACATGTGAATCATGATCCCATATGGGAAACATCTGCATCCGGATCCAAAATGTAGAATATGTGATAAGTCCTTATATACTATGTTTAATGTCTGGGTTTTAAACTTTATACGATAAATTTTATTCATATATTTATTATGGAAGAATTTTTTTTTAAAAGAGATTGTGGTTATTAAATAATATAAGAATATTTATCACTCTTGTTGTCCATTTTTTTGAAATGATTATGTTTTATTACAAAACTTAGATTGATGATCTATGATAGTTTGGGGGTGAACATCCAATGTTATATTCTAGATAAAAAACCATTATTCATATCATATGATTTCATTTGATCACATATTTATATCTCATATTTTTACCCATATTGAGAAACTTATCACAACCTTTCATATGTTTTCTTCCCAAGAAGTGACTAATGGATTTTTCGTTATACCTAAAAATAGTTCTATGATGGATGATATTTACAGTATATGTTGATTATATTTCAATAAAAATGAATATTATGTTTTTATTATAAAAAGACACAAAAATATTATGGTCCTCATGCATGTGTTGATGAAATAGGTTCAATATTCATCTATATGCTGGGATATTTATGTAAAAAATTCAGGGTCTCTATATTTAGCAGCATATGAATTTTTATTATATATTTAATTATTATCATTAGAAATATAAAGTTAGATAGTTAGACATATCCCAAATTATAATCTTGGGATATGTCTATGGATGTCAATAATGATTAGTATATGGTATGTTTTTTACATATAAAAAATCCACTAATTGTTTTGATTGATATCTAAAGCTTTTTCACAAAAATTACATATCTTTTTGGAAACTACATGTTGATTTGGATCTGGAAAATAGGTACCTAAGGGTTATAACTGTGAAATGGGTGCATTGATCTGGACTCGATTGTTGATGGTGCACAACAATGGGGCTTGTTTCATAATTTGTTTAACATGATCAAGGGATATGAATAAAAAATTCACAACCTCTATAGGAACCATAATGAATGATATAAATTTTGAAAATTAATTAAATAGTTTACACAAATTTTTCAATATATTGAAAATATTTTTTCATTATTTAGATATCCTATAAATTTGTTTTCATGATTATTTGTCTTTCTAGTATGATTAGTGTTTATCACACTATGATTTTTGATTTTTATCAATGGATTGAACTAGAAAATTGTAGTAAATAAAATGTTTTAAATAAACTGAAAAGGTTTTCTTCCAATGAATATAAATTTTATGGGATATTGATTGAAAAATATCATTGTTTTTATAATAATATTTTTTAAATAAATGTATCATGCTAAACATATGAATGAGTAAATGAGAGAACATCATTATGTTCAAACCATAATAAAGAAATTCTAACATTTTATTGTTTCCATTGATCAACTTGTTTCAATGAAATTGATCTTTACCAATGAAATGGAATTTTCTATTCTACTATTTTTAGAGTATAAAGAAGACATTTTGGTTTTTTATACGTTAGACTATGATGTGGATTAGTGGTGTACACTTTTTATTATCCTGATGGAATACAAAGAAATTTAATCTATGGAATGTGAAGAGATTAAGGGAATATATCTTAGTAATTAGTTCACTTATATTTTATAATCAATAATAGAGATAAAATTTTATGTGATTTAGGGAAATTATGTTGAATCTATTGGTACCTATAAAGGTAATTTTATAATACTACCAAAAAAAATTTTTTTTTATATTATTTATAAAAGAAAAATTCATATATTCATTGGTTTCCTAAATCCATGTATTTCAAATTGCATTGATATAAGATGAAATAGTTTCTATAATGATTTCATTTAATGAGAACTAACTATGGATGAATATGTTTTCCATTCCCTATATTCATATGGTTTTTTGAGAAAAGGAAGATCAAGTCTCTTGAAATACAAATGAAGTAAAAATTATATCAATATGTATGATAGAAATATATAGAGAAATATCATGGTAATTTCATTATGGAACTCAAAGGAGATATAATTATTTCATTGGTAGGTTATAATTATATTAAATGTTCATGTGTGATTAATTTGTTGGTTAATGATATAGAGGAGAAGAGGATACCAACTAATTCACCAACCATGATAATGTTCATCATGTGTAAGGAGTTTGAGAATTATGTGAATCAATTCCCCAATAAAGTGTCTAATTGAGATGATTTTCAACAAAACCCTCTTAATATATAGGAAATAATGAAAATTTTGCAATAATTTTGTATCATGTAAATCATGATAATTATGTTACATGTATCATAACCTTATTAGTTTAGACGTTTGTTTCTTATTTTCAAAAAATGAGTCCTATGAAAATATTATTATTCATCGTTTTGTGAAATGTAATGTTATTATAAACCAATGGAGGGATTATATAATAATAAAATATCATTTAATATTCTATCAGTATTATGATGAACCCACGACACCATAATTTTTTATAAGATAATATCATGTAAAGGGATTAATGATTGAATTGACTTTTTATAGTGAATATGTGTTCATGAATGATTAAAATAATAGTTATTGATACCATTATGGTTTTATGTGTTAATGGTTGACAATATATTCAATGTAATTGAAACCCCATTTCCTGATTTACATGCGAAATGTTAATAAGATTAAGTGTATTTTGAGATACATTTATTGAAATACATACCATTGGTTTCTTAAAAATTTTAGTTATTAATTAATTAAAGGAGTTATAAATTTATAATTTATGGACATAATATTAATGGTAATGGAAACCCGTTGGGTTTATCTTATCAATCATGTTCATGTAATTTTTGGTTTTATATGATCACATTATAAAGTTAGTAGACATCATTTTAATTGGTTAATATTTCCCTTAATATTTATGTTCCAAAATATATATTAATGAATATTTATCTTTACAAAGAGTACAATATTCAAATGAATATAATTAGAATCTGATGATTACAAAAAAAATCTTGGTTATGAATTGAGTAAATTCATGATATAGAGTTGAGTATTATCATTTAATATCATCTTCTGATAGATAGACAATACGAGAGAGAAATTCAAACCAACGGGGATATGATAGTAAATTAGTATATCAATTACATAGCTGTGTGAGACGAAAATCATAATCTAGTTGAGTTTTCGTGGAATAATATTCTTCAATTGATCATTCAGATTACACCATAGGATTTAATTATTACTAATATGGGTAGAAACCAGACATACTAGATTGATGTTATATAAAAAATGATGTAGGGACCAATTAATGATGATTAGATGAAAGAGAATATTAGATCCATTTAAAAAAATATCAGTACAAAACAATGGTGATATTAATGTTATGTTAGAAATCATAGACAACGTTGACAATTTGATATTGGTGAGATGGTCCTTCTATGAAATTTAACATTGATGAAATTAGGGAAAATAAATACCCAGGTATATATGTACCTTTGAAATAATTGATCTTATCTAGACTATAACTAATCATTTAGAGCTTACAGAACATATATTCCAACTTTGTTATGTGTTCCATGTACCTCTCATGTGGAATTGAATACATAATCCTTCTCATTAACTGATGTTGGAGTTAATATATATATAAAATGATATTTCTTATAAGGATTTTTTTTATTGAATTATAGATCCTATATAAAAATATATTTAAAATAATACCTCTAACCGATTCAATGTTTTATCATAAAAAACCTGGGAATGATTCTTCAGATTATTAGTATGAAATAAGGCACAATTATCATTTTTTATAATTAGAAATGTTATATATTTCAAGATTGAAAATAATTTTTATGGGGGTAGAATATAAGAACAAGATAATTTTATTAATAACAATTTTAATAAATTCGATCTTTTAGATATATTGAGTTACACTCGACACCGAGATTACACTGAATATTATGAAACACTGAGTTTTTCCTATGATTCAAACAAAATCAACTTTAAATGAAATGTGACATACAATTAAAAAATTATTTTTTAATATGATATTTATCACAAAATAATTGAATTTTTAAGTATGAATATAATTTCAAAAATTATGAAACTATATTGATTAAAAATGTATATATCTTTAATTTTTTGGGAACAAATAAATTAAAAATTAACATAAAATTCATTTAAAGTTGAATTTGAGTTGTTTCATATATGTTATTTTTATGTGGATAAACATTTTTTATCTCAATAAATTATGGAAATCATATTCTGGGAATTTTTTAAACAGTAAATATATATATATATATTATTAAGTAATATTTTTTATATTTATATTATTTTTTTCTATAGAATTGGTGATAATAAATCCAATTTTTTCCTTAAAGACTAAAGTAAAAAAAGTCAATTCTACCATTTTAAAACATTACTTTATTTTATTTTAAATTTTAGAAAAAATATTAAAAAAATTTATATTAATTTTGTAAATAAGCATTTGAAAATTATCTTACAGTGAATTTTCTAAAAATTCCAATGATGTAATATATTTTGATGAATAGTGAGAATAAGATTTTTTCTTAAGAATTTTCATGTCCTTTAATAAATATAAAAAAATATCAATTGCATAAATATATTATTAAAGGTAAAATTAATTAAATTATATATCTATTAATACATGTTATTTCTTTTTATCATTTTGTTATTTAAAATTTATAAAAAAGACATGCAACACATTTGAATATTTTCACTATGGGAAACCAACTTTCTATTACCTATGTGGGATTCAATTTAAATTAAACATTGAAAAATCGTTGAATTGAATTATGGAAAATTGGTTACATAATTATAACCAACAAATAATATATTATCTAATAATATGAATTTTCTTTTTTCATAATCAATATTAAAAACAATAATAATTATTTGGCATTGTTATATTAAAAAAGGATTTATCAGGTTTAAAATAAAATATAAATGGTTAAAAAAGACTCATATAAAGTCCAAAAACAATTTTAAGGAATATGTATATATTATATAATTTATGTTGGATAATGGACAATTTTGGTTCCCTCTGATATGCTACAATTTTGGTATACCATTTTCATTTCAAATAATACAAGGGTGTGAGTCTCCTCACTTAAGAAAGTATATCCCCTCTCATCTCTACTTAATGGGTCCAAAAGAATTCAATTATCCCAATAACTAACACAAAGATTTAGTAATGACATCATCTCATCATCTTTTAAATCTTTTTTTTCATATATACATCCTATTAAGTCTTCTATGAGAGAGAAAATAATTCTTATAGTAATTTTGTATATTCTTAAAAGAATGGTTTATACCATTTCTTCCTCCACCCCCAGAAACTAATATTAAAACATTATAATGAAATATAATCTATATATAACATATAATGAAATGTTATTATGTTAATTTCATAACAAAATTCCATCTCCTATCCCATAAAATGGGATATTGAAATATCATTCTTGTGTACAGCAGACTACAACCTCACAATCTTATGTTACTCTTTACCTATAACTTCCTTGCACAAATAGATATAATAAAATTTTTTATATATTTTTTTTTATTATTGTATTATTTATAACTAATAATGGAGTTACATTTTCCTTATTAGCTTTCAATGTTTGGGATTATGATAACAACGTTTGTTTAAATAGAAGACTACCACCTCATGGAGCAATGTGATTTTTCTTCTCGTTACATGGAAGGTAAAAATTTAGATTACTGAAAAATTTGTGATATATATTTATATATATATGAAAATCATTACTTAATGATAATATAAAATTTAATATACTATATTTCTACCCATTGGAGAAATTAAAACAGTGTTCATGTGTATGTACTACCTACCCTCTATATAAACAATGTATTTAATTTTCTATCTATATATTTAATGAAAAACTACAAATATATATATAATTAAAATATATTATATCTATATCATGGATAATATTATTGATATTATTTGACCAAGATGAAATGAAGAGGATGGAAAACAACAAATCATAAGAGAAATGAAAAAAGGTGTTATTTCCCATTACATTACAGAAACATGTAATTATTAACAAAAGAATAATAAATAGTGATACGTAAATCATATATAGTATGATATAAATAATAAATTAATTTTAACAGTCTAAAAATAAAATTATATTTATTAGACAAGATTTTCATATTTGTAAAATGTAATTCATTCCTTATGGTAATATATTTACATCTATTTTTTATTTTCTATGGGTCACTTGCCAATATCCACTATGTGTTTCATACTTGTAGTTTATATAAAACCAATGATACAATGTTATTTTTATTAAAATGAATACAATTTTTATATACATATCCTATTCAGGATATCTCTTTCAAAGGCTTTACCATACAAAAGATTACAATGAGTTAAGGGTTCTAGAATACAATCTCATTATTTATCAGGATTGTTCATGTTTATGTTTCAGATGAAGAATTATTTTGATCTATCACAATTTAAACTCATGAAATTTATCCTTCTAGGTTTATTCCATTATAATACATTTTGACATCATATTACTCCATTTATGTTCTGTAGAGCTCAAAAGATCAAAGGAATCATTCTGTATTTATCTATTCAGAAAAAATGTATATTTCATACAAAATAATTTTTTTCTAAAAATGATTTAAAATAAAAAAATTCTTTACAAGACATTTTTACCGTTTTTACCTTTTTTAAAAAACATGAAATATTCATTTTATTTTTCCCGATCATTAATGTTTAAATTTTACCATAAAAAGAATGTAATAATTGTGTTTAAAATGAACTATATGAATTGTATTATACACCATCATGAACAAATTATTAATTTTAATATTCATATATAAATAGGATTATTTGAAAATAGATGAATTTAAAAAATTATTTATGAGATTCATTTTTTAGAAATGTATAATCAAAATGAAATTATGTTTTCCACATAACAAATTAAATGATTTTAAAAGATAGTATTAAATGTTTCCAGGGTTAATTTAAATAAGATATTACATAAAAATTTGTTATTAATGAAAATTTTATTTTCCATGTGGAAAGGCTATATTCTTTAATAAATGTTCCACATGATCATTACAAATAATTTTCCATCAATGATGATAACCATTAATGTAACATTTTATTTTTTATTGATAATTTTAAATGATAATATCATTAATATTTCAATGGATGCCTAATCATTATGATAATGAAATATTTATGAAATCCCTTTATTATCCATGGTTTATGACCCAATGAATTATTGAATTGCATTTGAAGACCAATTTCATTAAACGAGATTTGATGTAATTATATAATGAATTAATTAATATATTGTGGAACAAATATTGTTGGTTTTAATTATAAGATGGGTATGACCTGTATTTCTCATTAGATAATAATCGGAAAAAAATTAATGGGATTGACTAAATATAAGAATTTGATGTTTCCAGATACAATATGGGAAATATGTGTGTCCTGATCCACAATAGGAAACAGAGGATATGTACTGATCAACTATCTAAATGTCAAGACCCATCCTAGAGGGGCTCGTGTTGTGACTACTTGATGATCACCTATAATAGATCAGGGCATGATCACTATCATTGAGTAGACATATTTCAAAAATGATATGAATTATCCGAATTTTCCCATACAAAAACACACATCGCTAATCCAAAAATTACAAAATTTAAAAAATAACTACAAAACCAATGAAATCCACAATATCCCATAACTAGATTATGACATAAAGTAAAGTAATGTAAATAAGGACAAATTCAAGATCAACACAATGTGTATGTAAAATCATTCTAACTTGAATGTAATTGTTATTGGACATCTATATAAATCCACCAGAATAAAAAAATTCAATTTTAGCCTCAAATTGAAATTCTTTGTCCTGGTCCACCTAGGACAATGTCAAAATTTCAATAATATTTGCAATACATGACACGTGCAGGGAAAGCCTTATTAGGGGTGAGTATAAAAATAATCAGTAAGATACCCCAATACAACAACAAAATAATTAAAAAAAAAAGAACAGTCATCTCTACATAGGTGTTTGTCTACAACACATATAACCATAATAGTTAGATATAGTAAAATGATACATCATTCCATCACGGGGTAACAACCAACTTCCAGCCACTTGATTGTGCTCAAAGTGTGCTGGTTTTGGGAAAAATCAATGCTCAAACCATGATATCATTGGAGAAGATCTATGTAAATGATTATCTCATTTGGACCCCAATCGAAGAGAACACATTAGTCATGTAATGATATGATACCAAGAGAGGGGGTCAAACCCAGAACTGACATTAAAAAACAACAAATTTCACCCATATTCTCTGCGGGATACCACATACCCAATATTGATAAATATTTTATATAGGTGATAATTCACAAAATCAATGGAAGATGCCTTGGAACCTACCTATATGACCCACTAGATTAAGGATAAGATCCATTCACAAGGAGGATATGTGATTATTTATTACCCACAATGAGTGAATGAGGATTTCACTCCAATCTCATGGAGGGATACCATGCTATATTTGAGACTCGGCCTATAGAGGGGATTGAAATCTAGTAATCTGTTTGTAATTTCATACTTATCCTCCCACTAATGGACTACTGGATCATTTTTAACATATTATTGTCCAAACCAAAAACTAACTACATGTCTCAAAATTATTTTCTCAATGGAAGGGTCTCAACGCCAAAGATGGATTATTGAATGGACACTCTTTCTATGAGATATGATTGATTATAGAAAACTAGTAGTAGGACTTTTAGGGGCATGTGGACCTACCACCATGGTCACTCCACCTATCTCTATAGTTGACATACTATGTATCCCATCCATGTAGTAGATGAATGCATAGACAAATTTTGCTATCAGTGCACCTACAGCAGCTCGAGCTGTTATAGCCCCATGGTCGATGGGGACTGGGATCCACCCCAATTTTCATATATATTACCAAGGTCCAAATCGGGTCTCGATCATCCCACAAGATTGACCTGACTAAAATCATCCAACTCTCATGACCTATTAACCTATCCCACTCTACATATGTCACAACTCTGCGCCTTCTACCACATCCATCCTAACCATCTTTGCAACATCACCTATCACCATCGATCACACATGGTCGGCCTCCGATCTTCTACGACACAATGATGGACACTACCACATACCATAGTGCCTCTTCCAGTTCCTTACAAATCTATCGATCGTAGATTAGATCTCCTCAGGATCCAATCTACTCATTTATAGACTCAGTTGTCCATTACCCTCGGGTATGGGGGTCCGATCATCTTCAAAAAAACTAAACAATGTCAAAATGTGATCCAAATGGTTTCTAAAGGGAAGAATGTGATGAATGGTTGTGAAAAGAACATATAATACATAATCAATAAAAATATTTCATTTTTTGTGTAGTGATCGATCCATTTTCATTAAAATTTAAATTAATAAGGATAAATAAATGATCCAACAATAAATCAGTTAATTGGAAATCTAAATAAGATGAATATATTAATTCAGGGTTATTAAATTGATATGTGTTCATCCATAATTAATAATGGGATAGAAATCACAAGACAAATCGTAATTTGATTATTTGGATAATTAATTGACTAAGAACAATTGATTTTTCATCGTCGATCCGCAATCTATCATCGTTTTCCTAGAATCATTCTCCAAAGTTCACACTAGCGGTGTTATTGTGTCTTCAGGGTTGTAGAGACCCGAAGCTTAACGTATATAGACATTACATTACATTTTCCAAATACTTAGTACATAACAAAAACACACACACAAGAACCGTAATAGTTTAGTGTCTTTGGAAACTCAGAATATAATCTTCTAATCGTGGTGAATGATCTTCAACATCCCCCATAAAGATATTCTTTTTTTAAACCTAAATCCTTTCTTTTTGTCCTGGGGAAAAGAATACATAAAAGAGTGAGCTCAAATGCTCAGTACGGGTAAACAAAAAAAATATCAATCACGTCGTATTCATAAGAACATATCTTTTGGAAATCTTATCCTACAAAAGAGATCATAATTTCATAACATGGGATAAATCATAGTAATTAAATGTAATCCCAATAATCATTACTTAAAACATGAAACTTTTTGGCATACACACATAATCATATAGAATCATTTCTTATTAGTCAAGACTCATTGCCAAGACTTTATTAGTGGACAAAGTCCCTTTCTAAGCCGAGTTCACTCCTCGTTTCAGTCCTGTTTCACTGAACCGTTATAACCTACCGTTCCAGCCATGTCTATCTCATGAGATATAAAATCTTTACCCAATGGATTAGAGGGAGATATAGGTCTCACCCATCTCATAATGATACCATTCTTATGTGTGCCAGAAAATCATAAACCATACATCATATCATAACCCATGTAATAAAAATGGGATTCTTAAACATCGTGACATCATAAAACAATTAATATAAGATAAAATAATTCATAAAAATAATTCCATCATAACATAATCAAATATTTGTAATAATAGGGATAGAAACAGAACCCTTTATTATCTTAGATGGAAAATAATTTTAATAAAACACTTGAACTCCATTCTTGAGGAAAATATCCTTTCTACATCAAAAACACTTTTCATTTCTTAACATGTCATACAATTATAAACTAAAAGAAGTTGATTAAAAATAAACATGAAAACTTGTAAAGGAGTCTTCTTGGAAATAATGTTTTAAAAATCCATTCATGTCGTATAAGTTAAAAAAAACATTCTTCTCGTACTTTTGTCAGAAAAGTCCAAAAAACAAATACCTCATAAAGTAAACAAAAGAAAGATTACTTACATACCATGTAGTAAAAGTCAAAAATGGGTATAAAAGACATAAAAAATACCTAAAAACATTTTTATAAAACATGTACATGGATAATAACAATAACCCCATTAAATACTTACGAATAAACAATCTCGGATTAGAGAGAGATTGGAATATTTATCCCTTACCTTAGGTCCGATTTGCTTCGTAAGTGTCCAAAAATCCTGTATAATGATTTAAATAATGTTCTTTACTTATTCCATAATCATACTTATTGTTATGATATCATATGTGGTCATATTCTTAGCTTCTTATTAGTAATATTTCATTACTACTTGTTATTTGGGTGTTTATTACTTTTTGTTCTTATGCGTGTTTTGTCGAATAAATTATTATTATTCTCTTTAGGTTATAGATACCTCATTTAAATAATGTTATTAGTGTAATATATATCATTTTCATTCATTCAATTCATTTATATAATCATTATTCAATGAAGATCATGTATAACGAGTCACATCACATCGTGGAGACGGTATTCCGTACGTACGCACGAGTGATGATATCGTTCCTCTGATCATGAAATTGTATTGGAGAGTATGTATACTATTTCGGAATCAATATCACTTTATAATAGTCATATATAGTCATTATTTACACCATTATACCTATCCAAGTAAGGTGGTGGTGGAAGATAGATTACACCACGACGTGGAGATGGTATTCCGTACGTACGCACGCTCGGTGATTACTTTTTCCGTAGGATAGATATATGGTGGAATAGAGTTGTTTCATAATAACATATCAGTATATGATTGATACTTATGTTATTACATCATAATGAAACAACTGAAGAAGAAGAAGTGGAATGAGAAATAAAGATGAAATAATTGGTAACAGAAATTACCTCTTCTTTGAAGAGCCTCTTTGAGACCTCTTAGGACAATTAAATTGGTCGTTGAGGAAGACCAAAACCTATAGGATGTTTCTAAAGAAGAGGAGAAGATAATTTGTCATAGGTTGGCCGAGCATGAAGGCTGATAGTGTTGTGAGTAAGAGAGGGAGGCGGTTCCCTTTTATAAGGGAGGAGAGGGGCACCTTTGGAATAACTAACAATATTATTTTATTATAAAGCCAAATTCGGTTTTAAATAAATCTAAATTGATTTATTTCGAAACTAAGTTGAGGATGGGTCGAAATACTCTCATCCAATATAATTTAGACATGTTTAGGTTCCGATTTTAACCTTATCATTTATATTTAACTTTAAGTTATATAATTTTACTTTTACAGTGTCTTCTTGTTTTCTTACACTATAAGGTTAATAAACATAGTATATCAAGCCAAAAGAACCCCAAGATGTTTATTACTAATATATATAACCTTATCTAAGTCATTTGGCCTAACTTTAGATTTTTAGGATTAAAATAACAATTAATAATATAATATTTTTTTTAAAAACTATTTTATGTCAATTTTGACACTATTTAGTAATTTATTTTTGTGAAACTCATAACAGAATGATTAACTCGAACCAAGTTAATTAAATCAATATTAACATGTCATATTAACCTAGAAAATTAGTTTAATTCATTAAAAGTCTCAAATTACATTTATTTGGGTATTTATAACATCAATAATGTCAATATTTCATTAATAAGATAATTACTGCATCATCATTGTGTCATGCATAAATTAAATTATATAAAGTCTAAAAATTAAAAATAAAATACCATTATGTAGGAAATCCTTTTAGATTTCTAATGAATTTTTATAGTAGAATTTATCTTATGTATAACACCATATTAAAAATTATTTACTTATTAAACATTGATTTTAACTATTTTAACCCTTATTTAAATAAATTAATAATAAATGTCCTAATCTAATCCAAGTGGGCCTAAATGATCATATTTTTTTCCTAAGGTTATTTTTGGTCTAATTACACTTGTCCAATAGAATTAGGACATGTGTTAGCGTAATAATAATATCATTTTTACCCTTAATTACCCTATTTACTTTTAACTGTGGTAAATAAAAGTAAAAAGTTACTACTCACCAAAAATTATTTTCATCTCATTGAACCAAATTTTTCTTACTGACATCAACCATGTCTCTCGGATTTTTGAAATTCCACTCATATAAGCGGTAAAATTAATTTTTATGAAAAATTCAGTTTTTTAACTACCACTTAGTGGTTTCACTTTTCATCAAAAAATGAATGTTTCCAGAAAAATACAAAAAATTAGGTCTAAGCTATATTTGATATTATTAATTCAAAAATTATGTCTATTTTACCAAATTAAAAACAAATCAGTTCCATTAATTATTTTGAAAATTAATTCCCGTCGTCAAAACACATAGCGTGTTCTTAAGAGATAATAACTATCAAAAGATTGACAGTTGTTTATGTCTGGTTTAAATTTGAAATTACATCCAATAACCAACATTGTATTAAACTGTAGAAATATATTCTAAATATATTTTAAAACCCATAAAATTAATAATTTACCACTATTAATTATTCCTATTAAAAATGTTGTTTTTAATTAAAATTTAGTAATTTTCACTATTCATCCGAAAATGAAAGTTATCTGAAAATTACCAAAATTTCACCATAAGCTAATTTCGATATTCCGAATCCAGAAAAGAAGTCCATTCTGAAAAATAAAATTTACAAAATTTCAAAAAGTGGTTATTACTATTCATAAAGGCTAGTTTTAATAATATTTTAATAGCATATCGTTGTTTAGTGATACTCGGTATTGCGTATTACACACGCTATCGAGGAAGGTCGCGATTGCGTGTAATGAAAGGCAAGTTAAGGATGCGTGTTGTGAAAGCTCCTTTTGGTGTAGCATACAACACAAGATATTAATGAAATTAAAATAATATTTTTCATAAAATCTCGAGGTGTTACATTCTACCCCCTTAAAATGAATTTCTCCCTCAAAATTCGTCGGGGTTATAAATGGATTACTATTAGATAGATTCTTTAATAGAAACCCACATCGTAAAAAGGAATATGAAAACCAATATTTAAAAACAAAAGTATGAAACGTAAAGGTTACCCAAATAAACTAATCATTGGGTTTCCACATAGGTGAAAATATGGATATGGAAGAGAAACTTGACCATCATGTTCTGATGGAGAGTGGTAGAGAACATGGCTATGGAAAAGCCAGCAATCACAAAGCCATAAATTTGTGACGATCTAAGGTATTGTCTGATTCATCAGATATAAGAGCACTAGGACAACATTTTTGGTTTTCAAGATCATTTCCCTAAAGTTGATGAAATTGGAATTAGAAGAAATACTTTCATGATTTTGGTATAGTCTCACCATTTGTCGTTCTTTGGACAATTTCCAATTCATCTTTTAAAGAAATGAAGTTGAATTTGTCATTCGTGATGTGTTAGCAGATCATGTGATAGAATGATGGGTCATTCCATCTATCTCAAACAAATGGTTAGAAAAGATATCAAAAAATACATAAGTCCATCTATAGTGAGATTAATCATATATAGTTCCTAAAATTGACTTATACATCATATATCATACTTCTTAATATAATAAAACTAGTTTCTACGAAACAAGGACTTCCTGTAGGCCAGGGGTAGCCGATAAAGGCCAGTCGCACTTCGGTTGTGGGTTCGATTCCCACAGCCTTGTCCGACGCGATGGGTTGTCGCCCGTCCTGCAGGTTGTCATCTTTCTAAAACTACATTACTATAACATCACATAAATAATATCAAAAAAAGTTCTATCCTAATCAATACTAACTTATTGTTTACATAATCCATTTCAATCTTTAGGGTTATCTAAAATACTTCAGTCCAAGATTATAGTATAAAGAAAACGATTACTTGAAATAGCTTCAACTAATCATGTTAATAAAATAATTTATCCCCCATATATCTTGTTGGTCACATTCCAATCATTTATATACCTTAATGATGTATTCTCTTGAAAAAAATGAATACCCATTAAACCTTAGTGAAAACATGAATGCTGTCAAAAGTTAACTCTTTCCACATACCAAAATCCAAAAAATCTATATACTCAAACCATGATATAACCTTCTCCTTATATCAGTCATGATCTCTTAAATACTATCAAACATTTAATTTCTCCTTATCCCTTCATTATGTGCATATCATCAACATTCCAAAAATATATGAATAACCTTTCATTGATACTGGTAACATTAATCATACACTTTCAAAACTCAAGGAAAGACAACCGTGTAACTATCCTTAGATGTCTCTTTATTCAATAGTACCATGAGATTACTTATACAACATTACACATGATAAACATGTAATCATTCCACTACATTCATAAACCATTGACCTAGCTTCAACAATTCTTTCATCTCACATATCATTTGTAGTCTCTTCATCATCATCCACATAAATACTACCCATATGACCATACTGATTCTCTTCATGAGACTTTCCATTAGGGCATTGGTTTTCATAATGCCCGTAAATTCCAAATTTAAAACATTTAACCATTGTTGATGTTGTAGAAATACCATTATCCTCATCCCTGGTGTTAACTGAACCTTTTCCTTTGCACTTACTGGCTCTGTGTCCTTATTTTCCACACCCAAAGCGTCTTCCAGTTCCTTTGAAACATTCTACTTGATGCCTCTTCCCACATGATTTACATAGGGGAAATTGAACATTCTTTCCTCTATGATCATCATGAAATTCCTTCTTTCTCTTATTAGCTGAGTCAGAAAACTTACCAAATTTTACTTTATTGATCATATTATCGGATTTCTAATTCGGCATAATAATGATGTTTGGACTTCCAAATACCATTTCATTATGAATAATATCATTCCATTGCCCATCATATCCTCCATTATCGTGAATCATCATGTTTCTAGCCATTTTCTAAAACCCTAAAAGAATAGTGTGAGAGGAAAAAATCATGCTAGGGAAAACAACATAATAAAGGGGGAGTATCCTCAATATCTAACATCTTAGGTTAAATTCAATGATTGTTACCGTAGTTCTAGTATTGTATCCTATACATATACTTATCCATAGGGACATCCCTAGATATACCTTAGAAATATCTCTAGGGATCTCACTATCATTTTCGCATCCTAGTTTCCAAAGGTTGACTAAACCTTTCCTCTGATACCAACTGTAGAGTCCCTAAGAATAACGTACATAGACATTACATTACTTTTGCGGAATACTTAGTACATAACAAAAACACACACACAAGGACCGTAATAGTTCAGTGTCTTTGGAAACTCTAAATATAATCTTCTAATTGTGTTGAAATATCTTCAACATCTCCCATAAAGATCTTCTTTTTTTAAACCTAAATCCTTTCTTTATGTCCTGGGGAAAAGAAAACAAAAAATGGTGAGCTCAAATTCTCATTAAGGGTAATCAAAATAAATATCAATCGCGTCATATTAATAAGAACATATCTATTGGAAATCTTATCCTACAAAAGAGATCATAATTTCATAACATGGGATAAATCATAGTAATGAAATGTAATCCCAATAATCAAAACATAAAACATGAAACTTCGTGGAATATACACATAATTATAGAGAATCAATTCTTATTAGTCAAGACTCATTGCCAAGACTTTCTTAGTGGACAAAGTCCCTTTCTGAGCTGAATTCACTCCTTGTTTCAGTCCTGTTTCACTGAACCGGTATAACCTACTGTTCCAGCCATGTCTATCTCATAAGATATAAAATCTTTACCCAATGCATTGGAGGGAGATATAGGTCCCACCCATCTCATAATGATTCCATTCTTATGTGTTCTACAAAATCATAAACCATACATCATATCATAACCCATGTAATATACATGGGATTCTTAAACATCGTGACCTCATAAAACAATTCATATAAGATAAAGGAATTCATAAAAATAATTCCATCACAACATAATAAAATCAATGTAATAATAGGGATAGAAACAGAACCCTTTATTATCTTAGATAGAAAATAATTTTAATAAAACACTTGAACTCCATTCTTGAGGAAAATATCATTTCTACTTCAAGAACACTTTTCCTTTCTTAACATGTCATACAATTACAAACTAAAATAAGTTTATTAAAAATAGACGTGAAAACTTGTAAAGAAATCTTCTTGGAAATAATGTTTTAAAAATCCAATCATGTCGTATAAGTTAAAAAAACATTCTTCTCGTACTTTTGTCAGAAAAGGAAAAAAAAACAAATACCTCGTAACGTAAACAAAAGAAAGATTCCTAACATACCATGTAGTAATTGTAAAAAATGGGTAAAAAAGACATAAGAAATACATGAAAACATTTTTATAAAACATGTACATGTATAATAACAATAACCATAGTAAATACTTAAGAATAAACAATCTCGGATAAGAATGAGATTGGAATATTTATCCCTTACCTTAGGTCTGATTTGCTTAGTAAGTGTCCAAAACTATTTTAAAATGATTTAAATAATGTTATTGACTTATTCCAGAATCATACTTATAGTTATGATATCATATATGGTCATATTCATAGCTTCTTATTAGTAATATTTCATTACTACTTGTTATTTGGGTGTTTATTACTTTTTGTTCTTATGCGTGTTTTGTCGAATAAATTAGTATTCTTATCTTTAGGTTATAGATACCTCATTTACAGAATGGTATTAGTGTAATATATATCATTTTCATTCATTAAATTCATTTATATAATCATTATGCAATGAAGATCATGTAGAACGAGTCGCATCACATCGTGGAGATGGTATTCCGTACGTACGCACGAGAGATGATATCGTTCCTATGATCATGGAATTTTCTTGGAGAGTATGTATACTATTTAAGAATAAATATCACTTTATAATAGTCATATATAGTCATTATTTACACCATTATACCCATCCATGTAAGGTGGTGGTGGAAAATATATTACACCACAGCGTGGAGATGACATTCCGTACGTACGCACGCGTGGTGATTTCTTTTTCCGTAGGACGGATAGATGGTGAAATAGGGTTGTTTCATAATAAAATATCAGTATATGATCGATACTGATGTTATTACTTCATAATGAAACAACTAATGAAGATGAAGTGGAAAAAGAAATAAAGATGAAAGAATCAGTAACTAAAATTACCTCTTCTTTGAAGCGCCTCTTTGAGACCTCCTCATAGGGCACTAAAATTGGTCTTTGAGGACGACCAGAACCTCTAGGATGTTTCTAGGGAAGTGAATAAGAGAATTTGGCAGATGTTGGCCGAGTTTGAACGCTCAAAGTGTTGTGAGGAAGAGAGGGAGGGGGTTCCCTTTTATAAGGGAGGAGAGGGGCACCTTTGGAATAACTAAAAATATTATTTTATTATAAAGCCAAATTCGGTTTTAAATAGCTCCAAATTGATTTATTTCGAAGCTAAGGTGGGTATGGGTCGAAAACCTCTCATAAAATATAATCTAGACAAGTTTAGGTTCCTATTTTAACTTTATCATTTATATTTAACTTTAAGTTAGATAATTTTACTTTTACCGTGTCTTCTTGTTTTCTTACACTATAAGGTTAATAAACTTACTATATCAAGCCAAAAGAACCCCAAGTTGTTTATTATTAGTATATATAAACGTATCTAAGTCATTTGGCCTAAACATAGATTTTTAGGAATAAAATAAAAATTATTAATATAATATTTGTTTTAAAAACTATTTTATGTCAATTTTGACACTATTTAGTAATTGATTTTTGTGAAAATCATAAAAGAATGATTAGCTAGAAAAAAATTAATTAAATCAATACTAACATGTCATATTTACCTAGAAAAGTAGTTTAATTCATAAAAAATCTCAAATTACATTTATTTGGGTATTTATAACATCAATTATGTCAATATTTCATTAATAAGATAATAACTGCATCATTTTTGTGTAATACATAAATTAAATTATTTAATGTCTAAAAATTACAAATAAAATACCATTATGTAGGAAATATCTTTATATTTATAATGAATATTTATAGTCTAATTTATCTTATATATAACCCCATATTAAAAATGATTTACTTATTAAACATTGATTTTAACCATTTTAACCCTTCTTTAAATAAATTAATAATAAATGTCCTAATCTAATACAAGTGGGCCTAAATGGTCATATTTTATTCCTAAGGTTGTTTTTGATCTAATTGAACTTGTAAAATAGAATTAGGACATGTTTTAGGGTAATAATAATATCATTTTTACCCTTAATTACGCTATTTACTTTTAATCGTGGTAAATAAAAGTAAAAAGTTACTATTCACCAAAAATTATTTTCATCTCATTGAACCACATTTTACTTACTGAAATCAACCGTGTCTCTTGGATTTTTAGAAATTCCACTCATAGATGTGGTAAAATTATGTTTTATGAAAAATTCAGTTTTTTTACTACCACTTAGTGGTTTCACTATTCATCAACAAATGAAAGTTTCTAGAAAAATACCAAAAATTAGGCCTAAGATATATTTGATATTATGAATTCAAAAATGATGTCTATTTTACCAAATTCAAAACATATCAGTTTCATTAATTAATTTAAAAATTAATTCACGTCTTCAAAACAAATAGTGTGTTCTTAAGAGATAATTACTATCAAAAGATTGACAGTTCTTTATGTCTGGTTTAAATGTGAAATTACATCCAATAACCAACATTGTATTAAATTGTAAAAATATATTCTAAATATACTTTAAAACCAATCAAATTAATAATTTATCACTATTAATTATTTCTATTAAAAAGGTTGTTTTTAATTAAATTTAGTAATTTTCACTATTCATCAGAAAATGAAAGTTATCCGAAAAGTACCAAAATTTCACCATAAGCTAATTTTCATATTCCTAATACAGGAAAAAGTCCATTCTGAAAAATAAAATTTAAAAAATTTAAAAAATAGGTTATTACTATTCATAACTGCTAGTTCTAATAATATCTTAATATCATATCGTTGTTTAGTGAAACTCGGTATTGCGTACTACACACGCTATCGAGGAAGGTCGTGATTACATGTAATGCAAGGCATGTCAAGGATGCGTGTTGTGCAAGCTCCTTTTGTTTTAGCGTACAAAACAAGACATTAATGAAATTAAAAATAATATTTTTCATAAAATCTCGGGGTGTTACATTCTACCCCCCTTAAAATGAATTTCGCCCTCGAAATTCATCGGGGTTATAAATGGTTTACTATTCGAAGGTTTCTTTAATAGAAACCCACATCGTAAAAAGGACTACCAAAACCAATATTTAAAAACAAAACTATGAAACTTAACGGTTACACAAATAAACTAATCACTCGGTTTCCATATAGGTGAAAATATGGATATGGAAGAAAAATCTAACCATCATGTTCTGATGGAGAGTGGTAGAGAACATAGCTATGGAAAATCCAACAATCACAAAGCCATAAATTTGTGATGATCTAAGGTACTGTCTGATTCATCAGATATAAGAGCACTAGGACATCATTTTTGGTTTTCAAGATCATTTCCCTAAAGTTGATGAAATTGTAATTAGAAGAAATATTTTCGTGATTATTGTATAGTCTCACCGTTTGTCATTATTTGGAAAATTTCCACTTCATATCTTAAGGAAATGAAGTTGAATTTATCATTCGTGATGTGTTAGCAGATCATGTGATAGAATGATGGGTCATTCCATCTGTCTCAAACAAAAGGTTATAAAAGTTATCAAAAAATACATAAGTTCATCTATAGTGAGATTAAACATATATAGTTCCTAAAATGGACTTATACTTCATATATAATACTTCTTAATATAATAAAACTAGTTTCTACTAAACAGGTACATCATGTAGGCTAGTGGTAGGCGATAAAGGCCAGTCGCACTTCGGTTGTGGGTTCGATTCCCACAGCTTTCTCCGATGTGATGGGCTGTCGCCCATCCTGCAGGTTGTCCTTTTTCTAAAACTACATTACTATAACATCACATAAATAATATCAAAAAAAGTTCTATCTATAAACAATACTAACTTAATGTTATCATAATCCATTCCAATCTTTAGGCTTATCTAAAATACTTTGGTCCAAGATCATAGTATAAAGAAAATGATTACTTGAAATGTCGTCAACCAAGCATGTGAATACCATCATTTATCCTCCATATATCTTATTGGTCACATTCCAATCATTTGAATACCTTAATGATGTATTCTATTGAAAAAAATGTATACCCATTAAACCTTAGGGAAAACATGAATGCTGTAAAAAGTTAACTCTTTCCACATACCAAAATCCAAAAATTATATATACTCAAACCATGATATAACCTTCTCCTTATATTAGTCATGTTCTCATGAATACTATCAAACATTTAATTTTATTTTTATCCCTTCATTATGCGCATATCATCTACATTCCAAAAATATCTGAATAACCATTCATGGATACTGGTAACAGTAATCACACACTTTCAAAACTCAAGGAAAGACAATAGTGTAACTATCCTTAGATGTCTCTTTATTCCATAGTACCATGAGATTACTTATACAACATTACACATGATAAACATGTAATCATTCCAATACATTATTAATCCATTGACTGAGCTTCAACAATTCTTTCATCTCACATATCATTTGTAGTCTCTTCATCATCATCCACATAAATACTACCCATATGACCCTACTGATTCTCTTCATGAGACTTTCCCTTAGGGAATTGGGTTGCATAATGCCAGTACATTCCACATTTAAAACATTTAACCATTGTTGATGTCATTGCAATACCATTATCCTCATCCCTGGTGTTAACTAAACCTTTTCCTTTGCACTTACTGGATTTGTGTCCTTCTTTTACACACCCAAATCATATTTCAGTTCCTTTGAAACATTCTCCTTGATGACTCTTCCCACATGATTTACATAGGGGAAATTGAACTTTCTTTCCTCTATGATCATCATGAAACTCCATCTTTCTCTTATTAGCTGAGTCAAGAAACTTACCAAATTTTACTTTATTGATCATATTATCTGATTGCTGATTCGGTATAATAATGATGTTTGGACTTCCAAATCCCATTTCATTATGAAGAATATCATTCAATTTTCCATCATATCCTCCATTATCGTGAATCATCTTGTTTCTATCCATTTTCTAAAACCCAAAAAGAATAGTGTGAGAGGAGAAAATCATGCTAGGGAAAAAAACATAATAAAGGGGGAGTATCCTCAATATCTAACATCTTAGGTTAAATTCTATGATTGTTACCGTAGTTCTAGTATTGTATCCTATACGTATACATATCCTTAGGGACATCCCTAGACATACCTTAGAAATATCTCAAGGGATCTCACTAACGTTTTCGCATCCTAGTTTCCAAAGGTTGACTAAACCTTTCCTCTGATACCAACTGTAGAGTCCCAAAGCTTAACGTACATAGACATTACATTACTTTTGTGGAATACTTAGTACATAATAAAAACACACACATAGAGACCGTAATAGTTTAGTGTCTTTGGAAACTCGAAATATAATCTTCTAATCGTGGTGAAAGATCTTCAACATCTCCAATAAAGATCTTCCTTTTTTTAACCTAAATACTTTCTTTATGTCCTGGGGAAAAGAAAACATAAAAGGGTGAGCTCAAATGCTAATTAAGGGTAAACAAAATAAATATCAATCACGTCATATTCATAAGAACATATCTTTTGGAAATCTTATCCTGCAAAAGAGATCATAATATCATAACATGGGATAAGTCATTGTAATAAAATGTAATCTCAATAATCATAACATAAAACATGAAACTCTGTGGCATACAAACATAATCATAGGGAATCATTTCTTATTAGTCAAGACTCATCACCAAAACTTTCTTAGTGGACAAAGTCCCTTTCTGAGCCGAGTTCACTCCTCGTTTCAGTCCTATTTCACTGAACCGGTATAACCTACCGTTCCAGCCATGTCTATCTCATGAGATATAAAATCTTTTCACAATGCATTAGAGGGAGATATAGGTCCCACCTATCTCAAAATGATACCATTCTTATGTGTGGCACAAAATCATACACCATACATCATATCATAACCCATGTAATAAAATTGGGATTCTTAAACATCGTGACATCAGAAAACAATTCATATAAGATAAAGGAATTCATAAAAATAATTCCATCACAACATAATCAAATCAATGTAATAATAGGGATAGAAACAGAACCCTTTATTATCTTATATGGATATTTTTTTAACAAAACACTTGAACTCCACTATTGAGGAAAATATCCTTTCTACTTCAAAAACACTTTTCCTTTCTTAACATGTCATACAATTATAAACTAAATGAAGTTTATTAAATATAAACATGAAAACTTGTAAAGAAATCTTTTTGGAGATAATGTTTTAAAAATCCATTCATGCCATATAAGTTAAAAAAACATTTTTCTCTTACTGTTGTCGAAAAAGTCAAAAAAACAAATACATCGTTACGTAAAAAAAAGAAATATTTCTTACATACCATGTAGTAAAAGTCCAAAATGGGTACAAAAGACATAAAGAATACATGAAAACATTTTTTTAAAACATGTACATAGATAATAACAATAACCCTAGTAAATACTTAAGAATAAACAATCTCGGATGATAATGAGATTGGAATATTTATCCCTTACCTTAGGTCCAATTTTCTTCGTAAGTGTCCGAACCTCCTATATAATGATTTAAATAATGTTATTGACTTATTCCAGAATCATAATTATTGTTATGATATAATATATGGTCATATTCTTAGCTTCTTATTAGTAATATTTCATTACTACTAGTTATTTGGGTGTTTATTACTTTTTGTTCTTATGCGTGTTTTGTCGAATAAATTCTTATTATTCTATTTAGGTTATAGATAACTCATTTACAGAATGGTATTAGTTTAATATATATTATTTTCATTCATTCAATTCATTTATATAATCATTATTAAATGACGATCATGTAGAACGAGTCACATCACATCGTCGAGACGGTATTCCGTACGTACGCATGAGTGATGATATCATTCATATGATCATGGAATTGTATTGGAGAGTATGTATATGATTTCCGAATCAATATCACTTTATAATAGTACTATATAGTCATTATTTACACCGTTATACCCATCCAATTAAGGTGGTGGTGGAAATAGATTACACCACAGCATGGAGACGACATTCCGTACGTACGCACGCGTAGTGATTTCTTTTTCTGTAGGTTGGATAGATGGTGAAATAGGGTTATTTCATAATAACATATCAGTATATGATTTATACTGATGTTTTTAATTCATTATGAAACAACTAATGAAGAATAAGTGGAAGAAGAAATAAAGATTAAAAGAATCGGTAATGGAAATTACCTCTTCTTTGAAGCACCTCTTTGGGACCTCCTCTTAGGGCACTAAAATTGGTCTTTGATGAAGACCAGAACCTCTAAGATGTTACTAGGGAAGTGGAGAAGACAATTTGGAAGAGGATTGCCGAGATTGAAGGATCAAAGTGTTTTGAGGAAGAGAGGGAGGGGGTGCCCTTTTATAAGAGAGGAGAGGGGCACCTTTGGAATAACTAAAAATATTATTTTATTATAAAGACAAATTCGGTTTTAAATAGCTCCAAATTGATTTATTTGAAATATTAGGTGGGGATGGGTCGAAAAACTCTCATCAAATAGAATTTATACAAGTTTATGTTCCTATTTTAACATTATCAATTATATTTAACTTTAAGTTAGATAATTTTACTTTTACCGTGTCTTCTTGTTTTCATTCACTATATGGTTAATAAACTTACTATATCAAACCAAAAGAACCCCAATTTTTTTATTATTAATATATATATCCTTATCAAAGTCATTTTTCCGATCCTTAGATTTTTAGGAATAATATTACATTTAATAATATAATATTTGTTTTAAAAACTATTTTATGTCAATTTTGACACTATTTTGTAATTGATTTTTGTGAAACTTATAACATAATGATTAGCTCGAACCAAGTTAATTTAATCAATAATAACAATTTATATTAACCTAGATAATTAGTGTAAATCCTAAAAAGTCTGAAATTACATATATTTGGTTATTTATAACATCAATTATGTTAATATTTCATTAATAAGATAATTACTGCGTCATTGTTGTGTCATACATAAATTAAATTATTTAATGTATAAAAATTAAAATTAAAATACCATTATGTAGGAAATAATTTTATCTTTCTAATGAATATATATAGTCGAATTTATCTTATGTATAACCCCATATTAAAAATTATTTACATATTAAACATTGATTTTAACTATTTTAACCCTTCTTTAAATAAATTAATAATAAATGTCCTAATCTAATTAAAGTTGGCATAAATGGTCATATATCATTCCTAAGGTTGTTTTTGGTCGAATTACACTTGTCCAATAGAATTAGGTCATGTTTTAGGGTAATAATAATATCATTTTTATCGTTAATTACCATATTTACTTTTAACCGTGGTAAATAAAAGTAAAAAGTTACTATTCACAAAAAAATATGTTCATCTCAATGAACCACATTTTAATTACGGATATCAACCGTGTCTCTATGATTTTTGAAATTCCACTCACAGAAGCAGTAAAATTATGTTTTATGAAAAATTCAGTTTTTTAACTACCACTTAGTGGTTTCACTATTCATCAAAAAATGAAAGTTTCCAGAAAAATAAAAACAATTAGGCCTAAGATATATTTGATATTATGAATTCAAAAATGATGTCTATTTTACCAAATTAAAAACATATCATTTGCATTAATTAATTTAAAAATTAATATCCGTCGTCAAAACAAATAGCTTGTTCTTAAGAGATAATAAATATCTAAAGATTGACAGTTGTTTATGGCTGGTTTAAATGTGAAATTACATCTAATAACCAACATTGTATTAAATTGTAAAAATATATTCTAAATATACTTTAAAACCAATAAAATTAATAATTTATCACTATTAATTATTTCTATTTAAAAGTTTGTTTTTAATTAAAATTTAGTAATTTTCACTATTCATCAGAAAATGAATGTTATCCGAAAAGTACCAAAATTTCAACCTAAGCTAATTTCAATATTCCGAATCCAGAAATGAAGTCCATTATGAAAAATAATATTTACAAAATTTCAAAAAGCGGTTATTACTATTCATAAAATCTAGTTTTAATAATATTTTAATAGCATATCGTTGTTTAGTGAAACTCGGTATTCCGTACTACACACGCTATCGAGGAAGGTCGTGATTGCGTGTAATGCAAGGCAAGTCAATGATGCGTGTTTTGAAAGATCCTTTTGGTGTAGAGTACAACACAAAACATTAATGAAATTAAAAATAATATTTTTCATAAAATCTCGGGGTGTTACAAGGGTTTTGTAGGTAACCCTGGTATTATTTCATAAATTTATTAATAAATATAAAAAAATCACTACATTATCAAAAAAAATATGATTTAATAAAATTATTTTATTATTTTTGACCCCCATGATATGTTTTACACAAACTACCCACACCACCTAATGTTAGGGAGAAACTACGATAATACTACTATTTTGAACTCAATTATGCCATAATATTTTAGATCTAAGAACTGGTTCATGGGATATTTCATTTATTCATGAATACATATTGTGCCTGCCATTAAATATTATAACAATTTTTTAAACAAAAAGTGCACAAACACTGGGCCTCAGAATCACACGTCGTCTCAACACCTATTCCCTAAATCAATCCTCATAATATCTATTGATAGTACATTGGTTATCATAGATGTTATATTTGGTGTTCATGTTTAATAAACATGAATTATTAAATTATGATTATATATATATATATGAATGTTCCACACTATTAAGGGATAATATTATCGTCAATGATTGATTTATGTTGATTTATCAAAATTATAGGCCATTAATTATGATATGATAATAATTGATATCATCAATCATGTTTATAATCTATTTTAATTTGGGAATTAATTTACTATGTTATGATTATTATCACACACAATAATTATTATCGCAGGATTTTATATGATTACAGATTGATATATCAGTCATTTTTCTATAGTATATATTTGAGCAAACCCTTAATTATGTTTCCATCCCTATGTTATGTATATAGGATTAGGTAGGTTATATATTTGAGGAGTAATATATGAGAATATATTTTTGATAAATGATAATGATATTTCATTAAAAATTAGGACTATATTTCTAGTCTCTAATTATGCCAAACAATAACAATCCTCAGGAACTTTATTGTGGAATGATTTTTAAATCATTCAAAAAATATGTGTTATTTTTTTATAAATTCATGGGTCAATAATAAAAAATATTCCACACTGTGAATTGAAATTTTTAAATATTTTATAATTTCAATTATAATTTTTAACTTAAATGTTATTTTCCATAAAAAAAATTAATGATATCAATGTAATGGTTCAAAAGGTATAACATCTGTTAATATATGGGATTTAAAATCTAATATAATAATTCTCATATTAATCTATTTAATTGTTTGTATTTTATCCTCCCAAAACCTTATATTTTAAATTAGGATGATTTCTTTCCAAATATTCTTGATTGTGAATTTACATTATTTTAATGTTAAGGATATTTATAGCGGTTTCACTCCCCTCACCTGTAAATGGGAATAACCTATCTTCTCATATCAATAGACATTGAAAATATTAGATCAACCATAATATTCTAATATCTCTTTCCAACTATACCTTAAATACTCTAGAGTTTTTTAACTATCCAAAATACCAAACAATGATGATTTAGGGAGAAAAGAAATTTAGAATACATAAATATGAAGAATTCATTGTGTCAATGAAGCATGTCAATATTTCTAGTAATATTTTATATAAAAATATAACTTTATATTGATATCAATTATAATTTACATTTAAATTTCGTAAATATAATGTTCTTTATCTCATAAAGTAGTATATTTTCGTTTCCCATGGTTATTTATTGGGGTCGCAGGCCTTCAATTTGTTTATATTTATTCTTTTCAATCAAAATGACATAAATATTTTATTCAAAATATGATCCATATATCATGTTTTTCATTCATATATTATTATATATATTCATATTATTCAATTTATTTTTGGATTGTTTTTATCCAGACATAAATTTTAAATATTTTCCTCTATATATAATATTACTTTCTAGAAATATTACTAATATGAATATTTTCAAATATTTTTACTAAGTCTCATTAATGAGTTATTTTAAAAAGTGCGAAATTACGGTTTATCTAAAATATACAGAGAATGAATGGATTTTATTACCATAGTGCAGTTATTTCATCATTTAAATTCATGTACATATTTGGATTATTATTTATAAATAAAAATATTATTCTTATATTTATTTTATTATTTATATTTAAAAAAACACCATTATAAAATGGTATTTTATTTGTAATTTAAAGAACATGTCTAATGTTTTAGTAAAATGTTGATTCTCAATGTAAATATCCCTAATTATTATTTATAATTAATTAGAATTTGATATTATGATACCATCATTTTTACATCTATTGATTCCTTTGGATGGTGATGTTTGATGAAATTTTTAAGAAACTACTTCCATTCCCAGTTGTTAATTATTCATTTATTTAATGATGAATGTAATTATGATTCATTGAAATACATATGTTTAATTTTTATTTTTCATAGTTGGGATTAAAATTATATATCCTCCAAATGGATTTTGTAAATATTTATATCTAAACTGTTAATATGAATGGGAACGGAGATTGAATCCAATCCACTATGATATTATGTCTACTGTTATTATAGAAGTCGCGGTGTACCAAATGAATTATAGGACTCCATCTAGTTTGTTTATGAGAATTGGGAGATAACCTAATATACTATGGGACCCTAATAATAATGTTTCTAGGAAGGGTGAATAAGAAATCCATTATGGGACTCTTTGTATTATTATATAAAAGCCTTGGAAGTGATCCATGACTAGAAAAATTATTCCAATTGCATATGTGTATGACACCATGATATGTGTTATGATTATGATATGCACTAATTTCACAATATTTATTATTTTTTACATCATAAATATATCAATCTAGTATATTGTTATGAACAAAATTTTTTATAAGAAATGATTTTATACATTTTTAATTTTAGGAATAAAATGTTAGGTAGTGATCATGTACTTATATCCTTAGGTTTATATTAAAAACACATCTAATCATCCATATATATCTCCAATCATTACTATTATTCAATATATATGATCATCCATTATAATTTTTCTATATCCATAGCTAATGATGAATGTGTTTATGTCAAATATATATATTATGTGTACTATATGAAATGATCATTTGGGTGATATCAAATATCGTTCATGAATTATGTGAATTACGTGTTAAATATATAATGGTACTATGAATTTACCATAATCAATAATGTATTATTATTATATTTATTCAATATTAATCTATTGTAATGTATTATTTATATGTTTAATTCTTAGGTATCCTCATTTAGGACCTCCCACGTCATTTTTTTCACATTTATCTCTCAAAAAAAATAAATTCCTTATTTCAGCGTCTTTTTAGGGTGGCTTACCACTTTATAGTTTTTCATTCATCCTTTATAGCAGGGCCCTAACCCACATGGTATTAAACCCCACAATACCCCTAATCATGGAATTTACAAAGGGGTAATGATGTGTTTTTTATTTTATAGAAATTAGTTTGAAATGATAGATGCGAGGATCCAAGAGTCATATTCATAGAATCACCAGCACGTAGTGAAAACAGTAATCATGATAACACTATATAGAATGAATTTCTTAATAAAAACCCATAATAAAGAACAACCACATTGAGGCACCCCCTATGCATAGAAATTATATCTACCTCCTTGTTATTTCCCAATCTATGGGTTTTAAAAATCTCTTCAATCAACACTCATTGTTTCAGGACTCCCATCATTTGGAATGATTTCATTCTATTACCAAAAAAAATCATTGTATAGAAACTTCGTCAATGTAAAAAATCTAATAATTCCACTTTCACGAATTACCGAACCATAATTTTTTTTTTCATTACAAACTCCTCACAAAAAAGATTTTCTTCTTAAATAAGAATACATTAACACATATTCACATCCAAATAATTAATTAGAATCCAATTCCAATTCGTATTCATAATATGAATATAAATTTGATATATTAAAAATAGTAATACATTATGTCTAGATATATTATATTTTACCTAGAATCCCTAGATAAATCACTAAAACCCATAATTTTACTAGATATCATTCACTTAATGTTGTTTCCATTACAATGTTTCCAATTTTATAAAACAAAACTAGTTTGTCCACCTCAAACAAAATTACTCTTAAAATGCTAACCCTCACCCACCACGAACCCATCTAATTTAAATTATCATTATTATTAAATTTAATTAGGTTGTAAAAAAATTTAAAAATAACAAGATGATATAAAAACCATGCATTAAAATTCAAAGGAAAACATTTAGACCAAAATTATACACCCCTCTAGATTATAAAAAATTTTATTTCCTACCACTCAAATTTTTTTTCTATTTTTATCCCTTTTAAGTACAATAATATTAACATTCAATGTAATTATCTTATAAATATTATATATATTAGTATTTATTTCATATATTATTATATTATATATTAATTTTTTTTTCACGACCCGTCCTTGGCGCCCGTGTCGTGACTACCCCAAGCCCGCCTTCCATAGGCCAGGGGCTGGCGACTAGCACCAAGGCGTAAATCCCGATAAAAAGGTAAGGCATTGCCTTTGTAAAGTAAACAAACACCATAGAGTAAACAAGCAGTAGAAGTAAACACTAAGTAAAATATGGTACAATAGTAAGTATGGGAAAGTAAGTGGGCCAGTATACAAACCCAAACTGAAAGTAAAGTAAAAATCGGAAAGGAAAACAACAACTGAAAAGTAAAGCTGCAACGCTGAGCTGTCCACTGAAAATCCCACATGAAGGGTGGGTACAGATAGCTCCACTGCACCTCGTGTTCGCCGTCCACTCTGAGTATGTTCCGCCCAGTGGTCCACCTCCAGGTACCGTCCTGATCTGCAAGCCTCAACCATGATCAACACTGTCTGTCATCAGCAACCAACACAACGTAGTGCAGGCATAGCCCGTGCAGGGGTGAGTATAAGCTACTCAGTAGGGACCCCGAGACCCCCGATGGTCTCCCAAAATCCAAAAAGGATAAACCATAAAGGAAAGATAAAATCACAAAGTAACAAACGACACTGCTTAGTTATATGCCCATACATATACCTAAGCCATAAATTTCAATACGCTCCAACCTCCGAGCCCAAGTACAACCCAGTCCACACAGGAAAGCAAACGTATTCCACACAGGAAAGAAAAACATAATCCACAAGATATAGCACAACACAATCCACATAGGAAAGAAAACATGATTCAGCTCACACAGGTATACATCTTCGAAAGATGATAGAGATGATCACTGATCCATCTAAGTTGTTGGACCCACAAAGGATAGATAGGTACTAACCCCCTCAATGAACGACACATGATCGGTAGGAAACTAACCCCCGCAATGACCCACACAGGATCGGACCCACACATGATCTGTAGGCGCTGGCTCACACAGAACCGCTGAGGGCTGACCCACACAATATTGGACCCAAACAGGATCGGTAGCACTGATCCACACAGGATCACTGAGTGTTGTAGTCGTCGTCATCGAATCCACTGAGGATCTCTGCACAGTCATTGTCTTAGTCACAGTAGTTGTCGCCGCCGGTACTAGGGTTCTCGCACACAGCAAGCTCGTTCGGGAGGGTCCGCTCCACGAGCCGAGAGGCTGATACATCAACTGACACATAGTCCAGAGATTATGTATCCAAAAGTTCAGTATCATCAATAGGAACTCAACATCACAGACGGCGCGTCGATCGGGCGCCCGGTCTGAGAGTAATTGGATTTTTCGTCCAAGGGCCCCGGTTGGTTTTTAAGGAAAAACCAACCCGACCATACTCCACCTGCATCCAAACCTCGGGCGGAGTATGCCAAAATATCCTTATCACTAAGATAAATCCAACAAAGTTGACGGCACGTCAATCGTACGTACGTAGCTCAAGATATGAGTGTTTCCGCTCTGAGGGCCAGGTTGGTTTCGTGTATGAACCTACCCAGCCGAACTCAAAGTAATCCGAAACCTTGAGTTCAATATACCGAAACGACCATCTCGGTTCAAGGATCGCATTTCAAGTGACGGTGGATCGATCGGAGGTCCGTAGCCCATGTTATGGGAAAAATACCTAAGACTGTCCGAAAACGGGGGTTTTGGGCCTGGACAGACCCAGCCCGAGACCCCCCGGTCAGCACGGCCTGGTACGGCCCATCCCGGGCTGTCTGACCAACCTGGCGGCTGGACCAGCCTGGGCAAAGCGCGCCCAGCGCACTGGCCGGCTCGGCCTCCGCCCCAGCCATTTTGGCAAGGGGGGGGGGGGGGGTGGCGCCTGCCCCCCTCTGTAACCATAGCCACCCAATTAAGGGGGTCGTTTTGTGCTGGACGGCTGGGGGTTTGAACCCCCGGCTGCACACCTACCGGCCGCCCCACCCTTGCCGGCCAGTTCCGGCCTCCATGGGACCGGCGACGGCCGGTCCCCTTCTTCGCTGACACCGGTGGCCCGGAACCGGCCGCCGGTCACCCTGCTCCGCTGCGGCCCGGAACCAGCCGCAAATTGATTCGTCCAGCGCGGTGTGACTACACCGCGCCCCCTCCGCTGCGGCCCCGCTCCGGCTGAGACGTCTTCGGTTTTCTTCGACATGGCGCGACGACGTCACGTCCTTGATCAACTTCATGGCGCGGCGCGCCGGCGTCGGGTATTACTTGTCGTGCGATTCTCGCGTGGTGTGATGGCACCACGCCATTCCATTCCATCCACAAGGAATCAAACAAGGATAAGGAGGAGGGTTGACCGTGTTTGTGCGGTCCGGACCCCTCTCATTAATCATTATCATTTAGTTGTTTATCCACGATGAACGACAAACTAGTATTCATGAAAGGAAAATAATTAAATAAAATAAAACCCTACCTTGATAAAAGAGATGATGAAGGTCGGTATCGCGAAGCGAGGATTCAAAGACGTTGATGGAGATTTCGTCGTGGAAAACTGTCATGAAAAGAGATGTCGCAGAACAAAAACGTCGCAGAAGAAGACGTCGGGTCGCGGGTCAGTGTCGTGGAAGGCGGGCTCCGTGGGCTCGATGCTCCACGTCAGAGATCGTTCGTTCTTCGCGTTCTTCACCAAAAAAGAATATGTTCTTCCCAAAATAACTCAACGACAAAACTCTAACAACAAAATAAAATAAGCTCCTTTCTTATTTTTATTAACACAACAAGCCTTTTGAAATTCAAGGGTTTGAATTTCAAAAACTTACATTAAACTCACAACATTAAATCCATATGTTTGTTAAACATAAGATAACAACATTAATGGTGAGTTGAGGGGGGGGGGGGGGGTTAGAGGATATGAAGGGGTGGGTTTCGTGTGGGCCCCACCACCATCATAACCTCCCAAGGGATGTTGGGTGGTTACCCAACTTCCATCCAAAGTATTAAACACTTAGAGTAAAAATAAAAATTGTAAAATAATTATAAAATATACTTCCATAAATTTTATCATCAACTCTCGTGAAAACGCAACTCCGGAACAGGTGTTCCTAAGCAATAACCGGCGTTGTGGTTCCATCGGTGCCCTCAGAATTCGATTCCGAGCAACGGTTAAAATGTTAGAAAATCCCGCTCGTTCCTTCACTGAACATACCCGAGCTAATCTTTGGAAAGAAATTCTAGGCACATCGGGCCTCGGAATCAAGTGCCGTCTGAAACTACGCTCTTGTAATATCCCAAAGAAAATTAATAAAAAAATTCCCTTGAATTTTATGGGACTTTACATTACTCCCACCTAAAGGCTTTATTTCCCCGTAAAGATACATCGAAAAATAGGGAAACAAATGAGGGTACTGAGCACGTATCTGAGCCTCCCACTCCCACGTGCTCTCCTGGAGGTTCTCGTGCTTCCATCTGATGCGCACAAGAGAAATCGACCATCCATGTAGGACCCGCTCCTGTCGATCCTCGATCTCCACTAGGACCTCCGCAGAAGTCACCCCATCATCAATGTCGAGCTCCCGATGGTCAATGATATCCATCGGGCCATACACGTATCTCCTCAGCTATGATACGTGGAAGACGTCGTGCACCCAGTGCAACTGAGGTGGTAGAGCGAGGCGATAAACCACCTCGCCAATCCTGCCGAGGACCTGGAAGGGTCCGATGAAGCATGGAGACAACTTTACACATCGTCCAAATCTCTGTAATCCACGTCGAGGTGAGACACGCAAGAAGACATGGTCGTCATCCTTGAACTCTAGTGGCCTCCGCCTCCTGTCAGCATATGACTTCTTTCGGCTCTGAGCTGTCTTCATCCGCTCCTAAATGACCTGGACCTTCTCTGTCGGGGCCTGAACCATCTCCGGTCCCACAAGTGCTGACTCCCCAGGGATTGTCCAACACAAAGGAGATCAACAAGGTCGGTCGTACAACGCCTCATATGGTTCCATCCCGATGGTGGAGTGGTAGCTTTTGTTTTACGCGAACTCCACCATGGGTAGGTGGTCCTCCCAGCTGTTACCAAAGTCGAGGACACATGCGTGGAGCATGTCCTCAAGAGTCTGAATGGTCCTCTCCGTATGATGTTCCGTCCGAGGGTGAAATGCTGTGCTCCGACGTAGCTGCGTCCCGAATGCCTCTTACAACCCCTTCCAAAGCCGGGAAGTAATTCGACCATCTCGATCGGAGATGATAGATGATGGCACACCGTGAAGCCGCACAATCTCATCAATGTAATATCATCCCAAGCTCTCCACTGAGCCCTTCTCTCTGATTGGTAAGAAGTGTGCCGACTTGGGGAGTCGGTCGACAATCAACCAAATGGAGTCGTGACCTCTGGAAGTGTGTGGAATTCCAATCACGAAGTCCATTGATATCCCATCCCACATCCTCTCCCGGACCTCTAAGGGTTTTACCAAGACTGCTGGTACCTGGTGCTCAGCCTTCACCAGCTGGAAGGTGCGGCATCGAGAAATGAACTCCGCCACAACCTTCTTCATGTCCGACCACCAGTGCTGAGAGAATCGGCTACCATGTTCCCCTTCCTAGGAGTATAGACTATCTTAAAATCATAGTCCTGGATGAACTCGAGCCATCGCCGCTATCTCAGATTCAGATCCTTCTGAGAGAAGATGTATCTGAGACTCTGATGGTCAGAAAAGACTGTAAAGCGCTCGCCCATCAGATAGTGTCTCCATGTCTTCAGAGCGAAGACCACTGCTGCTAACTCCAGGTCATGGGTAGCGTGGTTCTGCTCATGCGGCCTCAACTGACATGATCCATAGGCAATCACTGCCTGCTCCTGCATCAGGACAAATCTGAGTCCAGTCCATGATGCATCGCAGTAGACTACGTACCCTACTCCCTCCTCAGGCAACCTCAAGATAGGTGTGCTGGTCAACCTCTGTCTCAGCTCCAGGAAGCTCTGCTGACATATGTATGACCACACGAAGGGTTTCCCCTTTCCTTAAAATTATGCAAAGCTGCAAAGATATCTCCTTTGCTGAAAATGGAAATCTGGTCTCATCCCCTGGATGAACCGCGTTCCTTGCCTAATATAGTCAATACCGTCATGATTAGTTAATTCATGGTGTGGATAACGTCGTAAGGCCTCGACGATTCTACCAAGAGATCCAACTGTTACTCTCACCTCCAAGGGTTGGGTCACAATGTCGGCATCAGTGTGTGGTCACTGGGTCTCCTCCAGTAAGAATCTCACAAGTGAGGGTCAAGTCAACAGTTTTTTTTAACCGGCACATCTTAGTAATAACAAACAAAATACAAGAGAGAAAATGCCACAAATTAATGTGTCTTTTATTACTTCAACTCAAAGTACAAGGACACAAGGAAACACAAACTATGAAGCTAGAGGCATTATGGGAAAAGGCCTCTATGCTTGGATCTAGTCCCACACAAGTCCACCCGCTTCCGGAGCTCCATGATCGTATGCTTCAACTGCATGAAGTTGTGCTCTCCCCTGAGGTCGGGGTGTACCTCATTGTGGTGGTGGTGGTAGACCCTCAAAGACTCACCCACCACCTGCAGCTCGGCCAGCTCCTCTGCCTCTCCCGCCTGCTCCCTGCAGACTACCACGGTCGAACCTCTGCCTCTACCTAGGGGGTTCCTCAACTGTCTGCTGCTCTTCTGTATAGCGGGTTGGGCAGTCACAAGCCATGTGTCCCTTCCAGCCACATGCGTAGCACTGTCTTCCACTCATATGACTGGTTCTGTTGCGTGTCCCTCGCACCTTCGAGCCTGTATCCTGTGGTCATCCGCCCAATGGTCTGGCCCGCTTGGACCTCTGTGAAATCTGTCTACAGCCAGCTGTAGAAGACTCTGCCACATGTCGCCCTACGGTAGGTCTCGCCGCTGGTGTAGACTCAGCAAGAAAGCTCTCGATGAGTAGTGCTCATTCCATTACTCCTGCCTGAGTCGGAATGGTGAGGGAGATCAGCGATGCCTTGATCTCGTGTCTCAATCCCTGCTCAATGGTCCGGGACTGGATGAATTGGTCCCGTACCATGTCTGTAGAGTAGCGCAAGAGATCGGTAAATCTCGCCGAGTACTGGGCGACTGTGAAGCTGCACTGACGCAGCTGAAGAAGCTCCTAGATGCGCACTGCACGGAGGGTGGCTGGGAAAAACTCCGAGCGGAAGAGGCTCTCAAAGTCCGTCCAGAGAAAAGATTCCTTAACGTGCACCTGGAGCATCAACCTATACCATCGGCCCGCTGCTACGTGCAGTAGGCTTGCTGCAAGGATCACCATGATGTCCGTCGATGTCCTCACTAACCAAAAAACTCATACCACTGCCTCCAGCCAGTCCTCGTCTGCCTGGGGGTCCATCTCCCCACGGAACATGGGTGGTCGCTGGCGCTGGGACTCATGCAGTGCTTTAAGGCGACGTGCATCGTCAACGGCTGGGGCTGGAAGCATCGGTTGCTCGGCGGGTAGAGCTACCGCTGGTGCCTCTACTGACAAAGGGCCCTGCACTGAGGCCTCGTCGCATGGTGGGCTATCGTCTCACTCAACTCTCGAAACCCTAGCTGGCTGCCGTCATGGGGCCATTCTGAAAAGGAATAGGTGTGACGTGGTCAAACAGTATACATGGTGAGCTGAAACAAAGTAATCACAAAGAGAACTTGAAACACACATGAAATCAATGTTTTCGTGCATTAAGTCGAAAATCAAAATTCAGGGTCCTGGTGTATAGATACGTCGGCCACCGCACCAACACTGGACTCCCTGGACTAATAACCACACTCAATACGCTAAACAAAATTGCTTCACATAGAAAAATATCAGAGTCCCAAGTTCTGCGGTAGAACCGAACTCCTCTGATACCAATTTGTCACGAACCGTCCTCGGGGCCCGTTCCCTGACTACCCCAAGCCCGCCTTCCATAGGCCAGGGGCTGGCGACTAGCACCAAGGCGTAAATCCCGGTAAAAATGGAAGGCATTGCCTTTGTAAAGTAAACAAACACCACAGAGTAAACATGCAGTAGAAGTAAACACTAAGTAAAAGATGGTACAAGAGTAAGTGGGGAAAAGTCAGTGGGCCAGTATACAAACCCAAACTGAATGTAAAGTACACCTTGAAAGGGAAAACAACAACTGAAATGTAAAGCCGAAACGCCAATCTGTCCACTAGAAATCCCACTTGAAGGGTGCGTACAGATATCTCCACTGCTTCTCGGGTTCCGTCGTCCGCTCCGAGTATGCTCCGCCTAGTGGTCCACCTCCAGGTATCGTCCTTCTCTTCAAGCCTCAACCATGATCAATGCTTCCTGTCGTCTGCAACCAACACAACGTAGTGTGGGCATAGCGCGTGTAGTGGTGAGTATAAGCTACTCAGTAGGGTCCCCGAGACCCCCGAAGGTCTCCCAAAATCCACAATGGATAAACCACAAAGGAAAGATACAATCACAAAGTAACAACTGACACTTCTTAGGTATATGTCCATACATATACCTAAGTCATAAATTCCAATACGCTCCAACCACCGAGCAAAAGTATAACCCATTCCACACAGGAAATCATATGTATTCCACACAGGAAATAAAAACATAATCCACACAGTATAGCACAACACAATCCACATAGGAAAGAAAACATGATTCAGCTCACACAGGTATACTTTTTCGAAAGACGATAGAGATGATCATTGATCCATCTAAGTCGTCGGACCCACAAAAGATCGATAGGTACTAACCCCCGCAATGACCCACACATGATCGGTAGGAAACAAACCCCCTTAATGACCCACACAGGATCAGACCCACACAAGATCTGTAGGCACTGGCTCACACAGAACCACTGAGCGCTGACCCACAAAGGATCGGACCCACACAGGATCGGTAGCACTGATCCACACAGGATCGCTGAGTGTTGTAGTTGTCATCGTCGAATCCACTAAGGATCTCTGCATAGTCTTCGTCGCAGTCACAGTAGCAGTCGCAGCCAGCACTAGGGTTCCCGCACACAGCAAGCTCGTTCGAGAGGGTCCACTCCATGAGTCGAGAGGCTGATACATCAACTGACACATAGTCTAGAGTTGATGTATCCAAAAGTTCCGTATCGTCAACAGGAACTCAACTTCGAAGACGGTGCGTCGATCGGACGCCCTGTCTGAGAGTTATTGGCTATTTTGTCCCAGGGGCCCGATTGGTTTTTAAGGAAAACCCAACCCGACCGTACTCCACCTATGTCCAAACCTCGGGTGGAGTAAGCCAAAATATCCGTCTCTCTAAGAGGAATCCAACAATGTTGACGGAACGTCAATCGGACATCCGTAGCTCAAGATATGAGCGTTTCCGCTCCGAGGGCTCGGTTGGTTTCGTGTATGATCAACCCGGCTGAACGCAAGGTAATGCAAAACCATGAGTGCAGTATACCGAAACGACCGGATTGATTCAAGGATAGAATCGTAACTGACGGTGCGTCGATCGGAGGTCTGTACCCCATGTTATGGGCAAAAGACCAAAGACGGTGCGAAAATGGCGGTTTTGGGCCCGAACCAACCCGGCCCGAGACCCCCCGGTCGGCCCGAACCGGGGCAACCCACCCCGGGTCCGGGTCAGCTCGGCGCGGCACGGCCCGGCCTGGCCACAGCGTGCCCAACGCGCTGGCCGGCCCGGCGCGGCCTGGCCTGGGCACAGCATGCCCAGCGCGCTGGCCGGGTCGGCCAACGGCCGAGCCGTTTTGGCAGGGGGCGCCTACCCCCCTGTGTAACCGCGGCCCCCCAATTAAGGGGGTCGTTTTGTGATGTCCGGCTAGGGGTTTGAACCCCCGGCTGCACACCTATCCAGCCTGCCCGCCCTGGCAGGCTGGTTCCTGCCTCCACGGGACCGAAGACGGTCGGTTCCCTTCTTCGCCGACACCGGCGGCCCGGAACTGGTCGTCGGTCACCCTACTCTACCGCGCCCCGGAACCGGCCGTGGCTTGATTCATCCGGCGCGGTGAAACGGCACCGCGCCCCCTCCGCCGCGTCCTCGCTCTGGCCGTGGCGTCTTCGGTTTTCTTCAACGCAGCGTGACAGCGTCACGTCCTTGATCAACTTCATGGCGCGACGTGACGACGTCGCGTATTACATGTTGTGCGATACCAGTGTGGTGCGACGACACCACTCCATTCCGTTCCATCCACAAGGAATCAAACGAGGATAAGGTGGAGGGTCGACCGTGTTTGTGCAGTCCGGCCCCCTCTCGTTAATCGTTATCCTTTAGTCGTTTATCCAGGAAGAACGACAAACTAGAATTCATGAATGGAAAATAATTAAATAAAATAAACCCCTTCCTTGATAAAAGAGATGATTAACATCGGCGTCGCGAAGCGAGAATTCGATGACGTTGACAAAGATTTCGTCATGGAAAACCATCGTGAAAAGAGATGTCGTGGAAGAAAAACATCGTGGAAGAAGACGTCGCATCGTGGGTCGGTGTCACGGAAGACTGTCTCCGAGGGCTCGGTGCTCCACGTTGGAGATCGTTCGTTCTTCGCGTTCTTCGTCAAAGAAGAAGATGTTCATCCCAAAATCTCTCAACGACAAAACTCTAACAACAAAATAAAATAATCTCCTTTCTTATTTTATTAACACAACAAGCCTTTTGAAATTCAAGGGTTTGAATTTCAAAAACTTACATTAAACTCACAACATTAAATCCATAAGTTTGATAAACTTTAGTTAACAACATTAATGGTGAGTTGAGGGGGGGTTAGAGGATATGAAGGGGTGGGGTTCATGTGGGCCCCACCACCCTCATAACCTCCCAAGGGAGGTTGGGTGGTTACCCAAATTCCATCCAATGGATTAAACACTTAGATTAAAAATAAAAATTGTAGAATAATTATAAAATAAACTTCCACAATTTTTATCATCAACTCTCGTGAAAACGCAACTCCAGAAAAGGTGTTCCTAAGCAATAACCAGCGCTGCGGTTCCATCGGTGCCCTCAGAATTCGATTCTGAGCACCGGTTCAAAAGTTAAAAAATCCCGCTCGTTCGTTCACTTAATGTACCCGAGCTAAACTTCAGAAAGAAATTCAGGGCACACCGGGCCTCAGAATCAAGTGCCTTCTGAAACTGCGTTCTTGTAAAATCCCAAAGAAAATTAAGAAAAACATTTCGTTGAATTTTATGGGTATTTACATTTTTCTTCTAGTATCATGGTCTCCTAAAAAAATTTTAAAATGGAGAAGTAATATTGTTTCCTGTTCATGGATGGGAGTGTTGTTTTTGATCAAGTTCACAATTATTAAATGAATCTCTTTATTTAATTCTAGAATTTTTAAATTTCTGAATTTAATTGGGATTGTGTTAACTAATTTTCAATGATACATTTTTCTTCATCGTTCTTCATAATTATTCCTTCACATTAATATTAATGTCATTAAAATTGTATATTTTTTCAAAGGAATATTTGTAGAAGAGGATTATAATATATACAGAGGGTTGGGATATATGAATCAAATTTTTTATGGGTTGGTGTAGAGTAATAGTGTTTATATAAACATTCAATATATTAATGATACATAATCATTTTTAAAAATAATTATTTCATCCCTTTTATGTTTTTTGAAAATAATATTATTTATTACCACAAAATTATTTATTTTATTACTTTATTTTATATTTGATTTTTAATTTAATATTAATTACTGTATTTATATATCAAAAAATTTTTTAAATCCCCACATTAATTTATTAGTAAATTTATAACTATATTACATTAAATAAAAATATAAACAATATTATTTAAATTATTGCTCTTTTATAAGGAATCATTCATATGTATGTACTATACATTATACTTGTGTAAATACAAATTTTTTTACAGGGGATTCATGAAAACCCCTGTAATATACTACGAACTATATATTGGGAGGCTAAACAAAATCTCCCACTAAATTTATTTAAAAATTATTCATAAAGTAATAATATAAAAAAATTATGTTCAAAGATATATTTTGTTTCATAAGAAAAAAATTGATATTTATAATTAATAATTTTTTTGTACTATATATTTTTTATGTGTATATAATGGATCAATCATGGAGAATTATGTTTCTATTGATTATAAATATTATTATAATATTGATAAATAAAAATGAAAATTTTTAAACTACCCTAAATGAATTGAAGGTATGGAAAGTTACTCAATAATAGTGGGACTAAAATCTATTTTTCCATATTTATTATATATATTGAATGTGTGTGATTGAAATTATAATGTAAATTTTCTATAACCAATTAATATAATATCCATAAGAGGATAAAGGGGGATGAATTTATTATATCCCTAGAATGTGTCCATCTCAGTTGCGTGATTTTAAAGTGGGCCATTAATTTAAATATATTCTCTCAGTCATTTTGATGTTGTGTTTTGTAGAGTTATGAAGATAACTTAACTAATGAAACCCAAGTATTATAAAACATAGTGACTATTTTAATATCTAATTAACTATAAAATCTATAATAATTCTATAACATATCCTATAAATTTTACAGAAAAGATACACTTCCCAACACAACATATATATTATTTTCCATCATATCCTTGGTAATATATAGATATAATAAAATTAGTGAGATCAAGTTCATGGAATGTGAAAAAATTAGTGATAGAAATAGCTGACTAGAAGTGCATATGGGATTGTAAAATTGGAATAATAAATGTATATATAAAATTTATAGTTAAAAAAGAATAGATCCTCATTCATGCAATTTTGAATGGAATTACATGAATGTGTAGATTTTCAAAGAGGTAAAGAATAAATAATAAATAAATCATATAATAATAAATTAAAGAGATGTGTAATAAAATATATACCAACATGTAATTATGGATAAACCTTGATAATAGGAAAATAATGTGACAAACCACATTAGGAACATGCCTCTATGAAAAAAATAATTAGTTTTAAAATAAAAATATTGAGAAAACGCATTAAAAACAAAATGATATATTAAAACTCATTATTTCCATCCATTAATAAGATCTGATATACAAACATAAAATAACAAATTGAATCATAATATAGGACCACATGAAGAAACATCCTTATATATAACTTCTATATGAAATCAATTATTCAATATAAATAACCCATATAATAATATTGGGTTTCATTTACTATTCAAATGTGTCCACACAATGAAATAAATGATAATATATCAATAACCATAATATGATATACCAATGGAAAATAAACTGGTATGCAAATATATTAAGTATCAGTGATTGAAAATTAATTTCAATCAAGATGATTGATCATATCATCTACAAAAACTAATGATAAATGGTAAATGTTTAAGTCATTAATTCACAAGAATCAATTGATATATAGAATCTAGGTGACACTCATTAATAAATGAAATGTAAAACTTGGTATTAAAAATAAAATTAAATTAATGAAACATTAGTATTATAACCCATAAATGACTATGAAAGGAAAATGTAATAATAGATTATTTTTTATGGGTGAATACAATATTTCATAATAACTGTAAATAAATGTTATTGAGGATATAATTTATATAATTTCCATGAAAAATCATATAATATATAAAATAAAAAAGACTCATATGAAAATCATTTTCAAGGTGTTTGGAGAAAATAACATTGTAATTAATAAATTTCCATGATATTTTAAATATAAATAAAAGAATACTTCATAGAAAAAACTGAAAAAAATTACTTTTTAAACTATAAAAATTAGGATTAAATTATTCATATAATATGACAAAAAAAAGTTAAAATATATGTTGTAATAGAATTGATACAAGTTAATTTTTATAAAAAATGAACCATAAAAAATAATGAATATTTTTATTTAAAAAATTTTATAAAGAAGTAAATATAGGTGAAAATGATGTTTTTAATTTCATAAATAATTATATCACTATCTATAAAATTTAGATTCAAGGATAAAATACTATAATACAAAAAATCACTTTTAAAATTTTTAGGATACATTTTTTAAACCGAATGATGATAATATATTATAAATTTTTTATTTTATATTATGGTAAATTCTAAAATAATTTTCAACATGAGAATCTAGAGGGTAATAAATAGTTATGAAATTGCAAAAAATTCATATAAAAACTCTAAATTTGGTTTATTAAATTTTACATGTCTTGATTTTATATTGATTTTGGGATAATAATCCATACAATTTGAGTAACATTTAAATAAACACAGTTGAAGAAGAGAAATATTTAAATTGTATCTAAAATAAAATTATTGAATGACACTTATAGATAAAACATATAAAAGTTGTATTATATGAATAATATATTTGTTAATTTGTTCATAATAATAAATATATATCAAAAAAATATATTTGATCCTTAAAAATATTGATTTCATAGAAACATTTGAGAACGAAACCTACAGAGGATATTATTTCAAACTAATAATTAAATACCTTGAATAATGATTTGATAAATCTAAAATATATTAATGTGGGACTAGATTCACCATTTCAACGAAAACATCATATATTATAATAAAAATTTCACAAGGGGTAAAATTTAATATCAATAAATGTGAATCATTTTTGTCCACATAGTCAAACACACTCTAAAATCCTGTATAACAATCATAATATCATAATAAAATATTTTATTACATTTATCATATGCATAATTAAATATTAACATCTTTTATAATTATTCTCTATATTTATTATATTTATTTTTTATCATTTTTTATTAATATCTTTGATTAATCACTGGTGTTTCAAATATAAATCATTATAGAATATTTTTTATTAATTACTATACTAATATTTATCATTTAAATATAATAATACATATTTCAATTTTTAAATTTTTATTATTCTGATTTAATTTCATTCTATTTGGTTTTTAGTTGAAATCCTTAAATATGAAAATTGGTATAATCAATTTTATGGTGATTTTTAACAAGTTGACATCATAATCTCAATTTAGGTGTTTAATATTAATGTTATGATTCAATAATAATGATGAAAATATATTCAAATATTATTTGTCAAATGTTAACCATATTTTTTTTCAAATATCCATACATTATATAATGATATATAATTGTAAAATTAGGTCATTATACTGACCCATACGTGATCATACCAAAATTAATAGATGATTATTATTATAAAAGTTTTTTATTTTTGATTAAAAACATTAATGATATATAATAATGAAATTATTAAGATATAGTTATGTGGTAAATTATATTTTATGAATCATTATTAAATAATCATGAAATTATGCGATAAACAAGATTTGATACTAAATAGAGGGGATGGTCTGCACAAAACAAAATTAATGACTTCATTTCATAAAGAATTAGAGGCAAGGAGTGTACATTATAGTTTTAATCATTAAAATTATAATTTTATTATACATGTAACAATTATTATTATTATTCATCAATATAAACAGTGATGATAGGTGGTGTTAATATATGAAAGTATTCTTTTCATTGTGGATGCAATATAAATGAAACATGAATTATATATTCATTTTTCTTAATGGAAACTTGAGATGGTTATTAATTTTTAATACATTAGAATAAATAAATTTTGTATAAAAGTAATACATATTTAAGTATAATTTAATAGGAATATTGTATATGTCAATTTAAAAAAAAGTAAAAATGTCAGGAAAAAAGTACACTTCATTACATTTGTGATTCCCTTACAAGACTCAATATGAATGATCCTCTAATGATAAAATAAAACCACTATAGGATCCTAGAAAATTAATAGGATTTTATTTGAATGAAAAGATATTTACATTACTAATGAAACAATAATATTATGTTGGTTATGAATTGGTGTTGAGAGGACCCATTAATAAGTTTTTTGAAAATAATTTTTAACGATATTCCACATAATTTTAAATAGAGATCATGTTTACGAATATAAGATTACTCAAAAATATAAGATAATAGAGTTTCCAATGGGATAATGTTGATAAAACCTAAATAATCCATTATCAGACTTGTTTTTAAATTTTAATTATGTAAATTAAAATTAAAATTATCATTATTACCATTTTTATTTTTTATCATACGTATTAATTTTTACACATGTACTTTATAAATTATAAATAAAAATAAATTTATCAAAATAACCTATTTTGTAAATACTAATTCCAAATATGGAATTAATTTTTTCAAAAGAATTTCAGTTTTTAGAAAACATTGGTGTTAACATTAGCATTTGTAATGTGTACAACCCTAATTTCAAAAAGGTTTATATTTAAGCATAAAATTTTTGTAATGGAAAAATTTATAAATATCATAAAATTTAATAAAATAAAATAGTTTATTTAAAATATATAAATTTCATGGTTCATGAAATGAAATAAAAAAATATAATTTATCCAAAATAATATTAAATTAATTGAATAGAACAAAATATTTCTTTCTGTGAACAATTACTTGAGTTCATAAAATGATAAGAATATTTTTATATAAATTATGAATTATAATAAAAACCCTATAGTTTTACAAAATAGATATTCATTTTAACAATAATGATTCATTATAAAAATTAATATCCTCTTTATATAGTGATAAATTTATTAGTGTTATTGTTATGGTAAATACAATAGTTTCACTATTAACAAAAACATATTTTATATAAATCCAAAAAAACCTATGGAATATCTTTATATGCCATCCCCATAAGTAATATTATTTCAACTATTTAAAATTTTAAAATAAATAAATTTATTATTTAATTAATAATCCTAATAAATAATCCAACTCATGTTTTATTAAAATATTACCCATTTAACCATTTTTTTTAATATTTCATTAAATAACAATATATATAATTTAATATTGAATTATAAATAATAAATTATAAATATTACCTATAATAAAATTCAAAAAATTATTAATTTATTTTAATAATGAAGGAAACAATAAATATTTTTAATATTTCATCTTTACTGAGAATCTATTATAAAATAAAAAAATAATAATATGTAATTATTATAAATGTTATATATATTATTCAATAATGATTACATTTCTAATAAAAAATTGTAAATTTTCCTTTTATTTTAGTCTATTTTGTCATTACATCCGTTTTTGATGTGAAAAAATCAATAGAATATGGTATTAATTTAAATAATCAATTATATTTGGTCATTGAATTTTAGCCTCCCAAACTAAATTCTTTCCTCATAATGTAATTTAATAATTTTGTATGAAATTAGTTGACGATATTGTTATTGTATTTTTATTTAGAGTATAACTTCTAATATAAAATATATATTAATCTCTTAAACTATGTATTGTTATGTACCATTCTAAAAAATTAACCATTTGTGTATGTTTATAGTCATGTGTATATACACCACAATAATATATTAAAAAAACATAACATTACTACAAAATTAACCCCCAACACATTAATCTATTATGGAATCATATAGCCCTAAAAAATTGACTTTTGTCTTCCACCACTACTCTATAAATTCCTATACTAGACCACATATATAATAATCCACAAAATCATATAATTTAATCCAAATATACCATTGTATTATATTATTAAAAACAATAATAAATTCAATGTCTATAAATATTAAACATTTAAATGTTATTAAAAAAATACACCATACATTGTATCATCTTTAAACAATATATTAAACATAAGGGATATTTATCAGGAAATAAATATTTATGCAACTATTATCCACTAAAATAAAGAAATTTCATAAAACTACTTTTCATTATTATTGATAAATTAAAAATACTTATTTGAAACATAATAGAGAAAAATAATGACGATAATCATTATTTTTTAAACATAATCCTTATAAAATCAATGATATACTAGAAAAAAAATTAGTGAATATATCTCACTAATGAAGTATATCTAATCTTATGTGTATTTATTTTCTATTATAATATCAACCACATATTCTATGTTAGAACGAATAAATTCACTTTTTTCATCCAAACATGTATATACTATGATTTTCATCCATTTATGAATAATTTATTAATATATTATAATACACAATTTTTTCATGATAATAATAAATATAATCATCATTATTCTAATAATATTTTTAAAAAAATACTAATAAACAAAATGGTTATCAATAAAAGTTGATTAAATGATAATTTCAGTATTAAAACTGTATTATAAGATGTCTTCTATAATTATACCATTGTTTCATCCATTTATTAATCTAGATCAATCTACATTACAATATATTAGTATCTCTTATAATTCAAATCCATATCCAAAAAATAAATATCCATAAATTAACATTATCATTATTAAAAAATTTAAATCCAAACAACCTTCACACTTATGAGCTCAATTTTATACATACCCCTTATCCAAAAAAGATTATTTAAATAAATATTTACCTTCACTCATGAATCCAAATAGTTTAATACATGTTTTTCAAATTTATTCCATATTTTCTTTTATAACCTATATAATTTCAATTCTATCAAAATGAATTTAAATAAGATTGTTAATTAACAATATAATACCCAATGGGGGTGTCATTCTTGTATGCAGTCCTAGAACCACTCATCATACATTAGAGTGACGATTAGGTAGATTCCCAATTGTCCGTATAATGTTTGAATACCCCATAATACATATTTTCAACAACTATATCCAGTTTCCACTATCCAGGGAGGGATTCAATTTCTAGGAGATCCACAAAATATATACTTATCCAAGACATCACAATAATATCTTATACTACTGATTTTCTCATATACATATACTTTAGAATTTTTAGTTTGTATTTAATTATATATATCTTATAAAATATGATAATATTTAATATAATGTCATATAACATATAGGTTTAATTATACAATCATAATTATGACCCTACATAACATTTCTACCCTTAAATTATAGTCAACTATCATCCTAACTTCTTAAATTTCTTATCCTTTTTCTAACAAAAACATCGATATAAAACTAAGGTGACCAGTTAAATTACAAAGCTTTAATTAAAAAATATAATTTCAAAACATTCCTATAAAATATAAGGTTTTTATTTTTCAAGAACTAGGAAAAAATTATAATTAAAAATCCATGTATTTATCAATATAATTTTTTCCAAAAATATAAGCAACAGTTTAATCCATATAAATTATGTAGAATCTCCAAGAAATTTACCATTGGATATATTCATCATGAAATTTCATACATATTTTGTTACATAAAATGCTAGAGAAGTAGTAAGATAATAAAAGAGGTGACCAAAAATTCTCATTAAGGGCATCCATAATATATAAGATTCAATTATCATAATTGATTATATGGTCAAAAATTGTTTACAATAATAGTACATATGTACTCTTATTCCCAATAGAGAATTGTTTATAATTATTGTAATAACGAATGATATACCATAAAATTGTTGAATATCATATAAGATAGCTATAAAATTTTAATCTAATATATCATAAAAATAAATAATCATAGATAGTTTTTTAATATAAAAAACAAAAAACAAATATGTCACAACAATAATTGTATGATAATAATTTGAGAAAATTAACTTCCCCCACACATATGTGGTGAATATAATTATGTCAATGCATGAATATTTGATCCAAATCATTATTACATAATCTATATGATCATAAAAATATTCATGACACACTATTTGATGGGAAATAAATATAATATAATGAATTTGTCGTTAATATAAGACCACACTGAAAATTGTTTCAGAAGTGTTCCATAAGAAAACAATCATTGATCATAATGGTCCGATACAAATTATTTGGGATTATGGATTAATGAAATGTTATAACATAAGGAATAAATTCATAATTTTATCAATAATTAAAACATGATATACCCATTGAAAATAAACCGGTATACAAAGATAAACAAACACATTATATGCCAGTATCCTTGGTTATAGATAAAAAAGATTATGAATTTTCACTTTATAAATAAAGGTCATATATATTATTCAATAATTCACAAATCCACCTATGTATAGAATCTATAAAAAAATATTTGAATAAAAAAATTTAAAATATTTTATTCTTAAAAAATAGAATTTTAACAGTAATTATTTTTATAGTCTTTCAATGATTAAGAATGATAGAGTAAGTGAGAGATAATCTCTATGATATAATCCTCATTTCCAAATAAATTTTGAGAATGATGGTTGAGTGTATCATTTGATGAATAAACAATATAAAGACAAATATATAACAACAAACAACACATTTGGTGAAAATCATTATTTTTTTATTTTTAAAAAAATCACAATGAGAAAAAAAATGAAATTTATTAATTCTGTTGAATTAAATTTTAAAAAAGATTTTTTTAAAATAAAGATATTTTTTTATAATTATTTGAATAGTTAATAGTTATGTTCATAAAATAAAAAAAGTATTAAATATATTAACGAAAAATGTAGCATTAAATTTAATTTATGGTGTAAATAATGAATCATAGTAAGAATCATAAACTTGTTTTCATTAAAACAAATTCAATAATGTCTTGGCTGTTGAGTGTAATGTTTTTCAATTTTAAAAACAAATATATGTATATTCTAAAATTGTTTAGTAAAATATAATATATGAGAAAAAAATCACATATGTAGCATTTTAAACCACTTTTATTGCAATCCATGTCTTATTATTCGATGAAATAATCACATTTAATCAATGTAATGAGAATAAAATCTCTGTAAGTATAAACATATAGGATGAAAATTATTATAATGTTATAATGAAATAAGATAAACTACCATATCTGGGTTATTATAATAGAGAGATATGGATTGAAAATGAACGTAGGAAATAAAACATTAACACTTAATTAAAATTTAAATCAAACCCATAAATGACAGATCTTTATATTGAACTATAAATTATATAAAATATAAAATACATTATATAGATTTAAAATAATAAATACATAAAACATATAAATGTAAATTGGTGTGTATAAATAATTTTATCTCTGAAATTAATTTTTTTAAAAGAATCATATACCTAATTAAAAAATACAAGAAAACCACTTTAACTATATTATTTCAAATGAAAATTTATATAATATTTACATTTATTTATTAATAATAAAGAAATAATAGAATATTAGTATCATAGCTCCATATAAAACATCATTTAGATTATTAAATATGTATATTGGTGCGAAAATATGAGATAATAATCATTTACATTTTTTTCCAACAGAGTCGAGTTCTATATAAAATACATTAATAAAAAATATGAATCTATATATGAATTTTATAATAGTATATAAATATATATATATAACTAATTTTTAATTAATCCTTAGATATATATTAGTTAGATAAAATATATTTTCTATTATATATTTGATAAATCATGATATTTTTTAACTATATTTATAAGGCAGGTATTGTTATCCATTATTTCCTTAAATATTTTCATTCCCATATAAATGATGTTCAATAAGTTATTTTTCATATATATTTTTAATTTTATAATTTCATTCTATAAGTGATTTTCATAATATGGAAAAATTAAATCAATGATTCATCTTTATAAGTGATTTTAATTTAATAGATTTTGGTGTCTTATTTAAGGAGTTTAATATTAATGATATCATTATAAAACCAAAATAAATATTTTATTTACTTATAAAGGTCATATATAATTATTAATTATGTTACAATATTCATTACATATGTTATATTGTAGAATTATTCAATTATAAGGTTAGACTGGCCCAATAATGGACACAATATAATTAATGGTATATTACGATATTAACAGTGGAATATATTACAATAATGACACTAAAATAGAATAATAATTATATGATTTTTAAAAATTTATTGTTTGTAATTAAATTTTAAGTGATTTTATAAAATTCAAGAGAAACTAGAAGAAAAATGAGAGTTGTATCTTTTTGGAGGATACAGACAAAACCATTCAATGTTAACATTTTCACTTCGTGGAAAAATTTTTGTTAATTAAAATGGACTATAATTACATTCTTTATTAAAAATATATTCGATATGAAAAATTTATTCTTCTAATTCTTCTATATAACAAATGAAATTAGGTTGTGATGAAAACAGATGTTGTTGTTTGGTGGATGCGGTAGTCCTCGAAACACACGAATTGTGGATTAGATTTTGTTAATTGAAATGGGAAATGGATTTTAATTGAATTTACATTATAATAATACATTGAATATAAAAATAATATTATTTTAATTATATTGGAATTAAAAAAATTGAATGTATCAAATGAATGACAATATGTTAGGAAAAAATTACTCATGTCGAAGACATAGGATTTTCCATAGAGGAATCCAAAATAATAGAGGTATTAGGATATTATATTATGAATAGGGACTCATGTCAATTTAATGGTATTTAATTGGAATGAAGAATTTATGTATTTAAAGTGGAAATATATTTTTTTATTTTTCTTGATTTAGTAGTTAGAGGCCACTTTGATAATTGTTGAGAATGTTTTTCTTTTGTAAATTTTGTCACCTAATATAAATTGGACACAAGATTCAAATTTCATGACGAATAAAAAATAGAAAATAATGTTATGTGGAAAATATAGCTTATATAATCCCTCTATAATTAACATTAAAAAAATTAAATTTGTTTTTAAATTCTTTAGTCTCATAAATTTCACATTACTTTTGGGTTATCACTATTAAAACTAATTTGTACCTACGAAATCTATTATGAAGGACTCAAAATAATACATCCCATTTTAAATAATATTAATATACTTATTCAATACTAAAAATAAAATATATAAAATAAAATTTCTATTTCTATTATAAATAAATTTTAACATTACTTCATGTAACTCGTAAATGATTTTTTTAGAAAAAAATTATTTTTATAAGATGATTCATGTTTAATATAAAATTATCAATTTCAACAGTTATAGGGTAATGTATTATTTTATTATTAACAAAAAAAATAGTTATGATTCATCAATATATGTAAAATATTTATATATTATTAAAATAATATTAAGATAAAATACAATACAAAAAATGAATTTATAATAAAATATTACACTTCATTATAAAATGAATAAAATTTACTTTTTAATTATAGTTTTTTACTTCCAATTATATAGTATTACTCCTTAGAATAAAAATTAACACATTTATTTGTTTTATAAAAATATAGTTCTTAATTATATAATGGTAATATTATTAATGATACAATTATGGTAAAAACTATATTTTTAATGGTGACTTCAAATGTAGGAATTTCATAAAAAATAGAAACCCAATTATTAACATAATATTAACATGATTAATCAATACATTAGCTTTATTTAAAATATTTATATACAAAAGTTTACAAAATTTTAGTTTTCTATTTAGATTTGAAAAATAATATATAACATCTTTTGGAGAAATAAACCTTTTTCATCTAATAATGTCCTTAATATTATATTATATATATTTTTAACAATTTAATATTGAAATATGTGTCTATGAATCGAAATATTACATATAATGAACTTATCATTGGGATACATTTAATTTATGAAGGTAAAATACAGTATTATTTTTAAAAAAAAATAGTTCTTTAACAGGAAACATTTTCAAAATAAAAGGGAAATAATAATTTAAAATCATTTTATTAATTTATCCTTATTTTTTATTAATGATTATATTATGAATCTAATTTTAATATTTAATTTTTTTATTAGGATTTTGTTCTAGTAGTTTAGTGTAGCATTAGTTTTGGGTTTTATTCTCAACAATCTACTTGTGATGATATCAGTATAAAGGATCTAAAATAATATTTCAATAAAACATGACAACATATGTGAATAGGGGGATCAAGATGAATTTGAAGAATATTGGGATTATTTTATATATTATGAAATGTTATTCGATTGTACCATATTAAAATTTTAAAAACCAATATCTATTAAAATGTATTATGTTTTATAGAATGGTATAATTATGGTGGCCGAGTTAGAGGATAATATAATGAATAGTAACTTCCATCATATTACATTGAAAACCCTCTTCCAAGTTGTTATGAGAGAATAAAATGAAATTTAATCAAATATTATTCATGGTGAATATATTATTTCTATATTATTTGTCAATTATTTTATTAAAAAAATATAACCATTTACTCCTGTTGTGTTTATTTTTTTTATTTGGATAACACCAGGGTATAAATAGAGGATAGTGATAATGAATAAAATACACCGTCAGATACTAAGTTACCAAAGGACATTCTTATTGATATTGGGATCTGTGATGACCTATATGAAGGGGAATATTTTATATATATTATAATTATTTTATAAATATTAATCATTATAATTAAATTTTCTTACATTTCATAACAATTTATAATATATTTTTATTTGTATAATAATTAAATGGTGTTGTTGTAGAATAGTACAATTATGTTTTATCAGAGTAATCTAACAATGGAATATTATATCTCTTTCTTCTACTATGTATGTTTTACTACGTTTCATTGGTGATGTTCCTGAGATTCTCTATACGTGGATCCCTCCATAACTAGTGATAATTACTATATATTTTATGGAAAATAATGTGAAGGATTAAATAACACAACGCGTATCAACCTATGAATTGGGATTGTCCAGTTGAACTAAAAATTGGAGGCTATAAAAAACAACTTCCCACTTGGGGGTTGAAACAAATAATTTTTTTATACATTCAGTTTTTTTTGTACTTATGATTCATTAAATAAATAGTTAATATATTTTAATTTAATTAAAATGATTAAATTATAATGTGTTCAAGAATAACTATAAAAATTTATTTTTACTTATTCACGTTTTATTAAATATTTATATATGACATATTGTAACCCAAATAAATTTTGCATTCAAAGATGAAGGAATGTTTTGTTGGAAGAAAATATAGTGTAGTAATATATTAATTATACATAATTGGTGCCAATATATTTATTGTATCCATAAATTTTTAACATTTGACTGTTTTTTGTTTTTATGATATTAAGGATGAATCTAAATGCTATCTATATTGGTTAAAAATTTAGTTCTAGTTTTTTTAATATATTTGATTTTAATTAAATATAGATGAATTGTGTTTCTCTAAATTTGATCAATAAAATAAAAAAAATTATATTTGAGTACTAGAAAACCAATAATTATAAAATATATAATTATGAAATATTACTTATCACATGAGGAAACTATGTTATTGAATACAAAAATATGTTACTTTTTTGATAAATATGAAAAAGTCAGGGAACTATCCTAAATGACTGTCATATATTCCATTATTTTAAAAATTATAATGTGTAAACATATTTCATTATTAAATTTAATTAATTTTGTACATAAAAAATCAATGAAAAAATATTTACTTTTTTCATTTAGATAAATTGATTTTAATTGAAAATGATAATATTGAATACCATATGAATAAGGATGAAATTTATATTATATGAAAATAGATTAACTTGTATTAAATAAGTGGAAAATAGACCATGTGTATAATGAATATAAGGAAAACTGAAAAATAATATTTTTTTGGGTCACAATTATTATTCCACATAGATATATTTTCATCACTCTTGGTTCTAGAACATCATCTTGGATTGAATTAAGGAATATTTTAACTCATATAGGTTGCTTGAAATTTTTAATAATTGATGAATTTTTGTTTTTCATATTTGGTAGGAAGTTTATTGAATCCAATGTATTATTATTCTTAATATTATAAAAATATATAAAATTTGTAATGATATAAATGATTTTGTGAATGTGATTGATGAAGATCATTTCCTCAAAAAAATTATTATATATTTCAATGTTTTAACCCCCACAAATTTTTTATTTTTAATGTAATTTTATAGTTATTAGTTTTTTGTTATAATTTATGCATAATGTTAAAAAATAATTCATTTTTTATGTTTTATTGTTTTTATACCAACATTGTATTTGAGACATATTATTTTCAATACTAATGAAAACTGGGAAAATTGTTTTTTCAAAAAATATTTTCATTGCATTAAATTTTATTTAACAATACCATGAACAATATCCAATCTTTTGAATATTAAAAGGATCTAATAATTTGGCCCTCTAAATCAATTTATTTTTCTGATGACTTTCAAATATAGTCACATATATCATAATAAAAATGAATAAATAATTTTGGATTTTACATGAAGATAGATATATGGTCTTGGGTAATTATTATAAATTGTATCTATATTATATTATTCCACCTTCATGTACATATAATCATATTAAATTAAAAATTTGTAATTAAAAATATATCAAATACTACAAAATTTATTCATGGTTATTATGTCAAAACTCATTAATCATGTAGATGATAAAGCTAGAATGTTTTTTCCAGTAGAAAATACAAAGAATAAAATATTTCTGTAACTAATGATTGTTAAATTCTTTAAATTACTATTCTAACCAGACGAAAAATTTAAATAGACAAATTTAGAACCAAATTTATTCACCCCCAATGTTTATAAAATATTATATCCACAAAATTTCAAAATATTTATCAATTTTAGCTTAAAATTTTAAATAATTTAGTAGTGTTTACCCTGTTTATTTATATTTTCAATTTTTTCATATGTTTATTTCACTTCCAAACAAAATAATTTTTTTCTCTATTTTATTTTCCAACAATGGGCCCTTCTCAATTCCATGAAATTTAGTAACTAACCACATTAAATTATTGGGAGTTTTACAAGTGTTTTGATCTTATTTAACTTTTCTTAGGATATAATATATATTATATTCCAGGATTTGAGTTGGTTTAATAGAATTAGGGTTTTGGTCCTCCCTTTTCACAACATCTATTTTATTCTTACTTGTTAATAAAACATTTATTCCATTAATTATAATTTTATTGAAATTGTGTACCTTATAGTAGGAATTTAAGAGGAAAGGAATTATTCTATTTTAGAATGGTTGGTGTATGATAATATGTTATTGATTTCGAGGGTATTTAATGATATGATTTCGGTTAATATTGTAATATATAATAAGAATTTTTATTTTTTATATAAAATTTGTGTTTCACCATGAATTCATCAAACTAATTCATTATTTTTTTATAATTACATATTTATATATTTAGTTTTTTTAATATTTTATTTCCTTTTAAATTATACATTTATATATCAAAAAAAAATTTGTAACCCGACGTATAATAATGGTATATTTTCTATTAAAAAATAATTATATATTAATATTTAAAATTATTATTTAGTATTTGTGAGAGGCCTCCCTACGAGACCGACCATGGGAGATTATTATACATCAATACCTAGTAAAAAAATTATTTATTTTATATTCCTATAAGATACCTCTTATAAATTTTGAATCCTTTTTGGGGATCATAACACTTTTATACACTTCATTTAATAAATCACAAAAAAAATAATTTCATTATCCTATGAAATATATAGAAATATATATTCATTTCTTATTTTTCATATTATACATCAAAATTGATTTTCATTATTTATAATGTTATTCATGGCCTATTAATTTTTTTATTATCTGAGGGAATAATCATGGGGTATCCAATTTATATTTTATATAAATTTCACTAAATATTTAAATAATAAATTAATAAATTATATCAAATTCCATCATGAAATTGGTATTTCATAAAAAAACATAATAAATATTAGAAATTTAATTTTATTTGTTCATATTTTTCCATTGATGAATCTTGTTAAGATGAAATTATATAAGAATGAGTCATGAAAACATCCATAACATTTCTAGATTAGATTAAAAATGAATACCTACAATGGTGATTGAACATAGATATATTTTTTCTTACTATTATTTTTTATATTTTTATGACTCAAAAAAATGTCTTATTTTTTTCCAATTTTATTACTTTAAAGTATCAATATCTATAAGATTAACTCTTCATTTTCATTGCTAATAATTCAAGTTATATTTTTCTATTATAATTAATTTTCTTATAAAAATATAATTTTATTCAAATAATATGTGAAATCATTTCTCAAATAAGAAATTGGTTAATAATATTTCATATAGGGTTTTCATAAATTTATTTGGGGTTTTTATGTATTATTTTAATCCTTTAATTATTTTTAAATAATATTTTCAGTAACATCAATATAAAATAATTCATATCTTTTTGAAAATACCTTGGTAGTTTTTTTAGATTTCATTGGATTTGAATTTACTAGAATTGAATGATTGTGGGGTAAATTATTCACACATATGAAGGAGAGGTAATCACTATATTAGTGTCACTGTTAATGGTGGAACCATAACTGATAAAGGTGGTCCCTTGGGCCCCAATCACCCCTCCGTTAGAGGTTATATATCTTTATTATACACACGATAATGATTCCCCTTGCATATAAACAAATCCTTCCATCTTCCCATTTACATAACTCAACTGTCTATATGTTTTACCATGTATGTAGTTCATCTCAATGGTCTCAAACATCTTCTATAGGTAACTATTGGTTTAGATTTCCCAGGTGGAGACAAATGAATGTTCTTATCTACTATTTGTAATGTTTCATTCACAATACCGTCACCGATATCCCTCAATTTCCATTTAAAAAAACATCAATGAATCAAGGGATCCTCAAGATCAATTGTTGGTGGGCCTTGTCAACACTCACATGGTAATTCTAAAGCGTAAATGTGAAAATGATCTCATTCATGAGGGGTCTATAAATGATTTATTTTCTAATCTCTTTAGATATCATTTACTGCTCTGGTCTATTGATTTTTATCTCTATAATAATTTGTCTACTATGGAAGGTTTTATTTTTATTCCAAGCCTCCCAATCCTATTGTTAAATCTTATGATTATCCTCATTCATGGTAATGTTATATGGAGATTTCCTTTATTGTATCATTATAAAAACATGATTAAACAACATTTTTATGATTGATTATGAATTGAGAATCATATTTTTAAACCACATTTAATAGGTATATAGATCATTTTTGAGGGAAAGGTGAGATATCATCAACATGAAATATTAGAATCGCATCCTGCATATTGTTCAAATTTTCCCAATATTAAATAATTCTTTCATTACATTAACTATAATACATTGGAACCAAAAAATCAAGTTTCACATGAGATAATTATGATTGAGTGGTCTGTTAATGGAATTTTCATGGGCCTAATTCAAAGTATTATTAGTATATAGGTTACCAATATAACTGAGTGTAACATGAAGGAAAATCACACTGATAATGAGGATATCCATCATGTATAATAGGATCATATTTAGAATAATGGATTTTTTTGAGTTGCAACATCATCACCAATTTCCAATATTGAAACTATTTCAATTTCACCAAATAGTTTCTTAGAAAGACAGTTCATTATTTCCTCTATTTATAGTGTGGGAGAGGGGTTGAACAGATGTTTTTCCAGACATTAGTAGTTGTCTCATGTCTTACTCAGGACTCTCCGTGCTATCATGGGAACTTCTCAGGGTAACATTGATTGCCTTATTTCCCAAAAAAAAAATCCAACAAATTATCAGTAATTATCTATCCTCCCAGTCTAGAACATATATATCATTTAAATTTTCTAGAGTTAACTGGGTTAAATTAGGATAATGGGGTATGAATGAAGGTCCTACACCAAAATAAGAAGAATACTATTTCAATAAGAGAAGTTAATGTACAAGATGATTAAGTTCTCCATGCAGAGGTATGTGTACCTCTTTCCAAGGATGACATGATTTATAGTAATTCATCCAAGATAAAATAATATTTTGGATAAGGAAATATTTCATGAGGATTTCAATAGGCCACAGAGGGAAAAAGGAAAAAATACTTCAAAAAATTTTACAAGGTGTAAGGATTATTAATTTTTACATAATCCCATGAATATGAGATCCTCAGGAAATACGAGTGAATTAAAGTGAAGCATTCAATAGGGCCCTCATCTCTACCATTTCCAATCATTGTTAGAAATATAGATATTAATGGGGGTCGACAGAATCATCTGAGTATACAGGTCAACTTTTAGATGTTTTCATGATTATTTATAGAGTATATATCACTTATTCCCATACCTTATAAGAGGTGAATATGAACCAAATTTTATATATTTCCACTATAAGAGAGGGACATGACTCCTCTTTAGATTTTATTTCTGATTTGTTAATGTTAACATAGGATGAGATTGTTGGGACAAGGATGATTAATGCCTCACTAGATGATGTTTTCCAAATGATTGAAGCAATCATAAAATATGATACTAAGAAGAAAAAAATTATGTGGATCAATAATAAGTATCACATAATATTTCATGGGTTTATTGATGGTACATTTATAATAAAAGATTTCTTTGTGAACTGAGATAATATACCTTGTTGCATCAAGGATCATATTAAATATTATACAGATATGGTCATCTCTCTCAAATGTAAATTTCAAAGGGATATTGGATTTAATAATACTATGTTATTCTTGATTTTATTAATTATCCAATATTGGATTTAGATATTTTTGTATTTATTGTAGTATGTTTAGTTTTACACTCAACACTTAAATGTTTTTTTTGAAAATGAAAAAATTTATTTGAGAATGATATTGATTTAATTTTCCACTTTATTCATATATATTCTTCTTTTTGAATTAGGAATAAAATTTTGACTTATAATATCTCTATAGTGTCAAAATTATAACATACATAACACATATTACCAAAATCCATCTTATCTAAAATTTTCTCTATGAAAAATAACATCGCAGGGATCCCTCAAATAATACAGTCATATAAGTCCTTAAGAACATGAGTTGAATGAGAAATTTGGTCCTCATAATGAATGTACAAGACATTGGACAACAGGTGTGTTACTAAATATATTATATTCTATAACCTAAAAATTTATATCTATAGAACATATCATGAATAAATTACATAAATATACAATTAATGAAAAAGAATCTATTTAAATCAAAGAACAATTGAGAAGCATAATAATAATGGGTAAAAAAATTATATCTATATCTTATGATTTATTTCTATAAATATTAATATGGATGATGGGTATATTTAATAAACAGAACATTGAGAATATAACATTTCCTGTCAATGATTTTTTACATCCGGTTTTATTTAGTTGATTCACTCTTGAAAATGGAAAAATAACTTTTTTTAAATATAAATGGTAAAATAAATTAATATAAGAGTAAGGATATTTTCTTTAGTTTTTATGCTTGGGTAATGATGATGCTCATATATCTATATGTTTTATTATACATTTCAAATTTTTAAACCCATTATTATGATATTTTAAGGGAAAATCTTTAATTTTTTGGGGTTTTATTATTTTAGATGAATATTGAAAAGGGATTCATTATTTATTTTTGGGTGTTATTTTAGTTTTAATTTCATTCATAGATTTTTATTCAGATATAATATTTGGTTTATTACTTACTATATTAGTTGGGATGCAGTTGATTTTCAACAACCATGATCTAAATCTTAACATTATTGGCTTAAAAATATTTCATTATTCAATCATTAAGATCAATATAGAATTATAAAAACATTCAAATATAGTATAACATCCTGAAAATGAAAGAATTAAATTAAATTCTCATTCACATAGAGATGTAGGATTTTTTGACGATTTTATTCTTCATATGTTTCTCCTGACAATTCGTCCATCTTAATGAACAAAAATTTCGTGTAAATAGTTCAATGAAAATTCGAGTGGACACATTGGGAATAAAATGGTTTCATAGTAATTCATCCACAACCAATCCCAAATAAAGCCAATTGATATATGAAACTATGGTTTAACATCTGAAACTGATGCATATATCCTTTTATATTTGTTAAATTTCAAAAAAATATCATTTAATATTCATACATTTCGATACATTTTAAAGGATATATTATGAAAAAAAAATCATTCCACAAGATTCCTATTAATATGTGTATTCACATCCATTCAGATGATATTACCATTATAGATTCCAATTTTCAATGTATTTACATTGTTTTGTTGTGTAATTTTTTTATATAATATATATATATATATTGCATTCTCTTTCTCATCCTATTATTTCTTGTTTCATAATTTTTTGTTCTCTCTTTGTGACCAAATAAAATCCATGAATATATATAACTGAACTCTTTTGTTAATCATGTGTGGGGGATTATTATGATTCGAGTTAATTAGGCTTAAAATATTTTTTTATTTTATTCAAATATTTTTTGTAGTGTTTTAATCAACATGGTTTTTGGATACACCTATTTTACTATTATTTTTTCCTCTTCTTTTTTCATTTATATTTTTTCATTAAATATCAATGACATATAGATTTTATCATTTATATTATATATTAATATTGATATTTATGATCATGTGTGATAATGTTGGGTGTGGGACAGTCACATTTCAAATGGGGTGGTTTTTTGTGATTGTGTTTATCTCAACATTTGATAAAATTATTTTAATTTATTCATATATGAACAAGTATTCCTTCATTGTGCACTCCTCTAAAGATTTTTTTTTTCATTCTCTCTATCATCTTTGATTTTTCACATCATTTATTTTTGAATTTTGTGATTCATTATCATTTATATATTTATATATCAATAGTTTTTTTAAAACTCTGCATTATATAAATGTTTCATTTGTTATTATATATTTTTAAATATAAAAAGTTTTCGCAACATCCCCTCCCTCACCCATTGGCTTTGGAAGAGGAGAGGTGTTTTTGGCCATATGTGACATCCCTATGACTCTAATTTCTAGAAATATTTGCCTTGATAATAATAAAGAATGTGGGATTATTTTTATTTTAGTATAAATAGTAATAACCATGAAACCCATATTCAATTAAACCATTATATATTGCATTAGTATGAAATACAATCTCATACCAAACCAGACTAAAAAATATACCAGAGGGAAAAATCAAAATCGAATTCTACAGAACTAAATGTGACCAAGTATATAATCACACTAGATCCTAATCGGTTCTAATCTCTAACTCAAAAATCCATTCCCATTATATTATGATGAATCTCTAATGAACTAGGATACCATTACTTTACCTATGTATTGATATATAATATCTATAATGGAACAAAAGTTCCCATGAAATGGGTGAGTATAAAACATTGTTGGATTTCCCCAATGACATACCAACTCATTATAGAAGGATAGGTCACTTTAAAACATTTATATAAGATTTTAATAAAAAAAATTACATCAATTTTTATCAAATATAAAACAGACTTTTAAATAACGAGTTTCTATGGAAGGGACTCATTTAACGAAAACAATCCTTTCAATATAATAAGTCAAATAACCATTTTTATACCCATTATGGACATCCACACATCCACACATCCACATATTCATGCCAAGTTGAAATTTCAATACCCATGAGGGTTCTCTAATCTATCTTTCATGTTCTCATAAGGTAACTATTACCCAGTCCCATATGGTCACACTACCCTTTGACAGGGTCATGTATAATGTAAAGAAACACTTGAAAACCTTGAATCCCAACACTAATTGGATTAAATTTCATTAAAATATTGATTTTATTGAAAATATTTACACAATAATCTTTTTAATTAGACCAAATGTTAAAAATATTAATTTTAAAATTTTTAATTTAACCACACATCTTTTCAACAAATCGATTTTATTTAAACCATTTTAATGGCTACTTGTAAAATTAGTTTACACTAAGAATCATACAATAATATAACATTAAATATCAATAAATTATACTAGTTTCAAAACAAGTCTTGATGTTATAATAATGTTGTGTCAATACATAATCTTCTTACACAATAAATATAGCAGAAAATGATGAATTGATGAGAAATTTTAAAACTCGTTATGAAACTCCAAAACCAAACCATTTTTATTGTTACCTAAAATAATAAACTCATATATAATCATTTATTATATCTCATATCCAGGATATATCCCTAATATATTAAAACAAAGATGTTAAAATAGGGGATAATAAGTGATATAAGGAATATAATGACGAAAGAGCACTTACCAATGAATCTGAGCCTCCAACTAAAACAAATTTTTCAAGGAATCCATCTCAGATTCAAATGAATGGTCTATATCACATTTGGAGGGAGAGGATTTATTGTTATTTCATATTTAATGAAAAAATAGTGGTTTAGTGTGTACATCATGTTGGACACCCAATTTTCACAACTAATTTTTTGTGATAGAAAATTAGGGCGCATTAAAGGCTAAATATTTTCTGATCAAGTACATGCCATGACCTCAAACCACGTAATTCAAGGTTGGATCACATAGATTAAAAAACAACATTAAATCCATATTATTCATCATTTCCCACCATTTAACTGATTATAATGGGAATCCATACACTTTGGAAAAATTGTGTCACAATTGTGCACCTACTCGATTCCCACTTTTTTAGTTTCATGGTTTCTTAGAGGTGTTTCATGATTTCTAATAACCTTTATCAAACTAATAACCTATATTAAACAATCCGTATTTTTTCAAAAAACATCTGATCCTCCCATTACATAACCTGATAATTAAATATACAATAAATATTTTAAAAGGGGGCCATGTACCATAATCTGGTGAGGCTACATTCTCCCCAACATTTTCATTCCATACTTAGATTGTAGAAAACTGTCATTAACTAGGATGAGTTTCGACCACATATCCAACAATACTTTTTTCATTATGTCATGTTTCTTCGTGATCCAACCATGTTCCCAAAAAAACTTATGTATACCATTTAATTTCCCACACAGGGATCCCTCTTACCTATCCGCAATATGAACATGTACATGAACTAGCATAACATCCAGTTTAAATTTATCATGATGAAATATCATTACATGTTAAATATCTAGTATATATTTCTTCAATTAAGATACATGAAACACATTATACACTATTCTCAACCATTATGGATAATCCATCTGACATTCCACCATAAAAACATGTTCATGTATCTCGAAAGGGACTATGTATTAGGAAGAAATATTTTACTTCATACCAAAACGACGAGGAAAATTATATCGGGAGATTCTTAAGAGAACATGATCACTAAAACAAAATGATATTGGTCATGGATGATCATCCAAATAATAATTGTACATACATTGAGATATATTCATTTTATTTATGATCCACTGATTCATCTAAGTTTTTTATTACACAAGGATTGGTCCAACTAGTAATGATGAAGAGGTTTCCACAAAAAAAAATAGATAACATGAAGGAAACAAGAAAACTAATTCAAATGTATCCATATATATCATGGCCTACTAACTATTTTTTTATGATTTCCCTATTAACAGTATGTGAACCTCCCATGATTCACAAGAACACATTACACCAGCCCTATGCGTGATATCTAATGTTTGGATTTTCTTATTGGATTTTCCATCCATTTGATGATGATATATAATTATAATATTCAACTAAGTCCCATGGGATAACTCTATGGACTCCATAAAATAATATTTTATCCTCAGATCTCTGTATAGTATTATAAAAACTGGCCCTCTATTCATTTTTACCTCTTCATGGATATAAGATTCTGAAACATACTTCATCATATTGGATTTATGAATAATGATGATTGGGGAAAAAAATTAGTCGATCCAATATCACCATATGGAATCATCTTTCAAAAGAGTTCATGGTAGAACAATTAAAAATAAATATCTATCTACACACATTTCCATATGGGAATATGGAAAAAATACATTATAACTACAAGTTGGATCAACATTAAATTTCATATAGGTGAGGAAACTCAAAACAAAACTCAACCACATTTTTTTAAATTCATACCATGAAAATTTTGATTTATATACATTATATATATTCAGTATTTCAGAATGAATATCCCATCTCAAAAGATGGTCAATATTAATATGTTTTTCCTCAAAAGGATATGTTTTGAGAATCCAATCATAAAACAAGAAAATGGATTTTATAACAAACATTCATCCATCAATGGTCCCCCACATACAAGTTTAGAAATCACCAATAGTCATTTATAATTGAATATTTATTTATCATTAACCTTGTAAAACAAATCAGCGAGAATGGAAACCTAAAATAAATTTTGACCACCATCTTTTTCATCCCAATACAATTGCTTGTCAGCTATCATCGAAATTATAACCCATTCATCTGAATCATCTTTTTCAAAAAAAACATATAAATTTATGTTTAATGAACCTTAAACTATATTCCCTTTACCATGATTATACATTATGTAATATATTTCCATTTGAAGATACTACATCCGTCTTATTTTCCACTGATGCATATATTTCTGGGAAAAATATTTTTCAATCACTCATGGTGCATAAGCACTGTAAATTTCCTAAAAAATAGGTAATGATTAAATCTACTCAATCCATGAACCACATCGGATAATTAAAAGTTGTGTATTAGGTAGTTATTACTATGAAATAATAATTGACATGATTTATATATTGAATCATGTTCTCCATTCATGAGAACATACCCATCCTCAATCCGAAAAGATCCCAACACACTATATATCATTGTCATGACTGTAAAAATATCACTATTATTTATTAAGTAAGTAGAACATTAAACACTTCAAAATAATTATGAAATAATTTTTTCAATTAAAATAGAAAATTTATCAATATAAAATATACTGTTTAGAGATAATTCATTAAAGGTCATGGAAAAGACAATTATAATAGTAATTCAATAAAATGAAACTCTATATCTCAATGAAATGTTTTGTGGTGTTTAGGATACAAATACATATATCCTCTCAAGAACCAAAGAAATACATTTTTTAGATAAAACATGTCCAATGAATCATACCTTATGTATCCAAAAAATCATCTTTTATAGTATGGAATATATGTAATGACACCAAAAGATAAAAAAATCTACTTCTAAGTGTTAACCATTCTCGGAATTTTTCTTGGAAATCACATGTATTTCATACACCAACACTTCCACAAATGAATAATGATATATTATAAATCTATAATTTATCAAATTTACAAGGATTTTAGGTTCATTCATATGTCTAAAATGAATAATGACATTATCATAAAGTCTATATCTACTTCTATAATATGCTTTGAAAATATAATATTTCTAATCTAGTAGTTATAGATACCCCGAACATGAGATAATTTTATAGAAACAATGGGATCCCCTCAATGGATAAAAAAATAATTAATTTGTGTAAGTGGATATTGATAATTTATTGTTACATGATTAATATTATAATAAAAAAAATTCATTAGATTCCAACAATAACTTTTTCACAAACATTAGTTGTGATTCCCGTAGAGATATACTTGGTAGAATTAACTCTTTAATTTAGAACTCTTCTTACTAGATATTCAATTTCCGCAGTATAATTTTTCTCATAAGATCAGAGAAAAGAAATAGAGGGACACAACTCTTTAAGTGATCAATCATAAATCCCACATCTCTTTTCGTTGTCAACACTGAGAAGTTAAAAATAAAAATAAGGAAATTAATCAAAGATATTAAGAAAACTACAATTTCTAATATATTTCACTGATTCAATGTTCAGTGCTTCTAAATGGTATGATATTGTTCCAACCACTTTTTCTAAAAATCCTTCTTTATATAACATCACATTTAGATATCCTCTAATGATATTTTTTTCCATTTTAGGTTGAATATATAACTATTATTGCATAATAATAGATGTGAGATATGAACATTACCATGAAATCCATACATAAGATTTACTCATAGAATTCAGTATGAAGAACAATGAAATATGAAAGAATATATTATCACCATTGATTGTAATAAAAGATTATTTTTACAAAAAGTCATGAAATACTATTTGGAAAAGGGGAGATTGATGATTAAGAAAAAGGAGGCATCATATCTATAGGAAAACCCATAAGATCAATAACATCAGAATCAATAAACAAATGGGACACATTAATATAAAAAAAATGATAATGGTAGAATATAAAATAATCATACCTCTTACTTTTAAAAGTCCAGATTGATCATCCATGATCACATTATCTCATCCATGAAATTTATTAATCAATTAACATTTTTTTTGTTACCCAATTATGATTTCTCTAGTTAAAGAGATATTTTAATCTTAGAGTAACCAAGGATTTCATGATTATTCATATGATATATACTTTTTTCACTCATCTTGTGAAATCATTTGATTCTTAAAAAGCCTGAGAAGTGTCTCTACAACCCGAAAATAGTGCACTATGATAATAGATTTGGGGATTTACCTTCTTGTGGAAAAATTAACATTAACTAATGGTTTCTACATAATCTCACATTATATTCTTAAAATAACAACATATTACACATCCCATATTAAATTTTAGTTAATGTGGTGTGTTGAACAATCCCATTGTTCAATTATCATCACACCACCTAATTGGGAATATGTTTCCCTCCTCTACATTTTTTCAAATTGGGTTTCCCACAAGTTCCCATTGGAATAAACAATCTTTTTTGACTATATAAAATTACATATAACTATTTCCATAATTTAACTCTAAATCAAATCATTACAATTTCATAATCAATGAATACAATTATCTCATTTAATTTATGGCCACAATCCCCTTTATAAAATCTTTCAAGGACACATATGAACTAACTTTTAGTGGAATGAAAAATAAATTCATAAACATAACAGTTTATAATTTTATTGAAATATTCCCCTATATATAATAGAATATTTCCATTGTTATATAAATCTTCAATTTTTGACGATATAATTTTTTTGTTGAAAAATTCTTCAAAATCATTCCATGAAATCCCATTTTCCAAATTATTTAAAACAAATAAATCTTAGCACATGAATGTTAGATCGTCATGATTATAAAATTCTAAATAATCTATTAGCTCCGCATCATTATTATGGAAAAAAATCTTCAATTTATCATATAATCTACTTTTATTTATTTTCCTATCTCTGGATCACCTTTAATGATGTGTGGAATCTGATTTGGGACCTAAAATGAATGATCCACTTTCCTTGATTCTTCCTTTCTATTCTATCTATCCATTTCCTGATAATACTATACAATACTATGAACTAAATGTTGGTTCACCTATGGCGTAGGTGAAACCACATTCATAGAAGCCTCTTCTTGATCGTTTTATGACATTTACCTGGTGCCATTGTCTATAACCAAAAGAGAACATCATTTATTATCATTGTATATTTACTAATGGATTTGAAATTTCAAATTTACCACAATAGAAATATCACAATAACGATTTTTTATATATAAAAATTTTAATTTTCAATACCTATATATAGTTTTACACTGAATTTTTAAAATAAAATAATGTCAAAAAAATTTCAAAAATCATTAGTATTTTGCCAAAAATATTAATCATTACTCAAAATAAAATATTTACTTCTAGTAAAAATTAATTTTAATCAATTAATATCATTTTCTTCTCACCACTAAACCCATAATGGTGAGGTAACCACTCATTTATGTGTCTCAAAACCACCTTCATCCAAAACATCCAACTAATATGGTGTTTTGTGATATTTTAACCTTCACACAAACAAAATTCAAATACCAAAGAAGAATGAGTTTTAACTCCTGGGTTGAAGAAAATTATAAAATTTTTAACACACCCCCATCTCAAAAATTGTCTTGGGAGGTGGTGGAGGGGTCACAGGCCTTATGTGATATCCTCAAGACACAAAAAATTGGAAAAAAATTACAAGGGATTAATAACCGATTCATGGTAGATTTTATCATTAAATATATAGTTTCCAGAAAAAGATAACCATTTTCAATAAAATATATGAATGATTTATAATAATGAAATAACTTCTAGGACAAAAAAACTACAAATAAATTACTCGAGTAAAAATTTGATACCAAAGGAATAAAAAAACACAAAACCATATAAATCAACATAGTTACTAGATAATAACTCCAATTCCACACTAAAAAATCAATTTCTAATGTATCATGATTCATATCTATTGATATAGGATTACATTCTTCTAACTATGTATTTAAATATAAAATATACAATCACACATATGTTACTAAAAATGGGGTGACTATAAAACACAGTTTGATTTCCTCAATGAATTCCCAACACATGCAACTAAGATAAAACATGTTACTACATATTTATAAAATATTTTTAAACAATTTTATTCAATTTATAATAATGTCCCAATATATCGAAAAAAATAGTTTATATATAAATAAATAAACCAATAAAAACAATCCTTTTAATAAAATCATAAATCACTTTTTTATACCCAATAGATAAGTCTATACACACATATTCATGCCAAGGATACCATTGATTACTCATTATCGATCTCTCATCAATATGAAATGTTGTCATAAGGTATCCAATTTCCAATTCTCCAATACCAAACCCCCCTTCTATTGGGTCATAACTGATGAAAATGAAATCATGAAATACATGTATGCCAAACCCCATTCCAAAAACATTTCAAAAAAATTATTTTGTAGTAAACATATATATATTTCTTTTTATCTAGATATAAAACAATATCCATAATTTTGATTTCAATATTTTATAATTTTTATCACATGGTATTCCTCTATAAATATTCATATTCAAAAATTCCACAAAACTACCACTGAAGATTTTTTCCATCAAAATTCAGGCATAAAATTCACAATAACACTTAATAATTGAAAATTATTTTAAAACAAGGCTTAATTTTCAAATAAATATTATTTGAGCAAAAATTCACTAACCTCCCAAGCATAGGATAAATTAAATAATAATATGGAAACATAAAAAATGTATTAAAACTCCTAAAATGAAACAATGATCTAGTTTCCTTCAATTAAAACATTCAAATATCCACATTATTGATATCATGTAATATGGATCTATCCTTAATAGACATGATCCATGGATCCATTGGACTTATGAAGAAGTTATTAAAGGATTAATTTTATAAATGGTCACATATATACATATTTGGGCCTCTAACTCACATAGATACACCTATCAATCATTCTTGGATTTAATGAAATATTCTACCAATCATTATGAAGAATATGAATTCATGTTATGACCTATTTAATGGAAAACAAGTGGTTTTCAAGGTAACATATATTAAATCGTTGTTTTTTGGAATTAATAATTCATGGTTGATGGTTTGGGTTTACGGTTATGAAAATTTTATAGTTGTGCGGGTGGAATTACTACTAAAAGCACCATGAATGGTTGTCTTGCAATGTTATAATTTTTTTTGCCATCCATGATATTACACACTATATCGAATATCTTGGTTTTCTAATGGGAAGCGGGAGAGTTTGGTCCAATCATACACCTAAATCCTTACGTACCCAGTGAATACTATTTCAGTTACATTGTTTGATGAAGGTGTTTCATGATTTCTACTAACCATTAACAAATCATGAACCTCTATAAAATCTTGAAAAGTATGAAAATACACCCCCAAAAGAACTAAAACATGACCTAATCATTAAATATACATAAAATTAAAATATATTGGGGAATTCATCTAAAACTATGGTTGACATAATGATAATAAGAATTCATAGTTTCGTTGTGAATTCCAACAGAAATAGAACAAAAGTGTGCATTATAATTATTGATTTTGTAAATAATATTTTCTTGATTATGAATTGAAAATAAATCACTCTTATCAATAAAAAACACATATATTATAGGACTCCATGTCTTCAACAAGATAATATTTTTAAAAAACATTTATCAATATATAAAAATATTGATCCCCTATATATTCAAATCATAATATTATGAATATAATCAACAAACTAGATCATTACATCTATAGAGTCATGATAAATAAAATAATTCGTAGAATCTTTTGACCATGTACCGGATCAAATATATTATTGAATCATCACTCATATATTTTTAATTGCAAAAATTATAATATAACTTAGTCTTCAGTATCCTCATTGAGTTCAATTGTATCAACTATGACCATCACAATTACCATAATCATAAAGACACTAAATCTCATATGACATTGAATAATCAATAATTTTAACTCACAATAATATATATCTAAACAAATTATTTTAGAAAAACAAAATGAAAATCCATCTATATTTTTGAAAGGTACCCCACACATTAACATTATTTATAAATTCTAATACCACATATTCCCAAGGTAATTAAATTTGCTAAAAAATATAATCACAATATTTATTAATGAATATAGATTAAAACATATCAAAAAATCACCTAAATTAACTAATAAGAAACACACTGAATATTATTATGAATCTAGTTATTTTGTAGACTTACTGATTTTGATACTTGAGATTTTAGTGTTTTGTCCATTTAACAAGGGTTTATTTTAGTGGATATATTTCTATTCTATAATGTGGATGTGTGTTAGAGGAAGTGGAATATAGTGTTTTTTTTGTAGAATAAAAATGGAATGACTAGGTACATTATTTTAGTCCACCATTTAACCATTGAGTGGGAAAAATAAGATAGGGGTGGTGTTCCCAAGTGTGCCACCATATAAACCCCCGAGACAGAGATTGTTTGATTTGGGAATAAAAACACATTCATTACAATCTGTATTAGTTACCTTGTATGAGGACCCAATAAATCCTTAAATATATTTAATATTAATAATATATGTCAAAATAATCTCACATAATCTTTAAAAATATATTTTACTGGATTTCTTGAATAAATAAATAATCATCTTATTTATGGACATAATTGATCATATCATATAATCATTCTTCCCTCACGGTGCCTTTATATACATATAAAACATGTTACATTTCATCTTTACCAATTTAATGGAATAATATGAATGGGGGTATCTCATATGATGACTTTGGGTAAATATAATAGATAATAATTTATTATTATTCATGAGAATAATATAATAATTTTTGAAAGGGAGAATATTGAAGGTCTATGAACATAATTAAAAGAAAAAATTTAAATATATTTATATATAATAAATAATAATAAATTGAATATGGATGTGATAATAACTTGTGATAAGAATCATCATGAGATGATAATGATAAAAACAAAGGATTACAAAAACAAAATTTCATATAAATTCCTTTATACTGTCAGGTTTCTGATCCAAGTCTGGCATCATCATGTTGATAGAGTCCCCAAAAAGATTGGTTTCAATCCCCAATCCATGAAATTTCATTTCATGGGATATAATTCATTACCAATTTTAGTGTAGGGATATACAATTTGTTTCCCACAAATTAGTCAATAAACATATTTTATTATGAGTTTTGGTTCACTACCCATTCACTTACCTATTATCTAATAAAATATCATTATTTTTCCAATTCTAATATGGGATATATACATATGTGACCACCTATCTTAAAATGAATATAATATAATTATGATAAAGTACCATTAAAATATTCATATTTGAAATATCACTTAATTAACCCGATAAAGATAGACGGGTTTCATCAAGTTGTCCATAAATCATATTATAAGTCATTCTATGAAATAATACCTAGAGTAAGATGAGGAAATATAACTAGTGAATCATATGATATTTAAATGATGTTGTTGTAGATGAAAAAAATAAATTCATTAGATGAGAAAAATAAAACTTTACCACATAACAGGGGATTATGAATTCAGTAATTTGATATGATTTTATTAATTTCATAGAATAAAAACAGTATAATTTAATAAATATTCAGAATCTATTATGTTATTTTTATGTAAATAAATATTTTTTATATAAATATAATGATTAAAGTGAATCTATTTTTTTTATAAAAATAATCATCATCATTTTCTAAATATACAAAATTTGACTCACTTTTAGCTGTAATTTTTTTAAATTGGAACAAGAATATTTTTAAAGTATTACTTTTGAAACGAATAAAAAATATTGGAGCCTTGAAAAATAAATGAAGGTATTTTAATTTAAACATGGAGATAAATATAAAAATATATTAATTAATATAAAATACTCCTAAAATATTTTTAAAATACAGTTATTGAAACCAACATTGTTAAAATTATAAAAACATTGTTTTTTAAATAACAATTTCAAATTAAAAAGATAAAATGAGACAATATAATTTGGGATTCATAAATAAAATATTAAATCATTTCCTTGGAAATGAATTATTTTGACATGAGGCATAAACAATGATCAAGTATATAAGTATTTTCCTTTTGACTATTTTATTTTTATAAGAATGAAGTCAAAACCCAACAAAGAATTGGGGTTTAACACTTTGAAATGGTATTCATGTAGAAAATGTAAATACCAATGACACATAAGAAATAAATCAAAATAAAATCATATATTAGATGTAACTAAACATATAATAATGGTGTTATAGAAAAAAATATAACATAATGATGCAAAATTGTGTTTGGAAAACCCCTTACGGACTTGGTAATGTTTAAAAAGCAACAGAAAATATAAAAAACAGAAATAGATTTATATTCAAACATATCATTGAAAATTATGATTAAAATAAATCAATTTGGAGAACATAAACCAAAATAATAAAAACAATATTGCAGATTTAATACATCCTAATTAATGTAAATTTATTCTACAAAACCCATATAGATTTTTTTATCATTAAAATAAAAAAACATTTAAAAAAATTAAAAGGAACATTGAATACAATTAATTAATTATAGAAATATTATATAATATCTCAAAATGTTACTATAAATAGAATGTATAATAAAATAAGGGCATGTTACAAAACCTGTCTCATGGAATTCAAATTGATATTTAATCCTTAATATAACTCAAGAATTCTATTAAAGTGATTTGTCATAATTTGTAATGAATGTAACAATCAAAATAACTTATTTATTGGTATTAAACCTATATATTACCAGTTATATAAATGTACATTAATCATTAACTATATAGGTATTGGTCAATTAATTAATATTCTGATCATTTGATGTTTGTATTTTTTATCATCGTGCATGTGTTTTGAAAATATAGATGTCAAAACTCATTTTTATAAACATTAATCATAGAAATATAACTCACAAAAATAGAAAATATTTGATATAAATATTTATAATAATCCATTTTCAATCTATGAGATATTTTATATATATCATTAAGTTGAAATCACTGATGATCATTTTTCATGTAATTTACTGACGTCAATAGATTTAATTATAATGATCACTGATTTTGATTTCATGATTTTAAAAACAAATTAATTAAAAATATAAATTCAAAATAAAATATTTTTCCAAAAATAAATTTTACAATAATTCCTATTATATGATTGTGAAAAACAAAACACATCTTCCATGTAGTCGATTGTCCACACATACATATGTGTGACTTTTTAATTATTTTCAAATTAAAGATTAAATGAAAGGTATATAATTATTTAATTCACCACAATAAAAATTATTTAATATATATAGTATTTATTAAATAAAAATATTAATATAACCATGAACATAATGTGGTGATGAGAAATGAAACACATCTTCCACAGAGGGGTAGTACTAACATAAGCAGTGGTGTTTCATACATTTTTCAATGGACTGAAAAAAGTAGGCTAGAAAATGATTTATATTCCATGAATAATCACTATGTAAAAAATATGACACATATATACTCATTTATTTTTTTATATTACTATCCATGAGAATCATGGATGAATATTAAATGAAACATTTGCAGGAGGTGGTAGTATGACATGCACATGATAATTGTTATCATTTTCTATTAGATTGAAATGAAGTAAATAATGGTTGTTACATCGGGGAAAATAGTAATGATGTTTATTATATTATGTATATGTGGCTATAAATTTTTTTTAAAGAGTTTATCATTTAAATAATTTTTACAGATATTGGTTAAGTCCATTACAACTATCTTTGATAACATTGATTTTTATACATCCTAACCAAAAAAATATGTTTTTATAATGATTCCATTATTTATAAAACATGGGATATATATTTGGTAGGAATATTGAGTATAATTTGGACAATATATAGGGATTTATTTAAGATAAACGTGGTAGTTAGATGATAATTTTATATATGAAAGGGGTGTAACATGTTAATTAGAAAAAAATTATATTATTCTATGAGACTATAATAATAATGTGAATAAAAAATGTAATTTTTAAAAAAAAGGTAGATATATTATTATAAAATCAATAGAACTCACAAATTATTTAAAAGGATCAACATATTCTTGGTCTTATTCAATTTCATTGAAATAATAACTATATGGAAATAGTAACAGAAGCATTTCACATAGAAATATTACAAAATTATAGACGAATATAACGTAATGATCCATTTGATAACAATAAATGATTAGTTGATTTCGAGATAAGGAAAATGAAAATAATATTTTGGTACAATCATCAATATCTCTCTTATAAAATCTCTCTTTTTAGACTTCATGATATACCCTACAAAAACAATTATTCATAACCTGTGGAAAGAAAAATTCAAAATGGGAAATCTAATATGATTCACAAGGCTAATCATGGATGATATCATTCAATGATCCTAAGAAATAATATGATAAGTAAAAAATATTGAGATCATGATCATAACATTCAAATTTCATACACATTTTTTCATGGTTTAAAATCATTTTCACCGATTAATATATTATCTTATCAAAATAAATGATTTTAATACTTATAATTGAATATAATCAATATTCATCCTCATATCATATAAAATCTTGTCATAGTATAATAGAACATTCATAGGATAATAAACCATTTCATAATTCGAGTGAAATTAATGATTATAAAAAGATAATTGTTTATGTGGAATAATATCTTGATATTTATATCATAATGGATTATACGTCATCAAATTATTTTCATATTGGATCATTTAATACCACTGATTTTCCAAATTAGGCAATGCATCCATACATATTTCTTATATTGGATTAGGTTTGAAACCCGTATTCTCATAGTTTATCTCTTATCCATACCTGATTCCATAGTTCATTATGTACCCCTATATATTTAAAATAGTGAATCAGACATCCCAAAATATTTCTGACAGTGTGTTTGGTATCACAACCTATTTATCATAGTGGATCGAGAACATCAACTCACGTAGAAAAATTATGTCATAGCAAATAAAAATTTACACAATGAATTAGTGGAATATATAATTATTTTCCCACCAATTAAATAATTAAAACCATAAAATATGTTCCATAAAAACATAAATAATCCTCTTGTAATCATTTTATATCACATTAAATGAAAAGGTCTTTCATAAACATTTCAAGATTTATTTATTGAATAACCCATTAATTATATAGAGGTATTTCAAAAATATAATCATTATAATCATAAAAAATCTATATAAAAAATTATTATATCCTATAAATACATGACTAATAAAATATAATTGATATCTATTGATATTATAAGAGATACAAATTCATTTAAAATATCATTGAAATATTTCATGAGGAATAAGACCTTTTCATTTTGATATTTTTTTTAAAAAAATTGTTATTCTTATAAAATATTTTGGAAAACATTTTCTTTTAGTAGAATCATTGTCACGACCCCCTCCCCACAAAGTGTACCCCTCCTGGGCTGACAATGTGAAAAGGGAGATAATGACCCCCGAGTCCCGCCTCCAGTAGGGCCCGGGTTGGCGACTAGCACCGAGGGTATAATAACATACAAATGGGAGGAATTACCCTTTAAGAGAACACATGTAGAAGAGAGAGATAGAATAGACTCCAATCAACTCCCACTCAGAACTGAAATATAAAAGGAAACCAAGTACATATATATCAAATGTCATGAAAAAGTACTACAACTGAAAGGGGAAACTAAAAGTACCCAAAAGAAAGTAAAACGACAGCGACCACAAGCCCGAACAGCTCCTCCTCCAACCGCAAGCTAGTAGTAACCAGCTTGATCTCCAACCTGCTCCAAGTGACCTGAAAAACAGTTTATATGTACATAGGGTGAGTATAATAGTATACTCAGTAGGATCCTCCCCAAGACTCTCGTGAAAAATTAAAGAAAGAATGCAAAAGCCCAGTGAACAACAAGTGAAACTAACTCGTTATCTAAACACGTATACTATGTTCCCAACCTCACCATGGCTACTCTCACCAAGTAACGCATACAAGAATATAGCATATAGTAAAGAATATCAAGGGTACCCCGCTACTACTTCCCCACTGGTTTGCCGCTTTGCCCAAACGACATACGTCCTGGGCATCTCTCTCCAAAGGCTTGCCCGCAGACACCGGGGCTAAGCTCCACAATCTGCACCTCGTGCACCACAAAGGCTTGCCCGCAGACACCTGGGCGAAGCACCACCCCGTCCTCACAACCAATGTAACCAGGTAGTTTCCGGGAGCCACCATAGCTCGTATAATGTGTATCATACGTCGAGTATTATTCCTCAAGCCATCACAGCCCATACGCCGAGTAAGGATCCTCAAGCAATCACAGCCTATACACGTTACACCTATAGTATTCCATAGGATACTATATCCAGAATATATGTGTGTGAAATAACCACAAGACATTACATCCCTCTACACACATATATGGGTAAAACTAACCACTCTGCCTACCATCACAAGGATCTACCAAGAGAAGAGAGCGGGGCCAAAGGGGGTAGTCAGCCATTCAACCTCCCATCAGAATGTTGGGGAAAACACCCCCCTAGGGCTCAGAATCTCCGGGGTGTCAGTTGCCCTTACCGACAGGGTGGAGTACCGTATAGAAACACAAAATGTACAGAATATATAAGTAACTCATATCCACACAATGGGCATTACCTAGTCTTAGATACAACTGCAGCTAACGTCTCTCAGACTCCAGGGTGCTACTTCTAAGACTAGGTATCCTATACGCACACAAACAATGAAGAGAATTATTAGATTACTCCATTCTCATTTATCAGTTCCACTGTACATTAATTAATTCTTTAAACATTAATTTATAATGGAAAATTCTACATTAAACTGAACTGGCATCACTTTCAAAAACAATTGCTCCTTTTTAAGATTCACATCACCTTTAAATTCCAGCATCTCCATCCCCATGGATTTTCACCATTTAATCAAACATTCCTTACAGAATTAATTTTCCACATTCCCAAGCATTCTAGAAAAACAACCTATGCTTCTAAACACAAGGGAGGCTTAACACGGTGAGTAGATATATACCCGTCGAGTCTTTGCCGCCTATAGAAAGAGCATAGACCCATCCTCCATCGAGAGGCTAAACACGGAAAGCACGTGGCATACCCCGCGTGTCTTCGCCTCCTTCGGAAAGAGGGTAAGAAAGACCAGCTGCCTTGAGCAGTGGGGAAATGTAAAGAAGATAAACAACCAAACCAAACCACCAACATCAAACCATCACATTCATCTCATACCATCTCCCTTAGTGTCCTCCCCGACACCCATATGCATAAACCGATTCATCTCGCCACACTAGGCGTCATCCGCTGCCACAACCACAAGTCTCCATGCCTTCACATATCACAACAGCCATCCAGGATCACATCACAGCACAAGCAGTAGGAAAACAAACATCACAAAATGGGCTCTCGGCCCTTTAACAAACAAGAGGGTAACTCAGAACCCTTTTATAAATTCCCACATAATCTGTTCTCTAATCCATATTGAATTAACAGATTTGTTATTCGTAGGTTCCAATCATGGATACCTAATCAGTAAGCTATCACAATTAAATAACCATACTTACTTCCCTAATTTGATTATCCTCAAATTAGAACAACAACAACAACTGCAATAACCAGATTAATTTACATGCCTCTTTATCATTAGCCAATTAATTAACAATTAATTCGGGCTTTATGTTCATTATCAATATTTATCATGAACGAACAAAAAATCAAAGAAATATAGATATCACTATATCTAGGAAAACATGAGGCAAATTATTATCACGGTATAAAGCAACAACATGCGATCAACCAATTCTTTTAATCCGGTTCAAGTATTTAATTAGGTCAATTTCATTGTGATCCAAAGGGATAAATCATTTTAATTCTACGATTGCACATATACAATTAGAGAAGCCATGAATCCCCTACCTCAAACAGTTCCTCACGTTCTTTATCCACACAACAAGTCACGATCCTCCCCTCGCGACAACTGCATCCACCGGAGGATGCTACGGTACGACAGTACCAACCAACCCCAAGAAAACCCATTAGAATCTTGGAGAATACATGGTATAATTATTGAATGGAGTATAGGAGAAGATGAACCCCAAAAGAACGACGATACAACATACCTTAAATCGAAGATTGATCGACACAACTCAGTTGCATCCAAAACAGAATAGAACCAATCCTCAGGGTAAAGATTGATTGTGCAACTCCTACGGAAAGGATTGAAAGGTTCTAGCATCTCTAAGCCAAGAACAAAGAGAAAGATCAAGGGAGAATGATATCTCGTCCCTTTTTGAAGATAAAATGGGGCGACGGTTTTAGATCCTGTTAATTCTCCATTAAAAAAGGATCGTATTAACCCATGCGGTTTGACCAAGTGAAACATTCCAAGACTTAGGAATAATTAATAAAGGATTTATGGAATTTGAATCGGCCTTAAGAGCCCTTAAAATAAGGCTTTAAATGTGTTTTACGTCAATGGAAACGTAAAAAGGGGCAAAACTGTAGGAGTCTGGAAACACTGTTCACCCACCGTTACTGTACATGAAACCGATCTGTGAAACCGATCTGTGAAACTGATCTGTGAAACTGATCTGTCACCCCAATCTATGAAACTGATCTGTGAAACTGATCTGTCACATCGATCTGTGATACCGATCTGTGAAACTGATCTGTGAAACTGATCTGTCACACCGATCTGTGAAACTGATCTGTGAAACTGATCTGTGAAACCGATCTGTGAAACTGATCTGTGAAACCGATCTGTGAAACTGATCTGTGAAACCGATCTGTGAAACTGATCTGTGAAACTGATCTGTCACACCGGTCTGTGAAACTGATCTGTGAAACTGATCTGTCACACCGATCTGTGAAATCGATCTGTGAAACAGATCTGTCACACCGATCTGTGAAACCGGTCTGTGAAACCGATCTGTCACACCGATCTGTGAAACTGATCTGTCACACCAATCTGTGAAACTGATATGTGAAACTGATCTGTCACACCGATCTGTGAAACTGATCTGTGAAACTCATCTCTCACCCCGATCTGTGAAACTGATCTGTGAAACTGATCTGTCACACCGATCTGTGAAACCGATCTGTGAAACTGATCTGTGAAACTGATCTGTCACACCGATCTATGAAACTGATCTGTTACTGTTCATAAAACTGGAAACACTGTTCACAGAACTGGAAAATTGGCAAAGTGTTGGGGATAAGTCCCCTTGGCCTCCCGGAACACCTCCAACACCAAAATTCCACAAAGTAATGGACCGGATAGGTCCGGGCCATTACATTAGATACCTCTCAAAACATTCTCGTCCTCGAGAATTAAAAACCAACCCAGAGGAAAAGAGGGGTCCGAACAATCACCCCATAAGATACCTCTCAGGGGAAAACCACCATGAGTTGTTCGAAATCTGGAACAAAACTACGACATCTGAGAGTATGGGAACAAACAATCCATACCCAAACAATTCAAACATAACATCACATCAAAGGTACATAAATAAAACATGAAAGATCTAACCAGAGAGGAAACATCATTACATGAAAGGAGTTACACATTGAACAAATCTGGGTACTGAGCACGTATCTGTGACTCACGCTCCCAGGTACTCTCCTCCATTCCACCGTGTCGCCACAAGACACGAACTAAGGGGATAGAACGCCCACGCAACACCTTCTCCTTGTGGTCTTGGATCTCCACAGGTCGCTCCTCGAAGGTTGCATCATCATCAATATCGATCTCTCCCCAATCGATAACATGAGATTCATCATGAAGATAACGACGGAGCTGTGATACAAGGAAAACATCATGTATCTGACTCATCTGAGGGGGAAGTGCTACTCGATATGCCACAGATCCAACACGAGCTAACACCTCGAAAGGCCCAACAAAACGGGGAGAAAGCTTACTTTCGTGACCAAACCTTCGCTGCCCACGACGGGGAGTCACCTTCAGAAACACATGATCCCCAACATTAAACTCTAACGGTCTCCTTCTTTGATCAGCATATGATTTCTGATGATCTTGTGCTGTCTTCATCCTCTCATGAATCACCTGAACCATCTCTGTTGTATTCTGCACTAGTTCTAGTCCGAGAATTGCGGACTCTCTGACCCCAGTCCAGCACAACGGAGAACGGCATGGCCGGCCATACAAGGCTTCAAACGGCGCCATGCCGATGGTAGAGTGAAAACTATTATTGTATGAAAACTCTACCAAGGGTAAGTGATTCGTCCATGAACCTCCAAAATCAATAACACAAGAGCGCAACATGTCTTCAAGAGTCTGGATGGTTCGCTCTGTCTGACCATCCGTTTGAGGATGAAAAGCAGTGCTAAGGCATAGTTGAGATCCAAAAGCATGCTGGAGACCTCTCCACACCCTAGAGGTAAAATGAGGATCTCGATCAGAAATGATCGTCTTAGGAACTCCGTGAAGCCTCACCACCACCTCCAGATACTGCCTCGACAAAACCTCCACTGAGCTCGACTCCTTGATTGCTATGAAGTGGGCCAATTTAGTTAAACGATCCACTACCACCCATATAGCATCATTTCCTCCCAGAGCTCGAGGTAAACCTGTAACAAAGTCCATTGAGATGTCCTCCCACTTCCACTGAGAAATCTCTATGTGTTGGAGAAGACCACCAGAAACACGGTGTTCGGCCTTCACCTTCTGGCAGACTAATCATCGAGACACACACTCTGCAACCATACGTTTCAGCCCAAGCCACGAGAACTGACTCCTTAAGGATCGGTACATCTTTGTCACACCAGGATGTACTGCCAAGGGTAAACTATGGAACTCTCGGAGAACCGTCTCACGCATCACCAAGGGAACAAAAAGCCTGCCATGATACAACACTCAGTGTTGTTCATCCTCCGACCAACCATCAGGGGCCACCCCACAAACAACTCTGTCTCTCAAAACTTCCACCTCTAAATCACCCAACTGAGACTCTTCCACCTTCTACATCAGGGATGACTGCACCGTCATCTGGAAAAGACAACCTCTTCTCCCAACTTCTCCCATATCAAGATGCAAAGATGATAGCTCTTCCATCACTCTCCAGGAATCACTAGATTCATGCACAAAATCATTACGTGACTTTTGGCTTAGTGCATCAGATACAACGTTCCCTTTTCCAGGTGTATACGATATTTCAAAGTCGTATTCCTGCAAGAACTCCATCCACCGACGCTGCCTCAAATTCAAGTCACATTGGGAGAAAACATACCTCAAACTCTTATGATCGGTGAAAACCACAAAGTGCACACCAATGAGGTAATGTCTCAACAACTTCAGAGAAAACACCACGGCTGCCAACTCAAGATCATGGGTGGCATAGTTGCGTTCATGGGGACACAACTGCCGAGACCCATAAGAAACAACGGACCTCTGCTGCATGAGAACACAGCCTAGCCCCAGATGTGAAGCATCACAGAAAACATCAAACTGGACTCCCTCCGCTGGAAGGCAAAGGAATGGAGCACTTACCAACTTCTCTTTTAGATACTCGAAAGCTCTCTGACACTGATCAGTCCATATGAACGCTTGATCCTTCCTGGTAAAAACTGTCAGAGGAGTCGCAACTTGGGAGAAATTAGCCACAAACCTCCTATAATAGCCTGCGAGACCAAGGGAACTTCGCACCTCTGACACTGTATTGGGGGCTGGCCAAGACACCACTACTTCTATATTCGAAGGATCCACAGCTACTCCCTATTGGGACACAACATGTCCCAAGAAATGAACTTCTCGAGCCCAGAACTCACACTTGGACAACTTCCCAAACAACCGATGTTGGCGAAGAACTCCCAAAACGGCTCGTAGATGCTCTGCATTCTCCTCTTCAGATGTGGAGTACACAAGGATGTCGTCGATGAAAACCACAACAAACTTGTCCCGGAATTCACGGAACACAGCATTCATCAACCCCATGAAAACAGCTAGAGCATTTGTCACGCCGAATGGCATTACAACAAACTCATAATGCTAATGACGACAACGGAAAGAAGTCTTCGGGATATCCTCATCCTTTACACGCATCTGATGATATCCTGACTGCAAGTCGATCTTTGAAAACCAACTTCCACCCTTCAGTTGATCGAATAGGTCATCAATCCGCGGGAGAGGATAGCGGTTCTTTATTGTCACTTTGTTTAACCGATGATAATCGACGCACAACCGCAAACTGTCGTCAGCCTTTTTCACAAACCAAACTGGTGCACCCCACGGTGACACACATGGCCGAACAAAACCACACTGCAATAGACCATCGAGCTGTATACGTAGCTCTCGTAACTCATAAGGGGCCATCCTATACAGAGACATAGAGATAGGAGACGCTCCCGGCTGTAGCTCGATCCCAAACTCGATCTCTCATCGAGGGGGTAAGGATACAACCTCTTCTGGGAAGACGTCAGGGTACTCCTCTACGACCCTAGGAAATGCCAACTGTTGAACTTCTGAAGAACTCAGCATCATCCCAGCCATCATGGATGATAAGGATGAAACTCGTCTATGACTCATCCGAGGATCTCTCTCACCAACAAACACCAATTTCTCTCCATCTTCATCAAAGAAAACGACCTTTTTCCTGTAGCAATCCACAATAGCCTGCACCGAATACAACCAATCCATGCCGAGGATGACATCATATGGTTGTATTCGTAAACATAGGAAATCTCCCCAAGAGCGGTGCTGCCCCAACACTAGCTCACAATCTCTACATACTTCAAACAATCTAGCTCGAACTCCAACTGGCGTAGTCAACGCCAAGGGAACTGGAAGCCTCTCTACCTCAAGTCCCAAAGCATGGACAAGGGTTAGGGATATAAAGGAGTGTGTCGCTCCTAATTCAAACAAGGCATACACCAAGGTAGAAAACAAGCAAAGGGTACCTCGGACGACGTCTGGCTCGCCTGGAGCTAGCAACGCTAGAACATGAAGCTGACCACGACCACCTCCACGGCCTCTCTGACCCTGATGACGACCACCACCATGGCCGCACTCTGCTCTATGAGGACGGGGAGCATCATGGGGTTGTCCTCTGCCTGCTCCATCTACCCTCTGGTGATCTAAAGCTGTTGCCACCTGCTGCTGCTGCCTCGGCTGGAACTGCCTCAACGGAGGAACCTGGAGTGGAGCGCCTGGTGCACGATGACTGCTCTGAAATGTTGGGCACTCCCGCTGCTGATGACCACGTCCACCACAAGAAAAACAAGCACCTGATCTCTTTGCATAGGCCTGAGAGTTGCTGCCTCCGGAGAAACGAGATGGAAAGGGCTGGGACATACCCCCAGGTGAATGGAAACTCTTCTGCCCTGAAAACTGGGAACCCCGGACCACAGCTCTGCTTCGTGAGGTATCATGAAGATTCCCCTCTCGTGATGATCCGGTCCTTTCCAAAGTCCTCTCAACAACCTCTGCCCTTGCCAACTCCTCTAGATATGTCTTCCGCATAAATGGGGTGACCTGGCGCTGGATCTTTGGACGCAAAGCCTCCTCGAAATGCCTCGCCCTGGCCTCCTCATCTGGTAACAGGTCTGAAGCATATCGTAGAAGGTTCTTGAAACGTATTCCAAACTCTCGAACACTGGATCTCCCCTGTCGAAGGGTAAGAAGCTCCTGGCGACTGGACGCCTTCGCAGTCGAAGAAAGAAACTCGACTCTAAACCTGTCTCAAAACTCCTCCCATGAGATCACTGACTCCTCAAGATCCTCGAGGAACAATAACCACCACTGCCTCGCTGCTCCACGCAGCATCGTCACAACTAAGGACACCCAGTGTTCCTTCCGAGCACGAATTGAACTGAAGCCTATCTCGACCTCCTCCAACCAGTCATCCGTGATTGCATCTGAAACGGAGCCCTCGTACTTCTATAGACTATGGCGCTGAAACTCTCGGAGTGTCTTCCTCCAAGTGTCATCGTCGTCAACCTCTACCTGGCGGCGATCTGCTGGAATAGCCTGCTGGGCACCTTCTACGCAAACCTGACGAGGACGTCGACCTGGAGCCATACCTGTAAAATAACAACTATTAGAGCTCCTAAGCCTGGAATATGGAAGACTCAACATTAATTAATTAATTGTTTTGTTTTATTAATTTTAGGTTACCTATCCCAAGGTCCACCCATTCAAACACAGGCGCAAAGAATAATGATTCATGATCCTTTCCTAGGTCTCTACCCTGCAACCAGTATCACTTTGTTTATTAGCCATCGTAAACTTAAAGGTCCGTGCAACAGATCATAGGGGGCCCTGAACGCCTATGTCTCTGCCGGTCTACAGTGTTTACCCCACTTGCTAAACATGAATGACACTGTTTCAGTACCATCCCATGCATCCTCACCTGTGCCTAACTCCAAACTCCATCCTATCCCCCAACCAGACCTTTGATACCACTCTGTCACGACCCCCTCCCCACAAAGTGTACCCCTCCAGGGCCGACAATGTGAAAAGGGAGATAATGACCCCCCGAGTCCCGCCTCCAGTAGGCCCCGGGTTGGCGACTAGCACCGAGGGTATAATAACATACAAATGGGAGGCATTACCCTCTAAGAGAACACATGCAGAAGAGAGAGATAGAATATACTCCAATCAACACCCACTCAGAACTGAAATATAAAAGGAAACCAAGTACATATATATAAAATGTCATGCAAAAGTACTACAACTGAAAGGGGAAACAAAAAGTACCCAAAAGAAAGTAAAACGACCGCGACCACAAGCCCGAACAGCTCCTACTCCAACCGCAAGCTAGTAGTAACCATCTTGATCTCCAACCTGCTCTAAGTGACCTGAAAAACAGTTTATATGTACATAGGGTGAGTATAACAGTATACTCAGTAGGATCCTCCCCAAGACTCTCGTGCAAAAGTAAAGAAAGCATGCTAAAGCCCAGTGAACAACAAGTGAAACTAACTCGTTATCTAAACAGGTATACTATGTTCCCAACCTCACCAAGGCTACTCTCACCAAGTAACGCATACAAGAATATAGCATATAGTAAAGAATATCAAGGGTACCTCGCAAATACTTCCCCACTAGTTTGCCGCTTTACCCCAATGACATACGTCCTGTGCATCTCTCTCTAAAGGCTTGCCCGCAGACACCTGGGCTAAGCTCCACAATCTGCACCTCGTGCACCACAAAGGCTTGCCCGCAGACACCTGGGCGAAGCACCACCCCGTCCTCACAACCAAAGTAACCATGTAGTTTCCAGGAGCCACCATAGCTCGTATAACGTGTATCATACGTCGAGTATTATTCCTCAAGCCATCACAGCCCATACGCCGATTAAGGATCCTCAAGCCATCACAGCCTATACACGTTACACCTGTAGTATTCCATAGGATACTATATCTAGAATATGTGTGTGTGAAATAACCACAAGACATTACATCCCTCTACACACATATATGGGTAAAACTAACCACTGTGCCTACCAGCACAAGGATCTACCAAGAGAAGAGAGCGGGGCCAAAGGGGGTAGTCAGCCATTCAACCTCCCATCATAATGTTGGTTAAAACACCCCCAGGGCTCAGAATCCCCGGGGTGTTAGTTGCCCTTACTGACCGGGTGGAGTAGCGTATAGAAACACAAAAATTACAGAATATATAAGTAACTCACATCCACACTATGGGAATTACCTAGTCTTAGATACAACTGCAGCTAACGTCTCTCAGACTCCAGGGTGCTACTTCTAAGACTAGGTATCCTATAAGCACACAAACAATGAAGAGATTTATTAGATTACTCCATTCTCATTTATCAGTTCCACTGTACATTAATTAAATATTTAAACATTAATTAAGAATGAAAAATTCCACATTAAACTGAAATGGCATCACTTTCAAAAACAACTGCTCCTTTTTAAGATTCACATCACCTTTAAATTCCAGCATCTCCGTCCCCATGGATTTTCACCATTTAATCAAACATTCCTTATAGAATTACATTTCCACATTCCCAGGAATTCTAGAAAAACATCCTATGATTCTAAACACAAGGGAGGATCAACACGGTGAGTAGATATACTACCCGTCGAGTCTTTTCCGCCTATAGAAAGAGCATAGACCCATCCTCCATCGAGAGGCTAAACACGGAAATCACGTGGCATACCCCACGTGTCTTCGCATCCTTCGGAAAGAGGGTAAGCAAGACCAGCTGCATTGAGAAGTGGGGAAAAGTAAAGCAGGTAAAAAACCAAACCAAACCACCAACATCAAACCATCACATTCATCTCATACCATCACCCTTAGTGTCCCCCCCGACACCCATATGCATAAACTGATGCATCTTGCCACACTAGGCGTCATCCGCTACCACAACCACAAGTCTCCATGCCTCCACATATCACAACAGCCATCCAGGCTCACATCACAGCACAAGAAGCAGGAATACAAACATCACAAAATGGGCTCTTGTCCCTTTAACAAACAAGAGGGTAACTCAGAACACTTTTAGAAATGCCCACATAATCTGTTCTCTAATCCATATTGAATTAACAGATTTGTTATTCATAGGTTCCAATCATGGATACCTAATCAGTAAGCTATCATAATTAAATAACCATAATTACTTCCCTAATTTGATTATCCTCAAATTAGAACAACAACAACAACTGCAATAACCAGATTAATTTACATGCCTCTTTATCTTTAGCCAATTAATTAACAATTAATTCCGGCTTTACGTTCATTATCAATATTTATCATGAACGAACAAAAAATCAAAGAAACATAGATATCACTCTATCTAGGAAAACACGAGGCAAACCGTTATCACGGTATAAAGCAAGAACATGCGATCAACCAATTCTTTTAATCTGGTTCAAGTATTTAATTAGGTCAATTTCATTGTGATCCAAAGGGATAAATCATTCTAATTCTACGATTGCACATATAAAATTAGAGAATCCATGAATCCCCTACCTCAAATAGTTCCTCACGTTCTTTATCCACACAACAGGTCATGATCCTCCCCTCGTGACAACTGCATCCACCGGAGGATGCTGCGGTACGACAGTACCGACCAACCCCAAGAAAACCAATTAGAATCTTGGAGAATACATGGTGTAATTATTGAAAGGAGGAAAGGAGAAGATGAACCCCAAAAGAACAACGATACAACATACCTTATATCGATGATTGATAGACACGGCTCAATTGCATCCAAAATAGAACAGAACCAATCCTCGGGGTAAAGATTGATTGTGCAACTCCTACAGAAAGGATTGAAAGGTTATAGCATCTCTTAGCCGAGAAAAAAAAGAATGAACTATGGAGAATGGTATCTCGTCCCTTTTTGAAGATTAAATGGGGCGACAGTTTAAGATCCGGTTAATTCTCCATTAAAAACAGATCGCATTAACCCATGCGGTATGACCAAGTAAAACATTCCAAGCCTTAGGAATAATTAATAAAGGATTTATGGCATTTGAATCGGCCTTAAGAGCCCTTAATGTAAGGCTTTAAATGTGTTTTACGTCAAAGGAAACGTAAAAAGGGGCAAAACTATAGGAGTCGGTAAACACTCTTCACCCACCGTTACTGTACATTTAACCGATCTGTGAAACTGATCTGTGAAACTGGTCTGTGAAACTGATCTGTCACACCGATCTATGAAAATGATCTGTGAAACTGATCTGTCACACTGATCTGTGAAACCGATCTGTAAAACCGATCTGTGAAACTGATCTGTGAAACTGATCTGTCACACCGATCTGTGAAACTGATCTGTGAAACTGATCTGTGAAACCGATCTGTGAAACTGATCTGTGAAACTGATCTATCACACCGATCTGTGAAACTGATCTATGAAACTGATCTGTCACACCGATCTATGAAACTGATCTGTCACACCGATCTGTGAAACCGGTCTGTGAAACCGATCTGTCACACCGATCTGTGAAACTGATCTGTCACACCGATCTGTGAAACTGATATGTGAAAATGATCTGTCACACCGATCTGTGAAACTGATCTGTGAAACTGATCTGTCACACCGATCTGTGAACCGATCTGTGAAACTGATCTGTCACACCGATCTGTGAAACCGATCTGTGAAACTGATCTGTCACACCGATCTGTGAAACTAATCTGTGAAACTGATATGTCACACCGATCTGTGAAACTGATCTGTGAAACTGATCTGTCACACCGATCTGTGAAACTGATCTGTGAAACTGATCTGTTACTGTTCATAAAAATGGAAACACTGTTCACAGAACTGGAAAATTGGCAACGTTTTGGGGATAAGTCCCCTTGGCCTCCCGGAACACCTCCAACACCAAAATTCCACAATGTAATGGACCGGAGAGGTCCGGGCCATTACAATCATAGAATCATATAATATAGTATTCAAATAATCATGTGGTCATTATATATGAATATTCCATTAATTCCTTTAATGTTCAAAAAAATATTCCATTTATATTTGTGGTAAAAAATCAGAATTACCTATTTTAGATAATGATAACAATATCTCTTTTATAGAATTCATTAAAAACCACAATATGGTTAATAATTAATATATAAAATATTGAAGAATAAAAAAATTCAGACATCAACATAGTTAAAATAAAAAAAATTCATTGAAATAAATGATTAATGATTGTATAATAAATCATAGACAATTTTTCTAAAAATAAAATTGGGTCTCCTGTGTAGTTAAATAGTGGAAAATTAAACTAAAATATGTATTCCCTTGAAATAATCATAGTATAATAAAAATTAAATGTATTTAATACATAAGGATCATATAATTCCAATAATTAAAGATTATTCTTACACAATACAGAAAAAAATGGGATCCACATGTAAATCCATTACAACCTTGGTATCATTCCAATAAAAACCTGAATAATTCAAGAACCATATATGTATTTTGAATCCCCATAATTTTTATGAAAATAATTATGAAAGTCATTAATTTTTAGTTTATAAACTGTAAAAAGGAAACAATTGGAGAATATAACATATTTATCAAGGAAATAAATGTGAGACATCAAATCACATTACCTAGAGTATCATTTTTCATCATATTCATTCAATACCCATATTTGATCAGAATACTTTATCTTAAAACACATTATGATTTGAAGGGACGGAAATTTTGTAGCACCAGAAGCTGAACGATCTTTGGAAGGAATCTTGAATGATATTTGTGTGTGGATGGGTTGAACTGTAGGTCTAAAACAATGTGAATAATGATGGATAGGAGGAACTATTTTATATTTTACGGGTGGGGAACACATGTAAATACCTGTAGTTTTAAATTAATATATAATAAAAATCATATGAAAATGGATCAAAATTGATACAATTAATAATCATTATAGTTATGACATAAATAATGTGACAAGGGACTTGAGAAAAGGCTCAATTCATAATGCGCATAACCTTAACCTATATCCAATCACATTTCATAAATGCCATTTAAAAGTTCAATGCTTACAATATTGACTAAGCATGAAATTCAATTCAAGACATTCACATATGAAACAATAAATAATAATCTCAAAATGTGTCATAAGTTATAACATAAATGACATAGAATAAATTGTTCTATGTATGTAATTTGTTATCTAATGTAAATCATCAATATTAAGAATTTAATTTTATAGAGAGTGAAATAGATCTCAAATGTGAGGTCACAAAAGAAAAAAATGAGTCGAACCACCATGGGATGGGTTTTCAATAAGTTAAGGTAAAAAAGGGAATGTAAACCCACACTAAAAAATTCAATTAGCCAGAACAAAGCCTCATCAGAAAATTTTAGTGATCATAACTAAAACACGACATATGAAACATGTTAAAACTAATGGAATGAGAGCAGAACCCCAACCATGATGAAGTAACACTCCTCTATCATTACATGATTTCAGAGAGGTAAATTTTTATGTGTCACCCTCAAAACATGGTCTCATGGTTTGTCCAAATTGACTACCTACCATACAGTACCACTTCTTAAGAAACCATCTCGCAAGGTTTGTGTTGAACTATCACCATAATCATGCTCCAAATTTGTGATGAATACTGATTAGGCAGTGACCATTTTGGAAAAATCCATGTTGGATTGAAATATGGTTTTAGAATATGGTTCAAATATCATAATGGTGTTTCTGATACATTATATCAGCCAAACAGTTAGCTAATAAGCTCTACATGATTTTAGACAAAACCATGCACCCTATAAGGGCCCTATAAAACATTGATTTTCAAGGATTGGTTCAGCCAAAAATCAATTAGTCCCCATAGAAAAATTGTGGTTCATTACCCAAGTCTAGTAAAAATAAAATTACTTGTCAGGAGTCTTTGATTTATATATTGATTTACTAGGAAACTTCTCAATCCCATGATTTTCTCTATTATTAAACTCTCATTTCAACAAATGATACTTTAAGTTCAACAATTATATATAGGATCAACATATAACTCTTTCAAATAAACCTTGGATTTATATATATTCATAGTCTTATAAGGTTAAATATCTAAATTTTTATATATTACGTCATTAAATTTCATTAAAATACTTCATAATGGTTCATATGGAGAGTGTAACTCCTTAAAAATATTATTATCATGGAGTACCAAACCAAGTGTCATGTATGGTCTATTTGTCTTATAGTAGGTGAACATCGAGTTAATACCCAACAATAATTTTAATTATTATTTCTCCACGGTGAATTTATGTCAAAAAATGTATAAATATGTTTTCATCCATAAAGGGATATAATTTCTAGTTATCACATGTTATCAACATCACCAGAACATCATGATGTTCTCATATATATTGACTAATCCATACTGTATACACTAATTTCATTGATACATTTTGCCTAAATGTTACTAAATTAATCCCCAAAATAATCTAAAATATTGTTTGATGCAAACTAAGGCACCCTACTCCCTCACTCCCTGCTTTAAATCGAAAATATACATTAATTAAATACATAAAATTACACCATGTGAGATAACTCGGGAAAACCATTCGTATATATCACATTAAAATTATACCTATAAAAAATTACACATAATCATGTAAATAGTTCAGTTTAATGTCTTTAGGGTCTAGATACATAATCAAAATATATATAAGAAATCATCATATTTATAAAAAAAATTATTCTTACCCAATACCATTCTATACATATCATACATAATTGTAATAATCAAAACCTATGGAATGTAAACATAGAAATTGGGTGTGGGCATATGCTCAGTATGAGTAAACATAAGAGACAAAATTTATATTAATAATTGTGAGAAAAATAAGAATGTTTGAATGATACAATAGTTAATGTCGATGATCATAACCATTTATTTTCATACCTATGTAATCATGGATCTAGAATACTAAATAAATTTTCAATGATTGGAGGATAACATAACACATGACAAATGGTAACATGATAACATTCAAAAAAATATTATTGTGGAACAAAAATAACCTAAATATATTTATTTTAATAATAGATGAAAATAGAAAACATCATCATATTGCCTATCAAGTTCCATAGAAAATTCGTTAAACTACATAACCCCAAAAATTTCTTATCATGAGATATAAGTCTTAACACAATGCATTTGGGGTGTATATAATTTTGTCGCCACTAATCATTTAATGGACTGAGTCTATTATGAGTTTGAGTTAAATCACAATTCTATTTTGTTTTATCTTTGTAGATATCATGAATTACCCAATTCATTATAATTAAATATAATTTCTTTCCAAACAATCACATAAAAAGTAATACAAATATGTTCCAAGAGAACATGAAATTTTATGATTTAAATCATCACATTAATTTCCCAAAAAAGTGGAAGATTCATTAAAACCTCTAATTTATATTTCATATATAACATAGATAATGATAGTGGATGTTAGAATAAAATCATTTTTCTAGTTAAATACTAAAACACTGAATTATATTAACCTTCATGAAAAAAAAACCTTTACGTGAACATTATGAATCTAAATCATAATAATTGAAAAACATGTCATTTGATAATGTGAGTTTAATTTAACAATATAAAAATAGAATAATGGAATGTTGAGGGTAATTCATTTGAAATATATTTTTAAAAAATGTATCCTTTAATATACTGTGGAAAATGGATGTGAAATAATTAGAAAATTTAGAAATTGTTTTTATCATTATAATAAATAAAAAAATAATGGAGAACATTATAAATTAATTTAAAAAAATTTAGATTTAATTCTTTTGAGAAATATATATTGAAAATATATTTTTAAAATAATTAATCCTTTTAAAATAAAAATATTTTTCATAAGAAATTTTGTATTTTATGATAAAATATATTATTCTGAAATTTAAAACATTTTTCAATATTTCGAAAATTCCTTTATAGAAACACACATTATAAAAAGTATAATATTATATTCATTTGAAAGGGGTTAATGTGAAATAATAATACCAAATGAGAAAATAAAATTATTTTTAAATATTTGTATAGGAAATAATTTTAATAAACATCGAATATGATCATGTAAAAGAATCATCTGTTTTTTGAACAGAATTACACATTATAATGTTTTTATTTTTTAAAGAATGAATTATGTCAATGAAGAAGTGCTTGGGTGAAACCCTTACAAAATTAATAAATGATAGATATATTAAATAAATAGAAATAAATTGAAAATGAATTATAAATATTAAATATGTTATAATTCACCCAAATTATAAACAAAATATTTAATATGATTCCTTATAACTCAATGAAGTTAAAGAGAGTTTGGTTAATCCCATTCAACTATAGTATCCATTGAAAAAACCCATCAAATAGAGAATAATATTTATACAAAGTAAATGTACATGAAATTAAAATAAAATATTATAACAATACATTCTTATCTAGAATATATTCTACTCAAAAGAAATAATGTTGTGAATTTTAAAAATATTTCAATGAAAGAAAATTGAGATGAAAAATATTGAATGTAATTTTATACATTTAAATAAAGATATTCTGAGAGATATAAATTTGATTTGATATTTTAATAAAATTAATTAATAATTTATTAATAATATAATATTTCAATGAGATATTTAACACATAATATAAAAGGGAACTTGATCACAATATAAAACTAGTCTCCAAGAATTGAAATGTAGATGAAATAAATAAATTAACTAACATATTCAATGGAAACAACTTTTTATCTTGTATAATTTGTATAAAAATCATAATAAACAATTTTATACCCCAATAAATATTACATAAATTTTATATACGTAAATTAAAATCACCCAATTTGCATTTATTTGATAGTTAATATAATTTTTTTCATTGAATGTTTCTAATTTTAATAGTTATAAATAGGTTTCAAAATGACGATATCAAAACCATCAATTTTATAAAAATTCATCACTCAAGGATAAGTAATGTAATTATAATATTTTCATAAATTTATGTATAATTTTACATTTTTTTCGTTGATATTATTAGTTATGACCTGTGAATATGACACTGGTATAGTGCTTGTTTTGGTTAATTTATCGATACTAGTATATTACATTATACTAATAAATTATTTTTCCTTTCATTTTGGAACATATCAATGTAATATGTTGATATTTAATATAATAATTATTTTCAAATATATCATAGAATCATCGTTTAATGTTTTTGATGAAAAATAAATCATGTCCTAAAATATAATGGAAATTCTCACTATCGTATGCGCAACATTTTTTGTTTTTCTACTGATAGAGATAATGAAGAGTGAATAATTATTTATCAATACATAATAATAATTAAGTATTATATAAAACAATGATACCAAATAAAATTATTACTAAAATCCATGAATAGTGGTTAATAAATATGAAACAGATTTTCCATTGAAGATGTAGTCAGTAAGTACTCACATTAGATGTTTTCATTTTATAATGGTCCAAAAGATAGAAAATTGAAAATTAATTACCCATAGAAAAAAAATATGTTAAAAATACCATACATAATATATATATATATATTTGTGTGTGTGTGTAACCACCCATGATATGTTGGGGTAAAAATATAAATGCATCTCATCATGGAGGTTGTAGCATGCATGTAAACATCAGTGAAAATTTAATTTTCCATTGTATGGGATGGTGGTTGAAAATGATTATTTATTCATGATATAAAATATTAATATACTTTTTTTTATTATATTATTTTAGGGTATTTATTATGAATTTGGGGGATATGGATGTAGAATGAAACATCAAATAACTCCATCGAGACCATTACCTATTCCTTGGATATCATCAATTTTCTTAGTTAATAATCCATCTAAGATTGGTATTTTTGGGAAGCCCAAACATATAGAACATGGGATATATAGATGGGAAGGTTTATAAGTATAATTAAATCAGGGTTAAAATTATATAGTTTTTATGATATATGGGGTGGTGAAGGGGTCATTTATTTGAGAATGCGATGGAGTTTTTTTAATTTCCAAAACAATATATTATGGTTATGTTATATTAAAATGAAATATACCAAAAATGTGTTACATAATATATAGGGTATTATTATTTGTTGATCCAATACTCATACAAACAAATAATTGATATGTTTTGATATATTTTTGGGCTTTTCCTCATGTTTCTACTTTTTCTTCCAATTTATTAGTTATATTGTACTATATTTTTTAACTAGTTAACATGGTTATATATATTAAAATTAAATTATCCAAATCAAATAATTTAAATATACTAATACAAAATAATGAAAACATCTTCTAATAAAAAATACCAACTACTAATAAAAGTAATTCTCACATAATATATTTCAATTATAAATGAACATTTTCTTGAATAAAATAAGATATGCATTTTAGAATTATAATAATATATTTATAAATTAAAACTAACATCTATTTTTAATTAAAAAATTCAAATTTTATTAGCCAAAATGTTTCCAAAAATCTTGTTTAATTATTATATCAATATAATGTGATAACATATCTATTATTTTTAAAAATGTAATTTTTAAATATTCAACTTAAAATAAACCATTCAATAAAAGACCTAGAAATTATTCTTATGAGAATATATAGATGATGAATCCCAAAAATAAGTTTATTTTTTCAAAAAAAATTTAAAAATCATTAATTTATCTTTTAAATATAATGTTAAATATAATGAAAAATTATATTTTATATAAATTAATTTTTAGATACTATTTTTTATATAAATTTTTTTATCAAATAAAAATAAATTATTTTCAATAAAATTTCTATAAAAAATATATATTATCACCATTTCTACAAAATTTATTATGTATTTAAAAGTATAATAAGACACAACAAAAATATGATATTTTTAGGAAAAATCATTGTAACGCCCCGACCCCAGTTTCCCAGAGTCGGTGCATTACTTCGTAACATTGGCATGATCACAAGAAGATCAAATCTCGAAAGACCGATTGGTTTAGTAGCCTTGGAAACACTAGATATAATCATAAAGTTTTACATTACATTTCAAAGTGAAAAACTACTACAACAACAAAGTCTTCATATCCACACTATTAACCCCTCATAATATCCCTGCAAGTCATTCATAATTGACTTCTTCACTACCTGGGAAAAATAAAACATAGAAAAGGGGTGAGCTCAAATGCCCAGTAAGGATAACAATATAGCGGAAACTTTCATAAATAAGAATAAACATTTAAGGCAATGCATTACTAAAACAAAAGCCTTTTAAACTTGAACTTCAACATAGTATGGCAAAAGTAAAAATGAAATAATGCCATTTACTTATTCACATGGATATTCTACTAATCGAATAATCACATGCAAAAATCAATAACCACTTTCATAATGTTGGAATGCATAATGCTAAACGTTAATTTCTTTGTCTAGGCCTCATCCCAAGACCTAGGGTTTACTTCTAACCGGAACCCAACCCGGAGTGCCTCTAATAACCGGACACCAACCCGGAGTGCCTCTAATAACCGGACACCAACCCGGAGGGCATACTTTTACCAGTCCCTAACCTGGAGGGCTTACTTTAACCAGTCCCCAACCTGGAGGGCTTACTTTTACCAGTCCCCAACCTGGAGGGCTTACTTTTACCGGTCCCCAACCCGGAACATACTTGTTTAGCACATTCATCTGAAGAAAAGTTTGAAATATAACATAAACATTCGGATTAAAACTAGCATCCAAAATGTCAATAGTTTCACCATAAACTATGAATGGTATAAAATAGCACATCCACAGTCAAACATATCACAAAACCTTCAATACAATATAGAAGTTTTGTATTATAATAAATCAACTTCAAATAAGCGTAAAATCCATTAAAGGATGTTGACATAGATGAAATCAAAACACTTTTTAGAGAAATATCTCTTTATATTTTTGAAATCATTTAGGAGCCATATAAAATAAAACATTTTCTTGAAAATATTCTTGTAATCTTGTAAGGAAAGCTTTGACGATTTTATAACGGCGGAAAATAACCGCACCCGCCGTATAAGTTAAAAAAAACATTCTTACCTCAATTCAGTCGAAAAGGTTAAAAAGGACCTTGTTTTGAAAACGACGGAAAGATTCCTTTATAAACCTCTTATAAAAAGTCAAAAAAAGGTATAAATGACTTTAACCCATATTCTTGTAAATAGTAAAAATGTTTTGAAATACATTTTTAAGAAACATGGATGTGGATGATAAAGAGATCCCAGTAGATTATTACATATAAACAACCTCGGATAATGAAGAGATTGTGAAATAACCCTTACCTTGTACTTTTCCTTGGTTGGTGTAGGTTAACCTCCTGTATAATGGTGAAATAGTTGTTATTAAATTATACAAGAATCATATATATTAATATGATATCATATATGATCTTTTAACATTGATTTGTTAATAATATCTTAGAATTATCGTCGTTTCGGGAGTTAACTTATTCATTTTATTTTATATGTTTTGTTACATAAGCCATGGTTGTTGTATCTTATTCATATCCAGAATGATATACAGTCCTTAAACATCATTTTTAAATCATCAAATGATAATTATACTTGAATGGATACGATGGAGAATGAATCTCATCGCGTTCCTGAAGACGGTAGTCCGTACGTACGCACGAGGGACAATATCATTATTTTGATATTAAAATAATATATAAATGGATGGTATATCATATATACAGAATCATTAACATGTTATATTTATTATTTACATGAGTTACACATCATTATTATACCCATCCAAATAATATTATATTGAATAACAATTACACCACGACGTGGAGACGGTAAGCCGTACGTACGCACGTATGGTGACATGTTATTCAAAGGGAGGATAGAATACTGAATATGATTGTACCATATTTATAATAACATCACAGTATATGTGAGATACCGGAGTTATTATTTCAGAATGGTAAGAACAAAAGAAGAAGAAGTGGAAGAAGAAATGAACTTAGGAAAGGGTGGTGAAATCATTACCTCTTCTTCGGGTTCTTCCTTTTGATTTGATCAAAAGGGCTCCTTAGGTTGGCTTTCTGATCAAACTAAGGCCTCTAGGTTGTATTGAGGGATGTTGGGAGAGTATTTGGGCAGAGTTTGGCCGAACCAAAAGGCTTTGAAGGTGTGAAGAAATGAGAAGGAGGAGTGCCCTTTTATAAGAGGGGTGAGGGGCACCTTTGGAAAAGTTAGAAATATTAATTTATAATAAATTCATATTCGGTTTACAAAGGCTCCAAAGTTGACTATTCAAAGGATGAGGTGTGGATAGGTCGAAAACAACTCATCCAATAGAATTTAGACAGGTTTGGGGACTTATATTAACCTTATCTTTAAGTATTAACTCTAAGTTAATTAGTTTCACTTTTACAATGTCTCTTTGTATTTTTATATAATATGATTAATAAACTTACTATATACATCCAAGCGACCCCCAAGTGGTCCATTAATGAGGAACCTATCATAATATAAGTCTCTTGGCCGAACCTTAGATTTTTAGGAATTTAATATCAATTAATAATATAATATTTGTTTTAAGAACTCTTTTATGTCAATTTTGACACTATTCAATAGTTGATTTTTGTGAAACTCCTAACAGATTGATTACTTCGAAAAAAGTCAATTAAATCAATCCTAATATATCATATTATCATAGAAAATTAGTTTAATTCATTAAAAGTTTCATATTATAATTATTTGGGTATTTATAAGATCAATTATTTTTATTTTTCACTATTTTAGTAATTACTGCATCATCATTGTGTCATAAATAAAATAAATTATATAATGTCTAAAAATTATAAATAAAATATCATTATGTAGGAAATCTTTTTAGCTTTCTAATGAATATTTATAATCGAAAATCAAACATGTATAACCCTATGTAAAAATTGTTCTTCTAAAAGATGTAAGCTTATGCCATTTTTATTTTTATTTTAACTTTATTAATATAAAGTGTCCCTACCACATAAAAGTGGCTCCAAGGGGTCCCCAAATTGACCAAAGGATGCCCATGGTCGGGTATGTGTCCACCAATAAGGTTAGGACACGTTTTAGGGTAAATTTTTATTATTATAATATTATTTTTTTAACCCTTATTTACCGGATTTACCCTTTAACCATGGTAAATAAAATATTTACCACAGTAACTATTCAAAATGTCTAAAAATAAAAGTTACCTATTTACACAATTTGAACATCCTGATTCCAAATATGGAATCCATTTTCCTAAATTCAAAACACAGAAGTGGCAGGAATTAATTTAAAATTAATTCCCGCTGTCAAAACAAAAAGCGTGTTTTTAAGAGATAATAACTATCAAAAGATTGACACTTGTTTATGTTCGGTTTAATTGTAAAATTATGTCCAATGATAAACATTAAATTGAATGGTAAAAATATATTCTAAATATACTTTAAAACCACTCAAATTCATAATTTATCACTATTAATTATTTTGATTAAAGAAGTTGTTTTTAATTAAAATTTAGAAATTTTCACTATTCATCAAAATATGAAAGTTATCCGAAATGTATCAAAATTTCACCCTAGGCTAATTTCGATATTCTGAATCCAAAAATGAAGTCCATTTTCAAATATAAAATATATATAATTTCAAAAAGTAGGTGTTACTATTCATAACGGCTAGTTTGATTAGTTATGGTGTGTTAGAACTCGGTGTTGCGTACAACACACGCTATCACATTATTCAAAGGAAAGCGTACCGTGGAAGCTTGGGATGTTTCATTTTAAATTTTTTGATGTCCCCATTTAGTCAAAAAGTTTAAAATATTGTATTTAAAAAGGGTTCACTATTAAAAGTTGATAAAAGTGCAATACTGAAAATGAATTTGTTCTTGCATTATATCTAAGAAACTCATAATATGGATTCTAAAATTATAAGGATTATATAAAGTTTAAAATTTAGATAATACTATTCATAACCTCTTTTGAATGGCTTTTTTTTGTAAGTCATGGTGTGATTGAACTCGGTGTTGCGTGTAGGGCAAGTTATTGAATTATTTTGAAGAAATAACACACTATGAAATCTTGGGGTGTTACATTCTCCCCTCCTTCAATAAATTGCGTCCTCGCAATTTTAAATTGTTCTTCGAAAATAAAAGGTTGAAAATAGAAAATATATTTGTGGGAAAACCCACATCGGAAATTGGGTTACTAAAATTTAGTCTTAATATGAGGAAAAGAGAAATTAAAGGGTCACCACCAACTTATGATCTCGATTAGGAGAACATTGGTGGCATTTAGAGACATATAATTGGAGGAAAAACGTAAATATTTATAGGTAGTGATTGAGGTCATCAATCACAAACAAGTATAAAATTGAGGTCCTTAAATTCATCAATCTATGATGATTTGAAATACCATCAGTTCAACAAAACATAGGGTATTAGGATAACACATTTTTGACTTTTCAAAATATCCTAGTTGAAATCCCACATCGAAAAATGAATTAATGAGGCCTCTATTTAAAATAAAGAGTCGAAAGTATGAAGATTACCGAAAATAACACATACTAGGGTTCCAAGTAGGAAAATATGGATATGGAAGAAAAATCTAACCATCAATTATCTGATGGAGAGTGGTAGAGAACATGGCTATGAAAAGGCCAACAATCCCAAAGCCATAAATTAGTGATGATTTAAGGTACCATCTAGGACAACATTATTGTTCTACGTTTCTTTTCTTAATATTGAGGAATTTATTTATGATATTGGCTAAGATCATAAGGAGATATACTTACTTTATAATTAGATTTTTGTCCATTAATAAATTTCTACCATAAACTCATCTTTCACTCGTAAAAAAAATTATATTTATACTATTCGTACAGGGTTCCAAAATAAATGAATTTATAATTCATCTACCAGATCTTTTAAAAAAACTACATTATTTAATCCAGGACATCTCTTGGGCCAGTGGTAGGTGATACACCCTTGTCGCCCTTCGGTTGCGGGTTCAAGTCTCGCAGCCTTGCCGGACGCGACGGGTTGTCGTCCGACCTCCGGGTTGTCCTTTTATGGAAATCCAAAATAATCCAAACTAGAACTATCCAAAATACTTCTATCCAAACTCACAGTCCAACATTCATAAGGAAGGTAAACATAATATAGATCCTTTTTACCCCGTAATAGCATATGAATACTTTCATCATGTATTACCATATTCCTTATTGATTACATTCATGCTCCCTTATTCCATATAGAATGCTGGATATACTTCATTAATCCAAAAATGTTTTAAACCCCAACAATGATGGAATATACAAATCATTAATCAGTTCCAAGGTAGTCAAGAATATCCAATATAATTTATCCAAAACAATCACATATTATTCCAAAATCACTACCTCAGTATCAGAACTATATTATGATTTATCTTTCTCTCAACCATATATTTTCCAAAAATTTATCCTTCTATTGAGTCACTTTTCTTTGTTCCACACAATCTCAAGTCCTTAATGAAATAGTACTGCAGTACAATCCTTATATACTCCATAATTATTATAACAAGTACATTGTTGATACAACACTCAATTGGCATAATCAACATAAGAACTCTAATCATTCCTCTTCATCTGTGGTAGTATCATAACTTGATTATTATCCAATAGCATCATTTGCGGCATAGTCTGATGACTGGGGCATAGGTTCGCGTAGTGTCCAAACTCCTTGCAAATGAAGCATTGTACATTTAAAACCATTTTCTTACCCTTGCAGTCACGTACTTTGTGCCCTTTTCCTTATAACAAACTCCCATTCCTTTCAGGCAAGTTCCAGGGTGTTTCTTTCCACAGTTACCACATATGGGAAAATTCTTCTTTTCACTCTTCCCTTTATCCATCTTTCTCTCTTCCATATTTTTCTTCTCTTGCTTCCCTTCAAAGCCATAGGACTCAGTAAACTCTTTACATATCTTATCAACACATGATATTATTTCTTCATATGATGATAATACATGGGAGACTATTTCTCTTATAAATTCTAGCTTAAGACCATGAGAGATATGATCCTTCCTTCTCTTTGAATCATGTGCATTTCTGGAGTTATCATTCCTTCTACTGGGCTCCATTTCTAAACAATGGCATAAACTAGATCAGTTTATGAATCAAAATACATAATCCCATACTTATAAAACACTTAACAGAAATTGAACTATTTATGGATATAATCCATAATCATAAGAATGTTTTCTTTGAGGAAGTATATACTCATAATCCCTTCAAAATTATTTGTAAAGAAAATGAGAGTTATCCTAAGCATATCCCCCGGGAGTGTCGTAACCAAGAGTGCAGCAAGGCCCGTTGTCGTGCACCAGTTCCCGTTCGAGTCTAGCTCAAAGCGGTGTTTTCGGGTTTTACCCCTAGGTACATCTGTGCCAGAGCCGCCTCTACCTGCTCATATCCAGACATGGATGTATTGCTCGGAAAACTCACAAAATCTCTACAATACCAAAATCCTAGGAAGTTCTTCTATACTAATCCTCAAAGTTCATCTTAGGTCTACGTGCTCTAATCAGAGTTTATCTAAATCTAGCTTCCAAGGTTTGTACTAAACTTCCTCTGATACCAACTGTAACGCCCCGACCCCAGTTTCCCAGAGTCGGTGCATTACTTCGTAACATTGGCATGATCACAAGAAGATCAAATCTCGAAAGACCGATTGGTTTAGTAGCCTTGGAAACACTAGATATAATCATAAAGTTTTACATTACATTTCAAAGTGAAAAACTACTACAACAACAAAGTCTTCATATCCACACTATTAACCCCTCATAATATCCCTGCAAGTCATTCATAATTGACTTCTTCACTACCTGGGAAAAATAAAACATAGAAAAGGGGTGAGCTCAAATGCCCAGTAAGGATAACAATATAGCGGAAACTTTCATAAATAAGAATAAACATTTAAGGCAATGCATTACTAAAACAAAAGCCTTTTAAACTTGAACTTCAACATAGTATGGCAAAAGTAAAAATGAAATAATGCCATTTACTTATTCACATGGATATTCTACTAATCGAATAATCACATGCAAAAATCAATAACCACTTTCATAATGTTGGAATGCATAATGCTAAACGTTAATTTCTTTGTCTAGGCCTCATCCCAAGACCTAGGGGTTACTTCTAACCGGAACCCAACCTGGAGTGCCTCTAATAACCGGACACCAACCCGGAGTGCCTCTAATAACCGGACACCAACCCGGAGTGCCTCTAATAATCGGACACCAACCCGGAGGGCATACTTTTACCAGTCCCTAACCTGGAGGGCTTACTTTAACCAGTCCCCAACCTGGAGGGCTTACTTTTACCAGTCCCCAACCTGGAGGGCTTACTTTTACCGGTCCCCAACCCGGAACATACTTGTTTAGCACATTCATCTGAAGAAAAGTTTGAAATATAACATAAACATTCGGATTAAAACTAGCATCCGAAATGTCAATAGTTTCACCATAAACTATGAATGGTATAAAATATCACATCCACAGTCAAACATATCACAAAACCTTCAATACAATATAGAAGTTTTGTATTATAATAAATCAACTTCAAATAAGCGTAAAATCCATTAAAGGATGTTGACATAGATGAAATCAAAACACTTTTTAGAGAAATATCTCTTTATATTTTTGAAATCATTTAGGAGCCATATAAAATAAAACATTTTCTTGAAAATATTCTTGTAATCTTGTAAGGAAAGCTTTGACGATTTTATAACGGCGGAAAATAACCGCACCCGCCGTATAAGTTAAAAAAAACATTCTTACCTCAATTCAGTCGAAAAGGTTAAAAAGGACCTTGTTTTGAAAACGACGGAATGATTCCTTTATAAACCTCTTATAAAAAGTCAAAAAAAGGTATAAATGACTTTAACCCATATTATTGTAAATAGTAAAAATGTTTTGAAATACATTTTTAAGAAACATGGATGTGGATGATAAAGAGATCCCAGTAGATTATTACATATAAACAACCTCGGATAATGAAGAGATTGTGAAATAACCCTTACCTTGTACTTTTCCTTGGTTGGGGTAGGTTAACCTCCTGTATAATGGTGAAATAGTTGTTATTAAATTATACAAGAATCATATATATTAATATGATATCATATACGATCTTTTAACATTGATTTGTTAATAATATCTTAGAATTATCGTCGTTTAGGGAGTTAACTTACTCATTTTCTTTTATATGTTTTGTTACATAAGCCATGGTTGTTGTATCTTATTCATATCCAGAATGATATACAGTCCTTAAACATCATTTTTAAATCATCAAATGATAATTATACTTGAATGGATACGATGGAGAATGAATCTCATCGCGTTCGTGGAGACGGTAGTCCGTACGTACGCACGAGCGACAATATCATTCTTTTGATATTAAAATAATATATAAATGGATGGTATATCATATATACAGAATCATTAACATGTTATATTTATTATTTACATGAGTTACACATCATTATTATACCCATCCAAATAATATTATATTGAATAACAATTACACCACGACGTGGAGACGGTAAGCCGTACGTACGCACGTATGGTGACATGTTATTCAAAGGGTGGATAGAATACTGAATATGATTGTACCATATTTATAATAACATCACAGTATATGTGAGATACCGGAGTTATTATTTCAGAATGGTAAGAACAAAAGAAGAAGAAGTGGAAGAAGAAATGAACTTAGGAAAGGGTGGTGAAATCATTACCTCTTCTTCGGGTTCTTCCTTTTGATTTGATCAAAAGGGCTCCTTAGGTTGTCTTTCTGATCAAACTAAGGCCTCTAGGTTGTATTGAGGGATGTTGGGAGAGTATTTGGGCAGAGTTTGGCCGAACCAAAAGGCTTTGAAGGTGTGAAGAAATGAGAAGGAGGAGTGCCCTTTTATAAGAGGGGTGAGGGGCACCTTTGGAAAAGTTAGAAATATTAATTTATAATAAATTCATATTCGGTTTACAAAGGCTCCAAAGTTGAATATTCAAAGGATGAGGTGTGGATATGTCGAAAACAACTCATCCAATAGAATTTAGACAGGTTTGGGTACTTATATTAACCTTATCTTTAAGTATTAACTCTAAGTTAATTAGTTTCACTTTTACAATGTATCTTTGTATTTTTATATAATATGATTAATAAACTTACTATATACATCCAAGCGACCCCCAAGTGGTCCATTAATGAGGAACCTATCATAATATAAGTCTCTTGGCCGAACCTTAGATTTTTAGGAATTTAATATCAATTAATAATATAATATTTGTTTTAAGAACTCTTTTATGTCAATTTTGACACTATTCAATAGTTGATTTTTGTGAAACTCCTAACAGATTGATTACTTCGAAAAAAGTCAATTAAATCAATCCTAATATATCATATTATCATATAAAATTAGTTTAATTCATTAAATGTTTCATATTATAATTATTTGGGTATTTATAAGATCAATTATTTTTATTTTTCACTATTTTAGTAATTACTGCATCATCATTGTGTCATAAATAAAATAAATTATATAATGTCTAAAAATTATAAATAAAATATCATTATGTAGGAAATCTTTTTAGCTTTCTAATGAATATTTATAATCTAAAATCCAACATGTATAACCCTATGTAAAAATTGTTCTTCTAAAAGATGTAAGCTTATGCCATTTTTATTTTTATTTTAACTTTATTAATATAAAGTGTCCCTACCACATACAAGTGGCTCCAAGGGGTCCCCAAATTGACCAAAGGATGCCCATGGTCGGTTATGTGTCCACCAATAAGGTTAGGACACGTTTTAGGGTAATTTTTTATTATTATAATATTATTTTTTTAACCCTTATTTACCGGATTTACCCTTTAACCATGGTAAATAAAATATTTACCACAGTAACTATTCAAAATGTCTAAAAATAAAAGTTACCTATTTACACAATTTGAACATCCTGATTCCAAATATGGAATCCATTTTCCTAAATTCAAAACACAGAAGTGGCAGAAATTAATTTAAAATTAATTCCCGCTGTCAAAACAAAAAGCGTGTTTTTAAGAGATAATAACTATCAAAAGATTGACACTTGTTTATGTTCGGTTTAATTGTAAAATTATGTCCAATGATAAACATTAAATTGAATGGTAAAAATATATTCTAAATATACTTTAAAACCACTCAAATTCATAATTTATCACTATTAATTATTTTGATTAAAAAAGTTGTTTTTAATTAAAATTTAGAAATTTTCACTATTCATCAAAATATGAAAGTTATCCGAAATGTATCAAAATTTCACCCTAGGCTAATTTCGATATTCCGAATCCAAAAATGAAGTCCATTTTCAAATATAAAATATATATAATTTCAAAAAGTAGGTGTTACTATTCATAACGGCTAGTTTGATTAGTTATGGTGTGTTAGAACTCGGTGTTGCGTACAACACACGCTATCACATTATTCAAAGGAAAGCGTACCGTGGAAGCTTGGGATGTTTCATTTTAAATTTTTTGATGTCCCCATTTAGTCAAAAAGTTTAAAATATTGTATTTAAAAAGGGTTCACTATTAAAAGTTGATAAAAGTGCAATACTGAAAATGAATTTGTTCTTGCATTATATCTAAGAAACTCATAATATGGATTCTAAAATTATAAGGAGTATATAAAGTTTAAAATTTAGATAATACTATTCATAACCTCTTTTGAATGGCTTTTTTTTGTAAGTCATGGTGTGATTGAACTCGGTGTTGCGTGTAGTGCAAGTTATTGAATTATTTTGAAGAAATAACACACTATGAAATCTTGGGGTGTTACAATCATTATAGACATAAAATTATTTTATAAGTTATTTTGTTAAACTAATTAAATTTCATCAATTGATTTATATTTTAAATAACAATAATAATTTATTTAAACATGTATTTTATGATTCAATTAATTATATTTGTGAATTGTTTTATAAGAGAAATATGTATAATTTTGAAATTTACATAAAAGGGTTTTCCTCTTAAGAAAATGAATCTAAATTTCATTTTATTATGGCTAATTTTGTGAATAAAAATATTCAATATATTTACTTATTGTTTGACAATATATACTTAAATACTCTTATGTAAAATTTTGTACACATTTGTGGATAATTGGGTGGAATTTGGTTGTTGACGTTGTACCTATGTGCTTCCATCATTTCTTTTATAAGGGTAGTTTGTTCATTTTAATTTCATCGATGTATGAATGTCTACACCAATTTCATGATCTAGCCATTCCCATTTCATGATTCCCCCTCTCTAATCTCTCTATTCCATTCCCTAAGGTATATTTATGGTTACTTGTTTAATTGTTCTAAAATTGATAATCCATTTTTCATTTAAATTATCATAATGGTGATACGAAATGACCAAATTTTTTTGGATGGAGTTAGTGATTTATTAATGTTATTATATAATTCTAATTTTTCATTAATATATTTATAAATTCATTGAATTTGATGGTTTTAGGAGGATCTTCGATTCAAATTAATTCATTTATTTTTTATAATCTTTATATTGGGTGACCTCAACTATATTTAAGAATCTAATTCACTAATAATGAGAATTTTTATTTTTTCATATATGAAATTACTTATCATTTCATTTCATATAAAATAATTTGACATAAAATAAGGAAGTTTATTAGTATTTGGATATTTTTTTCATAGTGATGTAACTTAAAAGAGAATATTTTATATAAGATATACCACAATGATGATAAGAAGTGTATGCGTATGAAATGGAATAGATATTCCATTGATTAATAACTATCCCACAACTAAAATTTTGAATGATGAATTATAGTGATTAAATGGGTTTTTAATTAAATTCATACTAATGATCAAATAATCAATAATTTTATTATTATTATTATTATTTTTTATTTCATATTATTATTACTAAAAATATGATATTATAATGTATATATTTATGTCTTTCTTGGATGATTTTTTTTTACTAATTTGATTTTTTGATAATACTATTACAATATGTTTTACCTAAAAATATCATCTTAAAATTTATCATTTATTTCTATTGATAAAAGACCTTGTGTATTTCATTGGAATTTATTTTTTTCATGGGGATTTGTGTGGTTTTGGTTTCTAAGTAAATATTAGGATTAAAGAAGTTGAGTGGATTATTATGATTCATTAAATTGTTATTATATAAATATTTTTTGGTGGTAAATCCAACTCTATTTTGGTATAGAAATTATTTATTTTAACTAACTATTTTTCATTATTTCGATTGAAACCACCTTGTGGTATCTTTTTTATGGATCATGTGTTGTGTTTGATGTCGGAGACTTTAATTAAATGTAATTTTGTATAAAAATAATAAATAGTAAGTGATATTCATGTGGAATAAAAAATATAAGTATGTGATTAATTTGTAAACCCTTGTAGATTGGGCCATGGGTTCTCTAATCGGGGTTTGGTATTAAACCATTAAATGTTAGTAGAACTAAATTATGTAAGTGGAATGTGTTTTGGATAACCAAAGGGGTTATGTATTTTAGAAGGTAATTTTTAAATTAGTTGAAGTGGGTGAATAAATTTAAATAGTTGTTAATATATTATAATACATTATTTTTTATTGAATATTGTTGTTTTCAAATAATGACTCCAATTGGTATTATGTTGGAATAAATATTATAATTAATAATAATAGTGTTTGTACTTATATTAATATTACTTAGATGAGGTAACATGATGACATTTGTTTTTATCAGGTTGGGATAGAAATTCCTATTAACATGGATGATTTAGTAATTGTTAAAGGGGTTTTTATTCCAAATTTCTTATTTCAAAATTATATTTATTATGTTATATATCTAATAATTTGTATGTGTGAATTTCTTATAGGGATAGAGTTTAAAGACTGAGTAGAGTGTTATTGAGAATAATATATTATGCATTAATTTATACTATTGTCATTTTAAATGCATTGGGGTTTAATATAATTATATAACATATAAATTAATGATTTTGATGTGATGGAAACTAAATTATTGGGAATTAAATAATAATTTTAATGATATGAAAACATTTTAAAATGGAAATGATTCAATATAACATAAATATGATTTGTTTTATTTATTATTGAAATAAATTTTGTGTGTGTGTTAGTAAACTATTATGATATATTAATTTAGTGATGATGTATTATTCACTATGATGATCCAAGTACTAGTGATAGTGTCAACTAAATGTATCAATATGATGTTATCAAATTGGTTTTACAAAAATAATATACTAATTTTTTTATAATGGATGGTCTTATTTTTGATAGTTCGGTAACCATGACATGGGTTATGATGTTGGTTGAGGCATTTGATTGGATTAATATTTATATGTCAGAAACATACCCACAATGTTATGTATTACTGGATAAGTCATGAGTTTCGAATTAGGTGATCTATGAATTTTTTTTATCTTTATTGTGAGTTTAGAAAAAAATTTATTATGTTATATTCATAGAATATATAACATGTTATCAATGATTTTTCCAATAATATGTTCCCATATATTTATTATATTTAAAATATTTGGGTATATAATATATTTTTATTAAAATGGGGATGTATAAGAATTTTAATCTCATTTTGGAAAAGATATATTATGAAATATAACTCCAATAATAATATCCATAATATAAAAATTGAATGTTGTAGACCGAGGGGTGTTTGGTATCTTGGTGGTGTCCTTATAGAGCATATTTCTCACATCTTGTACATCATCATATCATGACTATACATCATAATATATTTCCATCCACGAGATAGAAGACTTATTTACTATATTTAGTTATAACCTATGGTCAATAGGATGATGGTGGAAATGTTATTAGGTGTTATTAGAGAGTGAATCTCACCTTTTATTGACATGGAACCTCTTCTAAAATGTTTTTATTCTTGTATTATTATATGACTAATGGACTATGAAATCATATGAAATGATTGAATTTTTTATGTTTTTTTTATGAAATTTGAGTATAATATAGATATTTCTCTTGTTTCATCATTATTAGATGACCAAATTTGTTATTTTAATAATTAAATCCATTGTATGGAAAATCACTCCACAAGTGATATCATTTGAACCCTGGAACTACATTCTAGCCTCTGAAAAATATTGAATATATGTGAGTCCATGTGTTATTTTTCCCTAAATGGTATAATAATATTGAGAAAAATATTAAAAAATGGTATGAAAATAGATTCTTTAAATTGTTTTGATATTTTTGAATTGTTTGTTTTGAAATTACGTGAAAGGACTCTATTTGAAGTTTATTCTTGTATTCCACCACATCATAACTATAGTTAAAGTTACATATTACATTGTTTTATGAGTTAGCACGTTTTTCATATAAATAACTAATTTTTTATAGTATTATTCTCACTCCATTGGCAGTGAGTATAGGTGAAATCATGTTTGGTTTTTTCTTCACATGTGTAAGAAATTTTTGATGTGTATTTGATTTTTTGGATTAATGACTGACAAGAGAATTTTTTTGTTATCAAATTTAATGATATTTAAACTGATTTGTTTTTCCTCCTTATAATATAAATAATGAATGCCATTTCAAAAATTAAATGAATATTATTTATGATGTTTTGTGTTTTGTTTGTTACATTATTTAAAATTTTTGTGTAATGTGATTTGATGATTAACAATAGGATGTTATGTGCAAAATTCGTATAAATTAAAAATGAGACTAAATAAGGATGTGATAAATTAACAACTACTGGTATTTTATATCTATTGTTTTTTAATTTAATTTTCATGAGGATGAATAAAATTAATAACTAAATTATAGAAATGAGATTATTTTAATGATGATTTATAGAGGATTAAAAAAATTATTACATTGTTAATTGAAACGGGTTATATTTAAAAAATTATCCAAATTGATTTTTTGTAGTTTTGAGTTATTTTGGAAGTGTTTGACAAAGTAAAAATATAAAATTATTCAAAATGTTTTATTGAAGAATGATGTGAAGAAAATTTATTTGATGTGCATGATTTTGATGGTCATTATATTTTTTCATTGTATTTTATGTGTTGAATAGCATTATATTAACAATAATAAATGTTGTTGTTATTAATAAATGACCAATGTATCATAAATACAATTAGAATTCTTCAAATGTTTATTGTTTGTGGAGACTTATGTTTTTATCATTTTAAGATTTTGAAGAATCGAAATAAGAAATATTTTGGGGGTTAAATTTTTTAGAGATATGGAATATTGTAAATAGTTTAGGAAATGTAGATAATGATATACATATGGGCCTAATTGAATGAACTATTAAATTAATATCATCATTTATAGTGATAATTATGTATAGTTAAAATTTAATATTATGGATTGTGATAATATATTATATTCATGGTATAATGAATATATTATTATTATTATTACAATTTTTGGACGATGATTATAATGATTTGATTTTCGTTATGATAATTGTGAAACATTGAGAAATTTAAATTACTACTTAGTTGGATAAATCATGATAATATTTATAAGGTTGATGGAAAAAAGATATTTAATTTTGGAATTCTAGAATGTCATATTCTAATTGATGGGTTTTTGTAGATTTTATTGTTACCATGATTTATTTCCCATTTAATAGATTATATTAAATGTTAGGATATTGTGAGATATCGACCACACACAAAGGGGGTGAATCTGTGTTCTATTACTTAATATATAATTAAAATGTTTACCCTTTTTTATCACAGAACATTTTTAGTGAATTGGTCCCTAAAACATACTAAACATTGATTTAAATTTGTGATAAATTTACAAATATAAATAGTTATAGGTTTGGGGGATTGTGTGGTTAGAGGATACAATCCTTAACCTATGGATATCGAACCATGTTTGAGGAAGAAATCTACTGAATGATCAGAAATTCCTACTCTGAATGATCATGTTGGGAAAAAGAAATGTTTCCATTTCCCATCATTTAATCCATGATTAGATTTATAAACGCCCACAGATGATGGTTTCCTGAAGTGTAAAACTTCAATATAAGAAAAATATTCTTCCAATCTTTCCATATCAGACTTTGACCTCCTCCCCCTAGACGGAAAATCAATAAGGGTATAATAGCACACAATTTAGCCAATCAAGTGAATTTTTTATTGTGGGTCAACGTATCAATATTATCTGTTATCGCACACTATCAAGTACCGAATGATGAGAGTCTATGAATGTTTCATGATCTCAATCAAAATATTGAATATATTTGGCGATTTGATGATTAAAAAATTACAACAATGAAGATATGATAATATAGCTTGATTTTTCCCTCTAATGGTCCAAAGAGAAGATCATGTAGTATGTTGTCAGTTTTCATAAATCATATATTTCAAAGAATCCATAAATGGGATTGTTATTTCGATCTGATCAAGGTAAAAATTTCTCAATCCTTTCTTTTGATTTGTATTTTTATACTAAATATGTTGTATTAGAACCCAAAAATTCTATGTTATATAGTATCTATTGTTGATAATCCTACAAGAATTTAAAAACTATGTTATATACCCTGCATAAGTAATTACGCATTAATTTTGGAGGAGGATAATATATCAATCACCCTGATAAAAGATGTGGTACTAAAAAAATGATGATAACATCACAGTTGTCATACAAAATAAGTGGAAGCCTAAGTTCTACATGAGTTTTAGTTTTTTGGAATTTCACCTAAAAATGTAAAAGTGGTAAAGAATATAGATTCTGAATGTTTATGGGGCATGATGATTCCAATTATTGAATATTTAGTTCAAAGGATTAAATCCCACATATTGATGTGAAAGGTTGAATATCCTATTGACCATCCCGTTTTATTATGTATCAATAATTGGGTAATTATTCAATTGTTTGTCTTTTTTGAAACCATAAATATCTACAACTATTGAATGAGATGGTTATGTTTGTTATCCACAATCTCTCTGGACATACTAACAAAACTAACAACCTTCCTGTCATCATTGATATAAATGTAGAAGGGAGCACTAGAGGGCCTTTCAATGATGCACCAATGGTCAATTATCAAATTGATGATCCAATTTCAAACAATATGGTTAATGGAATTTTCACTACAACCAGTAATGATTAAGGGGATATGAATGAAATTGTGGAGAATTATAGTTTGATTCAGGGAACCCTGAAGAGGCATGAAACCATCAATTTGGAAGACACCTCTTATCTTCCATCCAAAATGACAAAATTCTTCCGGCCACTACTAGACTTAATCTATTAGAGTCCTCAATGAGAACAATTTCACCATATAAGTCCCAATATTATTATATAATTATAGTACCTACATATATGATGACTACATTACGATATTACGAGTTTTATGTTGAATTTTGTGTTATAGGGGTATTCTTAGTTAATGATAGAAAATCACAAGAATGTCCATGTGCTACAGTTGATAGTTCTGTAATGTTATATAGTAAGGGGATTATGTGTGGATAAAATTATACTCATACTACTCAAGAGGGTTAATTCTTACACGTTTCATCCTATAATTCTACCAATGGACACACACCCATTGAAAAACTATTTGAGCCCCTATACTCTAATAACCGGTTCAACCCTTTGAGTTGTACCTTCTGGGATAATTGCACTAAAAACCATGATCCTTATCATATTCATATATAACATAATGATAGATTCTGAGAATTTGATGGTATGAATATTTCATTTTTAGATTGGAAAATATTGGATTCAGTATTGGACATGAACCTTTTGTATGAAAACAATAAAATGGAATTTGAGAAGAAATAGGATACATCAGTGTAAAATAATAATAAGGGAAACTATAAAAGGTCTATGACATGAAAAAATAAATATATTCTATTGGAATTATCCCGGTATAGGTCATTCTATAATGACCATGTCCCATTGACATTTTTTCCAACATTAATATTTTTATTTGGGTTGCTAAACAAAATATGATACATGAATGAAGGAATTCATTGAAATTGGATTATTATGGTAAAACATATTTCTTAGCATTTTCATAGATTTATCATGTATCATTAATGGTATTTTTATCACAAAACAATTCAATATAACACATGTATTAAAAATGTCAAATTATTTCTCATTCCATTAATTTGTCTTGTTTTCCTCTATCTTAATCTTTTTTTATTCTTCCACATCAAACATCAATTTAATATAATTATTGGAAGGTCTTAAAGAAATATCTATGATTGTGAATCAAAAATGGTTGTTCATCAGATACATTCACACTACTTTCAATCTGTATGATAATATTTGATCAATAATAAAAAAAATTACTACACCGTTAGAATTATACTCTTTCATTGATAATTTAATTTTTTCTAAAATTTAAATAGATGGATATGGTTTTTATGGAGAATATACACATTTAATAGAATATAATAAATTAATGTGGGTAGATTATTAATCCAAATAGTTGATAGAAGTGATCGTAAGGGTGTTTTGGGATCGACCATTTATTAATACCCCTCAAATCACAAACCTATCACTGTTTAATTCTCTACTCATAAGAAAAAGTAAGTATCTCAACCCTTTCATTTCTTTAATAGATGTGTTATTATTCCTATATCCAAGGATCTTGTCTTGGATACATGGATTATGGAACCCATTAGCATTCCATATAAAATCCTTTCTAGAAAATTAATTTTCAATGTTGATATTATATAGTAATTGAGTAGGAAATTGTGTCTTAAAACTAATATGGGGATTATAGATAAAAATAAATAACTTCACAATGATAAAATTTACATTAAACATTATAAACACCCATCTAGATATAAGATTAATGCTTTATGTAGGATGGATTATCTTCAAATGAATAAGGAATGGTTGTAAATAAAAAATATTAATATGAAAAGGATAAAGAATGGTTATATGAATTTAAATTTATACCATAGACAGTATAAGGCTAAGTGGTTATTAATGGGGAATAATAACATTTTTTTAAATATATGTTTACACAACTATGAATAATAATTTTCAATCACTGAGATAAATAACATTAATGGGTAGTATGATGTTGATGGACTAGATACGTCACAAAAAATAGTGGAAAATATAACATGCTGAATTGACGACCATAAAAACTGTGAACATATAATGGATCCTACTAAGGAGGAAGCCAAAGACAATATATTGTATCATAACTCGGAATGATTCATTGGTACAGATGGATTCAATATCTCATTTTAAATTTTTTACTGGTAAATATTGAATGATGATATCACTCTCATTCTGGGAAAGGAGATCCCCTCGTATGGTATATTTTTTCCCCAATTTTTGAAGAATAAATGAGTATATTCATTAATGATCATAATAAAATAGTCATATATATGACAATTAATGCTCATAAATTTACATCACCACATAAAATATCTTATAGGATTATGACATACTTATTCATGGACATTCATCAAAGGAAAAAATTTCGTCAATGACGGGTCACTTTTCTTGCAATGGGGAGGTGACTGGGGAGGTCATTAGTTACAAATTTTTTTTGTTTTTTTTAGTGACACAATTTTAGTTGATGGGAATAATATAATCTTAAAAAATCTTGGAGTGAAATTCGGTTCAATCCATTAAAATTAGCATGGTTTATCATTATTTTAGTAATATTTGAGGATGCCTTATTTTAAAGGGATATGATCATGAATTATTAATCAATTGGATAGGTGGAAAGAAAAATCAATGTCTCCAGATGATGGTTCTGTTCTTTGTCTACTCAGTTATTACATCTAAATTTTATTACTCAATCCTCTTTACCAGTGGATATTTATCCACTTCATTGATCATTAATGCATGATCTGAAAATTTATATGAATTTTTTTTTGAATTAAAATAATGTGTTTATTATTTAATTGAAGGAACTAATCCATCCTCTTGAGATTCGATTTTGTGTTATAAAATATCAGGGGATCATTATTGATGGTATTATTGGGAAATTTACTCAGAACCATTTAGCTTATAATTAATCCTTATTTGATTTCCAATGGAGAATATTTAATATGAAAAAACCATATGAGTTCCCACACTACCATCCCTCATCACTTTTCCCACTATCAAAATTGCATTCAGTGAAATTCTTCTTATTGTGGTGTGGCTAGATAAAATTAAATATTATCACAATAGATAGACTACCCCTTTGATAGAGTGGCCTCTCATATAAAGTGTTCATGTCCTTCCTGACATATTAAATATTATGATTTCTATTTTAATGATTCTTTCAAGTAATTTGGATTTTATTCCCACATAGGTTTTACTATAAATCATGAATTAAATTTTTATTTATAATGATAATTTTATATTGATTCATATTATTAATAAGTTGTTAAATGTTAAAGACCATTATACATTTCACATTGATGGATCAATAATAAGACTATCATTCATGGTCAATTTTATAAGTAAACTTCGTAAAACCCTAATTAAATATACTACTCAAGATGTTTGAGAGAACATGTCAGATACTCATACCATCTTAAAAAATTGTCCAAAAAAATCTAATCTTGCTATATTTATCTAAATTATGAAGAGAACAACCACCATATCTTTATGGGATGTGATTTTTCTCAGTCTGTCTCGAATTATAAAGACCATATATTTTTATTTGATATCAATTTGGACATGAAATTTGAGTAATAAATGGATTTCATCTACCTTGTTGGGAATGGAAACCAGGTCCAGCTACTTCAACTAGAATCAACAGCCTCAATTACTTCTCATGTTTGTAGTTTACAGAATATAATAATTTTTTATAATTATTAATAGTACTATTCTGTAGGTATATTGGAACTACATAGAGAGGAGTATGTAGTCTCAAAGGTTCAAACCAACACTATTCATAACTACAATAGTGAATTGAATATTTTTTAGGTGGCCTGGGGTATTGGTATATTCCATAAATCCATTATTTATCATTACCATACACTTGAACCATATGATATCCTCCTGGATAAATCAATATTTTGATGGAGTGTCACTATGATGTTGGGATCATCGGGTTGTGGAGGTATCATATGAACCCATTGCGTCATCATTAATAGTTTTTGTATCATTATATTAGAATTATAATTGCATATATAGTGGAGATGTGTGATAGGATTTATACTATTAAACACGTTTTCTAAAAACATTGGACCTTCCACTAGTTTGAATCTAAATTTGATACATCTATAATGGATTTAAAGGATAGAACTCGGAATGTTACATGGAAGCTCTTGCCTCATTGGATTGACTGTATTTATCATCCCCATCATCTTATATTGAATGCTTAACAAGTATATATAGAATGCAATTATGCGACATATTCCCTTTTGTGATGGATGATCATTGAAATGAGGACAGTGTGGTCCTTTAGAACTATATATTATTGTTTACCAATGGTCAGTGGGGACATGAATGGAGTGATTCACTCACATTTAGGTAAAACCCCATGTAATTCTGGACTAAACAAGTTTAATGTATTTAATAAATTTTTAGGAATGGGTTTCTAAGACATGTGTATATTTTTATAAATATGAAGCGACAATGACAATATTATTTATAATAAAGTTTCCTCTTTAATGATTATAACTATATATCTATTGAGTTTTTGTTATAATCTCTAGTAGAAATAGATATTACTTTGTTACTTTGAAATAGATCACGAAAACGTATATCACATTTTCCATTTTCCTAAATGTATATGGGTATAATCTGGATTCATCATATAGATATTGGCCTCCTTGTCAAAAAAATAATTCATTAATAGAATATTGTATATGGTCTACCCTCAGTGAAGTGTTATATAAAGATCAGGTTGATATAAATTAGTAGTATTCAACAAATAATATCTCTATCCTCACCATTGAGTAATCACTAGGGACAATTGTAATAGGTTAATCTTTTGGGGTATGTTCCTACATATAACATATAATTACCAATAATTGAATGTATTCATTTCCTATATTTATTTTAAATATAAATTTTTTCCATCCTGGGAGTCTCAATGATAGATAACATTTACTATGAGAAATGAAATGAATTTTTGGGATTAATGAGTTTTTTTATTAAAAAAATCATGTTATAAATGTCTTGAAAACTTTTTATCATTATCTCCAATTATATACGAAAACAAAAGTTTTTTTAGTTTTCTAATAAGAATCTATGTTTTAATCTATGTTTTAAGAAATTACACATAATGTAAAGGGGCTACATGATGTTTACATGGTGTCTATAAAAATATTGTGATCTATGAACATAACTTAGAAGGATTAAACACCGTTTAATGGTAATAATATGCATAATGTAAAAATATCAATATTTAATTAAAGGTAGAATCATACTTCATCCCCTTGGATAAAACAATATATAATGTGTATACACATTATATAACTATAATGAGGTCATCTTTTAGGGCGTTTCATCAACTAATTTTTAATTAACTCTTCCAAAATCTTTCCTTTCTATTGACTGAGATCCCATCACCATTATTTTTTGGAAGCTCTATTCGATTTGTAATTTTTTTTGGAATAATATCATCATGGTAGTTTTCAACTCTCCCACTAGGTATGCGATCTTTTTTATTCATCATTTTCTTTGATCATGGTTGCATTATTTCACTAATCTTTTGGTTATGTTTACCAGTGGTCATTTTTAGTCTTGAATATCTCTAGTTTTTTTGTTTCATATCTATTTATGGGTTTCTTACATGTTAATTGTGGTTTATTTGGTGTGTCTTCTTGAGGCATTTATTTTTTTCACTAATCCATCAATTGTTTTTTGGAATTGGATCAATTCAATGATTTTTATACTAATTCAAGGGCCTCCGTTATCGTTGTTTCCTTCTTCTTATTTGGGTATTCCTTTTTGGGTGTGTGAAAACCCAAGATTTAGGATTATGATTCCTTCTATAACATCTGTTAGTGAACAACATTTATATTAATTTTGAAATATTATCTCATTGAAATAAATGGCATGATATGAATGTTTTTTGAGTGTCAGTGTGTAAATAGGTTAGTCTAATATATGGTTTTACATGACCTTTATAAAAATTAAAATGGATTCCAATGCATTGTGAAATGGTTCTCAAACATGGTTTTTTTAAAATGGTATGTTAATATTTTTAGGTAAATAGAGAACCTGATATTTCATTAGTTCTTTTATGGAATGTATAACAATATTTCCTATCCACTATAAAGGGGTTTTCAAAAAGGGAATTCCTCTTGTCAATAAGAGTTCTCTTCTAGTTAATTTTTAGACGTATTGGGTTGTATAGGAGTGTTGTCTATACTTTTATATCATTTCAAGATACATTTTTATTGTCACATAAGGAGTAAAATTTTCACTATGTTAGATATTAATATCCTATCTATCCTGACCTAGTGTTTTCCCTAACATGATGATAAATGTGAATCATTATTTTAATTGTAATTTTTGGACATACATTGATTTTATATAATTTCTCATGCATTACTTATTGATATGATATATCTAGTGTGATATATTGTTATGAAATCAGTTGAAAATAATATACCTATTTTATTTAAAACTGTGGATAATGTGGAAATTAAATATTATTTCTTTTCGATTTATATAAAAACATTTAAAATTTAATAATTTTTTTTATTCAATAAATTTTATTATTTTTGAGTTATTATTTTGATACTTGACTGGGAACACAATGTTGAGACCCTAGTTTTCCCCTTAGCAGAAACCATGTGTATTGTTTTGGAGGTTTATAGAACAATTAATTTCATTCAATATAGGGAAAATATTGGTTCTAACGGAACGAGGAATGGTTTTTTGTCATGTAGGTTGGCTCGCTAGTTTTGAGATGGTGAGAGTCTTCCCAATCTATCACATAGAGTTACTGGTTTTCTATTTCTGTAATCCACCGTGGTTGGAAGTTTTCATGGATATTTTTTTCTTTTATTGATTAAAATGGTTTACAATATTTTTTTCCATTTTGGATAGTATTTATCGCATCTAATTTTGTCTTTGATGTATATATATCCCATATTATTGATTCAGAAAGGGGGATATCATTCCCTCTGATTATTGTTATCTCATAGGTACTAGCCTTTAACCATTGGGGATCAATAATTCTATTCAGGTCTATGATTGATCATGTTTTGTACTAGTTTGGGAGATTATTCAAGTAATTTAATTAAAATATTCAATCAAATCAAGGTATTTTTTCCAGATTGCATGTATTTGGATGTTTGGTATACAAGAAATGATATTAACATAGATTGAAAGGTATATTCTGGTGAATTATTATCCATCTCATTTCATGATGATACTGATGTTTCCTTGGTATGTTGGGATGGTTGTCTCATATTTTGAGTTCTTAATATTAATATCAGTTTTTCACTAATGTTTTTTTCTTGTTTGAACTGATATTTTTCTATTGTATGATCATTTATTTTGATTTTTTGTGCATAACAATTCCTCCACAATGTGTTTTGAGAGTTCCTCATGAGGATACAATTGATTCTTCCCAGAATAATCCTCTGACGGACAAAAAATATTATCAAGGTTGTTCTGTCACTAATTAATTAAGAGGATATTAATGTTACACAATCACAGAACACAGTTTTGGTGCTATATCTAAGATATATAAGATAAATTAATCAATCACAAGATTTCGTACATGATAAGACACCTTCCAAAAATAGTCAGAACGAACCACTATTGGCTGATGAATTTATTTAAAATATTAATTTAATATTTTATTTTTTTTGGATACACCTCAGTGAATCAAGGTAAAATGATTAAAATTCAGACATGAGGGTCCAAGAATACATTTTTGGGATTTTAATATCCATGATGATAATCTTTTTGGCCTAGAATGAAATCAATTCATGTATCTCTTCTTCTAGTAGTTTTTTATATAGTCATTTATGAGGGAATATCCTATGAATTTCCACTTATTGCATCTAGGACTATGTTAATTGTCAACATACAATAGTTTGTTTTCTAGGTTGACATTTCCTACATTATAGGTTGTGAATAACACCATGATTAATGTTTAAAAGTAATTGTAGGGGTTTCTAATAGATATGAGATCACATGTATTTTTAGTAATTCATTCGACATATTCATAGAAAATGGATATGGAATTGATGGAAAGAGTAATATGGAAATAAATATTGTAAATTCATGCAATAATCTTCCTACTAGTGGGGGAATTAGTTGTTCTGTTGGGGAATAGAGGGATTGATATAATTATCGTAAGAGTTGTAGAGGTAGTTCTTGAGAGTAGACCACTTTGACACCTCCAGTTGTATCATAGGGGTGTGAATATTACTTGAATTCAGTGAAAAATGATTGGCACATAAAAAATTGTTTCCCTTTACTGAAAATGGTGTGTAGAAACATTGGTTGATATTGTTATCTACAATATTTCTATTAGGAATTATATACACCTCCATGTGATCAATGATTTTTGGCTCTGAAGGTTACTATCGAACAACCAATTACATCAAAGACTAAAAGGCCTCATCAACATACTAGAAGTGTAAATATAATTCAATCTATGATTCCCTATTGGTTATATATGTGGGTTGAGTGATAGATAAACATATCATATTTTTAATATCCCTGATAGAATTTTTTTATTTTATAATGTTACATCCCACTCATTTGTATCTAGATGATTTTTTATTTGCATATGATTCTATTGGAGTACATGTCTTTCGATATGGGGTTAGGAAATAATATTGAGAATATTAAAGCATTGGGGTTTCTGTGTCATTTTGCACTATTAATAGATGATCCAATACTAGTGTGGGATTTTCATGATATCAGTTTTTATCATTTTTATTTCATCATCATGATGGATTTTCTAGTTTAACATCATGATGAGTCTGATTGTTATCATCATCATGTCTCATTTATATTGGTCAATAAGAGATCATGTCTATTTTAGGTAGAGTTGGATCTGAGGCAGTGTTTTGTTGGATCTTCGCACTAAGATCTCATATATCATTTTTCTACTATAGTTTCTTTTCCTGATTAAATCTGTTTATTGTCTCCTTTCGTATGGCCGATGAGAGTTAATTTATATTTTAGGGTGAGTGGGATTTTAGTTAGGGTTGTATAGGATCTTCCATCCAAGATCACTGGAATTAGTTGTCTACTGTAGTTTCTATTGATTATTACATATTTCTTTGTTTACCATTCATATGTTGTATAATAAGATTTCTCCGAACCTCTTCTAGAGACATAAGAAATATTTTTTATCGAATTCGTAACATGGATGAATCTAATATAGATATCTTCAAATCATATAGAACCTTCTGATATGAAATATCTCTAGATACAGATGAATGATCTATTTGAGAAGTGTTTTTTATGCTGCAAAATTCCCCCATTTGAATCTCCAGTTCTCTCAACCATGTAGTAATAAGGATTGCATTGAATGTGTGTAGAATATAAGTGGTTAAAACAAGTAATCTTTGATAAATGGTATCCATTTCCAAGTGAATATTATTTTCATGATCAATTAAATGGGGAAAAGTAGTCTTCGAAGATTGATCTTCAGCCGAGTTTTCATTATGTCAAAGTTCTAGAGTTTGATATACTAAAAACGAATTACAAGACTTCATGAAAATATCACGAATATCATGTGATTATTTTTGGGTTACACAAAACTCTTATGTATATACTATATTCCATGAATTTTATATTCTATATGTATCTCTACACTTTTTGGATGTGTATGTTAGTGATATTTTTTTATATTTGATGTCTAAGAATGTGAATGAACCCCGTTTTAAATAAGTATTAAAAATATTTTGGATTATTCATTGATATTGAAATATTTATAAATGATATTTCTAGAAACGATAACTAATAATCATGGGGAACATATTTCTTATGTATGGATTATATGTTGATCATGAGCAATTGATGGTTGATTTTTCTAGGGAAGGTCCAAAGAATATCAATGACATACAAATATTTCATGGACTTATAGGATAATATCAATGGTTTGAAAGGATATGTCTAATATTGTTTCACATTTGATTGATCGCATTGAATGGGGAGAAATTCACACTAAATGCAATACGCCGGGCTTCTTCTGATAATTTTATTTGACATCAGATATCATATCATATTTTGATCATACCTGATCCTCGTAATGGGTATGTCTTTTTAATGGATTTTTCTAGTTCTGATATTGGTTGTGTGCTCACATATGATTAACAAGTAGTGGAATATATCACGTTTCTACATGTAATGCACAAAAATAATTACACAACTCATAAATTATAGAGTGGTTCAATTATGGAAGCACATACGTGTTGAACGAATTAAATTTTTCATGAAAATATCACAATATTTTATTACCATTATAATTTATTCTTTATCATATATCAAAAATACATGAATCATATATAGAGGTTGTGTGTGTAATTCCTTCTATCATTTGACTTCATTATCTCATACACCCCGCAAAAGCGTATATTGGTTGCAAATTAAATTATAAGGAATGTCACATCACAAGGTATTCATGAATTGAATGATGAGAGGAAATTTAAGGGTTTTCTTCTAGGAAGCATATGGATGCTCAGGATGATGTTTCAGGAATGGTTTTGACCAGTTCTGTATTTTCATTATATCTCCCTGAATCAATTCTTTAGAGTGAAAATAATAATATATAGATTGTAGGGATTAGAGAAAACCTATTTTGTGGGAAGGCCGTTTATGGTATGTCTCTCTCTTCATATACTATTATCGTATTTGGGGCTCGATGTTGAATCCCAATAATTGTGAGGTTCTCAATTTTTTAATGTTTTTATATTTATTCATGTTAAATTCATTCATAAACTAGAAGTATGTATTATGACTGGAGATGGTGAATTTTATTTTCAGGTATGAAGTGTGACATTGAGGATTAGGTGTCATGTTGTTACACCTTCTAGTATATTAAAGAAGAACAATTAATACATTGTTTATTTTCAATTGCCACATTTGATGCTGGTTTGATATTTGGATGTAGAATCCATTTATATAGGTATTATATTACCTTGTAATCCCTATGGGAGGACTGATATTTGACTTGTTATTGATATGTTTAAAAACTCATCTCATTTCATTTATATCAGGGTTATCACTGAATTTGATGAACTAGGTGTGCTTTATGTGCATGAAATTATGACTATATATGTTTTTTCATCTTCCATTATGTAATAAATAGATCCATATTTTAATAAGATGTTTTTGACGAGTATTCAAAAGGATACATGGACTCATTCCTGATTAAGTACACCTTATCATCCACAGAAAGAGCCATATATAGTATAATATTCATGTTTTATTGGATATGCTCAGTGAATGTGTCATGGATATCAGTAGAGCTTAAGATAAACATTAGGGACTTTTTGAATTTTTGTTATAATTGTTGATACAATTCATTGATCTGAGTAGATCCATTCGATGCATTGTATGGTCTCTTGTGCATATCAACCCTTTTTCAGGAGGTGTAGGGTTATGATTATGTTTTGGGCCCAATTTGGATCAGAAAATGCCTGTGGGGATTCATGATATTTGTTGGATTTTTTTACTATGAATACTTATAAGAAGTATTATTATGAAAACTGACATATTTATCAGTAGATTTTTTTTTATATGTTTTTTTAATTCTTCTCTATCAATGGTTCTCCATCATCTTGGAAAAAAGTTGATGTTTTCTCTTAGATATGTTGGACTATTTGATGTCATTCAGTGGATTGGGATTCTTTATTAATATTTGAAATTTTCTAATATGTTGAAATATGTTTTGGAATTTTCCACATATCATTTCTGGCAAAATTTCATCGTGACCACTATCATGTTTTGATTAAGAAGTAGATTGATTTAAAGCAATATATTTATATTTTCAACATCTAGTAGAGAATGTTTACTCATAAATGAAATTATTTCATGGTTATGAAATTCTACTTGTCATAATTTTATGAAAGAATGTATCATATTATCATAATATTGGGGTAAGAAGAACTTCATGATTTATAGTTATCCTCACCACATCAATAGACTACATTAATTCACTTGAAATCACGGGGATTAAATGTATTATGGTGGGGAGTCTATAACATCATGTAACACACATTCTATGTTCTCTCCCCCATTATTATTTTCACATGAATTGGGTGCATAACAGGATTATCGAGGATATGTATGTTTGGATGAAAAATATAATCTATTGTTTGCGGATGTATGTTTATATGAGTTAATGAAGACCATCTATAAATGTGTTAATTTATTTTAGAGTTTTCCATGATTATGGATATTTCATGAGTTGGATTTGGTATTTTTTTTTTTGGAATTTATATTTTTTATTGGGTTTTGGGTGATTACACATATTTTAAATGGGTCACACACTGACTACATGGTTGACAAATATATGATGTAAATTACATAGTCATCGTGAAAGGAGGGAACACCATGTTTTGGTTACATGACATGAAATGTTAAGTGATTTGGTTTTAAGAAAAATATTTTATGTTTTCCATCATTCATGATCCCCATAGATTACATTATTATTAAATAGGTTGCCTGTCATTTAATTATTTGGTGGTTGTGTTTTTTGGGGTTGCATTGAAATGTATTTCATTCATTCTTCTAATAACCTCCTTAATGTCAAGCAACAGCCTTTCTCTGGTGATTTTCGTAGCCTCTATTTGATCTAGATCGATTCGTTCATTATTGGATCATAAAGATAGTTAAATTTCATCTCCCCATGTATGAGATCATTTCTTCTTCATTAATGTCATTAATTGTGGTAGTGGGGTTTCATTGTACAATTGTTTTGGATAACTCTTAGTGATGTTTCATCATTTTTTTATATAAATACATTGAATGGTCTATGTCTAGAGTCTAATTCCTTATTAGTTGTGGTTTGAAATGTGTGTTTCATTGAGATATGTGTTGTTCCATATTATCAGAAAACCCTTTCTATTAATATGGATCAATTATAAGATGACTAGATTGAATCTTGTGACAATATATTTTTTGTTACTTTTATCTTTTTGGTGGATCCCTTTTTGGTTTTTTGTGACCCTGATTTAGAGGTAGGTGGTTCAATATATTTCTTATGTTAGAAATAATCATTTCCCAAATTATTTATAATTGTATTTATTAAATGAAATGACATGACATTACTTATTTAGTGTGTGTGTGTGTGGAACTAGTTTTCTTAGAAAAGCTGGTTATCCCCTAGTTTTGGAAAATAGAAAAGTTGTTCAAAAAAATATAAAAATATTTTCCTGAAATGGATTTCCAATAATGGATTGATGAATTTTTTTTGATGATTTATTTTTGAAAATATAGAACATTGTATAACATTGGTATATATGTGGAAGGAAATATAATATGTATCATCCATATTATATTGAATTTATTATGGGACTTTCCTCTGCTACTTTCGATTATTTTTCTGGGGACATGTTAGAACTATTGGTCAGTTCACCTAATGGGTTGGTCATCTAATCTCTAGACTAAATTTATTTGTCTAGTAGATTGGTCTTTATGATAATATCTATGTTATATATGAGTATCCTAGTTATCTTTTCATAGTGTGATCTATGACTTGTTGTTACCTATGCTTCTCCTATTATTTTATACTGTTTTGAAGTGCTACAATGGATTTTTTATGAAATTTAATGAATTATTTGTTTTTAAATGATATCTACTATGGTATATGGTTATGTAATTAGTTAAAACTTATGTACATATCTTTTTCAGAAATGTGGAAATATTTTAAATTAAAATTTTCTTCCATGATTTTAATAAAAAACTCTTAAAATTTTGACATTCATTTTTTCAATTAATGATTATAATGCATAGAATATTGTTCTTAGACTTGATATACAACATCTCGATGATTTCCTATGGATACTATTATGTAAGATCTTGTATTTCCCATCAGCAATCCGTAGACCCTAATATGTATTTCGATGTAGGGATTGGCATGTCACTATAATGAGGCGAGAAGATTTTGGTTAGATGAGTTAGGTAGATGGTTCTGAGATGCTGTGTGTCTTCCCACACAATCACATTGGGTATTTTGTTTTAATATTTTGTTTTTCCTTTCTAGTTTTACGTGTACATGGATATTTTAATTATACTATTGACTTTTTTGGTTTTTGTTTCTTTTTTTCAGTTATTGCACATATATTAATCTTTTTTGTCATAAAACCTGAAATATATATATTTTCCATGTTGTTTACTTATTTTAAGAGAATCATTACCTATAACTTTTTTTTGTGCAGGTTCTAGTTGACAACTCATGTAGATCTGGAATTCCATCCAGGTAAGAGACTAATCAGGTTGAGTACATGTTTGATAGGGTATTCATGAAGGTTATTTACACTCCACATGAAATATTAAAATCCCAACCATAAGGTATTATGAAATATAAAAATCATGTGATTTAAGTCTCATATCTTTTTATTCTTCTATGATGAATTACTGACTCTTAAAAAATATTCATAACTATCTTTATCATTAATAAAAATAATATGTTGGACACATGATGTGTTGGGTATCAATGATCATTATTTGACAAAAAGTAATTAATATATGATATTAGTTGTAGATTACATTATATTTATATCATCTTCTATGTCATTATATTTTTTTTTGTTCAGGAATATTGTTTTTTATGATATTATCTATATAATTTCTCAAATATTATTCACCTTGAAATTCCTAAATAGATCAAATTTTTTGTATTATATAAATTTGATTGAATTTTATCCCATTTTAATTATATTATTGATTAAACCTTAAATTACAAATAATATATTAAATTATAACTATATTTTTCTACCAACAATTTCTCCATTATAACTACATGTATTTATACCATTCGTATATTTGGGTAATTGTGTTGTGTATCTAATGTCATTGTGGATTCTATTATTCTAGTGTGAAGATATTCATACAATATTATCTTTATTTATCACAATAGTGGTTTATCAATATTTCTACCTCTAGATTAGTAGACTAATTTATAGTTGGTAATTATTTTTAAATATATTTGTGTCATTTAATTCTTATTAATGACTCATAAAACATTCATCTTTATTCACTATCCATTATTCTTTGAAATATTTATGGATTGATCGCAAAAATAAATACATGTAATAAATTATTATTAATATTGAATCACCATGTATAATGTTTTTGGAACCATATCATATGGAACCCATGACTTCAAATTTTGTCATACAAATGACTCAAAGAGAAAGTTTTGTAATTTTTTAGACAACACTTTGAGGGATGACGATAAATATTTTTGAAAAATGACACATAAAAATATCTCTAAATTAATAGTATAGAAAATTTCTAGAATTTATATGGAATTATCCATTGTATATATTTGAGTCTATTATTAGAAATATATTTTTAAACAAACATATGTCTTATGATTGTTTCCCTTTCCAATTTTCTATCCAATAGAAAGGTTTTAAATGAATCTAAATAATTATTTCAAGTTATAGTAAAAGAATAAAATTTTCCATAATGTCTTATGAAATTAAAAAATAACTAAAAAACATATCAATGTATTATGAATCTTTTTCAACGTCATACATCGTTATAAATGATTTACAAAATTTTCCATATGTTATCCATTTTATACCTTCTCATGTGATGTTATAGAAAATATTCTAATGTCATAGTAAATGTTCCAATGTATCATGAAATATATAAATTATTCTAAACATCAAATTATTTATTTATTTTCGATCTTCAATCTATAATTTATATATTACATGTAGTGACCCAATCCATTTACCCATATCATTTCATGATTTCAAGTATAATTAAAATTTAGAGTACATGACATTGATCATGAAGTCTAGTTTCTTTGAAGACTAGGTACGTAAAACATACAACATGGGACTAAAAAACTAATTTATTTTATATTATTAAATACATATTAAATTTAATGGATCCCTTATATCTATATAGGGAACCCTATAAATAATGTGAATGAAGGCATGAGATAAAACCCCAGTAAGACAGTAAACATTAGAATAAGGCTTTATTATAATCATTAGAGATCAAGACATAATGATATTAAATGGAATAAATACTCATAAAATATAATAATAGGAACATATAAAAACTAATAAATAGTAATGAGGAAGCAACAGAAATGATAATTTTCACATCAGACGTGGCTCTTTGAACATATATGATCACAATTCATGGTTAACCACCATAATTTTTTCCCAGGGTAACATGTGTCATGGATAATTTCCAGGACCATTTCATATAACTTCTCATGAGAATAAATTTTACCCAATGAATTTGAGAACTATTTTGGGACGCCCATATTAATATATACAAGAATATTTTTTCACCTAAATAATTCATACATAATCAATCAAACATAAACATAATGGAACCCATGGAGATAAATGGGTACACATTCATGTCATAAAGAATAATGAATGGGAATATTATAAAAGTTTCCATGTGAGAAAGGAATTAAAACATACATGTATCTTAATAAGGTACAATAACCCTATATTAGGGTATGTTATTTAAATCAAATGTGACAACATGTAGGACGATTATTTCGCAAATTATTATCATTAATATATTTTAATGCATTTTTAAGGAAAACACCAAAGAGAATTTATAATAAAAACAATCTAATAAAATTTATATTAAAATAAAAGTGAAATAAGATTTTTTTTACAATAAAATTTCTAATTTTATAACCAAAATGTATTATTTAAAAATAATTAGAATGCACTTGAAATTGGGTTAAAAATTGGGATGTTATCTTAAAACAGGTTTTCTTATTAGGATGTCTCATTGAGGGAATCTGTTTAAAGCATGTATATCCACGAAAGTAAATGGGGGATGGATCCTGAAACATGATTTTGAACTATAAAAAATTTATTTAAATGTTTTACATAATATTAAAGGTCTTTGTAGCCTTCACAGACACTAAAATAGGCATATATATGTCTATCAATTCTCAGAAATGTCACATCAACCCCTCACATATCTTATATGCGGATGAAATACATATTCATGGAATTTCTTCAATGAAAAATATATCTTCCATAATCTATCTCTTATCTCATTATGAGGAGCTAACTGGAGTGGTAATTAGATACAATAAGTTGTTTATTGTTTTTAGTGATGCATTTTTAGTTAGTGTATATGAGTTAGTGAACTATATATCAATTAATTTCTATAAAAAATATCATTGAAATAAATGGAATGATATAAATTTTTTCTAAGTGTGTGTGTGTGTGTGTGGAAATTGGTTAGTGTAATAGATGATTTTTATCTGGTTTTATAAAAAGTTAAATTATTTCCAATGCGTTGTGAAATGGTTGGGTGAAATGTTTTCCTAATGTAGATTTTTTAGAAATAGAATGATCAACGTTTTTGGGAAACAGAGAACATGGGATTGCTTAGGTTCTTTGATGCAAGGTATAAAAATATTTCCAATATTCTATTGGGTGGTTTTCAAAATTCAAATTCCTCTTTTCAATAATAATGTTCATCAATGTAATTTTTAAACTTATTGGGTGATATAATAGTGTTATTTAAAGTCTTATCTCTATACATGATACATTTTTTTGTCACATATTTTGTAAATTATAATCTATGTCAGATATGAATATCCTAGTTATACAATAAAAATGTGATCCCCAGCATGGTGTTAAATGTGAAACATCATTTGTTTTGTACTTTTTTTATTATCAATGGATTTTATAGAATATGTCATGCATGATTTTTTAAGACATGATATATCAGTCATGATATATGGTTATGAAATGATTTGAAAATAATATACCAATTTTTTGGGAACTATTATAAAAGAGAAATTAAATATTTTTTACATTCTATTAATAAAAAATTTTAAATTTTTTTCATTCATTATTTAAATTAAATGTGTATATGCATTAATGATCTTTCTATAATGAGAATATAGTGTCAATAAATGTTCAGAATTATCACATCACCCCATCACATATCTTATATGATGATGACATACTAATTCATGTAGTTTCCTGAAAGAATAAAATATCTTCCATGATGTGTATCTTTTATCACTATAAGGTGGTTAATAGAGAGTTAATTAGTTAAAACAAGTTGTTTATTGTTTTTAGTGATCCAATTTCAGTTTGAAAGAATAATAGAATTAAAAAAAAAGTCTAGTAGTGAAATTTAGTTCTATCCATTTCAATTAGCATGGTGTATCTCTATTTTTGGGGAATGCGAGGAGACATTATTTTAAAGAGATATGATTAATATTCATTAATAAATTACATATCTAGAAATTAAAATCAATATCTCACACTGAGAGTGTCTTCCTTGTCAATATAGTTATTTCATCTTAATTAGATTACTCGTTCCTCATTATATGTGGTTATGTATCCTCAAAATGGAGGATTAATGCATAAGCTAAAAATTTATTTGAATTGTGATTTTGAATTCAAAAAAATTGTTTATTCTCTCATTGATATAATTAATTTATCTTTTTAGGATTGGATGTCTTGGTATCAAATATTTGGGGATCATTATTGATGTTATTATTTGGAAATTTACATGGAAACTTTGATCTTATAATTACTCCTCCTGTGATTTCGTATGAATTATTTTTAATATTAAAAAACCATATGATTTCTCACACTACCAAACCACATCATTTTTCCCTCTATCAAACTATCATTCAATGAAATTATTCATAAAACATTATGTCTATTTTACCAAAAATAATATCTCAATTATTAAAATGACTCTTGGATAGACATTCCTTTCATTAACAGTGTAAATGTCCCACCTGACAGATTAAATATTATCATTTCTATGTTAATGATTTATTTTTATTTTTTATTTAATTCTCATAGAGGTTTTACTGTAAATATTGAATTAAAATTTTATTTATTATGATAATTTCATATGGATTCCAAATACTAACATGTTATTAAATTTTAAATTCCATTATAGGTTTCACATTTATGGATCGACATTACAACTCTAAAGAAATGTAAATTTTAAGATATACTTTATAAGATCCTCATGGATCCTACTAGTCAAAAATGTTTCAAAGATCATGTCGCATACTCATGACCACCTTAATAAATGTCTCAAAAATTATCATCATTATATTACTATCGTAATGCTGATGATAATACCCACCATCTCTTCATGGGATGACATTTTTCTCAATCTCTTTGGAATTATACAAATATGATATTTATAATTTATTTTAGTGTTGAAAAGAAATTTTAGAAACACATGGATTTAATCTACCATTTTGGGAATAGAAACCACATCATGCTACTCCAATTAGAAGCAGCAGCCTCAATCAATTATACAGTCAGTAGATTACTGAATATTAAACTTTTTTATAATAATATTTCTTCATCTTCCGTAGGTATATCTGCACTACACAGAGAGTTGTATGCAGCCTAAAAGGTGAAAATGAACACTATTCATAACAAAAATAGTGACCTGAAGATTTTCTAGAAGGCATGGGTTATTGGGATATTCTATAAATCTCCTATATCACATTCTCATTTAATGTATCCATATAATATCGTCGTGGATAAATGTAAATTTTGGGGGTGTATCCACTATGATGTTTGGACAATCATGTTGTGGAGGTATCATATGAACCCATTCCATCTTTACTATTATATTTTTGTATCATTATATTGGAATAATAATGTCATATGCAGACAATTTGTAGGACATGATTTATACTATTAAACATGTTTTCTGAATGGTTTTGACCTCCCTTTTGGTTTATTCTTACATTAAAACATCTGTAATGTATTTAAAAGATAGAAATATGAATGTTCCTTAGATTCTCTTTCCTTAGTAGATTGATTGTACTTATCATTCCCATCATCTTACTTTGACTGGGTCACGGTTCTATATAGAATCCAATTAGGTGGAATATGTTGTTTTATAGTGTATTCTCATTGAAACAGGCACAATGTGGGCCTTTTAAACTCTAGATTACTGTTCAATAATTATGAGGGGAGACATGTATGGGGTGATTCACTCTCATTTATATAAATCCCCTTGTAATGGAAGACATTACATGTTTATTTTATTTAATAATTTTCTACTACCTATTTTCTGATAAATATTTTTAGAAATTTGAAGTAAAAATGACACTATTATTTATAATAATGCTTCCCATATAATAAATATAAATGTGTATTTAATGATTATTTTTTATATTCCCTTTTACAAATAGATATCACTTTTTTATTCTAATATAGATCATGTAATGGTTATCACTATGCCAATTTTCCAAGATGAAAATTGTTATAATGCAGCATCATCATATATATATATATATATTAGCCTCTTCAACAGACTAATAATTCATTAATATAATATTTTATTTGGTCTACCCTTTTTGAATTGCGATCAAATGTTATTATTGAGATAAATTAGTATAATTCAATAAATAATATATACATTTTTAATATTGAGTAATCATTATTGATGATTCTCATAGATTAATCATTGGTGGTATGTTGCTTCATGTAACATATCATAAAAAATATTCGAATTTATGCATATCCTATATGTCATATACAATTTAAAATTTTCCTTCACATGAGTCTCATTGATATAGAACAGTTGCTGAGAAAAATGAAATGATGTTTGGGTTACTGATTTTATTGAATTAATGGAATCTACGTATAAATTGTTTTATAATTTTTATGGATCACCCCTATTATAGAGACCATCTGAGTTGTTTTGAGGATTTTATATAAGAATGTTGATTTTATTTTAAGTTTTATGAAATTACACATCATGTAAAGGGGCTACAAGTTGTTTACCTAGTGTCTAGAAAATTTGGTGATATTTATAAATTGCATGGAAAGAGTACACATAATTTCATGTTTAAATTAATTGTATTGTAAAAATATTAGGATTTTATAAAAAGGAGGATTATACTTGGGTCCCTTTAATTAAACAATTTGTAATGTGTATACACATCATATAACTATCCTGAGGTCATCTTTTATGGTGTTGAATCAACATATTTTTCATTAACTCTTCCTAATTCATCCTTTTTGTGGACTAATATCCCTTTACAATTGATTTTGGGAATCTCTATTAGATTAGGAATGATTGTTTTGGAACTATATCATTAGGGTAGTTATCGAACCTCCCACTAGGTATGAGATCCTTTTAATTTACCATTTCTTTTGATCAGTGTAGAATCCTTTAACTGTGATCTTGGTTATGTTGACACATGGTGATGTTTCTTCTTGATTCTCTTATGATTTTATTTGTGATCACATTCTCGAGGTTGCTTCCTTGTTGATTGCGGTGTGTTTAAGGTTTCTTCTTGAGGTATGTATTATTTTCACTAATCCACATACCATTTTTTTGAATAAGATCAATTCTAGGATGTTTATACTGATTCGAGTTCCTCTATTATTGTAGTTTCTATCTTCTTCTTAGGGGATAAGTTTTTAGGAGTGTAAAACCCAAATTTTTATTATTCATTCGTTATTTAACCAGTGTTTGTGAACACGATTTCTATTAATTTGGATAAATTGACTCATTGAAATAAAAGTCATGATATGAATGTTTTTTAGTGTGTGTGTGGAAATCGGTTAGTATAACAGATGGTTTTACATTATTTTTGTAAAAAGGGACATGTATTTCAATGAATTGTTAAATGGTTGTCTGAAATGGAATCCCAAACTAGTTTTCTTTAAATGGTATAATTGAAATTTTAGGGAAATTTAGAACATGGCATTCCATTGGTGCATTGATTGATTGTATAACCATATTTCCTCTCCACTATCGGGGTTTTTCCTAAAGTTAATTCTTCTTGTAAATAAGCGTGCACTTCTAGGTAATTTTTAAACTAATTAGGAAGTATAACAGTGTTGGTTATACTATTCTCTATATACATGATATAATTTTATTGTCACATAATGAGTAAAATATTATATATGTTAGGTATGAATATCCTAGCTATCTTGACCTAGTGTGATCTATATCATGATTATAAATGTGCATATTTTTTTTCTTGTACTTATTTTTATCATCCATGGATTTTATAAAATATCTCATGCATTCTTTTTTAACATGATATATCGTCAGTGATATGTGGTTACGAAATGATTTAAACATAATATACCTATTTTATTTGGAAATAGGGATAAAGGGTAAATTAAATATTATTTCCAATCGACTGATATAAAAACATTTAAAATTTCATCATTTTTTATTTTCTTTGAATTATAATTTTTTGAGTTATTATTCAGATACTTGACAGGGGAACACATGGTTGAGATCCTACTTTTCCTCTTAGAAAAAACCAAGCGTACCTTTATGTAGGTTTATAGAAAATTTCATGTCATTCAATATAGGGAAAATAGAGGATTTATAAGAAGGAGGCATGTTTTTTTATCCACTAGGTTTGCTTGATATTGGTGAGATGGTGAGAGTCATCCCCCTCCATCACACAGAATTATTGGTTTTCCACTTCTGGTAATTCATTGTGGTTGGTCCTATTCATGGATATTTTTTTCTACTCCGGATTTATTTGGTTTCCACCAATTTATCCATTTTAGATTATTTTTATCTTATCCAATTTTTCCTCTAATGTATATATATCCCATGTTATTAATTTAGTTAGGGAGAAATAATTCCCTCTAATTATTGTTTTTTTTCTTAGGTTCACATAATCAACCATTGGGGAAAGTGAATTCCATTATTGTCATTGATATATCGGGTTTGGTACCAGTTTGAGAGCACATTCATATCATTTCATTAAAATTTGTTATCAAATGAAGTTATTTCGTCAACATTTCATGTATTGTGATGTTTGGTATATTGGGAATAATATTTTCAAAGCATGAGAGGTATATTGTGGTGGTTTCCAAGACATCTCATTTCATGATGATACAAATGTTTTCTTGTTATGTTGGTAATTTTTCCACATATTTTGAGTTATTAAGGGTTATAATAGTTTTTTCTAATGTTTTTCTTTTTTGAAATGGTATTTTTTATTTTCTAACCATTTATTTTTTGGTGTGCGTAATTATTCCTCCATGATGTGTTTTAAGGGTTCCTCGTGAGGCTGTCGGTGATGCTTCTCATGGTAATCAACTTATGGATAAAAAAATAAACAAAATTATTGAGTGACCTGATCATTCTATATATATGAATGTTACACAATCCCAAAACATAATTCTGGTTCTACATCTAGGAGATGTAAGAGAAATTAATCGATCATGGAATTTTATACATGATAAAGACAACTTCGATAAAGTGACTAAATGAACACCTAGTGGCAGATTAATTTAATTAAAATATTCATAAAATCATATAAATTGTAGATAATCCTCAGTGATTCATAGGGAAATGTATGACATTCAAAAATTAGGGTCATTTTATATATTTTTGGGTTTCTATAATCCATGATGTTAAATATGTGGTCTTAGACTAGAAGGGTTTCATGTATCTTTTCTACTGTTGTTTTTTTTCTAAATAAATTCATGATTGAAAAGTATTTGAATTTCTTATCATTGCATCAATGAGTGTTTTTTGTGTCAACAAATACCAATTGGTTTATGTAGTTCACTCTTACTACACAATAGGTTGAGATTAATACCCAGTTGAAAGTTCAAATGTAATTATAAGGTTTTCTATTGGATAAGAGATCACATATATTTTTACTAAATAATTCGAACTATGAATAGAAAATAGATTTGGATATGTTAAAATACATAATATGTAATAAAATATATGAAATTAATTCCATTATAATCTAACTAATGGTGGAATTCATGATTTTAATGTGGAATATAGGAAGTGATATGATTATAGTAGTAGTGGTAGAGGTGGTTTCTGGAAGTAGTCTACTTTGAACCCTCCTTTTTTATCAAGTGGGGTGCATATTATGTGAAATCATTGGGAAAGGAATGATTCATATAACATTATTTCCCTTGATCTGAAATGGGGTGTAATATTTTTTGATGATAGTGTTATTTACAACATTTCTCTCTGGGGTTTTATACACCTCAATGTAGTCTGGGAATGGTGGCTCTAAAGGCTACAATGGAAAACCAAATTACATCAAATACTACAGGGATATATCCACATATATAATGAGTAAATATCCTTAAACATGTATATGATTCTCATGTGGTGATAGATGTGTGTTAGTTGATAGTTATAATATTCATATTTTTAATATTATTGATAGATGTTTATTTATTTTATACTCTTACTTCCAACTCATTTAGATGTTAAATTTTTTTTATATTCTTATTCTTCTACTATAGATCATGATATTAGATTTTATGTTATAAAAACCTCATGATAATATGATAGGGTTGGGGGTTCATTGTTCTTTCGTGATATTAATTTCTGATCCAGTGTTGGTGTGGGATTTTAATGATATGAGTTCTGATCTGTTTTATTTCCTAATCGGGATAAATTTTTTTTATTGCATCATGTTGTTGATGAATGTTATCATCATCGTGTCTCATTTATTATGGTCGATGAGAGATCATGTCGGTTTTAGGGAGAGTGGGATCTAGGGTAGGTTTTTGTAGGACCTTCGTGCCTAGATATCGTGGATTAGTTTTCTACTATTGTTTATATTTCTTGATTACATCTCTTTTCTATCTCATTTCTTTTGGCCGATGAAAAACTGTTTCTATTTTATGTATATTAGAATCTAATGTAGTTTTGTTAAGGTCCTTTACGCACAAATCTCATGAATTAGTTGTGTATAATAGTTAATTTTATTGATTACATCTGTTTTTTGTGTATCTTTCAAATTATATTCAATACATTCAGATGTTTTCCTAGATGAATTTTCCAAACCTCCTCTACAAACATAGGTAGTATTGTTTTATTAACATAGGATCATGCATGAATCTAAAATCTATATATTTATTTCATATAGAACAATCTGATCAGAAAGAGCAGCAGATACAGATAGATGATCTAGATGACATGGTTTTATTGTTGTATAGTTCCAGCATATGAATCCCTAGTGCTCTCTATCAATAATGAATAATGATTAAATTGGGTGTGTGTAGAATATAATAAGTTTAACTAGGTAATATTTAAGACAAAATATCCATTTACAATTGTATATGAATTTCTTTATCAATTAAATAGGGAAAAGTGGTCTTTGAAGATTGATATTCAGTTGGGCATTCATTATCTCATGGTTCCAGAGTTCTATATACTAAAAATTGATTTCATAATTGGGTAACAATATAATGAATATCCTATGATTATATTTTTGTTAGGAAACAATATGATATTTTTAATGGATTCAATGAATTATAAATTTTATAGGTATCTCAACACTTATTGGAAGTGTTTTTAGTTAAATTTTCATGAATTAAATTTCCAAAAACGAGCATGAACGCCATTTTAGATTGGTATTATAAATATTTAGGATATTAATTGGTATATATATCAATATAAATAATAATTATAGATCTGATATGTAAAAATCCTAGGTAAAATATTTTTAGAGTATAGATTATCAGCTGATCCTGATAAACTAGAGGTGTTCTTATTTCGGCAATGTCCAATGAATATGAATGAGATATAAATATTTTTTGTTCTAATTAGATACTATCGATTGTTATAAGGGATTTCTATAATATTGTTTCAAATTATATTGATCATATTTAGTGGGGATAAGTTCACATTGGATGCAATGTGTCGGTCTTTTTATGATAATTGGATAAGACATCCGACATCAGATCATATTTTGATCTTACCTAATCCTAGTAAGGGGTATGGGGTTTTCTTTTATTTTTTAGTTCAGAATTGGATTTTGTGCTCACTTATGATTAACTTGTAGGGTATACAACATTTTTAGGATTTGAATACTTATGAATAATTAATCAACTCATCATTTCTAGTGTGGTTCAATTATTCAAGCACATAAGTGTTGTAATAATTCTCTTTTTGGGGAAAATATCAAAGCATTTTATGACCATTATAATTTGAGCTATATCTTCTCTCATAGTTTCATGTATCCTAGATAGAGATGGTGGGTGGAATTCCTTTTGACGTTTGTCTTTGATATATCATACACTGAATGGAGGGGGGGGGGTTCATTACATATTATCTTATTTGGAATGTTCTACCTCCATGTATTTCGGAATTGAATGATGAGTGGAAAAATACATGTTTTATTATCAGTGGAATCTTGATGCTCAGGAAGATCTCTCAAGCATGGTTTTGACCAGTTTTGTATTGTCATTATCTCTCCATGAATCTATTCTATAGAGTTTGGAATATGGAACACCATATATTCTAACAACTGATAAGACACCATCACAATCCACTAAATCAACTCAAACAATCCAACTTATCTCAGAGACAATATCCACTCTTTTCCAAGAGTATGGTAGAACATTACATGATCATAATGGATTCAATCGAGGCATTTAATGGCCTTTTGTGCATATCACCTCATTGTCGGGAGTTGGAGGGTGAGGATTTTTTGTAGGACCCAGTTTTGTTCAGAAGGTGTCTGTGTGGATTCAAGATATATGTTGGATTTATTTCTAAAAATCATTTTATGATGTATTATGAAGACCGTTGAGATAACCCTCTAATGTTTTCTATATGTGGATAGGATTTGTTTAATGTTTTTCTAGGGATAGTTTGTCGTCCTCAAGGAAAATAGTGGATATTGTCTTTGATATAAGTTGGATTATTTGAGGTAATTTAGTCATTTGGGATGGTGTCTTATTAATTTTAATCTTTAAATATTTTAAAATAATTTAATGATTTTTCAATATATCATAGCTCAAAAATTTCATCATGAATCATATCATGTTTTTATTTGGTAGGAGATTGATTTAGAGCTATATATTTCTATTTTTGGGCATCAGTTATTGAAGGTATACTCTAAAATGAAAGTTTTTCATTGGAATAAAATTATATTAGTCATAATGTTATGGAATAATGTATCATATTAACCGAATATTGGGGTAAAATTACATGATGATTTATAATTTTCCTCACCTTTTCACTAGACTACATTGTCTCAAATGAAAAGTCTAAGAAAAAAATAATTATTATGGAGAGTCTATAACATATTGTTACCCTATTTCTAGGTTGTCCTCCCATTTATTATATATCAAATGAATTGAGTGCATCAGGGGATTCCCGAGAATATTTAACTATTATTGAAAAATATGATCTACTATTTGGGGATTTATATTTATATGAATTAACGAAGACCGTGTATAAATGTGTTAATTGATTTGCGGGGTTGTCCAAGTGTATAGATAACTCATTAGTTGTATTTGGGTTTTTTTGTAGGAATTGACATTTTCAATTTTTTGGGTTGTTAAAAATCTTTTGAATGGTTCACACGATGATAACTTTTTTTCTAAACATGTATTGTCAATTATATGCCCATCATGAAAGGAGTGAAAACCATATTGTGGTTACACGACAAGTAATGTTAAATGATTTTATATTAATAAAAATAAATATTTTTTCTAGCATACATGAGCCCCATGGATTATCAAATTATTAACATTGTTACATGACATTTATTTATTGGGTGGTAATCATTTTGATTGTTTTATTAATATTTTTTTTCATTTATTCTTCTACAACCCTCCTTACTATCGACCTAGACCTCTGCTACGATGATTTTGGGAGCCTCCATTAAGTCTGGATTGAATTGTTCATTATTGTATCATCGAGCTAGTTATATTTAATATCAACATGTATGAGTAATTTTATTATTCATTATTGTCATTGATTAGGGGTAGTGTTGATTTTTTGGGAAATTAGGTTGGATAACTCATGGCGATGTTTCTTTTTTGTTCTAGTTAAATTGATTGAATGATCTAATTCTAGAGTCAAATTCCACTAATTGTTGGGCTGTGAAATGTGTGCGTTATTGAGATGTGTGTTAGTTCATCTTCTCATTCAAACCATTCTATTGAATTGGATCAATTATAATAAGAGTATATTGAACATAGAGAATTTTTTTTGTTGTAGCATTCACTTTGTTGGTGGATCCCTTTTTAGTTTTTAGTGACACTGTGTTTGAGGTAGGTGGATCAATATTTTTCTACTGTTTGAAAACATCATGTCCAAAATTATTGATAATAGTAATTTTTTTAAAATGAAATGATATGAGATTACTAATTAAGATTTTGTGTGTGTGTGTTACTAATTTTCTTAGAAAATATGTTTTTCCCAAAGTTGTGGAAAATGGAAATAGGGTTTTCAAAAATATTTAAAATATTTTTACGAAATGGTATTCAAATAATGGATATATGGAAATTATTTGTCGAATTAGTTTTGTAAATAGATAAAATATGATAACATTGATTCTTATGTGGAAGGGAGTGTAATAGGTATCATCCACAATCTATGCCTTTTCTCATGGGACATTCCTCTGCCAAATAAGACAATATTTCTAGGGACTTATTAGAACAATTGGGAGGTTCATTTGGTGGGTGGTTTATCAACTCTTTAGTATCAATTAAAATTTATAGTGGATTTTTGTTTATGAAATTTTCTATATTTGAAATGATTTTATTAGTTATCAAATCCAAGTTTGATCCATGTAATATGTTACATATGCTTCTTCTATTATCTTTTTTTGTTGTAGTTGATTTTATATGATATTTAACAAATTATTTGTTAGTACATGATATCTATTGTGGTATATGGTTATACAATTATTTGAAATTGATTTACCTATTTTATTCCAAAATGTGGAAATACATGAAATTCAAATTTTCATCCATGTTTTTTTATATATAAACTATTAAAATTTTATCATTCCTTTTTTCAATTAATTTTGATAATACATGGAATATTTTTCATAGGATTGAAATCATATATATAAATGATATCTTATGGATTCTATTTTCTCTGTACTTGTATTCCCCATGACCAAGGCAAAGACCCTTAAATGTATTTTGATGTAGGGATTGGATAGTCATTATAGTGAGGCAGTGATGATTTTGGTTAGATGTGTTGGGTAGATGGATTTGAGATGATTTGGGTCTTCCCACACAATCTAATTGAGTAGTTGTTTTTTTTCTATTTTTCGTAGTGGTTTTATGTTTACATGAAAATTTTAAATCTACTTTTTAATATTTTGGTTTTTTCTGTACGTTTTCATTTTTTGAATATATATTTAATTTTTTTGTACTCCTTAAATTTTTAATTTTCCATGTTGTTTATTAGGTGGAAAAAATGATTTCCTATGACATTTTTTATGTGTATGTGCTAGTTGAAAACTCTTGTGGTTCTAGAACGCCCTTCAGGTAAGAGATAGAGCTGGTTGAATACTAGTTTTAGAGGGTATTAGTGTCCGTTCATTTCAATCCACATGAAATATTAAACTGTTAATAATAAGGCCTTATGATATATAAATTTCATTTGATTTAAGACTCATATATTTTTATTCTTATATAAACAATGACTAACTCTGTCAAATTGATTATAACTCTCTTTATCTTTGATAAAAATAATATGTTGGATGCATGATGTGTTGGGTCTCTCTTATCATTATTTTACAAAATATAATTAATATATGATATTATTTTTGGATCACATTATATATATATCAGCTTCAATGTCATTATATATATATATATATATTTAATTTATTCATGAAAATTATTTTTAATGATATTCACTACAAAATTTCATATATTTTTTCACCTTGAAAATCCCAAAGATATCAATATTGACGTATTATATAAATTTGATTGAATTTTATCACCTTTTAATTATATAATTGAATAATCCTTAAATTAATTAACATAGGGTAAAAAATATATCTATTTTTCTGCAATCAATTTCTCCAAAATAACTATAGGAATTTATAACATTCGTATTTTTAGGTAAATATATAGTGTATTTGTTATAGTTGAGGATTCTATTATTCTGTTATTATGGTTTTCATACAATAATTCCATTATTAATCACTATAATTGTTTTCTCAATATCTATACCTCTAGATTAGTATAATACATTAGGGTTGGAAATTATATTTAAATAACTTTGTGTAATTTCGTTCTTATTCATGACTCATAAAAAATCATCTTCATTAACTATCAATTATACATAACAATAATCAAGGCTCGATCAACAGCATAATGAAATAAAAAAAAATATTATTAATATTGAATCACCAGGTATAATATTTTGGAACCATAACTTATAGAACCCAAAACTACAAATTTTTTCCTAAAAATGAATTGAATAGAATGACTTATTAATTTTTAGACAATGTTTTTAGGGAGAATAATAAATATTTACGAAAAAAGGCCTTTTACAAATATCTCTAAATTTATAGTGTAGAAAGATTCTAGAAGACTTATAGAATGAGAATATTTATATTTTTTGAGTCTATTATTATAAATGTATTTAAAACATACATGTGGCTTACAATTGTTTCCCTGACAAATTTTTTGATCAAACAAGTAGGTTTTACTTGAATCTAAATAATTTATACAAGTAATAGTAAAAGTTAAATTTTTTCCTAATGTATTAAGAAATAAAAAATTCCTACAAAATTCGCAATGTATTATGAATATCTATCAACATTATATAAAGTTATCAATGATTTAAATAATTCTTGATATATAATAAATATTTTATATTTCCTTGTGATGTCATTAAAAATATTATATTGTCATAGTAAATGTTCCAATGTATTATGAAATAGATAAATTATTCTAAACATGTAATTAATTATTTATTTTTCATATTATATATATAATTTATATATTCATTATAGTGACCATAATCTTTTAACTATATCATTTCATGATTGTAATAATAATTAAAAATCAGTGTACAAGCCACAGATTGTGAAGTGTACTATCATTGAGGAATATGTACGTAAAACATAAAACATGGGATCAAAACAGTGAATTATTTAATATTATTAAAGAGATCATAAATTTCATTGATCCCTTACATTTGAATATGGTTCCCTAGGGATCAGTTGAATGAAGGGATGCAAGAAAACTCTAGTAAGGAAATATTCATAAGAATAAGGCATTTGAATATGGGTTAGAGATCATGACATAATGATATAAAATGGAATATATAATCATAACATATAATGATGGGATCATATCAACAATAATTCATAGTAATGTGGCCGAAAAATAAATGATTAATTTAGTATTCCTAAAGGCTCTTTGACCATATAAGATTATAAGTCAATGATAACCACAATGATTGTTCTATATGGGCACATGAGTGAAGGCTTAGTGACAAGACCACTGAACATAACATCTAATGAGAAAACATTTTACCCAATATATTAGTGAACTATCTGGGAACACCAATAATAATTTGTACATGAATATAAATTCCATATAAATAATCATACATAATAAATCAAACATAAACATATGGGAACCCATGGATAAAAATGGGTACACATACATGTCATAAAGCATAATGAATCAGTGTATCATAAAAGTGTCCATGAGATAAAGGAATTAAAATATACAAGTACATTAATAAGGTTAAATAGTAATATATCATGGCATGTGATGTAAAGTTGATATGACATCATGTATTAACTGTATTTAAGAAGATTTTAGCATTAAATCATATTAATGTAGTTTTAAGGAAGACACTAAAGTGAAATAATAATAAAAAAGGACTAATGTTTTATATAAAACTAGAAGTGATACATACATTTTTTCATAATAAAAAGACTGATTTTATATAAAATGGTGGCTTTAAACAAATAGTATAGATAACTAGAAATTGTGTAAAAAAATTTGGGTACCCCCCTTAAAATGAGTTTTCTTTTTTGGAAGTATCAAGGAGGGAATCACTTTAATTCATGTATATCCCCAAAAGTGAAGAGGGATATATAATTAAATATGAAATTATAGCTTATTAAAATTATTTATATTATTTAAATAAAATTCAATTACATCATCTTTTGGGTAAAATGAAATATAATGAAATCCAAAGGAATAAATGTGGTTCATATAGAATCCCTTATAGAATATCAGCATGGAATCAGTTGTACATAGGAGGTATTATTGAGAGATAAATGGATATATCATATTATATACATAATGGGGGATGTATGGGGAAGGTGAAATGTCATACCCAGTTATTATATATTATACGTAAAATAGAATATCATATAGTTGATTCATGAATTAATGTGAAAAAGATAGGATCACTTACATATAGTTTGATGGTGTTCTCGCCATTTAATTAATTACATGAGTAATACATTTGGATTCAATATTTAATAATAATAGAACCTATTATTCATTTAAAAAATTTATTTCAACCTTTTTTATGTTATTCGTAACCTTTTTTATTGGTTATGAGTTTCAATTTCATTGATTGGGTTAGTTTGTTTCTTGTTTGGTCTACCTATATACATGAATGAATAAACATTTATAATGAGATTTTATTTCTAGAATTGATGTTATATGACATTAGTGAACATCAATAGGTTTACGTGATGTTAAATTTAATATTCTTATTTGATGTGAATCTGAATCATTATATAATTGTTTAGTGATAAAATCATTGATTAATGTGGTGATTTTTTCCACAATAAACAAGTTTTGAATTATTATTCTACATCATGAATTAATAAGGATTATAGAATATTAAATAAGATAATATTCATATATCATGATTTGGTTATACTGTTAAAATGGTTGTATGACCATTCTTGAATATGGTAATCAAATTGAGATCATGTCATCCATGAATGTTAAAGATCAATACATCATGAACGGTATATTCATTCAAGAATAAATGGTGGTGTGGGAGAGATTATGATAAAATATACCACTAACAGAATATAATTCTAGTATATTTATTTTACTGGAGTTATCATACCATTTGGGTGATGGTAGGTGAGTGAAGAAACAGGAAAATAAAAGAACATGAATGAAAATAAACGAATCAAAAAGAGGAAATTAACTCTTGAGATTGTATCCTTAACAACCCCTTAAAGGGATAGGATTTTTCATTTTGAAGAGACCAATGTATATTGGATGTGGGGGAGGATATTGGGGAGTTATTTGGAAAGAACATAAGCAAGCCACATTGCTTTAAATGAGTGAATAAAAGAGGGTAGTGTGGGTGGTTTTAAAAGTGGATGGGATGACTAAATTTTTAATATTTAATTCATTATATAATTATATTGTGCAAGAAAAGAAATTGTGTTGGATTATTGTGACAAATAAAATAACAATATGTAAATTTATGTTCAAATCAATTTCCTTTTACCTCATCCAAGACTCATGACTGATGGATGAATTCAGGTTTAAGCATGTTTAGTGAATTATCAAATTTTAATATTATTTAAGAATTTATGTATTTTAAAAAATTTTGAAAAATTCCCCCAGCCATTTATTGACATGTAGAATCCAAAAATAAAATCCAATTCTAAAAAATAATGTTTTATGTTTGATTAATTCAATTTTTGAATAAAATATAAATTTATTCTTAAAAAAAACATTAAAACTATAACTCCTTTTATAACACCTTAAATAACTAATCATGGTCCCATACAATTATTTTATATCTACAATAAAATTAAATAATAATTTATTATTACATTTTATCAAAATAATTTTCAATTTAAAATTATTAAACTAATCATAAAAATTTAATTAAAATCTTTATGACATAAATAAATAAGAATTCTTATACTATGATCATTTTTCACTAATAAGACATTTAAATTGTATGTGTATATTAATGGGTGATGTTTATATTTTTTGGGCCAATTTATTATTCCTTACTAATCATTAATATTCATTACTATTCATAAAGGTATTTTACTATACACAAGAGTATGTTACAATTTATCCAAAACAATTTTGATTCTATAAAACTCTAAATATATTACTTAACGCAATCGTGTATGTCATATTTTGGAAATTCAAAACATTGAAGTGACAATATTATGTTTAATTGTCAAATTTTACATAGTAGTTCATTGTGTTGTGATTTCATGTGATTATATTACATAATTATACACATGGAATTCAATGGATAAACACATTGTATCGTTACATAATTAATCCTTGTGATATTGTTCCCTCATAATTTTATTTCACATTCTAAGCCATAAATTGGTGAATGTACTTTTCATTCATTACATCCTCTAGTTCCAATGTTTCTTTCTTCATAAAAAATTGTTTCATTATAGTACATGTACCAAGTGAGTAGTCTTGTTACGTGGAACATTATCTCAACGATCCAAGATCATTAATGGATGCTCCTAGTTGGAAAGATCATTCTACAACTCTACAACCTTTGATGAGAGTGCATGTGAAGGGTATGGTATGTATTTCCATCAGAGTGTTACATAAAATCAATCTTGTATATTGGAAATGGTAGGTGGAAGTGCCAGTAGATAAGCCACAACCCTTTCCTCATCAGTAATACAGAAGGGGCCGATGAACATGGTACTTAATGTTCATTTCCTGCCAAACCTCATTATCTTCTTGTATTGAAATATGCGTAGAAATACAATGTCCCCAATTTTAACTCCATGTCCATTTATGATTATCTTCATAACTAATCTGTTGACATTGGGCTTCCATGATGTGATTTTGAATGGTTTTCACATTTTTTACCATTTTTTGACCATTTCATGTCCCAGCAGCTTATTCTCATCATCTTCATCCCAACATGTCAGTGTTCTATAACTTTTCCTTTAAAGGGTACTATATTGTTCCATTTGGTTGCTTGAGTAAAAAATATTTTAGGAAAATTACACAAGAGGAGGATCTTGGTACCATCCTCCTTTGATTTCCATAGAAAAAGTTCTCAACATATCTTCTTGTTTCTGAATAGTTCACTCCAATTTATCATCACATAGATAATGATAGGTCGTACTAAATATCAGTTCAGTACTTTGGGAATTTTGGAGACTTTTCCATAATTTTTAGGTGAAGCTTGGATCTCAGTCATATTCAATATATAGTGGTAATCTATTTATGCTTTCCACCTATTTGATATCGATCTGCACAAGTTAATCCAATGAGAAGTCCTCTCGAATCATGATAAAGTGAGTTGTCTTTTTATGGTTTTCCACAATGAACCATATAGAATTATTTAATATGGTTTTCTATAGATGTCCAGTGATAACATCCATGGTGATGTTCTCCAACATTCATGTTGGTATGGGTAGTGGTTTCATCATTCCTATCAACTTATATATATAATAAATTAATTAATGATATAATAGGTGCATTGATGTACACACAAAAATCCCATCCATCATATTATCTAACAAAAAGTTCTCTCAGAGATCTTGATTTATATTTATTCTCCCTAGCTGGATATATAAGTTTCTACTGTGTAAATCATTCATAAGATTCTTATTAATATCCGGATTGGATTGTACACATAATCGTGATCTAAATATTACAACTCCTCCCTCATCGAACAAGAACACCGAGAAATTACCATTTATGATAGCTTCCACCCTTTTCCAAATATCCACATATTTTTTCTGAGACACTATTATTTTCTCCATGAGGTATGGTTGAGAAATAATTTGAGAAATGATTGGTGATGTTCCGCCCTTAACTATTAATATGTCCATTCTCTGAAAATAAATGGAGAGTGTATCCTTTTCAATTCCCATCATTGATAATGTTTCCAAATCTTTTATACTTAGAGCATTTTCCACATTTCTTCCTTACTGGGATGGATGTGTATTGATAATTAATAATCCTTGTTGAGAACTATCCATCTTCACTAGCACATATTATACACATTTTTTGTGAATATTTATTTGAGAATTTTATTATCAATATATATCAGACACTTCTCCACATAGAAATAATGCCGTCAAATTTTCAACCCAAAGATCACTACCCCCAACTTCAGATCATGCGTAGGATTTATTTTCTAATGTATTTAAAATTCCTTATGGCATAGGATATCACTTTATCATTTTTCATCAACAAAAAGCCTTCACCATTTTGTGAATCATCAATATACACCACAAAGAGATCTCCACATTTTGGGAGTGTGAGCACTGGCACAGTGATTAGCCTTTTTTCAACTCCTAAAACCATTCTTCACATTCTAGAGTACAGAAAAACCATACTTTTTTTGTATAATCATGGTCATTGGGTTTTAAAATCATGAATTGTTCTTCCGAAATCATTGATAATACCCATCTAGACATAGAATTCTTCGGATTTATGTTATAGATGTTTGTATGGTCTACTATTCAATCACCATTGTCATCTAAGGTTTTATATATATCCTTTTCCTAGTGATAACATGCCCCATGAATGATACATCCTCCATCCAGAACTCACATTTTCTATACATAGCATACATCTTCTCCCATCTTCATATCTTTTACACAGTATTCAAATTCTCCACATGTTCTACTTTTCACATGGATTATATCAATATATTCTTGATAGAGACTACCGAAAATTGATCAAAGAGATCCCTAAAGACTATATTCATTATATCTATGAAAATTGATGGATAATTAGTGAGGGAAAATGGAATTAATATGAAATATTAATTTTTATACATGTGTTAAATGGAAGTCCTGGGAATACCTTCATTCCACACCATTAATTAGAGATATCCCAATCGAATGTCAGCCATTAAAAAATAACTATCCCCATGAAGCTGATCAATGTGGTCATCTATATGTGGTAGGTGATACTTGTTCTTTATATTTATTTTATTGTACTAATGATAATAAATACAGATGAACATTAATCCATTATTAATATTGATGAATAGGACTATCACACCCCACAGTGAAGCCCTCAAGCATATAAAACCCTTCTCCAGATTCTTCTATAACAGATTCTTCAACTCATTATACTCTATGGTGGCCTGTCAATATGGTTTCATCGATATATTAAGTGATCCATGATTTTTTAAATTTAGATTTCAACCTCTCTTTTAGGAGGAATCCCAAGAAACTATTCAGTAAAAAAAATTGTGTTTTCCCTCACAATGGGAATGATATAAAGAATTATTGTCTACTTTTGTTTCAATCATTTGATCTATACAAGTTTTCTCATAATGAATTAATATAGACACATGAGAATCAGATTCTAAAAGTGAATCTTCGTCCTCCTTAAAATTTTAATTAATTATAGGATGCATTGGGATGTGATGATTGATCACCCTTTCCTGACAGTTGATGTTGGATTTGTATAATGATATCCAGTCCCTTCCAATGATAGAGATGAAATCTTCTAAAAGAATTATAAAAATATTTTTTGGGAGGTTCAATCCCAAAAAGTTAACCAGAGAGGAGTTATAAACCATGGATTAAAAAATTTCCCCATTTTTTCTCATAGAAAACATCACCTCTAAATTTTTATGTGGTGTATTAAATGACTTACAAATCTTGTAAGATGTGAATGAATGTGTTGGACTACAATAAAATTGTAGGTTTACAATTCTAGAATGAATAACTGATGTACATGTCACCACATCATTTTCTCGCACCACCTCAGCAGTTGTGATAGGCTAAGCCCTTAATTATTGCATTGCTGTTTTTATTAACATCTATAACCCCCGTCTTAGGGAAATTGTCCCCATGATTCCCATTTTCCATGATGTTGTAACACAGAACTCTAATTTTAGTGTTGATCTTAACCTTCATTTTTTCTTCCAAATTAGTGTTATTCATCCTATACCATCGACGGTTTATAGGTAGATGTCCCAAATTTCCACATTTGGGAAAATTCCTAGTTCCCTTTAGAAAGATGCCAGGAATATTCTTCAAAAAATACATACATGTGTGATGATTCATATACTTCCAATCATGGAATTTATAAATGTGTCCCCCCAAATGAGATTCCATCATCTTAGTCTTGTCGATGGGCCCATGATACCACTGTAAGTATTTTATTACCATTTCAACCTTGGGGGAACAACATGAAATATCATCATAGATGTCGAACTCTCGAATTGCCCACAATTTTTGTAGACTCATATACAGTTTTCTAAATAAGTGATTCACCTTGCCTTTGGTGTTCATGACAATGTTAGTGGTATTCCATGCAAAAATTGTAGTGTTTTCTTTATACACCCTGAGTGACTCATCTTCATTTTTCTTAAGTTCTAGGAACTATCTTTCAATAATAATATGGTAGGATTAGGAAAAATATTTTTTAAAAAAATTATATTAAATTATTCCCATTCCATTGAATCAAATTCCACTGGGGGATTCATACACATGATCAGTGTCTACCACTGATCAGCTTACCCATCAAAACTATAGACCACCCGTATGACATTCTTTTCTTCTGAGAACTATATGATAGAGAATATATTATTAATGGATCTAATTCTAATATTACACGAGAATAGTATCAGATAATCTAATAAACAATAGATGTAGTTTCTACATGAAGGATTCCACAAAAATATTCTATTTATTTTGAGGAGGAAGGTGTTACACATGATTCATGTTATAATTCATAACTTGAGTGAGCTAGGAATGTATCTTCATGTTGTTTTGGGAACCTATTCACATCATATTAGGAATATCAGTTAGAAAATATTCACATTCAAATTAAAATTGATTTTTCGAGTTGGTTCTTCTATTTACATATATTCGTAAAGAAAAGGAACATACAATTAGTGGGCTTGCATAATTATATTTTGAGCATAAAAAAGGATAATTTAATCCTAATATGATAAACATGTAAAGGAGAAGTATAAAATTACTTGTGATTACATGTGTTCTAATATATTTTATCCATGATCTATTTCATAGATTATATTCATATGGGATAATTTTTATTCCCTTAAAAATGGTTTGTATTATGTTTTTGAGTTTACACTAGTATATCCCCCAAGAGTGTCAATCCAAGCATGCAGTATGGCTCGTTTTCATGCACCACATCCAGTTCAAGTCTAGATAAATGCATAGTTTTTGGGTTTTACCGCTAGATACATCTATGAAATTGCCACCTATACCTATTTATATCCGGACATGGATTTATTTTCTATATAAACTACTTACTCTATACTGAACTAAATATAGGGTTGATTTCATACACATAGTATCTTCCTTGTGTTTTATAATAATTTTACCTATTCCTAATATCCAAAAATAACACTACCAAACTCTGATACCAACTATAGATAACCTAGACTTTTACACATCGCATTACATGATTATAAGCATAATATTAAACCAATGTACAATCCATGGATCGTGATGTATAGTGAATATGAAAACTAGATACATTAAACAACAAAAATGGGTCTAAAATCATTCATTATTTAATCTTCAAAAAGACATCCTAACATTATTTTAACCCTAACATCTATATAGGGTTCCCTTGGGATCAACTGAATGAAGGGATGAGATAAAATCCTAGTAGGGAAATAGACAAAAGAATACAGTTTTAGAACAAGGGTTAGAGATCATGACATAGTGGTTAACAATGGATTACATAATCATAACATATAAACATGGGATCATATATACATGAATTCATAGTAATGATGCAGCAATATATATCATTATTTTAGCATGATTCAATGTTCGTTGCACATAGAAGAACACAAGTCAAGGTTAATCTCCAACTTCGTTGCACCTGGTAGCATGAGTCATGGATAAGTGCACAAAATGTTGCACATAACATCTGATTAGACTAGACATTACCCAATTTAATGGATCAATATCTGAAAATACCAATCATAACATGTTCAGGAATTTTCCTACCACATAAATAATCATACATAATCAATCATACATAAACATAACAGAACCAATGGGGACAAATGGGTATCACATTCAAGTCATAAAGCACAATGTATGCATTTATCAAAAAAGTATCCATAAGAGAAAATAATTAAAACATTCGTTGACATTAATCTAGTAAAATGGGAATATATATCATGTAATGTGATGTAAAAAATATTTGGCAGCATTTTAGAAGCGTATTTAGGTTATTCATAACATTAAAACATTTTAAGGTAGTTTTAAAGAAAATACTAAAGTTATTTTAAGATCAATAATAGAAAAATAATTTATATTCAACCAGAAGTTATACATAACATTTTTAATAATAACATGACTGATTTTATAACTAAAATGGTGGAATTAAATAAATGGTAGAGTACACATGAAAATGGGTAAATTGTTTTTGGAAATTTCCTAAAAACGATTTTTCTAATTGGGATGTATCGAGGAGGTAATCACATAAAAGAAATTATATCCATGAAAAATAATGAATTATGGATCATAAATCATGATTTTGAAACATATATAATCTATGTAGAAGATTTACATGAACGGTAAATTCAACTTCATTTGGGTTAAATTTTTTTTACAGAAACCCGAATGAATAAATGAGTTTTGGGTAGAATCCCTTAAAAAATATCGGCATGGCATCAAGTGTACGTGGGATGACATAATGAGATAGAAATGGATTTATCATTTTTAAACATAATTTGGTATTTTTTGGGATGTTTTGAAGTCATATCCCATCATTAGGAAGTATAGGTAAAATATAATAACATAGAGGAAATTCTTGAATAAATGTGAGAAAAATGGGATCCATTACAATAAAACTAATGGTTTTATCACAATAATATTAATTACCTGATTAATAAATTTTTTTATTAATAAATAATTCCATAACTTATTTTACTGGTAAAATATTCAGTATATCCTTTTTTAGTTCATTCATATGCTTTTTGATTTGTTATGAGGTTCAATTTCATTGTTTGGTCTCGTTGGATTCATGTTCGGCTTATATATATACATGAAAAGATAAACATGTGTGCTGAGATTGGTTGTCCAAAATTGATGTTATATGAAAATAGTGAAAACAAATACCCTTACAATGTTTTAAATTTATTTTTATCACTTGGAGTAAAGGTGAGTCATTATATAAATCATTAATGAAATTTTCTAGGTTTAATGTGGCGATTTTGCTCACAATTTCCTTGTTTTGTATTATTAGATTACATAACGAATTTATAATGATTTAAGAACATTAAATAAGATAAAATGCATATTTTATGGTTTATTTCAACTACTAAAATTATTTTATTATCATTCTAGAAGATGGAAATGAAAAATGAAAACAATCCATCCCTGAATGTGATAGATAAACACATCTCGAAGGGTATTTTCATTAATAGTATAAAAATAGGGGGAGGGAGAGATTATGATAAACTAACCCATTAGAAAAACATAATTCAAATAAATTTATTTTACTTGATTTATCATTCCATTTATTTAATGGATGTGATGTAAAAAACTGAAAAGAAAAGAACATGAATGAAAATAAAAGAATCATAAAAATAATTTATCTCTTGAGTTTATCTCTGTTGAGATCCTCTTAAGAGGAAAGGATTTCATCTTTTAAGGATACCATGGGCTGTTGAACATGGAGAAAATCCTGGGGATTGATTTGTGTAGAACATACGAAACATACAAGGCTTGATAGTAAGAAAATGTGGGAGAGTGGGTGGTTTTTATAGTGGATGAGAGGATTGAATTTTGAATATTTAATTCATTATTTACATTTGGTGATCTAGACAAGGAATGGGGTTTGATAATTGTAACAAAAAAAGTAATAAGTGAATGTGAGTATTAACTAATGTCCAGTTACATTATCCATGACTCGATAATGATGCGAAAATTCATGTTTTAGCATTTATTTTGAAATATTGCATTTTACTATTAAAAAAATTCATGTATTTTTTAAAAATCCAAAAAATTCACCCTAGAAATTTTCTGATGTGTAGAATAAAAAAATTAACTCCATTTTTCAAAAATAATATTCTAAATATTAATAACTATTTTTTTTTAAAAAAACTCATAATTTATTCTAAATATAAACATTAAAACTATAACTCATTTTATAACACCTTGAAAAATAAATCAATATCCAATAAAATTTTATTATAACTAAAAAACTATCAAATAATAATTTGTCATTATATTTTACAGAATAAATTTTATATTTAAATTATTAAATTAATCATATTATTGTAATTAAAATACTTATGGATTATGAAAAATGCAATATTTATTCGATGATCATTTTTCATATATAAGATGTCTAAATTGTATTTATACATTCGTGGGTGATGTTATTAGTTTTTATTCAAACTTATTATTCTTTATTAATCATTACTATTCATAAGTGTTTGTTAATATTCAAAAGGGTAAGTTACTAATAAAAAAAATTATTCTATCGGACTCTTTGTATCTTAGTGAATACAACCGTGTATGTCTGATAATTTAAATTTAAAAAATAGAAGTGACAATATTATGTTTCGACCACACATAGTACATTGTAGTTCGTTGTTTTTTGCTTTCATGTGATTAAATGATATAATTATAAGAAATTAATTACATTGATAAAACATCGGGTTGTTACATTCCTTTAATAATGAAATACACTTTTTCAATTTACCCCCATTCACCTCCAACCATATAAGTACTCGGCCTTAAAACATTACATAATCATGAATAAAATAAATCATTCACATTGAGGATCTTTTGACATTTAGTGTTTTAGAGAATTAGGACATAACTATTACATCTCAAAAGATTAAAAAGTAGACACATCTACTCAGTTTCCATTTTTTTACAAAATAAAAACTCTTGAACAAAAGATTCATGTCTAGTTCAATGTTTTAGAGAGCATGACATTTCCTTGATCCCATCCTTGACCCTATTCCACTTTATGTCCTGAGAAAAACATTTAAAAAACTTGGGATGAGCATAAAAATCTCAGTAAGGGTTACAAAACAAGGAAATAAAACATTAGTCCATGTATACATAAGAATAAATGAAATAATACTTTACTCATAAAACATAACCTCTTGGAAATACCTCTTTAAATCATATGGTTTATGAATAACTCATAGAAATTAAAAGACATAAAGGTAAATTGAGGCATTTATAACATTATTTCGTAGGGAGTAACCCTCTTGGTTACGTTTGGAATACCCATCACAGTATATTCCATAAATATCTTCTAAAAAATCGTATTGTTTAACTCCTTCGCGTTACCCAATGAATTGGAGATCTATCATGGGCTCACCTGCCCTAGGTTTATCACAGAACACACCAGTATTCGTAACAATGCCCATGAACCACTACATAATCATAACACATAACTTAAGCATAAATGAAAGATACCATTCCAACATTGAAATAACAATATAACAATTTAAGGTATTGAAAAAATAAATCCATTCTAAAAACCCATTTTCAATACCAAAATACCTAAAATGTGTACATGGTTTTTTTTAAAACATTACGACTTGTTAACGAAGCCATAGATCCAATAATACTCACAGTGGCAGAAAAGGTCGTTTTTACCACTTACATTAAAAAAAGAAACATTCATTTTTGTCGTTTAGTAAAATGCTTCATAGAGAAAATATTCCCTTTGAATGAAATGAAAAGTCAAAAGGGGTTTATACACCATATAAAACAATGTTGTGTATAAAAAAATATACCTCAATGAAAGGATATTGAGACAAAGTCTTGTAAAAAGTCGGTATACTTAGATTAAGGATAAATCAATTACATACTTATGTGTGAAAAAAACCCAATATAAGTGGATATTAAGTGTAAAACAATCCGAGGCATTGACACATATTCATATAATGACATATTCATAGAGTAAAAGTTTAACCCAATGAATTGAAATTGTGTTAAGATGTTCCCTTGCAAAAATTTGACAGTCTTACGATGTCATTTTATAATTCAGAAAATGAGTTGATGAGAGAAAAAAAGTTATCTCATCACTTTGACATAAAATTTATATCAATAAGGATATAGAAGAACAAATACCAACATAATAATCTGTATATTAAACGACAAAACAAAATATGTATTTTAAAAGTAGGAGGGTGAATGGTTCCCTTACCGAATTGGGTAACTTCTGAAATGTACACCACATGAAAGAAGGGTCATACAATGAAGATGTAAATACCCAAAAATTATATTATATTACAAAAATAATACAATAATGGAAATTACATACACCACACAATAGGAAATAGTGGAAAATGTAGCATTAATCTCACGGGAACAAAAATTAAGATAGAAACTTCATACCTCCTGGTAATGAATCGAGTTATATGGAAAAAAGATAATAAGAACAAAATGAATCATAAAATACCATGAATATAATGATAATATATATATCAAAATAAAATACACAATACACCACATGAAATAAATAAGTGTTGAACAATAGAAATCTCTCGAAATTATAAGTTAGATAAGAAACCCCTTATGAAAATTCTGCAGCCTAACGATGCCACTTAAAACATCATAAAATGAATTGATGAGGGAAAGAGGGGATCTCTCACAATCTGAACATTAAAATGATAGTAGGATGAATATAAAAGAACATACCAACATAAGAACAAGGAGCTTAAAATAAATGACAGAAACAAGAATACAAGAAAATAAAGAGAGAGGTAGGATCCCTTACCTCAAGTCTGATTTGTCTTGTTCATTTCATCATATTCCTGAATAATAAAAAAATTTCAATTTATAATTTCATGAGTTACTCCTTTAATGTTTATTATTAAATTCATATCACATATTATAATGTTATAATAATAAGTTAATTATCTTAGTTCATATCAGACGTTTTTATCAATGTTTGGTACATGAGTCAAAAATGAACATGTTTGAAAAGAATTGTCCTTGTGATTATAAGTACATTATCTACAAAATAGTATTAATGAGTTAAATATAATAGATATAAAGTGTATAATCATTATATAATATTATATAAAATTTGTAGATAAAAAATGAAATGCACCATTCAATGAGACGGTATGTCGTATGTACGCATGAACGCTACATTCATTACTTTGTCATATTAATGGATATAAAACAAAATGAGAGATACATATATTATAATTAAAGAATTACATTCATAAAATAGATTTAATATTTGTCATATATATATTATATATATGTACTTATAATAGTACATAACATTTGGAGATATGAAATGAAATGCACCGTTCATGGAGACGGTAAGCTGTACGTACTCATGAATGCTACTTTGATTTCTATTTCATACATTAATGGAATGAAAACATAATGATAAATTTTTATATCATTATTACAGTATAATATCATATATAATATCATTAACTCTATCATTTATATATCCCACATATGGAACTAACGATTTAAATCACTTTGAGGGTGCGGTAGTCCGCACTTCCTAAAACGAAATTATCGCGTTTACAAATTATGGAAACCATAATGGTATGGCATAAATGAAAAATAAAAAAGAATAAGGAAAACATAAACATAATATATATCATATATAAATTCAGAGACATATTAATGGCCACCATGAGAGGTGTTAAAAGAAAATTGAACACTCATCGTTTCGTGAGGCTGTAATTCGCCACCCATAGAAAAAGTATGTTCTTTAACCATTAGATGGAGGTGTGTGTAGGTGTAGCTCAAATAATTCTCATAACAAAATAAAATTATATTGAAGAAACTATTTTTGTAACAAATAAAAGGAATAAAAACAGTTTAGGAGGTTGGAGAAGCAAAATAAAACAAAAGAACATAAGAGAAGACATTACCTTTAAATCAGGTAACTCCTCTTGGGTTGAACCAAAAGGGTTTCTTGAAGATATTTCTGCCTAATGTAAGGCTTCTAGGATAAATAGAGGGATCTAAGAAGATTATTTTAGTAGAGGATGGATGATCCAAAGCTCTTTATAAGTGTGAGAATTTGGTTGGAAGTGGGGTCTTTTTATAAGGGAGAGGATGGGCTCTTTGGGAAATCGTGAAACTATTATTTTATTATAAAATGACATTCGGTTTCTAAAGATCTAAAATCCATTAATGTTGATTATAAGTTGTCCCATTTTCAAAATAAAATCTTCCAATATGTATTGGACAGGTTATGGATATTTTTTTAAACTTTACCTACTTATTTATTTGATTTATTCATTAATGACGTAAACACTGCATCATCATTGTGTTATAAATAATTTTATTTATTTCATGTCTAAAAATTATAAAAAAATTACCATGTTGTAGGAAATGTTTTTATCTTTATAATGAAAATTTCTAGTTGAAAGGATAACTTGTATAACCACTTGTAAATATTTTATTTGTTTTACAATACATGTTTGTGACATTTTTATTTTTTACTTTAAATAAAAGGAATTAATGTCATTGTCTTACCAGAGTGGTTCCATGGGGTCCCACAAAATGACCTATGGATTTTCTTGGTTGGAAAGGATTCATCCAATAAATTTAGGACCTGTGTGAAGATATTTTAATAATTTTATAATATCATTTTTACCTTAAATTACCCTAAATACATTTAATCACAGTAAACAAAACTCAAAAGTTACTGTTCACCAAGAAATTATTTTCATCCCATTGAACAAAATTTTACTTAATAATGACAAAAATTTATGTCAGATTTTCTAAATTCAATTCACATAAGTGGTAAAGTTTCGTTTAACAAAAAATTCAGTTTTTTAACTACCACTAAGTGGTTTCACTATTCATCATAAAATGAAGTTTTTCAGAAAAATAAAAAAAATTCACCCTAAGATATATTTGATTTTCCAAATTCAAAAATGATATCCATTTTACCAAATTCATAACATAGATTTTTTATTAATTAATTTTTAAATTATTTCTCACTATCAAAAAAATAGCGTATTTTTAAGAAACCATATCTATCAAAATATTGACACTTGTTTATGTCCAATTTCAAATTGAAATTAATTCCAATTACCACTGTTGGATTAAATGGTAAAAATATATTTTAATTACACTTTAAAATAAATTTAAAAGTTGATCTATCCATATAAATAAATTAGACTAAAATGAGGTTTTGATTTAAAATACAACATTTTCAATATTCATTAAAAAATGAATATATAATCATTTTTTAGTTAGTTTTGTTAATTCCCTCTATTACAACGGCTAGGCGTTATCTACAATTTTTAAAAAAATATTATTATATTATTAGTGTGCAACGTAAGATTTCAAAGAAACTATTTCTTGTGTAATGGATATTCCATCAAACATAGCATCCTATTTAAAGAAAAATTAATATTTAATTCAAAAATATTAATAAATATGAAAATGTAATATTCATTATTTACCTGGGATGTTACATACTTCCCCCCTTCCCATTTGGGAATTAAGTCCTCACTATTTTAAAATTGGGCTTCGAAAATTCATTGAAATCCCCACATCGGAAAAAGAGTCAATAAAACTATCCATTTAAAAGAATGAAAGAAAAGTAAAAAGGTCCCCCAAGATAGAAGCTAATAGGGTTCCATGAAAACAAGGATGTGGAGGAGAAAATAAATGGTCAAGTTCTGATGGAGAGGGATAGAAAACATATCTAGGAAAAGTTAACCTCCAAAAAAATCACAAACATGTGATAGGTTAAACGGTATTTGATTCCCCATTAGGAAATGTTAACAGACAATTTTTTTGTTTTACATTAACTTTTATTGAGGAATTTATTTATGTGCTTCACTAAAACATAATGAAACATACTTACTTGTCATGTAGACTTTCAACTTTTACTATATTTCTAATACAAACACATATTTTCTCAAATGATGAGTATCCGGGATGATTTGTTCACATTAAGAGCGCTAAAATCAACTTATAGAGAATCACCTAATTCAAAAAAGAGAACTATATATTTCCCATGTATTTAGACCATAAAGAAACCCAAAATTGTTAGGACAAGATCAGATAATCCCCAAAAGGATAATCCTTTATAAAAATAAAAGCTACTCTTAATCTCCTTAATTTGTTAAACATTACACAAAGTTCAACAAAGACCATTCGATAAACAATTTTCCATAAAATTATTCAATGTAATCAAAACTAAGATTGAAACCCAAATCATCGAAGGATTTAATCACACAGTCTTCCATGATAAATATTAACATTTATCTCCAAATAACATCAGTTGCTCTTAAAGTCTCATATTGAAAAATAATTAACATAATCAAATATCCCCCATGATAGGTTAATAATTTCAATAGATAACCCAAAATCATCTTATTCCTAATTCATAAGTCCATCTAACTAAAAATAATTAGTCATTCTATCTAGGGAAATCACGTAGTCTAGTGGTAGGTGATAAATACTACTCACAATATGGTTGTGGGTTCTATTCGCGCAGATTTTTCCGACGCGATGGTTTGTCACACGGTCTGCGTGTTGTCCATTATCCAAAACAATATAATTCTTAATCCATTCCCCAAAAGGATATAAAATCTTCAAAAATAACCATAACATAATTTAACCTCAAGTTTATCTCATTCCTTTCATTTTCCTTCATAACATATAGTAACCCATAATTACCTCAACAGTAAGGATCATATAAACTATAATGGTTACCTTTATAATTATTAGCTGTAATTCCACATCGATTTGGTTCTCTCGTACATGATGCATTGGATAACTCACCAAGGATAAAGTGGTTTATCACGACTCCTGATAGTTGGTTTAGAATAACCACAAAACTTCTCAATAAATTTCCCATTTCATCCATTCTCATAATCAGAGAACCACCATAGTTTCCTCCAAATCCACTGTCACATTGGTGCCTGATAGATCCATCCATTTAATAAAACCAAAAATGTCAGTGTGAGTACATCAAAAAAATCATCATGTAAAAATGAGGAAGATAAACACTAAGATATACATATCCAAGTTATCTTAAACTCATTCCAACATTCAAAAATATCAATGACTACATATAATATACTAACCATTTTGGTTATACACAACTAGTCTCTTATGCTTAATGAAAACTCTAAACCTTAAAGATATCTAAACTAAACTCTGATACTAACTATAAGGACCCGACCTTAAAACATTACATAATATAGAATTAAATTAATAATTCAAATTGAGGATATTTTTTGGTTTACAGTTTTAGAGAATTAAGACATAACTATTACATCTCAAAAGATTACAAAGTAGACACATCTACTCAGTTTCCATTTTTCACAAAATAAACACTCTTGAGAAAGTGAGCCTTGTCTAGTTCCATGTTTTAGACAGTATGAAATTTCATTTATCTCAACCATGTCCCTATTCTATTTAATGTCCTGTGAAAAACATTTCAGAAAATAGGTATGAGCATAAAAATCTCAAAAAGGGTTATAAAACACGGAAATAAAAAATTAGTCTTTGTATACATAAGAATCAATGAAATCATACTTCATTAATTAAACATAAGCACTTGAACATACCTCTTGAAATCATAATGTTTATGAATAACTCAATGAAATCATAAAACATAAAGGTATCTTGAGGCATTCATAACATTTTTTGTAGGGAGTAACCCTCATGGTTACGTTTGGAATACCCATCACATTATATTCCCTAAATCTCATCATAGAAACCTTAGAGATTAACCCCGTAGTGTTACCCAATACATTAGAGAGTTATCACGTGCTCCCCAGCCCTAGGTTTCTCCTAGAACCACCCGTATTTGTAACAATTCCCAAGAACCACAACATAATCATAACACATAACTTAAGCATTATGGAAAGATAACATTCCCACATTGTAATAGGAATATAACATTTTAAGGTGGGGAAATAATAAATCCATTGAAAAAAACCATTTTAAACACGAAAATACATAAATTAGAGTATATGGTGTTTATTTTTCTTTTGAAAACATTACGGCTTGTTAAGGAATCCATAGATGTAATAATACTAGTGGCGGAGGAAAAGGTCTTTGTCACCTCTTACATTAAAAAAATAAACATTCCTTTTTTTCATTTAGTAAAATGCTTCGTAGAGAAAAGATTCCATTTTAATGAAATGAAAAGTCAAAAGGGGTTTATAGACCGTATAAAAGAAAGTTGTGTATAAAACTAAATATACCTCAATGATAGGGGATTGAGACAAAGTCTCGTACAATGTCGTTATCCTTAGATTAAGGATAATTAAATTAAATACTAACGCATGAAAAATACAAATACAGCCAATATAAGAAGATATTAAGTGTAAAATAATCAGATAAAATCAAAAATATTCATAGAAAGACATATTAATTTAGAACTAGTTTAACCCAAATAATTGATATTGAGTTAAGAAGTTCCCTTGCAAAAATTCGACAGCCTAACGGCGTGACATTAAAATTAAGAAAATGAGTAGATGAGAGAGAAAATTGTATCTCATCACTTGAACATAAAATTATCATTAATAAGGATATATAAGAACACATCACAATATATAATATGTAAATTAAAAGACATAACAAAATAAGTATTTTAAAAAATAGAAGGGTGAATGGTTTCCTTACCGAATTGGGTAGCTTCCAAAACGTACACGCCATGAATGAAGGGTCATACAATGTAGATGTAAATAACCATTAATTAAATTTTATTACACAATGAATACAATCATGGGAAGTACATAAACCACGAAAAAGTAAATTGTGGAAAATGTAGCATGAATCTCACCGGAAAAAAAAGTGAGATAAAAATTCCTTACCTTGTGGTAATCTATTGAGTCGTATGACCAAAAGATAAAAAGAACCAAATGAATAATAGAATACCATGAATTTCATGATAATATATATATATATATATCAAAACGAAGTACACAATACACCTCATGCAATAAATAGTTGGCGAAAAATAGAAATCTCACGGAATTAAATGTGAGATAGGAAATCTCTTACGAAAATTCGGCAGCCTAATGGTGCCACTTAAAACTTCTTAAAATGAATTGATGTGGGAATTTGGGGGTATCACACAATATGGACATAAAAATGAACGTATGATGAATATAAAAAAACATCCCCAACATAAGAACAAAGAGCTTAAAATAAATGACATAATGGACGATACATGAAAAGAAAGAGAGACGTATGATCCCCTACCTAAAGTCCAACTTGTCTTGTTCATTTCATTATATTCTTGAATAATAAACATTGGTCAAATTATATATGCATAAGTACCTCGTTTAGTGTTTATTTTTCAATTAATATCACATATTATAATTTTATAAAAATTTCTTAATTATGTGAGTTCTTATAAGATGTTTTTCTCAATGTTCTGTACATGAGTAAAAAATGAACATGTTTGAAAAGAATAATCCATGTAGTTATAAGTACATCATATCCCAAATAGTATTAATGAATTAAATATCATATTAATCCATTATATATTCATTTTATACTATTCCATTACATTTAGAGATAAAAAAAATGAAATGCACCATTCATGGAGACGGTAGGTCGTACATACGCATGAACGCTACATTCATTTCAATGTCATATTAATGGAATTAAAACTAAATGAGATATATATATATATATATATATATATATATATTATAATTAAATAATTATATTCATCATTTAGATGTAATATATTTCATATATATCCACTATATATATGTACATAAAATAGTACATAACATTTGGAGATAAGAAATGAAATTCACCGTTAATGGAGATGGTAAGTCGTACGTACTCATGAACTCTACTTTCATTTCAATTTCATATATTAATGGAATGAAAACTTAATTATACATAGTTATATAATAGTTAACATATAATATCATATATAATATCATTAAATCCATCCTTTATATATCCCACATATGGAATTAACGATTCAAATCACTTTGCGAGGTTGTAGTCTGCACTTCCAAAAAAGAAATTATCGCTTTTACCCATTATAGAAACCATAAAGGTATGGAATAAATGAAAAATACCAAATCATTAGGAATACAAAAACATAATATATATCATATATAAATACAGTGACATATTAATCGCCACCATGAGTGGTGTTAAAAGAATATTGAACAATCATCGTTTCCTGAGGCTGTAATTCACCATCCAAAGAAAAAATATGTTCTTTTAACCATTAGATGGAGGTGTGTGTAGGTTTAGCTAGAATAATTATAATCAAAACATCCTAATATATTTAATATAATTGTTTTTTTACAAAATAAAGTAATAAAAAGAGTTTATGGCTTTGGAGAACAAAATAAAACAATTGAACTTAAGAGAAGATATTACCTTTAAATCGGGTAACTCCTCTTGGTTTGAACCAAAAGGGTTTCTTGAAGAGCTTTCTGCATAAGGTAAGGCTTATAGAATGAATATAGGGATATTAGGAGATAATTTTATTAGAGTTTGGATGACGCAAAGGGATTGAGAATTGTGATATATTAGTAGGAAGTGGGAACTTTTTATAAGGGAGAGGAGGGGCTCTTTTGGAAATCATGAAACTATTATTTTATTATAAAATGAAATTCGGTTTTTAAAGCTCAAAAAATCATCAAAGTCGATGATAAGGAGTCCCAGGTTTGAAATATAATCATAAAATAGGTATTTTACAATTGTTGTATATTGTTTTAATCTTTATCTTCTTATTTATTTAATTTATTCACTAATGACGTAAACACAACATCATCATTGTGTCATAAAATATTTTATTTATGTCATGTCTAAAAATTATAAAACAAATTACCATTTTATAGGAAATATTATTATCATGATAATTAATATTTATAGTTGTAAATATAGCTTGTATAATCCCTTGTAAAAATTGTTTTAGTAAAACAATACATGTTTGTGATATTTTTATTTTTACTTTAAATTAAATGTATTAATGTCATTATCTTACACAAGTGGCTCCATGGGATCCAAAAAAATTGGCCCATGGATTGTCTTGGTCTTTCATGACTCATCAAATAATGTTAGGACATTGGTTAATATATTTTTATATTTTTATAATATCATTTTTACCTTAAATTACCCTAATTAAATTTTATCACGATTAACAAAACTCAAAAGTTACTATTCACCAAAAAATAATTTTCATCCCATTGACCCAAATTTTACTTACTAATGAAAATAATTTGTATTATATTTTTTAAATTCAATTCACAGAAGTGGTAATGATTCGTTTAATGACAAATTCAGTTTTTTCCACTACCACATAGTGGTTTTACTATTCATAAAAAATTGTAGTTTTTCAAAAAAAATACCAAACAATCACCGTAAGATATATTTGGTATTCTGAATTCAAAAATGATTTCCATTTTACCAAATTCATAACATAGAAGTTTTATTAATTAATTTTATAATTAATTCCCGCTGTCAAAATAAATAGAGTGTTTTTAAGAAAAAATATCTATCAAAAGATTGAAACTTGTTTATGTCCAATTTCAAATTTAAAATTAATTAAAATGACCACCATTTGAATAAATGGTAAAAATATATTTTAATTACAATTTAAAACAAATTAAAAAGATAATCTAATCATATAAATAAATTAGACTAAAATGAGGTTTTGAATTAAAATACAACATTTTCACTATTCATTAAAAAAATGAACTTTATCAGAAAATACCAAAAACACACACAAAGTAAATTTTGATGTCTTGATTCTAAATAAGGATTTTATTTTGTAAAATATAACATATAAAATTGATAATAAGTGGATTTAAGAAAGGGTTATCCATCAAAAAGGCAGTTAATCGACCTTTTAATGAACATTAGAATATTTATGCTTTAATTTGGATTCACTCACATTTAAAGCCTCTATCATTTATTAGATAAATGTAAAAATATTTAACAAACATATATATTCATTTTTTAGTTAGTTCTGTTCATTCCTACAATTAAAATGGATAGGCGGTATCTACCATTTAAAATAATATTATTATATTATTAATGTGCAATGTAAGATTTCAAAGAAACACGTTGTTGCATATTGGGCATGTCATCAAACATAGCATCCTATTTAAAGTAAAATTAATATTTAATTCACAAATATTAATAAATATGAAAATGTAATATTCTTTTTTACCTGGGGTGTTAAAACCCCCCCATAAAACCCCAATAAATTCTCAAAACCTCAATTCACTTGGTGATGTATTAAATTTATCATAAAAGTTCAATAAAATAAATTCCAATGTAAATATAGTTTAAAAACACTCATCAAAATCTTTTATTTAATATTTAACTAATAATAATCAATTCATCTTCAATCGTCAATAAATTAATTTTCATCATCATTGACAAAACTAAATATGAAACATTATTATTTACATTCATAAAAAATTATTATAGAAAAACTAATCAACATTATCTCAACACAATATAATTATATACACATAAAATCATTAAATAAATTTATAATCATTATACATATCAAATATTAATAAATTTCATCTTTAATGTTGTTTTATTGGAGAATGGATCTCTAATCAAGAAAATGATACATTCTCCTCTACTGTATGTGTAAATACATTAAATTCACTCCCCTTTCAACATAAATATAAATATCATCTGAAACATATATTATCCATGTTTATATGAAAACATATAATGTTTTCAACTTAATTTGACACCTTTCATGGGATGTATATTATTTTATAAAACATGATTTGGTGTTTTATATTCTTTTAATCATCCCCATCCCCACATTTTAACATCATGAATATATAATTAGTTCTCATTAATGAAAAAGAAGACACAAACATGATTGTTTTTCCATAATCATACAACTCATATTTTTTTCAATACATACTTCAGAAAATCTATGTCAATATGTTCTTCTTGTTTATTATTTATTACCATTTTTACAATAAATACAATGAAAATTAGAGTGGATATATTCGATTTTATAATAAATATTCACATAAATTATTCCAATATTTACATAGGTTATGAATTAGAGTTGTTGAAAATGATATGGTCTAATTTAGATATAATGTTTTATATGAACAGATTGAATACAATAATAAGTTAAAATTACATTCATATAAGATCAATAAATGTTATGATGAAGATAAAATTTATATATACCAGTTGTAGTAGATATTATAAAGAAATGTTTTTCAATATAATTTCCCAAAATCATATTAACAAATAAGTTAATGGAATAAAATGATTCTATCATTTTATAGATTTAGAAAATGTATACGGAACAACCCCATGTATCATAATTTTTGTGAGCCATTGGTCAAATAAATATTAACCAAGCATATATGGATATATTATTTTTATATTTTGTTGAAAAAATATAAAGAGTTGAATTATCAAAGATATAATAGAAGAAACTTATATAAAATATGATTCTCATGATTTTTATAACGTTTGTGCTTACAAAATACATATATATCTCTCCAATCAATGGTATTATTCAAACAAAATTTCTTTATGTTAGATCCCCTAATTTAATTTTAATTAAGTATATCGATATTTATTCATTACTAATATGTTAATTTTAATCATTTTTTGTTGACCTTCTAAGTGTTTCATCTTCATCACCGTTTATCTTTTAAAATAGGAAGCATTTGAAATACTTTTTTTAATATGATAAATTTTAATTTTATAATTTTTTCACTAGTATTTTTTGTATTATTATTTCCTCAATTTTTCCCTTCACCACATTATATACCTCCAATTAAAAAAAATTAAATAACATGTATAACATAATGAAATATAGTGTATTTGTTTACCTAAATGAGAGTAAAATGGTTGAGAATTCATTTTCAAAATAGTAATTCATTCATTCTAGATCATTGTTTGCATGATCTCTATATTCTTTACCAATTAATTTTTCATTTAGTACTCTTATACAACATGGTTTCCTCTATCTTCCTTGAAATATTATTATATTATAAATAAATCCTTATTTTATGCATAAAATCACAATAACATCTTTGAACAAGATTAACCTTATATATAATAGCATATTGAGTTACTCTAATAAAACAATTACATTTTTATGTGAGAGGCATGATTGACCCCTAGACACATATACACATGGGATCTTGGTTTTTCACTATTTGAAAACAAAAAATGGAATTTGATATCTTCTTCTAGTTCAAACCCTTCATTCCAATTATAACATTCACTAAATTATTTTTCATCAATAATTTATAAATCCATTATTTATAGGGAGATTAACATACACTCTCTAGGATCATGGTTATAATTAATGGTAATTACATAGTTTTCCTCATGAATTCTCAACAACAATCAATGAATTTTATTTCCCTCTTGGACCATTATCCCCATTTTATACATTTTATATTCAGCTAATATAAATAAATATGGTTTTTTGAATATAACGTGGTGTATAATATTTTAAAACATTATAAAAATATCATACATTTTGAAATCTTATTATTCTTAGACTTCTTATGTATTACACAGGGATTTTAGACAACATTCATCATAAATAAATTCATTGGAATTGACAGCTTATGATGCACACAACACCTATGTAATGTATATAATTAATTCTTATAGTAGAGAGTGAAATATATCATTAATGAAATTACTAAAAAAATTAGTATAATAAATTATAAGAATTACTACATTATTTATTCTTATCTGAATCTAAATATTTTTATTAAAAAATTATTTTTATAATATTTTTCTTTAAAAAAATAAATATTTTTGAATTTTTGAATTTAGTTTTTTGAATTTGAAATTAATAACTTACATCATCTTGTAAAAGTATTTTAGAGAAAGATATTGATATTTTTCATTCAGTGTTTACTTTTCAAGGAATAGTAATAAATTTTTTATTTTTTGAATAAAATAACATTGATTACTTCATTATGATATAAGAATTAATAATAATATGTGAATCCATTTTCATGACCAGTGATTTTATTAATGAGTAAAATAATGAAATTGAAACTATAATATTGGCTATTTATAACATTTTTCTATTTGGAACCTTAGTTATATTTTAGTCAACAAGAAAATATTAGTAGTAATATATTATTAATGATATGGTAAAACGTTTCCATTAACTTTTAACATGGTATTAAAAAAATTTATATTAATTCTTTCTTTTAATAATCATATAATTTCATGGTAATCACAACATCTAAATAATATTTACCATAAATAAGAATAAAACCACTTTTCCATATAAAATTTTGTTTTCTAAATAATTGTTTTCATGATATTATATTAGAATTATTTATTTATAATTCCTTATATATAGTCCTGGGAAATTAATTCCATACATGGAATCAACATATTTATATTTTGTTATCAGGATTATAATATTTTTATAAATCATGAATAAATACACTAGTAACAATTTTTAATCCCTTATAAGGATAAAATAGGTCAAAATGTTTAAAATGATTTCATAATGATTGATTATAGCACAAAAATATTTCTAAAATTTCATTACTAGAGTATATTAATACAGAAAATACATTATTTAAAAAATGGGATGTTTGGGACAGACATTTCCATTAGTATAACAGAATTCTATTTTAATATTCTTACTATTTTTAAGTGTTTCAGTTCCTTATCTTATAAAATGGAAACTCATATACTCAATTCTCCACATCATATAATAACATTCGTGAAATGGATTTGGTTTGTCCTTTTAGATACTCTTTAAATATCTATAATTATAACATAGTTTTTATTTAGATTTGTTGTTGTGTAATGGGTGTCCTATAACCATAGAATTGATATATTCATAATATTTTATATGTTAAACCGTGTCATAATTTTTTTGAATAAATTGTCTTCTTTTATATTAGTGTATCGGATATAAGAAATAAAATGTTGGTTTAATCCATACGTTGTGGTTTAACGTAGGAATGGTATGATTTTCATACATATTAGGATATGAGTATATTCATTGTCATGAATTGATTAAAATGAATATAAAAATCATTTAGTATTATTTTTTAAATTATTTTACTTAAAAGTGATTGTAATATATTTTCTTATTTAGCAATTTTTTTGTTAATTATGTAATCCTTGGATACTGAGAGATATATGAGACCACCCATTGGTAAAAGACCTTAGAAGATCTATAAATAGAGGATCATTGGAACAATGTCATGTTATCATGTTTAATTTCATAATGTAGTGATACAAGAAAAATTAATGGAATCATTTGAGAATTCATTATTATTTAATAATCGATATATTCTTAATTTTATAGGTTTATTTTATCTTATTTTTTAATTTTAATATATTCCCAATTAAGGAGTATCTCTTTTTCAATAATCAAGAATTTCTCATTACCATGATCATTTAATTCATGATTTATATATGAATATTTGTATATATTGTTAATTATCATTCATTTTATATCACATAATGTAACACATCCCAATCATGGAAATTGATAATTAATCACTATATATTTTAGGGATCCTAGAAACTCAAAGAGTACTAATCACCAATATCTATTTCACAAAAGATAGAAAAAATATAGAAACCATATTAAGAACATTATTGATCAATCATTATACATATTATTTTTTGTTTAAAATCATGGTTTTATGGCATAATGGAGGTTTGATGTTAATGATAAATATCATGGAGTGGAAAACCGTCATGGTTTTGAGATCTAATTCAAATAGATAACATAGGGTAAGATGATAAATGAGTTTATATTGAAGAAAAATAGTAATCTGAAATATAATTTAACGTTGATGATAGTCACTATAGAAACATAGGATAATTATATGTAACAATTACATTGACATCATGGTTAAATAAATAAGTCTCACATAAATTCTAACAATCGGTTGACTAAATGGTTTATTGTCTTCGATAGTAGCTATATGAGAATCTTATATTATATCTCTTTCATGATTTTTTCCATAACTAATCACTCATGACTGTAGTAATGATATATCATAAAATACATTCTTCTACATATCATCTGTAATGGAAGCATGATAATGTTTTGAGATTCTATGATCTATAAGGACATTAATAAGTGATAATAAAAAAACATCAAAGCTAAACTTATGATAGTAATATTTGAATAATCACAATATGTAATGAAACCATAACCTAAAAGATATAAATCATAAATCATGACCAATGGAATTATTCCTAGCCAATATAATTTCATAAATAAAAATGGTTTTGAATTATTTTTCTCTAAACAAAATACATGATACCATAACCTTGTCATTATATTATTTAAAAGATCCTGGCATAATTATAAACTGAGAAATTATATGACAAATATACCCACCATGGAATTGATCACATTTGATTATTTATAAATCCACTCTTTTATGGTCATAGGCATGGTATAATCCTTTTATATTACCTTTACATGGGGATAATACATCATGTGAACCCCTTTGGCTCGGAAGAAATCCTCATGTGCAACTATTTCCTTGGTAAAATTCTCCTCGGGTACACTTTTGAGCATAAAAGGAAAGAACATTATTAAATGAATTGGATGGTGATATAGGCCTCGACCCATTATCTTTTAAACATATGTGTGACCAATAAAATCAAATCATTCATTTTATTATAAGTTACCACTGGTGATAAATTAAATCTTCCAAATAGGATCAAATAAAAATAATGTTCATTTGATAATAACCCATAACCTCTCAAAAATGGTAGTTGTGAAAAGAATATATAGGGTTATTTATGGATAATTACCCCCTTGGACATAAACCCAATGAAAATTGAATAGAAATCACAAAAAAAGAATATTTTCTTTTAAAAATAATAATCTCATTTTTAAAATATGTGAATTTCATGTGACCTATTAAAAATTCATAAGATAAAGAGATAAATATTAAAAACATAAATTCAAACAAACACAATCAATCAATAGAACCTGACAATAAAATAAAAAAAAGTAGAAAAAATAAAATTCATAATATAATAATATAATATCATTGTAATGAATATCTATAAAAATATTTTAAATCACCTTTATCAAAAAACCAAACATTTAAAATATAAATAAGGATCTGTTTTAAAATTTATAAATATTAATAAAAGGATATTGGGAAATAAAATTAATTTGATATTAAAATAGGTAAATGAAAACATTTTTGGGAAGTTATAATATGTGTGCGGGGGGAAAATACAATAAAATATATAGTATTTATCCTAAAAATATATATTTTAACAAAACTATGATCAATCAAGGAAGATTAAATTATTGTGAAATATATTTTGTAAAATAAATAATATTGATATATAATGTGAAATCATAATAATTTTATAGTAACTATGAATTGACTGATCGAAATCAAAATACTGTGATTATGACTCAAGGAAAAGGATGGAGTCAATAAAACCTCATAGCATATATTAGATTCATTTAGTAAAGTCACCAGATGTCTAAAAAAATTCAATAAACTTCATTGATAACATAAATAATAAAATATATCATAAATAAGACCATTTAACTCCCCATTAGTATTAATTCCACAAATATATACTTTATTAATATTATACCTATTATCTTGCATCAGGCATTTGATAACATCAATGGTTTATTTTTTTAGGAGAATCTTCACTATTCAATATTATTCCATATATCATAATTTTTAAATTATAAATGAAACAATTATGAATTACTATAACAGGTGAAGATTATATTTCTTTTCATGATTGTTTCATTCTTTGACCAATAATATGTCATTGTAAATAAGATTATTTCATTTAGTATTAAAAAATAAAAATTCATTTCATAAATATTTAGTTAAATATTGATGTAGAAAATCCATAACTAAAATAGGATTATTTGTTATGTAATTGTATCACACAACATAATTAATTAATCTTTCATAGACATACATAATATAATTATATGTCATTATTTAGGTAGGAATCCAAACATTCCAAAACAAGAACCTACATAGATTATTTTTGATTTTATTATGATATAGTTGAAATATAATTATAACTATATCATAATGAAAATTTTTAGTGCCTATTACTGTTATATATCATAATTATATAGATATTGGAAAATAATTAATGTTTTAAAATCATATACATGTTATAAATAAATCTTTTTCCCTCTTTATTTTACTTCTTTATGATAGATAATTTTATAATTATTTTCAACAATAATATATTTAATAAGATAAACAAATTATATTAGTATAACATCAACCATATCAAAAATTACATATGTTTCTAAATTTTATTCTGATATACTTCCATGAAACATGGTAATGTAAAAAAACAAACACCTTTCATTCTCGAGATAGTAGTCCTTACACACACACAATTGATATTTTTTAATTTTTTAATGGGAAGGGGAGATATTTTTAAGGATTATATACATAATATAAAAATATTAAGAATAATATAATTAATAATTTCATTTAATACTATTGGAAAATTTAATCATTTATAGAAATTTAAATGGAAAATATCTTATCAACAACATCAAACATAAAATGGGAAAATCTATATTCTCTTTGAGAATTTCATGGAAACGTATATATAAGGCTAATATATATATTCACTAGATTCTTATTAGTGTTGAATTATATTATTGGTAATTTTTTTTAATTTCTTGAGGAAATAAAACATTACATTTTTATTTAAGAGATGGTGAGAGGCACCTTCAAAAATATTTAAGAATGTCATTTTTTTAAATATTTTATATTAAATGAATGTGAAAAAATATTAAACCTATATTTAAGCTCTATTGTTATGAAATTTTTTTGTGGATGGTGATATATGATTGATCATATCAAAAATATTAATTAGAAACATGTTATTAACATGTTTAACGAACTTTATCACATGAATTACTTCATTAAAAATTTAATATTAAATTATAATTACTTTTTTCTACCTAAAATAAAATTATCGTTATGAAAAAAATAATATTTTTCTAAGTGAATAATTTTCAAATAATGATTCTATATTTTAATTCTATTTGATTACATTTCTAAAATTAAAAAAAATATTTACTATAATTAATGTATAATGAAAAAATAATTTCTTGAGAAATAGGTTACTTGTGGTCTAAAATATCAAGTGTTGGGATGCTAAATAAAATAAATTATTTGGAAAGTATTATTTAAATTATAAATTTCATGTTTTCCCAATATATATAATTGTAAATTTTTAACTCAATAATTACATACAAATATTGGAATAAATTTCATAGTATTAGTAATAATGTTGTATTTTAGTATTAACCTAATAATAAAATGTTTTCAAAAACTCCTACAAAATTATTCTTAATAAAATTTTGAAATTATATATTAAAAAATCTGAATAAGTTTATCTAACAAAAATAATAAACAATATTTATTGATCATTATAATAAAATCACAATATAAAACGATTTACATCAAACATTGAATAATATCATTATTGAACATTACAATTTTTATATTTATTTCATAAATGTTTGAAATTAATATTGTGATAACACCTTAATTAATTTACAATAGTATTTTAAATTTTTTTGAAATTAATCCTTAATATAAAATATATATAATATGTAACTAAAATGGATCATTGAAAAAAATAATTACATTTTACAGAATATACATTATCAAATTCGCGTAAATGTTATTTTTATGTTGTAAACAATAAAGACCTATATTTTTCCATGATTTTTTAATTATATTGGATTATTTAGAGTTTTTGAAAATTGACGGCTCATGATTCGTAGCCCCGGTGTTCCCTGTATTAATTTTTAATCATTCTTTAATATATATTCAGTAAATGCGCAAGTGGTGTTTTCTAACAATTGAACTCATGATCGGATTAAAAAACTAAGGGCACCATTGAATCCACAGCACTAGGATTCCCTTAAAGGAGGCTTCACTTCTACTAAAGTAGATCTGGGTAAAAAATTAGATTTTGTGACTTTTAAAAGAATAATAAAAATAAATTAGTTTATTTTTATTTTCTTTGTTATCCTCCAAAGGTCCAATGGCAACAAGGGACCATCAATGATTCAATCCAATAAATGGCATGAACACTCAATCCTATTTAATAGCTCCATTGACTAATTTAGATGGTTCCTAATTAATGAGCCCCCACTAATTTTCAAAATATTTTATTTATATGGGGAATGGGGAGAGTTGTCGGTAGTAATTAACCATGATATTATGTGCTGAAAAAGTGCTGAGATGCCAACCCCTTGTAAGAGGTAGCTGGATTCGATGATCTATGAAAAAAGACAATGAAACCTTGAACTGAAGATTGACGATCGAGCAACACCGTTGGAGGCTAGTTTTGGGGGAAGACGAATACTGAACAACTTCCTCAATCGCAGGTGTAATCCATCATTCTTGAGGAAGGGGACTTTTTTTGTTCAATTCAAGTGATTTTATTGAAGCCTTTAATCCTCCTACATGATTACAAGATAAAGTGTTGGAGCGGGCCAAACGAACCCGCCCAAGACCATCTTCTAAGATGCAACCCATGTGCCTCCGTGAAATAGTGATAGTGCGGTAGCAAATAATAGTTGATAGAGGTGTTGTTCCGTCATGCGTTGCAAGAGGTGGTCGTGACACAAAGCCGCAGAGATCAGCATAGCGGCTGACATAAGAAGGTCATGGAGGATAAGGGGTGCGCCGACACATGCCTCCAGTGAGCAAGGGGTCGCATCACATCAGCCACAGTTTTCAGTGGAGGTGAACGACAGACCAGATATCCATGTAAAAGAAGGGTGATGTGATCATCGCACTGCTGGTGAGTAGGAGGCCCTAACCGAATCCGCGGCAAAGGAAGAACAGGTGCCTCTGGTGGGTCCTATGATGACCGGGCGATGCCCACATGGCGCCGCAATATTTCAATCTGAATGGCCTCTGGGTCATTCGACAGACTGGGGGACTCACACCCCCCTTGCTGGCAAAGAAGAAACCATCAATGGGCTGGACTGTCGGGCCGCAACCCCTTGGATATAGGACCGACCATTGTGGGCCTCCGCCGTGGTAGGCCGGATGCACTTGGCAGGTAGCCCCCATGAAGGGTTTCCACTTGCATGCATTTACCTTTCCTGTTGGGCTACCCATTGTGGGTCACCCCCTTGTGGGTCGAAACTCCCTTTATTGGCCACCCCATGTGGGTCGGGCTAGACCTCGGCCAACAGGCCGAGCCCACCATGGCCCAGCCCAGCCGGCTCGGACCCGTGCCCAACCAGACCCATAATCACATAATGGGTAATTTCCTGAGAATCAGACATTCGTCTGTTGAACTGTCCATGGTGTTGGGATCGTTGGATCGAGATGGTCCTTTCGGAATACTCAATTTGAGTATTGGTGATAGTTGGAGTATGACCAGGATGGATCGAACTTGAATCCAACCAGGCCCTCATAATGAAAATGCTTATAACTTACAGACTAGGATTCTAATTGATTCATTGTCTGTCGCGTTGTAACCCTAACAACATGTTGTTCATTTGGGCTTCTCCATTTTGGATATTACTGATGGTTGAGGTATAACCGATATGTCAAGGGGAAGTTTCTATGGATCTAGAGTGCATTAGGTGTGAGTAATCCTATGGCAGGGTATAACGTGAAGAAAGAACATCGATCTTATGTGGTTTAGCATCTTTCAATCCTTTGTGGGTCAGCTTCTATCAAATCCTTTTTGGGTCACTGCTCAGCAATCCTATGTGGGTTAGTGCATACTGATCTTATGTGTTTCAGATCTTGTGTTGGTCAATGGGGGATAGTATATATCGATCATGTGTGGGTCGAAAACAGTGATTCTTAATATAATAAGATGATACCACATACAACTAATCATTTTTACATGTGTACATCATCTATACATGTTGTGAGATGAGTCTTTTTCCTTAATGGTGTAAGATTTGTGGTGTTACCGGTGTGGTACTTCTATATTTTTGGTGTTACCACTATGGTACTTATATCATTGAAGGGTTACCTGTGTGGTACATCTATTTTTAATGTGTTACATATGTGTAACTTCTATATTCATGGTGTTACCTATGTTGTACTTCTATCTTCATGGTGTTACTTGTGTGGTACTTCTACCTTCACTGTGTTGTCTTGCTGGTGTTATCTCTATGGAACATTTACCTTATTGGTTTTTCATTTGTGTTATTATTCCCTCATGTACGAGATGGGTAAGTCTAGATAAGATTGGTATATATAGGGGAATATAACTAAGTAGAGTTGACAATTATTTCTTAATTCTTTAACATTGAGTTCTTGCTTTGTGGTATTTCCTTTGGGGAACTCTAGGAGACCTATGGATGTCTCGGGGTCCCTACTGAGTATTGTTATACTCACCCATGAACAGGCTATTCCCGAACCTTGTTGTGTCTAGTGAAGCTGACAAACAACATTAATCGTGTTTGAGGGATCCAATACTAGATGGTTATTAGAGGCGGGCCATTTGTTGCGACGAGATGCATGGACTAGCGATCATGAGTTGTTCCTACCCTTCAGGTAGGATCCTCAGTGGATAGTCCAAAAGAATTTTCTCACTTTTTAGTTGTATTTTTACTTTTAGTTGTACTTATACATTCAATTTGGGATCGTATTTCGGCCCATTTTAATTAGGACGCATTTTTACTATTGTAGTTTACTTCATGGTTTTTTCTTGTTGTGTTCTTTTACTGGGTTTCTATACATGTAAAAAAGAAAATGCCTCTCCATTTTAGGGGTACTCATTTCGGGTGTTAGTCGCTATCCTCTAGCCTATGGAGTGTATGAATGGGGTATTCACGACACGAGGCACAATGGTCGGGTCGTGACTATTTGGTATCAGAAGAGTAGGTTCTTCCAAAGAACTAGGACACTAATCTTTTCTATGTGAAAATTTTGTTAAGTGTTAAATGTTTGGTTTTTAGTTTAGGGAATTATGTTTTGGTGTCATGATCGATGTATCTATACATGAGGACATTGAATTTTGATTTTTTACCCAGTGCATGGAAACACTGATTGCGTGTGTTTTGGAAAATATTTTCTTGTGGTTTTTTTGTTAACTCACAAGGTATAACTTATTTAACATGGAACACGATTTAATTTTCAGGACCACCATGTAGATATCCATCCATGAATTCTGATAGAGGATACAATGATGGTTCACCGAGCAATGTGGTCTCAATGGAGGGCCCTCATATGGAATTATCACCTTCAGGTGGTGTACTAGAAGCTCCACAACCCATTGGGTATCCATCGCCTCTTGCCTGACCAGCAGAGGATGCATGATAACTAATCATGATACATGTGTTCCAGCAGCAGATTCCTCCATTGTTCTGAGGCAACACATTCCTGCATGGAGTAGAGGACTAGCTAGAGGTTGTGGGAAGATTTTTTCACTTAGTTGGGAAACCAGCTGTTATTATGGTGAACCTAGCTATCAGTCACTTCTAGGGAGAAACTGGGAGATCGTGGAGCTTGTTGCTCCAGATACACGATGAGTTGACCCTCATCAAGGCATACATCAAAAGTCATCCCCAGGAAGAGTTCATCCTAGTAACTCAACGCTTTGTGGGTATTCAAGAGTTGCTTCACCTATAGTAGGTCGACATGACTATGGCCCAGTACTCAGTGTGGTTCACTGATCACTCCAATTACTCCACGTACATGGTACATGACCATTTATTCAGGTCCCATACATTCGATTAGGGTCTCGGACAAGAGATCGGGCCTCAATGATATCACTCAGCATTCCAATGCCGACTGGGTTGATTGAGCGAGCACTATTAGTGGAGATCTTCGAAGCTGAGAAGGAACTGATAGGGAGAGCCCCCACAAGACGTCATGTAGTACAGTCATTTGTGGTAGGCAGTAGACAGATGACGTAGGGGCCCAAGAAGGCCAGTACACCAAGTGGATGACCTCAAGAAAGATGGTCAATGGTGCGGGGCTCACATGAAAAAGGAGGATAGTTGAGGTGTAGGATGATATACTCGTGTGGTGTGGAGTGTCACATGGCAAGTGAATGACCTACCATCTGTACGGACAACTAGAAAACGGTCAATGGACGGCCAATGTTGTGTCTTAGATTTGATTAGGGAGGTCAGCTGGTATTAGTTGAATGTGGCATAATATATGGTTGTGTAGTATGCGGTGGGATGTGATACGAGGTTCTACCACCACCACATCCTGGTGGCCCACCCCTACCATAAGGTGCATGTGCACATGGATGACCTTAGCTCCATACAATTGAGGGCTACGACCTCAGTGCTCCAGATATTATTAGAGGTGTGATCGGTGGATACTTCATCATAGAAACAGTACTTATAGACACAGGTTCTAGTCTCTCGTTTATTTCCATGACCCGCGTTCTGATCATGGTGACTCTAGTGGAGTGGTTGGATCGATACTTTTTTCTTGAGACTCATACATGATATGATTTGATGATTACAAACATAGTCTAGAAGTGTGTTCTTACTCTATGAGGTGAGAACTTCATCTTGGATCATCAAGTAGTGGTGTCGAGGCCTTACAACGTCATCTTGGCTATAGACTGCTTATCCATAGTACATGCTCATATTGACCGTATTAGGCACAAATTGTCGTGTTTTTGTGAGGATGGTACCATGATTTACCTCACCGGAAATAAGAAAACCTTTTAAGCATAGGATTGAATTACCTAGAAGAAGCTGGAGCTGATTACACACCAGATGGCTAGCCATACCCTCATAGTAGTAGATGTTGAGATTCTGAGCTACCCTGTTGTGGTCGACTAGTATATTGGTGTCTTTCCTGATGATGTTCCAGGACTATCTCTATTCTGATAGGTAGAATTTTACATCAATATGTACCATATAATGGAATGAATATATACACCAACCTATCAGATGACTCAGATGGAGCTTTGTGAGTTACGATTATAGTTTGAGGACTTGTACAGGAGGGGGTTCATATGTCCCATTATTTCTCCTTACATAGAGATGATTTTTATTGAAGGATGGTTGATGGGAGTATGATACTCTATGTGTAATAAGAACACCTGAATCATGTGACCATGAAGAACAATTATCCACTTTTAATGATTGATGATCTTTTCGATCATCCGAAGGGAACTCATTGGTTTTCAAATATAGACCTCAGATCTGGTTATCATCGCCTCCAAGTACGAGACAAGGATATGTATAAGACGAACTTTATATATCATTATAGTCTCATTGAGTTCATGGTTATTCCATTCAGAATGACCAACACCAATACATTGTTAATGGGACTCATGAACAAGATATTCTACCTATACCTTGATCACTTTGTGGTGGTCTTCATCGACAACATCATGATATACTCAGCATCAGAGGAGGAGCATGCATATCATATGAAGATTGTTCTGGATACACTTCAAGATCCCTAGATTTATGTTAAGCTCTTGAATTTCTATTTATGGATATGATAGGTTCACTTTTTGGGACACGATATCTCGGAGGCTAGACTTGAAGTGGATCCAGCGATGATGATGAATGAGATTTTATGGGATCCACAAAAGAGTGTGACTAAGGTGAAGGGTTTCATGGGGTTGGATGTATACTACCATAGGTTCATTCATGACTTCTCTAATGTTGTGTAACCCTTATAAGTATTGATGAAGAAGGAACATCTCTTATTGTGGATTGAGGGATTCTAGCAGTGTATACAAGAGGTGAGGTAGAGATAGAAGAGTTCCCCCATCGTGAGGCTACCATAAATGGGTGTTGGTTGTGTAGTCTATTGTGATGCATCATGGACAAGACAAGGGTGTGTCTTGATGCAAGAGCGAGTGGGGGTTTCCAATCGTCTGTGATAACTAAGACAACATGAGAAGAACTACGATACCCATGACCTTGAATTTGTAGCAGTGGTCCTCACCTTGAAAATTTGGGGACATTACTTGATGGAATAAAATTTTATAGTCTATCACTAACCACAAGAGTCTCGGTTATATAATTTCTTAGAAGGACCTCAACCTGAGACAGCGATGATGGATAGAGTTCCACCTAGACTATGACTTTGAGATAGTTTATACTCTTTGGAAGGGGAATGTGGTAGCAGATGGACCCAGTAAGAGTTCTGGTCTACAGTTGCTGAGTGAGGTGAAAGGGTATCTTTCCGCATTACATATACCAATTAGAGGTAGTAATAGAGCAACTTACCTCTAGTCTATGATAGTCACTCACCCACTCCATCAACAAGTCTGGGGGGCACAACTTTTGGATATTTACTGTGAGGCTCGACGTGCATAGATATTCTCATGACAGTCAGAAGAATTATTTTCTGAAGGTGGGGAGCATGTTATCTCATTCAGAGGATGTAACATGATACATGTGGCGCTATGGGAGGATTTGTTCATGTAGTTCCATACATCCCCTCTGGCGGTGCATCCTTGTGTGTCGATATATACTTGAACCTCCAACATTTGCACTAGTGGCCAGGGATAGATAATGACAGTGGCATAGTTTGTTTCACAATGCCTCAACTATCAGCAAGTGATGCTAGAGCATCAGGTTCTAGTAGGCTTAATGTGTCCACTTGAGGTTCCATATTTTATTTGAGATGTAATCTCCATAGATTTTTTTAAAGGTATTCCACGTACGTGCATGGGGCATGATTTTATCTATGTGATCGTTTACCAACTAACCATGGGGTCCCATATTATACCTATCCAATAGTAGGGATTGATAAAGGGATTGGGATTCCTAAACATACAAGAGATTGTGAGGCTCCATGGGGTGACATTGACGATTATCTATAACCAAGAAACAAAGTTTACATCTCGATTGTGGATGGATTGCATGAGTTATTCTGTACATAGCTACGTTTGAGCACCACCTTTCATCCTCCGATAGATGGTCAGATGGTGCTGACCAATCAGATGCTGGAGGACATGCTCTATGCTTGCATCCTAGATTTTGGCCACAGTTGGGAGGATCAAAATCCCTTGGTGTAGATTGCATACAATAACTATTATCCCTACATAATCAGTACGACACCATTCGAGGACCTATACGGTCGACTTTGAAGATTACCTCTATGGTAGGAAGATCCTGGGGAGTAAAAACTTTATTTTCCAGAGTTGGTTCTGGCTACCACTGAGAATGTGCAGATCATCCAGGAGCGAATGAAGACTACATAGAAGAGACATGAGTCCTATGATGATAGGCGGAAAAGACCTTTTGAGTAAGTGGATGGAGACCATGTCTTTCTATGAGTCTCACCTTGATGGCGACAATAGAGATTTGGCGTAGGCGACACATTATCACTGAGAATTATTGGATAATTTTTTATACTCCAGAGGATATGCGATGTGGCATACTACTTGGAACATTCACCACAGTTGGAGTTGGTGCACGACGTCTTCCATGTATCCCAACCGAGGAGATACTTGCATGACCCATATCATTTTATCAACCACAATGAGTTGGACATTGATGATGGGGAAATGATTAGGAAGGTTACAGTAGAGAGAGAGGATTGACATGAGCGACTACTTCATGGTAAGTTGATACCTATGGTGCACATTCACGGGTAGCACGAGAACCATTAAGAGAGAACATGGGTGCTGGAGGTTTGGATTCAAGATCAATACCCACATTTATTTTCATAGTATATGTTGTGGCTTTTTGGAATGAAAATTAATAAGCTGAGGATAATGTAAATCCACATATTTTTACTTTCAATTATTTTATATGAAATTATTATGAGTCTGCAAAAATTGATGGTGCCTGATTTCGAGGTATGATGTGCTCAAAATGAATATATGGGAATTTTTTAAGGCACATTTAGTACATGCACGAATGGTGTTTTCTATCTTTTGAACAATCGTTCAGATTAAAAATATGAGGGATCTGTTTAATACACAACACATAGATTCTCTTAATAGAGGATTCAATTTTACTATAGTAGATATGGATAAAAAGATAGATTTTAGTAATTAAAGTGATTAATAAAAATAATGTCGTAAATTTTTATTTTCGTTATTTTCCTTCAATGGACAAGGGTCATCGTGGGACCAGTGCTGTGTCAATCCAATAAATGGCTTGACATTCCAATCCTATGTTACAACTCATTTGGGGGATTAGGAAGGTTCTTAATTAATTATCCCCCTTTCATTCCAAATGTCAATATTTACCCTCCCCCTATCCTATATATATGGATCTTGGTAAGTGGGGTAAACACTCCTTCACCACGCAACGAAGTGCATACAATGTGCCAAGACACAAAACCATTTGACAACAGAGTTGGTTCTGGTGAATGGTTATAAGGGAAACTAAAACACCGAACTGAATATTGATGATCTAGTGACGTCATTGGAGGGAAGTTATTGGGGATGGTGAATACTATTTCAATTCCCAAATCATGGGCACTCTCCCTATTTTTTTGTGGCAGGGGTTTGTTTTTTTATTAATTCATGTTATTTTTAACTGTTTTATCCCACCTCATGATTAAAAGTTAACGTGGAGGGAGCATCCCATGTGAACCCATCCCGAACCCTCCGCTACATTTCTACCCTTGTTCATTCGTGGAAGCAAATTAGTGAAGCATCACCAAATGGTCGATAGAGCTGGCACGCCATCGAGCGCCGCAAGTGGAGGCCATGGTGGTTAGCACAGAAAATGACACCAGCTGGCCATAGAGAATGTGTGGAACACTATCGTACGCTGCTGGTGAGAAAGTGGTTTTGAATCATCATCCGTGGAAATTGGTGTAGGCATCCGGCACCTCAGCCAAATGCTGATGGAAAGCTCGGCGAAAACAGTGCACTCCCGGTGAGTAGGAGGTGACGACTGAAGCCACGGTGGAGGGGGAACACATGGTTTTTGAGGGTTTCATAGAAACCAGGCGACACCCATGTGATGTCGAAATTTTATAATCTAAATGGCCTATAGGCCATTCTAAATATCAGGGGCCTCACACCCCCCACCCAACCCCCCCCCCCCCCCCCGCACCTGCTTGGGAAGACCCCAATAGGGGCCGGGCCGATAGGCCATGCCCCCTTGCGGGCGGGGCATCCCTTACAGGTCGGGCAGCCCTTGGAGGGCCACCTCCTTACAGATCAGGACTCCCTTTGCAGGTTGCCCCCTTGTAGACTGGGTCACCCCTTTGTGGGTTGGGCTACCATTTTCTAGCTTCCCCGAGTGGGATGAGTTTCCCTCATGCTAGTCGGGCCATACATCGACCCTCCAAGTTGAGCCGACCGCAGTCCAACCAAGCCGGATCAGTTTGATCGTGTCGGATCAGACCCGGTCAAAACCAAACCCAAAAACACAAAAGGTCCATATCATGAGAACCAAATGTATGTTTGACAAACCATTTACGGCAATAGGATCCTATGATGAGATTTTACTTTTTGTATACTCTACTTGAGTTTTGAAGACAGTTGGGGTATGGCCAGGTTGGATCGAACCCGAATCCAGTCAGGCTCTCATAATAAAAATGATTATAACTCCAAAATCGGGCATCTGATTGACGTATCTTCTACCACATTTTAACCATTACATCATGGCGTCCCTTAGGGTTACTAATTTTTGGAGCATAGTGGTTTTCCAGGATCGACTGATATCTCGGGGGAATGATTCTTCCAAACCCAAGTACAGTTTGTTCGAGGAATCTTATGGCAGGATGTAAAGTGAAGTAAGAACATCAATCGTGTTTGGGTCTGTATCTATCGATCATTTGTCGACTAGATACTATCAAATATAGTGTGGGTTATTCCTCATCGATCATGTGTGGGTCAGTACATTCCAATCTTGCATGGGTCAACGCGTGTTATAATGAATCAATCTTGTGGGGGTTGGCAGTGGTGCTTCTTAATAGAATAAGATGATCTTGCTTATGAATAATCATATGTACTTCTATACTTTTGTTTACCTATTGTGAAATTATTCTTTTACCTTTATGGTGTTAACTTCATGGAGGTACATGTGTGGTACTTCTACCATTGTGATGTTACCTCTGTTGTACTTGTATCTTCAATGAGATGCATGTGTGGTACTTCTATCATTGATGTGTTCCAATGTTGAATATCTATCTTCGTGGTGTTACCTTTGTCGTACTTATATCATTATCATTTTACCTATGTGGTTCTTCTACCTTCATGGTGTTGTCTTTGTGGTGTTACCTGTGTGCTACTTCTACCTTAGATGTGTAACCTTTGTGGTATTATTCCCTCGTGTATTGGACATGTATGTTATGATTACTTAGGTATATATATGGGAATAAACATATTTAGAGTTGATATCTATTGCTTCATGCTTTGATATTGAGTTATTTCTTTGTGTTATACCCTTTGTAGAAATCAGGGAGACCTAGGGGGTCTCGAGGTCCCTATAGAGTATCGTTATACTCACACATGTATAGTATATTCCCATACCATGTTGTGTCTTGTGTAGATGATGAATAATATTGATCGTGGCTGAGGAAGCCACGACTTGATGGTGTTCAGAGGCTAACCATTAGGTGTGATGTGACACATGGACTACTGATTGTGAGTTGTACCTACACTTCATTTAGGATCCTTGGTGGATTTTATAGAAACTATTACTCACTTTTCAGTTGAATTTGTACTTTCAGTTTTACTTTTACATTCCATTTCATCTTGTATTCAGTCCCCTTTTACTTTCTGCACACTTTTACTACAACATATTACTTCCAAATTTATTATTTTTCTGTTCTTGGACTGTGTTTCTATACATGTTAAAAAGGAAATACCTTCCAGGTTTATGGATTCTCCTTTCTGCTTCTTGTATCTAGTCCATGGACTATGGAATTCGGGCTAGGGGTAGTCACAACACGGGCCCCAAGGGATAAGTTGTGACAATGAGTTATCATATGAGTTGGTTCTACTGATGAACTGGGACTCTCATATTTTTTATGTGGAAATAGTGTTATGTGTTAAAAGTGAGGTTTTTAATTATTGAAATCCTGTGTTCGTGTGGTGGTTGATGTATCCATACACCAGGACCCTGAATTATGATTTCCAACTCACTTCACAGATACAATGATTACATTTGTTTTTTAAAAGTTTTTCTTGTGATATCATTGAGTCAGCTCACTAGGTATAACATATTGAACATGTGAAAACTATTTAACTTTTGGATGCTACAATGTAGACATGCTTCCAGGATATGCGAGAGAGTATGCAATAACGGTCCACCAAACAATGAGGACTTAGGGTGGGGCCCTCTTACGGAATTAGCACCTTCGGGTGTTGTACCAGTTGCACAACTACCCATTGGGTAGCCATTACCTCTAGCCCCCCAGTAGAGGATGCAGGCAGACTGACCACATTTCATGAGTTCTAGCGGCAGAGGCCTCCGAGGTTATGAGGTGAGACAGACTTGTACGAAACTAAGGACTGGCTGGAGGCTGTGGCTAGAGTTTTATGCATAGTTGGGAAACAAGTTTATCTGATGGTGATCCTAACTTCCAGTCTCTTTATGGGATAAACAAGTAGATGGTGAGGCTTGATGACCCAGATATATGATGATGTAACATTCATTTGGGTCGACATCAAGAACCGTTTAAAGGCATATTTCGTCCCATAGACTCTACTCTCAGTGTGTATTCTCGGCCTTTTGCACCAATAGAAGGGCAGCATGACTATGGCCCAGTACCAAGTGAGGTTCACTTATCACTATCGATGCTCCACCGATATAGGACAAGAACCTTTTGACAGGGCCAATACCTTTAAGTAGGGTCTCAGATGGGATATCAGAGCATCAATGACATCGCTCAAAATTCTGACCCGGGATGGGGTGATAGAGTCAGTGCTCTTTGTGGAGAGCTTCCTAGCTGACCAGGCACTAACAGCAAGATCCACCACCAGACATTAGGTAGTAGATTCATCTCCAAAAAGAAGTATATGGATGACACAGGGAACTATGCAGGCCTTACCATTAGGTGTACGACCTTAGGATATAGGGTCGGTGGTGCAGGGCTCAGAAAACACCGAAAAGAAGTATATGGATGACACATGGAACTATGCAGGCCTGACCATTAGGTGTATGACCTTAGGATATAGAGTCAGTGGTGCGGGGATCAGAAAACATAGGATGATAGCCGGGGAGTAGGCATTGCTAAGAGTGTGGTGGGTAGGGTCACATGGCTCGCGACTACCTAAAACTCTCTATAGACGACCAACAGATGGTTGAGGGACCGCTGAGGGTGAGGAATAGATTCAATCAGGGATGTCTGCAGGTAGTAGGCGGGCATTGAATGAGATCTGGTAGGGTAGCTGGCTATCGCGATCCGCTAGGGGGCTAGGGGTCATGGCTCATTAGTCGTGACAGTTGGTGGAGGGGGCCGACCCTTTGGCCATCTACAAAAGGGAAGGAAATCAGGACCTGTGCACCACCAGTTAGAAGGAGGTCGTAGCCGACGCCATGATGGAGGGAGAACCAGTTCCTCTAGAGAGTTATAAGGCTACCGGGCAACTCCCTTGTGGTGCATCCATTTTTCAAGGTGAATAGCCTCCGAGGTTTTCGATAGACCATGGGCCTCAACACCCCCCCCCCCCGACCCATGCTGGCTACGGTAGACCCCACTGTGGGTCGTGCTGACTTGTCAGTCCCTCTTATGGGCCAAAACGACCCCTTGCAGGTCAGGCCCCCATTGGCGGGCCACCCCCTTGTGGTTCGGTACTTCCATTGCAGGGCGGCCCCTTGCGGGCCGGGCCTAACCTCGGCCCATCAGACTGAGCCCGCCGTAGCCCATCCCAGCTGGGTCGGTCCCACCGTGTCAGATCAGACCCAGGCCCTACCGGACCAAGAAACTCTTAAAGGACCATATCTTGAGAACCAGATGTCAATATGATGAACTATCTACGGTGATGGGATCCTTGGATCGGGATGGTCCTTTTGGTATACTTTACTTGGGTTTTGGAGATAGTTGGATTATGGACAAGTTGGATCGAACCCAGATCCGACAAGGCTCTCAGAACTTGAAATCTTATAACTCATGGACCAAGCATCTGATTGTTTCCCATTCTATCACATTTGAACCCTTAAAACATGGATTTCTTTTGGATTCCTCCATTGTGGAAAATACTAGTTGTTGAGGTATGACTGATATCTCAAGGGGAGGTTTCTAATGAACTCAAGTGAACGAGGACTGAGGAAACCTATGGCAGGATGTAATGTGAAGAAAAAACATCAACACTGTGTGGGTCAGTATCTATCAATCCTTTGTGGGTCTAATACTATCAGATCTAGTGTGGGTAAGCACTAAGAGATCATGAGTGGGTCAGTGCATACCAATCCTATGTGGTTCAGAGGGGGTTGTAACAAATTGATCCTATGTGGGTCAGCAGTAGTTCTTCAAAACAAAAAAAGATGATCTTGATTATGACTAATCATATGCACTTTTGTACATATGTTATACCTAGTGTGAGTCGAGTCTTTTACCTTCATGGTGTTAACTTCATGGAGTAACATGTGTAGTACTTCTACACTATAGTGGTTACCTACGTGATAATTTTATCATCAATGTGTTACATGTGTGGTACTTCTATATTTGATATGTTACCTATGGGGTTCTTCTATCTTCGTGGTGTTACCTGTCTAGTACATATATCTTCGTGGATTTACCTTCGTGGTATGTCTACATTCATGGTGTTTTCTTCCTGGTGTTACATGTGTGGCACTTCTACCTTCGTGGAGTTACATTTGTGGAAGTATTACCTCATGTATAGCATGGGAATGTCTTGATAACTTATGTATATGTATGGACAGTATCCAAATAATAGTTGATGTCTATTGCTTCATGCTTTGTTGATTGAGGTATTGTTTTATGATATATCCATTGTTGAACATTCAGAGACATATGAGGGTCTCAGGGTCATTAGTGAGTATCATTATACTCAGACATTCCCAGGCTACACCCACACCAAGTTCTGTCTTTTGAAGACGATGTACTACATTGATCGAGGCTGAGGGAACCAGGACTGGACGGGGCTCATAGGCGGACCATTTGGTGTGATGTGACGCATGGAATACTGATCATTATATATATATCCACCCTTTAGGTAGGATCCTCATTGTACTTTCCAAGAGCTATTTCTCACGTTTTTGTTGTTTTTGTACTTTCAGTTGTACTTGTACTTTCCAGTTGGGATCGAATTCTAGCCCATTCTACATTCAACAATTTATTACAACAGCTATTTATGTTGTGGTTGCTTCATGTTTTTTTCTTGGACTATGTGTCTATGCATGTTAAGAAGGCAATGCCATTGTGTTCTAGGGATACAACTTTCTCGTTCTAGTCGCTAACCCATGACCTATGAAAGGCAAGATTGTGGTTGTCACGATACTGGCCCTAAGGGACAGGTCATGAAATAATTATTAATTTTACCACTCCATTGTTAGTTAAATATTAATTTAATTATTATATATACAACATTTCATATTTCAATATTATAAATACTAATATCTAAATAAAAATTATTATTATTATATATATATTACATTAATGTCATTTTTTACTTCATTGTGAGTAATATTAAATTACTGTTTACACATTAATATAAAAGAATTCAATACACATATGTCAGATATTTTAAACTACAATATGTACAGTGACCATATTTACTATTGAAATATTTGGAATGATCAGACTTCCAATTACCATATTTGCAACAAAAAAATTATATATATATATATATGTATATGTATATATATATATATAATCTCTAAAATCATATTTCTTTCAAAAATCCAATATGCATAATTCTCATTTTAAATCTCACGACATGATTTCTCCATCCATGGAATTCATTGTAATTTTACTTTTTATGCCAATATTTTTTCTTAATAGTTAAAGTGTCATATGGGAGTTGTTGGATCAAAATATGTAATTCATTTAAATTTATTTTCAGCTTTTATTTTTTGAACAATTATTTAATTTAATAATCCATAAATTTTGATCATAATTTATATGATTTTGTCTTATCATTTTACTATGAGAGAATAAGTTTTTTCCAGTTCAATACTTATATTGTATGGCTAGTTAAATAATACGTTTCAATTCCATTGAAAAACATAAAAAATGTGTTAAGAATTAAATTTTTTTTATAGAAATAATTTTCTTCCAAAAACATGACGGGGTACATTATAATTTATTTAATAAATTGTTTCCTCAAAATTTTTACAATAACATACCTATAAGAATATCAAATGTTATATAATGTAAAGGGATTAATCGATATAGTTTTGTATAGAAATAAACCATTACAAACTTTCGAATACTTTCTCTTTCAAAAAGATAGGATTATTACAAATATAGTTTTTTTCTCTAACTATTATGAATAAGGGTCTACTGTTATTTAAAATCAATAACCCAAATATATTAATTATTTATAGTGGGTATTTATTGTCATCCTTTTGTTGATAGAATATCATTGGATACTATGAAATATTTATTTTCAATCTCATGAAACATTTTCCCTTACAGGAGGGAACCAATCCATGACTAAAATCATGTTAAACATCTCTAATGGGAGGATAATAATATATCAATAAGGCACATTCCTATTATATCTACCTGGGATAAAATAATAACAATAATAGAATTTTTTTCCCACAACATCACATCTTCAGTGATTTAATGATCATGGAAAATATTATATATATAAAATATTTCTCGTAATCTAATTCCAATAAGATATCTATAAATTATGATACGACACTACGTGTAGCACAAATATCATGACCCACATCATATGTAGTGCTTACATAAGAATATAATTGACCAATTGGTAATAGATGTTGGAGATTATCATTCTTGTTGTTATCTAATAGGTTAGGGAATTGACTTGGATAATAAATAATTTCCACAGACATATGTAATGGAATTGTTAATGATATCATAGGATGAAATCTATTTATTTAAATCATAATAACTAAACTAAACATTTTTCAAGATAGTTTGAAACACTATGAGCCCACTATCTATAGGAAAAAAATATTATTCAACACCTTGAGGAATTTCCCTAGGATCTTATTCCAGCATTTTATGAAAAATAGTTTATTTAATATCTACATTTTCTTATCATTATTTCCTAAGTTTTCCTATGTTTCCAAATATAAATTTATTTAAAATATTGGGAATAAACTATGGTTTCATTGTATGTGATATTTAAAAATTACTAGATTGTAATAATCATATTTTTTCCCACTCTATATCCAATTTTTATGGTTTTTTTGACAGGGTAATCATTCAAATATAACCCATACCCTTGGTTAAATAGACTCCTTATTACTCCATACATAACTATATCCAAAAAAAAGAAAACATCAGTGATATAATTTTGACAGGATAGGTAGTTTATCAATGTCAATCATATAATATGTATTAAACTATAAATATTTTTCCAATTTACATCATAATATTATCCTATAATTCTTTATTAATACCTATATAAATAACTGATTAACCTATGATGCAGTACATGGTATGAAATTATACTTCTCATCTGGATCATGTTATATAAATAGTGAATCAATCCATCATTGTTGTTCATGAAGAGAATGTGGTTGACCAATGAATATACCCAATGAGTGTCCATTAAAATATATTGTTTTTGGACCACTAGATGTGCATCTTGGTGAAGATTGATTTAATGATCAACCGACCCAATTTAGGAAGATTACGGAACTGCTTATTTTTTAATAGCCACATACATTTTTCGGTAATAAAAAATTGATTTGTTTCAAGAAAAACCATCATCTCATGGAATTTGAAATACATTATGATATCATACTATATCTAGATTCATTTAGTGGGTTTTAACTAATGTTATGTAACCCCACCACCAAATGTAACTAATATAACATCAAAAAATAAGTAAAAATTTCCTCTAATACCATATATATAAACCTAAGATAAACATACATTAATATTTAATTTATTTCATTGTTAAATAAATATATCTCAAAAATATACTCAAATCCCATTGATATAAATTTTTTTCATTACGGAAGTTGTTACATAAATATAATATATCAAAAAATATAATTTATATTTATCCTTCATTTAATTCTTCTAGAACCAAATCATGAAATCTAAAAATTTACTATATTCTTCAGGTCATGTTGAATAGAAACAAAATGATGTTGTTTTCTTAGATTCATAATTAGGGTAATCATAAGTGATCACAATCATATAGGACGTGTGAAAATAATATGGGGATAGGATTACAAAAAATATATATATGAAACTAAAAACTAATAATTATAAATTCGTAAATCATGTTTCATTGAATAAATCATGAGGAAAATTATAATGAAATAACTATTTTTAGATAATTACAATATAAACATGATCCAAGAAAGTATAAAATTTGAATGAGAATGTTAATAATAATATGGAATACAAATAAATATGGAAACCAAATACTAATCCTTCCTACCAAGACATTCATCATATAGTTATCTTTGGATATCCACCTATGTACATTCTTAGAATTGGGATGATCCACTTTTTTTATTAGGATATGGATAAAACATTATATATACCCCATTGTATGGTGTTAAATCCCATTATATGAGAATTGGGATGAATTTTTTTTCTCATGTGAAATTTTGAGCTCACCAGGTATGAAGATACAATAATGTCTTGTAGGTAGATATAATAACCTATCATACCCTTGATTACAAATGAGTGAGAAAAAAATAAAAATATTCACATAAAAAAATATACCCAATGAAATGAAAATAATATTTTCAAACAGGGACATATAAAAAACAAGATCATTTGATTGTAAAAAAACAAATATCCCAAAATTACTAGGTAAGAATATCTTATACATGTTATTTTAAGAAACATTACATCATTGAAGAATAATACTATTAATATTGATGAAAAATCATAAAATGTATTTTTCATCATAAAATTATTTTGATAATTTCATATTGAATGTTTTTGATTTTCATGTCAACTTCCTAAGAAAACCGTAGACAATGTGAAAATTAATAAAACATGAAAAAAATGAAAAAAATATTATTTTGTAATAAATAATAAATTTTAAAAAAATTATGTAATGTATTAATAAAAATTAATGAAAAATAAAATAATATAAAAATATTTAAAATTAATTTATTGAAAAATAATGTATAATAAATGTTTACAAATCTTTTTTTTCAAAATTAATTGAGGTGAATAAAATGATCATTGGAGATAAAAATAATTGACATTACAATAGGGAATGTTAAAATTCTTTAGGATGTGAGAACATGGATGTGGTTGTAAATTCAATTAAAATAGATGCGAACTATTAAAAGAAATTCAATTTTTTATAAAATAATAGATATATTAATAAAAAAGTCTTCTATTTGAAATTTTTTTTCTCTGAACATTAATATTTAAATAAAATATATCATCATTATATTATAGAATTATAATATCATGAAAGATCAACATCGATGTAGAGTGATTATGACTCATGGAAAGGTTTTATATTAGGAGAACCTAATTTCATAATGTGTATTTATTCTGAAAATCCCCCAAATGTCTTGAATAATTTTATTGTGTTTAATAATCACATACATAGGAACATTTTTCCTACCTATAAAAATTTATAATATTAAATGGAAATAATCCCACACACACAGAGATATATATATATATATATTAATTTTTTAGCTATATTCTTGCATCTATTGTTTTAAAAAATTAATGGCCTAAAAAACATTTATATAAGTTGTTTGTGTATTAATTCTTGTAACAACCCATCATTTTATGAAATACATTATTAAATTTAACATAATAAGTGAACGATTCCATGAAAAAATTATGTATGTGTGGATTCTGGGATATAAATAATTGAGAGTATAAATAACTCCATGTATTACATAAAAAGTAAGGGATTCCAAGGTATTAATTGTTGATAAAATATTAAGGTAGATCCATAATGTATAACATCTTAAAACACAATTTTAATTCCATGAAACAATAAATCATTAACAAATAGTCATTGAAAAATTCAAAGGCATATTACATTAATACTAATGTTTATATAATTACCCTATCTTAGTTTTCTTATAATATTCACAAGTTCCCAATGGAGAAATATAATTCATTTCCCTACCCATAAGATAAATGATCAATATATTTCATTTCTAATCAAAAGATAAAATTGAGTAATTTTAATGAAATAAAAAACTAAAATACATAAACAAATTACCCAATGAGAAATATCCTAATATATTTTCCCATATGAGAAAAAGAATTATATGTGAACAAAAATTCCACAATCAAAGAACAAAAAAATTTATACGTTCAATCCCTTAAATAATTATCATTGAAATTTATATTGTATAAATAAAAACCCATAATAATCTTTGTTTAAAATATTGTCTCTTCAAATTTTTTATATTTTAAAATATGATTTAAAATTATAGGTACATAAAATAATATATATTTATTTGTAGGACATCAATGTAATATTAGATAAATTTTTTATAATAATTTTCAAATATGAGTATAAATCATATAAATTGCTTCGCTTGTGAGGGTTGAGCTATGTGCATGGTATGAGCCCATTCACCATGCAATAAAATGATCATAAGAATATAATTGAACAAATATATAAGATATAATTTCTCCTTGATGAATATATCCCAGAACCACATCTCCATAAATTATATAGACATTGATTTCATTTCGTGGAGAACTACAAACTATATTATGTAAAAGTTTTTGTAGATTTATGAAAATGGGAAATTTATATCATCATAATAACATAGGAAAATAAAATAATGACATTGAAAAATTAAACCCACATTTATACATATGAAAATGATGATATCATATATACTAAAAATAAATGTATAATATTAAATTAAAAATTTAATGGAATTTAATAGGAATGATTCTAATTGAGGAACTATACATTTGGATGAAGCTTATTAATGATATAGAAAAACTCCTTATATTCATAGAATATCCATGTAGTGTCTCATTTGAGGGATTTTTAGATGAGATAAATGCTAAATATATTACTTTTGGATATTTTGGGGGGAATGCATTTGAATTTATTATTCAGGAGGAGTAGTTTAAAAGGATTAAATAATGAATAATATTTTATATATGATTCCCATTTTTGAGGGCATAAATTTCTTTGAATTTGGTTGATGAATAATGTGGGAATATTTTTATGAGTATAAAAAACATATTAGACATACATTTAAAGTTCTATTGTTTTTAATGTATTTATAGTTTATTTGTAACAATTTTAATTGTTTTACCCATACTATAGTAACTCTTTTTTACCATGGTATCATTTTTTGTCTACAAATTTATTTTTCATAATTACTATAATTTAAACCTATATCTAAACCTATACAATCCATATTAGCTAATTCAATTTTAAAAAGTGATCAAAATTTATTTTAATTTGATACACATATAACACATAAAAGTAGTTCTTTATGAAATAGTAAAATATCTATTTGAAAATACTATGCAATTGTTTTTAAAAGTAAATTATTATAATTAATTAATATAAATTAATATAATGTTTTAAAAGGATAAATAAATTTTAAATCATTATCATTTTATGATTATATCATAAGATATATGTTATATTGGTATATCAACTTTTTACCCAAAAATTAATATTTTTCATAATTTATTAACCGATAATCCTAGAAAATTAATATTTTTCAATGTAATAATTTAATCGTTTTTAAAAAACAAATATATATAATTATTTATATAATTATTTTAAAAATTTACTTCCAAATATTGTCACTGTTTATTGAAAATAAATTGTTTTCATGCTATAATTAGCATTCTGACCGCTATAAAACTCAAATATAAATTTTTTAACATATATTTTAATTTAGAAGTTATTTTAATATGATTTTTTTAGTAAAGTAATTTTAAAATTAAAATCATCACTACATCCTATTCCATATGTTTAAAATAATTTATAATATCAATATAAAAATACTATTTTGGATTCATAAATCTATCGTACAGGTCACTTTATATGTATATATAAACAAAAAAATATAATGGTAAACTATCTAATTAATCAGTGGTCTTAACACACATTATATATATTATCCTACTTTAATAATATTAAATGAAAATATATCCCTTTATATAGACCATCATTACATTTTTATCACTCACCAACATAGGGTTATAGTCATCCTTTTATAATTTCATCCATTTTCACAATTCTCTTCTTTATTTTAACATTTTTTTTCATATGACTGATATTTATGGGGTAATTCAAACCCACGGAGTTTCTTTTAATGAAATTACTCTTATTATCAGTATAAACCACAATATTTTTAAACATTGATATAGTTTATATTTTTATATGGTGAGTCAGGTTCTGATGATATGTAATTGCCTTTATATGTGGCTACTTGTTTAAATAGTGGATATTTGAATGAATGTTATTATATAATAAATTTATTACGCTAAATTAATGAAATAATTCATTAATAAAATTTTATTTTGAATATTTTAGTTACGATTTTAAAATGGCATGTTGTATTTAATAAAAAATTATACAACTAGGTCTATAAAAAAATATTTTCAAATTAAATTAATTTAAATGTAAATCAATAATTTATAATAAAATGTGATTAAAATTTAACTACTAATTTAATCATGTTTCTTATAAAATATCATATGATACTACATTAAAATGTTATATGATTAAAATTTTTGATAATTAAAACAGAAATCAAACTTTATTGACTACTATATTTCAATGAACTAATTACCAATATGATGTGAAGGAATAAATAAATTTAATGTAGCTAAAAAAGTATATTTAAATTGAATCATTTTTAGAATAGTAAATATATATATATATAAAGGACGAAAAAAATACGTTTTAACGTAATATGTTAATATGTTTTCACACTTTTCTACATTTTATCTCGGTTTCAACAATGATGGTCTTTCCAGACATGATGTGTTGTCATTCATCCAATGAGATTAACTTTTATATATTCTTTTAAATAAATAAATTTCCATATTTGTTAAATCATATATTAAGGAATAAAAAAGGTAATAACAATTTTTACACCTCTAATGTTTATTAAAATAATAAAATACAATTATTATTTATATTTATATTTCCCAACAAACATTCCATAGTAAATTAGTGATGTTACAGAAAATCCCCGTAACAATATTATGACCTCACAATTTCAATTATAGATAAACACATCCTAAATGAATATATTATATAAATTTCTATCCATATAATGGAAACATTATAGATACATTTGGGATTATTATCTACTAGTATAATACTATTTATAATTAAACTAGTTTTCTTATGATTTTTAATAAATATTGTATACTAAAATATTTCAAATACTATTACCTAAAATAACATATATCATCATTAATATCAATACATGTGTCATTGAACTGTTCAATAGGAAAATCCCTTTTTATATTTCAAATGTTGACATGGATCTTCCATCAATTAGGATCCATTTTTAGAAAATGTTAAATTCATATTATGATCTCAAACCACAATTTTTTTATTTAATGTAATTTTAAAATATACTAATAATATTATTAGGAATTCATCCCTAAAATTTTAGTTATTTTATTCTAAAATTTTATTCCATGATGTTTAGTAAGATATCCTCTCATATAACCCACAACATCCACAACTCTAATACACTACAACTAGTGGGAGATTTATTAATGTAGTACATAAATCAAAATAGATAATATCCAATAGTTTACTAGGATAAGGAACCTTGGTACATATATTTTTTACATTACATTGACAAATCAAAAATAAATCATATGAATTTTTTTAAAAAAATTTATTATCCTTTATCAATAATTGTAAACAATTTAAAGATATTTTATTCATGGGGGAAATGGGAAATAATATAATGGGTTGTATCTAACACTAAGTAAGGGGTTAAGGTAAATTATAATCTTTAATTATGGTGTACAAAAAAACTACCATCTTCAATAAAAATAAAAATATAACCATAAAAATAATCATGTACATTTTAACAGGGAACATATATAAATATATCAATAAAATAACATCTAGATAATGGAGGAATGAATTAATTAAATTAGATATCATATATCAATATGAACTAAGAGAATAAATAAATTCCTTTCAATAATAATAATGAATATATTCCAAGATATTAATTACTAATAATATAGTGATTAGATTCATGAATAAATAAACTATGATATACCATATCAAATGAATCTATGAGAATAAATAAATATATTTAAATCATAAAAATTATTATATTCCATGATAAAATATCTAAGAGTATAAATAATATCATTTCCATTATAACAATGATTATATTCAATGGTTTTAATAACTAATAATATACTAAATAAAATGTACTATTAAATACATTATAAACAATACATCAATTCTTTTTCCCAAGGCATCATAAACATAACCTTGTGGACTTTTTCTAGTATATCATAAACATACCATCAATTCCTTATTCTATGAAAATATTACTTAAGGGTAATGACACTCCCAGTACACTATATATGTTTCGTAATGACACATACATGAAAACTGAGGGGATAAATAGTTTTCGGGCCTACCAATCACCTAAATTTCAAATAAATTGTATCAGATAAAAAAATATTAAATGTCACAATGTTATTGGAATGAACAAAATAATACATACCATAATAATTCAATGGGGGAATATATTACATGATTATCCCATATTGGATAACAATTAAGGGGGGAAACTTATTCTACCCAATGAACTAATTAATAAATATATCATTTCAAAAACCATTTTTAAATAAATAATTATTTTTCAATATAATAAAAAACTCCCATTAATGAATTAAGTATAAAATATTATTGTTATTTTCTATTTAAAGAAGAAGAACCTGATTTTTGTGTCTAGGTAGTCGAATAACTGTATTTAAAAAGGTATGATAAATATTGAGTGATATTTAAATCCCTCATAATGGTTCGTAAGCATTAATTTAATTCATCTAAAATATATCCCATAGTGTGGTCACACTATGTGTGCTGTAAAGGTCCATTAACCATAAACCACCTGGATGGGTGAGATATAACCACCCAACTCATTTTAGTGTTATTACCCATGGATGTGTATGAACCAAAACCAATACCAAATATAGTATCTATATATAGATTTCATTCATTGTATAATCACACATACCTCACATTAAAATTTATTAGGATGGTTTTAGTAATGCAAGAATGAATGAGAATTATCACGTTATAGGAAAATTAACTATTTTGAGGGAATAAATAAACAACCATTTAAAACATATAAAATGGAATATATTATCACGGTATTACAATAAAAAATATCCATGAAAATTGATTTTAAAATTTGAAAATAAATATGTAATTAAATTGAAATTGAATGTGGATGGTTGAGACCCCTTACCATTGGAGTAATTATACTAATTCTAATGAGAGAATCATTGGAGACATAGAATCTACTTGGAGAGACTAATTGGAGGTATATTATCAAAGGATTCATTATAATGTTTTTTTGGAGACCATGGATGGGATAGGGTGGCATTTATACTAGGGAAGGAGTGTTTTAAAGGGATTAAAAATCAATATTTTCTAAAATGGAAACTACTATTGGATGATATTATTTTTGATGAATTTTGTTTATAAAAATATATTTGTTTATATGTGTGTAAAACACGTAAACCACCAATTTAATGTTTTAATTTTTTTCCATAGTATTTTCTATTTAATTTTTATAATTCACATTATTTTACCTATACCACGACAAAAACTTTTTCCTATCAAACCATTATTGTCTAAAGAATAAATTATACATATTATATAATTTTTTCCTTATAATTAAATTCATTCATTATGTTTTACTTAAAAAACATATAAATGTTATTAATATAAATTATTGTATTCTATAAATAGAAAATATAAATGAAGTTTTATTTGAAGGGTAAAACAATGGTTCTCAAATGCTAATCATGTATTTATATAAGTAATTGGTTTTGAATTATTTTATTAAATTTATATATTTGGATCAATAAAATGTATTATGATATATTAAATCATCAACATATCATAATTATAACATATGTTTTATGGTAAAATGGATTTTTCAATTTTTACCCCTCAAATCAAAATTTTCATAATGTTCAAAAAATTTCCACATAAGATAATCTTCATGCTCAGTTTCTAAAAATGATATTTATTAAATAAAAAATAATAATATATTTTATAATTTTTAATATTAATTAAAAATTCATATATATTCTATATGTTATGCTTTCTTTCATTATCAACATTCTAACCACTATAATAATTTCATAAGATTATATCAAATAATATTATCATTATTAAATTTTATCATATAATATATCATAAAAAATATTTTATATAAAAGAATATATAATTTTTTAAAAAATATATTTAAATGTATTTTGGTTTATTTATCAAAAAATAAAATTTTGGATTAATTAAACATTTATTCCAGATAATTTACTATATATATGGAGGAACAAATAATAATAATACTCTATAGTATGATTATAAAAATAGTCATAATTCATATCATCAATATTAGTAGACATCCATAATTTTTAATATACATATCTTCATATAATTATAGAATAATTCTCACATCATTTGTCACTACTCTTACCATAGTCCTTACACATCCTTTGACAATGTCTATTTTTTTCATGATTATATTTATTTTTACAATTGTTATACTAATAGTGATATTATGGGGGGATCCCAACTTATAGTGTTTCATTTAGTGAAATTATTATTCTCCCATATGAATATCCCTTTACTATTCCTCTTTCTACATACCCACATTTAAATATGATTTGCGAAGATCTTTTCTTCTGTAAAAGACATTCGATTTGTCTACTAGTTATAATGAAGGTAATTTTAATGAATATTATCAAAAAATAAATATTATATTATAAATAAATTAATTAAATAATTATATAATTTTTATTATAAAATATGATTTAACATTTAAAACATTCATTTTAATGAAATAAAACCTACATAAAAAATAAGATAAAATAAAAAAATTATGAATTCAAATGATAGATATTGTAATTTTGAAATTCATAATTACTTATTTTCATTATTTAAGGAATTATTAAATAACATTTTACAAAAAATATAATTTTAAAATACCTCTAATATTTATATTTTGGAAATTTAATATAATGAAAACCTAAAACAAACTTTTTAACCCATAAATTAAAATGACCTAAATAAAATATAATGTAGAAAAATTAATTAATGTAATATAGATAGATAATAAGAGTATATATATGTAACTATTATAAGTAGAATAAAAATAGTTATATAGAAATTTATATGAAAGATAAAATATGGATGTATTGATGAATATATGAAATTGGTAAGAATTATTCCCTTAGAAGTATTCTTTCTGGGGTTTGAGCCCTGTGGCCATGCAAGATACAATGGTTATCACATAGCCTATGGCCTTCCCTTTATCTAAACCATTATTATAAATGGCTTTCTATTTAACTCGAAATTATTAAAATGAAGAATATATGTATTGAATATTTGAACACATATTTGAATAATTAAAACAAAGAAAATCATTTATAATATATAATTACACTACTAAAAAGTACTATTTGAATTCGAGATGTTAAATTTCATACGTGGTAAATAAAAATAAATTTAGTTTTATGGATAAAAATTAATTTTCTAGAAATGTTTATATTGTGTTTTTAAACTTATTGTAAATTTGTGTTTATAAATTTTTAAAAAATAAATGCAGTAAAATGTATTCTATATATTTAATCAGTATATTTAATAAAATTTAAAATATTCAACAAATTATTTTACATAATTAATTGTTAAACTTGTGAAAAACATTATCCATGATTAAGGATAAAAATTGATAATAATGGATAAAAAAACAAATATGGGTTAAAATTCAATATAAACATGTATAAATATTATTCATTGGAGATATTTAAACCATATATTAAAATTACATATAATTCATAGAAACTTGCTTCTAGTTTTATATGAATGTGTAATTTTATTATTATTTTTTTATTTGCATGTCTATCCCCCAAATACATAAACTCAATGTTCTAATCATTCATTATTCACAATAATTAAGACTTTTATCTTGGTCATGTTCTTCCCAAAACCCTTAATTTTTTCCTTCCCCCATTATTGATCTCTTTTTCTTATCCTATTATCATCATAATTGTCTTAATGTTTAATGAGAAGGTGGAATCTCAATGAATTTAGGATTGACCTCATTTAATACAAGTCAAGTATTACGGTAAGTGCTTTAAGTGACAATAATATTCCTCTAGATATTTTCAATAATAATTTTAAAATGAAGAAAAATATATTTATCATATAGTTAAACACATTTCTATTTTATTATAATATTGATATTCAAGAAATTTTCATGTAATATTAAAATTATACTCTCAATTGAAATAAAAATTCCTAAGAAATTTATTCAAAGAAATACAACATTTTTTACCTCTATGACTAGGATCATTTTTCTTTCATGTAAAGTTTTTTATAATATTTAATGAGTTTTTTATGTTTTTTATACCCATATTTTACATAATATATATTATTTAAGAGATAATTTATTTTTTTTATTCAATATTATGTAATTTTTATAGAACATGTGAATAGAATTTTTGGATAACCTATACCATACAAAAAGATATTACATTCATTATGAATACTATTTTATTTTAAAATTTCATACAATATTCCACATTTATTATTAATAATAGTATTTTTATTATTAATATTTTTGATATTTTTGGATTTTAAAATTATGATTTTAAAATGAAAACAATATTATCCCCAAAAAATTATTATAGAGAACATTTAATGTCATTTTTTCCTCTTTCATCACATCCTTGAATGTTACATATGATCCCTGGTGGATATGATCTAGTTGTATCGTCTATATCTTTTCTATAGAAAATTTTCTATTTTAATATTTTATATATGATTCTACAAATCTTGTCATTTCTTATATGTTAACTATATATATTATGAAATATTTATCAATTCCATTTATATTCAATGGATAATAATATAATAAAATTGTGAATATGTTTATGATCATGTTAAATATTTAAGGATTAATTTTATCTAATATGTAAGTCCATTATGACCATCCAATTATTTGGGATTAGTTTTATAACTCATGAGATAACAATGTTTTTTGAGAACCATATTTCATGTTCAGAACATTATGTTAGTACCCTTTGTCTAGTCCATAACACTTTTGTCTGTATCTTGATCGATTTATGTGCGATTATGTGAGGACATAAATTCATCTTCTTAATTTACATAGTGAACATATTTTTATTTATAAATGTTGAACATTATATAATCATATTCTTTTTTTACATTTTTATGCATATGATATGATCTTATGGAATGTTATTGATTATTAAAGATTCTACACTATTATGAATGTTACTATGATAGGAGAAATTAAGAGGTGATATTGAAGACACGTTATATATTATGATGTTTATGTATCTTGTCTACAATTAAACATAACCTTTATGGTCCTAAAATATGTATTATTCTAAAATATATTGAAAATTTATCTAAAATAATTAAATATTGATGTATGGTATCATTGGTTCAACTTATTTTAATTATAGAAAATGTTTTAGTTTTTTTGACGAAAATATAATAGGAAATATGTGAACCAGAATTAATAAAAACCAAAGTAAACCTACAGTAATATATGATGACTCAAAATTGTCACTAGTTAATAAGAATGTATAATAAATTGTGGAATCATAGGAATGATTTAATTATTATTTCACACTCTATTTAAATTTCATAATACATTTTTAGCTATTTTTTATTTTACCCCTTGTTGGAAATTTATGTAATCATGAAAAAATGAATTTTATATGAATTTCAATAAATTTAATAATGAGAAAACAAATTTCATTGAAGTTGGGATGAAATACACTGTGTCTATGCTCAATCCACATTATAAGTTGTCATTCCTAACATAGATCACTATGACCTCCTGAATACACCATAGAGGTAGCGATATTCTATTAGGCCTTTTATAAAACAACATCCACCCGCTTTATATGTGTCTTCTAATACACTAGTATAAATTTTATTGATCTATGGTATTCAGAATATGTTCATTATTTATTAGTGATCAATCCATGCGAATGCTTTCTTAATATATTATCAATTTTATGGAAATTATTATTAATGACGGACTCTTATAAATAATATAAGAAAACATAAATAAATAATTAAAATTTAACATAAGGGGTTTAATATAGTATTTCTCAACAAATACATTCCCTGAACTCCTGATACTAATAAATAATATGGAATTATAAATATGACCTTTATGGAATATGAATGCATTGAATGATTTGAATGAGACATTATAGGACATTAAGGAACAATTATTTTTTTATAATCAATAAAAATTTAAATAATGATAAAATCCTAGGTAACATGAAACCAAATCTTCAAAATTCATTGCATATATAAAAATGGATGCAATAAAAAGATTGATTAATTTTCAATGAATGTTTATATGGTAGTGTAAAAAATTAATTAAATGGTTCTAGTGATAAGAAATGAAAAATGATGATTCATGTATGATAAAATGTTATGTCACATGGAGGGAATATTATTCAATATAAAACATAAAAATATTGGATAAATAATATATGTATTTAATTAAGAGGAATGAGATTATGATTCTGATGTGGGTGGCTAAGTGATCATGGAATACAATGTTCAAGAAATGTTATGGGGATAATTCACGAAATTAATAAATGTAAATCTCAAATTTATATGAAAACTAAACAATAGTACATTTCATTCAAGGTTATTGTAAATTTTGATAACAAATTCCCAATTAAAGGAATAATGAGGATAATAACCCTTACCAAACTATAAAGTAAACATAAAGACATAACTATTATTCAGTAAAAAATGATAATACTATTTTGAAGAACATTATTGTTAAATATACACACATCCTACACTATTGAATTTAAATTTTTTATATGTTTAAGGTTATTCATAGTATTTTATTTGTAATTAATTATCTAAGGGAATTTTATCTCCCCTAAATTAATAGGCTTTTAGTTATCATTGAAAATAATTAATGGTATGAAAATGTAATAAACATTATATTTCTACTCCCAGATATAATTTCTTAGGAATTTTATTCATAATTTTTTTTTTAATTTTTTCTCTTATTTGATTTTATTCCACATTAAGAATGAATTGGATCTCATGGTATATATCTCATATTGATTTATTGGGGAAGGTAAGTTAAATTTGATATTTTAATAATCCTCTAATTATTTACCAATGAAAGAAAAAAAAATTAAATCCAAAATGAAATTACATATACCATATGTTGTCAAATACATACTCAAGAGATACAAATATCTATTTTTTTTGCAGATACACAATAATAAATATATTCATATTGTTCATGAATTTTCATAAGTATTTCTAAAAAAATACTTTGTCTTATTGTGATTCACGTTGTTTAGTATTCAATAAAATTCATACATACTACTACACATTATTTGATGAATCCTTGTGTAATGACATCAATTTATCATTAGGGGATCATTAAAATACACAATTTGAATCTAAAAAGTTATAATAATTCCCAATTTCATAAACATGGGGTTAAACTATGATATTTTTTTTGAATAATTATGTGATAATATTTTATTTCATTGATTATAAATAAAATAACAATATCAATGTCAATAAAAATAACCATTAACCATCTATTGACGTCTTATTTGCTATAGTATAATGTGTTTAATAAGGATTGTTGATTCACCATCATTTGAGATATCATCTATTATTGTTCATGAAAGAGGATACTTTGATGATATTGTTTCATATAATGTATGATCATTATTAGTTTAGAGATATTATATTCTGATGTAATAGTTCCCCTCATATAATTACTCATCTAATGAATAGATTCGTTAGAGATGATGTTTATAAATTTGTGGTAGTCTATATAGATAATACTCGAATATATTGAAATTGATATAAAGATCATGGATATCAATTATGGATTGAATTGAATAAATTTATGAAGAATAATATAAATTCTTTGTATTGTAATTTTGATATCCCATTGTAAAAACATTCATTATCATTTTATATAATCTCATGGGAGGATATATTGTAAGATCCTTTAATGAGGGAAGGTATCGAACAATAGACAACATCAACCAATAAAACTAATATTCATAGATTTCTATAATATGTTGGGCATTATTTAAACATTTGAGTAATTTATCATGAAAATATAATCCACTAACCAATTTCAGATGAAATAGAGTCAAGATCCAATAGTTTGATGAATATGACAAAAAATGTCAACATGCTAAAAAATGATGGCCAGTGAAACCGTTCACAGAGTACCCTATAATGGAGAATGGGTTGGGATTTGTAGTGAGGATTCAAATAATGGAAATGGATTATCTCTCATGAATAATGTTATAGGGAAAAATTATACCTCATAAAAATGAAAATACATGAGCTAAACTACCAAAATCATTTCTTGGGGATGGTAGTGGTGATTTTTTCATTGAAAATATGTTGGAATTATCATTATGGTTAATCACATTATATATATATATATATTAATAAATAATACTGATGTGTATTTTAACATGGAATGTATCAAATATTTACCAAGGTGAACATTGGTGTAGATTAATGAATACACCTCCTCAATACATTACAATCCATGAAAGCCGATCAAGGTGACATGCATTGAAACAACCATAGTTGAGAGCACAAATCAATATACCTATCCCGCCATAAGGTATCATACTAACATCCCCAAATTCTAGAGGATTCATATAATTGGTGAGGGTCTAAATGGTATAGTGGTGACATTATACCCATTAATTAGAGTGAAATAGTAGTGGAAAATAACCATAACATCTTCATGGGGAAACATTAGAGTATAAATAATGAAAATATAAATAAAAAATTATATAATAAATTTAATGTTATATAAAATTATAAGTAATAAAATCTTGAAAAATATTCAACAACCGATTTCTAATTAGGATGAACACATATACAAAATTATCGAATTAAAATAATAATATTCAATAGGCTCTAATACAAAATATGTGATGAACCACTTACCCTTTCACCCATATTTTTTTCCTACACTTGACTAACAATAAGATTCCACATAAAATTAATATTCTCAAACAAGGAACACTATATCTTAGTCCCACCCATAAGGAAACTTGTGATCTATCCTAAAAGTTGATTTAAATCTTATACACACACTATGGTTCATGTATATATGGTGAGAAGTATATATTACTACGTGTCCCCAATGGAAAACCTACAATCTTATTTTATAAAATGTTAATACGCATGTGATAATCCTATCCTAAAAAATACAAATAATTTATTTTATAATGTCAAATAGTTGAATAAAAATAGAAAAACACAAAGAAAATATCAATCGAGGTGTTCTAGACTAAATCTTGTGGTTAGTGTACCCATTTCTAGGACATATCCAAATGATTTATAGAATTTATCTCAAACATCCATATAATAAAATAAACATATTGTTGACATAAAACAGATATCCCAAATTTCTAAAAGCATAATTTTTGAATTCCTTACCCTACGGTGTAAGCACGAGCATAGTCATGATAAAGATCATCTACATGGATCAACGATTCCAATCACATTATCTAATCATGAAATAAGAAAATCTAGTTCGACATTTCTAGATAACCAATGAGTCCAAAAATTCATTAAGATAAATTTGGGAAGTTTTTATGGCCCAAAAATATATGGTTATCATGCATAAACATTTAATCGCATGACCTTAATGATCCCATGATTACTCACTATACATGGGACCCAAAACCCACACCATGTGTGTCATGAGACCTCAGGGTTCCAAATACACAATTTGGTGGGAAAAACTCAATTAATAGTGACTTTTACCCATATAGATTTTCCATTATCAAACTAAATCAATCTAAACATATCCATCCAGCATATGAGTGATTAACATCAAAACATAGGAACCATGATTGATTGAAAATATCTGAAGGGTCTCTTACTCAAACTACATTATGTATAAGAAACAACATCAAACAGAATTTACAACATGAATCCAAGTAATTAATGATATAACCATGACCCCATAATCCAATGATCTAATTAATTACTAGACAACAATGCACGAGTCCTCTAAATGAGACCTCAGATCTCTTCATTAAAAAAAATGGTCACCAAGGGATCCAAGATAGCCACCTGAGGGACAAACTATAACATATTTATCCCAATTTCCTCATGGTAACAACATAGTGTTACATATAAAATGGAACTCTTATATTATTCCCATGTTTTAGTCCATTCAAAACACAAATACAAAGATGGCCATAATTCCATAGCTAGAACAAAACATCATATGACGATTTACTCGAGAATATTAAAAGAATAGGGAATGACTTATGTGTAAGCATCCCATGTGGGACTCAATGGACTCCTACTAAATATATATGAGCAATGTGTGAAATAGTCACCCTAATGAAAATCAGTCCAACTAGGGAATTCACAACAATCCTGTTGACCACATCAAAATAATGAACTTATTAGGGATCCGCTACTTAATCCAAACCATGTCGTACATGCATTTTATAAATTTGTCTATGGTATCCACTGATCATTTGAATAAAAATTAGTCCACCAATGCTTCTTCAAGAGTCCCTCGAAGACATCTCAATATCTAAAAAATACCTGAAATTCACCACCATCCCATGACAACAACCCAAATTAAATGCTATAACAACTCAAATGTTGAAGAACATAATCCAAGAATCATATACAATAATCATAATAATATTTCCCCGAAATGTAGTTACACACCAATAACTCCAATGATATTGAACATAATCTCATCTTATAGAGTCCTCCTAAAGGACCTCAAATAAATTATTGTCGAATAATGAAATATAGATGATCACCATTCTCTCAATTCTCCATCAAGACTCATGGATGACATCCCAACACCCTGAGGATTCTAAATCCAATCCTCAAATAATACCTCTAGAAAATGATCCTAATAAAAAATATAATCTATGTAGACTAAACATAAAAAAAAAGTATTAAACCATCAAAATCAATATGAAAAAATATGATTATAATAAAATAATTACAAGACCAATTCTAACATTGAGGTAAAAACAAGAAAAACAAACCACGGTTGGAAAAATTATATAGAATTTACTTGTGGTAAAAATTGAGTAAATTGATATTCCCTCATTAGATATGTACCTCGGGGAACTCATCATGTTCTTCTAAAAATTATATGGTGTGTAGACACTTTACATGGTGTATACAAACATATAGGTATCTATTAATATACATTTCCCCTTCAAAATATGTACCACCCAAGGGTAAATGGAATGTTCTATTAATATTGGGTGTTTATTCCCACATGTGGTACCTATATGGGTACCACATACCAAATCAATATTCATTATACCAATGATTCTATGGTTATATGGTGTTTACCCTACATGGGGTTTGCCTATCTACCATACACATCCTTATTCCCACACACACGGTGTCTGTCTAAGATTTATGATGTACTAATAGATTAACACCCCATAGCATATCATCCCTTGTATAGGTCATGTAGTCGAAAAAATAATTCTTCCACAATCACTAAGAACACACATTTTGTTTTCTCTAATCTACACATCATGAAAAAAAATTTACGGAATGAAACACCACCAAAAAATCATCAATGGATTTAAAACATAAAATATAAAATGATATAGGGATTTTTGATATAAAATATAATATAGTACTTCTTCCAAGGAAAATCAAAAAATGCTTCATATAATATTAGTGTCATAGATCTACTGAGCCTATATCTACCTCTGCAACACCTCCCCAAGATGCACCACCTCAACCCTCTACCTCTTCAATCCCTATCCCACTCATGCATGAAAACTATAAAGGGGGGATACCAAGAGGGAAGGAATGGTAAATGAACAAATATATGGAAATTGTAAAATGATAATATTAAAAGAAATAAAATAATAATAATAATAATAAAATAAAATATATCAGATTCCAAACTCAATTATCCAAACAAGCTTATGGCTCACTTAAGGAAACCCTTCATTTAATTATCATCATCAATGAAAAAATCTAAATCAAACACAATATTTAAAATATATTATCTAAGGAACACATTTTAATCAATAACTATTTATTTAAATAAAAAACATATTTTGTGAAAATTTCAAAATCTCATATTTCGACCATAATTCTATCATTGTGTAAAAAACTCTATTTTAGGATAAATTGTGTTTTTTAATAAATTATTCGATATTATATCACTATGAATTTAATATTAATAGTAAATATTCTTAGGAATACAATTTTCATATTTCACTTGATTTTCATAACACAGGATGAAATGAGGTGTCATAATAATCCTAAAAAAATTATTCTTGACCACAAGATTCCCCAGTAAGACACCTGCAATAATTATCTCCACCCAGCACTAAATAATTTGATTCTAAATCAACCATCCAATTATTAGTCTTAAAATATATCTAACTCCCTCTAAAGATGATGGGGATTCAAAAATGATTATTTTGATTCTCCCCTATCATAGGTTAATATTTATCATCACTCTCCTTCCCGTACGGTGAATCACATGGACCACACTATCAAACATCACAGAACTAAATTTCATGAAAATTACTAACTACTCTCAACGTATTTCCACAATAAATAATACTAACTATGTAATAAAATATAGTAAACTAATTTCATGACATACTAATGCTTATGGAGAATTTCCCACCACCAGTATTTCCTAATACTAATCTCAAATGATAACATTAAATCACATGAACATGGACATTATCCTAATTAATATAGGCTGATTTCCATAAAACCACTTTCCAAACACCTCACTAAAGCCAATTTTATCAAGCCAGAGAACCGTCACCACCCCTCTCAAAAACCAAGGCATGTCTTATATTCCATTATTTACCACATGACCTTCAACCTCTTGATCATTTCTCATATCTCATAAGTGTAAAACAATTCTTCCACTACATTACCCATTGTATAAAAAATGAATAGGTCTAGGGATCGAACAAAGATAAACATATCAAAACATCTATGAGAGAGTGATCATTCCTAAGGAACCACTTCTCAAACACAATGATTTACCATGACTAACCAAATTCCTTGATAATGAATACATAAATGGACCTTTAACGGTATAGAAATCATGAAAAAATAAGAAATAAAAGATAATAGGTATACATTACCCACCTTAAAAACCCATCAGACAACATCAGAAAAAACATCACCCTCACAAGGAACTCACATGGAGAAAAATAGGGGAATCTCCACCTCCGGAAAAACAATTCCCAATCCAAATATCTCTCATGAATCCATTCACTAATCAATAAAATAAGAAAGTAGTCACAACCATTTACTAACCAACAAGGTTCATTAGACATCAGTTGATGAAGGGTCTATGTCTCCTTCAAATGAGACCATGTCCCCATTAAATTTATACAACCTTCCATCATAATAAATTACATGATATTTTTTTAATTTATTATTATGCCACTAATTACTTATATGATAAATCATTGTATAGGTAGTTGATGACGCATTAATCAATTGATCCTACGTTTTAAATATGATACTATATACATGGGTATTTCATTAGAATCCTACATTCTTATAAACAATCATGAAAACTACAATTTCTCCCAAAGGTGGATTTCCAAAACCTAAAATAAACAACAAATCCATAAACCTCAGTGAATCATAGTAGGGGAAATCACACAACCCTAACAACGGAATCCAATAATAATTATCCAATTCCCTAGAAATATTGAATTATAACATAAATGGTCTCCAAAATTACATCGGTCAGAAATCCATCAAATGTCTTGAAATATTATTAGGCCACCTATCTACCAACTCCTTGAATCAAAAACTCAAAAATCCCTTATCCAATGTTGTATCCAACGACATCGGATTGACCTAACAAGTCACTAAATATGGATTGCTACAAGTCCTCAACTGCACCTCCATAATCATTACAGGATTACAATTAATGGTGAAGTTATGAATGATATATTTGGGAGAGTATAACATAAATATATTGGGTAATTGTAATAAAAAAAATAACAAAAAAATTCAATTGGGAATTATCATAGTATGCGCACCAAATAATCTGAAAGAATAAAAGTTCATAATAGATACAATTCAACATATAGTGATACAAACTCAAATAATGTTAAATTTTAAATAGTTGTTTGACCATTGTACATACTAGATACTAAAACTAAATACATTCTTAATGAAATACAATATTCACTATAAATAACTCTGAGAAAAACAGCATACCATGTCTCACCAATGCTCTGGTTGCACCAGCTCGATACTGGCAGTCCACGTGAGTAGTGTTGCTTGATATTGATATGTAATGCATTGAAACCATTGTTATGACAACATTTAGTCAAAACAAGTACTAAATATCTATTTTTCCCCAACATTGTGGTTCACATAAATGGTTGGATAAATACATCTCATTATTCCACCCTCAATACTGAACCAATAATAACATGTGATATTCAAAAACATGTTGAGTATTAATTATATATTTCATACCGATAAATAACAATATAAAAATAGGATAAATTAGAAAAAAATTAAAACATTTAATCAAATGTTATATTCATTCTGAATTGGTAATTCTACCTGATCCACATCCTATAACATAGGATTTAAAATATGGGGAACATCTAACCGCATAGTAAAAGTTGTTTCTACCATGTATATAGATGATATTAATGATTTATAAACAGATAATGAATTAATTTCATATCACATGGTTTATCCATGTTCATACAAAGGAAAAATCCCATCTAACATGATCTTGGAATTAAATAAATCATTCTAAACTATTGATAGAACATTGAGGTTGATAGAACTAAAGAACCTTTTAGTATAGAATTTAATTAAAAACATGTATGAAAACATATTATAATCCAAAACTAGGTTTTGTCCATATATAAATCAATAATAATATGACAAACATGGAACCATTATTACTCAACATCTATGTCCCAAAAAACAAACAATATGAATGCCTCTACACCACATAATATGAAGTAACTCTAGTTTGGGTGCACACTCTAATGGATGGTATTATGTATAAGAACCCAGCCTTAAAAAATTACATAATCTTGAATTAAATGAATAATTCACATTGAGGTTCTTTTCAGGATTAGAGTTTTAGAGAATTAGGATATAACTATTACATCTCAATGATTACAATGTAGTCAAATCTACTCTGTTTCCATTTTTTTCACAAAATAAAAACTATTGAACAAAAGAGTCATGTTTAGTTCCTTGTTTTGGACTGCCTGACATTTCCATGATCCCATCCATGACCCTATTCAATTTTATATCATGTGAAAAACATTTCAAAAACATCGGATGAGCATAAAATGCTCAGTAGGGGTTCTAACAATACGGAAACAAAACAACAGTCCATGTATACGTAAGAATAAATGAAATCATAATTTACTCATAAAACATAAGCACTTAACAAACTACATGAAAACATAGATTTATGAACAAATCATAGAAATCATAAGACATAAAGGTAACTTGAGGCATTCATAACATTCTTACCTACGGAGTAACTCTCACGATTACGTTTGGAATACCCATCATAGTATATTCCCTAAATCACTCGGGATAAACCCTAGCATTTAACTCCTTCGTGGTACCCAATGCATTGGAGTTCTATATCGGTCTCACCCACCCTTAGTTTTTCATGGAACCACCCATCTTCATAACAATGCCCAAGAACCATAACATAATCGTATCATATAATACGTTCATAATGGAAACATAACATTTCCATATTTCAATCACTAGATATCAATACAACACATTGATATAATAAAAACATTATGAAAACCATTTTCAACTTCAAAATAAACGAAAATTAAAACATTGTATTTATTTTTCATTTTTTAAAAAAATTTATTGCTTGTAGAGGAAGCCGGAACTCAAATAATGGTCACGGCGGCAGAGAAGTCGTTGTTGTCGCATAAGTACAACAAAAAAACATTCCCTTTTGTCATTTAGTAAAACGCTCCGTATAAAAAAGAATTTTTTTGAATAAACATAAAAGTCAAAGGGGGTTATAAACCGTATAAAATACACTTGTGTATAAAACAAAATATTCCTCAATGAATGGAGATTGATACGAAGTCCCTTACAAAGAGGGTATCCTTAGATTAATGATAAATCAACTTCATAATTATGTGTGACAAATATAAATACACCAAATATAAGAGGATATTATGTGTAAAACAATAAGAGGTCATCCACACATATTCATAGTATGACATAATAAATAAATATAGGTTTAACCCAAATAATTGAAATTGGGTTAGGAAGATCCCTTGCAAAAATTCGATAGCCCAACAGCGTCACTTTAAAATTCAGAAAATGAGTTGATGAGAGAGAAAATGGTATCTCATAACTTGGACATAAAATTTACATCAATAAGGATATATAAGAACATATCCCAATATAATAATATGTAATTAAAAAGACATAACAAAAATATGTTTTTTAAAAATAAGAGGGTGAAAGGTTCCCTTACCGATATAGGTAACTTTCGAAACATAAACCCCATGAAAGAAGGACTATTAAACATTGATGTAAATACCCATAAATGAAATTATATTACACAAAGTGTAGAATAATGTTAATTACATACACCACTCAAAATAAATAGTGTCAAATGTAGCATAAATTTCACAAGAATAAAAGTGAGATGAAAAATCCCTTTCGAAAACTTGACAGCCTAACGACACCACTTAAAACATCCAAAAAATGGATTGATGAAATAAAAAAGAGTCTCTTATCACATTATAAATGGAAATATAGTATAATGAATATAAAATAACAACCCCAAACATAATAAATATGAGCTTAAAATAAATAATATAAAAGGGAGTACTTAGAAAGAAAGAGAGAGGTAGGAACCCTTACCTCAAGTCTGACTTGCCTTGTTCGTATCTTTATTTATCTGAATAATAAACATTGGCTAATTTATAATTTCTTAGGGACCTCCTTTGAGTATTATTATTCATTTCATATCACATATTATAATGTTATAATAATTGGTTAATAATGTGAGTTCATATCATATGTTTTTTTCAATGTTCGGTACATGAGTCAAAATAGAACTTGTTTGAAAATATTTTTCCATGTAGTTATAAGTACATCATCTCTAGAATATTATTAATGATTTAAATATCATATATATCTATTATATATTCATTTTATACTATTCCATAACATTTGGAGATAAAAAAGAAATGAAATGCACCGTTCATGGAGACGGTAGGTCGTATGTACGCATGAAAACTACTTTCATTTCATTGTCATATTAATGGAATTAAAAAAAATTGAGAGATATATATATAATAATTCTGGAATTATATCCATAATTTATATGTATTATATGAAATATAAATACATTATATATATGTACTTATAATAGTACATAACATTTGGAGATAAGAAATGAATTGTACAGTTCATGGAGACGGTAAGCCGTACGTACGCATGAATGCTACTTTCATTTCTATTTAATACTTTGATGGAATGAAAAAAATAATGATACATAGGTATATTATATTTAAAGTATAATATAATATATAAAATCATTAAATAAATCCTTTATATATCCCACATATGCTATTAACGATTCAAATCACTTTGAGGGGCCGGTAGTCTGCACTTCCAAAAAATGAAATTATCACGTTTTCCATAATGGAAACCATAAAGGTATTCCATAAATGAAAAATACAGATTCATAAGGAAATAATAAACATATTATGTATCATATATAAATATAGTGACATCTTAATGGCCACCAGGAAAGGTGTTAAAATAAAATTGAACAATCATCATTTCGTGAGGCAGAAATTAGCTGTCTAATGAAACAATATGTTATTTAACAATTGAACGGGGGTGTGTGTATTTTTAGATCAAATAATTCTCATAAAAACATCCTATTATATTATAGATACTGGATTTGTTACAAAAGAAACTAATAAAAATAGTTTAGGGGGTTGGAGAAGCAAAATAAAACGTAAGAACATTAGAGTACACATTACCTGTAAATCTGTTAACTCTTTTTGATTTGATCCCAAAGGCTTCCTTAGAAAGGATTATATCCATAGAGAGGATTCTAGGAGTAGTAAAGGGATGTTTATAGACAAAATGATCAGAGTTTGGCCGTGGAAATGGATTGAGAGGTGTTTGTAAGGAGATAGATGTGGGGTCTTTTATAAGGGGGGGGATGGGCACTCTTGGAAAGTAAAGAAATGTTACTTTATATTAAAATGAGTGTCACATTTTAAAGGTCCCAAATAGATATATATATAGAGTTTAATGTGATAAGGGTTATAAATATACACATCCACTAGTTTTTGGACAAGTTTATGTCTTAGATTTTACATTATCATTTCATTTTATTTAAACAGTTCAATAATGAGGTAATCACTGCATCATCATGGTGTCATAAATAAATTACGTTATTTAATGTCTAAAAATTATAAAAACAATAATATGATGTAGTTAATATTTTTATATTTCCAATGAATATTTATATTGTAAACTATGACTTGTATAACCCCATGTAAATATTGTTTTTGTAAACTAATACATGTTTGTGACTCTTTTTTTTAACATTAAATAAAAGGTTATTAATGTCATTTTCCTACCAAAGTGGCTCAATGGGGTCCCAATTTCGACCCATGGGTTTTCTTGGTCATCCATGACTCATCAAATAAGGGTAGGACATGTTTCATGGTCATTTCATATTATTATAAGATTATCTTTACCTTAAATTACACTAATTACCTTCAATCGCGATTAATAAAACATAAAAGTTACTATTCAACAAAAATTTATTTCAATCCCATTGAACAACATTTTACATCATAATTACAACCATGTATGTCGGATTTTTGAAATTCAAAACACAGAAGTGGTAAAGTTTCATTTAAACGAAAAAATCAGTTTTTTAACTACCACAAAGTGGTTTCACTATTCATCAAAAATTGATGTTTTTTAGAAAAATACCAAAAATTCACCCTAAGAAATATTTGATATTCCAAATTCAAAAATGATTCCTATATTAAAAAATTAAAAACAGATAATTTTCATTAATTATTTTTATATTTAATTCTTACTTTCAAAACAAATATCGTGTTATTAAGAAACAATATCTATTAAAATATTTACAGTAGCCTATGTCCAATTTCAAAGTAAAATTAATTCCAATAGCCACCATTGGATTAAATGGTAAAAATATATTCTAATTGTATTTTAAAACCAATTAAAAAGATGGTCTAATCATATAAATAAATAATATTAAAAAGGTGTTTTGAATTTAAATACAAAATTTTTCACTGATTCATTAAAAATGGACTTTATCAAAAAAATAACAAAAACCTACACAAAGTAAATTTTCATATCCTGATTCTAAATATAGATTTTATTTGGTCCAATATAACATATAAAATTGTCAACAAGTGGATTTAAAAAGGGTTTTCCATCAAAAGGAGATTAATAGACCTTTTAAAGAATATTAGAATATTTACGCATACAATTGGATTCATTTGCATTCCAAGCCTGTTACATTTATTGGATAAAAGTAAAAATATTTGACAAACATATATCATCCTTTTTTAGTTAATTTTTTATATTCCAGCTATTCTAACTGCTAGATGTTATCTATCATTTAAAATAATATTATTATATTATTAAAGTGTGACGTATGATTTCAAAGAAACTCGTTGTTGCGTATTGGGCACGCCATCGAGCATAGCGTTCCATTTAAACTAATATGAACATTTTAATCAAAAATATGGATAAATATGAAAAAGTAATATTCTTTATTTACCTAGTATGTTACATTATGAACATAAAAATAAATTATTACATCCAAAATCATATCAAAAAATACAACAATATGATGAGATAAGAGGATTATTACATAAGTCCAACACCTGATCCAAGATATCCTATGGTCTTCTCCTAAAACCCAAGTCTTGAATAGAAAATTCCCAAAACAACATGGTGAAAAACAAAATAAATGATTGATGATCCCACCATGAACCTATAATCTAAATATATTATCAAGCAAAACCTATCAGATCTCATAAAACAAAGCATAATATCACTCTATAGTACCCAATATCTCCATATCAAACAAACCATCTTCAACGGTATCTCACCAACCTACCTTGGGGAAAAACCAAATCACCAGGAACCCACAATCCTTGGGGATAAAAAACTAAGAATCTTAAAAATGCTAACTCTTTTTATATAACTAATATCATTTGAAAAACCTATCAAATGATCTTAAAATGGACCTGATTCCATAACATGAGAAGGATAACATATGATGGGTCCTTCTAGACGATCTAATGAATGAGATAAGCCTAGTATAGAAACCTCAAAAATATAATTCGGTGTCCTATAACGTCTTCTTGATCAGAAACTTTACCATATGGGAATCGAAAATAAAATAATTTCAAGCAGGGAGTTCACAACAGTCCTCTTGAAAACAATAACAGTAGTACACTACTAGGGTTCGTCAAAATATTCCAAACCATGACACACATACATTGTCAATCTCCAACTATAGTAACTAATAATCAATAAACCTATTAATCTGATATTTGATGTGTTTTAATCCTCCTTATAATTAAATTATAATATCTCATCCTCCATTAATCACATTGTGTGTACCATCTAGCATATCCAATACATTCAGAAAAATATTCCTAGCTTGTTTACATTCTTTTGGAGATCCTAGTTTTACCCAAATACAACCATAAGAATGACTAAAGTGTAATCCCAAGTATTTCCCTCAATGAAGAGGTTTTTCGACCCCATATAATAAAATAAGAGACATGAGATATGTTATTTATGTTAAAATTTCATTTCATTTCTAGTATTACTGTGTTAAAAAATATTTTAAGTGGAAATATATTGATATATTCCATCAAAACCCACTAATTTTAATCTACTGTAGTTATTTATTAAATTTTCATGTTATTTTTATATTTTATATATTCTTTTGTTTATGATATTCATTCATCACCCATGATTTATTATTAATGATTCTAATCTCTTATGGTATATTCCATTGCTTCTGAAAATACTTATTCAAAGGTATCTGAGATCCCCTGTAGAAATCAATCCATCATATCAGAATCAATTTTTTAATCTGTGATTTGAATATCATAAAAACATAACATCATCAAACCAGGGAAAAAATACCTTTCTTCCACTTCGTTTGAATTTCATGTCTCATACAATGAATTTAAACCCAAAATTATCGAGGCCCGGTTGACTCTCACAATATGGGATCCTATTTCCATCATTAAAATACATTATTCTTCCAAATTCATCATAATCCATATTGAATAATATTTATAATAATTCCATATTCCTTGGTATTATATTTATGTTTTTTTGAGTAACAAATACCATGAAACATCTTTATAAAATTAGTATTTAATAACCCAATTTGAGTGAGGTATCCTAGATCTACCACCATCACCATCACACATACATGCATGAAAATATTTCACAATTTTCAAGATTCTCTATCATTATTCCGGGGATCTAAAAGAGTCCAACAATATACATAAAAATTGATTTTCAGGGCCTTCTCCTCCTCCCCATGTATCCTTGAATTGTGAAACATGTCATTCATGACCTCCTCCAATTTGACAACTCACACATGAATATTTAGATTGTGGCATAAAACACTATTTATTCCGTGTGACCTTTATCTCTCGACCAAAAAATGATATGAATATTCTTGTTGTAGAGATACAAAATATTTAAATTTTAACACCAGTAAAACTAACTCTTTATTCACGTTATAATTTCTAGGCATAGAATTATATCTCAATATCCACACTAAAAAGATCATCATACATAGGATCTTTTTGCGCCAATGTTCTAGTGCCCAATTTTCGGTTATGTTTCTGTCATGAAACATAATCCAATATGATGTACCATTAAAGATCCATGATTTTGATCCATTAACGATGTAATGGTATGCCTCGTAGGTCTATAAAATTTTTCTGTAATAATAATTTTGATCATTATTTAAAATAGATTCAATAACACTGTGTACCAGATAGATTCGTGAAAGGTGATGTTTGTAACATGAATTATAATAAAAAATAACATCTCATCCACCCAAAACGTCGACCATAAGTTACTATCACCACACCCCATAACCCATCAGGATTTTTATTCCAAAACCTCTATCTTTTCAAACATACAAGGTGCATGACTGGTGAGCTTACTATATCATCCATGTTATTTATCCAGATTCTTTCTATATTTCATCCTCTTAAACTTCACCTATAAAAAGTTCGTGATGATAATATATTTTAAGGTATTTCCTTACAGGGAGTTCATGAATACAAAAATAATTCATAGATCAATCATGCATTCTTAAATAGACCTCAATAACCATTTCCATGTACCCAATGACATTTTACACATTGGTTTTTACCAAATATGAATGTGTACATGAGATCCTCTATCCATGGTATTATCCTATTCAGTGGATTAATTATTGATAGAATATTCATTGTCACAGAGGTTAAACCAATATTAATGATATTAATATGACCTCAAAATGAAAGAATCTAGACTTCCAACTGAAAATACTCTCTATTATCTGATTGATAATATTATAAAATAAATATTTACTGATTGTTATATTAGATACTAGATCACTTAGTATTTCATATAATGTTTTTTCCACTACATGACCAATTTTTCTTTAATCATAATACCTATTGTCATTGAACAGTAGTTTAAAAATAAAATCTATTCTTCCATTGATTTAAACACTAACCTCTCACATTTCCAAATGTTTCCATTATTATGATGACCTTTTGGATTTAATTTTTTATTCCATTGATTACATATAATGTATCATCAACATTATTTAAATGTGATATCATTCCACTCCCATCCATATTGGTGAATGGAATAATTATTCCATCATTTAATACATTATTTATTTTTTTCTTTTCAGAGCATTTTGAGCCACCATAAAAGGATATGAGGCAATGAGACTCCTTATCTTACAGAACATGTACATTTAAAGAATCGAAATCTCAATATAATTAAGGATATTGGGAGTAATAGAGATGAAAAAAATTTAATGAATAAATCATACAACCAATCACTAAAATAAGAAATCATCATGGATTATTAAATTAAACTCCACTCCAATATATTGTATTCTTCTTTCGTATCATCATTGATCATGACATTTTAACCAATGGTCATTTTCTTCATGTACTACACCATTTATTTTTCAATTTTGATGGCCCCATGAATGCTCACACCTTCTCTAATTCCATGTTTTTAATATGATATATGTCTGTTAATGATTTCATTAATCCATATGTATATCATGTTGTAAAGAATCGTGTGTTTTAAATTGAAAAAATGGATTGGTCTTCATTGATTCAAAGAATATGGATCCTTGAATTTTGGGATTATCATATCCCTTGATGCATAAGAAGCTCCAATGAGAGTTGTACATCTAAATATGAATTAAACATCCTTTCATACATATATCATAAGAAGATTTCCATCTATCATATAAAAATCTAATAAGAATCAATCTTTACTTAGAGAACTTTATTTATGAATATAGAATATAGTTCATTCTATTTAATTTTCTTCTTGTGGGGATTATAACACACAATTCTATAGATTTGGAATCCACCAAGATATGAAATACATGCATTAATATTCTTCCTTATATATGATTAATCCATAACCCCTACTCATATTTATTCCATCTAGAGGGACCTCAAAATATTTTATGTCCTTTTTACCTTATATTAGAATATATTAGGTGAAGGGACCATTATCCATATGTAAATTAATATTTTGGACACATTAGTCTCTTTGATTCAAGCCAAAAATATGTTATGTTATGGTATCCCAATTTCATCCATACTAATCATGAAATATCTCTATAAATCCTTTTAATCTCTTGAAACCATTTATATAACAACTTTTGTTTTTCTGATAATGTAATAAATAGCTCCTCATCCCACTAGACCCGAACAATCTATTCCATCTTTTCGATGACATGTTTATATTTATCAAGAATAAAATACCCATCATTTATATTGTTACACAAAATTATAACATCATTTTTAAAGGTTGTAACAATTTAATTATCTTGATCCACAGTGAACTCCTCTCATGTTGATTCATGTATTGATGGACCATGATCATGAATCCTTCTATTCAATTATAGTTACTAGAACACTGAAAATTTCTATCCCACTTGTTATGCTTCACTAAACACACCTTAAAAGGTTAATATTTAATAAATACATGATGATTTGGATTACAAAATCCATCATTAAGTAATACAACCCTTGAATATTTATGGGGAACTGATCCATTCAACTCCAAACTCATATATTTCCTATTTTTTATTGTACCATGTGTATTTAAATCTAAATTAGACTAAATCACTGTGTCCATTTACTAAATTAAATAGGTGATATCCTAGAAGGATTTGTTGGGGGGAACCATTCCTCTTCAATTTTCAAGGCCATAATAATTGAGTTCAAATAACACCTAGATGAACCATGAGTGACAACTTCATTTTAACAAAAATAATCATATCCATAACTCTACCCTTTCAGTAGTGTTAAATATCTTATTTACAAAATAATGTAGATCAAACTAGTTACTCCCCCCAAGTTTGTTTTAGCGATTTACCATTTCAATGACACAATCATATCCATAGATATATCTTATCTCTAGAAGATCAAGATGTTGATATTACTAATACCTTTATGCATAAATTCTAGAAACCCCATAATACAAGAAAACAATTAAATACGATGAAAAATTATTTCTTGTTCTAAATCAACGACTAATGATGAATGATGATGGAAATATTCATTGTAATGGAATGTATTATTTACCCTCACTCCAAAAACCCACCTATTTGATATAATAATAAAGTATCTTATTAAATGGATGAATGGGATTGATGGCCTATAAAACATACCTTCAAAACATAGATGAGAAAATATTTTATTCTCATGGATATCATGATAGACCCACTATCTGATTATGGGGAATCCATTTTTGATTTACATTTATAACTTCTACTTATATATGTTCATCCATACAATATTACGTCATCCACAAATAGCAATGAAAAATTGATTGAGTCTGAAGCCTCATAGATCCACGATTTTGAAATCATCCTCTATAATTGATGAGATAAAATCAATATTCATACTAGTGAGTTTGGAGAGGAAATAATATCCTTTAACACCCCCTATGACATGGTATTGCTACAAAGAACATATATGTACCTAATCATGGAAAAATATGGGGTTGGTAAGGCACAACTAAAAATTAATTGGAGAAAATTTTCATGTAACAATAAAAAAATCATGAGAGAAAGAATCAAAAGAATTATGTGCCTTAGGATCCATGTAGGGAGGCACAAAAGATGGGGCAATGAACCAGTAAATAAAGTGTGCAGAACATCAGAGAAAAAGACAATAGAATGGGATATATTTTGAGCATTTGAACCTCCAACATCAATTTTTACCATGTTATCAGATAATGGAGATGAAATTCCTATAGTTTGATATAAATTATGTATCGACAGAGGATCATGAACATAAATACCCTGATCTAACCACTCCTCATTAACATGTTCATCACTATAAACCATATTTGGAAACATTTCTCTCACCTTTATCCTCATTTTTCTTCATTGGGTGACATCCTATGAATGACACTATAGGTGACATTATGTGCTATAGTGAGGTAAATCTTTCCAAAACACTACTTTACACCACATAAAATTATCACATGTCAGGATCAACACTCTATAAGGATGGATGGTTAATAGATCAATTTCCATAAAAATATATGCATTTCTTCTAATTATAAAATTTTCAATCTTTATACATGCATAGATAATCCCCAATTAATTACCTATAGATTGAATTGTGTCCTGATTTTGCAGAGGAAGAAGTAATCATTAAAGTTGAACCCAGAGTGATGTGATGCTTGATTCCTCCATAAAACTACATTAGCAGGATCATCTAGATTGTAGGAAGCACCACACCAAACATATTGATTTTTTCTTGGACAATTCCTTCCCAAAAACTACACTTGAAAAAATTAACATAGAAATAAGATCTAGATTTGTCTGATTATACCGTTGGATTCATCAGTCGCCAAGTGTTCAGGAATGGTATGAATAATTATAGAGGTGTCATATTGTGACCTGATATTTCCACCAACAATAGAATTAGATAATAAATTGTATCATTGAGCCCTTCCATTGATATTTCCACCATACGGTGTCTATGAAATATATTAGAAAATCTAGTTGAAAATTTAATCATTAGGATTAATTGAGGACACGCCCGAGATTTCATGGTTAATATACTTGTAAGCACATATTTTAAGGAAAAATCATATGAATCATCCATAGGAGATACTACACCAAACTAAACCACCATATGATACTACCATTTGGTAGGGGAAGCATAAGGTTATCCTATTGTAGGGGTAGAATCACCAAGATCAATGTGTTTTTTCATAATATAGTAGTGAAATGATGATGTATCCTCTCCAAAACAAAAACCAAACCCTTTATCAATTATTCATATCAAATTAAATCATTAAATATTCATTCAGAATCAGGAATTATATAATTTCATTTCTATGTTCTTATATCTGGTCAATCTAATCAAATAATTATTTTACACTAATTATTAAAGATTATTAGTTGATTTAGATTCAGTATCCCTATACTTATAGGATAATTATATCATTTTGTGTTTATTGGTTTGATATATAATAATTAGAAAAAAATATCAGTTGAAGATATGTTTATGAAAAAAATTACATCTTATGAATAAATTGTCATTTATTTTTTGAATGATTATTTATGATAGTAAATTATTTATTTTTTTTAATCATTTATTTCAAAAAGTGATTATTAAATTTGAATTAAATGAAAATTATTCATATCAAAAAAATTTAACACATTCATCTAACCTTCCATAAAATATAGTATTAAAAATATATCAAGTTATTTCATGGAGGTGGTAGTCCACACACACAGGATCAATGATTTAAATTTTCTTATATAGTATGGGAGTGTTCTTCTATGTTTATTATAATAATATTTAAAATAACATATTTTAATAAAATATGTAACTATTTATATAATATTAAGGGAAAACATAAAAACAAAAAATAAAATTAAAATTTTTTAGCGATGGAATTGAACACACGTTGATAACATTGGGTTTTAGTTGGAGGACTCTGTGGAAACGAGGACATAGTCTAATCCCTTGAGACCATAATATTATGATAAATGAATATTTTAATTACTAAATTAATGAGTTATGTTTATAAATTTGAAACAAAATATATATAGTTGTATTGAAAGGGTGGTGAGATGCCCCTATAATAACTTGTGAGAAAGATGTTTTCTTTAATATTTTAACTAAATATAATTACAGAACATGTTATACATATAAATTGGATCCAATAATATTTTATTGTATTTTTTTCATGTTTCATAAGATCATGAATGTCTCAAAAACTTAATAATGATCATTTTTTATCATGTTTCATGAACTCTATCTCCTAACTTATTACCTATTCTATTTAAACATTTATAATAGAAATTATATTTACTTAGTTTAACATCAACATTTTTTCCATAAATAATATTCCCCTTCATAAATAATATATAATTAATGATTCTATATTATCAAATACATTTTTAAGATTCAATTTCATAATGTATGAAAATATATTTTGATTATAATTTATTTAAAAATTATTGATTCTTATTTTCTGAAAAATATTACATGATTTTTGAAATATCAATAAAAAGATTTTAAAATTAAAAAAATATTTTAATTTAGATAATTTAAATTTTAAGATAAATATATTTTTTCCATAAAATGGATTCTTAATTTTTATGTCTTACAAATATACTAAAAATTTCATAAATGTAACAATTATAGTTTAAAATATTTTTTCAACTATTTACCTAAAAATAAAATGCTTCCTAAAAATTAAAACAATGAACATTATGAGTTTTTTAAAATTATATGTTAGGAAATTCAATACATTTTATATAATTAAAATTAAAATATATGTATATTTATTATTATAATGAGAATGAAAAATATTTAGACAAACTGGGTTTATTGAAATATATTTCTTTAAAACATTACATGTTATTGCTATTATTTCATATAAATTTGAAATATAAATTATTTTATTAAATTTCTTCATATAAAATATTTTTTAAAATTATTTAATTTAATCTATTAGGATAACATATAAAATGAATAAAAAACACTTCTTGAAAAGAAATATGAAAATTTTACTATATACGCTTTAACAAATACAATTAAAATTAATTTCTATGATAAAAAATTAAATTTCATTACTCCATCGATATTAAAATGTTTATTTAATTTATATATATAAATAATATCATATTTTTATGTCAATAATATTTCTATTTATTTTTAATAAATAAATATATATATAATTTTTTTATTTATAATATTAAAGAAATATATTATCATTTCTTTCGGAGTTATATAATTTTAAATATAGTACAAGACAATACATGACATAGTTTTAACTTTGGAACTCTCAAATTTTTTTCTCATATCCAGTTATTAATTCTCATCGAATTTTATATAATAAAAATATATATTTTAAAAATACAATGGTAGAAATTGTGTCATTATTTTTCAAAAGATGTTATTATATTAAATTTGTTGTACCCATTTAAATTTTGAAGTTTTAATCGATGAAATATCCCATGATTTTTAATATCTTTTTTCATTTTCTTTAGTTATAACATTTTATTCGGAATGAAAAAAGTGATTCTTTTTTAATCCTTATATCGTATGACTTGTTACATAATATATTTTAATTCCATCCTTATAATAGAAAAAAAGAGGTTCAGAATTATTAACATAAACATTATGAAAATAATATGATCCATAAAAACAAGTGTTGTTACATTCATCATGGTTTGTGGGATTATCAGTCACGACTCATAGATGAATCTTGTAGAGTTTTTGAAACATTATGATCTTGGAGAATAGAAATTACTCACAATTAAATACCCAACTACATGCCATTTAATAGATAAGAACACATTTAATGTGGTCTAATTTCATTAGATGCTAGGATTTGGGTATGATTAAATTTCACATGGCCTTGTGGAAGGCCTCAATTCCACATGACCATACATGTCTAGTTTAGTCATGTAAATTGAGTAAAAGCATGGGTCCTTTGGTGGTCCAACATTTTATTTATTATAGGTCTCACACCATGTTCTAGACCCCCAACATAATGATTAGAGTGTAATTACATGGAAATTATTTTATATGGTAGTTCCCATAATGTAAATTATGGGATTCAAAATGCATTTATCTTTTAATGTTTCACATATTTCCATTCCTTCTTCATGTTTATAATTCCATATTATGTGTAGTCCATTCATTGGGTAATTTTATGTATGATTAATTTTATGTATGGAACAATGATGAATTTATTTCAACACCTGAGATATATTTTGATGGGACACAAGTGATATGCTTCTTCCAACCATTATTGGACAATTATAGGGATTGAGAAATATTATTAGATTGATGATGGGGTATATAGTAACCTATCTATCTGGTATTCCATTTTACGGGTCCCTCATATTCCACTAACTAGTAGATTTGGAACTCACCCACCACACTGGTTCGTGGGTAATATTTATATGGTGTTGGTACACTCCAATCATTGGTGTCTAGTTTGTTTTAAGTACTCCAAAATAGTTGATACTTACCATAATAACACCTCCCCTCATGGGTCAGGGGTTCTCTATTATATTCTAGCGATATTTCATTAGTCCTATAGAATTGGGACATCACTAGATCTAGAAGCTATGGTTAGACTCACACTTCTTTGTTGGTAGCGATGATTCATGTTTACCAATATTTAAATTTTATTTCATTATAATCATACCTAAGTTGAGATTATTTTATCTCTTTTAATGTTGGTTGAGTTATGATTCATATTTTTATTTATCAATTTGTATTTTTTGGAATCCTAATGGGAATATTTTTACTCACCCATATATGTGTATTTACAAAACATGTCACATCTTATAAATATGAAAAAATAATAGAAGAGACCTTAGTGGGCCTAGAGTTTGTGAATCATAGTTGTACAAGTAGATTATGACCACAAAACGTGGGAGATTCCAATATAGTGGTTCTTCATCTCAAAATATTCCTTTCTTATTATTAATGTTTAGTTACATTACTTTTTTCATATATTTCAGGTTATTTATACATGGTTCCTTTTTAAAATTTTATGTTTTACAAAAGGATGTTTCCTGAATTTATTTACAATCCAAAGAATTTTCCTTTTATTATTTTCAACGCATTTTTTTATAGAAATGGGTTCATTATTAGAAGTATTACAGCCTAAGTCCCCCATCATGTGGGATATTATATCCAATGATAACCACCATCTCCAAGCGGTTTGTAGTTGGAATTGAGGGTCACATTTAATTTATAACAATTCAAGGATGGGAGCCATTGGGTTAGGTTTGGACCATGTTGTTTCAGAAGGGGATTTTCCAATTAATTATTTTTGGATATATATGTGTTGATAAGATTGTATTAGGAACAAAATAAAACATTTACTCTATTTCTAGACTCTATTACTCACACAAGGGAAACTAATGATGGTGTGTCGACTAGTGTATCGACACACAAGGGATCCAATATAATTTTTTACAATTACTATTTTAATCCTCTAGTTATATTAAACCAATAATATATTCATAATATATGAATGTTTATTTGAATTTAATTTTCTAATTGTGTCACCTTCTCAGATATTCCCATCTGATTGTGGTATTTCTATTCAAATTTTAGGATGCCTCTTTAATGATATCCACCATTGATACTGATAAAGGGTCATGATGATGTCTAATTGAGTGATGATCTATATTGAATGGACCTATTCATGAGGTGATAGTTCCAAGAATGTAAATAGTTGTTTTCCATCCCAATGGGTGATTTATAGCCCCACTTCTAGAGATTATAAATGATATTCATCTACATATAGAAATAATAAGACATTTCTTATAGAAATTATATGATGCATGCATAAAAACTATGTTCAATGAGTTTTAGTTACATATGATCTTAGTAATTCTTGATAGAAAAATCATTGGTATGTAGAGGATTTACTATTGTTAGAAGTTTTATTTTTTGGAATTCATGTGAACCTTGACTAGCAAAATTATTGTTCGTTCAGCCATTCATCATCATAGAGGGGAAAGAAAATGGTAGATTATGGTCACCTATGAAAATGATGAGGATACACTATCATGGTATGATTTTTTACATTTATTATATGAGCAATTTTACCCATAGAAGTTTCAATTCTTTTGGATTCATAAGATTATATAGATTCTCTTTGGTGGTATTACTATATTGTTGTACCCATTAATGTTCACTAACCTCACCCGTTACCCTATAGGTAAGGCATAAAAATGATACTTCTGAGTAATGTGATTTTTATATGCCCTCCATTGGGACATCTATTCTATCATTGTCTCTCAATATATTCCAAAAAATGATAGGGTGATAGAGAGGGACTTAGTAAATGTGTGATTAATATCAGAGGAAGGATGTGTATCCTAATCAGAATATATTCATCATGGGGTAGCACTTCTCAGTACTACTTGTGGAAATAAATATTCGGTATCCCAACATAGGATTCATACTGAGGATTTTTCCTAGTCTTGAGGATCTATGACAAGGTTATAATGGATAATATCCACTTAAAATATATATTGATGTTCTTATGAGGTAATGGACATTGTGAGATAGAATAATTGTCCCAATTCACTATTTTTGACATTCATAGATGGACCACTATAAAAGACAAAATATCATGATCTAGTATCTCCTATGTGTGTCTAGTGTATCTCCTATGGAGGGTTTAGAGACAATAGGTTTCGAAGATCCCTTGGAGGAGGATCTCAAAATTGATCCTCTTCGCTGTTGTGATGAAAATAAATGATGTCATTTTGGGTATGTGCTGCCACTCTATGGTGAACTATCATTTAATTTTTCACTATAGGAGGGTCATAATTAAATGGGAGGATAAAACATGGTATTAATTTGATGGTTATAAAGAACTTATTTAAAAATAAGGGGGTTGGATAGAATAAATATTCAACATATATCCCATTATATGGTGAGTTTATTATTTTATGTAGCAGTATCTTCTTAAATATGGATTCTAGGATTAGTCCAAAATATAAAGATGTATTCCCTAATGATGTTATAGAACAATATTTGATGATTCATATCAACGTATTTAATTAATTTCATCCTAGGAATTCAATGATATCCTCTATGGACTAGCTGAAAGCCCTTAACAATCTATTTTAACTAGTATATCTGTTTGAGGAAATTTTTGAATGTTTTTATCATACCTAGTGTGACCCCATGGATAGATCGAGTGTTGTTATCCATGAAGGTGAAAAATATCATCTAGATTTTTATTTATAATTTGTTACATGAATTAGTTCATCGTGATTTACAAGAACCACATATCAAGGTTTGATGATCCCTTCAACCATTGAAAAGGTGTGAGATAGTTCTCAATTGTATAACTTATGTTTGACTACCATAATTTTAGGATTCATGTGGATATTGTTTCAATGACTATATTCTCAATTTACTATAGGAATTATGACTTCACAGTGCATAAATGTTACATTCCAAATAAATAATGAAAATAATATTTTCATATTTATTAACAATATTGAATTAAATATTAATTTTACGTTAAATGGGTTTCTATGTGGGATGACGTACGAGATACACATCAATGTGTATCTTGGAAATCTTACGTTGCAAAATAATAATATAATATTATTATTTTAAATGGTAGTTATAGAATAGCTATTGATTTGGATGGAATGAACAAAACTAAATACAATATGATTATTCATGTTTTTAAATGTTTTTACATATATACAATAAAATTTAGTGGCTTAAAATGTGAATGAATATAATTTTAATAATAATTTTCTTTAAATGGTCGATTTACCTACTTTTAATGGAGAAACCACTGTAAAAAACGTTTTGGTAACTTTTTTTTGTTCTATTTGACAAAATATAATTATTCTTTATAGTTATGACATTAAAATTTTAATTTGTTTAATTTTTTGATATTTTTCTGATAAAATTCAATTTTTAATGAAGTGTGAAAAATACTGTATTTTATTTCAAATATTATTTTTAATCTAATTTATTTATATTGATATATTATATTTTTACTTAGGATTAAGGTGTAATTAGATTAAATTTTTACTATTTAATCTAATGGTGGTAATTTGAATTAATTTCACTTTTAAATTTGATAGAAACCAGTGTAAATCTTTTGATAGATATTGTTTTATAAAAACAAACTATTTGATTTGACAAAAGTAATTAATTTTATATTAATTAATGCAACATATATGTTTTAAATTTTTTAAAATATATATTATTTTTGAAAATGGAATATATAATATAGCTTATGCAGAATTTTCTTATTTTTTTTAAAACATCATTTTTTGGCGAACAGTGAAACCACTAAGTAGTAGTTAAAATTGAGTTTTTTATTTAAATGAAAATTTTCTACTTCTGTGAATTTAATTTTAAAAATCCAACGTAGATTTTGGTTTTTAGTAATTAAAATTATTTTCAATATGATGAAAATAATTTTTAATGAATAGTGAAATTTCACTTTTATTTACTACAGTTAAAGTTAAATAGGTTAATTCAAGGTAAAAATAATATTATAATAAAACAAAATTATCGTAACACTTGTCCTAACAATATTGGATGATTCTTGGCTAACCATAGGGATCCTTGGGTGGATTTTGGGATCCCATGCAGCCACATGGGAGTGATAATGACACATAATATTTATTAATTTAATGTAAAGACAAAAATGAAACATATAAATATCTTTAAGTAAAGTATTATTTACATAAGGTTATATAAGTTATCTTTAAAAAAAAATATTCATTGGAAATATAAAAATATTTCCTAAATCATGGATGTTTTTTTTAGATAACAATGAAATAAAATTAATTATGACACAAAAATAAATGCAATATTTACCTCATTAATAAATGATTTGAATAAATACAATTATAAATAATAAAACAACACTAAAACCCTATCCAATTGTTATTGGATGAATTTATTTCTACAATGAATCATCTTATAATTGACTTAATTATTTTTGTAATTTTTTATACCGAAAATCAATGTATATTAAAATAATATTTTCATAAATTCCTAAAAAACCCCTCCTCCCCCTTATAAAAATATCTCACCTCTACCACATTCATGACACTTCTAAAGCCCCTTGTGAAGTCCAAACCCTACCCAAATCATCTCTTATGATTCATTTATTCCTCTTATAAGACTTAACTTAGGTGGAAGAAACTTTAAGAAGTCCTTTTGGTTCAAACCAAATAGAGTTACCCAAATTAAAGGTAACTATTTCCCTTAAATTCATTTTTTATATTACTTATCTATCCGCATAATATATTTTTATTCCATTATTTTATAACCAAACCATTATCCACATTATACTAGGTTGTTTTATGAGAGTTATTCTGACTACAATTACACAGAACATCTTTTAATGGGTAAAGAATATACTATTGATGTGGATGATTGACAACTTTCTCACAAAACAATGATTGTTCAAATATATCCAACCACCTCTCATCGTTTCCATTATGATGACTCTATATTTATATATAATATATATTATATTTATATTGTTTCTACTCTTCTATAATTTTCATTTATATAATACCATTATGGGTTCCATAGTGGGTAAATACGATAATCTCATTTGATGAAGTGCGGACTACCTACCCCTCAAAGTGATATGTCCCGTTCAACCATTATGTGGAATCTAGAAAGGTTAGTGTGAATGAAATTATATATGATATTATGCTTTAATTATAATATACTTATGTATCATTAATATTCCATTCCATTACAATAGGAAATTTAAATGGAAGTAGCATTTATGCATACATACGGTTTACTATCTCTATGAATGGTGAATTTCATTTCTTATCTCATAATGTTATGTAATGTTATAAACACAAGTATATACTAGATATATATGATATTATATATATATATATAATGAATAGTGTTCTGGATATAATGAATGTTTGGCCACATGAACAACTTGTAACTATATGAAGTCCATTTTTGACTCCAGTACCAAATATCGACAAAACGATCATTATTAACATAAATGATTATATAATATTTATAAACTGGTAATAATTTATTTAAAAGGAATGATAAACTTGAAAAAGGTTCTTTAGAAATTATATATTAACTTTATTTTATTATTCAGGTGATTAAATAATGAACGGGTCTGGTCGGACACGAGGTAATGGGTTTCTTATCTCACATTTAATTTCATGATATTTCCATTGTTTGCCACTTATTTAGTGAATTTTCTGTATTTTGTACATCCATTTGATATATATTATCCGTATTCTCTTTATATTTTTATTATTCTATTATTCAATTGATTTTTATTTACTACTGTTTGTCTGACTCTTTTGATTACAATGTGGTAGGGGTTTTCATCTCACTTCTTATTCCCATGAGATTCATGCTATATTTACACTATTTCCTTTTGTGTGGTTTATGTACTACCCATGATTGAATTCATTTTGTAATATAAATTAATTTATGGGTAATTAAGTATTCATTTTATCATTCTTCTTTCATATGGTGAATTTTTGATAAGTTACCAAATCGTTAATGTATCCTTTCACCATCCTTTTTTTAAATCCTTTTTTTGTTATATATTTTAATTTACATCATATAATTTTATAATAAGTTATTATATATACTTAAGGATGTAAATTTTATGTCCATGTGAAGAGATACACTTTGTTCTCTAATAAAATTATTTTTCTTTGTTTTAAAGGGACATCATTAGGCTGTCTAATTTCTATAAGGGAACTTTTTAACCCAAATTCAACTCATTGGGTTTAATGTATACTTCTTGGATATGAAATTTTATAAATATTTTGTAATGAATTCTGATTTTTTCACACATAATATCCACATATATTTAGTGTTTTATTTTTTTTCACACATGATTATGTAATATATTTATCCTTAATCTAAGGATATAATCTTTTTAAGTGATTTCATCTCAATTTGCATTCCCTTAAGACTTCACAGTTTGTATGAAACAATTTACTTTTATATGTGGTATATACTACCCATTGGAATATTATATCATGAATAACCTTGTTCTCATGCTATTATATGTTTTATTAATTATATTCTTCAATTAGGTTTGGTCATGTGTTTCTCTAGTGTTACGAGACTCATTATCTAAAACATTTTCTAAAAATAATTAAACCATTATTCTTCAAAATATTTCTCATTAATGTCCATGTTTCCAAAATGGCTTTTAGAATTTATTTATATGGACATTACTGTTTTAAAACATCAAGTCTTTTAAAATAATCAAAGTGGTGTGGGACACATTAATTCAATAATCTCTTTATTACATATTCTAAAGGGTTTTGGAAATGGTTTAATTAAGCATTGATTATTTCAATATGTGGATATGATATATTGTAATTGCAATGTGGAAATGTTATTAGTGAAATTATTATATATAATATAATTTATTTGTTGTGATTTTATAATGGTACATGGACATTTGATGGGTGGTTAAATGATAAACCGAATGATGGGTGGTGCCGTGATAAACCAGGATGGGTGGTTACGTTATAACCTCCAATTAATTGGGTATGGAAGATGGTTGTATAGATATTCAATTTAGTGAATATGTATTTAATTCGACCGTATGGTTATGCCATTTATATATGTATATGTCTCATGATAACTTTATAGGTTATGTGTTCATTATATGGGTTTTATGGAAATATTTTGTTTCAAAAAGGGTAACTAGTGATATTTTATTCAGTGAAGAGTATTAAACACTTCAAAAATGTGAGAAGTATTACGTATGATAAAGTACTCATTGTTTACTTGTTGATTTGAAAAAAAACTAACAGTTTTCCATTTTGGTGTATCCCATACTGAGGTTTTTATGCTCATCACACGTTATTAAAATGTTTTTCACATGACATAAAGTGGAATAAGGTCAAGGATGGGATCAAGTAAATATTATACTATCTAAAACATGGAACTCTACATGACTATATTTTTCATGAATTTAATTTTTTATTAAAAATAAAAACTAGGTAGACGTGTCGACATGTAATAGCCATTTTGTTATGTATATGTTATGACCTAATTATCTAAAGCACTAAACCTAAAAAGATCCTCAATGTTAATTATTGTCTTAATTAAAAAATATGCAATGTTTATGGCCAGGTCCTTACAGTTGGTATTTGAGTTCAGTTTAGATAAAATTAGAGATTATAGTGTAATTTAAGCATAAGTGACATAACCATAATTCTTAGCATATTATAATGAGTCATATTTATTTTAGTGGTGATAAATTGTTATTATATTTTGGGGTGAAAAATGAAAGGTATTAGATAACCTTTGAGTATAAATTATGTGATGGATATTTTTGAGGAATTTGTATTTTTTAGAATATTATGAAATTTAATTGTTTTCGAATAAGGAGAACACGCAGATAGTGGGACAACCCGTCGCGTCAGACAATGCTGTGGGAATTGAACCCACAACCATAGTGCGATTGGGATTTATCACCTACCATTGTCCAATGTGAGGTACCTTGTTAGTATGACTAATTATTTTTAGTTAAATGATATTATGGATCATTAATATGTTGACCTTATGTTTTATAAAATGGATATCCTTATTACAAGAAAATCATTTGGAGATTAAGTGTTACAAGTTATTTTTGAAGACTTTCTCTCCTTTGAGAACACTATATGTTTAATGAAAATAGAATACTATGGGATCTCATTTGTGGAGTAATTGTTGAAATTTTTTTAGTAAGAATCTATGATTTTATTATGGATATATGGTAAATTGGGTTATTTATTGAAATAATTAACCTATCATACAGAATATTTGATTAGGTTAAATAAAATTCATTGTAAGACTTTAATAGCAGACAATGTTTCTGGAGATTGATGTAATGATTTACTATGGAAGACTATGTGATTTAATTCCTTTTGAGTTTAGGGTTTCAATTTTAGTTTTGATTATTTTGAAAAATTTTAAGGACAATTGTATATTGAGTGTCCTTTCCTCAACTTTGGTTAATTGGGTTAGATTTTGGAGATTAAGAGTACTATTTCGTTCTATAAAGGATTTCCATTTTATGGATTATCTAATCTCGTACAAACATATTTCGGTTTTGTCTAATATATAAATATAGGGTAAAAATTTTGTTCATATTTTTTGGATCATGTTATTTTCTAGAATTTAATTTTTTGGCATTTGATGTGTCCATGTCAGCTTGAATACAAATTGTTTTTAGAAAGGAAGAGTTTACAGTCTAAATTTAATAAAGGATGAAAGACTAAATGAAAATTAAGTATGTGTCCTTATGTTCATAGTCAGACTCATAAATAAATTCCTTAACATTATAAAAGGGAAAATAAAAAACATTTTCCGTTTAATTTTCCTACTGGGAAACCAATGACCTTTTAACCCATAATAAATTTGTTGTTTTTTTATTGTTAGCTTTCTCCTAATCATGTTTTCTATCACTATACATCAGAAAAAGACACTTAGTTTCTCCTCTATATCCATTTATTCATGGAATAATATTATGGATTATCTCAGGAGTCCTTTGTATATATCGTTCATACTTTTATTGTGATAGTTTTATTTACTCTTTTTCTGTTGTGGGACATTTAATGATGTTTACAAGCCCAATTTTAAAATTATGATGAAACAATTATCAAAATGGTGTAAGGATGTTACATCCTAGATAAATAATGAATATAAAATTTTCATATTTATTAATATTTTTGAATTAAATATTCATTTTTCCTTAACGGGGATGTTATGTTCGTTGACGTACCCGATATGCAACAACAGGTTTCTTTGAAATCTTACGTTTCATACTAAAAATATAATATTATTATTTTAAATAGTTTTTAACACCTAGAAATTGTCTTTCGAAGAATGAACATAACTAACTACAAAATTATTATTCATGGTTGTTAAAAGTGTATACATTTGTCCAAAAAAAGTTAGAGGATTATAATGTGAATGAATCTAACTTCAATCATAATTTACATTAAATTGTTGATTTACTGCCTTTTAATGGATAAACCTCATTAAATAATGTATTGGTAACTTTTATATATTATATATGACAAAATAAAATTCTTCTTAAGAATCGGAACATCAAAATTTACATTGGGTAAATTTTTGGTATTTTATGATAAAATTAATTTTTTTAATGAAGAGTGAAAAATACTATATTTTGATTCAAATATTCTTTTTAATATAAATTTTCTGTTAGGTAGGATTATATTTTTAAATTTTTTTAATGTATAATTAGATTGAAATTTTAATATCTAATATAATGGTGGTCATTAGAATTAAATTTACTTTGAAATTGGGCATAAAAAAGTGTCAATAATTTGATAGATATTGTTTCTTAAAAGAACACTATTTTTTTTTATGATAAGAATTAATAGTAAATTAATTAATGAAAATTATATTTTTTTTAATATGGTAAAATAGAAATCATTTTTGAATTCATACTATCAAATATATCTTAGGCTTAATTTTTTTGTATTTTCTTGATTAAGATCAATTTTTGAGGAAGAGTGTGTCCACTATGTAGTAGTTTAAAACTGTCTTTTTCATTTAAAAGAAATTTAAACACTTCTATGAATTGAATTTGGAAAAACAATAATTCATGGTTGTTATTATTATGTAAAATTTAGTTCAATTTAATTAAAATAATTTTAGGTGAATTGTAACTTTTGAGTTTTATTTACCGCGTTAAAGGTGAATATGGTAATTGAAGGTAAAAAAGAATATTGTAATAATACAAATTACCATAACACTTTTTCTAATCATATTTTATGATTCATGGACTACGATGGGATTCTTTTGGTCGATTTTGGGACACCATGTAGGCACTTAGGAATGATAATGAATCTTTAGATTAATTCATTTAAAGTAAAGACAAAAATGACACAAACAAATATCTTTTAGTAATGTAATTTTTACAAGGGGTTATATAAGTTATATTTTAGACTATAAATATCCATTGGAAATCAAAAATTATTTACTATATCAGGGCAATTTTTTTATAATTTATATGCATAAAATAAAAAAAATTAATTATGACAAAAAATGATGCAGTATTTACCACATTAATAAATGATTTAAATAAACATGATTATAAATTTTAAAATAACATCCAAAACCTGTCAAATTATTATTTGATGAATTTATTTCGACCATTATTCATTGTTTCTTGAACATTATTTATTTTTGTTTCTTTTATAAACTGAAAATCATTATATAATAAAATAATATTTTCACACTTTCCTAAGGAACCCCACCTTCCCCTTATAAAATGCACACACATCTAACCCATTCCCAACACTTATCATGCCCCTTGGATCATCCAAACCCGTCCCAAATAATGTCTCAAGTTCCCTCTCTTCCTCATAGAAGCCTTACATTAGTCATAAAGCACTTCCAGAAGCCCTTTTTGTTCAAACCAATGGGAGTTACCCGAATTAAAGGTAAATGTTTCACATAAATTATTTTCATTTATTTTAATTATCCATACCCATAAAATAGTTTTATTCAATTATTTAATAACCACACCAGTATCAAATATATAAATGTACATTTCTGAGAATTATTTGAGCTACACTTAAACAAACCTCCATCTCATTGGTAAAGAACACATTGTTTCTGTGGATTGCGAACTACTACCTCACGAAATGATGATTGTTCAAATATCTTCAACCTCCATTAATGGTGGACATTATTATGTAACATTATTTATATATAATATATATTAAATTTATATTGTTTCTATTCTTATTTATTTTTCATTTATATAATACCTTTATGGTTTCCATGGGGGACAAATATGATAATCTCATTTGAGGAAGTGCGGACTACTGCCCCCTCAAAGTGATATGACTCGTTAATGCCTTAAGTGGAACATATAAAGCAATACATTAATGAAATTATATATGATATTATACTGGTATTGTGATATCATTATGTATCATTATGTTTCCATTCCATTACAAGATTAATATAAATGGAAGTAGCGTTCAAGCGTACGTACGGCTTACCGTCTCCATGAACAGTGCATTTCATTTTGTACCTCAAAATTTTCTGTACTATTATAAATACATGTATATACTAGATATATATGATATATATGATATTTAAATCACAAATATATTTTTGGATATAATGAACCTTTTACGACATTAACAACTTGTAATTATATGAAGTCCATTTCTGACCCAAGTACCAAATATCGAAAAAACGACCATTATTAACTTAAATGATTACATAATATTTATAATATGGTAATATGTGATGTAAATGGAATGATATATTTTTAAAATGTTCTTTATCATGTATAAATTAATTATATTTTATTATGCAAGAGATCTAATAATGAAAGTGTCATGTCTTACCAGAGGTAAGCAGTTTCTTATCTCAATTCTAATTCTGTGAGATTTCCACTGTTCACCACTTATTTTATTGAATGTGGGGTATTTTGTACTTCCATTTTTCATATATTACCATGATTCTATTTATATTCATGGTATTATGTGATTAAATTGGTGTTTTTTATCTTTTTTCATACGACTCGTTTGATTACAATGTGGCAAGGGGTTATTATCCCACTTCTTATTCCTGTGAGATTTGTCCTATATTGCCACCATTTTTTGTGTGGTGCATTAACTACCTATGATTGTATTCATTGTGTAATATATATTAATTTATTGGTAATTAAATCTTCATTTTATTATCCTTTTTTCATATGGTGAATGTTTCATAAGTTACCAAATCGTTAAGGGAACTATTCACCCTCCTCTTTTTAATAGACTACTTTTTGTTATGTATTTTAATTTCAATATTCTAATGTTGGTACATGTTCATATATGTACTTAATGATATAAACTTTATTTCCATGTTATGATTTACACTTTTTTCTCTCATAAAATTAATTTTCAGAGTTTTAAAGTGACACCGTTAGGATGTCGAATTTCTATAAGGGAACATGTAAACCCAATTTCAATTCATTGGTTTAATCTTATACTTCTTGATTATACTATCATATAAATTTTTTAATGAACTATTATTGTTTCACACTTAATATCCACTTATATTTAGTATATTCTTATTTTTCACAAATAATTAGGTAATTGAATTATCCTAAATCTAAGGATACCATCTTTATAATCGATTTCCTCTCAATTTTAATTCTATTAAGAATTCATTGTTGTTATGAGCCAATTAACATTTATATTGTGTATATACTACCATTTGGAATATTATATCATTAATATCATTATTCTCAGGATATTATAAGTTTAGTTTTATTCTATTCTTCAATTGTGTTAAGTCAAGTGTTTCTAAAGTGTTATGAGATTCTTTAAATAAAACATCATTTTAAAAGGCATAAAGTATTATTATTCTAAATATATCTCATTAATTTCAATATTTTCAAAATGGTTTTTAGTATTTATTTATATATACATTAATTTCATTAGACATTAATTATTTTAAAATCATTCAAGTGGTATTCGACACATTGATTCAAAAATATCATTATTAAATGTTTTAAATGGTTTTGAAAATGGATTGATTAGGCATTGATTATGTAAATATTTGGAAATGATATATTGTATTTGGAATGTGGAAACGTTTTTACTGAAATTTTTATATTTACAATATTTTATGTGTTATGATTTTATAATAGTACTTGGACATTTGACGGGTGGTTACGTGATAAACTAAATGACGAGTGGTGCCGTAATAAACCAAGACTGGTGGTTATGATATAAAATCTTATTCATTGGGTATGGAAGTTGACCGTATGGATATTCCATTTAGTGAATATGAGTTGAATTTGAATGTATGGTTATTCTATTTAAGTATGTTAATGTCCTAATTTACAATTATATGTTATGCGTTCATTATATGGGTTTTATGGTAATATTTTGGTTAAAAAGGGGTAAGTAATGATCATTTATTTAGTGAAGAGTATTTACTACTTATTAACGCTGAAAATTAATACTTATGATAAAGTATTCATGGTTTTATTATTGTTCTGAAAAAAACTAACAGTTTTCCTTTTTTTGTATCCCTTATTGAGCTTTTTATGATCATCCCATGTTTTTAAAATTCTTTTCAAAAAGATATAATTAAGAATAGGGTCATGTATGGGATATATAAAAAGTCAAGTTGACTATAACATGGAACTAGACATGACTCTTTTTTACTAGAATTTTTATATTGTGAAAAAAATAGAAACTGGGTAGACGTGTATTCATTTAATATTCTTGTTTTAATGAAATTTTTTTGACCTAATTCAATAAATCATTAAACTTGAAAAGTTACTCTATGTGAATTATTCACATAATTCATGAATATACATTGTTTAAGGCTGGGTCCTTACATTAAATGTTTTGTAATAAATGACAGTGCAATATTTATGTCCCTTATGAACCATATATTTTACTTATTCTTAGACTGGTATATGGTTGTGTTTATTTGCGAAATTCTTATAGACATTGTATTTTTGAATTATAATAATTTTTTTAAGGATGTACATTAATGTACATTGGGAGAACAAGTTTTATGATAGTCTCTCAATGAGTCAGTTCAAGGTTCGATAGGTTCTAATTCATCTCTTGGGATGGTGAAGTAGTGGATGAGATGATGATATAGACTATTATTTCATGGGAATGAACCAATAACATATTGGACATGTGTAGTATCCATTGATTAGATGAGTACTAGATTGTAATTTGTTAGTATTTTGGTCATGTTGACATCTTTGAGATGTAATGGGTATTCATTCAAATGGACAGAATGAGTTTATAATTAATTCAATGAACTATGGTAGTAGTTGAATAGTTTACCTATGTTTAGACATACAAATTAGGGTGTCTATAATGTAGTGATCTTAATTTCATATAGTGTGGAGATAAGGTTTCTTACGATGTACATCTATGAAGTCATCGCATATATTTCATGTTAGATTCGACCCCATGACGAGAACAATGAGGGCCATGATTCATAGTTATCAATATTAATTTTCACTTTTAATATATGTATGTGTTTACTTCTGGGTGATAACTTTTTATTTTACCAGTAGTACTAGAGTCTTAGATATATCTCTTCATATAGATACATTAACATCAGAAAAAATATTGGATCAATTTTCTATAATGAAACGTCAATGGGATTTTCTATACTCTTGGAATTTGAAATGTAATGTTAACTGTAATTTGTAGCACCCCCGGTTTCTGGTATGTAACCCTTACTTGATGATTTTATTGGTTTTAAAAGATAAGGGTGACATACAGGAGAGTCGGGAGATCCTGGATTGAAGTTTGAGGAAATGGGGAAGTTGCACGGGTGGTGCACAGTTTTTCTAAACCGTGAGACCAAACCGTGGGTGGCTGACATGGGAAGCAGAGGCTTCCGCACGGTTAGCGCACGGTTTGTCAAACGGTGCAATCTAACCCTGAAAGAACTTAAATTAGATCCATAAATTGTGGATCTAACTCGTTTTTTCCTCTAATTTCTTCATTAATGATCTTAAGAAGCCATAACTTGGGATTACTCTCCCTTGAGGGTTGGAAAACTTCTCCCATGAATTCTGGAGGCAATCTGAAGGCTTCTATTAGAGAATATAAGCCGGATTCTTGATGTATGTGATCGTTCTCTTTCGTTCTTGATCATTTTCGTATATATACTTAGATATACTTCTCCTCTTCCCTCGGTTTCCAAGATCTATGCCCGTTATGGGTATATCTATGTGTGTGGATGCCGAAGATTATGATTTTTTGTCTTGGTTGTGTTAGGATAAGAGATCTAATGAGGGTTTTTGGATAATCGACCCAGTGTTCTTGAGTGGTCTTCATCCCTTTATTTGTTTCACCTATTTTGTTGAGGTAGGTGGCTTCAATTTCAATTCCTCGTTCATAGAACTTGAAGTCTAAGATAAAATTGATTTAATTCCTTGGTTTTGATCGAGAAATTATAGTGCATAGCATGTTATTAATATTCTTTAGTGATGATTTAATTGATTTGATGGAATTAAGGAAAATGAAATAATGGTTTGTGAAAAGGTTTTTGGATTCATTATTTTGAAAGGGTGATTTTAAAATATGGATTTACTAGATTTAGATAACGGTTTGTAGGAAAAAGATTTTCACTAAAAGGGGTGTTTCATTGAAATGGTTTTGGAATGGATGGAATGGTGTGATTTTTGGGCATACAAGGTGTGTGCATCCATATTGCATTTATGATGATTGGTTGAAATATGACCTTGGGCTCAGTGCCAAAGTTGTAATTGCACATGGGGAATAATTACCTTGTGACGACTAGGTAGATTGATGAGAAACCACTCGTGAGTACGGAATGGTCATAACGATGCATGAATAGTTTATTTTCATGGGTTGTGAAATGGTTGGTTGTTTGGATTTGTGAAATGGAATGAATGTGCCAAATAGAATACTGAATTTGATTGGAAACATTGCTTGGTTGATATTCTTGAGAATGATGGTTTTTGTTGGAAACTAATTTTTGATGGAAAATGGATTTGACATGGAACTAGTTATGTTGTGAACTGTAATGGAATTGTTTTATATAAACTTTTTTATATAAATGTGCTAACATTTTTTTTCCTAGAGGCATGGGATGGGATGTCATCGAAGAATACCTACTGAGATTCATTACTCACCCCCTACATTGACACGTTGGTGCTTTTGCAGATGTCATATACTGGGATGTTGGAAAAGGTAAAGTGTGATTTGTTTATAACACCACTTAGTGATACATGGGCTTGTTTGTGATTTTGGAGCATGGAGCTGGTGGAGCATGGAGTTGGGTTGTCATCTTGTAGTCTTTTATTTTGTCTTTCCACAGTTTACTATGATTTAGTGTTGGTTTCTGATGTGGTACTATTAGTTGGATTATGATAATATAAATGGTTGAGTTGTCTTAGTTTTTATCAGGCATTATTTAGTTGATTAGTTTGGTTATGGTTGTTATTTTTGTTGAATGTTCTAAATGGGTAAATTGTCCCCCATTTTTTTAAAACCCTTCTACATTAATTCATAGCCTTTGGCACCTTGGGGATGTCGCTTATGGCCAAGTAATTACTCATTGAACTCTCAATACAATGAGAATAAGAAGGTCATTACAAATGGTATCAGCTTGTTCGGTCCTTGCCTAACAAGTGGTCATCGATGTTCTTGGTCTTAGAGTTGAAATTCCATCTTTTATATTCCTTTGGTGGTCATCTTAGACATTATTAGGATTTTCGAAAATTAAACTGTATAGAATAAAAAGACATCGATATCCTGATTATGCTTAACTTCAAGTTACCAGGGTGTTGGGTACATAATTGTTTTTGATACACTTCTAGAATGTTGGAAATATCATTGTCATGGTTTTAGCCAATGAGATGATCATGACATGCATTGTAGAAGAATTACATCCCACTGCGATTGCATATCTTATTTTGAGGAATGAGTAAGGATTTGGTGTATGATGCAAATTTTTGAAAAATGCAGAAATTGTTTTCAACTTTAAGACTTTGAAAACATGGTAGATGGTGTATTTTGAAAATGGGTTGATTTTCATAACGAATGTTGAATGTTTTAAAAAATTCTTGAACATGGAAAGAGTTTTATTTGAGAAAACTTTTGTGATAGATCATGTGAAAAAATTTGAAATGCTAAGCCTTTAGTTGCTAGGCAGTGAGACTAACAGTGTGTGTTGTTTGAATAGAAAATGGCACCCATTAGGTGTCATAGAAACCAACCTGAAGAAGATGCAGAGAATGTGGTGGCACTTGAACCACGTGTGAACCAAGAGCTAGTTTAGAGTATCATTCAAGCGTTCCAGGATGTAGAAACGGGGAATCAAAGGGATGAGTAAAAGCATGTAAACCATTTCTTCTAGTTCCAGAAAAAGAATTCACCCATTATTTGGGGTGATTCTGAACGTGAAAGGGCAGAGGTGTAGCTGAGTAGGATGAATCGTAACTTTGATTTCATCGACACACCAGAAAAACCAAAATTAATGTTGGTGACGTATATGCTAGAGGATCTTCCATGCCAGTGGTGGGAGCTGGGGGTGTAGGCTATGGTTGACCATTTTTTGGGATTGGAGGAATTTGAGGAATTGTTTAATAAACACTTCAATCGTCACATGTTCAAGATCTAGAGGACAACTAACTTTTTTAGCCTGAAGCAAGATAATCTCTCTGTCACGGAGTATGCGGCTAAATTCATGAATTTACTGCTCTTAGCACTTGAGGTTGTTGCAAGTGCGTCGCTGAAGGCACACATCATTGAATCGGGGTTGCGACAAGAGATTTGTTCGAAGATAGATGTTCTCTATATTGAGAATTATACAGAGATGGTAAAAATAGCAACAATATTTGAAATAGACATCTTAGGAGTTATGGGACGATGAAGTATGATGATAACCATAGGAATGGGTGGGAACTCTAATGCTATGAACAAGCGGAAGAGGGACACCTACTTCCAAGGTGGGAGTGCAAATCAGAATCAAATGGCTGGATCAGTGAATCTTCCTCCACGACCCAAGATGAAATCTGGGTGTTTTCAATGTGGCACAATTGATCATATGAAATGATAATGTATAGAACCACTAAGAGCCTTCCACAATTGCAATAAGATGGGACATCATCAGTGATATTGTCGTAGTGCACAACGGTCGGGTGTTCATGACATTTCTCAGGTGTCGCAAGCATCTTATGCTTTGACAGGGTGAGGACAGGAAAATCATTCTCGCCAGCAAAACAGATCTAGCTTTGGTGATTGCAAGAATACCATGACTCTTCAGGCATGGAAATCTCACCAAGGCAATAAGGATCCATGTGCAGCAACAAAGAAATTTTATGGAGTGGAACTAGTGATTGTGGATGATCAGTCTCAACCGTCTATGGTGAGAGGTATGATTCTTTTGAATTCTAGCCTAATGAAAGTATTGATCGATACTGGTGCATCACATTCTTTTCTTGGTTCTAATATTTCTGATTTTTTGAACTTAAAACATTAAATGATTCATTCTGTGATAAAAAAATCAAACTCCTCTTGGTGAAAGAAAATGTAGAGCCTTCATGTGTATAGAATGTTCTATAACTATTGATAGACTTGTGCTGAAATGGTATTTCACTGTGCTGGAGATGGATGTCTATGATATAATCCTGAGTATGAATTTGCTGAAAAATTTCAGGGCTCACATCATCTATTATAGCAGAACAGTCAGTTTCATGACTGAGAATGGCGTTGAGCATCTCTTTAGAGAAGAACATGTGGTGAAGGTAGGTGCAACGGTCTTGTTGGAACCAGTAGTGGCAATGATATCTTACTAGTTGGCTGCATTAAAGTTTGAATCAATGGACGAGTTTCCAAATAACAGTTTTCCAGTAGTTGTGGATAAATCTCCAGATGTTTTTCCTGAAAACAACTCAGGGATTCCACCTATGGGAGAAGTGGAGTTTACGATTTATCTCCTTCCGGGTACCAGTCCTTTCTATCTTCCATCTTATGGGATGGAACCAACAGAGTTAAAGGAATCGAATGCGTAGAAGGAAGAACTAAAAATCAAAGGATTTATTCGTCCAAGCGTGTCTTCATGGGAAACACCAGTTTTTTTAATGAAAGAAGATGGAACATTGAGGCTATGTGTGGATTATTGTAAACATAACCAAGTTATGATAAAGAATAGATATCCACCTCCACCCATTGATGACCTGTTTTATCATTTGATGGGAGATCAGTGGTTCTCCAAGATTGACTTGTGGCCAGGATATCACTAGTAGCGAGTTCGGAAGGAGGAACTTCCAATGACAACCTTCTGAAGCAGATATGGCCACTACGAATATGTAGTCATGCCTTTTGGTCTTACGAATTCTCCAGCGGTCTTCATGTCTTTGATGAATAGGATATTTAATCAATATATGGATTCTTTTGTTTTGGTGTTTGTGGATGACATATTGGTGTAATCAAGAACATGGGATGAGCATGTGAAACAGTTAGCTATAGTGTTTGAAATCTTGATATACCATCATTTGTATGCCAAATTATCAAAGTGCGATTTTTGGATACGTGAGGTACGCTTTGTGGGCCAAGTTGTTTATGAGAATGTTGTTTCAGTGGATCCAGAAAAGGTAGAAGCAGTTCTTTGTTGGCAACCACCGATGAATTTCATTGAAATATGAAGTTTTCTTATTCTATCTGGTTATTACAGAGGCTTTTTGTGTGACATCTCACTACTGGCATCGCCTATGACAGCATTGAAAAAGAAGAACAGTGTATATCAATGGACAGAGGAATGTCAGAGATCTTTTCAAGAGATTAAATTTCGCCTTACATCAACATCCATCTTGATTTTTCTAGAATCTGGATAGTGGTACGTGGTGTATTTTGATGCTTCGGGATCTTCCTTGGGATGCATTCTCATGCAAAGAGACCATGATGTTGATTATGACTCAAGACAGTTGAGAGTTCATGAGAAAAATTACCCAACACTTGATTTGGAGTTAGCTTCAGTTTTCCATGACTAGAAAACATGGTTTCATTTTCACTTTGGTGAGAAATTTACAGTTTTTACAGATCACAAAATCATGAAACACATTTTCTCACAGTGAGATTTGAATCGGAGGCAGAGGAGATGGATGGAGTGTCTTCAATGGTTTTACATTTACTTGATGTATACACCAGTTAAGGGAATTCAGTGGCTGATTCATTAATCAGAATGTTGTATGCTCAGTTGGAAAAATAAGCTTCAGACGAATGGTAGTTGATGTCGGTCTTAGCTAACATGCATGTGGAATGTGAAGACCGAAGTGATGTTGTGGTTTTATTTCTAGTTTCTCATGTTCCAGATTTGGTGGATATGGTAAAGGGGGAACATGCATCTGATTTAGAATATGTTGCGATGATTTCAAAACTCAGTGGTGGGGATACCATTGAGGGATGAAAGCAAGATGGTAGATCAGTTTTGAGGATTCGATATCGGATGGTTGTACCATTAACTGGTCAAAAGGAACTTTTTTATGCTCACAACCATTCAAGATGGGTTGTACACCCAGGTACACAGAAGATGTATATGGCGTTGAAGGATCAGTTTTGGTGGAGCAGCATGAAATGGAATGTGGCCAAGTTCGTCTCGCGGTGCATAACATGTCAGAAAGTTAAAGCAGAACATAATCAGATAATAGGTATGTTGCATTAATTAACTATCCTAGTGTGGAAATGGGATCAGATAGCAATGAATTTTATTATAGTTCTTCCATGAACGGTCCAGAAACATGATTCCATTTGGGTGATAGTGGATCTTCTAACCAAGTTAGCCCATTTCGTCCCTATTTTTGATACTCAAACGGTGGAAGATATTTCAAAAATTTATATCTGAGAAGTGGTAAAAGGGGATGGTGTACAAGTGTCTATCGTCTTATATAGAGATCCAAGGTTCATATCTCGTTTCTGGAGATCCTTACAGAAATCCCTGGGGACTCAGTTGAATATGAGTACGACGTATCATCCTCAAACAGATGGAAAATCCGAAAGGATGATACAGACTCTCTAAGACATGTTTCAGGCTTGTATAATGGATTTTGGTGGCTCATGGGAGGAGCATATACCCATAGTGGAGTTCTTATACAATAACAGTTATCAGGCCTCGACACACATGGCTCCTTTTAAAGCATTGTATGGGCGTCCTTGTCGTTCTCCACTATGCTGGGTGGAAATATGAGAGACTTTACTATTTGGGATGAGCCTTGTCCATGAAACAAAGGAGAAGATTCAGTTGATTAGAAAGAAGTTGTAGACGGCTCAGAGTCCTTGGAAATCTTAAGCTGATCACCACCGTAGACCGTTGTCGTTTATAGTAGGTGATCATGCGTTTTTGAGAATATCTCGAAGGCATGGACATCATCATTTTGGGAAGTAGGGAAAATTATCTCCTTGATATATATGCCCTTTTTAGATACTGTAATGGGTTAGAAAGGTTTCATATCGGTTGGCATTACCACCATGGTTTAGTTTGGTGCACAATGTGTTCCATGTATATCAGTCGATGAAGTATCCGCCCGATCCTGACCATGTGATCAGATGGGATCACATTAACCAAGATCTGAATGTTTCATTAGTACATAACCCTTTGTGGATTGTGGATAGGCACGATAAAGTCTTGTGTGGAAAAATCATTGGTGTAGTGTGGGTTTTGTGGAAACATTGATAGATTCAGGAAGAGACTTGAAAATGCAAGAAAGAAATGAGAGAGATGTAGCCATGACACTTTCAGAGAAACAATGGTCTACTACTTTCTGGGGATGGAAATGAAAAACGTGGGGAGAGTGTAGTACCCTCAGTTTCTGGTGTGTAACCCTTAATTGATGTTTTTCATTTTTTTTAAAAGATAAGGGTAATGTACGGGAGAGTTGGGAGATCATAGATTGAAGTTTGAGGCAAAGGGGACGTTGCACTGGCAGCGCACGGTTTGTCTAAACCGTGTTTCCAAACCAAGTGTGGTAGACTTGGGTGGTAGTGGCTTCTGCTTGGTCAGCACACGGTTAAGGGAAACCATGCGATGAGGCCATGTGAGAAGGGTGGCTGAGGCAATATCAAACACACTATCAGCTTATGGTTTGTCAAACTGTACGGACTAACCATGCGATCACTTAAATTATATCCTTAAATTGTGGATGTAACTCGTTTTTTCCACTAACTACTTCATTAAAGCTCTTAAGAAGCGTTAACTCGGGATTACTCTCCCTTTATGGTTGGAAAACATCTCCCAAGAGTTTTGGAGGTGATCTGAAGGCTTCTCTTGGCGTATTGAAGCTGTATTCTAGTGGCATGTGATCGTTTTCCTTCGTTCTTCATCATTTTATTATATCTACTTTGATCTACTTCTACTCATACATTGGTTTCCTAGATCTACGACCATTATGGGTAGACCTAAGTGTGTGGATGCCATATATGATGAGTTTTGGTCTTGGTTGTGTTAGGATAAGAGATCTAAAGAGGGTTTTTAGAGAATCGACTCAGTGTTCTGGAGCATTCTTTGTCCGTTTTATGGTTTTTCCTAATTTGTTGGGGTAGGTGGCTTCACTCTCCATTCCTATTTCTTAGAACATGAATTCTATGTTAAAATGGATTTAATTTCTTGGTTTTGATTGTGAAATTGTGGTGAAAAGAATTTTTTAAATCTTCATTAGTGATGAATTATGGGTTTTGATGGAAATATGGAAAATCAAAGAATGGTTTGTGAAATGTGTTTTGGTTTATTGTTTTTAAAATAGTGATTTTAAAAAATGTTTTTTCTTGATATGGAAAATGGTTTGTGGGAAAAATGATTTCAATAAAATTGTTGTTTTATTGAAATGATTTTGTCATGGTTGGAATGGTGTTAAATTTGGGCATACTAGGTGTGTGTGTTCATATTGCATTTACGAGGCATGGATGAAATATGACCTTGTGCCCATTGCTAATGGTGTAATGGAACATGGGGAATAATTACCTTGTGATTACATGGTAGATTGACGATAAACTTCTCATGATTATGAAACTGTCATAATGATGCATGCATAGTTGAATTTCATGGGTTGTGAAATGGTTGGTTGTGTGGATTTTTGAAATGGAATGAATGTGCCAAAATGGAAATATGAATTTGACTGGAAACATTTCTTGTTTTTTTTCATGAGAAAGATGGTTTTTGTTGGAAAATGGTTTTTGTTGGAAAATGGATTTGACATGGAACTTGTTATATTGTGAACTATTTTGGAATTTCTTTATATAAATTGTGTTATAAATATGTGATAACATGTTTTATCCTAGAGGCATGGGTTGGGAAGTCATCGGGGAAACCCTACTACATTTCATTACTCACCCCCTGCTTTGGCACATTGTTTCTTTTGCCGAAGTTATATACCGGGATGTTAGAAAAGGTAAATTGTCACATGTTTATAGCACCACTTCATGATACTTGGGCTGCTTCGTGATGTTGGAGCTTGGATCTGGTGGAGCATAGAGTTGGGTTGTCATCCTCTAGTCTTTTAGTTTCCCTTTCCGCTGTTTACTCTGATTTAGTATTGGTTTCCACTATGGTACTCTTAGTTGGTTTATTATAAAATAAATGGTTGAGTTTTCTTAGTTTTTATCGTGCATCATTTATTTGATTATTTTGGTTACAGTTGTTAGTTCTGTTGTATGTTTTCAATGGGTCAATATTACCCCCATTTGATTTGAAAACCTTCGGTAGTTATTTCCAGCCATTGGTGACTTGGGGTTGTCGCTTAAGGCCATGTAATGACTCGTTTCACTCTCAATCCAATGATAATAAGCGGTTGATTTCATAATTAGTAGGAACTTAATTTCTCATTAGGTTGATGTGTATTCATAATAGTTACAATAATTTTAGTTTACACTAGTTGGGGAGAGGGGGATATATTATCTATAATTTATGGTAGTGAATCCACCCTTCTGATGTGTGTGTGTGTGAGACTCAGTTGGTATACATCAATTGTGGTGTTAAATGTGACCATATATCATTAAGAGACACACAAGATTAGTTTTATTTATTACTAGGAGAATTATATTCATTTACAAGAATAGAATGTGGTTTTGATCACAATTTTATAGAATTTTTTGATGGTGTTTCATACCACCCACTTAACAATATATCCTCATGTGGATAAAATGTACTAGGAACTTCAAAAAATTGGTGGTGTTTTATGTTATAATTTTTCACGTAGTTTCTTTCATGATGAATCACTTAACAATTAGTAAAGGAATATGTTTTGAATGCTAATGTTTTTCCTAAAACTATATTCATACTCAAATGTATTTTTTATGTCTTATAGTTAGATGGTTCGATGGTAAATCCATATATATTAAGATCACATGATGTTATGTGGTGATTCTGGATTTTTTTACCAAAACAATCCATTTAATTGTTATCAAGGATCAATTTTTAGTAGAGATTTTGAAGTTCTTATATATGTATAAGAATATACAACTCCATGGGTTATCCTATGTGATTTATTTTGACCAAGAAGTGTGGTTGAAAACATAGTTTTTGATTGGTTTTCATGACAATTTCATGAAAAATGTAGTGGTTTATTACATAATATTTCCCTAATACTGGTTGCTAAACCAGTCAAAACATCAATGTTTTATATGATTTAATGTGGGCCTATATATTATGCTTTATTCATATTTAGTATAATCTCAAAATTTGTTTATTTCACATTTAATAATATCATTCACTTCATTATTGTAATGGAATAATTCAAGGATCTATAAGGGATACCGTTCACACTGCCCACACCCATGACAGATATATGTGAATATTTACTTATGAAACAATAGTTGGTTCCAGCAACAAGGAGAAATTTCAAGTGATATATGAAAAAATGAACATCAATATTAGAAATTATAAATCATATGAAGATATAACGTTTAGACCCATGGATATTGAATAGGGAGACATTGTTTTCATAATGGTCACCCACATTGAGGTCTACGGTGGTTAAGAAGAGGTAATAAGCTGACTCTACGGTATTTCATGTCATTTATGATTTTGTAATGACTTGGAGATGTTTTTTATCTCTTTACCACACCCCTATAGTTGGACATGGATCGTGATGTCTTCCAATTTTATAGACCATTAGATTCATGCATGACACATCACAAGTTATTAAATGGGTTGATCTAGATGTCAAGGTTGGATCATTTTTTTCGAACTAAATATTGGTCATCAAGGATTAGCAATAAATGCTTTTCCATGGGTGTTATATCTCCCAAGTGTGATTCCTCTAGTAGTATGGTAACCTCAAGCAAAGCTGATGGGAGCATGAGATCTAGAGGAGAGCTCAGTACCCTAAAATTCTAATGTTAGTTTTTTTCATTTTTTGGGAAAAATTCATGTTGTTGCTGAGAATGTAATTACTCTAGTATTGTTTCTCAGACCCTTTTGGGATTATATATGTTCTTGGGTTATCTTAATTTTAACCGTGATATTGATATCAAAATACCTTATAATTTATATATTAAAAATACAAAATATACTAATCTCTATGCAAGGGTCATGTTACAAAAAATTACATTCCTATTGATCATGATATCAAATAGGGATACATAGACTGAGGTTGAAAATAGAGTGTCATTTTTTCCCTAGGATATGCATAAGATTCAAAGGAATTAGGTTTCTAGATGAATTTATGTCATGGATCGATCCAAATGAGTATAATTAGTTAATAAATTATAATTTTTTATCACTTCCTTTTGAATACCAATATATAATATAATTTATTGCCAACCTTTTGGGTTATCAGCATTACAATATGTGATTGAGGACTAGAGGGTAATCAAAATAGGGAAGGATAATTAATAGTAAAATGAAGAATGAATCATGGATGAACATCATTTGTTCTTGGTAAATTTTGGATAAAATGTTTAATATATAGAATTTAATGAAGACATATCAATTGATCACATTCTATACAAATAGGAAATCTACTATTGAGGTTGTGTTTATTTTTTTATATTTCCCATAGTTTTTTATATCATTTTTATTACTGAGTAGCAAAAAATAAGTACTTTGAACAAATTTATTTCCAAGAATGTTTAATTAATAGTTATTACTTTTATTTATATATATTTTTAACTATCAATCTATCTCTAACAAAGAAAATTTGAAAATATTAATAGGTCCAATAGTCATTCTTCACCATGCTGTTCTATGGATTTATGGGTATATCATATAGTATTCCACCCCAGTATCCATATGAAATCTGGTTTGAATTTTTCCCAAAACACTATCCCTTCCTCCTTAGATATTTGTTCATGTGGATCATTGTTCTATTTTTGAATAGTGGTTTCATAGAATGTAGTGGTGGCATTGAAGTTGAACATTTCAGATAGGATTAAGGATAATGGTTTTATTATATGTAGCATAAATATTATGTGGTAGGTGAATAAGAGTTATTTTCCAATGAAGAACAGATGAAATACACGATTCAATAGATATATAATGTTGTAAAAGAGAGGTTTTTTTACATTCATTCATGATTAGTAGTAGATTATTTGATGAGAAATTTTTTTTAATATATGATAGAACAAACATTGTAGTTCGTGAACAATTTGGAAATACACCATTTGTTCTGGTTGAAAAGGAACTATGCAGTGTACATTCTATAGATCACAGGGTCCCAATGGGATTAAAATACTACATGGCCATTTGGAATGCCCGTAGGCCATATTTCCCATCCTAGGAAACTATTATGTATTTAAAAAGTATACACGTATGATCTCAGATGGTCCTATATGTGGTGTACCAAATGTTAGTTGATCTATACATAAAAATCAACACACAAAGTATAGAATTTTGAAAACATTATTATTTGACCTGGGAGAACACCTAATGTACATGAAGGGAGACATTTTGTACTTCCTTAATAAGGATCTATATCTCATATATCCATCATTAAGAATTAAATTCGGGCTTGTGTGTAGTTCAATCTCAGAATAATTCCATTTAAAAAGGGATTGTGGAATTTTCTTTAACACATATGATATAAAGTTAGTTTTTACCCAAGGGATTCTTCTTCTAGGTGTGCATGGATTAGAACATGATATTATTCTGGACACATTATTAATTCATGGGTTTGTACTATACCAATAGTTTTTTTTTCATTTGAACAAGTCCCCCATATCATGTAAATAAGAAAAATTGATACTCTCCTACATCACAATGGAACGGTTCATTGTTCAGGAGAGTTACTAATTGATCATCATCGAGATCTGGTGGGGATCAAGTCCCCCACTTTATAAGGTAATCACTTGACAAAGGCATCCTTAATAGAGGTAATGTACATCCATTATATTATAACAATGTTATGTTAGGATACTATGATCAAGGAAACACTAGCTCTTGGTGTTTTAGATATATCCATCCTTCTTAGATGGATGTGAACTTTGAGATTTCACTCCCTTAAAGAGATATTTCATTAGGAGGATATCTTTTTTGGGAAATATGACATTTTTCCATGTGTTAATAGTTCATTGTATTCATATTATTTATCACTCTATGTTTTTTATGGAATCATGATAGTTATGTATATAGACACCCCTTCATGGGATTTTCCAAACATATAATGTCTATTAAAAATGGTAGATATCTTAGTGAAGACATTGGTGGATCAAAAGTTGGTAGGACATATTTGAACCTGATGAAAATCCCCATTTATGTTTGTTAGTTATGGAGACCCTGAGTCCACATATCTCATTCTTCTTATATTGTTCTTCTGGATGGGATATATTACATCTTATGGTCACGTATATTTTCCTCTATATATTTGTTTTAATTATTATACATAGATGTTTACCTATAGGATGAAGAATTAAATTAATTACATACTAGAGTGTTTATATATTATTATTATTATCCTTAAATTATTTTATGGATATGTGTTCATTTTTATAGGTAAAATAGGATATATCCACCCATCCTGTAATGTATTTCTACATTATGCTTGTCACCAGCCCCTGTCTTGTTGGAGTTATGCCCCAGATGTCTATCTCATATTACTACTTGTCTACATGAGGCCTCAGTGGGTTAGGCCCTGAATATTATCCTAATAAATATCTACAAAATTAGTATCCAACTCTCATTACTACATTCTAAATTATTTTTTCTCACTTAAAAGAATACCTAATAAGGATTAAATAATATTCCAAAGGATGATACCCAAAAAAGAGGTAATCATTTTAACAGAGCACATTCACATTTTTTCTATCTCCACCTCATAATAATTATATATAACAATATTAATATCATGGATATAATATCATTAATATATTATATTTTTATAATTATAATTGTAAAACTATTTTCCACCTTATTTTCATAATTTTTGAAAATAAAACATCTCTTGTTCATCATTATAGTATTTCACATCCACAATGAGATGTGTTTCGTTTTTCATCACCACATAAAATGGTTTCCTTTAAAGGAAAACTTAATCGAATTTGATGATGATTAAGAAATAATTATTATTCCATCAAGATAAAAAAAAAATACCATTTTACCCTCCCATCCATTATAAATAGACAATGTTGGCCATTTTATTAATGTACATCCACCTCCCCAAATCTATGTGATTCATTTTTCATATATTCCATAAATATAAGATCATGTTTATCAATTCATTGAACATATATACTATTCATGATATAATTATGATTTTGAAAAAATATAATTTTTTCTCCCATCATTTACTTACATTTTCATAATCATCACAACATCTCTATTTTGTATATAATGACTATTATCTCTATGTAGTGATGTATTCAAATTTTCAACATAATGTTACATGGATTGTTATACAAGTCTATATAATGAATTAATAATATATATATATATATATCATATTAATAATATTATAAAACAATTAAAAATTTTGGATATAATATTTTCCAAACTAAACTAGAGGATAAAATATAACAGTTAACATGTCATATACTGATATCAATGAAGAACATATAATAAGTAATTATTTTATGAATAAAATGGAATGATATATGGAATAATAATAAATAATATGGTTTTATAACAGATATATAATTAATATACATTATTTATAATGAATAACTGAGTGAATAAGAATAATAATTTACTTAAGTATTGGATTATATTTCAATCTCATTTTTTATTTGGAGTGTAACGGTCTTATATTGCATTTAATAAAATATATGCTCACTCTCTTTAAAAACTCATCCAATTTTTAACCTTTTTAAATTTCATGGTTTTTTTAATTTTCTGATTCATTTTTGTTGATTTCATTCTCAAATAGACTGATTTATTTTTTATGAATAATGTAATGACCCATCCCCCAGCGCCCGTGTCATGACTACCCAAAGCTCGTCGTTCATAGGCTATGGGATGGAAACTTGCACCGAATGGCGTATTCCCTAGAACCAGGAAGACAATGACTTTATATCATATAAACACACACAACAAAGAACATAGCATGATACGAACACAAGTAAACTGTATTGTAAAAATATTGTGTAAAAAAGAAAAAGGGGATAATATACAATCCCAACTAGATAGTTCCAGAAAATTGAAAAGTACAAGAAAAATGAAACAGCTCATGTGATCTCCACCCAAGGATCTTACGTGAATGTTAGGTGTAGATCTCAAAAAACCATCTCTATGGTAAAACTCATCTAATATCCACCTCTCTGCAACCTCCAGTCCTGGTAATCTCATCCCCAGTCAGCATTGTTCATCGTCTGCACCAATCACAACAAGGTGTCGGCGTTACCCGTGCATGGGTGAGTATAATGATACTTAGTAAGGACCCCAAGACCCCCGAAGGACTCTCAATATCCAAAAAGTATAAACTACAAGAATGGAAATAACATTCAACCCTACAATGGTATATGACCATATGTATACTTAGGTTATCAAGTATACATATCATTCATGAGAAAACACAAGGACGAATTTATTAGTTAAAAGCTCAATTGTTCCACGAAGGAAAGAATACCACGAAGGTAACACCACAAAGGTATGTACCATAAAGGTAACACCACACATATGTATACCACAAAGGTATCACCACGAAAGAATGTACCAAAAAAGTTTTCCACAATGAAGAATACCACAATAGAATCACCAGGAAAGAAAGTACCACACAGGTACCCCCACATAGAATAATTCAACAAAGGTATCACCATTACGGTATGCACAACACAGTTACACCACATTGAATAATACCACAACGGTATCACCATGAAGGAAAGTACCACATAAGTACACCACACAGAAGAATACCACAACGGTGTCACACTGAAGGTATGTACCACACTGGTACGCCACACGAAGGAATACAACAATGGTATCACCATGGAGGAAAGTACCACACAAGTATGGCACACAGAAGAATACAACAAAGGTATCACCACAAAGGTATGTAACAGACAGGTACACCACAAAGAAGAATACCAAAATGTTTCACCATGAAGGTAACTAATCAGCTCACACAAGGTATAACATAGGTGCCGTAGTAAAGATGATTATATGTAACTACTTAATCATATTATTCTGTTAAGAGGAAGACCCACGTAGGATCCTAAATCATCAGACTCACGCAGGATCCTAAATCATCAGACCCACATAGGATCCTAATTCATCATCTGACCCACACATGATCCATGTATATCATTATACCCACATTGTTTCCCAATACATCATCAATACAATACAGGATCCGAATACATAATCAGACTCACACATGATCCTATTAAATCATCCGACCCACACAGGATCCCAGTACATTATCAGACCCACCCATGATCCAAGTACATCATCAGACCCAAACAGTTTCCTAGTACAACAGACACATGAATGATCCTAGAGTAATCTTGTATGGATACCTATAGAATATCCATGTGGACCCTCAATCACAGACCCATGAAGGATCCCAAAGAACAGACCCACATAGGATCCCTTTTTCATGTTACAGCCAGCTACAAGGTTCCCGTACAAATCTGGCTTGATTCCAGGAAGGTCCACTCCTTATGCCACATGAAATTACTCCAACTGCCACTAAGTCTAGCAAAGATGTTTCCCGGTGGTCCTCCACAAAAAAGTTGTATCAACGCATCTTATGGTACGTCAATCAGACGCCCGATCTTCTAGTTATTGGCATTTTAGTCCTGAGGGCCTGGTTGGATTTGTGTTCTATCTTACCCGACCAAACACCAAAATTATCCAAATATCATATGGTGAATAATAAAATAACTTGCTCGATCCAAGGTTTCTGACACCACTGACGGATTGACAAACGGATGCTCGTAGCTCATGAAATGGCCGAAAGAGCGAAAATGGGTCGAAGTTGGTTCGGTTTCTGTTCGACCTGGCCCTCCGCCGTGGTACGGCCCGTGGTGTGGCGGAAACCACTCCTCCAAATGGAATGGTTGCACGCCACACAATCTCTAGTGGCTGGTGATTATCCGGCACTGCCTCATGTCGCTGTTGTGGCACCATGCCGCATCTCTTCTCCACCGGGAGGCGCAGACTCGCGCCAATGCCATTTCGCGCGGCCGGTCGGAGTGTCGGCTGCCACCCTTGTCCCAAAGCGGCCGACAGGCCATAGACTATCTATTGCGGCACGGTTGTACAGATTTCTTCATCGCGGCTAACCATGGTGTCGGCCGCCATTCCCTAGCTCCACCGGTGTTGATCGTTGTCCTCCTCCATTGCAAAAAACACATCAACAACCACAAATATTTGCCGAGATGTTGGTCCATGTTTGTTTGGCCCACACCATCCGTGTTAGGATTGTAGAAAGTGGCTCAATAATTCTTGAATCATGAAGAATGTCAAGAATTAGTACAGGGGTATTGAAAAAAAAATCCCTACAAGATTCCCCACAACATCATCCCACAAATACAAAAGAATTGTGGGCCAACCTGTTATTCAGTTAACCTGCATTCTTTGTATAAATTCAAAAATGGGGAAGAGGAAATCAAGAACGTAGAAACAAAATAACCCCTACATAATATTTGTTGGATATCATCTGCATTTTAGAAAGTATTGGCATTCTTCGTCCCCCGCAACTAGCCTCCAATGACGTCACTCGTTCGTCGATATCCAGTTGGGGGTTTTAGAGTCACTCATCACCTCTCGCTGGTACTAGCTCTGTCCTCCAAGGGTTTGGCATCATTGAACTTTGTCACAACTTTGTTGATTGGCGAAGTAGTTCTGACACCTCTCCCCATGATCCATTGAATATTAGAGGGGAAGGGTGTTCAACATTCGTGGGATTAATGGAGGACCATTAATTAGGAAGCATCCAAATTCTCCAACGGTGCAGTTACATAGAACATAATGTTCATTCCATTTATTGTATTGACACATTGATAATCCCACCTTACCATTCATCCGTTTGAGTAATATAAAAAAATAAAATAACAGTGCTATATTATTTATTCTATTAAATGTTCAAAAAAACTATCATTTTCAATGGACCTATTATGGTCGAAGTGAAGGTCTCCTTAAGATAATATTGGTGCTGTGAGTTCAACAATGTCCTTTGATTTCAATTCCGAGCACTAGTTCAAAAGATCCAAATTTCCGCTTTCACATTTACTAAACGTACCTGAAAAAAAGTTCGGAAAATTAATAACAGTCACCTTTGCCCGCGCCTGTCGAGGTTTGGCTCTTTCTATGTGAAACATGCCCCAAAAAACCCAATAGTACTTGCATATTTCCAATAAAAGTTACCATTTAAATGTTATAGATTTTACAATAAAATAATTGTCAATTAATTATTTTATTTACGACCAAAAACTAATTTTTACTGGTGCCCCACACCGAACTATGTTAGTATCTACCTAATGAAAGTATACCCTCACGAGTTCAGTGGTGGTCTTGAATTTTCAATCTGAGCTACCGCTTGTGAGTTATATAATTTGAAAAATAAAATATTTTATTTTATTTTTTTATTCACGATTATGCTATTTTTGGGTATTCTCAAATGAGGCTCACTCCAAATAAACATAAGTCGCTCCTAGGGTAAACATGCCATCATGAACCCAAAGGTGACCTGAGATTCATTTTTCGTGTAACTATTTAATAGTTATTCCACTTTTTCAAGAAAAAAACATACGAGTGATAATTAAAAATTAACCAATATTCAAATGATCATTCAAAGCACTCCTGACCTCAGAATCATGCACTGTTAGATTTTTAGGTCTCAAAATAATTTTATATAACTAAAAAAATTATATGGAATTTCTAGGGCATTAAATTCACCCCACCTTTGGGCTTTATGTCCCCGAATGGAACAAAAAAGGAAAATCATCCAAAAGAGGGTACTGAGTATGAATCTATGACTCCTGATCCCATGTGCTATCCTAGAGTTATAGTGCTGCTAGAATATGCACACCAAAGCTATCGAACAACCACAAACGACCCCACTCCTGTCGATCCTCAATCTCCACTAGATCCTTTGAAAACATTGCCCCATCATCGATGTCCATCTTGTTGGGGTCGATGGCATGAGATAGGTCATGCACGTATCTTATCAGTTGGGAAACATGAAATACATCATGCACCCGGTGAAACTGAGATGGAAGAGATAATTAGTAAGCCACCTCACGATCTCTATTGAGGACCTGAAAGGGTATGATGATACTATGAGATAAGATGATGCCCCGGCCAAATATCTACTATCCTCATTAGGGTAAGACACATAATAATACGTGGTCCCCATCTTGGGACTCCAAGGGTTTTTGAATCTTTTCAGCATAAGACTTTTTCCATGCTAACAAGTGAGACATCGTGATACAAAATCTTCAACTGATTATTTCATCTCGATTAATATAAGTCATCCGCAAAGTGGCTAGCTGATCTGTCACCTCACTCTGCAGCTGCAGGCCAGACCTCATGCTGATTGCATCTGCTACAACATTTCCCTTTATAGAATTAGAGATAATCTCAAAGTCATAGTCTTGGAAGAACTCTAGCTCTTCTGTTGGGAACTCCCAACACAAAACTCCTACCAACACGATAGTAAGGTAGGCCGACTCAAGAGTGACCGGGTGCAGCATCTTAGGCATGATTTTATCTTCTGCTTCCTAGGTTTTCTTTTTTCACCGACTAAGGAAATCCAGATCCGAGAATTATAGATAAAACACAAACTTTTTTCCTAATACACTCCATCTGTGTATGAACTGTGGATGTCCAGTCCATACCCAAACTATTGTCGTAAGGCCACGATGCTACCACCCAGAGGATCCAACAGAAACTCTCACCTCAAGGGTCAGATCACGCCGTCGGTGTAACTGTGATTATAGAGTCTCCTCCAAAAGGTATCTCCTGACATGATGTTCAAGTCAACATCGTAACTAAAAACTCTAGGTCTTGAATATGATTCACGGAAAGAAGGATTTATTGTTACCTATGTCTATTAATGTGGATTCTAGAAGTAAACATAGATCGTACATCAAATCATTCCTATAGCCCTTGGGACACACTTCTTGACTGCATTTAGCTACTCTCTTCCCATGTCATCATGCTCCCTGAGCTTGGTGTGGTCCACAAAAGGGGGGTGGTTTTAACATGTCGAAAAGTACACCACATCATGCTGCTCTCCTAGCTCTGCTTCCACGCTTACTGACGAGCCTCTTTATCTGTCCATAACACTCTTTATTCCTGAAACATTTTACATACCCAAGTATCGGAGACTAGCACCAGTTTCATACTTTACCACTACTAACATTCACTAGCTGTATCTGCTTAGCCAATGAACATTCAACCACAAATGTACTCTCTAGTACCCCAACATAAGTTGGATTGCATAGAGGAATTGTGCTAGCTCATACGTCCTTAAACACACTGCGCTTGAAAGTCCGAGCCACGATGTAATGATCATATCGTATAAATCGAGTACCAAGAATGATCGATATGCCTCGGTGAATAATCAGAAACTGACATGTCATCCCGCGGAAACTGTATAAGCTATATAGAACTCTGATCCACCTCCTCAAGCCAGTACTCAGCCGCCTGTGAGTCGGGCTCGCCTTGAAACCTAAGAGGAATCTGATGATGAATCACGTGCAACGCACTAAGCCTATATGTGTCCTCTGATGGTACCGCCAGTTGTAACTGCTGACCAATGAGTAGTGATATAACTGACACACTACTCGAAGGTACTATCTCGAGTAATGGTCCATGTAACGTAGCCTCGTCACTCTGCATACAATCATCATGGTCACTCACTAAAAAAGACTAGTATCAAAGATCACCATATACACTACTGGTATATCAACTCGGCAGAAAACTCTAGCAACCACCTCCATCCAGCCCTCAGCTGTGTGGGAATCTGTCTTGCCTCAAAACCATGGAGGCCTCTACCGCTGGATCTCGTCCGACACGCTCAGTCATCGTGTACCATCTGCAAGTGCGTCTAGTGGTAACTTCTTCCAAATGGGTGGTGGTGCTACTGGTAGAATAACCAAAGGAGACGAAATAGTTAGAGTTCCACGCACTAGATCCTTGTCACTCGGTGGCCATCATTGTGAACTCTCTCGGGAATGCTAGCGGGCTATCTTCACACCAGCATCTTCATAACGAACAAGTGTGCCTAGGTCATTAAGTTATACATGGGTAGAAAACTCAAATAAATAAATCACACGCACCATCAGTGTTTTCGTTCGCTGATTACGAAATCAGAAGTTATGGTCCTGGTGTATGGATATGTAGGATGCCACACCAACACATGATTTCCTAAACTGATAACCTTACTAATAACACTAAACAATATTGCAATTAAAAGATCATAGGCCTTTGTAATATTATAGAACAACCTTCCTCTAATTCCAATTTTTCTTGACCTGTCCCCTGGGGCCCATGCAATGACTACCCCAAGCCCGACTTCCATAGGCTCGGGGCTAGCGACTAGCGCCGAAAGGCGTATTTCATAAAATTGGGATGGCATTGAATTTATATCCTCTAAAAACACATAAACAAGAACTATTAATTATATAAAAATAAGTAAACTATATTGTAAAAAGAGTGTGTTTAAAAAGAAAAAGGGGCCAGAATACAAGCCCAACTACAAAGTACAAGAAAACTGAAAAGTACGAGTAAACTGAAATAGATCTTGTAAACTCCCAGCAAGGATCCTACTTGAAGGGTAGGTACAACTCCTGAACAGCCATCCTTACGATATGACTCATCTAATTTCCACTTCCGAGCTACCTATAGTCTTGGTACTGTCATCCTTAGTCAGTGCTCTTCGTCGTCCACCACAATCACAACAAGGTGCAGGCGTAGCCCGTAAAGGGGTGAGTATAATGATACTCAGTAGAGACACTAAGACCCCAGAATGTCTCTCAAAATCCACACTGGATAAAATACTAGCTAGTAAATAACAATATATCCTCCCTATGTATATGCCCATTCATATACCTAGGTTATCAAGTACACCAATCTCATTCATGAGGAAACACAAGGACCAACTTATTAGCTCAAAGATAATCTGTTCCACGAAGGAATGAATACAAGGAATGTAACACCACAATGGTATGTACCAAAAAGGAAATTCCACATAGAAGAATACCACAATGGAATCACCATGAAGGAATGTACCACACAGGTTCTCCACATAGAATAATACCACCAAGGTATCACCCTGAATGAATGTACCACACAGGTACGCCACATAGAAGAATACCACAAAGGTATAACCACAATGGTAAGTACCACACAGGTACGCCACACTAAAGAATACCACAATGGTATCACCACAAAGGAAATTACCACACTGGTATTCCATAGAGAAGAATACCACAATGGTATCACCATGAATGTAAGTACCACAAAGGTATGCCACAGAAAATAAGACCAAAAAGGTACCACCATGAAGGAAAGTACCACACAGCTACACCATACAAAAAAATACAACAATGGTATCACCATGAATGTAAGTATCACATAGGTATGCCACAATGATAAATACCACAAGGTATCACCACGAATTTAATAACTCATCTCACACCAGGTATAACTTAGGTATGGTAGTAATGATGATTAAATGTTACTACCGAATCATCTTACTCAATCAAGAGGCAGACCCACGTAGGATCCTAAATCATCAGACCCACGTGGGATCCTAAATCATCAGAACCTCATATTATCCAAGTACATCATCCAACCCACACAGTAACCCAGTACATCTTTAGACCCACACAGGATCCTAATACATCATCAAACCCACACCTGATCCTAGTACATCATCATATGCACACAAAATCCTAGTACATCATTAGACCCACACATGATCCTAGTACATCATCGGACCCACAAAGGATACTAGTACATCATCAGACCCACACATGTTGCTAGTACATCATCAGAACCACCCAAGATCCTAGTACAGCAGACCCATAAAGGATCCAAGAGTAGTTCTGCATGGATTCCTAGAGTGGATCCATGTGGGACCCTCAATAACAGTTTGATGAAGGATCCCAATGCACTCACCCCCATATGACCCTTTATCATGTTACTGAAATCTACAGGTTTCTCGCACTATGATCGCTTGATTTTGGGAGGGTTCTATCCTTAATCCACAGATCAACACTGTAAATTACAATGATTATTAATAATAAGTATCCCAAAGTTCCTCCATGAAAATAGTGTGTCAATGCAACCGATAGTGCATCAATCAGATGCACGGTCTGCCACTATTGGCATTTTAGTCCCGAGGGCCCACTTTTGATTTGTGTTCAATCCAAAACTATTGTACCTAGACTATATCTAAATATCATGTGGGGAATAACAAAAGAACTGTATCAATCCATGGTTTTCAGATCCACGGACGGTTTGTCAAACAAACACCCAAAACTCATTATATGGAAGAATGATCGAAAATGGGTCGAAGATGGTCCGGGTCTGGTACAACCCGGCCTAACCGACCCATACCGACCTAGGTTGACCTGACCCAGTTTGGGTCGAAGAAGCCCATTGGGTCCGGTCTAGCCCACTGTGTCCAGCCTGACCCGTCGATGCGGCCTAGCCAGATGGCCATCCTCTCTCCCAGGTGGCAAAACCGAGCCACCGCCTGCGTCGTCTCCGACCGTGGTGCCGTCCACCGCTCCCGAGCCCCATCATTGTAGGTCAATGCCCTACTCAATCAAGAATAGCACTTCAATATCCAGAAATATTTTTTTTAGATGTCAGTCCAAGTTCATTTGTCCCGCACTCTCCGCATTTGGGTTGTATCATGTAGCTCAATACTTTTTGAATCATGAAGAACTTCAGAAAGAGTTAATGGGGTATTGAAGACCAGAATCCATACTAGATACCCCAGAAAATCGTCCTGTAAAGACAAAATAATTATGGGTCAACCCATTAGTTGGTTGAACCACATTCATTATATAAATTCATGAATGGGGAAGAGGGAATCAAAAATGCACAAATGAAATAACCCCTACCTCAATTTCATTGGATAGATTCTGCGTTTGAGGAAGTATCGCCATTTGTCATCCCCCACAACTAGCCTCCAACAATGTTAATAATTCATCAAACTCTGATTTAGGGATTCAGTGTTACTCGTCACCTCCCGCTGGTACAAGCTCTGTCCTCCAAGGGTTTGGCATCACTGCACTTTGTCATCACTTCGTTTCATGGAGAAGTAGTCCCAACATCTCTTCCAAGCACCATATTAATATGAGAGGGGAAGGGTGTTTATCATTCGTGGGATTAATGGAGGCCCATTAATTAGAAACCATCATAATTCCACAATGTCGAGATTACTTATATATGAAATTTCAATGCATTTCTGGGCATGACAAGTCGCCAGTCCAACCTTACCGCTCATCCGTTGGAAGAATAGAAAAAAAATAGTTATTTTATTTATTCTCATAAATGTTACAGAATCTAAATTTTTCTTTTCAAGCTACTATAATCAAATTGATGGTCTCTGTAAGAGAATATCAGCATTGTGAGTTTAACGGTGTACTAAGATTTAAATTCCGAGCACCGGTTCAAAAGTTACAAAAGTCTGAATGCGTGTTTATTGAACATAGCCGAAAAAAGTTTGGAAAATAAATAAGAGTCACCCTTGACCCACAATGGTAAATGTTAGGCTCTTCCTAAGTGAATAATTCCCCCAAAACCCAATGGTACTCTCGGATTTCCAATCTGAGTTACCTTTTTAAATGCTATGGATTTGAAAATAAAATAATGGTAACTTAATTATTTTATTTACAACCGAAAACTAACATTCACTGGTGGCTAGCATCGACCAGTGGTAGTATCTACCTAAAGACTGTATACCATCATGTGTTTAACGGTGGTTTCATGTATTCAATCAGAGTTACCATTTGTTAGTTCAGTGAATTTTAAAAAAAAATATTTTATTTAACCATTTTATTCATGATTATTCCATTTTTTGAGTTATGTCACAGGAGCCACTCACCTAGTAAACTTATGTCGCGCCTAGGGTAAACCCGCCATCCAAAACATAATGGTGCCATCATATTTTTGACTCGATTTACCATTTAAGAGTTATTTGACTTTTTTAGGAAAAATAATTACAAGCACTAATTAAAACATAACAAAACATTGAAGGATCATTCAAGGAACTCCAGGACTCAGAATCGTCCGCCTTCAGATTTTATGGTCTCGAAATAATTCCATAGAAAAAATATAATTTATTCGGAATTTACAAGATATTTCTAATAATCATCTTCATTTATAATAATTCCATGAATATATTTATTTTTTTAGTTCAATGTTATTGAAAATTGCAATGTGAAATATCATATATGCTTTTAAATTATTTTAAAAGTTATTTTTGTACTAATTTTTCCTTTCAATAAAAATGAATGAAATAAATTATTCTATATTATTTTCATATACCTCACTTGGGAATTTATTTACAAATGTGTTAGAATAATGTTTTCAATTCACACATATGAAATGGATGTATTTTAACATAATAATTTTCATTATTTATCATAGGAAATAATTTAAATGATTAAATTATTATTTAATAAATAACCTATTATCAATATTTTAGGAATTTTATGTTTTAATAAATTAAAAAAGGGTGTATCTCTGGATTTTAATGATTAATTAAGAATATTTTTTAAAAATATATTTTCATATATATATATATATATATTCATCCTACAAGAATTAATGTGCTTCACTACAAAAATATTATAATTTTACCATAAGCATTATATGAGTAGATTGGGTGAAATGATGATGTTGTAAGGTTATTTTCATCCAAAACATTTCATTCACGAAAATAAATTTTTTCATGATGAAATGCTGAATTTTTTATTACGATATTATCAAATATGTTAATATTATTATAATTATGCGATCGGTGATACTAGAATATTATAAACCTCCAATGAGTTAAGTCATAATTTATATCTCAATAGATGATATGAATTGGAATGGGGAGTGAACATAATCTACTACGAGTACTTATATACTATATTTATATAATTGGGGAGTTAACTCAATCCATTATGTTTATTTATCTACTATAATAGTCATGTTCTATTTCATGAAAGATTAAAGGATTCTATATGATTTTTATATAATAAAAAACAATGACAGATACTTATAACATGAATTAAAAAATCATTAATATGTATTGATGATTTCAAACTATTGCAACTGATTTTTTACTATTATAATATATCATTACTTTCTGGAACATAATTTATTTTCAACAAAAATTTTTGTAATTTTTTATGTTTTATGATAATGTACTCATACCAAAATTTTTAATTAAATCAAAATTATGATAATTTTTTAAAGTACACCTTGTTTACTATTACTAGGAATCAGAGCTGATCCTATATTATGTTTCAATTTCCCTAGGATTTTATGAATGGTTTTATGTAAAAATATATCATAAAAGGGTACTTTAGGAGATGAAATTTATTTTATATGTTGATGATAATATATATATTTTATTGAATTTGTATTTTTACTCAATAGAAACTAAAAATTTATGATTTTCTGGAAAGTATTATTATGTAATTTATTTAATATACATTTAATAAGATGTAATATCCATCATTGTTATTTTATATTCTACTATGTTTTTCATTAATACATATTTCATTATTCATAAAGATTATTTTATAAGGAATGAGAGGATTAATCTTATGAAAACATAAATAATCTATAGTGAAAAAGAATGATCCTAAAAGTGTTTATGTTTGATAAAATGGATTCATAAATTTAGACATATTAGAAATTAATTTTTATATACTTTATTAATTTAGTTAATAATGATTTATACTCAAAATATAATTTTTTATATAATAAATGGATATTATCATGATAAATCATTTGAAAAAAATGGGATAGCCATTGAAATGAGTGTTCCCATTGGAAACAAAATTGTATTTGAGCTTCTATGTGAAATATTATTTCTAGGCTCACTTAAATCAATAAATATCGGAATGGAAAAATGAATCATCTTGAACATCTCAATATATAAAGGTAAAAACAACTCAATATTGATTTTTTTTGTGATAAAATTTTCAATACATTATTACATAGAATTTTTATTTTATATAAAATTATCATATCTTTTTAGATGAATAATAAATATGTCTTATTAACACACTATTGAATACCCTAATGTTTGAGTATTTTTTAGTAATTGAGCATTAATCATCTTATTTAAAAAAATATCTTGAATATAACAAAAAATATTCTTCTCCCATGTTAATACACAAAGGCATACCCCTCATAAGCTTTTCTTCTTAACATGGGAATGAAACACAAGAACGGGTGGGCATAGATGATCTATTAGGGTCAATCTAAAAGTTCAATATCTATGATCATTTGAAATCATAAGTCAAGAATATGGAATTGTTGTCATGATCATAACCTTGGATGCAAAAACCTAACATTTCATAGAAAATAAACTTGAGTCACCACCTAAAAATTTTCTACTTTAGAATACATTTCTACTGAGAGTGAAAAACCATTATAATTAGTTATTATCCATAATCTCATTTAATAAATGAATTCTTCCATCAAAAATGTTGAAAATCAATTTCATATGTCATCATTAACAACCATGTCAATAAATATATTTGATTACTAGTTATCAATAGTATCCCATTTTAGATAAGGACTTATTTGTTTCACATAGTGGGCGAGAATGCACCTATTTTCCATAGTGGATCAATAACATAAACATGTTTCTAACTGTTAAATCATGTGATATAATTATTATCCCAATTAACTAGTGGTATATATATGTCCCACCTCTCTGATAATGAAATTTATTATTGTTCAGGATGCAATATCCCAAAACATTCCTCATATCATGATATTATAACCCTTGTATAGAAAAAAAATTCATAAACATTTGATAAATTAAGTATAGAATATCCTTTGAAAAATAAATTGATTTCCAAATCATTTCTTCAACATAAAAATTATCAATCCAACGAAATAACTATTATGGTATTTTTCAATATTATCACCAATAATGCATATATAACATCAAAAGATGTCATCTTAGATGGAAAAATATTTTTAATGATCACTTGAAATATTTCTTGAGAAACATATCACATCAAAATTAAAAAACACTTATTAAGACATAAATTATTTTCAAAATTATTTTCTTTAAAAATAAAATTGTAAGCTTATAAAATAATGATTATAATTATTTGATGTATTATTTAAGAGATATCCATTACATTTGTAAAATAAATTATTTTGAAATTATTTAAAAAATATGTAAAAAATATTCATTGAAAATAAAAATATAAACGCATAAATTATTATTTAAAAAAATATTTTCTCATGATGTTGGATAATACCATCCATGTTATAGATTTAAATCAATTATTACTTTCTCATTTTGGAAAAATATAGAATGTAATTGTAGTGAGAATGACATGAGGATTTCTTCAAAAAGGTTTCAAGACAATAAAATTATGTGGAAAATTGTATTTCATAATTAATTATTATTTTTTAAACACATATTTAATTCATTTTAAAAATACATGATTATTGAAAGAAAATGAAATTTGGATAAATAGTGATATACAGAAAATTTAATATAAAATAAATTCTTTTGTACATTTGGGTACATAAAGAGAGAGAAATGATTGTAAAATAGGTATTCCCATGATATAACCAAGGTATAATAAATTTCATTTTTTTATTGAGATATGGATCATAATATTCAATCATTGTATGAATAAATTTAAACAATCTTGATAAATAATGATACCGTATCATAAAACCATTATCACTTTGGTGTATGTTTTCCACAAATCCCATAAAAGGGAGAGATGATAAATGGGATATTTAATAAATAATAATTTTCAATATAACTATAAAAAAATAAATTCATGGTTATTATATAAAACAAGTAAATGAAAAATCACAATGAATATGGAATGTGTCTCGTAGAAAATAAATGTGATATAGAAATCAATTTACATAAGTTGAAAATTCCATCGAGATTCTTAACATATAATTTAAAATATATAAAAGTTTATAATAAATATATTATTCGATATTAATTATATATAAAATTCCATATATGAATTAATTTTTACATTTTTTACCCATTTATGATCATTACCACGTTATAGTGACATTTTAAGAAATACATACTTTTTTTTCATGTATGTTTTCATTTTTTTTAATTTTGGTCTCACTAAAATGATCATGATTCCATAATCGTACTTATTTTACCAGTGGTATAATTATCATATATATTCATTATAATTTTAATTATAATTATCCAGAAATGTTAGAGATATAAAATTTAATACATCATTCATTGAGAATGCTCATCATTTGTACACTTGAAATATATTTTCAATTTCCCAAAGAGAATAATACAGGAATAAAAATAATAAATTAATATTAAAGTATTATTGTAATGTCATATATATAATTTTTTTTTCATAAACTCAACCTTATTACCCGCACTATAAAGAATGAGATAATCACATTGCTTTGGGGTGAGGTAGTCCTCTGTTCACCTGAATGACATTATCATATTCTCATAGAGTGAAAAGAAAGAATTAACATGTTATACCATTATTAAAAAATATTTATAATATTATTAATTATTAATAATAATAATAAATCTAACATTTTATCCATCATTAAGATATTTTTATAGAAAAATGATTTATTAGAGAGGCGATAGTCCTCAAAAAAGCTAAATAATGATTTCATAATCCATTTTATGTAAGAGTTAAAGGATTTGGGCTATTAAATTAATATAATAAAATATAATTCTATGTATAATTCTTTTTTATTATAAATATTTTATAATTTATAATCTTGGATGTGGATTAAGAATTAAAAAAACTATCCGTTAGAGATAATGCCTCTTCTTTGAAAAGAACTTTTTAATTGCAAAAAAGGCATCATAGATTGTATTTGAAACCAAAATATGTTCTCTAGTATTATATGAAAGAATTAATGAAGTGATAGGGTTAGGTATTATCTGAACCAACTGTTTTAGTAATTATCAAGAGATGAGGAGAGGAGGTTTCTGGTTATATGTGAGGTCGGGGGAACACATATTTTAAAACAAAAAATTCGTAACCATGTTTTTATTGAAGAAATTTATCAAATGTTGTATATTCAATATCCTCAAAAAATAAATATATAAATTAGGATATCCAATTTGTGTTGGAAACTTTTTGGGTCAATTTATTCTCATATCATTTTGAAATAAGCTTATAGTAATCCAAGTTTTACCTTAACAAATGGATATATTATTTAATATATTTATTATTAATTATGATAAAAAATAAAACTGAGAATATTATATAATATAAATTATAATAATTCAAGTTTGGAATCCAATTTCCCCAATTTTATTCATAAAATTTTAAAAAAGTATTTTTAGACTAATCTCAATAATGAGACTAGAAACTCCTTTTCCAAAAATAAAATATTTAAAAGGAAAAATAATTATATAAATATAAAATATAATACTTATTATAGTTATTTATATTAGTTAATTTAACTATATTTTTTTATTAAAACAGTTATAGAAAATTTTTATTGTTTTTAAATGCATTAAATTAAATGAAATTCACGAATAATAACCTGTATTTTTTAATATTTATTGAAAAATTTATTTTCATAGAAATTAATCAAATTTGTATAATTTTATTATTTTGAAAAAATTATTTAAAATATAATATTCTTTTTATAAAATTAATTTTCAATTTTTTAAAAAATAAATTTAAATTTAGTTGGAAAAGGTAATGAAAGTACTATTTAGTGAAATAATATTTTAAGCAAAAAATTTGATTTATAATTTTATATTACCAATGAAATTAATAATAAAAATTATTAAAAAAATTATTTAAAAAATTATTTATAAATATTATTTAAAATATTCAAAAAAATTATTTTTTTGATTTATTGAGGTAAAGAATTTAAAGGAGACATAATATATATTTAGAAAATGATTCATATTATCTTATAATAGAATTTATTTTAGTTTTTAATTAATTGGATAGAATGAAATACATTACATATACATGTGTAAACCATATATTTTCATATTTTAGTTATTCATATTTATACATGCCATTTTAATGGATAGGTGATAACAATGATATTGAATAAAAATATTTCTATAATATTTCACATTTCATATAAACATGGTGTTACATGTACCATACGAAAAATTAGTGTTTTGAGTAATGAATTATAAACACAATGTTACATGTAATGCATGGTAAAATAATTGTTGCATGTATTTCAAGATGAACTTATAGTTTCCTATAACATTATAAGGCCCCAGCATTAAACCTTACTTAATCATGAGTTATTATAATATTACACATTGAGGATCTTTTCAGGTTTACAGTTTTTGAGAATTACATCATGAAATATGCATTACATTCCACATTTAAACAAAGTGGTTACATAAAAGACAATATTCATTCTTCCCATCAACGGAAACATATTTAAAATAAAACATGGATTCATTCTTGACACATCCTTGACACTATCATCCCATCATGTACCTTTCCCTTGACCTGTGAAAAACATTTCAAAAACTTGGGACGACCATAAAAATACCAGTAAGGATTATAAAAATATGGAAAGGAAACCCGAGTTCATATATACATAAGAATGAAATCAAAATTTACCCATAAAACATAGTCACTTTAAAATACCTCATCAAATCATGAATAAATCATAGAAATCATAAGACATAAAAGGTAACTTGATGCATTCATAACATTCTTACGTAGGGAGTAACCATCCTGGTTACATTTGGAAAACCCATCACAGTATATTCCCTAAATCTCTTCAGAGAAACCTTAACATTTCACTCCATCGCGTTAAGAAATTCATTGGAGAGCTATATCGGGCTCACCCGCCCTTAGTTTATCATGGAACCACCCGTGTTCATAATTATGCCCAAAAACCTCAACATAATCATATTACATAAAACATGCACAAAGGAAACATAACATTTCCACCTTTCAATCACAAGATATCAATACAACACATTGATATAAAAACATTATGAAAACCATTTTCAATACCAAAATAAAAGAAAAGTAAAACATGGTATTTATTTTTATTTAAAAAAGAAGGTATGGCTTGAAGATGAAGCTGAAACTCAAATAATGGTCACGACGGCGGAGAAGTCATTGTCGCCGCATACGTACGACAAAAACATTCCCTTTTATCGTTTAATAAACACTTCGTATAAAAAAGATTCCTTTTGAATAAACGTAAAAGTCAAAGGGGTCTATAAACCGTATAAAATAAGGTTGTGTATAAAACAGAATATGCCTCAATGAAAGGAGATTGAGAGGAAGTCACATACAAAGACGGTATCCTTGGTTTAAGGATAAATAAATTACACAATTATGTGTGAAAACTGAATACACCAAATATAAGTGGATATTAAGTGTAAAATACTCAAAGGTCAGTCACACATATTTAAAGGATGACATATTCAATAGCTACATGTTGAACCCAAAGAAATCGAAATTGGGTTAAGAAGTTCCCTTGACAGCCTAACGACGTCACATCAAAATGAGTTGGTGAGAGATAAAAAGTGTATCTCATCACTTGGACATAAAATTAACATCAATAAGGATATATGAGAACATATCCAACATAACAATATGTAAATTAAAATACCCAACAAAATAAGTCTTTTAAAAAGAGGAGGGTGAAAGGTTCCCTTACCGACTTGGGTATCTTTCAAAACATACACCCCCTGAAAGAAGGAATATACATAATTAATGTAAATACTCATAAACGAAAGTATATTACACAAAGATTAGAAAAATGGGCAGTACATACACCACTCAAAGGAAATTGTGGCAAATGTAGCATAAATCTCATGGGAATAAAAGTGAGATGAAAAATCCCTTACGAAAACTCGGCAGCCTAATCGGCGCCACATAAAACTTACAAATTGGATTGATGATATCAAATTGGGTTTCTCATCATATTAAAATAACATTTATAGAAAGAGGAATATAAAATAACATCCCCCAACATAACAAATAGGAGCTTAAAATAAGTGAAATAAAAGAGAGTACATAAAAAGAAAGAGAGAGGTTAGATCTCTTACGAAAAATCGGCAGCCAAACGGCGCCACTCAAAACTTCCAAAATGGATTGATGAGAGAGAATAGGGTATCTCATCACATGAACATAAAAATTACAGTATGATTAATATAAAATAACATCCCAATAACAAGAAATATTATCTTTAAAAGGAATGACATAAAAGAGTGTACTTAAAAAGAAAGAGTAGAGTAGGATCCCTTACCTTAAGTCCAACTTGTCTTGTTCGTTTCTTTATATTCCTGAATAATAAACATTGATCAATTAATAATTGCCTAAGTAACTCTTTTAGAGATTATTATTCAGTTACTATCACATATTATAATGTTATAATAATTGTTTAATAATGTTATTTCATATCAGATGTTTTTGCCGATGTTTGGTACATGATTCAAAAATGAACTTGTTTGAAAAATGATTGCCCATGTAGTTATAAGTAAATAATTTGCATAATAGTATTAATGATTAAAATATCATATATATCCAGTAAATATTCATTTCATACTATTCCATATAATTTGGAGATAAAAAACGAAAAGCACCGTTCATGGAGACGGTAGGTCGTACGTACGCATGAACACTACTTTCATTTTTTTGTCATATTAATGGAATTAAAACAAAATGAGGGAGATATATATATATGTTATAATTCCAGAATGATATTCATTATTTAGATTTATTATATTACATATATATAAATTATATATATGTACTTATAATATTACATAACATTTTGAGATAAGAAATGAAATGTAACGTTCATGGAGACGGTAAGCCATACGTACGCGTGAACGCTACTTCCATTTCTATTTCATATTTAATGGAATTAAAACATAATGATACATAATATTATTTTAATTACAGTATGGTATCATATATAATATCATTAAATATATCCTTTATACGTACCACATAAGGTATTAACGAATCAAATCACTTTGAGGGGGCGGTAGTCCACACTTCCTTAAATGAAGATATCACGTTTACCCATAATGGAAACCATAAAGGTACGCCATAAATGAAAAATACAGAAGCTTAAGAAATAAATAAAAATATTAGATATCATATATAGATATATTGTCATCTTAATGGACACCTATGAAGGTGTTAGAAGAATGCTGAACAATCATCATTTCGGGAGGCAGAAATTCGTCATCCACAGAAATAGTATGTTCTTTAACCATTAGATGTAGGTGTTTGTAAATGTAGCTCTAATCCTCATTATAAAAACATCCTAGTATATTTTAGATTCTTTATTTTTTACAAAATAAATTAATAAAATGAGTTTAGTGGGTTGGAGAAACAAAATAAAACAAAAGGACACATGTGAAGACATTACCTTAAAATCGGGTAACTCCCTTTGGTTTGAGCTAAAAGTCTTCCTTGGGAAGACTTCTGCCCAAAGTGAGGCTTCAAGGAGTAATAGAGGGAAGAGTAGAGACATAATGGGTAGGGTTTGGCCAAGCCAAAGGCTTTGGGAGTGTCGGTAAGGAGGATGAGGCAGGGGCCTTTTATAAGAGGAGAGGAGGGGCACTCTTGTAATGTTACAAAATGTTACTTTATTTTCAAAAGAGTTTCGGATTTTAAAGGTCCCACATTGACATATTTCGAGTATAAGGTGATAAGGGTTATAAATACACTCATCAAATAGGTTTTGGAAATGTGTAGGTATTTTATTTTACACAATCTTTCCATTTTATTTAAATCGTTAAATAATGAGGTCATCGTTGCATCATCATGATGTCATAAATAATTTAATTTATTTAATGTCTAAAAATAATAAAATAAATACTATGATGTAGAAAATATTTTTATCTTTCCAATTAATATTTATAGTCAGAAATATGACTTGTATAACCCCATGTAAAAAATTGTTTTAGTAAAACATCTCATGTTTGTGTAATTTTTACTTTAAAATTAAATAAAAAGATATTTATGTCATTTTCCAACCAAGGTGGCTCCATGGGGTCCCCAAGTTTACCCATGGATTTTATTGGTCGTCCATTACACATCCAATGAGGGTAGGACATGTTTCTAGGTCATTTCATTTTATTAATACATTATTCTTACCATAAACTACACTAATTACCTCTAATCGCGATTAAAAACTTAATAAGTTTCTATTCACCAAAAAATTATTTTTATCCCATTGATGCACATTTTACTTCTTAATGACAACCATGTATGTCAGATTTTGGAAATTCAAAACACAAATATTGAAAAATTTCATTTAAACGGAAAAATTAGTTTTTATAAGTACCACTTAGTGGTTTCACTATTCATCAAAAATTGATGTTTTTCAGAAAAATCCCATAAATTCACCCTAAGATATATTTGATATTACGAATTAAAAAAATGAAGTCTATTTTAAAAAATTAAAAACATATAAGTAAAGTTATTTAATTTAGTAAATAATTCCTGCTGTCATAGCAAATAGCGTGCTTTTATGAAATAATAAGTATCAAAAGATTGACAGTAGTTTAAGTCTGATTTCAAAGTGAAATTAATTCCAACGACCACTATTAGATTTAATGGTAAAAATATATTCTAATTTCACTTTAAAACAAATTAAAAGGATAATATAATCATATAAATAAATTAGATTAAAAAGAGGTTTTGAATTAAAAGGCAACATTTTACACTATTCATTAAAAAAATGAACTTTATCGAAAAGATACCAAAAATTTACACAAAGTAAATTTTGATGTCCCAATTATTAATAAGAGTTTTATTTGTTCCAATAGAATGTATAAGAGTGAACAAAACTATATTTAATGACGGTTCGCCATCAAAAGGCCATAAGTGAACCTTTAGTGAAAACTAGGGCATATACGCCTAAAATTGAATTCTTTCCGTATTTTAAGCCTTTATCTATTATTGTATAAATGTAAAAACATTTTAAAACCTATATAATCATATTTTAGTTATTTCTATCCATTCCCACAAATTCAACGGCTACATGTTAACTACCACTTAAAATAATATTATTTTATTATTAGAGTGCAACGTAAGATTCCCAAGAAACTCGTTGTTGAGTGTTGGGTACAACATTGAGCATAGCGTCCCCTTTAAAGTCATATTAATATTTTATTCAAAAATATGGATAAATATGAAAATGTCATATTCTTTATTTACCTGGTGTGTTTCAAACATGGGATAAACATATTGTTCTATGTATTTAAATATATAAAAAATAATAAATTCATTCGATAAATATATATTTCACACAATCCCAGTGTGTATAATTTTACACCCTTAAAATGTTTTGTCACTAGAAATTTGTCTCTTAGGGACCAAAATCTTAGGATACATCATATTCATTAAATCATTAGGTTACCAAATATCTTCATCATGTCTGTTGTTTTTTAAATGTCATTGACCGGGTGAGTGGTCTTGTTTCATATAACATTCTAAATTTGATTAAAAATATCAACAAATTGTTCCTTATATGAAATTTCATCCTCCATCAGTATTACCACTTAGATCAATCGATGATTAAGAGAAGGTATGTTATTCTCTAAGAGAGGTACATGGAACACATTTTGAACCATCTCTAAGAACATCAAATTATATATAACATCAATAATTATATATTACTTCAATAATTATAAATCACTTATATAATTATAGATCACTTATTTATTAATGTTACAAGGAACACATGTGATGTCCTTATTTGTTGTTGAATGATTCTATAATTCTTTAAAAACTTGTCATCATTCTTAGGGCCCGATAGATTTCTTAATCAAAATGAATTATATTATTTTGGAAGTCTAAACATCATTCCATAAATCGGTTCATAACATTCCATCATAATTCATCAGTGAAATATATTATACAATAATAACTCAACGAGAGGAATGTGTTGGAAGCAACCACATATTAAATTAATACAGAACAATCATCAAATATCCTCTATGTTTTGAATTATTCTATCAGAAAAACCACCTATCTATGGACGATATGCAGTTCTAAAACATGACATAAATCAATATCATCATGATGAATTTTCAAAAACATTGGGGTAATCATCAGATCAAGATAAGACATGATTGACTGTTTTACAGTATTAATCATTACCCCCTACTAAATGTATTTTTTGTAAAGATATTCCAGAGAGAAATAATATATAATAGAATCTATGTGTACTATGATCTTATGGTGATGGAATAAATAATATAATTACATGAATCTCAATGAAAACATTCACCCAAAATGATTATGAAACAATTATTATAAATTAAAAAATGGGTATATATATTCATCTATAAATATAATATTCACTAAAACCATAAAAAATTATTGGCTTTTATTTCAATATATTGCTCTGAAAATATCCTCAATCAAAATAACATCCCATTACATAAAACAAAAAATGGGTTTAAAAGACAATGATTTTATGGTCAACCATATACGTATAAACCCATGATGTTTTCCATGATTCTTTCAAAAAAACTTCATAGAGTCTTATACCCTTAAAAATAATAACTCATACTTCGTTCCTTATATAAGCTCTTAAATTATATAAAAAAATTACTTTGTATTCTTTTGTACATCCATTACTGGTATTATATACAATTTTATTTAATTATTTCCAAATACATGAATTGGGAAATACTCAAATGAAATTTCTCAAAATTATGAATGATAATATTTTCATATTGATCATAAAAAAATGAAATTTTCATCTAATGGGGGTTGTTCAAGTGATCCCTTAATATCATGGTTCACTTTATTAATTGGGATTTTATAAAAAAATAGCTTTTCTCCTTTGTATTATGTGGTTGTTGAGGCTCAACATACATATCAGAACTTGGATTCGGGAATTTGTTCTAGTAGTTCCTAAACTACATTCACTTAAATTATCGGAGATTGGATGATTAATTAGTTTCCATAATCTTATCCAATACTATATTAGTCTTCAAATTAATCATATTTCAGTATTCAATGTCTTTATGGAATTCATTTTAAAATAAAAATACCCAATCATTTCCATTCAAGAATTTCCCTTTATTCTTCTTCTCATGTTTTTGGAATGAAGATGTATGGAATTTCGTTCTACTAGGTGAGTTTTTACGAGAATAAATATTCATGATCTTATCAAATCTAAAGTAATGGTGGTAATATAAAACATCCCTTTTTATATAAATTGGACATTTAAAGAATTCATAAAATCTACTATGGTCTCTAATACATATGCCCATTAGAAAAAATAAAATTTGGAAAACAATAAATAGATCGATTTTAATTTTATGGATTATTAGAAATCTAGATGTGCACATTGTATATCATTTAGAAGTACCGTCATAGGTACCAATATATAAGTCAATATTTTGTTAAAATCAATAAATTCCTTCTCCATACAGTTAATAGAATAATATCAAATTACATATGGGAAAATATTATTATAAACTCTTCCAATTAAATATTTTTTAGATTCATTTTATTCCCATAGGTTCTTAATAACACACAAAAACTTATTTTCTTTTCCTTCCAAACATTAAAAATGTATTTACATTCTCATTATCTAAACACTAAGAATATGAAACATTTTTACATTGGTATTGATCCATTTCTCAAAAATTGGTGGATTTGATTAACCAAAAAATTAAGGTGGTCTTTTCCTCAGAAATTGATCAATAGAACATCTTCACCACTATATAATGTTTTCATGTTCAATATCATTCATATCTTTATAATTATTTGTGATCATAAAAATGATTTTCCATTACACCTCCAACAAAATTTTGTTTCTATAGTGTAAAATCATGCTAATATACATCACACTAAACACTAACATGGTTATATTGGGTTTTAACTAATGACTAATACTAGAATGAATTTCGTGAGAAACATTAATCATATCAATAAACCATATAGGCATAAAAAAACATTTCTAGGATATATAAATAATGGAACCTTCTTTTCAATCTATGATACCTTAGGATTCACAGATTATATTCATGGTAATTATTTATATCCATCATCATTGATTATAAAGTCGTTATTAATTTCCATGTTATTTCCCCATGTGTCTCAAACAAGATGTACAACAAGGGAAATTGTCCTCCATCGGGTGATAATAAAGTCGATCCCAATAAAACCATTTAGTAGTTATTACCACTAGGTGACTCTATACATGATCTTGATCATCTTTTAGTATCTATAAAAAGAAGTAATATATTTAAAACCAAATTCTTTATCCTTCACTAATATTACAGTGTTTTTCCTATACATAGAATTAACCATATACTAATACATATAGATATTTATAGATATATACTAAGACATATACATAGCCATGTCTATTTTGACCATAATTCTCATACAATGATATCATATCTTTTTAATCAATATTTATTACATTACATAGGCACACAAAAGAGTATCATAATGGTGTAGTACTTTTGGATAATTTGTACTCAATATTATTTATTAGTGAATGATCACCAATATTTTCCACATAAGATCTTCCCAATGAGTATTCCTCATAAACATACCCTACCTAAATCTTTTATTCAAAACCTAGGGAACTGATTCATAAGAAAGGGTGATCTTATATGATCAAATCGACTAAGAAGGAAAGATATTTATTCATAATGTTAGAATAAGGGTATGAGAACATGATCATGACATATGAAAACTATATTTTTTATACCAATTATAAAAATATTATTCCATGTCAAATATATTTTCATTTCATATGATATTAATCATACAAAAATCAAATAACATAATCAAAGAAATTATAACATTGACATAACATAATAAATTGTGGTTTACATATATTCATTGAATGTAAAATATATTTTAGTCATGGATCGCCTGGAAGTATAACATTGTGGAATAGATTTACTCGCTAAACCATCACAGTATTCATTGTTCTCTCATTATACAATCATAGTAGAAACATTACCATACTAAATTGGGATCACTCCCCCATTTTAGTTCTATGTTTCATTAGAGATAAAAATCATTGACCAATGTATTGGAGGGATAAATAGGTCCCACTAATCACATAATGATAATCATATGTATGTGCACCACAAGATTTTAATACATAATAAATAACATAACAGATGAATTCAAATTGGATTTATGAACAAATCATAAAATGAGAATCTATGGAAAATATAGTGGTTTCATAATTAATTCATCATTTTATCAAACCATAACCAATAAAAAGAATAATTTTTCATAATAATTTTATCATCATATGCCTTATGTAATAGAAATGGGTTTTTTAAACATCATTTCATTATAAAAATAAACTATACAAAAAATATAATTAATGGAATCATTGAATCATATTCCCAATAAATCATAAGAAGCATCAATCGATTTCATCTTAGATAAAAAATGATTTTGAATGATCACATTGATAATTTCTTAAGGATAGTAATTTTTTATTCAAAATTAGTTTTTAAAATAAAGAAATTAAAAAATTTAAAAATTCATTCAATATAACAATGAAATATTATAAAGGAATCATTGAAATTAATTTACTATATTACCGGAAGAATATATCTTTTCCATTTATAAAATTCTTTTTAAAAATAAAAAATTTTCAAATTATTTTTATTTGAAAATAATATTGGATTATTATAATTTAATATTCAAATAAATGATTTGTCATGACACCAAATAATTCAATTTCTGTATTACAGTATAATATGATATCATTTCACCACTAAAAAATGATTTTTTTATTGGTGGTTATAAATTATACATGCAAATGATTTTAATTGACTCTTAATTGTACAACTGTGGTTTACAAAACTAACACGTATTACCCGATCCCCATTAATTAGTCGTGGTTTATTTTATTTAATGGAGGTTTTGTATGGTTCATATTGTGGAAATTTAGCGGTGATATAATGATTAATTAATAGTATTTTATTAATAAAAATCCCATGGAATATAAATAAATAATATTAACAACCACAAATAATTTAGTGGGGTATTATCTGAACCGCCGCTAAATACATAATATAATATATGTTTAGTGGAAGTTACAACAAATTTTCCTAAATATGTTTATGTTTTGATTAGAAATATTTAATAAAAAAATAAAAATATACCGAAAATAACATGCATTAAACTCAATCACATATGTATGATAAAAATATCATTCACACATAAATCCTTTAAAATCAAATAATCAACCACAATCATCATTAACTATTCCTCAATCACCCCATAAATAAATTAATACCTTGGTCATGAATAAATACATATAAAACTTTTCGATGAAAAACTCATGTAAATATACATTTATATCATGGCATCCAAGGTATCATTTTTCCTCTACAAAAACCTCATCAACTTCAAACTACCACATCATCTCATCAGCTATAAAAAATGAATCAAAAATGAAAACTAAACATAATAATTCATAAATTAAGTATATTATTTGTTAACGTTTTAACATACCACAAAAACTAAGAGCCAAAAATAATATCTTCTAAATAATTACATGGATCTGAATTGTCAACCACATACCTACTTCTGTTATATAACCCATACAATGGAATCATAATCATTTAAAAATGATATAAAAATGGGAAGATACATTGAATATATTTGGAATTCTTCACTTAAAATATGTAATTATGTTAATAAAAATTTTACATAATAATATAAAACAAATAATAAATAATTAAAAACATTTTTGGGAAAAAATAGCTTTGTGAATCCTCTAGGTATGTTTTGGGAGAGTTTTTGTTTGTTGGTAAAGCTAGATAACTGCATGTGAGTATGTTTAGTGTTTGCTGAAGAATTGTTTTTAAGGTGGTGCAGTTTCTCAGTGTCTTCCAAATATTTGGGCCTCAGAATTTGGTGTTTGATGTTTGAAAAATATGGATTTGGTCATAGGAGTGAATTGTAAGAAAATTTTTGATGAAAATAAGAAAAGGGAGAGAACTGCATACTATAATACAGGGGTTTCATACCAAGTTCTGAGAAAAGTATGAGGTGAATCGAAAGCGGTATGTGGGTGAGGTTCGCAAATCCGATCATAGTTCATGGCAGATGACGATATGGTACATGGATGGATTGCCTTTAACTGATGAAATTGACCACGTAGGAGAAAAGGTGGTTGGCATAGTGCATTTGAAAATGGTTTTAGGATGGTTTATGGTTCGTGGGACTAAATGATTGGTATACCGTGGAAGATGGTTCGAATATTTGGTAAATCTTTGTTCAGATGATTATACGAATATCTTTTCCTATATTAGAATTGTTAATCCCACCAATTACTATGGTGATTGAACATTATTAGGGAAACAATTTTCTCCAGGAATATGCCAAAGTTTGAAATATGTTCTCACTGAAGGTGTTTCCAAGAATTCATAACCAGTAACGAAAGATTGATACATATAGATGGAGGTATGGAATGTAGAAAGGTTTTACTCGGTATGCAGAGGAAGAATCTCCGGTACCTGAGAAGGGGAGTTCCACATGTGGTACGCAGAGGGGGAGCTTAGGTACACAGAATCAAAGGAAGTCCGTGAACAGAGAACAATTCATGGAAAAGAGGGGTTTTGCAGAGGTGATTTGAAAAATAGATATGCCATAGCAATATGAGATCATGAAGGCGGAGACAGTCCGCAAACGAAAGTTGGTTTGTTGCAGATGCATTACAATGTGATTAGTGTGTCACACGTACAATGCCTAATACTCAGTGTGCATGAGAGACATGGTTGTTTACAATATTCACATGGAATCTTGAATAATCATAGAATCATTTTACAAATTTATTTTCATGAACCTAGAATAACACGAGAAGGTGGATCTCATCATCATGTGAAAAAGGAACGTCAACAGATCATCTATCTAGAATTGAAGATTTTAGTTTCCATGAAAATTAAGGGACCTACATGTCCATAAACTGTGATTGACCTAGATGTTTTTAAAATGTTATTGGATTCCATTCCAAGAGAATTGATAGAAGGAAGAGGAAAACGATAACCCTTTCCACCAGTAGTGACCCAGAGAAAGATGCATAGTGAGTGTCTCTTGGAAATGCATGGAGAAAACCCAAACCTTGTAAAGGTAATGAGCCTGGTCAATGAAGATCTAGTCCATAAATTGTACTAATTATTGTCTGTGATACATAGTAAATATGGTACATCAAAAAATTGTCTTTGTATGCCCCTTGTACATAGCCTAGTGAGGGTGAACCAAGTAAAAATCGATGTGTCATGAGCATGATTTATTATCAGTCTATATATTGCCACTGGAGGAAGAGAGAAGAGAGTTTTTTCTAACAATGAAACAGGATCCAAAATGGAGAATGTTTTAATCTATCATACCCTGGTTCACCACCCCTCCCCTAGTGTATATGACATTATAAAACTAACAACTATTAAAAAATATAAATACCTATTTATGAATAGTTTCAACACTTAAAACTAAAAAGGGATATATAAATATTCCATTTTTTTACAATGGCATGCAATGGGTTTGGAATTTATTAATTACATTATAAATTATATTTATGTTATATAAATTACTATAATTAAAAAAATTAGTGGGTTATTAAATGATTTGATATTTATCTAATGTGGTTTGGTATAGTTTTGACTAATCCCTGCATGTTTTATTTTTTTTTAAAAAAATTCCATTTTCGGCTATAACAAGAAAAAAAATCTTTTGGAAGGTGTGCCAGAAGTTCCTAAATTTAAATATTAAATATATTGTTGTTTTCCCTTGATTTCAGGACAATCCGAAATTTTTTTTCTAGTTTGGACAATTCAACTACTAAATTAGTGTTTTATTATGGTAAAATGAATTTATAGCCATAATGGGAAAAGTGCCACCCGAAATTATTTGTAATCATTTAAAACATTTAAAAATTAAATATATGGTAGTTTTACATATATTTTTAGATAAACTGACATCGTTTTTATGTTTTGACAGTTCTATGACTGTTTTAATGTTTTAAAACATGAATAAATAGTTTGCAATCATAATTGGAAAAACATCCCTTGGAATGAAGTATCGAGAGTTTCTATATTTACACAATTTAATCTATGGGTTTTACCCTGATTTGAGAACAATCATACATCACTTCCATGGGTTTTACCACTTTATGCATGTTTTATTATTTTAAAATACATAAAATACATTTACTATCATAATGGGAAATATGATTCTACGAATGAAATTTCATCTCTTCCTACGTTTAAAAATTAAATATGCAATTTTTTCCCCTATATTTGACAATAATTCGACATTTTTTTATTGGTATTGATTATTCCACAAAAAGTTTAGCATTTCAAAAAACTAAAAACATGTTTTCAGTGATAAATGGAATACCACCACCTAAAAATATGTGTTTTCAGTTGTTAAATTTAAAATTAAATCTATGTTCCTTGACATATTTTGGACAATCAATCATCATTTTTTTACTTTTTACCATGGAATTCACATTTTAGTGTTTTAAAACACTTAAAACGCATTTATGACCATAATGAGAAAATGGTCACTAAGAATGATGTGACATTGGTTCTTACATTTATAAATTAAATCTATGGTTGTTTTACCCAAATTTGAGGAAACTACTATAACATTTTCTGGTTATTAACCATTTTACAAAGGTTATAGTTTTTTAGAACACAAAAAATTATGTAAAGAATTAATGGTAAAACTGTCATTCAGAATGACATTCCACTAATTCTTGGATTTCAAAATGTTATATATGGGCCTTTTCATTTTATTTTAGGATAATAAGACATTTTCTCCATAGTATTGACCCTCAATTATTTTCTTAAAGCATTTATATCTTTTATATATGTTTACCTATTAATTTCGATCACACCATATGTCATATTGATATTTTTGTGTGTGTGCATGTCAAAAACATCTAATAGGTTGTTTTCAAATGATTTTAGTATAATATGAAATTTTTTGTGGTTTGTACAATTTCTCACAGGTTTATTTATTATAAAACACTAAAAACATGTTTACATCTCTAATAGAAAAACCATCATTCAAAATGATGTGCCCTTGGTTTCTACATTTGAAATATAAATCTACGGTTGTTTCCCCCAAATTTTCATACAAACATCATAAATCATGTTTTTAATGTTCCGTTAACATTTTATTATTTTAAAACACTGTAAATGTGTTTACCACCATAATGGAAAAATCATAATTTTGAATGATGTGTTATCGATTCCTACATTACAAATTAATTCTAAACCCTTTGTCCAATGATTTTAGAGCAATCTATCAGTTTTTTCTAGTTTTGACCCCCTAAATCATGTTTTTAATGGATTTTGTATCATTCATAGTGTTTACCATGTCAAAACCAAGAAAAAAACATCAAATGTTTTTCAAACATATGGATAATGATATATATATTTAATTTTTGATATATAACAATAAACCACAAATTAATATGGAATAATATATGGCCAGTATAACTCAAAATGTGTTTCTTATATATAATACTTTCGTTTTATTTATTATTGATGATGTATTTGATTATTCTAATTTCCATGTGCGTGAAAAGGAGTCAGTGATGTCAAAATGATAAAAAATCTAGAAATTATAAAGAGAAAACATTATAAGTATATTAAAAAAGTTACTCGTGCCTTTAAAATTAGATATCAAGTAATTTAATATTTATATTAACATTACTTAAATATCAAATACGACATTTTTTAAATATATAGAAATATGACTCCAATATTGATATATAATGTGAATGATCACTATCTCGTAAGAATGTTTCCAAATAATCAACCCATAATTTTTGGTAACATCATCAGTAAATACCCCAATATCATAAAATGGTATGATAATCTTGAATTGTTTCAGGTCCCATACATCTGTTGTGCTCATATTTCTATCCCTTCTATGACTGTATTTATCTATTTGATTAACACATTAAATATTAATAAAATATTTTTTTTTGAAAAATGAAATGCATACTAGTAATGATGAGTTTCCAATATCCCCTAGATATATGGGTGCCCAAATGCTCTATCATCAAAGGTGAATCATGTGGTGGTCTACCAATAACATTTGGTGAAATTGAAGGCTCTCTAGTAGACTCAAGTATAATGAAATAACTTAGATCCAAAGTATATGATGATAGTAGAGGCATTATAGGAGATGATAATCAGCTAGATTCTAGATTGTTTTCCTGATCATTCGTTCATTTCAAATATTTATGGAATATTAAATATATAAATAATGGAAAACTTAAATTATTTCTCAGAAAATATAAAAAATTGTACATATTTACCAAAATCATATCAATGAGAACATTAAATATAATACTATTTCCAATTAATACATTGAATGATCTTCATAATCATTATATATATTATTATCAACCCCCATTGAGATAATTCCCCCAATTTCAACCTCTCATTCATGTTCTACCATTTCAATATTATATGGAAATAACTAGTCAAATGTTTTGGGTTGATGGGGTTCGCTATCTCAAATCACCAATTTATCTTCAATGCCCATATCATATAACTCTATCTAAATTCAGTGCACAACAACACTCTATACATTATGTATTTTATCTTCCACATAATAAACTATATTTATTTTTAATACCATGATAAATGAATCAACCTCTTTACTCTCAATAGTATCGATCGTAATAGAGAATACTGCATATGTAAAATGTATTGAATTGTTTATTATACCCCTAGAAATGTTCACACCCTTGCATTTCATTAATACAACTAAAAGATTTCCATGGTAGTTTACTTAAAAAATATCAACCATATTCACAAAGAATCCAAACATTGAAAATGTAAGTACCCAACTATTATGATATTCTGCATGATACATTGTACAAAATCAAAAACCATGAATATTACTGGCACCGAATTTCCTATCATGCCTTAGCGGACCTCGATCCAAAAACAACAAATCATTCAATATTTCCCTTTATTTTCATCATTAATTGTCTAGAATGAAATATATTAGATTTTATTTCTTACATAGATAAAATAACTTCATGTAAATAATGTGAATTTTATTATATCCATTAACAACTGGAAAACCATTTTAAAAATCACTTTATCAATAGATTTTGTTAATTACTTCTCATTTCATGATCAACCCATTAGTAACCTCTTTACTTGTAGTATAAATTATTCAATAAGTGGAAAAGTAATAATACTATATAGTAGCACATATATATGTTCTTGTACCAAATCTAATTCAGCCAAGGTAAAATTTCACACCTTTCAAATTAGTCATCCAATAGTTTGAAATAAATATGACTACTATTCAACTTGAATTATTAAGGATGCCACTAACACCTCTAATATGATTTAATATTGTCTCACTACAATCCAAAAACCAAGAACAAAATGTCAACCAATCTCCATCTATGAAACCATCATCAATAGATCCCTCCGGTTGTGCTTTATTCCCCATATACTATTTCAAAGTCCCTATTTACCAAATGATGAAAATAAGAATCATTTAAAAATAATTCAACATTATTTGATAACATTGAATACACCTAGGAAAAAAATATCCACATACATGTACATTTAATTCATCCGTTGATAGAGTAAATTTCCACAATTTTTAGCTTTTTCAACTAAATGAATCATTCTTGTGAATAATGAATGGGGGAAATGACATCCCTAAATGAAATAGTGTCCACAAAATTCACCCTTGATGTTTTTTAAGTTCATCTAGATATCTTTTTTTTCAATTAATATCTCTAAAAAATTTGGAAGATCAACTAGATATGAAATAAATTTTTCATGTAATGTTTTGATTAAGGAAAATTATAACAAACCCTCCATCGAAATTTGTGATTCATAACAGATCGATCCTTGTAACATTAGACTTTTCATGTTAACCCACCATCATATGTTAATCAAATATAAATATAGAAAACTTTTATTATTTTAAATCTTTTGAAATACATATTTAACATGATTTTTCATTATAAATATATCAGATGGATATGTGATATTCTAATTTTCTCAGAAATCATACTTAATAATCATTGATTACAAATCATTACAATCATTAAATTGGTCCTTTAATTTACCCTACACTTAAGCACTTCCAAAATAACATTGTCTCATAAATTCTTCTCAATATACTTTATTTCAATATAATGACATATAAAATTAAATTCCCAATATGGATGTCTAAAAAATATACTCCTTTTCATCTATTGTTTTTTCTAGCTTAATTGGTTATTGTACCTCAAACCATTTTACCCCTCCTTTCATGTGATGATATTTGTCGAATTCATCAATGAGATTTATTAAATTTTACATGATTTCTGAACTAGTTAAAACCATTGGTGGTGTTATTATTTCAATATCTTCATTGAATATTGTATTTTTTAAAAAAATTGAAATGAATAAAAAAATTTATAATGGAACATAATACACCATTTTTATATGAGGTAATCACTTATTTTCAAAATCAAAATAAAAAACATGACAAGACAATCCATTAAGATTGTTCAAACAAGATAAATTTTTTATTGTGTGAAATTAAGTAATATTCCACATAAATGAAGATTTTATTTTGAATATTTTTTATCATTTAAGCATAATATGATTCTACACAATCCTCCAATAATTAACACAATTCATTGTTTAGGGGTTGCAGGTATACAACAATATCATTTCCATGAATTTTCATTCTGGGAACAATCATCAAAATAATGAAATAACCTTACATCATAGAAATCCATTGAGTAAGACTATGGGGGATCAAAAAAATTGGCCAAATTTTATATTTTGTACTTAAATTACAAAAAGGGATAAAAACATTAGAATAAAATACCCAACATACATTCGTAATATTTGAATAATAATATAGATATATTTAAAAAAATATACTCAAAGGTGTTGAATCATTTGGATGTCTCATTAAACAATCATTATTATCCTGATATTTCCACTTCATTTCATTTGTAGTCATGGATGACTTGGATAATCATTTCGAAAGTTGTTTTAGAGGAATATAACACAATAAATTTTAATAGATTTCTTCTTATTTGTATTCATCTGGTTTCTTTGATTTATTAACACAAAAATCATCATTGTATTCATTCTACATTAATGCAATATTTAATATTAGTCTTTATGAGACTCTTATCCATAGTAAATATTATAGTCATTAGTTAATTCATATGTCTTTGAATAATAATGTAAATGTTTGGTGAGGAATTCTGTCATCTCATAGAATAATGAATGTATTTTATCATCACTAAATGCATCATTAAGGAAATATAAAATCATTGATATTTCAATTTCAAAAATTCAATAGATACACATGATATGATACAACATAATTGATAAATACAACTTCAATTACTTGGACCAACCATCATATGATTCCTGACATATATATTCAACTAATTCATAAAAATAATTTAATTGTTTTTGGTGAATGATTATCATATACAAGATCAACTGATGGATCATTTGAACATTTGAAATCTTTGACATTTTTTTAATCAAAACAAAATCCTTCATTTAAAAATATTTGAAATAAATTCTCCCTTGATAGGTCACATTGTATTACATTTACAGTATTTTCATTATGTTTACATTATAAAAAAATTAATTCCTTATAAAAAATCCAACATACATATCGAGTTTTAAATATATTCCATAAAACATTCGTATTTATTCATCTATATTCATACATCGTTCGAATTTACAATCAGGACATTTTCATTTTATTCTTCCAACCACTGATCTGTTTGAAACTTCACAACCTCAAAATTATTAAAATACCTTTTCAGGTAGAGATGTGTTTTGAGGTAAATTAATCCATCTTTTATCGATATGTATTTTATCTTTTTATCAATATAAATTCAAATCTAAAGATATAAATTATCTAGTCAAATAAGTAAAATCAAAATTAAATATGTATCTATACAGGTTATTGTAAGACTCAAGGGTATGGTATTTGATGTTAAGAAGACATTTGAAACAATTAATATTAAATTATGGATGTGTGAAAAATAAAATATACATTAAATATGATAAATATGTATCGATTTTTTATATTTTATATGTAAACGATATTATTGTTTATCGATAAAATGATAATGGTGTATTCTACCTTAGTATTTCAACTAATCGTGGTTCATTACATTGAAAAATTAGCAACATTGATCAATGTATGTTCCAATTCCCATTGTCTAACTATGACCAAGAGAACCCATTTAAAATATATGAATGCAATACACAATTTAACTGGATATCATACACTATTGAATGGATTAAACTGAAAAAAACATATTTTTTATCTTTTTATATGTTCTTATTCATCATTATAGGATTTATGGTTATGTAATATGTGCACATAAATTTTTTTCCAAACAACCTAGTGTGGTGACCATTTAATAAGAAATGTAATACACATTATTAGTTACTGATATCAATGAAAAAGTTTTAACATTCCAAATTTTCTCCAATGGGAAAAGTAATTATTCTATAAGAGTAGCATTGTTTTTTAAATTTTTATAGGTATCTACTGAATGTAGTGGATGTATATGATTGATAAATTAATAAATGAATTTTCTCACACAAATTATTTTCAACATTTTTACTCTTTGAGAATGTGGTTCTAATAATAGGAATTTCTTATTATATAATTTTGATCAATGAATAGTCTAATATAAGAAATTTTATTAAATTAGGGAATAAAATTTCAACATCACTCACAAAGAATAATAATTTATTAAGGCACCAAATTGAAGGAATACTAAATGAATATATATTATAAACCTCAAAGTGTTAAATATGTATATAGAAGATGAAAATTGATGTAAATAGCACTCATGGAGTAAAATATTCCTTAATGTATAGTGGTATAATCAAATGCCCTTATGCCACAAATATTTAGATTAATTAAATATAAATAAATATATTTATATTAGTTGTCTTATATCATATATAATAATTTTTTTGGATGGAGGCGATACAAGATTACACTTTTAGAAACTTTTTTGTAAATTTTCCTTTGAAAACTCAAATACTCCATCATCATAAAGTCACTATAATCATGGTAACCCAAATTTGGTTCATAATAATCCATAAACACTCTTGGAAGTCATGAGTATCCATTAAAATTTATATTAACTACCAAAAAAATATTTCAATCCATGAAATCTTGTAATAAATTACATTATATAACTTTACAAATTGTTTTGTGTGCATGGTTGTTGAAAAAAAATTATAAATACATGTTTTCATATAGACAACCTTTGAATTCAATGGAAAACAAAAGTTTTGAACCCATTGATAGATCGTTTTTTTAATAATCAAAAATAATTATGGTTTTCTTTTATAAGTTACTTTAGTCAATTATTCAATTTGTTCTAAATGTGTTTAAATATGTTTAATCATGTATACATGTGTTAATATATGATTATTTATAGTTTAATATTAACTCGGAAGTATTCAGTTTTAAACAGACATGTTGTGAGAATTTTATGTTTTTGACTCACCGTTAGTTATATTCTTGAGTCACCGATAGATAAAGGAATGAGGAACCAATGAAAACGGTTGCACTGATGAAATAATTCACACAGATGAAAAAAGTCACACCGATGACAATGGTCGCACCACAGAAAACAGTCGCACCGATGTCAACGGTCACACTGATGACAACAGTCGCACCGATGACAACAGTCGCACCGATGACAACTCTCGCACTGATGACAACGGTCACACCGATGACGTCATTCACACTGATTTGAATGGTCACACTAATGAAAATGGTCTCACCGATGACAATAGTCACACAGATGATAGCAGTCACACCGATGATATAACTATCTTACAGATAGTGATCCAAGGACCTACTGAAGCTGATGCTGATCAAATGGCCTACCAAAGCTGATGTTGATCAAATGACCTATCGAAGCCGATATTGATCAAATGACCTACCAAATCTGATGCTGATCAGGTGACCTACCGAAGACAATGAAAATTCTAAATGACCTACCGATCTCATGACTCACCGATAGTCATGAAAACTGTTTGAATTTTTATGACCTCTTATTTAATTCTAATGGTCATATTTTCTAAATTTAATGCACCTACTATTAATTAATGTAGGTTGTTGGATTTCAGGGAACCTTGCCGCGTAACTGTCAAAAAGAAATAATTCCTTTTTCCAGATCTCAAGGAATAAACAGGAATATCTTTCTATATTAAAATGGGGAAAAAGACAAGACATAAAAATACACAGACATAGACACAATAGAGGGAGAGTGTACGCTTGTGTGTGATGAACCAAAAAAACAAAAGAAGAACTTAAAGAACACCTGTGAAAACCAGAGAGCATCAAGAATATCATTCACCAGGAATAAACACTGAAGTCAAGTTGTTATGATTTACTAAACATCATATGCACAAGTCTGAATTAATATAGCTGAGAAGAAAAACGTTACTCTGTTTGGTGTCATCCATACCAGAAAGGACTCGAATAGCATCTTCAAAATCAAAACTAGTCCAGATCTCATATGAAATCACTCAGATCATTCTAAACTCATTATCCATTTATTTCATCTATAATATACTTGTGCTTAAGGTCTTGAGTAGTGTGTGTGCATCTGGCTATTTCGACACACACTGACTCTTGGGCTGAATTGGAGGATTCTAAATCCTCACACCAAATTATTTACATCTTATTGTATCCCACTATGAATTTTGGAAGAAGTCAAGTGTGACCTGGACATCCTGAGTGATGTTGTTCTTGTTTTCCCATGTAGAACAATGGTAATGGTCTAAGGGCCTGGAGAGTCTCAGAACTATTGTTATCCCCGATCCAGGGTGTGGATAAATGTTTTATATATACGGTTTGAGAGGATAAGTCTCAGTTTGACAATGAACCTCTTGGTTAAAACTGACGTGCGTGTTTATTTTTTTTAAAACTATTTTGAATATTCCTCTTCTAAGTACATTAAATTTAAATATATTTAAGTTACCTTAATAGTTAAACTATAAAGTTTTTGTATTTATTTCAAACCAGTAGTTAGTTTCAAAAGCTAATCTAATTTTCAGATTAGATTAATTGATAACTAATCAATCTCTTGAGAACCTAACAAATCCTTTACTGTATTGCAAATTCACTATAGTTTAGCTTTTTATTTAAATTGGGGGATTTAGATATAAAAATTTTAAACAAAAATTTTTAATTGGAACTCAATTCACCCCTATTTATTATCCACTCCAACCAATATTAGGTATCAGAGGATTTATAAAATATTATCGAAACTCTCTATTTGTGAAATGTTTTTAGCTTCTATTTTAGTTGTATCTTAAAGATCAATAAATTTCAGTTATTTTTAAATTTTTATCTCGTTAAAAACATTTGTTGAAATATAATTATGGATAAAATATTAGAAGGTGCATCTATCAATAGGCCACCCTTATTTAATGGTGTTAATTATACCCAATAGAAACAGAAAAAGAGGATACATTTAGAAATTATGATATTTGACATCTGGACTATTATAGAGACTCAATATAAGATTCGAGAAATCATTAAAACAAATTGTGATTAACCTACTAAAGCTTCATAAAATAATAATTGTAATTTAATGAATCTCTTGTATTGGGCTTTAGGATATGATGATTTTGATCGAATATCTTCTTGTAAGACTGTATATGAAATATGGGATACTCTGCCTGTTTCCCATGATGGACCGACCAATTTTAAGAAATGAGACTAAACACATACACCATTATGTATGATAACTTTAAAATGAAGCTGGATGAACCTATTTCTGATTTGTATCTTAGGTTCAATGAAATTGTGAATACAATGAACTCACTGGGAAACGCTTTTCTAGAAAATAAGCATATTATGAGAATACTCATATGTCTGACAGAAAGGTAGAGAGGGACATTTGCTTCAATAAGAGAATCGTGTGACATAAGTTCACCACCTATTAAAGTGCGGATGGTAATGTTGATGAATTATGAAGATGATATGAAGGTAAAAAAAGAAGAAGATGATGAACCAAGAAAGAAATCAATAGCCTTCAAGACCTCTTTTTCAAAAATCAAGGACAAATTGAAAACTCAAGCTGCAAATGATAGTTCAAGTAGTGAATAATGTGGATCTGATAATGATTCTGAAATGCTTGAGATAGCCAGAAGATTTATGAATTTTTATAGGAAAAATATGTATTTCATAAAATCATACTATATGAGAATGTATGACAACAACGTTCATTGTAAGAATTATTAGAAAATAACATATAAATGTGATTACATAGTCTTCTACGAATGAAAAAAGGAATGGTCATGTCAATGTTGAATGTCCAAAATTAAAGTTCAAGAAGAAATATGTCAATAAGGACAAAAAATACAATAAATCTATTAAAGAAACCTAGAGTGCATCAGAAGATAGTTCAAGTGATTCTGAATCTACTCAGGATGAAAAATATCATAAAGCTACTATATGTTTCATGAAAAACACATCTGAGTTATCATTGGATACTCTGGATATGAAATCTAATTATTCTGGAGATAATTTTGATTTTGAAAACAAGCCTAGTAAAGATTTATTTTAATTCTGTAATATGCTAGAGGATACTTGCAATGAGTTGAAAGATAAGTATAAATCCTTAAATAAGAATCATGTATTAATTATCATGGTTAAATCTGAACTAGAAACAGAAAAAGAAAAGAATGCTCAATTACTCAAAGAGAAAACTGAACAGAAATTTTCAAATGATAAACTAGGGAAGGATTTAAAAAAATTTACTAATTGAATGGTAACAATTAAAAAAATGTTAGAAATGCAACTAGAACCGAAGTGTACTACTGGTATACGTTATCAGCCTAGACTAAGATATATTACAAAGAATAAATTAATACCTAAATCTGGACAGTATGCTTCTGGTTCTAGTTATGAAAATTCCTATGCCTCAACTAGCTATTCAAAAACCTATAGATCAAACAAGGTCTATCTATCAAAATATCTTGATTCTGTTAAGTATACGAGACCCATTAGGCCAATATGAGTACCGAATGTTTTGCTTGATAACCTGTCTAGACCCATGAAAATATGGGTACCAAAATAATTTTCTATCTAAATTTGTTTTGTACGAAACTTGCTTGATAAGATCATGTTCTAAGACATGGTATCTGGACAGTGGATGTTCAAGACACATTATAAGAGACTTTTTATGCTACAAAATATTAATCATGGTTAATGGAGGATATGTCACCTTTGGTGATAACGCAAAAGGAAAGATCATCGGCCTATGCCAGATTGGTAACACGGATTCAATCTTAATATCTAATGTTTTATTTTTTGATGGACTAAAGTATAATTGTTAAGTATTTATCAGCTATGTGTTGAGGGTTTTAATTTTATATTTGAAAATGATTCATATAATGTTTTTAATTCAAAAAATTATTTATTATTTTCCGCCTTAAAAAATGAAATTGTATATGCTTTAGATTTGAATTATTTATCTAAGAACAATATTACTTGTTTAAATGGATTTCATAAAGAATATTGGCTTCGGAACAAAATATTATGACACTGAAATATACATTTACTTAGAAAAATGACTAGGAATAACATAGTTAGAGACCTACCTAAACTTCATTTCCCAGTTGACAAAGTTTGTAATCCCTATCAAAAGGGAATGAAACATAATGCTTGATTTAAAGCAAAGAAAAAAGTTTCAACTTCTCAATATCTCGAGTTAGATCACATGGACATGTTTGGACCATCTAGAGTTTCTAGTTTAAATGGGAAGCACTATGATTATGTTTTTGAAGATGACATTTAGAGATATAATTGGGAATACATTATAGCGCAAAAAAGTGAATATTACTCTTACATTATTAAATAATCCATGTCTATAGAAAACCTTAGTGGACATAAGATTAAAACCTTGAGAATTGATCACGGTCGTGAGTTTGAAAATCATGAGTTTGAATCTTACTACTCACATAATGGCTATAATCACAAATTTTCTACCATTAGGACACCACAACAGAATGGTGTAGTAGAAAGAAGAAATAGAACCCTTCACTAAATTCCAAGTTCTATGCTAAATGAATATGATTTAACTATTTATTTTTTGGGTAAAGCTGTCAATACATCCTGTTATATTATAAATAAAATCTTGATTAGACCTGTTCTTAAGAAAACCCCTTATAAACTTTTGAATAATAGGAAGTCGAAGGATATATACTTTAGAGTTTTTGGTTGAAAAGTATTTATTATAAATACTAATGATAATCTAGATAAGTTTTCATCCAAAAGAGATGAAGGAATTTTCCCAGGTTATTCAATTTCTAGAAATGCATATAGGGTTTTTAATAAACAAACCAAATGTGTTGAAGATTCCGTTCCCATTAAATTTGATGAAACTGATCCACATGATCCTAAAACTTCTCTTGAATATCTAAAAGATGATTTGACCGTTATGATTCTTAATGATAAATTCAGTAAACCTGTTGTAAAGACAACCAGTTCTCGAAAAACACTAGGACCTGGTTCGGTTGAACCCGAACATGGAGAAGAACCTGAAATGTCTATTCCAAAAATTACTTGATCAACTAGGATTCTGAAGAACCATTCTTCTGATGCAGTTGTATGTAACCTATATATAGGAACACAAACTAGAGCTTCTTTGAGAAATTAGGTTCAATTTCAAGCCTTTACTTCATAGCTATAACCTAAAAATATCAATGATGCAATCAATGATGAATTTTGGGTAATGGTTATGCAAGAAGAGTTAAATAAATTTGAAATAATCAAAGTCTTCGAATTGGTAGAATGAGCTAAGGACATCTTGACCATAGGTACCAAATGGTAATTTAGAAATAAATTTGATAAATCTGGAAATATCATTAGAAACAATTCAAGATTAGTTCCACAAGGATACAATCAAGAAGAAGGAATAAACTATGATGAAACCTTTTTACCTGTATATAGATTATAAGAAATTAGGATCTTACATGCTCATTCATCTCATATAAATTTCATGTTATATCAAATAGATGTCAAAATTTCATTTATAAATGGTTTTATAATTGAAGATTTTTTTTTTGAACAACCACCTGGATTTACAAACCCCCATTATTAAAATCACCATTTTAAACATTGTAATGATTTACATGGTTTAAAATAAGCTTTAAGAGCATGGTATGATAGGAATACAAATTTTATTATCACTAACTGTTTTACTAATGGAATTGTATATCCCATACATTATATTAAATGAATTTAAATAGATATTTTGATTGTTCAAATCAATGTTAATGATATTATATTTGGATCTTCGAAAAATTAATTATATATTGATTTTTCAATGATTATTAAAAATGAATTTTTAATGGGTATAATGGGAGAACTCAAGTATTTTCTTAGGATTCAAATTTCTCGAAAGAAATATGGTATTATTTTAAATCAATGTAAATATACAAAGGATCATTTAAAACATTTTTGTTTGGATAGTAATAAGGGAAGTGATACACCTATGAGTACCACCTGTATGTCGGATGATGATGAAACCGGGAAACCAGTTGATCAAACCAATTATAGAGCTAATATTTGCAGCTTACTTTACCTTACTTCTAGTCCACCAGATATCATGTTTAGTGTATACATGTGTTCTATATTTTAAGATAATCCGAAAGAATCTCATTTCAAGCTGCTAAAAGGAATTTCAAATTTCTTAAATATACTACCAATTTAGGATTGTTTTATCCAAAAAGATAACTGTTTGAATTAATGAGTTATTCAGATGCTTACATTGATGGATCATGTTAGATAGGAAAGCACATATGGAAAATTTTATCTTTTGGGAAAGTCCCTCGTATCTTGGTGTATTAAGAAACAGAACTCTGATGCATTGTCTACTGCTAAAGCAGAATACATTTCTACTGGAAGTTATTGTACATAGATTCTGAGGATGAAAAAAACTCTATTGGACTATGGATATCAATTTATACATGTGTCTATAAATTGTGATAACACTAGTTAATTAAAATCTCTATTAATCATGTGTCTCACTCTAGGACTAAGCACACTGATGTCAACCATCAATTTTTGATAGATAATTATCAAAAGGATGAAATTTCTCAAGAGTTTATTGACTCTGAACATCAATTGGATGATATTTTTCCCAAGACCTTATGCTCTGAAAGATGAGATTTTATTAAAAAAGAGTTAGTTATGATCGACTAGTGAAACCGATCAGGGAAACCGATCAGTGAATCCTATCAGTGAAACTAATCATTGAAACTGATCAGTGAAACTGATCCGTGAAACCGATCAGTGAAACCAATCAGTGAAACCAAACATTAAAACCGATCAGTGAAACCCATCATTGAAATTAATCGGTGAAACCCATCAGTCAATAGATTAGTTAAACCGATCAGTGAAACCGATCAGTGAAACCGATCAGTGAAACAGATCAGTGAAACCAATCAGTGAAACTGATGAGTGAAACTGATCAGTGAAACCGTTCAGTGAAACCGATTAGTAAGACCAATATTTTCTAATATATGAGTTATACATTATATAAAAGTGTTAATGTTTATTGAAACTATTTTTTTACTTAATCGATATTATATTTAATTTGTAACCCCAAATGATAAAATTAATGACACATGGTTATTTTATTTCCTAGGAACTGTTGACCTTACATCTCTCGCCAAACTCCACATTTTCTGAATCTCAAACCATTTGATCCTTTCGAACCTTTCAAACCTCTCGAACCTACAAATAGAAATAAAAAAAAAATACCAGAAAAGGAATCTTAAGTTTCCTCATCTGTGAATAGTGCTTGAGGAGAATTGAGCAGAATGACTCAAAAGTCTGTGAACACGAAATTGGAGACTTGGGTGGTCACCGCCGAAAATGAAGTATGTTCAGAATCAGTGTTATCCAGTAAGTATTCACATTTGAAAATTTTGGAGATGCAAGGATGGAAAGATTGGTTCTATAATAATAACCGAGTATACTACCCAAATCTATTGCATGAATTTTATTTGAATTTTAGTATTACATTAGATGGAGAGGAAGCTATAAGATTATCTTTAGTAGTAAAAGTGATGAAGATAACTTTTTCATCAAAGGAAGGGGCTGAGTGTTTGGGAGTACCTCAGAAAGGTAGATATGAAAATTACACTAGTAATATTCCTTGTACCTCTGAATATATTTCATATGAGTATGTTCTGGAGATTTTGACTAGAAAATCTGAATCCAGAAAAAAACCAGAAGCCGAGTTTGATGGTAAAATCTGAATCTTGTTTATGTTTATTCAACACCAAATCTATCCTAGAAAGGGTGCTTTTTCCTCTGTGAAGTATCAAGATGTTTTCTTGTGGGTTTAATTGATAAATGATGAGAAGATCAACTTTTATAGATACATTACTGTTCATTTTGCTGAGATGGTAAATACATCAATGAAAGATACAACCTTATTATATTCAATGAAATTATCTATTATGTTAATTTTTTGGGTTGTGTTGAAGATATAGATGAGTGTATCTAATCTAGTAGTCGTTTATTTATTAGAAAAGATATCTGCAAAAGAATGAAAATTAATTGGAATCCATGGAAGAAGACATGGGTTGCTGATGAAGATAAATTGTATTAATCCTTCAACCCTACTAACCACTCTAAGATACCAAAGGGGATGAGAGATCCCGGTTTAAATCTTGATGCAGATGTTGTCTATTCAGATGAAGAAGAAGAGAAAAAAGTTTACAAGGACACTGGAGAGTCCAGTAAGAAGGAAACATGTTATGCTGAAGCTGAGGATGATGTTGATACTGAAAATGAACCTAGGTCCACTCCTAATGACAAGAGTGATCATAATATAGTAATTCCTTAGAATAGAATGGAATTTGGACAAGTAAGTCCACCTCTTAAGTTACCTGATTTAGAAACCATTCTAGGCGATGAAGAAGAAGCTGACACTGATGTATTAAATTCTGAACAGCATGATTCCAGTAGAAAATACAGTACCAATGACAGTTTGGTAAACAATAATGTAAATCGTAATGTAATGATGATGATGATGATGAAAGTACTTGACCAGTGGATGATCACAATATGATCCAAGATGATTCACTACCACAGTTAGTTGAGAAAGAACATATTCTTGAGGCTGAAAGGATAGTGCAGACTGTGATTGATGTATATAGAGAAGTCTCTCTCACAAATTATGGTAAAGATGATTTTGTAAAGCCTAAGTATACCTCTTGTAATGCTCCATGGGAAGAACACCTAGGTTATTTGGTTCTAGGTTTGGATTATTTAGAGGAAGGGGAAGAATAGTTGAATTTAGAAATATTATGGTATCCAGTTGAGGCTGGATTAGTTGATGAGGAAGTACAAGTGACTGTAGAAAGACTTATTTCTTCTATTATTCTATCTGATTTTGACAGGTTTAAAGATGAGTTTCTCCACGATGTTAAACGTACAATGAAAGAAGAATTATCTAATGCTCCTGCTTCTACTCCTGTAAATATCTCTCAGGTGGATATGGATGCTATAACTCATAAAGTCGTATGTATTCTTAAACAAGACCTGTAAAATACTGGTGAAATGATCGGAAGTCACATCTCTTCTCTTAATCAATCACTCAAGGACTTGAGCTCTGACATAGTATCTCTGTCAGGAGAAGTGAGATAAACCATCCATGGTATGATGGAAGTGTTGATAAACTTGATAGAACACTAGAAGAAATATGATTTGAGAAAATAAAAGGCAGAAATAACTGAGATTCTTGCTCAGGCTAGCCCCTCCAAAGTGACAAAGATTATTGGACTTGAGGTCAATTCCATAAAAGATGTTATAAAAGAAGAGTTATTATCCCTTGTACAGATTCATGATTTGGACTCTTTGAAAAAGATTAATGAAAATAGTGATCATATTCACAAGATGGTGAAGCTATATTGGGATGATGATACTCATGATCAGAAAGAGATCAAAGATAAAGTGGATCACTATTTTTCTAAAATTTATACTATGAATTAGTTGAACCATCTGTTCAAAATCATGGATGATAATTTGAGGCTCCCTCCCATCACTCAAACCTTTAAGGCTTAGGTCCAATAGTTAAATGATTTTTCTCCCACTCTAGAGAGTATCATGGAGAACAAAGATGATTTTTAGAATTCCATGCAATATGGGGGTGATGTTATTCATGATTTCATCAAACTGCTCAAACCATCTATTCATGTGCATGAAAAGGAAATTGTTCTTCCTACTGTTGAGCCTCTCAGTCCATTTAGTGCTTCTTTTGGTCATCTATCAGTCTCTCAAGATCTATACAGTATATAGATAGTCATTCAATAACCACCATCATGTGGATCTTCTGGCCCCCAACATGTAACCTTAGCACAAAATGTGCTTCCATCAAGAGTTGTCTTACCTCCTCTATCCATTCATCCAGATCAATCATCCACGAATCCACCTTCTAGCCCATCCATTCCTCCATATGCTAAAGGGAATTCACCACTTCACCCCATGAAGTAGATGTGCCTATCATTTTTGATAGTGTGTCTTTTCCTTTTACCTTTTTTAGATGTTATTTCAATGGAACCTTTTACTTTTTGATCTCTCTACTTTCTCTTTTTCTTTTTGATAATATCAAAGGGGGAGAAAATTATCAATATCTATCTCAGGGGGGGAAATTTTATATAATCTATAAGCTCTAAATAAGATTTATTCTCTAATTCCATAGTTGTATATAGCTTTATTTTATTCATCGCTCTGATGCTATGTTGATATACTCCAACTTTGTTTGTGATCTGATGCCATGCTCTGATAAAATGTTTATCATTAGTCATATAATTTTTTTACATATGTGGATCATACAAAATGTTATATCCCCTTGCCTACTTATTTATGCTATAGATTTGTGATTATAAAAAAGGGGGAGATTATTGAACCATATGTGGGGTGGTTATTTTAATAATCACAAATCATTATCGTTTTCTTTTATAATTAAATTAATTAAATTATTCAATATGTAATAAATGTGTTTAAATATGTCTAATTGTGTCTAGATATGTTTATATATGATTATTTATGGCTTAATATTGGCCAGGTTGTATTCTGGTTTAAACAGACACTTTGAGAGAATTTTATTTTTTGACTCACCATTAGTTATATTCTTGAGTCACCGATAGTTAAAGGAATGAGGCATCACTGACAATAGTTGAGTCGAGGACAACGATCACACTAATGAAAAAAGTCACAATGATGACAATGGTCACACTGATGACAAGAGTCTAACCGATGACAACAGTCACAACGATGACAATAGTCTCACCGATGACAAGAGTCGCATCGATGACAACAGTCGCACCGATGACCAAATTCACATTGATGAAAATAGTCGCACCGATGATAATGGTCGCACCGATGAAAATAGACACACCGATGACAACAGTAACACTAATGATAGCATTCACACTGTCGATATAACTGTCTCACCGATGCTGATCAAATGACCTACCAAAACCGATGCTGATCAAATGAACTACTGAAGTCGTTGATGATCAAATGACCTATCAAAGTCGATGCTGATCAAATGACCTACTGAAGACGATATTGATCAAGTGACCTACCGAAGTTGATTCAAGTTAAAAATGACTTACTGATCTCATGAGTCACTGATAGTCATGAAAACTGTTTGAATTTTTAATGATTCTTATTTAATTCCAACGGTCATATCTTCTAAATTTAATGCACCTGCTATTAATTAATGTTTGTTATTGGATGTCAGAGAAAAATACCTCATACCTGTCAAAAATCAATAATTACATTTACCAGATATCAAGTAATAAATAGGAAGATCTATCTACAATAAAAGGTGGAGGAGGAAAAATACACTGACAGATACACATAAGAAGGAGAGCGTATGTGTGTGTGTGAAGACCCAATGAAACCAAAGAAGAACTTGAAGAACACATTGTGAAAACAATAGAGCTGCAAGAAGATCATTCACCTAGAAGAAAACACTGAAGTCTAGTTGGTGTGCCTTACTAAACATCATATACACAAGTCTGAATAACCATAGTTGATAAGAACAACGATACTATGTTTTGTTTCATCCTCACCAGAAAGGACTCGAATAACTTCTGCAACTTCAAAATGAGTCTAGTGCTCATCTTCAATCACTCAGATAATTCTACACTCATTATCTATTTATTTCATCGGTAGTATAATTGTGCTTAACATTTTGAGTAGTGTGTGTGCATCTGTCTACTTAGACACACACCAACTCTTGGGATAAAATAAAGGATACTAAAGCCTCACAAAAAACTGTTTACACCTTATTGCATCCCACTGGGTATTGTGGAAGAAGTCAAGTGTGACCTGGACAGCCTGAGTGCTGTTGTTGTTGTTTTCCCACATAGAAATGTGGTAGAGGAATGAGGACCTGTAGAGTTTGAGTACTGTTGTTAACCCCAATCCAAGGTGTAGATCACAGTTTTATATAAACAACTATAGAGGACTAAGTCTCATCTTGAGAATGAATCTCCTGGTTAAATCTTTTGTTCATGTTTATTTTAGTTAAATCTATTTTGAATATTCCGCTGCTATGTACTTTATATATAAATATATTTTAATATTACTCTTATAGTTAAGCTAAAATAAGTTTATATATATTGTAAACCATTAGGTTAGTTTCAAAAGATAATCTAATCATCAGATTAGAATAACTAAGAACTAATAAATCTCTTGAGAACTAACGGAACCTTTACTGTATTTCAAATTTACTATAGTTTAGCTTGTTATTTAAATTGGGGGATTTTGATATAAATCTTTTAAACATGAATTTTTTAATTGTAACTCAAATCACCCCCCCCTCTTGCGTATCCACTACGACCAATAATAAAAAACTAGGTTCCCAATAAAATATATTTATATACACAAGTAATAATTTAATTAGAAATATAAATCCAAACCTAAAAATGAAATAAAAATGGGTTCATTAATTTAAAGAATTATTCAAATGAGAAAAATGGCCATTGATCATTCACATTCAAAACATAAGATGCTAAATCCCAACAACAAATCCTGAAAATTTATAAGATTAAATGAATAAGGGAATTAATATTGGGAGAGGGAGGTTATAAGTGGGTTTCATGGCCACAATATAGGCGAAAATCATATAAAGGGATGCATTATAGGGGTCGTGGGGTCATGTGGAAGAGAAATGTAAGAGGGGATTGTGAGGGTCGTGGTAACCACTGAGGACAGAGGAGGGAGGTTGAAGGAGGGTTTTCATTCCTTCAACTGAGAGGGAGGTCAATGGTTGGTGCATTCATGGGGTTGGGTCCATTCAACGAGCGAGGGGGGATAAGGGTAGGTGACGAGTGGCACTGAGGGAGAGGGAGAGGGTGATAAAGGAGGGTTTTAAACATTTCAGGATGGTGTAATGGAAATGACCACCAATTACTTAAATCCAAAATAATATAGAAGAGGTTTGATGAAACCACTTATATATTAATATTTTTGAAATATAATTTATTTAGAAGTGGTTAATAGAACCACCTCTATTAAATGTCCCCTAACCAGTGCATTTTTAGTGCATATTTTCATTAAAATACAAACATTCATTATTTTGAAATAAAAATGATGATTACATAGAAAATATAATGTAAACAAATTTAAAACATTTCAAATAAATTACTCATTAAATAATTTGATTAATATTAAATATTTTCTGAAATGATCATATAGATAACCATGTTTTTGGAGAATATACGTTTTCCATTAGAAAGAGAAATAATGTTTTTTTCATAGAAAAAATGTTTTTGAACACATGATTACATAAAGAGAGAGAAATTATGAAAAAATATGTATACCCATGAAATAACAAGAACATAATAGAATTCATGACTTTATTTAGAGGTTTATCATAATAATATTTCATCACAAATATAATCCTATATAATACAGTTAAATGAAGTCATTATAATATAATATATTTACCACTTTGGTAACATTGAATTGTAAGCCTCATGACTAAATAAAAATAAATGAAATATAAAATTTCTGGACAATAAATTATATCATGAAAATATATGTCAACGGGGATTTAAATAAATCAATTAAAATAATATAGTTTCAAAATATAACATATATATATAAGAAGACAAATTGAGACAAAAAAAATTATTACCTTAAGTCTCATCTTTTTTTATACACCTTATGACCTCATCTATAATAATTATATGTATATTATAAAATTATAATATATATATATCATACCCGATATGATGTAATTTTCAAATTGTTTTACTCTTTTATTGGCAATTCTATGTGACGGTCATGTTTCGAGCTATAACATCCGTATCTATCTTGTATGTTTGGGTTTGTTATTTTTTGGCATCATAAATTTTACCTTGATACATAATATGTTGAATTTTAACCATTATATAAATAACCTATGTATTTAATATTTTTCTATTTTAATCGATAATACATAGGGATTGAAATTGAAATATGCCATTTATGTAGATGGAAGTCATATATATGCATAAATGTTAATTATATATAATGAAAGGATTGATAGAATGGAATATAAATAATATAGTACCATTATTGAAATATTATTATTTCATATATATCATATATTTTTATTAAAGAAATCTGTATTTCCTTTAATGTATAGCTAGAATTAATCACATGGCTTCTCGAGGAGGTAATCCACCACCAGCACGAGTGACATTGCTGTCTTCCCAATTAATGAAAATTATGATAGTATATAGGATATAAAAATTATATAAGTAAAAAAATATAACTAATGTGATATATATATATATATATATATTAAAAATCTTATATCCACCCATGATATGTGCTGATGGAAAAATAATATCATCATACTGGGAGGCAGTAGCCCACTGTACTGTCAAATACTGATTTCATATCCAATTTGATAAAAGTGTAGATGATGTTAAATAATTACATATAAATATAAGAATAATAGTATATTAATGACACTGAGGAAATTACATAATCAATTTTCAATTTCATTTTAATAAAAATTAAGACAAAATAAAATGAAATTTCCAGTTAGGGGCACTAAATGTTCTTCAGATAACAACTTTTAATTTTTAAAAAAAATACTAATTATTAGCATTTCAAAAAAATTAAATATTATATTATCTTATGAATAAATTAATTATGTTATTTGAATTTTTAGTGTCTAAACACAAGGATTATGGAATTTCGAAGTGTATTTGACAGGGAATGTCATATTATAAGTGAGGTGAGGGGAATACATGTGATTTCTTAAAAGAGAATTATGTACCCACATTATTCACATAAAATTGATCCCAAATTGGATATTATCTACTATATAAGATATATGTTTGATTATTTTTAGACAATATGAATGAAACTTGTTTTCTGTAATTTTATTTACTTATATAATTATGGTAACCACAATTCAAACCAATTTTTACATTCACTATGATAATTAATATTTACTTTTATTAATATTTGTTGTCGATAAACATTACATCAACCAGGTAAGATAATATAAATTATTCCGACCCTCGATATTTAATCCATTTTGAAAATTCCATTCTCATAATTAGATTGAAATTCTTATTGTAATCATGAAGACGCAATGCGAAGGCGGTTTTCCAAAGAGAAAATATTAAAATAATAATTTGTTTCTATAAACAAATAAAATAAAAAATTCCATATAATTCACTAAATTTCATAAATATATATAATATAAATATTTTTTAAAAAAATTAAATAGATTTTATTTTTAAAAAATAAATGATTAATATTTATAAAAACCACTATTTCTAGGTATTCATTGAAAACAATATCATGTCATAGAAATCTAAAGAACTAACAATAATGTAATTTTATAATTTTTATTAAAAAATGATATTTATTTTGGAAAAAAAATTTTGTTAAATTTCGAAAAATAACAACGACTGTACCATATTTGAAAAAATATTTTGTTTAGAAATATATAGATTTAAGCAGAGAGGTATATTTATTTTCATCTCTAACATAGAAAAAAAATTAGATTAGTGTTATTCATTTCATTGGATATATTACATAACAACATCATACAATTAATAAAAAAAAGTGTATGATTTTATTTATATAGATAAATTGATATTTTTGCATAAAAATATATTTATAAAATAAGATTTTCATTATTTTAAAATGGTTTTTATTTTTATTTACAATTAATATGTGGAAATGTAATTAATTTTATATAAATGTGCTAAAAATATATTTTCATAATTTAGATTTTATTATTTATAGACACCATTCAAATAGATAAGTGATAAATATCCAATTAAATAATAACAATAAATAGTGTTTCAATATAATTTAAAGATGATGAATCATAAAATAAAATCAAAACATTGATTTTAATGTAATGAAATATGTCAAAAATATTAAATTTATTTGAAAAATAAAATATTTCTCCAAAATATCATAGTTTTACACTCTAATACCCTTAAAATAAATATATACCTAAAATGTTGTGATGTTGTTTCAACAACTGAGGAGACTTATTACACATGAAATTTTCTGGTTCCAATGTTTCTCCGTTATTCTAGTTTTTTCTCCATGAGACACTGAGTAGGTGGGTCCTCTTGTATCATAGAACGTTCTCATTTCAATATCGAATTTGCATTGGTTTCTACTCTTAAAAATGAGTATTATATAGTATTACAACCTCTAATTATTTTTACAAGTGATTGATCATATATTTTATCTACATAAACCTTATACTTTTACACCTATTATTTCATGATTTGAAAATTAATTATTCATGAAATATAATCCAGGGATCGAAAATTATTGTTTCATTGAAAATATAGACACATAATTTAAAATCATAACAATATAAAAAATAATAATTAAATAAGAGTCTCAAAAAACTATTGGATCTCGTAAAACAATATATGACAACCTATGGAATACATAGAAAAAAGGGGTGATCTAAATTAATAGTAATGGAATAAACAATTGAATTATTCACAACACATGAGTTAGAAATCATAACATGATAACATAAAACGAATTTATAACTAAAATACATATGGAATCATAACATATTGAACATAGAGTATTCTTATCCTAGAAATAATATAATATGGAAGTATATAACATGATATAAAAAAGATTTATGGCTATCTTCCATTATTATGTATCATTGTCGATAGAGTCCAATAATTAATTTGGTTTACTCCACAATCCCTTATAAAACATATATTGAGGATAAAAAGTCACCAAATCAATTAGGGAACCACCTGGGTGATCCCATAAAAAAATGAAGTTAATATATATTCTACATAATGATATAAAAAATATGGGATATACATAATGGTAAACCCATTAGAAAATGTGGTTCATAGTCACGAACAAGGCATAAAAAATGGGTGATGCATAATGGAATCCATGATATATGGTATTTATATTAATATCGTTCATTTATAATGAAAATATACGAATATATAATTAATAATTAATTCCATCTAAATTGAATACAAGAGAATTGTTGAAGGTTATTTTTAGAAATGTCCCACATATGAATTGTTTTATATACAAAATTATGTTCCAATAAAAAGGATAAATAAATAATTTTAACAAAAAAACACCAAAATAACACATGTGGTTTTCCATGAAAAAGTCTGTGATTTTTTAAAAATCATAGATCATTTTTTGATTTACACATGAATATGGTTATGTAATAGAGATGTTTTCTTTTAATCAGTTTTATCTTTGAGGGGAATTAAAGAGGGAAACTTTTACAACATATATTTTATAATAAGAAAAGATATAATAATATATATACATATTATGGTAAACTTTGTAAAGAATTAATGATAACTATTATGTAATAATGAAGATATAAATTTAATCAAGAACAAAATATGTATAACGCAATCATAATATAGTGGTTCAGAGAGATCCCTTACCTTATGTTTGAATTTGTTTATCACATTTAGTTGAAATCCTGTATAGTCCTGTCATGTTGAATAATAATTTATTTAAAAAACTATTCCAATTTTATTGTTTAATAAAAATTATTAGGTTTATTTATATACATTTTTATGAGTTCTAATATTAAATTTTATCATTCTAGGAGCCTTTGTTTCACAGTTTCATGGTATGATCACTTTTAAATACTAATGAATTCTCTTTTAAAATTATATTTGTAATACATATCGAAAATTACATGGAATTAAAGAACCTATATATAATTTAATAATCCCATATATCTTTTTTTGTTAAAAAATGATGATTTATTTGATATAACGTTATTTAAAAATGAATAGTATATATTTCCAAATTTTATGACCATCACGATCATCCATTTTTTATTAAATATTATGTATATAAATTTTTTATAAAAAATTAAGTATGTCGTGATATATATATTAAAGTAAAATTTTAAAATAATAATTTTTTATGAAATTCCTTAAATGTGGTAATGGTAAATAAAAATTTGTCATCTCTAAAGGTGGTGAACCGGCATATTTTAGATGATGCTTTCAGTTTAACCGAAAATGGGTGGAGAAATAATATTTTCTGACTGATAATCCAATAAAACAATAAAAATAATGTATATATATAAATGAAACAATAGTTATCATGTAAAATTTTAATTGGGGGTTTTAATATGGTAGAATAAAGACACAATTTAAAAGGAAATGAGGCATGATTTTTCTCTTGAATGCTGCCTACTTGAGAACCTCCTTAAGGAATTGGGAATTGGTATTTTTGTGAAACCAGAAACATTATGTCGTAGTTAAATTTTATGGTTAGGTAATTGGTAATTATATTACCATGTTACAATGAAAATAATGTGGGAGAATAAGGTGTGTTTAGGGGTGGTATTTATAAGGGGAAGATAAATGTTTTTTATTATTATATTTAATAATTTATTATTTTGGCCCAGAAATATCAATATCATCATCTCATGTAATTATATATATTATATTGTTGATTTAATTTTTATAAATTAAAGCATACATCATGCATGGATTTCATTTAAAATGTTAGTTACCATAAATTACAATATTTTACTATTCACCAAAAATTCAACTATATTCGAAAAAACTAATATATTCACCATAACCAATTTTTACTATGTTGATTTTGAAAAAGGAATCCATTTTTTGAATTCAGTTTTGAATAAATGATAAATATAATTTGATAATAAAATCATTATTAATTCAAAAATACAAATATTAGTATTATAATAATTTTTTTGTACATTGTAAAATTTATTTAAGATCCCATAAAATTATATTATAATTAAAATAAAACAGAACATTAATTTTTAAATATATTTTTTGGAAATAAAAAATATTTTAAATAATTATATATCATTAAAAAAATTCATTATAACATTTATTTATTATAAAAATATATATAATTAATTTTCCCTTTTGAAAACATTTATTTACATGTAAAATGATTTAAATATATCGTATTTTAATTTTATAAGATTATTTACAATAATTATGCATTTGCCAAGGTGATTTTACTATTCTAATGGTCATATTTCTATTCATAATGGATAGAATAATATTTCAATGGTTGGAAAACTATTCCATTGGTCATATTACTATTGCAATGGTAAGATATATATTGGATATATGGGTTTACTAAATTTTATTAATACCTCCTGTTAAATTCATCATTCATTACCATATATATTCTCTTGATATATATATATATATATATTAATTTCCAATTAGAATATTTTATTAATAATATTATGTATTATTTCTAACAATTTTTTAGTGAGTGTAGTCATTCTGGTGGATCGAGTAGATTCAAATTATCCTATTCTTATTTCTTTTATCTTATATATATTTTCCAGATGTAATATTTGGAATTCATATAGTATTTTTTTCTAAAAAATTTTTCATTCTTCATTTATAGTATTAATTTTATTACTATGGGATGTTTGTGATTTTTTCCAGTTGATATACTAATAAGAAGGTATATTCCATTGATAATATACTGATTCAATACATTCTTTCACAGTTATGTATTTTATCCCATGAATATATGTTTTATATACTATGGTTAAAATAGGTGTGGGTGCATCTCCTTCATCACTTCCAATAGTTCCCATGATACATATTTTTATTTATGGTTCCACCATAGTAATTTGACCAGGCTAATAGTATTTTTTCATAAAAAACATTTCTACATTCAAATATATTAATTGAATGCTCTTTATAAGGGTGGTCCATTTCAATTTATACCACCACTGAATTTAGTATATGTTGGGGATTTGTTATGCACTTCCACAAGTGGGATACATGGAATATATCTTGTACTTGAGACATGGTTGGTGGAAGTACATGTTGATACACGAAATCTCTAATGAAATTTAGAATCATAAAGGGTATATATACGTTAAAATATCATTCCCTCATTACAAAATCTCAAGAATATCTACAATGGATAAATTCAGTGGAATACATTTTTTCCAACACCAAACCCTAGGTCCCAACGTTGATCGTATACATATCGCTTCATCCTACTTTGGGCATCATTAATGTGATGTTAAATGGTATTTAAATTTTTTACACTTTCATAGACAATTTTGATGTCCCAAAATAATACAATATCATACTTCTCTCAATAATTCATGTGTTCTATATCTCAAACAAAAAAGGGATTCATATGGAATGCTTTGTATTCTCACATAGAATTTATAATTGAATTGGAATTTTACCCTAGGAAATAATATTTCCATTATCATTTGATATACATTGATTCATTTGAAAATATATCTTCCAATAACTAAATAGTGATATCTGAATAACCATCCATCTGGTGGTGATATGTTTTATTAATATTCAGCTTGGTTTTTATTTTCTAGTGATGACTATCTAGGATTTGAAGGTAAATATCATATCTCAATATTACTGAATTAATAATGGAACTCCATGTATCCTTAACACCTCTATAATGTATATCCATGAATGTAGATCAAGTGGGATGTCCTCTAAAATTTAAATGATGTGACCAGTGTTTGTATGACAACCCGCAAAAACTTATATTACATCATTTACATTGGATGTCTTTAGATGTCAAGTGACCATGTATGTGTCAATGATTTCCATTTTCAATATAGGTATGGATAATTATTGAATCATTCCGTTTCATTTTTTTCCATTCAGAAATCACTTGTTTTCATACTATAAAAATTGATATATATATTCATTGATATCCTTATTCATATTTTCCCACTAATAGTTATCCTAGATATATCGATACATATTTTTACTCCATTGGATAATGTTGATGGTTGAGATGTGTAAATCATTATTAATTTCATTTTTTGTCTTCAGATTTCATTGTACAAAAATAAATTATAAATACGATGAATGCTTATTTTTCATCATCTATAAAGAACCATGATCTAATTTACATAGAGCTTCTCCCAATTTTTTTTGTTTTACTTTATGGATTTGGATTGACCATTCATAATCCATGCTATTCTCTAACCATCATTTTGGGACATATTAAACTCATTATATGTGAATATATATTTTAGTCTCTTGTGATGATTATATAACTCAAACTACCCCCAAAGAGATAATGTTTTCATATTTGTAGTCTGATGATCACAAAAAACATTACCAGAAACCCTGTTGGATATTTTTTCTCAAGAATATTCAAATTCCATGAATAAAATGCTATCAAATTTTATCTTTTCATCTATAACCATAACATCCCCTTCTTTGATGCGTCTTTATATACAAAAATGGTTTCCAAAATTATGAGTATTGTATGTAATAGTGTAGCAATAATCCAATATTTCTACTCCTTGAAGCAGTCATTACATTAAATAGTCTCTAAACTTCTTACACCCTTCAGAGTTAACGCATATAGTAGTTATGAAAATCATTTTATGTACCTCAAAAATCTGCAATAATCCCTTACTAGCCCATGGAATCATTGAAACTCCATTGTATATATTAGACCAAGACACTCTTCAATTTACATTTTCATATAATAAACCATATATATTACATTTTTCTTGATAACATTCACCAATAATGATACACCATCTATATAGAACTCACATTTTATTTACATTTCATATTTTCTATCTCATCTGAAATTCATTGGTATATTATTCAAAATCTCCCCATGCCCGGCCTTTCACTTAGATTATATCATAAAATCGACTATAAAGACTACAAAAAATTCATAAATGTAATATATAAAGGAAGTATTCATTATGAAAATGATTATTATGATAGAATTAGTGGGTCCACAAGTTTTCACTACCAAGACATATTGTACATTACTCATTTCAATGGAGTTCTTGTGAATGTCTTCCTTATTCACCATTAACCGGTGATATCCTAATATAATTTATTCATTATTGAAATACATTTACCCACATATATGGTTGAACCTTTCGTCCATATATGGCATGTGATACTTCGTTATAATCACTTTATTGAGATCATTATAACCATGAATATTCTCATTGACCTATCATTCTTTTCGATGGACAATACTTATGAACCACATGTTGACGCACTATGTTATATAAAAACGTTTTGAGATTATATTCTACATGCTTTGCTTATTCTTCTAACTCAAAGGATTCCCTCTTATAGGGATTTTAATATATGGTCTATGATCAATGTATATTTTCAATTGAGAGATCATCCTCTTGGTCGGGAGGAAGAGAATGTAATTCTACTAGGAACCCATTTGTATAGTCCATCACAGTAGGCATTCCTTCATGCCTGATACACTCTTTATTTCACTAATTTGATATACACAATAATTTTTATAAATAAATAATATAAAAATTAACTTTATGATTCTGCCAGAGATTCATCCAACTCCTTACACTTCTACAGAATAAGAGTTTTCCTTGTTTTGTGAATATTGATATCCATTTGTTGATAGGTACTGCTAGATTTATATAACAATACAAAATTCATGCCAAATAAATCATCAATATCTAAAAATTTATTTAATATGATATTTAATCGGATTTTTAAACCGAAAATACTAATTGGGCAGGAGTTATATACATTAAATTTAATAATTTCCACATTTGTTGTTCATAGGGAAGATTCATCCTTCATAATTTGTTTTAGTGTTTGTTTCTTCAACTAAAAATGAATGATATGAAAGAATGTCGAAAAACATAATAAAATGGAATGTCTCCAATTATTTAATTAATAATAAACTTACCAATCACTAAATCATTCTCATGATCCACCTCAACTGTTGTGATATATTGTGGACTTCCTTAATTATGAAGATAGTGTTGTTTTTGGTTTTCTACAACAACACATGGACATGGTAATTTCCAAGAATAATTCTGATGTTCTAGGTGGATATATTTTTTTAGAATAGGTAGATTTTTTATCTGAACCATTTTTTCATCTTCAATATTGTTTAAATTTTTCATATCCATTTATAAATTATTACCTTGATACCGTACTCTTCCACATTTTTATTATCTCCTGGTTCAATTTAGACAGTTATCTATAAGCTTCTTCTAATACTATGGAATCATATGATATAGTGTTTTCCTTCCTCCATTGACTTATCTAATCATACTACCATATTATATATGTACCAATCCATAAACATTACTTTATAAATTTAATTCTATTAAAATACACAAATTACATTCCAAAACATATTTTTAAGTTTAGTGTTTTATAGAATTATGTCATAAAACATACCAGAAAACCCAAAAAACATACAATGTGTACAATACTCAAATACTATCCATATAATTACTAATAATTTTTTTAATGTAATGTGAATTCTTCACAACAGATATATATTTCTATTTTTTTCTCTTACACATACATGAACCCTTTGAAAGACATTTGATAACATCTGATGAGTTCCAACAGCTTAGTTATGGACCTAAATAAAAGATAGAACCTATTTTTCATTAGTAAATAAAACTTATGAAATATTTTAACAAAATTAATCTTCACACCATTAATGTATCATAGTAATTCTTTTTGAAAACATGGTATTAACATAAAACATATAAAATATAAAAAAAATAATTTAGGTATCATTGGGAATTAATTACATAATATTATAACCCTTATGTATTCCATATTATTTTTAACAATAACAACTAACAAATTGTGTATCATTCATGTAAACCTTACAGTATATCCCTCACAACAACCTTATGGTGTGACCAATGCATTTACCCTAGGAGTTACTATAGAGCCAACCACTAAAAAAATATACAATGCAATAGAGGGATATATTTTTCCAACCCTTCTACAAAATAAATTACCCAAAAATAAATAAGATATTCATAAAACATTAATATTGTCATCATAAAAACAGTATATTTTAATTTTGAAAGAAATATAAATTTAACATAGGTTTTTTATAGAAAATTCCATTTCCTCGTGTTCTTCATACATTAAATGTATTCAAAATATTAGTATAATTTTATAAAAGGGTTATGTTAATATATAACAGAACTATATTAATAATATAAAATTACATATATGATTTTATTATAACATTTTTCCACCAATTTATTAATAGTATTTTTATTTATTTTTATCATTTCTGGTGCATTACTATCACAGTTTCCATGATTGCTTTGTAGTAGACTTTCTTGTTTAATTGATGAATAACATCTGAAGTGGAAAACAAGGGTATTAATATGATCTAAAAATTTTATATTATTCTAAATAATTATTTTTTTATGTGAAGATGAATCTTATATAAAATATTAAATAAAATTATTAAGATTATTTTGGTGGTTTTTACAACCATCACAAACATATATTATTTTAATTAATATTAGGCATATAAAATGGTACCAAAACATTATATAACTTATAATATGTATATTAAAATATTATTAAACCATAAAAATGGTATTATTATTAATATTGATCTTGGTAATGGAAAATAAAAATGTTACACCCACGATGGAGGTAAATCGACACATCACGGACAATGTTCTATCATTTAACATATAAGGTAGAGGAGAAGGACTTTGATGGGGAAATTTTACATAAACATTATAAAATACTAGTATATATAATAAAGTATAGTTTTCATGAATCATTGATAAGTGTAGGTGAATATACAATAAGAAAAAATAATATATTAAATGGTAATAAATGAAAATGATTGAGGATAATACTTCTTGATTTCTTCCCCTTAAGAACCTCCTTGTTGCACTTGGGTTTGGGATTTTGGAGATAATGTTGGGTCTTGGACAAAGGTAAGAGACTTGGGAATCAAATTTTTAATTAATTAAACAAGATCAAAGGGTATTAGGTGGGAATTGATGACATCGTGAGGGTTGATATTTATTTTGTATCATATGGTTAGTATTAATTATTTTATGCAGTAGTTTAATATTTTGGCTCACAAATATGAATAAATTTAGAATTATCCATTACAATATTAATATAATGAATTAGTTTTTAATATAATGATGAATACATCAGCAATTAAAGCATGAATATTGTATTTAACATATTATTTATATATTCTGTAAATTACAATATTTCACTATACATCAAAAATGAACTATTTATAAAAATTACCAAAACCTCACCCGAGTATTTTTTTTGATGTGTATAAATTAATAAATAAATCCATTATATGGAAATAATTTTCCAATATAAATAAATTAATTATTAATTTAAATCATAAATTATTAATGGAATACCAATTTTAAAACTATAACTAATTTTACATAACATTGAAAATTTAACTATGGTGTCATAAAATTATTTATTAATTATTTAACAAAAATATATTAATTTATAAACCTATTTTATAAACATAAATTTTCGATTAAATCATTAAATTAATTATAAATTTGTAAAGAAAATTTCATGTGTCACAAAAATAACAACACTTAATTTATCATTCTGAATTTATTTATTTACTTTTTCCATGATATAAATTTGTCATATTTTCCCATAAAAGATACAAATTTTTTTTTTACAATTTCATTGGTGATGTTATGATCCATCATGACATGTTACTAAATATAATGGTGATGATACTATATCTAGAGTGATGTTACTATTCCATCTGTGTGAATTACATAATTTATATAAATGACCATCATTTCATAACACATTAATACTAAAATTAACTACATAATTCTACCATAAAAATAGATATGTTTATTATTACATGTGTTGTTTCATTCTCTCCCACTTATGTAAATTGCATAATCACAAATTTTATTCACTTATTAAACATGTGAGGAAACATTTACCTCAAATAATTTTATTATTCCAATGTTTCTTCTTCAACCGTTTCTCCAAAAAAAATTAAACTAGTCAATTACCTTATTCAAAAATACATGATCTCAACAATCATGAATATGAATTGGTTTTTATTCATAATAATTGTTCTCTTCTAGCAGAACAATTTCTGGGCTCAAAATATGGCATGTATATAAAACATACTTTCTCTACATCAAAACATGAACAAAATTGTGCACATGAGGTAAACCTAATGTAAAACCACATTGGAACGAATCATTTCCAACATTCAACAGAATTTAAAATGATCTAATGGGTGATTGAAATAGCTATCCATTCATACCAAAACACATAACACTTTTCCAAGGAGGTATTTCATAGAAAACATCTTAACCTACATTAAAAAATGCTCTTTCTTTATGTTATGTACATATAATATCTACATACAATGAGCTATCCTCATGTATTATTAGATCATATTCACATTATTAGCTATATCCTCTATATAATCTGGTCCCATCAACTTATCTTCCCTGAATTCATCACAATTTTTTTGAGTTTGATACATCTTTCCATACTAATCCTCAAAAGTTGAAATCTATATTCTAGAATGAAAAATATAATTATATGAACTATAAACTAAATAAATATGATGATACAAAATTCTTAAGAAACAAATTGAACAAGAACATAGAATGTATTCAATGTGTTGAATTTTTCACTTGGTATTTCCATCAGATTTATGATGGAAGGATATTATGAAAATAAATTCTATTCCAAACATCATTTTAAGGCCTCTCTAAAACTAATAAGTGAAAATGGGATCACAGTCAGATACAATGTGTAGTGGAACTCCATGTAACATGACAATATCTTTGAGGTACAAGTATGAAAGATGATATAGAAGTAGATTGTATTGGTTAGTATAGTAATGAGAAAATTTAGTCTTTCGGTAAACAAATACCCAATTCACATTTTTACCTTTCTATTTAATTGGTAGTCACACCACGAGGTCTGAAAATATATTTACTCATTTCCACTATAGTACTAAAAATTCTAGAAACATCCCTTATGATAGTTTTCTCTCTACGTTACCATATTCAGTGGTCAAACATTTCAATGTAAAATTAACAATATCTTTTACCATTTCATCCGACCATTAATACTCCCAAAGGTTTCTGAAGAACTTAGTTCTTCTAGGATGAACTTAAAATAGAGACCTATGGGCTTTACATAAAAGTTCATCTGACTTTTTGAAATCAGATTGGACACATAATTCCTTCCCAAATATCAATACATAATATTTTTCAACATAAAATCCACTGACCATAAGTTTCTTAACCAAATAAATATTTTTATGAATCTCATGGTAATCTTTATGTGCTCCCTTAATTATATCTGACATATATGATTTTAATGACCCTTAAATGAAAATAGAGAAACATCCTTCTACTAAAACATGGCAGATAAAATTCATCAAATCATTAATCAAGGGGTCATGCTCCAAATGAACATATTTATTATTTCATTATGTTTTGACTCAAAACATCAACTATATTATTTTCTTTTCTATGATGATAATTGATCATGAAATCCTAATTACATGGCTGTTCAAGCCAACTTCTCTACCTCATGTTCAATTGCATAAAATTAAATATATACCTCACACATTTATGGTCAGTATATATTTTAAATTTGGTTCCATATAAATGATGTCTCTAGTTTTGTAAAGAGAAAAACTCCACTTCTAATTCCAAATGGGATAATTTAACTATTTAGGTTTTAGTTTTCCTGAACCAAAATAAATTTTATTATCATTATTAATCAAAACACAACAAAATCCATTCAATGATAAATCATTGAAGATGATAAAATCACCATTACTAGAAGGAAGATTCAAAATGATAGAATTATCTATTTTAATTTAGAGTTCTTGAAAAGTAACATCTCGTTATTCTGTGTAAATAAATTTTTTCCCATTTCATTTTAACATAGATATCAGTCCAGATAATGGTAAAAAAAATTTAGCAACCTATTTTTAATAGCCTAACAATTCCTAAAAAATAAGAATCACATTATCATTAATAAGTATTTGAAATTCATCAACCACTTTTTCTGGTATAATCTACCATTATGAAATCATTAATTATAATGTGACCATGATAAAAAAACATGTTGCATCCCAAAAACGCATTTTTTGAATTTTATGTATAATTTATTTTCGTTGAGAGTTTTTATGAAAATACATAAATTTTTTTAAATGATCATAATTGGATTTTAAATGCAATGTATTATCAATAAAATAACAAAAAACATAATCAAATATTCATGTAATTTTCTATTAATAAGATCCATAAATATAGTTGTGGAATTTTTCATTCAAAAGGGCATAAAAATAACCCAAAAATTCCCATATGTAGAACAAAAATCTATTCTCATGATGTCATACCCCTTTAAAATAATCTTATGGTACCCATATCTAAATAATGTCATGGAAAAATAATGACCCCTTATCACTAATCAATAAAGTAATAGATGTGATGCAATTAGTACATATCAATAATATTACTATGATACAATGATAAATAATCATTGAATATTTGTACAGAACTGTCTTTTTTATTAAAAAATTGGGCTCCACATGGTGATGTGATATGATGAATAAAACATTTATCATGAAGCCCGTTGAATTTTTTTCAATTGAAGATGTTCCCTGTGATCCATTTGATAAGTTTATTTAGAAATGTTATTACCATTAGGTGATATTTAAATAGAAATGTCAACTTTCGGATGAGTTATTACACTAGGAAATCCATTAGGAAAAAATATAGATTTTCATTTACCATTAGAATGTAATTAATTTGATCATTTATGTTTTATTGAATAATATGTGAAAGATAACATTAATTTCAATATTTTATCAGTTTCTCATATCCCTATTTTGTTATTTATCATATTGGATTATTCATTTATAATACCAAAAAACATTTCTAAAAGACTTCTCGACAATACAATAAATCTTATCATGTAATATAGATATGAAATCCATACCCAAAAATAAAATTAAGCAATAATATAGTCACTCACTAAGTGTTTAAGGTAATTTTATTCCACATAAAAAAAATATTCATAAAACCCAATTTTTTGCATATTTCCCCTTGGAACATACTATAATATTTGAATTCATTTCTTTACGTAAAAATCATAATTTTGAAGAATAATTCTCAATAATAAAATAATGTGAAAACCCTGTATCAAAAACTACTATAGAATAATCTATGAAAACAAAATTATTATATGATACCAATCTATTTTATTTCATGAAATCTATTAAATTATTTCCAAAGGACATTAGTACACCTTTCAATTTCAGTTTTGGCTTATTCCCATCCTTCATATCTTTTTTGGGAATGAATTTTCGTAATGAACCATATACGGTCATTTGAAAAATATTATAATTTATTTTTTATAATTCATCATAACAATTGTAATATATTTTACATTGAAATCATATACCATATTATTCTATATACATCATCAGAAACACTTTCTAGATTTGTGAAGGCATTTCGCATGATTTTTGACAATACATTCCACTAAATAAACAAAATTTTCGTAACATCATATATATTTGATTGATTTTTACCAATTTCGTTACTTCTATACATCTACATCAAGTTCTGTTCATATTAGAAATGATCGTATTCATTCCGAATTTCTACCCCATCACACATTGAACAAGTATCTCATAAATATTGAATTTACAGGCTGAAAAATCCCTTTGGTATATTGAATTTATTACTGAGTAAAAATGATTGATATTAAAATTATGAACCCAAATAAAATTGGGATAATAACTTTCCAATCGGGTAATTTTTTCTCTAGAAAGGGTCTTAAGAGATTCCTTCTTATTTTTCAAATAAAGTAATTTAGTATCCATCATAAGTCGAGACACCTTTAGAAACAAAATTCATGGATAAAATTCAAAATTTCATCACATCCATGTCATCAATCTTCTCTCTATCATAGATATTCACTCGCATTGAACACCACCCACGATATTCACCTTCCATATAGTAAATATAAATATTATGATTTTGATTATATGAAAACTTCATGACTAGAAATATCATTTCACGGTATTTAATACACTATGATACAACTAATAGGTTAGATGATACACTGAAATGTTGTGGGTATTAACTCATAAAATGTTCTACTATATACATTTTCATATATAGTATCTCAGGTGGTTCTTGTACATGGATAACACAAGCAGTTATATCCCTCATCAGTGGATCCATTACTATCACAATTTGGTCAATTCCAATTCACACTATTCGAGGTTTCAGATTCCAAAAGATATCATCCTCTTGGTGCCTTCTTAATTTAGATTTCTTATTTTATCTATAGAAAACCATTCCTAATAACAAAATCATAGATGAAGAAACATGTTAATATTTAAATTTTATCAAATTTTTACATATCCCTAAACTAAAAACAATTTATGTTATTTTATTAGCATCATCATATCCCCAAGAGATATCTAAAATATTATCTGATACAAACTATGTGTACCTGACATTCTAAATTACAATATATTGGTATTTCAACTATAATACACATAATACATTAGAAATGTTATTTTTTAGTATAGATATTTCTATAATTATTCCATGAAAATATGAAATATCATAAAAAAATGTGGATACTATGAAAATGGACTAATTTGTACTATAATAAATTTATTAATATAACATGAATTATTCACAACACTCATATTTTTATCTTCTTTTCTCTTACCTATCCATAAACCTTGTAAATTTAATTTAAACATGGGATAAGAACAAAAGTTCCAGTAAGGGATATAATTTAGAGAAACACTATAATTACGTGATTACATATAAAAATATGAAATATTTTCAGAAATATATATTTCAAACCATTAATGTAACATATACATTTTTGTGTAGAAAAAAATATTTCTATAAAAACTTAAAAGATTAAATAAACATTTATTTATCTGGGAGTATTACATATATAAAATTTTAAGCATCGCAGGTACCATAAATGTTTTTAACCTCATGGGTAACTTACATTGTAATCATAATGGCTACCTGAAATTTTAACCTTAATTGCTAGAATATAGTGTAACCACCGTGGTTACACTTGTAGAAATCATATAGTTGACCTCTAATATAAAATTATCCAATTAATTGGATGGAGATATAGGTCCCATATATCATTATAAGAAATTTCCAAGAAGAAAGTCATAAACATAAAATATGAATACAAGAATCCAAAAACCATTCCTTTTGGAATTTTATATAAAAATAGATATTTAAAAGATGATTTTTAATGAAATCCCCTTACCTTGGGTTGATATTAATTAAAAAGCATTTAACCCACCTATAATTTTTTTAAATAAGGCCATTAATATGTTACATAACCATTTTAATATTTGTAATTCCTAATAATAATTTATTATTACATATTTCCACCCATTTATTAAAAATATTTTATTGTTTTTATTGTTTCTGATTCTTTCGATTCATGGTTTCCATGATCCGTTAGGAATTGATTTTCTTATCAAATTGAAGAAATAAATCGTAATTAGACATAATGGGTATTAATATGTTTTAGTAATTTTAAATTATTAAAATAAAATTTTCATTTATTATAGGGCGTTGAATCATTTTATAAATCCTAAAAGAAAATTATTTATTTTATTTTGACAGTTTTTACAACCATCATGAAATTACATAATTTTTTTAATATAATGTTTATATAATGGTTAAATAACATTATATAACTTATAAAATGTACAAAAAATTCTTATTTCAACATAATAAGGGTTTCATTGTTATCCAGGATGGTGGTAATTGAAAATGAAAATGCATTATCAATGATGGTAGTAAATTGACACATCACAAATGATGTTCTCATTTTTAAAATAAAAGGGAGAGGAATGAAGTGTGATGTTAAATTTTTATTTCATCCAAATAAAATTCAATTATATATAGATTACCATATTTTTTATAATTCATCGATAAGGGTAGGTGAAAAGTGAATAATAAAACGAGATGAAATTAAATGGAAAATAATATAAATTAAATAGGATTTAGCTATTGCATTTTTTTCTTTAAGAACCTCATTATGGAACATGGTTTTGTACTTTTTCTGAGACCAGTAGGTCCTAAACATGGGGAAGTTGATAGGGAATGTAATTAAGTAGATATCAAAAAGGATACAAGGCTTTGTGGTGTGAGGTGAAGTGGGGGCGAGGGGTGATATTTGTTGTGGTGGAGGAGGGGTTTTTCCTTTTTATTTTATTATTATCGATCAAGAATATGAATAAAGTTAGAATTATCATTTAATTTATTAAGGTAATTAATGTGGATTCTAGATTATGGTGATTAAATCAGAAATGAATCATATAATATGGTATTTTTAATTTATTGAATATATACCGAATCTTAACATATTTTACTATTCTCAAAAATTTCATTTATTTTATAAAATTCCCATAAGTAAACCCTATCAGTTATTAGTTGTCTATAATTTAAAAAAGAATTTTTTTTTTAAAAATATTTATATAATCATGTGAAAATTAATTTTATTTAAATATATATTAAAAGTCAAAATTTTAAAACTATAAATGATTATATAACACTATGAAAAAATAACTGTGATCTCAAAAAAATATCTTATAATCATAAGATGACAAAAATTTATTTATGAATATATTTTTTTTAAATATGTTTTATTTTATATCATTATATGTATTATTAAATTTTAAATAAATATTTCTTATTCACAAAATTATAAATACTTAATTCATCATTTTCAAAATTTTTATTTACATATTACATGATATAAATATATTATATTTTCACTTATAATATACATAAATTATATTTATACTATCGTAGTTGAGGTTTATATTCTATTTTATATTTTACTATTATTAACGATCATTTTACTATTCTTATGTTCACGTAACTATTCTATTAGTGTGAATTACATAATTTATATATAAATCACATATTTCATAACACTATGGTAATTAATTACACTATTTATTTCCAAAATGAAAACATATTATTTTATAAATACCTAGGATGATACATATTAAATTCTATTTTCATCTTTTTTCTCTAAACCCATTATTCCATTAAGAGTGTCCAATCCCTTTCTCAATCTTAAGGGCACAATTAACAATATCCTCATTATTTTCAGAGTCTCAATGAAAAAATATTTTCATTTTAACATCCCTTGTAAATAAAGAATAATAAATTTTCATATTTATTAATATTGATTATATAAATAATAATTTTAATTTAAAGGGGATGATATGTTCAATGGAATAACTAATATGAAATAATAGGTTTCTTTGAACTATTACATTGTGCACAACATTTGGTCATACTGAATAATAATAATATAATATTTTTTATAAGGAAGTTAATTTTTATTCATTTTATTAGTGGGAATAAAACAAACTAACCATAGTATGATTAAACATGTTTATTATATAATTTTAAATTTATCCAATAAAAGTTAGTGGTTTAAAATAGGAATGAATCTAATTTTATGCATAAAAACTATAATATTCTTTAAATGTTTGTTTCACCACCATTTGATGGAAAACCCTAATTATATCATGTTATGTTAACATTTATATGATATATTGAACAAAATAAAATTATTCTTTAGAATCGGGACTTCAAAATTTATTTTCTGTAAATTTTGGGTATTTTTCGAATAAAACTCATTTTTAAATTAATAGTAAAAAATTGTGTATAACAATTCAAAACTACCATTTAATATAATTTATTTATATGGTTATATAATCTTTTTAATAGGTTAAAAAGATGAATTATATTATATTTTTAAAATTTAATCCAATTTTTGCAATTTTTAGTAATTTCACTTTGAAATTGAACATAAACAATTTTCAATCTTTTGGAATTTATTATTTCTTAAAAAACAAGAATTTTGTTTTGACAGTGGGAGTTAAATTTTATTTAATTAATGTAACTTAAATGTTTTGAATTACATAAACTGGATAAAAATTGTTGTTTTGGTATATCAAATATATCTTAGGATTAATTTTTTGTATTTTTCTAAAAAATATCATTTTTTTTATTAATAGTGAAATCACGAAGTAGTAGTTATAAAACCGACATTTTTCATTTAAATGAAATTTTACAATTTCGGTGAATTAAAATTAAAAAAATAAAAAATACTTGGTTGTTATTAGTATGTAATTTTTGGTTGAATATAATGAAAATAATTTTTGGTCAATTGTAACTTTTTATTTTTATTATTCGTGGTTAAAGGTCCAATAATTTTTTTTGTATTTTCAAAATCCAATTTAGGATGAGTGGTAACCGAACAGATTTCAAGATATTACAAATTTAAAAACAGATCAAGGCATCAAATTCAAACAATAACCATGATCATGGATGGTCAGTGACATCCACATCACCGCAGAATGAGGAAAAAGAAAAGATTCAATGTTCAAATTTCAAATTAAAAAGGGAAGCCATCATCACTGACTTGGTTAACGAGTCGCCTCGCATCACGTAAACTGACCCGAACTGATCCTCACAGCCATACTATGCCGCTGGTGAGAGCTGCCACTATAAACCAACACCGCAGCTAAAGAACCTCCAAATATTATGCCAATCAACCCCACAAGAACCACCAGAAGATGAATCTCACAAACATAGCATTTGAAATAAAAATCCAAAAAGTACCATAATCATTGTCACAGATAACCACCCTAGAACAGACCATACATTAACAAAACCAGAAGAAAAAAACACATCACCGAGAACAAAAACCTCTTAGAACTCCGTCGACCACTCATACTCACCTCCCAAGACAACTTGACATCCATTGCACAAAACCGATTGGGAAGAGATTAGTGGAATCTTAGAGAAAGATCAGAGTAAGATTAGTTACCGTCGAGCAGGAACGCAATCACAAAAATATTCTTATGTCGATGAGGATGAAAACCATCACCAAATCCAATCTTCATGGGCCTAAACATCCATCACTCCCAGAAAACACCACTAGGATCAAAAGAAAAACCCAGAACAAAAAGGCCCGAATCACAAGAAATGAAGTGAACTGAAACCCTATGGAATAAGATAAACAAAAGGAATCACGGCTGCTTGGAAACTGATGAACTCTTAACCAACACTTCCCAAACCACCATGAGAACCACCGCATCAGACCGAGAAGGAGTCGGATGCAATAGATCTGAGAGAAAGAGAAAATATTGAGAAGAAAAAGGCCTCGATAGTTATCCAGGAACACGGAGAGATAGAAAACCCGACCAGGACTTATGGGAAGAGAGCAGAAGATAGCACCGAAGGATGAAAAAGTGTCAAAATGCATGAAGAGAGTATCCCTGGAGGAAAACCATATCGCCGAGGGAGAACATCCATCCGAGAAGGTGAGATAAGAAAGGAACAGATGCCTGAAGTGGTGGTTCCATCTCCAGGGGAAACCCTAGATGGAGGAGTGGCATGTTGCGCTTGGGAGAGCTATCTGGGAGAGAAGGGGGGCATCCTTTTCTTCCAAATTCACGGTTAAAAGTAAATATGTTAATTCAAGGTAAAAATAATATTATAATAATATAAAATTACCGTAACGTGTGTCCAAATATTATTTGTTGATACATTTCCAACCATGGGAATCCATGGTCTGTTTTCGAACACCATGGATCTATAAAAGAGTGATAAAGACACTTAATAATATTTAATTTAATGCAATGACAAAAATGACATAAACATAAATCATTTAGTACATTAATTAATAAATGGGGTTATATAAGCAATCTATTTGACTATAAATATTTCTTATAAATAGAAAACTATTTCCTACATCATGGTATGTTTTTATTATATGTAGTCATCAAATAAATAATTTTATTTATGACATAATAATGATTATATGTTTACCTAATTAATGAATGATTTAAATAAATATGATTATAAAGATTACAAAAATATCCAAAACCTTTCCAATTCTCATTGTATGATTTTGTATTCAAATAATATTTATACTCTCTTAGACTTTAATAAGTTTTTGACATTTAAAAACCGAATATCAATATATAATAAAATAAAATTTTCAATCATATTTTAAGAGCCCTTCCCCCAAAATTAGAAAAATCCATAACCTATAAGCCATTAGTCACACCTCTCTAAATAGTTGGATCATGAGAACACTTCCAAAATAATCACTCAATATCCCTCTCTTCCACATAGAGGCCTTACCTTAGGCATAAGGTACATCATGAAATCATTTTGGTTCAAACGAAATTGAGTTACCCGATTTAAAGGTAATGGTTTATCATAAGTTTGTTTCTATTATTTTACTTCTCTAACCCGCTAAAATCTTTTTATTACATTATTTGAAAACAAAAACAGTATCCTATATATAATAGGTTGTTAATTTGAGAAGTATTATAACTACAATTACACACACCTCCGTCTAATGGGTAATGAAAATACTGTTTCTTTGGACGGCGAACTATTGCCTCACAAAAGGATAATTATTCAATATTCTCCTACCACCTCTTATAGTGGATATTAAGATGGAACTGTATTAATATGTGATATATATTATATTTGTATTGTCACTATACATTTTTATTTTTTACTTGTATCATAACTATATTGTCTTAATAATGGGTAAATATGATAATTTCATTTGAAGAAGTACGGACTACAGCCCCCTAAAAGTGATATGACCCATTCATTCCATACATGGAATATGTAAATGATGATGTTAATTAAATTACATAAGATATATTTTATAATGTAATTACAATATATATATTTATTATTATTTTTTCATTCCTTTAAATATAAATTGGAAATGAATGTAGCTTCATGTGTACGTACAACTTACCATCTCCATGAACGTTGCATTCCATTTCTTAACTCCAAATGATATAGAATTTTAAAAATACTTATATAATAGATATATAGTATATATATCATATATAAATCATGAATATCATTCTGTATATAATTGAAGTTGGACCACATGGACAATTTTTTGTTATAACAAGATCATTTTTTACTAATGTTCCAAACATAAAAAAAATATTCGATCTGAACTCAAATAATTAACTAATTGTTATAGAAAAAAATTAAGTGATATAAAAGGAATAATAATCATGAAGATTTTCCTATGTTTGTAGAAATTAACATATGTTTATTATTATGGAATAATATGGGACATACAAGTCAAGTAATACATGAGGTATGGGGTTTTCATCTCACATTTTATTCCTGTGACATTCATGCTATATTTTCCACTATTTACTTTTTTGAGGTGTATGTACTTCCCCTAATTATATTCATTTTATAATATAATATAATTTATTGTCACAAACTAGTCCGAGTCTACCCTGAACCGGCCACCCAGGCCAGCCCACGACAAGTCCCGAGAGGCATTCTTGATCCTCCTGGGATGGCGATAAGCACCAAGGGCGTCAATAGAGTACAAAAGTGAACGATTTTCCCATATATGAACAATAAAAAAATAGTGGAAAGAAATATACATCCCAAAATAAATTTATATAAAAATTGAACTGAACATTATTTGTAAAAGAAACTGAAAGTACAACTAAGACAACAACTCAAATTAACAAACATGAGAACAAAATAACTACATGTGACCCCTCTAGTAACTAAAACAAATATCACACATCTCCCATGGTAATCGAACTCAAGCTGAAACTCGCACAAGGGATAAAAACAGATGAAGACTATTGGCGTGAGTATTAAAACTCAGTAGGTTAACCCGATATCTATTTCCAATACACATTCCTTTAAAATAAAAGAAACATCAATTTATAGTTTTAAATTCAAGATAGTAAAGTATGGTTTTCAAATGAGGTTCCATGCTAAAAAAATTACCAGACGAAAACATGAATGTTTTGTAAACAAGATTGCAAGTAACAACTTTCAAAGCTGTGCAACGTCAAATTGTAAATAGATTTCAAGAGGGCTAGTTTAAATAATTTTAAATATTGAATAAATCACACACACTACTGAATTTACCATCCAAACACACCATATGCCGACTGTGAGTACAAAATATCCAATTATCACAAGTCACAAGAACACCCCTAGGCACTAGTCAGTTGTGATCCCCAGGTACCTCGTATCTCAGTGAAAGTGAACATAATAAATATTAGTCCTCAAGAACATGAGCCACTAGTAGGATCCATACCCATAACCTAGTGGTCCCCCAACATCATAATCATAACTGTTTATTTATTGTTGTCATCGTCAAACTTTCTACGTAAAATAGGGGCCAAACCCTACAGGATCACTAGCATACTAGTACACGTCTGCCCACCTAGATACCATGGATTAACTTTAGTGCTAAATCAAGTTAAAAATATTATGAAATACACATTTCACATAAAATGACCATTCCCAAACCATAAACACACAAACAACCCACAAACATTTTTAACATTTCTTTCACAAATCAACAAACCAGTAAATATTTTCGTAAAACAATTTCTCGGATTGTATTGACGATTTGGACATAAAACTAATTAAAAACACTCTTTAAATTATAAAGACACTTAAATACCATACCAAACCATATTTGGAAGCCGTAAAAACATTTAATAAAATCATTTCATGGATTATTAAACAATCCAAATTTCCAAACATGGTATATAAAAGTAAAACACTCATTCCTCATTTTTTTTGGGAAAGGCCAAACGAGCCTTTTTAATTTTCACAAAACTAACATTTGACAAAGTTTTGAATTTAAATTTTATTAAGGAGGTGTATAAAAACCATTTACAGAATCAAACCACATTCATAAATTCCATAAAACCCTCAGATTATATATTAAAAATACGACCATTTTTATGAGATTGTGAAACATGCCATTTTCTGAAATCACAGGACAAAACATGTTGTAAAAAAACTCATTTATTTATAAATCCAAATACAAATTTTAAAACCATAAATGGATCTAATTTTTTTTTTACATATTTCCAATATATTTGTAAATCCAAAAAAATCATTTTAAATTGCACTAGACACATAATGGCCAACCGGCAATTTACTGATCAATGGCATGCACTCTAAAAAACAACTTATTTTAAGCACCTAAATAGGCATAAAAACCAATTTTATTCCATAAAGATATTCAAGATATTGAGACATATTAAAAATACCACAAACCAAGTGTGAAATCTCATGGAATAATTTATCAAACTATAGGAGTTCACATTTATACGAAAACAACTTTATTTTTAACAAAATAAGTCATAATACATAATTTGTACACAAAACCATTAGAAAAAAAGTTCCACAATTGGATATATCATATTAATAAGGATATAACAGAATTAAAATGATGAAACATAAATGATAAAGGTTTTTGCAAGGGATATACTACATCAAATCATTGGTGTAACAGAAACCCACACCTAAAATCACCCGTCGTGGGTTTATAAACCCTAATACTATGAAGACCAGACCTAAACTAATAGAATCCCAATAAAAAATAATTTAAACAAAACCCTAGGTTGATCAATACTAGAAGACAATATAAATCCAAGAAATAACGAAAGGAGGGGGTAGAGGAAGGAGAAAGGAGAAGGAATCTCACCTTTCACCCTATAAAACTATTTATCTTCCAATAGATCTGCAACACTAGAGAGATGGGAATGGCATGAAACTTCTAGGAGAGACTCATACGGTCAGGAAGAACCAGGAAAAGAATAATGGTTTCCAAAATAGTATTAATTGATTTATTTATTAATGGTAAAATTTACCTTGTCAATTCTGTATGATTTGAGGTATCATCAGAAGTTTCTCCCCAATACGAGACCCACATGAGCTCCAAAGAGGGTAAATCGATTATACAGGTGAGTATAGGGTTATTGGATTCTATAGGGTTTTTGAGTCACCGAAAAATATAAATAAATGAAAACTATATAAAAGAAGTGAATTATTTTTTTAAAACAGGATATGTGCCCATGGGCTGGACCAATACCGAAATAAGTAACACAAATTCACCATGCTTATTAATTTCTATGGGGTAAAAAAGGATAAAATGTTTTTAATATATCATTATAGGACAAGTGGGAATTTTAATGGGTGATAAAAGATGAAAAACGAAAGAGTAATAAAAGAAACAAATTCAGTTTTTAAAACTGGAAATGGGCTCACTGTTAGACAAAATCATAATGTAACCACCCTTTCTTCAAAAAATCCTAAAAAAGCAATGAGGATCCCAAATTAGGGTGGTTAGACATATATGAAACTTCAAAACTCAAGATTCATCTCACCAAATACCCATGAAAATGATCGGTAATTTCCAATGGAATGGATCCAAACAATGACAAAAAAACCGGGAGTGACAATTCTCCCCACCATTAAAGCATTCTGACCCCAGAAAGCCATAACACTTTCCGGCTGAAAAAATAAACACCCAAGTATTACATATCAATATGATCCAGACTCTAAATAAAAATAAATATCATCAACCATCAATGGGTGTTAATCCTCTAGCTCAAAAAAACACACTACTCACAACCACTTCCGAAAAATCATTGGAAAAATCAAGCCACCACCTCCACAACCAAGCCATGAACCCGATTGTTGGGCCTTCCCCCAATGAATCCAACCATCACCCAAACCAAAGAGAACCCACAAAAACCAAATATTCCATGGGAGTCCAGAATGGACTCCCCACCATTAAGAATCAAATGGCACTAGAAATGTTCTTAGGATGAAAATCCATGAGACCCATGGTGGGTCTCCCCACCATTAGAAACCAACTAGCAACGAACAGATAAGAATTCAACGTGAGATATAATTGAGCCTCACTAACACAAGCCCAAAAAAACACTCCTATAAAACATATAATTCCATTTTAATAGGGTTACAACTTGAACATCTAAAACACCCCCTCCCGAACGAAGGGGACATGAACTGGGCCAAGACTTTCACCATATATCTGGACCCCCGCCACTCTGGGATGGGAGGGAAGGGGACCCACTAATTTTTTCACTCATATCACAAAAGAAACAATGAAACTACCCAAAACGATCCACCAATGAATATGTAACACCAATACAACACCTGATTTTCATAGGAGGTCAACACATGGACAATGACCAAATACCCACATCCATTAAGGCATAACCCTAGACATTGTGAGAGGGGTAATTCCACCATGCTTGTTACGACAAAGGGAAATGAATATAAATGAGGAACCAAAACATTGACATAGAAACTAACTTACCAAAAAAGAAGTGGAAGGATCCTAATCGAGCACTCCACAACTCTGTCAATTTCCTGACTGCGTGAAAAGCTTCTCTCTGAGGCCTATGGCTGGAGCGCTGATTCATGAAGCATTTGCTGCACCACATTCAAGAGATAAGAATCACACCACTCAAAAAAACCTCACACGATCACAAAAAAAAACCTTTATCTAAATTGGAACTCATACATACATATCAAAATTCTATCTCAATCCAAATGAGGGGCAGAATCGAAATGGAATATGATGAAACACATCATCATCAACGAACACAACTACTCTGTCCAAAAGAATTATCACGACCTAGAAGCACTTTTAATAGATCCCAAAAAGATCTCTGTTCCAAAAAACAGGTTCAGGAATCATCAAAATATGTGGATTCAACATTTTAAATGAATCCTTAGTTTGATCGGCAGGAAATATATCCAACGGAGAACTATCCATGGCCACATTACAACATCAAACACATCATTAGAAACCCATTGAAAATTACTCCAAAACCAAGCCACCAACATGATCTAACCTCAAGATACAACAAGAGTATGAATTCTAGATCAAAAGGAATATAACCAAAAAAACTCTTCTATGGCATAGAAAAATCAAGCCACATAACCATCAGTTTTAAAAATGGACAAAAATTTTCAGCTCAAAGCAATTTTGAAAAAAGAAACTAACATGGTGGGATTCCACATTCACCAATGGTGTTTCATAAAGTCTCACCCACATGCACATTTCCATGCCACCCTAGGCACCCAACCACCATACCATATAGGCCATCCTTTTAGATATAAATAAAACCACTCATGTGAGATCCCATAAAAACACCAAATGCTAAAACAAAACAACACCATTCCAAAAAAAATTACCTTCAAAAGGAACACCAACCACCAAGTCAAAAACACTTTTCACATTTCACAAAAAGACACAAATAATTAAGAACCATTTTATTAAAAACCTACCACATTTCATTTTTTAAAACTTTTTAAATAGCCAAGCCACTCCAAACAACCCCTTCCCATTTTTTTAAAAAATTCAGAAAAGTATATTTTTATAATCTGAGTTCCATTGAGACAAATAACCTTTCTTCGAAAACACCTACCAATCAAAAACAATTTCCAAAACTAATTTATCTGATTCAAAAGCATTTTATCATATGAAAATACCCCATTTAAAACAAATATATGGAATCAAATTAAAATTATTCACAATTTCAAAACATTTTATTCCAACAAACAACATGTTTAGATTATGGATAATCAAATCCAGTTAAACCATTTCCACTTCCCTCCATTTTTTTTTCAGAAAACACAACCTTCCAAAACCATTATTATATTTAATTTTTAAAAACCCCCTTCTTCACTTTTAAAAATATAATCCTTCCTTTAAAAAACATTTCCACAATTTTCACACAATGATTTTAAAAACAAAAATTCAGAATTCAAGAAAGGTTCAATAGACCCAAAAAAGGGAACTAGTGTCGGTGTGTGACATGACCATATGGTTGGCGGCCATATGTCAAACACAAAACCAATATAGAGAGACTTATTATGACCATTCCCCAGGTCCACATGGCTTGCTAGGCCCTGCGAGCTAACAGATTCCATTAGTTAGACTCCCCTTGTCATATCCCAACACCAAACAATCAATAAGAACAAAGGTCACTAATAAAACCGGACGTCCCATGGAAACTCGAGGATTATAACGAGAAAGAGTCTGTGACGCTCTTATTGAACATACCCCTAATGTACCAAAAATCCTACTCCATCTACCTTGAAATCCTAAAAATAACAAGTGTGCTCTAAAAAGAAAGGTCTGCTAAGAGCCGACCTCCTCTGATACCATTATGTCATGAACCAGTCTGAGTCGACCCTGAACCGGCCACCCATGCCAGCCCGTGACAAGTCCCGAGAGTTGTTCCCGATCCTCCCGGGATGGAGACAAGAACCAGGGGAATAAATAGAGTACATAAAGGAATAATTTTTCCCATATATGAACAATAAAAAAATAGTGGAACAAAATGGACAGACCAAAATAAATTTTAATAAAAATTGAACTGAACATTATTTGTAAAAGAAAATGAAAGTACAACTAAGACAACAAATAAAATTACCAAAAATGATAACAAAATTACTTCATGTGACCCCTCTAGTCACTCTCCATAAAAATTATCACACATCACCCATGGTAATTGAACTCAAGCTGAAACCTGCATAAGGGATAAAAATAGAAGAAGACTATATGCATGAGTATTAAAACTCAGTAGGTTAGCCCTATATTCTATTCCCAATGCACATTCCATTAAAATAAAATAAACATCAATTTATAGTTTTAAATTCAAGATATGAATGTCTGGTTTTCAAATCAGGTTCCATGATAAAAAAAATTACCAGACGAAAACATGCCTGTTTTAAAAACAAGAATGCAGGTAACAACTTTCAATGCAGTGCGACTTCAAAATGAAAATAACTTTCAATAGGGATGATTTAATGAATTTTAAATTTTAAATAAATCACACACACTACATAATTTAACAAAAAAAAAACACACCTTATTCCGATGGTGAGTACAAAATATCCAATTAGCACAAGTCATGGGAACACCCCTAGGCACTATTCAGATGTGAGCCCCAAGTACCTTGTATCTCTGTGAAAGTCACCATAATAAATATATGTTCTCACACACACAAGCCACTAGTAGAGACCATACACATAAACTCATGGTCCCCCAACATCATAATCATCATTGTTTAGTTATTTTTGTCATCGTCAATCATGCTACATGAAACATGGACCAAAACCTATAGGATCACTAGCATACTGGTACACGTCCTCCCAACAAGATACCCGAGATTCCCTTTTATGATCAATCAAGTTACACATATTATCAAAAAAACATTTCACATAAAAATTACATTCCCAAACCATAAACACACAAGAAGCCCACAAATAATCATCAAATTTCTTTCACAAATCAACAAACCAGTAAATATTTTCGTAAAACAATTTCAATGTGTGTATTGAGGCTTTGCACATAAAACTCATTAAAAACACTCTTTCAATTATAAACACACTTAAAAACCATACCAAACCATATTTGGAAGCCGTAAAAACATTTAATAAAATAATTTCATGGAAAATAAAACAATCCCAATTGTAAAACTTAGTATGTACATATAAAACACTCATTATTCATTTTTTTGGGAAAGGGCAAACGAGCCTTTTAAATTTTCTCAAAACTAACATTTGACAATGTTATTAATTTATATTTTATTATGGAGTTGTATAAAAACCATTTACAGAATCAAACCACATTCATAAATCCCATAAAACCCTTAGGTTACATATTCGAAATGCAACCATTTTCATAAGAATGTGAAACATGCCATTTTCTGAAAACACATGCCAAAACATGTTGTAAAAAAACTCATTTATTTATAAAGCCAAATAGAATTTTAATTACATAAAGGATCTCAAAATAGTTTTTTACATACTATTAATGTATTTTTTATCCAAACAAATCATTTTAAATTGCACTAGACACATAAATGCCAACTGGGCAATTTATTGATCACATGGCATGCACTATAAAAAAACAACTTATGTTAAGCACTTAAATAGGTATAAAACACTATTTTCATTCTATAATGTTATTCAAGATACTGAGACATATTAAAAATACCATAAACCATGTGATAAAGCTCATGGAATAATTTATCAAACTAGAGGAGTTCACATTTATACCAAAACAACTATATTTATAACAAAATAATTAATAAAACATAATTTGCACACAAAACAATCAGAACCAAAGTTTCACTGTATCACATAAAATATAAATAAGGATATAACGGAATTCAAATAATGAAACATAAATTATAAAGTTTTTTTCAAGGGATATCCTACCTCAAATCATTGGTCTAACGGAAACGCACACCCAAAATCACCCGTCGCGGGTTTATAAACCATAAAAATATGGATACCAGACCTAAAAAAATAGAAACCCCCTCCAAAAAAAACTTTATAATAAAACCATTGGTCGATCAATACTAGGGGACAATATAAATCCAAGAAATAATGAAATGAGGGGGGAGAGGAAGGAGAAAAGAGATGGAATCTCACCTTTCACCGAAGAAAACTCTTCGTCTTCCATTATATCTGCAACCCTATAGAGAAGGGAATGGGTTGAAACTTCTTGGAGAGACTCATATGATATGGAAAAATGAGGAACAGATGTTAGGTTTCCAAAACAGTAAGAATTGATTGATTTATGAATGATACAATTTACCTTTCCAATTTTGGACGATTTGACGTATCCTGAGAAGTTTCGCCCCCATCCGTGACACACATGAGATCCAAATAGGGTATGTCAATTATGAGGGTGAGGATAAAGTTATTGGATTCGAGGGGGAGGTGGAATCATAGAAAAATATTAATATAGGAAAATGATATTAATGAAATGAATTATTTTTTTAAACCGGAAATGGGCCCATGGGCTGGCCCAATACCTAAATAAGTTACCTAAATTTACCATGGTTATGAATTTCTATGGGGTAAAAAAGGATAAAGAAGTTTTAATATATTATTATAGGAAAAGTGTGAATTTTAATCAGTGAAAAAGGATGAAAAAAAGAGAGTTATAAATGAAAAAAAATCTGTTTTTAAAACTGGAAATGGGCTCACAGATGGACCAAATCATGAAGTAACCACCCTTTCTTCAAAAACTCCTAAACAAGAAATGTGGATCCCAGATTAGGGTGGTTAGATATATATGAAACATAAAAATGAAAGATTCATCTCAAAAATACCCATGAAAATGTTTGGTAATTTCCAATGGACCGGATCCAAATAAAGACAAAAACGGGTTGACATTTAGTGTTATTTAAATATTCATGGTATGATATTTTTTTCATGGGTTGTATGTTTCATAAGATACCATATCTGTGAGGATATATTTCACCCTATAAATTTTAAAAGACTTAATTATAATATGTATTTTAATTTACACATTTTAATGTTGGGATATGTTATTATTTAGCTTTATTGCATTAAATTTAATGTCCATGTGATGATAGATCCTTTTCCCTCACATTAATGCATTTTATGAATTTTAATGTGAAGCTATTAGGCTGTCGATTTTATATTAGATATCTTCATAAACCAATTTCAAATCTTCGAGTTAAACATCTAATTAATGATTAGTACATGCTCTGAGTATGTGGGAATGAACTAGGATTGTTTTACTCTTAATTTACACTTAATTGATTGTATTCGTATTTTTCACACATTATTAGGTCATTGATTTTTCATTAATCTAAGGATATGATCTTTGTTGGGGACATTATCTAAAATTATATTCCATTTATTCTAATTCGTTGTTATACACCAATTCAAATTTATATGGTCGATATACCACCCTTTAACTATTATATCATGAATCGCCTTATTCACAGGATATTATAATATATGATTAATGTTATTCTGCAAATATTTGCATTCAAGCATCTTTCATTGGGTTTATAACTCGTTAACTAAAATATTTCTTTAAATGATTTAAATGTTTATTCTTATAAATATTTTTTATTATTACCTATGTTTTAAAAATGGTTTTAATATTTATTTATATGTATATGATTCTTTTGAAAATAAAATTTTTTTCAAAAGCATCACTGTTGTATGTGACAAATTGATTAAAAAAAGTCAATATTAAATGTTTTCAATGTTTTTGAAAATGGTTTGAGAATGTAATGCATATGTCAATATCATGAAATGATATATTGTGTTTTCAATGTAGAAATATTATCTTTATTTTATGGTTGTTTTATGTTTTATGAATATTTTATGGTTATTGGGCATTTTTCGTGTATATAGGTTGTTATGAGATAAACGATGGGTGGGTAAGCCTGAGATTGCTCTCCAATGCATTGGGTAACATGACAGAGGTAATCCACAATGTATCTCCTAAGATATTTAGGGAATATACTATTATTGGTATTCCAAATGTAACTCCCTAAATTACTGTGAAAGATAAAATGTATTATTTATATGGATTCCACAAGTTACCTTAATGATTTTTTATTTCTATGTGTTATTAATAAATCCTATGGTTTCATGAGGTATGTAAAATTGATTATGATTTGTATGTATTGATGAACTAATTTTTTCATTCATTATTTTATAACTCTTATTGAGCTTGTTATGCTCATCCCTTATTTTTGAAATATTTTTCTTAGGGTATAAGGAATTTTAAGAGAATGGAAGAACTCAAGAAGATTTATATCATAAAAATAATTATTTTTTTTCTTTTAAGAATATTTAATTAATGTAACAATTGATACTGAGTATAAGTTTCTACATTGTAATTTTTGAGATATAATAGAATAGTTATGTCCTAATTATTTAAAACTCTAAACATGAATTTATACTAAATGTGAATTATAAACATAATTCAATATTACGTTATGTTTAGTGGAAGGTCCTTATAGTTGGTATCTGAGGATTGTTTAGAAAACATTATAGATTAAGAGTTATTATTAGACACATGGTTTTCTCTATGTCTACTCTTAATGTTAAATCCTTGTTTTAACATGTTACTAGATCAAGGAATTCTATATACAAATAGAAGGAGGAGGATATAAAACCACATTCCATTCTCTTCTTGATGACATGATTGCAATAATTATTGAAAATTCATTTTTTGATTATTGTGAAACTTTCTCTACCATACAATCCACTTGAAATATGTTGTTTGAGATATCAAACTCCTCCATTATATCTCGATAGCATCATGGATCATGGGTTGTATTTAATAAAATCCATTTTCCCAATATTCTCAAAATTTTAAGTAAATTAAAAAATTTCAATGCATTTTCCAATATTTCACATTATCACATGATTTTTCAGCAAATATTGATTTTGAGATATATGCTGAAGAAGGAGACCCTTGCACAATCAATTTATATTTTATTTTTAATTATAGTATTTCAAAACGTACTTATGGTATTTTAAAAAGACAATGGATTGAATGTTTCTACTCAAACTTATTCTAACTATTTTATAAAAAGAATGTTTTATTAGATGTTTGTAAATTATATTTTATAAAAAATTATTTTATGAAACTAATTTTTTGTGAACACCCATATAACCCATGTTGTAGATGGTATATTTGGACGAAGGAAGGAAATGATTTTGGAGGATATCTAAATCATTTTCTCATTGCATGGACCTTCTACCTATATGAACAAGATGACAATGAAACCATGAGGAATCCATGATCAAGGTATAATATTCTTTCTTTTAGTAATAGTTATATTTCATTATATATAGGTTAAATAAAAAATTACAATAAATATAGGTATTCATTAATATGATTATGTCTTAATAAGTTGGGATAAAAATAATAGGTATAATAAAAGCTTTGAGGTTAAAATAGTTTACTGTTTTTTTTTGAGTTTTATTAAAAATATAACTCTTATAATGGGTGAAACCTTGTCACATCCGTTAAGGCAATGGAAATAAAACCCATTACTGAAGGGTGACAAGGGCGCATCGCCTACAACTGGACTATCTGATGTCCTGGTTAGTATGATTTTTCTTTTAGATAAATGATATTATGGATCATGAATAGGTTGATTTTGGTAGATTATGTTTTATCAAATCGATATCATTAGTATAAGAAAATTATTTGAAGACTAAGTGATAAAGGATATTTTTGAAGACGTTCTATCTATTAACGAAACACCATATACCTAATGAAAATAGAATACTATTTGAATTAATTTTTTGGAATAGTGTTTGAAATTTTATTTTGGAAGAATCTATGTTTTTTTTTTGTTTTTTTATTTATGGAAATTAATTACATATAATAGAGAATATGTGGTTATGTTAATTACACATTAGTATGAGACATTAAGAGTAGTTGATGATATTTGGAGATAAATGTTACGAATTACTATGAAAGACTATGTGATTAAATCCTTAAATGTAATGGGTTTCTATATAATTTTAGTTTACTATGAATAATTTTATGGAAAATTTTTTATTGGATGGTATTTGTAGAACGTTGTTTATTTTTTGTTGAATTTTGGATATTGTGAATAATATTTCTTTTCTTAAGTATTAACTTCTTTTTGGGATTACCTAATATTTTACAAAACATTTTAGTTTTGTTTAATGTTTAAAGATAGGGAAAATATATAGTTCATATTTTAGGGATTATGTGATTCTATAAAAGTTGATTCTAGAACTTCAGATTTGAAAATGTCATCTAGAATACTCATCATTTAGAGAAAGGATGAGTTTTTGGTAGAAACTTATTAATGAATGAAAATCTACTTAAAAAGTAATTATATTTCCTTATGTCCTTATTCAATATCATAAAATAAATTATCCAATCTTATAAAAAGGAACATAAAAATGTGTTGTCTGTTTACTTTTCCTACTGGGAATCCCAAGGCCGTTTATCCTATCAAAAGTTTGTGAATTTCTAGTTGTTAACTTTCTCTTAAAAATGTTTTCTATTACTCTCCATCACAGCTTGACACTTATTTTCACCTATGTATACATGTTTTAATGGAAACTTTATAATGGGGTATCTATGGTGAACTTTTAACTTATCTTTCATTATTTTATAGTGATAGTTTTGTGGAATCTTTTTTCCAAGTGGTTGTTTTAATGATGTTTCGAAGCCCAATTTTAAAATTGTGTAGAAAAAATTTCAAAATGGGGGGAATGATGTAAACTCATTGGTAAATAAATAATAATATATTTTCATATTTATTTATATTGGTTAATTAAATATTAATTTTACATTAAAGCGGGTTCTTTGTTTTATGGTGTAGACAATAAAGAATAATTGGTTTCTTTGAAATCATACATTGCACACAAAGTTGGGTCATATTGAAAAATATAAATATAATAATATTTTATATGGCATTTTATGCATATTTTTTTTATAGGTGGGAATATACAAATCTAACCATATTATGATTATATATGTTTCTTAAATGTTTTTGAATTGTTCCAATAAATGTTAGAAGTTTAAAATGTTAATGAATCTAATTTAAATCATAAATAATCTAATTTTTATTAAATGGTCGATTTATTTCCTTTTAATAGAGAACCATATTTAATTACAATTTTTTTCACCTTTATAAGTACTGTTTGATAAATTAATATTCTTATTTAGAATTCGGACATCACAATTTTCCTTGGGTAAATTTTTGGTATTTTTCTAATAAAATTCATTTTTTTTAATAGTGAAAAATAATGTATGTTAATTTAAAATTTCCTTTTAATATAATTCATTTATATGGGTATATTATCTTTTTAATTATTTTTAATTTTTAATTAGATTATATTTTTACCATTTAGTCCAATTTCTGTCATTGTATGTAAATTCACTTCGAAGTCGATCATATACAACTGGTAGTCTTTTGATAGTTATTATTTTTATAAAACACGCTTCATTGTTTTGCTAATGATAATTAATTAAGAATTATTTAATGCAACATCTATGTTTTGAAATTGGTAAAATAGACATCATTTTTTGATTCGGAAAGTCACATATATATTTGGCTGAATATTTGGTTGTTTTTTTTGAAAAACATCAATTTTTGATGAATAGTCAAAACCATAAGTAGTAGTTAAAAAACAAACATTTTCATTAAAATGAAATTTTTTTGCTTTAGTGAATTGAATTTAGGATATATAACATACATGGTAGTTTTGATTTTGTAAAATATCGTTCAATAAAATGAAAATAATTTTTGTGAATAGCGACTTTTGACTTTTATTTACCATGATTAAAGGTAAATAAAGTAATTCAAACTAAAAATAATATTATAATATTATTCAATTAACCTAATATATGTTCTACTACTATAAGTTGACAAATTTATGAACATGGGCATCCTTGGGTCTATTTTAAGACCCCATGGTGGCACTTAAGAGTGACAATGACACCTTATATTAATTAATTTAAAACAATGAGAAATATTAAATAAATATATATCTTTTATAAAATCAATTCATACAAGGGGTTATATAAGTTATCTCTTCGACTATAAATATTAATTTTAATGATATAAAATTTCCTACATCATGGATTTTTTTAATAATTTCTAGATATCAAATAAATATATTTATTTATGACATAATAATGATGCAGTGTTAACCTCATTAATAAATGATTTAAATAAATTAGATTATAATTATTAAAACAATAACCAAAACCTTTAAAACTCTCATTAGATTATTTTAAATTCATCAAGAGTCATCTCATATTCTACATGAATACGTTTTGGACATTTAGACACCGAAAATCATTATATAGTAAATTAATTTTTTCAAACATTCATAAAGAGCCCCTCCTCCCCCTTATATAAATCCCTCACCTCTAACCCATTACTCTCAACTCTGAAGACATGTGGCTCATCTGACCTCATCCTAGATAAGCTCTCAAGATCCCTCTTTTCATCCTAGATTCCTTACCTTATGTAGAAGGTATTTTATAAAATTTGTTTTTATTAAACCAGAGGGAGTTTCCCACTTTAGAAGTAATGTCATTTCTTAAGTTGTTTTTTTATTCTCTAAACACATAAAATAATTTTATTAAATTGATTTATAATGACACTAGTATCCTCAATATACTACGTTTTTTATTTGAGAATTATTGAAACTACACTAACACACACATCCATTTAACGGGTAAAGAACATATTATTTCTTTTGACAACGAACTACTACCACACGAAAAAATGATTGCTCAATATTCTTTTAACACCTTATATGGTGTCCATTAATATGGAACTATATTTACATGTGATATATATTATATTTATTTGGTCTCTATAATACTATATCTTTCATTTATATCATATATTTATGGTTTCTATAGTGGGTAAATATGATAATTTCATTTGAGGAAGTGCGATATACCACCCCTTCAATGTGATATGAATATTTCATGCCATGTGTGGAATGTATAGATGATGGAGTCAAATAAATTACATAACATAGATATTATACTAGAATTATAATATACCTATATATTTCTTTTCATTATATTAAAAAAATAAAAATAAATGAATATAGAGTTCATGCGTACGTACGACTTACCGTCTCTAAGAATGGTGAATTTCATTTTATAACTCCTAAATATATGGAATATTATAAATACATATACACAAGATATATATAATATACATGATATCTAAATAATTAATATAATTATAGAGATAATGGAATTCGTACACCATGCACAATTTGTAATTATAACTAGATCATTTTTTACTAATGTTTTGATAATCGACAAAATGTCCGATGTTAAATCAATTAATTACCAAATTGTTATAGAAATGTAATAATTGATATAAATGGAATAATAAAAATGTAAAATGATTGTAATGAAATTATAAATTGAATAATATTTATTATTCAGGAAGAACACAGAATATATGAGTCATGTCGGACACGTGGTATGGGGTTTTGATCTCATTTTTTATTCTCGTGAGTTTCATGAAATATTTGACGCAATTTATTTTTTTGTGGGGTATATACTACCCTTGATTGTATTAATTATGTAATATAAATTAATTCATTGCTATTTAAATCTTCATTGTATGATCCTTCTTTTATGGGGTGTATGTTACATGAGTTTCCAAATCAGTGAGGGAATCATTCACTGTAATAATATTAAAAGAATTCATTTATGTTATTTCTTTTAATTTAAAATTTATTAAATTGGGATATGTTGTTATATATCCTTTTTATTGTAAATTTTGTGTCCATGTGATGATAGAACCATTTCCCTCTCATCAACAGAATTCATGAATTATAAAGCAAAGCCGTTAGGCAGTTGAATTTCTATAAGATAACTTCTTAATCCAATTTCAATTCATTGGGTTAAACTTACACTACATGATTATGTTGGGATATTAATATGATTTGATGACCTCAGATTCATTTACACATTATTTCCTCTTATATGGTGTGTATTAGTACTGGTCACACATGTTTATTTCATTGATTTCTCCTTAATCTATGTATATGATCATTACAAGGGACATTATCTCAACATACATTCCATTGAGACTTACTCATAGTTATATACCAATTCACTTTTATATGGTGTTTATACACCAATTTGAAATATTTTTTTCATGAATCAATTTATACTAATGATATTTTATTCATTTATTAATATTACTCATCAAATATTTGTATTCAAGCGCCTCTAATTTTGTTAGGAACTCTTTAACTAAAATAAAGTTACACATGATTTCATGATTTCTTCTTGTAAATATTTATCATAAATTTCTATGTTTTAAAAATTGTTTTAATGATTCATTAATATGGATGTGAATGTTTTCAAATTAATATTTCATTTAAAAAATCAAATTTGTATGGGAAACATTGATTCAAAAACAATTTTATAATATGTTTTAAATGTTTTTGAAAATGGTTTGATAATGAATTCAATATGTCAATATCATGAATTGATAAATTTTGGTTGCAATGTAAAAGTTTTATATTTCATTTATTCTTGTTTTTTTATGAATTTATTATGGTTATTGGGAATATTTTCACGTATATGGGTGGTTTGGTGATAAACCTAGGGCGAGTGATCCTATGATAGCTCTCTATTGAAATGGGTAACCTAATAGAGTTAAACTTTAATGTTTATCCTATGAGATTTAGGAAATATACTGTGATGGGTATTACAAATATATCTCTCTACATTGTTGTGAAAGAAATAATGAATGTTTGATAAGGATGCCAGTAGTTACAGTTATTATTTATGATTTCTAGGTGTAATTAATATATATTACAATTTCATGATGTATGTTAAAGATCTTATGTTTGGTAAGAATTTATGAACTAATGTTTTAAATCATTATTTTATATCCCTAAAGGATCTTTTTATGCTCATACAGTGTTTTTGAAATATTTTTCACAGAGTATAAGATAAGGTAAGAGAATGGAAGAACTCAAGAAGTTTTATACCAAGAAAAGTATTATTTATTTCGTATAATATTTTTTATTTTATGAAAAAATTAATACTGAGTTGAAGTGTCTACATTGTAATTTTTGAGATGTAACGTAATAGTTATGGCCTAATTCTCATAAACACTAAACCTGAAATGAATCTCAATGTGAATTATTAACATAATTCAATACTATTTAATGTTTAATGCTGGGGCCTTATATTTATTCTCAACATTATTCCCCTAAAGAAGAAATTTTATTTATTTAAATGTTCATGCAATATCTTTGGGTTTATCATCGATTCATTGTAATTTTGTTCTTGTAAAACATGAGAGACTCTTCTCCCTTTTTTGGTCTGATGAAGTCCCCCATATCATAATATTTGAGTTTAGGGAAAATATTCATTAATACATATTTTCATGGAATATTCTTATTCCATGGAATAAATTTACTCATCAGAAATATTATTATTTTACTAATTCCCACTACTATTATGCTTTCTAATCAAAATAATAGACTACCAATGCTACATTATCTACTTCAGAGAAAGAGATAAATGAGAATCTCTTCGAAATATGGTTAGTTCATTTTAAATGATGAGGGGATCAAAATATCCAAAATTTATAGGAGTCTTTTTTTACATAAATTATTTGACCACAACTTCATATTCTTTAGGAGGTGGAGATATTTCCACAATAATAATATTACTATTCATCAGGTGAACAAGTTGTGTGAGAAGTGTCATGATGTTCTATGCTCCAATTCCTAAGAGTTTTTTGTTCTTATAAGATAAACTATCACATTTCATATCATATTTGTTGTAATAATTTATCATATAATATTCAACTATTAACTAAATAACAAAAAATAAAAACAGGGGGCTATAAAAAATAACTAATAATCATATAAAATGGAAACTATGAAAAAATATGGATAATGTTATATCTGAAAATAACATCCAATATTATGTTTCCAAATATATAAATATATGTTATACATAATGATATAAATATCATATAGGTTATTTTAAAAAATTTCTAGTCTAAATCACAAAAACAACTAGACTGACTTCAGATACAAACTATAGAGACCCTATACTTTTATGAATATTGTAACATTTTTTAAATCATTATTATAGATGAAATAAAAATTAATTATTTAATATTCTAATATATTTTCAGGACTATACGAAATTAGGGAACATAAAACCAGAATTAAATATCTTTTCATAATGAGAACCTGACACTATTTGAGCTCCTTCAACTACATAGGATAACATGGGGAAAATATAAACAAAATGGATGAGACTTAATTCCTAGTGAGGGACTAAACTGGAAATTCATAATATACCATGAGTTAGAATGAATATCATGATAACATAATGTGAATGGATCAAGAATAAAATATGAATGAATAAAAAATAGATCATGGAATCATATGATCATTGAAATAAAAGATGTGGAATCATATAACATAACTTAAACATAAATCAATTATAACTTCCAAGAATACATAACATTGTACATAATGTCTCATATTAGATTGGGTTTGCATCCTACTCTCACACACAGAGTATAATGATACTATAACATTATAAATGAGTTATATCTAGCTTCACCCATAATAATAAGTCAATTAATATGTGTTCCAAAAAAATGATATAAAAATTATTGGATAAACATAATAGTGGTCCATGGAATGAAATTTATTTCATAATCAGGTCCCAAGGAATAACTAATTAGTGTTTCATTATTTTATTTATGAAATAAGGGATATAATTTATTATTATATATTAATAATGTAAAAATAACAACTTACTAGGAATAATGAGGTCCAACTGGAATGAAAACATGACAAATAGTGGATGTGTATGACTTGAAATGTGCCAACTAAGAATTTCTTTTGGGATAAAATTGAAGTGTCATTAAAGATGATATTAGAATAATTATTTAAATAAAACAATAAGGTTACTAAATGTGTTTTTAATGAAAAATTTATTGATCATATAAAAATAAATTTGGTTTAAATATTTTTTGGTATTGTTCTTCAAAAGGTTAAAGAAATAGTAAATTTCCCTTTTAATATGGCTTTTTATCATGAGGAAATAAGAAAGTAATCATTTAAAACATGTATTTCCCCATCAATTAAAGATGAAATGAGGTAGGTAAATATGTATGGTATATATGTATTTAATATATGATAACTATACATTAAAATTTTATATTTTAATTGTTTGAAGGAATAATAAATTTTATCCTAAATATAATATAATGGGTCAGATATATCCCTTACCTTTTGTCCAAAAGTATTATTCAGTTATAGTTAATGTACACTATAAAAAATCGATTAATTAATAATTTAATTAATAACCTATTACCAATTTACTTTTTATTTTATTATTTTATTATTTTCCTTTATGGATATTTTTTTTTTGAAAAAATGTCTATTTTCATCGTTCTAAGAATGATTTTTATGGTTTCATGGTTGGTTAAATTTGGTATATTTATTCTTGTTCTTGTAAAAATTTAATAATACTATTGATGTGAAATTATATGGTATTAAAGAAAATTATAATTTTAAATGATCTTCTATATCATTATTTTTGTAAAATAATGTTATTCATTTGATGAAATGTTATTGACAAATATTCAGTTAATTTTTTCGGGTTTTCACGGACATCATGAACTAGTATCATTTTATTTAAAATAATTAATATTTTTTTCTATAATTTCAAATCAATGAAAATATAAATTATAAAATTATAAATAACCATAATTATGGTTTTATGACCATCATTGAAGGTAGTAATGAAAATCTAATTCTCCCCATCCCTGAAGGTGGTGAATCGATATATTAAAAACAATGTTTTTTTACAAAAATGAGGATATGATTAATTTGATGAAGGATAATCTAGTAAAAAAATTATAGTTCATAGATGATAACAATGTTACTATGTGAATTTGTATACGGGGTCTAAGAATGTGGAATAATTAACAAACATTCTAAAAGATAATGATGGGGGATTTTTCCATTACAATGTTGTCTCATTAAGACTCTCATCTTGAATTATAATTTAATTTCTGGTGAGACCAACAACACTAAGACATTGTGAATAGGATTTCTAATGGTATTTGGTTGAATATTGGGGAGACAAGATTCTTATAATGTCTGAGTAGAAAGGGTATTAATTAAATGGGGGAGTAGGGAATTTTTTATTTTTATTTTCAATAATTTATTAATTTGGCTTAAGCCTATCAATAGTATTGATTACTGTGACTATATATACTACCTAGTGCATGTGTATTTGAACTAATGGTTGTTTAACTCATTCAATAACAAAAAAGTCATCTATTTTTATATGTACTTTCAATACTATAAATTATCATATTTAACTATCAACAAAAATATAACTATTGGGGAAAAATTAAATCAATTCACCATTACCATTTTTTAACATTTTATATTTAAACATTATAATCCATATAATGAATATAATATTATAATTTTGAGGAAATAAAATTTTTAAATAAAATCATCATATATTCCAAAAATACATATTTTAATTTAATAATACCATTTCTGATACATTGAAATATTATTAATTGTATCATATAAAATAATATTTCATAAAAAAAATTAATTTAAAAATATATTACATGTAAATAAAATTTATTTTAAATAATAAAATCACTAAATAATGTTTTATTAAAAAATTATTGTTATATTAAAATACAAAATTTTAATTTTCATTTTTAAAGAATTTATTTATATGTTACATGATAGAGATATATTATATATTCATTTTATTAGAAACATGAATAATTTTTTAAATTTTCAGGTGTTATATTACTATTGAAATATCCATTTTACTATACCAAAGCATTGATTATAAATCAAATAATCAGGTTATAATTCCAATGGTAAAATTTCTATAATAATAGAAAGATTTATAATGATCATATGGATTTCCTACATCCTATAAATAACTAAAATTCAATTCATTATTATTTCACTTATAACTTATTTTAATATTTATATATACATTCATCTTCAAAAGGAATATTTTATTATTAGACATATGTTTCATTTCTAAAATTTTCATCATGATTGTCATCATTATAGTGGATAGAAAATTCCAAATTTTAATATTATTATTCTCTTATTTTATATTTGTTTTCCCTCTATAATATTATGAATTTATATATAGTTATTTCTTGATTAACGTATCAATGTTAATTTATAAGAATAAATGTTTTCTTGAATTGTCTTTGTGATTTCTATGCTTTATAATAAATGAAATAATTATAATAAGGTAAATTCAATTGATAAATTTTGAGTTGTTACTTACATATGAGAGATACGTGGATCAAATAGTGAACCTGATAGAGGTTTAGTAGTAGATTCAAGATATAATAAATAGTTATGATATGATCATTAATGTATTTGTTACATATATACCTAGGTCATAGTTGACACTTAATCCTTCAGTAAAGAAATATTTTCAAACACCTTCTCAAAAAATTAAAATTCCAAATCTCATTAAATAAAATAATCCTATCAAAATTTTCAACAATTTTAATACATGTTACAAAATTTATATCAAATTATCTTCAATTTCGTCATATATATTTGTCCTTAATAACTAAATTTTTTTCATCATCATTCCAATATGTGGGGATTAAAAACATTTGTCTAAAATCGGCTTCATAATAAGACATCTGAATTCTCAAGTGACTGCTATTATTGTAAGGAAAATAAAATTTAAGAATATTTGGACACAAAAAACATTTGAAATCCATAGAAAAAGATTGTGGAATATCATATAAGGTTTGAATTTTTTTCTCAGACAAACCATCTATCCTAGGATGATATGTAGTGTTTGTGATATAATTTATATCAATTTCTAACTGAAGTCTTCACCGGTACATTGTGGTAAACCAATTATATCGATCAGACACCATGGAATGTGGTTGTCTATGAAACCCTACAACCTTCTTAAAATATATTTATTCAATCCGATCATGTGAAAAGTCTTATCTAATAGAGATGAATTGTTCTCACTTTATTGAGTGATCGACTACAAATTATATACCATTATTCCATTTTGAAATTTATTTGGAGTCTAATTAAAAAATAAATAGTGATTTTCCCATTTCAATATCTATATGTGTATTTTATGTAACATTAAAATAAAAATTCAACTCCCATATTTAAAATGATATCCTATTAAGAAGCGACAAAAAAATTTTGTGACATGTCCCTTCATTCAATCCCACCATAAATACTATTTCAAATCATTATACATTTTCTTATGTCAGCGATGAATAATGAATTATAAATTATAAAATTCCAATAAATCTACATATGAAAATAAATTATTGATGAATCACAAATATGATTCTTGATCTTTATCATTCAATCATGTCCTTTTTAATATAAATGAAATTTTGAATCTTCATTTAAACACATCATCATTAATATTATCTTCTATAGTCATTACTATAAGGCCCCAGCCTTAAACCTTACTTAAACTTGAGTTATTACAAGATTACACATTGAGGATCTTTTCAGGTTTAGAGTTTTAGAGAATTAGATCATAAAACATGCATTACATTCCACATATAAACAAAGTGGTTACATAAAGATAGTATTCTTCATTCCCATCAATGGAAACACATTTGAAATAAAACATGGATTATTTCTTGACACTTCCTTGACACTATCATCATATCAGGTACCTTTCCCTTGACCTGTGAAAAACATTTCAAAAAAACTTGGGATGAGCATAAAAAGCTCAGTATGGGTTATAAAAACATGGAAAGGAAACATGAGTTCATATATATATAAGAATGAAATCATACTTTACCCATAAAACATAATCACTTTAACATTACTCATAAAATCATGAATAAATCATAGAAATCATAAGACATAAAGGTAACTTGAGGCATTCATAACATTCTAGAGTAGGGAGTAACCCTCTTGGTTACGTTTGGAATACCCATCACAGTATATTCCCTAAAATATCTTCGGAGAAACCTTAACGTTTCACTCCTTCGCGTTACCCAATGCATTGGAGAGCTATATCGGGCTCACCCGCCCTTAGATTATCACGGAATCACCTGTCTTCATAATAATGCCCAAGAACCATAACATAATCGTATCACATAAAACATGCATAAAGGAAACATAACATTTCCACATTTCAATCACAAGATATCAATACAACACAAAAAACATTGTGAAAACCATGTTCAATACCAAAATAAGAGAAAAGTAAAACATGGTATTTATTTTTCTTTTAAAAAGAAGGTATGGCTTGTAGAGAAAGCCGAAACTCAAATAACGGCCACGACGGCGGAGAAATCTTTGTCGCCGTATACGTACGACAAAAACATTCCCTTTGTCATTTAGTAAACGCTTCATATAAAAAATATTCCTTTTGAATAAACTTAAAAGTCAAAGGGGATTATACACCGTATAAAAAAAGTTGTGTATAAAATAAAATATGCATCAATGAAAGGAGATTGGGACGAAGTCCCATACCTCGTATCCGACTTGACCCAACCATTCTTTAATCTCCTGAATAATAAACTTCAGTTAATCTCTACTTGATTATGAACCCTTTTCAAGTTCATTATTCCTTTTATACCATGTTATGAACATCATTTAATCATTTAAGTTAATAATGTTCATTTTGTCGGTATTTGGATCTTAAGTCAAAAATTGACTTCTTACACTTACATGTTGTTAATTTGGTCAATGTTTCGTTATATCCAGAATGATATTAATTATTTGGATAACATATATATCATATATATTCAGCATATACATGTATTTATAATATTAACTCACATTTAGAGGTAAGAAATGAAATGCACCGTTCATGGAGATGGTAAGCCGTACGTACGCATGAACGCTACTTCCATTTCAATTTCGTATTTTCTGGAATGGAATCATAATTATATAAGAGTATATTATAATTCCAGTATAATAACATATATAATATCATTAACTTTATCCTTTACACATCACACATATGGTATTAACGAATCAAATCACTTTTAGGGGCGGTAGTCCGCACTTCCTAAAATGAAGATATCGTTTTTACACATAATGGAAACCATAAAGTTATGCCAAAAATGAAAAAAAACAGAAGCTTTAGGAAAACATAAACATATTATATATCATATATAAAAATAGTTACATCATAATGGCCACCTTTGAAGGAGTTAAATGAGTATTGAACAATCATCGTTTCAGGAGGCAGAATTTCTCCATCCACGGAAACCGTATGTTCTTTAACCATTCGATGTAGTTTTGTGAGAGTGTAGCTCAAATAAATCTTATAAAAACATCCTAGTATATTTAAGATACTTGTGTTGTTACAAAAGAAGTAAATAAAAATAGTTTAGTGGGTCGGAGAAACAAAATAAAACAAATGAACATGAGAGAATGAATTACCTTTAAAAGTGTACCTCCTTTTGATTTGATCCTAAAGGCTTCCTTTGAAAGGATTATGCCTAAAGGGAATCCTCTAGGATAAGGAGAGGTATGTGTAGAGTGTAAATGGTCAGGGGTTGGCCGAGCCAAAGGCTTGAGGAGTGTGTGAAATGAGGTAGAGGTGGGGGCCTTTTATAAGAGGAGAGGAGGGGCACTTTTGGAAAGTAAAGAAATATTACTTTATTTGAAAATGTGTTTCGGTTTTAAAAGGTCCCACATTGATATACATAGTGTATAAGGTGATAAGGGTTATAAATCAACCCATCCAATAAGTTTTGGACATGTTTAGTTCATATATTTTACATTATCTTTCCATTTTATTTAAATCGTAAAATAATGATGTCATCACTGTATCATTATTATGTCATATATAATTTAATTTATTTAATGTCTAAAAATTATAAAAAAAATACTATGATGTAGGAAATCCTTTTCTCTTTCCAATGACTATTTATAATAAAAAATCTGATCTTTATAACCCCACGTAAAAATTGTTTTCGTAAATCATATTATGTTTGTGTCATTTTTACTTTTACATTAAATAAAAAGTAATTTATGCCATTTCCCAACCAAAGTGGATACATGGGTTCCCCAAGTTTACCCATGGTTTGTCTTGGTCGGCCATGACACAAACAATGAGGGTAGAACATGTGTCAACCTCATCTTATTTTATTAAGGCATTATTTTTACCTTAAACTACACTAATTACCACTAATCGCGATTAAGAACTTAATAAGTTACTATTCACCAAAAAAATATTATAATCTCATTGAACCACATTTTACTTCTTAATGACAACCATGTATGTCAGATTTGTGAAATTCAAAACACAATTATGGCAAAATTTCATTTAACCAGAAAATCAGTTTATATGAGTACCACTTTGTGGTTTCACTATTCATCAAAAAATAGAAGTTTTTCAGAAAATTACAAACAATTCACCCTATGATATATTTGATATTAAGAATTCAAAAATGAAGTCTATTTTACAAAATTCAAAACATATAAGTCACATTAATTAATTTAATAATTAATTCCCGCTGTCAGAGCAAATAGCGTGTTTTTATGAAACAATAAGTATCAAAAGATTGAAACTAGTTTGAGTCCAATTTCAAAGTAAAATTGATTCCAATGACCACCATTGGATTAAATGGTAAAAATATATTAATATTACACATTAAGACCAATTCAAAAGATAATCTAATCATATAAATAAATTAGATTAAGAAGCAGTTTTGATGTAAAATGCAGTATTTTTCACTATTCATTAAAAAAATGAACATTGTCAGAAAAACACCAAAAATTCACACAATGTAAATATTTATGTCCAATCATAAAGAATAAGATTATTTTGACAAAAATAGTTTATAAAATTTCCAAAATATATATTTAAAAAGGGTTTTCCATCATAAGGCAGTAAAACAATCTTTTAAGAATATTAGTGTATTTCATGCTTAAGATTGGATTTATTTTCATTTTAAGCCTCTAAAACACTATCTTAATCATTAATAGACATAGATAAAAATATCTATTATTCATTACTTACTTGGGATGTTACATCCTTCACCCCTTTAGAAAATTGTGTCCCCACAATTTATTTACTTATCGAATAAATGGAGGTACTTATCCCTCATTGCATTTTCAGATTCCCATGTTGCCTCTTCAATCATTTGGTTTATCCACAAAACCTTTACCTGGTGAATCACCTTATTCCATAACACTTGCTCCCTATGGTCAAGAATCTGGACCGGTTGTTCCTCATAAGATAGGTTCTCTTCCAGTTTAACTACCTCTGGACTCAAAACATGAGATGGATCTGGCATATATTTCTCAACATCGAAACGTGAAAAACATTGTGTACCTGAGATAAACTCGGAGGTAAAGCCACTCGGTATGCAACTGATCCAACTTTATCCAGAATTTCGTATGGTCCAACGAACCATGGACTCAACATTTCATTCTTACCAAATCTCATCATGCTTTTCCAAGAAGAAACCTTGAGAAAAACATGATCACCTACCTCGAAAGATAGATCCTTCCTCAAGTTATCCGCATAACTCTTCTGCCTACTCTGAGCTGTTCTCATCTGTTTCTAAATCAGCTGAACTTTTTCTGCCATCTCTTTTACCAATTCTGGTCCCATCAACTTCCTTTCACCCACTTCATCCCAGAAAGCTGGAGTTCGACACCGCTTCCCATATAATGCCTGAAATGGTGCCATCTGTATACTGGAATGAAAACTGTTATTATATAAAAATTCAACCAAAGAAATATGTTGGTCCCAACTTCCCTGATAATCCATAGAACAAGCTCATAGCATATCCTCCAATGTCTGAATTGTTCGTTCTGACTGCCCATCTGATTGAGGATGAAAAGCTGTACTAAAATTTAATTCAGTACCCAACAACTTTTGAAGGCCTTTCCAAAAGTTAGAAGTAAACCTGGGATCACGATCCAATACAATGGAGAGAGGAACTCCATGAAACCTGACTATCTCCTTAAGATACAAACGATAATGTTGATCTAGAGAGAAAGTATCTCTTATCGCAAGTAAATGAGCAGATTTGGTCAAGCGATCAACAATAACCCAGATTGCATTATTACCTTGAGATGTCTTCGGTAATCCCACAACAAAGTCCATGGATATATTCTCCCATTTCCACTCTGGCATGGGTAAAGGGTGAAGTATCCCTTTTGGTAACTGCCGCTATGCTTTAAATTATTGAAATGTCAAACACTTAATAGTAAAATCAGTAATGTCTCTTTTCATTCCATCCCACCAGTAATACTCCCGCAGATCTCTATACATCTTAGTACTGCCCGGATGAACTGAAAACGGAGAACTATGAGCTTCACATAACAACTCTCTCTTCAACTGTGAATCACAAGGCACACAAAATCTCTTCCCAAATCTCAATACACAATCATTATCAATGTTGAATTCAGGAAACATACCTTTCTGAACCAGCTCTACATTTTTCTGCAACTCACTGTCTTGCTTCTATGCTTTATTGATTCTATCTGATAGAGATGATCTCACTGATACCTGAAACAAAACAGAAGGACTTCCTGCACCAACAACTTCTATGCCAATGTTCATCAAATCCTTAACCAAAGGATCACGTTCCAAATGCAACATTGCTAATGAAGCATTACTTTTTCGACTCAAAGCATCAACCACTTTATTTGCTTTTCCCGGATGGTAATGAATTGTACAATCATAATCCTTGATTAATTCTATCCATCTCCTCTGTCTCATGTTTAACTCTTTCTGGGTGAATATATACTTTAAACTTTTGTGATCGGTGTATATTTCACACTTTACTCCATTCAAATGATGCCTCCAAATTTTTAAAGCAAAAACAACAGCAGCTAATTCCAAATCATGTGTAGGGTAATTTACCTCATGAGTTTTCATCTGTCGTGAAGCATAAGCAATTACCTGATCATTCTGCATTAGGACACAACCAATTCCTTTCAATTAAGCACCACTGTATATAACAAACTCACCATTCCTGGAAGGTAGTGCCAAAACTGGAGCATTCACCAATCTTATTTTCAATTCCTGAAAACAATCATCACATTCTTTTGTCTAGATAAACCTAACACCCTTCCGAGTTAGCTTAGTCATTGGACTAGATAACCGTGAAAAATTTCTAACAAACCTTCGGTAATAGCCCGCCAAACCAAGGAAGCTACGAATCTTGGTTACATTTGTGGGTTTAGGCCATTCTTCCACAACTTTTGTTTTTGCAGGATAAACAGTTATTCCATCTTTAGAAACAATGTGACCAAGGAATGAAATTTGTTGCAACCAAAACTCACACTTGCTGAATTTACCATACCATTTCTTTTCTTTTACGGTTTGAAAGATAACCCTTAAATGTCTTTCATGCTCCTCTTTACTTTTAGAAAACACCAAAATATCATCAATGAAAACCACCACAAACTTATCCAAGAACTCATGGAAAATTCTATTCATTAAATCCATGAATACAGCAGGTGCATTGGTTAGCCCAAAAGGCATTACTACAAATTCATAATGGCCATATCTCGTACGGAATGCGGTCTTCGGAATATCTGCCTCCTTTACCTTCAGCTGAAGGTACCCCGATCTCAGGTCAATCTTTGAAAAAAACTGAGCTCCCTGGAGCTGATCAAACAAATCATCGATATAAGGCGAAGGATATTTGTTCTTAACAGTGATATTATTCAAGGATCTATAATCAATGAAAAGTCTCATAGAACCATCTCTCTTTTTAACAAATAAAACAGGAGCACCCCATGGTGATGTGCTAGGTCTGATGAAACCTTTCTCTAATAAATCTTGCAATTTCTCCTTCAACTCTAAAAGTTCAATTTGTGCCATTCGATAAGGGGGTTTTGATATTGTCTTAGCATCAGGAACTAAGTCAACAGTAAACTAAACTTCCCGATCTGGTATTAATCCAGGCAACTCATCAGGAAAAACATCAGGATACTCATTTACCACTGGCACATCATTAATCTAAACAGTTCATTTATTTTCAACGATGTGTGAAAGGTAACATTCATTTCCATCTTTTACAAGTATCTCGGCCTCTTGATATGTTATCAAAAGTAAGGGTTCATTCTTGTAAACAAACTGATAGTCTTTCTGAAAGGAAACTTCTTTAGATCTACAGTCAATCTTAGCATGTTAAATAGAGATCCAATCCATACCTAGGATAACATCATACTCTACTAGAGGTAGAACAATAAGGTTTGCAAGTAGGTTCTTTCCACAGATAAGGATAGGAAGATTCTTATAAATTCTTTTTGCCTCATCATTTCCCCCAGGTGTTTTTACCCAAAGTTCAGGAGTCATTTCTTGAGATGGTATTCCCATTTTACTAGAAAAGGTTTCAGAGATGAATGAATGTGTAGACCCCGAATCAAACAACACACTGGCATAATCTGAAAAAACAAACAAAGTACCTGATACAACTTCATTTGATGGCCCGACATCTGCTGAAGTAGTTGCAAAGGATTTCACCACCCCTTTCTTCTTGTAGTCTAACTGCTTCCCATCACTCAAGCTCTTTGTCAGACACTCGTTTGCATAGTGACCCATCTCATTGCACTTATAACATTTCACTAACTGTAAATAAAATTTGTTCTTACCTTCACCTTGATCCTTTTCAGTGCAACGAAGAGCCTTATTTCCCATCTTACCACATCGGTAGCACTTTCCAGAATTCAGAAGACATTCCCTAGCAAGACTTTTTCCACATTTATCACAAACTGGAAACTTAGTTTTCTTACCATCAGACTTTTTTGAAAAATTCTTACCTTTCTCCTACCACCTCAATCTCTTCTTCTGTTGGTTGTTATAGAACACTTGGTCATCGGCAAACTCCATTTCCACCTTCTCAGCACATCGAACAAGCTTTTCATAACTTTTAAACTCACGACAAGCTAATGCCCTTCGATATTTTGTCTTTAATCCTGAGTAAAAACGACTGATTTTACTATCAAGTTCTCGGATAAAATTTGGAGCATACCTTGCCAATCGATTGAACCTTTCTTCATAGGCATCCACTGAGTCTTCCTCTTGCCTCAATTCCAAGAATTGTTTTTCCATCCTAAGTCGAACAACCTTAGGAAAATACTTCTCAAGAAACACACCTTTGAATTCATCCCAGTCAAGAGCATCAATCTCATCGGCATCCCTGATATTTTTATCCATAGACCACCACTGATCTGCTTCACCCTCCAAACGGTAAATAACAAGACTAACCTTTTGATTGTATGAACACCCCATGACATGAAAAATCTTCTCCAGTTCTTTAATCCACCCTTCAGCTAGCTCAGGGTCATATGATCCTCTGAATGATGGTGGATGTTGCCTCATGAAATGTTCCACCACTGACATATTCCTCTGCGGTTGATCTGGCTGATCTCGTTCATGGATACCACCACCATTTATCGCTTGAGTCAACTGCGCCATTACTGCAACAAACTGTTCACTTCCAATTCCGACCATTTCTGGATACTGATTTGGAAGGTTATTTCCTTCTGTATTCCTTCCTAGCACTTCTTCCATGTTTCCTCTGCGGAAAACCATTCTGAACAAACGTGTCATAGATGAAGCAACATGGTAATCTTCAAATGCTATATCATTTCAAATTTTTTTTGGATAATCATTTAATAGAATTCTAACTCCTAAAGTTATCTAAACCGACCTCTGATACCAACTATAAGTTCCCAGCCTTAAACCTTACTTAATCTTGAGTTATTACAAGATTACACATTGAGGATCTTTTCAGGTTTAGAGTTTTAGAGAATTAGATCATAAAACTTGCATTACATTCCACATATAAACAAAGTGGTTACATAAAGATAGTATTCTTCATTCCCATCAATAGAAACACATTTGAAATAAAACATGGATTATTTCTTGACACTTCCTTGACACTATCATCATATCATGTACCTTTCCCTTGACCTATGAAAAACATTTCAAAAAAACTTGGGATGAGCATAAAAAGCTAAGTATGGGTTATAAAAACATGGAAAGGAAACATGAGTTCATATATATATTAGAATGAAATCATACTTTACACATAAAACATAGTCACATTAACATACCTCATAAAATCATGAATAAATCAAAGAAATCATAAGACATAAAGGTAACTTGAGGCATTCATAACATTCTTACGTAGGGAGTAACCCTCTTGGTTACATTTGGAATACCCATCACAGTATATTCCCTAAAATCTCTTCGGAGAAACCTTAACGTTTCACTCCTTCGCGTTACCCAATGCATTGGAGAGCTATATCGGGCTCACCCGCCCTTAGTTTACCACGGAACCACCTGTCTTCATAATAATGCCCAAGAAGCATAACATAATTGTATCACATAAAACAAGCATAAAGGAAACATAACATTTCCACATTTCAATCACAAGATATAAATACAACACAAAAAACATTGTGAAAACCATTTTCAATACCAAAATAAGAGAAAAGTAAAACATGGTATTTATTTTTCTTTTAAAAAGAAGGTATGGTTTGTAGAGGAAGCCAAAACTCAAATAACAGTCACGATGGCGGAGAAGTCGTTGTCGCCGAATACGTAAGACAAAAACATTCCCTTTTGTCATTTAGTAAACAATTCGTTTAAGAAAGATTCCTTTTGAATAAAAGTAAATGTCAAAGGGGTTTATACACCGTATAAAAGAAAGTTGTGTATAAAATAAAATATGCCTCAATGAAAGGAGATTGAGACGAAGTCCCATACCTCGTATCCGACTTGACCCCGCCGTTCTTTAATCTCCTGAATAATAAACTTGAGTTAATATCTACTTGATTATGAACCTTTTTTAAGTTAATTATTCCTTTTATACCATGTTATGAACATCATGTAATCATTTAAGTTAATAATGTTCATTTTGTCGGTATTTGGTTCTTAAGTCAAAAATAGACTTCTTGCACTTACATGTTGCTAATTTGGTCAAAGGTTCATTATATTCAGAATGATATTAATTATTTGGATAACATATATATCATATATATTCTTCATATACATGTATTTATAATATTACATCACATTTAGAGGTAAGAAATGAAATGCACCGTTCATGGAGACGGTAAGCCGTACGTACGCATGAACGCTACTTCCATTTCTATTTCGTATTTTCTGGAATGGAATCATAATTATATAAGAGTATATTATAATTCTAGTATAATAACATATATAATATCATTATCTTTATCCTTTACACATCCCACATATGGTATTAACGAATCAAATCACTTTCAGGGGACGGTAGTACGCACTTCCTAAAATGAAGATATCGTGTTTACCCATAATGGAAACCATAATGGTATGCCCAAAATGAAAAAAACAGATGCTTCAAGAAATCATAAACATATTACATATCATATATAAAAATAGTGACATCCTAATGGCCACCTTTTAAGGTGTTAAATGAGTATTGAACAATCATCATTTCGGGAGGCAGAATTTCACCATCCACGGAAACCGTATGTTCTTTAACCATTTGATGTAGTTGTGTGAGAGTGTAACTCAAATAAATCTTATAAAAACATCCTAGTATATTGAATATACATGTGTTGTTACAAAAGAAGTAAATAAAAAGAGTTTAGGGGGTTGGAGAAACAAAATAAAACAAATGAACATGAGAGAATAAATTACCTTTAAAAGTGTTACTTTTTTTATTTGAGCTTAAAGGATTCCTTTGAAAGGATTCTGCCCAAAGGGAATCCTCTACGATGAGGAGAGGGATGTGGAGAGAGTAAATGGGCAGGGGTTGGACGAGCCAAAGGCTTGAGGAGTGTGTGAAATGAGGTAGAGGTGGGGGCCTCTTATAAGAGGAGAGGAGAGGCACTTTTGGAAAGTAAAGAAATATTACTTTATTTGAAAATGTTTTTCGGTTTTAAAAGCTTCCACATTGATATAATTCATGGATAAGGTGATAAGGGTTTGAAATCAACCCATCCAATAAGTTTTGGACATGTGTAGTTCATAGATTTTCCATTATCTTTCCATTTTATTTAAATCGTCAAATAATGATGTCATCGCTGCATCATTATTATGTCATATATAATTTAATTTATTTAATGTCTAAAAATTAAAAGAAAAATACTATGATGTAGGAAATATGTTTAGATTTCCATTGACTATTTATAATCAAAAATCTGATCTTGATAACCCCATGTAAAAATTGTTTTCGTAAAACATATTATGTTTGTGTCATTTTTACTTTTACATTAAATAAAAAGCAATTTATGTCATTTCCCAACCAAAGTGGATACATGGGGTCCGCAAGTTGACCCATGGCTTGTCTTGGTCGGCCATGACAAAACCAATTAGGGTAGGACATGTATCAAGCTCATCTTATTTTATTAAAGCATTATTTTTACCTTAAACTACACTAATTAGCACTAATCACGATTAAGAACTTAATATGTTACTATTCACCAAAAAATTATTATAATCTCATTGAACCACATTTTACTTCTTAATGACAACCATGTATGTCGGATTTTTGAAATTCAAAACACAATGATGTCAAAATTTCATTTAAACGGAAAATCAGTTTATATGAGTACCACTTAGGGGTTTCACTATTCATCAAAAATTGAAGTTTTTCAGAAAATTACCAAAAATTCACCCTAAGCTATATTTGATATTATGAATTAAAAAATGAAGACTAGTTTCCAAAATTAAAAACATATAAGTCACAATAATTAATTTAATAATTAATTCCTGCTGTCAGAGAAAATAGCGTGTTTTTATGAAACAATAAGTATCAAAAGATTGACACTAGTTTGAGTCCAATTTCAAAGTGAAATTGATTCCAATGAACACCATTGGATTAAATGGTAAAAATATATTCATATTACACATTAAGACCAATTCAAAAGATAATATAATAATATAAATATATTAGATTAAGAAGCAGTTTTGATGTAAAATGCAGTATTTTTCACTATTCATTAAAAAAATGAACATTGTCAGAAAAATACCAAAAATTCACACAAATTAAATTTTGATGTCCCAATCATAAAGAATAAGTTTATTTTGAAAAACATAGTTTATAAAATTGTCAAACTATGGATTTAAAAAGGGTTTTCCATCATAAGGCAGTAAAACAATCTTTTAAGAATATTAGTGTATTCCATGCTTATGATTGAATTTATTTTCATTTTAAGCCTCTAAAACACTATTTTAATCATTAATAGACATAGATAAAAATTTCTATTATTCATTACTTACTTGGTATGTTTCAATTACAGGAGAAGATGGTTGAACATTCTATTGAGAAATATATAATTTATACCCTTCCATCTAAATTTCTAACATTATCCTTTTTAAATGCGGTAATATTAGGTCTATTTTGATTCTCGTCATGGATAATGTAGAACGATCTTTCTGAATCACATCATCAGTAACCATGATTGGTGTCCAATCATGTATATGTATATAGATGTCATAATATTTAATCAGTACTAACCATATTCTTAATTACATATTCAATTAATTCTGTTTTAATATGTACTTAATTTTGTTATTGGTTTATATATCATGCATTTCACAATAAATATAAATACACAATATCTTAATGGATAAATGTACCATCGCTAACTCCTAAAATTTGGTTTTTAATGATTATTATGAACCGTCAATTTTCATGAGGCATAAATCTATAAACATTTCATTCTTTTCAATGACACAATATAGTACATTTTGAATTCATCAATATGTATTTCAAAACCTTTACAATTATAAGAAATTTTAGCATAGTTGTGATAACAAATATTCTGTTCAAATCCATCTTATTTTCCTCAGACTCATCGACCGAATGGAATTCCACACCTTCTGGTGAATCATGGGGAGTTTACTACGTAGTCATGATAAATTATAAAAAAATAAATTATACCCATATATACTAATAAAAACTATTTTCCTATATAACAATGGTCTATCTTGGCCAACACTAATTACTCTTTTACTTTTATTGATCTATTGATAAACCATCTTCTGTGATTTTATAACCAATAACCAATACATTTTGAATAAAAAATCACAACATTTTAAATATTTCAAATATTTTATCATTCATTAATGTATTTAGAACAATTATCAAGTTAATATCATTTAGTTCCATTCTATTTGATTATATAATACTGTCAAATGTTAGGACAACCACAATCTAATCAATTTAATCACTAAAGACTCAATCCATTATATCCATGGAGATATTTGCTGGAATTAGTAAGGTCGAATGGAATCAATATATATTTTTAGTATCTATACCTGGTATGGACTCTTTTCATGTGTATATCCTCCATATTGACCCTCAATTTATAATATATATAGAGAATGTTTGTCATGAAAATATATAGATCTCAACATATTTCATCAAATTGTTCATTAATATAGGGTATTGGATATTTTTTCTTGATTATGATATTGTTTATCTCCTAATACTCAATTAATATTTTCATCATTTCATCCTTCATTTTTAAAAAATTTAATCGTTTCATCCTATAGTGAGACCCTTGACCTAAAGAATCACATGTCATGGTTCTCCAATATTTTCAGTTTACATTCCAATAACGCAATTAGGGGTATTATATACAGTGTCATTAAAATTGTGATGGAATTGTGTAAGTGTCATATTGAAAACTCAACTTCTCAATTTTGTGGATGGATAGAAACCTCTTCTTGAAAGACACAAAAGTAGTACAAAATAATAGTTGTACAATCATTATTGAGTTTCTCTAAAAGATGTTTAAATAAACACCCCTATTTAATATTAATTAAATCCCATACAATGTTTTTGATTTCTATTTGTTGTTTATATATATTTCATCCCTGATAGATGATCATTATTTGGTTCAAAATATCATATTTGACATCCCTTCCATGAGAATTGATTTGGGATTTTGTATAGAAATCTAATCCATCCCTATGATAACCTATAATTGAACAAAAATTAGAATAAAATGATTTAATGAAATAACATCCTCACTGTCTTCAACCAAATATTAATCTTGTACATGATAAGAGATCATTGTTACATTATGTTCTTTCACTAATAATTCTAGGTCTAATAATTTAATTGACATATTGATACCGTTAAAATATTTAACAGATATGAAATAATGTGTCGATCCCAAGCCAAATAAGAATTGAGTAATTAAATATTATATGATATGTGTCTATTTCATCGGGTTGTTATTTATCCCTTCATTAAAAATAGTGATTATATGATATTGGCAAAATCTATCACTATTAGTGGTAGCTGATGTCCATCATCACAATTGAACGAAATTCTATTTCATAGGTTAAAAATTGACCAAACACATTTCATTGAAAGAATTGATAGTTACCATAAAATATTACACATATTATTACATTATTGGAATCGTATCAGTTCATTAAATATAAAAAATAAATTTAAAATTATAGTTGTGACATAATAATATTTATTAGTAAGATTTTTTCTAGAATGAATGTTTGTTTTATCATATTATATAATATTAAACAAAATAAATAAATAATCAAAGACAAAATTTTAATTATAATGGTAGTAACATTAATCCTTAATGAAACCCACTAAAATTTGAAATAATACAAATGGGTAAAAAATATAAAATAAAAAAGATAAAATGGAAAAATATGGATCACCCCAATCTACTAGATTCATCGCACCCACTGCCAACACTATAGAATATAAAAAATATTTATAAATATAGAAATATTATAAAAAATAAAAATATAGAACATTGATATTATATGAAAAAAAATGACTGAATAAATTTTGATTTATTTATAGATGTAATGTGATCGTTGGAATAGTGGCACGAATTTTATGAAGAATAAATTGACTATTGGAATAATAATTTTACCTAAAAATTATAAATTTTTAACAAAGTAATATTAATCAATATTAATTTATTTATATAAAAAATTAATAATTATAATCATGAATAAAAAATCTCAAATAAATTATAAACATTTTTTAAATAAATAGTATTTTAATGTATTTTCTATAAGATTTTTTTTTAAAAAAAATTAATTTATTATTTAATAATATTATTTTTATAAAATTAATATTATATTTAAAATATACACATATAAGTAATTATAGATTTATTTCTGGTTTATTATTTTAATTAAATAAATTTTCATGTGAAAAGTACAAATACAGTTTATTAAAATACTTAGGTATCTCAAATTTCAGTATTTATGATGTAGTAATTATATAATACATTAATGAACAACAATTTCTTCCAAGTTATCATTATTATTATAAATGTTTCATTATGATAAAATAAACCAAATTTTTAATCCTAATACGTCCTTTCCAAAACCTAATGTCAGTGGTGATTCCATAAAAAAATAATTTTTCATTCAATCGACATTCCTTTTTAATTAACTATTTAATTCAAAATATATAGAGTATTTAACGGATTAAACCCATTATATAATATTAATATCTTATTTATAATATCAAAAAACTAACTATTTAATGTTTTTTATTTGATATATTATTTAATTCATATTATATTCCAAAAATTACCCACTTCACATGTGTAAATAACCTCATTCCCATCCCGTTGAAAAATACTCATCCAACTAATTCCAAAAACATTTATCGTCCCAAATATTCCATCTTAAGCCTCTTATAGTCTATAGGGTAGTTCAAAAAAAATCCAACACCACAAAAAAATGGATTTATAGTGTCATACAATAAAATCTACACCGATGATATAGTATGTTTCTTCAGAACATCACTCCTTTTATTTTTCTCTAATATCCTTACAAAATGTATTTATAAATAATATATTGTAATATTTAATTTTATATATCTTAAAATTATATTAATAATTTTAACATGATTTAAAATCTTATTTTTTATTGTTATTAATTTTTATACCTTATTTTTTCGTATTTGGACAATGTTCTCGATAATGGTATGTAGACCGCCAATGAGAATATTTCAAATTCATTCCTTATCACCAACCATAAAAAGGATTAAAAATATTTAATATATATAAATTTAAAAATATATTTACTTTATACTTGAGGAATTTATTACATTTATTTGATAATTATGATGAAGAAATTATCGGGATTCTAAAAATATAGGAGATATTTATGAAAAAATGAAATAAAAAAATTTAATATACATCCATGAAAATTTAGAAATATAATAAAATTATTATAATTGATAAATATTTTTAAAAATGACAATAATTCACCTCATTATTTATTTTTTAATTAATATATTTTTATTATGCGTGTGGTTACAAAGAGAAAAATTATGTTTGAATAATGGAAAGGGGGTTGATGATCTAAATTCTATTATCTGAGTTTTCCTATCATCCATGTTATTAATGTTTATATTATTTACATATAATTTCTTTTACATGATAATTCTAGGATATTAATTTTTTCAACATTATTTTGCGAAAAACATAATAATTTTATCAGGGAAATCTTCTTTCCAAAACAATTTATTATCTCTCATGAGTTGATTCTTCCTCACTCAAGAAAAATTATTCCTAAAATAATTTTGAATTTCTATTTTATTTATAAAACACCATGTTTATTCATCAATATATGCATTTTGAAATTCTTAAAAACCAATTCTGTTCAATGGGTTATTTTATGAAATGATGGGTATAAATTCTATGTGACTTTTAGGATTATGTAAATGTTAGGATGTAATGGGTTGTCCCATAATTATATATCCTTCCAATGAATTGTGTATTATGATTTATACAATGTGATAATGTTCATTATTCATGAGCCTTATTATTTATTTGGTAACAATTATTATGTTAATATTATACAAATATTAAATGTGTGAATATGATGTAATATTTGTTCACAACTATATGTGTTTCTTTTCTACTGAGACATAATGTTTCATTTTTATGTGTTTCCATATTACAAGAATTTATCCATATATTTCCTCATTTTATTGAAGAAAATCCTATTCTTATTTTGTGATGATGAATACACTAAAATATGTTATATTGTTTCATTTCCCTTATTCATAATTTTTCTGGGATGTTAGATGACATGTTTCTTTGATGTATATTATTAGGTTATAATGGGTACTAAGGAGAACAAGATGGTCAATAAGAATATAGAGAATAATAATTTAAAAAATGTTTGTGTTTTATTATGTAATAGTTACGTATAGGAATAATTATTCTAAGATAATACATCTGTTTATCCTATTATTTTAATGATTTATTTATTGTCAATAATATTATGTAACAGTAATATAATATAATTAATGGTCTCTATGATTTTTATCAGATAAAATTTTTGTTAACTATTTATTTTGGATTAGAATAAATGATTAAAAATATTATTTATAAGTATTTATAAATAAAAAACATTATAGATTAAAATTTATAGAAATTAATAATAATATGGATCCCATAAGTTATACAATAATTGTTAATTTTCACAAAATAATAATAAATATATTCATGCTTTTTTGGAATACATTTTTTCAAATATTTTTTATTTTAAAAAATTATGGGAACCAAGATAATCCACGACAGGATACCTTGTTAGGGAAAATGCCATTAGTATTTGGATGAAATCCCCAATTCCATTAAAGGTGGATTTCCAAAAAATTGTGGTTCTATACCAAATATCTATGGCTATTTATAATAACATGAATTTTGTAGAACACCAACCTTCATCCAAGAAGGATCAACCTCATAGTGACTGCTTTATACACCAGTGACAACAAATACATAGTGGAACAACTTATACAAATATCACTGAACATCTTGTTAACTCATTGGATAAGATCATTTATGTTATTTCATTTTTTGAGAAGGATAAATTCACGCTTCCTCATTGTTTTTTTGATGGTGAATCCATATAATAGAGAATATTTATTAAGAAAACCAAGACAATGGTTGAAATTAATGACATGGTGTTGGAAGAGATTAATAATATTTTTTATAAAACTTATTCCCCTCAAACTATCCAAAAAAATATTGATAGCTAATTTGTAGCGATAAATGAAAATAAAGATGAATTTATCAATAATTTCAGGTAAAACATCACAGGGTCTATAGGATACTCCTCAGGTTCAGTTATCAACCACAATAGAAAAATAGATAGATTATTTAGGGTTATAAAACCACACATTTTAAAGGATTTTACTAGCCGAGACATTGGGTGTAATGACAAATTAATTTGATGTGTTATCAAAGTAGAGATGGAGTTCGGATAATGGTCACAATTGTGTAGATATGGGAAAAGAAAATTCAATTTTCAAACCAGTTGATGAAGAGAAAATAGAGGGAAGAGGATCCCACTATCTACATGTCACAAATGTCTGAAGAAAAATCAATGGAATTTCATAAAATGGATGGGGAAATTGATCATGTACTAGTGATAGGGACACCAAGCTCATGAATTTTAAATAGACATGAAGATGTTGGCTAGTTTGATAGAGGAAATGAGGAATCCTCCTAATGAACCACCAATTGGTTCAATGCATTAAATATGGGCATAAAGGAAAATGTGAAATCAAGTGCACTAAAACTCATGTATTTTAGGGGAATTTCCATTAGGATCCACTACAAGAAATAGAGAAAATGGTATTTTAGTCCCTTACTACTACTGATATAGATATTGGAAAAAATTCACACAAGGTACACATCTAATTTACTAAATAATGTAAAACATTTATTTGATTCTAGTTCAATAAATTCCTTTAATCTTACAATTTTGATATAACTATTGAATCAAATCTTCGATACCTTTAAATAGAGATACTTCGTAAATATCCTAGTGGTGAAATAATTATAACACAAATGTTGGACTCATGTCCGATTATTTTATGCAATAAGTTTAATCATATCTATTGTGTAATTATTTCCTTGGTGTAATTTGATTCAATTTTGGGCATGTATTTTTTTTCATTATATAGTTAAAACATAACTTTTCAGAAAAGAAATTCACATTTCATATTCTGAACCATCCAATGATCTTTTGTAGATTCAAGTAATATCATTAGACTACATAGAAAAACCTATATATGGTGTGGGTGTTGATAACCAACAGAGAATCAAACAATTTTCATATGGTTGAGTCAATGGAAGGTATCAACAAGAAGAAAATCCTTATTTATAGGGAATATAGTAATGTATTTACTAAACAGTTGCCCATACATCGCCCTGATATTATTTTAGAGTTCTTAATATAATTAATAACTTGATCTTCCCCTATTTCAATACGAACCTATAGGATGGCTCAAATAAAACTGTAATTTTTAATGAAATAGATGTAAAGAGAATTCAAAAAAAATTATATTCAATAGTGCATCACCACGGGGTGCTATGATGGTCTTCATTGGAAAAAAGGATGTATAAATATGTTTTTTTATTAGATACAAGGTGTTCAACAAGATCACCATAATGAAAATGTATTATATAATAAGGATTGATGACTTGATCGATCAACACTAAGGATCTATGAGCCTCTCAAAGGATGATCATAAGTATATATGTCTTTAACATAAGGTTAATAAGTATAATATTTATAAGAAATATTTCTATACACGTTATAGGATCTATGAATTCAATGTGATTCCAATCATCATTAATAATTTTTCCCCCAATATTATATGATATTATGAACATTGTAATTATAGACTATCTGGGAAAAAAATTAGTCTTTATCAATGATATAATCATTTACTCCCTCATCAATAAGTAAAATCAAGATACTATAAGGATTGTTTTTATGAATTTAAGGAATGATAAAATATTTTGTTTGTTTAGAAATCATGGATTTTGGATGCATAATCTATCAATCAAGGGGCACATGTTCACATGGGAGGTAATTTATTTTAACCCCTCAAATACAATGTCTATTAAAGATATACCAAAAAAATTTAATTCAATAGTAACCAAAAGATCTATTTTTTTAGTTGGGTAATATGAAATTTTTTGGAGGATTTTCTCATGAATTTATATACCAAACACTCAATTAACACATATACAAGTATGAATTTCATAAAATAATGATGTTATGAAATATTTAAGAATCATGATAAACAGATATTCACATAACCTATAATCACACCACAAACAATTCAATATTATTTTGTGCTATAAAGTGATGATTAAAAAAATTATTGGTTAGTTTAATCATTAAAAATAATAAGGTTGTATTATATTACTCATGAAATATGATGATCTATTTGATCAAATACATGAAACGTCATTTGATGTTGGAAATTGTGATCTTCCCTCTAAATAATTTTCAGCATTATCGCTATGGTGAAAAGTTTGATATATATTATGATCAAAAGAGTAAAATGAATTTATTCACAACAAATGATATCAACATGTTTAAATTACGATGGTTAGAGAAAATAATGTTCTACAATTTCATTATACTGTACCATATGGGAATGGATGAAACGGTAGTTGATGCTATTAGAAAAAAATAACCATTCACTCTATCTGTGGTGTTTATTGAGAAAGACCATATCATCAAAGATATTCAAAAGATGGATTTGAAAACCCAAGGGATGGGTTGTACATCCTATCATTACCAAATTATTTACCAAAAATCCAAACAAGATAAGATCATAGAGGCATAAAGGGATTATATAGAGCTAAAAAATATGGTGAATGTAGTAAAGTAAGGGAAGATATTAGAGTTCTGTATCAATGATAAATGATAGATTCAGCTTAGAATAAATATAATTTATCCTTTATCACATGAGTTAAAAAAGAACTATTAGATAATTATAATAGTTCATATTTATATATACCATAAATAAATACAAAGATGTATAGTGACTTTCATGAACACATCTAGTAAGAAAACATAATGAAGTATATTGTAATGTACATATCAGTGTTTTGTTATATTGGGAGGTTACATAAGAAAAAAATAATGTCTAAAGGGATTATACACCCATTTAATATACCCAAATAGAAATGGAAATATGAAATTGTAAAATTTTTTATTGGTCCCTCCAAAATATTCAAATGAAACAATGATATACGGTTTTTGTTTAATGAATCACCAAGACATTCCACATTGTAACGATTTAGAATAATTTCACACATTAATTTTTTTTGCAGATATATGTGAATGATGTGGTGAGGACACATGGGGTACCAAATTTAATGAAGTCTGATCATGATAAAAACACCAGTTATAAATTATTGATTAGTATTCAACATTATTAGAGTATAAAATTGAAATTCATCATACCATACCCCAATGAATTTAATGGCCAATCTGAATGGACTATTCAACCTCTTGATGATATGCCAAGTGATTCCCCAAATCAATTTAATGATTGATTGGATTAATATGTAATTTTGTTTGAGGTATAATATAATAATATATTTCTATCAAGTATTCAAATGTAACCCTATTTCACTCTATGATTTAGAAATTCAACATGGTGGGATGATATTAACGAACGAATGTTACATAGATTTGACCTTGTACAAGAGATGATATATAATGTTCAATCCATCCAACAATATATAAAAATTGATCAATGTCGATAAAATATATCTATTGAAAACTATCGAAGGGAAATTGAGTTTAGTGTAAGAGACAAATTTTTCCTTTGAATATCCCCATGAAAGAGACTCATGTGGTTTTGAATTAAATAGAAGCTTATACGAAGGTACATTGGCCACTTTGAGATCCTTGACCTCATTCATGTAGTGTCACATAAGCATAAAAATGAACCAAGCATGGATCATGTTCATGGATTTGTACAAATATCTCTCTAGAACAAGTATATAACACAAGTATCCCATGAAATGAATCCATTGGTGGTAGAATTAGAGAATGAATTCTCATATGAGAGAAGCTAGTTAAATCCATTGACCATAGAGACAAGTTTCTACAGAACAAGAAATTTCAATTTCTAAATGTGTTGTGAAAAAACAATAAGTATAAAGTGGTGAATTTATAGTCAATGGAAAAAATGAAACATAGTAACCCTCACCTATTCTCAACTATGAATACGAGTAGAAATTTTAATTATGAATTTTCTGAAGGCTGGAAGAAATTAACATCCCAATGTTTAATAGTTATATATATTACCTAAATAAATCGGTGTGGTATAATATTATATAATATTATATACATAAAAATATAAATATAGAGTAAAAATTATTTTTTATCTAGTAAATACTATAAAATTAATCATCAATAAAACATATTAAAATATGGAAAAATACAACTAGAACAAAATATAAAATAGACAATAAAAAATTCGAAAATATGGATCACACCAATCTACTAGAATCATAACCCCTCTTAAAAACACAATATAAATGAAACAAAATATATGTTAATAAGGGAACATTAATGAAAATTGAAAAATATTTAAGATTAAGAGTAGATGTTTTTAATAATAATTAATGAATATACTGTTATTTATCGGATGTAATGTGTCCTTTGAAATTGTAACATAATAGTTAATAGCAGTTTCCTTAACATGGAATAATAAATTTTCCCTAAAATAATATATTTTAATAAATATAATATTTATCATTATTAATTAGTGTAAATAAAGATTTTATAGTTAATATCATATTTTTATTGCTCAATATTAATGTAAGATCATTTTTAACAAAAAATAATTTAATTTATTGTAAAAAAATTATATTAAAAATTAAAATTACCTATAATAAAAATTTATTTTAAAAAATTTCAAATAATTATTCAAATAACCATGAAATATTTATCAAATAGTGGATTTTTTGGTAATTTTTTGAAATACATCTATTTACTTGTGAATAATAAAAATAATGTTTTTCACATTACAATAGTATCTCATATTAAATCATTATTGATGTAATAAGGAAAAAATAATTTCTATAAAAATACGTTCATCCATGGAATATTTAATTTTTTAAGTTGTTTATTAAATGAAATCAATATAAATTTCAAATCCTAAAATGATCTTTCAAAAACCTAACAAAAAAGTGATTCCATAAAATGATTTTTCATTTCACTTTACTTTTTATAAATCTTATGAATTAGAATTATAATGATTAATTAAATCATTAAAACCAGTATATAATAATTATATATGATTTATAATATCAAAATTGAACTATTAAATGTTTTTCCTTTGATAAATTATTTTATTCAAAATCTTATTCCAAAAATTCCCCTCTCATCTAATATAATGAACCCCAATCCCTCCCACTCGGAAAAAAAATGTCCCACCCAATACAAATCTAATGATCATAACAAATACTCCTTGTTAATATTATAATAATATATAGGGACATTATGGGGAAGTCCAACTCCAAAAATATCAATGGAGTTATATTATCATACAAGACAAGCTACACGGAAGAAATAGCCTACTTTTCAACACGTAACTCATTTTCTAACCACTCTCCTTTACTAATTTTCTGTTAAAATGAAATATTCTTATATTTAATTATGAATAATAAAAAAAATATATTATTTTTTTACTTTTTTTTAAATATATTTTAATTTATTTATGTTTTATATCTTAAATTATATATATTTGGACTGTGTTTCCACTAACAGTCAGTTAACCGTCAACTAGGGTCTTCCCAACTACAATTATATTAAAAAAACATATGAAAGGATGAAAGAAATTATATAATATATATAAAATTGTAAATATATTCATTTTATTATTCCTTAAATGGTTATACATATTTAACAATAAACATGAACAAAGTAGTGAAATTTAATGAAAATAAATAAATTAAATGAAATCCTGATATCAAAATAGTTCAATTTCATTAATGGGAATTATGAAATATATATAAATATTTATTATTGATAAATAAATTATATAAATTACTATAATTAACGTATGTATCATTCTTTTAATAAATATATGTTTATTAAAGTAAAGGCACAAAAGTAACAGGAATAAAGAAAATTGGATTCACAAACCTAAAAAATACTTTGTGTCTTCCCCTATTATATAGTATGAATACTAATATTATATTTTTAAAATGTAATTTACATTTTACATCAGGGGTATTCATGTTTTTTACATGATTTTATGTAAAATAAAAAAATGTACAAAAATAAATAATCTTTCAAAAACACATCGTTGACCTCTTTGTGATTGTTTCTTATTCCCTAAATTTTTTTTATTATTATAATAAATAGGTTTTCGTTTTTACAATTTTCATCACCATTGTTTATTCCTGAATATATTACTTCTGAATTTGTTTTGAAATCCATTTAATTTTATGGGTTCTGTTTTAAAAATAATTATTATACGTTCTATATGGGAAGAATGATTTTCTAAATTTTATTATATGATTGGTAGACCCAAAATTTTATAACCCTAAAATACATTGGATAATGTGATTTTATTCAGGATATAATGTGGGATATGTGTAAAAATGATTCTATCTTTTGTCACAAATACGATGTTATGACTATTCACATATGTTCTTTTGGACAATGATACATGTTTTTAAACCACAATATGTCATATTTGACCACTCATACATGATCTTTTATTCTAATTAATTTACACATTATATTTATTTATAAAATGTATCCATAATTATTTTTATAATAATCCTATTTTTATATTACAATGATGACGATTTTCACTAGAAATGTTCTGTTATTTCATGTCCCTTATTCGTACTCTTACTTGTATTTTAGCTTTCCGATTTCATTGATGTATATCCATAGGTGATTACATCTAATAAACAGAACATAAGGGAACTATAAGGATATTAAAGGAGGAATTAAATATTTTTTAGTCTGTAATTCAAAATATTTTATTATAAGCCTAGTATTTTGAAGACCCAAAATATCTAAATCCGGATTTATAATGTTAATATGTTGTATTACATTAAAATCATGTAATAGTCATGTCATAAAAAGTACATTAGATATAATAGTTTCAATGGAATACTAGATACATAATTAAAATACATGGAACCATAATAAAAAATCATTTCATAATGGTATCATAACTCCCATTATGCTCCTAAACAGAATATGATGACCAAGGGAATACATAGTCAAATACATGAGCTTAAAACAATAGTAATGGAAAGAAAATGGGAATGAATCAAGGAACACAAGTTATAATGAATTAAATAGTCAATAAAAAAAGGAATAATTAATGAAAATAATATGGAATCATAAAAAATTTACACGGAATTATATTATCATAAAATAATTGGATTTAGATGCATATAAAAAACATTAACCCGAGTAATGGGAAACATAGAAGACTACATAACAAGGAAAACATAGTAAAATAATGGATATGGTTTACACCATAATACCACTCATAATGTATAATGAGACTATAAAATTACCCAATAAATTAGATTTATATCTCGGTGGACTCCTCAAAAAATATACATGAATATGTGTTCCAAATAATGAAATAAAACATAAGAGATATATATAATGGTTACCCGTAGAAAAAAATGGGTTTCATAATCTTGTTAAAAGAAACAACCATCTGACGTATCATAATTCTATCCATGAAATATGATATTCAATTTATAATTGTAGATTAATAAATGAAATATACGAATATATCATTTATAAGTAATTCTAACTAATGTTAAAACATTTAAAAGAGTATATGATCATGTTTCATAACGTTCTACAGAAGAAGAGTTGTAGGGTAAAGAATGAAAATTAATTAAAATGTATAAGGGAGTAATTATTTTCAAAAATACATAAATAATGTAATGATTTTTTTCATGATAATTTTCTTGGTTGTATAAAAATAATTTTGGATTAATGAATTTTTTTTATTGTTGTTGATAAGGGTTAAGAAGCAGAGATGTTCCCTTTAAATAGGGTTTTATTATCGATGTAAATTGAGAAGGGAACCATTGGAAATCTATATTTCCCCCTAAAAATATATGAAATGATATATATACTTATTTTTTGAACATATATAAATAAAATTTGAAAATTATGTACGAATAATTAATTAGTATATTAAAGAATGGATAGAGAAAGCATAACCCAATTATAACGTGGTGTTTAAGAGAGATCCCTTACCTTATGTAAAAACTGATTTCCAAAATCACTTAATGTCCTTTATAATTTCATTATATTAATTAAAAATTTAATTAATATCCACTTCAACTTATAATGTTGTTATTATAACTTCATTACATTGATTTATTTCAATTATTATGGGTTAAAATATTCAATTTCGTCATCTTGAGAGCATTCATTTCTTAGTTTCATGGTCGGTTAGGTTGTTAATATTTATTTATATATTCTAATAAAATGGGAATAATACACAATATATAAATTTAATTTTATTAATTTTCTTATATTTGTTTAAATGGTCGTTAATATCATTTTTTCTGAAAAGATAAATATTCATTTGATAAAACACTAATGAAAAATGTTTGGTTTATTTAATTGGATATTGAGAACACCATGTATGAGTATCATTGTATTCAATAGTATTTATATCTATTAGAAACAATGCATGAAATAAATAATAATATTATTTTTATAATATTTTTTAACAATAATAATGGTTTTATGTCTATAGATGAAGGCGATAATGGAAAATGAAACCTCATCGCCAATGAAGGTGGTGAACTGACATATTATGGACATTATTTCACCTTTTACAAAGAAAAAGAGATAATGGACTTTATGATGTATTTTACATTAATATAATAAAACAATAATATATATATATATTATTCTAATTTTATTATGACATGTTGGATTCGGGTGAGGTTGAGGTAAAAGAAATAACAAATTTAAATGTAGATGGTGAAAGATGTTACGACATGATTGTTGTATCCTTGAGAACCACCTTATGAATTGTTGATATTATATTTGGGGAGAGAAAAAACACTATAATGTGTGGAAAACTCAATGGAATAGAATTTATAATAATATTGGAAATCTCAATAACATAAAAGGCTTGAGGATAAAGGGTTGTGAGGGGTGCTATTTTAAGTGGGGAAAGAGTGGTTTTATATTATTTTATTCAATAATTTATTATTGTAGATCAATAATATAAATAATAAATACTCATGATAATATATTTAGAAATAGTTTTGTGTGAGTTTGAACTAATGTTTTCATAAATCATTCATTATTCTACAATTCATGTAATTGACATAAACGTTAAAATACCATAAATTCTTGTATTTCGGTATCCACAAAAGGTCTGCTGTTTTAGAAATATTCAATCTATTTTCCCTGCAAAATTTTTTATGAATATATTTCAAAAATGGATTACATTTTATGAAAATATTTTTGAAAGTATGTGAATTATATTATTTATCAATAATCATCATATACACTAAAATTATCAATTTTAATCTTATAATCTATTTTATAACCCTATGAAAAATTATAAATGCTCTCACAAAATTATTTAGTCATTAAAATAATCCAAAATATTTATTTTAAATATACTAAATTTGAATAAAAGTGCTTTTAAATTAGTATATTTATTAACAAATTGTGATTAAAACAATTCTATTTTATAAATATACAAACAATTGATTTAAAATTTAAAAAAAAATTAATTTCTTTTGAGAATGATATATATATATATATATATCATATTTTCATTTTTTAAGATATATAAATTTTATTTTCCATTTCAATAGATATTTTTACTATTCTAACAATTATATTACTATTCCAAACAATATGATTAATTTTCAAATGGTCATGGTATATTTCAGACGGTCGGATTAATACTCTAATTGTATAATTTATAACAGTCACGTTGGTTCCAAATATCCTATAAATTCCTATTATACCATTAGTTATTAATTAAATTTTATATTCTATTGAAGGTTACATATACATTCCGCTTCAAAATTAGTACTATATTATGAACATGTTGATTCATTTTTAAATAATTTTTTTATTGTGTTCATTATAGAGGGTAAATCATATCAAAAGTAACCTATTCATATTCTATTACATTCTATTTATTGCTTGGATGAATTATTTTACATTATTATATGTTTATTTTCTGAGTAATGTATGATTATTAATTTATATAAATAATTTCTTTTTGTTTATCTATGTGAATTTTGATCCATTGACTAGATGACATTATTAATGGAATCTAATATCATTTGATTAAATTATGAGATATTACATTATTCACCACCTATGTGATTTCACCCTTGAAATTTTATTTCTCATAATAATGTGAAAACAGTTGTGGGGTCTACACCATCCTCATTTCCCTTAGTTTCTGTGTACACATTAAAAAATTTTAGTTGTTCCATAGTACAATAATGAGGTGTGTAATATTCCTGCATAGAATCAAATCTCTATGATCGATGATCATCAATGGATTCTCTGTAAAATAGATATAATATTCAGGATATACCACCTCACAATTCAATACAATTGATGGATCTGGTATGTACTTCATCAAGAAGGAAACGTGGAATACATATTGTTCATTTGACCATGTATGTATATTTTCTAGTCGATAAACCACATCTATGATCTGATCTATAATTTCATTGGGGATGATGTAACTTGTACATTGCTTAAACATTTTCCCAAATATCATGACTCTATTCTAGGGAAAATTAAAGGTGAATAACATGTCTCCAACCATAAACTTTAAGTCCCATCGATGATTTTCTCCATATCTCTTTTGTTGAATTTCAGCTACCCTAATGTCCTAATAAATAATCATCACCATTTATACCATTTAATTGAAAATTTTATGTCCTAGTAGATTACAACATTTGAAATAATCCATGTATATATGTGTTTATCATCACATTCTATAAAAGTAATCATATGGAGATATTTTAAAAAATTAGTTGAAAGTATTATTATAAGAGAATTTGACTAGAGGAAGTTGATGGTAATATCCTCCAATGAATTACATCCATCAATCAATCAATATATCATAAAATTACATAATAGTTCACATAGATTGGTGAACATCCTAGGGGTGACATACTTTCATGAAGTTCGTCTCAATGTTTAGAGCATGATGGATGCTTATATAGAACATGTATCTAAATCACATATCCCAATTAGATACAATTTAAAATGGTACTATAGGAAACATTATCACCTACCTAATGTATATTAATGAATTTTTATTGAATGTTAATCCCACTTAAAATGAAATGAAGAGTTAAATATTTATATGATTATCAACAATAAACCATATTTCATTATTTCCTTTGGATATATTTGGAAGTCTAATGATAATTACCATTTGATATTTTTTCCATTTCCCTGATGGTATGGGTAATAGCTACATCATCCCCTAGAACATTTTAATATCATAATTCAGTTCATGACATTCCAAAAAAATTAATATAATTTTAGTGATCTCGTTTTTCATATATTCCCACCAGTATTTCTCTTGCAGATCATCAAACGTCATTGTGATCCTTTGGTTTATAGAGATAGTCGAACGATACAAATCAATCGTAATATGATTCTTTATATCACATTGTTATTGTATAAATATTCATGATCCCAATCATATGACTCCATAGTCATCTATTTTAATCTCTAAGGATTTCCAATTTCTGATTGATTTCATATTCTTTTGAATCTCCACGTCATCTAAATGAGAATTTTTTATCTTCTATAAAAGGGATGGTTGAGAAGAAATTATAAAGGAATAATGATTTTAATTTTTCTATGATTATAATCACTATATTATGAAATAATATAATGATTGTATCCTTCTCAATTTTATCATTGTAAGAGTTACTGGATCATTTCTATATAGATAATATAAAATTTTATTTTAATTAAATTGATGGCTGTTAATTAAGAATTCATAATCCTTAATGATATCATCAATTTTTATGGAGGCTATTAAGATCCTTCTTTGTGAATATATATTAATGTATCATGTGATCATTTTATATCACACACTTCTCCCTATAGAGATTATATAACCATATTTTCTAAAAAAAGTTCACAACAACCAACTACATATCAATCATGGAAGAATTCTTCTAATGAAAATCTATGTACATGGATGTAGAGCTTTTCAATTTATAATTTTTTATAATTATAAATCCTAATAAATTCTTTAATGCATTATTATATACCACATTGAGCTACCCACTTATGGGTTACATAGTTATTATTCAAGTGATAATCCATTTTCAACTGTTTCAAGTAGTCTTCACATTAATTGGTCCATTAAAAAATTTACTCCCTTATATGTCTACTTTGTTAGTGGGTTTTACAACCATGATAATTTCTACTAAATTCATTGTTAATACACTCCAAGATAGATTAAAATATGGATATTTATTAAAAATTGAATATTTGGATACTCTTCATTTTCCATTTTTATTGAAGTGTCTCAGGTATCCAATTTTAGTGGTAGAATGGCTAAAAAGGAGACTTCCTCTAAAAAAACTCACATTTAATGTACTTATCATTATTTTATAACAAAACTATGACATTATAACAACATTAAAATTATAATTACTCTCCGAAATTCATTTAGAGTAATTCAGGTTACCACAAATAACTATTACACATATTTTTTTCATTTTAATTATAATGACTATACATTATGCACACGAATAATTTTGGAGTATTCAAGATTTTTAATTGAATCAATAATAACTCATGGATTCCATACGCTATTTAAAATTCTATCATGGGAATATCTTATATATTTTCCTTAAACTATTGATATCCCAACCGAACATCCATATTTAAGAAGTAATTTCCCCCACATAGTTGATCGTACAATTCAACTATCCATATTATTATAGTGTTTTTCATTATCATGATTTATTTTGAGATCAGGATAACCTCTTTAGAGGCACATTGATCCACCCTTCACATTGATGTGGAGGACTAGAACACCCCATGGTGATGCACTTGGGATTATGAAAACATTATCTATAATAGTTTGAAACATATTATTATATTACATTTTCCCATTTTCGGATATACCATATGATTTTTTTGATATGGTAATATATCTCTTCATAAATTCAATTTATGACTCATCCAATTTGTCAAGAGGATGTTTGGGAAATTATTCAGGAAACACATCAGTGTAGTGCCCAACAATGAGAATGTATTTGAGCACGATCCACACATTTTCCTATATAATAGGAGATATATATAGTATTTTATATGGAAATAATATCCACACATGGTATGATGATTCTAAATGAGATTCATACACTTCTTTAAACGTGTATAGAATTGGAGAATTTAACATTATTTGAAGACTATTATCCTTTTCTTAATAGTTGATGTAATCTATATCTAATGATATCCAATAAATTATATATATTGTATAAAACTCTACCGAAGAAATTGAGATGATCTATTTTGTTGCATTAGTACAAATACATTGACCATTGAAGTGTTTTATTTTATATATTCAATAATATCCCCATTGATTGTTCTCATGGATATCAATACAACTATATTTTTTGGTGATGTTTATATTTATATACAAAACATATATGATATAAATGAATGAGTAGAAAAATAAATAAAAAGATTATTTCATATTCTTTAATGAATATTCATCATAACATTAACCAAATAAATTCTATAATCCCCCTAAATATTAATGATATTAATTTTCCTTCCATGCATCTGTAGAGATTTTTCTCATTGATTGTCTATGGTAACCATTGGGTAAGAAAATTGGCATGCACAATTATCATGTTCCAAGTTGTTGAAACATTGTACGGTAGTCTTAGTGTTGATCATAACCATCCTATATTCTTCCACATTTGTGGGATAGTACATATCACTATATAAATTATTAAAATATTCCATCAACTTAAACATGTGAAGAATATTTTACTTCCCTTTAGAAAATTCATAGGTTGATTATTCCTATAATTTTGAACCATGGGACATTGGGTTTCCTTCCCGTTATGTGAATTATCAGGTGATATTTTTATACTAATCTATATTTTCTATAATTATTTATAATACCTTCAGACTATTGAGAGTCTCTGATATCATTATCATCCTTAAGAGCACATGATATAATCTATATATAGTTGTTAAAGTCTCAAATCTCTAATGATTTTCATACACCCACCTGTAATACATTTACATAATGATCCACCTTAGTTATAGTGTTAATGAGAAATCCATAGTCACATTAATCAAGGAAGGTAATTTCTTTATCAAAAAACCAATTAGAGTCTTCTTAATGTTTCCTCAGTCCAATAAAATATATCTCCATCTAAAGGGAGAGTGTTGAGGGAAAATATTTATTAAAAAATATTTTCCTGGATGTTTCCAATTCCCTATAAGAAATTTCTACCACATATATCAATATATTGATCTCTTTTTACAATTTATCATCTTCCCCATCAAAATAATTGACCTCCAATAGAAAAATTCACATTCAATGAGCATTATCAGACAATAAACACCTTTTTTATTGTGTTAATCCTTTGTAATATGATTAGGGGATTATAATATTTACTAAATGGTGTGATCTTTTATTCACATTAAGGATTCAATCTATTATTTCTCTTATTTTTTATAATTTGTGCCTTAAAATTATTCAATTAATTATTTATAACATGATCTAGTTGATGAAGTACTTCCTTGAAGGTATGTTCTCTCATTCCCATCTAGTTTTGTATTCTCATTAGAGAAAACATCGCAATTCCTATCACATTGGTTTTTGGAAATGGTTCATATATTTCCATCCATTAAATAAAATAATAAAATATACATTTTTTGTGAGAATAATTCTATAATAATCAAAATAAAGGGTAACAATTTTCATAATAGAATACTCATATAAATGAAATGTATAACCTATATTATGATTCACTATATTTTAATATAAGATATATATTATGGTAGATATATCCTTAGTGTTCTTATTAAATTATTATAGTCCTAATCCATAAAATATATTGACCATACTTTGTTACCATATATAGTGCCCCTCTCATTTATACATGTTATTACATGATTTTAATCATCATTATTCATTTAATACAAAATATTAATTGAAAATAATAGTGTATTTTGAACACTCTGAATATTATTATATATTATAAAACCACAAAAAAACATCATTCTATAAATATTTCCTCACGAAATTGGAGATCTGACATCTGAATGAGATAAACTGGGGAGCACGTAAAAAACATGATGAGGTAAAAATCAATGTAAGCGAATAAACATGGGAATGAAGTATAACACATGAGTTAAAGTCATTAAATGGTTATATAAAAGTCATATATCATTAAAAACATATGGTTTCATATAATTTAGATCATTGAATCATAAGATGATGTATATAATTGAATGTGGCAACATATATCCTGACATAATCATGATTCATAGATAACTTCCATGACTATTTGGTAAAGTTGGAAATGTCATATAATCGATTAGGATTACAATATAAATCCATATATAAATTCAAATGAGGATAATAGATTACCCAATAAATTAGGGTAATATATGAAAAAACTATTCATTATATGTACCTAAATATGTGTGGAACATAGAGGAATAAAACATAATGGATAGACATAATGATTACTGAGGGAAATAAATGGATTTCATAATAATTTCACAATGCATAACAAAATGCAATATAATAATGGTATTTAATAAATAAAATATTTGAATTACTCTGGTAAATTAACAAAGTAAATATAATAATTGATCATGAATAATGTAGTCAAATTGAATTAAAACATGAAAATGAGTGGCTATTTATTTTTAGAAATCATCCACATGAAAATTGATTTAATATACATACTCAAAAATATTCATAGAGGATAAAGGCATAGTTTTTAACAAAAAACACAAATTAAATAACGTTGGATTTACTAACATAATGAGTTTTTTTAAAAAACAATGTTGTCTAAAATAATTTTGTGCAATGTACATGAAAATGGTTAAGAAACAAATAAGATAACATTTATTCGAGTTTTCTTATCATGATTAATTAAAAATGGAATTTTAAATCTTTTATATTCCCTTAATGGAAATATTACATGAGGTAGCTAAATAATATTGGAATATATTGATAGTATATTGAAAAATTATGTAAGAATTATTTAGAGGTAAATTTAGGCATGGAGAGATAAATTTTAACCTAAATGTAATATCGATGTTCAATGAGATCCCATAACTTATGTGTGAATGTTTAAAAACATGAACATAACTCCTTTTATAATAAATTTTGATTATCTATTAATTTTTTTGAACATATTCTTAATATATTTTATGTATAAAAATTTAATCATGTTCTTTTATATGTATTTTGATGAGTTTTGAAGATCAATTTTATCATTCAGGGAGAATTTGTTTCATGATTTCATAGTTTGTTAAATTGTGCTTATTTATGGATATTTTATTAAAATGGGAATAGAAATATATAATTAAATTTAAATTGTATTAATGAATTTACAAATGTTTAAATTGTCTTATATATCATTTTATTATAAAATAATAATTTGATTATTTTGATAAAATGTTAATAAAAGGTTTTTTGTTGATTTTAGAGGTTTTTATAACCATCAAAAACTATTATAATTTATATTTCATATCTATATATATTAGATTTAAAACGTTAAATGGGTTATAATATACATTTTATAATCTTATTTATTCATAATAATGGATTTTTGATTATCCATGAAGGTTGGAATAGAAAAAAGAAAACTCATCATCCATGAAGGGGGTGAACTGACATATTAAAGAATATTTTTTTGTTATTACAAAAAAATATAAAAATGAATGGATTTAATGACTCATATTAGTTTATAAAAACGAAATTAATATATATATATATATCTCATATTTATAAGTTTACATTGTATTAATGTAGTGATTAGGTAGAAGAAAGAAACATTTACAAGAAAATGATGAATGTATTTAGCTCTTTAATGTAGTCTCCTTGAAATCCTCCTTAATGATCACAGAATTCATCTCTATTTGGTACCAACTACAGAAATATACGAGAAAAATGATTTAGAATGGAATAGTAATGTCTATTGAAAATATTAAGTGCATAATAAGTTTGAGGAGAATAGATTGTGAGGGTGGTATGATTATGGGTTTATATAGGTATTTGTTATATTATATTCAATAATTATTATTTTGGATAATGTTCATCAATAGTATCAGTTATTGTAACTATATAGAATATATAATTTATTTTAGTTCGATATAATGGATTATTACAACATTCATGTCTTAAATGATCATTTACATCGATTGAAATGTGAAATACTATAAATTAATATATTTCACTTTATATCAAAAGTTCAACTACATTTGAAAAACAAAAAAAAATCACTATAACCCTTATTAGATATGTAGTTTTATAAAATTGAATCCATTTTGGGAAATTAGTGTCTAATATTTTAGAAATAATATATTTATATAAAATCCAAATATATTGGAAAAATATCACTTTTAATATTAAAATCGATTTTATGACACTTTTAAAAAATAATTATTGAATGATAAAATTATATTATCATTAAAATAAAACATAATATTTATTTATAAATCATTTTTATGAAAATAATATTTACTTTAAATCATTTTATTTGTTTGAAATGTGCGATTAAAACTTTTAGGATTAAAAATTAAAAATTTATCATTTTTAAATCATTTATATACATTTACCTTAATAAAATTATATCCTATATTCATTTTATGAGATACCAAAATATTATTTCACATTTCCAGAAGTTATTTTACTATTACAATTATCATCTAACTACATATAACAACATGAATACTATTTATATGGCCATTTTACTATTCCAATTGTCGAGTTACTATTCAAACAATCAAATTTATAATGGTCATATGTTATTAGTACAACCTATATATAACACTTAATCAATTAATTCATCATCAAGTTAAATTTTATCTTCTGGTTTACATATGAATTCATCTAGAAATTTGTAATTATTTTTTTAATTATATGTTTTATTTCAACAACATTGTCGATTAATTTGTTCAGGTTGATCAAAAAACTCCAAATTATCCTATTATTATTCTATTATATTATATTTAGTATCCTACTAAAATATATTTAATTTTTTAGATTTATTTTATAAGTAATGTATCATTCTTAATTATGTAGTACAATTATTTTCTATCAATATGTTTTATGTTCTTCATAAAATAAGACATAATTAGAAGAAGGAAATTTTTATTTCTAAAATTTTTAATCATTTCAACACTGGTGTTTGTGGTGGTGCATTATATGGAAATTTATATCTATTATAATCATTAACAGATTTTTCCCTAATATGTATTAATTTTATTTCTTCATTAACTTCCCTTACACTTATAAAAAAAATTATATTACATGTTAAAAAATTCCAACCAGTTTATTCCAACACATTTAAAATAAAGGAAATCCTTATCTTATTCCCTATGTGTGGTTCAAATAATCATTATAATTTCATTTTAGTCTTCTTATAACACAGATGAGAATGATACATAACTCTAATAACCATTTCCACATTTATAAAATATCAAAAAACCTCTTTATATATTTCAAAGTCTATTTTAGCTAACACCTTTTGTAGACACAAATTTATTCATTTGAAGAATAGATCAACATGTTATACATTATGGATAATAAAACCAAAAACATAACTACAAACTATTGAAAAATATTCCTCAAATGTAACAAAAGATACATCATCATTTTTATTTACCTTTATAAACTCAATCTCTATCTTCAAACCTAGAATATGAGTAATGTTATTATTAAAATATATTTTCCTGAACTCATCCTAATCCATGGATTCAATACGTTTATATTCCACTATATTGCGGATTAGAGGTGACTATAGACCATATTCCCCATCCAAATCAAAAATTGGAAAAATGTTATTGTCTTGTTCCAACCACTGGATAATGGAAAATATATTTTTAGTCGTAAAGATCCATTTCTAAATGACTAGAATACTAATTTTCTAACATCCCATGTATGTAATTAATAATATATATTTTTATGTATGTATATTAATGAATTATATATTGTTTTAGAGGCTTAAAATGAAAATAAATTCAATCTTAAGTATGGAATACACTAATATTTTTACAAGATTGTTTTGCTGCCTTTTATTGGAAAACCATTTTTAAATCAATATTTTGACAATTTTATAAGCTATGTTTGTCAATATAAACATATTCCTTATGATTGGGACATCAAAATTTACTTTGTGTGAATTTTTGGTATTTTTCCGATAAAGGTCATTTTTTAATGAATAGTGAAAAATGTTGTATTTTAATTCAAAACCTCTTTTTTATAAAATTTATTTATATGATTAGATTATATTTTTAATTGGTTTTAAAGTGAAATTATAATATATTTTTACCATTTAATCCAATTGTGGCCATTGGAATCAATTTCACTTTGAAATTGGACTTAAACTAGTGTCAATATTTTGAAACTTATTGTTTCATAAAAACACGCTATTTGTCATGACAACGGGAATTAATTATTATATTAATTAATGTAACTTATATGATTTGAATTTTTTAAAATAGACATCATTTTTGAATTTATAATATCAAATATAGCTTAGGGTGAAGTTTTGGTATTTTTCTGAAAAACTTCAATTTTTGATGAATAGTGAAACCACTAAGTGGTAGTTAAAGAAACTGATTTTTCGTTTCAATGAAACTTTTCCACTTCTGTGATTTGATTTTCAAAATTCCGACATACATGTTTTTCATTAAGAAGTAAAATTTTGTTCAATGAGATTAAAATAATTTTTTGGTGAATAACAACTTTTAAGTTCATAATCCCGATTAGAAGTAATTAGTGTAGTTTAAGGTAAAAATAATGTTTTAATAATATGAGATGAGATTGATACATGTCCTACCCTTATTGGATGTGTCATGGCCGACCAATACATTCAATGGGTCAACTTGGGGACCCCATGGAGCCACTATGGAAGGAAAATGACATTAATATCTTTTAATTTAATGTTAAAGTAAAAATGACACAAAAATGAATTGTTTTACTAAAACAATTTTGACATGGGGTTATACATGTCAGAATTTTGAATATAAATAGTAATTTTAAAGATAAATATATTTCCAACATCATAGTACTTTTTTATAGTTTTTAGATATTAAATAAATTTAAGTATTTATGACACCATGATGTTGCAGCGATGACCTCATTATTTGACGATTTAAATAAAATGAAAAGATAATGTAACATCTACGACCTAAAATTGTCAAAAAACCTATTGTATGGGTGGATTTAAAACCCTTATCACATTATCCTAGAAATAAATCTATGTGGGACCTTTAAAATCCAAAACTCAATTGAAAATAATGTAACATTTTGTAACATTCCAAGACTGCCCCTCCTATCCTCTTATAAAAGGTCCCCACCTCTACCACCTTACCCACACTTCCAAAGCCTTTGGCTCGGCGAAACCCTACCCATTTTGTCTCTCCACATCCCTCTATAACTCTTAGAAGCCTCACATTGGGCAGAAGTCTTCCCAAGGAAGCCTTTGAGCTCAAACCAAAGGGAGTTACCCGATTTTAAGGTAATGTCTTCACTTGAGTCCTTTTGTTTTATTTTTCGTCTCTAACCCCCTAAACTTTTTTTATTCATTTATTTTGTAATAACTCAAGTATATTTAATATACTATAATGTTTTTATAATAAATAATCTAGCTACACTTACACACACCTACATCTAATGTCTAAAGAACATACTTTTTCTATGGATGGCGAATTTCTGCCTCACGAAACGATGATTGTTCAACACTCATATAACACCTTAAAAGGTAGCCATTAAGATGTAACTATATTTAGATATGATATATAATATGTTTATTTTTTACTTAGATTCTGTATTTTTCATTTATGGCATGCCATTATGGTTTCCGTTATGGGTAAACACGATATCTTCATTTTAGGAAGTGCAGACTACCGCCCCTCAAAAGTGATTTGATTCATTAATGCCATATGTGGGATGTATAAAGGATGTAATTAATGATATTATGTATGATATTATCCAGGAATTATAATATACCATTATATCATTATGATTCCATCTCATAAAATACAAAATAGAAATGAAAGTAGCGTTCATGCGTACGTACGGCTTACCTTCTCAATGAACGATGCATTTCATTTCTTACCTCTAAATGATTATGTAATATTATAAATGCATGTATATAATGGATATATATGATATATATGATATATAAATAATGAGTATAACTCTGGATATAATGGATACATTAACAACTTGTAATTATAAAGAGCATATTTTTTACTCAAGCACCAATGATCGTTAAAACGATCGTTATTAACTTAAATAATAACATAGAGTTCATGACATGGTAATAAGTGATATAATAGGAATAATGAATTTAAAAAGGTTCTTAAGAAAGTAGAAATTAACTCAAGTTTATTATTCATGAGATTAATGAACGATCGAGTCAAGTCGGACCCGAGGTATGGGACTTCGTCTCAATCTCCATTCATTGAGGCATATTTTATTTTATACACAACTTTCTTTTATATGGTGTATAAACCCCTTTGACATTTATGTTTATTCAAAAGGAATCTTTTTTATACGAAGCGTTTACTAAATGACAAAATGGAATGTTTTTGTCGTACGTATGCGGCGACAACGACTTCTCCACTACCGTGACCATTATTTGAGTTTCGGCTTCCTCTACAAGGCATACCATTTTTTTAAAATAAAAATAAATACCATGGTTTACTTTTCTTTTATTTCAGTATTCAAAATGGTTTTCATATTTTTTTTATATCAATGTGTTGTATTGAAATCTTGTGATTGAAAAGTGGAATTGTTATGTTTCTTTTATGCATGTTTTATGTGATACGATTAGGTTATGTTTCTTGGATTTGTTATGAAGATGGGTGTTTCTGTGATAAACTAAGGGTGGGTGAGCCCAATATAGCTCTCCAATGCATTGGGTAATGCAAAGGTGTTAAACATTGAGGTTTCTCCGAAGCGATTTAGGGAATATACTATGATGGGTATTCCAAACATAACCAAGAGGGTTACTCCCTAAGTAAGAATGTTATGAATGCCTCAAGTTACCTTTATGTCTTATGATTTTTATGATTTATTCATGATTTGATGAGGTATGTTAATGTGCTTATGTTTTATGGGTAAAGTATGATTTCATTCTTATGTATATATATACTCGTGTTTCCTTTCCATATTTTTGTATCCCTTACTGAGCTTTTTATGCTCATCCTAAGTTTTGGAAGTGTTTTTCATAGATAAAGGGAATGGTACATGATGTGATGATAGTGTCAATGAGGTGTCCTGAATGAATCCAGGTTTTATTTTAAATATGTTTCTTCTGATGGGAAAAATGAGTACTATATTTAATTGAACCACTTTGGTTAAATGTGGAATGTAATGCATGTTTTATGATCTAATTCTCTAAAACTCTAAACATTAAAAGATCCTCAATGTGTAATCTTGTAATAACTCAAGATTAAGTAATGTTTAAGGCTGGGGCCTTATATTTGGTATTAGAGGTCGGTTTAGATAACTTTAGGAGTTAGAAGTCTATTAAATGACTATCGAAAAAAAAATTATTGTCAAATTGAAATGATATAGCATTTCAAGATTACCATGTTTCTTCATATAAGACATGTTTTTTATGAATAGTTTTCCATAGAGGAAACAAGTAAGCAGTGCTAGGATGGCATATCGAAGGAAATAACCTTCCAAATCAGCATCCTGAGATGGTCGGAATTGGAACTGAACAGTTTGTTGCAGTAATGGAGTAGTTGAATCAAGTGATAAATGGGGGTGGTATCCATGCACGAGATTAGCTAGATCAACCACAGAAGAACATGTTAGTGGTGGAACATTTCATGAGGTAACATCCCCATAATTCAGAGGATAATCTGACCCTGTGCTAGCAGAAGGGTGGATTAAAGCACCGATGAATATTTTTGATGTCATGGGGTGTTCAGACAATCAAAAGGTTCATATTTCTATTTACCGTTTGCAGGGTGAAGCAGATCAGTTGTGGTCGATGGTTAAAAATATCATGGATGCTGATGATATTTATTATCTCGACTGAGATGAATTCAAAGGTATGTTTCTTGAGAAGTATTTTCCTAAGGCTGTTCGACTTAGGATGTAAAAACAATTCCTGGTATTGAGTCAAGAGGAAGACTTAGTGGCTGCCTATGAAGAAAGGTTCACTCGATTGGCAAGGTATGCTCCAAATTTTATCCGAGACCTTGACAGTAAAATCAATCATTTATACTCAGGATTAAAGCCAAAATATCAAAGGTCATTAGCTTCTCATGAGTTCAAATGTTATGAAAAGCTTGTTCTATGTGCTGTGAAGGTGTAAATGGAGTTTGACGATGATCAAGTGTTCTATAACAACCAACAGATGAAGAGACTGATGTGACAGGAGAAAGAAAAGTATTCTTCAAAAAAGACTGATGGTAAGAAAACTATGTTTCCAGTTTTTGACAAATGTGGTAAAATGCATACTGGGGAATGTCTTCTAAATTCTGGAAAGTGCTACCGATGTGGTAAGATGGGACATAAGGCTCGTGATTGCATTGAAAAATATCAAGGTGATGGTAAGACGAAATTTTATTTACTGTTATTGAAATGTTTTAAGTGCAATGAGATGGGTCACGAGGCAAATGAGTGTCTGAAAAATAGCTTGAGTGATGGGAAGCAGTTAGACTACAAGCAGAAAGGGGTGGTGAAATACTTTGCAACTACTTAAGCAGATGTCGGGCCATCAAATGAAGTTGTATCAGGTAATTTGTTTGTTTTTTTAGATTATGCCAGTGTGTTGTTTGATTTGGGTTCTACACATTCTTTCATCTCTGAAACCTTTTCTAGTAAAATGGGAATACCGTCTCAATAAATGACTCATGAACTTGAGGTAAAAACACCTGGGGGAAATGTTGAGGCAAACAGAATCTATAAGAATCTTCTGATCCATATCCGTGGAAAGAATCTAATTGAGAACCTAACTGTTCTACCTCTAGTAGAATTTGATGTTATCCTGGAAATGGATTGGCTCTCTATTTACCATGCTATGATTGACTGTAGAGCTAAAGAAGTTTCTTTTCAGAAATACTTTCAGTTTGTGTACAGGAATGAACCCTTACTGTTGATAACATATTAAGAGGCTGAGAAACTTGTAAAATATGTAAACAAATGTTACCTTGCACACATTGTTGAAAACAAGGGAACTGTTAAGATTAATGATGTGCCAGTGGAAAATGAGTATCTTGATGTTTTTCTTGATGAGTTTCCTGGAATAATACGAGATCGGGATGTTGAGTTTACTGTTGACATAGTTCCTGATGCTAAGCCAATTTCAAAACCCCCTTATCTAATGGCTCAAATTGATCTTTTAGTGTTGAAGGAGAAATTGAAAGATTTATTAGAGAAAGGTTTCATTCGATCTAGCACATCACCATGGGGTGCTCCGATTTTATTTGTTACAAAGAAATATGGTTCAATGAGAATTCTCATTGATTATAGATCCTTGAATAACATCACTGTTAAGAACAAATATCGTTTTCCTCATATCAATGATTTGTTTGATCAGCTCCAGGGAGCTCAGTATTTTTCAAAGATTGACATGATATCGGGGTACCATCAGCTGAAGGTAAAGGAAGCAGACGTTCTGAAGACTGTGTTTCGTACACGGTATGACCATTATGAATTTGTAGTAATGCCTTTTGGGCTAACCAATGCACCTGCTGTATTCATGGACTTAATGAATCGAATTTTCCATGAGTTCTTGGATAAGTTTGTGGTAGTTTTCATTTATGATATTTTGGTGTTTTCTAAAAGTAAAGAGGAACATAAAAGACATTTAAGGGTTATTTTTCAAACCTTAAAAGAAAATAAATTGTATGGGAAATTCAGAATGTGTGAGTTTTGGTTGCAACAAATTTCTTTCCATGGTCACATTGTTTCTAATGATGGGATAACTGATGATCCTGCAAAAACAAATGTTGTTGAAGAATGGCCAAGACCCTCAGATGTAACTGAGATTCGTAGTTTCCTTGGTGCGGCAGGCAATTACCGAAGGATTGTTATAAATTTTTCAGGGTTATCTAGTCCAATGACTAAGAATACTCGTAAGGGTGTTAAGTTTATCTGGACAAATGAAGGTGATTATTGTTTTTAGGAATTGAAAAGATGACTGGTGAATTCTACAATTTTGGCACTACCTTCTAGGAATGGTGAGTTTGTTATCTATTGTGATGCTTCACTGAAAGGTCTTGGTTGTGTCCTAATGAAGAATGATCAGGTAATTGCTAATGCTTCACGATAGTTGAAAACTCATGAGTTAAATTACTCTACACATGATTTGGAATTAGCTGCTGTAGTTTTCGCTCTAAAAATTTGGAGGAATCATTTGTATGGAGTAAAGTGTGAAATATATACCAATCAAAAAAGTATAAAGTATATATTCACTCAGAAATAATTGAACATAGGACAGAGGAGATGGCTAGAATTAATCAAGGATTATGATTGTACAATTCAATAACATCTGGGAAAAGAAAATAAAGTGGTTGTTGCTTTGAGTCAAAAAAGTAATTCTTCATTTACAATGTTGCATTTGGAACGTGATCCTTTGGTTAAGGATTTGATAAACTTTAGAATAGAAGTTTTTGATACAGGATGTTCTTATGTTTTGTTTCAGGTATCAGTGAAATCTTCTCTATCAGACAGAATCAAGAAAGCACAGAAGCAAGACAGTGAGTTGAAAAAAAATGTAGAGCTGGTTCAGAAGGGTAAGTTGCCTAAATTCATCATTGATAATGATTGTGTTTTGAGATTTGGGAAGAGATTGTGTGTGCCTTGTGATTCACAGTTGAAGACAAAGTTGTTATGTGATGCTCATAGTTCTCCGTTTTCAGTTCATCCGGGCAGTACTAAGATTTACAGAGATATGCGAGAGTATTACTGGTGGGATGGAATGAAAAGAGATATTGCTGATTTTACTGGGAAGTGTTTGACTTGTCAACATGTTAAAGCAGAGCAGCAGTAACCAAAAGGGATGCTTCAGCCTTTACTAGTTCCAAAGTAGAAATGGGAAAATATATCCCTGGACTTCGTTGTAAGATTGTCGAAGACACCTCGAGGTAATAATGCAATCTTTGTTATTGTTGATCACTTGACTAAAACTGCTCATTTACTTTCTATACGAGATACTTTTTCCCTAGATCAAATTTCCCATTTATACCTTAAAGAGATAGTCAGGTTTCATGGATTTCCTCTCTCCATTGTATCTGATCATGATCCCAGGTTTACTGCTAACTTATGGAAAGGCCTTCACAAGTCATTAGGTACTGAATGAAATTTTACTACAATTTTTCATCATCAATCTGGTGGGCAGTCAAAATACAAAATTCAGACATTGGAGGATATGCTACGTTCTTGTTCATTGGATTATTAGGAATGTTGGGACCAACATCATTCTTTGGTTGAGTTTTCTTATAATAACAGTTTTCATTCCAGTATACAGATGACACCATTTGAGGCATTATATAGGAAGCAGTGTCGAACTCCAGCTTTTTGGGATGAAGTGGCTGAAAGGAAGCTGATGGGACCAGAATTGGTAGAAGAGATGGCAGAAAAAGTTCAGCTGATACAGAAACACATGAGAACAGCTCAGAGCAGGAAGAAGAGTTATGCGGACAATAGGAGGAAGGATCTCTCTTTTGAAGTAGGTGATCATTATTTTCTCAAAGTATCACCATGGGAAAGTGTGATGTGATTTGGTAAGAAAGGAAAGATGAGTCCAAGGTTCATTGGACCATATGAAATTCTGGAGAGAGTCTGATCAGTTGCATACTGAGTGGCTTTACCTCCGAGTTTATCTCAGGTACACAATGTTTTTCATGTTTCAATGCTGAGAAAGTACATGCCAAATCCATCTCATGTTTTGAGTCCAGAGGTAGTTTGTTGGAAGAGAGTCTCTCTTATTAAGAACAACCAGTCCAGATTCTTGACTGAAGAGATAATGTGTTGAGAAATATGGTAATTCATCAGTTAAGGGTTTTGTGAAAAAACCACATGATTGAAGAGGCAACATGGGAATCTGAAAATGCAATGAGGGATAAATATCCCCACTTATTAGATAAGTAAATAATTTGTGGGGACACAATTTTCTAAATGGGTGAAGGATGTAACATCCCATGTAAGTAATGAATAATAGATATTTTTATCTACATCTATTAATTAATTTTATATTGTTTTAGAGGCTTAAAATGAAAATAAATCCAATCTTATGCATGGAATACACTAATATTTATAAAATATTGTTTTACTTCCTTTTAATGGAAAACCATTTTTAAATCTATCTTTTGAAAATTTTATAAGCTATGTTTGTCAAAATAAAATTATTCTTTATGATTGGGACATCAAAAGTTACTTTGTCTGAATTTTTGGTAATTTTCCGATAGAGTTCATTTTTTAATGAATAGTGAAAAATATTGTATTTTAATTCAAAACCGGTTTTTTATATAATTTATTTATTTTATTAGATTATCCTTTGAATTGTTTTTAACGTGAAATTAGAATATATTTTTACCATTTAATCCAATGGTGGTCATTGGAATCAATTTCACTTTGAAATTGGACTTAAACTAGTGTCAATCTTTTGATACTTATTGTTTAATAAAAACACGCTATTTGTCATGATAGTGGGAATTAATTATTAAATTAATTAATGTAACATATATGATTTGAATTTTTTAATATAGACATAATTTTTTAATTCAGAATATCAAATATAGCTTCAGGTGATGTTTTGGTATTTTTCTGAAAAACTTCAATTTTTGATGAATAGTGAAACCACTAAGTGGTAGTTAAGGAAACTGATTTTTCATTTAAATGAAACATTGCCACTTCTGTGATATGATTTTCAAAAATCTGACATACATGGTTTTCATTAAGAAGTCAAATGTGGTTCAATTAGATTAAAATAATATTTTGGTGAATAGTAACTTTTATGTTCTTAATCGCGATTAGAGGTAATTAGTGTAGTTTAAGGTAAAAATGATGTTTTAATAATATGAGATGAGCTTGACACATGTCCTACACTTACTAGATGTGTCATGGCCGACCATGAAAATCCATGGGTGAACTTGGGGACCCCATGGAGCCACATTGGAAGGAAAATGACATTAATATCTTTTAATTTTATGTTAATGTATAAATGACACAAACATGAGTTGTTTTACTAAAACAATTTTGACATGGGGTTATAAAAGTCATATTATTTACTATAAATAGTCATTGGAAATCTAAGAATCTTTCCTACATCATAGTATTTTTTTATAATTTTTATACATTAAATAAATTAATGTATTTATGACACCATGATGATGCAACGATGACCTCATTATTTAACGATTTTAATAAAATGATAAGATAATGTAAAATATAAGACCTACACTTGTCAAAAACCTATTGGATGGGTGGATTTCGAACCCTTATCACCTTATCCTCAAAATAAATTTATATGGGACCTATAAAATCCGAAACTCATTTGAAAATAAAGTAACATTTTGTAACTTTCCAAGAGTGCCCCTCCTCTCCTCTTATAAAAGGCCCCAAACTCTACCACCTTACCCACTCATCCAAAGCCTATGGCTCGGCCGACCCCTGCCTATTGTGTCCCTCCAAATCTTTCTCTAACTTTTAAAGGCCTCACTTTGGGCATAAGTCTTCCCAACGAAGCCTTAAAGCTCAAACCAAAGGAAGTTACCCGATTTTAAGGCAATGTCTTCACTAGAGTCCTTTTGTATTATTTTGCTTCTCCAACCCCCTAAACTGTTTTTATTTATTTCTTTAATAACAACTCCAGTATCTTCAATATACTAGGATGTTGTTATAATAACTATTCGAGCTACACTTACACACACCGACATCTAATGGCTAAAGAACATAATGTTTCCTTGGATGGCGAATTTCTGCCTCACGAAACGATGATTGTTCAACACTCATATAACACCTTAAAATATGGCCATTAAGATGTAACTATATTTATATATGATATATAATATATTTCTGTTTTACTTAAACTTCTGTATTTTTCATTTATGTCATACCTTTATGGTTTCCATTATGGTTAAATGCGATATCTTCATTTTAGGAAGTGCGGACTACCGCCCCTTCAAAGTGATTTGATTCGTTAATGCCATATGTGGGATGTATAAAGGATGTAATTAATGATTTTATAAATTATATTATACTGGAATTATAATATAACATTATGTAATTATGATTCCATCTCATAAAATATGATATCGAAATGAAAGTATCATTCATGCGTACGTACAACTTACTGTCTCCATGAACGGTGCATTTCATTTCATACCTCTAAATGATAATGTAATATTATAAATGCGTGTATATTCTGGATATATAAGATATATATGATATATAAATCAGTAGTATAAGTCTGGATATAATGGATACATGACGAAATTGTAATTATAATTAGCATATTTTTGACTCAAGTACCAATGATCGTTAAAACGACCGTTATTAACTTAAATAATAACACAGTGTTCATGACATGGTAATAAGTGATATAAATGGAATAATGAACTTGAAAAAGGTTCTTAAGCAAGTAGAAAATAACTCAAGTTTATTATTTAGGTGATTAAAGAACGATCGAGTCAAGTCGGACCCGAGGTATGGGACTTCGTCTAAATCTCCATTCATTAAGGCATCATTTGTTTTATACACAAGTTTCTTTTATACATTGTATAAACCCCTTTCACATTGAGGTTTATTAAAAAGTTATATTTTTTATATAAATCATTTACTAAATGACAAAAGGGAATGTTTTTGTCGTACATATGTGGCGACAACGACATCTCTGCTGCCGTGACCATTATTTGAGTTTCGGCTTCCTCTACAAGCCATACCGTTTTTTAAAAGAAAAATAAAAACCAAGTTTTACTTTTCTTTTATTTCGATATTGAAAATGGTCTTAATAATGTTTTTATATCAATGTGTTGTATTGTTATCTTGTGATTCAAAATTGGAAATGTTATATGTCCATTATGCATGGTTTATGTGATACGATGATGTTATGGTTCTTGGGAATTGTTATGAAGACGGGTGGTTACGTGATAAACTAATGGTGGGTGAGCCCGATATAGCTCTCCAATGCATTGGGTAACACGAAAGGGGTTAAATGTTGAGGTTTCTCTCAAGAGATTTAGGGAATATATTGTGATGGGTATTCCAAACATAACCAATAGGGTTACTCCCTACGTAAGAATGTTAGGAATGCCTCAAGTTAGCTTTATGTCTTATGATTTCTATGATTTATTAATTATTTGATGAGGTATGTTAATGTTCTTCTGTTTTATGGGTAAATAATGATTTCATTCTTATGTATATATATACTCATGTTTCTTTTCCATATTTTTGTATCCCTTACTGATCTTTTTATGCTCATCCCAAGTTTTTGAAATGTTTTTCACAGGTCAAGGGAACGGAACATGATTTGATGATAGTGTCAATGAAGTGTCAAGAAAGAATCCATGTTTTATTTTAAATATGTTTCCACTGATGGAAAAAATGGGTACTATATTTTATGTAACCACTTTTTTTAAATGTGGAATGTAATGCATGTTTTATGATCTAAATCACTAAAACTATAAACCTGAAAATATTCTCAATGTGTAATCTTGTAATAACTCAAGATTAAGTAATGTTTAAGGTTGGGGCCTTATAAGTGTATTCATGGATATAAGGTAGATATTTCCCCTATAAAGGACTCAAAAAAATTATGTTCCCACTTTTTCTCATTTATATGTTAAGAATTATTCCTTGATTGTGAATATTGAGTGAGTATAAGGACCTAGCCTTAAACCTTACTTAATCTTGAGTTATTACAAGATTACACATTGAGGATCTTTTCAGGATTAGAGTTTTAGGGAATTATATCATAAAACTTTCATTACATTCCACATATAATCAAAGTGGTTACATAAAGATAGTATTCTTCATTCCCATCAATGGAAACACATTTGAAATAAAATATGTATTATTTCTTGACACTTCCTTGACACTATAATCATATCATGTACCTTTCCCTTGACCTATGAAAAACATTTCAAAAAAACTTGGGATGAGCATAAAAAGCTAAGTATGGGTTATCAAAACATGGAAAGGAAACATGAGTTCATATATACATAAGAATGAAATCATACTTTACCCATAAAACATAGGCACTTTAACATACCTCATAAAATCATGAATAAATCATAGAAATCATAAGACATAAAGGTAACATGAGGCATTCATAACATTCTTACGTAGGGAGTAACCCTCTTGGTTACGTTTGGAATACCCATAACAATATATTCCCTAAATCTCTTCGGAGAAACATTAACGTTTCACTCCTTCGCATTACCCGATGCATTGGAGAGCTATATCGGGCTCACCCGGCCTTAGTTTATCATGGAACCACCCGTCTTCATAATAATGCCCAAGAACCATAACATAATCGTATCACATAAAACATGCATAAAGGAAACATAACATTTCCACATTTCAATCACAAGATATCAATACAACACAAAAACATTGCGTAAACCGTTTTCAAAACCAAAATAAAAGAAAAGTAAAACATGGTATTTATTTTTCTTTTCAAAAGAAGGTATGGCTTGTAGAGGAAGCCGAAACTCAAATAATGGTCACGACGGCGGAGAAGTCGTTGTCGCCGCATACGTACGACAAAAACATTCCCTTCTGTCATTTATTAAACTCTTCGTATAAAAAAGATTCCTTTTGAATAAACATAAAAGTCAAAGGGCTTTATACACCGTATAAAAGAAAGTTGTGTATAAAATAAAATATGCCTCAATGAAAGGAGATTGAGACGAAGTCTCATACCTCGTATCCGACATGAACCGACCATTCTTTAATCTCCTGAATAATAAACTTGAGTTAATATCTACATGATTATGAACATTTTTCAAGTTCATTAATCCTTTTATACCATGTTATGAACATCATGTAATCATTTATGTTAATAGTGTTCATTTTGTCGGTATTTGGTTCTTAAGTCAAAAATAGACTTCTTACACTTACATGTTGTTAATTTGGTCAAAGGTTCATTAAATCCAGAATGATATTAATGATTTGGATAACATATATATCATATATATTCATCATATACATGTATTTATAATATTACATCACATTTAGAGGTAAGAAATGAAATGCACCGTTCATGGAGACGGTAAGCCGTACGTACGCATGAACGCTACTTCCATTTCTATTTTGTATTTTCTGGAATGGAATCATAATGATATTAGAGTATATTATAATTCTAGTTTAATAACATATATAATATCATTAACTTTATCCTTTACACATCACACATATGGTATTAACGAATCAAATCACTTTCAGGGGGCGGTAGTCCGCACTTCCTAAAATGAAGATATCGTGTTTATCCATAATGGAAACCATAAAGGAATGCCCAAAATAAAAAAACAGAAGCTTAAGGAAAACATAAACATATTATATATCATATATAAAAATAGTGACATCATAATGTCCACCTTTGAAGGAGATAAATGAGTATTGAACAATCATCGTTTCGGGAGGCAGAATTTCACCATCTACGGAAACCGTATGTTCTTTAACCATTTTATGTAGTTGTGTGAGAGTGTAGCTCAAATAAATATTATAACAACAACCTAGTATATTTAATATACTGGTGTTGTTACCAAATAAGTAAATAAAAAGAGTTCATGGGGTTGGAGAAACAAAATAAATCAAATGAACATGAGAGAATGAATTACCTTTAAAAGTGTAACTCCTTTTGATTTGATCCTAAAGGCTTCCTTTGAAAGGAATCTTCCCAAAGGGAATCCTATATGATGAGGAGAGGGATGTGGATAGAGTAAATGGGAAGGGTTTGGCCGAACGAAAGGCTTGAGGAGTGTCTGAAATGAGGTAGAGGTGGGGGCCTTTTATAAGAGGAGAGGAGGGGCACTTTTGGAAAGTAAAGAAATATTACTTTATTTGAAAATGTGGTTCGGTTTTAAAATGTCCCACATTGATATAATTCGTGGATAAGGTGATAAGGGTTCTAAATACACTCATCCAATTGGTTTTGGACCTGTGTAGTACATAGAGTTTACATTATCTTTCAATTTTATTTAAATCGTTAAATAATGATGTCATCGCTGCATCATTATTATGACATAAATGATTTAATTTATATAATGTATAAAAATGATAAAATAAAAACTATGATGTAGGAAATATTTTTAGCTTTCCAATGACTATTTATAATCAAAAATCGGATCTTTATAACCCCATGTCAAAATTCTTTTCGTAAGACATATTATGTTTGTGTCATTTTTACTTTAACATTTAATAAAAAGTTCATTATGTCATTTCCCAACCAAAGTGTCTCCATGGGGTCCCCAAGTTGACCCATGGCTTGTCTTGGTCGGCCATGACACAACCAATAAGGTTGGGACCTGTGTCTAGGTCATTTCATATTATTAAAGCATTATTTATACCATAAACTACTCGAATTACCACTAATCGCGATTAAGAACTTAATAAGTTACTATTCACCAAAAAATTATTATAATCTCATTGAACCACATTTTACTTCTTAATTACAACCAAAAGATTGACACTAGTTTAAGTCCAATTTCAATGTGAAATTGATTCCAATGACCACCATTGGATTAAATGGTAAAAATATATTAATATTATACATTAAGACCAATTAAAAAGATAATCTAATCATATAAATAAATTAGATTAAAAAGAAGTTTTGATGTAAAATGCTGTATTTTTCACTATTCATAAAAAAATGAACATTGTCAGAAAAATACCAAAAACTCACACAAAGTAAGTTTTGTTGTCCGAATCATAAAGAATAAGTTTATTTTGACAAACATAGTTTATAAAATTGTCAAAAGATAGATTTAAAAAGGGTTTTCAATCATAAGGCAGTAAAACAATCTTTTAAGAATATTAGTGTATTCCATGCTTAAGATTGGATTTATTTTCATTTTAAGCCTCTAAAACACTATCTTAATCATTAATAGACATAGATAAAAATATGTATTATCCATTACTTACTTGGGATGTTACATCCTTCCCCCCTTTATAAAATTTCATCCCCACAATTTATTTACTTATCGAATAAATGGGGGTACTTATCCCTCATTGCATTTTCAGATTCCCATGTTGCCTCTTCAATCATGTGGTTTTTCCACAAAACCTTTACCTGGTGAATCACTTTATTCCGTAACACATGCTCCCTATGGTCAAGAATCTGGACTGGTTGTTCCTCATAAGATAGGTTCTCTTCTAGCTGAACTACATCTGGACTCAAAACATGAGATGGATCTGGCATATACATTCTCAACATCGAAACGTGAAAAACATTGTGTACCTGAGATAAACTCGGAGGTAAAGCCACTCGATATGCAACTGATCCAACTCTCTCCAGAAATTCGTATGGTCCAATGAACCTTGGACTCAACTTTCCTTTCTTACCAAATCTCATCACACTTTTCCAAGGAGAAACCTTGAGAAAAACATGATCACCTACCTCGAAAGATAGATCCTTCCTCCGGTTATCCGCATAACTCTTCTGCCTGCTCTAAGCTGTTCTCATGTGCTTATGAATCAACTGAACTTTTTATGCCATCTCTTCTACTAATTCTGGTCCAATCAACTTCCTTTCACCCACTTCATCCCAAAAATATGGAGTTCGACACCGCATCCCATATAATGCCTGAAATGGTGCCATCTGTATACTGGAATGAAAACTGTTATTATATGAAAATTCAACCAAATAAAGATGTTGGTCCCAACTTCTCTAATAATACATAGAACAAGCTCGTAGCATATCCTCCAATGTCTGAATTGTTCGTTCTGACTGCCCATCTGATTGAGGATGAAAATCTGTACTAAAATTTAATTCGGTACCCAACGACTTCTGAAGGCCTTTCCAAAATTTAGAAGTAAACCTGGGATCACGATCTGATACAATGGAGAGAGGAACTCCATGTAACCTGACTATCTCTTTATGATACAAACGGGAAAGTTGATCAAGAGAGAAAGTATCTATTATAGCAAGGAAAAGAGCATATTTGGTCAAGTGATCAACAATAACCCAGATTGCATTATTACCTTGAGATGTCTTAGGTAATCCCACAACAAAGTCCATGGATATATTCTCCCATTTCCACTCTGGCACTGGAAAAGGATGAATCATCCCTTTCGGTAACTACCTCTCTTCTTTAACCTGTTGACATGTTAAACACTTCACAGTAAAATCAGCAATGTCTCTTTTCATTCCATCCAACCAGTAATACTCCCGCAGATCTCTATACATCTTAGTACTGCATGGATGAACTGAAAACGGAGAACTATGAGCTTCACATAACAACTCTCTCTTCAACTGTGAATCACAAGGCACACATAATCTCTTCCCAAATCTCAAAACACAATCATAATCAATGTTGAATTCAGGCAACTTACCTTTCTGAACCAGCTCTACCTTTTTCTGCAACTCACTGTCTTGCTTTTGTGCTTGATTGATTCTATCTGATAGAGAAGATCTCACTGATACCTGAAACAAAACAGAAGGACTTCTTGCACCAACAACTTCTATTCCAAAGTTCATCGAATCCTTAACCAAAGGATCATGTGCCAAACGCAACATTGTTAATGAGGCATTACTTTTTCGACTCAAAGCATCAGCCACATTATTTGCTTTTCCAGGATGGTAATGAATTGTACAATCATAATCCTTGATTAATTCTAGCCATCTCTTCTATCTCATGTTTAACTCTTTCTGAGTGAATATATACTTTAAAATTTTGTGATCGGTATATATTTCACACATTACTCCATACAAATGATGCCTCCAAATTTTTAAAGAAAAAACAACAGCATCTAATTCCAAATCATGTGTAGGGTAATTTACCTAATGAGTTTTCAATTGTCGTGAAGCATAAGCAATTACCTGATCATTCTGCATTAGGACGCAACCAAGTCCTTTCAATGAAGCATCAATGTATATAACAAACTCACCATTCCTGGAAGGTAGTTCCAAAACTGGAGCATTCACCAATCTTCTTTTCAATTCCTGAAAACAATCATCACATTCTTTTGTCCAGATAAACTTAACACCCTTCCGAGTTAGCTTAGTCATTGGACTAGATAACCGTGAAAAATTTCTAACAAACCTTCGGTAATAGCCCGCCAAACCAAGGAAGCTACGAATCTCGATTACATTTGTGGGTGTTGGCCATTCTTCCACAACTTTTGTTTTTACAGGATCAACGGTTATTCCATCTTTAGAAACAATGTGACCAAGGAAAGAAATTTATTGCAACCAAAACTCACACTTGCTAAATTTCCCATACAGTTTATTTTCTTTTAAGGTTTGCAAGATAACCCTTAAATGTCTTTCATGCTCCTCTTTACATTTAGAAAACACCAAAATATCATCAATGAAAACCACCACAAACTTATCCAAGAACTCATGGAAAATTATATTCGTTAAGTCCATGAATACAGCAGGTGCGTTGGTTAGCCCAAAAGGCATTACTACAAATTCATAATGGCCATATCTCGTATGAAACGCGGTCTTCGGAATATCTGCCTCCTTTACCTTCACCTGATGGTACCCCGATCTCAGTTCAATCTTTGAAAAAAACTGAGCTCCCTGGAGCTGATCAAACAAATCATCGATATGAGGCAAAGGATATTTGTTCTTAACAGTGATATTATTCAAGTCTCTATAATCAATGAAAAGTCTCATAGAACCATCTTTCTTTTTAACAAATAAAACAGGAGCACCCCATGGTGATGTTCTAGGTCTAATGAATCCTTTTCCTAATAAATCTTGCAATTTCTCCTTCAACTCTAAAAGTTCAATTTGTGACATTCGATAAGGGGGTTTTGAAATTGGCATAGCATCAGGAACTATGTCAACAGTAAACTCAACTTCCCGATCTGGTATTATTCCAGGCAACTCATCAGGAAAAACATCCGGATACTCATTTACCACTGGCACATCATTAATCTGAACAGTTCCTTTATTTTCAATGACGTGTTCAAGGTAACATTCATTTCCATCTTTTACAAGTTTCTCGTCCTCTTGATATGTTATCAAAAGTAAGGGTTCATTCCTCTAAACAAACTGAAAGTCTTTCTGAAAAGAAACTTCTTTAGCTCTACAGTCAATCTTAGCATGGTAAATAGAGAGCCAATCCATACCCAGGATAACATCAAACTCTACTAGAGGTAGAACAATAAGGTTTTCATGTAGGTTCTTTCCACAGATAAGGATAGAAAGATTCTTATAAATTCTTTTTGCCTCAACATTTTCGCCAGGTGTTTTTACCAAAAGTTCAGGAGTCATTTCTTGATATGGTATTCCCATTTTACTAGAAAAGGTTTCAGAGATGAAAGAATGTGTAGTCCCCGAATTAAAAAACACACTGGCATAATCTAAAAAAACAAAGTACCTGATACAAATTCATTTGATGGCCCGGCATCTTCTGAAGTAGTTGCAAAGGATTTCACCACCCCTTTCTGCTTGTAGTCTAACTGCTTCCCATCACTCAAGCTCTTTGTCGGACACTCGTTTGCATAGTGACCCATCTCATTTCACTTATAACATTTCACTAACTGTAAATCAAATTTGTTCTTACCTTCAACTTGATCCTTTTAAGTGCAATCACGAGCCTTATGTCCCATCTTACCACATCGGTAGCACTATCCAGAATTCAGAAGACATTCCCCAACATGCCTTTTGCCACATTTATCACAAACTGGAAACTTAGCTCTCTTACCATCAAACTTTTTTGAAGAATTCTTACCTTTCTCCTGCCACCTCGGTCTCTTCATCTGTTGGTTGTTATAGAACACTTGGTCATCAGCATACTCCATTTCCACCTTCTCAGCACATCGAACAATCTTTTCATAACATTTAAACCCACGAGAAGCTAATGCCCTTCGATGTTTTGGCTTTAATCCTGAGTAAAAATGATTTATTTTACTATCAAGGTCTCGGATAAAATTTGGAGCATACCTTGCCAATCGAGTGAACCTTTCTTCATAGGTAGCCACTGAGTCTTCCTCTTGCCTCAATTCCATGAATTTCTTTTCCATCCTAAGTCGAACAGCCTTAGGAAAATACTTCTCAAGAAACATACCTTTGAATTCATCCCATTCAAGAGCATCAATCTCATCGGCGTCGCTGATATTTTTAACCATAGACCACCACTGATCTGCTTCACCCTCCAAACGGTAAATAGCAAGACTAACCTTTTGATTGTCTAAACACCCCATGACATCAAAAATCTTCTCCAGTGCTTTAATCCACCGTTCATCTAGCACAGGGTCAGATGATCCTCTGAATGATGGGGGATGTTGCCTCATGAAATGTTCCACCACAGACATGTTCCTCTGCGGTTGATCTGGATGATCTCGTGCATGGATACTACCACCATTTATAGCCTGAGTCAACTGCGCCATCACTGCAACAAACTGTTCAGTTCCAATTTCGACCATCTCAGGATGCTGATTCGGAAGGTTATTTCCTTCTGTATGCCTTCCTAGCACTGCATCCCTATTTCCTCTGCGGAAAACCATTCTGAACAAACATGTCTTAGATGAAGCAACATGGTAATCTTCAAATTATATATCATTTCCAAAATATATTTGGATAATCATTTAATAGAATTCTAACTCCTAAAGTTATCTAAACCGACCATTGATACAAACTATAAGGCCCCACCATTAAACCTTACTTAATCTTGAGTTATTACCAGATTACACATTGAGGATCTTTTCGGGTTTAGAGTTTTAGAGAATTATATCATAAAACTTGCTTTACATTCCACATATAAAAAAAGTGGTTACATAAAGATAGTATTCTTCATTCCCATCAATGAAAACACATTTGAAATAAAACATGGATTATTTCTTGACACTTCCTTGTCACGATCATCATATCATGTACCTTTCCCTTGACCTGTGAAAAACATTTCAAAAAAACATGGGATGAGCATAAAAAGCTCAATATGGGTTATAAAAACATGGAAAGGAAACATGAGTTCATATATACATAAGAATGAAATCATACTTTACCCATAAAACATAGGCACTTTAACATACCTCATAAAATCATGAATAAATCATAGAAATCATAAGACATAAAGGTAACTTGAGGCATTCATAACATTCTTACGTAAGGAGTAACCCTCTTGGTTACGTTTGGAATACCCATCACAGTATATTCAATAAATATCTTCAGAGAAACCTTAACATTTCACTCCTTCGCGTTACCCAATGCATTGGAGAGCTATATCGGGCTCACCCGCCCTTAGATTATCACGAAACCACCCGTCTTCATAATAATGCCCAAGAACCATAACATAATCGTATCACATAAAACATGCATAACGGAAACATAACATTTACACATTTCAATCACAAGATATCAATACAACACAAAAACAATGTGAAAACCATTTTCAATACCAAAATAAAAGAAAAGTAAAACATGGTATTTATTTTTCTTTTAAAAAGAAGGTATGTCTTGTAGAGGAAGCCGAAACTCAAATAACGGTCACGACGGCGGAGAAGTCGTTGTCGCTGCATACGTACGACAAAAACATTACCTTTTGTCTTTTAGTAAATGCTTCGTATAAAAATGATTCCTTTTGAATAAACGTAAAAGTCAAAGGGGTTTATACACCGTATAAAAGAAAGTTGTGTATAAAATAAAATATTCCTCAATGAAAGGAGATTGAGACGAAGTCCCATACCTCGTATCCCACATGACCGACCGTTCTTTAATCTCCTGAATAATAAACTTGAGTCATTCTATACTTGATTATGAACCTTTTTCAAGTTCATTTTTCTTTTTATACCATGTTATGAACATCATGTAATCATTTAAGTTAATAGTGTTCATTTTTTCGGTATTTGGTTCTTAAGTCAAAAACAGACTTCTTACACTTACATGTTATTAATTTGGTCAAAGTTTCGTTATATCCAGAATGATATTAATGATTTGGATAACATATATATCATATATATTCATCAAATACATTTATTTATAATATTACATCACATTTAGAGGTATGAAATGAAATGCACCGTTCATGGAGACGGTAAGTCGTACGTACGCATGAACGCTACTTCCATTTCTATTTCATATTTTATGGAATGGAATCATAATTATATAAGAGTATATTATAATTACAGTATAATAACATATATAATATCATTAACTTTATCCTTTACACATCCCACATATGGTATTAACGAATCAAATCACTTTCAGGGGGCGGTAGTCCGCACTTCCTAAAATGAAGATATCGTGTTTACCCATAATGGAAACCATAAAGGTATGCCCAAAATGAAAAAAAACAGAAGCTTAAGGAAAACATAAACATATTATATATCATATATTATAATAGTGACATCATAATGGACACCTTTGAAGGTGTTAAATGAGTATTGAACAATCATCGTTCCGGGAGGTAGAATTTCACCATCCACGGAAACCGTATGTTCTTTAACCATTTGAAGTAGTTGTGTGAGAGTGTAGCTCAAATAAATATTATAACAACATCCTAGTATATTGAAGATACTGGTGATGTTAAAAAAGAAGTAAATAAAAATAGTTTAGGGGGTTGGAGAAACAAAATAAAACAAATGAACATGAGAGAATGAATTACCTTTAAAAGTGTAACTCCTTTTGATTTGAGCCCAAAGGCTTCCTTTTAAAGGATTCTGCCCAAAGGGAATCATCTAGGATTAGGAGAGGGATGTGGATAGAGTAAATGGTAAGGGGGTGGCCGAGCCAAAGGCTTGAAGAGTGTGTGAAATGAGGTAGAGGTGGGGCCTTTTATAAGAGGAGAGGAGGGGCACTTTTGGAAAGTAACGAAATATTACTTTATTTGAAAATGTGTTTTGGTTTTAAAAGGTCCCACATTGATATAATTCGTGTATAAGGTGTTAAGGGTTTGAAATCCACTCATCCAATTGGTTTTGGACATGTGTTGTCCATAGATTTTACATTATCTTTCCATTTTATTTAAATCGTTAAGTAATGATGTCATCGCTGCATCATTATTATGTCATAAATAATTTAACTTATATAATGTCTAAAAATTATAAAAAAAATACTATGATGTAGGAAGTCTTTGTATCTTTCCAATTACTATTTATAATCAAAAATCTTATTTTTATAACCCCATGTAAAAAAATTTTTCGTAATACATATTATGTTTGTGTCATTTTTACTTTAACATTTAATAAAAGGTTATTTATGTCATTTCCCAACCAAAGTCTCTCCATGGGGTCCCCAAGTTGACCCATGGCTTGTCTTGGTCTTCCATGACACAACCAATAAGTTTGGGACATGTTTCTAGGTCATTTCATATTATTAAAGCATTATTTATACCTTATACTACTCTAATTACCAGTAATCGCGATTAAGAACTTAATAAGTTACTATTCACCAAAAAATTATTATAATCTCATTGAACCACATTTTACTTCTTAATGACAACGATGTATTTCGGATTTTTGAAATTCAAAACACAATGATGGAAAAATATCATTTAAACGGAAAATCAGTCTTTATAAGTACCACTTAGTGGTTTCACTATTCATAAAAAATTGATGTTTTTCAGAAAATTACCAAAAATTCACCCTAAGATATATTTGATATTAAGAATTAAAAAATGAAGTCTATTTTATAAAATTCAAAACATATAAGTCACATTAATTAATTTAATAATTAATTCCCGCTGTCAGAGCAAATAGCATGTTTTTATGAAACAATAAGTATCAAAAGATTGACACTAGTTTAAGTCCAATATCAAAGTGAAATTGATTCCAATGACCCCCATTGGATTAAATGGTAAAAACATATTCATATTACACATTAAGACCAATTCAAAAGATAATGTAATCATATAAATAAATTAGATTAAAAAGCAGTTTTGATGTAAAATGCAGTATTTTTTACTATTCATAAAAAAATGAACATTGTCAGAAAAATACCAAAAATTCACACAAAGTAAATTTTGATGTCCCAATCATAAAGAATAAGTTTATTTTGAAAAACATAGTTTATAAAATTGTAAAAAGATAGATTTAACAAGGGTTTTCCATCATAAGGCAGTAAAACAATCTTTTAAGAATATTAGTGTATTCTATGCTTAAGATTGGATTTATTTTCATTTTAAGCTTCTAAAACACTATCATAATAATTAATAGACATAGATAAAAATATCTATTATTTAGTACTTACTTGGGATGTTACAGTGAGTATAAATATGGTATTTTTATTCCATTTCCCATAATTTTTTTCTACTCATGAAGACATTCATGTAATTATCCATATCATTTATCATAAACATGGTTCTTTTGGATTGTTTCCTTTGACTAAAACTGAAAATTATAATTTATATAATATTAAATATACCGTGGAACCACATAATCAAAAAAACTATTTTATTGGATGTCTAAATATTGAATCATTATTTTTAATCATTGACACCATATTATTACCCTATGTCACGAACCAACCCGGGTCGACCCTGAACCAGTCACCTGAGCTGGCCCACGACATGGCCCGAGGGGTGTTCCCAATCACCAATGGGCTGGAAAGTAGTTTCGGGCATAAAAACCAATCAAGACGGAATTATTTGGCCCATAAATGAAAGACAAATAAATAAATAAAAAATAAAAATTGAAAATTAAAACTAGAAACAACGAGAAATCGAAGTCCTACATACCACCATGTGACCCTATGAGTCTCAAAAAACACAATCCAATGTCGTGCTATGGCGACTAAATCCATGAAAGGTGCAACAATAGAAGATAAAAAAGACAAAAAGTAAAACAATAGGAGTGGGTATTAAAACTTGGTAGGCATGCGAAAACAATGCATTCTTATATGTATTTCATTTAAATAAATGATCCACTGATTTCAATTTAGAAATAAAATGTGTAGAAATAGGTTTTTAAAAATTGTCATTTTAAAAATCAAATCACGATCCATTTCAGTTCATATTTTAAACTCTGTTCTTTTCTATAGAGGAATATTTAACCTTTTTAAAGAAAGAGGGGTAGTGAAGTGTAAAACATTTTAAAAAACTTTTCCCACAAACTTTCTAATGAATAATTTTATCCACTTTAACAAAAATATGCATCATATAATAGGGAAATGAAATAATCACCCAAGTGAAATAGAAAATTAAAAACAAGAGTAATCAACCAATCAAGGCACCTCAATCATCCGCCGCAGACCACTAAATGTTGATATACATGAGAAAACCTATGAGAACATGAATATTCTAGAACATAATATACATGTGACTCATCCCAATGGCATGACTACATTCCATGACATTATAATTCCTAAACTCTCAGTATCACCCAACCTGGCATAATTGTTGGGAACAATCCCCTAGTTGAGTATAATCCATACTAAGGTCCACTCGCCTATGTGTAGTCTATTCATGGGTAGCAATCGTTCACTGAAAATCTGCTTGCTATGCTAGGTTCCCATGTTTACAATAAAATGGAGGTTACCCAACAATGTCAAACAAATATTGAGTCATAAGTATATTCCTCACACATAGTCAACACACACAACAATTTCACCCCCAAGTCACACCAAGGAATACGTCCCACACCATTCAACCATTTGATCACAAGAATGTCCTACCTGGAGGGCATCCCATAATATACAACTCGACTAATGAAAGGGTACCACATCCAAGGAGAGTTTTCTTATGATAACTAGTTTTAAAAAAGTACCAACCATGCCTCACATAAATTTCCCATGCCAAACCATTTATTAATAATCACACAATATCCACTTTCAAATCCATAAATACACTTTGAGACCCATTTAAGACACCCAACCTAGCTTTTTAAATCTAAAAAATATTCACAAAGGCTAAAGGGGAATTCAAATATGAAATAGATGTGAATCCACAATCAAACCATTTATTACAATACATTACAAGAAATAAACCACTCCAATTCCAGACATACCCTTTTACAAATATTTCTATATTAATAAATAATACTGAAAATAGGTTCGAAAAGAGAGAAATAAATGACTCTTAAATTTAATGGTCAATTAATTGATATCCTAAAATAGAGAAGGACACATACCTAACCGAGACACTTCGACTCTTGAATCTTTTGACGAAAAACACTGACACTGGCACACACATACATTCTCACACATATAAATATATACCATTATTTCATTGAACATATTACCCATGCCATGAAGGAATAAGTTCAAGGAAGATATATATATATGTACATAAACACATATGTACCAATGTATGGGTGTGTGCGCACCACTAGTGAGCCACCCAAGCTTTAATTAATTAACCTCGAGGAACTAACACTATATAGAAACCCATAGACCATTCAAAAATTCATTTTCTAAAAACCTCTATTTTAACATGAGAAATATCAAATGGGCCTTTATCTTTTTCAAACCCATAATAAATTTACCAAAAACAATTCAAAATCCATTTTCAATAATATGAAAAATCATTTTTATAAATAATTTTCCAAACGGTCTCCAACCTTCTATTACATCCTTTAAATATATTTTTAGAAACTTCTCAAGGAACTGACATCAATTAGAATGCAATTATACATTTAAAAAACTATGATTTTATGAAAACACCGTTTTCCATTTACAATCCACATTCAATTTCACAAACACCAAAACAACATTTCAAATGAATTTACCATTACTTAATCAATTTATGAAACCCCATTTTAAAAACCCACTATCAATGATTTTGAATCTCAAGTACCTTTGAAAATTCATTTTTCACACATTGAATAATCCTAAAAACAATTATGAGAAGTACCTTAATGACGAGCAGTTAAAAATAGAACCATATCATTTAGAAAAATTCTTTTTTCACCATATACACATGTCAAGACTCTTCTGAAAAATATTATGTACAAGATAAATCATTTAATTTCACTATATAAAACCCAAATGGCATTTAACCAAAAACACTTGGCACAAGAATACATTGACATAATTGGCGATTCACTTCGAAATATAGTTTTAACAAATTATACACTCAAGAAAACATCATGATAATTCACTATGTGACTAAAAAAATGGGCATTATCATACACAGACATAAACATGAAACACTTAAAAAATATTTTATACATGATTTAGTAATCCATAACCATCATAATATACTAATTAGATATCTCATTATGTAGAAAATCAGGTAAAAATAATATTTAAAGCAACGCAAGCACCACACGATCTCACTAGAAGAAGAATATTACAAATTCATCTACCTCAAACACACACGATTGTGACAAAACCTTCGGGGGAGGAATAGTACACAAAGAACAAGAATTTTCGACTCCTAGACTCCAAGATAAACAATCCTCAGATAGAATAAATCCATTAAGATTCTTTCAAAAACTAATACCCAAAATATGAATAGAAAAAAGGGATTTATGCATGCTGGTCGAAAAAGAGGGGAGGTTGAACGCACCACAGTGAAGGGGGTCGGCTACCGAAGGTGTTGTGCGCAGAAGAGGAGTCCGGTCGGGGGGGTGGGGGTCGCGCAAGCTTAAGGAGAAGGGGGAGGGTGTCATCGCTGATAAAAGAAGACACTGCCAGAAGGAAGGCCGACCATAATGACAGTGAGAGAGAGAGCAGGAGGAAGGTGTCGCGAGGTGGTGGTCTAGCCCGAGTTGGTTGGAGTCGGTGAGAGGGAAATCCAACCACAAAGGGGGAAGGGAACACAGCGAGGGCCTGTTGCACACTAGGGTGACACGCATAAAGCCAAGGGGGGTTTCTGCGGCGAGTCAGGGTTCTCCCCTTTATTTTTTTATAATATTAATGATATAATTAAAATTAAAAAAATAATTCTAATAATAGTCCTGATAATTTTAGTAATAATCATAATAATAATAATAATTAAAAAAATAAAAATAAAAATATTATTATTATTAAATCTATGATAATATTATTTGTTTATGCTTAAAAATTATTTTCAAAAACACTATTTTATTAAATTCTTATTTTACTTCTTTTCATTACACATCACCATTAATTATTTTATATACTAAATTTCGATATCGGGCAACTTGACGGCTTGTATACCTTTAACTGCGCAGTCGGGGGAGGTGCACTCCAACCATGCCACCTGACACTAACCGCCTTCAGAGTCAAGCTCCCTTTTGTCGCACAGTTATATTTGTCACGTAGAAGTCGCACGTTAAACCCAGTTGGGATATGACAATTTTCCCCACTGTAGACACTTTCTTCCACCAGAAATTCAACAAGTAAAAATATAGCCAATGCTTCAGTTTGTACCCGAACAGATTCAAAAGGAATATCAAGAACATGTGGTTTATGATCCACCCGACAAGCCACACACGATTGGTTGCGAAGAAAAAAATGCATAAAATGGGGGAGAACACGAGAGGGTTCTCACTCCCAGAATAACTTGACTAACACTGAATCATTAAAACCCTTTCCCACCAACCCGAGGAGGGGATAACACAGGAACTCCCACCTGAACATACCGAATTCTCCACTTGAGTTTAGTGGACTAGTGTAACATAAAAAGATCACCACTACAAGGCCACCCAACATATCAGGGCACCAAAATAATGATCTCCCTATAACAACAACAATAAAACTAAGAATTCACCAAACCGATTTAAAACTCCCAACACATCTAACACCCATTGTACGAAGGAGACAATAATTCCACTAAAACCTGGGACTCTCGGCACAAGAAAAAAACACCCAACACTCACATATCCAAATGATCACTAATAAAACCATGACAAACCCACACAATGTTCATATAGACTATTATGAAAAGGAAACAACTCAAGAGGACACATTCATTAGATTGTGGCAACTCAAATCACAAAATAATAAATTCATCACACTATTCCAGCAAAATATGAACTTAAAAGAGTAGAATAACAAGGAAAAAGAAGAGCTGAATGTATCTATTCTGAGATGAAAGAAAAATATCCAAGAGAAGTTCTCACATGCCTCTGACAACCAGACCATGCACGAGCATCACTCAAGACCTATGGTTGGGACGCTGATGGCTGAACCATATTATGCCACATAGTTAGACACGAGCATTCCATGATCATAACTCCTTCCTATAACTATGCTTCTTACAGAACATTCATATTTGACATGAATGTACACGAAGATAGCAAGGATTCATAGGGTTGTGACAAGTCATCATGGAATGCTCGAACCGGCCATTCTGATGGGACATCAGAAGTTGGTATGAGGAACTAGAAGTCGACACCGTAGAAAGGGATTCTTCATAAACATGTTCATCTCGTACACCCTGCTCGCCAGATAGGGAACACATAAAAAAGAAGAGGGGTATCATATTTTCCAAACACATGCACTCCAGATGTCAAATCCATAATGCGGGCAACATAGGCCTTCACCAACCGCTGTCCTTGTTAACTATGGGCACACTCTTACATATTTTTGCCTTCACCTCCTTGGGTATCATCCATTAGATGAAGACAATCTTTAACACCTCTCACATTGTCCCAACTCCAACTATGAGGATTCATCCACCTCCACTGGTCTATGGTTGTACTTTCCACTAAACCCTAGAAAATACGAACACTAAATAATTCGGGAGTCCCCAACCAGTGGAAGACATGTTGTATTCCCCACAAACTACGAAAGTACCACATATAGACCCAAAAATCCTCGAAGGAAAACCAAACTCAATAGAAACAAAACTGGACATGAATCATTAACAACATCTGATGGAATTTATGGGTGGTATATTTTTAACAACATGAAAAGAAAATCTAAACAACCATAGTGATAAAACTCAATCAAAAGAAACACCCTGTGTTGGGAAAACCAGTCGAGAATTCTAAATAATCCTAAACACAACCCATAGAAAAACCACAAGCAAAGGGTAACAGACTCATAAATCAAACATACACCGAAATGGGTAAAATAAACTTTTCTATATACCAGAACCCACATTTCAAGAAAAACCATGTCCTTAAAATAATTTTTTCATTCAAGTACATTTTAGAAAAAAAATCAAGCAAACCGTAAATTCCAAAACCCCACCCATTGCATCCTATGAACCGCTACATAATCCTTCATCCATTTCCACTAAAATCACCCGAAAATATGTTTCAATGTGCTCTTAACGTATCTTCCCACATATATGCTGATGATCCTATGCAATAAAAAGGGTCACACTTCCCATTCAGTTACAAAAACCAAATGTAAGACAAAATTTTCCATATAAAAAAAGTCACTCTTTAAAAACCAACTTTACCAATTTCAAAACAACATCAATGAAATCCTATTTTTACTAGTTTTATAACCATTAGATAAAAGACCATTTAAATTCAATACCACCTTCAAATCCAAAAATCACACTAACACTAACCAATATCAAGACAAAGAACAACCAACAATGATCAACCATAACGAGGAACTAGTTCTTATGCCCAACCCGGTGACACGATAGTGAGCAACGCCCAATGTAAGACATAACACCAAAGGACCTTGAACCAGGCACCTAGGTTCCCCATGGGTCACTGCTCCATGAGGGGTCATAGGGTGACACCGATTCACTTCTGTTTTCATCCCTCAATCCAAAAAAATACAATAGAGTCGAAAGATGAACAACCCCTGGTAACTCAGGTCTCGTCGGGAACGGTGGTGATCAGGAACTGACCCAAAACCTACCTCTTATGCCCAGACTGTCCTAATCACTAACTACCAGACACACCAAATTACAAGGAATATCCCTATGATACACTTTTTTCACGAACCAACATGGGTCAACCTTGAACTGGTCACTCGAGCTGGATCATGACATGGCATGAGGGGCGTTTCCAATCCCCATAGGCTGGAAAATTGTCGAGCATCAAAACAAAATAAGAGGGAATGATTTGGCCCTTAAATGAGAGACAAAATAATAAAACAAAAACAGGACAATAAAAATGAAAACTAGAAACATCATGAAAACAGTTTCGTACAAACCTCTATGTGACCCTATGGGTCACCACCAACTTCAATATAACATCGCGCTTTAGTGACTGAATCCAAGAAAGGTTCATCAACCGAAGCAACAAAAATAAAAAAAATTTAAAACTATAGGAATGAGTATTAAAACTCAGTAGTCATGCACATACAATATATTCTCATATACATTTCCATTAAAGAAATATCCACCTATTTCACGTTCGAAATTAAAATTTATAGAACTAGGTTTTTACACATTTTATTCTTAAAAAAATCATGATGCACAAACCTTCATATTTTTAACTAATTTCCTTTCCAAGGAGGACGATTTATGATTTTTAAAGAATTAGGGATAGTGAAGTGTAATACATTTTAAAAACCATTTCCCACAATCTATTTAATGATCAATTTTATCCACTTTAACAATGGTATTCATCATACTTGAAGGAAAAATCAATAATCACACAAAGGAAATGGAAAATTACAATAAAGAGTAATTAACCAAACAAGGCACCTCAATCATCTGTCGTAGACAACTAAGTGCTGATATACATGGGAAAACCAAGGAGCTCGTGAATAATCTTGAACATACTATACATGTAACTCATCCCGAAGGCATGCCTACTATCAATGAATTTATAACACCCAAATGATCGATATCTCCCTACCTGGCCTAACTGAGGGGCCCAATTACCTAGCAGAATATAATCCGTACAAAGGGCCACTAGCAGGAGCATATTTTAAACTAGTGCAACAATTGTTCAATTGAAATTAGATCGATTTTCTAGGTTCCCATGTTCAGACTATAATAGGGGTGAGCTAGAAATGATAAATAAGTATCCAGTGATTAGTATATTCCTTACACCTAGTCAACACTCATGGAAAAGTCACCCTTGAGTCACCCCAAGGAATACATCCCTCGACATTAAACCATTTGATCATAAGAAATTCCTACCTAATTGACAATCCCATAACATATAAATCAACCAATGCACGGGGACCACATCCAAGGAAATTTTGCTTAAGATAACTGTTTTTTCAAAAGTGCCTACCTAGCCTCACATAAATTTCACCTGCCGAACCATTTCTTAAGAATCACACACACGCCACATTGGAAATAATAAAAACACATTGAAACCAATTTAATAAACTTGGATCGTCTTTTTAAATCTATAACAGATTTAAAAGGCCAAATGGGAATTCCATCAGAAAATTGATGTGAAACCACAACCAAAGAATTTATTGCAAGACATTATAAAAAATATACTACTCCAATTCATGACAGACCTTTTTACAAATAGTTATATATCAATAAAAAATATAGAAACTAGGTGAGAAAAGTGATAAGGAAAAGATTCTTAAATTTAATGGTCATTGCATAGAGATCCCACCTCAGGGAAGGAAGTAGACCAAGCTGAAACTCTTCAGATCTTCAAGCTTTCGATGAAATACACTCACACTAGCACACACATACATTATCATACATATACATATATATACATAATACATTGAACATATTCCCTTTTCTATGAGGGAATATGTGCCAAAAAGAGAGAGAGATATATATATATATATATATATAAACACATACGTACCTGTGTATGTGTGTGTGCACAACCAAGGAGCCACCCAAGCTTAAATTAATTAACCAAGGGGAACCAACATTATATTGAAACCCATAGACTATTCATGAATTCAATATCTAAAGAAACACTATTTTAATGTGAGAAATTTCAAATGGACGATAATGTCTTGGTCACTCCAAATACATTTACCAAATTCACATTAAAATCCATTTCCCATAATAAGAAATCGCATTTCCGTTAAGCATTTTCCAAATGGGCCTCACCATTATTACACTTCTTTTTTAAACCATTTTTAGAAATTGCACAAGGAACATACTTCATTTAGAATGTAGTGAACAGCTTATGAAACCTTGATTTAAATAGAACACCATTTTCCATAAACAAACCCCTACCAATTTCACAAACACCAATAACATTTTTCAAATGCATTTACCATTCCTTAATGAATTTTTGAAACCCCTTTGTAAAAACCCACTATCAATGATTTAACATCTCAAGTGCATCTGAAAGGAAATTTCACACACTTTTGGAAAATCCTAAATACAATTCTGAGAAGTATCCTAATCAAGAACACATGAAAACATAACCATATAATTTAGAAAATAATTTTTCACTATATAATCATATCAATACACTTCCAAAAACTATTAAGCACCACATAAAACATCTAATTTCACTATATAAATCCCAAATAACATTTAGAAAAAATGACTGGACACATGTGAACATTGAGTTAATTAGAGATTCACTTCAAAATATTGTTTTAACAAATTATACTCTCAAGAAAATCTCATGATAATTGACTAAGTGATTAAAAAAAATTGGGCATTAGCATGCACAAAACATAAAAAAGAAACACTTAAAAAACTATTTTTATCATGATATTATAATCCATTAACATCATAATGGACTAATTAAATATATCATTAAGCAGAGAATCATGTAAAATGAAAATTTAAAGCAACGCAAGAACAAAAATATTCTTTTAGAAGAGGAAGAAGATGGATTCATCTACCTAAAAGGAGCACAATTGTGACAAAACCTTCAAAGGAGGAAGAGTACACCTCGAATGACCATTTGCAACACCTAGAATCAAAGAAACACAAACTGCACATAGACCCAATCCATTAGGATTTTTTTAATAATGAAAACCCAAAATAAGTATCCCAAAAATGTATTTATGCCTACCGGTGGGGAATGAGGGGAGGTCGAACACACCACAGTGAGGGGCTGATGATGGAGTTGTTTCACGCCGAAGAGGAGTTCAGATGGGGGGGGGGGGCAAGAAAGCTGAAGGAGAAGTGGGATGGTGTCTCCACTGGAAGAGGAAGATGCATCTAGATGGGGGGCCGACTAGAGCACTGATGATAGAGAACATTGGGGAAGGCGACGCGAGGTGGTAGCCTAGCCGGATTATGGTAGCTCCAACGTGAGGGGAATCCGGTCACGAAGGAGGAAGAGAGCACGATGAGGGTTGGTCGCGCATCAGGGTGATGCCAAGGTGGTCGGGGGGGGGATGCCGCTACTGGTTAGGTTTCTCCCCCATCGTTTTTTATAATATTAATAATATATTTACAATTATAAAATAATAATTATAATAATATAATTAATAATTATAATAATAATTGTAATAATAATATTAGTAATTAAAATAAAAAAAATATTATTATTATTATTATTAAAACTATAATATTATAATTATTTTATGCTTAAATATTCATTTCTTAAACTCTATTATATTAAAATATTATTTCCTTAATTTCATTTCACATGAAATTTAATTAATTTATTATCTTATTTGGGATTTTGGGAAACTGCACAGATTTCTTTCCCTAAATTACGTTGTCGAACGAGGTGCGCTCCAACCATGGCACGAGGCACAAACCACCTACAGAGTCAAAACTATGTGTTGTCGCACAGTTTTATAAGTCGCGTGCACGTCGTGTGTCAAACCCAGTTGAGATGTGACACCCTAGGTGATTCATAGTAAAAAAATATCAAAATCAAATATGTTGGTTTATAAATTGTTTGTAAATTTCAATGGAATATGTGTAGAGACCTCTGTTTATGGATGGGATAAAACTCAATGGTAAATTGAATTTATATTTTGGTGGGTGGTCTGGTTTCTAAAACCAACAACACAAATTAATTCAGAGAGATAGAACACTAAATTTTATATACTTTGTTTATGGACTGATTTCAACCTTTGTGGTTTTACCAATATTCATATGCAAGATACCCAAATTATAAAATTTAGAAGAGGATGATATGGGATCATGGTATTTCTAAAACTGTGATACCCTTATGTTGAAATTGTGTGGCCTAATCAATGGGGTTTAAAGGGTTACATAATTTCTCTTAATCATACACATTAGGATTCAATGAAGAGAAGTTTTCTTTATGATCATGAAAGTGGGGAAAATTATAATTTTTACACATTCCCCCAAGACATGCATATGAGCCATGTGACCTCCATCCTTAAGTTGCATCATGAACACAATTGACACGTGGTGTGGGGATTGTGTTGTAAAACATTGTGTCTCAATAATATGCATGAAATTACCATTTCCCTCTATTTTCTTATATTTTTACTCTACTCTCTTCCTTTTTAGTTGTGTGCAGCGCCTCCCCTCTCCCATAGATCTCCTCCCATATAATATTGATGGAGATATATCACTCTTTCATTGTCTGAATTGATTTCCATCAGTTTTATTGGATATATATTTGTATGAAATTAGTTACTATATATATCCATTAATAGTTTCATTCCACTTAATATTCAATACCTCAGTTCGAGATAATCAGTATAGTTTTTATGGTGATTGTATGTTTCATTGAATTATCTTGAACAAGGCCATGTCATGATTCCATATTCTATAGGTGGGTCATACGTGTTATATAGAAGGTGGTATTTCTTATTTCATTTATTTTTCCTTAAGTTTATAATTTTCCTCATTGTTCTTCCTTCCATAAACATTTGGATAGGCCTATTAATTATTAAATTAGTTTAAATTAATAGATTTATTATTCCTAGTATTATCCTTACTAGTGGAGAATGAACCCTTTAGGCAATCAACGTGTATTAAGCCACATCAATGGTTTTACGTACCTTCTTGAACCATAGTTTTCATAATGTTTAAATGATAAAATACTATAGGGGTTTTGGTGAACCCTTTATGTAAATGAATGGAGTGATAAGTTATTATGAAAATTAAATGGCCATGAGATTTGCCCATTTTTCTTTTCTCTATGATTGAGGCCCTTTTTCCATTACATGATGATTTAGACCCTTATATTACACAATCATTATTTAGGAGTTATTATTTATATCACATGAAATATTCTCTTCTTGGGTACCCTCCTGGCCTTATTTTGTGATGGGTTAAATAACCCTTAGAAGTCTGTTTTTCTTCATAAATTATATAAATGAATGAATTAAAGTGATATAAGAAATAAATGGTTATGTCTAGGCCTTTCTCCCTTAATATTCATGTATTAGGAATCATTATTATAACTTTTCTAATAAATGTAAGAATATATAAACTGTATTTATAGAAAAGTATAATATTTTGTAATCCCATAATAATTATTATTCATTCTTATGTTTTATAGTTTTTCTTTATCCATATGTATCATCTCTTAAGACGTAGACATTTTTTCAAACACTCTATAACACAGTTGTTTGAATTGAAATAAATAAATTGTAATTCATTATTAATGAGACGACTAAAATTCCTTATATACTTATGGGTTAGGTTATATCTTGGTTTTCAACATAAGGATACCTTGGATAGACTCATTAAACTCATTATTAGAAAAATTGGATGCACCTAGAGTGACACATGACATACCATGTAAGATCTCTCCATGTGGTGCATTATATTAATGATTGAGACCATTCACTTAAGGCATAAGCCTTGCATGGGTTCACTAGAAAAATGTTATACAATTCCTTGGGTGATACCGAGTCCCCTATGTGATATTACTCAGACACGCTCAGTGGTTTTCCTTAAACCATGTTAATGTTGATATGAGGGATTAAATTGTGGGTATCCATGGATTGGATTTGTGGTATTACGTTTCATTTAGGATCCTATATTGACCCTTGGAATTACATAATTGATCAATTTACTTTGGTTCATGAGGCTCATATAAGATTTGACAGATTGGATTTTTGGTTTATATGTTATTAATTGTCGTTATGTTATGATAACTCATAACTATTATCATGGGGACTAGTCCTCTAAGAGAAATCATATTCTTTGGATAAGTTTATACTTGATTAATTATTCATTTTGAACCATGTATACCCATTATCACTTCTGTACTGGTCCTCTTGGTTCAAACATCAATCTTATGCCAAGTAAGGTATTGGAATCAGTTATCTAGGTGGAACCTAGACCATAATGTATTAATTAATTAATTCCTTCAATTTATCATTATAAAAACACAAATTATATTATATCTCACAAATGGTATTTATCTCAACCCCACTACTGGAGTCCTACTGAGTGTTTCTAATATCCTTATCGGGCTTCAATTACACAAGGATAGCTAATCAGACCTCTTGTTTATATGTCTATAGATTAGTTATTATTTTGTGCGTTATACCTCAGAGTAATGATAATAGTATAGTATGCTTATAAAACAATCCTTATGGGAATCTGATCACTTTTTTATGTAGTTATATTGTTATGAACTTTAGGTTGTATGTTTATTTCTTATATTTTTTATGTGTGGAATGTGATTCATGAATACTTATATCTAGTATTTATCACATTTAATCAATTATCATATTTATATTCTACTTTTAGATATTCCTTTATTTATATTTATCCATTTTCTATTATTTTATTATGATTATGAAATAGTTGTATTCTGATCTAGTGGGTATTTTCCCCCTACGGTACCAACATTTGGAACTTTCTAATAGTCAACGTGATTTGGCATATGCATAGGAGCTCTTGAGGATATATATAGATAGAACTAACTAATAGTTTAATGGTCAATAGGGTTAGAATGTTATAATGTTGTAACATAGAATAACTTCCATTGTATTAAATATTTTTTGGGTTGTAGAAATAAAACTATGAAATTATAATGGGTTGAAGAGATGTCTTTCTTCGTAGTGATAAACCCACGTACAGGGAGATGTCCACGTTTCCTGGGAAGATATTTTATTCATTCCATTCATTATTACAACTGATTAGGATTCCCCCATGAGTGATTGGTGTACATTAATAGGCTTACAATATTTTGATATTTCTGTATATAACCATTGCATGATATGGAAATTAAGTGGAATTACAAGCATCGTTATAGGCCCAAAAGGATTCGAATTCCATGAACATGTCATTCAATGTAGATTATATTTAATTGTTATTTTAAAATATTTGATATGTCTTATATGATAATTTACAAGGTATTATATATCATGGTATGTTTTTATAGTGATTTTCATTGTTTTATTGCTTCTTATGTGTTTATTAGCCTACTCGTTTATATAACTAGATATGTGTTTTATTTAGAATGTTTCCATGCACATCATGATTCTGTGAATGAATTATCATTATTATCTTAATTACCATGTCGGTATGTTTTCCATTGGAATGTAGTAGATTCATTAAATAAATGACATGATTTATATCTCATTTAACATGATTATTTTTACCAATTTCTTATGATCACAAATCATGATATAAATTAGAATCATGGGTAGATAAAATAAAAATCTAGAATAAATATAATTTTTTGTTTTCCCACATAGAATAATGGGGATTTTTATTTTAAAATACTATCATTAAATTTTTTAGCCATGTGCTATAAATTTCATTGGATGTAATATATTTTTCGGGATTACCTATGAACTAGTTTGAAATTGATGATGATTAAGGGTGATTTGAAAATTAGAATATGGTAGCTTATATAATCAAACCACTAGTGATTAACCTTATATGGAATTTTTTTAATTACTATTAGTGATAATAAATATTTATATATTACTAAATAAATTGGTTTCAATTAAAAGGGCTCATCACTAAAATCGTAATATATTATATGTACATTACATATTAAGATGTCGAAACCCATATAAACGAACAATATTTTATGAAAATTATATATATAGAAACTATTGTGTAATTATAAGAAATGATCAATTTTTTTCATAAAACAATTAAATTGGTTTCCCTTATAAGGGATTGAACCTCTATTACATGGATATTATTGCACATGAAACCAAATTTTATAAATATTTACCTATACCCATGTATTCATTTGGGACTTCATATTATCTTATAGACTTTATATGAACTAAGTATAACGGTCAAGGTGTCTTCTTCTTATGAGATAAATATAATGAACTAATATTTTATTTCTAAACACCCTTATCTCTTAATGTATTATGGATAAAACAACACATAAACTTTTTTCTATTAATTATTAGGTTTAAATGAAAATTAAGTTCCATTACCATTGTAAATATTTTCATTGAATAGTAATAACAAAAATGATATAAATATAAGGTTTTAACAAATTTTTTAGGAATAGAAAAGGGAAAGGATATCCTCCTCTAGTAGAATAAAGTCATACGAATCTCATTTGTTAGAGATCATAAACGTGGTAGCATCACTAGTCTTTTTATTGGACTATACTAAAGCTGAGCTTCAACACGTTATGCTTTAATAGAATCACCTACTGGGGAAGTTCAATAAAATAGAGATTACCACTAAGACTATGTAATCAGAGGTACACAATAATTTGTCCCTATCACACACCATACCCTTTGGTCTTATGCATGAGTTATAATGGGTTGTGTAATAAGGTATTAGTTACTTATTTTCTAATCCCTTTCCATAAATTAAACTCTTAATCTATCAAATCCTTTATGAAAATAGCCTATCTTAAAAATTATGAATTTGATTAATTAACTATTTGGGTAAAAATGGTACATTTGAGAAATATATTCATTATTATAATAAACTAATGTTTTTTTAATAATACTATAAAAAATATTATAAATAATGAGTATATCAATTCATTATCAAAAAAATATTACGTAATCTGATTGATAAGAGTTATATTTTTATACAATTAAATAAAATGTCCATTTTTAAAGAATTTACATTATTTAATTAACTATTTTTTGAAAGAAATAATATTTTTAAAAAAATATTATTATCAAATTACATTTATTAATAATAAATTATTATATGATTAATATGAAGTCAATTGTAATATTTATTTTGGTTTGAAAACTAATATTTTAAAAATGAGAGAATTTTCAATAAATGTGGGTTTTCATTTTAAAAGTGAACAATGATATAGTTAGAAAATTATTTAGATAATATAAATTGTTATTTTTAAATAGGTCACCGAAATTATCCAACGGTGAATTTTTCTTAATTTTTAGAGTCAAATAAATTTTTGGAAAAAATTAAATATCTTATAAATAAAACATGTGTTTTATTACATCATAATGATACCAAAATTATGTAATAAATACTATAATGGGTTTTTGCAGTACAATATATGTTTTCCCACTAAATTAATGTTATTTTAGATTTATTTTACTTACAATATAATTTTATTTTGAATCCTCCAAAGTGTATATTATATTATAAGATTTTAAATTTATTTCTTGGAAAATGTGACTCACCCACACATAAGAAAGGTAGATATTTTAATATTTATGAGAATTTTGCTTATAAAATATGTTATTCAACTACTCTTTAGAAAATAACCATTTCCAAAAACCTTGGGATATTTTTTGATTTTGAATATTTAATTATATATATTCAAAAGCATATTTTTCTGAAATATTGAAGAATTCCCCTATCCTTTCCAATATAAACCCACTCAAAGTCCCACTTCTCTTCACTAAATATCTATAGATCATGGACCTAATCTTCCCTCACTGCTCTATAATCATCCAAAGGCACCCCAAAAACTCATGAATCTGATCCTCACATTTTTTCAGTCAAAGACTCAAGTAAGGGATGCTACCTTTACTTACATTCTCATTTTCATCCAAGTTTCATTAAATTGTTACACCATTTTATTATAAATTAAAAATTATAGTTTATTTTTTCATCTCCCTTATACTTCCATTATTATATTTTTATGATGAGATACATCTATATCTATCAATAATCCTAACCATGTACACCTATTACCATGCCAATATTTTTGTAATCATTGTTCCATTTCACCACTTTCTCCATGTTTCTCAATTATTTTTTCGCTTCTATTTTCAAATTCATATTGTTGGGCCATGTATTTATATAAACCCGTTACTTTAAATTTAATTTATATATTATGAAGGATACATTTATCTCCCATCATCCATTTTTTCCAATTTTTATGTTACGTCGTTATGCTTCCAAAATTACACTGTAGTTTTCCATTCCAAAATCATATTGTAGTGAATACCCAAACCATTTATCTAAAAAAGGTATTAACCATAATGAACATATACTTATTGATTGCAGATATTCATGTAGGTATTCCACATTTATTTTTTGTAGAAGAATTTATTATGATTAACGAATCCATGTTATATGATCTATGTGGCACACTTAAGCATGTGTTTGAACTGTTTAGGAAGGGTGTACCCATATTATGATCCAATGAATTGGGTAATATTTAGTATCATCATATGAAATCTTAAATTAGGGTTTATTAAAGTTAATTCATGAGAAATGTGATTTTAATCATTTAATTACATATAAAATGATCATTGGATCATGCTAATATTAGGTTGTATGTTGTTTCCACATTTCCATTTTATGATGATCATGCAATATCATGCTTTTATGTCTGTGTTTCTCTTATTCCAAATTGATATGCCTATTTCATAACATGTTTTTTATTATTAATGTTATGACTTGTTTATTCACTTATTATTCTTTATAGATCACAAATTTCTTATGTAAGTCAAAATGTCTTCCCATAATCTGTTATGTAAGAATGAATGAGTTGATCATGTCAATGATTTTTGAAATAAAGATTCTTTATTTCATTTTCATGACCCCGAACCTAGAAGTATGTAATTAGTTCCTGAAACAAGGTGTTCTGTATTTTCTGTAATCAAATGGTACAAAAATTACACATCTTGTTCCAATATAAAGAATCGATTAAGTTTTGGTTATGGAAACAAGATGTTGCTGAAAAACTTCTTCCAAAAACATGACATTGTTAAGCTTCATATTTATGTTTTCACATAAGAGTACTCAATGCTTGGAATAATGTACTATGACCTGAAAAATAAATTGAAAATATAGGTTGAGAATTACAATGCACAGTAAGGGGTTTTAATACAATTGTTGAAATTCCATTTTTAAAACAACTTCTTTTGAAATAATCATAAAACATTTTGTTATGAAGAAAACATTACTTCTTGAGGCTCATCATCCATATTTTTTATGGTTACTATATTTTTTTCTAGAAAGAAATTTTACAAAAGATTCATATCTGTTTACTTAAAAATTGTAGGTTGAATATAAATCAGAGTGTGCATATATGTTCATGAAATGCATGAAATGTGTATAGTTCATAAAAGGGTCAATACGACACTAAATGTGACCCGTAGAGTTGTAATCATAATAAAATAATATCATGATTAGTATATAAATTAAATTCATATAACCATAACTTTAGGTACAACTTTCTTGTATAAATATCCATTTGCATACATAATTACACCTTACACAATCATCATCTTTATCATAGAATGTTCTTTTATAAGGGAAATAAAATTAGTCGAATAATACTGTAGTTGATCGTTTACCATTTTATAAAATGGGTTGTATAATGCCATACATTATCAAGGCCTTGCTCCCATACCAATAACCATTACTTAGTACGGGTCAAGGATAACCTCCAATCCTATTACCCATAGATGCACAATCCAAGGCTAACCTCCAAGACCATCTCACATAACGTCTCATGAGAATCAAATATAACTGATGAATTGGAGAACTATATGGGTTCACCCATCATATAATTTCAGACCAAATACATTTTGAATAGGTATAGTATGGTCTTATATTCATATTTTCCCACAATACATTGAATAATTACAGTTTTATTCCATAATCTCATTGTATACAAACTCATAACTGAAACAAATTATGTCATATATAAAATAGACTATATTTGTTAGTTTTAGATATTACAGTGACATTCATAGACTAAATTTACAAAAACATGCAAATGTATTATAAAATAATACAAATGAAGTAATGGGTTTTCACATAAAATAAGAACTCTTGCATCATACACATAAGGATATGAACCTTTTCATGCCATGTTAACATGTTTTGAATTTGAGATACTAATTCAATCCATATAATGTAAACTGTTATATCATAAAAGATTAAAACATAAACAAAAATAAAAAAAATTATGCATAGTGAAAAATTCATCGTAGGAAGAAAACATAATAATCTTTAATGTAAACAAATTACTTCATTTGAGATATTGAATGCATAATTGGCTAAACACCGGGTACTTACATAGATAACACAACACAAGGGTAATTATAATTATTAAAACAAGAAGATATAAATTGAAAAGTACGGAAAGAAACCACACAACATACTATCATAACTAATACAATTTTAACTTATGAAAAAAATTGTGAAATTTATATACACATAATGCGATTATAATGGTTTTTATTACTAAAACAAATTCTAAATTGGTTCGAGAGAACATTCCACATTATGAAGCACTTGTTATAAATTTTTTATCAACCCTTTTTGATCCATTTTTTGAACTCATATTAATATCATGATGAAATCATATATATATATATATATATATACACACACACTCCTACATAAAAAAGTGTTCTTTGTCAAAATTTAAGAATCCAACAAATAATTTACGTATAATAAAAACATAATTTAAACCTAGGTTCAATATTTGAAAATCATTATTTATAAATGAGGGAAATATCTCATAAATAATGATATATAATTATATATATGTGTGTGTGTGTGTGTGTAATAATACATATATTTTTATAATTTCATTAACAAAAAACACTATTAAACCTTCCATGGTTCTAATTCATTATGACTTCCATTTGAGTAGATTTTCATATTAAATAAAATAATGAACCTGATATGGTTTTATTAATAACATAGATATACTTATGTGTTTATATGTAGTGAAACCAATTTTAGGTACAACCATAAAACCCAATCGTGATTTGAATGATAAGAACATTTTTAAATCCATGATTTTTATTTACAAACCCATTCAAGAAAATTAGTAGGGTCAAAGAAAAATCAAACACAGACACAGATATATATATATCCAAATATATATATAGATACAAACTGAAAAAAAAGTAATCATAGAATAAAAAAACTAGCTCCCTTAACTGACTTCAAGTTCGAAATGGGTTTGGGTAGGGATGTTTTCATGTTGACGTGAAGGAATCGAGTTGAAAACGAGTGGAACATGGGTTTATATAGGATTAATATATATATTTTATATAAAATGATTTATAAAAAATAAATCAAAATATGACCAAAGAAAAAAAATCCAACATCTCACTTAAAAAACACAAATTTAATTGGTGATAATATTATATATATAAAAATATAATGTTAATAGGATCATTAACATGGAGAAAAAGAAAAAAATAATATAAATAATATAAATCGAGATATATTGTAGAAATAAGTGGTTGATCTAAAGGGAAATGTGGGGAATCTCTACAGATAATAAAAAATATTAATAATGAAGAAGGAAGAAATAGTGGGAAGCTATTGGTTTTGCACGAGGAAGAAGAAGGAATGTGGGGATGAAAATTGGAATGAAATGGATAGTCAATATTAAATTGATCTTGATCAGACGGATATGGTGAATATGTGGTTTTAAAAATTGATTGAGGGTATATATTAGATCTTGAATGAGATCCAAAAAATATGGAACACTGAGGATTCTTAAAAGTGGCAGACAAATGAGATTAGGACTCACTTTAATTGGGTGCGAAGGGAAATGAGGAGGTAATGCCAGAGAGGAGACGATTTGATGATCAGATCGATCCGACGGTATAAATCCTGCACGACATGATAAGACGACCAGAATCTCTTTCCACATAAAAAAAGCCATCCCTTACCCAAACAGGACAGGTTTTGTGGCCCCTTTATAATCATGGAGCTCCAAGAATTTGTTCAGAAATCTCCTCCCCCCAGTATCGCCTCGTACCGGTCTTCTGCAAGTTCTCTCTATGCCCATCCTTACCGTCGTGTCTCCCCACATGGTTCACATTTCTCGGTTCATCCATGAATTCCTATAGGCACACACACACACCCATGGGATGTCATGTGCTGATGGTGAAGGGCATAGGCTTAGATTCCTACTACTGTAGTAGCGTGTGCTTCCTCCTTCAACCTAACTAAAGGGATAGCCCTATGGGTTTACATTTTTAATATAAAACCAACTCTTAAAATAAACCATATGTCCTTAGAAAAGGAAAAGAAAATTTTTAATAGTCTATTTGATTAAATTAAAATTTCTTTAATTTTATAAAACATGATATCATCTACTTTTAAACTAATGGTTATTAAAGTACACAAATCAATATATACCTTATATTTTTTCATCACATAACCAAGAGTTTAACATTTAATTATTAAAATTATTCTTATACATGTTTTCAAAAACAATATTCATACTCCTCTTTGAATTAATTAATGTAAAAAGAGGTACATTATATTTTAATTAAAACCCATAAGTTATGATTTCAAATTCATTTTATGTTTCTAAAACATTATTCTTCTAAAAGATAAGCTCAATTAAATGTGTTTAAGGAAACAAAATTAAAGTACTCAAATACATACGACATTCTAGATGAGTTTATACATAAAATACATAATAAAATCCTTATATTTTGTGTTTAAAAGGAATATTTACAATAATTATAAAAAAAATTAATTTATAAAACTGAATAATTCTATTATCTAAACCATTAGTTAAAAAATCTTTAAAATAACATTATTACACAGGGATATTTAAAACATTTGATGAAATTAAAAGGTATTTGAAATAGATACCTATGTTTTAAATCATAATAAGTTTTAAAAAATATTCTATTAAACCCAAATGTTAATGATAAAATTTAATATATGTAAAGCATATCAAAACTATTAAATGTTTTATGGAAATTATATCAGATTTATTAAAAATTATACAATATATTTAAATTTATTCATATAAATTATATCGGTTTAATAACATTCTAACAGTCACATTATTTAAAACTCAAACAGAACTAAAAAGAAAAATAATGGCAATATGTATTTTAATGGTTAGGAAGACCCTTATTAATACATGGTTAGTGTATTTAAACTTCAAGAAAACTTTCAGAGGATGGGGATCATGATTCCATTGATTTTTAACACAATTTATATGGTTTTGGCTATACTAATGTTCATCGTTGAATATCCGAAGGACCCCTACTATTTTATTGGGCTATTTTTTGTATTCGGTGGTCTCCCTATGATTTTAATCGGTCTCTTAGTTGGTATCCCAGGGTAGTAGGACTCTTTTGTACTTGTTGTAATGTAATTGTTTCATTGTTTAAATGAATATAACATACTTCTTCTTAAAACAATTGTTTGGATTGTATGAAAAATAAGTGAAGTAAAATCATAAAATATTTTTATTACACATGAAAATGGTTTGGGGTGTCAAATTACCACCCTTAAAATAATCTCACATTCACAATTCGATGAAATGTGCACAATTTTTCTATGAAAACTAGACAGACATCACACCCGAGGTCCCCACTGCCAGGACCACCAATACAGTCAATCTGTTGTTGTCTCCAGGTGAATCCCTAGATAAGTTTCTAGTTTTTTGACCTCTTTGTCCCATATACATCATGAGTAGTTGGGGTCAAAAACCCATTAATAGAACACTAATCCTTCCATAGAGAGGCATGATTAGTGTACTTTTTGTAGATTTGAGAGTGGAATAGTTCCCTATAAACCTCTCAAAATACATAGTGATTGAAATCATTGAATTCGTAAAGCATCCCATACATTATAAATCATAGGACATGGAACAAATATGTCACTTTAGTTTATACCTCCAAAGAATCTTGACAAAACTTTTCCATTTCTCAGAAGTTCACGAACAAGGTGAAACAATGGAAGATACCATTGTGGTACATCCCTCTTTGTCTATACATTGAAAATTGTGACATTATGATATAAATATAGAGGTAGATTTTTCTTTTGTATGAACTGAGGATATTTGAGCTAAGGGAAACTTCATAGAGGCATATACCAGATATGTGTAAGTTCGAAAAAGGGACCTAGTCTTCTGAATGTGACATGATGATTATTGACTCTAGTAATTCGGTAGGATGTGATTATAGGTTCTTGGTTAAACATACCTCTTCCATATAAAAATTTCAAAGGTCATATTTTACTTAGTAATTAATAACTATATTACAATAGAGACAATATTTAGTAAAGGCAAAATAAAATAAAAAAACATAAGATATTACATTATCAATTTAACAAAGGTTCATAAAACCCAAATTATTATATAACCATTCTCCCCATATTAAAAATCACTTGTATGGATTTAATGACATCCATTGTGACATCTCTTCATATGTACCATCAGGGTTGGAGATTGACCTAGTTCCTGTTTTAGCATACCCCCAAAGCAGTTCCAAATTCTCCAATCTCTTTGGTCTAAATGCAACGCTGCAACTAGGATCAACCACATGGGGACACGTAAAGTTCAGTGTGGTAAAAACATGCCATGTATAATTTTGAGAAACAACAGTATGAACTTGATGTCTATAAAAAAATAGTAAGTATCATTCCTAAAAATTACATTGTCTATAAACTGACAATAGAGACCATAGGTCATCATTTGACAAAGTTACGCCACTCCGAGGTCACCCTCCTTGGAAGCTTCTTGGATGTCTTCTCAAGACGAATCAAACCCATATCAGGTAAAGAAATTTAATCGAACTATCAAAATACATTCCCTTTCGTGCATAGAACATAAATTGAACATTTATCATAAGAAAATAGTAAAGTCATGAGACTCACTGACTTTTTATTATACGAGGAGAATTGGATTCAAGGTAGATGTGTTTTCATGACAAATGATGGTTTTTAAAAGTCTCGTAGACTTCAAAACCAAACATTCCCACAATAGTATCTAATATATCCTTTGGAAGTGAGATAAGGCATGTTTCTTCTTCCATATGATGAAATTTAAGATGAAATCTACTTAGTAAGACAAAATCATGTATTTAATGATGTTATAATTTACAATGTTTGTCTGGACCTCTCAAAGATACCAACTGTCATCACCCTAACAATAGAAGACTGTAATCGTTGCTTGAAACATGGTGCATATTTTTTTCATAATCACATGAATAAAAAATTACACATCTTGTTCCAATACAGATGATCGTTTCAGTTATGGTTTTAGAAATCCAAATGTTGCTGAAACATTTCTTCCAAAAACATGACAATGATAAGATTCATATTGATATCGTCACATAATATTACTCAAATACTGTAATAATCTACTAAGCCCTCTAAAATAAATTGAAAATATAGGCTGAGTGTTATAATTCCTAAAAAGGGGTTTTAAATCAATTGATAAAATTCCCTTTTTAAAACAACATCATTTTAAATAATAATAAAAATAATATCAAGAAGAAAACATTACTTCTTGAGGCACATCATTAATACTTTCAATGGTTACTTAAAAGAATTTTTCTGAATGACCTTTTACCCAAAATTCATTTGTGTTTACATAAAAATTGTAGGTGAAACATAAATCAGAATGCACATACATGTACAAGAAATGCATGAAATGGGCATAGTTCCTAAATTGGTCAATCCAAAAATATATGTGACATGAAGAGTTATAAACATATGAAAATCATGTCTAGATTAGTACATAAATGAAATTCTAATAACCTTATCTTTAGATATCCCTTCAGTGTATAACATACCATTTTCATACATAACTATTCCTTACACATTAATCACTATTATCATTGAAGATTCATAGCCATGGGATATTATATTAGTCGAATACTCACTTTTTAGATAGTTTACCGTTACATAATTAAGGAATGTATAATTCCAGACATTGTCAAGGATATGTGCCAAGACAATGAAACACTACTTAGTAAAAGTCATGAATAAAATTATATCCCATTTTCCATCCAATCACAAGCCAAAGCTAACTGCCATTGTCATCATACATAATATCTCATGAGATGAAACATTACCAAGTGAATTAGAACACTCACATTGTAAACTCATCATATCATTTAAGTCCAATACATTTCTCATAGGTCTAGTAAAGTATTATATTAATATATTTTCATAGAACATTGAATACTTACATTCTTATTCCACAATCCTTTTTTATACATACTCATAACTGAAATGAATTATGTCTTAAATGAATAGGAATAGATTTGTTAGTTTTATACTTTATAATGGTGTTCATGGATAAAATTGACAAAATCATGCAAATGTAATATGAATTAGTAAACATGAATTAATGGATTGTCACATAAAATAAAAACCATTTCATTAAACTCTTAATTATATGAACTTTTCCAGCCATGTTTACATGTTTTGACATTGAGAAAATCATTTAACCGAAACAATATTAATTGTTATATCATAGAATATTAAAACATAATCTTAAATAATAAAAAATATATTGTGAAAATTTAATCATGGATAGAAAAAATAATCAGTTTGATAGATTGAAAGCTAATTTTTTTATTTAAGTTTAAAATAAACATCGAATACAAGATAAATAACAGGCGTCAACATAAGTGCAGTCCCAAAGAATCATTAATAAAAAACATCATCCCTATAGTAGTAAAAGAACCTATGCTAAATTAATAAGTCGTATATTGATTTGGTGATGCAATGGATGCCAGGAAATCTTCCTCCTGGTTCCACTCATACCATGTGTGGGTGATCTCAATGTGATTACCTAGAATATGTTTGCACATTCTGATTATGTAAACACTATTCAATGGAACCCAGAACGTATCTGCAACTGCTTTGAAGAGAATTAATGAATCTGTTTACACCAGCATAAGCATGTTGTCCTACTTCCAACAAATCTCCAAACCTATGAACCTATCTTGCACTTCATCCTGAAAAAAATTTCCCCAACAATAGATGTCGTAGAATGCTGCTACAACAGATCCTTCCCGGTTCCTGATGACCCCTCCGCCTCACATATCCCCCTATATGTGATACAAAAAAATAATATCATAACCAATAACATTTAATAATATGAAAATAAGTTTCCAATTCATATAAACATAATGTGAATATAATTGTTTTTGTTACTAAAACAAATTCCAAATTGATTCATAAGAAATTTTCAAACATCAAAGAACTAGATATAACTTTTAATCAACAATTTTTTAACCATATTTTGAACTCCTACTAACAATATGTAAAATATATTTATATATCTTCAAAAGAGTTCTTCATCAAAATTTAATAATCCAACACACAATTTATGTATAATAAAATCATAATTTAGGAAAATTGTTCAATATTTGTAAATCATAATGTAAAACCGACGGTATTATTTCAAATATATATATATATATATATAAGAATATATATATATATATTTATAAATTCTATATCATAATACACCTCTAGACCTAGCATAGTTCTTATTCATTATAAATTCCATTAGAGTAGATGTTCTTCTTCCATTAAACAAAGAAACTGATATGGTTGTATTATGAAAACATATATACATATGTGTATATATATAGTGAAACAAATTGTAGGTACAAACATAAAACCCTATCGTGATTTGCGTAACATGATCATTTGTAAAACCAAGAATTCATTTTTATAGATCCATCTAAGAAAAATAGTAGAATCAAAGAACAATTGTACACACACACTCACAAACATATATATATATATATATATATATTAAAACTGAAAAAATAAATCAATGAAAGGAAAAACTATGTCCCTAACCTGACTTCAAGAATGCAACGGGGTTGGGAAGGTATGTTTGCATGTTGAGGTGAAAGGATTGGGTATAAAACAAGTGCAACTGGGGTTAATATTGGCGCCATATATATTTTTTATATACAAAAATTTATACAGAAATTATAAAGAAAGACTCAAAATTTTACCGAAAAAATAAAGAGAACATCTCACATTAAAAAAAACCGAAATTCAATATGTTATTATATTATTTCTATAAATATATAAAATTTACAGGAACATGATTTTGGATTGAAATTAAATTATAAAAAGAATATAAATCAATCTAATTGATATAACTCAATGGATGATCCAATAGAAAAGGTGGGGAATCTCAAGGGAGAAGAAAAAAAGAATATGAATAAAAAAAGAAATATTGGGAAACCACATGTTTGGAATGAGGATAATGGAACACAGAGAAGAAAACTGGAATGAAATGGATGATCTAGATCAAACGGGTCTTGATCGGACGATTAGGGTGAATCCATGGTTTTAAAAATCAATGGAGGGTTGATATTTGATCCTGAATATTATTTAAAGGCTATGCCAAAATGCATAATGTTAAAAGGGTCTAAAGTATGATATTAAATGATAGTTTGATCTGGTGGCTAAGGAATATGTGGAGGTAAAGCAGTAGTAGTGGACATTCAAAGGTCAGATCGATCAGACAGTCTAGATCCTGTGTGGCCTAATCAAACGACATGGATCACATACTTATTCAAAAACATCATCCCACATTGAAATGGGGTGGGTTTTGTGTCCCCATTATATTTGTGGATCTCCCGTCTTGAGTTCGTAAATCCCCCTCCCCTGCTATCTACCGACCCGTACCAGTCTTCTGCGAGCATGCTCTATGTGAACCCCAGCCTCTGTGCCACCCTGTACAGTTGCGCACCACTCAGTTCCTCAATGTGTGCTTGTAGGAATGCACACACACCCATGGGCTGACCTGTACTAAGGCTGAATGGCCTAGGATTTTCCTCCTATTCTTGTAGTAGTACATGTAGCTTCTTACATCCCAGCAAGAGGGATTTCTCTATGAGTTTATATTGTTTAATATAAACCCAAATCCAATAATAAATCATATTAGAATAGATAAAGAAATAAAAATTACTAGAAATCAATTTCATTAAATAAATAATATCTTTAATTTTATAAAACACGATTTCTACATTATTTTAAACATTAAAAGATTAATGTACACAAAAAATTATAGTTTTTCATCAAATAACAAAGAGATTAATTTTTAATTCATAAAATAATTCATAAAAATGATTTCAAAAACAACATGCATACTCATCTTTAAACTAAATAAAGTAAACATATGTACTTTATATTTTCACTAAAACCCAAAAGTCAAGATTTTATGTTCATTTGAGTTTTCTAAAGCATTATCCTTCCAAAATTTATTTTCAATTAAATGTGTATAAAGATAAAAAGTAAATTTAGTCACATACATAGAACATTAATGTTGCTTTTATACTTAAATAAATTAGTAAAATATCTATTTTTTATGACTAAAAGTACTATTTCGAATAACTATACAATAAATGAATTTATTAAACCGAAAACATATATTTACCCAATCATTAGTTAAAACATATTTAAAATAACATTATAACAGTGGGATATTTAATACAATTGAATCATTAAAAATGTATTTGAAACACGTTCATATGTTTTGAAATCATAATACGTTTCAGAATATATTCTTTCAAACCCCTATGTTAAATATAAAACTTAACATATGTAAAAAATATCAAAGAAGTTAATATTCATATAGAAATTATATTGGTTTAATGAAAACAATACAATATATCATAGTTTTATTCACATAATTTATTTTATTTTAACAATATTGAAATAGTCACTTTATTTTAAACTCCAACGACCCAAAAAAGGAAAATAATAGTAATATGTACTTCCAACGATCACAATGACCCTTATAAAAGATGTTTATGGTATTTAAACTTCATGAAAACATAGCAAAGATGGTTCTCATCATTTCGTTGATCCATTGCACACTTGATGTGTTTCGGTCTATACTGATGTTCATCGTGACAGATCCAAAGGACCCCCACTTTTTTGGGATTTTTCTTATATGGGGTGGTCTTATAGTGATTTTAGAAGGAATTTTTTACCTTGTTGTAATGTAATCGTTTCAGTGTTTAATGGAATAGAAAATTACATGTATTTTAAAAAAACATTGTTTGTATCGTATGAAAATTATGTGAAGTAAAATCGTATAATATTATTATTACACATAAAAAATGATATGGTGGTCAAATTCATGTTTAATGTTGTTGTATACGTTTTTGTAATTACCCAAGATATTATTCCACTCAATCAAAATATTTTTTAGAAGGTAAATTTTATTTAATAAATCCTGTTTACCTATGAAATAAAAAGTATGGTTGTTATATTTTGTATCAGAGGACATGCTTAGTAATTTTTGGGATTAGGGTCACAAAACAATAGTGAAGGCCCACCGGATAATACTAAGTATATAAAAATAATACATAAATATTGGAGAGTGAAGAGTATGTTGTTTATCGTGAAAATAAATCCCTATCTAGATATGAATAAGTTGAGGTTGCTCTAAAAAAAGTGTATCTAGGGGTCAATCCGAAAAAATCTGCATTGAGCTAGACTCGAACGAGAAGTAGTGCACTAAAAAAGTGTTGCTGCATTCTTGGTTTGACACTCCCAGGGTATATGCTTTTGAATAATAAATTTTTTTGTATGAAAAATTATTAATGGAGTTCTAAAAAGTCCAAAATAAAAAACATTAGTATGTAGATCAAGAATAACTTATATTGAAGCATATAAATTCAAAAGTTTAGAAAATAAATTTAATTTATATCTTATAAATTTTTTCAATAGATTCCTCTTATGTGTTTTTTATTTTTAAAATACATACCACTAATTTTCCTTTCATTTTGATAATGGATAGAAATAGGTTGACCCATGCTTACAACTAATGCGATGATAAATGACAATACTTTTCTAATGATATGGCCAATATAATGGGAGTTGGTATCACAAAAATGTTGAAGATACTCTATCAGTTAATGATAGATTCCAAATGAGACATGATTCAAGAGGAATTTACAACACCCCCCCCCCCATACAGAACAAGCCATGATGGAGTGTGTCATGAGATAAAGGTATCGTATTTCAATGGATCATTTGATACCACATTCTCGAAACAATATATCAACTCCATTGAAAAGATATTCTACATCCATCAATGTTTTTTTAAAAAGAAATGTATTATTTTGGTTTATCATATAGAGGGTGAAACTGATCAATAGAGGAAATTTATCAGAAATAAGAATCCCGAGGATGGGATCAAGGATTTGGAATGAAAGGATTTCTAGAAGAATAGTTTCGACATATATTTTTATCGCACAATATGACTTAATATTGAATGTGACCTCCTTTCCCTTAAGAAAATAGTGATGAATTCATAGGAGCATATGAGGAAAGAATAATTCTTTCATGATATTCCTCCAACATTTTTGTTTCCGAAAAATGAATGTTTGACCACATCATCGATGGGTAAAACCTTGCCAATGGAAAGTAGTAATGATCTGTGACATTGATAGCAATATGAAATTTCATGATGTGGCCTCAAAATAAAAATAGAGATCAACAAATCACATGGGTATCATGTGGATAAAAAGCGGAAAGTTGACATTAATTATGGGAGTCTGATGGATAAATCCAATAGTGCAATGAAATTCTAGCACCCCACTAGAAAAAGGTGGGAAATAAGAACCCTATAAATTTCCTAAAATAGATGAGGAAATATAGTTTGGAAGATAAAGGAACCTAGACATTATCTATTAAAAATATACACGTGCCAATGTGATAGATGAATGAAATTCTATGTTTGATCCTGAAAACATTTTTCATCGATATACCTACAAATAACCAGGGCAAATTGCAAACTAGATCCCAAATCGAAGGCATTTTTGAGACAACCAACGACCTCCGAGGAAGAAAGGGTGACCTTTATCCATCTATACTACTGATGTGAATCCTAGAATGATGCGGTGATAGGTACTAAATTTAATATTTAAAAAATAATGAATTTACTTTTTGATTTTGGTTCTATAAATTATTTTATATCAATAATGATTTGAAGAATAATCCAAACAGCACCACACATCATGAATGTGGAGATGTCGATTGGAATAGAAAATGGGGAAATTATTAAATCCCAAGAATATAACGCATACCCTATCATAATTTTTGGATTAAATCTCCCTACGAATTATGTCTTAGTCTCTTTTGTAGAATTTTCTGAAATTATTGGCATGGATTGACTTTCCTTATATAGATCCATCATAAATTTCCATGAAAGGGAAATCACTCTCCAAATGGAGAAATGACCCCCAATTCTATACATGTTCAAGAAGGTTGATGATTCACTCTCACCACCATAATCCAAATAATTTATATTAATTACCTCTGAGAATACACATCTTTTATAGATGATCTAGTATAAGGTAGGAACCATCCTAATTTCATGCCTATTGTAATGGAATTTGAAGATATGTTACCTGAAAAATTGAATGGTTGTCCTTCATGAAGAGATGTTTTAATTCTAAAATGATATTATACCCAGGGTTTTTCAACATCAAAAATTTCATCTAGAATTGATATTGTGAAGCTTGAGGGAAAAAAATATATAACTAGAGGAGAATATAGATAAAAGGATTATACGCCCATATGCTTCACAATGGGGTTAACCAGTACTGTTCATTAGAAAAATGATGGGTCAGTTCACATTTACATTGATTATCCTGAGATCATAAAAAACATGATAATTAACAAGAATCCTTTTCCCAGAATTGATGACATTATCAAGCATCTCCATGAATCACAATACTTAATCACAGTTTATTTTCTGTCGTAATATTACCATGTATGGGTGTAGAAGGGGGATATCTCCAAGACATCTTTTTTATAATGTACAAGCATAATGAATTCATTATAATGACATTTGGACTCACTAAGGCAAGAAAATATTCATATACATGATGAATAGAGTCTTCAGTGGTTACCACAAAAAAATGGATGTAGACTTTATATATAATATTCTAATATACTCCATAAACTAGGAGGAGACTGAGGAGAATCTGAGCACTTTACATGATACCTTACAGAAGGAAAAGCTCTATGCAATGTATAATATGTTTTAGTTTTGGTTCAATAATGTCTCATTCTTGGGGAATGTCATCACAATAATTGAGAAATCTATAGATCTGTCCACGAAAAATTTAATTGAGGGATGTTCATGGAAATCATTTGTGACAGATATCCATATATTCCTCTGCTAGCTAGACGATATCATCAATATTTGAGAAATTTCTGATGACTATAATACCATATTACCATGCTAACTCGGAATGGAACCAAGGATTATTAAATTGATGAATGTGAAGAGATATTCAAGGAGATGAAATGGAGGATTATCACTTTGCCTGTTCTCACACTACCTAGATGTGGAGAACTTGTTATGGTATTATGTGATGCATCAATGATGGTCCTAGAGTTTGAGTTTATGAAAAATAGAAATGTATGTTCTTAAACATCACGGAAATTTAATGTTCATATGAATAACTATCCAACAAAAAATTTGGAGTTGGATCAAGTGATCTTCGCATTGAAAATTTGGCCACATTTACTCATTGGGGAAAACTATGAAATATATACGGATCACAAAAGCACCATGTATATATTCACATAGAAATAGTTGAATATTCACCAATGAATATAGTTAGAGGTGATCAAAAAAATAACTACTTATTCTGCTACCATCCAATGGAGGAGAATAATATCGAAGATTCACTATGTTGTAAGGATCCAGTAACTCTATAGTTGATGAAAATTGAAAAGTATCCAATAGTAAATTATTGGATAAACATGAACATGTAAATCATTAGAAATGAAAGATCATCATTCATTCATAAATTATTACTCAATCGTATCTTTTGATAAATTTAATGGATGCTCAAAATGATTATGTGAATATTAATAAGAAATTAGAAACTATCATAAAAGTGTAATCCTCGACGTTCAGTGTTAATGAATAAAGAATTTTGATATTTTGTTCAAGACTATCAATTCTGTCAAATCCATAGTTAATGAAATTCCTTTTAAATACTTCACATTGATTGAATTTCTCCATTCAACACAGAAACACAAATATTTATCGAGATCACTGAGAAAATCTATTTTTGAGATAACATGAAGAAGGAGATATATTATTATATATCACATTTTCTAGTATGTCATAAAGTGAAGGATAAGTGGAAGATGTCTAAAGGGATGATGAAACCATTACACAGTGAAAAATGTAAATGGGAGAACATCACCATGTAATTTATTCCTGTACATCCAATGAAATACATTGAAAAAAATGTTGTCTATGTTGTTGTGGATCCTATTACAAAGACTGCACACTACATTGCTATTCAAGAGGATTTCTCATTATATCAACTAGAATGGATATACATCAGATAAGTGATAAGGTTTCATGATGTTCCACTATCGATTGTATCTGATTGAGATCCATGATTCCCCTATATGTTCTTGAAGAGACTCTAACATGACTTGAATACTGAGATAAACATAATTATTAATAATTATCCTTAAATAGATGTCCGAAATGAATAGACTATACAGAAACAAAAGGACATGTTGAGAGAATTCTAAATAGACTTTAAAGGAGGATGGAACAACATCTATATTTAATGGAGTTCTCTTAAAATAATTGTTTCCACTCAGTCATCCAAAAGATTCATTAAGAATCCATTTATGGAATGAGGATTAGAACATAGACATGTTGGGATGATGTTGGAGAGAGAACACTTCTAGGTCTAGATATGGTCGAAGAACTAATGGATAAGGTTAAGACCATCCAGCATCCCATAAAAACCACTCGTAGTCAAAAAATGTTCTATGATGACAACCATCAATGAGACCGATAATATGATGTTAGGGATATATTTTTACTCCACATGACCCCATGGAAGATAGTGATGACATTTGGGGCGATGGGAATTCTTTGTACAAGGTGAATCATCCATTTGATATCCTTGATCTCATCAGAATAGGGTCCAAAAAACTAGTACATCCACCAAAAATATCTCAAGAAAATGATGTATTTCATGTATCACTCTTGATGAAGCACATAAATTCCTCATCCCATGTAATCAATCAAGAGGTGGTACCATTATAAAATGACCTAAACTATATATAGAACCCATTTATGATTTTAGATCATAGAGAAAATGTTATACAAAATAAGATGATTCCCCTAATCAAGGTGTTATGGTGAATGAAATGTTTTTATGAGGCAACATTGGAACCAGGGGAAGTGATGATGCATATTTACCCTCATATGTATTAATGTGGTGAAAAAATTTTGAGGGTGAGATTTCTCTAGTGGGAATTTTGTAATGGAAAAATAATTTATAATAAAATTCACTTTATTATAATCTCTTATGGATATAGAAAACACATGCACATTTTTTTAATTATTGTTTGATTTAAATTACTATTAAGTATCATTACAGCTAATAATATAGCTCTTTAACAGTAATCACACAAAAAATATAAATATATTTTTTGACCAAAACCTTTCAACACATAAAAATTTTAGGATGGACTCATTCAATAGAATAGGGCCATACGAAGAAAAAATTTTAGAGCTTAGAAATGATGTAGCATTACTAAGAATTTCTCTTGACCACTACCAATCCTAGCTTCAACAATATTAGATTTAAAAGAATCGTATATGGTAGAAGTTCAAGTTAATAGAGTTCATAAAATGGGTGATGTTATCCACAATACACCAATAGATTGTCACCAACATACTCCTTACTCTTAGGTCATATGAGTGTGTTATTAGGGTTTTTCTAATAATGTGTTTGTTACTTATTGTCTAATCCCATTCCATAAATAAAATTCTTATTCCACTATTTCTTTTACAGGAATATACTTTGTTTAAAAAATGAAGAATTTGATAAATTTACACATTGAGTAAAAATGGTACATTTGAGAAATATATAAAATATTATATTAAAATTTTGTTTTTATTATTAGAATTATAAAAATAATTCTTAAAAAGGATGATTATATCAGTTCCTTATCTGAAAAATATTTAGTAATTAGTTTGGTAAGAGTTGTATTTTTTATCTCATAAAACAAAAAGTGTATTATTAATGAAATTATTTTTAATAATTAGTGAGATTATGAAATAAATAACAATTTAATAAAATATTATTATATGATTACTTTTATTAAAAATCATTGAGTAAATAATTTTTATGAAGTGAATTTTAATTTTTATTAAGGTCTGAATACTGTTTATTTTTTAAATACATGTGAATTTTAAATAAACTCATGTTTTCATTTTAAAAGTAAAAATTCAAACATATATAAAAAAATTTAGGTAAAATTAATATTTATTTGGGGTTTTTTTCAAAATTTTCTAAGCCAAATTATTTTTTGGGTAAAAAATAAATACTATATATATACATATATTATTTGTCTTATAAAATCATAATGACTCCAAAATGATGAAATAAATACTATAATTGGTATTATCAGCCCAATATATTCTTTCCCATTAAAAAATTGGGATTTTAGATTTATTTTAATTATTTCATAGTTCTTTAGTGAATCCTCAATGTGTATAATATATTTTACGATTTCAAATTGATTACATTGAACGTGTGACACATTTACATATAATAAAGAGAAATATTTTAATATTTAAGGCCCCTTTACATATAAAATATTGTTTTCAAGTCATATTTAGAAAAAAACCATGGAATAACCCCGTGTGATGTTTTTTGGTTTTGAATATTTAATTATAAATATACCAAAACCCACGTTTGTAAAATACTAGAGATTTCCCCTATAATATCAAATATAAACCCCAATATTCTCCCACATATATTTGTAAAAATCATTATATCATGACCATAATATTCACACCCCTCTATACATTCCTCCCAAAGGATCTCAATCTCTCAAGAAGCCTCTCTTAAATCATTTAAAGTCGCACTCAAGTATGGGATCTCCACATTCCTTGGTTTCTCATTTCTATCCATGATTCTTTATATTGATACAAAATTAAATTTTCAAATAAAAACAATCTGGTATGTTTTCTCTCCACCCACATACTTTCCATATTATACTTGATTGATGGTAGATCTCTTTCTCTCTCATTTAAATCTTCCATCTACACCCATTACATTGCCATAATTTCGTAAGAGTTATTCCCCTTATCATCTTTCTTCATGTTTCTCTATTATATAATGCCTTTTATTTCCCAATTCCTTGTGTTGGTGCATGTATTAATATGCCCCCATAAATTTCATTTCATTTATATATTATGAGATACCAAATTCTATCTCAAACACTATTTTATGAATTTTTATGTCATGTAGATAGGATACTAAAATTGCACAGCTGTTTTCCATGAAGAGATCACATTATATTGAATACCATTCCCATTTCACTATCAACTGTATTAACCTTTATTAATATATAAATATTTATCATAGACATTAATTTATTTATTCCACATTCCATTATCTTTTAACGATTAATTATTTCCAATGAATCCATGTTATGTGATATATGTGTCACACTTAAGTGATAGATTGATATGTTTTTTCACGTTACAACAAGATAGAAATCCTATAAAACAAGAAATGTTTAGTATCATGATAATTCTTCTTAATGAGAGTATAATAATTATAATACAATTTAAATGAGGATTTACTCATGAAAATCCATTTTCATTGATCATTGGCAAATGCTAATTTAATGTTCTTTGTTGTTGGCAGAAATCTATGTAATGATAACCATGCTATATCATGCCTTTATGATCATGATTCTTTTTCGATCCATTGATATGCCTATTTTCTAACCTGTATTGTATTCTTCATTTTATTCCTTGTTTTATCCCTTACCTAGATCTATAAATCACCCATTTTATATGTATGTCCTCAGGTTATCCTAAGTTGTGTTATGTATAAAGGAATGAATTGTTCATGTCAACGAATTTTGAAATAACAATTTTGTATTTAATGGTTTAAGTTGTTATGTAATGTTACTAGTTTCCCAAGTCATTAGACCTCTCTCTCCTTGGAGTATTATTAATTACAATTTTGTGTATGAAATCATGTTTATGTGTGTAATAAAGAGATGGGTTGTTATTATAAATATATTAATGGTCATTTAAATATATAAATGTTATAAATGATATGAGTTGTAGTTATATGAACCCTAAATAGATTAACATGAATCTTATAAGCCTCCCATGGTTTATTATTTCACTCATAGTTTTTAAGCACGTGGGAGAATGTTTATTCCATTATTTTAAGTTCATTTAATGTTCCTACGACCACCTATATGGATTTATATGTATGTGTTAGGTACAATCCTATTTGGCTGGACCACTTTAAAAAAAAGTAATTTTTATTATTTTTATATGTAATTATATTATGCATTATTCATTTTATTACAACTAAAACCTAAATGGTGTTTTCTTTTATGAATGTCAATAGAAATTTTTTAATCTATTGTAATTGTTAATTATTATAAACAAATGAGTGTTGTTTTCTACAAGGGTATATGAATGAAATATCCAAATTATAATGTAATTTTAGTAAAATAAAAACTTATTAAAAATGAAATTTGATAAAACACTGCAATGTAACCTTGTGAATTTTTCTAAATAATGTCCCTCATATTAATATTTTATCTAGCTAGTAATTGACATTAAATTTATCCTTAAAATTTCTTAATGAGTTAAAAATTAATTAATTTAATATATAATATTGATTCTTTAGTGTGTTTTTATCTTGATCATTGTCTAACGATATATATATATATATATATATATATAGGCTTTTTTGGGTAGTTTCATTAACATAGGATTATGGGCATTACCTATGGGACATTTCCTCAATAAATCAAACTATAATGTTACTACCTTAATCTTATTGATCATATGCATGTAAAACCCTTGTTTAGTAAATGGATGAATTTTTTATAAATTTATAGCTTGATACTTGTATAATGATGAGAGTATTTAATATAGGCAATATGTTTGTGAATCATTTCATTTGAGTGGTTCTATTCAGGTGTTGTAGTCCCATGTAAGAATTTTATTCTATAAAATTACTATATTTCTTGAAGGGTTGTTTTTTAGTGTTTTGATATGTCTTATAAGAGTAATCATCAACAAATGATCCATATTTTATGGATATATAACAATATGTAATGTTCAATTTCATAGGAGGTCGTGTGTCCCTTCTTTTACTTCCTCTTCAGTGTCGGGTTACTCAGTTGTTCGTTAACCTGTTTTATTGCAATATGGAGTAATGGGACCCTGGTTAATTTATTTTTCTTCAGTCATTAGATAATTAAATGAATATGGTGATAATAATATGGATAATATAAATGATTTTTTATTTTCCCGCTAAATCAATGGGTATTATTTGTTCACACAAATAGTACCTATATAATTTCTAAAAGTGGTATAATTAAAGCAATGATTTACGTGGGTCTCTTTATTTCCTTGACCCATAACACATCAATCATAGGTCATCATCAAAATAGATTGAAGTCATTGATATATATAAAAACACATCTAAATACATAAGGCCTTTTTCCAGGATGTATATGGTGTGTTGGCATGCCATTCCAGTCATTTTCACTTTTACGCCTGAGGTGGATGAATGTGTGGAAATAACATGGGTGGAGAGTCCAATGTATTCCTGAAATTGTATCTAATATAACATTTTATGTAGATTCTAGATTCCACATCCTTATATTTATCTCTTATTAAATTCTTGTTGGCCACCTCTATGACAATGCTATGTGGTCGATATAGTGTGTTTAATGGTATGAGATCCCTTGTTCAAAAAATTTAATTACAAGAAACTCGTTGGGTGGAGGACATAATTTCAATTTTTGTATAATATTTATTTCCTAGTAAAAGGAAAACAATAATAGAATGATCATTCATCAATGTGTATTTCTCCTTTTAAATTCCCAAGAATATGGAAAATATTAAAATTTTTGAATCTTTCAAATAAGAATGATGATGAATCAATGGTTGGGGAAGAAACCATTTAAAATTCTGTTTAGTCATGGATTGTATTTGATGGTTTTTCGTAGGTTATCACATTATGCATTTGGAGATGAAACACAATGAATAGTTAATGGGGATGTGTCAACATGTGAATAAAATTTCATTTTAGAGAATCAAGCTGTGTTTTGTTGGACTATCAATTTTATATGAGGTTCGAAATGTAGTATTCAAATATCCCTAATCACATATCCCTAAATCTAGTGGGAGTGCCTCTTTTCCATTTTGAAAACGATTCAAATCATCATAGTTTTATATTTACAAAGTGGAGATCTAATCCCATATATTGACATCATCTAAGTACACATAGATATTGATAGATTTATACTGCTCTAAATTTTTTTTTTGGATTGATGGGTGAAATCCACTAGAGTGCAGTTAGGATGATTGGTATTTCATAGAGACATGATTGGACATGAGTGAATCCTCAATTACCATTTATTAATTACAGGGAAGGACTCGTGTATTTTATATATTCTATATGACTTGATATCCAAGAAGGTGTTTCTTCAAGCTCAAATAATGATCATGATATATGGCGCCTTAGATATGTACCAACATCATGCCTGTAAATAGAGGTGTGTGAGTTGTCTTTATTGAGTATATTAAGACATGTGTTGTTTATTATGAGGTTACCCTAAAAATAAATTGAACTTGAAATAGATGTTTAAAAATGATAGACATACTTGTGAGATGGATCATGAATTCAACCATGTTCGTGTTCGGGTAAGGTACCTTAATGAAGTTTTCTTGGCTATAGAAGTTACTATAATATGGTTATGAGATTCAATGAGTGTTCTTAAGTAAATAACAAGGTTCACTCATTTAAATTAACTATGATTAGTTTTTATGTTGATAGGTCATCTAAGCTGAGTGTTCTGAGAGTATTAAACAAAATATGTTTTGACGAGCGATCCATTATTCTTTTTATATAATGTCACTGTGGAACCAATTAATGGAATGTTTTAGGGTTGCAGAAAGAGAAATGATTTTCCCATGAGAACTTTCATGAAAATTAGGTTCATATATAAGGCCCCAACCGTAAAACATTACATAATCTTGAGTTATTTTAAGAATACATGTTGAGGATTTATTCAGGATTAGAGTTTTAGAGAATTTGATCATAAATCATGCATTACATTCCACATTTAAAAAAAGTGGTTACATATGAGATTATACTCATTTTACCCATAAATGGAAACATATTTAAAATAAATCATGGATTCTTTCTTGAAACTTCCTTGACACTATCATCAAATCATGTAGCTTTCCCTTGACATGTGAATAACATTTCAAAAACATGGGATGAGCATAAAAAGCACAGTAAGGTATATAAAAATAAAGAAAGGAAACATTAGTACATGTATACATAAGAATCAATGAAATCATAAATTACTCAAAAAACATAGGCAATTTATCATACCTCATGAAATCATAACATTTATGAATAACTCATAGAAATCATAATACATAAATGTAACTTGAGGCATTCATATCATTCTTACATAGGGTGTAACCCTCATGGTTACGTTTGGAATACCCTTCACAGTATATTCCCTAAATCATTTCGGAGAAACCTTAACATTTAACTCCTTCACATCAACCAATGCATTGGAGAGCTATATCATGCTCACCCGCCCTTAGTTTATCACGGAACCACCCGCCTTACAACACAATTCCCAAGAACCATAATATAATCGTATCCCATAAAACATGCATAAATGAAACATAAAATTTCCACATTTCAATCACCAGATATCAATACAAAACATTTATATAATAAAAATATTTTCAAAACCATTTTCAATACAAAAATATAAGAAAGTTAAATCATGGTATTTATGTTTCTTTTTTAACAAAAAGTTATGTCTTGTAGAGGAAGCCAAAACTCAAATAATTGTCACGGTGGCAGAGAAGTCGTTGTCTTCGCATACGTACGACAAAAACATTCCCTTTTTTCGCTTAGTAAAACACTTTCTATAAAATATTATTTTTCTATAAAAGTAAAATCCAAATGGGTGTATACACTGTATAAAATAAGGTTGTGTATAAAACAAAATATGCTTCAATGAAAAAATATTGAGATGAAGTCCCTTACCTCGTGTCCGACTTGACTCAATTGTTCATTAATTTCTTGAATAATAAACATGAGTTAATTTCTACATGATTAAGAACCTTTTTAATGTTTATTATTCCTTTTATATCACTTATTACCATGTTATGAACACTATGTAATTATTTAAGTTAATAACGGTCATTTTGTCGATCTTTGGTACTTGTGCCAAAAATGGACTTCTTATAATTTCATGTTGTTCATGTGGTCCAAGGTTCATTATATCCTGAATTATACTCAGGATGTAGATATAATATATATAATATATATCCAGTATATACATTCATTTATAATATAACATAACATTTAGAGGTACGAAATGAAACACACCGTTCATGGAGACGGTAAGCCGTACGTACGCATGAATGCTACTTTCATTTCTATTTCGTACTTAATGGAGTGAAATAATAATGTTATAAAGGTATATTATAATTCCAATATAATATTATATATAATATCATTAGATTCATCTCTTATATGTCCCACATATGGCATAAACGAATCAAATCACTTTGCGGGGGCCGTAGTCCGCACTTCCTAAAATGAAGATATCACATTTATCCATAATGGAAACCATAAAGGTATGCCATAAATGAAAAATATATAAAAATAATGAAATCATAAACAAATTATATATAATATATAAATATAGTGACATCATAATGGCCACATTTAATGGTGTTAAAAGAATATTGAACAATCTTCGTTTCGTGAGGCAGAAATTCACCATCCACAGAAACAATATGTTTTTTAACCATTAGATTAAGGTTTGTGTATGTGTGGCTCGAATACTTCACATAATAAAATCCTAGTATATATACTATACAGGTTTGGTTACAAAATAATGTAATAAAAAGAGTTTAGTTGGTTGCAGAGGCAAAATAAAACAAAAGAACACAAGTGAAGACATTACCATTGAATTGGGTAACTCCTCTTGGTTTGAACTAAAAGGGATTCTTGAATAGATTAATGACTAAGGTAAGGATTTTAGGATGACTATAGAGATTTTGAGAGTTAAAATGAGAATATCTTGGCCGAACCAATGGCTTGAGAAGTGTGGGTAAGGAGGTAGAGGTGGGGGACTTTTATAAGAGGGAGGAGGGGCACTTTTGGAAATTCAAGAAATGTTACTTTATTATATAATGAATTTAGGATATTAAAAGTCAAAAATTCATATATTTACAGGATAAGGTGATAAGGGTTCGAAATATACTCATCTAATATGTTTTTTTACAAGTTTAAGTCTTTGATATTACATTACCTTTTCATTTTATTTAAATCGTTCATTAATGATGTAATCACTACATCATTATGGTGCCATAAAAAAATTAATTTTTTTATTGTCTAAAAATTAAGAAAAAATACTATGATTTAGGAAATATATTTAGATTTCCAATGAATATTTATAGTCTAATAAATCACTTACACAGAAAAAAGAAATAATATTTTACTCGGGTGATACATTCTTTAGTGATATTCTCCTTTCTTTAAAAATAAAATGATAAAGTGTCACCTTCACCCAATAGTGATTCAATGAGGTCCATATGTTTATAAAAAGGAATACCATGGTCGGCCTTGGCACAAACAGAAGAATTAGAACACATGTGGGAGTCATTTGTTATTATTATGATATTATTTTATTATCCTTAACTACCCGATTACTAATTAATGAAGATAATTATAGAAAATTATTATCATTACTATGCATAATGTCCAAATACAAAAGAGTATTAATTACATAATTTAGACCTTATTATTCCAAATATGGAATCAATTTTACCAAATTCTAAACATATAAATTGCAATAATTAATTTAAAAATAATTCCCATTGTGAAAACAAATAGCGGGGTTTTTTAAACAATATCTATGAAATGTGTGGCACTTGTTTATGAACAATTACAAAGTGAAATTAATCCCAATGACCACCATTTTATTAAATGGTAAGAATATATTATAATTATACTTTAAAACCAATTAAAAAGATAATCTAACAATATAATTAAATTAGATGAAAAAGAGGTTTTGTTATAAAATACAGTATTTTTCACTATTCATTAAAAAATGAACATTGTCAAAAAAATTCCAAAAATTTATCCAAAGTATATTTTAATTTCACAACCATAAATAATAAGTTTATTGGTACAATAAATCTTATAAAATAGTCAAAATTGTGATTTAAAAATGTTTCACTCTTCAAAAGGAAGTAAAAAAGTCTTTTCAAAATATTATTGTATTCCATGCTTAAGATTGGATTTATTCTCATTTAAAGCCTCTAAAACACTATATAATTCATAAATAGACATATATTAGAATATATATTATTCATTACTTAGTTGGGATGTTACATCCTTACCCCTTTAGAAAATTGTGTCCTCGTAATTTATTTACTTATCGAATATGTGAGGGTATTTATCCCTCATTGAATGTTTAGCTTCCCATGTTGCCTCTTCAGTCATGTGGTTTTTCCAAAAAACCATTACATGATGAATAAACTTATTCCATAACACTTTCTCCCTATGGTCATGAATCTGGATAGGGTTTTCCTCATAAGATAAGTTATCTTCCAGCAGAACTATTTCTGGACTCAAAACATGAGATGGATCTGGTATGCACTTCCTTAATATTGAGACAAGAAAAACATTGTGTACCTGAGATAAACTTGGATGTAAAGCCACTCGGTATGCTACTGATCCATCTCTCTCATGAATTTCATATGGTCCAATGAACCTTGGACTCAGCTTTCCTTTCTTACCGAATCGCATCACACTTTTCCATGGTGAAACTTTGAGGAAGTCATGATCACCTATCTCAAAAGAGAGATCCTTCCTCCAGTTGTCCGAATAATGTTTCGTCCTGCTCTAAGCTATTCTCATGTGTATCTGTATCAACTAAACATTTTCTGCAACTCTTCTACCAATTATGGTCCCATCAACTTTTTTTCACCCACATCATCCCACAAATATGGAGTTCGACACTGCTTCACATATAATGACTAAAATGGTTCCATCTTTATAGTAGAATGAAAACTGTTATTATAAGAAAACTAAACCAAAGAATGATGTTGGTCCTAACTTACTTGATAATCCATCGAACAGGCACGTAGCATATCCTCCAATGTCTGAATCGTTCATTCTGACTGCCCATCTGATTGAGGATGAAAATCTGTTCTAAAATTTAATTCAGTACCCAATGACTTCTGAAGGCCTTTCCAAAAGTTATAACTGAACATGGGATCATGATCAGTCCCAATGGAGAGGGTAAATCCATGTAACCTGACTATCTCTTTAATATACCAATGATAATGTTGATCTAGGGAAAAATTATTTTATATAGCAAGGAAATGAGCAGATTTAGTGAAGCGATCAACAATAACCAATGTTTCATTATTATCTCGAGGTGTCTTCGGTAATCCCACAACGAAGTCCATGGATATATTCTCCCATTTCCACTCTATAAGTGGTAAAGGCTGAAGCATCCCTTTCGGTAACTGCCACACTACTTTAACATTTTGAAATTTCAAACACTTCATAGTAACATCAGTAATATCTCTTTTCATTCCGTCCCACCCATAATACTCCCGAAGATCTCAATACATCTTAGTACTACCAGGATGAACTGAAAACGGAGAACTATGAGCTTAACATAACAACTATGTCTTCAAATATGAATCACACGACACACACAATCTCTTCCCAAATCTCAAAACATAATCATTATCAATGTTGAAATGAGGAAACATACCTTTATGAACTAGCTCTACCATTTTCTGCAACTCACTGTCGTGCTTCTGGGCTTTCTTAATTCTGTCTGATAGAGATGACTTCGTTGATACCTGAAACAAAACAGAAGGACATCCTGCACCAAAACGTCAATGAAAAGTTCATCAAATCCTTAACCAAAGGATCACATTTCAAATGCAACATTGTTATTGAAGAATTACTTTTTCGACTCAAAGAATCAGCCACTTTATTTTGTTTTCCTTGATTACAGTGAATAGTACAATCATAATCCTTGATTAATTCTATACATCTCCTCTGTCTCAAGTTCAATTCCATCTGAGTAAATATATACTTTAAAAATTCGTGAGGAATATATATTTCACACTTTACACCATACAAATGATGCCTCCAAATTTTTAAAACAAAAACAATAGCAGCTAATTCAAAATCATGTGTAGGTTAATTTACTTCATGAGTTTTCATCTGACGTGAAGCACAAACAATTACCTGATCATTCTGCATTAGGATGCAACCAAGTACCTTCAATGATGCATTACTGTAGATAACAAACCCACAATTCCTGGAAGGTAGTTCCAAAACTGGAGGATTCACCAATATTCTTTTCAACTCCTGAAAACAATCATCACATTCTTTTGTCCAGATAAAAGTAACACCCTTTCGAGTTAGTTTAGTTATTGGAATAGATAACCGGGAAAATTTTCTAACAATCCTTCGGTAATAACCTTCCAAAACAAGTAATATACGAATCTCAGTTACATTTTTCTGTCTTGTACATTCTTCAACAACCTTTGTTTTTGCAGGATAAACAATTATCCTATCTTTAGAAACAATGTGTCCAAGGAAAGAAATTTTTTCTACCAAAAATCATACTTGCTGAATTTACCATAAAATATCATTTCTTTTAAGATCTTCAAAATAAACCTTAAATATCTTTCATGCTCTTCTTTACATTTAGAAAACACCAAAATATCATCAATGAAAAAAACCACAAACTTATCAAAGAACACATGGAAAATTCTATTCACAAGGTCCATGAATACACCCTGTGCATTGGTGAACCCAAAAGGCATTACTACAAATTCATAATGGCCATATCTTGTAAAAAACACGGTCTTCGGAACATCTCATTCCTTTACCTTCAATGGATGGTACCCTGATCTCAGGTCAATCTTTGAAAAATTCTGAGCTCCCTTGAGATGATCAAACAAATCATCGATATGAGGCAATGGATATTTGTTCTTAATAGTGATGTTATTCAAGGCTCAATAATCAATACAATGTCTCATTGAACCATCATTCTTTTTAACAAATAAGACAGGAGCACCCCATGGTGATGTGCTAGGTTGAATGAAACCATTATCTAATAAATCTTGCAATTTCTCTTCAACTCTAAATGTTCAATTTGAGCCATTCAATAAGGGGGTTTTGGAATTGGCATAACATACGGAACTAAGTAAATAGTAAATTCAACTTCTTGATCTGGTATTATTCCAGGAAACTCATCAGAAAAAACAATAGGATACTCATTTACCACTGGCACATCATTAATCTGAACAGTTCCTTAGTTTTCAACAATTTGTGCAAGGTAACATTAATTTCTATCTTTTACCAGTTTCTCAGCCTCTTGATATGTTATCAATAGTAAGAGTTCATTCTTGTACACAAATTGAAATTTTTCCTAAAAAGAAACTTCTTTAGCTCTACAGTCAATCTTAGAATTGTAAATAGAGAGCCAATCTATACCCAGGATAACATCAAACTCTACTAGAGGGAAAAAAACATAAGGTTTTCATGTAGGTTCTATCCACAGATAAGGATAGGAAGACTCTTATAAATTCTTTTTGCCTCAACATTACACACATTTATTTGTACCACAAGTTCATGAGTCATTTCTTGAGATTGAATTCCCAATTTACTTGAAAAGATTTCTGAGATGAATGAATGTGTAGACACTAAATCAAACAAAACACTGGCATAATCTGAAAAAATAAACAAAGTACCTGATACCACTTCATATAATGGCCCATCATCTACTAAAGTAGTTGCAGATGATTTGACCACCCCTTTATTCATGTAGTCTAATTGCATCCCATCTCTCGAGCTCTTTTTCGGAAACTCGTTTGCATAGTGACCCATCTCATTGCACTTGAAACATTTCACCAACTGTAAATCAAATTTGGTCTTACCATCACCCTGATATTTTTAAGTGCAATCACGAGCCTTATGTCCAATCTTACCACATCGATATCACTTTACTGAATTCAGAATACATTCCCCATCATGACTTTTACCACATTTATCACAAACTGTAAACTTAGTTTTCTTTCAATCATAAATTTTTGAAGAATTCTTCCCTTTCACCAACCACCTCGGTCTCTTCTTCTGTTGGTTGTTATAGAACACTTGATCATCGGAAAACTCCATTTCCACATTCTCAGCACATCAGACAAGATTTTCATAACTCTTGAACTCGCGAGAAACTAAAGACCTTCGATATATTTGATTTAATCCTGAGTAAAAATAATTGATTTTACTATCATGTTCTGGGATAAAATTTGGAGCATACCATGACAATCGAGTGAACCTATCTTCATAAACAGCCACTGAGTCATCCTCTAGCCTCAATTTCAAGAATTTGTTTTCCATCCTAAGTCTAAAAAACTTCAGAAAATACTTCTCAAGAAACATACCATCGAATTCATCCCAGTCGAGAGCATTAATCTCATTAGTGTCCCTGATATTTTTAACCATCGACCACCACTGATATGCTTCACCCACTAAAAGATAAATAGAAAGACTAAACTTTTGACTGTCTGAACACCTTATGACATCAAAAATATTCTCCAGAGCTTTAATCCACCCTTCAGCTAGCACAGGGTAAGATGATTCTCTGAATGATGGGGGATGTTACCTCATGAAATGTTCCACCAGTGACATGTTCCTCTACGGTTGATTTGGTTGATCTCGTGCACGTATACCACCACCATTTATCGCTTGACTCAACTGTGCCATTACTACAACAAACTGTTCAGTTCCAATTCTGACCATGTCAGGATGTTGATTCGGAAGGTCATTTCCTTCTGTATTTCTTCATAGCACGGCTTCCCTGTTTCCTCTGTGTAAAACCATTCTGAACAAAAATGTCTTAGATGAAGAAACATGTTAATCATCAAATGCTATATCATTTCAATTTGACCATAAAAAAATATTTTTGGATAATTATTTAATAGAATTATAACTCCTATTGTTATCTAAACTGACCTATGATACCAACTATAATGCCCCATCCTTAAATATTACTTAATATTCAGTTATTTCAGGAATACACGTTGAGGATCTTTTCAGGTTTAGTTTTTTAGAGAATTAGATCATAAATCATGCATTATATTCCAAATTTAAATCAAGTGGTTACATAAAAGATAGTACTCATTTTTCCTATCAACGGAATCATATTTAAAATAAAACATGGATTCTTTCATGACACTTCCTTGACACTATCATCACATCATGTACCTATCCCTTGACCTGTGAAAAACATTTCAAAAACATGGGATGAGCATAAAATTCTCAGTAAGGTATATAAAAATACAGAAAGGAAACATTATTACATGTATACATAAGAATCAATGAAATCATACTTTACTCATAAAACATAAGAACTTTATAATACCTCATGAAATCATAAGATTTATAAATAACTCATAGAAATCATAATATATAAATGTAACATGAGGCATTCATAACATTCTTACATAGTGAGTAACCCTCATGGTTACATTTGAATACCCATCACAGTATATTCCCTAAACTCTTCAGAGAATCCTTAACGTTTAACCCCTTTGCATTACCCAATGCATTGGATAGATATATCAGGCTCACCTGCCCTTAGATTATCACGAAACCACCACTCTTCATAAACAATTCCCAATAACCAAAACATAATCATATCACATAAAACACGTAAAAGGAAACATAACATTTCAAAATTTCAATTACCAGATATCAATACAACACATTGATATAATAAAAACATTATCAAAAACATTTTCAAAACAAAAACAAAATAAATCTAGAACATGGTGTTTATTTTTCTTTTTAAAATAATGTTTTGGCTAGTAGAGGAAGCCGAAACTCAAATAATGGTCATGGTGGTAGAGAAGTCGTTGTCGCTGCATACGTATGAAAAAAACATTCCCTTTTGTCATTTAGTAAAACACAACATATATAAATATTACATTTTAATAAAAGTAAAATTCAAATGGGTTTATACACTTTATAAATGAAGGTTATGTATAAAACAAAATATGCCTCAATGAAAGGAGATTGAGACGAAGTCCCTTACCTCGTTTCTAACATGACTCAATCGTTCTTTAATCTCCTGAATAATAAACTTGAGTTAATTTATACTTGAGTAAGAACCTTTTTCATGTTCATTATTACTTTTATATCACTTATTACCATGTTATTAAGAATATGTCAGTATTGAAGATAATAACGTTAGTTTTGATGATCTTTGGTACTTGAGCCAAAAATAGACTTCTTATAATTACATGTTGTTCATGTCGCCAAAGGTTCATTATATCCAGAATTATATTCATGATGTACATATCATTTATATCATATATATTCAGTATATACATGCATTTATAATATTAACTTACATTTAGAGGTCAGAAATGAAATGCATCATTCATGGAGACGGTAAGCCGTACGTACAAATGAATGCTACTTTCATTTATATTTCATAATTAATGGAGTGAAATAACAATCATACAAAGTTATATTATTATTCAAGTATAATATAATATATAATATGATTATCTCCATCCCTTATACATCCCACATATGGCATTAACGAATCAAATCACATCGAGGGGACGGTAGTCCGCACTTCCTAAAATGAAGATATCGCATTTATCCATAATGGTATTCCGTAAATAAAAAATACATAATCATAAGGAAAACATAAACATAATATATATCTTATATAAATATAGTGACATCATAATGTCCGCCTTTAAAGGTGTTAACAGAAGATTGAACAATCATCGTTTCGTGAGGCAGAAATTCGCCATCCACAGAAATAGTATGTTATTTAACAATTAGATGAAGGTGTGTGTATGTGTAGCTCAAATAATTCACATAAAAACATCCTATAATATTTATGATACTGTTTTTTTTTACAAAATAATGTATTAAAAACTTTTTAGGTGGTTGGGGAAGCAAAACAAAACAAAACAACACAAGTGAAGACATTACCTTTGAATTGGGTAACTCCTCTTGGTTAGAACCAAAAGGGTTTCATGAAGATCTTCTTAATAAGGTAAGGATTATAGGATTAAGCTAGTGATGTGGAAAGATAAAATGAGCAGATATTGGACGATCCAATAGCTTGATAAGTGTGGGTAAGGAGGTAGAGGTAGGGGCCTTTTATAAGAGGGGGGAGGGGCACTCTTGGAAATTAATGAAATGCTACTTTATTATATAATTAGTTTCGGATTTTAAAGGTCCCAAATTCATATATTTCTAGGATATGGGGATAATAGTTCTAAATATACCCATCCAATAGATTTTTTGGATGTTTAATTCTTAGATATTACATTACATGTTTATTTTATTTAAATAGTTCATTAATTATGTAATCATTTCATCATCATGGTTCCATAAAAATTTTTATTTATTTAATTTAAAAAAATTATAAAACAAATAATATTATGTAATAAATTGTTTTATCTTTCCAATGAATATTTATAGTCTAAGATATCACTTACACAGAAAAAACCAAATTTTTTTTACACAGGTGATACATTCTTTTGTGATATTCTCCTTTCTTTAAAAATAAAATGAAAAGTGTCACTTTTACCCAATAGTGATTCCATGGGGTCTCTAAGTTTGGAACAAGGCATCCCATGGATGGAATGGACAGATATAGTAGCATTAGGACACATGTTGGGGTCATTTATTAGTATTATTATATTATTTTATTATCCTTTACTACCTGATTACTAATCAATCAAGATAATTAAAGATAATTACTGTCGTTGCTATTCATAATTTCCATAAACAAAAGGGTATTAATTAAATAATTTAGACCTTATGATTCAAAATATTGAATACATTTTTCCATATTCCAAACATATAAATTTCAATAATTAATTTAAAAATAATTCCCATTGTCAAAACAAATAGCGTGTTTTTTTGAAACAATATCTATGAAAAGTTTGGTACTTTTTTATGCCCAATTTTAAAGTGAAATTAATCCCAATTACAACCATTGTATTAAAGGGTAAAAATATATTATAATTAAACTTTTAAACCAATTAAAAAGATAATCTATCTATATAATTAAATTAGATGAAAAAACAGTTTTGATATAAAATGCTGTATTTTTTCCTATTCATTATAAAATGAACATTGTCAGAAAAATACCAAAAATTTATCCAAAGTAAATTTCAATGTTCCAATAATAAAGATTAAGTTTATTTTGACAAATATATCCTATAAAATTGTCAAAAGTTTGATTTAAAAATGGTTTTCCTTTAAAAGGCAGTAAAACAATCTTTTAAAAATATTAGTGTATTCCGTGCTTAAGATTGGATTTATTCTCATTTTAAGCCTCTAAAACAATATCTAATTCATAAATAGACATGGATAAGAATATATGTTATTCATTAATTACTTGTTATTTTACATCAACCATTCCATTAAGATTTATTGGGTGTAGATATATATTTTAAGGTAGGAATAATGCCAATATTATCATTAGAACACTATGGAGATTCTTAAATAGAAAGTACTCTTAGTGAAATACTATGACTAATATTTGGTCATAAAAAATTATATAACATATGGTGATGATAGAGAACAATATTTATCATGTCATTGGTAATATGACCATAGTTATGCTCCATATCGATGTTTTAGTTTAGAAAAATGTGTGTTTGGTCGATTTTCATAAGCTTATGTACTATATGATAAGGTGATACTTGTAGGTTCTTTTGTAATAGGAATCCCAACACAACCCTAGATAATGGATTCAGGAAAAAATTAGGTTGGATATGGTATCCATTGTTTTTTCATGGGATATCATTTATGTGGTGTTCTAGGGTTGAAATATTACATCATCATGTATTTTTGGATAGGCTGAAATTCAATGGGGGATTAAATTTTTTCGTTTGATGGGAGGTTATTTTGGTAATGCAAGATTCAAAATGAAATTATAAGAGATAAACCACCTAAATATGTTATTTAGACATTCATAAGGACCGTGATTTACCATATGGGTTTCATCATGTTTCAAAATCATAGGACCCGTAATATCAATTCCGTGATAGGATGACACTGGCACAATGTTTTTGTGAGATTAGGTACCCCTTGAACAAAAACATTAAAACCTTATCCGAGGGTCTAATAGTGCATAGAGTTTTATTATTACTATGTAAACAATTCCTATAATCTTTTTAGTTTTTTAAGTGATAGAAATCCTGAAAAATTGAATAGTTTTTTCATGGTTTCCCAATCCATCTGCATGAATCGTGTGACCTCCATCCTTAGGAAGCGTCATGAAAATAATTGAAGCATAATTTTTCCAGTCATGATTCAAAATCATGAAAATATTTAAAAGGGTTTGAAATTATTCATTTAAAAAAATTTCATATATTATTATCCCTCTTTGTTCTTTTCCATCAATATGTAATATAACCCCACTCTCATGGTCTCTTCTCCTCTCCTAGGAATGGGGAGATCTATCTTGTTCATTGTTAGAATTAACATTTTTCTATCTCATTGGATTTGTATTAATAAGATATTAACCCCATATCACCATTCAAGGATTCTAGTCTCTTTATATGCACAATTTCCATGTGATATAATTCCCACAATATTTAGTTTAAATGTACATTTCATTGATTTATATTGAAATAAAACAAATAAAGATTCAATACTTGATGTTATTGTTATGTATTCTATATGGTAGATGGTATAGCCTATTTTCAAAATGTTTCTTTGAGTTTATGTGGTCTACCATTTTTCTACCACCATTAACTTCTCGAAACACATATTAAATAATAAATTAGTTTAAATTAATAGGTTTCATATGCTTTGTATGATCATACCTAATATCGAATCAACATATTGGTTGATCACCATGTCTTAAGACACTTCAATTGGTGAGTCTACCTTCAAAAAAATTAAATACCTTATATTTAAATTGATAAATCATATTAGGGGGGTTAGTTACCATTGACTTTTTTCTGAATGAGATGTACTTTGGGAAATTGAATGGCGACAAGTTTGGCCATTTTTATTTTTCTCTAGATTTTAGGAACTTTTTTCATTTCTCTATATTGTATACCATTATTTCAAACAAAAATTGTTTAGGATTTATTATTTATATTGAATTATTTATTAGATTAAATCTTATCCTCATTACCGACATCTGATATTTTATCATGCATACCTTTATGTTTGGTACTCTATTATATATTTCTTTAATGAATGAATAAAATTGTTATGAATAAGTCAATGTTCTATAATCCTCATTTATTATTCTTGTTTCTAGATTCCATTGTATTAAATTAATGGAAATTTTAAATATAATTTATATAAGGTAGTAACATTGTGTTAGACCCTTAAAAATCATTATACATGATTAAGCATCATTCCTATGATTTATTTTTATATTTCATAACTTAACCCATATTTTTTACATTTAATTATATTACAATGTTGTTTGTATTGAAATAAATGAATTTACATACCTTATTAATATGATTAATTTAATACCTTAACCTATTTTGCTTCGGTATAAAACATGGCTTCCATCTTGAGAAAGTCACGGATTAACACGCCATGACTGGTATTAGAACTATTGGATGTGAAAGGGGTGACACATATAATTCATTTTACAATATCATTGGGTGCTTTATTTTACTTATGAGTTTCACTATTTTTCTTAGGGGGAAGCTGTAAATTGTATCATTTTCATTATTGGTTTACTAATCCTTAGGTGATACATGTCCCCTATCTTGGTTACTAAGAATGGGATCTATGGTTAGGAAAATACAATTACAAGGGGGATGTCAGGGAAGTATTTATGGGTATCCTTGTATGGGAATTGTTTTATTTTTTATTAATAATGTTCTTGAAGTTTCTCTTGGGATTCCCTTATAGATCACCTTAGGCAGGCTCATGACTCCCATACAAGATTTTATAGATTTCTTTCTTTATTTATATATGATTCCTTATTATTATGTTATGGAAATTATTTTCTTTTATCCAAGGAAATAATCCTATAAGGACAATAATATTGTTTGGTTTGGTCTATAAATGATACATTATTAATTGTGACCAATGTATAAACCATAAAAATTTGGTATAACTCCCCTCGGAACAAAGATCTCTCTTAATCCAATGTAGGTATTGTTGGTCAATTATATAGGTTTATCCAGAACCATCAAGTTATATTTACTTATTTCTATTTATTTATCTTTATTGAAAGTGTGATTACTTTATATCATATAAACTACATTGAACTGGACATAATTAGTTGTGGACTACTGACTGTATCTCACACCCCGTTTAGGCCACCATTGCACTGGGGTACCAGACCGGATTTCTTTTTAACATTTCTATAAAATATTACTTGTACTTTGCATTTCATCATTGAGTTTTGATTGTAGACTGTGACTGAGGTCAGGATTATCATGGAGCTTGACAGAGGGTATTATATTCAATTGATTATTTTTTATTATGTTATCTTCCACCTGTGGTATGTTTATATGAAGGATTATATATCATTACATTAACATTTTATGAATATGTTTATATGGAATTGGGAACTTTGACTCAGTTTTTATATTTATTTTCCACATTTTTCCTTCATTTATTGACACTGTATAATTTTTTCCATTGAATTATTATGATTATACCATTGTGATACTCTAGTCACTAGGATATAGTCAACCAACCATACCATCATTAGACCCATTCTTTTTTGTAGCCTTTTTTGAATGACGCGGCATTCCTGAGGCCATGTGATGAATATTATAGCTACAGGTTCAGTAGTCTTAGGCAGGGATGTTACAATATCCCCTAGGAGTGTCAAACAAGGTGTCCAAAATGTCTGGTTGTCATGAACCATGTGAGGAATGTGCCCATTTCAATGTAACCTTACCATTATTGTATCCCCAGGATACCTCTGTCCTATATACAAATCCAAATGTAGAATCTAGATATGTATAGTATTTCATGGAAACCACGCTCTCTAATTATTTTCAAAACACCATGAATTTTTTATATAAATTATATCATCTTTAGACATATCCTTAAACATGTCCCTTGGGATTTCAATATTGTTTTCATATTCTAGTTTCCAATGGTTAACTAATAAAATGTTTTCATACCAACTACAATGACCCAAATTACTCATGCAAAGATATAAAATCCTTTAGAATAATATTCATTACATTACACAATAACACACATGAGTATCTCAGTTGTTATGTATCTTTATCGACTAGGTACCCAATCATTTTATTTAGTGAAAAATCCCCATTACATACCAAATAATATTATCCAATTTAGTATTCTTTATAGACATACCCCACTTGAAATGAATCATCATAACCTGGGGTAAGTAAACATAATTAAAAGTGATCTCAAATTCTCAGTAACGGTAAAATAAGAAACATACATTACTATAAAATTTTTATAAGGGTATAATAATGTGATCAGAGAATATTAAATAAAAAAAATACTTAGTAATGACCAAAATAATTATTCATGACATAAATATTGGTAGTTCATCAGAAATTAATCGAAATACAATAAAATAACATGATCCAAAAGGGAAAATGACATAATAAATGAAATGGTAACAATCACAGAAGAATATAAAATCATTCCCATAGTCATAAAAGATAAATCCCAATGTAGTCATAGTGGAATGCATTCACTGCATTAGAAATAATAATATCATGGTTCTCTTCTATGTTCATTATACTCTAAAAACTTCCATACGGAACTCGGATCACTCTATGTTCCCCTCTTTTAAACATCTTGAGATATTAATCTTTAACCATTTTATTATAGGGATATATATGTCCCTTCCATAAAAAATGAAAATCATATGTTTTTTTCTACAAAATCATAACACCCACTTCATATCATAACGTATGAGATGAAACTTGTTTCATAAACATTTAATAATATCATAACCTATGGGAAATGAATAGGATTGATAATCATTTTATCATATCATATTAGATTAAGGCATTAGAAGAAAAGCGATTTATAATCATTTTGGGAAAGATTGAACCATTGAATAGAAATGAGTTTTTTAATCATATATTTATGATAAACATAATCCAGTAATAAAAATGAATTTGAATGTTATCATTGGTTCATTTTCTCATTAAATCAAATGTAGCATCAAAGGATGTAAACATAGATAAAATATATATTTTGAGATATCACTCGAATATTTTATACAAAAAATAAAATTTCATTAAAAATATGATTTTAAAAATTAAAATTCATGTACTTTGGATATATTTTACATCAAAAAAATAAAAAATATAATTTAATTTAATAATTAAAAATAATTGAAAAACATTCATGATGATTATAACATCTCTATCATAAAAATTATTTTGAAAACATTTAAAAATTTCAATTTTTAATTTGAAAATATTATTAGAATACGGTAAAACAATCATCAATGAAATTATTGGCCATGATATAATATTATTAAATTCATTCCATACACCTTAATAATATTTTTTTCATATTTTTGGTAAAATCATAAAAGTCATTTTTGGGAAAATTATGGGATGATTCCTTTAAGAAAAATTTTAAAAATGTAAAACATAGTTAAAAATTTAACTAATAAATCATTTCAGGAATGTTATTAAAATTATAAAATACACTATTAGAAAACAATTATATATGATAATAATATTTTTTTTCCTGAAGAAAAAAATAAATAATATTTTAAAAAAATATTTTAATCTTTAGAGTAGAAAATAGAGGAAAATTAATTGAAAAAGTTTCCTCATAAAATAATCTTTTGAGATAGAAGTTCGTTATTTTATTGACATATATATGGTAATATTCTATCAATGGTAACATATATTACCAATTTTATTAATCAATTTAATGTTAACATAAAATATTTTCTACTTCGGTGACATTGAATTACAGGAACCATGAAGGAATAATATTATATATAACTCCAAATATCATGATAATAAAACAATTTAGGATATTTAATGTCATTAGAGATTTATAAAAACATTATATAATGAAATATGTGCATAACAAAACATACATAGACAAAAATACCTTACCTAATGTCTCAAAATCCTTCATACACATTCCAAAATGTTTTATAATAAATATATGTTTTTAAAACAATATTATAAAACCTTCCATGTATATTTATATCATTTTTCTTTTAATATACATATTACTATTTATTACCTACTTTTTAATGAGTACATGTTAAGGAAATTTTTTTTTCAATAAGTTCTTTGAATTTTGTGTATATATGAACTTGTAATTTTTGGCCCTATTATATTGATCATGGATTTGTAATATATATAAAATTATCCATGATATAAATTTAGTATATATTATTTTATATTGTTATAGAGTAATAAATAATTTTTCGACAAAGAAAATGAAATACACTATTCATGAAGTTATTAGACCATATGTATACGTGTAAATTGATTCAATTTTTTGAGAAACTGAAAGAACTATATGAAAATAATATATTAAGATTCCAGAATCATTTTTATCCCACATATATAACATGATATCAATATTCCCCTCCTAAAAAATTTCAAATTAAAGCATAAACAAATTGCATCTCTTCACAAGGAGGTAGTCCTCTGTACACATAATGGATATTATTGTATTCTAACTAAATAGATAATATAATGATATGTGTGATATAATAATTAATATTTAATAATAAAATAACTAATATAATGTATTATCATTTAATACATCATTATATCCATTTTTTATAGGTGGTGATATAAATTCAATAAACTCAATTCGTGAGAATGTAGTATGTTGTACACAAAATTGATGATTTATATCCCATTATATGTAAGAAGATATACATGTAGGTAAATATAATAACCTAAAATCATTTCAATATCTAATGGATACTATTTTTATAATATATTCGTGGTTAAAAATTATTAAAGGAGGTGGTGTACGAAATAATATAAAATGCTCAATTAGGTTTGTTACCTCTTCCACAGAAAACATTTGTTTTCTATATAAAAGGCTTATATGTATTATTTTATTATCCAAAATTATGCTTATAGGATTTGAGGATGGAATTATGGTATTTATTTCGGTACCTATTGTCCTAACCAAATTTTGTTCCAATGGTTATGTGGAGAGATGACGTGGTGGCCTTTTATAAGTGGGGTGAGTGGAAAAAATGAAAATTTTGAAATTTGGAAGGTGTACCCATGTTAAAACATGAAATATGTATAGAAATGGAATAATATAGGAATTAAAATATATAAGGTAGAAATCTCTAAATCAGAAATAATTAGACTTGATTTGGTTAAATTTTACCCAAAAAATTATAGTTTAATACCTATTAAATATATTTTTACCATACTTCGGACAATGAAATATTAGTATAATTAACATTAAAAATTTAAAAAAAGATATTTTTCATAATTTAGAATATATAAATTTTTTATTAAAAATTTTTATTACTTATTTTTAATTACATTTATATAATTGGTGAAATATTATTAATAATTATTCACATAGATGTTGGAGGAAAGTGGTTTTCTAAAGAAAAAATGTTCATGAGATTAAAACATTTCTATTCCAAATCACAATACAAAATTGATTAAAATGAAACAAATTGTAATAATAGATATTAATATTAACTAGTTTTTCTTTTAAAATATATTAGATTAATTTTTATTGTGTTTAAATGATTTAAAATATATAATAATTCTTATTAGAATCTGGTAATTTTTTACTATTTATTGGAAAATATAAATTCTAATAAAATTAAAAATATCCACCCTAAGATTTTTTTTAAATATTTATATAAAAATGAAATTTATTTTGATACCTTAAATTTATATTACTTCAAAATATATATTTTTTTTTGCGAAGAAAGAAACAATTTTTTGTTGGAAAAAATATTTTCTATTGGTAAATTCCGATATATTCATATCTATTATCTAGAAGAATATAAAATGAATGGTAAATATTTTATTAAAAATATAATTTAAAATTTAAATTAAAAAAATCATCAAAAATGATTTTTTATTTTATTGAGGTAAAACAAATTTGTTTTCAAAAAGTAATGTTTTAATAAAAAATGTACATATATTTTAAAATGATATTTATTTTAATTTAAAATTTATATTCTAATAAGAAATTAAATATGAATACAGCTATAGAAAATATAGTTCCATAAGATACGTAATTCTATTAATACAGATAATCCTAATATATAGGGGATAACTATCATATTAAAAAAATATTTTGTAGTATGTCAAATTTTTTAAACGTGTTTCTATCTTTAACACTTTTTAATCATATATTTTCATTTATCACAAAATATATAAATGAATAAATTTAATTTAGAAAAAATATTCACCATAATATCATTTTTTATAATAACCCAATCAATATAAATATATATTTTTTATTCCTAATATTCAATGATTGAGTTAATATTTACTCTCATGCAAACTATTCTAAACCATTATTTTATACATAAATATGATATATTTTGAACAAATATTCCATAAATTTTATAAACACATTACCATGGACCATAGTATCTCGCTGTCATTGGATAGTAGTAAAATAATTTTCTATTTTCATGATTGATATCAATTATCTCCCATGAACATATTCTCACATAATACTCCCAATAGGCATACTCTACATAAACAATACTTCAAAAACAGAGGGTGGAAACAATGAAAAAGAAGATCATAGATGATCATTAATGTTAAACAAAGGATATATAAATATATAATCATATGAAATCATAGGATAAGAATAAGTGTATGTAAACAGGTATATAAATTATAAAATTCATAGTAAAATAAAATTGCATTATAAACATTTTCATGACATAAAGTATTATCATTTCTGAAATCACGAACAAAAAAAATAATAAATTTAAATAAATCGTTCATTAAATAAAAAATATTTTGATAAAAATGTAGATCTATACTATATATAATAACTGTTTCATATATCAATTTTACCTACGAGTACTATCAATATTGTGGATAATATCTTTTCATATGATTCCCATTATGGATTAGTAGACACATATTTCACATAGTGGATATGGACACTCTTGTGTCCAATAGTGGAACTAGCCCATCAATTTTCCCCATTTTATTCTCTTGAGATATACATATTTAAAAAATTAATTATCGTTATATATATATCCCATACATCTCATTATGAAAATCATACTTATGTGGGATAAAATATCATAAAACATTCATTAAACATCAAAACCCTTGTGAAATGAAAATGTGTTTCAAAGATATTGAGAATTTCCACCACTTTATAACGCATAAAAAAATGGTTTCATAATATTTTCAACAAAATTATAATTTTCCATCTACAAAACCAATATAGTTCATATAATTTAATCTCATCCTCAATGAATAATACGTAACATCGATGGATATCATCTTAGATGGACATTGATTTTGAATGATTAATTGGAAAATTTCTTAAGGAATATCGTAACTATAATTTGAAAAAAAAAACCTTTTAAAAAATAAATTAAATTAATGATCATTTCATACAAATGAACAACGTAAACAAAATATAAAGAAAGAATTACAATAATTTATAACATTTCTTGATGAAAATTACCATTAAATTTTTAAAATCACTTTTGAAATTAAATAATCCAGGATTTCATGAAATAATTTACAGTAAAAATAAAATTTGAATCCTATAAAGGATTATTTATAAAATTTATTTTTTCATTAAAATGGAAATAACATTCAAATTGTACATGGTAAAAAATTAGCCTATTCACCTTTTTTTATAAAATACAAACTAGAATTGTTTAGAAAACATTATGGAGATTCTTATTAAAAAAATTATAATAGTGCAAATCATTGTAAAAAATTCAGTAATGAATAATTTGGAGTGCTTAAAAACATTTTATAATCTCATGATTTAAGAATAAATCTATTTTCTGTGGAAGTTAAAAATAACGACCGATTTCATTTAAATATATTCATTTTAAATCATGGATAAATAAAAATAATAAAATTTTTGGAAAAAATATCTTCTAATTATTTAAACATAGGTTAAAATTATTAATTACTTAATTATTTATTGGATAACAATATTTCATCATCAAAAGAATAATCATTATTACTAGTAGTATACAAAGATATCAAAATATAAAACCATTTGTAATTTGGAATCTTCATTTCAACAACCCACATCAAAGAGAGGCCACAAAATATATTTCTAAAGTGGAAAATGTCGTTATAATAATCATCAAATATATTCATGGTATGTATATACCCCAAATAAAATATTACCAGGATGAATATGGAATGTTTCATACATAAATAAATGTAATATTAAAATCCATTCCTAAAATGATTAACATCCTTCCAACATGTTCAATCCTCTTTTATAATAAATGTAATAATATTATAAATATTTTATATAATCATAATTATATATATAATACCATATAATATTTACTTATTACTATTCATTAACTATTTATGAACGCTTATACATTGATATCATGTTACATGAAATAATATGTTTTTCATGCTTTTTAAATCTTTTTATTTTTTGGTCCCTAACATTTATCATGGTTAACGCATAAAAAGAGTGTTTAAAATTATATAAATATCATATATATTTTTTACAAATTTATTAATATTGATCTATAACATTTAATGTTTGAAAACGTTATACATCGTTCATTGATATGTTATGTAGTATATATGCATGAATGTTGTTTCCATTTTTCTGATGGAAATAATGAATGGAAATAAAATTATATATGACCAATACAGATTAAATTTTAGGTCATATATATATGTTGTTATCATGATACACATACTTATATTTTTCCTTGTAAATCATGAATATTTCAAGTCTCTTTACGAGGCGGCAGTCTATCGTACACAAGAACGAAGTTATTGTATTCGAATAGAATGGATGGTAAGAAGTATAATGTGATATTATTATAAAAGAATAATAATATCATATATTTAATATATATATATATATAATCTATATCCATAGTTATAAAGATCCATTATATTTTTTATTGGATAATGATTAACATCAAATTGTGAGGGGGTAGTCTGTTATACACACAAATAATTATGTAATAACAAAATTTATAGATGGGAAGATTGATATAATTAATAAATTTAAATAATAACAGTAATTAATATGTAATAATATATCTTTATTATGTAATATGTTTTAATATTAATTGATGATATGGATTAAGAAATAAAATAAAAATCTATATTATAGATGTTAATTATTTTTAAAAAAACTACAATTTGTTTACACCAAAAGGATAATATGTTGGATTTATTACCAAGATATAGGATCTCTGATGAGATGATGTAATTAAGTATTTTTTAAATATGTATTTTACAAACAAAAGAGTTTTATATTTTGGAAGTGAGGAGGATGGGGGTCATTAATATGAAATGTGATAGGAACAATTGTAATTCTTTTAAAAAAATGTTTTACCCATGTTTTTTTTGAAAAAGTAACAATAATCTCCCATTAAATACCCTATATGATATAGGGTCAGAATGATTCTCTTTATTTATTTATATCAATGTTTTGGGTCATTTTTATCCCTTTATCATTTTATTTTAACCTTTGCACACCCATGTTTTTTAATTATAATAACTTATTTGTACTTGGTTTACTATTAATATGGTAAAATAATAATTTCCTTAATATATAGTATAAATTTTATGGATTCAAAATTTTGAATCCATATTTAAAAAAACTCATTTACAGACAACGTGAAAGATTAAAATTTTCTAGTATATGAGAGGAGAAAGCGTTTTTCAGAAGAGAAAATGTTAAAATGTTTAAAATGTGAATATATCAACATGATGATTTAAAAAAAAATATTAATAATTTAAATTTTCTCAAATTGGAAAATATAATTTTATATTAATTACATTAAAGGATTCAATGAGTCTTTTCAAAAAAAAAATATTGTATTTAAGCGTAAAATTAGATTTATTCTAATATCTTATATAAAATACCATACAATATCTATTAAATATTTTATTGAATATGTAATATTTATATATAATTTAAATTATTAATGATTTATATAATTTATTGATATATTATATTTGTTTTACATTAAAATAGTTTTCAATAAAACGAACCTATTTTATTTTTTATGGTTGTTATTCCCATTTCCAATTTATTTTCCGTAATTGGATTTATTATATATACATCTGAAAACCCAATAATTTCATAATTTTTTAATATTATTCACACCCTCCATTTACACAAATAGGTGATAACTATAATATTAAATAATATTATTTTAATAGTATCCCATGATTGGTTTAAACATGGTGTGGAATGTAATGTTAGATAGTCTCGGTGGAGCATCAATTGCATGCTAAAGTAACTGTTACATTTAAGTGAAGATAAAATTATTGTTTAATATATTGACTAATAGACTAGTTTTTTATAACATTAAACTATGGGTATTCTATTCTTTATGTTAAAATCGATTTTTTAGAAAACACAAAATATCAAAAAGATTAGATATTTAGAAAAAAAAATTCAAAAAATATCACGGTGTTATATTTTTTGTGACCTCTGATAGAAATTTTTTTAGAAATGAATCAATTCTATAGAGAATATTTCTTTCATTTACTAAATCATATAAGTTTAAATTTTTTTCCAATATATCTGTTATTTTGATGGTGAGGCTCATCAGTTAGGGAATCTTATCCAAAACACGAGGAATGAAGAAGAAATTGTTTCATAGAATGAGAAGAGTCTAATAATGTATTTTTCAATTATTATTTTCTTGAAACTATATTTAATAATAATGATTTGGAATTAATGCAACAAATGTAAATGGATGATAAATCCATTGGTATATATGAGGGTAAATTTCATTATACTCACAAGTTACATTTTAGATTAATCATCTTCCCTAAATTTAATATTGATCAATTATATAGTATCCTAAGACCCAATCAATGAAAGGAAATATATATTAGATAATTTTATATGTACAATTTTTTGAGGTCCTCTCGTATTATAAATTTATTTTGGGAAGTCGCATTAGTCAAAAATCAATTTGGACAAATAAAATATTGGTGTATTTTTGAAGGGATTTAAAACATAATACCCGTAGTAGAATGAAAATTAATCACCCTCTGTTTTGGAGAATTTGAATGAATCATATTGTAAATTTTCTTAAGGTATTAAATAATTTCATTATTTTTTTAAAAATATATCCAATTGGAAAATCATTAAATAAGTAATATAGAAATGATAACCATACAAATAAAAAGAGTTAATTTTAAACCAATACCTCACTCACTTTCCAATGAAACAATAATAAATCGTAAAAAAATTATTCCAATTAGTACATGAATCCATGGGTAAATGATAACCATAAATATCTTGAACCTATCACTCTAAGAAGTGATGGTATGCCCTATGAGATGCCAAAATTTTAATTAGGTTAATAAAATAATGTGGTTAATGGTGAACATATCTTACACATAAGAGATTAAAATTATTTATTTTATTTGGGAACAAATTGTAAATTTATATTTGAATAATTTATCAATAGTATCACATCACAACCCAAATAATTCAATTTTTATTTTTTAGTGAAAACATTTATTTGTAAAATAATCACATATTTACTCTATATCTCTTCACCCTAAAGAATTTTGGGTAATTTTCTTTTTAATAATCTGTTTATTACTCCACTAGTTTAATTTTTTTTGTTTTTTATAATTGATTTTCACTCTTTATATAGATACAGTTTAAATTTATTTGGATGGTAATTCATGTTATATATTCTCCATCAAATAAGGACTATTATTCTATGTGATAACAAAAACCAAAATTCACTATAAATTACATGCATTATATGGGCCTTGCAACATAATCATGTGGTTGATTTTTTAAAAAATGAATGGTTGAAAATTTATTATTGAGGATATGTTTATTATTTTGTAAAATTTCAAATGAGTTTCATAGTTTTTCCTAAAATTATGAAGTTTAGTTTTCAATAGAACTCATACCTATTTCAATTATTTTTTCAAAGACTCTATATAGATTATCCCAAATCATGTTAAAAATTGATAAAGAAACTATTGGATGATATATAAAAGTTATTCTTAAGATTTAGTTCATCCCCATGTGGTAAAACTATTCATTATATTAAGAATAATTGCTGGAAAATGTGTTATTTAATTGATTATTGGGATCCTAACAATATCTTGAATAATATAAAATATCACCTACCTCATATTGATGACTATTTTGATCAACTAGATAGATGATATTATTATACATTCACAAAGAATTGGTGGTCACGTATATAATTTGATAATTTTTTTGAAGATGTTGATACTATATAATTTATTACGAATATTTAAAAAGTTTGAATTTAATAAACATAATGTATCATTATTGGGATAGGTAATTAAACTAGATGGAATATCATTGAATATTTCAATGATGAAATATTTTAAACAATTTAATATACAATCATTCATGGTTTAGTTCCATTGTTTAATTATATTTGCTAAATTCTGTTTAATCGTTGTGATTTATATCCTATGGATATAAAATAAAATTACAATATTGGCTCGAAAGGGGGAAAATAACATTTGGAATAATTAATATGAATTATATTTCATGTAACTGATTGGGAGGTGGGTTAAAGAAAATATTATCACACTACCAAACATTGGAGAAGTGTAATTGATCTATTATAACGAATGAAATTGGATAATGTGATGAGTTTTTAGGATGAATTATATGGGGGTTTCATATTTAATACCACAATTGAATGTTAATGGGAAAACATTAAAATTTATTTGTTTCATGTATAATCCTGTACTTTTTCCTTTAAAATATATGGGAATTGTTATTATTCAAAAATGAATTATTTAAAATTTTTAGGATAATTGTTTCTAGGGATGTAATAATTATGGATTTGTAGAAGATGTACATTAAAATTATAATGAATGTTGAAGGATCATATCATTATATAATGAATAACAGTTATCCATTCCTGTGAAGATTAATATTGTGAATAAAAAATTTGTGGAAAACAAAAAAGGTAAATAATTTTATTTAGATAGAGTTATAACATTTAATACCAATAAATGATTACCTTTAATATAGAATCTGATTGAATGTTCATTGAATAATTTTATAGCTTTATATTCTACAACGATCTAACAATTATAAAGACATATAAATATATCAATGATCATATTTTGGTGGGGATACATGATGAATTATAAATTAATGTATATTTGTTTTTCCGGATTACATTAGAAAATATCCCATATAATGAGGATAATGGTTTGAGCTAATGGATGTTACCTACGGTATATATAATAATCTTAACACGACTCTTTTGTGTTTATTTATTATAACCCATCCTAAAAATATTCTAAAACCCTCTCAAAAAAATTAAATATCTATAATGAATTTTTTTTTATATTAATGATATTGATATTTTTAACCTATATTCCAACCAATCAGAAATTAAAACCCAACTCATGCATACGTTTGGAGTTCCACATCGATGATATAATGTTATTATTTTTTCATCACAACCTTTCAAATGGTTATAAATAAATATCTAATTTATATATGTTTTTGTTATAACATAATGATAATATTTGGATGGAAAACAATAGTTTACATATTTTCCCCACGCATATATTCAAAAATGATAACATTATTTGTGAAAACATGTTGAATACATCTTCGACGAAGAGATGAAATTCCTCTTTAATTACCAACATGAATATTTTTGGAAATATGTTAGGAATTAATGAATATAAATGATTTTTTTAAATATTTATGGTTCCCTAATGTTAAATTTTTGTATGTTGTCCTTTATACACTTTCATTGAAAAATGAAAATATTACTCATGTGTATTTATAGAAAAACATCTCAATGAGGTGACATATCCAATTTACCATCACTGAAATACGTCTATTGTTATAAAAATTCATATAATAAAAAAATATTATATCTATAACATGATTAATATTCTGTAAACATGGTAGTTGTGTGTGGAACCGAAACCCTAAACCTAATCATATTTTTAATTAAAGTATTTATTATTCTAAAAGATGATTTTAATTAAAAATTGTTAAAAATTGTTTATTTAGAGTTTATAATAGAATACTATATATATAAATATTACTATTTTCATTTATATATTTATACTAAATATAAATTTAATATTCCATAGTTTTTATTGAATATGAAGCAAGTTTGTACAAGAGATATGGGGTCATATTGAAATATCATATTTTAACGTGATTGTTAACATCTTAATTTATATTGGGGAAATAATTTTTTCTCTCTATATATTTATCTCATAAAAACCATTTATTATATATTCCAATGGATAATTGTGGTTTATTCTAGTTTCACTATTATTTTCATTTCATTGGTACTCAATTAGACTGAATGGACAGCTTTAATAGAATCATACCAAATTTATGATCATTGGATAGAAATATTTCTCGATATATATTTATGTTCATCAATAAAATTTGATTTTTCATATGTAATTATTAATGATTTATAAATATAATATTTTATTATATATGTTATTATTTATATATGTTTAAATTAAGTATTTTGACTCTTTTACACATGAATCACTTATGACTTTATTTTCAAAATGTCTATGAATATATTTTTCATAACGTATATAAAATAAATTCATTTTCCCATTATTATTAACATTCTTAATGATTTAACATTATTATTATGTATTAATGGTATTAAAATGGAGTACAAAATTTCTATTTTTCTATGAAGGAATTTTACAAACAACAAACTGAAAAGGGAAGTTTTCTATGGTTTCTCAACGTACCATTAAAATGTTGTGGTCATATTTTATAAAATATTTGTCATCATCCTTTATGTATAATTATACATTATTGGAGACATTTTCTTATGGTAATATAAAATTTCAATATCTAAATCTATATTTATGATGATGTTTTAATTTAGTTCTCATAGAACATTTTCTGTACCCAATGTTGTGTTTCTAAGATGACCATTTCTATTATTTCATGGAAATTTTTTTATTCTTTTCATTATGTTATTGGTATTCCAAGAATTATATATTTTTCTATTTCCTTGGATAATGATTTACATATTGTGAGATGATATGAATGAGAATTAGGAAAGATAATAATCTAATATGGTACAATATCTCATATGGTTGTGACAATTGGGAGTGAACCCCATACACTATGTGTCATTTCAACTATTATATTCTTTATAGTGATTCCCAACTATGAAATAAATTTTATATTCTTTTATATATTCCAAAACAATATCTCAAATGTATATGATATGCTCCAATAGATCGTCATTTTTTGATGATGATTCGATACAATTATGAATTATTTTTATTAATACATTTGCAGAACCCCTATTTTAGAAAAAATGACACATTATTCAGGTTTATTGATTCCTTCTAAAGATCACGTAATGTTTTTGGAGGTTATAAGTGTCAGAAAAAAATATTAATTCTTCTATGAAGTTTTATGTTTTTTTTTATGGTTAGTATAAATTTCATAGAAGATATTGGTTACCCTGAAAAAAAATTAGTATTGGGTAGGCATCTCATTAAAGAACAATTTGGTCTAACCATGCAGATTCCAATGTGAAAAATTCCTTTTGAAAAAGGGAACTAGATTATAGGTGAACTATTTTTCTAACTATGCAGTCCAACCATATGTTGTGTGGAATTAAGATAGTATCACTAGATGAATGGTACACTTTTTACCAAAAAAATTCCTAACCATGATCTATATAGGTGGGACTCCATAAAAAGTGGATTTAATATCATTTATCCACTTAACGACTCATTTTTCTCTTAAAATCACATAAGTCGAATTCATTATTCCTAATATCTGTTTGAGAATATACCCTTCAAACTAAAATAAATCCTTTGGTTATTTAATTTGAGTGAGATGATCATTTTTATTGATATGTTTTTATTCCTCTTAATTCTTCTTATATATATAATTATTCTTTAACTCTAACCCAGAAATATTGTGCATTATCAATAGTTCCATTTTTTTTAATAATTTAATGATGATATCGTGTTGTATCTATTGAAGGGTATATGTGTTGTGTTTGGATTCTAATGTTTTTTTGTGATGTTTTATGTATTCACCAATGGTTTTTAGGAAATAAGATTACTTCATATTTTAATTTATTTAGAATATAATGGCTATGTTTTCATTATGTTATTTGATACAAATTTTGGTGAAATTATTGCCTCATTCATAGTGTAGATCCATTTAGTGTTTTGAAATTAGGACCATGGAAAACGTGGATGGATTTTGAAAGGAAAAATTATTAATGATATTAAAATGATGATTTCAAAATGTTGGTATTTATGGATGGATTGAGTTTGTGGATATTTTTTACGGAAAGAAACTTATGATAAATGGTTTTACATTTCTTTTTTCATAAATTTTATCATGAGTTCATGTATAATTTTATATGGCATTATTTAAATATGACATGGTTCTAGGTGTTAAAGGGGTAACAAAGATTGAGATTTAACTCCTTCTGATAACATTGAGGATAAAACTAATACTTCTTAAGAGTATTAAACAATATGCATGGTGTCCGTGGAGAAATGATTGTGGGTATACAAATGAAATATAATAGGTATTAATATTTTTTTATCTCATTCCATGAAAAATAGATTATGTAATAAATTTAAATTGTTTTTAATACTATATTAAACTATTATATATTAATTTTATAACAATTTTGGTCATACTCCATGAGTATGGAAGTCATTAGGTAAATAATACTGAGTTTTGACACACCCCCTACATTGGATTTACTATAACAACACATATTTTTATGTACATTATTTCTGAATAATTTAAATTTTATATTATGTCATTCAATTCACTAAGTCAAAAATTCATTTCATAGGATATTTACATGACATACATTACATGGAACATCTACATAGTGAACATTACGTGAAACACTAATGTTTCTACAAAACATCATTTTATTTTTATAATTTTTTAAATGGGAAAATTAAAGCCTATACAGTAAACATAGTGATATAAATCATAACAACTAATTTTAAAATATTATTTTATTCATTTCTATATAAATAAATTATATTTATAATGAATCGTATATTTTTTGGTAAAGTCCATATATGTTTAAAAGTAATATTTTATCAAATGAACCTCTTTTAATATACTATTTTGAATAAAATAAATATAATTTTAAATACATTTAGATGTATATTTTGATAAAATTAACATATAATTTTAATTTAGAAATTTTTAATTAGATACAGGTGAATTGTTTAAATTTTTTTGTGAAACATCATTTTTGGATGAATAATGAAAATACTTGCTTTGAATTCAAAATGAATTTTTTATCTGAATTATTTGTATGATTATATTATATTTTAATTTTCTTTCCAAGTATAATTATATATTTCATTTATCAATAATTCCAATTTAGCTAATTGAAACAAATTTCACAATGAAATTGGATATAAAAACATAGAAATCATTTGATCATTTAAACTTTAAAAACCTGCTTTACCGACCCAACTGAGGGATTTAATTTAAAATATTTTCAACATATATTTCAATTTTAGTTTGTAAAAATGGATTACAAATTTTTAATGAGAATAATTTATTAATTAAAGTAATTTAAACTTATTTTTTCAATAAAAATATTAGAGGATATAATTAATATTAATTACATCGATTATTGTAAAATTAAGCTTAGCTAATGACTAATCCTTAAATTTATGTCCAAAACGTCTTAAAACCAGTCCAACACCCATTTACGTGACATGATTCAGCCATTGTCCTTAAATTATTTATTTGTGATTATTTTATATGACTTTTTTGGTAAATACATCGTTACACCTAACTTGTTTTTAAAAATACCACGTGAGTAATATCTTTTCTATCTAAAAGGCCACCACTTCTCCCCCTTCCTCACACAAATCAATCCACCTGTTATTGGAAATGATATACCCAATACACATATGAACATAACTCCTATAATAAAAGAAAAAATAAATTGGGATGAGCGCCATCAAATGAATCCTTTTTGTACAAACAAAATGGAGTTACCTTATTAAAAGGAAACCCATTCATTAAAGCTCCATTCATTTGTTTTCGTTATATACGCCATACAATAACCTTATTTTGTGATGGAATGAAAATAATAGTATCAAATATAGTATCATACATATAATAGTATTCTTCTATGTTATCATTTCATCATACACTTACACACAACTCTATTTAATGGATAAGAGACATATTGTTTACATGTATGATGAACTACCATCTCACTAAACAACGATTGTATATTCATTTAAATTAACTATTTTAATAGTGGAAAAAATGACAAAAAATATATTTATATATGTTATATAATATATTAATTATGTATTTATTATCCTGTATTCCTTTTACGACACGTATCTTTTTACATTTAACATGATTTAAATACGAAAATTTTATTTGAGAAAGTGTGGAATACCGCCCCCTCAAAGTGATATGATTCTTTCACACACTTCCTGGAATGTGTTAAAGATAGATTTAATGAACTTATATTATATAAATCATATATTTATTCCACTAGAATAATGAAAAACCTGCATATATATATACACATATTTCATTTAATTTTTTCATTCAATATTATAATAATAACAAAAACATCATTTGTGTTTACGTACTACTTACCTTTACCCTGAATGGTGTATTCTATTTAATAATTATATTTTATATGAATTGTTATATAACAAATATAAATAATATAAATTATACTTATATCATTTTTTAAATTTTGTATACATTATATAATTATAAGGACCAATGATATAAACAATAAAGAAACCTACAATGAATAAAGATTATATTATATATAATAAATCTTTAACATATGATCGTCAACACACAAGTAATATAAGATTGTAACCCAAAAAATTTGGGCACTATATCCACGAATATGTATCTCTAAATTATTTATAATAAATTTCGGTTCATTGAATTTTTTTAAATGATTATGAAGGTAGTCTAGGCACAAGGTAAAAGTATTTCATCTCACATTTTATTTCTATGAGATACTTGCTATGTTCTATAATAGTTCCATTTATGAGGGGTATGTAATTATTAGTATTTTATTACATGTATATTATACATATATTTTTTACTTCAAATATCTATTTTATGATCATTCATTCATGAGGTTTTAGATTTAGAAGTTACCAAATCAGTAAATAAATTGACTCAATATTCCTTCTTTTAGAGTAATTTTTTAGGCACCTATATTCATTTAGCACTTTATATTCTTACTTTTTTATTTCATATTATTTATTTCATTATTTTAATGATATTTTATGAATAATTTAATTTTTTTCTTACATGGAGAGTATGATCCCATTTTAGAATCTTTTAAGAGTTTATGAAAAAAATCTCACCACTTTCCAATATTTTTTCTCTTTATACCCCCATTGATGAAATATTGTGATCAATATCTATAAAAAACATATGTTATTAATTATCCTATGAATATTAAAGATATATCATTTTATTATAACCATTTATCGTCTCTTGGGTACAAAATATAACTTTATTTAGGTAGAATTTGGACATCTCTCTATCAGGGAAGATATCTAATGTATTCAAAAACCATGTTTTCAAAAATATTTTAAAAAATAAATTCAAATGATCCATGAAGATCATTTTCAATGAAAATTGATTTTAATGTTATTTTATTGTTTTAAAAGATTAATTTATTCATTCTCAATGAAATTTACCCTTAAAAAATTCAAAAAAATTTATGTTAGAAAAATATTATATCAAAGAAAAATGATATATAACTAATGATGTGTTTTTCATGGATTATTAAAATTTATTTCCCATATAATATAACCCTAGTGGGTGTTACACATACATTTCAATGGTAATTATTAAATGTTTCAATTCAAATCTATATATCTTCTAAACATGGCATTTTTTCGCCTACGCGTCACCTCTACAAAGAGCCACGTCTACCCCATTCCTCCCTCCATCCATCGATTACTATCCCTCACCCGATGCTCTACCTCACTCATTAGCGCTCCACATCCCCGGTCCCCGCTACTCACTAGAGGTATCCCTCTTAGGAACCCTAGCTAGTGTCGTGTCGCCTCTGCTAGCGCCTCCTCCGCCACCTCAACCATATTTCCTTCTATCCTCGCCTCTGCTCCCTGCTTCTCATCTAGCATCATCCAAGCCATCTTCCTCCCCTAACAATCTCTGATTTTCTCATACTGGTCTTCCTCAGGTATGTTAACCATTATCTGCTACTCATCTCCAAAATACCCCTTCATATTATTCATCTAGGGTCTGGGTAACTTCACCTCGTGAAAACCATTGCTGGAACATCCATGCCGCCTTCGCCACCACCTCCTCCTCCACATACACCTCACCTTCCCACCACCACATATCCCATTCTCCTCCAGGAATCTTCGCTACGGCCATGAATTATCACCTCGCCACCACAAATCCCCTTGTATTTCCTCATATATTGATTTAATTTCTGCTATTAGGGTTTTGATTCACTCTAATTTTCTTCCGTATGTAATTTTATTCAATATGTGATGTACGACGATAAGTATACACGTCTCGGAATAGACTGTCATTTGGAGAGGAACTCGAACCACAACACATCCATAGATGAATACAAGGTTAAGAAACAGAATGATAGTTGTCGTATGTGGAGGGAGATGATATGCGAAGATGACGCATCCAATTTCATTTCTTTGAACACTAACAATAACTTCAATGGTTCTCATTTTAATATTTATTATTTATTAGTGAAAAAGAAACTATGCAGTTCATCTTATTAATTCATCTTTATTTTTCTACTTCACGTGAAGACCAAGAAAGCAGAGTGTCTTTTACGGTTTTCCAGTACCTACAATTAATGTCCAATGAATCCAACTTGCAGTCAATCCAAATTGGAGTCGGTAAATGGGTCTGAATTAATATAAAATTCCTTTAATAGATTTACGTTTTATTTATGTTGTTTGGGTTTTGATTCACTCAAATTTTCAGCAGTATTCAATGGGAGCTGAATTAGTATGCGACTTCCTGTTTGTTTCATCCTATATTTATGCATTCAGACTATATGGTTCAGGAAACTATTTAATTTCTAAAACACTGTAGGGATTTCCTTAGCGTACCTTAATTTTAGGAATTTTCACTGCTGCTGAGAACGACTTGGTCGTTGCAATGTTTCATTATACACTGAAACAGAATCTTTTTCACTGATTGTAACTTGACATTATTATGGAAAAGGGTTCTGAATTCATTATGATTTATTTTACCTACCACATCTGATATTTATCTCTTATAATTCCAACTATTAGTATTTTAGAATTTCCAGTTGCATGTCATATGTATTTTTTATCATTCTTGTGACAATCATACTACTTTCTTTATTTTTGATGTTTTAAATTTTAATTGTTTAGATGATTTTCCCGTCTAATATTGGTTTGATGCTTTCATCCGTGTCCACTTCCATCTCGCCCGGTACGTTGTTACTATAGTGTCCCTTCAAAACACCTTCTGGTCATGATTTTTTTCACATATATCTATTGTAACCTTACATTTACAGGGGAGGATAATCTATGCACTGCAAAACATCCTTGGGGTCAGTATTTCAATTCCATGTAGTAGCAGTATACATTAAACAAATCATTTTATTGTAGTATTTTGTTCCACTTAACCATTACAATTCCACTAGCTTTGATTCCATGTAATTTTGTTAAATGCATTTGGCTGCCCCTTCCAAATTTGAAAGAGTGTAGTTAAACTTGGACAGGTCTGAATGTCTTCAATGTATCCTGGTTAAGAATATTTATATCAATAATGTTTTCAATTTTAGGAAATACAGTTACTGTTCACCATATTATCATTTTGTGTTTCTCTCATCTTCTGATGCGACCTTCCAACATTGGTTTAATCAATATATTAAATGTATAAGAATACCCATCCTGCTAAATTTTCATGTGATTATAAATGTTGCGAGAATTCATTTTGTTTTATCAATTCCTTGAAAGATGATATTCATGATGGAAAATCTTTCTTCTAATGCAAAAAACATCATTGATGGTAATTCTTTTTTATACATCATTGATTTCATTTTTTCGTTCGGTGTTTATTTTTCAATGTAACTCGTTGTTGACTGTATGTTTTTCAGCTCATGTCTGATTATATCATAAATTTTGTTTGGTGTCATGACTGAATGAAACATTTTATAGCTAGGTTGTAGAAATGGGCTTTCATGGATCTTTGCATGCCTGAAGATATGTGTCAACAATTTGAGTTAGCATTATAAAGTGATTAAACCTATTTTTTATTTATATGCATCGGTTTCATTGAAATACATTATGAAAAAATAACCTCCATAGAGAAATATATGGTTTTTTTTAAATCTGGAAATCAGATATTATTCTGTTACATATTCTAGGAGATCAGTGTTTCATGTAAATTATTTTATGTATATTTGTTTCAAATTGTTGTATGCCATTAGTGTTATTATTTGTAAAAAAAATTTGTCAAATTAATATGGTTTCTTTTTTTCATTTTATATATTATTAAATTACTAATAGCATAAAGAAAGGTATGTGCTTAATTTTATATAATTGTTTGGTGTAGTGTGTAATTTTATTTTGATGCATGTGCTACCAAATTCGATGTAATACAAGGGTTGTTCATTGATTATACGTTGATTGATCATAGTAATGTTGCACAATGTAATTACATGTCTTCTTTAATTGATGTTGTTTATCACCATCTCCGGTTTTTGAATGAAATGACAACACATATTAATGGTAGTTGTTCTCATATTATCTTCTATTAATTCATATTTAAATTTTTATCAATTGTGATACTTACTCAGGTATGTAGCATGTAATCATTATGTTTTTAAGGAGGTTCAATATCGATAATGAGTAACTATTGTGGCTAAAGGATTCTATGTATTATCAAAGGTACGGATGAATCCTTCTAAAAGTTTTGTTTGAAGATAAATCAATATGTTCTTCATTTCCATGATTGTTATCTTTTAGCAGGATATATTTGTTCATGTTTTCAATAAATTTTTTTTGTTTTGTAACCCGTTTATAAAGGGCTGTGAGCAGAATTTGAATCAATTTTTAAATCTACTATGAACGTCATATCTTTTCATCTATCAATGTAAGATGAAATTTATCCATATCTGATGTAATCTATATATATTCTAAAGTTGGATTGTTTCTGCCAATGTGTCACCAATGCAGGAAGCCACGTCTCTCGATTACCTTATTTCCACCTTCGAATTTTCCCAGACCCCGACCCTCTCCTCCCTTCCCACCCGTGTTTATACTCCGCACAATATACGGTTACCTCCAAATTCATTCGCCCTAATTGACGACTACCTTCCTTGAACAGCCTCCTCAGCGCCATCTTCAAATACCTCCATTTTTGCCATCGCCTGCAGTCGCCCCAACCCGGCACATCTCGCAAAACCGCCGACCCGATCGAAAAATAGTTGTGGTGAACCTATGGTATTCCACAACTAACCTCCATATCATTACTCCCCTCCCCTACTTCTACTTATCCCTACTCACGGTTTCTGTTGTCACCTCCTTCAGTCACCACAAATCAGCTCCGGCGTTTTCCTCCTACAGTCTGTAGGTCCGATGACTTTCCAAAACATGACCGCCCAAATATAAGGTATTCGTTGCTTTTCGACACCACATCTTCACCACTTCTTACATATGAAATCAAGGGTTCGGTCATGTAGTTTTTCGACCTCAAAAATCTACGTTTTCAAGTTCTTCATTGCCACTATTCCACCGTGGTTGACCACTCTTTAACGGTAATACCGACATAATCCTCTACGAATTAATCCTATATTATCCTCTACAATATATACTAATCTGATCAGACAGTTCAATCATGATGTCCTCGGTTCAACAAATACAATCCCTTCCGCATGGTATGTTATCCAAGGACATTTTGATAGCCATCCATTCAGTTCTTCAATATATTATTGGAAGGATCACATAAGTTTACTAAATGGTCATAGTACATTATCCTATTTCAATACTGGAACTCTTATTTTTCTTATGGAATCTATCATATTCTGATGATAGTATGTAACTGTAACTGTACAACCAACCATAGCATTGACCAAATCCACATTCTAAGTATTACATGAATGCAGCATTTACATTGTCTATGTTATTCTCACAGTACTGCCAGCAACAACACATGTTAAATCTGATCGGCCATTTTTTGTTGACCAATCGTTACTATCAAGGTATACATTATATTTCTCGCATTACCATTCGGTCATACAACCCTAACACTAACTACATGAACCTTCTATGGATTATTTGTCATTAGATTAGACCTTATCTATAATATGATCACAACATTTCATAGCAGGGTTATACCGTTCTGTTTAATTCCATTACAATCAAATAAAAAGATACATCATACAAATATACACTCCTCATCAAGATATAGAGACACATGACTTCAAAGAATATTACTATAGAAACAATGTCAATTAGGTTGTCTTCTATTTATTCTTCACTCCTAAAACAGTTTCGTTATTTATCAATCAACTGCTTACATATGTACTATATTTCCAAATCCATAGGCAGAATGTCTCCTGAAAACATTAATGCAATTGAACCTGTCACACATATAGGAAGCAAACAAACAAGAAGAGGTGGTCCTTCGTGACCCATTACTTTTTATATTTTTATCATATTTCAAAACTATATATTCAAACACTTTTAAAAATTATAATGTTGTCTAACAATGTATACTCTAATAGTATTTAAATTGTTATGTTAACATTAACTATAGTACAATATTTTATAGCTGAACTGGTCACACCAACTACTAACATAGAAATACATTGGCACATTCCATTATCATCTATATCCATCAATGGTTAGTTCTGTTTACAGTCTCCCATTTATTTATTTTTATTTCATGCTGAAATACAACTAACCATATATTCCTACAATTGTTCATATTCTTGTTCCAGAGTCCCTCAAGTGTATTCAGATCTATTAATGATATACGGTGGATCAAACAACAACAAACAACGATCAAACACCATGACATGGCACAACCTTTCTTTCTGTAAACATTTTCACATTTAAAAATTGGTTACCATTAGGGTCAATACAATTCATTACTATTTCACAACTTCATGTCCTAATATCACTCTTACAAGGTACGGATTCAAATGTTCATAGTATTGTGGAGTCAACAAATGCATCCTCATCACAGTAATCAATGAACATTAAACTATGTGAATATTTCTATGTGAGTGAAATATTGACCCTTACACATTCAACTACTTTAATGAACAGTGCTTATTATACTGCTACTGGAAGTAGCTTAATTTTCTCATCCACAGGTATGTTTCACATTTCAACTCGTATCTCAGAATTATTATCTATATATCTCTTTATATATAAGAACTTTATAATATCCTATAACATTTTCACCTGTCCTTTTTTCCAAAGGAGAGAGTAATAATCATGTAGATTCTACACAAATGACTGATGAACAACATTCAATGACAGGTACATACATGGAAACTACTCCTACAACAACCACTGCTATATATCCTGCATTAAACTAGAGAGGTATGTCAACATGGACATTATATTATCAACATTCAACTGTTTTACTCTATTAGTGCTATTACTAAATATTCATCAATAACAAATAACTTGAAGTTGAATGTTTCAGATATGTCACGTCAACTTCAAACTGCTGAACAAATAGGTTACATCCACTATCTATAATGTTCCAACATCTGTTATGTTCTAGAATTTATTATTCCTTCCTATAAACTGTATTGTTATGCCTTATTGAAACCTGTATTTTTTAGAAATTATGCTTATGCTCTCCAACATGATCAACAGTTTTAGTGTATTTTTTACAATTTAGTCACTTGAAATTCTGCTCATGTTGTTCTATGTGTCCCAACATCTATTATTATCACCACTGTGATTAATGCTTTGAAAATACTACTCAACCTGGACATCCCAATATTCCATGAATTCAGAATCAAGTAAACTGTTAACTTCCATTATTTGTCTAGTTTTTCTGCCTACAAAGACCAACTATATGATTGACATGTACATTAAATCTTATCTTGACTGCTGGTTTTTCTACATTAATCAGAACTGGATTTCTAAGTCATTCCCTATTTCAATGTCCTCCATCAACACATTCAAACATTTGTGTTACTCCAATACCTTATTGGAATAACAAAAAATGCATTTCTGATGTTAAAAATTTTATGGAGGTAAGTATAGTATCCAGATTTCTTTATTTCGCCATCTCAACTATAAAACACTACCAGCAATACCATATTTCATAAATATATTAGTAATACTTATTATGTCATAGCCAATAAGGTGTCTGATTGATGCTACAATAGAAAAAATTCAAAGCACTCATCACTAGTATTTTGATTTATGCAACCACAAAGGGTAGATGAGAACATTTGGTGCCAGAATTGTAAAAGAACACCATCCTTCACTACTCGAAGATATTCATTTAATTTCATTATTTATTGCTAAATATTCATTCAGTAATATGATTCTTATACGAATTAAGTGGTATTGAGATTACACTATTGCTTTTAGCAACTATAAATACATCAAGTTCAGAGTCCAACTCCTGGTTAAAGATGACATTGACTCGCTATCTATTGTTCTCTTTGACAAGTAAGTTATGCAGTTTATAAGAAAATCAGCTTCTTAGTTGAGAGATTCTATGATACAAGTAAGCATTTTCAACTATGTTTTTTGATCATGTAATTTATGTTTATGAATTCACTTAAATGTTCAATTAAAAAATAGGACCAGGATGAGTTTGGTTTTCCCCTAGAGCTAAATGTTTTCAAATCAAACTAAATTATGTTGTAACTAGACGTCACAGAGTACAACATTCAAAATCGAAAACGATCTTCAGAAAAGAACACGTGAACAATTCTCTACATCCGTGATAACGAATATTATATCAGTAACTATCCTCAAAGTTCAGTAGACACTCAGGTAAGCAGACTCATTCCTCCATATGTTTTTATTGGCAGCCTGGTGAAGATCACATGACAACATTATTTTCAAAGGTCATTCAACGAACTTATTTAGTTATTCTTCTTTAACATTCATATTTTTTTCAAAACAGTTACCATATACTTGTACTATTCATTTAACTATCTGTTTTAGGATCATTGTAGCACTGAATGTTCAAGAATCAACTGAAACACTGATGATGCCTTTGATTCATCTACTACAGTTGTATCTTAAACCCCGGTATAGTATCTCTATCTTCATTATCTCTTACTGTAATGGTGAACATGTTGTAGACAAGAATGTATTTTTCTTCATTTCGGTTGATTTTTACCTTTTCTTTTAAAAACACTATATTTGTTCTTCTTTTCCAACTGTTAGATATTATATTGATGCTTCAATGATATGACTTATAAGTATTGACTGCTTCTTATTCGTTACAATGAAATCTTCGTGTAGAATAAACCGTTGACTGACTTTGATGCTGAAGATGTTGTGGAAAGAAATGATTCACTATCTCGAGACCCCACACCAACATTACCTATTTCCAATGAACATCATCTCCATATAATAGAGATGATAAAGAAAAAAAACTGACAAACTAGAAAAAATGTTTCTCATCCTTTTTCAAGATAGTGTATACATGTAATATTATCTCGCCGTTTCAATTTTCCATTAAAATTTTTAATCTATACACAACTCATATGAAGTCTCTTTATTGGATTAAGGCTGTGTTTGAGAATATTTTTTCAGTTAAAGACACAGATTGGTTTGTTTACTTTTCATATCTCAATATTTTAATGATTACAATATTGTGTAGTCTATAATTGGGTTACTTATCTTTAGTTGGTCTATTTCATTTGTATTGATTTGTGATGTGTCATGATGTTTACTATATTCTATTGGTTTTCTTAATGATATAACAATGTTAATTGTTGATCAATATATTAGTTTGGTTTCTTTTCTAGTTATCCTAATTAAATGATATTGCAATTCTTGATTATTATCTGTGCTGCTTAATTGGGTGTTTACATTGTAATGTGGTTCTCCCTGTTCAAATGGATGTCTACCAATGCTATTCCACAACTGTACCCTACTGCCTCTTTAACTCATTTACTTTTCAAATAATAGACAACATGATAGTCATCCCATTTGAAGAATCTGCTTCATGGATGCATCTAGATGTTGATATCAAACTACAAAAACCTACGGCATTGTAGCAGTCCATGTGCAATCATCCCTTCTTGGTATTTGAGATTTATAAACATATTCTGAAGCTGCATTCATCCACTGTCACTTGCGTCCTTCATGTTTTGAAAACAATTACTACATTTATATTCATATATTTTATTAAGCTTGTATCACTAAATGTGTCTTTTTATTGGAGATTCAGTACAAGTAATTTCTGTACTGCGTCCTACCTATTTCACTCCTAAGTATTTGATTCATTGGTATCAATATTAGTACTACTATTGATGGTGTATTTGATTTATTCTTCTTGCAAAATAAGGTTATTATTTTGATAAGAAATACTGATTTATAGTTCTCAAACAAGTACCATGAAAATTCCTACGGTTATTTTTTCAGCTGTTATAATCTCTACAATCTTTTTTTCATGCATCTCATCATTCAGTTTACCAGCTGTATGTTATTATTCACTCAATGATTTCCAGCATTTTTTTCTCACCCTTTGTTTTCCCTTCTTAATGTCCTACTACCTTAGGATATATTCAGTAATGATATTTCTAAAAATAATGTATCATTTATATTCTCCGTGTATTTCATTTTTCTTTTATTCGTCATGTATTTCTGAAAATAAGGTATCCTTTATATATTCTCCTATATGTTTTCCTTATATGATGCATCATGCATTTGTATGGTTTATTTTGTATAGTGATGTTTTACTTATGTTTTCTTTATATATTATAATATTTTCTCCAATATATTTTCAAAATTATCCTATATAATATTCTATGATATTTACTTTTTCTTACTTTAATATGTTTTCAATTCTATATATTTTATCTTATTACAGTTCAATATTAAGTATCACTATTTGTTTTCAATATATAAAATATTGATTTTCTTTATTAATATTGATGTATAGTTTTGTCTTCGTGAAAGTAAGCATTTCATGTATTTCTGTGAGAATGCATGGGTAAGTACTAGTTATTTATATTAAGGTATTATCTATTAATGGCATGATGTTTATGAAATCGGTTTCTCTTCCACTAGTCATAAAAATTTTAAACCCACTTATTTTAATGTTTTATGTTTTTGATGACATGAATATTTAAACTAACTTTTTGTCATGTGTGATGTTATGATTACATTTTTATGACTCAAACTTCTTTCCATGTGTCATCAAATGATTATCTATGATCATTTTCCACATTTTTGTAGGATTTCATTATAAAATGTATTGGACTTATATATCCATGAAATACATCAGGTAAATATTTTTATCTCATGAGACGGAATTGTAATGAATGAGAAATGATAAAAATTCAATGCTATAGGGATGCACCAGGTGATAATCCTAGTTCAGCATTATAGAGATTTAATGGGGAGCTAACATGGTTCATTAATATAGGGATGGAACGTGGTGTTACCCCAGTTCAGTAAATTACATTGTCCACTTAGATAGTATAGGATGAAATTCCTTGAATACTATGGAAAACATTCTATATGCTTATGTGTAATCCCAAATTCAACATTTTATTTCTATGTTATTCTTTAATGGAATATGTTTATTTCATTATGATTAATGTATTATTAACATCTATGTTTTATGTATTGATTCGGGTATATGAACATTGATATGCAGGTTTTGATCTTTAATTTTCATAATCACGTCCTCAAAAACATATATGCATTATTATGCTTACAAATCTCCTTTGTTTACTATTTCAATGCATTTGATCTCACTCCATTTTATGTTTCTGTCCCCATGTTATGAAGATATGTATTATGGATGATGTTCTTTAGAGGTGTAATATTAATTCGTAATCTAGTAGGAGATAATGTATCTAATATATATATATTAGTGTTTATGTTTCCATGTTACCAAAGGCACTATACTAATGTGGTCTTTCTGTGTCTGTTTGTATAGTGTTTTATGTATTCGACAAATGTTATGTAAAATTGATGTATGAAAAGTGAGGGTGTATATAGTCGATATTAGAAAAAAGGATTAGTTATTCATTGTAATATATGATGGGAAAACCACAATGAGAACCCATCAGTCATTTATAAAGATTAGTCTAAGTATAACGAAATGTATAAGAAAATGTCCTAGAATATTGTTAAAGGATATAGTGAGTGGTTTCAAGAAATTTATCTTTCTTCTAGATTCATCATGTGGATGTGGATCTTGAATAAAATTAACTAGATGAAACAACATTGAAAAATTGTTCTCGGTTGGACATGGGTTAATCAAGTACATGAAAATAGCTCATATTGCACACCGTGATTGACAGTCGTTGGGAATATTCCTTGGGAATTCCAAAACACTTCATGAACCATTATGTTGTTTTTAAATAGAAATAAGAAATCAATATCCTAGTATTACCCTATGATGTTTCGTATTAATAATTGTGTCATAAAATAGAAAATATAATATTTACTTTTCCGGAATATGTGGTTCCCCAATATGAGAAATGTTTCTCACTGTACGCAGTTTTTAGTCCAAGGATGGAACCCGAAGGAACCATGATTATAGTGATAGTGACATACATTGAAATGATCATCCACTTAGGAAAATGAATGTCATGGTTGCTATAATGATAAACCACATTGTAATGGTCATAATTATTTCACAAGTTATGAATCATGGTGGACTTTCAAATGATCAATAGAGGTAGAAACATTCTATTGAGCCAATAATTAGACAATGTCCACCTTCTCATAAATGGTCTTTTGATTCATGTTTTTCTAAATAATGTATCAGTAAAAAAAAAATATTCTCTGTTATCCTGTGTTCATATATTGAAAAACTCATTCTATATATTTTTCAGTTAGAAGGTGAATCAAATCAGTGGTAGACTCTAATCGTGAACATGATGCAACATGATGAGAATGAATCCATGGATAAGAATTATTTCAAGAACGTGTTTTCCAATATGTAAATTCATCAGATTCTTCATTCTTGGATAAGAAAATAGTGTCTCAAGTTAAATAAAATTCTTGATAAATATGTGGGAACCTACGAGGAAAATTTCGTTAGACATGTGAGGTATGCTTTTAGAATTATCATCCAACACAAATTAAGATATGACATGTTCTTTAGTGGATTAATACTAAGACTCACGAGGGTACTAGAGATATGATAAATTTGTATCTATGAATAGAATCTTGGTTGTGTGATATGGGTTCAAATAGAGGTCGATGTCATGTATCAACCACATTTTTTAAAAAAGAAAAGGAAATGGAATTTAAAGGAACCTATAAAAACCATGGAAAAAAGAATATGATTTTTTCATTATGATATAAATTTTGAATGAGGCATGAATGAAATTTGTTTATGGGTTCTAATATCTATTATAGGTGTGGAAGGAATGGTCACATGCAAATTGGTTTTTTAAATTATGGGAATAATTTTGCTCAAAATTATCATGGAGAGAAAAGTGTAATGAATGAAACTTCCCTAATTTAGTTCTAAAATTGTAAGGAGAATAATCATTATAATAACTACTACCCAAACCCAAGGTGAAGTGACGATTATTGACATCAGCAACCTCTTATGTCAAGGGATAAGAGAAAATGTCATGCAACATCTATTTATGAGGAGGGGTGTTATAATGACATGATCATAGGTACACTTATAGTCTACTCTAAAACTTTTGATGTCATATTTTATTCTTCTCAACCCAAACATTCTTAAATAATACATTTTCAATGGGAATTATGATTCCCCCAATACCATTTTATGTATAATTAGTAGTGCAAAAACCTAATGGTACATTGATTTCATCTCATGAATCAAATTAAATTTATGAACATCACATGGATATTAAATATAGTTTATGGGACATAATTCCCATTCAAAATAGTTATTTATCTCAAATGGTTGGAGGTAAAATTGTCCTCAATCAAATGACTATTGTTCATTATTTTTTGGATTTCATTTAAGATGAGTTTCCTAGTAATCCAAAAAATGAGGCATTGAGTTCCAAATAGAACATAAACCTATTTCCATCACAATATTAATGACTTGTTATAGAATGGACCTAATTGAGTCATATGAATTGAAGATAAAAATCAATGAAAACCTTGATAAGGGATTAATTAGTTCATGTGTGTTTCCATTGGGTGAACCCATTCTTTTTTTGACAAATAAAAAAGCTTAAATGAAACATTTTATTGTTTATAGGGAGTTTAATAATATCATAAACAAGAAAAATTGTACACCTTCCATTATTGATGACTTGTTTGTCAACTATATGGAGCTCAATAATTTTCCAAGATGACCATTATTCTGGATATCCTTAATCGAGGTTCAAGAATTTGTATTTACATAATATGTAATTACATTCAATGTGTGGATAATATAAATATGTAGTGGTTTATTTTGTAATTATTAATTCCCATTTTATCTTCATGGATTTAATGAATATAGTCTTAATAGATTACATCGATCAGTTTGCAATAGTGTTTATTGATGATAGTTTTATCTATTCTAAAAGAATAAAATATCTTTAAGATCACTACAGAAATGTAAAAAATACTATAAAGAAGGATAATATATATAAAAAATTTACATTTTTTCATTTTTTCACTTTGTCTTAATAAATATTCATTATTAGTTTGCATTATCTCAATTGACGGTAAAGTAGTAGATCCTTCAATGATGGAGTCAATTGAATGTTGGACTAGACCAACCCTGGTGACTGATATCAATTGATTTCATTTTTTAGATAGATATTATAAATTGTTTGTGGATAATTTCAAAAGAAAATATAATCATCAGACCATGTTTACTCAAAACGATGTCAAGTTCCTCTATTCATAGGAATGAGAGGAAGGGTTCATGGAACTATACAGAAGGCTAATCAGTGCAATTGTGCAATCATATCCTTATAGTGGAAAAAGGGTTTGTAATATATAATGATATATCCATGAAGGGACTATAATTTGTTCTAATACCTAATAAAATGGTAATAACATATTCCATACAACATTTTTATATTAAAGATTAAAATTATACAACTCATCATTTTTAGATTGTAGTGGTAATTCTTAAAAAGATGGAATAATTATCAATGTTGAGAAATGTGTGATATATATACAGATAAAACTATTCAAAAATATATTTTCATATAGAATTATTTGAACATGTTATAAATTAGGAGGTTAGAGTTAATATGGGCATTGGACTACTCAATATATTTCCACCCAAGGAAAGTGAACAATGCAGTTGATGCTTTGTTTGTGAAGGATCATGTTAGCTTATCCATTATGAGGATTACAAAAGATAAAACATTTATGGATTTTTAAAGGATGGATAATGAAATACTTATGTATGGGGGGTAAATATTATCCTTATAAAAGGAATGGCCAACCCTCTATAGATATTATTATTTTGGAGGAACAAAATTAAAATTAATAACTTAATAATAATGTCAAAAATGTTCATTAGTTTTACCATGATCGGGATGGAATTATGAGGTTCATGAGCCATGTATATATTCCTTCCATACTAAATTTGATGATGGATATATTATATGATTCAAATAGATTATCATTATATATTCATATAGGATGTGTTAATATATATATATGGACTTGAAAGAATTCTTTTTTTGGAATGAAATCAGTAGAGATATAACATAGTTGGTATCTCTTTGCTTTTTATGCCTACATGTTAATGTTGAAAGAAAAAAGTCTGAAGGGATATATTGAATACTAGGAAGAAATTTAATTTTATTTAGAATAAAATTTTAATCTTTTAAATGAATCTTCAAGGGAATAAATGATGGTAAATTCGTACATGGTGTACTAGGTGAAAATGATATTCCTTTTCAACGGTGACAAGTGTAGAGAAAATCCTCATTTGGAATGAAATAATATGATTCATTTGTAATAAAAGGAAAATTTAATTAAAAATTAATATTTTATTTAAATGATCATAGGATATTAGAATAATATTCTTGGAAACCCTTTCTTTAAAATCAGGATTTGATGTAATATTGATTTCCAACTTAAGAGAGGGAAAATTTGGGCTTTCTAGGAAATTTATTTTAAAATATTAAATGTACAAATTCTTGGAAAATATGTTCCAATACATGAATTTATTATGAAAAAAAGTATAGGAAATTTAAATATTGTTCTTGAGTGCTGAATCATATGATTTTATCAATGCATGCATACACATAAACAATCTCGATAAGTGAATATATTGATTCAACAACCCCTTAACACTTGGTAATTTATGATAATACTCATCATGTATGTGAATTAAATTAAATGAAGCTTCAAATATCATGGAAATAATGATATACATGATATAACATTTATAATGGAAATATTTATATCTCAAAAAAAATTAAGTTCATAATAACACATGAGCCTCAAAGATGAAAAATTGAGACAATGCATTATTACTGATTTAGTAACCTATAAATCATAAACCATGTGAAATATAGAACAAAAAATATATTTTTTTTGATACCCATAAATATATTAAACATACAAATAGATTAAAATCATGGGAAATAAATACACCATACAATTAGAAAGAGGGGTGAACATAACATATATCCCACAAAAATTATAAGTGAGATGAAATCTCCTTACCATGAGTGTTGAATCTATTAATAGTCATACATAATTCCTCTATAATAAATATAAGTTTATTATAAATATTTTAAATAATACTATTATTATACATAATATTATATATGGATGTATTATGACCATATATTATATGATTGTTATCGATCCTATGTTAAGGTTTTACTTCAAACAATATTCTATTTATTCTTCGCATGTGTCTTCATTACATATATCCATGATCCATTCAATTATATAATGATCAATAATTTAAAATTTTTATATAAATATCATATATATTAAACTTTATTTATATTATAATAATCTATATAATAATTATGAATTGAATGGAAGACATTGTTCATGGAGACATTAAGCCGTGCATACGCATTAACATTGTTTCTCTTATTAATGAAATTTTGAATTAATGTATGTATATGACATGTGTATATATAAATATATATCAATTTTATAATATATTTATAACTTCATATATATCATATATATTCAATAAATCCATCCTTAATACAATCCATTCTGTGTGTGAACAAATCATATCACGTTTAGTGGGCGAAAGTCCACACAACATCAAATGAAATTCTCATATTAACACCTATTGTAAAATAATAATATATGTGTAGTAAAATGATTATATAGACACTAATAAATAATAAATATTATATAGGAAGTATATAAATAATTTTTCAATCATATTGTCCAGCATGGTATGTGGTAATGGAAAAATTAACAATCATCGTTCGCGGTGGTAGTAGTTCGTCGTATGTAGAAACAATATGTATGATATACATTATATTGAGGTGTGAGTATGTATAGATCTAAAACATAGAAAAAAAACATCACAGAATATTTATGATACTTTTGATTTCAAACAATTGATTAATAATGATAATTGAGGCACTAAAGAAGTAAATAAAGGAAATGAGCTTGAGATAAGACATTACCTCTTAATATGGTAACTCCTTTTGGATTTTCAAAGAGGATTCTTGGATTTTATTTATAAACAAGCAATGTTTTGAATGAGTATTTGATGAAATTTTAGAGAATATTTGAGTAGATTTTGATTTATAAAATGTGCATTAAGGGTGTGAGGAAGTGGGTAGATATTGTGGAATTTTAATGGGATGGGATAGGAATTACTAGGCATTTGTGAAAGCAAGTTAGTTGTATAGATATTTTTACCAAAACAAGTCGTAATAGCACAACCAAAATAAATAATAGAAGGATAATTGAATAATAATTGACAAAAATTGGGTGTTTGAAAAGTTTCTAGGTATTTTTGGGTCTTATCTTTACGGATTATTACATTATTAACCTTATTTTTCTCTTAAGTGGCGTAATTAATTTTATTTAAAATCCATATTATTTTTATTAATAAATATATTTGAAAATTTTAAACATTATAAATTATTCTTCTTCCCAATATGGAATACATTTTTAAACATTCAAACAAAGGAAGTGGCATGAATTAATGTAAAAATAATCTCATGATCGGGATGACACTGTAGGATTTTAATGTACAAAAATTCCAAAGGATTGATACATTTTTATATCCAATAACAATATGAAATTGGTTAGAATGAACTAAATGGTATTAGTTGATAAAGTCATTTTATATCTGTACTATTAATCCAATTAAAATTATAATTTGACCATTTACATAAATTATAAAAAAAGATGTTTTGAATTAAAATCAAGTCCTCTTAACAATTCATTAAAACTTGAAACCTTACATTAAAATATAAATAATTTTACCAAATATAATTTTTATGTTTCTTTTCAAAATATAATTATTATTATTACATATTAATTCTCCAAAATTCATTAAAATTTTATTTAAAATTGGTTCACCATAAAATGGGGTAAAAATGCCTTTATAAAATTTTAAAATGTAAGCATAAAGTTGGGTTTGTTCATATCTTATGTCAATAAAATCAATTTGAGGAATATAAAATATATTTTATGATATATATCATATTTATTACTTTAATATTACTCACTAATTTTAATTAATTTAATTTATTTGGTCAAAAAAACAATATGATCATAAAAATATTTTTCTTTTATATTCAACAAGATTTCTTATTCATTTCTAATTAATTGACAATTTATTAAATCATATAATATTTTTGATAACATCATATTTTCATAATTTTGATAATAATATTAATATACATCAACATAATGACATGGTTATATATAATTAATATAATATTTTTAATAATATGTTATAGTTAGGTAAAATTCGGTCATGTGTGTTAAACAAGCCATCAATGAAGGTAAATATTTATAGTAATGTGCACTAAAAATTTTGCTTCATGTAACTTATGTCAATTTTTTATTTTTTATAACATACTCCAAGATGGTTCCATGTTAAAAGATTGTTTTTCATAGTGAGAAATTATAATAAATATCGCTTTAGGTAAAATATATCAAAAAAATTAATTATTTCAAAATCAAATATTTCTCAAAATCATGGGGTGTTACATTCTAAACCCCTCTAAAATGAATATATCCCTTCAAATACTTCTAGGATATCAAACGTTTTTTATTGAATGTTCCATTAATATAAACCCACATTGTAATAATCGATACTAAAACATCTCTTGAAAAGGAAAATTTGGAACCATAATGGCAAACCTAAATAATGTATAACAAGATGTCCATATAAGATAACATAGGTTGGGAGTGTATTTTGGGAATGAAGGAAAATAATAAATATTTATAGGGAGTGATTGCATTCATCAGTTTAAAAAAAGATAATGATCAAATATAATTTGAGGGCCTCAATGTCACAAATCAATTATGATTTCAATATCCATCTATTCAGAAAAATTAATATAATAGAACAACAATATTTTTTAACACATTTAAAACCATGAGTAATTGTTCATATATTTCTATAAAATAATATTTCATTAAATTTTTTATTGATAAATTACTAATACATCCATTACCTCTATTAATGATTGTCCAAAAATTTACATTGATGAATATAGCACTAAAATACACTTTTAACGGATCATAAGACCCATAAAAATAAAAATTATAACTATTTATCTCTGACTATAAACAAATGTTTAATTATAAAACCTTTCACTATGGTTTCATTATAAATATTTATTCTTCAAAAATAAATATACATTATCCGGGATATTGTGTAGGCTAGTGGTAGGTGCAAAACACATATCATCCTTGGGTCATGGTTTCATGACCCATGACATTTCTAGACAATATTGGTTGTCACCTGATATATATGACTTACATTTCAAAAACCACTCTATTATAATTTCCAATATATACAAGAAGGAAATAATTAAAATAAGTTTATTCTCTAAATATCCTTTTGACCAATGTTTTACATACAATCATTGTTATCAAATAATCTTCCAATTTATAGCATAAACATTTTTTGAATTTTTTACATTATAACCTTTCTCAGTGTTGAAAATCCAAAAGTGTAGAAAACATTTTACCAAATCATGTTCACATTGATTCCCCACTATATCAAAATTAATCTCTTGATTATCACAACCGGACATGTGAATACCCTCATCATGTGTTCTATTGAAACATGGTAACAAACTAAATTACCATAAATAGTTTATAAAACATGCATTCTTTTGTATTTTGATGTATTATGTATATTTTACTTAATTCCAAAATTTCTATAAACATAATATTTACTATAATAAACCACATATCAATATTTCCATACTATGTTCAGAGGAAATTATTACCATTCTATTAATTATCCATATCCCATATATTTATATCAATACAACATTATCCTAACATAAAATCCATATTTTGGGTTACCTTCCCTTGGTCAAAAGATCACTTTTTCATTAAATCACTTTATCAGTCCAATAGTTACATTTAACATAAACATGTAAATAAGGAGAAAAGTAACATAACTAGAAAAATCATGGTATATTCCATCATTCTAAACAGTTAAATCCAAAAAACATCTATTACATCATCCATTAATCCATTAATAATGATAATAAACATATTATATACGACCTCTTTAATTTCACTTTTTATCCATAATATCATCACCATCCCAGATGTTAATATTACTCACACAACCATGCTTAATATTTTTGTGTACATTATTCTTGGGGCATTGGGTTTCATAATGACCATTTTTCCACATATAATACACATATCCTTAAATATTTTCCTTGGAAGGAAAATATTATCATCAATTACTTTAACTGAACCCTTTATTTTCCCATACTATAAGTTTATTTTTTTCCTTCTTTACCATAATAAATAAATAATCATCTATGGTCTCTATAACAAAAACTCTCAACAAAATCTATATTTCACTTCAATGGTGAGTCTGATAGTTGTTTAATATAATCATTGTTAATCATGTTCCTTGAAAACTAAGTCGGTGTGATCACACCATCATTAAGTGTAGTGATTATTATACTATATTGCTCATCAGAAAATATTCCATCACATTCAACATTAATACAATTTTTTCTGGTTCCCTCCATTGGCGTAAACCAGAATTATAGTGTGAGTGTTACATATCATAGATAAAAACCACATAGTCTTGAAAAAAATAACTTATAGGATATCTAACCCAAGAAACATTGATTATTCATTGACACCATATGTTCATAAAATGTTATTTATATCCAATGTATATTTATGAACTTCATGATTTTTTTTGAAGAGTTTTGGAATTTCCCAAGCATATCCCCATGGAGTGTCAAACTAGTCTTATAGTAAGTCTCGTTGTTGTGTACTAGATTACTCTGAGTTAGGCCCAAAAAAACATTTCAATATTTTTTCCCCTAGGTGTATATTTTCTAGATACATATAAACTTGTATAATCTATACTTGGTTATATTAATAGGTAACCAATCACTATATCCCTTTCCAAAATTCATGGATATTTTAATAAATTTTATCAAATCCTTATATTAATCCTTAGAGACATGCCCTAGACATATCAAAATAAATATTACCAGGGATATCACTAATGTTTTCTCATCATAGATTCCAATTATTATATTTACCTTATATCTAACACAATCTTTAGCGACCTCACATTTCAAACTATTTTTATTTCATACATTTTTTTGGAATAATTAAACATGATATTTAGAGACACCAAAAAATATTATATGGTATAGTGCTTTGGAAAAAATGGAAATGTAAATATTATTACATTAATAATAAAAATAATATCTTAATTGGTTATCCTGTACTAGTACTCTTCTTCATAATATTATACAGAAAACATATATCTTCATATCCTGTGGAAGGAACATGAAAAGGGAGTGCTCATATTCTCAGTAAGGGTAAACAAGGGAGATATGGAAGCATAATAATTCTAATAAGGGTATGGGAAAAGGATCATGAAATCATAAGATCATACACTACATTTAATATTTCACAAAAACGAATTATATCACTCTATAATGCATGAAACATAAGGAAAAAATAAAACAATCCATTAAAGGTGTAACATAAGAATATGAACTGGAATTGTGGAAAACAGATAAATATTTAATATGATTTCCATAGTAGCCATGGAATCACTTCTTAGACCATCATGATAGTATGGTTTCCCTCCCTATTAAATATTTTGTGCAATGGATCACTGCCATGGACATATTAATATAATGAGCTTTATCCTAATACCATCTTTGCAGTCATGGTCCACTCTCATTGCCATCATAGTTTTCAAAGATCATTCCCATGACAAACTTGGTCTATCCTATGAGATAGAGATCTTTACCCAATGCATGGAGGGATATATAGGTTCCACCCATCTCATAATGAAATAATACTTAAATAGACCACAAAATCCTATGAATTCATATAATAACTCATGGAATGAAATAGGTTTGATAAATATGAATTCATATCATAACCTGTAGAAATATATATTGGTTTGATATACATTTCATCAAAATCATAACCTGCAAATGTGACTCATACATCATAAACCTATAAACTGTGACAGATAAATAAACTTCATAAACATATAACCCATGAGAGAGCAACAAGTCTCATAAAGACCATAACATTAAGAATAACCCATTCAGAGAATGAATATGAATGGAACCTTTAGATCATTTCCTATGAAAGTACGAGTAATGTCAAAAAATTTTATATTAGATGAAAAATAATATTTAAATATATATATATATATAACGTCTTTTGAGGAATTTTTTTTTGAAATTGGGATTTAAATTAATAAAATCATTTTCTTAGAAAATACCTACAATCCATATGAAGAATACATGAAATAATTTTGAAATAAATTTTCCTTAAAAACACATAAATACGGGACAAAAAATTTTAAAAACATTTTTAAATGAAGAAACAATTAAAACATGTCAAAAGAGCTTTCTAATGTTTTGAAAACCCTTTTTAAATGAATTAATATTAATGAAGGTTGAAAAATAATTTAAAAATACATTCCATGAAAATATTTTCAATACATAAAATCGAATCTCTTTTATAAAAACCATTTCAATGAAATTACTTTAAAAACATATAAATAATACTTGAAATTTGTTTTAAACCCATATTTTTAAAAATACATCGAAAAATATAAATAAATATGAAAATTATTTTTAAAAAAACATTTGAAAATACATTGAAAACATATATATTATTCCTGAACATGTTTTTATTACCATTTCCATATATGTGATTCTAATAAATATAAAAAATGCTTGAAATCATTTTGAATAATTTCTAAAAAAATTAATTATTTTTCACTAAAAACCACATTTAAAATAATAAATATCATGATTATTAAAATATGAATAAATTTCAAAATCACTATTATTGTAATCATTTAATGGAAGCTTCTTGGGAATGGAAGTGGGTAAATCTATATTGTTGTATGTGGTGGACAAAAAACTCCCTTTGCATGATAAAAATGTTACCAAAAGGACTCATTTAAAATGTGTAAAAATTCTTATTTATTATAAAATGGTAAAAATTTATATTAATGGTCATAGTATATTAGTAAAATATTATTGGAAAAAAATTTTAGAAGACAAGGTTTCTAAGGAAGCTATATTTCCGACCGAAGCGAGGGTAAATTCGTTCTTCAGTAAAAATACTTTATAATATTTAATATTTACCAAAAAATTGTAAAAAATTACCAATGAATTAATATATTATGAATAAAAAATTGTATTTATTTACATAAATGTTTATGAGGGATGATTAATATGATTTCATCAAATGAATCATAAACCTAAACAATCCAAATAAGTTATGATATAGTTTCAATAAACTTTTTCAACTTGGTAACTTCAGATTATACTCTAAATGTAATAGAAATAAATTAAATGAGGATATAAATATCATTAGAATATTTTTATTCATGACATCAAATTTAAATAGAAATATATAAACCTCAAAAAAAATTTCACTTGTATAACAAATCATGAGTCCCAAATTACAAAAATTTAGAGATAACATTTTTACCAATTTGGTGACTTATAAAAATTAAACACCCTGAATAAAAGATCATAAAATAGACATTTTAAAACCAATAGATTTTATTATAACATACATTGAATATGAAAATGCTAATTAAATACCCCGCACCAATGGAATGAGTGGAAAACATAGCATATAGCTTACGAAAATTAAAAGTCAGATGAAATCGCACTAAATTATGTATTGACTCTCTTAGTACTAGTACACGATAACTATATAATATATAAAATTCTATTTTATATATTTTATATAATAATATTCTTATACATAATACCATAAATTTTATTATTATGACCATAAATTACCTTCTTGGTAACAATCCTATGTTAAGGTTTCATTTGTCGTAATATTCACCTTGCTTTTGCATGCATCTTAATTTTTTATATCCTTGGTCATTATACTTATATCATTATTATAGAATGTAAATGTTGATATGAATAAAATTTATATGATTATTAATGATATTATAATAATATGATTCATAATGATGTATGAAATGCAATACATCATTCAGGGAGATTGTAATTCATATTATTGCATGGACATTGTTTTTTATTGAATTGTCGTGTTGAAAGAAAGTATGTAAATAAAATGAGAATATAAATGTATATATATATAAAAATAATAAAATTAGATTTATAATATCATATATATCATATATATTAACTAACACCATCATAAATACTATCCATGTTGTTTACGAATGAATCATATCGTTTTGAGGGGTTTATAGTCCACACTTTCTCAATCAAAATTATCATATTAACATCAGATAAATAGAAAAAATATAAGTTTTCTAATGGTAAAAAATAGTAAATAAAGAATAAAAATAATATATAACATATATAAATATATTTTCCATGATAATGGCTACCATGGTATGTGTTAATGAGAAAATTAATAATCATCATTTTGTAAGGTAGTATTTTATCCTAAATTGAAATAGTATGTTTAATATCAATTAGTTCGAGGTGCGTGTAATTTCTGGTCAAACCTTTATAATACTAACATCCTAGTATGTTTTGTATATTTTGTTTCATAAAATAATTTAATAAATATTATGGAGTGAGGGATACATAAATAATTTAAAGGTTCTTTAGTGAAGATGTTACCTCTAAACTGGATAACACATATTGGTTTATAACAATTGTTTCCTTGAAATTCCATCTTCTGAAGGTAATACTACTAGGATAAAGGGAATAAATTTAGGAGAATATATTATCAGATTTTAGGTGATATATGGGGCCTGAGAGGTGTGAGGATATGAGTTGTGGTGGTGTCCTTTTATAGGTAAGGGAAAGGACACAATTGGATTTTTTGAAAACATGTTTTGTGTACAAATTTTTTTACAAAATAAAAGTCATAAAAAACTAAAAAACACAATAATTTAATGTTTCGGGAAAAATAATTTCTAGATAATGGGTTTTTTCACATTTTTATAGGAATTTATGGGTCTTATAATTATAGTTTTTTGGTTTGTTAACCATATTTTCCAATTAACCGATATAATTAATTTTAATCACATTTACTAATAATTATAGTCAAAATAAAGATAAACATACTAGAAAATATATATTTTCCTGATTCCAAATATGGAATAGATTTTGTAAAATTATAATAAAAAATGTGGAAGGTAATAATTTAAAATTAATCTCGAAATGTTGACAACACTGTGAGGATTAAAGTAAATACATCCAAAAAGATGCTATGTTTTTATATACAATTTCAATGTGAAACTGATTCAAATGAACTAAATATTATTAATGTATAAAAATATTATCTATGGGATCTATTAAACCAAATAAATATATAATTTATACTAACAATTAAATTATATGAAAAGGCAGTTTTGATTTAAAATCAATTATTTTTAACTATTCAATAAAAGATGAAACCTTACATGAAAATTCCAAGAATTTATCCTAAACTAATTATTATTTTTCAATTCCAAATATAATGATTATTTTTACATATTATATATTTAAATTTCATATAAATTATATTTAAAATGGGTTCTATATTAAATTCTGTAAACATTTCATAATAAATATATGGTTTTTGAAACATAAAATTTGATTTGTTATTATATTATGTCTTTAAAATATATTGGATGAATATAAAAAATATTTTATTTGATGTATATAATTTTTATTACATTAAAATTAGCCACTAATATTAATTAATATTATAATTTTGGGTTAAAATATACTCATGAAAGTAATTATAATTTCTTCTATCCTATAAATTCATATTATATATTCATAAGCCACATAATTTAATAATTTTTTAAATAATATTAATATCCATCAACTTAACACCTAAGTTATATATTATTATTATTATAGTTTTTATAATTTGTAATATTTATTTAATACTTGGTCATGCTTGTTACAAAAGTCATCGAGGAAGGTTAATATTTTGTGCAATGTAGGCTAACCTTATCGTTCCGTGTAATATATTCAATATTGATGATATGTGTAACATATTCAAAGTTGATGTCGTGTGAAAGGAATATTTAATTAGGGAAATTATTTTTTATTTTTTTGGGGAATAGAAATTATAAAAATGATAAATTATTTTGAAAAATTATTTTTCACAAAATCTCAAGGTGTTACATTATCAACCAATAGTTCATACTTTTATAAATACACAATATTCTTCATGAAATAACAACATATTAATAATTACTAAATCACATATCCACTAAATGGGTCTTTGGTAATTTTTCTTTATTTACAATCATGTCATATAAAAAAGGTTATCATTTTAAATGAATCTAGATTTTCTTCAAGATATATATTTTTTCAAATTATTCTTCTTAGGGACAATTCTGTTATTCATCAATTGGCTTAATATAAGTCAGGTGAAAATTATTTTCTATCTAATATGAAGACATACATTTCAAATTATTTTTTTAAATAACATTTAATCAAATTGGAATATACCATATAAATTTATTATATAAGTATAATTTTTTATTTATGAATATATAAATAAATCAATATGTTTCTATACTAGACATTAAAATGATGTTGTTGGATATATCATGAATAAATATAAAATCTATAAAAATAAATTCAATAGATTTTGAAATATAGGATTATTATAATCTATTATGATTTATATTAGTCTAATTCCACTTTGATATTAAGTAACATCAAATTCAATATAAATCAATAAAATTCTTCTGGGTTTTTTTATTTGGAAAAAAATCATTGATAAAAAATCTATAACCAAAACCCTATTTTAAAAATTACAAAGCTATTAATATTTAATAAACATACCTAAACATTCAAATTTATTAATCATTTATTCTTGGTTCTTCTTTCAGAATCCCCTACCACCACTTGAAAAGAAGACATCATCTTATAATGTAGTAACTTTTTAAATCATCTCCTAATAGAAAACGATTGTGATTGGAGCCTTAGGTTTAATAGTTTCTTTAGACCTTTTATCCTTATGTTTCATATTCCTGAACATATAGAATGGTTTTAGATTTCATGTACTTATCCACTTTGTAAAATGGTATAAATATATTTTAGAGGTGCTTATATATATTGTTAAGGATTTTCATTGAAAACCGTGAGAATATTGAAGGAAGTTCTAAGAGGAAGAGGTTTTTATCCACTTTATTGGACATTGTAAATCCCATAATTTACTAAAAAATAACGTAACTAATCTACTTCACTAGCTAATTTCTAATTGTATCTCCTTCCACTAGATTGAAAATAATGTCTTCAATAAATATTTTATACCTCTCATTTCAGGATTTATTATAATAGAAATCCAAGAGATGGGAAACATGATATAAAAATAATTTTCTTCATTTTTCCTTGATATACCACTAGTCATGGATAAAAATGTGAGAAATTTTATATCCAATACATATTTCTATTATTTTACAATAAATCGTTTATTCCCCATATTTCTTTTTCTCGGTTTTCTTAGAAATAAGAAATAAAAGTATTACAACCTCAATATTTCAATTATATATTGAACACAAACATTTACCATTTCATTAAAATTTCATTGATAATAAGATTATATTTCATTAAGATAAATCTTTTAGATGAAGATGACTCTTATTTTCTAGATATAACATATAATCAATTTTTATGAATTTATAGAATTATAATGGATATTAGTAATTAATTAGTTAAATAATTTAGTTACACTTGAACTGTTTTACAAAATCTAATCATCCATCATAATTTGATTTATAATATCTAGTTACTCAGATATTTTAGATAAATTAATCCAGGTTTCACTTCTCATAAAATAGAATATGGACATGAATACTACACAATGGTATTTAAGTAGAATATTTATTCATCTGCAATAACTCACAACTCATTGATATATTAAGTGGTCACCCTAATCTATAAATACTAAATCCATATTTTCTTAACACATACCTTTAATTTTTATTATATATAATATATTTTTTAACATTAACACAAATATTTTTATGTTGATCCATTATTTCTTTATAAAACCATGAATATTTAATGTTATCCATACTATGACCAAACTGATAGTTTAAAAACAGTTTTATCCTATCATATAAAATGGATAATTTATTAGAATAATATTTTAATATAGTGATTTAATTATATATGAAATGAAAAAATATTCTATATTTTATTATGAAAATTACATTTGATGTTATATATAACATTTCTAGTTTATTTTCCAAAATGGAAATATAATTTAAACTATTTAATTTATTTTTATTTTTTATAATCATTCATGTTAATTTATTTAATTACATGGATTGAATTATAAATCAAAATAAACCACAAATCATATAAATAAATAATCATATAATAACTCAATAAAATAGATTCATGGTATTGTATTGAGTCTTAATTTATTAGATGGTTTATTATGATGTCATAAATATAACCTATATCCAACATGAAATAATATGTTGAGCCTAGTATTGGTTCAAATTATAGAATTTATAAATTTTAATGCATATCAATTTAGTTAGAATTATTTTTTCCTATGTCATATACCATCAACTCTAACTCAGAACTCCATTCATTATAAATTACAACTCACTTGATAATGTGAAGAGAAATAGTTTTATGGTTATATAAAACTAACCATGGAAACACATTCCTAAATAAAATAAATATGGGAGGGATGAACAACTGACCAACATATTAATTTCACTAAAATAATATCATATTGAACCATATAATAAGAAATTACAATAATGAAATTAGTTTAACTTATACATATGTTAGTTATACTAATTATCAATAAAAATATGTAAAAGCTATTTAATTTATTATTTCATGTACTCAATTAAATTAATTCACATTAAAATCAAATAATTTAAATAATAAATTAATAAACCATTACATTAATTAATATTTTATGTCAATTTGTTGTTTAATAGTCCCTCATAAAAAATAATCACATAATTAATACTTTTCAATTAAATTAATATATCGTATTAAATTTAAAAAAAATTAAGAGAACAAAAAATTTATTAGAGTTACCCAATAACTGTATATTCTATTTAAAAACAATTTATGGAATATTAATACTTACACAATCAATAGAATTTTACAATGTGTCATGTAAGAAATTTTTTATGAAAATATTCATTTAATTTATACTTACAATATATGTAATTATTCGTGACATGTCACAATATAAATAGTATGTGGGTTTTGCATATAAAATCATATTCTTCAATCGTTAATGACTACATGAAATTCCATGAATATATGTAGTATGTTCCTATTAAAATGAACATAATGTTCTTGATGTTTAAAATATCTATTACCCATCATCTTAATACATAATTTATATGAAATTTAATATAATTTGTGTCAGTAATAATAATTAATTATATATATATTATAATACACAATATATTTTTTGAAATGAAAACTAACATCATATGCATGATAGATATATATCATAATATTTATCACCATGCTTCAACGTTCAGCTAGTAGTTAGTACAAAACTAGAAAAAATAACACATGCCAAGTACAAAAATCATTATAGAATAAAAGATGTGTTTTACCATTTGGGGATACATAATGTGAATGGTGGATACATGTCATGTAGTCCCAATCAAATATAATGTTTCACTAGTATTAAAATTTGTTTCCTCATTAAACTATGTAAAATGTAACATATAATGATGATATTTACACGTCTCACTCCATGTGTGAGTTGACCAAGTTTGGGGGCCATGTAATTTACTATTGTATATCTTGTAACTATATTATTTGGCAAGTGAAAATGGAATTTCTAAAGGATATTATCAAGAATTAATCACGTGTTTCTCCATGTTCATGTGCATACTAAACTGGATAAACATGTTATTATGACCACTATATAATGAAAAAAAATCATAATATATAAACTAGATAATCATCACATTATCAAATTAATTATATACAATTTTATATTTTAATTTTACCACTACGAAATAACAATAATGTTTTAGGGAGGTGTGAATGTGCTTTGTAAGTTCGTGATTTGTATCTTTCATCACTTATCATTAATGAATCCTAATGAAAAAATAATAATGATACCCTAGAACATAATAATCATTTTATTTTTCATTCTAATTATTTTAAATTGAAAAAATTGTTTCCACTTATCAGATAATTGTTTAAATCAATTTTCCATATTATTATTGATGTCTTGTCACTATTTGAGAAAATCAAGAGATGGTTCTTCTAGGTGAATCCATGTGTGCTCTACGATTCTCTAACCATTATTAATCAAATTTTTGTCCTAGAATAATATAAATAATAACATTTCCAATTTTGTTTTTTTATTCCTAAAAAATAAATTCTATTTTATTATCATTATTAGTTAGAGTGATTATGGGATGATAAATATTTGTAATGGGTAGATACATTTAAATATGCATTCATTATAAAAAAATTCCACATTAAATTAAATAAAATCACATAAATATTCTACATATGGATAAAACAATTTAAAATTAACCAATTAACCTTTATTAATCCCCATATAAAATAAAAAAATAATTTTTTTAATAAAATAGAGCTGTGTTCATTAAATATCATTTAAAAAAATTAACTATTATTTACCTAACTAATATTAATGAAAATATATCATTTCTTTTTGTCCATTAAATCAACATATAAATCCATTATAAAATTTATATTTGAATTAATAACAACATATTAATATAAATAAAATGTATTAGTTCAATATATAAAGATATCATACACCCTAAACTGATTAATAAATATTTATTTTAATTTTCACATAAATAAATAATCATTAATATGAATTGTTACACTAACGTGGTGAATAATAAAATATATATTTATTTTATTTATAATAATTAAGTAATAGATAAAATTAAAATAAAATATTATAATATTGTATATCCAGTTATTAAATTTTTCTTATCTACTATTACAGGGATATCTATTATTAAAATAAATTAGATATAAAACTTTTCATATATTTATAATTTTAATTCAATTTTATGTGGTTTGGGAAACACTATGTATATAACCTTATAATCCCCTTTCTCAAGGAAATTGGGTTGTCCTACCATATGAAAATACTAGCTTCTAGATAGAAATCAAGGAACCTATAGATAAAATAGTTAATATAGAAACACAAAAAAATCTCATGGACGAATCTATGTAATATTATCAATTTTTCTCCCAATTTCTATTCTCAAAGGATGAATACATGATTAATCATTTTATTTGGTTGATTAAAATTTCTATGAATTTATAAAATAGATTCTTCTGTAAACTACATTTTTCACGGATTTAATCCGAAAATTATATTCCCCGCAAATGTTTACATATATATTCATTCATCAAATCATATGGGGAAAATTATTTCATGTCATTTCCAATTATTGAAAAATATATGATAATACAGGTAAAATTTTATACTAAAGAAAAACACTATTTTACCATTGTTTTTTATACAATAATTTATGTGACTCATTATATACATTAATCATAATATCATGTTTAATGACCAATACACACATTTAAATATTGGAATATCCAATGAAATGTAAAAAATGTGAAATATGATTTAGTATGTTGGCCCTAATGAGCTTAATTCATGGAGATCACCATGTAAAAAAATATTTAGATGATTACATATTGTCTTATGGACCTCCTACACAAGATATGAATACATCAACTATACTACATCAGACTGATATTATATATACCATAATAATTATTTTTGATCATATTATCATATAATATATGGGTTCACATTATATAACAAAACTATTATAACAATTCAAATTTCTAAATATACTACAAAAATTAACATATCAACTTTTTTTCTAAAAAAATCACATTGTGATAAAAAAAATAACTAATTTTCTTTTAATATAATGTCAAATTTCATTTGAAACCATGGAACCAAATACAATCGGTGATACCTTGTTTTGATTGATTTGGTGTTGGAACCTATTGCATGAAAAATTGGTAGAAATAAAATATTATTTGGTCAATATGACAAGAAACAAATTATTGTTGAGTATTTGGGATGGGAATTTTAAAAATAAATCAACTATATTCTATTTAAAAAAATGTTAAAATATTTTTTATAATTCATTTTTTCTTAAAGAATATGGTTTTGTGTTGACTACTCAAATGGGTATTTGTTTTGAAAACACCATTAGTGGTGTGCTATATTGAAGTCAGTGATTTCAATTTTTAGTATTATGCATTATAATTTTGAAAATGACATATGTTATGATTTTATTAAATTTGATTTAAACATGTGTTATTCGGTGAGGATTTAATGGTTGTTGTTTAAAAAATTAATGTCATTAATTTTTTAAAAGTAATTATTATTTTAATTTTTTTCCATTATAAAGGACAATTGGTATTAATTTCAGTAGTTTTTTATAGTGTTATTTATAATATGTCATTGTTCAGACATGATTGGCCAAAATCACCAAAAAAGGATTTTGAATCATGGTGCACACTAATTAGAAATTATCCCTCTTCATTATACTATTTATTAATAAAAATAAATATACCATGTTAGCAAGAACTCATTCAATAGTACAATAACTATTATTCAAATAAATATTCAGTATACTAAATGTAGATATATGAATTAAACTTAACATTTCCTTCTGATTTTTAAATATCCAATAATAATGGATATTCCATTGAATATATTTTCATTGAATATATAAATATTTGAAGAAAAAATACACATATTATGTTTTTCAATATGTTTAGAAAAGGAATATGGTCACTACAAAAGGAAATAATTGTTTTATAATATTTTTTAAATACTAAAATATATAGATTTAATGATTTATAGATTTTTGGCTATTTTTCTACAATTTAATGAAAATATAGTTTTTCCCTTTTCAATATTAGACTCAATATGATTTGTTACTCCTGATTTCATGCTCCTTTATAATCATTTTAAATATGTTATTCATTTATCAGTTCATAGTAAGATCAACACCTCAATATAGGGTTGAATAATTGTATCATATGATCCCAAATTGTAAATTATTTCTTCCATATAATTATAATTACTAACTATAATTACCCTATTTCCATCCAATTAATCCAATCATATATAGTAGTGTTATACTTCTCTTTTTCATGATCCATGACTTATTGAGTTGGAATGGATAAGGAAATGAAGATTTCTATAATCTAGTTCTCCATATATCTTGAATTTTTATATATAAATAAAATATTTTTCATCAACAAATACAATACATTGTTTTGTTTTCATTCATATATTTAACTATTTATTTGAGGGATATTATTACTCCATTTTGTTTTTATTTACCATACTAATATATTTTGTAATTCATAGTATAATGTAATCCCAACCATTCCAATAGAATTGAATTAATCCTTGAAATAAGATGTTAAATATTTACATTTTATATTCAAAAAACTGTTATATCATTAGGAAAACATGATTTCATGGGGTGAATTATTAGTTCATTGAGTAAACAAAACCCCATTTTTGATGTGGTTATCTAGTTCACAATGTTTTTTTAAGTCATGAATAATATCCCAAGAAATGAAAAAATTAACATTCATAATTCACAATAATGTCTTACTGAGATTGTTAAATTCTAATAAACTATAAAAGATATCATGACACTAAATTTGGAACCACATAATCTTCTAGAATTTTTTTTTCAACTAATAAATAACCATTAACATAACATTAATGGATCCTTAAATTTTATGAAACTATATAATATTTCATGATATCCTTAATAATATTTCAAAATTTAACCTTTCATGGTGCTATATATCTTCTAGGGAATGATAATTCATATATATCTAGACCCATTGACATTTAATTTTCAATTATTATGGTTTTGTATTTTTATCATGTATTGTTACACAAAACACAAAAACCAATTATGTCAATTGAAATTTGATGATTATTATTATTCCCCTCCAGAAACAAATTAATCTTACATTATTAATATTCTAATGAATGATTTTTTACATAAAGTAAACATATTTTATAACATTCATATCATGGTGTTACTGTATCGTTCATAGAATAACTTATCAATTTTAAAAGTTATTTATAAAATGTAAAGTCTTATGATCTAGAAAAAAATCATTCCTAGTAGATAAAATTGATAAAATTGTTTCTTTTAATTTATAAAATGTTGAATCATGTCATGTTGGGGCGCATAAGAAAGTGGTAGGAATTAATATGATGCTTACTTTCATTTCTCATTCACTAAATTTTCCAGTTTTTTGACCAATTCCATGATACTAGATCTTGTAATGAATTAAAATGTATTTTTTAAAATAATTCCATGAATCAAAAAAATAATAACTTTACGATATTTTTATACATAGATCATACTGTGTTTTTATATGATTACATATAAGACATATTAAATTTTATGATTCATTAATTCTCTATGAATTATAATTCATGGTGTGATTCTTATCATTACTACTAGTAATTCCAAAAAAATCATTGATTTAACTTATCTTTTTCATTCCCACTTCAACAATATTATAATCTATGTAAAAGTTTAATAAAATATATAAAATTCATAAATATATTTTCTTTGTAGTATCAATTAATTACACCAGTAGTGCTCCCATGTGAACAAATTCTCTTGGTATTATAGGTTATGATATACATTTTAAAATACACTTTTTCTTATTTGGTATAAGGAAAAAAATATAATGATTGATAATAAATATAAAATAATCACATATTGTTCCAACCTCTTTCCACTTTATATATTTTTTATTATTATCAAGAACCCATAATATATCAAAATCCACCATGATTACAAGGATATGGATTCATGAATACATGCCTTCCCACACCCCCATTGTTGTAAAAATTGAATTCCATGTTATTAAAAAATTTATTCATCACTAAAATTATGAAGGAATGGATTATTATTTCATTTTTCCTCATTTCAAATACTAAAACATTCAATCCTAATTCCTTTGGATTCATTAATCCTATTTACCAAATCTGTGTTTGTGATTTTCATGAAGAATATGTTTAATGGTTTGTCCCAAGATATTGATTTGGAATGATAATTCAATTTGACCATAAACATATAAATGTACACTATTAAAAGAACTATTACCTAGATAAATATATCTATATAGAGATATAATTTCATTTCTCCTCTAGTGAATCCATGTGAAACACTTCTCTAGGTATTCCCTATATATTTTAATCATTATCAAATTCTCATTTTCATATACAATATGTTAAAAAATGCATTGATTGATAAAAAATATATCAAATATCACCTTTTCTTCAAATATACTACAACTATTGATTATGTTTCCTAAATTATCATTAATCCATTCTCCATGAAATAATGGTAGTATTTAATAGCTATGGATTCATGATTCTGTACATTCATCCCAATTTCAAAAAGTAAATATAAAAGTCAATTTTAAAAAAAATCAACCGACCATTGAAATTAATAATTAATGGTTTTTTTGGTAGATTTTTATTTTCATATAGTCATGATTTCTTTCATTTTTTCTCATGGTTACTTCACCAACATTATTCTTCCTTTTTCAATAATCTTCTAAATATTGTTATTCAATGATCTACACCAAAATAAAGATGAGGAAACATGATCCAGATTAAATTCATAAAATATAAATAAGTTAAGTTATTCTCCCGAATTAAAATTTAATCCTCTCTCCTCATTAATAATTCAATTATTATTTATCAAAAATGTCTTTTCTATGTCAACCACATCAGAAATAATCTTTAATGAATTTTTTTATAACTATTCAAGATCTATCTAAAATTTTTATCTTTAGAAACCATTAAATTAATTTACATCCTTATTATAAACTAACATATTAATGATTCTATGGATATTTTATCACCTACTTTTAATTATTATGTGGAATAAAATCCATATAATCAATTTAGTCTTATATCTACATAATGATATACTCTTTTGAATAAACACAATACCATATATTTTTCTCATTAATTATATTTGTTTAAATATTTTAATTATTGATTTAATCCCTCTCAGGATTCTAATCACATTCTACATAATAGTTTTATTTTAAAAAAAATATCTCCATTTCTGATTAACACATTTCAATGAGTAATGCAAAATTAATCTAATTTTAATGATTTAAAATTGTTGTGGGGAATAAAGTGTTATTGTCAAAAATAATAAGGGTTATCCATTTCACACACATAAATTAATAAACAAAATCATATTCATCATTTGATAAATTTCAAAAAGAATAATTTCATCATAAATATAGAGTGAAAAAACCATAAATAAATAATAAATAAATAACTAGTCTATGATACATATCAGTTTTTTTAAATGAATAAAACATTTCATATAAACATTTGATACATATTGATATTTTATTACATTTTTTATTCATATTTATACATCACTTGTTAATATTGATTATTATTTATTAATTACAAATCAAAACCCTCCCCGAAATACCTTCAACTCTTGGAACCATAATTTGAGATAATTTTCATCATGGGTTCCCAAATGTTAGTAATTATATTTCCTTTGAGAATTTATTTTAAAATAGTCAAATAATAAAACATTATCAGTAGATAATAGTTAAACTTTTACTCCATGAATACAACAAAAAAATTATCTTTTTTTATTCATATTATTACCAATGATCATTAATAACATTAAAAATTTCCAAATTTCGGTAATTTACCATTAATTTTTTCAGGAAACCACTAAAACTATCAAATTCAACATTGATACCTTAAAAATGTTGATCATGATCAATTTAATTAACCATTATTTCATCACAACATGAGACTTATATATTTTCAATGTAAATGTATTGGTGTACAATAACAAGACATGTTTAGTTTAATATAGGACCTGATATCATATTACCTTCTTTTAGAAATTAAAATAACTGGGAACTAAATTAATTCCTATATCATCATTTCGAATTTATCTTCTTTAAAATCATACCCATATGTTCTTTTAGGTAGATTCCACATATGATATTTCATATTGCAAAAATAACCCCATGAATTGTATCTCCCTTATAATAATATTTAAAATTCAATACAAATTATTGTCATTTTAATACATGGTGAGAGTGTTACCTTTGGGAATCCTCAAATTAAAGAATTTTGTTCGTTATGGTGGAACAAAAAAATTATTTCAACTTTATTTTAAAATTTTCAAGTGGCCATTCATATAATAACATATAAATAAATATCACTCAATACTCTATCTCTATATTTCATCATTTTTTATTATCTTTGGTGTCATTTATGTTATAAAACTAATCAAACTATTGATCATTTCCACTATAGATGAATTTTTTAGGATTCATTCATCATGTTTCCTCTAATATAAAAGGGATCTTCCAACTACATCCTTCTCATTAATTGTTGAGTTATTTGATAAAAAACAGGCAATGACTCATTTTTATAGTATTTTATTTCAAATAAAATTTTAATATACATTTTTTCTATAATGGACATTTCTAAATATGTTTCATAAAAATTCTTAAAACAAGAACAACTTCCCTATTTATCATCCATATTAATAGAATTGTTTCCATGAGAACCATTCTGAGAGAAATATCATTGGTTTTTGGTTCAACTTTCATTGATCTCTATATTTATTCCCTTGAATTTTAGATTTATATTATAAATTAATTTATTTTCATTTAGTATATCTCTTCTCCATATATACCTTAAGGATTTTGGATTTCATTATAAATTAGTTTTCTTTATTCTTGTTATAATCCTTTATCATTTGGTAATTTTAGGTAAATATAAATGATATACTATATAATTTATAACTCATATGGTTTATTTTTGGAGAATTTGTTAATGTGGGTTTTCTTCTTCATTAATGGATACCTTGGGCTTCCAGACAAAATCTCATAGTTTGACCAAATATTCATGAAAAGTATCATAATGTATCTAAAATATATTTATGATCATTAATTTGGGATTTCAATGAACCATACATTTATTCCATAAGTACACACTTAAATAATTTTCAACTCTACTTATTTAGAAATCTATAGAGATAATATCATGCATTGATATTCACATTTGGGTTCGAATATATTTATCAGGCACCCTAATCTTACCATCATTCTCCTTAAATGGGTATCATCCCCATAATCATGGATCATTATTTCTCTCTATGCATTCTATTACTATGATGTTATATATTTTGATTTATATTTTATGATTTTAACTCTTTCTCTATGGAAATTCCAATTAATATATCTTGTCAATTTAATTCATGTATGTCCTTTCTTTCATCATAGTTGCCTTTTTCATTAATATATCCAAATTTATGTTTACCTAAAATATCATCAATAGTTTCTTCCATAGATACACCATAAATCAATGAAAATTCCACTTGGAAATTGTTTTTTCATAGATCAAGTATCTCATAAAAGTATTGGATATTTTCCAGATAATTATACAGTAACACATTAAACAAAAAACTAAATTTAATGTCCATTAATTCCATAGAGTCTCCTCAATATACAACATTATTTGGTTAATATTACTTTTATTATTTTTAAAAATATGTAATATAGTGCTAGAATACTATATAATACTAGATTCAATTTTTATCAACCCAATTGTGTCTTCTATATTTTAGGATGTCCGACTTTTAATTTTATTCTCCCATTAATTTTTTATAAGTTTGCCTTCATTATATTTCTACTTTGAAGACTCCACGTCCATTAGTACTACACTTAACTAATAAATATTTTTGAGATACATAAATATCACTAAGGATGATTGATAATAAATTGTTTTCTTATAAATGTAATTTGATAGTGTTATTGTAATGATTTTATATAGCATATATTATCCAAGTCATTGATTGTGGGTTTTTATATCATTATATTTATGAATGTAATCTATAATACCATTTTGAACATCATATATGAATATAATAATTTTATTCATCCATCCACCAAACATATTTCCATTAAAATATTTTATTTAGAATTTATTTTTTGTGAGAAAATAATTAAAAATTGATATATAAAAACAATTTTATGTTATAATTTTTTGAATAAGATGTCAGTTATTGTGATAAAATTTACCTGAATCACCCAACAAGAGAATGAATTAGGATATATAGTGATTGGAAAAATTCCATTTTCATTAAACCATTAAATAATATGGATATTATTCCCTTTTTAGAGGGAACATGTTGAATCTTGCATTGTGACTACTGTACTAATACACATCTTATGATATATGCAAGTATAAGATCTAAAGTATGTATGATATTGTGAATTTACATGGTCTTCCACTATGTTCAAATTTCTAGAGCATATAATGATCGTGTGCAAATGTAAATAATTTTTACACTATGAACATTCCATGTCTTCGTAAATTTTAGAATGTTATAATTTTTATCCATGAGGCACAACCAATTCCATTCAAACAACCCATAGATATGGATTTTATTATTTTTAGACATTCTAGTATCCTTCATGATTTCAATTATTTAATTGTATATCATAGTTAAGAATGTGTCTAGAATTATGTCCTAGAATATAATTTTGAGATATTTTTTACTCTGATCCACCACTCCATTCATTCATTAATTCCAAATGATATCAACACCTTCATGTTAGTGTTAAGACATTTTTACTATGATTCCTCAAAAGAAAAAAATTTATCTTTTCTATTAGGATATTTCTACAGTAGAATTTTATAGTTTGAATCCTCTTCTTATAAAAAATTTCGTAAAAATTTAAATTTTATTAAATTGACGTTATTATTTATGAACTAACATTGATATATTAATCTAGTCTTCTATATGTATCTTTTCATCCTCTATAAAATTCATAAATGAAAATATATTCTTATTTTCAAAACTATTAAATGAAATTATGTAGGAATACCTTCATATAACGATTTGTTTAAGGTTATAGGTAACAACATTTACTCATTAGAATCTATATTAATGTTAGAGATTATAAATAAAATAATATATTCATAAAAATTAAATGTTAACTAAAATAAGCCTAAAATTTTGATACAAATATCCCATTTTTAATTATTAATAAAAAATTATAGATCCATAAGGAACCATCCGAGAACAACATATATTATTATTTTTTTTGTGAAATTCTTGAATTTATCCATTTCACATTGTGGTACTCTTATTCATGGATTGCATTCCAAAATAAAATCCCAAAACGTAAAAAAATATCTCGTATTTTTAGTTATTCGATTATCCTAGAGTGGTTCTTCAATAATTTTCAACCATTGTTCTTATCATGGAATAATTTTTTTCATCATGGTCTGTGTTTATATTAGAATTCAAAAAAACCATAAGCAAAAATTTAAATTAATTAAATCCTCTTTAAAACTGGTAGTTAGGGTTTCACCTATTTATTTCTATTATATATATATATATAATAGTTAAAGTTATAAATTCATTCCATGACATGAGAATCACAAGATCAATTAAATAAATACAATACAAGAAAATTTATGTGGTGTAACATATGTGTTGGTGATTGTAAGAAAAAAATATATATATAGAAAATTAAGAAGTCAAACATTTAAATTAACATGAATAAAATGAAAATCCTTGATTGATGTAATTATTTTCCAATTATTAATACTTAATAATTCATTGATCATGAATATGTCGCCAAAGTTCATCAAATTATTATCATGACATGGCCATATGTCTCATGGAATCACCCTAAACTCGATTAGATGTTCACAAAGGATAAATTCTTATAATCCAAAAAAATTAAAATTACTTCCAATGAAATACATTTGTAAATTAATTGTTCAATTATATTACCTCTAAATAATATCAGGATACTGAAAAAGAACATTTTGAATGAATAATACATTTACTCATTTAATTCTATGATTCCATTCCATTGTTAATTACATCGAAAACTAAATGTTACATAATATTATGAAGTGATATAATTTAAATAATAAAATCCTTCCCAGACTCTTATGGATTAGCTATAGTTCATATAATCCAACCTGTATCACTGAGTGACTCTTACATGAGCTCATAGAATACATTCTTTTGAGACTTGGTGATTTTATTAGAATTTATTATCATGTAATGATTGTTGTACTTGTTGTGTAGATTCTACCAGATAATTATATAATACAAATAATTCTATTAATTTAATCTTAATCCATATATATTTTAGTGCACACAATTTTTTTTATCAATTAACTATTATTTATAATGATTTCATGGTATCTATTTTCATTTCACTACTATTGTATCCACGTGAGTCTCTTCACAAAATATACAATGAACATCATTGTCATTCTCATAAAAAAATTTCCATCTATAGAACATGAAAATAAATTATACCATTTATAATAAATCATACACTGATAATATTTTTATCCAATAGTGGACTTGATAGAATATTGTGTAATAGTTCAGAAACCCCCCCCCCCCCCAGGGTAACACTGAATAATATTTGGGTTGATTGTGTTTGATTAAAAATAGTGTTTTTTATGATCTCTTGTGTAATTCATGTGTCATTTCTGAAATAATATTTTCACATGAATCCATGAAAAAGTAATGGATGATATGTAGGAAGTAAAAAAAGGACATATATAAAGTGTCCTAGTTTTCCTATGTTATCCAAACTTTTGGGCCTAAAAATTATTAGAAAGAAGATACATGTTTTTGGAAAAGGAACTTTAGTGAAATATTTAATATGGATTTGAATGAATGATGAAAGGAATGTTTCATGATCAAAAAATCAAAATATTTAAAATTAACCAATTGTGTAAATGATTTGGAATTTTTTGTGAAAGACAATGTTTCATTAAGAAGGTTTGTGCCACAAATGTATCGTCATATTAGTTTTTCATACTAAGTATGGATCTTTCATTATACATAGAATTTTTTGTTCAGGGGTTGGTTATGTGTCTGAATATGAGGTGACCCCCTATTTTTAAAATCTCAACACCAAGAGAAAATTAGATTCTGGAATAACGTATGAATTTTTTTTAAAGGGAGTTTTGTGTAAGAATTGGAGTTGCGCTTAATAATTGTAGTTTCATGCAAGAAAATAAGTTTATTGTAATATTGGTGTTGAATATAAGAAATAATTTGTGAAATGGAAGAGTTTTGTCGTGATAAGAATAAAACATGGAATAATGGTGTAGTAAGTGTTGCAAAAAAGATTGGAATTTTCCTAGAACATATGTTGTAAAGTGGTATTCCACAGTGGAAGAAAGTGGTAGCTCATTTGGTTATCTACATACAGAAAATGAATTTCTAAATAGATAAAATTAATGGACCTAAAATTCTATAATCTATGAGTTGATCTTCTGAATATGTAGTGAGCACACATCAGTTGTGAGAGTAGTGAGATTTCAAGTTGGGATTAGCTCCAAACTCGAAGGGACTATGAGTCTGCATGGATCATTGTAACCAAGCATTCTCTTTTTGTTGATTTAGAACATCATAATATTTATAATGATTTCTCTTTGGACATAGTCTAGTGATGGTGAACCAAAATTTTGGTTTCCTTTACATTATTTAATTTACAGTCATAATTTTAATTGAGAATATTAGAAAAGAGTTTCTTGTTTAACAATGAAACAAGATTAAAAAGTGTAGTTGTTTTTATCTACCATACCCTGATTCACCTCCCCTCTTGAGGTATTTGACCTATTAAGCCTACTATTAATGTTCACCAAATGGATATGGGTTTTATATCATGATTTGATATATAAATTATCTACTGAAATGTGATTAAGATTGATTTTATGGAAAATAAATTAGGATTTTTATATTAAATGTTAATGCAAATATGGTGATAAGTGAAAATGAAATATTTTGAATATTTTGAAATAATTTGGAAATAAATGCTATTTGAGAATCAAAGGAATTCATTTGTTTTTTAAATAATGTTACACACTGTATGTTTTATGTCTATGTATTGAAATTATTGTAATATGTGGTTAAAAATAATATGTTATCATTTAGAATATAATATCTACTAAAATCTTGGTTTAGAGAATTACATTGGGTTTCGAATATTCAAAACTATAAAACATGGCATTATTATGGGTTTGGAATTTTAATTGGATGTTTTAATTTTTCATGGATTATGTTTCCATATTTTGCACTAGGTTTTAAAAAAACATAATAATTATATTTGGAAAATCATTTATGTATCTATAGTCAATTGTGGGTATCCATGATAAATTTTATACCACCATTTAGAGGGTTCGTTTTTGGGGTTATAGCCTGATTCCACTAGCGTATTAGTTTCTATGTGGGACAATAGGCTCCAAAAACTATCTGGTGTCATAGTACTAGATTTATAGTGGTAAATGTGATGGAATAAATAAAACTATAACACCTCATGATCATAGGATAAAGTGTAATCTTTTCTAAATATATTTTTCCATCATGTTTTATCATCACCTCACTCTTCCCTCATACGTTATTCATTATGAGTTGTATTTTTTAGCGGATTCTGATGATTATCCAAGCTGATTTCACACATACATGTGTTATTTGTGGCTCATTAGATCACAATTTATTTCTGTAATATTTAATAGTCATTATTGAAATAATTCCACTAAATCATGGTGGAATCATCTCAAAATATAAACTTTCATACAGCATAGGTAAATGAAATCCCATAATGACGTTCACCATTTATTCGCCATATATTTATTGAAAATACATATTATCATGTATTTATTTGATATATTCTATAAAATTAGTAAATATAAATTTTTGAAATGGAATATTTTTGTAGATGGGATAATATTGGGGGTCAGTTTTAGAACTCTCAAGATTTTTTGTCATGATTACGATGTGATAAGGATTACAATAGAGTTTTGAGTGCGGCTGAATTAATTTAAAATAAATTGTATCCTCAATTATAAAATCATTAATTAATTAGTATAGTTGTTTGTTTCCGGTCTTTTGTTTCATCGGATGATAACTGGGAGAATATCTATTTTGGACTTGTTCAATCATTGGAGAGCCTAGGAAAAAATTCCACCGTGGATAATAAAATGTTAATTATTAAAAATATGAATGGTGGATCTCAAATGAAAACTATTTTTTAAAATTACATTTAATTATGATGAAAATATTATTAGTCTCCTTAGTAAGGTGTTAAACTAAATGAAAAGGAAAAGTAATTAAATTATTAGATTTCTTAATTTATATAAAAATGATTATATTAACATATAAATATATAAAATGAAAAGATAAACGTTTTTATTCCATGAATTCCTTGTTCAACCTCCAAATGACCTTGACTTATGATGTTAATGTCTCTGAGTTATGTTTCCATTTCAATATTGTTGGACTGCACTCCTCTCCACTCGATGGAAATTATAAACATAAGTAAAATTATTATATTATAGTGTCCCTAGTATTGAATACATTGGAACCTCTTAGAATATGTCAGTTCATATAGATAATTCTTCCATTGCGGGTTATGGTGGACCTTCCAATACATTTCCTTGTTCATTCCTTATTTTGGAAGGTGGTTTATTATTATAGCGGTGCTAGTGGTTTCAGAAAGTCCCTGGGGATCCCTTGAAAATTGATATGGGTCATGTGATATCTCTTTAGTGTGTGTTGAGTAAGGGTTGACCGATGAGGCCCATGAGGTCATGTTTTAATTTTGATATTTATGGGGAACATTATAATCCATGTTACTGGTGTTGGATAAGGGATTATGGATCTGAGTGTAGACCCCATATGGGTTTCCTTTTTTTATAGTGACCTATGGAACACCATACAGGGCTCCCTTATTGTGTTATCAGTTACATGATGCGAGGAGGTTCACAATGATGGACTGGCCATATAATTATGTTTATGGGAATGGGTAGTGATTATCTCAGGTATCAATACCAAACCATTACCGATGATTTGAATATATTATGGTTTTTTTTGTTTCTATATATTCTTTGGAATCATACATTTCATGGATGATGGGAAATGAAAAATCCCACTATTACTATTATATATATATATATACATACATATCGACACTAGATATGCAGTACACCCAAAAATTGGTCAAGATATTTAATTTAATACACTTCAGGAATTATCTAAAAAAACTAATGATGAGATAGTAACAATTAATAATTTATTGGACCCCATCCAAGAATCTATATTTTTTAACATGCTGGGATTATAAGGATATAATGTTGGTATATTTTAGAATTTTCAGTACAAGTGATCACTATGTGTTATCCACGTGGTAGTATTATAATGGGTTTTCATTGACTCCAACTAATTGGGGGGGGGGGGGGGGTTTATATATATTTAGAACTATATAATCTAATTATCTATTAGAAATATGACACTGTATGTCATGTGTTATCCTAGTGGTTGTCTTACAATATTGGACAAGTATAACTATCTACTAAGAGAATATTGTCTATTGATACATTGAAGATAATTAATATTTGGGTATATCCCAAATTTTATCATCACTATATATTGTGGTGGATCATTCCCCTATTCCTTTATCACGATATACCTGATTTTATCAGGACTTCTGGAAAATATCATGATTTCAAAATTTCCATGATGTTCTCAAATACACCGAAATAGAAGAAAATGTTGGCATAATTTATTAGGTATGTATTACCAAAATATATATGATGTTTATAAATCATTCTCATATATATTTTTGGGATACTATGGATGGAACTATTATATTAATTTAACATAGACAACCAGCACAATTCAGATTAAGTATAACCATCATCATGTGTCACCATGGATCCCAAGCACTATGAGAGTTAATTTTTTTCTATTAATTAGTTATATCATTATTCTAATCATATCATGAGAACATATATATACATAATCAATTATTTAAGGATACAATTTTTTTTTTATTTGACAGATTTTTAATCACACTCCTGTTGGGTAGTAATTACATATGGTTATATAAGAATCCATCTACATTTTCAGGTGTATATCTAGTATAGGGAATGAATTCCCAAGTCAATAAGGATAATTCAAATCAATATAATGGATTTTTGGAATAGGTGAATCTATGGTTTTTTGTATATCCAAATATAATATAAATTATTAAATTAATCTATTCATACAATTTATTGGACCAATGGGTGACCTGTTGTGAATGCTTCAATGTATAATCCATTTCATTTTCATTTGTATGTATAGATTATTTTCTAATTTTCTCATATTCATATGTGTATGACATATAATTATTATTTTATTGTAGGTAACTCTAATATGGGTGAGATTACATCAAAAGGTACTACCGTAGACACAATATCATGTTTGTAGCCACTAATATATGGTGATGTTGGAAAGAGGTAACAGAACACCACTATGCTAGTTTCTATCTATAATTCATATGTTCAAAATGTTATAATGTGGTATCATAGTATTTTTTAAATTTTCTTACTATTTGATATGTTATTGAAAGGATAAATAGAAATGTTCGAGAGTGACTAATGGATATCAGACAAGTGCATCATGAGAACATTTCATAATGAGAGATAAATTTATCTAGTTGATTTTCATTGTATTTCTTTGTATGCAATGTTATGAATTATATGATTTAACCACATGTAAAACATATGTTGTTTTTAGTTTCTTGATTTATTATAAATTTTCTTTCTTGGGCTCTAGATGGATATGGTATCTCCAGAATCAAGATTATGTTTGTTATCTTCAGATGACATGTATTGACTAGTTATTGGGTGATTTTATTAATATTAATACATTTCCAATCGTTTAACATATTAATAATATCTAATATAGTAATTCCCCATTTTTTTAAATGTTACTCAATAACGTGAACATTAATTTATATTTATCATTCTGATTATATGTTAGGTGGATCAATTATGAGACACTATATGATAAATAAAATGATAATATCCTATGTTCTTGGAGGTTAAATAACCATATTCATTTGGTATTGATAGTTTATTTCATAATAATAAACCCCTACCAAGAGATTACTACTTAGTTTAAGTTACATAAAATTTCATTTAAGGACAATATGATTCTTTTATATACATAATCGAATGGAATTTTAATTAAAATCACATTGTGATTATGATATACTAGATATGGGTTATTAAACTATGATGATATTATTTTTTGGCCTTTTTCTTATATGGGATATGACCCTCTAGGGTGTTGTATCCCATTATAGATGCTAGAATAATCTGGGTTCCCTATAAGTGGGATTCTACTTTGGTATGATTTTCTGGTAATATTTTATTAGAATGTTGAATGGGTGTATTCACAGTTGATGTTATTATACATGGGATTCGAATATAATTCATTTCATGTCAGTGATGACATGTGATTTATGGTTAATATGGGATTACATTGTGACCCATGAAACATGACTCGTTATTTTAAATGTGTAAATTTCTAGTTATTTTAAACTTTACATATGGGAGGTGTAAAAATGAGAATGTGGACAACCATAGTGTGTTTTGAGAAAATGGCTGGTGGCATTACATAGACCATCATGTGTTAAAAAAACATTGTGTGATTGTGCATATGATATTGAAGATAGTTTTTTAGGGAATGACATGTTGTCTTCCTGTACCAATTGTTCCAAGGTTCACATTACATGGATATCAAAATACAGAGAATATGGATTTTGGATTTAGTATAGAACTAGTTGGTTGTTGTATCATGATTACATATTGAACGATTGAGGTATCTGATTAAGATGATGACTTTCATTGGATATCATGTTAGGTATTTCTGTTATTAATGATTTTCATGGTCTTTAATTTATTGGGTTCATCATATTTTTTTAGTGTATGCCTCAAGGGACAATTAATCATGTTTTTTAAACTAGGTAATACAATATTGTACAACAACAAAATTTTAATGGGATCAGTTTACACATGATAAGTATGCAGAGTGTTGTTGAATTTTTATTATGTATGCATTTTGGGTGGTTTTATTACCAATGTTTTTAGCTTCTTATATGACCAATAGGCATAGGATCTAATAGGGATATAAAAATTGGGTTGTCACACAAAAAATGATGATCCAACATAGAGATCTTAGATGAGCATGATCATAAAAAAATGACACATGGAAAGACAATGAATAGATAAAACAACATAAAATTTAAAAAGATATATTTTAATTGATTTAGGTTCATCTCATACTAAATATATGGTTTCCTTATTATTTAGTTATGAGCTATAGACTTCTAGTCCCACAACTAAGGTGTTTATATACAAGAAAAAGAAAAAAAATAAATTATTAGTTTATTTAATTTTTAATTATAACCATTAAATATAAATTTAATTCATTAATAAGAAATGAAAATTTTCCAGGATAAAATTTGAATTATTCACATCAATGATCAGATATGTTAATGATTGAAATGTCCATGAGTGGTGTTTCCATGACAAGATGAGTTTCCCCCATCGACGAGTGTTCTTCCCTAGAATAAAACAGACTTGATGTCAGTACATTAGATTTAGAGCCTTTGACATGTCTTGTAAGAGGAGAAATGACATAAAGGAGTTAGCCATAGTGGGATATAGTAAACCATATTAGATATTCCATTTAAATTCATTATAATGGAAGGTGTTGTATTGTTTCGAAAGGCCATTTAGGCAATAGAATATCTATGGTGAACCATTTGGAATAAGGATGGTTCATGGTCCATCTCCCCAAAGTGTGTTCTTTGAGTGTTGACCTAAGATTCCCTGGAGTTAATGTTATAAAAATTTTATTGTTTAGGATCATGATAATTCTTTTAATAGGCATTGGTTAGATGTTTATGAATTTTAACAATGTCCCGTATTGGGTTCCTATTTTTCAGAGTATCATATGTGAACATGTGTAGATTTACATACATTTTTTATTAGTTTGGGGACTATAAGATCAACCTTGTTGTGAAATATGCTTTTAATGGGGTAAATGGGAATGTTTTTGTTTTTATTAATGGTTTCATCTTAGAATCCATATTTATGGTTTGATCCCTCTAAAATGATTTCGGGTTGGGTTTTACTCCCAATAATATAAAAATGGATTACATGATGGGTTTGGAAGATATGTCATATGGTTTTGGTCTGTGTGTGAGTGATTTTATAACTATTGATTATGGAAAATACCCTCAGGTATGTTTTGATGCAAAATCATATTAGTAATTATATTGATCTAGAGAAAACATGTCAAAAAATCATTATATTTTAGGATTTCTCGGACATGCACCAAGGATCCAGATGATCGTACTAGAGGGGATGCAATAGATTTGAATCTAGGATATTATTTTAGATTATAGATGGGCCATGTTTCACCTTTTATTCTGATGTGGTTATCATAGTGGGGGCTTGCGGCCTACTATTTATCAGGGGCATGGTATCTATTGGGGCATGGCTATTCCTACTCCATGCATGGAATATGACACTACATGTCATATGTTATCTGTATAGGGGTATTATGGTAGGGAATTTTGGATTTATATCTTCTAGGGTCCTTCAATCATCAATGTAATATCCATTCATTTATATCTATGTGATTTTATCCATCAGTTCAATGTCATTACATAAAGGGGTAGATCTGGACCTGAAGATGTTATCACTTTATATTAAGGTGGATCTTGTCACCAGGTAATTATTAATATATATTTGGGTTGATCAATAATAAATTTTATTCTAATAGTTGGTATGATTTTAGGATTTTCTATGATACACCTCATGACTCACCAATGTCAATATGGTAGATCAAGAATGTTGTCTTAGGGATTAGATGTGTGTTTTTTTCATTTTAATTATGTGGGTCGATTATTATGGTGGGAATAATATTAAAGCATTGCCACATAATTACATATCTAAATCAATAAGGTGTATCTAGACTCAGGTCATAATGTGGAATTCATACAACTATGATTTTTATTTATTTAAATTATGTATTTCTTTATTTATTTTATGCATATCTCATTAAAATATCCCCACATTACTGGTTATACATTGGACTATATTTGGGGTTCCATGCTATGATTTATTCTCATATAATACTCACATTCCCGTTGAAATTTAGTACCTAATAATCCCTCATTTTAGAGGAATGAGTTGGTAAGATGACATGATTTGTAAGGTCTATAGGGTTAGATTAGATTCTTACATTGGATATGGGATGATGTGAAGCTTTCTGTTATAGTAAAACCTGATATACTATTTTTTCTTTCTATATTCATTTTGTTGATGTGATTGTCCTAGTGGGGAATAAAATTTGTATTATTGTCTATATTATCCATTAAAGTATTTTATTTCTTTTTTAAATTATTTATTATTTCTATATACTCTGATGTGTATGATACATTATAGTTCTATTACTATTTCACTCTTTGATTTGATGGGTCTACACTCTCCATAGTACTACTAGAGAACACCCTTAAAATTTCGCATCCTCTAGCGTATTTGGAGGCATGCTTGGGGTCATGTAGTACCCCAGACATGGTTATTATTCAAAAATAGTTGGTTTTTGATGTTATAATGAAAATGATCTTGGATATAAATTGTTTAACCTCTTTTAAAAGGATGTATTTATTTATTTTAGGGTCCTAGATGTAAATATACTATTCCCTGTATTTGGATACATCTTGTTTTTGATATTGGTGGAATTTTCAATTTGTTTTTCTTGTGAATTTCGTTCAATAACATGAGGACAATGCTATGTACCTTATTTGGATACCATGTGAGCAATTATTGTGTTTCTAAAGTTACTATTTCAATTTTTAGTTCATACATACAATGGATAAATGTAAAACCCATGTAATTTGTTTAATAAATTCAAATACATTATGTAATGAAAAACAATAAATTTAAAGCATGTGCTAAGATTATTAATAATTCTTATAAATAATTATGATTTATAACATTCATATTAATTAATTAATGTTCTAAAGAATAATATTTTAAACTATTATTTTTGTATAAAAAATATTTTAATATGAATATATGTATTTGATCTATATATTATATAATTAATTATTTTAATGAATAACATATATATTGATAATAGTAATTATATTGATAAAGAATATAATATATTATGAATATATTACTTATTAATATGACACCCCAATATTGTATTGTATGTTTCATCTTAAATTATTTCAATTCATTCGATATTGTATTATGCTTGCAACACTGAGTCTTTATGAAACAAAACATGGTAATAAGAGGATGTTATAACCATACCGTTAAACATAATTTTCCACTTTTGTGATTTCAATTTCGAAAAAACTGATATACATTGTTTCATTCAGTAAGATAGTTATAGTATGATATAATGAACATCATTTTTTTAGAATAGTAAATTACCCATATGAATAGTAAATTGAACATTATGAATAGTTATACAATAATGTGAATTCTAACTTGACCCTTGCGAATAGTGATGTACCCTTAGCCATTATGAATAGTAATTTATCGCTATTAATAGTAACTACACCAATGTAGGTATAAATAAAATTTAGGTCCTATATATATGACATTTAATAGGTTAAAAATTATTAAAATTTGTATCAGTTATTTTTTTGAGAAATAAATAATTAAATAAAATTTAATAATTAATAGATTAATTTAGAAGACAATTCATTTACCAAAAATGTATCCATAAATCAATATTTTTTTCCTATGATTCTGGTATAATTTAATGAGATATTAGTTAATATTATAGGGTATTATAAAATCAGTTACAATTTTACAAAATTATTTTTTCAAAAATTGATTATTTTAAATAAAAATAAAGTTTCTCATATATATAATATAATTTTCAAAAAAATTAGTTCATTTTTATATTATACACTTTTAAAAATGTTTTACAATAACTGTTGGGATTTTTTTTAATTGCATGAATTTTTGGTTAATTGAAAATTTTGATAATTTATGAAATATGATAAATATGTGAATTTATGCTTAATTCGTGAGTCAAAGTTGATGTTAATGGAAATTGGTTTAAAATAAAAATAAATTATAATTATTTCTCATCACAATAATAACTTTTACTTCATTTCATGAGAGAAATAATTAAATAAAAATTAAAATATTGAGAAATCAGTCATCTCCTCTACTATAATAACACCCTCACCCCTATTCTTTTCACTCTTCTATGCATTTATTTTGTTCAATTACATTCCCAAATCCACTTCCCTACTCCCTCACCTTTTCATAATGAACTTGTTCTTTTAAAAAATCCTAATTCAATCCCCATATGTAGATTTTCAAGGAGGTGTACCCAAAGGTAAAATTCTCTTCCTTTTCCTTTTATTTTATTGTCATGTTACTTATTTATTTATTATTATATTATCACCTCAAATATCCAAATTATCATGATAAGTCGAATATCTTATATACACTAAAATTATATCATTTTAATGGATGATATATCATCTAATTCAATAATGTCTTTCTTTTCATAAAAAAACAAAATCATCACCTGGGAGGTGTTGATTTCCATCCATCATGGATTATGAGAATTCGTTCATCAATTTGCCCTAAAATTCTAGTCATAAAACCATTTACTTGGTTGAACCTGATTATAAGATATGTATTATCTATTATATATGGTTTAACCATTTATTATACATTATATTAAATAATTTTTCAAAAATATTTCATTGTGATAAAAAAGCTATAATTATGCTAAACGATTATCAGAAACATGTTTTCTAATGATTCTTCCTCATATAATATGACCAATTGATTTTTATAAATATTATTTATGATCATTAATATAATTATATTCAATTTTTGGACAATTATACAAATTTTAAATTATCTCCCTTATTTATAATCAAGCGAAATGATCATGAAATCAATTAAAAGAACACTTCAGAATGAAAAAATTATATATTATAACATATCAATATAGACTTGAATAAAAATAATAAAACCTTAGTTAATAAAATACATGTATAATAAGTTATTAAATAACTAATTAACATACTTAATTTCATTAACATAAATATTATGATCAACTGAAAAACACTTTCTGGCAAAAGGTAAGAGGTTTCTTATCTCACTTTTATTTCCTTGAGATTTTCATTGTTCAACACAAACATATAGTATATGGTGTATGTATACTTCAATTTGATATATAATATCATTATTTTATTTATATTAATTTTGTTAAATTATTAATCTGATTATTATTAATTGTGTATCATATGATTCGATTGATTACAATGTGGTAATGGTTTTTTTTCTCAATTTCATTTTCATTGAGTCAAACTTGGTATTGTGAAAGTAATCATTACTATGTCGTTTATCAACATCCATATTGGGACCATTTTTTATTTGAAATTATAATTCTATTAAATAATTATATTATTGTATCATGGATATGGTTATCATCCTATCCATATACCATTATACATACAATATTTATTCTAAATGTTATTTTATCAGTTGAAATATTGATCATTCCTTATAATCTACTCATTACATATATTTAAATGTAATATTGATCTTGTTTGAAGAATTAATTTTATATTCATTGATGTTTTGGGACTTCTATATCCCTTCGATGCATCGAGAGGTCTTATAAAGCAAAAGAATTTGTGGCACACACATTATGATTATTTCCAAAAAAATAAAAATGGTTTCTAATCATAGATTTAAACTGTATCAACTGTATCATGGATCATGTTTGATACACATGACATCAAAATGTTTACCATTCTCTTTATTCATTAGTCAGTTATTACTTTCAATGATTTTTTCACCATGAGAAAATCTAAAGATCCACATTCATTGTGAATTTATTAGTGGTGTGTGTGTTTTGATAATTTACCAAGCCATATAAATTATTCCTAATTAATTATTACTCAATTATTATTATTTCATGATTCCACTATATGTAACCGTTACTAGCAATTTTTCTCACACAATTCATTTTTTTCTTCCATATGTTATGAAGAAGACCTCATTCATTTATGTTTCAAGGATGAAGTTTATTAGATGTTGTTATGAATTATATATTTTTTCATTCCCCCAAGTAAAATGGGTTCAATGTATATATCTATTTTCTTCATGACTACAAAATAGATCATTCATTCTATATATTATTCCTTATAATCAATCTAAGGTAATAAAATAATGCACCGACTCCAGGCATCTGGGGTCGAGGTCTTACATTTGGTATTAGGGGAGTTTTAGAAGAAACCATTGTAACTAGATTTTGAAATTATATATTAATGACCAAACCCCTAAGATAGGCATTGGGGATAATTATACAATAATATCCAATAATTTATGAATGTTATAAATTATGTGGATCTTAATAGTAATACATCCATACCATGATACGACATTTTGATGTGGTTCTGGAATAGATGTACCTAGGGGTAACAACTTTGACAAGGTGTTCTATGCTTGACTTGAGGTAGCATGGTACCCAAAATTGTGCATTGATAACCACCTATTTTGACACACCCAAGGGATACACTTTGGATAATTCAAATTTTTTTACATTCTATTATAAAGTATTAATTTTTTCAATGTAACCAAATTATATGGTTACATGATTTTCGATGCTAAAATTTATCTTATGAGATATACCATGATTAGAGTAATATAATTTTTATAATTTTAGGATCTAAACTAGTATACGACATTTTATTTAAATGGACCATCAAATAATTAATGAGAAATCCACCAATTCACATGAAAAAAAGTAGTAATAATGATCATATATTTCATGGTCTTAATCCAAAATTTCGAAGGGATATTGTCTCTAATGTATCATTCTAAAATTAGGAAATAATATCATGTTTTAAATAGATAAGTAAATAACTCTCTGAGTCCAGTGGATTTTAATGGAAGATCGAGAATAAATTTATGGAATAGATAAATATGGATAATGGGAATAAGGGAATGATGGGTTTCCCCACATGTGATAGTGGTTGAAAGAATCTCCCTGTAAAATTATTGAAGGGAATATTAGTTTGTAATAAGTGTAGAGAAAAAGGAAACTACATTCGTGATTGAAAGATTAAGAAAAAGTATTCCAACATACATTTCTTAAATTGTGGGGGGATGGGAATCTATGAAAAATAATGTAACAAGCACCAAATAAATATACCCCAAATGATGCTATTGTATAATCATAATGTTATTCTAAAATCATAGATGAAGATGAATAATTAATATCTCTATTAAAAAATTATATCATACGATTAATTTCTTAGCAAAATATTGGTTATAAGAATTATTGAATATATGAGTATTGTAGTGACGTACTTTTTCATTAATAATTTAGAACCATATAATGAATGGTACAAAGAATGTATATTCAGTAGAAATATAAGATTTTTGGAAAACACCTGAATTGGGAAAAGTAAAGATGTAATATATCTATGATGTTATGATAATTATGAAGTAATGTTTGATATGGATAAGTAATGACTAACATGGAACCGATTATTTATATTTCCAAAATTGATCTACGATATCATCAATGGTGTTTACAATACTTTTTGATTTATGTAATACATTAAATAACATGTATATTACATAAAGAATATATAATAATGCAAGTTTTAAATAAGATTGAATTTTAATTGTATTTATAAACACATTTCAAGGGGAAAGATGATAAAGTTATAAACATGTTTGGATGTGATAATATAGAGTTTATTTTTAATTTTTAAGTGAAAATTATGAGATCGTCTTGTAAATTTGTAGACCTTCATAATAAATTTTTGGATCATTGTATTTTGTAATGATTAACCATTTATGAATGGATTATGCTGATAAATATATGAGCATTTGGAGGATAATGTATTACATTACTACGTAGCACAACATGTGCTAAGAGATGATGTACAGATAGGTAAAAGTGAAATAAAAGGATTTTGTAACGTCCTGGACCTTTGTGGTCCATTAAATTGTGAAAATCCTGTGTTTGGGGTATTATGGGAGGCAAAAATGGTTCATTTATTGAGTTTAACAAATTTATAGTTCTTCCATCAATGAGTCAGGAATCAGTAGATCATAGTCGGTAGGTTTGTGTTACAAGCTCAATGTCGATGAATTAAGGAATCATTGACTCAGCACATCAATGGCTCAGGGCATTAGTGAATCATGGTGTCGATAGGTCGAGGCGTTTGTAGGATGGGGATTCTGTAGGTCGAGGAATCAGTTGTAAAAGGTGTCAGTATATTGAGGCATCAGTAGTTATGGAATTAGAAACTTGGTGATGGTGGCTCATCCATCAGTGGGTAATACATCAGTGACTCACGACGTTGACTCACCATTTAGTGAGTCATTTCTAGTTTTCCTACTATTTCTAGATTCTTGTATTTGATTTCTCTATTTATGATCAACCTTTTAAATGTAATATTTAAGGATTTTTTGGACCATTTCAATTGGTATTTATATTCTAAAAACAGGAAACCTCCTTTGACTCCCAAACCATGTTGTATTGATCTTGATCCAACTTTAACAGGCTTTAAAATAGTTTCCCTTGTAGATTTGGAATCTGGACCTTCTAAAGCCAAAATTCCTTCTTCCTTCAAACACATCTATTTCCACTTATTGTGTCGAGAAAATTTCTTCCCTGAGGAGTCGTGATCATGTGTTTTAGATATCTGTTCATTATTTCCCATGGAGTCTTCCTTGCTACTCGTACAACCAAAAATTTTGGCGAAAGTAGGGATTGTTGATCATATATTGTTCCAAGTAGGTATTCCTTTGACCCTCTTTCTTTAGCGCATCATGTGAGGTAGGTGTACTCAAATCACTTTTTGAATACGGGTTAAACCAGTTTAATGATGATAATACATGGTAATAAATAAGTGGATGAGATTATGATGATGGTGATTGATTTTTTTTATATTAACCATGATCTATTTTGTATATTTAATGTGTTGTATCCCTCTAAAAATCATTGTCTTGGGTGGTCCTTTTTTACATTCTAAAATAATTTTTGAAACACAATTATATGAATTATTATATTTAAATAATGTTTACTATGTAAAAGAAATGGATACTCCAAGATAAAACATGTTCTTCAATCACCCATGAATAATGAATGTGGAATTAATGAATGACGGTTACTAAATCAGATTGCATCATGTTGTTTTTTTGTAGATGTGTGTTTTTGTGGTTCTATTCGACCTTGTGTTGTGATCGTCGTGTAGTGTTGTGGGTGAGAGTGTGGATGTGTGTATGGGGTGTTATGGGTGGTGTAATGGTATCATAGGCAGAGAGATTGGTTGATTCTAGAATGCATTAACTTATTATTAATTAGACTCCATCATGGAAAGGTTGGGAAGTGGGGTTGGTGGATTGTGTTGTGTCATATTCATGATTATGGATGTGTTGGTCATGGTTATGGTCTGCTACTGGGATCTTCAATGGGTCTGTAATGGGGTTTTTTGGGGAATTACTTATTAATAGGAAGGACGTGCTGACATGAAATTGAAGAATGAAGGTTGTTGTGGTTGAACGGGTGTCCAATAAGGGGGAGTGATTAGTGGGACAACGAGCTTGTTGAGTTTTATTAATTTTTATGAATGGGTGTTAGAATGTATTTTTTTACTGTGGTATTTCATTTATTTTATTCCCTTAGAAGTGGTTGGTTTGGTTCCTTTAGCTAATAACATTTTTAGTGTTCTATAGTTGCTCATGTACCGGTACAATACATTAATGAATAAATTGTTAATTCAGAAAGGCAAAGTGTTAAATGAATTAGATGGGGTTAGGTTTCAATTTTTTGAATATTATTAAAGCTTTCATCATTTAACAACCTAATTAAGTGATCATCATTTTTGGTGGTACGTGAATGTAGGGTTCGCGGCATGTGTAGTTTTGGTGTGGTGTAGTTGGTGTTTAGAAAACCATAGGGTGGGTTTAAGGTTTGGTAAATATATATATATACATGTAGTTCCTTATGATTTCATTACACACGAAACCTTGGTAGATCCCTACATGCATTAATCACCCATTATTAAGGGAGAGGATTTCCTTTCCAACATCTTTGTTGGATGATGTATTTCTGGTTATTGTCTCCTCTCATCTTCCTCGTCAAGAAATTGGTATCCATCTACTCTTCGTGAAGGTTTTGGGGTGGTTGTGTGGCCCGGGATTCTGTGGGAGAGGAGTAATTCCAAGTTGTCTTCTAGATTATTTGTGTGGTGATTCCCAGTTGTCATTGGGGTGGGTTTCTGGTTTGTGGATAATGTGTTTGTGTGTGAGATGGGATGTTATATGTGGTCAAGGAGTGTGAGGGAAGGCTGTGACAATGGGGCTTCTGGAAGATCTTGGTATTGTTAAGATGTTTTAAATTATGAATGAGCAGTTAGCTAGTGGGAATCTATGTGGGGTACACAAATATAGATGTTCTTACTAATTATTATACTTGACTTATGTTATTTTGTGAGTATTCCTTGTAGAGGCTGGGGTAGATAGTATACCTTTTTATGTTCTTTCAAGCTTATGATTATTTCTAATAGGAGCACTAGTATTCTTATCCAACATTTTCATGGGTTAATTTATATTTCCCCTATATAGAATACTTGTATTATCACCCTATGGATATAAAACTATTTTTCAATTTCTAGGTAAATTATGTGGATCATGTTGGACCATTCTAGCTCAGAAGATAGGGACAGTTTTGGTGTCGCCTCTTTGTTTAATTTTGATACTTACATTGTAGTTTTATTATTATTTCTGTCATTTTTATATAAAACATGCATGTTGTATGGATTTTGGTTTTATTATATATATGGGAATTTGAGTTTTTTGAGTTTATTCATATTATCTTTTCTTCAAGGATTAAATAAATGTTTAATTCCACACCTATTTTGTGATATTAATATACCCTTTTTTGTTTTCACTAACCTAGGGAATATTTGGAGGTGGGGATTAGGGGTAATTATCTTTAATTTTTATTTAAGAAGGATCTTCTCGACATCTTGTTACCCCTTCCCACATCATGAAGATGGTAGATTGTGACTGAATGGAATTAAAGTTTGATGGTTGAGTTATAGGATGGAGAATGGAGTTATTAATAGTGATGATTTTATGGGTTGGTTGGGAAAAATGTTAGGGGATCCCGGTGCATGACATAGGCCATGGATGACTTTCTAGGACAAAAGATTTTATCCCCCCCATGTGATCGGATGAAAGGAAGTTGAGCTTACTAAATGGCCAACTGAGGCTATAATGATTATGGTGTAGAGACCATATGATATATATATATATAATAATGATTTGTGTTCATAGTTTTTGGTAATTTTTAGGAAATTAAAATAATTAATGACATAAAATGAATCCTATATATGTTTCATACTACTCAAGACTAGGAATTATTTTATTTACCTTTCTCTTATGGAGCTTGGTCATCATCCATGAGTCAATATAACAATGGAGGCTCAGTTGGTCAATACAGCTAATCAAAAAGTGATTGATGCAAAGGAGTAGGACAATCGGGGGTAGAAGACACTTCATGCATTCCAATTTTATACTCTAGTACTGTAAAATGGAAATGTCTCATACATATAGAAGGAGAGCTGGTTTGAAGAGATCATGATCACTTTTTGATTGATCCTATCTCTGATAGACTACTAGGATCCCCTTTCAATGAGATAGATGAGGGGAGAATCACATTATTGGTGGCTGTTTTACCTTCGGGAGAGGAAGAAGACTGATTTTCTATGGGTCTACTTTGTGAAGGATTTTCAGGCGGAACACATTTCATTGGCCATGAAGAATGAAAAGTGATACAGGATAGCCTGAACTTGTATGGGAATATGTTAATATTGGATCATGGGATCATGTTGAAGGATCTCAATCTCTTTTCCCTAGGACACTTTTTGTATGATGAGTATCGATAAAGAGACATACTAGAAGCACTCTATTCATCCCTCTAGTTTGTGGTTACTCCCTTCACCCTACCAACATACATAGAGGTTAAGAAAGATGTATATGTAAGTGGAAAAGAATCATTCATAATGAAGTATAAAATTATAGGGGAGCTATATGTATTCTTCAAAGAGGAAGGCACTTAGAAACTGGTATCTTGCATGAAGGCTTTCTAGGTTTTGGCCACTAGGGAGCCAACCCGAGTATTTTCAGTTCTGAACTTCTTGTCCTTGTCCTTTTCTCATTGTCATGGGACTGACGTGTTTCACATTTAATGGCCACATGAACCCTCATAGTAATTTATATTTTTACATTTAGTATGGTAGAGGTGGGTATATCCAAAACCCCCATCGATAGTAGTTTCCAGCAAGGCAGTTTCAGCATATGGGACCACAGGCTCCTACTCCACTAAGGGGAGACAACGCAGGATGAAAATGACCCGATTGTGTCCTATTGGGCCCTTGACCCAAGCATGGTTGGGGAGGTGGCAGAAAATATAGGGGTAGATATTCTAGGTGGGGTGAATTGTAATCCATAAAAGAATACATTCTAGTAGGTCCTGAGGTCATTTGATGTATGATCATTTTATTTAGTACTCCTATTTGCACCTTGTATTATTCATGTTCTTCATAATCATTTGTTTGACCCCAGTATATCCCATGTTTTGGTACCAGACATAGAATATAATTATATTCCATTGGTACTATTTTCACAAGTAGGATGTCTGACCATCTTGGTTAATATTTTACGGGGATGTAGACTAATGTTGGGGCCACATTAGTTCACTGGGGATCTATTCTTCCTACAGACACAACCATATTATTTCATCCTTGGAATTGACTAGTTTTACTTTGTGTGTTTTTTCATATTCTAGTTCCAAATATTAGTCATGTTTCTAGTCATGGGTGGCCAATGTGTAGCTTTTGTTGGTGAGCAGTATTGTCTGACGGGCAGTTAGCTTGGGGAGAATATTCTTTTTTTGATGGACGAGATGCCAGTGGAATTAGTGACTGCATAGATGGTGGGGGATCCTAGATTTATTTGAGCATTCTTGGATGTGTTTCCCAAGGAGTATTTTAATCTATCACCTCAACCGTATTCTGAGTTTAGGATTGATGTTTAGACCGGTGCATCCCAGATTTTGTTGGATTTTTATCAGATGGAACCTTTTGAGATGTATGAGCTAGTTATTCAGATTTTCAATTTGATGATAAATGGATTTATCTATCCCAATGTGCTATTTTGGTGACCTCCGATCTTGTGTGAAAATAATGAAGATGGTGCTCGGATACTAGGTAAATACTAATGATGGTTGAACCATGTAACGTTCAAGAACCGTTACCCTATCATGAGGATAGATGATCTTTTTTACTAGGTAAAGGGGAAATTTTTATTTCTATGATCTATATGTGGTCTGAGTATCACTAGTTGAGGTTTAAAGATGGTGAATTCCAAAAGATTCTTTTTAGTGGAATGATTGGGATCTTCAATTTTATGGTTCTGTCATTCGTTGTTACAAATGCACCATCCATTTTCATGGGGATTATGAAATATTTATTTCATGTGTTCACAAAACTGTTCATAAATATATTCATTGATGACATAAAAATCTACTCGAATCTGATGAGGATCATACCAATCATCTCAGGACATTCCTAGAGGTTCTTCGTCACCACTATCTCTACAGAATGATATGTAATTGATATTTTTGAACATCAGAGTCCACTTCTTTTGACATGTGGTGTACCAAAAGGTTGTAGCAGTGGACCTGACAAAGGTTGAGGAAGTAGTTTCTTTGGAGGATCCCTAGAATGTGGCATATTATAGATGTTTTTTCAGACTTCTAGGATAATACAAAATATTCTTATTTGATTTCTCTTGAACAAAGCTTCATGACACTTCTGAATAAAGAATGAAAATAGTTTTGTTAGAGAGAGAAGTTCCAGGCAGCTTTTGACTATATGACGGGGAAGTTTTCAAGTTCCATAGTGCTCACGTTCAAAGAAGAAGGTGTAATGTCTAAGGAGTTTTTTTATGCTTCCAATATAGGCTTGGGGTGTGTGCTAATGCAGCAATAGAGAGTGATATCTTATGGGTCTAGAATGTTTCTTCCCCATGACCATAACTATTCTAGCCGTGATCATGAGCTTGTTGTGATCATGTTCGCACTAAAGAAGTGGTGACATTAACTCATTGAGGATCGCATTGTGGTCATCACAAATCACTAGAGCTGGAGGTACATCTTTTCTAGAGAGATCTGAATGTGCGACATCGAAATTGAATGTAGATTCTCTATGATTAAAATTTTGATAACTTCTACAAAATAGGAAATGGAAATGTTGTGGATAATTATTTGATCAGGATTTCATATAAGTAATTGGATCAGGAATTTACAGACTCTTGGAGTGTAATTGGTTTTTTTGGCTACCAAACACTTAGATACAAGAATGGATAGTTGCAGAGGCTGTCTATTTTAAATGAAAATTCAATCATATCTGAGGTGGTAGGTAGAGGAGTCTCAAAAGGGGACTCAAGGGAATAAGAAATGCATGAACACTTTTTAATGGGGTATTCTCTATAGGTATGGTTATAGGATGGTCAGAATTATATTCATATTCACTGGGAAGATATTTGTTCCCATGGAAAAGAACAAGGGATTTCTCCACGAGTTTCATAGCTCACCCATTATGGTACACCCGTGAATTCATAAAATGTATTGTGTCATGAGGGAACAATTATTTTGGCATAGGATGAAGTGAGAAGTGGCATAGTTTATGAAAAAGTGTTTGGTGTTCCTACATGTGGAGGCTGAGAACCATATTCCCAGTGATTTTTTGCAAATGTTGGATGTCCCTAAGTTGAAGTGGGATGATATATTAATGGATTTCTTCACATTATTACACAGGATTCATGGACTATCCAATGAAATATTGGTAGTAGTGTATTTATTTTTGAAATCATCTCACTTTTTAGAAATCATGGAGTCATGGGTTGTGGATTACATAACCTAGAGGTATGTTGATTATGTTGTGTGGGTGCATGGAGTTCCCATATCCATCATCCCATATCAAGATATGAGTTTTATGTCATGTGTATGGATGGTATTGCATCATTATTATGGAAACCAGTAAAGCCTCAACACTGCATTCCACCCATATACGGATTGGAGGATTAGTAGGAGCATCTTGACATTTCATGAGATTTTGTGAGATTGAATTTTTCACATTAGTCAGTCATGGTTGAAATATTTTCCCTTGGTTGTGTATTCATAATATAGTAGCTATCACTCTTCCATTATGATGGCTCTGTTCAATGATTTATTCAAAAGGTCATTGTGTTAACCCTTGTGATGGAGAAAGGTTGGGAAAATAATTATTCATTGTCTGGACATGGTGGATAGTACAAAAGAGAAGGTACATCTTATCCATGATTGGATGAAGGCATCATTGGACCAGAAGAAGTCATCTGTTGATCGTAGGAGGATTCCCTTGTAGTTGGATGTTGGAGACTAGATGTTCTTTAAAGTTTCTCCTACACATGATAATTGGATGTTTGGGAGATAGAGTAAGCTTTCTCCTAGGTTCCTTGGACCGTATTAGGAGTTGGGACATTTTTCAAAGGAGGCATACCAGTTGGCATTAGCACATTAGTTGATATAGATCCATGAAATCATTCTTGTCTCCCAGATACATCGTTAATTTCATGATTAATCACATTTCATTGATTGAGGAGAGTTTGATATCATTGATGATGAAATTTTCATGGAGTGGAAAATGGAGATCATATACTATCTGGAGAAGTTACTACATGTATGGACCATTCCCTTGGTGTGTATGTTGTGGATTCGTGTTTTCATAGAGGAGAGTACTTTGGAAAAAGAAACACAAATGTGTTCCCAATACTCTGAGTTGTTTGTGATTTACTTGTGTGGATTTCTTTTTGATGTTGTGATTCATGGAACTTGTTTGATAAAGATGAGTTTTTCCATATATTTTAGTATTTGGCAAAGTTATAACACGTTAAAATGGGATACCAAATTCATAATCATTACACATTATTGTGGATGTTGTTAATCCCATATAGGTGATTCAGTACCACTCAGAGAACATAGTATTTTGACATAGTGGAATGATTTGTCATATTCATTTGTCCAAACACATTGTTCTTCTGTGGGGTGTCTTCTGGAATGTTGTGTTAGAATATGTGGTAATATGTGTCCTTAGATGTGGAGGTTTTACTCCATCCTATTAAAAATACGTTTTTATTTTCTTGTAAGGTATCTCACGAGGTATATGTTCAGACACAAAATTTTCCTAGAATTCTTTTTGAATTATCTACGGTGAGAATGGTTTTCGAGGTGTTTGATGTAATGGACCATGCTGTTGTGGTCCGTTACATTGTCACAATATAGTGTTTGGTGTGTCTTAGGGAGGAACATTGGCACATTTCAAGAGTTTTCCAAATTTCCAATTTCCCATTGGTGAGTCATTTACCAGTGATCCACATCAATATCTCATCATCTATAGTTCGGGGTTACTAGCCCAGTGTATGTGACTAAGAGATTCGCTATGTTGAGGCATTAGTCGGTCGAGGCATCGATAGGCTGATGTGTTGGTAGGTAGGGTGTCGATGGTTCAGTGACGTTGGATCATATGTCTTTGTGTCGAGAAACAATGGATCTCCTCAACGACTAACCCATTAGGGAGTCATTTTCATTTTCTCCAATTTTTCTACTTTCACACATTTGATGTTTCTGTTTATTCTAATTTAGTTTAATACCGTATTTAATGAGTTTTTAGGTCGTTTCAAATTTTATTTTTCTTCTAAAAACATGGTGATTCCTTTAACTCTCAAACTGTGTGGCCTTGATCAGGATCTATCATTAATGGACTTTAAAATAATTTACCTTATAGATTTATTATTCGGAAATTCTAAAGCATAAATAATTTATTCCTTCGAACCAATTGATTTCTTCTTGGTTTCTTGAGACCCATTCATCCCTGAGGATTCATGAACCAGTTTTATAGCAATATGTTCAGATTTTCCCTTTGAGTCTTCCCATTAACCCACACAACAACCTTGTTTTGGTAGAAGGAGGGATTTTTAATCGTCTATTCTTCCAATTAGATATTCCTTAATCTATATTTCTTTTGTGCATAATGAGGGGATGGGTGTACTCACATGAATTTCTGAATATGGTTGAAACATTTTTCATGATGACAATAAGATGTCGTAAATTAGGTGTTGAAATTATGTTGATTGTGATTTATTTTTTATATTGTATCCCTGGTCTGTCTTGTGAATTGTATGGGTTGTATTATTCATAAATACATGGTCATTAGTGGGCACTGTTTGCGCACATGTATGATTTATGAGAATTTTTTATAAGAATTAGAATCTGGTTAATTACGTTTAGCTGGTTAATTAAAAGGATACCATAGGATTGAACTTTTTTTGTGATCACCCCTGAAAAATGAATGTGGAATTAAGGAATGAGGTTTTCTAAATCTGAATACACCTTGTTTAATGGTGTGGTGGTGTTCTTTGTGTGGTTTTGTTTGGCCTTGTTTTTGTGCAGGTTGGGTAGTGTTCTATGAGAGAGTTTGTCTATGTTTATAGGGGGTATAAGTGGCATAATGAAATATCAGGCTGAGAGATTGGTTTATTTTGGATTGCATGAACATGATATTCTATGGGACATCATTTGGGTACTGGTTGGGAAGTGTGGTTGCAGAATAGGGTTGTGTCATGTAAATATTGATGGGTGGGTTGGGCATGGTGTTGTTATACAGCTTAGATTCTATAAAGGTTTGTGATGGGTTGTGTTGGGGGGTTTTCATTTTGTGTGTGAGGAAATGTCAGCATGACATTGAAGAATGGTGGTGGATGTGGTTGAATGAGTGTCAAGGAAGGGGGATTGTGCAGTGTGATGGAAATATAGTGGTGTTTTTTTTATGAATTGGTGTTATAATGGATTATTCTTCCATATCCATTATTTCTCCTTTCGACTTTGGTACTTATTGGTAGGTTTCTTATCCTCATAACATTTTCTGTGTTTCGTAGTTTCTTGGGATGCGATGGAATAAATGAATTAATAAATTGTTAATGTAGAATGAAAATTGGTTAAATGTGTTTATTGGTGGTATGTTTGGAGTTTTGGAGTATAGAGAAGAGGCATTCATTTTTCATCTTACAGATGTGTCCATCATTCATTTGTGTACATGGATGTAGGGTTGGAAGAAATGGTAATTTTGGTGTGGTCTAGTTTTTTTTTTACAACAATAGGTTGAGATGAGTGTTTGTACAAATATATATACTTGTAGTTTCTATAGATTTATATATGCACCCCACCTGTGTTTAACATTATGTATGAACACTCCCATTTTTATGGGGGTGGGTGTTCTTCCCAAAATTCCCATGGAGAGGATTGATGGATGGTCAACGAATTTCTATAATTCATCATCTAGGAATTTGTATCCCTAGACTATTTATACAATTTGTTGTGTGCTTGTGAGGCCTAGCTGCCAATAGGTGAGGTGTTATTCCCAAGTTTCTTTGAGATTATTTATGTGGTGATTCCCATGTGTCTTCGGGGTGGGATTTTGGTCTATCACCTAGTTTTATCTCGGGCGAGATGTGATGCGTTATGTGGCCCAGGTGTGTGTGCGCGGGTTGTGACAATGTGTCTTATGGAAGCGTGTGGTATCGTCACGATGTTTTCCATTAGGGATGAGATATTAATAATGGAAAGTGGTGTGGGTTACCCAAATATAAATGTCCTTTCTATTATATGACTTGGCATGCATTATTTATAAATATTATCTTAGTATGGATGGGGTATATAGCATAATATGTTCGGTATAGTGGACTTTCTTATGTTTTCACATAGGGAAATTAGTATGCATCTCCCACACAAGAACCTGTGTCTTTGGATTTTCCCCAATAAGTATATTTGTATTAAATCCTACGTATGTAAAACTATTTTGTGGTTTACCAAGATATTATTCGGACCATGTTAGACCATACTAGCAAAGAGGATTGGGATGGTTATCGCCGCATAGTTTTTTTTTGTACATGGATATTTTCATGCTTTTTATCATAGTTTTACATTAAACATGCATGTTGTATGGATTTGGGTTTCTTTATATATATGTGACATGGTTTTTTATTCTTAAAAATCTTATACCACAATCATTGTTTTTATATAAATGGAAATTAAACCCATTTTTTGTGAGATTTTTATACCCTTGGTGGTAGTTGCCACCTAAGGCCCATTGGAGGTAGCTCTCGGGGGTCATTCTCTAGCTTTTATCCAGAGGAATCATCATATTATTATAACTTCCATTATCTTGAAGATGGTGGGTCATGGTAGATAAGACAGTGTTTATAAAATAGAAACATATATTTATAATCTAATATAGTTGAGTAAATCCTCAACTCGAGAAAAATAATAATAAATAAAATGGTCTCCTATTATCAATATAATTAATAGTGTCAAGGAGTATTTTCATTATATCAATTTTTAGTTTTATTATTATCAATATTAAATTGAATATGTTCCATATCACTTTCATCAAAACTTTATAGTTCGATTTTTCTTCAATGTCCCAGTTTTTACATGAAACTAATTTCACCCCATTCAAGAGCATAATTTTTGTGGTGACCTACTCATTTCCATTAACCTATTTCAAGAGAATGTTTTTTACCATATTTATGTTGTTGGTTTCCTGTAAGATAATTTTAATGTATAAACATTTCACTTTCTAAATGTAATTTTGAATTGTGACGATGAAATTCTGTTGAGGTGAGAATAATATAACAACACAGAAATTTTGATTATAAGTTAAAATAAATTATTTTTTAGTAAATTAAAATCTATTTTTTTACATTTAAATCATACTTATAAAAAATTATAATTTATATCATTCGTATTATTTAATTAATGTTTTAAAAAAACAAAAAAAAATTGCACTATTAATTTGTGTAAAATAAACATTTAAAGAGAATATATGTATTTGATCAATAGATTATTTAAATTAATATTTTAATGAATAATATATATATTTACTATTATAGTAATTATAGTAAAAACTAATGTATTTGTTGAAAATACTCACTATTATTATGACAGCCCAAGATTTTAGGGTATATTTATTCTTAAATAATCGAAATTCATTAGATAGTTTATTATGCATTCATCATAGAGACTTTTAGAAACAACCCATTTTTATATGCGAATGTTATAACCTATCCCTTAAACATACTTTTTTCACTTCTATGATACAATTTTAAAAAACAGACATACACAGTTGTTTTCAGTAAGATATTTTGGGTCTGATAGAATCATCATAATTTTTATTGAATAGTAAATTAACCATATGAATAGTATCATTAACATTAGGGATTGTAATGTACCCTTATGAATAGTGAAAAAACCCTTTTGAATAGTGATGTATCCTTGTGAATAGTATTATACCCTTATGAATAGTATCATCACTTATGTAAGTATAAATAAAAATCAGGCACATAACAATTGGGAGTTAATATCATTAAAATTAAATATTATGTGTGGTTTTTATGATAGAAATAAATATTTAATTAAAATTTCATAATTAATATATTAACAGAAGATATAATTCATTTTCATAGACTATATTCATAAATAAGTATTGTTTTCAATGCTTTCGGGATAACATTATAAGGTAGTAGTTTTAAGAACACCATTTTTCACATAGGAATGTAGACATTAATTTTTATTCTTAATCGTTAAATAGGACGTAAAATAGATGCCAAATGAGATAATAAATTTATTAGGGGTGTCTGCGGAAAATTCTATGCTCAGAACGAATATTTTTGGAATAACATGTCGGGTCGCATGGTTAGCGCACGACTAGCGCATGGTTTGGCAAACCGTGAAGATTGAATTTCTAGATAGGACCACATCACACAGATTGCTCATGGTTATGAGGCCTATGCATTCATAGTTCCCCTATTCCTAGAAAACCAAACATTGATTGCATGCATTTTTTCAATCCATATAAACAATTCGTGCCCATGCCATTTTTCTTGGTAAAATATCACAATTTCCCTTGATGATATAATTTTATCCCTAGTAATTCTGTAATTTTATTTTATTTAGGATTATCCTCCATATCTATAATTTTGGAACTTTTTGAAGTATAAATCATGTTATAATTATATCATTTTCATTTGGGATCTATTCGAGCTTATGTTCATCATCTTCGATGCATAATTTATGTACTCATGTCCCCTGGATCCGTTCTCCTTCTCTTTTTCTATGGACCAAGTTATCATCGTATGATATCTTTTCCCCTTTTTAATATATTTACTTCGATAGGAGAAAAATCAATGTCCAATACCTAAGGATACAAATCGTACAACCCTATGTTGGGTGGTCTATAACTCATTCATAATGTTTATTGATTTTGTATTTGTCGTGTGGGCCTCACGAATTTCATCGCGTGCCATTTAAAGAATTTATATTCTATGTTTATACAAATAGGAATAGTATGTATATTATGTTTCCATAAATTTTGATAAATGTTGGTGGTTATACCAAAAAAACTATCCATCTCATTTAGGGTGTTGTGCCATAATTATTGTTTTAGTGTTTTGACTTGTTTGAGCCACCTTTTTGGTGTGACTTTGCTTGACCTTCCAATGGGTAAGAATTCCAATATTAAATTTCTTTTTAAATGAAAAAATTCCTATTGTCAAGTTCTATGTGTTTTAAACACTTAACCCACCCAATTAATGTTCCACAAATTGATAATTAAAAGTTAATAACTAATTTTCTTAATATTTTTAGCACCCCTTACCACATTAATGGTATATAGCATAGTGAGACATTAATATGGAATAAGAAATAAATTTATTAAATAGATACATGCTATGTTTCCATGTCACAATAATAAAAGGAATTCATTTAAATTAATGAATTAATAAAAATGATTCCTGATACATGACATTGTCAAACTAATTAATAGTAAGGATAGAACATAAGGAGGCATTACATGACATCATAATCAAATTGGAATGACCTGACTCGATATCGCCATGGATTCAAATCAGAGAATTAAATTTGTACTCGAGAACCCCATTCACATTAAAGGATACTACTTGCGTAGGTTGAAACCCACTAATATACCCATACTAGTCTATTCATTGATGCCTAATATTAAAACATATGAACCTATCAATATCATTATACAATGCCTAGGTTAAAATACTTGGATCCTACATTGACATGTATTATCCTTGGTTATAACCCATAGGTCCTTGTCTCTTATCCATTTTTAACTTCGACAATCACCTTGGATTCTATAGGAACCTCATTGTGGGATTTTGTGGACTATAGTCTTAGGATTACACACATACCCTTTACAAGCTACAGTTATTACATAGTTGGAAACCCTTGAGTTATATGTTCCATTTCTTATTACCTAATAAAATCAATGTTAAATATAATTGGTTATGGTTTCCTTTTTACATATTGGAACCTTTTCAATTTCTAATAATTTTCTTCTTTATAAGCTAGAAAAAATCAATTAACGAATTGTTTACATGTTCAAATACATGTCCAGGGATAAAGTAGTTACATGGGTATTTTGTAACATTTTACTGCATTACATTATATATGAATGTTTTCACACTATTAAATTTCCACTACAAGGTCTGGATAGTAAAGACACCATTGGTGGTGGACCATTTATATTTTTCTCAGACCATCTCTGGGGAACATTTGGAAATCATGGAAGATTACGTGGATGTAGATGATGATAACTGTAAGAATAAAACATCAAAAAATTGATTTCTTTCTATTTAATATAGATCATGATAGCAGAGGACTGGGTGGATCTTGGGATTTTTTAGATAGTATTTTTATTTCCATTATACATTTTTGGAACATGTTATCCCTGTTATCTTTTATTCGTGATTTCTAGTTTTATAGTACATGAAATATAATTATATATTATTGAATGTTATTCCAATTGGGTAAATTATTATTTCTATTATATCTATTCTATGATGTGACTTATATTTACATATACTACTTTAACCATTTTCATTTGATCACTCTAACCTATTGTTTAACAATTTGTTAATGAGGGTATAGTCTTCTTAGGGCACACCCAAGGCCCTCATTGTTAGTCAGTTTCCTCTGGAATTCGAGGAGATGCACATGGGACCGTGTCGCCCATCTGGGTTGGGGCTCCAGTTAGGTGGAATATGTGTCTGTGATTTCACAATGTGGTATCCAAGGTGTTTTCCTTTAATGCAGACAATATTTAATAATAAATTAGAGATTATGAATTCTTCATACTTAGTCATAAGGCATAATTGGTTGTTGTGAGTCCATGTTCTTGTTAAAAATCATGTTTTCAAAAATATAATTTTTTTATACATTATCCAACTACTGTTGATGTCATTTCACCAATGGGCGATGCACATGATGTTTGGTGTGGTAGATTATTTATCTGATTAATAATTTTCTTTCACCCTTGGCCCAATGATCTTAGGGTAAGTAGAATTGATACATTCATCCTTATTGGTTTCTATAGTTCGCAAGGAATGCATATTTCCATGCGATGTAAGTTAATTTCAATGATTTTAATAGCTTGATATTCTTGTGATTGTTGAGTGATGATGAGATAGTTTTCATGTACATGTGTTACTCCTCGTTATGATTGAGTGATTTCCTCACTCCATTCAAGAGGTGATTCTGACCTTGACGATTTGGATGAGTAATTTACCTATTAAATATATTATTCTTTATATAAAAGGGTGTCATATCTAGTGATAGGTGTATGGGAAGTCATTCATTAGAAATGGTTATCCAATATAAAGTGAACCATGAAATCTAAATTGAACTGGGTGCACATCCTTATCATGTTTTTTCATGTTTGTGAAGTGTAATGGGGTGAACCGAGATATTAAATGTAAAATGAAATCAATCTTATACATGAAAACATATCAATAACTAGCAATTTACGTGGGTAGTTGTGGTAGCATGCCTTAGGTAGCGATTTTCCTTATGTTCAATCTACTCTAGGTATTCTGCCATTTGTTTACTCTAGTTATGAGGAATGGTCATGGATATTTTAGTCTAGTGCACCAATGACATCCTCATATCATATGAAAGAATGGTGGTGACTACCATGATCTAGACATGGTGGGCCTTGAGCTAAGACTCATACCACCATGAGTGCCACTTGAGGCACCAGCTGTTGTACCACATTTGGGTACTGATGACTATATTTGTGATAGTTTCCTCTATCTAATTTAGTCCCTGTATGGTTCTCCAATCCTTTCACCTATGATGGATGATCTAACTTGTGAGATATATCATAAGCATCAGCCAATGTTCTTAGGGGATGGCAGTCTACAAGCTACTGAATCTTGGCTTGAATCCAACCGTTCTATCTTTGAGTATCTGGAAATGCATCAAGAATGGAGATTCAAGTTTAAAACATACATGCTTAAGGATTGAACCATGCATTTTTTCGGGTGTTATTACATGATCCAATCATATTGAATGCTTGTTAATGGTTGATTTCAATAATTCCTTCTATGATAATTTTTTTCCTCAGATACTAAGAGCTAATAGAAATAGTGATTTCAGGAATCTTGAGTAGGGATATTTATCAATTACGGAATATTCTTCATATTTCAAAAGGTTACATCACATTTCACTACTTTTATCCAGTTATGATGTTTTTTTGTGTGAGATTATTTAAAGAATGGGTTCAGTATGTCATCGATACGTTGTTTAATGCCTTTTTCAGCCTAGATTTTCTAAGAGAGTCAATAAGGCTCTTCGGACTATGTAAAACTTGATAGATGACAATAGTACAATGAATAAGGGATTAGTATCACTATTAAATTGTAGTTTCTCCTGTGGTAGAGAGCATTCCCCCAATTATTCTCATCGTGGTAGTGACAACTAGATTGTATATTTCAACTCCTATAATGTTTGGAATTTGTGTGGATGATGGAGACATTCAAAGCCTCAGTTTGATAGAGACCCACTAGATTGATGGGTATTCCACCATATAAAGAATATTTATAATTTCAATAGGTCTATTATACCAGCTTCGATTATAAAATTATTGGCACTAGCTCGAGCATCATGAAAGAGTTCCCTTATGCCATGTCTAGCAGAATGATGGAATAAAACTGGTAGGTCTATATAAAGAGGGGTTCATTGCCATTGTAGCTAGACCCTTGATCACCAGCAGCGCAGACAGGGATGTTATGATAATGGTAGTCCATCTGTTTCACAAGGTCATGGATCAAGTCAGTTGCATGCCCTATAGCCAATACCTGAGGATTAGGATGTGAGGCCATCTAATGTATGAGGTACTATTCTAGTAGCCTCTACAGTAGTATTTGATTTATTTTAAACTGGTTATTAGAACTCATTTATCTTTTTTTTCCTATTTTCAAAATTCTTTGACAAGAGATGCAGTATCACTAGGGTGTAATGACACTTGATATGTCATTAAGGGTATGAAAGGATGGAATAATCCAGTGTAGGGACTATCCATTGGAAGTAGAAATTTACCCTTTCTTATAGAACATAATTGTTCTCTAGATGAAAGAATTATTTTCCATTCTTGGGATGGATTGGTTAAATCACTATCATGATTTTTTACACTTATACAGATTTAGATATTCATTTACATTACAATAGGGAAGTGGTTATCTATATAATGGTGAGTGGTATGACCTATGATGATACTTTGGGACAAGATCATCATGGTCTAGGTGGAGTGAAAACCTAGATTGAAAATCACATCATGCAGGTTACGATTTTATGACAAGTTGGCTTCCCTCTACTATTGGATCATTTTAGTCCTGTATTTCCTAATGATTTTTCGAGATTACCGCTTTAGAGATAGGGAGTGTATGCAATCGATCATATTCTAGGAGTAGATGTAGTGTCCATTCCTTTATATTTAATTGAACCTATAGATATTCATGAGCTCAAGCTGTAATTAAGGTTTTTATAAGAAAAAGATTTTATACAGAACTATAATTCCGCATAGGGTTTGCCAATTATTTTTTCTAAGATGGAAAATGGAATCTTAAGTCTATGCATAGATTACAGAATGTTGAACTAGCTTATAATCATGAATGGATATCCAGATCCCCGAATAGATGATCCCATTGGCCACCTCTGAAGAGAAAAGGTCTTCTATATGATAGACCACTGTTTCACTCGGAATTCGGGGATGACCTCCTGGATGGGAGATTCAAACATTCTGATCAGTTTCATACGGGTTTGTTCGTAGAACTGGAAACATCCAATGATTCCACATACATTTGGACTTACTTTCCAAAGGTAGGTGCTCATTAGTTTGTGAACTGGTGAGGCTTAGGAGTTTTCATTGGTCGAGAGGATGGGATGTCGGACTCATCACACCTTTTTTAGGGGAATTATTGCCTATTATGGGACTCTCTTTATAGATTTATGTTATGTTTGTGAATCCTTATTACATTACCATGTACAAAATGAGCTTTCCTTCAGTTTTGAAAATATGTAGGAAATTTGGAGAAACTTTTATATGTATTTGAGGTTCTTCATCAATAGAGAATCATATGTATCTATTTAGAGATTCTTGGTCAATGGTATCCTTCAAAAAATTTATATAAAAGTCACTTGGTCATTATGATGACCAGGCTGGTTTTAAAGCCACTCAGTGGGGAACTTGAAGTTTTTTTCATTCAGAAGGACATGGATAATTTCAGAGTTGGGATCGAACCCATAGATGGGCTACCTACGTAACCTTTATTTTGGAAATGGAATTAGAATCCACGTAGTTCGAGTAAGGGAGTATGATGTTTATGATTGATGGCTCAAAGAAGGATGTCATATTTAATTTTACTCTCTACGCTCATGTGAGTCATGCTCGGTGTCAGAGACAAGAGGTATTGGTAATAAAATAGACAATTGGGGCATGAAAGATGTAATCCTATGAAATGGTTTGGGGATTATGTATGTATGAATGCCTAGATAAATGAAGGTTAGAATTTACTTTAGGGAGAAAATCCAGGAACATGGTCCATAAAGGTATATGTGCTTTATGGAGATTTGAATACTCTAACTTGGGACTTATTCCTAAAAAGGAAACCCAGACTAGGAGAGGATTGATGATTGGGTTTTACTCCTGAGAAGGAATCCCAAATCAATGGTAAATTAGGACTGGTTAAAGAGAAATTAAGGGACTTGGGGCTTACTCCGGAAAACGAAGCCCAAATTTATGACTGGGACTTATTCCTACCAGGGAGGCCCATGTTAAAGGATTATGACTGGGACTTACTCCTAAAAAAGAAGACCAGGTTTAAGGGATTAAGGTTTGGGGCTTACTCACGAGGAGGATGCCCAGATTTTGGATCTTTAAGAATTTGGTGCTTACTTCTAAGGAGAATGCCCAAGTTTGGAGGACTTAGGACTGGGGATTATTCCTGAAAAGGAGACCCAGTTTAAGGGATTATGACTATGACTTATTCCTGAAAAGGAGGCCCAGGTAATGGATTGAGGTTTGGGGCTTACTTTTTGAGGAGAATGCCCAAATTAAAGGACATATAACTGGGGATTATTCCTGAAAAGGAGACCCAGGTTAAGGATTATCTCATCTTAAAGGATGAGGTTGAATGAATGAACTCTCAATCTTTAGTGTATAAATCACTATGTTTTGAGAGATATTCCATAGAATTCCTTTTAGATAAGGAAGTCAAATCAAGAAATCATGCCATATATTGCTTTGAAGAGTGTCTTGAAGACTGAATCTTGAATAGGAAAGGTTTAATGGATTAAGAGGCGTAACAATGGGCAAGATGGGCACCCAAAAAGGAAGGGGCGTGCAAGTCTGGGAAGGCGCGCAAGTACTTCATTGGCACACAAGTATTGGTCGTGCAGGTATACCTGCGCGACATGTGTGGGGTACTTGCGCGATGCTCAACCGACATTGAAATACTTGAGTGACACTTTATTTAAGCCTTTAGAATCTTCTTGAGGTTCTTCCATAAAATTGATGTGCAAGTTCTATCGAAGGAGTAAGGCGGCGCGCAAGTGTGGCCACTTCCCTTAAGGGCTGGCCACTCAGGCACGGAAGTGTTGATGAGTTTCAACACTTAGGCCTTCCTCCCTCTCTTTATATCTTCTGTTCAAGGTACGAAATTACCTTAGAAGTTTTCTGGAAGCTTTGAGAAGAGACTTGGGCATCGAGAGCTTTAATTCAAGTTTCTGGAAAAAAGAACCCCTCGAATGGGGGGCCCACATGGTCTATTTATAGGAATGAGAAGACCCCAGGAGGTTACCGAGTGGTTATCAATTAGGTCACGCAAGTTACTTGCACGCCAAAGTGTGTCACGCAAGTCCACTTGCGCGACCATGAGGAAACTTGCACGGAATGTGGGCAAATTTATCATTGTTAATCCCTTTGTCGATTTTTGATGTTTTCTTCAATGGTCGAACCATTTTAATCTAAGATCTTCCCTTTTTGCAATCTTTAGATTCTGTGACGAAAGGAGCGTCAACAAAAGTCCCCCCTCAGAGTTGGATCTGGAGAGAAAATAGAGGATTTGACTCTGAGGAAATTGAATACATCCAAAGGAAAACGTGGTACGCAAGTGTTCATTTCACAGAAGACAGCGCGAATGTGTACGTCGCGCAGGCCTTGAGCGCACTAGGTACGGCGCTCAGATAGGCCTCTAGGCCTATAAATACCAGGCCTCACCTCCGTACAAAGCATCTGGATTTCCGGACATCAAACCTCTCGAGCTCTCATCACGCAGGTCATCTTAGCCGCGCATGTTGCTCTGTTTTCCGGTGTTTGTTTGATGGTGAACTGCCATCAAGGTATTTTGAATTTCACGGTATCACTTCCGCGCAAAAAAATTGCACGGCACCTCCATACTTGCGCGCCAAGTTTCTGACTTGCGTGCCATAATGCCTTTTCCATCTTCATCAAATTTCTTCACAAATTTTATGAAAAATAAACCAATTTAAGAGTTAGTTTATTTATCCTTTGTGTAGATTCAGTGGTTCCCAAGGGAATTGGAACTGCTAATGAACTGGCTAGCAAGCGGATCGATGACATGATTAACATCATTGGCCATGATTACTATGATATCTATGACAGCACTCTCCCAGATTTGGCTAAGTACTTGAAGAAATATCATCCTAATTTTCCATAGAGCATCTATCTGCCTCTTGGTGGTCATGGTCATCTGCAAGGAGTCAATATTCCAAATGAAAAGAATTATACATCTGAGATGCAGCTGCACTGCTACTCCTCTATTTCATTTATGTTGTGCATTAAGAGAAACAAAAATGTTGTGAACATTCAAGTTCTCCTTCCATGTCATTTCCTTGCAGATATGAAAATGGAAAACCCATGGGCTGAAATGTTTTCCGCTGCCGGTTGGTGGATAGAAGACAAATATGACATTAGAGCAATATCTGAAAAGTTTACTCTCTCCAAATGGATGTTTACTTCCAATGCTACATTCACAAATCCATCTATCCATCTTCCATGTCTCTTGGACAGAAACAGAGTCACTGTTTGATCAGCAGAAAATTTTCTCAAACAACACTCAAGAACATTCATTTTCAATTGTTTCAAGAAGAGCTGGTGTCACTGCATCTCTTATTGTATCTAGTTGAATGAATGAATTCTAGGTGGTTGCTGATGAAGCTCGGGTTGCCGTAAATCAAATGAAGAGTTATGTTGAAAGCCAATTGTAATTCTTGAAAAAGAGAAGAGACTCCAGTCTGTGGATGTCCTTCTATCTCCTGTGTATCAATGAAAAACTCTTTCATCTTCAATCATTTGTACCTGCATTCTTTCACTACCTGCTTCAAATTTACTTAAGCCAATGGGCCTAGTAAGCATAATTTGATTTTTACTAGGATTATTACAAATAACCCTATAAACTTTGATCCTTTTTAATTGCTCAATATTTCCTAAATCATACAAAAATGTATATTTAGTGAGCTGAAACTTGACTTTTATTCAGAGTTACTTTGTCTTTTGTGGGCAGTTTAAAGTCATGCATGTCGGACATAAAGGGGATAATGTTTAAGTTCGAAATAGATTTGACCAAAATGGATAAAAATTAATTAAATTCCTTGACAATTTATCTTAAAACATATTACCATACTCATGTATGAGGGAGAAAAATATGTAAACTATGGCTTTAAGAATATTTGAATCTGATGAATGATATGAAAAATAGCTAAAAGGCATCAGAAGAAGTAGTTTCCAAGAATGAGTTACTACTATTTAACAAAACCCATTAGGGGGTTGAATTATGCAGGGCCACCTAAGGGCATTGGCTGCATGGTCAAATAAATAGCATCTTTTGGCTGACAAGTCTGTTATGTGGACTGTTTATATAAGGCCGCCTATGGGCACGTGCTGCATAGTCAGGAAAAATAACACTCGGAAATTTACTTTCCTAGTGCTAAAAGCCCGTGAATGTTAATGGAGATTATAATTTTCTAAAGTATAGAGTTTTTTGTATAGAATGAGGTACTTGAATATGGAGAAGATATTTCCAAACAAGATTATCGAAGAATTGAATAGATATCACTCCTACAAAGGTCTGACCCAAACATAGGGAAGAAGAATATGGAGAGTATAAACCATAGACTTGAATACATTCAGATCATGAAAAATGACATGGGGAAAATATGTTAAGGATGGATATTTTTTTTTGCAGATCCCTACATACCGTCATTTAAGACAAATAAGGACAAAATAGGCATTCTTCCAAAGAATGAAGTTAACATCATTTAACAAACCCGTTAGGGGGTTGAATTATTCAGGTCCACCTAAGGGCATTGGATTTATATTAAAATAAATAGTATCCTTTGGCTGACAAGTCTGTTATGTGGACTGTTTATGCAAGGCCACCTATGGGCACATACTGCATAGTTAGGCAAAAGAATTATCAGACGATTGACATTTTTGTGACTAAAATTCATGAAAAGGGTTATAAAGATCTAAAAATATTTAAGGATAGGATTATAACACATAAATATGGGTATTGTCCAATGTAAATAGAGATACATAGGTCAATGATAACCATAATCATGTTGTAGTTGGGTCCTGAATTGAAATTTTGGACTTCACTACGTATCTCATAAGAATGAGAATCAATCCATACGTAGTTCTTGAAATGCAGTTTAACGTCATGAAGGACGAAAGTATGAGAGATCTTAGTTTAGGGTCATAGAGTTCGGACCATAATAATGAATAAACAGTGTGTGTTTTCATGAGGACTTTTCAGTCAGGGGATTGAAAGTGAAATTTGGGGTTAGGCCCAAAAGACTTGGGGCTAGATTCAAGGGATACTTGAATGTTCCTACATATCCCATAAAGATGGGAATCAAGCCCACGTAGTTCTAGATATACCCATTGTACAAATTTGGTTCGTACATGTGATGGGTGAAAGGGGACTTTAGTACAATGACGATTTAACCCGAGATAAAAAGTTTAGGCATTACCATGTATGCACGTGGTCTTTTTGAAATGAAACATGATTGAAAAATCACATAAATAATGGTTCCCTCTCAAATGAGGAAATTAAAGAGTATTCTAGTTTAATGTCATACCGTACAAAAGTGTTTTATAGTTTAACATCGTATAACAAGAAAGAATGTGAACCAATGTAAAGATATTGATTCTAGGGGCGGTTTCCCGAATCAACAGCATATGAGATAGAGGTGAACCGATGTGAAGAGATTTGTGTTTGTCTTGAACCTTAGGAGGTTGCCTACATACCCAACCTAGAAGGAAAGGATTAAAGTTCGTGTAGTTCAATTTTAGAATTAATTAATGATCATGTTGTTCTTGGGGACAATGACCTAAAAAATGTTGTTGGGACTTACACATGGTTAGCGGACCAAAGAGACTGTTATGGTTGAGGTTTTCTCTAAGATCACGTGAGTCATACTCGTTTTGAGAAGAAAGGGGTAGCAACAAACTTAACGATGCACAGTTTAATGTCATGTAGCAGGGACAATATGAAGAGACTATGCAGTTTAAAGTCTTGCAGTTAGGACTATTGGTGCTGCATAGTTTAGTGTCATGTAGCAGGGACAAAGTACAGCTTAATGTCATGTAGGACATATCACAAACTTTCTGTAGAGTTTAGCGTCATGTAGTTAGGACGATGGGGACAATAGAGTTTAACGTCATGTTGGACGAAAGGGGGGGGGCTATGCAGTTTAATGTCATGCAGTGAGGACAAAAGAGTGCACCATTTTAACGTCATGTTGGACACATTGGCGATTTTTTCCACAGTTTAACGTCATGTTAGACGAAAAAGGTACGATACAGTTTAGCATCATGTTGGAAGAAAGTGCGAATAGTTTAAATTCATATGCATAGACCATGGATGGTGCAGTTTAAGGTCATACAGGACCTTTGATTCTTATTTAGTTTAACGTCTTTCCAGATGTAAGGGACTTTTATACAGTTTAGCGTCATGTAATTAGGACGTCCCAATTTAACATCTTTTTAGACGTAAGGGACTTGCAAACAGTTTAGGGTCATATGCATGGACCATTGAAGATGCAGTTTAAGGTCATACTGGACCATTTAGGGAACTTCTTTCACAGTTTAACATCGTGTGGGACGAAGTTGAAGTTTAATATCATACTGGACCATTTCTGCATATTTTAATGTTGTACATCAAGGACGAACCGGTGCCGCATAGTTTAGTGTCATGTTGTGGGGACATCTTGTGAATAGATTAAGGTCATACTGGACCAAGGAGGAGTTTAAGGTCATACTGGACCATTGCTGTATAGTTTAACATCATATAGAAAGGACGAACTGGTGATGCACAGTTTAGTGTCATGTTTTTGGGACTTTTATGGGAATACTTTGTAATTTATACAAAATTATTCTTCAAAAATCTGGCATTAGTTGGAGTAGTAATGAGTTCTCCATCCATCGAGATTAATGGATATGCTCCACTGGAGTAGACCCTATGTATTAAATAAGGTCCTTCCCATTTTGGATCAAGCTTGGGAGTTTTCCTTCCTAGTATCATTGGAGTTCTGAGAACTAATACCAATTCTCCCTGAATGAATGAATGAAGGTGAACTTTTTTGTTAAAAGCTCGTGCTATTTGATTATGATAGATTTCCAAATGGTGCAATGTGCACAATCATTTCTCATCTAAACATTCCAATTCATTCAATCGCTTTTGGGTTTTCTCATCTATAGATAACTGATCACAAATGGCTACTCTGAGTGAGGGCAATTGAACTTCAATTGGAAAGACTGCTTCCGTTCCATATACCAACGAATATGGAGTTGACCGCGTTGCATTGTGGGTGGTAGTCCGATAAGCCCATAATGCATGAAAGAGTTTATCAGGACATGACCTCTTATCTTTATCAACCATCTTTTGAAGTATATTTGAATGATTTTTTTAAAGGCTTCTATTTGACCATTGGTCGCCGCATGATACCGAGATGAATGGTTGGATTGAATGTTGTATTATTGATACAATTTCATCACCTCATAAGAACAGAAGTTGGTGCTGTTTTCCATCAATATTGTATGAGGGACACCAAATCTTGTAATGATGATAGACTTGATGAAGCTAACAATGCATTTAAAACTTACTTCTTTAAGAGGTACTGCCTCTTCCCATTTGGAAAAGAAATCAGTAGCAGTAACAATGTACATAAACTGTTTGGCCGTAGCTGAAGGGTAATGTCCCACAACATCCATTCCCAATGTGGAAAATAGCCATGAGTATTTAGCTGTATGAAGCAACTCTGGAGGTTGATGAATGAAGTTGGTGTGTACTTGGCATGAATGACACTTCTTTGTGAAATTAACACAATCTTGTATCATTGAAGGCCAAAAGTATCCAAGCCTTTGAATTTGATTAGACAATCTATGTCCAGACTGGTGGGCACCACAGACTCCTGCATGCACTTCTTTCATGACAGCCATTGTCTCTTCACCATCAATGCATCTGAAGAGAACTCCATCAAAACCACGTTTGTAGATAATTTTCTCTAGGTGGTTTGGGCTATCATAAAGAATAAAATTGACCACACGTCGCCAGATTTGTTCTTTCTCAGCTCTATCAGGTGGAAGTGTTCCATTTTGAAGGTATTCCCTGATAGGTGACATCCATCCTGTAGTATGACCATACGATTCAGGAATGGGACTAATTTCATTAATTTCCTCTATTCTAGCTTGAACATAAGGTGAAATTGCACAACAGTGGGCAATACTGATGGTTGTCTCGTCCCGATTTGGATATGCTAGAGCTATAGTTATATTATCCAGCACATCAGCTTGAGCATTTTATGATCTTGGGACAGAAGAAAATGTCGGTTCTGAAGGGAATTCCACCATTAACTCTCTGACGTAATAATACAAAGGGATTAATTATTCTTTTCTAATGGCATAATCCCCATTGACTTGTTTGATTACCCGGTCTGAATCACCTTTCACCTTTAAGTGATTCACTTGTGCTTGAAGCGCTAACTCCAAGCCTGTGATAAGATCTTGGTATTCGGCTTCATTATTGGTACCACCTTCCCACAATAAAAAGTAATAAGGTAACACTGCCTTATCTGGAGAAATGAGCACAATTCCAAAACCAACTTTTTTGAATTTAGGATTTTCTATTTTCTCCCCTGTAGGACTTCTGGAAGAACCATCAAAATACATTTCCCATGTTTGAGGACTCCCTTTAATAGAGAAAACTTCCTCATCAGGGAGTTCAATATATGAAGATGTGTCTTCCACTGAAGGATGTTCAGCCAGGAAATCAGCCAGAGCATGGACCTTTATCACCTTTTACGACACATACTGAATGTTGAACTGCTGCAAAATAACTGCCCACCTTGTTAGATGTCCTGTAAGCATTGGACGACTAAGGATGAATTTGAGCGGATTATTGCGAGATACTAATTGGAACTCGTGATGTTGCAGGTAGTGTCTCAGATTCTGAACTACAATGATTAATTCTAGGCAGCACTTCTAAATTCTTGAATACTGGGTTTTTGCATCAATAATAGTTCTACTGAGATAGTAGAGGCTATTTTCATTCCCAGCATTATTCTTTTGAGCAAAAAAGGAACCCAATGATCACTCTAAATCTGTCACATAGAGGATAAGTGGTCTTTCTTCAACAGGTGTCATGAGTACCGGTGGACTCAAGAGGTATTTCTTGTGAACATCAAATTTTTGTTGACATTCTTCAGTCCACTGGTATGTGACTCCGTTTTTCAATAATCTGGTAAAGGGTAAACTTTTGCCTGCCAAATTGGCGATGAAATGCCGAATATAGACTATGTGTCCTTGAATTCCTCTTAATTCATTCAAATTCTGAGGAGGTGACATACCAAGGATTGACTTGGTCTTCTCAGGATAAACTTCAATACCACGATGGCGTACAACAAAGCCAAGGAATTTTCCTAAGGTTACCCCAAAAGCACATTATAAGGGGTTCATCTTCAAATTATGTTGTCAAAGATTGTGGAATATGACTTCCAAGTCATCCAAGTGATTAGAACGTTGTTTGGATTTAACCACAAAATCATCTACACAGCATTCAACAATCTTCCCTATGAATGGTTTGAAGATACGATGCATGGCACGTTGATATGTTGCACATGCATTCTTTAAACCAAAGGGCATCACCCGATAACAAAACACACATTGAGGGGCTCGGAAGGCTATGGATTCCTCATCTTCTTGGGCCATTCGGAACTGATTATATCCGGAATATCCATCCATGAAGGAAAGTACTTTATAACAAGCCGTTTCATCAATTAAGAGTTCTGTAGTCGGAACTAGGAAATCATCTTTCGGATAGTACCGATTAAGATCTCTGAAATCGATGCAAACCCTAATTTTTCCGTTCTTTTTTTTACAGGGAAAATATTAGCCAACCACTTGGGATAATGAACTTCTATGATGAATTTAGAATTGATCAGCTTATCCACATCGACTTTAATTTTGGAAGCATACGTTGGGTGTGTTCTTCTCGCGGCTTGCTTAAATCCTCGATGTTCTTTTGGTAAACCCAAATGATGAGTAGAAACATCAGGTTCCAGCCTAGGCATTTCTGTATAGTTCCAAGCAAAAATATCTTTATTTTTCTTCAGAAAAGAAATATACATCTCTTTCTCTTCAAGTTTCATGGCCGCACTAATTAAAGTGGGGCGTGGATCATTCCTTGTACCTAGATTTATTTCTCTGTGTTCATCCACAGTGGTAGAGATACCCTCTTCAAATGCTGGAGGATAATCTCTAAGATCATCTTCTTCCTCTTTATCATGTGCTATTTCTTCCATTTCTACTTTCATATTAGATGACAAAATGAAATTTTCATGATCAGAAGAGTTGTCAAAATTTGCATATTTTGAAGAAGAATCTTCCATTTCCGACCCTATTGATGATAAAGGGTCTTCTTTGGGAAATAAAGAGGAGATGATGGATTGAGAATTGACATCATTATTCACCTCCGATGTTGCTAAAACTTCTTCTAGCCTGATTGGGAACGTATAGACATGTTGGATTTCAGCAGATGAAATGAAAACGTCACCACTTGTGCTTTCATCACTGTTTGGAGGGTTACCAATTTTTCCCACGTTGTCTGGCTCAATTGCCATAATTGACATTATGGATCTAACCATAAGAGTATTTTGATTTGGGCCTATTTTGTCAATTTGACTGATAGGTAACATAATCTATACTCACATGTGTAAATGGATTTATTGGAATCTTCTCCAAACCATATGGAGCATTAACTTTGGTAATTTCTTTCATTGTAGATTTCTCTCTTCCCTTCAGGTGATAAAATTCCACCTCAATGTATTAAGACTCGCATTTCTTGAATGGGGCCTTATCACCATACAATGTTCTAAATTGACCATTGAAACAGTATTTGAGACACTGATGTTATGATGAAGGGATAGCCGCATGCTGATGTAGCCAGGGTCTTCCAAGCAAGACGTTGAAAGCTGATTCTTGATCAACAATCATGAAATCCGAATTGGATACAAGATCTCAAAACTGAGTTCTGAGTGTAACTTCACCCAGTGGTTCTTTCTCATTTTTATCATATCCTTGTAACATCCTGGTAGAAGGAGATAAATCAGATTCCGTGAGGCCCAATTGACGAAGTGTACGAATGAGCATGAGGTTGATTCCTGAACCATTGTCAATGAAAGATCTTCGGATATCTACAACAATGATTTTTCCAGATAAGTACATAGGTTTTATGTGTCCACGAACAATATCATCATCATATTTATCAGTAAAATATATCACTGCATGGAATTCTTTAGGATTATTCTTTATGTGATAGACTTCAGCTGCAGCAATTTCAGCATCAAACTCATGAGGACTTGACAAAGCTTGGATGAGTGCTTCCTGAAGATCTTTTGACAGATTCAAAGAATACAAAATTGATAACTTTTCTGATACATGGGCCATGTGTTTCATTATAACATAATTTTGATCTAGAGGTCTACGTTTCCCAACAAGAATATGCAGTTTAGCAGGTACCTTGGAAGCAGATGCTTTGGAAGCTGATGCATCTTGTATTGGGATAGAAGTTGGAAACATCTTTGGTTTTGGAAGATTGGACTGATTAGATCCATTTACGTGCTAAGATAAAGAAGATTGAACCATCAATTGGTCTTCCAAAATAACTATGTCAAGACTGAGTTGGATATTGGGAGAATAACTTGCTTGTGCTTTTTGAGCTCGCAGAAGGTCTCTACAACGAGTTTCTGCTGCATACACAGTGCTAGATGGGGAAGAATCGGAGATGTGGCATTGGAAAGATCCACGTCATCCCCTGTATCCTGAATCTCTAGAACTTCCTCGGATTCCATCATTTGATACAGGGAATTCATGCTCATCAAAATTGAAATTACGACTGGAATATGGATCTGTTAATTGAATCATATTAACAGAACCGAAGATTAACTCTTTGTCTGATAAAGACTCTGTCGGATTAGCCTATTTAGGCTGTGCCGTTTGATGGGCCGGTGCCCGTGGATTTGAAGTAGATGGCATAAAGTCTTCCAGAGTCAAAGTCAATTTAGGCTTTGACACATACTCATCTTCTTCTGATTCTTTTTTCTTCTTTGAATCAAACCGTTACTTTGAGGACTTTCCCTCCGACGAAGAAGGTTTTACCACAATATTCATGGCAGAAGACACAATTGGTTTCATTAATTGTGTTCGTAAAATGGCATGAGTCCGATTGATTGTCTTTCTGACCATCCAATCATCATACTTCTGTGCATTTCTGCTTTTGACTTCTTTCCATTCACCTTCCTCCTCTTGAACTATAGCAGTAACACATGCTACATGAGTCGAAGAACCTTTCAACTTGACTTGTCCTAAGTCAACCATCTTTTGCAGGAGGTCTTTGAAGACAAAACACTCCTGGATGGGATGCCCCAACATTTGATGAATGGGACAATAATTGGGACGATCTTCATCTCCTTCCTTGTTTGGCCTCTTGGGCACTGGTAATTGAACCAAATTATTTTCCGCAGTTGAAATGAAGTAACCAGGAACATGCTCATTTCGGATAGAGTATGTTTTACTCTTCAAATCCTCAAATTGTTTTTGTCGTTGATATATTTGATCAAATGTATGAAACGACCTTTGTTGTTGACGTTCAGGAGGTGGAGCCCTTCGAGAAGATGAAGGATTTGAAGTAGAGATAGGTACGGGCGCTTTTTTAAGCATAATTGTAGCAGTTTCCACTTTACCCATTCTCCTTCCTGGAGCTGATGGAATTACACGAGATTTAGCCTTATCCTATATAAGGGAATCTTCAATCTGCTGAGAGATTGAAGTAAGGTCTCGAAACCCTCCTATGTATTTCCCAGGGATCAAAAGCTGGTCCTTGCAAGGTTCGCACGAAGCATCTGAGTTTCACTGCTTCTTGCTGCTCTGGAGTTCCCATCATATGATCACAACAAGACACGTAATGTATAAAATTTTGTTCAGGGTCTCATGATCAATTGAAAGTAGGGAAAACAGGGTTTCCAATACTGGATGGAGGAGAAATTGAATCTACCTAGTCTGGGTAAAATTTCTTTTTCTGGTTGAACTTTCACCCATTTCCCTTCCATAGATTCTAACTGAGCTTTTAATGACTCAATAGTAGTTATTAAATTTTGAGAGACATCTGGTTGAATTTGGTCTTGGGTAGGTACATGACTGGAGCTTGGAAATATGTGGTGGTTGGTGCTGCAACTGATGGTAGCATTGCAAAACGTTGTTTCACTTGATCTGTAGGATTATACCTCTGGGGGTGTACTGATAAATGAGGATATTACTAATCTATCTTAGTAGCTGCAACAAATTCCTTAGGCTTTCGGACTCCAGAATTCTTAAGAAGAAGACTACTCTGAAGTAGTTTTGCATTCAACCTTCTTAATTCTTTTATTTCTTCCTCCTGTTGTGTAGTCCTTTGCTCTAATGAGAGTGATTGACATTCTCCAGAGGAAGGATATGTAACCTGATTCTTTCCCCTCCCTTTGTTGGAAATTTTTTGGAGAGAGGGAAGTAGATTACCTAGGTTCTGAGTAATCCTTTGACATCGTGTACGCACACCTTCTTCATTTGTATCGGTGCGTACATTTTCTTGAGCAGGACGCTCTTCATCTGAGTCCCCTGAGTGAGCCTTCTCTGGTGGATTAGCAACAACGACATTGATGACATTGATCAATGCATAATGCATCACATCCCTTCTATCAACATTTCTGTGATATTGTCTTCATTCATGTCTTTGATGAGACATTTCCTTTTGTTGATTCAATCCTTTAGGAACTTCTGGATGCGCTATAACTTGGAGAGAATCTCCTGATAATATGGCTCTTCGTTCCTCTTCGGGCTTCTTCCCCATTCGATAAAAGACCGACATTCTCTGAGAAGGGGATTGATGATTTGAAAGTGTCCCCAGTCTCGTGAACTGGGGATGTTCCTACTGTTTCTACTCAACTCCTCAAATCCCATTTGTTGATTCTGAGGGTTGGTTTAAAGGAGACCCCAGTCTAACAAGCTGGGGTGGCACTTGACTCGTTATGTCTGAGATTTTCTTAAAATCTCTCTTGATCTTGCGAACCTTAGTTCGGAAATTAGTTGGATGCATTAACCTGTATCCACTTTTATCACCTGGTTCAACAGACCGTTGGATTATTTCTGAAACATCTGTCAATTGATGATGCGTTCGCTCCATACGAGAGGCTTGTGCAATATTCTCTCCTACTTTATGTAAGAGCAACTCAACAAATTGTTCTCTATATTCTTGATTGTGAGAGGAACTAATTGAAGCATGTTATTAAGAAAAATTTTGATTACAAACAAAGCCCATTGACTGTGGCCAGCCATGGGAAATAACATTGCATGAGACCATTTTCGGCGGGCTTTGTAGACTAGAAAGCACTGTGAAATGTAGTGCTCCGTGAACACCCCATCCTCCGATATGAACAACAGATGGGACATTGGCAATTAACTGACACAATTTTCTTAGTGCGCCAAGGCATGAATGTTGAAGGGTTCTCTGCTGCTTTTCAGCCTTTGGATACAGAGAGACTGATAGAGATGCCAAATCAATCAGACGTTGTAGCCCTTATATTATCTTAAGATGATTTTCATATTAATTATAAGATAATACCATCTTCTTTAATTGACAAAGAGTTTTTCAAATGTTGAGACAAATATGATGGATTCCATCATACGTCAATATCTTTGGAATGTCATACTGGGAGTCAGCCAAAGTCCAAAACATGACTGGTACCTCACTTTTTGCCAGTTTTTTCCTCATGTTCAGCATTTCCTCTTCATCATTAAATGAATATTCTACTACCTGTTTTGACCAGAGTTGGTGTTTCCTTCTTGCTTCATCGGATTCAAGAATATTAGTAGTGAGATCATTGATCAATATAGAAGATGCATGACTTAGGGGTGGTTCGGAGAATGACCTACACCCTGGGGTATCTTCTGATTGAGAAAGTATTTCAATTGCTAGTGATAAAGCATCAGACATGACTGGTTTCGCATTTTCATGTGCCTCAAGAAAAGAGGGCTTTCTCGGCACTACATTGTCCACTGAAGTATTTTCCAGGCAATGTGAATCACTAATGCGGAGAGGACCTTCGCAGCAAAATTCATCATCATGGGGAGGACCACCATAATGGGTTACAGCAAAATATGAGATCTCTTGCTCCTTGGTCTTCTGACCACACAGAGGGTTCTTGGGCTCTCATATGAAGATGAAACTTCAAGATTTACTGAATTTTCACAATGTAAGACTTCATGAGGATGTGTCTGTTGAAGACCATCAGAATTAATGTTCCCATTATTGGGAAATGAGAGAGTATAATCTTGAATTCCAACAGATAAATGTCTGAGGGCTTCAAGAACTCTAGCATCGAGAAAGGCCTTGTTATAGATTGTCCTTTGATCTCATGACTGTGATGGGAGGATCTTTTTCCTAGATGCCTTCTTACTCGCTTTGGAAACCACTTGTTGATGAAAGTGGTTGCTCTGAGCAGGTGTATGTGCCTGATCCGGAAGGATGGTCAGGTTAGGCTGATGACCTCCACTCAAATCAGGTATATGTGCCTGACTTGGTTGTCCGTATGATTTGGGGGAGTATGCCACATGACCCTCTTGGACTGGAACAGATGTGTGTGTCTGTTCTGGAGTGAATCATTGATGTGTCACTCCACTGCTTGGGATAGATTTATGTGTATTTCCCTAAGATGATGCTGAAGTTGTTATGATATCCTGGAAAGCATCCAAAATATGAGCAGGAATTTGCTTCTACTCTTTCACCATTGACAAAATATGAATGGTGACTTCAGCTGCCGGAATGGGGATATACTTCCATTCCGGGATTAGAGTAGGTATATGTACCTGCTCCTATCCTCCGTTTCCTGTCAGTGAATCCTGACAGTACTCAAGTGTGGGGGCAGAGAGTTGAGTCTCCCTCCTGTTTGTCGTCGGGGCTTTCCGACTGACTTCTCCGTTCGCTACCAAGAGAGACTGTTGGTAGGCTTGATTAGTACAAACAGGTGTATGTGCCTGCTGATTATGCTTCACCGAACGTATTTGACAAGATCCATCATTTGTAGTCAGAAGATCCTTCTGAATAACTGATTATGTATAAATAGGTGTATGTTCTTGCATATAGTACTCCGCTGGAATTGCCTGGCGGGATTGGCGTGATGCTTCCAGACGAGTTTGCTGGACAGCAGAATTAAAATGGGTAGGTGTGTGTGCCTGCTCGTTGTTCGCCACCAAGTTAGGTTGGTGGACTTCTCCGGAGATGTAAGGGATGAAAACCTGCCTATTGTTAACCGGATTCTGCCTCTGGCGGTTCGTCTTGCCAGCTCGGGTTCGAGGAACCTGAGCCAAATTCCTGGAGTCGGTACACTCATCATGTCGAGGGCGCACTGCCGCACGAGTCTGGCAGCGATTGTTGATGGGAGCCCTCGGGTAGGACTCCTGTCTTTTTGAATTAAGGCCCTGAGGGACCTGCTCATTCACTTCCTCAGAGTAAGGGAGCGAATGGAAATTGCGTTCTGGGGATAACGACCTGAAATGATTGGAGACAGTAGTCAGCACCGCCTGCCTCTTGATCAGTGGCCGTCGTTGTCCGGACGACCTGTGTGAGTTGTTCACTTAGAGGGCCTGTCGGGCAGCCTCCAAAGTTGGGATGGTACTGTGATGATGGTACTCCTTAACCAACGCATTTGATACCCAGTGTTGAAGATGATGAGTAGGTGATGTCATCCTCAGAGCGGATGATAATCCAGTAGGAATATCAGCAGTGGTATTTGCAGCAAAAGTATTCACATGTGTGAATTTGATAGCAGCCATTATGGAAATACAGAAGATCTTGGAAAAGAATGCATGTTTGATATAATAGACGTAATCAAGATAAATTCAACCACTTCATCCTTTGGATGAGCACACATGTCAATGATTGTTTTTGTTATCCCTCTTACTGAGTTTAAAATAGGGGCTTAACAAATAGGTAAAACAATATTTTAACTTGGTTTAGGATTCACGTCGGGTTCACCATTTTTTGTTTCCATCGGAATTCGGGGATGACCTCCTGGATGGGAGATTCAAACATTCTAATTGGTTTCTAACGGGTATGTTTGTAGAACTGGAAACATCCAATGATTCCACATCCATTTTGACCTACTTTCCAAAGTTAGGTGCTCATTAGTTTGTGAACTGATGAGGCTTATGAATTTTCATTGGTCGAGATGATGGGAGGTCGGACTCATCACACCTTTTTGAGGGGAATTATTGTCTATTTTGGGACTCTCTTTATAGATTTAAGTTATTTTTGTGAATCCTTATTACATTACCAAGTATAAAATGAGAATTCCTTCAGTTTTTACAATATGTAAGAAATTTATAAAATCTTTTATATGTATTCGAGGTTCTTCATCAATAGAGAATCATCTGTATCTATTTAGAGATTCTTGGTCAATGGTATCCTTCAAAACATTTATATAAAAGTCTCTTGGTCATTATGATGACCAGGCTGGTTTTAAAGCCACTCAGTAGGGCACTTAAAGTTTATTGTCATTCAGAAGGACATGGATTATTTCATTGTTGGGATCGAACCCATAGATGGGCTACCTACGTATCCTTTATTTTGGAAAAGGAATCAGAATCCACGTAGTTCGAGTAAAGGAGTATGATGTTTATGATTGATGGCTCAAAGAAGGATGTCATAATTACTTTTACTCTCTAAGCTCACGTGAGTCATGCTCAGTGTGAGAAACAAGAGTTATTTGTAATAAAATAGACAATTGGGCCATGAAAGATGTAATCATAAGAAATGGTTTGGGGCTTATGTATGTATGACTTCCTAGATAAATGAAGGTTAGGATTCACTTTAAGGAGAAAATCCAGGAACAGGGTCCATAAAGGTATATGTGCTTCTTGGAGATTTGAAAACTCTAACTTGGGACATATTCCTTAAAAGGTAACACAGATTAGGAGAGGATTGATGATTGGGTTTTACTCCTGAGAAGGAATCCCAAATCAATGGTAAATTAGGACTGGTTAAAGAGAAATTAAGGGACTTGGGGCTTACTCCAGAAAAGGAAGCCGAAATTTATGACTATGACTTATTCCTAACAAGGAGGCCTAGGTTAAAGGATTATGACTGGGACTTACTCCTAAAAAACAAGTCCAGGTTTAAGGGATTAAGGTTTGGGGCTTACTCCTGAGGAGGATGCTCAGATTTGGGAACTTTAAGAATTTGGGGCTTACTCCTGAGGAGGATTCCCAAGTTTGGAGGACATAGGACTGGGGATTATTCCTGAAAAAGAGACCCAGTTTAAGGGATTATGACTAGGAATTATTCCTGAAAAGGAGGCCCAGGTTATGGATTGAGGTTTGGGGATTACTTCTGAAGAGAATGCCCAAATTAAAGGACTTGTAATAGGGGATTATTCCTGAAAAGGAGACCCAGGTTAAGGATTCTCTCATCATAATGGATGAGGTTGAATGAATGAACTCTCAATCTTTAGTGTATAAATCACAATGTTTTGAGAGATATTACACAGAATTCCTTTCAGATAAGGAAGTCAAATCAAGAAATCATGCCATAAATGGATTTGAAGAGTGCCTTGAAGACTGAATCTTGAATAGGAAAGGTGTAATGGCTTAAGAGGGTTAAAAATGTGCAAGATGGGCACCCAAAAAGGAAGGGGCGCATATTTCTTGGAAGGCGCATAAGTACTACGTGGGCGCGCAAGTATTGGTCACGTAGGTATACCTGCGCGACATGTGTGGGGTACTTTTGCGATGTTCAACCGGCATTGATGTACTTGAGCGACTCTATATTAAAGACTTTAGAATCTTCATGAGGTTCTTCCAGAAATGGGATGCGCATGTTCTATCAAAGGAGTAAGGCGGCGCGCAAGTGTGGACACATCCTTTAAGGGCTGGCCACTCAGGCGCACAAGTGTTGATGGGTTTCAACACTTAGGCCTTCCTCCCTATCTCTAGATCTTCCGTTCTAGGAAAGAAATTACCTTATAAGTGTTCCGGAGGCTTTAAAAAGAGACTTGGGCGTCGGGAGCTTCAATCCGAGTTTCTAGAAAAAAGAACCTCTTGAATGGGGGGCCCACAGGGTCTATTTATAGGTAGGAGAAGACCCCACGCGTTTATCGGGCGGTTATCAATTAGGTCGCGCAAGTTAATTGCGCGCCAAAGTGTGTCGCTCAAGTCCACTTGCGCGACCCTGAGGAAACTTGCGCAGCATATGGGAAAATTTCTCCTTGTTCATCCCTTTGTCGACTTTTTATGTTTTCTTCAAAGGTCGAACCATTTTAATCTTAGATCTTCCCTTTTTCCAATCTTTAGATTCTGTGACCAAAGGAGCATCAACAACCACGGATTGAGTTATCCTCAAGTATAATTCAGGCCATCAAACATACCTCAAACAACATTCCCCAATTGGTATTGTCTTAATGAGAAAATTTTTATGTCGTTCAATATTACAAATGCACACTCCATTTTCATCGATCTGATTAATAGTGTATTCCATGAAGATTTAGACTCTTTTTTAATAGTCTTTGTGCATGATATTTTGGTGTATTCTTTCACTCATAAATACCATACCTAACATCATGAGATGATTTTGAGTACACTGAGAGTCCATTAGCTTTACCACAAGCTTGCTAAGTTACATTTCAAGATTGACAAAGTCAACATCGTGGTTCACATAATATCTTAATCATGTGTATATGTTGACATATAAATTATTAGTGGTCTAGTTTCCTGGGATCTGTCCAAGAACATGTTTGATATATATATTTCATTCATGATGGTTGGTCATTACAGGAATTCCATACATGACTTACCAAATATTTCTTAACTGTTTACTTGTCATACAATGAACGGTTTCATGTTCCTTTGGTCCTAATAACGATACAAATCCATTCAATAGAGGAATAAAGGACTACATCAGCTCCTTTTTAATCTCTATTGGAGACATGTATAGGTTATACCATCATCTGTGATGTATAAGGCATTAGACTAAGAGCAGTGATGATGTATGAGGACAATATAATTCATATAAATCTCATTAGTTTATGCCTCATGAATAAAACTACCAGATCCATGGTTGTGACCTAGACGCATTGGTTGATGGATCACATTCATGGATATATTATCTGATGGGTGAGAACTTTTTGGTGTATACATACCACAAGGGCTTCAAATAAATATTTTTATATTATGACTTTGAACTCAGAAACCATAGATGGGTCAAATATCTATAATCTTTTGATTTTGATCTTTCCTATCCTCCAATGAAAGGAAATGTAGTCATAGATACATAGAGTTAAAAAACTCAAACATAGGTCGTACGAGAATCCATTGATGAGTGGATGTTAATAACCTTATTTTCTTAGATACAACTAGAGTTTCATTATAGACATGAGAAGTTATATATCTCATATTTGGTAGTTACCTACTCTATTCTGGAGAAGGAGAATATTATAATTTTTTTAATCCCTATGGCTTGGTACTCTAAGAGAGAATATCATGAGATAACCCGCCTCTTGACTGAATTATAGACTGAGATGATGTCCTCAATTTATATAGACATATATGGGTTCTTATTGAGATAAGAGAAGAGTTGATGTGTGAGTCCCACACTGCTTAGTGGGTAGTTAATCAAGACATCTTCATGATGTATAAAGATATATGATGCCAGTAATGGTGGTCTAGGATGAAATTTCAAATAGTAGGATTTTTCACTAGGTGATCCCCCTATCATTTGGTGAAGAGGGAGCACTAGATACCTGAAAGATTTCTACTACTGCTTCCTATCACCGAATGGAAATTATAACTTGTTACTATGGATTTCATAGTTTCCTTATGAACATTGTTGAGGGGTAGTGATTCTATATGTTTATTAATTTACCGACTAATAATATCATACCACTTCATTCCTATTTTAGAGACCATCTTAGTTGATGAGCTTGTAGGACTGTATGCTCGTGAGATCATACAACTACATAGGCATTCATGTACTATTGTTTTAGACAGGGATTATCGTTCCACATCACATTTTTGGTAGTGATTTTAGAAGGTAATGGTAATGAATATGCTTCTATGAACATGTTTTCACCTTCATACTAATGTGAAATCAAAATGGACAATAAAGGATATAGTGGATATGATCAGAGCATGTATCCTAGATTTCACCTATTATTAAGAGAAAAATATATGTATTTTTTCGTTCTCTAATAATAACATCTTTCATGTGACAATTTATATGGCTCATTTTGAAGGGTTGTATTGTAGGACATGTTATACACCCCTTTTCTTGACTAGAGGCAGGTTATGTATCCCTACTAAGAACTTATATCATTAAAGATAACTCATAAAAATTGTAGATGATCATAATGTTTATGAATACTAATTAGTATAGAAAATGATCTTATATTGATCACCTTAGATGGCCTCATGATATTGAGGTTGTAGATCATGTTGTTTTTCCAATATCACCATGGATATAGAATATATGGCTACAGAAGCAATGGATGTTGTCTCATATTAATGTATGGTCGTTTTAGATTATATAGAGAGTCCGGTAGGTTTCCTATTAGTTTATACTACCTAAGAGGTACAGTTTCATGAATCACATATTTTATATATCAAAGGATCACAAATATCAATATTATTCTTCTCATCCTCTTGATAAAAAGGAAGTTGAGTAATATTTTGATTCTACCATTGAGGAGTATCATGTACACATCATATACCGTAGCACAATGAATCTCTAAGGATGGTATGTCGCATTAGTAAATGTGTTATGGTAGAAAAAATAAGTATAGGATGTGACTTGGGAGAGGAATGCTTATGTATGATCCAAATGGCCAGAGTGGTTCTCATAAAATGTTTCTCCATCATTGGAAGGTGAAATTGGGGATATGTTCTATTAATGTGGAATGAATTTAAGAACCTATTTTTTCACTCATGTATGGATCCTTTGATTTTTTGAATAAATCATTACTTTGTAGCTAATATAAATTCCTAATATATTTGTACTATCCTCAGTGGTGTCTAGTTATTATATGAATATGGTAAACCATCATTTTTGGAAAACTGGACTGGTCGAATGGTTAGGGAACAGTTTGCATACAATTTGGCTAACCTTGCAGATTGAAATTTCCAGAGAGAGCCACTTCACACAGTTTCCACAATACCATGCATCCAAATCATGCAATCAACCCCTCTACTCTAAAAACCTCACATGGTTTGGGAACAGTTCATAAAACCATGACAAACAAAATGGGCAGAATAGATTTTTCTTGGTAAAATGAAGAAAATCACATTTCTAATCATATTATATCGACTCTTATTACTTAACCCGAGTTTATGTGAGATTATATTCTATTTCCATCATTTTAGATATTTCGTACGTCCAAAGTTATTCATCAATAGATATCAATTATCTTGTATCTATTCAGGATTCCATTCATTAAATTAGATGTGCATCAGTATGTACTCGAGTCCTCTTGAGCTGTTCTCCTTCTTTTTCTCTCTCGACTGACTTATTAGGGAATAACAATTTTTATATTTTTCATATATATACTCTGAGATGATACAAATCAAGGTCTAATAACATACGATAAGGATCATTCAACCGTAATGTTGGTGGTATATATCTCATCCCCAAAGTTCATTGATTTTGGGTTTGTCGTATATGGCACACTGATTTCATAGGGTGCTATTTATTGAATTTATATTACATGTTTATAAAAATTGGAACATTATGGATAAGATATATCTTTATATGTTGTTAAATTTTGGCGGTTATAGCCACAACTCCATTAATATCATGTAGGATTTTATTCCATAATTTTCATTTTAGTTTTTTAACATGTATGACCCACCATTCGATTTTTCCTTGTCTTGACCTTCCAAAGGGTAAGAGTTCTTATATTTAATGGCTTTTTTTGTAATGTAAAAAACATAATGGAATGTACCATGTGTTTTCAAAACATAAAACACATAAAGAAAGTGCTTCAAATAGATAATTAAATGTGAATGATTAATTAGTTTCATTTTTTTAGAATCACTTACCACATTAATTAAATGTAGAATAGTGATCCTTGAATATGGAATATGCCTTAAATTTATAAAATTGATGCATGGTACTTGTCTTTTTCCATCAAATGAAAGGAAATGCTTGAACCAAATGAAATTATAAAATCATTTCATTAAACTAGAATTTATCACACTATTGAATTTAATAGAATGAATTGAAGGAGATATTACATGACATTATAATCATATAGGAATAGAGTGAAATGATATCACATTTGATTTCCATCATAGAATTCAATGAGGACTCAATATCCCCATTTTGGTTCAAGGATATGATTTTATTTGGTTGAAACCAACCAATATATTGATCCTTTTCTATTCGCGGATGCCTGATATGACACCGTTGGATCCCTTCATTGTCATTACATGAGGTCATTGATTCAATCCTTGGATCCAGCATTGACTCATAGGTTCCATGTATACAGCCCATAGGTCCATATCTCTCAACCAACTTATCTGGGTATGAGAGTATTTATATTTTTCATAGATCTACATTAATTTGATCTAATTCAACATCCAATACCACAGAAAAAGGATGATACAACCCTATATTGGATGGTATAGAAGTCATCCATAATCTTCATTGATTTTGGATTTTTCGTGTGGGGCCCACCGATTTCATATAATTACATTCATATAATTTATATTCCTTGTTTATAAAAAATAGAACAGTATGGATATGATATTTCTATATATGAGATTTAATTTTGGGGGTTATTCCCACACCTCCATTCATCCCAAGTAAGATTTCATTCCATAATTGTCGTTTTAGTTTTTTGACACATTTGATACATCGCTCAGGTATACCTTGGATTGACCTTCCTAAGGTTGAACAATTCTAAAATAAATTGCTTGTTTGCTATGATAAAACTATAATAGAATGTACCATGTGTTCCAAACTCTTGACCGGATTATGGTGGGTTCATAAAATTTATATTTAAATGTGAATGATTAATTGATTTCAAATCTGTTTCACCCCTTACTACATTAATTGAAGGTAACAGAATGAACCGTGAATATAGGATTTTCTTTAAATTGATTAAATGGTTGAATACTACATTTTTATTTCAACCCATTTAATGGAAATGCATGAACCAAATGACTTGATATAAATGGTTCATGATTCATGACTGTATCACAGTAATGAAAGTAAATTCTTGAACCGAAGAAGATATTACAAGACTTCATAATCAAATATGAAGGGCCTGACTCGACCTCATCATGGACTCTCCTCGGAGAATTCCATGACCCCATGGGAATCCAATCCTAGTTCAAGAATATGGATTTCATAGGTTTAAACCCATCAAGATAACAATCCATATCTATTTTTGGATGCTTGGTAGGACACAGTATGATCCTTTCATTATCATTAAAGAACATCATTGATAAGCTTGTTGAATCTAGCATTGACATTTATGTTATATGGTTACAACCCATAGGGCCCTGTATCTAAGTATCCCTGTTTTACCATAGATGATCAACCTGGATTCAGTAGGCACCTCATTGTGGAATTCCATGGACCATTCTTCTTTGATTACAATATAACCCTAGCTTGGAGACAATAATTACTGAGTTGTAGAACCATGAGGTCTATGTCTCCTTGGTTATTACCTTGTGACTACACTATTAAATGTAATTGATCATGGTTTCTAGGTTACATCTTGACCAAAACTAATTTCTAACTTGTGACGTTTTTATATACTCTTAATAATCTAATAATGATTTGAAAACATGTTCATAATCCAGCCATGGGATAACGTAGGTATTTGGGTATTTAGTTATATTTTACTATTTTACATTATATATGAATGATTTCACACTAATAAATTTCCATTACATGGGATGATTTTCATAAACACCATTGGTGGTGGGCCACATAGATATATCTGACACCCCTTCGGGTAGCTGTTCGTTACTCGGGGAAGATTACATGGTTGAAGGTTTTGAAAAAGTAATGTAAACGGCTTAAAACACTTGATTTATTATATTTTAGTATGGATCCTGATAGCAGATGACCTATTAGATATCGACATGCTACAGATTGTCTCTTAATTTCCTTTATACATTTGCAGAACATGTTATGTCTACATTATTGTATCCATGTTTTCTAGATTTCTAGTACATGACTTATCATAATCTTTTATTGAATGTTATTCCAGTTTTTTTGTTATTGTTACTATTGTCTCTCTTTTCTATTGTTCATTCTGTTAACTAATACCACCTCATATATTTTCATATGTTCACTTTCACCCGATGCGCTACACTTTGGTAATGATGAAATAGTCTCGCCACAAACAAACCCTAGGTACTCACTGCAAGTCAGAATACTTTGGTAATTAGGGATATATTCTTGAGTCTATGTTTCCTTATAGTCTTGGGTAACTCATTAGGTGGCATCCTAGTCCGTGATATCACATTAGTTATTTTTTTCAGAGTGTTATAAAAATATTTATAAATTTTGAAACATATTTTTCATTCCAACTGTGATTTTAATTAAAAATTAAATTACTCATATAGAAAATTATTTTTATAAAAAAAGTACATTTTTCGATTCTACATTTTGATAAATTTTTAGGGGGAATATACATATTTTTTTTGCAATACGTTAATTATTGGTCAATGGTGAAATTCAATAATTTATGAAATATGCTAAATATATGAATTTTTTCATCATGCTTCAGTCATGTATGATGAAATTATCCATTGGTGAGAATAAAATACACTAATTAATATTTTTTTCATAGGAATTAATGCTATTAAATTTCTTGTGTAAACTAATAATATAATGATAAAAATAATATGAAATATCTCTTCTCATCTGCTATATAAACCACCCCTCACCTCCTATTATTCTCACAATTATAAACCATGATTCATGTCAGAGTTATCCCCAAAGAGTCTTCCCCAGCCCCTCCCCATGATTAAGTGATTTTATTCTTTCTTAAAGGCAAAAATCAATTCCATTATAGAGATTCTCAAGCTGGAGTATCCATGATGGAAAATCCACTTGTCAATTTTTTTCTTTTCAGGTTCCTTATTTATTTATTATTCTCTCCTCACAAACTATATCAAAAGGATCATGAAAAATCTAGTATAATATATATACTATAATTATATCTCGTAAATGGAATATACATCATCAATCTCCCAATTGTCTAACTTTTATTTTAAAAATAGAATCATCTTCTTGGCAGTGTCAATTTTAAGACTTCCGGGGCGATGATTTTTTTAATTAATTTCTACATAAATTATTGTCATGAAATCATTCTTATTGGTTTAATAATATTTAAAAACATGTATTATATATTATATATGGTTCTATAAACATTTTTATTCATCATAATAATGAATTTTTCAAAACTAATTTAGAGTGATTAAAGAACTGCTAAATTAAGCTAAACAATTATCATTAACATGTTATCTAATTATTCATCAATAATCCATGTATGAAAATGATTTTAATAACCAATTACATTTATGGATGATAATTAATAAAATATAATTAAAAAATATTTATAATTTTACCAATTTTATATGAACACCATTTCTTATAATCAATAAAACTAATCACAAAATCAATTAAAGAAACACTCAGGTACAACAGAATTCAATCAATAACATATGAAGAAGTACATAAGTCAATTTAATAAAACAATATATTTAATTAATGGATTTAATTTCATTATCCATGAAATTAATATCCTGGGATGAACATATACGATTATAAGATATTGGGTTTTCTTATCTCACTTTTATTTCTGTAAGATTTTCATTATTGGCCACTTATTTCATGTTTGGGGTGTATGTAAAATCCATTTCATATAAAATATATTGATTTTATTTATATTAAACATAAAAAAATAAATTGTATGATTATTATTTTTTAGTTATATGAAATGATTTCTTACAATGATGTAAGGGGTTCTTCTCGATTCATATTTCATTAATACATACTTGGTATTGTGCATCTAATCACTCTTATATAGTGTATCTATTTCTCCTTTGGGACCATTTTTCATTCGAAATTATAATTCCATTAAATTTTAATATTATTTTATCACTGATATGATTATTTTCATATTCATATACCATTTTAAATATGGTGTTTATTTTTAATGATATTTGAACATTGGAAGTATTGATAAATCCATATACTCTACATAATAAATAAATTGAAAATGAATATTTATCATTTATAAAAAATATTTTGGACTTGAATTTATGGGAAGGGATCACTATATCCCCTCGATGCATCAACATGTCTGAAGAGACAATGCATTTATTGAAAAAATACTAGGAGTTTGTTTCCAAAACATAATCAAACAGGTTTTCACCCATAAAAATAAACTATATAGATTGTATGATGTTTCATTTTCACGTCCAATTAATTAGAATTCTATTTATTCATTATTTTGTTATTACAATCCATGAGTTTTTCACTATGATAAATTCAATGGGTTTACTTTTATTGTCAGTTTATTGGGGGGTGTGTTTTTAAATAAACATCATACCACATTGATTATGTTTAATTGATTATGATTCAATAATTATAGATTCATGATTCCACAATTTGTATCCCATTCAATAGTTAAAGATTTCCACTTTCATTTTTTTTCTTACTCATGTTATAAATAAGATATCATTTATTTATTTTTCAAGGATGCAACTTATGAGATTCTATTTTTATCTATATTTTATTTCATTTTTCCAATGTAAACAGGTTTTCATGAATGCATCTATATTTTCAAGACAACTAAATTTATCAGACCTTCAGGATATGATTCCTCGTAATCAGTCCATTTTAAAAAAATAATACACTGGCTATGGGTGTATGGGGTGGTGAATTATAATAAATCTATTATTTTTAGTACCAAAGATGTTTGATATATATATCATAATATATTTTATATGATTAAATATTAAATTAAATTATACAATATGTTTTAACAATACCTAGAAGGGTATCTTCAAAACCATGTCACAATTGAATTTTTTTTTAATCACAATATGATATATTTCACACGACCAATTTGTTCAAAGCTCATGTGAATATAGCATAAAATAAATTCGTGATGAAATGAATAGGTTTCCCACTTTTTGTGAGTTTTACGATGTTGTCACTATGATTATTCTGGAGGAATTCATATGTGATAGAGGAGGGTGGGTTTGATCTTGATTTTTATTATAATTTGTTATAATGTATTATACTATCATTCATATAACTGTGTTTATTTACAGGGTATAAAATTTTTATTCCATAAATGTATTTATGTGATGATTTTGTGATATTTATTGTATGTTATATTTTTATACATTTTCATTATAATCAAATCATTATTATAATTATTATTATTATTATTATTATTATTATCTAATAGAGTGTAAATCATTCCCCACATGACATCCTCTGACCATCAATGTTTTTAACGAACTATTTTTGATCATGGAGCACAATTGAGAATAATTTATATTATGCCTTATTGGAAAGGGAATAATATGGTAGGACATTACAAATGTTTCACATTATGCCAACATCAAGTGTCCACTAATGGATCATGTATTTATTCACCCAATGATAAATATAAATCCATCCACAATCATTAAAAATTTTGATACTAATTTATTCCTCTTTGATATCTTGGCACCATCATTATAGTTAATAAATCCATTAAACAACATATAAAACAATTTTTTGAAAACATTAAATACAAAAGTATTAAGAATGTTTCTCTACCAAAATCACTATCAATATACTAGATTCCAATATGTTTCATATTTTATAAACAATAACTACATAATTTCCTATGAAATTCCTATATCTAATCACTAGTTGAAAGATGAATTTATAGTTCAACAATGGTCGGTGCTACAACACAAGGAGTGTTTATCGATATTTATGATTTTTTACATCAAAAAAGTAAAATTATTATAATCAAACATCTATTTTTTGAATCCATATCACACAGTTTTAAAAAGTTTTTTTCATTATTCTAATATGAGTATTAAAACACCAACATGGAATAGAAAAAAATATGATGTTTTCCTCAAATATCGATGACGAAGTGCCCATACTTTCATTTATTGTAATGACGATGTTTTAATAATTATTTAACATGGATCCTATTATCCTAGCACCATCCAGGTACATTTCACCAAACTAACTTGAATTAAAATAACCCATTTTATATCATCATACATTATCACCAACAATGGAGTTCTCATTGAATAAAAAAATATATCAATCTCCTACTTAATTTATGATATTAAACATAGGCTTCAATCTCTCCAAAAGTTCATGAATCTAATCGCATTCCACATTATGATGTAATTATATGGCTATCTCATGTAAAAAAATTTGAATGGTTTTTACATTCATCATTATCCCTTATAGTATAGAGATATCATTGGGTTGAATTTTCAATTCCATAAAATCATCCAATAAGACCCTCCATATATAGTACTCATGATTATTTTATCTCATTGAACAATTATACATTTCTCATTCCTAAGTATGGACTATAAAAACAACATAAGAATAAGATTATGTTTTAAACAACTTATCAATTCCGTGAAAGAAGTTTCTGAACTCTCTAATCCATGATTTCTCCACCATTTCTACTAAATATAATTTGACGATTATTGTGAGATATATTGTCTAAATTTGATTAAATAAAGTATTTATAATAAAAAATGTGATATTATCATTATCATATCTCCATAAAATAATTCCATTATAGAGTAATGTAATATCATTGTGAACATGTTAATTATATCATCAAATATCATTCAAATATCAACAATTTATTTTATCATTATGTTAATTCAGGATTATAAAACATTATTCTCGTCAATTTTTTAATTTAACTCATATTGGATCATTGATCACAATTTTAGAATCATGGTATTTTAATTTGAACATCAAAGTATTATAGTTAGACAATTTTATTTTGCATTTCTTCAAAATAAAAAAAAAATATATGAAAAATTTCTCCAATATCATAGTTATGATCTAATGTATATGAGGAATTACTATGGATATTTTCCATTAAAATATACAATAAGAATATATTTTATCCATTTTTAAAATATATTACATATTATCTATAATACAGTAACTATGAAATGAGTTATCTTAAATATTATAACGATACATTATCTATCTCATTGAGCTCATATAACTTTCTGATTTTCACTTCACAACACATTTTGGCCTATTTTTGATAAATTATTTATTTAGTTAAAACCCTTATATGTACTCCCAATATATTATTTATTATAGTGAGGAATTTAACTTTTTCACATTATAGTCTGATAATCGATATACATCATCTTTATAATGCTTATAATTATTGATATCATAATCAAATTTAGAACATTTACAAATTTTTTTCCATGATATTAGTAATTAATTCAAGCTAATTGTACATATAATTCTAAAACATTTTCAAATAACCTCAAATATTATCAAAGAATATCAATTCCCTTGAACACATTCTACATCACATTATAATTTTTTCATTCCTTATTCAACAATAATAGATTTATCTCTATTCTCAAATAGGATATAAAAAAAAAATATTGAACTTTAATGTTCATCCAATAACACAACCAACATCATCGTTTCCATGAAAAAAATCAATGTGTATTATTCCCATAAAATCATTATTCACTTTATGAAAAATATATTTCTTCTAGGAAATATCATCCCTATCATCTTCATCCATTGTTTCCCATATTTGGTATAAAATTTGTCTACATACTCTCTTTAAAGAAAATAAATATCTTTTACACATGTGTAGTTTTGTCCAATGGAAGCATCTCTCCCCATTTATCATATAAAAATTGAAAATTTCTATAAATATTTTATTTAGATGAATTATAGGAATCCATTTATATGATCTAAAAACATATTAATCCTCATTAAATATTCAAAAATCAATGAATGATTCCAATGTTTTTATGAACCAAAAATTTTATTTGTATTATCATCCTTGTGTAATATAAATATATATTGATCTTCAGTACACAACACATATTTAAATCATTAATGTGGAATGTTATAGCTCATCAATATCAAATACAACGCAACTAATTTTTTGTTCAACAATACCCCCTTGGAATTTATTTCCAGTATCAATATAAGAAATATATTTCAATATCATTTCTTCCATTTTCTTCTCTCTCCACCATTTTTAAAATTAAAAAAATTAATTTTACAAGAAAGCTATATATTATCAACAAAAACAAGTTATATTATTTATTTTAAAACATGATGATGTGATATGTATATAGTCTTGAAAAATGCCCAGAAACCATTTATTATAAATCTATTTGTAACCAATAAATAATATGATACCAAGAGAAAATAATTTAAATAGTTTTTAAAATATTTTTTCAAGGAACATATCAATTATAAAATTTATTATAATTATATAATTAACATGAAAACATGGTCTCCTGAAAAATATTAATTAAAATCATTCAAAACATCTAACCAATATTGTATTATAAATTTCCTATGAATTTCAAAAATATTTTCTTACCTATCATGTAATTGTTCAATCGCGCATCTTCCCCTTAACCTCAAAATATCATATTATTAGACTTGGATGATTTAAAATATAAACACAAATTTGTAATGAAAATTTCCATTAAAATTTTTCATAATTCAAAATTAGAATAAAATCTTAACTTATGGATGACTTCTAAAATTACAACCCATTAAGGGAAACACACCACATACACGTAAAAATATATGAAATCATAAATAAATTTTTTTGATCAATATAATAATTACATATAAAATTATCTATCATGATTTGAAAGCATCCTCAAATTCAATCATTTCATTAAAAAATCCTCCAATTAGCTGTGAATAATGAAAAACCATATTGTATATGGGAATAAAGTTTGATATCTCTTGAATATTGTTGAAGGATACAAGGTTAACAATCTCTTCTAAATCAACATATTACATTCCATTTAGCTTCATCATTGAGGTAAATATTCATGCTGGATTTAATTATTTTGAAATCAATGTTCCCTTTTTTATTTATAGATTCCGTACTTCTTCCAAAAAATATTTTTTTGGAATTTAGAAACCCGATATTTTATGATATATTTCTCTCCAAATAAAATTAATTTCTTTTATATCTTGTGATACATAAAACTCTAGGACTAAAAGAACGATAATAAAGTTTACCATTATAACTTAGATTTTTAACTATTGTTATGAATAGTAGTAACTAATTTTTAGAAAATATATATAAACATTGTATATAAAAAAATATTTTCCTAAATAAGTATTCAATTTTTTGTAATTAAATTTTGTCCTTAAAAAATATATCTTCCCCAAAAATAGTTTTTGATAAATTTTTTCATAGTAAATAATTTTAATTTTTTCTCATAATATAAGTTTTTTTTGAAAAAATGATCTTAAATTTTTATAATATCAAAGAAAAATGATTTTATGGTTACTTATTTTATTTTCTATAATTTTTTAGTTTTTTAATTATGTAAAATAATGATCTTTTAATGAAAAATGTAATTTTTTTAAAATATTTTCAATGAAATTTTATTATTTATATTTATTTTTAATATTATAGTTTTTGCTTATTTTAAATAACACAATTTACATGTTTTAGTTCAAAATTAAACACAATATTTTTATAAAAAAAATTGTAGAATTCAAAATAATCTTTTTAATAAAAATTTAAATTCCACTTTTAGTTGTAATTGTATATTAATTTATTCCATTTGATGAGTGAGAAATTTGAAAATCATCATCCACATTTGGAATTAGAATTTCAAAATTTAGTAATAAGTCAAATTTAATTTTTTATAATTATGAATATTTATTATGGTAAAGTTATAACAACACCTCTTAGTAGAGTAAAAAAACAAAATTAAGGATAAAATAATGGATAAGGCTGCAAATTTTTAACTTTAATCTTATTACATGATGGCATTTTGACACCCATCACATTAGACCCAAAAATGATTTATTTTTAGAAAATAAATTACATGAATGTAACTAAATAAAATCTTAATCAATGAAATAAATCATGGTGTTCCCCTCAACCATTCATAAAAGAAAACCCCACCTATCTCTATATTAATTCACTATTCCATGAATTAGTATAATAAACCTAACTTAGATAACATAGAAAATTCCCTAGACATTATTTAGATGTCCATTAAATCATAAAGAACCACATCAATGGTCCTTAACAAGGGATCATGAGGATCTATAAAAATAATGAGGTAATGGAAAACTAACTAATTATCAATGTGTATATAATTAATAAATATGATACTTAATGTTTATTTTTATTTATTCCAAAAAAGATAATTACGATAACATCACTCAATCATACATAGAGACAATAGTATGAATGATGTGATATAATTCAATTCTCAATAACACTTTATATGTGTAATAATAAAAGTGTATAAAATGAATAAAAATGATACTTATATCGTGATTCACATTTCATGATTATAAAACCAATACAACAGATAATTAATGATAAACATCTAACTAAAAGATTAATGAAATTAAAAGGTGATGTAGCCTTGATAAATGATTTAAATAATGAATTATTAATAAACTAGGGAGAAGTTGTCATAAGTAAATTGTATATAGTATGATATATATTAATATAGATCTATATAATATTTATAATAAATAAAAATTATTTATATAGGATATTTGACCATATAAAACCAAAAAATTACATGAGTTAAAGGATTTATATTTCAATTCCATATTTTTTGGGATAATTTATGCATGATTTTTCATAGAAGAAAATATTTAATCTTTATATATTAATATCTTTTATTTTTTCCATCAATTTTTTATATATTTTTTATTTATAGTTTAGTTTTTCTTTTCAATGTAATTGAAAATAAATTATAAAATGTTTTCATGAAATTTTGACCTCATTTCTCCTCTTTTAATTCATAATTATTTACTAAAATAAATGGTTTATAATTTATTTGTATTGATGGAGTTTAATATTCGTCAATGATTTCTTAAAATCAATTTTAACCTATTTTAAATTACTAAAATAATAATAAAAATAATATTTTTCTATTTTCCTAAACAATGTAATTTTAACAAATTTAGGGACTAGAATCACTATTTTAATTGTTACTGTAGAAATATAAATTCACAAAATAATTATAACTCAATTAATTAAATATTTTTTTACATCTTTCCTTAATTATTTTTCAATTTATATTTGTTCCTTAATATATGGGAAAATATTTGTATTTTTAGTAATTCTTTTCAAAACTGAATGATTATCTTCTATAGGAAAATTTAAATTGGTCTTTTAGGATGATTTTTTACATATGATAAAATCCTTCAATTTTAATTATATTTTATTGGGGATCATATCCAATGAAACCATCCAACTAAATAATACTTTTTTGTTTTTGAAGATGAATGTTTTATATATAAATCTATGAAACACATTATGGGTCTATGTGTAAACATTGTTAAGATGAAATACTTATTAACCATGTTCTTTAAAAAGGTTATATGATGGTAAAAAAATTTATGTTTTTATAATCTTATGGAATACTATTTTTAAACTATATGATTGGTGGTTTGTTTATATCCCTCTGATTAATTTTCAGAATATTCAAAACTCATGGCCCAATTCTATTATTTGTGATCATGATTTCATATTCACACTATAAATCTTGGACATGGTTTCATATATATGTTTTTATCTGTTGATATTTTTTCATGTCCACATGTCAATGTGTGGAGATGGAATCTTGCAAATAAATTTATTAGAGGACATAATTTCATATAAAAAAGTTAATGAGTTAATATACAACAATTTATTAATCATTAAAATGATATAAGATTATGATATTTCAATATTAACATGTTTATGAAGTGATACCATAGATCATGATTGATTATATAAGATTATTATAATTTTTTTATTATTATTTTTCATTAAAAAATATTTATTTAATATTTCACGATTTATTTTCTACGCTGATATTATGATTAATTTGATTATGTTAGGATAATATTACAATATATTAATTATCATTTATTATCATTTACTAATATATATATTGATTACCATTACTGGGCATATAAGATCACCATTTCTTATGTATTTTAATTCAAAATGGATACAATATGAAGAGCATTATGGGATATCTTAATGAAAATTATTTAAACAATATGTTTCTATGTTTTTATCTCAAGACACTAAAACATTTCCATTTTGGGGTTGATCGTAATATTATATAAAATTATTATTCTAAAATGATGTAATAACTATTTAGGCTTTTCATGGGTCACAGTTGATGTTTTTAGAGTATTGTTTAGTTGTTTTTTGAGATTAGAATTATAGAAAAATGTTCAAAACATTTGATAAAAGTAAATAATGTGATAAATTCAAAAATAATTATTGAGGTAGTGATTATTTGGTTTTCATAGTAATATATTATTATTTGGATACTATATGTATTTTATTTTCACAAATACATATATAGGTAATAAAAATGAAAATAGTTGGTTGACCATATCCCAACAATAATTTTTTACATGAATGAACTAGGTAACACCTATGGTGTCATATAGTGATAAAATGATTCATGATTTAAAATTTTTTGGATTATTTTAAAGTATATATGAATTATCAGTATGATTAAATATTTTATATATATATGAAGATAATATAATAATTTTACGGTGGTGATATGATGGCTCAAATATTAAAGTAAAAAATTTAAGCAATGTTATATGAATTCATCTCTATCTAGATAAATATTTATGAAAATTAAATCATATCCTTAGTGACTATATATTTATTTAGTATTGAAAATTCATAATGGTGTGATTATTTAACAACAAGTATTTAAATCCACATTGGAATAATTATGTGGAGATTTTAATCTTATATTATTGTGAATCTCCCCCATGTTGAAATTGATATTATTTTAGAAATGGCTTGGATTTATTTATTAAAATATCATATCAGTGGCCAAATAAGGGATGCCATATTTTATATTCCAAACCAAAATATGTATATTTATCACTATAAAGATAAAAATATTTTATGAATGGAATAAAAAATGTTTTTTGTGTTATGATACATTTTTAAAGGGGTTACTTTTGTAAAATGATTAGGAGAAACTGAACTTGGAATATGTTCTTATTCTATGGGAATTGAATTATGTTTTCTATAAAATAAACCCAATATTCCTCTGAATCTTTATATGGTGTGTTAAAAAGAAATCATACCCATCTACAAACCGATATAAAATAATACATTTAAAATTGACCCAATTGGGTTGTATAAATTGAATAAGAAACTCCAATATAACTCTGTTAAGTTGTTTATTCTCAATCGTGCATCAGCAAGGGTTGATGTTGTTTTTTATTAATAATTATGGATCATATTGACCCTACATTGAAAATAATGAATTAAATAATATCATTGTTTAGAATATGTATCATCTACCTCATGTGGATTATTTGTTCGAACAATACATTCGCTAAAAATATTTGTCAATGAATTTTCATAAATATGTATACTAACAATTGTGGGTCAAAAGTGATGAAATATATATAATAGCATTCCACATAATGTATGAATTATATTAATTAATTTTCATTCTGCTAAATCATAATAATTATTCTATTATAATCGTGTACATATTGATAAATTTTAGTAGATATTACATTGATATTTTTTTTCATAGTCTTTTTAAAAAATATTATTATTTACTATATGTGTAAATATTGTTGTGATGGGAATATTTGTATTTCATTGATTACAGTAAAAAATTAATTTATATATGAAATATTTATTATTTAGGAATATTGGATACATTATGTTTCCGTTTTGGGAAATATAATTTCATGTATGGTTATAGGAATAAATTCTTCAATGAAACATGTTATTGTGCATTGGCCTGGACCATACACAGTGATTGAGATTTGTAGCTTTATGGGATATGAAATATGATAATGATGTTTCTTGAATCCATTATCCTTGATATCTAATCCAATCACACTCTTCTTTGAGAATGGATTCATGTTCCATTTTAATTGTTAATGTGATGATTTGTTTGGGAAGTGAAGAAGATATTTTTAGCACACCTATGAAAAAAGTATGATGAAGTGGGTAGTGTTTTTTATCTATAGTGACTCATATAATAATGTATTGGGATGAATTATTATTTATAATTATATAGTGATAACTTATATATCACACTAATTGAAAATTATTGAGAAATATTACCTAACCCTTGATTTATAATTACCTGTTGTATTTTTTTATTAATGATATTGGTGGATTATATTTTTAGAGAAATTTCTAGCATATAAAATAATCATAATAATTATAGTTATAAATTAATAAAGAAATAATTGAATATAAATCAATTAAATATTGGGTATTAATTAAATATTAGAACTTCTCAAAATATTATGACAACTAAAATGTGAAAAATTTGTATACTACTTTAAGTTGACATGATAATGTTATAATACATATGATAAGTATTAGAAAATATCTTATTTTACATATTTTAAGAATATATTTCTTGAAATAATGATGAAATTATACATGTCCCATTATTTATAGATTATAGTTGAACTAAAATTACCTTTGAGGATTAAAGAGTTAGTGAAGGAGGGCATGTCACAACAGAAGAAGGTGAAAAGGTTTCTTTAGATCAATCACAATTGTTTTTTTAATTATATAGTTATAATACTCAGCATGTTCCCCATAAATAAATTATTTAAAGACTTAGATATTTGATAAATATTATAGTTCATCATTCACCATTAATCATGGAAGTATGATGATTTATAGAGATATAAAGAAGTTTTTCTAGTTTGATAATGTTAAATGTTATATGGATCAGAACATAAAATGATGCCTATTATAATGTTAATTTAAGTATATGAGATATAAATTTATGGTTATGTAACATGAATTACCCTTTATAGTATTGAAATTTCAAAAATAATGTGGATTTCATCAAAAAAACGCCACCAAACATCTATAAGGAACATTACTATTTGGTTTGTTGAAGATCACATTACCAAAATTATCACATATAATTGAAATAAAATAGTATTTTTATCATGATCATATTTCGAAGATATTGATTAATAATGTGATTGTGTTATATAATGTACCATGTTTTGATGTCATAGGTATGGATTCTAGGATTACCACAATATACTAGATAAGTCATAAGATGTATTTGGATAAAATTGTGAGTTCCATTCTTGTACATCATCCTCAATAAGATGGTCAATCATAGTGGATTATTCAATATTTATAGTTAATATTGATATCTTTCTCTAATTATTAATGATGTGGTTTGGATCAACACCTTCCATTAGTTGAACTTTCATATTATATAATCATTCACTCGAGAATATAAATTTATCCATATCAATACCTCTATAGAAGTTAGTGTAGAAATACAATGTTATCATATGCAATTTGGGAATGAATCTTATTGGGAACTGATCAATATGTAACATAGGTATATATGGTTTGATCAATTGAGTATAAAATCGTGGCTTCTCATATGCGATTGAAATGTAATAATGGAAACCTAAGAGAAATATAGAATTTCATGGTTTTGAAAAGTTATTGATATAAATATTTTAATGGAATGAGGCATAAGATTTATAATTAAGGGTAATATTAACACAAGTTATAATTTTTTATTTGAAATTATTGATTTTATAATTTTGATTGCATATTCGTTAATGATATAGCCAAATTTTACACAAGTTCACTATGTGTTTCATGTATATCTCATAGTAATGTACAACTAGATCCTTCACGTTACTAAACTCGTATTTCATACAATTGGATCATGATAGTTATAATATGGAATAACATATGTAGATTCCTGATTTAAGATAAAATTTATAGTGAGACAAAACAAGTCACCTAGATTTTGTTTGTAAACTAGCAATTTGAAGAAGTTATGTGGAAAATATAAAATGTGATAAAGAATAAGTATTCGTAGTTATTTTTATTTTAGTGAAGTAATTTCTTTGTGAAATTCTTATAAGTGGCATAGAATGTAATTCCCCATTATTTCATTATATATTTATCTTCAAATACATTTATTTTCCCAGTTATTTTGTTATACAAGAAATAATAGGTCTGAATGAGCTATGTAATACTATACCATTAAAACATAACTTTCAAATTGATAATATAAATATCAATATCCACATATTGGAAAAATTGTGTAAAAATGTTAAATAATTCCAATATATGTATAAATATATTATTATTTTTTGGACGTATTTTATTATTTAAAATATGTTTTCTTTAAATTTGTTTTACTTAATTTTGAGTTTAAAAAATTAAAGAGTTTATACCGAATATAGAAATTTTATTTTAAAAAATAGAAATAAATTTTAGGTAGTGTTGTTTAATAATTATAATTTAGTTATCTTTTGAAATTTTTGGAATAATGATATTTATTAGTGAATAGTGAAAATACTGATTTTATTATATTAAATGGGAATATATTTTTTCGTAATTATATTTTTAAACCTATATTTTTTTGGTTATAAAATCTCATTATTTTTCTTGTAAAATATAATTAAATTTATTTTTTTATAAACATTTTATTTTTGACCTTTTATAAAAATTCATTTAAACGAAAAATGTAATTTATCATAAATATTTTTTTAAATGAATTTCTTAGTTTTTTATTAATTTATATTCATCAATTATTTGAAATTTAATTATCAAAATTGGATTTTGAAGATTAAATTTTAATTAAAAAAATATATTAATGAGTCAAATTATTTTTCTAAATTATTTGTAATTAGGGATAAAATATTATTTCCTAAATTAAAGAGATAAAATGGGTAATATTGGGTTGAAAAAATGAGAAGGTCCAAATTATTAGTCCTTATTCTTATCATATGAATCTGTCTTGACACATACCACCAAGTTCTATAATATTTTTTTTTTATGGAGAACAATCCCTTAAATTTGATTAAATTTTTTATCAATTAAAAAGTCACTCTCTATCCCCCATCACACATATAAAAGGGTGCCCCTCCACTCTATTTTTATTCATCATTGATTACTATTGATATTCCAAAACCAACCGTAATATATTGTAGGGTACCAATGACATAAATAATTTGATTTTTAAATTTTACATGACTATTATAAGGGTCATTAAATTTTTATTTATTAGAGGTCTACTAAAGAATAAGTAATCATATTTCCTGATCTCTAAAAATTTATTTCTTCTTCTACCTCCTATAAAATTTTGGTATCTTTTATAAATAAATAATTTTACTATAATCAATATGATTATTTTTTATTAAATTTATGTATTGATAATATTACATATCCTTTCCTCAAATGGTAAATAAATGTTTTCTATCATTCATATGTGTGCACTACTACTTCCACATTTTAATTTAATTAATTCTATATAACCTTATATCATTGTCTATTATTAGGGTTTATTTTGAATTTATATATGATATATATGAAATAATTATAGTTCTATAATTATAAATTGTTATCTACCATATAACCATTTCATTTGTTAAAAAATAATAACCTCACTACAGTGATTGTTTGGTCAACCACCTTCACAAAGTGATGTGATTATTTTTTAATTTATTATTTATAAGTATGGGTATAAGGATAGATTAAGTGTTCATATTTTATATTAGATAAATAATTAGTATTTTAGAGAGGTTAATTATTATTTACATTTCATTCATTCCATTAAAATGAAATGATGAATGTTCACTCATTTATACGTATTTTTTACAGTCTTCATGATGTGATTTATTTCATCTTTTATCAATTTTTTTTTTTGAATAATTATAAACATGTATATAATGAAGAAATATGATACTTATATTAAGGTTAATAATTTTGAGAGGAAGATATCATGACTAGGTTGAATATAATAGAACCATCTAATTGAAACGTACATGATAAAAAAATATTTTATCTATTGGAATAGATATTTTCAAAAATAATTGTTAATAAATTATTGATAATATGTTATAAAAAATCTTGTATTTTGTATATATGAATTAATATGGTTATTTAATATTGTTAAAATTAATCAATATTTATCATATAGGATATTTATATGTGTGTGAAGAAAAAAAGACTTGCGGTAAGGGAATTATGATTCAACCATATTTTAATAGTTTTGTTTTATTATTAAATATACAGTTTGGAAATTATATATTTACTATAAAATAAAAAAAATCACTAGTTATGTATATAATTGATTTCTTTTATAACAAGTTTCCACACTTCATTATACAAAATTGTTAATAATAAATATTTAAGAAAAGATAAAATTATTTCACCTATTTTTTTTAATATAAATTTACATTCATATATATATATTTTTTAATATGGTTTTTATAATTTTATAAACCATTAATGAATTAATATTTTAATGATTTTTACAAATTTTAAATTTTTACTAAAAATATATAATGATTATTTTTATTTTATTTTTTTCAAAAGGTTATTTTAATGAACATGTGAATAGAATCTTTTTTAAAGATTATTAAATGATTTAAATTTATCATAGTCATGAATTGTCAATTAATATAATAAAAAATAAAAAATTTACATGGTAATTTTCCATGAAAATGTTTTCCATAAAATTTTGGAAATATTTTTAGTTTGAATAACTGATTTCCAAATAGAATTTTTATTTTCCACATTAATTATTATTGTGAACATTTAATTAATTTTATTATCTTAGATGAAATCACATGATGTTCTAATGTTTCACTTGAAATTTTTTTAAATTATACTATCCGATTATTTTATGTAGAGAGTTTTTAATAAAAAAATATAAATGAATTTATGAAGCACATTACTTGTCTATGGCTTTTCAAAGTTAAGATAATTGATTTATAAATCCAATTTCATTTAAATGGGTTATATTATAATGGAATGATTAATTTTTATATGACCATGTGTCATGATTTGTGATTTTTGTTATTCTATTGATGGTTCTATTATATCCCTCCAGTTCAATGGGTAATTATAGATCACTAATGGGATAATTATGTTAGGATTGAACTTATGTTCAGGTTCACAACATTATTATTTATCTTGTTTGCTGTACATATATTCATTATCATGTGTATCAACCATGGTAAATTTAGAAATAAAATTAATTGTGTTCCTTATAAATAATCATTAATGATTTTTAACCGAGTTATAACAATTTTATGTAGTTTTTATTTCAAATTAGTAAAAGAATTAATTTTGACCAAATTGGGTTTTCACAAAAATAAATATATCCAAATTATAGAATATAAATTTGAAAAAATAATGATAATTTTGGAGTTTAGAATTTCATGATATGCTTTGGATGAATTCTTGAGATTTTTCTTAAACAAAATATTTAAATGAGATTTAAAAAATTCTGATTTCTTAAAATGATATTTTCATTTAAATAATAATAAAATGTTTTAGTTAATAACACTTTTAAAGAATTATTTACTCAAACCCATTATTAATAACTCAATTTTGGTATTTTTTATGAACATTATTCTATAATTACTTATAAAAAATTATATAGAAAATTATATTTTAAGAAATAATAATAATAATTCTTCATGTTTTTTAGGTTTAATATTATGTTAAATAATTCAAATTATATGAATTGATTTTTAAAAAGTGGATTACGTTATTTTAATCAGAAATAGTAGTATTAGTTAATATTTTTAACATAAATTTTTATCATAATTAATATTACTTATTATAAAAATATGTTACAATATTCAAGGATACAACCAATTTACTGGGGATAAAACTAATGGGGGATGGAATGAAATGTCCAAACAATTTTTCTAATTTATATATTCTCATCATATGGTGACAAAATAATAAATAATAACATGAAATGGGGAATTTTGATACATTTTTCATGTGTAAGAAATTAATATATTTTTATGTTTTTAAAAATTTCATCTATGTCCTCTCCATCTCATGTAAAAGGACACCCCTCTCCTCTCCACTATATAGGAAAACTAATTTTAGTTAAAATAATTCCTAAATATATATTAATTAAACCGTTTACTATAACCTATATTCAATGGTTTGATCCTAAAAGCATCCTTTAAAGGATTTACTTACAAACCAAAGAGGTTGTTTGAAAAGGAGGTATAGTTCTAATATCATCCTTTTCATTTTAATTCTTCTTAAACTTCAATGAAATATTCTAAATTTCATGTGAAATAATAACACCTAATACACAATAAAACATTATTTCACTATATTAATGGAATATACTATATTTATATACTTCACAATGAAATGGTTAATGATAATGTCATTCATGTGCATGGAAGAATACCATATCATGAACCTATACAACTCCATTTCCATCACTACAACTCATGGGTGGTTATAATCATGAAATGAAGAAATATATATAAATATATAGTTCAATATTTATCATTATTTAAAATTAATATGTCACATAATTTCATATGTTTCCATTCATTGAAAATATATAAGGTCATTCATGTATTTTTGTGGATTACCACCTCTCGACTATTATGCGATTCATTTTCCACCATTGCATCACATTGATGGTAAAATTTAGTTTATTTTTGGAAATAATTTACCATTAAAGAATTTTTTATAATTTATGGATATAATAATAATTTTATTTTATCCATGACAATCATTTAAAATGTAAATTCTATTGATTAATCATAGTGTCCTACCATCTATTTGATTATAAAATAGTTAATTTTTCATAACCACTTTTATTTATTTTTAAAAAGTATTATATATGTTTAAAAATTATAATTATTTCATGATTATTACTGATATTATTGAAAAATACATCATTTATTGTATTAAACATACCATATTTATTTGGTATATATGAATATAATGTCGTCTCAACATCTGATGTGAATTAAATTGATTATGTAATTAAATATATCATTATGATAATTAAAATAAAAGGAATAACAAAAAAGATAAATTATATTAAGCATGATAATAATTAACATGTCATTATTATTACATAATATAAATATCATATGAGTCTATTTTGACATGAGGTATGAGATTCTGTCTTGATTTTCACTCAATTTATACAAATTAGGTAATATAAACTTATATATTTTTATGTGATATATAATCATAACCATTGAGGTATTAAACATGAATAAAATTTTATTCATGATGATTAATGTTTCAATTAACATTTACTCTTTCTGGAGGTTAAATTTCAAATTTTATAAATTATATAAGAACATATTTAATCATATAATGTTGTGTACATCTCTTGTATTCACTGAATTAATATTATAATATATACTTCTTATACTACATATATTTTTTAAATTATGGGATATTCGAGGGGTTTTAGTATTTTTCTTCCAAAATTTCTTTTATTTTGAACTAGAATAAATAAAAGATACATTTAAATAAAAATATGATATTATTTACCTTTTTATTCATGTATATTTCTTCTTCCATGTCCATATTTATCGAAATTGTTTTATTAGTGTCAAATTAATTTTGAAAATTATTTATTATGGAAATTTTATATTAACCATAATTTTTGTGTTGTTTGAAAGATATCATTTTACGGTTTTCCAAAAAATATTAATTTTCATATATCAGTATAAACAGTAAAAAAGAATTCTTTTTAATGTATACAAAATTAAAATACATTCCCACTGCCATAATAGTTTTATTCCATTTAGCTTCATCAATAATTTCTTATTGGATTTAATGATAATGATCATTAATTAATGATTTTTTTTTTATTCTTTAACATTTTCATCTACTCATTATAAATTTTATTTCACTTACTAGATAGACATCACAGATCTCTTGATTAATTCTCTTGTCATTATCATTCACTAAAGAAAATCACATTATTTTGAACATTTTCCATGGAAATTATATATCTCTTAAATATAAATATTTTTCATACCATGGATATTATTATTACATAAACTATGTATCATTTATAATAATATTTTTAGAATGTAATTTATCTCATTAACTAGGGAAAACCATGATAATTATGTATTATATTATCATAATAAAGATATCTTGAAAATAAATAAGGTCTATGTATTGAATATATCATTAAGTATATGAGGATGGAATTTTACATGTAGTTATGGGAGGGTATTGGTAATATATTGACATGTTATCCATCAATATGTTGGTTGGACAAACTTTTTTCCCATCCTTATTTAATGTTGTTTTTTGTGCATCCATACCAATTGATTAAGCTATGTAAATGAATGCACGTGATGGTAGATATATCATGATGTCTAAGATAATAAAATACAATATTCAACATTTCCTTCATTGAGAATTCAATATATAGTATCCATGATATTATCGAATTTAATATTTTCAATAGATTAATTTCATACCCAAATAGGTGTTTAAATAGAACATGTTTTAGTAATTAGTATTCCATATTTTGTTATGCATTATTGTGTCATGATAAAATCTTTTGTACATAACTGTTGTTATGAATCTGATCTCAACCATTATTTGTTTTATTTCCCTAGGTTATGAAGATAGATATTATTTATAAAATCAAGGATGAATGAATGTTTTAGTTTAATGTATTTCAAATTTCCAATGTAATATTGAAATCAGATTTGTATCTAGTTCTTCAATGCTACTAAACTAAATGTTTATTCGATATGAGATCCACTAAATCATATAGTAACGTTATAATGTAGATACATTTTATCAATTACTATATTTCGTGTTGTCATAAATTGTATTAGGTGATGTTTTCTAGAATCCATGGGAACTAGTTTTTAAAATAACTTGGTTTTAAGAGAATTATGATAATCACTTATAGTATTTGAGAAATTTTCCCATTATATTTATTTTATATATATTCCTTAATATTTATGATTATAATGATTTTAAAAAATTTGATCAATTATTAAGTCATTAAGATAATAAAATAAAAGATAATAAAAACCTGTATATAATAGAGAGGTTTACAAGACCAGATATCGAATAAAGATGGTATAGTAACTGAGGAGATCATGTCTATATTAGGATATATTACTAAGGGTATAATTAATAACATTACTGAATAGTCAAACTTGTTTTGCCAAAACATTATTCACCTAATTTTTATCACATAATTCAATTTAAGGCTCTATATTATTATTGATTTATTAATCCATTTGCAGCTATGAAATTTATTTAGTGTCTTTAAAATATATTCCACTATATGGGAGGTAATGTATGTGAAATGTTCCCTATAGTTGTTTATTTTTTAATGGATATTCGTATCAATAGTGTTCATTCATTAAAAGTTCCAAATATTTTAATGAATTATATATCTATAAATGAAGTACAGTTATTTTTTTTACTGAGAATTACTCCCCATGAAAATAAAAAGATAAAATAGAGAGAAAGTTTCTCACATTAAATCCGAATGAAGAAAAAATTGTGGGAGATGAGGAAATCAACTATTAAATATGATTTAAGAATGATGTAGATAGAATATGTAATATGGGAAAAATATTCTATCATTTGTGGGACTATGTAGATCTTCTAAAGGATACTAGTTTCTCAAAAAAATCATGTGATTATATAATATTATGTTCTATTATGAATTGGGAATAAATTTTATTGATGAGTACAAATAAAATATATTGGTTCGATGAATATTTTGATAATGAATAAATTTACATACTAATAATATTTTGGAATGATACCTCAATGAAAATACATGAAGGGAATTGGAGTTCGTTACATGTGTAAATACAACGGTCATATAAATAATCAATATAAGACAATAAATATTAAAACTAATATCCAGTTCTTCATCTATAATGAAATGTGGGGTCATTCCGAAAAACGATCCCTCAATTAAGTGGAAATTCTATAATGGAGGCCAATGAAAGAAGTTCAGTCTAATGAGATAACTAATTTTGATGTTGAATCTCTTAAATTTGTGGTGGCGGGTAACCCAATCATAAACTAAAAATTAAATAGTTCTATATTTTATTATGTATATTCCAAATAATTTATATCTTCTTTGTTTTCAATGAAAACATGATAATTTCTTAATAACAAAAGAAGGGTTTTGTTAGTCCAAAATCTTAGTTGAAATTTCACCAAAAAAGGATCTGTTATTCGGTCTCATTTATGAAACATAAAAATTCCCTATTCTCAGACATAGTTTTTATACAAATTGGTGATTTTTATATAATCCATGTTATATATTCTATTTCAAAATATGATGCCAAAATTTGTTTTAAATTGGTAAAAGTTTTGATTCATGATGAATATGTGGAATTACATATCATTATATGTATTAATTCATTATCTGAGTCATGTATATATCCACCACTAGTACCAAATATTAATGATATTTTATTTGATGAATATAAAACATAACCTATTGATTGAAAATTTAATCATGATATTTTAAATAAAAATATTACCCATAAATGAATTGATGTCTTTCCCACAGAATTACTTGGATATCCACTAGAGCATGAAGTTTAGCTTCCAATAGATTTAATCAATTTGGAAAGACCTATATCATGGACACCATATTTGATGGAAACTACTGAATTATTGGGGTTAATTAAAAAATTAGATTATTTTTTCTGTCGGGTATTTATATACCCTTGTGTTTCACCATAGGGAGAACCTTTTCATTTCATAAACAAAATGATGTATCTATGACTTTTATCAATAATTATAAGAAAATCAATGATATTATGATAATAAAATTTGTCAAATACCACTGATTAGATATTATTTGATCAATAACAAATAGCACTATGTTTTCATTGAATGTACATCATTTTTGGTAAAATTAATTGTTACTACAGAATGATGATATTATAAAGATAGAATTTAATACATGGTATATAGTATATAAATTTAGAGTCATTGTATTTTGATTTAATAAAAAATTTTATTCATTGATAGATCTAATGAAAAAATACATGAAATGAATATATTGATAATATTGTTGTGGTATGTAATAAGGATCTCCTTTTATATTCTAAATGTTATTAAGGACATTATAATCACCCATGGACTATTCATGATATTCTTTGAGGAAAATAATTATATCAGAAATTTTGAATATGTGAATTCTACATTAATATGGATTCTATTAATGTTCATATGGTCTCCAATGATTGAATCATATTTGATCATATAATTACAAAGGTAGTAGAAAAATATCATATATTATTGAACATAGCATATTTTTCAGTATACATTGGTTTGGAATGTAACTATCAGTATTTTGTTCATAATTTACCCAACTAGGTAAAAATATTTATAAATTATTCACAAAAATGTGTTCTGTTCTCATGGATAAAGGAATAAAAAGAAGGAATTTAATTATTTAAGAGTGTATTGGTCAATTAAATGATTTTATCTCTACCATTAAGAAAATATAAATTTATGACATATAGTAATGCATCAAATATTTGAGTTGGTTATGTACTTAAATAAAATTATAATGTTATTACCTATGAACCAAGGTAGTTAATGACCCCTAAATAGGACAATAAAAATTATGATCATGAGTGGGATGGGGTAATAAATTATACGAAAATATAGATACATGACCTCTATGATGATTGATCTGAAGAATATATTGATCATAAGAGATAGAAATATATATTCCCATAGAAGGAGCACAACACGAGGAAGAACGACAAAATTCTCTACTCAAGGATTATGATTTCTCAGTTATCTATAATATATGGATATATAATTAGGTCTAAAATTAATTATGTAGGAATGATAATTGAGTTATAGAAAAAAATGTGTTTTTTAAATGATCATATGATATTTGATTCAGTAATGATGGTTTTGGGAATTCATATGGAAGAGTAATCATTAATCTTCTTTAAATGATTTCTAAATAGTAAATATTATTATGGATACAATGTTCTAATCTGGATGATATGAATTGTACTTTGATATTTAATGTTTTGAATGATGTTAAATTTTTAGAGTTTTAATATAAACGTGAAATTAAATAATTTGTAATGTGGCATCGTGTTTCATCGTTACCTATGCTATATGGGATTTATTGGATTATTATCACAGCATGAATTTCACTATACACTTGAGTAGCACTAGGATGTGTATATATTTTATAAAAAACCTTTTATGGGATGACATGAAGTAGGAAATTTGTGATAATGTATAAAGTTTCTTAGTTTGAAAAAAGATAAAGGATGATAGATATAACCCTTGAAGAGTTATAAAAATTCTACCAATTATTACGTTGAGATGAGATGACATTAACACTGAATTTGAAACTGTGTAGACAAAGGATCTTAAAATGAATTGTGTGATGTGTTTATTTGGGGAGATACATTCCCAATATGTACATTTCCTTAATATTAAAGAGAAATTACCTTTTGATATATTTTCTTAACTCAATATTATCAATATTTTACGACTTCATGGTGTATGTCATTTCATGGGGCTATATTGTGATCCAATACTTACATAAAAATTATTAAGTTGTGTTCAGAAGGATCTTGATGTCGATATTCATTAAGGAAATGATTATCATAATCAAACTATTAAATATTCTAAAAGGATAATTACAACATTTAAAAACTTTTAATGGAAATTATCTATATAATTTCATGATATTTATGATTTGTCTTTACCTTTTTCAAAGTATTACTATAAATTGACCTTCCATTTATGTAATATAATGGTGGACTATGATGCATAATAGGCCCAGAATCATGGCATTTGGCCATCATTCACATGATTGGAGATTTAATCTTCCATTAGATGGATGAGGAGATTGATATGGATTATTTCAATACTAAAATAATATATTTTAATGGGATATTATTATATTATCATCTAGGTATTGTTGGTTAATATATTATGGATGTGGAAGAAGAAATAAACAAAATTCTCGGTTAAGAATGACACCTTATCCTCAAAAAATATCATTAGATTAGCGAAAATAGACTTGTTACGATGGTTTCGTACTCAAATTTTGCCATATATGATGTTTTGAAGGTTTAAAGAGATTATTTGGGTTTTTTCTTGTCAGAAATAAAATTCATTAGGAGTGCGAAGAGTAGAGGATATGGATGTCATTTAATGAGTTGGGAATATATAGAGCTTAACATTACCCAAATAATACACAATGAAATTCTATTATAAATAAAAATGAATCCACGTATCATTATATTAATATTTTGGAATGTATTGAGTTTAACTTTTTCCATAAAATATAATTTTGACACTGTTTATTGGAAAACATACTCTTATATTGTGGTTTATTCAATAGGAAAACGTGTTTTTAACATAACCGTAAAAGTTAATTTATTCATGGTTTACTATGAATAATTACCCAAATACAAGTATGCCAAATTATAAAATTTTAATTTTATATTTCAAAATATATAATACATTTTAATAAATTCTATTAAAAAATGTCTTATAATATTATTTAAAATTAAACATACCAATCTAACGAAGAAACTTATCCCAAAGTGAAAATGTTCATAATTATATAATGTTTTAATATAGATAAAAATATATTTGAATATAATTTCCTCAATAATATACGTAATAAAAACTTATAACTACTTTTACATTTAGTCAAATATTAAAATAAATTAGAGCTTATAAATCCTATAAAGGAAAATATTGTTTTTAATAAAATTATGTACATTTTAATTATTCATCCAATAGCTAAGCATTTAAAAAAATTATCAAAAAGTATCTCAAATATAATTTCAACATGTAGATTTAAAAACTAAAGTTAATTTTTTTATATATTTTCTTAATCGTATAAAAAATCACATTTACTATTTTTTCTAAAAAATCAATCATAATATTTTTTACAAAATGGTTTTTTAGAGCATGTAATGACTTTACAAATAAATAAGTAATTTTTAATTTATATTTTTTCATTATTTAATTCCATTGTATAAAATTTTGAAAAAAAAACTTATTGATACATAAATGATTAATAGGTAGGTATATTTTTCATGATTAAATAAAAATTTTAATATGATATCACTGTTTGTAAAACACTTTGTTCTTGGTAAGTAAATCTATCAAAAAAATTATTCTTTTTGAAAATATTTATTTTTTAAAATAACTGTGTATAATATTCTACCACTCCTTATATAAAAGTATGCCATAAAATTTTAAAATTTTAATGAGAATCAAGGGGTTATCATTTGAAATTACCTATATGGAGAACCCATATCATAAATATAGTTGATAAAACATCCAAATAATATTATGCAATGAATAATAAAAAGTCAACTAGAATAACACTTAATAATTTGTCTATATTGGATAAAATTAGTGGAATGTGAACATATAGGCATGCATGAAATATAATTTTAAAGATAATTGATCATAAGAAAGAAAATGTTCATGAAAAATTTAACAACCCTAAATATGAAATCCATGGAGGTGGGAAAAATAAAATTTATTTATCTGAAAAGAAGATGATAGTACAAATTTTTTATCATCCCTTTTCCAAGGTTGGGGAATTTCTATGGTAAAATATAACAACTTTTTTTAATTTTATATCATAATAATAATCTCATCCATTGGTCATGCATCGATAAGTTTCCCCTTCATCTATTACTATAATAATTGAATATAAAAATGAAATTTTTATGAATGAATCATCTATATTAAATTATAATGAATCATATCATCCATAAACAGATAGAATTTTATTTTTCACATCTCTATATATTTTTGAAAACCAAAATTAATATATAAGTTAAAAAATATATATAAGTAATATTTATTATTTTCTAAGACCAAAATAATAACACCATTATATTAGCTTGACACTATTTAATTAATTATCATTAATGATTATAAAAAATGAAAAAAATGAATCCAAAAATATTAAAATGATTTTATCCCACTTTATTACATGAAAAACTTTTCTAATATCATTAAATAATTTTAATAAATCCTAATGTCTCATACCAAGATATATATACCCAAACTATTTCAAAAATAACATCATAATGAATTCATATTAGAATCCAAAAGATAATTCACAATTAAATCATTGAATAATATCCCATCATATGATAAATTAAATTTTTTAATTAAATGTTTAGTATTATGCTTTCACCATTAGACAATCATTGGTATATTTAGAATAATTAATGTGATTTTATTATTCCAAAATAATTTTATAATTAGATTATATTTTCTTATAATCAAATAAAATTACACTAATTTTTGTATAATTATATATTTATAGGGCTCTATTATAAATCCTATAACATGGATTCAAAAAATAGTCATATATGATTATTGTTCTCAAATAATCATCATTCTATTAATATTTTAATATTGCATAAGCAATCTCATTTTCCTTTTCCGTAATGGTTATTATGTAATTTTACAATCAATGGTCATTGAAATAGTTTATTATTTTCATAATGAAAATTATTATTTCATATAGTGATATTTTTTGTGATCGTTTATTCATTTGATCCATCTCTTCATTACATTTTTACAATTATTCCTCACCATATAGTGACATTGTATTTTTTAATATTTTGTATTCCGAAACATGAAAAATCATGGTGATCCTTTCAAGAACTCACCTACATGTTCCTTTATAAATTATTTTCAACTAAAATGTTGAGAAAATTTATTCCCACTTGGTGATATTCAAAAATATATTACATCAATCTCTATCATCCATTTCTTATCAACAGAACCATGAAAGGTTTTTTCTTCCATATCAACATTGAGTAAACATAGAATGATGATATCGTTGTTTCCAAATCCCCTTCTGTCTAATTCTATTCAAATAAATGTTTCTAAACCACTAAATAATATATAAATGGGTTTTAAGAGATAATAGTTAATATAGAATCATAAATTTTATTTAATATCCCAACCATTTAATTTTATATGTCATGGTTTTTATAGGTACTCTTTTTCCTTGTTTTTAATATTTTTCATTTTGATTTTACCAAGGGTGTTTTGGGGTGAAATTGAGGCATTGTTGATTGAAATGGGGTAGTGCATGGTTGGTAAACTGTTTTCCTAATATATGTACCCATTATTGAAAATAAATTGTGAACCAAAATATAATGGATTCATATGGATAGCACACATTTTTTTTAAACTGTTAACCCATCTTGAAGTAACTATATGACTCTTTAAGAGTAAGTTCACAGTTACGAAAAAAATAATTGAAAAATGGGGGGCCCATATAGGATATTGTGATCATATAACATTAGACCGTTTAAAATTAATTTTAAATTTCATGAACCCCATTATTTTTTCCAAAAATATCTTATATCAACACTAAATGTATTTCAATAATTTTGTTTTATTTTGGGATAGATTAAAAGGAAATACGACCTTTTTTATGAATGAATAGAAACTGAAATTGAAGATATTCACAAATTTATGTACGATAACCTCATCTCTCTTAGTTTACCCACAATCTCCAATCATTCTGAAATATTTTGATGGTTTTTCCAAAACAATTTATTGATAAAGATCTAGGATTTTTATTACCAATATTTTTTATCTCGAATTTAGGTTTTATATCTATATCTTGTTCCTCTTCATGATCTTAATAGTTCTAATTAAATTAGAGATTTCCTTTTTTGATCATTCATAATCAATCATGATGTATGATTTCAACATTTATTTCCCATAGTATTTAATTACAAATGTTTTTATGTGTAATTAAATTTCAATTAGAATGATTAAAAATTAAATCTAATATTTAATTAACTAAATGATAAATTATTTTTTAGATTCATGTAATTTATTAATTTATTTTACATGGGATTATAGAAGGATTTAAGGATTTAAAAAATTATTTTTTAAAATTAGATTATGAAATTGGTGGAATTTGGGTTATTTAATTGGGTAGTTGATTAATGGAATATTCTTATTATGGAATTGATGAGAAATTGTGTTTTTTAATTGGTTATATAATGTGACTATGAATTAATTATCAATGGTTATTATAAGATGGTTGACTTGACCATAATTTTTTATGAGACAGATGATTTAAATACTTGTAAAATTTTTTATAGAAAATTGTTCAAATTATTCCATGTGATTAAATTACTGTATAATATTTTTTTTTAAATGTGATGATATTCAATGATAAGAAATATTGATAAATGGGTAGATGTTGGTTACCCTTGATTAATGTGATACATTTTGGATTATTATTTTATAAGACATGGAATGAGAATAAAAATACCCATTAAGGTTAATAATATTGCGAAGGGAACATAGGATATTAATACCCATATGATACTCTGAGTGTGGGATATGGAATGAGGCTCCAAATACCCATGTGAAATGTAGGTTGGGATTTGAAAAAAGGCCGTAAATACAGATTAGGAGTTATACATGTTGTTCTATGCCAATGATATTGGAAAATTGAAAATGTTTACAAGTGGTCGTTAATTGAAATAGAATGAAATGTATAATTAAATACCATGTTTCATAATGAATTTAGAAATTAATATGTGTTATGTTTCAGACTCCAACATTGGCTTATGTTTGTACAAAGAGTTCACATGTCCTTAGAACCATGGGGGTTTTGTGGTTAAATTATGAATAATTGATTATATAAATTGTATAAATATTTTAATGAATTTTATTCATTGTTAAAATTTATATATTATTATTCAATATATATTATATCAAACACCAATAGTGGTGGCCGAGTGGGTTTTATTGAAGCCCTACCTAGGCTTCCTAATCTATAACTGAATAAACTTCATGTTTATTGAACATGCTAAGGGTAAGGGTCCCATATTTTATGGATGTGTTAGGATGGTTCATGGATGGGAGAATATTAATTGTGTTGAGACCTTCTTGAAAGTTTCTATGTTTCTTATCTTTTTTTAGAAAACACTTACTATGTACATGGAATGACAAATCTATTGTTTTGGTTTTGATATTGTATTCTTTTTTAGACAATACTTGATACTGGTTTGTCTGTTATTTTTTATATAATAGACTATGCATGTTCATTTATAATACTATGATTCTTGATAAATAAGGTATACTCCCACCATGATCGATATTAGACCCTCACTTCTAGTCAGAAGCCTCAAGCAAATGGGGTGGCACGCCTGAGGTCACTTGACTAACCAGCTCTGGGAAACAGTCTGTGGCACACAGTTTTAGACGTTTCAATGTGATATAAGAGTATTATTCTATTATATTAAATTTTTATACTATTTTTTTGAATGGAAGAATGTAGACTATAAAGAGTCTGGCCTTAGAAAAGATCATACGAATATGATTAGGTGACCAATTATTGGATAATACCAAAACACCCATGGTGGTATTGTTGTGATCGGTAATTACTATTATTGTTGGATGTTATTCCCCTTGGTTAATTCTCATTTTGTGTAATTTTTATGATGTTTAAAATATTTTATATTATTTGACTCATCACCTGGTGTGATATGTGAGTCTTTTATTCATGAACCCTTCTAGGCACTCCTGATATATAGTGACAATCAACATTTTTGGAATGAATGGGAAAACATGATTTAGGTTTGTAAGAAAAATTTAAATTATTTTACTTTCTTATGTAATTGAACTAAAAAATGGCTCCCAATAACGAATTTACTCTTATAAAATAATTCAAAATCTGATGAAATGGAAATATTATGAGAATCGTGAATTATGAGAATGAGTTTAACCAATTTAACAATGACCTATATGTATAATGGTTATGGGAAGTAATTGCGCTATGGTTTAACAATGTGGTGGATGAAGTGGGATAAATTATTATAGATAAACTTATAGGACTCATTTTAAGTGTTTTTATTTTTTTATATGTCCTAATATGTTTTTTAGTAGATATAAATATACCTCAAAACAAAATTTGTTCATAGAATGATTGGAAGACATGGTTGGAAATGATCCTTCTTTCATGTAACATGAGGAATTGATAGTGATAGGTGAATGATCTAGATATAAGACACAAGATAACATTAGTATATTCACATTTTCTATGAAGAGAGACCTATATTATCTTATAAAGTATATTTCAGACCTCAAAAAATATTTTTAGTTGAATGACCCTCTATCATTAACTATTGAGTATTGACCATAGGTTGAAGAGTTATAGATTGAATTCATCATAAAAATATGTGATCTATTAATGAATCCTAATTCAAGGATGGAAAACATATATTCTTATATATTATTAAGAGCCTTGATGAAACGGTGGGATGATTAGGCTCGAACCTGGTATGCATAGGGTATGGTATGGATGAAATATTTGGAGTTTTTCTTGAGAACATTTATTCATATACAATGAGATTGGTGGAGGCCATTTAGATAATGTTATCTAATAAAATATGTATGTATTTGATAGATTATCTTGGTCTCTTTTCTGAATTTTCAAACCTTTCTCAAATTATGGAATGTGAATAAATAGGTATGAAATGTTTATTCTATGATAGGATTAAAATTGAGATTAATTCCCATGATAATCTCTTTAAACATAAAATGTTTTATGAAGTTGTGGATCCAACTCTCATATCTAAGGGGGTCCTAAAGGATGATTCTAGAGGGGGACCTATTATTTTTCCAAGATTATTAGGAGCCCCATATTTTAAAATAATTAATTTTCATAATGTGAAATTTTACTAGATCTTTGGATAGGATAATAACTAGGGGGTAGGGCTAGTTACTCAGGATCTCACCCCATTTCTTTTCAACTAGTATGGTAGGTTGGGAAACTTTTCTATACATTTTACTATAAATTTAGAATATTTTTATTCTTTTTCCATGAATGGATATCTATAGGAGTTTGTTAGTAATCCATGATTGATGAGTAATGATGGGGATGTCAGACATAACCAAAGTACGATAAGGGGATCTTCTACACCATATCAGTCCTGTGGAAGGATTTTAACAGATCGTGGTGGTAGAGTAAATAGTTGTGATTCATCAAAGAAGGTGCTCCAGTTTAAGTAGAGTGGTGTTGCTCTTGGGACTCAGAGTGTATAATAAGGAATATGGGTAAGATAGTTACATTCATTTTAGCCTACGCCGGTGGATAGAAAAGTTGTACTATCGATAGTTAGAGGTACTATCATTGTATCTTCATCAATAGGTAGAGACATATTTGATATTTGTACCTATATTTTTTTATATCTATAAACAATGAAAATGTGTTTAGTCTATAAGATGATTTTGTGAGTGGGTTAATTATTATATATTATCATTTTGAGTATAGTTGACTGACATCTATTTTTGCTGGGGGTTCTCTCTTGAGGATTTAGAGAATCAGAATATTTGGGATCATTATATCCATTAAATGAATGGATTAGAAATAATTTTTTCTGTGTAATATTCTATAGAATACATATCCTACTTTTATTTGTTCCAAAATATAATGAATTGTATGTCTCTGGAGGGAAAAATTATATTCACCGTGGAAAATTGGATATCAAGGATGGTTGTGATGTGCTTGTTCTTATGAAACTAGGATTCCTCACCACTAATGTTTTTTGTCGATTTCTTGATGGAGGAGGTGTAATGAATGATGAATTTCCACCTATATTGGATTGGTTACAAGATGTTTTTCAATATAAATTATTAGGTCTACCACCATATAGATATGTGGAATTTACAATTCTGGTCATATTGATGAATTATCCAGTTTATATTCTACCACACAGTATGCAGAAATAGAAAATTATGATCTATATATTCTATAGGAATAGTTTATGGAAATGTGTTTTAGCTATATAAGTTGGTCACATTGGTTTTATATAGAATTGTTTTCTAAGAAGTCTGACTGAACTATATGCTTATTAGTTGATTACCACATGTTGAGAAGGATGACTATGCAGAGCCATGATCATTTTCCATGTACTAAAAACCTATTTGACTAGTTTAGGGGATATGTAATTTTCTACAATATCAAACTACGATAAACGTATCAGCAGTTTAGAGGATGAACATACCATATAGCATGAAATATATTTGAAAGAATGATTTGACTATATCAGTTTGTTTTGAATCCATTTGGTCTAACAATAAAACTATAAATGGTTATGTTCTTGATGAACATAATCATCCACTTGTACTGGGATCTGTTTTTCATATTATATGTGTGTAAAATATTATTGTACTCCAACACTCTTTAATAGCTTTCCCAATAACATGACATTGTATTTCGTACAATATGAGATAATTTTCTATACGACATGAAATTTCTGTATAAGTTTGGATTTATAAATTATTGTTATTACATAAAATAATCTCATTGTAAGGTTAGATAGTGAAGCAAGAGGATATCTTGTAACGTAGATTTTTCGTAGAATTATCCACAAAATTTATTCTGCATACATTATTTTTTGGTCTAACGATCTATTATCTGAGGATCACTCCTGAATTTTCAAACTATGGGGAACCACTTTTGGTTTTGAAAAATTTTTATTGAAGTTATAATTTTCAAGATCATGTGATAATTCATTCTGGGATCTGAAAAATATTTTGACTGTGGAATAGAACTTTATCAAATTTCATTTGAGTGAAGATTTTATTGTTATTTGTGATGATTCAGAGATAGGTCATGGAGTTGTGTTGAGTTGGTGAGATTGATTGTTGCAGTATGTGTAACTGTATTTTAGGCTACATGAGCTGCACTACACTACAAATGAACTTGAGTAAGAAGTAGTGGTTATTGATTTAATGTGCTGGTGGCATTATTTGTTAGATGAAAACATCACTATGTATACTAATCAAAAGAGATTAATCTACATCATTCCACATTGAGATTTCAATCTCTTTTAGTAGAGGTGTTCTATCTTTATGAAGATAGTATATTTTGACTTCAAATATACATCTGGGAACGGAAGAAGTTCAATTCATTCTTTATGCCCGAAAATCATTACACAAGTAGTTCAAGAGTCTTGTTCTTGGTGAATTATGGTGACTATACTGGTTCAAAATAATGTTTTGGTTCTCTATTGTTAGGTCAAGATGACCCTCCTATAATTTTTTGAAGTTTACAGTTTATAGTTAGTCCAAGGAAATACAATATGAGAATTGAGAATTTTTGGCCTTGAGGGAACGCCTTGAAATGGGGGGGAGTCACCTTAATATTGGACAACAAATTGGGATGATATCATCATTTTAGGAATTGATTTGTCATACCTACCAGTATTCTAGATGATATGATGTGTGAATTTCATGCCTCAATGTGGGATGTGAATCCGAGTGTGACCAAAATTTACTGAGGCCTTTGTGTATAATTTTCGGGGTTGGGCATGAAAATCTAAATTGAAGGTTTCGTAACAAGATGTTATACATGTAAATGGGTGAAGGCCAAGATTTAAATACATGATCATTTCATACAGATATTTCCTATTAAATAATTAATGTAGGATGACACTACCATCGAAGTTGGGGTGGGACTCTAAAAGATTCCTTGGAAAATTGATGTTATTTGAGTGGTTATACAACCGCTGATGAATGTATCACATTTCTTCCCTATAAGAGAGAGTTTCTCGGTGAATCAGTTGGGGTACTTGAATATTCAGGAAATATAACATATTTATAGTGTTCAATGATGTTTTCTTTCTGACCCGGACTCACATATTATTACATAGTTTTCATAGGGATAACAAATGGTTTTTGGTATAAAGGTTTTACTGTACACAACATTCCACCCACATACTGTTGGGTTGTCCTAGTATACTATACTGGTGCATGAGTATATTATTTAGTTTTATTTTATATTATATGTTGGGTCTTGGGAGAAGAACCTAGAATTGGTGGAGTTTTCCAATGATAAAGACTATTAGAAAACTATTCAAATGTCAGAATATAAGGAACTTTATGGTAGTCGATGTTGGTCACCACTATGTTGGATAGATGTAGATAAGTCAGATCTGTTTGGACTGAGTCCCATAAAAAATATATTACAGATGGTTTACCAAATTCAAAAACATATAGTATGGATTGTGGCCTGAATAAATCATAAGATGATATAAGTTTATCACTCCTTCAGTCCATATTGGGTGATCTTGTCTTCCATCATGTGTCACCTTTATTGGGAAACTGTATGATTTGATGATGGGAAATGTTAGAACCCATGTCTATCAGAACAGTAGAGGTTATTGACGTAATCATGTCGGTTACATACTAATAGGATTTCTATTGATGTATAGTTCTATAAAAGATGCTATTCAATTATCACAACATCTGATGTATCACCCTGATCAATCTCATTTGATCGATGTGGTTGATGTTGAGCTTGAGATTGATTCTTCCTTTGAGAAGCATCTGATACATGTGTTGGATCACATCGAGAAAGTCAATCAAGGATGGAACATACCAATATTTTAGGTATTGTGGAATCATGGACGTGTTTATTCAGAAACACTAGTGATATAAGATGATATGATAGCTCGGTGGCCATATTTTTTATACCAAACCATATAGATTCTTGGGTGTACGGCTTGAGGATGAGTTGTTGTAATATGGGGAGATCTAATGATATTATCTATTTCTAGAAAGGTCTCAATTTCATTTATAGTAACTCAGTAACCTTTTTTGAGTAGATCACATATGGAATTCAACTCAAGGAGTTTTTAGTTGAAAATATATAATTATGAAATGAAGCAAGGCATTGCATAGTTAGTGCATGTTATCCCTAAAACATTCACCTATGCTAAAAAATCATGTGAACCCAAATAGAGGGGTTTCCCAATGCCCATGATCATTTTTTTAAACTGTATTCAGTTCTATTTGTAACTTTGAAGCTCCGTTATTGGAGGCACATAGTTTAGACAGTGGATAGGTAAAAATGTGTCCCTTGTATAGGAAACATTGCATATATAATTTTAATCCCATAAAAATCATATTAAAATTACCCATGCACCGTCTTATATCCCAAAACACCCTATCATGACTATAAATAAATTTATATCATTTTTAGAGGTTCCCAAATGGATTCATAGTCATTCTATCCTCTATTAATGGTTAATCAAATCTAGGATTTAATGTATCTCCCTCTTTAGGTAAGTGAATCTCATATCGAATTGTTTCTCCACTCACTCCCTCTCATAATTAGTGTTTTGAAGGTTTTATCATCATTTAGTACTGGATATAAATCTAGGTTTTGTTATATCTAATATGGTTGATCTTGTATCTAGGTTTTGGTACCATATCCCATTCTTCCACAATAATAGGGTTGTTCTGCTTTAATTGAGGATTTTCATTCGTGAATTTTTGTCATAAATCTTGAGGTAGGTCGTCTAAAATAAATTCCCATAATGTTAAATTCCATTTTCATGTAGGTGTTCTGAAATTTCCTTTGGAACATTTGGAAATTTAATCTTGAATTGAATAAATAAATTTATTAATTAAATTATGGAATTTTGGAATTGATTAATTGATTAACCATGGCATTATGAATTTATTTAAATATGGGAAAATTGAATTTCGGTAACTGTGATTATGAAATTCATGGAATTTGGATTATCTAATTTTTTTAATTCATTAATGAAATGGTTTGATAATGGAATTTAAGTAAAATTGTGTTTTTGTAATTGGTCAATTATTCGGATTTTGAAATAACTGAAAATTGGTATAGTGAGATGGTTAACATGATCTGAATGGGTTAATGTGTCATGTATTTAAAATAATCATGAATTTTCTAATGGTTAATTATTTTTATTATTCAATGTGATTAAATTTTAGAACCATGTTCGTTTTTATTGATTGTAATGGAATACTATGATGTAAAAATGTTGAAATTGTGGTTAATGTAGATTAGCATTGATTGATGAGATACATGTGATACATATGTGATTATTATTGAATGGGATAGGGATTGTGGCTCAAAATACCAATATGTGATATGATGTGTGGGAAATGAACTAAGCCTCTGAATACCCATATGATATAGTGAGTTATGGTAAGGTACTAAGGTACCAAATACTCATGTGACAATGGGGAGCGGGATATGGACAAATGTTCTAAATACCAACAGGGTGTCAGGCACTATATTCTATGCCCATGATATTGGAATATGAATATAGTTCCACGTGGTGATGATTTATAATTGAATGAAATTCATAATGAAAAAAAGTGTTATAATGAATTTTTAATTCAAATTTTCATGGTTTAGACTATGGAATGGTCCAATATAGGTATTAAGATTTTGGGATTCATCAGGAACCCATTGGATTATGTTGTAAAATAATGAGTAATTGAATATTTAAATTTGTTACATCATTTCTAGAATTTTATTCTTTATTCATCTTCAATGAATTTTTTTTTGAATGGATGTTATTTTAACCATAGTCGGCGGTGGACTACTATATTGTAATCCCACCCTAATCAGACAATATAATTGGTACACAAATAAAGTTCATGTCCGTAAGAAAGGATAAGGGTAAGGTACCTATGATTTATGGATAAGTTGGGCTGAATGATAGATGAGTGAACCAGATGTAGTGTTGACACACTATTGGATATTAAAATGGGCTTTTATTTTGGGTTTTCATTTCAATAATGTCATATACGTGAAATTTAATATTTTTAGTTTTGGATTGAATATTGTATTTAAGATTTATAAATCATGTTACACTAGTTTTTTTGATCATTTTTTACAACATTTGGTTAGTTTTACTTATGTATTCTAGTGTGTTACTTATTAAATATTGTATAGTTACCTCATTATTGATTTTAACCATTGTTTTCATTCGATAGCCTCTAGAATATGGAAATTCATGCCTGCGGTCATGTGACTAAAGATTTTAGGGCACCCAAATGCGACTACTCTGTCATGAAGTTACATTGTAGGTTTTAAAAATTACTTAACATAGGTTCAAATGGTCTTAAAAAACTTATTATTAGTCTCAATAAGTTAATAATCAGTTTTTTATATAAAATAAAAATGAATTGCTTACTAAATAATATACCATTATACTCATCCTAATCAACAGTTTCAATTCTCCCCTCATTCCCTATAATCATAATATGATTCTCCCATTAATCATATTATCTTAACTAATGATATAAATGTATTAAAACATTTAAATTTCCAAAAGATTAAATAAAGGAAAAATGTCATTTCCATCATATTACTTTATTTCGCAGCTACGAGTTGTATATAAGTCACACTGAAGGGTGGTAGACATTATCAGATTAAAAATTCAATGGAATGTGTCTTCTACCTTTTAAAATAAATAAGTTCAAGATAAACCATGTTAGAACTTATATCATGTGAGAGTTTAGAAATCATAGAAAAAAGATATTTTATCATTGGTTCTATGATATTTTGATACAAATGAGTGTGATCATTTCCATGATTTTTAAATTCATTATTCATAATATTTCTTTATATTTAAATCTATCAAATAAAACTAAAAATCTAATTTTGGGGAAATATAATTTTGTTTGGAAACAAAATAAACATTAAAATTGTCTTATATAAAGTCTAAATATTGTTATACTATTTTTAAAATATGACACCTTAAGTTTAACATAGTTCATTCATGGTCATTATATGTTATAATCCATCACAATAGTTTGTATAGTGTTTGTGAATTTCTAATGTGTTTCACCAAGAAGTATCAATCAAGATGAAAATCATGTCATTTTTTATCTCACAATGTAATGATCTAGTCATTTCCTAATGTGAAAATTATGGTGTTATTACTCCAAGGTAATTTTTTTCAAACCCACATCAATTTGTAGTATCTAGAAAAAGATGTAATTTAATAGAAACAACCAACTACATCATTAACCATCATTATAAGGAATTCTATTTTGTATTCACTAATAATTTGGGTTATCCCTAGATATATCTCTAATACATTCTCATCCATATTTCCAAAGGTTAAAAAATAATTTCCTCCGATGAAAAATTATTTAACATTGTTTATTCAATAAAAAATTTTAATATTCTTTTATATGAATATATAAAATATTTCAAAAATACAATACTATGAAATATAGTTGACTACTTTCTATTGGGAATAGATACAAAATCAACTCATATTGTGAATTCTCATAATCATATCCCATAAAATAGATTCCAATATAATACGCATCCTTGGAATCCCCTATATAAAACATTATTCATAATGTGGGGAACATACACATAAAAAATAATTCAATCATAATCTCAGTATGGTTAAGCATGAGACATATCAACAGACAATCAAACAAATGTATTTTCCTAGAATATTTATACATTATTAGAATCTAGTAATTTCAATCAATTTTGGTTCATTATATAAAACCATTATAATTTTTTTTGAAAAATATTTCATTCCTATTAATGCCACCATTTCTATAGGTAGTTTATTATATTCAATTTTAAATAATAATACTGAAAGTGTAATATGGTTTGTTAAAACATATTTTTTGGTGTAAGTCAACCTATCAAGGGAATGAAATATTTATGAAAGAATACACCAGAAAATATTTTTGTGTTACATTCAGGGTATAAACCCATCCATTATATCCTAAATGATTGAGTGCATATTTATTCACATCAGGAAATAAACATTTACACCACTAATTTGTCATATTATATCATTTCTATAAATTTTTGTTCCTCGATACCTTTTTTTGATATTTCCCTATTTTCACTCAAATCCTTCCTAAGCGATTTTTCAATCTCCATATTTCTTATTCAACTCCGATAGAATGAATCTATATAGTGTTGACGATTTGGAATGATCCACACATTCATTCCTAATTTACATCTGTTCTCTTAATCCATAACATAGATTCATGATTTCATGATTACATATAATAGTTCTTGTATAATCTAATAGGATATATTTCTATCATAGATTAAAATGGTAATATGATTTAGATAATTTTCATATTCATTTATTTAGCCCTATAATGTTTGATTGTATTGTATATTCTAATGGATCATTAATATATATCTAAACTTACTTGGTAATTCATAGTATCAGAACATCGTTACAATTCAGGTTTTCTATTTTACAATATAAGGAATAATTAAATATTTTTATGATTAATTGTTTGGTGTTTTTGTGTACCATAATGATTTATATGCATAACTTTATTCATATATCATTTTTGTTCTAGTAGCCTCATGATACATACGTATAATATGATTCACTAAGGATATGTGTTTGATATATGAATCTTTCTTGGCATAAAATTTCTATTAACTTTTATTAATAGATATGTGTTTTAAATGCATAGTTTCTCAAACATTGAAATTGATTGACCATGATGATTCCTACCAAAATTCCATGTCATCCTACATGTGTGTAAGAGTGTATGAGGTTACGTGTCACTCTGAACTAGACTTGAGGATTGTGGTTGAGTCGTTAATGATACATCATCATTTATTGACATAATTATTATTGATCATGTTCTATAATAAGAAGATATTTTTTTAAATAAAAATATTCATTTATCATAAAATATAAGAGTTAGACCACTATTTCATCACATCCTTTTGATAAACTCACTGGTAATTTGACTTGTATATGTGTAATTACATCATTCCATTTAGCACATTTATTATATTATGATTCTTCTAGATTTAATTAAATATAAAAATATGGTAAAATAATGAGAAAACAACCAATCAGAACGAGATGATCAATATATGTTTCTGAATATGGTTTTTCTAGACTCCTTATGTGTTACAAAATGAGAAACATCAAATTTTACATTAATTATTATCAACAGGTTCATTCTGTCGTAACATTCATTTTTTCAATCATTGGAAGAATAAATTTATATTAGATATATCATCATTCTGCTGACACCAATAATAATGTATTTGTTGAAAAAGTAAATGGTTTTTCATTTTCCCTTTCAAAAGATGACTCATATTCTTATTGGAATAGAATACATAGTGGTATTATATGGTTTTATTTATTTAAAATTTATCACTTTCTTATGAATCATGGAAAAATACCTTCGATCATTATATTTTCATACATCTATATTTTTTGTCATATTTATTTAGAATCATTTTCAATATGCTTCTTTTTTTAATAGTGTATTTTATCATTTTTACCACTCTTGGTTTTCATTCCACATAAATTTTCTACAATATTATCTCTATTTGAGATAGTCAGGTTCTTCTATTTTTTTATATTATTTCCCACCACTCAACTTTTATATGACTTGATATAATATTACATTATCTTTTAGGAATTTATATATTGTAAAAACATTAAAGTATCACATTCTCAAGATATTCACAGCCAAATAAATAATAAATGGCCATAATTCTTATTACTATATATTAATCATTTATCCCCAAGAAATTAAGTATAATGTCCATATTTTTTTCTAATGAAGAGGTTATGAATAAAATAAAAATATTCAACTATTTTAAATGAATTTTAGAATGAAGATAAAAAAGTTATTCGGTAGGTAAATGTAACTGATGGGAAAAATAAAAAATATATTAAATAAAAATATTAACAATAATGAAAATAAAAATCATGAACTATCTTTTTCCATTATACACACCATTCATCATTTTAATCGTATAGATAAAATATTTTAATTAGTTAATGAAAACTCGATGACCTCATGATATAATCCAATTTTGCTTTTAAATCATTCTAATACATCACCATAAGAGTTTACCCTCTACTAATTGTTATTTAATTACATTAAATACTATATGAAATTAAATATAATTGAAATCCTCAAACACTAAATTAAATACTATATTAATTTTTATAAACAAATATATATATATATATATATTTTAAAAGTTCATCCCCAAATATTTTATTAAATAAAAAGGAATAACAGTGTACACATGAGGTGTAATGAACATACACAAACTATAAATTAAAGAGAAAAACAGACATACAATCATATTCACATCAGTAAAATACCCAGAAGAAAAGATTTTCAGTTAACAGCCACTTATGTTCAACATTCCATCGTCCAAAAGCAGGATTTGATGATGTAAACCTCTCCTTGTGTGAATCGAGACTGAATTCATCACCCCCCACGCACCCTTCGAGCTCCTTTCCACCCGTAAACTTACTCCTTGATGAAGGCCTAATCTTATTTACATCCAAGTGTTGTCTCAAGGATTCAACAAATTATGGAATCAGCATAACAGCCCATTTGTGAAACAATAACATCCTAAGCAATTTTAACAACCAAATGACTTCCCTTCAATCGGTGCTAAGACTGAAGAAGTCTTCATCTTCAAAATCTACAGCAATCCGATTTCATTTGCATAAATCTGATAAAAAACTACAGCACATCACCATGATGTAAAAACCATCACCATCCATCACAAAACCAGATTTTCAGCAAGTAGAGCATCCATAATATGGCAGAAACCCAGAAGGAACAAGAGGTAAACTTGTCAGAACATAGCAAAAAAACAGATAACCAGTCCAAAAATTATCATCTTCAAAATTTCCGAAAGGAAGATCAGATAAGTCTTCAACATTAGTAGAGGTCTCAGAGGGAGCTATATGCCTAGGGTCATTTCCAAGGCATGACCCTGAAATTAAAGCATGGATCATTCTACATATATATATATATATTTCCAAGGAATGAAAAAAATGAAAATATAAAAAAATAAATTCAAACAATCTAAAACACCATGTTTCATTTAAGATTATTAAATACATGAATAATTATAATAAGATACAATGAATATAAAAACATATAATGGATGTCCATGTTGTTTCACTACTAACATCTAAAAAAGGGGTTTACATGGACATGGAAAATAGACTACGAATTTAATCTGTACTTATTACCTTTTGTAGAATTTTTCCAAACTTGTGAAACTTACTCAATGTAAACTGGGTGACATTTTTAACATTTTAAATCCAAAAAAATATAGTGAAATTATATTATTAATGAAAATATTGAATTCCACTTGGGAAAAAATATCCGTGCATGAAATTAATTTCCAATCGATTTTTTCCCTGGTGTAAGCTAATATAATTATGCCTTGAAATATTATAATTTCCTTCTTCCAGTTCATCTTTCCACTTAAATTCAATCCTAGAGGTCATCAAATATACTAAAATTCATTAAAATGTGTCATTGTGAGGAAATTGTTTGATTATGATGTGAACCTTAAATAAGTTCCTTCAATATAACATAATATTATGTCATTATTTGGCTTCCTTCCTTATGGTGTGGCTACCAAAAATTAATACATTTCTTATAAATGTAACATTCATTTACAATGTTTTGGTAAAAAATATTAATCAGTGAACCTTTTTTAGTTTTTTCAATTTTTAATATCCTATGAATCCCATTTTCGTCTCAATGAATCATAACCAATGTTATAGAAATAATTATTCTCTGAAAAAAACATTATATAATATCCAAAAAATGTTATGAATCCTCAATTTTTGATATATACCAATTAAAATATATTACTCATGGGATCCATCCATCAATCTAAAAAAGAAATAATATAATATTATATCCAAATATTTTGTTTATTATATGTAGATATCATATATTTCTATTATTCCACATTATATTCTCAATGATATTTAATATAATCAGGGATATTTTGTATCACATATTATCATCTATGGATAATGGGAAAATAAAATGTATGATAAGAATATTGTCTGTACATATTTAAAACATTTCAACTTTTAAAAAAAATATAATGAATACCGATAAGAGTCACCACTCTATGAATTTTAGCCACACATTTCCAAAATATTTTACATATCTAGATAAATTTCAAATACATCCAATAAATGATCCAAAATATAGCCTTAAATGATAATTAATTGATTGATATGTAAAAATATATGACCCATCTATATACCATGTTTTTTCATGGCGTTTTTTTCAATTTTGAAAGACATATATAGAATTTATACATGTTGTAAATGTTACCTTAAAATTTTGAAAAACATTTATTCTATATTTAATTTCATTATTAAATCATGATGATGAATAATTCATTACAAAATCATGAATTCAATACTGTTAAGAATTACAATAATATTATTCTAAAAATCCTGTAATTATATAATTTCCATTAAAAATAGAAAAAATTGTTGACTAAAAAATTGAATTAAAAATGTAATTATTGAAAATTATTTTCTTAAAAATTCACCAACAAATTATCAATGGACACATGTACATGTATTTATAAAAAAATATTGTCAAAGTGAAATTCAAACAAATATCAAATGTGGGTCAGTCATTAATAACCATATGAACTACAAATATATTTCCTCCCAAATACCCTAAATTACACATCCATTATTAGGTACATTAAATATATTACCACTTTTGTTATCCCCACATTAACATTTAAATATAAATCCATGATATTATTATATACAACACATAAATTATGAATTTTTGAATGTCGTTGTCATTAAAAATAATTGTATGGGACACTATATGTTTTATGATATCATAAATAATTATAAAATTAGTAATTTACTTTTTTTAATCAATAATTTTAGTACAATATTATAACTAATTTCTAATTTTATTCATATATAAATATTTACAATGTAGAATGAGGAGTTTCAATAAGAGTTTCCAAATATGATCGTAATCTATTTATGCTTTAACCACGTTTTTCACAAGGTCTATACTAGGTCATATGAATAAAGGTGAAATACTTTTGGTCAATCATTAATATATGTTTTATTACTATATTTTTTGTTTATAAATTATATGAACACTAATTAGGGGAAATCGGTTTTTGTTAATATTATTTTGAAAAAAAATCAAATATATAAATTTTTGATAAAAATATTTGAGGTAAAATCAAATTATGTAACATTATGTAACAAAAAATGGTGGATATTTTTTACCCCATAAATATTTATTCAATATTATCATTTTTTTACAAATTTAATTTTTTCCCAAATCTTTTATCATATGGTCCCTATAAAATAAAACCTATCAATAGTGATTGGAAAAAATTAACCCTATGGTTATGACCATGATTTTAAATTAAAAAACAGTCCTTTGAGATTAATCCGAAATAAGACTTTTGGGAAATTGAAAATTACGTTAGCTCCTCCACTCCCATAATGAGAGTTATTTGAGTTTTGACATTATATTAGAAATATGTGAATTCTTTCTGTGTGGATTAAATTTGACATTTATAGTGTTTCTCTTACAAATCACACAAACCCATACTCGTATGACAATTTTGAATTATTATAGTCATATAAAACAAAAAAATTATCTAATTATCTGGATCATAAAGAATTTCAGGTATTTAATGGATTGAAAATAACTAATAAAGGAGGAGCAATTTGACAATTAAAAAAAGGACTACTCTATAATGGTTGGAATTTTTATCATAAATACAATTTATTTATGTAGTTACATTAATGGGTATGAAAAAATCTTCTCAAAAGTAAAATATTATAGCATAAATAAAGAAAATAAAATTATGAAACAAGAATAATAAAGATAATCTATTTAACATTAAAATATATTACTAGTACAATTGAAAATATACTGATGATATAAGAACATGTGTGAAGGTATCATTGAGGACATTATTGCAATAAGACATCAATATTTAATATTCTAATTATTTCTAAATTAACCATTATTTTATTAATAACCTCCTAAAGAAATTACAAATACATAAAACGTATATAAATGTTCAATTAAATTTATTAGGGAAGAGGTTGGAATTGAAAAATTAGAAAGGGTAAAAGATTAATGATATCATTCATAATTTCCCCTTATTAAACATATATTTCAAATTCATTCCTATGTAAACCATGTAACACCTAAATTTTTTAAATTTTATTAAAAAATTAATTTCATTGATAACTTCTCTTACATGAAACACCAGGTCTAAACAAACCACAATAAATTTCTAATATCAAGTTGGAATATTAACAAGCATGTTTACATATGTGATATATATGAAGAAAAAATGATTATTTAAATTTAATATTGTGTTTTACATTATTTTATTTCATCCTTTGAGTTAATGGAAAAAACATCCATGCATACAAATGGCCTACTGTATCATTGAATACTATAATTCATTAACTCTATCTAGCTTTATTAGATTACTATAAATACATATATGGAAAATATATATTATATTTATATAATTCATATAACATTTGATATTATGGATCCATGGTCAATGTAAAATGAACAAAAATAAAAAACTAAATCATACATGAATAATAAGTCATTTTTTAGGAAAAACATGATTTTAGTATGGAATTGTTAATAAATATGTAATAAAATGTATTACGAAAATTATATATTTAGTGATACATAAGAGTATAAATCAATATTTTATTTATATTAAACATATATTTATTATACACTATATTCAATTACATGTAATGAAAGTTCAGACTTTTGTTCAGAGACTTTCATAATATTTTATCTATATGATTAATATTCTTTATTGAACACAAGATTTCTATTGGTGTAGATACTAAAAATCAATTCTTTATATGAATCTTAATTTTAATATTATTGTGTGTATATATATATGTAATTTTCTCTCATTCTTTGATCTTATGTTTAAAAAAAATACTATATTTGAAAATCATTAACGTTATGATTCCATTTTTAACAGGATTTCTAATAATAAAATTTAAAAAATGATATTTTATGATCTATTTCACTATAAAATCATTTAATTTTTATGGTCTGGTTTTATTAGGAATATATATGTTTTCCTTTAATTTTTACTCTTATAAAGAATTAAAGAGACCAAAATAATGTTTTTCAGAATAACCATATATATTTCACTCCACAATTGAAATTAATTATTCCCCCATATATGTATTTTATAATAACTAATTTAAATAAGTATTTTCATCCTCTCAATTACTGTTAAAATAATTATTTTTACCCTTGATTTACTTTTTATGAAATATCTTAAAAAGAATCATTATGCAAGTTTCAAAACTGGTCCCTTTTTTCGTTTTTTCAAATATTAAAAGATTCCTTGTTTGAACATGTAATTAATTAATGGAATTAGCTTAAATCATAAAAAATAAATTATTTAATGGTTACATTATAATATTACAATATATTTTTAATAAATTTTTTATTTATTTTTTTGAAATTTTTGTCTTAAAAATTAAATTTCAATGTGGAAAGCCAAAATTTAGGAATTAATGTACTTGGTGATATTTAAAATTTATTTTCATTCTATGAAAAAAAAATAATGACACTTATGATTTTCTAGGGATATGATTCAGTTTTTTAATCCTTATTTTTTGGATGGTCTATATTAATGATATAAAAATGATTATAATACTCATTCATTTTCATAATGTTATTATATAATGAATTGATGTTATAATTATCATACCCATTCGAATAATATTGGTTAATATTTTATAGAATGCTTATGGGTTCCATTTTGATTCATTGATCATGATATGATGAATGTTTTTTGATTTTTAGACATCGTTATTTAGGATTTTCAATATGTGATAGTGATTTAATTATAACTATATACAACAACAACATTATATCCACTTATGGTGGTTGAATTGTAACTAAGGATGGTGGTATCATAATAATTAAGGTTGGGTGGAACATATAAACACTTAAATTCTTTGTGTAATGTATTATATATAATGATAGAGAAATCATTAACAATATGGTGTGCTTGATCTACAATGGAAAACAAGCTGATGGCCTTGAAACAAAAAGAGAAACATGATGATGGGATTCATCTGCATTGGGAAACTACTGATGAGTGTCGATCCTATATATTTGATGGTTTTGGTAGTCATCCATGTCAAATGTAATTGATTTTATACATATGTTGGTACAATACCTTTATTACATGTGATTATGCTTTATGAATTATGTTTACTTCACAATTATATGGATAATCTCTTTTTGAATGATAATACATAATTCTATGACCCATGTTCATGATATATGATTGGTTGGGTATGAGGATTTTATATTATGTTCATGTTCTCTTAAAAATATGATTTTTTTAATTCTCTCATCTTATCATATAATGACATATATCAGGTTCACCCTTGCTGAACATCTGAACTCACGCTATCCTCTTCTTATTTTCCCTAGGTTTTGAAGAATATTTCTATGTAGGGTAGGATTTTAAATAGTACATAATGGGATGATATTTATGGGATATATTTAAGATCATTCATTATATATGAATATTATTTTTATGATAATTCATTATAAGTATGTTACAAAATTTATAAAACGTATAAATGATTCTTATTGAATATGTGTTTACCAACTATGAATTGTATTTCTCACACTATGTATTTGGTTCATAGTTAATTCCCATAACCTAATGAGATAATTATACAACTAAGTTTAATGTTAAAATTATTATTTTAATAAGAAAAAAATTTCTATGTGATTTTGGGATGAAAAACATTGTCACAATGCTCAAACAACATTATCGGGTTGTTCATCATGTTGATCTACCAAATGGTCAAATGATGGAACAAAATTTTTTAGAATCATTTTTAAGACATCATCCAACATATTTTAGTTGGGCATCAATTATAATGATTTATGAATGATGGATCATCATCATTTGGAATATATTCTCTATTATATAGTGCGTATAACATGACAATATTTTCCGTGATAATTAACATTTTTAAGGTAAATAGCATCAATGGTGGAATGTAATTAAGAATATAATGAAAAGGGATCAAATTGAATATATGGAATTAGAATAGTTTAAGGGGATATTTCATAATATATAATACAGTCATATTCTATATTAAAATATGGAGAACTAATTACATGAGATTCAACAAAAGAAATATTAATATATTAGTGCTTATGAAGATAATTTCACAAGGCGTGTAAGGTATGCAATTGGTTTAGTCATTATGCGGGCAACAAAGAATGATCTATTCATTATGGATTTAAAACATGCTTATGAAATACATTATTTATAAGATACTTTTGAATCTTTGAATAAATCGTCTTATGTTAACTCATGTTACAAATGGAAATCGAATATTCCCCCTATACCCATGGTTTTAAAATGATTTGGTATATTGAATCTTATAAAAATGTGAATAAATAATATGTTGTATTAAAATTAAATCCATATACATGCTAGAAAATGGTGGATGAAACATAAAGTGAATTTATTTATTGAAATGAGAGGTGAATTAAATATTTATGTGTCAGTCATAATTATTATGAATATTTAAATTAAAATATTAGGATAATTAATTATGTACTGTACTAGAGGATTCTAAATAATGTTCCACATACTCTTCAATTCATTAAATTTTTGGAGTAAATTAATTATTCCAACTAGTGTATTAATACAATAGTTTTTGATGAAAATTATAAAAAACCTCCAAAACACAAATATAACTAGATATCTGATGTGATATTTACTACCAATTTGTATTATGAGAATAACCTGAATAAAGGTAAATATGTAATCCAAATTGGAAGGGGAAATGTAAAATTTGATACTGAACCGACCCATTCAACTTTATCTATTTAATTTTCAAAGTCCCTTTAATTACCAAATGAATGATTTCATATTTTGTTAGTGTTAAAACTCTAAACAACATGATGGCTGCATCACAATTATATAGTTTCTATCAAATTTATGTTTGAGGGAATGTGATTCCTTCCAATATTTTGATTATTCCAATAGTTAAATTTCATTTGATTATAGACTTGGATTGGATTTATTTATATAGATATCATCTCAAATTTAATAGAATAGAAATCTCATTATAAATTAAAAATCAACCATTGATCATTATTTAAAATGATGATAAATTCATTCTTACAATGGGAATTAATTATACCATGGGTGTCTTGATTCATTTCCAATACTGTTATTTTTTTCATGTGGCTGGGGTGGAACTAGAAATTGAATACATTGCTTCTCTTCATTAGTTGTTTAATTTATCTCTTAATGATTTTCCTAGTAATCCTCAAAATAATAATTATAGTTCTCAATAGAACCCAGGAAAACATTGCACCCATTTTAATGTCTCCATGAAATGTATCATGGTTGAGTTGAATAAAATGAAAAATAAACTCTAATAAAATACTAATAAAGGATTAATATTCCATATTCTGTCACTATGGGATGAACATGCTGTATTTTTCAAAATGAAATATGGATCGATTTGGATTTTCATTGATCATCTTTAGATGAACAAAATTTATTGTTTCTTCTATCCGGTGTTGATTACCTATTTGATCAACTTCATGGATATTTTTTATTTTCCAATATTGACCATCGTTATAGATATTTTCATTGGAGAATGAATAAGGAGGGTATTCCCATGATATATTTCCATAAGAGGATTAAAATATTTGAGTAGATAGGTGAAGTAATTATTTTATACTAATTCCCATACTATTTTCATGAATTTAATTTATATAGTATTTTGATATTAAGTTGATCATTTTATGGTACTATTTATAAAACATTCTAATATATATTAAAAGAAAATATGAGGGCACTAATATTCCATGATAATTTCATAAAGACCCTATTGGAGATAAAATTGTATGAAAAATTTTCCATTTGAGTGTTTTTGAAAAAATGATTCATTTTATGATTCATATAATCTCATGAAAGGTTATAATGGTGGATAGATCTAAAATATAGGTCATTTAAATTTAGACTTGAATTAGAATGGTATGGGACATTTTTTCTTGGTTCAGGAAGATAATGTTGATGATTTTTGGAGAATATCTCGGGATAATGAAGTCTACATAAAAAAGTTAACTCAGAAGGGATCCATGATTATCTAGATAGTTGAATGTGAAGAAAATTTCAAGGATCTAAATTGAATATTAAAAATTGTACATGAGAATACATTAAAATTCAGTTGATAATGATTTTTTAATATCTAGTGATGCGTCCACATTATTTTTGGGATGCCATATCATATAAATAAATATTGTACTGGATTATGCCTCCGAATTATTGACGGTTCATGAAAAAATTTCTATACTCATGATTTAGATTTTGTTATGGTAGTTATTTCATTATTGATATAGAGGAATTCTCATAATGGAAAAATTTTTATTTATATACTGATAAAAAATGTCTAACTTATATAATGACATATAATGAGCTAATCATTCGATGTTGAAGATGGTTAAATCAGATTAAATATTATTACTACTCAGTACCATACCACCAATGTAAATATAACATGGTGTTAGAATAATTTATTCATCATATTATTCAAGATTATGCAAGATGTGGTTTTCAAAAAATCCAATATATCAATATTTTCAAAAGAAGGATTTGTAACTGTTGATGAAGGGGGGGAAATGTTTTCTCCCTCAAATGAGATATCAATAATCTGCCTATGTGAATATTAAAGAGGCACAAAAGGATGATGTGACGCTACTGAAAAATATAACAATTGTTTATGATTTCAGCCTTGATTATGAAAAATTTATAAGATTCTGGAAACATATCTGTATTCTATACGTATTATATTCAAATAAGGATACTGTATAAGAGTCTTATAGTTACCCATTCATTAAATTTCATGGATATACTGTATTTTTTAGGTATTTTAAATATTTTGTAATATCTAAAGACACCAAATTTTATCAATGAAATTTCCCTTTTAATTAATTTAAACACATACAAAATATAGGGAAACCAATAAAACATTATAATAATTAATTAGGAATTTTACATTAGAAATAAAATAACCACTAACAATGAAATCTATTAATATTGATAAATAAATATAAAATAATATAAAAATTAAAAAAATTGGATCTTCATGATTCAATCGTATTAAGGATCTCATAAACAATGATGCATAAATATAAATATATCTAACGTTATTAAAAATAAATTTTGTATACAATATAATATATATATCTGTAATATAATAATTAAGTGAATGAAGAAAAAATGAAAGAAGATATATTTAAAATAATTGAGAATCATATACAAATGGAATAGTAACCAGATGATTAGTAATAGTAAAAAATCATTAAAAAAACTAAGATTTACATTATAATAGTAAAACATATATAAAATATTACATAAAATTTAAATATAATGTAATGAAAATATGATATATTTAAATCATTGAATATGTTAATAAATGTTTTCATATTGATAAAATAAGTATTGGAAATTTGGTAAAACATAAATATGTAGTTACAATATTTTATGTAATATAATGATTTAAAAAAATTATTTTAATAAAATTGACCCAAAAATTTGTTATATATTGTATTATAATTATAATTTAATTTTATTAGTCCTTGATTAATTTTTCAAAGGCTCATAAAATTTCATATAATATTAAAATTTTTATTTTTTGAATAACTGGTGATTTTATTTGAAAATATATTTATAAATAACTAAATAATAACATTCATAAAATGGATTTCTGTTTTTAAATATAATGATAAATAATTTCTATCTTCATTTTTTTTTGAATTTATCAAAAATAGTTTAATTTTTTGTGAATAGGGGAATAAAGTTATTTATAGTATTTAACATTATAATCTATATACATGAATATTTGAGTCATGGATGATGTAGGAATAATGTAAAAACCCAATTTTATGAAATTTACTAAATTTTGTACAATATTAAGTCATATAAATCAACACAATTTATGGTCAATGTATAAAATAATAAACTAATGAAAATTATGTTAGAAAACACCCATCATCTCACCATATAAATACCACCTCTAACCAACTCTAATCCTCTCACCATTTTATCCTTGAGGATTGTCAATATTATTTACAATTACCATCCTAATACTCATCTCCACATCAAATATATATTGTTCTCAAAAAAGGCCTAAACCAAATTCCATAAGGAGGTTCTCAATTGAACAACATTCAAGAGGTACAATACTCAATCCTACCCAATTAATTTCTTTTCTTTTATTACACCCTCCCCACATCCCCTATGAAATGTATAATGATAAATATTGAATCAAATATAAACTATAATTTTATTTTGTTAATTTAATATTAGTAATAAAATATCTTATCTTCTCATTCTATTCTAAAATTAAAGCAGTGTATATTATATGTCAGTTCACCACCTTTGTGGACGATGCATTTTATTTTTCAATTCCTACCTTCAGTGACTATAAAAATGCCATTATTATTATTAAATATGTTGTTAATAAGTATATCATAACATCATCATGTCTCTTGAACTAATATATATTCATAATATTACATAAAATAAAACATTATTTTGATAGTTTGAAATCCCAAAAGAAGTAAATAAACAATTATCATTTACATTTTTTCAAATGAATCATCATCTGAAAGGGGAAAATGTTTAATGGGGAAATTTCTTCATTTTTATGTTAATTAATATAATATACCTTTCCTTAGAGTTAATTATTATAATTTTAAAATATATTTCTTAATTTTACACAAGCGAATGGAATAAGAAACCATAAAATGAATTCTCTTATAAGAGTGAAATTGAACATTATAACTCCAATAAATGGACATATTTGAAATTAAACAAAGAATAATAAATTAAATAAATGTATAATAGGTTCTTAATTATTTTAGTAATGAAGATTATTCTATTATACACGAAATTAAATGAATGTGAAGAATGAATTTAGACATAATGTAAGTGATATCTTTGAACATTATTATATGATTTGTGAAACTAATTAACACATATTTCAAAATGTAGTCTATTAGTTATTCTCATATTATTCTCAAATTTTATAAATAAGTTTTCAAAATAGTTATATATCTATATATCACATTTAATTTTCTTCTAATGGGGAAATTCATATTTTAACAGGTTCCCTTCTCAATTCCTCGGGATTAGGAAACCCAATTAAAAGAAAACATACAATTTATCACCCACATTCAAGTAAAATACACGAATAATATTAATTATAAAATAATATTATAAATAGAATGGTGGAGGTACCACCAGACCCTCATATAGTGATATTGTTCAAGGTTGAAGAATGATGAAGTTTGAAATTGAAGGTGCTATGACTACTCCACCAAAGAGGAGGCCAAGGAAGGACTACTCATACCTACCGAAGCCAGTTTTGACCAGTTCATCATCTAGGAAAGAATGGGGGATATCCCTACCGCTAAGAAGGGTCATGTCAACAAACAACCATGTATGGAGAAAATATCTGTGGAGAAAATAGAGCTTAGAAGGAAGTATGCCAAGGTGTTGAAGCAATATGAAACAAACTCGGAGTGGGAATCAGCTACTATGGAGGATGTCTATGGATATGGTCAGGACTATGGTTACTGTGATATGTAGTTTCTTTATTGCCTAGTTGGCTCTAGTTTTGGATTTTCATTACTGTATGACTGTACGATTGTACTCTTTTTCTTTTATATTATATATGGTCAGTGGCTTACCTCTGACTAACATTCTGGGTAATGCATTATGACATTATTAAAAAACCCATTGGCATTCGTGGGTAACTCTTATATTTATTCCCAGTGATTTATTTTTTATTTTCCACACATATGGAACATAATGTTGATATGAATGTTCAAAAATATCTTTCTAATGATTTTGGTAATTTTTAATCTCTTGAGATGTCATTTAATGGATTATGGAGTCAACGTAATCCATTATAGTAATTTTTCAACCATATTATAGAGTCTTAGAAGATTTCCATGACTCATGTTTATGTATTTTTATATGATTCAGAAAAATGCTATATTTATGTGATCATATGATTCATTTTTTTTTAATTTTATAATTCTATATGTTTATCCATGATATATGAATCTTATTTCATAATTTCGTTTATAACTCATGTGATGTGTTTTATTACGATGTATATCTTCTAATTGGGATTTTTAGATCATCGATTTTGTTTATTCATTCCCTTGGATATCGTAAGAAGTTATAGGATATCTAATTGATTTAGGATATCATTATGAAGATTAAATAAAATAATTTTTTTATTTTATTTTCATTTATTTTATTCGTCTACATAGTCTTTAAAGAAACTAGAAAATTTAGTCCATGGTTTTTAATATAAATAAATTAAAATAATATTGTGTATAAATGTATTGGGGTGATATAGTTAGTATAAGAGGAAAATAAGGAATATAACTCATGCGAACTCAATAATTTGAGAATTGTAAGTATCATGTTTCTCCTCCCATATGCCTATTAATGAAAGGGATACCAATAGGGAAGGTGTTGTGTCCCACACATCAGGTGTTTCTACCCTTGTAGTTTCATAATAATTATAAATAGTAGTTTAGAGGAAATAATTCCAAAGATGTATAGTTTTATCAATAAAAAATATTAATTTTTATTGGGATTTTGAATAGAAAAAATGAATAAAAGACATAGTTATAAATATATCAATGTTGATAACATAGATTTTATATTAGGGAATGAAAATATTGATATAATTTTTATTTATAAGTTTATCATTCTATTTTAAAAGTTTCTTTTTTTATACTCTAATTAACTAGGTAGTTTATCCCTCTAATATTATTTTATTTCAATTTCATAGTTACTAGAGGGAAATATGAGAAATTTTTCTAACAATAACTATGATATAAAATTTAAATATTCCCAAATGAGTTGAAAAATTAGATGTTAATATGATCATATAACGTCATGATTGTACAGGATAAACTGTATTATGTTATGTATAATATCACAAATCATGTTGTATTCCATCACACTCATAATAAATATAATTTTTTAGTTTGATAATTTAAATTAAAATATGCTCATAAATTTATTAGATCTTATTATTCCCTCAAAATAATATAATGGATTTACTCCAATGTTCTGATATTCTCTATCCTACCATGCTCAAAAAAATAGAAAGTCAAACATGATGTCTATATTTTTTATGAAGAATATTATTAGAAGACATTTAAAAAAATATATATTCTATGGTGATTATTGATTCAATTTATTGGGATGGATTACAGAAAAAAAAATCAATAAACATTTCCTGCAAACTCTCCATCGTAATATATAAGGGGGGTTCCTTCGACTGATGAAAAAGAAAAATTAATCTTTCAGTTAGTACGAGGAAAACATTATAATGCCAGAAATATAAACCTATTTATTTTTCATGAAAATTGAAATGATGTTGGATTTCATTATTAGTGGATTAAATACATGTAAATAAAATGTATTAGTGATTAGATGCATTGAAATATTTGATAATATTGTTTTATATGCTCTAAAGAATGATATGGAGATTGGTGACTCCATGTGGTCTCATAGGGTTAGAGAAAAAAGAGGAAATTTTAGCTTAATATGGGAGGATCGATAGATAAATCCATCAATTAAATAAACTAAATCATCATAATTGCTGAATGTGTGGGAATAAAAATCCTTGATATTATCTAAAGGTCACCATAAGATGATGAAAATGTAGAAGATAGGGGAATAATTTAATTTTTTTCTAATGGAATTTTATAAATATTTCTAATGAGAAATATGAATGGATGGTTTAGTTCCATTGTAAACCTATAGTGTAGTGTTCAAATGATAGTGAATGTGAGAATTATGTGGGAAAATTCCCTAATATAAGGGGTTTTAGAGACAATCATTGGAAAGGGAATCCACGGTGGAATGGTTTGGAATATGGAATCTCTACATCATAAGTTGATATATAAAATAATGTGGTGATATGATTATTGGTTATTCATTCATGAGAATAAATTGTACTATTTTATTTAAGTTTCACACATTCTCTCATACATTTCAATTTTGGATGATCTATTCAAACACCACCTCAAAATATGAAGGTCGAGTTATTTGTGAGAATAGATAATGGGGAAATTATTGAATATAATGTATATAACTCCTATAATGTTAAATTTTTTAGACTAAACCTCCAATAATTTTTATTACATACATTGGTAGATTATTATTTTATATTTTTCATGTACTCATTATTATTATACAAATCCAACATTAACAATCAATAATGGGAGATCACTCTAAACATCTTCTGGCATCCCCCAATCGAGTAAAATTGTACGTAGGAGGATGAATCTCTTTCAGAATCATCATCTAAATTGTGGATATTTTGTCATTACAAGAAATTATATCTATATTAGTGGATTGTGACAAAGGGTAAATTCATTCATAATAACAAGATTTTTTTTTGGGACGACACTGATGTTTTCCCTATAGAATTCTCTTATCTTCATCAGATATGAGATGTTAATTTCCTAATTTATATTATACATGTATATTTTACTATATAAAATACTCCACATATAATGACCACCATTATGTTTGGATAATAGATTAAGAAGTTACAAGAGAATCTATACGATGTTTTTATATGCCCGATAGGTTCGGCATGGGGTAATCTAGCTCCCATAATCAAGAATAAGTATTGATCAAATGGAATTTACAATGGTCATCATGATCACAATATAATAATGATAAATAACATGTATCCCCAAGCACAGATAGATGACTGGTTCAGTCATCTATTAGGGTTCAAGTGATTCTTTATGTTTACCATTGTTCAAGATAACAACAATAAATTTTTATTGAAGTAGATATACACATTAATACCATTTGAATGAGTTATGAATGCAATTATTTGATAGTCTTACCCTTTAGACTCACTAATTATTCAGAAATTTTCATGTAAATAATGATTAAAGTCTTTACATATTACCTCACAATTTTTTTGTAGCCATTATAGTTGATATTCTAATTTAATGTAATAGAAAGGATGAACATTGGTAGAATTTTAATTCTATGATAATGACATTGTAGATGGAGATACTATATGCAATGTTTAAAAAATGTGATTTTTTTATAGAGGAAGTATTATTCTTACGTTATTCTATCACATGTAAAAGAATAACTATGGACCTATATAAGACAAAGGCAATTGTGAAGTTTCCATGAGTAAAATCTATAACAGAGATCAGTAGTTTCTATTTTCTAGATGAATGTTCAAGATTATTTTTGAAAAAAATATCTCTATTTTCAAACCCACTAAACATGCTATATTAAAAGGAAGTGAATGTTATCTGGTGTAGTAAATGTAAAGAATGCTCTTATGAGTTGAAAAATAGTATTTTCATTCAACCTAAAAATACACTATTGAGAAGTGGGTAAATCATTATATTACATTGTGATTATTCAAAGAAGATATTAGGATGATTTCTAATTAAAAATAGTAATGTGAATCTCTACACCTCAGAAATGCTTAATGTCAATGGTCAAATCAATCCCAAGAATGATATACAGTTGCAGCTATGATATTCACATAGAATATTATGTTATAGCATCAATATGGGAAGAACTGTGAGACACATTTTTATCATAAGAGCCTAAAATATATAAATACATAAAAGGATCTTAATATTATTCAATAATTATGGTTCAAACTCATAAAGTATTATCACTACTCAATTCACTACTATCCTGGTAATGAAAAAAAGTTGTAAGGTTCGATATGTATAAAGGATCACATATCGTTAATAATTATGAGTATTGAGAGGGATTAATTCTATTTATACATACAAATGATGGAAATGGGAATCATAATGGATGGTACGTCCTCATTAAATAAACTAATAATTTTTAAATGATAGATTTTATTGATGAAAAATTATGATCAATGAAATGATGATGAAATCTCTAAAAAAGTGGTAGTTTTTAGAAAGGGGAAATCCTCAGAGTTAAAAAATGATGACTAATGAGTCATAAGATTTAGTTCACAACAATGTGTACCATCCAATATGGAGATAAAGAGTGAAATTTTGAATGATTCCATCAACATATCCTTCTCTATTCAACCAGTGGGCACAATGAATTATATGATCTTTGATATCAATATTAGAGGTACAATATAGAGATAATGACAATTTAATATTCAATAAATTATTTGGTTTTATGAAATAGAAGGGTCATGAGATATGGTCTTAGTGGATGATGCATCCATTACCCATACCTACTTGAAAATGAAAAAAACCACCATGAATATTTTCATACGTATTCCAAAGATAGCCCAAGGAAATAATGTTATATATGTCATTATCGATTATCTTAAAAGGCTACAAAATTTATTTCAATATGAGAGTACATTTCACATGAGTATTGACATACATTTGAGAAGTAGTGAGGAAGCAAGGAGTACCATTATTGATGACATCTGATTGTGATCCAATAATTTTCCTCCATGTTCTATAAGTCTAAAATATTTTATAAATACTGATATGAACTTTAGTTTTGGATTATCACCCAAAAACTATTTTCCAATCTATTCTTGAAATTCATTCATTGGAATACATGTTGAGATAATGTTTTATGGAATTTAAAATAACATGGAACCAACATCTTCCTCTATTTGATTTCACTTAAAAAAATTATTACCATTCATGATTTTAAATTTATCAATATGAATCCATTTATGAGAATGATGAATAACTCATACCCGAGGGATTGAGGTTGGTGACCATAAGATGATGGAACCTAAAATGGTCTAGGGAATGGATGAAAATGTAAAGGAAATCTAACAGCATATCTAGGATTCTCAAATTCATTATAAGGGATATATAGGTAATATATAATTGGACTTAGAGTGTCAGGTTAGTGGAAAGGTATTCCTCATAATATCTCCCTAGAAGAGGGTTGTGAAAATTTCGATTAAAGGAATGATATGTACCTGGTACATAAGTCCCTTTTATTTTCTCAATTTTTTCAAAAATGTGACCTACAAATTATTACATAAGTCTACAATATCTCATGTACATTATTTATTACACATATCCCTCATGAGGATGTACACACCAGAGTAGTACCATGTACAAAACTCAGAGGTGGAAGGATAGAAAATTAGCTCCCTTTTGTGGAGCATCCTTCTATGGTTTCGTACAGTAGATACAAGTTTCTACATAAAAATAAAACACACTTAGTATATGTACTATAAATATGACATAATTATGAATAAGTGGGGTGGGAATTAAGGGAATAAATGATGGATAAATACACTCTAATTGTTTCTCCATATTATGTAAAATGGAATTTTGGGGGAGAAATTACATATGGGGGATTAATGTAATGATCCATAATTTGATAAATGGAATTTCATTTATTATTCCATAAAAAACATGAATCACATAGATAACCCAATAAAATAAATTATTCTCATAAATAAAAAATGATACTTTATTTAGAAAAAAAAACATAATAATTCCATATCATATAGTGGGATAATAAAATTAAAATATGATAATGAGAATTGGAAAATTTTGGATAAATATGAATCATTAGAATCAACACACTCAAGAAAAAAGGTAAACAAATAAAACATAATATTATTATTAAATAAATTATTTTGATTCTGAATATATATATATATAATAGAACTCTTATCAAATGAATAATTAATGATATAATTGGTATTTATTAAATTTAAAGACCATATATCATTAGAATAGTAACCTAACTATTTGAAATAGTAATGTTACCATTAGAAATAATAATTTTTCTATTAGAGCATAAACATAAACAATGTAAGTATATATAATATTTATATATATTATACATCAAAATAAAAATTATTGATATCATGGTATCTGTAAAAAAGTGTTTTAAAACTGATAAATTTATTGTTTCTATTTTTTAAAACAAAAAATATTGATTTAAAATTTTCAATTAATATAATTGTAAAAAATAAAATTTATTCAAATAAAATAGATTCATAAAATAATACTATGTTGTATTGTAATTATAATATAATTTTATGAGACCTCAACTAATTGTTAATATATTTGTAATATTGGTTGTTATATTAAAATCATAATTTTATAATAAATGTGGATTTTACGTAAAAATTAAATTTATCATAATTATATATTTATTCTCATAAAATGAATTCCATTTTTTAATATAAATTTTAATAATTGGTTGTGGATAATTTTTGGGATTTGACTGAAATAGTTAATTTTTTTGATGAATAATAACATACAGTAATTTATGGTAATTAATATAATAACATAAACTCATGAATTCTCGAGTCATGGGTGATGAATTTATTATATAATAACCCATTGGTTTAGACAATCCTAAAATATTAAATTTATTTACACATATTAATCATTATTATTTATTTTCATTAGTGAAAAATAATAAAATAATGAATATAATGAAAAACACACCCCCTACAAATACTACCACCCACTACCTCTTTTAATCACACTTTAATATACATTTATATTTTAATTATTAAACCCAATTTACCTACCAGGCTAGTATCCCAGGTCTATGATCAACCAGTTTTCACAAAATAGCAAACTCAAGTGCAAAAAAGAGGTTATAGAGGACAAAACATTCAATAATTAAAATCCTCATTCATTCTCTTTTAATTTCTTTGCATTTAAAATACCCTCCTAAAATCCCTTATAAAAAGAGTAATGATAAGTGATGTATCATATATAATCTTTAATGTTATTGTATTAATGGAATATTCATCCCAAAATTTCTTTTATTCTCATTTTATTCTAAAAATTTAATCATTGACTATGATTTTTCAGTTTACTTCCTTCGTGGATGATGAGTGATCGTTTCCCATTACTATCTACATGGATTATAATAAAAAATAATATTGTAAAATAATATTTTAATATTTAGTTAATTAAATGTCTAACGTTTTAGAACTAATATATAAACATTATATTAAATAAAACTACTCCTGTTTATGGTGTTCTTTAAAACCTTTGAAGTAAAATACACAATTATCATTAATGATTTATCAAATGGACCATCATCATACCAAAAAATTATATATGGGACCATTTAAAATTTTTATGTTCAGTAATTTCATATAATTATAATTTTGTATATTTATAATTATTTCATACTAACTTCCTTAATTATAAACTAGAAAACTGATCATGAAACAATGAAATGTATGCTCTTGGAATGATGAAATTGAACATCATAACTCATCAAAATGGTCGTAAGTGAACATCATAATATTAGAATGAATAATATAGATAAATTTTTGTCTATTAATTATGTAATTATTTATCTACTGTTATTATTTTGGACCAGAAGATCATGTGAATAATAAATTTAGAAATATACTAAGGGATCTCTCTAAACATCCATATTTCTTTTGGGTAAACTATATTCGTCCTTTCCTTAGGAATCTATTAGATATTATTATATAATTATTTTATATTATGTATATATGTTCCAAACATATTTATCAATCTCAATTCATATTTCTATTATAGTAAAATATATTTATTAAGAATTTAACTTCTCAATTCATCTCAATAATTAAACCCAATGAAACAGAACTTATCTATTTCATACACATTTTCATGTATAGTACATTAAAAAAATTTAGACTCAAATATTTTCCTAAATTATCTCAGTTTTTCATGAAAATAATTTATTTATTTATTATTTTAAAACTAAAATTATGTTTTTATCCTCATTATATTCTTTTTATTCTCTCCCTTAATACCGCGCTTAATGGGTACATTTAGAAACATCCATATAAAATCTTTTTAATTCCAATCCCATATGATGGATAATATTTTTTAATGAAATATTATTATATTTCTTTATTAATGATCATGTATTATTTAAATGACTTATTTCATGGATACTGTTTTGATTCTCCCTTTCTTTATGACTTATGACATGCTTACGAAAGTCATCTGTTTATATAGGTAACTATAATTTTTATTCATTATGATTGACTGTTTTCTAGAACACATATTAATGAACATGTTATTATTGGTGTGCAGAAATATAACTTCGATACATTTATTAGTGTTTAGAGTCATGAGACACCATGTGTGGGATTAGGGTGTAACCCTAATCCGTTATGGGCCTTTTTCAGCCATGTTGTACAGTCTTGAAAGTTATCCTTTACTCAAGATTATTTCATATCATATATTTCGTCCACAATAAAATATTATCATGATAATATAATTTCATGTAACATATTTTATTATTCCATATCTATATTCTTGATACATTCTTTTAAGGTTATCCGACTATTAGTTTTATAACTATTATTTTAGGTTTAACTAATAGGTTTATTCCCTTAATTGGATTTTAACACGTCCCTTTTTTCATGTATTCCCTATGTTTTCATATATATTTATATATGATCAAATATAGTAAGTTTATTATTCTAGATTTTAAATAAAATATTTATTTTTAATTTTTATTTCTGGTTTTCTATTCATGTACATTATCTTCAGATGGCATAATATTTTTCGATCCATGATTTGTATTACAATTAATATAGCATAATATAATGTGTAAAGTCTAGAATAATTATATGATGGAATTAATATAGATATCATAGAGTTTGTATCATAGTTTTTGGATTTTCTCCATTTTATGGATTGAAGAAATAAGTATTAGGGTGTGTTAAAATCATTACCCAATCAATTATTGATATAGATGAAAATCACCATGGATGTTGATTTGAGAATCCCCAAAATATCTAAAAAGAACATTTCTATATGGTTTATAATTTATTTAAATAAAAAATTATCACACTTCATCACTATCATAAAATATTTCACTATGAATCATGATTACAGGATATTCAATTAAAAAGCGGTATGTTTTTATAGAGTACATAATTTAATTGTGCCTTATCCTGATTTGAAGAATACATAATTGTTATTGTGTAGTCTTTAGTAGGATCTAGATATGGGTTATGATTCATCAATAGTTATCATATTCAAATAGATAGAATGTATGAGAGAAAAATTAAAACTCTATAGGATATGATGAGATCTTCTTCTTTGGATTTATAATGAGATTTGAATCAAAATAATACTCTCATTGTGTTTTCTTACAAAAATAGGATTAACTCAAAATTTAGATGTCTCCTACTGAGTCAATCGATGGAAAAATTATATAACACCATCATTAAGGGATAAATCTAGAGAAATAAGAATATTGTGAAAAGTTATAGTAGATGATGTGGAGGAAAATATTAAATCCATTACATAACACATATGGGTTGTATAAAATTGATAAATATGTTATATAGAAAATCATCATTATGATCTTCAATTTAATGTTGGTGAAAATGTGTCCCCAATAATCTCTCCATGGAAAAAAGATAATAACATTTTAAAATATGGTAAATATTATCCCTACCTATATATAATAATAACATAGCCTTAAACAATACATAATCTAACAATTTATACTATATTTTACTTATTAACATTCCCAAGGATATTTTCAGTTTAAAGTATCAGAAATATAGTATCTAACTCATACATAACAAACCACAAGCATTCATATTTGGTACCATTAAAATAGTATCTATTTCTTCCGAAACAATAATTTTAACACACACAAAAAACATGATTTCATTGAAGAGTCATTAAAACATTTTACATGAAATCCATATTTTTCATACACATACTTATAACCTTTGAAAAAATGTTTTAAAACATATTATGAGAAAAAAAATCTCAGTAAGGGATATAAAAATAATTAATTCACCCATCAGTCTAGGAATACTTATAATCAAAAAAAATATTTTCACAATGACATACTTATCACCAATATATACATACATGTTCAAACATGAGTTTTCAATAAAACATTATGTAACATATATATTTATCCATAAGGGTATCTTGGGTTATTACATAATTATATTTTAACCCTAATTTCTACCTTATGATTTGTAACCCTCATAGCATCCTTATTGTGTAACCACCACATTCACACATTGAGTAACCTTACGGATGACCTCTAATTTACACATAACCAATATATTTGAGGGAGATATAGGACCCAAACCTCATCATAAAAAATTCCTAATAAATAAAAAATAAACAAAATATTGATAAATTATTAAAAAAATTATTAAAAAAATTCCATTCAATTTAGTAAAATATAGTTTTAAAAGAATATTTTTAATGGATAGTCTCTTAGAAATATCATATAATTAATATGAGAAATTAATATAATGGAAGGAATATGTATACACAATGTAAATAAATATTATAAAATATAATATAAATTAAAATTCATCAAAAAATTAATCTTATGATGATATAATTAATGAATTATATGATTGACACATATAATGGAAATTGGGTTTTCAATTCCCTTACCCTGATTTTTTTCATAGTTAAAATTTGCTTAGACCTTGTGTATAATGGTTATAAATTCCTTATTAATATTTTATATAAAAATATTGATGTTTATAATAGCTTATAGGATCATTTATAACATTATACCACCCATACATTAATAACATTTTGTTATTTCCATTGATTCAGGTGCGTAATTGACATGATTTCCATAGTTTGTTCATAAATTATTTTCTTGTCGTATGGAAGTGAAAGAAAAAAAAGACTATTTAAATGGTGCTGATATGTTTTTATAGAATTAAATTATTACATAAATCATTCAGTTTTATGGTATGAGGAGTAATTATTACATAAACTATTAGTGTTATTCATTTAGTTTGTTTTAGCGGTCCTTGATAATAAAGAACAATATTCTTCATATACCATCAATATTTAAAGATAATTATAAAACATAAGAGAGTACAATAATTATAATTAATATATATTTCCACCATTTATTTGTTTTTTAAACCATAATTTATGTATTTATAAGAAATTGAAGACACGTCATCCACGATGTTGGAAAATGGACACATTGCGAACGATGTTTTTATTTTTAGAATAAAATAGGGGTAGGAGAAGAAGTAAGTCGTTGACTTTTGCATAAAATTTAAAACATATAGAATATATATATATATATGATTTTTCATATATAATTCCTATCAGATAATGGTATGTTATTGGAGTATAAGAAAATAAAAGAATCAAAATGAAAACACAAGAAAATGAAAGTGGTTTTTTACTCCTTGATATCCTCCATAATTCCTTAGGTTTTTGTCTTTGGGTGACTTCAAAATATCCTAATTTTTTGGGAAGAACCATGAGGATGTTATTTGGTAGATTTTATACACATTTAAAACCATTATAGGTGTGAGCGAAATGTGGAGATAGTGGTATTTATAGTGGAGGAGTGTAGGAGTTTAACTTTATTTTAATTATTAGCTTAATATTATTGCTCAAGACTATAGATTATCCTGATTAATATGACCAGAAATAGTAATAAGTGAATATTATTAGGAACCAATATCCATTTACAACATTCATAACTCATTCATGATGAAAAAAATCATTTACATAGAATTTTTCATATATTATTGAATTTAACTATTCCCAGAAGAAATCATGTATTTGAGAAAAATCAAAAAAATTATGCCTGCTAATTTATGCGTGGGTATAATTCAACAAAGAATTCCATTTTAACCAAATATATCTAAATATTAGAAAATTAATTTTTAAATAAAATAATAATTTATTCAAAAAGTAAAAAATGTGAAAATAATGACTGATTTAATAAAACATTGAAAATTTATTCAAGGTCTCATATATAATTAAAAAAACATCCATAGGTGAGGTCACTATTAATTTGGTTATATTATTATCCATAATAATAACATTAATATTCATATGGTTATGAATCTATTCAAAAAAAAATTATGTATTTTCAATCAGATTATAAAAAACATAAAAATAACTTCTGTCTATATATGTTTTGTGAAATTCATATTAGAGAAGTGGAAAAATATTATTTAATGGATAGTTTACAACTATATCCTTAAAAAAGATTTATTATTTATGAAATCATTATTTAATGCATTTAAATTTCTTTTTAAGACCATGGAGTGTCACATTCTCCCCGCCTTATAGAAATTGTGTCCTCGGAATTTTATTTACTTATTAAACAAATGGGAGAACCATTCCCTCATTGCATTTTATGGATCCCATGATGCTTCTTCCACCACATGGTTTTCTACAAAACCATTAAATGTTGTATTACCTTATTCTGATACACAATTTCTCTTCAATCATGAATCTGAATAGGTCTATATTTATGAAAAAAAGGTTCTATTCCAGTTGAGCTAAATCTGGTTTAAGAATATGAGATGAATCTGGAACATACTTCCTCAACATCGAAACATGAAAAACATTTTGTTCCTGATATAATCTCAGAGTAAAAGATACCTAGTTGAAAACTTTTCCAACATTTTTCATGAAATTATAATTTCCAATGAACTGTGGAATCAACTTTCCATTCATACCAAAATGAATAACAATTTTCTTGGGTTAGATTTAAGAATAACATGATCACCTGCCTCAAAATAATAATTTTTCCTATTATTATCCACATAAGATTAATTATTTATATGTGTTTTCCTCAGGTGTAGCTTGATCATATTAACATTCTAAGCCACTTTTTATAATAATTATTGACCCATTAACTTATGTTCCCCAACTTTAGCCCAAAAGGAATGAGTTCCACACCGCTGCCCATATAATTCCTAAAAATGTTTCATCTATATACTAGAATGAAAAATATTATTATAATAAAATTAAACTAAAGAAATATATTCATCTCAACATCAATAGTAATTCATTGATCAAGCTCAAAGCATATCATCCATTATCTGAAGTGCCTTTTGTCAATTCACATTTGATTGGGGATGAAAAATGGTAAAAAAAATTATTCTATTCTTAATGACATCTTCAGTCCTTTAAGAAAGTAATAAGTGAACATAGGATCATAATGTGATACAATAAAAAGAGGACCTCCATGCAATCTAACAATTGATTTTAGTTACAATTGAGATAGATGATCCAAAGAAATAGTATCTCAAATATGAATTAAATGATCATATTTAGCCATTCGATCAATAATAACACATATAACATTGTTTCCTTGAGAATTAATTTGTATTCCCACAATGAAGACCATGTATATATTTTCCTATATCCACAGTTTCACTAGTTATGGATAAAGTGTACCCTTTGGTAAAATCTTATCTTCATTAACTTATTGACATGTAAAATATTACCTGTTAAAATCTAAAATATATCATTTTACTCAATACAATAATAAATACAAATGTTGGTCCTTATAAATCATTATTCTTCCATGAGGAACTGAAAACAGAAAACATTGAGCTTCTCACAACAAATCATCCCATAGCTGAGAATCAGAAGTCACACCCAACATATTTTAAAATCATAGAACACAATCATTATCAATGTTAAAATCATGAAATATACCCATTTTAACAAATTCTACCTTTTCTAAAACTCCCAATATTCTTTTTTCACATGATTATTTCTGCCAAACTAAGATGACTACATTGAAACCCAAAAAAGCATAGGAATTTCTAGAACCAACAACTTCCAAGACATATTTTCTCAAATCATTTATCAAAGGGTCTTCTTCTTTATAAAATATAGTTAATGAAGCATGATTTTTTTGACTCAAGGAATCTTCCACATTTTTTTAATTTTTTAATATTTTAATTGATAGTGAAATCATAATATGTTATAAAATTAATTCATCATCACTACCTCATTATTAATTCATTTTGAGTGAATATGTACTTCATCATTTTTGTAGTCAGTAAATATTTCACCATTGGATCTGTATAAATGATGCCTCCAAATTTTAAAATTGACAACCACATATGCTAATTCCAAATCATGTGTGGGATAATTTAACCCATGAGAAATTTGTTATCTTGGAGAATAAGAAATTAAATGGTCATTCAACATTTGAACACAACCAATTCCTTTTAAGGAAATATCACTGTCGATGAAAAAACTCACCATTTATTGATGTCAGGGTCAGAAATAGAGAAATCACGAATCATAATTTAAATTCCATAAGATAATCATCAAATTATTATTTCTAGAAGAATTTAACTCTTTTTCATGTTAACTTTGTTAGTGGACTAGATAACAAAGTAATGTTTTCAATGATCTTCTAGTAATATCCATCCAAACCATGAAAAATAAAAATCTCAATTATATTTGTTGGTCTTGTCCAGTCATCAAAATCATTTATTTTATTATGATCAATATTTATTACATATATAGAAATAATGTGACCAAGGAATGAAATATGTTAAACAAAGCTCCATTCTTGATGAATTTATCATATATATTCATTTCTTTAATGGTTTCCAAAACAACCGTTATATTTTTTTCATGATCCTTTTTACAAATGTAATATACACGAATGTTATTAATAAACACAACCAAACAATTATCCAATAACTCATGAAATTTACTATTCATAAGATCCTTGAATATATTATTTTCAATAGTAAACCCAAATGGAATAAAAATAAATTAATAATTAACATAACTAGTTTGAAGTGTTTTTTTGGAATGTTATTGTCCATTACATTTAGGTGATGGTACTCAGATATCATGTCAATCGTGGAAAAAATATGGATCTCCCTATATCTTATCAAACAAGTCATCAATCAGATCAAATGGATAATTATTCTTAATAGTAACGTTATTCATCACACTTTAATAAATGAAAAGTCTCATGGAACAATATTTCTTATTAATGACCAAAACATGATCTCCCTGTGGTGATATGTTTGGATAAATGAATACATTATAAAGAAACTCATGTAACTAATACCTTAATTTAATTAGATACATTTCAGGAACTACATAAAGGGGATTTTAATTTTTCTTAGAATCAGGAAGAAATTCAATCATGAATTCAACATCCCCATCATGTATAAAATGGGGAAACTCATTAGTAAATACATCAACATAATCATTTTAAAGTACAGAATCATTAATATTAATAATTCCATTATTTTTAACAAAAATTAGAAATAATACATTAATTTACATCATTTAATAGTTTCTCCGTATCCTGATATGTTATTTATTTTATGGGATTGTTCTTCTAAAAAAACTGAATCTTTTTCAGAAAAACAACTTCATTAGGTATACAATCTATCGTAGCCTGATAATGTGAAATCCAATCCATACCGAACATGTTATCAAAGACTCATAAGGGTAAAACAACATGTTTTATAGGTAATGTATTTCAACATATGATAATAGGAATATTATGAAAAAAAATCTATAACATTACCCTCTACTATTTTTACTTTATGTTCTAATCCCCTTTCTTGGTGTTCGATTTCTAGTTTAAGAAAAATGTTCTCAGAAACAAAGGAATGTGTATAACCCATATCAAACAAGAACTTATAAAAAACCGAGTAAACAAACAATGAACATGAATCCATTTCATTGGATGGTCCCACATCTGTTTTTGTAGATGCAAAGTATCTCACTGCATATTTATTCTTATTTTCTGGCTTCTTTAAATCAGTCAGATCATTGTTTTAGATGGATTTTTCATAATAACCCATATCCTGACATTGGAAAAAGTATACATTTTTTATTAAGATTAGTCTTAGAATAATTTTCATTATAATATCTGGGAATATGTCCAAATATGCTAAATAAGAAAACACTTCTTGGTTTGATTATGGAATTTTATAGTTTTCTTTTTATAACACTTTTCCCAATTTGGATATTGAACATTCATACCATCAGATTTATTTGATTGATTATTACTCATCACATTACATTGGGACCTCTTCTTCTATTTTTCATTGATGTATAGGTGATCATTAGAAAACACCATTTCCACCCTATCTACATATCAGATAATTTTTCCATAACATTTCATTTCTAAGGAGTCTAATGATCTTATGTATCATTGCTATAATCATGAGTACTTGTGATTGATTTTTCTATCGTGATCCTGATTAATATTTGGAGAATACCTTGTCGTTTGAGTGATATTTTCATTATAAATGGCCAATTAATCCTTCAATTTTTTCCTCAATTAATGTAATTTCTTATCTATCCCAAAACAAACCACCTTATGAAAAAAAATCAATGGAAATTATTTTAAATTCATCCCACTATATGGCTTATATATCATCTCTATCTCTGATATTCATGACCATTATTCACCACTGATCAAAATCACCTTCAAAATACAAAGTGGAAATAGTATATTTTTTATTATTTTAACATCCCATAATAGATAATATCTTTTCAAGTGCTTCAATCCAACCTTCAACTGATACTAGGTTAGAAGATCCAATGAATGCAATAGGGTGTTTCCCAGTGAAATATTCCACTATCATCATATTACTTTGTGGTAGCTCTAGTTTTTATATTGAATTGATTCCACTTCCATTTATTTATTATATCAGTAGATCCATTACTAGCAGAAACTACATGGTTCCAATTCCCACCATTCCTGGTTTATCATTCAGAAGGATATCAGTATCTTAGATCCTTCCAACATCATCATCTCTATTTCTTCTATGGGAAACCACTATGAACAAACATATCATATATGATGAAACGTCAAAATACATAAATTTTATAAAATATCAAAAATATAATAACATAAAAATAATATATGGTATTTTTTTATTATTATCCTAATACATAACATTATATAAACCATGTCATAATACAAACTATAAGGACCTGACAGTAATCGTTAAACAATCTATCTATTTCAACTAGATTTAAATTCATTACATTCCCAAATAAAATATTAGTTTAGAGTTTATGAATGTTAGAACATAAATCATAAATAAAAACCCACAAGAATACATAGTGGGTAGCTTTAAGACAGTATCCATTTCTTCCAACACATAAAAGTTTGAAACCAAAACAACAACATGATTTCTTTGAAAATCATTGAAAACTTTAAAATGACTTCCTTGTTTCTATAACACATTCATAAAACCTATTAAATATATTTATAAACGTAGGATCATTAAAAAATTCTCATTATGGGATATAAAATGAACGAAATAATACACTATTCTATGAATACTTATAATCTTACGAAATAATTTTTGTTAAGACAAACTTCTCACCCATGTATACATACTTTGTGAAAAATATGGTTTTCATAAAAACATAAATAATATATATAGAACCAAAAGGTTATGTTGGTTTATTTCTTTATTATATATAAACCATCATGGACACCTTATGATTTTTATCCCTCACAGCTACTTTACAATGTACCCATCACGATTACGTTATTCTGTATCCATCACAATTACAGTTGGAGTAACCACACATCTGACCTCCAACGTAAACATGACAAATGAATTATAGGGAGATATAGGTCCCATCATTTAATACAAAAATGGCCAGGAACTAGAAATTATTCATAAAAAATGTATAATTATTAAAAATATTTCCTTTTAATTTTGTAAAATTGAATTTTAAAAGATGATTTTAAAAGGAATGTCAATTAAAAAACCTATAATTGATGTATGAATTTAAAATAATGAATATAATATGTTTATAATCTATAATAAAACATAATAATACATAATATAATAAACAATTTATCATAAAAATAATCTTATTACTATAGAATTAATGAAGTAGTAGATTGACCCAAATAATGGTAATTCGGTTAGGAATTCCCTTATATTATGTATGTCTAACATGAAATGTGCATAACCCTCATGTATAATTGTTAAAATAGTGATATTAATATTTAAAAAAACATATTATTATTTATAATAGCTTATATGATTATTTTATAATAAAATTCCAAACATTCATTAATATCATTTATTTATTTCCATTGATTCAGGTGCGTGCTTCACACGATTACCCTGGTTGGTTCATAAAGATTATTTTTGTCGAATTGAAGTGAAAATATAGAGGGGGAATAAAATTGTATTAATATGTAACTATAATATTAAATTAATCAATAAATATTTTCTATATATGGAATGATGAATAGTCTTTAGATAAATCATTACTGATCACTATTTAGATCATTTTGGTGGTTTTTCAATAAATAAAAAAACATGCCTCATCATAATATATTAATTTTATGAGTTAATTAAATAACATAAGTGAGGTCATATAATACACATGAATTTTTTTTATACCCTTAAAATGGTTTTAAAACAATATTTTAATGATTTTAATGAAGATAAAGGAACATCATCCACGATGTCAGTAAATTGACCCATCAAAGATGATGTTTTTATTATTAAAATAAGAGGGGGATGAGAAGAAGTAAGTTGATGTATTATAAATTAACATGAAAACATCTAGAATATATATTATTATGTATCTTTCAATCCTATTTAATAAGTGGAGGTGAATATATTATAAGTAAAGAAGGTAATGGAAATGAAAACATAAGAAAAAGAACAAGGATTTTTACCTCTTGATATTTGCTCCTTGAGATCATCCTTATGGCCTTTTGTTTTGGTATTTTTCAGTGACCAGTAGGTCATAGAAGCGGTTATTATCCTTTGTATGTGTAATTTTAAGCATTTATAAAATTATAAATGCTTTAGATTAGTGAGAGGAATAGGAAGGTTAGGGTTGTATTTATAGTAGAGGAGAGGTGGGGTTTTCCATTATTTTAATCATTAGTTTAATATTTTTGCTCAAGACTATTAATATTCATTATTAATGTGTCCAAAAATGGTTATATGTGAATGTGAGTTAGATATAATGTCTATTTACATCATCTTTGACATAATCATGATGCAAAAAATCATTTATTTAGAATTTTTTTTTAAATTATCAAATTTAACTATTCACAAAAAAATTAGGTATTTTAAAAAAAATATACAAAAAGTCACCCTAACCATTTTACAAGGTCTAGAATTTAAAAATGAACTAAATTTTATAAAAATAATGTTATAAATATGAAAATTTTAATTTTTTTAAAAAATAATGTATTTCAGAAATAAAAATTAAAAAACTATAACAGATTTTATAACATATTGAATAATTAATCAAGGTCTCATTAATTATTAGAATAACACTCATTGTTGAGGTTACTATTAATTTGGTCACATTACTATTCCTATGAGTAAAATTCGTATTTATATGTGTAGTTTACTATTAACAGGAAATTTTGTTTTTCATATCAGACATCCAAAAACATAATGATCGCAACCATGCATGCCTGTTTTTCGAAATTCAAATCATAGTACTAAAAAATTATAATTAACGGCTAATTAACAACTATATCATAAAAAATGTGATTATTTAGAGACTCGGTGTTTAATTCATTTAAATTAATTTTTTAAACCATTGGGTGTAACATATATACCCCTTGGAAATTAATAATTATATTAGGACTCTATCTTATATCTTGACACTTCCACTGAACCACTCTCTAGTTTATTATGTATTGCATGAATATCTCCAAATGAATTAAAAGGAATATCCATAAAATGTCATAAAATAAATTATTATTCCATTTTATTGTGATATTTATTATGAAGATCAACTATTGGATGTTATGGATGATATAGACGATCATCCACGAAGTAAGACCACTCACCTAATCAATGTTGTTGCGAAAATCCTCTCTCTTGAGGTAGTCATATGCGAACACTAATATGTAATGAAATATTGTTATACTTAGTATTTTTTACCAATGAGATGTAATTTTAAGGGATAAAATCATTATAAGATTGTTTTAATGTGACAACCAAATATTTTATGAATTTATTTTATAAAAATTATTCTCTTCGATAGCTTGAGTTACACAGAACAGAATGTTTTACAAACCCATGAAAAACTAATAACATTATTATTTAAACATTATTATTATAACCTTGTAAGTAAACTTGGTGATTTTAATAGTAATAAACATGTTTTTAATATTATGAATAATGTTTTTAAATAAAAAACACTGATAAAATGTAGTTAATTTTTATTTATGTCATTATATGTTTCAAAAATAATATTTTCATAAAAAAATTTGAATCTATTTTAAATGAATAATTCTCAATGAATATAAAATTAATTTCAGAAAATAAAAATGAATTTTATAACAATATTTCAATTTATTTATAGATAAGTCTTTTATAATTTTCTAAAAATATTTATTTTTTTAGTGAATTATAATACATAATGATTTTTATTAAAATATGTATTTTTTAATGAATATAAAAGATAAATTTATGTTTAAGAATTTTTATAAAATAAAATTAGGTAAATTTATAATTTAGTTTTCCAATATATTTCATTTGAATGAATTTTATATTTATGTTTGATATTGAACATTTTTATTTTTATTAACATTATCTCTATGGAAAAGAGATTTATCGTCATGTCTATGAGTTTTAATTTTTTAAAAAAATTCCCTTCAATGAATGAAAATTGAAAAAAATAGTTTAAATATTATGTAGTAAAGTATACGTTGTTATTTAATTATTACAACTTAGTTTTTTGTAATAATGAATTATAAAAAAAACATAAAACTAATTACAATGCTTAATGCTAAAAAAAGATTACAAAGGGTTTAACTAAAATGAGAAGTTGAAAAATTACCAATAAACTTGTAAAAATAAATATTGTTGGCCATATGGCATCCATATGTCATATATGGTTCTATAGTGATATTTTTTTCGAACCTTTGGGCGTGGAAATATCATGGGTACATTATATTCTTCAAAAAAATTATTTTGTGTCCTCTCCCCCAATCATAAAATTCCACGACCTTTTCTATCCTATTTACACTTACAACAACATTTAATTCATCCATGAACTATCCAAGTCACTTAATTTATTCAAAAATTTCATCATAGACTCTTTATTTATATTATGAAATCCTCTAATTATTGTTTTATGTATAAACCTGAAGATGTTCTCCAATGAAGAGGTAATATTCTTAATCGTTTGTTCTTACCTTAATTTGTCATCTTACGACATCAAATACATTCCAACCATGTTTATTATACTGATATTATTATCTAATATATACCCAAATTTCATTATGTTAATGTAATTACACATATACGGTTTATCTTCCATCATGTGGAAAATAAGTCATTGACTGCATGTACAACAGAATACCGCCTCATGATCTGAGGCTATTTTTTCTCTAAACCACCAATAATGTATTGATATGATGATTTATTTGACATATATATGATATATGTTAATTAATTATAAATTTTTAATTACAATATCATGTTTAACTTCCCAAAATCAAATAATTGATATATGATAATTATTTCTCATTTATACGGCAGACATCTGCCTCATGAAGAAATGTGATTTATGTTTTATTTTATTTTTAAATTAAAATAAATAATTTTTATTTTAATGATAATAATAGATATATTAAAAAAAATTAATGTAATTGATTATTTACATTTCATTATTCTTATCCTTCCATAAAATGGAAATAGTGTTTGTGCGTACATATGGCCTAACACTTCACCGAATAGTGTGATTTATTTTCTATCTCTATCATTATTACATTAATATAATTAACTATAAAATAAATATACATTATATTTTTACATTTTTTCATATATTATGTATATGATGTTAAAATTTCATATTAAATGGAATAAAATATGAAACCAAATAATACATGAAAATCAAAAGAGATGTTACCAAAAACATTAATTTTATAACGAATTTGTAACAAATGTGTAATAAATGTTAATATTTAAATTATATATGTCATGATTAATTTTATTATGGGTCTACAATATAATTTAATTAATCCTACATTTAATATAAAAAAATTTCAAATTTGTATGATAGATGTTTAAATTTATATTAAATGATTTTCATAAAAAAATATCTATGAGACACATTCCATATTCACCACTTTATTATTTTGTGTGGTTTACATTCATCGCATTAATGAATTTTATTTTTACTACTTTAATGTTTTTTTTGATATAAACACTAAGTTAGTTTCTATCTTTAATGGGGCATGTGATTCAAAAGAATCCTAAGTAATGAGGATTAATGTTACCATGCAACTTTTTAACGATTTTGATTGTGATATGCTCCAAATAATGGGCTCTTATAATATACCTCTAAATAATCTAATGAACTATATTCTAATATAGTTATTTTTATAATAAATACATTTTCCTTTCTTGTTTACCCATATAATCTGCTAAAGGGATTAAATAATTTTTTTAAGAGTATTCACTTTAATTTCCCTCTTCGGTAAAAACCCATTTATCTTCGATTTCAGTGTTATCAAAAAATATTTTTAAAAAGTATCTAAAATAACATAATTATTGTTTTATGAAATTTTTAACTGATTTTCTACATTTTTTTTAAAAAAAAGTAATCATCAGGTCATTTTCTAAACAAGGATCGTTTTCTTTCCCGGAAACATGAAAAGAATTGTTGTTTCATTGTGTATGAAATGAATGTAATTTTCCGACTTCATGATTGATAAATGAATTAATTTTGTGTTACAAGTTTACAAATTTATTTTTCATGTAATAGATTTAGATTATTTTTTTGATTTTTTTATATATTTAATTTTTAATTAAAAATGATATTTTCATCATGAATTAATCTATGGGATAATTCAAAATTATTTTTCAACTGAAATGACAGAATTTTATATTAAATATGCATTATTGGTGATACGATTAAAAATTTCCATCATTCTTTCACTAGAATGTTTATGATAATGGTGAAGACATTTTTTCTGAAACCTATTCTTCTTGCATGGGTTAAGCTAAGATGAATCGATAATATAATTACGAGAAAAATTTCCTTTCATTGGGTTCAGTTATGATGGAATGTTTATGAGATCCTATTATTTTAATTTTTCATGATATGATGGATGTCTTATAATCTTGTATCACACATATTTATGGTTTTCAATATTTGAAGATTGTTTCATAATAACATAGGATGGTTATAATTTTATAACCAATGTTAATGGTAATGTTATATCCAAGGACTTTAGACAAATTATAGCTTTGATGGGAGATATATAAACCTCCCTATAATGGAGATGGTAAATATTTATATCTCATTAGATAAAATATGGAATGAAGTCAAGATAACTTATCCACATTTGGGAAAATGCTGATGGGCATGATCTATAATGTAAAATTGGATGATGGCCTAGATTAAAAAAGGGATATAGGTCATGAGGATTAATAAACTATCCTTGATATTATTGGTATTTAACTTTCAAAAATCCAATAGTTTCTTTATCTATGCTGATAATACACTTTTAAGACATGATATTATTGTTCATAAATATTGAATATTTCAAACTTCTATTGTTCGTGTATTTTGGATTGATATGAATTATGATGTTACTCAGGTTTCTGATCTATGATAGGTTGGGTAAGAACATTGTGACTTATTTTCATGATCTCATACACTTATTTTTTATAATTCTTTCATATGATCATAGAATGTTATCTCTCATGTTCACTACTACATAAAATCTATTCCCACTCTATATTATGTATCATTTACCCTTCATATGTATAAAGGTTTTATGATTTTTATGTTTCTGAAGACTACAACAGGGGAAGGTCATTATGAGAGATGTTTAATATATTTAATTATTTAATAAGATTATGTTCCACGTCTCAAGAAACACTAAACCATTAGGATCTCTTAAAATTAATTTGTGAAATGTATTTAATATTAGTTTATAAAATTATTATATGTATGTTTGAAAATTCACATTCAGTATAGTAGGTATCTGAGGAAAGCTATAATAATCCTTTGAAAACATTAATGAGAAATATTTATTGAGAACCATTTGTATGAGAAATTGTAAATGATAACATTATAATGATTTCATAATGAATAGACTATTTCATTTTCCCAGTAATACTTCTTCTTTTGTATACTACATGTAAATTTGGTTCTAGAGATGATTTATGTAGGTACGATAACTTTCATAATTGTTTGTTTAGATTTACATGAATATTACCTAGTAAACAATAGTGGACATTACAATGCTCTATGTTTGACAATCATAAAGGAAATTTTTTGGTTAATTCATATTTTTATTATGATTTACAATGAAAAAATTTAATATATTCTTATCATTCATGACATATGTTAAACCTTTGGAGTTTTAGATTTAAAAAATATGATATCTTCACTTATAAAACATATAAATGATTATTTATGTCTATACGTTGTTCTAATATGAATAGTGATATTTAAACAATAATTTTGGGTTTAATAAATTTTTTGAACCCAAAAGAACCATTGAAATGATAAATATTATGTAAAACAAAATTATTGTCCACCTTAGAAACATAATTCAATGTGAGTTTGAATGAAGAACAATGGATATATTCTCACACAACTATCTAAATTCAAGAAAAATGTTTAGATTCTAAATTATCAAAATAAGGAACAACAATTTTTTTAATCCTTCATGTGATAGTATAAAATCTATTTTTGTGGGTCATTCGATCTTATTGTATAAGATTTATAGTTCATTAAATTTTAGACGATATTTTTTTCTTATTGTTCCCAAAAACTAAAACGTTTTTTAAATTTATTTATCATTTGGGTTCTGATTTAGATCAAAGGATCATCATTATTATGAACTCTAGAAAAGAAGAAAAAATTGAATTAATGAAATGGAATGAGTTCAAGATAATATTTCTCAGAAATTAAATCCCTTGAATTATATATACAAAATTTGAGAAGTAATTCCATTTTATGACGAAAAAATTATGGATAGATTGGGGATGTGAGGTTTATTTTACATTGATTAAAAAGTGTCTCTCGTGTATTGTAATAACCCTGAAATTAATATAGATCAGTTATTTGGTGGTATAAATTGATGTCACTAAATTACATTTTCCATAAGAGTCTTTATTTCATATGGATAAATATTTTTATGGGAACTCATTGTTTGAATGGAAATTTATGATTCAGAAAATTCTCATTGTTTCCAAAAAAATATAATGTTGTGTAGTATGTAAAATTTATAAATTCAAATGATCAGGGGAAATTGAATACATAAACATGATAAGAATGTTGGAAAATACATCAAGGTAATTGTTTAAATCGAAATGGGAGGTAAATTTATTATAGAAGGGTGAGTCAAAATGCCCTTTAATGTTGAAATGTGGTGAATGGGATTATTTATACTATGGTGTATAAGATTTTAAGAACTAATCCACCAACCAGTCTAATATTAATTTATTTTAATGATTTTATCCATTATTCAAACTAGTTCTTGAATCCCAAAGATTTTTATAATATAAATAAATATCCCCAAAAGTCTAAAGATAATGGAAAATATCTTATGATCATGACTATTGATGTGGGTAGAAGAATAAAATGTTGAATGGTACACTTTTTATCCAATATATTGTGTATAATATATAACTTTTTCATATCTACCCACTATTTTGTGTCAATGTAATTTTGAAAGTGTATTGGGTTCCCATATCAATGATTATATGATTAGATATTGGTGTAATTTTCACTGTACAAGTATGTAATTCCTCTCTATTTGGTGTTTTTTATAACATTCTTCCTGAAAATCATGTTATTATTCATGTATCTTAATTTAATCTAATTATTATCATGGATTGGATTTCAATATATATTTTCCATATCAATTTAAAATTAAGTGAAATTACATTTCATAATGAAATTGATATGATGCTCATTTATCAGTGGTAGATTGAATACGAACTTCCAATGTTAATTACTTCTACCTAATGACTCATAATTATTATCCATGATGAATATTTTACATTTACGGTTTGGTAGAAACTATACATCAAATACATTCATATTGTTTGTGATTTTTTAAGGATTTCTAAAATTGTTTCAAAATCTTCCAAAAAAAATTAAATTTGGGATTTCAATATAAATCATACAAGGATTATCAACCGTTTTTAGGATTTTATATAGAATTACCCCCATTGAGTTGAAATAATTGCATATGAAACTCAAATAGAATACTGATAATGTATTTATACATCCTCATGTTATTTTGTGGGGTCAACATGTTTTATTTTATAAGACCAAAATTGATTGATGGGACACTAATTTTATCATCACAAGAAAAAAATATAAATATTAAAAAAATTATGTTATTCCCCCGATAGATTACTTTTTTTATCAATGAAACAGAGATAAATAATATTCCATGATTGATCATCATTTTGGAGATCATCAATTAGGGGTCATGATAGAGGATATACCCAAGACAACATTTATTACATGCTATATAAACTATGAGTATATCATGATTCCATAAGGTCTTGTTAATTATCAAGATATATTTATGGATCTAATGAATTCTATATTTAAATAATATCTTCATAATGTTTTTGTAATCAATATAGATTATATTTGTATATGTTTAGAAAAAAAAATTTGATCAAGTATATCACATTATAATTGTACAGAGGACTCAATGTAAGGAAAAATAATATAAAAAATTTAAATAGTGTCAATTTTCTGTAATTACTGAGAATTTAAGTTTAATTAGTTTTTATATGGAATTATTTCGAGAGTAGGCTTGGAGACGATGTTCAATTCTGAGGCCAGGAGTGTACTGTATGATCTGCCAAAAAAAGGTTGTGTTTTAAATAGTGTGCATTGATGGTTTTCTTCAAAATAGTGAAATAACTCTTAAACGGGATCCCATATAGGAAATCTGAGACCATTATAGAATTCATTATGTCAGGTTTACCCTAGGCAAAATATAAGTTTAGTCGGCATAGGCCTCAAGTGAGAAAACAAAAAAATGGAATAACCGTAATTAAAATAATTAAATTAAATAATTTTATTTTTCAAATGCTTATAACTAACGAATGATGAATTAGATTAAAAATAAGAGACCCTCAGTAAACTCATGAGGGTGTGATTTTATTGGGAGGAACCTATCATTGGGTAGTGCAATCCAAAAGTAGAAGTTAGTTTTTGGACATAAATAAAAATTTATGTAATGATTATTTTATCATGAAATCCATATAACACCAAAATGGTAACTCAGATTGAAAAACTTAGAGTACGATAAAGCTCGTGGGGGTGTGTTTACCTTATTGGAGCCTAAACTAGACCAATGTAACTCGAGGGTGAAGGTTAATTTTGGAACTTCTTTTAAGGTTCTATTAAATAAACCTGTGAGTTAGTTTTTATATCATTTGAATCTGTCTTCGGATTGAAAATATGGGGGCATCTTTGAAATCGGAAGGCCTTGATTTTCCTAGAATGGACATAACATTGGTCGGTAGGGGCCAAATGGAATGATAATATTCATAATTTTCTGGAAAAATATTAATATATCATAAAAAGGTTATTTTATTTCTTTCCTCCATGATGAGTAGTGAAACAGAGTGTTGTGGTGTAACGATGAGGTAGCGAAGAGATGCATTAATGCAGCTCATTAGCACAAATTGTAGTGAATATTTAATGACGCATAATAGAAAAGCTATTTCAAAAATGAAATTTTAAATAATGTGATGTTGCATCATAATAGAAACGTTGTGGAGGGTTTTCATTTTTTTGGTTGACACATTGGTGGAAGGAGAAATTACAATGTGAGGACACGCTAACGAACCACCGAAGAACATTTTCTCTAATAAAGAATGAAAAATGCCAACAAAAGTCAAACATCTATGACGAACCTCGAAGAACAGAGCTGGATGTGATGAACGATGTTGACGTATTGAATCCTCAAGGAAGTGGCACTGTGGTGATGAATTCCAATGAGGAAAGGATTTAATTTTTTCTAGTTCTTCCCCATTCATATTCTACAATTGATGCATGGGGATCAACCCACGAACATGTTGATATGCTAATTGTATGTTTATGTGGGCGGGTAACATTATTTTGGGATTTTTATTACCTAGGGTTTAAAATAATATTTTTTGATTGGACTAAAATCCCTACACCACCCATGGTTATAAAATTCTAATATAGAGGGAACATGCTGACATGAACAAGGAATAAGCCCCTCCTGTGTCAGTTTAATTTGTGAATGAACATCTTTATCTATGGCATGCCGAGTTTTATACAATAGTAGTAAAGAGAATGTTCCTCAAAGACTGTAATTGGTGAATGTAACAAAAAATGGACCAGTAGAGAAACTCTGGTGGCCCACTAATGGAACTGGTGGCAGTGGCCATGGGCAGAGGACGCTGGCATGCCCATGGGGATGACGTTGTGGATGTGGGGAGATGTGGTGCTCGACTTGTGATATGTGGTCGCCCGAATGAAGCTCGAGGAGCCACATGAAACCTTAGGGAAGGTAGGATGACCGGAAGTAGGTGGATATCGCATCCCATGAGTTCGCCAAAGATACCCCACACGGCCAGTCTTCGGGCTAGCGGATTGCACCCCTAACCAGTGGGTCGCACCCCCCCCCCCCCCCCAATCAGGTTGGGCTAGTCCCACACCCAGCGGGCCGAACCCATACTGTTTGGACAAAACAGCACCCTTCTGGTCAAACTAGCACTGGTAGTGGAGAATTGTGCCCATCGGGCTAGGCCAGACTAGACCGGGTCACCATGCTACCCGGAAGGATTGACCGTCGGCCAAACCAGGCTGGATCTGGCAAGGCCCATTAAGCCTAGCCCACTGGCCATGCCAGACAAGACCGAACCAAAAAAGACCCACTTTAGGTTGAGGTAGTCAAATTTATACTTGGGTATATGGGACCCCTTTCCAGGATGGCCGGGTTGGTCTGACTGGGTCTGATTATGCCCAAACATAGCTGACCCATGCTTAATAAAACCACCAAATCTTGAAAACCGAGCATCCGATTAGTAAGACATTTGTTGGTTCCTGACACTCTCGATGAGGTGAAACATGTTGAATGATCTATGGTGACATTCATGGATGTTTAGATTAGATGAATGGAATTATGAGAAGTTCTCCCAGGTTTGCTATGTACAGAACCCAACAGTTGGCTAAGACCTAAAGACTATTGTCTTTCGACTCTAAGGGACTTGACTATGGCCCAATGGGAATATCTTTTTAGTGACTTCAAATACCCGTGGTGGGAATCAATTATGTGTGAATTTAAATTCCCACAGTATGTGACGAGGAGGTGTATCTCAGTGGGCCATGATTAGTGGGAGGCACATAAGTGTGACTTTACAAGACCAATGTATGTGATGTGTAGGTGTTCCTATCCAGTCATAGGTTATTGGTAAGCACCTCTGTGTGACTACTAATTTACACTATACTCATCAGAGGAGGAGTTCTCCCGCATATAAGGTTTTCGTTTACGTGACTGATGATTCTTCTATCAACACCATAAATTAATACCTAGTGTGAGTTTCATTTTGTTTACTGTATTACTTTTAGGATTGTTGTGTTGTCATTCCTTGTTGTTTTGGGGCCCCTATTGACTAATTTTTACTCACTCCTATAAAGGCTTCACCGATATGTGTTGTGTCTGGTGTAGATGATCAATGTCTCAATAGATACTTTGGGGCACCAAGACCCAGAGGTTCTCAGGAGGACATGACTAACAGATGCTACAATGGTGGACTTTGCGGACACAGACCATGTGAGGCCCAGTATGATCGGCGGGACAAGATGTTCTACTTCATCAATTAGTTGCTATACTACTATCGCAGTCAGGTGGGGTCTTCCTTGGAATACCATCAATGTTTTCTTTTGGTACATTATTGTTTTCAATTCTTTTGTTGGGTTTTTATTTTTTCACACATATATTTATTGTACTTGAAATCTAATTTTTCTTAGTGATATTCAGTTCCCTTTTGTTTGTCGGACATTGATAAGCATGTGTGCTTGTACGTGTACTTAGGAAAATGCCTCCCACTTGTAGTTTGACTCCTTTAGTACTAGTTTCCAACCCCTATACTTTGGGAAGAGGGATTGGGGTAGTCCTGACATAGGCCACAGGGTATGGGTTGTGACAAAGTGGTATCAGAGGGATGAAAGTCCTACCACAATGAATAAGTGTATGTGTTTTGATTCTGGGGAAATAGTGTTAAGTATTGTGAGTTCTCCTTTTAGATTTGGGGTGTCTACTATTGTATTGGTGGCCACCATATCCATACTTGAGGACCGTGATTTCTTCTTTTCATCTCAATACATGAAATCACAGGTTGAATTAGTGTCTCCATATATTATTCTATAGAATATTATTCTCACCAGGTATAATTTTTGTATTTTCATTCATCTTGATTCTATTTCAAGATTCCTCACGTAGACAACCAGCCTGGTTTCCAGTGCATGACCATGAGGATGGTCCACAAAGTGATGAGGATTCGTCATAGGGACTATTTCTTAAGATGGTACCTTCAATTGGTTTCCTATAAATACCACAGCCCATTTGTCAGAAATTACTATCGGTACTACTGGTAGAGGACACATGTTTGTTTAATTCATTCAACATGTTTCATCAACAGATACCCCTCACGTTCAACGGAGTTCCCGACTTATATGTGGATGATGTCTGGCTTGAGGTGGAGATTGTGTTTTTATCATGAAAGGGCCCCATTTGAAAAGATGGTGTTATTATCGTTGAGCCTTATAGATGTCTCATAAGGGAAATGGAAGGGTTTAAATTACCCAAATCTTATAATAAGTTGACATTTTTTAGGATAGATCTTGAGAACCTTTCTCAGAGAACGATTCTTTTTAAAAAAATCATACTGGTATGTGTTCCCTTGATCTTCTACATCATTCTCCAGATTCCATTTTGGTAGATGAGTATTCATCATGGCGTACCAAATATTCTAGGTTCCCGATTAATATGATATGAATAGTGAATTATAGCTCAGACCTCATAGAGATATGTTTTAAGGTCATTGGAGCCACCACCATTCTTTTGTGCATTATCACTTATGTTATGGTGCTAGAGAGAACGATTATGGTTGAATATTCTTTGGCTGAGTAGATACAACTAGTGAATTTCAGCAGGGCGAAACATGAAACCAATTTTAGTCTTAGAGACATGGCTGTCTAAAATATTTTTAGAAGAGGAAGTTATAGTGATAGATTAATCTATAGTGTCACAGATGTGGAGGAGGATTAGGGAGAGAAGGATGAGGTGGTGTACATTTAGATATTTTACATCCCCCACTATAATGTGGTTCCCAAAAAGCTCAGGGAGCTATAATACATGGTAAGGGAGTTGTTTCATCTGGTCAAATAGTATGACCCAAGGGCTCTAGAAAAGATTTGAGGTATGACCTGGGTCCACTACTAGTAGGAATATTAATAGAAAAATGTATTAATAATTCATTCATGTAATGAATCTTATTCAAGACCATGATTTTATGGTTAAACCATTGTCTGAATCCTTACATTTAGAAAATCCTTTGGGAGGATACTCGATAATCAAACATATGTCGATTGTGTGATCTGAAACATCAGGTGAGATATTTAGTTGGAACCTCATGGTGGAATCATCGAGGCCTTACAACGTTAGAATTTGTATGGATTGGTCAACATCAATTCATGCTCAGATTTAAAATTTTATGGAATTAGGATGTTGTTTATCCACAGTTTTGGAATGGGTTTTCCCTTTGTCGGTGAAATAGTAAACCCATTAGCATGGAATAAAAACATTCATAGGCGGGTGAAACTGATAACTCTTTAGGTGGCTATCTTTTCCCTCATAGTTGTAGATGTTTTGAGTTTTCAAATACCAAACATAGAGGTGGAGTGCGAGAAAATCCTTTCAAGAGACGTTTCTAGGATTACCTCCCCATAGGGGGGGAATCTATATCATTCTACACCAAAAGATGTAACTGATATCAGCATCAGTATACCCAAGGGGTTTCATAGAGCTTCGCAAAATGGAGGTGTCGGTGGAGGACTTGTAGATGAAGGAATTAGTAAGTCCTAGTGTTTGATGTTATATGTGGATTTTAGGAACATTAAGAATGTGGTCGTGAAGAATGAGTAGATTCTACAAAAGGGTTGATGGGTACATCAATCAGTTAAATGTGGTTTCCTATCATGTGGATGGATAGGTTCCCATAGGCTTATCCGTAGTTTAGATAACAGCAATGGTTGGGAATCCTCCATGACTACAACATTGAGATATTTCATACTCATGGGAAGGGGGACACGGTGGAATACAAGCTTAGTGGAAGGACAAGTTTACTACAATTAAGTGAGTCTATAAAGTATATAGTCATGATGTCAATATCCTTTTTGGATGATGATATAGCATCTTACCTTCAGTCAATGATTGTCACTCCACCACTCTTACAACTAGTTGGGAGGGCACAATTTGTGGATTTTTACATTGATTCTAGACATGCACCATTCTACTCTGGACAAATGCCTTATTGATTTTCAATAGGTGTGGAGCACATCATAATTTTTAGAGGACAAACCATAGAACTAGTTATATTGTTGGTGGAGGTGTTGATAGAGTTTCATACATCAAATTTGGATTTACATCATGGTGTGATGATGATGTTCCAAGACCTCTGATGTTAGTACTAGTAGATGGGGATTAAGAAAGTGGTGACTGTGTACGTTTTAAGATAACTCAATTGAAAGTATATGAAGGTCAAGCATCAACTTTCAGCAGGCTTGGAATAGCATCATGAGTTACTAAAGTGTAAATGGGATGATATCTCGATAGACACTATGAAAGGGTTACCACACACATGTAGGGGCCACAAATCTATCTGAGTGATGGTTGAAAAACTCCCCATGTCATATCACTTCATACACATCTGGGAGCTGGTACTGATATAGGGCTTAGGACACCTCTTTTTCCATGAGATAGTGAGGCTTCACGGGGTCCCTTTGATGATCATCTCAGACCAGGATGCATGATTTACATATCAATTGTGGAAGGGATTATAGAAGGAATCCTAGACCCAGTTGCACTTGAGAATAGATTTTCACCAATAGAATTATGGTCAGAGGGAGCCGACCAGACATACAATAAAGAACATGGTTCATTCTTCCATCTATGATTTTTTTTCAGTTGGGAGGACCACCTAGAAATGGTTGAGTTTTGACCCAACAAAAGTTATAACTCCACCATTGGCATTAAACCATTTGCTGCCTTGTTCCTATTTCCATTAAGATCACCTCAATGTTGGAAGAACCTAAGGGAGTAAGCACTCATGGGTCCAATATTGGTATAGAATACTACTGATAATGTGAAAATCAACCTGGAGTGGATAATGACTGTACAAATCATAGATAAGTCTTATGCCGATAGGTGATGGATACCCTTAATGTTCGAGGAGGGAGACAATATTTTCCATTGGGTATCACTATGATAGGGACTACAGAGATTTTTCAAGGATGTAAATATATCTCCAAGGATCATCGAACCATTTTAGATTCTCAGTAGAGTTGGCGATGTGGCGTACTTCATATATATTTTATCATAGATGCAATGGGTGCACAATGTCTTTTTTCATCTTTATCAATAGAGGAGGTATGTGCATGATCCATCACACGTCATCGACTAGGGTGATAATGAAATTGAATATGGGGTGATGTTTGTGGAGTTCCCAGTGGAGATATAGAATAAAAATTAGTGGGTCCTTCGTGGATAGTCAATTCCATTAGTGTGTGTTCATTGGCAGCATGAGAATAATCAAGAGATCACATGGGAGAGGGAGGCTCATAATCGTGATCAGTACCCACATATGTTAGATTCTCCTTTATTTTGCCTTTTAGGGACTTAAATTTATAATGTGGAGATAATTTAATTTCCCGAAATATTTGTGTAATGTTTTTATTTATGTGGAATTATTTCAAGACCAGGCACTAAGCCAGCGTGCAATTCCAAGGCCCAGAGTGCCTAGAATGATCTGTAAAAAAAAATTATTCTTTCAATATCGAGGGTGATCAATATTCCTAAAAATGTTTTATAACTATTAAATAGGTTCCTAAATCAGAAATAAATGGGATTTTATTCATTCAAAATGGTGGGTTTATCATAGGTGAGACTTTAATTTAGTTGGTGTAGGAAACGAGCAAGAAAACCGAGAAATGGCCTCAGTATAAATAAAATAATTAAATTAAAATATTTTACTTCTAAAATGCATATAATTTTTAAACGATCACTCAGATTGAAATAATAAAACCACTGATGAAATTCTGAGGGAATGATTTCCGAGGGAAGATTCTAACATTGTATGTCACGAGACAATAGTGGATCTTAGTCTTTTGATGTAAATAAAATAATAATGTAACAATTATTGTATTTTCAAATACTTATTACACTTACATGATAACTCAGAATGAAAATATGAGAGTTATGTTGATCTTATGGTGGTGTGTTTTCCTTAGGCAGAGCCTATCCTCGACCATTACGGGTCAAGGTTGAATGTTAATTTTTGATATTTTTTTAAGGTTCATTTAAAAAATAATTTTATTGGGTTTATCTAACTTTTTAATCATTTCTCGGATCGAATATCTTAGTGCACCGTTGAAATTGGAATGATGGGATTCACCAAGAAAGGGCATAACATGGCTGCAAAGGGGTGAATGAAAAAAATATAATTCTTAGACATTTTGAGAAAAAAAATTAACAAAACATATATTTTATTTATTTTCAAACTGATGAATGACAACATGGAAATGATGTGGTGTAGAGACGAGGCAGTGGTGAGATGTATTAATGGGTCTCATTTGTGGATCGTTACCACCCAGCTTAATGAAAAATTAAAGACCTGTAGTGGATCGAAAACACAGTGTATCAAAAACATTGTGATATGTTTTCATATTCTTTTGGTTGACACCATTGTGGAATGATGAATTAAACATGGAGAATTCTATGAAGAACCTCTGAAAAAATTCCTTTCCAATTAAGGAAAAAAATTCCAACAAACATCAATAATATTCGATGCACATCAAGGACCATAGTTGGATACAACGAATGACATTGACATCCGGAAACCATGAGGATGTGATGCTGCAGGGACGAACATCAAATGTGTGGGGGATTAAATTTTTATTATTCTTCCACATTCATATTATATATAAAACAAATTATAACCATCCCATGAACAGGTTCATTCATTAATAATGCATTTAAGTTGGAGGGTAACATGTTTTCAGATTTTTTTACCATGGGTTAAAATTATCATTAGTTGATTGGGCTGAAATCCCCAATCCTTGCACAATTATAAACATCTTACAAGGAAGGCACGAGCTAACATAGAAAAGTTTCAACCACCTCTGCCACATGTTTTTCTTGGGGACGAAAATCAGAATCAACTGCAACTGGGAATTTATTCCTTTGGGGTAAGGGAATGTTCCCCGAAGAACATAGAGATAAAAGACCGAAAGAAGGTCTACCAGAGCACCTCTGGTGGCCCACTGAAGGAACTGTCATTGATAGTTCACCGGTCGGCATATTGAGGTGGAAGTAGGAACACACAGCGCTTGCCTGTCACCTCGTGGAGGGACTACCCGCGTCTGGGCCATATGAGTGTCTGGTGATCATCGGTCACCTAAACACAGCTATTGGTACCCTACATGACCACGTGGGATGCAGGTTGACCAGATGCTGATGGTTTCCACATCCCATGAGAGCCCTACTGTCCAACCATGCGGCCAGTCTTCGGGCTTGTAAGATGTGCTCCCAGCCAGCGGGACCTACCCCGAGCCACCAGGCAAAGCCGGTCATGCACCCAGGGTAGCATACACATTCTTGGGGTTCATACCTAGGTCATCAGGCCAAAATGATGCATTTTAGGAGGGGACAGACTAGAAGGGGTCACCTGTTAACCATTCTGGCTGGACCCTCTACCAAATAGGGTTGGGCCCAGTGAGGCCCATTGGGCCTGGCCCACTGGCTATGCCATACAGGACCGACCCTGAACCGAACCAGATTAGGTCATGTTGGTCGAATTTTAAACAGAATATGTGGGACCCCTAGGCTAGGATGGTCGGGTCGGTTCGACTGGGCCCAGACACAATCAGACCAATGTTACTAAAATTCTTGTATCTTGCAAACCGAGCATCCAACTGATGAGACATTTACGGAGATGGGACCCTCTTGATGAGGATGTTCTATTTTAATTATCTTAAATGACATTCATGGAAGTTGAGATGTGAATATTGTCTTTAGGGGAGTTTCTACCTTGTGCTCTATATACGGAACAATGTTGTTGGATAAGACCTAAATATTGCCGACCCTCGACTCTCAATGACCTAACTATAGAACAATGGTAAAAATTGAGTGCCAGATTCCATGACCACAAGGAGAATCACATATGTGTGACTTTTCAGGACCTCATTATGTGATGTGTAGGAGTACCTTAGATGAACTTGATTAGTGACAATCACTTCACTATAACATTGGAAGCCCACAAAATGTGATGAGGAGGTATACCTAATAAGTCCACAGTTAGTTGGAAGCACTTCTGTGTAACTAGTCAAGCCCTATGTACTTGATAGAGGAGGATTTCTTCTACTGCTGAGGTGTTCGATGATGTGAATGATGATTCTTCTATAACTACCCTAAATTTATAACTAGTGTGAGTATTTTGTGATTTATTTTTTACATTGATTATTAGTGTGTGGTCATTCATTTTGTTTTTTGGGTCCTACTAATTACATTGTTACTCACCCCTTCACAATCCTTCACCCTTACATGTAGTGTTTGGAGCAGATGATCAATGTTTGGAAAGAGACCCTAGTTGACTATGACCCAGAGGTGCTCTGAGAGATAATATCAGCAGATTCAAAGAAGGTGGGCATTGTGGCCTTGGAATAGGAGGGACCTAATATAATTGGGTGGATAGGACGTTCGACGTTTTCTTCATGTAGCTATAATAATCTAATTTTTAATTGGGGTCTTGTATGGATGACCATCAGTGTTCCCTTTTATTACATTGATGTTTTCATTTCCTTTTTCGGTTTTCATTCTGTCCCACTTATTCAGGATGTACTTGAACTCATCAATGTGTTAGCCTTCCATGTTTCCATTTTTTTGTGTGGGACTTTGTTGGGCATCTGTGTGCTTATATGTACTCCGGAAAATGCCTCCCATTGCAGGCTGAAGCCTTCAGTGCTAGTCTCTAGCCCCTATCCTTCAGAAGGTGGGCATTGGGTAGTCACGACATGAGCCCTGGGGGACGGGTCATGAAATTTTTGATATAAAAGGTTTTTTTTCATATAATATAATGGGATGGAATATGTGTGGATAAATCACAGTCTTATGATTTTAAAAATTGTCCAATGCCTACAACTGTAACATACATCATGAGTTTACCTTGTATAGTTTGATATTTTCAATGGGTTGTGGATAATTTTTCATGGATAAATAATCCACTAACATTTGATTGCAGTCATGGGATCCATGTTCAAATAGATGGACGAATATGAGTTAATTTTCATGGAATTGGATATAAGATTAGAGAACACACAATTCCTTACATTATCAATTATTAGAGAAGGGTTTATAATCATTAATGATTTATCCATGAAGGGAATGCTATGTTTCCTCGTGTATAATGTCATGGTTATGGAATATAACTAAAAAAATTGAAGGTTCATTAAAAAAATTATCTAAATATTGAGTTTGTGTTTTTTATGGTAAGTTATTAATTAAAGATAAGGTAGAATTATCGTTGTGTTGAGAAGTGTAATAAATATATTTCTCAAAACAATTTCAAGTATATATTCTCATATAAGATGTTTAACATGCACATGAAGAGATTTTATGGGTTAAGGAAATTTTGTGACTATCAATACAATACCATCCTAGGATAGTGAACATGGTTGTATATGAATTGTGTCAAAATGATTGTTGTATATTATTCAAGATGATAATCACAAATGATCCAATATATATAGATTTCTGAAGGATGGTTCTAGAAATACTAATGGAAAATGTAAAATATCATCTATCTCAAATGAGTTTTTAACTATATATTTTTGTGAACATTAAAAATTCAATGAAATGTAATGGGGAGATACAAATAAGGTGAGAAATTTTCTTATGTTTAATAACACTTATCAAGTAATTATATGATTCAATAATCGGGAATGTGTTCCATAAAAACTTGATTTTATAATGGAGCTATTAGAAGAGGGTCAATGTTATTCAATATACATTTATATTAGAAGTAAAAAAAATCTATACATATTTGAATTTTTGTTTCTTGAGGGATACCATGAAGTGAGGTATCACAATGTTTTTACCATAGTTATTTTTGCATTCATATGTAATTGTTGATGGAACATATTCTATGTCTATGTTAAAACCATTTCAAATACCCGAATAGAAATTAGGAATCATCCCAATATATATTTTAATTTGAATCCCCAAAACATCTAACTTATAAAATATTATATGTGTTGTGGTATATCACCTTATAAATTCATAAAACATCACCACTACGAGAGAATATTTATCTCTAGATCACATTTTTTGATATGGTAAAAACATTGTGATACCTCACTTCATGGTATCCCTCAAAAAACAAAAAATCAAATATGTATACATATTTATTTCTTCTAATATAAATTCATGATGAAATTAGTACATTTTCTTAGTGTACTACATTCAATTGTTTCTAATTAGTATTTGAGTACTACTACAATATTTTGGTAAATTATTCAGCAGAATCAAGATTTTAAAATGATTCTCAAAACTACATTTCAAACTAATAATGTTTTTCATCTAGAGAGAATAATTTAAAATATATATGATATGTTGATATATTATTATATGGATTCCAAATCAAGTTATTATCCACACATTACTCTTGATGATTTCTCAAATAATAATAGTTTTCATCTAAGTATTCTGATGGATCCTAATGAATCTTATTTGGTAAGAAAGTGCAAATATTCAACTCATTGGAATTATTTTGTATAAAAAAACTATTATTACCACATATAGAACATGATATGGAATATATGGTTAGAACCAATAAAAAAAATTATATAATTACCCTTATTTTCATTAATTTATATTGCATCATTTTAATGATAAACATTATAGTATTTATACATTAAAGTATCACTATGTTTTGTATCATGGGTAAATTTGGACCATATATAACTTTATACATTTTAAAATAGAAAATTTATAAAAATTAATATTCTTTTCCATTTAAAAATATCAAATTATCTTTACATCAATTTAATTCATTAGGATATATAGCAATGAATGAGGTGAACCAAAATCCTCATAAGATGAGGAATAAGCGACATGAATCAATATAACATGGCTGAGAGAAATCTACATAATCCAACAATAAACATAATATCATCATCATAATCAATAGTGTAATATTTTATAAAGTCATGTAAATTGGCAATTCATAATATAGAAACATCATCTCATAGTGTTCAAATACCACAAATAGTTTTGAACATATTTATCATCGTGTTTGTTCATAACAAATATGCATAATCATAACACCATCATTTTGAAAATAAAACTAGTAGCATGTTCCTAAATAACACACATTATCTCGTGATATACTTCAAATTACACATTGCATTATGGGGATATATAATTCTGGTCCATCTTGTCAAGTCATTATATTTACATAATTATGTATTCCATATAGAATATATAACATCTGTAATCATGAAATAACACAGGGAGAGCACTAGGTGTTATAAATATTTATTAAAGCATAATTTGATGAATAAATTTTTGGTTCCCAAATGGATTGTGGAAAAATATTTTTCATAGTCATCAACATTATTGAGTAATATAGAATCAACTGAGGAGGAGTAAAAGAAGCCTTTTGTGTCGAAAATTCATTTGTGATAATAATTTAGTTTTTCATAAAAAACATGTTGCAAATAAGTATATAGACTAAAATAAGATTGAATAACAGTGGAATGATATTTATGGAATATTGACTAATATACATACATAACATATCATGAAATAGGGGTACCAAAAAGAACATGAGTTGGATCGAGGATCACTTAATTATTGGATTGAATTTTATGAATCTCATTTGTATATTTTAATTATTTAGATATTGGGTTTTAATTAGATTTTTCTTTTTTTGATTATATTTTGTTAATTTTATCGAATGAAACAGTTCTTGAGTGGAGATAAGTATTGAATATTATAATAAATTTATTAAAAAATTTATATTTTGTATATATTTTATAATTACCATCAATGATTTTGGTTATAGATTTTGACATGGTAATGCCTCCATAGGTGGTTTACCAACCATTGAGAAGACATTTTCGGGAGTGTGAGAAATCAATGTTGGAAATACATATATTGTAAATATTATAAATAAAATATTTTAAAATAACTAATATAAAGATAAAATACTTCCTCCTTAATCTTATAATTAATGGTTTTGGAATGGGTGGTAATAAAATAATGTGAAAAGGAAAAAAAATAGAATAGATCATCGAAACATAGTTAATCCTTGTTATAGATTCAATTGCATGAAACTAAATATCTGTTGATGTTTATAGTTTTTTTAATATAAAAAATATATACCTATGCTATGGATAATTATACTGAGGATTTTGGAAGAACTATTTTTATATTATGGTGAGTTAGAAGTGCTTTCTCAAGGGGAGGTAGAGGGTTTTTTTATAGTTGAGGATAACTGCATTTTTAGAATAAAATATTATATAAAACAATATATTAATGGTTAAAAATATAATAGTTAATTTCTAAAAATACAAACAATATATAAATATAATATATTTTTTTCATTTCTTCTAAACATATTATTTCTAGAATTCATTTCAATTTTAAAAATGAATGTTAAATAAAATAAATATTGTTATTATAAAGGATCCATTTTGACAGTATGTTATGGAAAATGGGGTTTTGGCTTCTAATTTTCATTTCATTCATTTAAATGGCCAATTTATGAAATTAATATTTTTTAGATGCACATATATATCTCCAAATTATCACTTCATTATTATATCCCTAATTGTGTAATTTAGGATACGTCAGTTATCAGAAAAAAAAATTATATTCACCTTATATTTATATACTATAAAATTACTAAAAATTTACACATAGATAATTTCAATGTATTAATTTAAGAAATGATTTTAATTTAATCAAGATAAATTTATACAAAAGTTAATTTAAATATTAAATATAAAATTTATGATTTTTATGAAATACATTAAATTAATTTTTATAAAACATGTGTTTATATTTTATTTGAGTTTTTTAATCATGATATTTAATTTTTGAAATAATAATATTTATATTTACATAAATTAATCTAAACATATATTATTTATATTATAATTAATTGTTTGATGTAAAGTTACTATTCAGATGGTCTGGTTACTATTCCAATGATTACATTACTATTCTGACGACCACATTACTAATACGACTATCACAAGACTATTTTAATAGTAAAATTACCTCGTATAAATAACACATAACTCAATCACTTAATATTGAATAAAATTTATAAAAATATTATATATTTTTATTTTTTAAGATAGTTTTTCATTTACTATAAATTTATTTATTTTATAATGTGGGACATTGGGGCGATGATTCAGATGATTAAGGATATCAATATTTTCCCAATTTAACATTACAATTTATTTATTCAATTGTAATTTTTTTCATATTCATTGGTTTCATTACCAAATAATATTACAAAATTTATTAATGAATTAAATTTTTTCTTATTATTTATATGTATTATACTATATTGTATATTATAATATAATTTTTTTCTAGAGAAAATATTTTTTATAAACTGAGGGGTGTTACGTTCTTCCCCATATTCAAAAATTTTATCCCAAAAAAATTGAATCATAATCTTGGTAGAGAATAAGTGAGGATTATTTTATTTCATTTCTTGTTATGTTTCCATCACTCATATTTATACATATAATTCCACCAAATAAAATTAATATATTTAGTTTTATGGTTCCATAATGGATTGTATCTATGGTATATGTTCTTCCCTAGCTTCCCCTTTAAGAGAGTTCATTCTCCTGTTGTACCACCTCGAGATTCTGTACATGTGAGGGGTTAGGTATGTTCATCATAAAGTGTAATAGGTGAAACACATCATGAAAATGAGTCATATTTGGTTGAATTTTAAGATAATTTTCGACATCTTCAATGTGATCATGGATCTCAATTTGGCCAATGTACCTATAGTTACGATTCTCTTTCATTCTAGACAATATAAATTTGATCCAGGGGATATTTAGTGATAAACATTGTCTCTAACTTCAGACTCAATGTCCCTTCAACCTATGTTATCATATATCATTATCCAACAATAAAAAAAATTAATATGCTACAAGATGGATTAAACCTTCTCTATCATCACTTCCACAAGGTCAAATACAAGAAGTATTTATTCCCAAATATCATCCTGAAAAGTGGGAGTTCCACATCACATCCCATGAATATCTTTATATGGATCCATTTGAATACATAAGTGGTTGTTTTTTTGTATATTCTCTAAACCAATGGGTTATAGTTATCCCATCCACCTTTAAATTCCATTAATTAGGCCTTATCATGACATCGAGTGTTTTAATAGTTCTATTATATTATCCATAAGAATGGGGGTGATATTTTGTACGAAATTTCATTTTAATTTATTATATAATATGGAGGAATTATCCATAATTTATAATTTAATGGTGGATCATTATAATAGACAATAGATTTTGGTACCCCATGAATTCTATTTACTAACGTTGCAAATATCATGGCAAGGTGATAATGTAAGATATCCTCCCAAATTGTGATAAACTAGGATACCATGGTGATTCAATCCACTAAAACCCATATTTAACTGATTCCTCTAGATATCATTATGAAAAAAATGAAAAAATTACCTAGTGATGGTCATGAATTCACACATGGGTATAGAAAATGGATTCATCATCCATTAGTAATTTTAGCAATCCTCATTAACAAGATGAACTTACAGACATAGAGAAATATACTCTACAATTTATTTCATTTTTTTTTACTAGTATGAGTTCTCTCTAAAATTTTGGTACATCATTGTACTTATATGACAGATATATAAATGAATTATATGTTCATCTTCATTACTATACATTTCTACCTTCTTAAATATCCACAAAACAATCAATTGATTTTGTTTAGGTTCCTCCATTCCATTGGAGTAAATATGAATACCATTGATAAGCACTGCAAAGAAATTCATGTAGTTTGAAGAGTCTATATTCATCAAATACATGATGTTAATAGGAAAATTATTAAGTATGGAGGGAATATGTATGAACTCATAGTGACCATTCCATGTGTGGAAGTCTATCTATTGAATGTCTTCCTTCTTCAAGAATTAAATTTTTTTATCTAGAATGAAAATCCACCATTGAGATAAATTGATCTCATCATATTTTATTAATCAATTCCTAAATATTTAAAAGGATATAATTTATCATTATGGTGACCGTGTTGACCTCCCTGTAATTGACATACACCTACATTGATCATCTCCTTTTAATTATGACTATCACTAGATAACCCAATGATGATGCACTAGTTCATATGAAGCCTTTGTTATAATTATATTGTAGTTTCCACTTTAAATCTGCTTGTTCGATCGGGACCATCATGTAGATAAACATTGCTTAGGAAATATATTCAATTGAGAACACAACCTCACCATTTGGCAGATGTTCATGAATCTATTTCGTAAATATATAAATATATTTCCTAAAAATGGTAATTTCCTCTGGGTTGATTCCATCTATTTACTTAATCATTTGTTACAATTCTGATTAATCGTATTGTCTCAACATCGACAATTTTTTTTGGATTTTCCAAATCATTTTCAGGATCATCATTTCAATTCTAGTGGGGAATGAGATATATTTGAATTGGAATATATATTTCCTTTTCCCAATAGTTGGTTTATCTTCTATAAAATACGATCTAATCCATTCCCAGTATAGAATATAATTATAAAAAGGTGTGTTTTATGAGATTATATTGAGTAATATCCTCAAATATTCTATCCGGATAAGATTACCACCCATGGTTTTCAATTATCGCACACCAAGGGGATTTTATAGATATATCTACCTCTTGTAATTTGTGAATTGATTCAATAGTTCTACAAAATGTTCAGGATATAATGGAATGAAAATAAGTATACTCATATAAAACATTTTCCATTATTTAATCAATTGAAATTTTAACTTGTATGAAATAATTTTTATTTTACCATTTAGTAGAAGTGATAGAATTTGATGACCCATGCTGCTTTATATTTTTTTTATCAGATGTTTATTACCCATAAGGACACCTGGTTTAGTGCAATGAATTTCATAGTGTTATTGTTACATACAATTGATGAATTAAACCATGGATAGTGAATTAGGTGGTTCCTACCTTTATTCTATCTTATTGTATGGTATCTTCATGTATCTTCATAATTAATGTGAATGATGGGCTACCATATGAAACATGAATCATTTCCCCATTTCGTTGATTTAATTCTGAAGATTTTATAAAAAATTAACATGTGGGTAGTTGTATTTTCTTTTCTCCTTTTTCATTTGACCCATAATTTTGAAAGTACATTATTATATTCAAATGCTCATAAACATGGTACCATTACCCAAACTCCATCTCTATATTGATATCACTTCGAAATATATGTCCATAAATTCGACAATCTCATATATATATATATATATATATCTTTAAGAAGGGCTTATTTTAATCCACTAAATATTCGATTCTTTTATACCCTTTTTAACAAATATTGATGTAGGCCATGAAATTTTGATTATAATTTCCTTCAATGTTGTGACATATTTACATTCCTTTTTCACCGTCTCTATGAATTTTAACTCCATCATTCATCATAGAGTTTGTGGTAAATTATTTTTGATAAATAATTTTTAAATATATTCCTAATGAATCTCATATATTTCATCATATTTCTTGGTGTTTATTGTCAATTTCCACCATGGATTTGACTCTCCATCTAAATAATAGATGAAAAAAGTCACCTTCTCTTTCACAAAATAGTAGTGGAAATAAACAATATTCTCTATTGTGTTAAGTCACTATTCAACAAAATGTGGTTCATAAGATCCAATAAACATTGGGGTCCATTGCTGCATAAATAGTAATTATAATGTCTCTACATATTGGTAGGAGTATGAAGTTACATAGAGTTCATGTGATTGATTTGATCCTGAGATAGTTCGGTAATCATTTCTATAATTATTTGAACTCCACCTCCCATGGATTTGGGAATTGTTTTTGGAAATTCATTGCATTTTCCAACAAACAAGTTGTTACTGTGGTTTCTACTTATACCGACTATTTTAAATAAAATAAAATGTTTTAAAAAAATATATGTCAATATAGCATGATTAAATCATTCATTATTAAGTTAAATTAACTCTAAAATCAAATATAATGGGATCCCTATATTTCTACTTATTCTAAAACAAATATTTTACTATGTATACATATAAATAGTATTATAATTATATATTAAACTATGGTTTTATAATCAGAATTCCAAAATTTAATAAATCGTACATTTGATACAAACCATAATTAACCTACATTTTCATATATGTCATTAACATCATATTAATGATAAAAACATAATTTTTATACATTCAATACTATAATGGTTTAGTATCATTGGGAAATTAGGACTATAAATCACCTTATACATGATGATCCATAAAAATTATTATAATATTCTATATTATACTTATAAAATCACATATTTTCTTTACTTCATGAATCTATCTGAGGATATACGTCAAATAATGGGGTGAGATAAAAACCCAATAGGAGGGGTAATAATGGATATGAATTAATATTACATCAGTGAGCGTAATCATCCTCATCACTCTATAAGAATAAAATCATCATCATAATCATGAGGGAAACAATTGGTAATGGAATGGAATATACTAATGGATAAATATGAAAAATCTTGTATTAGTGGAAAAATACCACACATAGTTGTCAACAAATCTTGAATCATGTTCATAGGTAACATATATGAATAGTCATAAAATAATCATTAAAAAATCTTTCATTGTCTTCACATATAATAAACATAATCTCATGAGATAAATATCAATACGCAATCCATTGAAGGGATATATTATTCGGGTCCCACTAATCATATCACGTAAATTACCTAATCATGCATGCCACATAGAACATAAAACAATCGTAATCATGCAATAATTGGTGAAAATGAATGCGTTTAAAAGGGATATCATAAATCATGATTTCATGAATCAATATTGGATACCCAATGAATATATAAAATAATATTTTTTATAAATATCATTATTCATGAGTGATAGAGACAAAAATTAAGATGTTAAAAAGACGTGTTTTAGAAATGACTGTTAATTTGGGAAAATAATTTTATTTTTAACAAAAATAAATATTTATATTCACAAAAAATGTTATAATAGTGGAATTATATTTATGTAATACTACATGAATATACATACCGACGATATCATAATAGAGGGAAATCCCAATGTCGATGAGTTGGTTTCTATAATACCCTTACTTTAATTCCTTAATATTTCATTTCTTTTCTACATCTTGGATATGACATAGGATTATTAATGAATTTTTATATAATTTAATAATTTTCATTTCTTCTACTATTTATCCTTTATTATTATTTTTTTTTTCTATTACACTCTTTGTAAAACAAGAATTTTTCAATATCGTGTTTTAAATAAATTTTCCACTTTTTTTATTTATTCTAATATTGTTCAATGTCATTAAACATTTCTAATATTAATTACATGGGATAATAATAATTTTAATAGAATATTTATATAATATATGTAACTTATAATATCCTTCCATGTTGATGGTTATATGTGTTGACACGTTAATGCCTCCACGTGTGGTTAACCGACCATTGACGATATGTTTTATGTAGAGTGGGAAAGGTGTGTTTAAAAGTTATATATATCATACATATAATACTATATATAGGTTAAATTTATTAATATAGTAAAAATATTATTCCTATTTAATATTATGAATAGTGGATTGGGGTTTGCTAGTGAAAAGAGAAAGAGAAAAAGGAAAAAAGAGAAGAGTTGATCGAAACATAAACATTCATTAGTTTAGATTATCTTGAATGAAACTTAAATTTCTTTAATTTATTTAGTGTTTTTATTAGATAACATCCTTGGTATTATAATGGGATTTATAGGGTGTATTTTGGATTAAAATTAACTTTCTAGAGATTGGGATTATATGTTTTCCATGGGAAGTGAGAGGGGTTATTTATACTTGAGGAGAGGGATATATTTAAAATAAAATTATTAATAATGTAAATTAACATTGTTAAATAATTTTAATGGATAATTATTTAAAATATAATTAAACATGATATAATAATTTTTTTAATGTTTAAAACTCTTAAATGTTATAATTCATATGCTTATTTAGAAGGAAACTTAAAAACAAATATTACCTTAGGGGATCATATTTTATATTAATTTTTTGAATATTATTTCTTTGGGTTGTAGTTTATTAGTAATTTATTTTATTGAACCATTATTAAATAAAATATTTTTTTTCCAATATTAAATTCTACATATTATTAATCCATTTTTACAACATTATTTTTAAATTTATAACATGCTGGTTAGGATAAAAAATTTATATTTACTATTGAACAAATTATTGAATAATTTTTTAAACATCCCGATAAATCATCCTTATACAATTTCAATGTGAACATTATGAGAATGATACTAATTTTTTGAATATTAATTTCAAAAATATGTAATTTTAGTTTTTAATATAAATTTTATTATTTTCCTGAAATAGTTTAAAATAAATTATATTAAATGTGTGCTCAGATTTTATACGAGTACTGTAATCATGATATTTATTTTTTGGAACAAATATAACTATATTTACCTAAAATAATCATGATAAATATTTTTTATATGTAAATTATTTATTTTTTTGTAAAATATTTACAGACCTAGAAATTTAATGTAATTTTTCTAAAAAATTATATGAAATTATTACGAGTCAGCAAAAATTTATGGTATGTGATTCTAAACCATGGTGTGCTAGGAATTAAATTTTAAACATTTTTAATGTTACGTTTAGTTATTGTGTGAGAAGGATTTTATAAATTTTTAACTGGTGCTCGGAATCGAAATTAGAAGGCATCGCTGAATTCACTACACCAGGATTGGCTTAAGGGACGCTTAACATCGACCGCAGTCGGTCAAGAGAAAAAGATAGCTTCATAGACATTTTGAAAGATTAAAAAAATAACATAATATGTTATTTTAGTTTTCTACCACATGTTTAGTGACAGTGGTGGGGACCACTTAGTTAGTCAAACATTTAGTGAAGGATAAAAAATGTAGGTTACACATTGAGTGTCGTACCACCACTAGTTTAATTAATGGGGTTTCATTTATTTTACAAATTAATGACTCATTAATTGAAAACAATATTAACCTCTAAACTCATCAATTATATTTAAAATACATTAAAAAGGAAAAGGATGGTGAGATATTGTGGGAGAACTCTGAAAAACCTCAATTTATCAACCCGTCCAACGATGAACATAGTATTGGAAAACATAGTATGTGAAAAAGGATTGGGATCAACAAACACAGATGGATTCACTGAACATGGATTCTTCTCCCACAACCGTGAAATCTCCTACAAATCTAGATTATGGGTGTATGTTTAAATTAAAGTGAATGTGTTAAAATATATTGTCTTTAAAAAATGTGACGATGAAGTATTAACCGAAATAAGTTAAGCTGTGATTCGTAGGAAATTAAGGGTTGTTGTTGCATGAGTTTTGATTGTGGTTTTTTTTTCTATCAATGAGGTTTGAACTCTCGCCCTAGTTATTTTGCTAACGCGGAGGGTGAGTTCCAACCAAAAAAGTCATGTACTCACTGCCTTTGTTTATTTGACTGTGTTCATTGTGGGCAACAAGTAAATATGACGGAAAGATGAATCGGGTAGCCACACAGTGTTTGTAGCATATGCTGATCCCCATAGGCAAAATCAGAGGGGAAACTGACCATCGTAGTTCACCCAATGGCATACAAAATCTCCATAGGCGTGGCACCGGAATGACGGCAAATATGGGGGACAGTGGATGCTCACTCTCATAGACTGTGGAGGAAGGCGGTTCCCAAAGTCACTATTGTGGACTGTATAGGTTGTCGGCCCTTGGAAAGCCACATTGGATGCAGGCTGCGTGCCGACACATGCTGCAAAGGATGTCCGCAGCATTAAGCTCCGACATAGAGGTACCGGCACCCCATGGGTTCCAATGATATATAGTGCAGCTCCACATGGTATCACCATTGAAAATACAATGAATGAATGTTAGTTCGAGATGGGATTCGACCCCCACGTAGCCTAGTGGGTCGTGCCTAGCCAAGGCCGACCATGATAGTCTATGACCCAACGACCCTAGACTGCCACGACCCTGGTCGCTCGGGCCGGCCCAGCTAATTCTGGCTGGGTGGACCCACACTAAGTCGGACTGGACCCAGACCCTTTTTGACTATTTTCGCTTAAAAGGATGTTTCTCAAAAACCAGATGTCTGTATGATGAACTGTTTGTGACACTGGAATCCTTCTAAGAAGAAGATAATTTTGAGATACTCCACATGATTTTTGTAGAATATTTGAGTATGGCTGGGTTGGATTGAACCTGAATCCAATTGGACCCTCGTACTAAAAAACTTATCACTCATAGACCGGTCATTTTATTGATGTTCCATGTGTCTCTTTAGAACACTTATGACAAGGTTGTTCTCTTTGATACTCTATTTTAGAACTCCATGGAATATGAGGCATGCCTGATATTTTGAGGAGCAGATTCTAACAAACTCATGTTCACAGATTATGGGGAATCCAATTGTTAGATGTCAACTAGAGTGTGACCATATGTGGATCTGCATCATAGAGACCATGTGTGGACCAAAATCATAGTGACCTTATGTGGATAATCATCAATGAAACCATATGTGGATCAGTCTCATTGTGATCGTGTGTGGACTAGAATCATAGTGACCCTCTATGGATCTCTATTCTAGGGTCCATATGTGGATCAGTAGTGCACCACCCGATGAGGACCAGCATTATAGCAGTCCATTGTAGATCAGTGACATACAACCCTGTGTGGATTGAAAATGAAACCACTTCTTTGTTTTTTAGTTTTGGAGCTTATTAAATGAATAAAATGATATATCTTAAGACTAATAATATTTATTATTGATCTCTGATTTTTATACCTGGTGTAAGCTCACATTATCTGATGCTTTATGATTGAAGTCATTATTTGTGGTTTTTCTATTGTGGAATTCATGGAGACTATCAGGGGTCTCAGGGTCCCTATTGGTTCTTTTTATACTAAGCCTTGTAGGGGCTTCTCCCGCACCATGTCTTGACTTGCGATGATGATAGGATTCTTCGCTGAGACATTAGGGTGTTAGGACCTGGTGGTACACAGAGGTGATTTAATGAAATAGAGAGGTTCAAAGAGGAGATGTACCACCCCTTCAGGTAAGATCCTTGGTGGACGATCTTAGGAGCTGTTGTTTGTTGTAGTTTTGCCTCTCAGTTTGGTTTGTATTTCAGCCCCATTATTTTCAGTACACACTTTTTCAACTAATATTTTACTATGATTCTTACATGTTTTCATGATCTAAGATGGTGTGATTTCAGGATTAATGGACATTCCATCCCAATTTTAAAAAAATTCCTTTCTGATGCTACTCGCCAACCCCTACCCTATAGAAGGAGGGCTTTGGGTTATCACGATATGGGTCCCAAGGGACAGTTTGTGACATATTTGTATCAGAGGAGTCAGTTCTACCAAAGAACTATGAATATAATCATTCCAATATAGAAATAGTGTTATGTGTTTTATGTGTGGTTTTCGTTTTGAGGAGCCATTGTTAGTGCAGTGGCCGATGTATCTATACACGAGGTCTATGAATTCTGATTTATGACTTGGTACAAAAAATTGATTATAACATATTATTTGAAAATAATGTGTTTTTATCTCGTTTGATTCAAATCACCATTTATATCTTATTGACTATGGCACACATGATTCTTTTCAGGATGCCTCCACATTGACAACAAGATTGGATTCTAGATAGAGTTCACGATGAAATCCCACCGAGCATTGAAGCTTCGGTTTAGGTCCCTATAAAAGTGATATCAACTTCGGGTGGTGCACTGGTAGCACCACTACCGGTTGGAAAAAAGTGGCCACTAGCCCCACTATCAGATGGTGCATGGTGACTGAGAATGTTGCACGAGTTCGAGTGGAAGAGGCCTCTCATAGTTCTAGGTGAGTCAGATCCACATGAAGCTGTGGACTGGCTGGAGGTTGAGGCTAGAGTTTTCCTATAATTTGAGATACCGACAGATCTTATGGTCATCCTAGCTGCTAGTATATTCAGTGAAATGGTAGGGAGATGGTGGAGCCTTATACTCCAGTTATGTAATGATTCAACCCTCACATGGATAGAATTTATAGCCTATTTATGGTGGAGTTTGTTCATGTGAGACTATGCACTATGTGTATTCATGATCTCTTACACTTACAATAGGGTAGCCTGACAGTGGCCCAGTACTCAGCGAGATTCACTAACCTATCTCGCTAATCCATCAACATGGTATGGGACCCATTCATCAAGTCCCAGACCATTGTGTAGTGTCTCTGGTGGGGGATCCGATCATCGATGATATCGCTCAATATACTTACATATGCTAGGGTACTCAAGTGAGCATTATTGTTGGAGAGATTATTAGATAATCAGACACCGACGATGAGAGTAACCATTGGGTGATAGGTATCCAATTCATCATCCGCAGAAAGTAGGAAGATGAGGTAAAGGTCCAAGAGGGCCATACCTTCCAAATGAAAACCCCGAGATTCAGGTTCGATGGTACGGAGCTCACGAGGTTGATTAGGCAAAGATAGTAGAAAATGGTGCTTCGCATACAGCGGGTAGGGCCACATGGCTCATGACAACATGACTGACCGTATTAATGATCTATAGATGGTTGAGGGACCACTGAGGAAGATTCAGAGATTAGAGAGAGGAGCTATGAAGGGCATTGGATATGTTAGAGGATCTAGTTGTGCAGTAAGAGGTGGTAAGTGTTTTGAGATTCTACTGCCACCACCTCCAGGTGGTCCAACCCGACCTCAAGGAGCATGTGGACCAAGACGAGCACAACATCAGGAAGCTAAGGCCTAAAACTATGGTTCCCAATAAGTAATTCAAGGTATGGTCTATGTATACTATACCTAAGATTCAATACTTATAGACCCAAATGAAAATCACTATTTGAATACATCAACTCTCATTTGAAGCTCTTAGATTCTGGTAGAGCCATCGGATTGATCCTTACAATTGGAGACTCTGATGGGACATGATTTTAGGGTTATACACTAGTGCTGGAAGTGTGATATTACTCTAGGATGTAAGAGCATTGGATGTGATCTCCTAGTAATAGTGTTGATGACATATGATATCATATTGGGTATGGACTAGTTATCAATGGTCCATGTTCAGATTGACTGTTTTAGGAGCAATGCGTGGTGTGTCCACAAATATGGGACCATGTTTTCTTTCACCGGAGAGAAGAAAACCTTTTCCACTCAGATTTTAATTACATGGAGGATGGTGTTGCTGATCACACATCAGTTGGTAGGCCTTAACCTTGGAGTAGTTTATAATAAGAGTATGTGCTATCCTGTAGTGGTGAAAAATTGGGTGGATTTCTTTCCTATGTATGTTCTGGGATTACCACCTTATAGAGAGGTAGACATCTACATCGACATGTATCACAGGACGATAACAATATCTACACCAGAATATCAGATAGCTCATGAGGAGCATCGTGATTTGCAAGTATAATTGGAGGAATTGAAGAGGTATGGGTTCATATGGCCTAGTGATTATCCATAGGTAACCACAATTTTGTTCTCCAAAAAGACTGATGAGTGTATTAAGCTTTGAGTGGATGATCGGTGCCCGAACCCAGTGACCATGAAGAAAAATTATCCTCTATTGGGGATTGATGATATCTTTTAACTGTTGGAGGGAGGACAGTGGTGTTTCAGGATAGACCTCAGATCAAGATATCATCAGCTCAGGGTACGATATGATGATGTACCTATAATGGCCTTCAGATGCCGATATGGCCACTATGTGTTCTTGGTAACCCCTTTTGTCATGACCAATACCCCTTGTACTGTTCATGTGACTCATAAAAAGGAACTTCCATTCTTAACTCAATTTTTTCATGGTGATCTTAATAGATGACACCTTGGATTACATGAAAATGGAGGTGGAGCACACCACACACTTGAAGAGGTATCTTGATACACTCTGAGGGCACTGACAATATGTCAACCTCCTGAAGTGCTTGTTATGGATATAGGAATTCTAAATCTTGCGAAACGTTATCTTAGATGCCATATTTGTTGTGGATCCTGCAAAGATAAAGGAAATGCTTACTTTGGAGACACCTCTAATTGTGTACAAGGTGTGGAGTTTCCTGGGATTGATGGGTACTACCGAATTTTCGTACATGACTTTTCGAGAGTAGAAGCACCAATTTCTACATTGAGGAAGTAGGGGAATACATTCTTGTTAATAGAGGTTGTTCCAACATAATTTCCAAGATCAGAGGAAGAGACTGACTAGTACCCCCATTTTGAGGTTACGAGAAGAGGTTGTTGGGTATGTAGTCGGTTGTGATGCATTAGTGACTAGAATAGGTTGTGTCCAAATTCAATAGGGAGTAGTGATCACCTAAGGCTCACGGAAGATCAGAAAACATGAGTATAACTATTCTTCCCATTACTTGGAGTTATTAGCAGTGGGTTTTCACTAAATATGAGAATTCACTACTTGATAGGTGAATGGTTTACTGCTTGCTCTGATCACAAGAGTCTCCGCTATATCTTCTCGTAGGAAAAAATGTACCTGAGACCTGGGAGATGGCTGGAGATCCTCTATGACTATGACATTGAGATATTATAGACTCCTTTGAAGGGGAATGTAGTATTAGATTCACTCAGCATGAGTTTTGGTCTACAGTTGTTGACTAAGGTGATAGAGAATCCAACCACGTTGCAGATAACCTTTGTGGATGTATATAGATCTACTTACCTCCAGTCAATGACTCTAACTCCACCACTTATTCAATTTTTTCAGGAGGCATAGCTTGGGGATGTAGAATTTGAGGCCCTACATGCTCAGATTTCTTTATGATAGGATCTTGATGGATATTCTACAGGTGGGGATCACGTCATACTCTTTAGAGGACGCACCATGGTACTGGTGACACTACGGGAGGAGGTGTTGTGAGTGTTCCATAAATCTCCAATGGAGGTACATAATAGTGTGGGAACGATGTATATAGACCTCTGGTGATTATATTGGTGTCTATAATGAAGGAAGAAGTGGTGGAGTTTTTATCTTGATGCCTCACTTGTCAGCAAATGAATGGTGAGCATCAGGTTCCAGTAGTCTTAGCACAACCACATGTGGTACTAGATTAGAAGTGGGATGGTATATCTATGGAAATCTTAACAAGGCTACCATGTATGTCTAGGGTACATGTTTCCATATGGGTGATCATAGACCAACACACCAAGTCAATTCACTTCATACTCATCCGAGGGCAGGGATTAGTAGAGTGGTTGAGAAGTCCATACGTACAAGAGATTTCACAACTTCATGGGGTGACATCGACGATCGTCTTGGATCATGATGATCATTTAATATCCCAATTGTTGAAGGGATTACATGAGGTGTTCGAGAGTTAGCTAAATTTCAGCACCGAATTCCATCCTCAGACAGATGGTCAGATGGAGCGAACTATACTGAAACTCGAGGACATGCTTCATTCTTGTGTGCTTGATTTTGGCTATAGGTGAGAGGACCACCTTCCACTATTTGAGTTCTCATACGACAACACTTATCACTCCACCATATGCATGGCTCAATTTTTTTCCATGTATGCTTGACAATTCGGGTCACCTCATTGCTGGACAAGCCCAGCAGACTCAACACTAATTGATCCAAAGATGGTACAACCTACAACTGAGAAGATCCAGATCATCCAGGTGAGGATAAAGACTGAAAAAAGACGTAAAAATTATTATGTCAACAAGATATTGAGACCCTTGGAGTTAGAGGAGGGATATAATATCATCATATTGGTCTCACCCAAACAAGGACAATATAGTTTCTTTTCTGGGAAAAAATCTATCTCTAAAGTTTATCGGACCCTTCAAGTTCCTCATCGGAGTATGAGAGGTGGCGTACCATCTAGCTCTTCACCAATATAGGAACCAAGTGCATAACATTTCTCATGTGTCATAGAAGAGAAGCTACATGCATGATCCATCACGCATTATCAACTAGGACAAGCTAGACATTAATAATGGTGTAATGTTTGCAGAGTTACCATTATAGATTGAGGATCGATTGGAGCATGACATAAAAGAGTCGTTGGTTCCACTGGTGTGAGTTTGGTGGCAATACGATAACCTCCAGGAGGGACCATGGGAGTGGGAGGCTCAGATATGTTATCAGTACCCCCATTTGTATCCCTATATTTTGTAATAGCTTTGGGGACAAAATTCCCCAAGGTGGGGAGCATGTAAAGACCATAAAATTGCTTGTAATTTTTTTTATATTTTAATGGAATTATTAAGAGTCTGAAAAAATTATTGGCACTTTATTCCCTGGCTCGTTGTGCCCAGAATGGAGTTATTAACTTTTATTAAATGTATGTTCTGTAAATGTGCTATTGTGAATTTCATACAATTGAACTGGTGCTCCAAATTGAACTTTGATGGAACCGTTGAATTCATAGTGTCTTGTTTCGCTTAAGAGAGTCATATCTTTGAATACAGTAGGTCCATAGAAAAATATAGTTTGAAATATCTTTTTAAACAATAAAAAAATTATAAACTATGTTTATTTATTATTCTACCACCTATAGCATGATGTTGTCGGGGACCATAGAGATGGTTGGATTTTTTATGAGGGATATTAAATGACTGTTACTCATTGATTGTGTAACCACCCCTCATTTAATTTATGTTGTTCATTTATTTCACCAATTAATGAACCATTAGTTTAAAAGAAGATTAACCTCTTAACTCATCCTTCAGATTAAAATAATGTGGGAAGAGGGAATGGGAGGTGAGATATTGTGGGAGAACTCTAATGAAGTGCCAAAGATCAACAATTACAACAAAAAATGAAGTATTGGACAACATCATTGGGGAAAACAAACCAGGATAGATCAACGCTGGAATCTTCAATGAATGTGGATTATTCTACCACAATAGGGACATCTCATATGAATCTGAGGTAGTGGTTTTTGTTTAAATACAAATGATTTTTTTTCAATCCTTCATCCCTGAAAAACGTGATGAACACAGATAATCCAAATAAGTTAATATGATATTCTTACAAAATTGTAGGAAGTTTTTTCAGGAGTTTTGAATGGACTTTTTTCATTTGTAGATGATGTCTGAACGCTCACCCTTGTAATTGTGCTACGACGGAGGGCGCGGGCTAATCGAACAAGGGCCGGACCCCCCATCTTCATTTAATTTATTGCGTTCTTCAAGGTAAACATGAAAATATGGCGGTAAGATGTTTCTAGCAGCCACACTATGTTGGCAGTATCCATGGAGGCCCGTAGGCATAATCGGAAGGAAAAACAGACCACTAGAGCACACCCAATGGCCTGTAGAAGACCCATTGGTGCGAATGCGGCGGCTAGCTCTTGCCCATGGTGGCAGATAGCAGGGGCCTCCTGCCCTTGTCCAGATGCGTTGGCAGTTTAAAGTGCACTATGGAGGGAGTTTTTGTCTTCGAGTGGTAAAGGGAGGTCACATCTTCAAGCTACGACGGAGGGGGACACGCACCCCTGGTGTCCCGCTAACAGAGTGGGCGACAACATGTGGAACCTCCATTGAAAAACGAATGGATGAATGTCTATATGGGAGGGGAGGTGACCCCCGCATAGCCTGACGGGTCATGGCCAGCCATGCAGGGCCAGGTAGGTCTGTTGTATAGAGATCTAAGCCCAAGCCCGAGCTCGCTCGAGCTGGCCCTGCTGGTTCGGGCAGGGACGTGTCGGACCCAGATCGGACCTGGACCAGGACTGATCGACCAGAACAAGGAGGTTCGAACTGAACTGGGTTTGTTCGGTCCTGGTCGGGGTGGGTATGGTCGGTCCAACCTAGTGAGACTTTCCCCCGACTCTTTTGAACCAATTTCTATTAAAAGTTTGTACGTCATAAGCCAGACATATTTTAGGCGAACCGTCTACGATGCTGGAATCCATAGAACAAGACATTACATCTGAGATAATCCACCATAGTATTTGAGAACATTGCAGTATGTCTAGGTTGGATCAAACATAAATCTAATTGGGCCCTTAGTACCAAAACAGTTATAAATCAGAAACCATGTGTCTGATAGATGCGCCATCTTTCACTTTGGAACCCTTGTGACATGGACGTCCTTTGGGTTCCTCTTATGCCAAACTTCATGAATGTTAATCCATGTCATATATCATTATTATTAGATCATATGTAACTCAAGCGCACCGAGTATGGGACATCCTATTTTTGGTTGTCTATTAGAGAGGGATCCGGTGTGAATCCACATCATAATCACCCTTTGTGGATCAGTATCATAGCGACCCTGTGTGAAATAGAATCATAAATACCCTATGTGGATCACCATCATAGAGAACCTATGTGGATCATCATCATAGAGACCCTATTGGGATCAACATTTTTTGCGATTTTATGTGAATCAGAAGTGCGTGACCCAACAAGGACTGGACTTAGAGAAGCCCGTCAAGGATCAACGACATAAGACCCTCTTTAGATCAACAATGGAACAACTTATTTGTGGTTAAATTGTGGAACATCCTAACAGAATAAAATTATATACCATAAGACAGATCATCTTTATTCTCAGTCTATGTGTTGTATGCCTGGTGTAAGATGATATTATTTAATGTTTTGTGTTTGAGTTCATGCATTGTGGTTTTTTCTTCAGTGGAATTCAAGTAGAACTTTGGGGGTCTTAGTGTCCATACTGGGTATTTTTATAGTCACCCATGCATGGGCATCACCCACACCTTATCGTCTCTTGTCCAAATGAAGAACTTCTTGGTTAAGACATTAGGGATCCAGGTCCTTTTGGTTCAAGAAGGTGACTAGTTGACGTAGAGAGCTGCATAGACAAGCTCTATCTACCCTTTTTGTAGTATCCTTGGTGAACAATCTCAATAGATTTTTTCTGTTATAATTGTACCATTCAGTAAGTCTTGTATTCCATCCCCAATTACATTCAATACCCACATTTACTACTATTGTTTTACTATATATTTATCATCTTTTCGTGTTCTTGGATTGTGTGTTCATAGGCTTAAAGGCAATGCCTTCCAAATTTTAGGGGAATTTATTTCTGATGCTATTTGTCGACCCCTGGTCTATGGATGGCGGTCTAAGGGATGTCAAAACTTGGACCCTAGAGAATGGGTTGTGAAAAAATTAATATAGGAAAATCCATGATAAAATTATAAAAAACATATTATTATTCCAAATATCACATTTTTATTCCAACAGTTGCATTAACTCCTGTAAATAAAAGTGTATTATTTCAATAATTTTTTTCTACAATTCCTCTATATGATTTACCAATAGCTATTCTGATGTTTTGATTAGTTTAATAATGTTTTGTTTATTTCAATAGTGGTTGTATCCGGGCAATGATTCTAGATGATTCAACAGATTCATATTGTCCCATTTTAGCTTATGTAGTTCATATTTTTATTCCACTTTTAATACATATCATTTCTATTTTTTATATTACATACAATGCTAATAAAATTTATTAATGAAATAAATTATTTAAAAAATTATTAATATGTATTATAATATATATTTTATTATAAGACTAATTTAATTTCATAGATAAATATAATTTTTAAACACTATTTTATACCCATAAGGATGGTACAATGTTGAAATAAATGTTATATTAACAATCACAAATGTGATGAGAAATTTTATGTTTTTGATAAGGTGTTTGTTATAAATTCTACATTAAATATGTTAATGATATTTGGAAATAATGGAAAAAATACACTATTTATTTCATCGTATTTTAAATTCATAATCATTTTGATGTTGTAGATTATATCTTGGCACATCTGTAAAATCACTCTTTGAATCACAATGTGGCCCATGTATCTCTCCATCAGAATAATATACCTTATCCAACAAAGGTTATAATGACCCAACATTAAAACATTACTTAATCTTGTGTTAATTCAATAATTAACATTGATTTAATTTCAGGTTTAATGTTCTAGAGAATTATTCCATAATTATTATATTAAATCTAAAATATTACAAATTAGACACTTGTACTCTATCCTATTCAATTCAAAACAATAAAACTACTAAAAAAATATTTCTTTTCTTGAAATAAAGATTCCTAAATTGTTAATTTATATTACCCTTCCTTATAACTTGTGAAAAACATTTCAACAAATATAGGATGAGTATAAAAATATCAGTATTTATTATTAAATTAGGAATGGAAATATTAGTTCATATATATATATAGGAATAAATGAAATCATTATTTTAACTCATAAAACATAATATTTTTATCAAACCTCATGAAATAATAATATTTATGAATATCAAATAGAAATAATAAATCATTAAGGTAACTTGTGTCATCCATAAGATACATACATTTTATCATTCACAGCTACATGGGGAGTTACATTTAGAATACCCATCATAGTATATTCCTGAAATATCTAAGTAGAAACATTAACGTTTACCTCTGTAATATTACCCATTTCATTGGAGAGGTATCCTGAGATCACCCAACCAAGGTTTTTCATGGAACCACCCATACCCATAATCCATTTGTATGAACCATAAAATAATCATAATACGTAATACAATCATGAAGTAATGATAATATTTTCGAATTCCAATAAAAATATAACATTTCATGATATTGACCTAATCAATGATTTCTCAAAAAAAAATTAAAATAAAAAATTACCTCATATGAGTATATATAATTTATTTTACGTTTAAAATCATTTCTTCTTATTAAGGAATCCAAATATAAAATAATACACATGGCGGTAGAAAAAAAATTCATGATATTTGATATTCATTCTATTTACAAAACCAGTTAAATTTTTTAATAAAGATATTTTTGAATCAGGGTGTCAAATAATACTTTCAATCATTAAAATAAAATAACATTTTAAAAAATCAATATACATATAAATAAATACTTAAAACCATTTTTAAAACATGTTCATTAATGAGAAATATTTTGAAAATTATATCTTTAAAACACTTAAAACAATGATACAGTTAAAGAGTCCCTCACAACTTGTGAAAATACATGAATAAAAAAAATTAAAGAATAACATTTAAAAAACTAATAATATCATTAAAATAATCATATTAATTATATAATATTTCAAATGGTTGTATATAGTCCATATATAATTGAATTGGTTCATAACAACAAATAAATCTTAATGGAATGTAAATTCACAAGAAATCCATTAAGATGATCTTATCATTATATTAAGGATGAATTAATGACATAAAAATGTATTCCAAATAAAAATACACCCACTATACGATTATATAATGTTTAAAATAATCATAGTAAATTCACACATATTTTTGGAAAAACAAAACCAGTGACATAGAAATTTAACTCAATAAATGGGTATTGAGATGAAGTCAACTACAATGTTCATTCTGTAAGTAAAATTTATAGATTATGTATATTCATTATAATTATAAATATTTGGAGTATAAATAAAATATATGATATAAGAATTTATTTCTCAAATAATCTAGATGTATACGGTCAACCCAAAGAATGAAAATTGGGTTAAGACGTACCCTTATGAAAATTCAACAGCCTAATAGTGTTACATAAAAATTCAGAAAATTATTTGATTAGAGTTAAAATGTTATCTCATTTAATGGAAATAAAATGTATAAAAATAAGGATATATAAGAATGTATCCTAACATAAGAAAATGGAAATTAAAATACATAAAATAAAAGATTTTATGACTAAAATAATATGGTGAATGGATCCCTTACCTTGTGTATTAATAGTCATGTTTGTTTCTTGTTCTTCCGAAATAAGAAACATAAGTTAATTTATACATGATTCAGATACATTTCATGTTTATTATTCCTTTTATATCACTTATTAACTTAATATAGAAATCATATAATTTTTTTAGTTTATATCGGTCATTTTGTCAATGTTCGGTACTTGAGTAAAAATGAACTTGTTATAAATAAAAATTATCCATTTGGTCAAAAGTACATTATATCCAGAATTCTATTCATGGTTTAAATATTTTATATATCCACTACATATTTATTTGGATCCATTATATAGATATTTAGAATAGTCCATAACTTTTTGATATAAGAAATGAAATGCACTGTTAATAGAGACATTAAGTCATTCGTACACAAAAAGGTTACCTTCATTTCTCCTTAATATTTAAATGTATTGAAACTAAATGATACATAGTTATTTTATAATTCTATTATAATATCATATTTTATATACATTAAATAACTTTATTAATTCCATCCATTATATGTTCAATGTATGTAATGAACAAGTGATATCACTTTGAGGGTGCGGTAGTCCGCAATCCTCATATAAAATTATCATATTTTCCCATTATGGAATCCATAATGGAATTATATAAATGAAGAATAAATAATCACATAGAAAATAAAAATATATTTCATATCTTATATATATTTTGTTCCATCATAATGCCCACTATGATAGGTGGTAGGAGATAATTGAACAATCATCCTTTCGTGAGGCAGTAGTTGGCTTTCCACAGAAGTAGTAAGTTTGTAACCATTAGATGTAAGTGTGTGTATGTTTATTTTGAATACATTTCATTAAAAATTTCCAGAATATTAAAAAGTATATTTTTAAAAATATATTTTTATTAATAGAGTTACAGGTGTTGGATAATTAATATAAATGAAAAAAACCGTGAGAGAATACTTTACCACAAATCGAGGACCTCCTTTTTATTTCAACTAAAGAGGTTTCTTGAATTGACTTCTACCTAATTTATGGATTCTATGAGGAATATAGGAACATTTAGAGATTATTTGGGTAGATTATGGATTATCCATGGAGATTTAGAGGTGCAAATAATTGGGTATAGGTGAAACCCTTTTATAAGAGGGAGGTGGGGCACTTTAGGGATGAGTGAAAGTATAATTTTATTATAAAAATATTTTCTGTTAAAAATGATCCCAATGTAATTAATTTCAAAGTTATGATTATTTTGGGTTAATAAACCCTTGACCAATAGGTTTTAGACAAGTATAGGTCACACATTTAACCATAACTTCTTTCTTTAACACATAGCTAACTTATTCGACTCTTACAGTGTCTTCTTCTATATTTAAACTATATGGTTAATATAGTTACTATAAATATAAAATTGAAACTAAAGTGGTTAATTAATGAAATTTGAAACTATTCCTAAGTCATTGGGATGAATCGTATATTTTTAGGACTATTATATCCTTTAATAAAATATTATTAGTTTTAGAAACGCATTTATGTAAATTTTTATAATATTAATATCATGTCTTTTTAAAAAACAATAACAACATTATTATTTCGAAAAATCAGCATTAATTCATAGAAACAAAAGTCATAATAATGAATGAAATTTATGTATTACATAAAAATTATCAAAATAAATTTGTTTTAATATTTATAATCTCATTTATCTAAATAATTCAATAATAAGGTAATCAATAAATCATCATTATGTCATAAATATATTTATTTATATGATTTATAAAAATTATAATTAAAATAAAATGATTAACTAAATTTTTTTATCAATTAAATAAATATTTATAGTGGAATTTATAACTTATATAACTAAATATAATTTTTCAATATAAGATACGTGTTTATGTTACATTTTTTATTACTTTAAATTCATTATTCTAAAATGTCAATTTCACATCTATGTGGATCAAAGGGTCCCAAAATTTACCCAATGATTCCCATGGTCATAAATATATCATCTAATAATATTAGATAATTCTTTTAGGTAGTTATATTTTATTAAAATTATATTTTTACCCTTATTTACATGATTTAACCTTTAACCATGGTAAATAAAATAATTTATAAAGTTATTATTCATACTTTTGAAAAATACGATGTATATACTTACACAATTAGGATTTCTTGATTAAAAATATATAATCCATTATTCTAAATTCACAACACCCATGTTTATTTAATTAATTTAATATTAATTGTTGTTGTCATAACTAAAAAACATTTTTTTAGAAAAGTAAAAACTACAAATGTTTTGACACCTGTTTATGTCCAATTTCATAGTTAATGTACATCAAATGATGGAAATAGGATTAAATTTTAAAAATATAATTGAAGTAAACATTTAATAAGATTATTATTATAATATAACTATATATATTAATTACATGAAAATGCGGTTTTAAATTAAAATGCCGTATTTTTCACTATTCATTAAAAAATGAACTTTATCAGGAAAAGACCGTAATTTTATCCTAAGTAAATATGGATGTTCTGATTCTAAAGAAGTTTTTTATTTTTTCAAATAGAATACATAAAAGTGACAATAACTAGATATAAAAAAGGATTCTCCATCAAAATGTGGTAAAATGACCTCTTAAAAATATGTAATTATTTCTTACTTAAAATCATATTTGTTCTTATTTTAAACCTCTAAAATTAGATAGGTAAATATAATGACATTTACAAAAACTATATAGTCATATTTTACATAGTTATATTAATTACTTCCAATAAAACGTCTAGGAACTAACTATTATTTAAAATAATAATTTTATTATTTTATTTTTTGGAATAACTTTACGTTGTGTGCTATGTAAGATTTCAAATAAACTCATTGTTGTGTGTTGAGTACACTATCAGAAAAGGAATCCCATTTAATATAAAATTAATCTCATATTTGTAAATATTAAAAGAAAACAAAAGGTATTATTCTATAAATATCTAGGTCATTGCATCCTTCCCCGGTTTGGGAAATTATATCCTCAAATTTTTAATATTTTTCATGGAAACATCATTGCATGTTCAAAATCCGAAAAAGATTCAATAAAAATGTCACCTTAAAATAATGAAAGAGAAGTATTGTGGTCACCAGAGATAACCCATACTAATATTACATGTAGGAAAACATGGATATGGAAGAGAAACTAGGATTCATATTCTGATAGAGAGTTATAGATAACATGATTTGGTGAATGTAATCCACCAGAAAATGACCAACATGTGATAGGTTAAACAGTCATTGATTCCCAATAAAAGAAATTAAATGGAAAACTGTTTTCTTTTAAGTTTATTTTCATGAAGTTGTATAATTTTTTATAATATTGACTAAAACATAAATAAGTATAATTACTTTTCAAGTATTCTTTAATCATTTAATAATCATCAAACAAAAACATTTATTGTCACCAAATAATGATTATTCAAGATGACTGGGTCACACCTAATGTTCTAGATTCAACTTATAAAAAATAACATAATCCAAAAAATATGAATTGTATATTTCTCTTATCATTATACATTTAACAAAACCAAAATGAATAGTAAAATATTATATAATACCCTAAAATCCATTATAAAATTAAATAATACTCATAATATAAACAATTCATCAAAAAACACCCCAAATTTCAACAAAGACCATTCAAAAAACTAAAGTCCATGAAATTATTCAATATAATCCAAACTATGATTGAAACCGAACACTCAAAATAATTTGATCACATAGACATCCACGATAAACCTTAATATTTATCTCTAAATTACATTTACTACTCTTAAATTATCATACTTGAATGTAATTATCCTAATCACATATTCTCTATGATAGGTTAATCAATTCCATAAATAAACAAAACATCCATATGTCCACAATAAAACATATATTCTTCAAAAAAATATTTCAAACAATACTCCAAAAATTTAATCACATAGTATTATATATTTCCATAAGAATATAGAATTTCTAAAAGAGTAGTCATCTTCCAAAATAATCATCATCACATAATCATAAAATTATTTCCCTATACTAAGGGTGTCTGTTTAATAAAACTTAATATCCAAAAAAAAATTATTCTTGATCCATAAAATAATTCAACTAAAAATAATATGACATACTAGCAAGGTACATCACGTAGCCTAGTGGTAGGAGATGCGCCCTTGTCGCCCTTTTGTTGTCTGTTTGATTCCTGCAGCCATTCTGGACGTTATGGGGTTTCACTCATCTTGGGTGTTGTATCATATTATAAAACTAAAAAAGAACCCTAACATGATTTAACCTCAATGGTTGTCTTATACCTATCATTTTCATCCCATCTCAGAATAACCTCAATATCTTATGTTACTAATAATTATATATATTTAATGTTTTATAAAAATATGATATAATAACATTCTTATGAAATAAATAACAATGTACCTTGATCGTGGTGCCATCTAGTTTCATCCTAATCTTGTTCACATATATAGATGGTCCATGCACTACAAAATTGATTTAGGAATCCTTCAAAATCATCTACTCCATTTATCCAAATACACCCCATACAAATTGGGTCATATGGGTTTTCACAGAAAAATAGTTTTGGAAAATAATCATCTATGCCATATAATATCAAAACATCTGATAAAAACTATTTTTTATTAAAATATTGAAATGAGATTGAGTTGAAACGTTCAATCAATGGTACACTAAAAATACTACAATTATACGTTGAAATTCTATAATTAAAATGAAAATATAAATAAGTTGTTACAAGGAATCCTTATATAAAACATTTTTTAATATGATAATATGATTGAAAATATTTTGATAATGTAAAATAATGGAAATCTATTTGGTAATATTTATCTTTCTTGAAAATATGTGAACATCGAGAAAATATGATTTTATTAAGTACAACCCATGATCCAATATGGTATCGAGGTATATTGGAGGTGATTCATATCTCAAGAGATTGATTCCAAGTGGGTTGTATATTAGAAAATGTTTTAGAATTTTCTAGAAGTTACATTGAAATAATTCTTTGGAGAAAGTCATCAAGAAGATAAAGGAATGTCCTTTTAGATCCTCATCTATCAATTTGTTACAGATATTCCTTGATCTAAAAAATTTATAAAATATGGATTTAAATTAAAGAGTAGGCATAAATACTAACCATGTGTCTAAAAAACATATAAACCCTAATGTTGTCTAAACCGACCTTAGATACCAATAATAAGGCATGTGCCTTAATACATTATTTAATCTTGATTACAATAAATAATTAACAGTGAGGATCTTTTCAGGTTTATAGTTCTAGAAAATTAGTCCATAACTATTACATTAATTTTCTAAAAATACAATATAGACACTTTTAATCAATTCAATTTTTTTCAGAACAATAAAACTCCTTAAATAAAACAAGAATTCTTTTCTAGATATAAATATTCTTGAATTATTCCTCTCTTTTAACATTATTTATACACTATTAAGGACATTTCAAAAACATGGGATGAGAATTAAAATCTCATAAAGGGTTCGAAATTAAGGAATGAAAAAATGAGTCCATCAATACATATGAATCAATGAAATCATACTTTTCACTCATAAAACATAAGATCATTAACATAACACATTAAATCATAAGAATTATTAACAACACATAGTATTAATTAATCATAAAGGTAACTTGTGGTATCCATAACATACTTACATTATAGATTTCACCGCTACATAGGTAGTTATGTTTAGAATACCCATTACAGTATATTCCCTAAATCTCTTAGGAGATACAATAACGTTTATCTCCATCACATTACCCAAGGAATTAGAGAGCTATCTCGGGATCACGTTCCCTTGGGTTACTGTACAACTACCCACATACGTAAATAATTACCAAAAACCATATGATAATCATAATACATAAAACAAGCATAATGGAAAGATAACATTTCCAAATTCTAGTCACAATATAATATTTCATGATATAGACATTATCAAGAATTTCTCAAAACCATTTTCAAATAAAAAAATAAAAGAAAATTGAATACGGTATTTATTTTCCTTTTAAATCACTATGTCTTGTTAAGGAATCCTATCATCAAATAATACTCACCGTAGTGGAAATCAATTTAAGATATTTTAATTATTAAATCAATTTCCAAAACCAATTATAGTTATTAATAAAAAAATTAATTAAAGTGTCCCAAAAAAATTCAAACCATTCAATGAAATTATCATTTTAAATCATTAATTTCTATATAAATAAATCATTAAAACCATTTTGAAAACAAGGACATTAATGAGAAATATTTAGAAAATTAAATCGTTAAAATATTAAAAACATTGATTTTGTTAAAGAGTCTTTTACCACATATGAAAATAAAAGATTGAAAATAATTAAAGAATAACCTTAAAAAACAAATAATATCATGTGAAAAAAATTTATTCATGATAAAATATGTCAAAGGGAAATATATACACCCTATAAAAGTGAATTGTTTTATAACCTCAAAATAAGTCTCAATGGAATGTAAATTGGGACAAAATCCATTTCAAAGATCATATAATTATATTATGGATAAGTAAATGACATAAATATATGTGAATAATATTAAAAACCTAATAACATGGATTTTAGATGTAAAAAATTTCGAGTTCCTTCAGACCTATTATTGTAAAAATAAATCAAATGACATGGATATTTAACTCAATCAACGGATATTGAGACGAAGACACTTACAAAGATCATTTTGTTAACAAAATTGAACGATTATGTGTATTAAAATTAAGTACACATAAGTAAGTTATAAATAAATGAGAGGATATCAAAATTTATTTCTCACATAATCATCAAATAACATAATCAATAAGTACATGATTTACCTAAGGAATAAAAATGGGTTAAGAACTACCCTTACGAAAATTCATCAACCTAACGACGTTACATAAAAATTGGGAAAATTTGTTGATGATAATGAAATGGGTATCTTATAACATTGAAATAAAATGTATATAAATTAGATATATAATAAAATATTCCAACAAAAGAAAATTGAAATTAAAATATATAACATAAAATTATCCATTGACAAAACGGGGAGGGTGAAAGGTTCCCTTACCTTGAGTCTAACTCGTCACGTGTGTTCCTTGTTTCTCTAGAATAATAAAAATATTTTAATTTATTATTTCTTAAAAAACTATTCAAATTTATTATTGATTTTATATAACTATTTACCTTCATATAACAATCTTATAATTATTCATGTTTTTATCAGTTGTTTTGTCGATGTTCATTACTTGAGTCAAAAATGAACATCTTATAAATACAAATGGTCGATGTGGTCATAATTACATTACCTAAAGAATTGTTTTAATAATTTAACTATCATATATATCCATTATATATGTATTTATATCCATTTAATCAATATTTTGAATAGTCTATAAGAATTGGATATAAAAAATGAAATGAAACATTCATGGAGATGGTATGTCATACGTATTCATGAATTTAAGATTCATTTAATTTTCATATTCAAAAGAGTTGAAAAATGATAGAAGTATATTTTACAATTATTTAATAATATAATATTTATATATTTTACAAAATTTCATTAATTCAATCCTTTATATGTTTCATGTATGGCGTGAAAGAGTCATATCACTTTGAAGGTGTGGCAGTCCCCACTTCCTCAAATTAAATTATCATATTTTCCTATGATGGATACCATTAAGGTATTCTATAAATGAATGATAAAGAATCAAGAAGATAATATAAATAAAATATATAACATATATAAATAAATTTTTATCATTATGTCCACCATGAGAGGTGGTGGTAGATAATTGAACAATCATCGTTTCATGATACAGTAGTTTTTCATCCACAAAAACTATATGTTCCTATCCATTAGTTGGAGGGTTGTGTAAGTGTATTTGTAATAAATATAATAAAAACAAACTAGTATATTTAAAATATGGATATTTTTGTAAAATAGTGGAATAAAAATATTTTATGGTGTTGTAGAAACAAAATAAATGATATAATCCTGAGAGAAGAAATTACCTCAAATCAGGTAACTCCTTTTGATTTAAGATAAACGGAACTCTTGAATTGCATTTGGACTAAGATAATATTATAAGAGGAATAAAGGGATTTTGGTAGATTATATTGGCATAGGTTGGATAAGCCTAGGGGCTTGAGTGGTGTTATGAAATGGGTTGAGTATATTCCCTTTTATAAGAGGGTTGAATGGAACTTTAGGAATATTTGAATGAATTATTTTATTATAAAATGATTTTTGTTTAAAAATTCCCAAAAGTCATTGAATTCAAATATAATATGCTATTACATTGGAAAAATCCCATCCAATAGGTTTTAGACAAGTCTAGGTCACAAATATAACCTTTACTTTTAGCATTAACACTTAGATACCTGGTTTGACACTTACCATATCTTCATATATTTTCATATTATAATGTTAAAATAGTTAATATAAATTTACAATATAACCTAAAGTAGTTCACTAATAAAAATTTAGACCTAATCTAAATCATTTTGCAGAATCTTAGAATTTTAGGACTGTTATCTCATTTAATAAAATAGTATTTTTTTAAACTAATTTATGTTAATTTTTATTCTATTAATTTCATGACATTTTAAAAATCCCAAAAAAACATGATTTTTAAATAAAACATCATAAATTCAAATATATCTTGTCATACGCATTCATAAAATTCGATTATGGAATTAAAAGTTACATATAAAATTATTTTAATATGTATAATCTCATTTATTTAAAACATTCAGTAATAATGAAATAAATACATCATCATTGTGTCATAAATAACTTTAGTTATTTTTTGACTAATAAATATAAATAAAATACCATGATTAATGAAATATTTTTATCTTTATAATTACTAATTATATTTTAAGATATCACTTATATATCCCCATATAATTCTTTTAATAAAAGAGTCATGTTTATGCAACATTTTTATTTACATATATTAATTATGAGAAAATGTAATATTAACATTCAAGTTCCTCCATGGGGTCCTGAAATAAAAAATATTATTCCCATGGTGGAAATATATCATCCAATTGGATTTTAACTTTTTTAGGGTAGTTTGATATTATTATAAATATAATTTTGACCTTCATTTATTGCATTTAACTTTAACCATGGTAAATAAAATTATTTCTTAACTTACTATTCATAATGAATAAAAAATAAAAGGTACTTGTTTAATAAAATTTAGACCTCCAAAAACAAATATAGAATCAATATTTCTAAATTCAAAACATATAAGTTTCAGAAATTTATTTAAAATTAATCCCTGTTAAAAAATCCAAAAAACGTGTTTTTAATAAGTAAAAACTACCAAAAGATTAACATGTGTTTATGTCCAATTTCAAATTGAAATTACATCCAATGACCTAAATTGGATAAATTGATAAAAATACAATCTAATTAATCATTAAAACCAATTCAATGTACAATATAACTATATAAATTTATTAAAAGAAGATACAGTTTTGAATTAAAATGTTGTATTTTTCACTATTAACTGAAAATGAACATTATCATAAAAAAACAAAATCAAATCCATTGTAAATTTTGAGGTTTTGTTTCTAAATAAAAAGTTTATTTTTACAAATAGAACATATAAAGAGACACAAAAGGATTTAAAATGGTTTATCTGTAAAAAGGCTGTAAAATTACCTTTTAAAAATATTAGAGTATTTCATGCTTAAATTTGGATATGTTCTTATTTTAAGACTCTAAAATTGTCGGAATAAATTTAAATACATATAGAAACATGTATAATAATTTTTTTATATCTGTTCATTCCTTATAATAAAATGACAAGGCGCTAATAACCATTTAAAATAATAATATTATAATTTTTTTTTGGAATAAATAAAAGTTGTGTGCAATGTAAGATTTAAAAGAAACACGTTGTGTTGTTGTCAGTAAGCTATTAGGAAAATCATCCCCTTTATTGTAAAAATAATTCCATATTAATTAATATTCAATTAAATGAGAAATTATAATTCTATAAATACCTGGGATATTACATATGTACTAAACTTATAGATTATACTAACAGAGCATGATATTTCATATGACGAATAACCAGTGTAGAATATGTATCATATAAAGAATGTTATATTAAACTACAATACTTATCTTGTCAAATCATTTCAAAATACAACCAGTTTGGGGAATCTATTTAAGAACATGAGGTAGTAATTTGGTAAATGTAATGTCAATTTTTTGTACCAATGTGATATTATTTGGATATTGGAAATAATTTTGAATGGGTTATAAGGTAACATGTAATGATTCTTATTTTTTTAAATTTCATTTCTTAGATAACTTTTTTTAAATGGAATACCGTGTTTTAGTGATCTATGATATACTATTAATATTATTATTAAAACACGACCATCAAAACTGATCCATTAAATTTGAAGGTATAGATATGAAAGAAAATATTTTAAATATAAATAATTACAATTTTATATAAATAAAAACAATTGATTAAAATAACATAATTTTTATTATGGTCTTTATATGATTATAAATTATCATTTTCTCAAAAAAAAAATGTTTTTATTGATTTTCCAATTACCTAATAAAATTGATTTTAACCCATATAAAAAACTATTTTTAAAAAAAATTATTAATTCTTAATTATACATGTCAATATTATTATTGGCTGTACTTTTAAAAAATTTGAAAAAAATAATTTTTTTTCAATTAATATAAAAAAATATGGATTTTTAGTAAAAATTATCCTTTCATTTAAATAATTTAAATTTACAATTTTATTTTATGGTGGTTTTAAAAGTAAAATTAGTTAAAATAAATATTTCTTATTCCAATTTATGTTGCTTAAATCTATTTCATATAAACAGTTGACATTAAATCATTTTTTTAATTTTCTCTTTAGATGACATATTTTCATCTTGTATGTGAATTTAATATTAAATTAATTATTTCCACATATTTAAATTGAATTTATATTAATGGGATCTATATTTGGATTATGATTAATTAATATTATATATTAGGGTAAACATAATTCTTTTCAAAATTAATATTAAATAATGTGAAATAAATTGTTTTTATTAATGTTATAATAGGATAACTAGTGTCTAGCCTAAAAATATACAATGTAAAATGACCTGGATACTTTTCCATGTCTAAATTACATTACATATCTAAATAATATAATATAAAATGTTAATTATTTTTTCATTTTTACCCGTTTTAAATTTAAATAATGTGGTTCTGAATATTTCTTTAAAAATATTATGAGTGTTCTATCTTCCCTAATTATAATATCTAACCACATATCCTCTCTAACTCACACATTAAAACAATTTTTCATCTTCCAACACATGTGAAAATAAGTTACATTGTTCCATATCTATATCCTATAAATGATGATAGGTATAAAAATATAGAGGTTCTCTAAAATATTGGAAAAAAATTTATACCACTTTTTTATGTTTTATTTATTCCTCTACCTCATTCAAATATTATTAAAATATGATTATATGATATCATTAATATATATAATATAATGATAGATTATTATTCTTATGCTATATCATACATTTATCACAGCATATCACATGATAGAAATGAAGTCATCGATCATCTATATGGAAGACTATCACCTCACAAAACAGTGTAATTAGTTTCGCATAACCACCTATTATGAATAGATAATATGATGTATTTAACATATTTGTATGATATTAATGAAATATTTATTATTATGTAATTTTAATATCAGATATTTCATATTATCATCAATTAAATGGAAACAAGATAATATTTCTCATCTATAAAGATGACTCCCTTCATTCGAAGTAATGGGATTTATTCTTCAATTACTCATTACATGGAAGGTAATAAAGATTATGTAACATACCATGTTTTAATAAGAAAATATTATGTTTGATTGAATACATGATACACCACATAATTATTAAATGATAAAATATATACAATTATAATTTTAACTTTAAATTGTATCCAATCGAATGGATGAGGATAATGGTATTAATTTAATTATGAAAATTGTTGTTATTCATTTTTATATAATTAATTTTTTGGTGACCAATGAATAATAAATATACATTTTTTTGATAAAACTATTAAAATGTGATCAAATATGTTTTATTATAAAAAATAATAAAATAGCTATAATTACATTAAATGAATGTAATATATTATTTATAAATTTAATATATTGTTTAAAAATAATTTTATTTTTTTCTAGACTTGATATAATAGAAAATTCAATTTTACGGGTATATAAATATTTCTATAGATAGGCATATTTTCCTCCTATTGATGATCTAACATTACAAGAAATTCATGAATAATTATTGTTTATAATTATTAATATATATAAATTAGAGAATAATTTTACAAAAAATATGTATATATTTTTGATAGCATACCTGAAATACAATTATAAGATTCTTCATAATATTACGTTTCATGTAAGACATTGTATATTCAAAAATTTATATAATGTTAATGTTATTATTTTATATGGAAGTAAACATGTTAAATATTTGTTTTTATATGCATCATGTAAATATTATAGGCATAAAATAAGAATAATTCCAATTTTAAGCATAAAAGATGAAACATTTTTAAATTGAATTTTACTATCTTTTGATGAAAAATCCATTTTAAATTTATTTTTTTATACTATTATAAGTTTTATTTGAAAAAATAAACTTATAATTTATTTTATGGGGACCAAAATTTACTTTGGATGATTTTTGGGTATTTTTCTTATAAATTTAAGATTTTTATGATTAATAAAAAATACAACATTTTAAATCGAAACAATTTTTTCATCTAATATTATTTATATTAATATATTATCCATTTTATTTGTTTTAACTTATAATTAATTAATATCATACATAAATAAACACTATTTATTCCATTTTGATAAATTTCATAATGAAATTATATATAAAATCATTTCAATGTTTTGAATGTTTCGTTTTTAAAAACAACTTTTTCATTTAGTATGTGGGATTAGTTTTAAATATAATTCATCAAATAATATTAATTGAATTATGTAAAATGTATTCCATATATTTATTGTATGGTCTATATTAGTTTGTAAGGAAAATATTTGTATGTAAATTGTTTTTACTCTTATAAAACAATTTTTTATCGTAGTATAGGTAAAAAATGAAACATCTTAAAATAAAAAATGTTAATTGATTAAAATAACTATAATATACAGATAAATAAAAAATTGTTGAGGTTTGGATAAACCCAAACCACCCTGTGAATTTTTACATTTAATTATAAATATTTCAAATTTTTTCCACCTCAATGTGGTTAGCATTAAATATAAAATAATATATAATTTAATCATTTGATCCCACCACTCCTCAAGTATAAATACCAACCCTCCCCACCCCATTTTGACCAAAAAGACTTGTATCTCTTACTAAATCTACCCAAACCATCCTTACACTCCCCATGTCCATTTTATTGTGGTCTCACCCAAAGTCCAAATCCAATGTCCTCAAGGCTCTCTCATAGAATCTTTCAACAAGAGTTAATTTTCCCAAAGTACATCTCTTATTTTCTTTTATTTTAGACATTATCCTAATAACATTAATCCATAAAGTAATTTTGTCACTAGACTATTTTTTCTACTATTGTTTTATGTTAATAATTTAATATCACATATACATTTCATTTCATACCACCTCTAATTCAAATAATCGGAATTATTGTCCACGTTTTTTCGGTTAATCACCTATGTGAATAATCCTATAGTTATTTTTTTAATACCACATTAATGGATGGTCTTAAAAATATTTTTATTGTTATATAATAATTAAATAATTATATGATATCATATTTTAAATTTTTAAATTTGTTTTTTAAGCAAAACATTATGCTATCAATATTTTGGATATATGATAACTTCGTTTGAGGACGTGTGGACAACCGGCTTCTCAAAGCGATGTGATTCATTCACACATCACATGGTATGTATTATGGTACATTTTAGTTAAAATATAAGTTATAAATTATATATTATTTAAAATTTAATGATATTATATATATAAAAATATTTACATACATTTCAGTTACATTCATTCTTTCAATACTATGAGAAAAATGAAAATAGCGTTAAAGTGTATGTACGACCAACCGTATCCATGAAATTTTTTTATATCTGAAATTATTATTAAAATTACATAAATTTTAAATATAGTTTATTTATATCTTTCTTTATGATAATTAAAAAATATATATTTATAATAAATAATAAATATTCAAAACATATAAAATTAATAAATAATATTTCAACAGAAATTTAACCTAAACATGGAGTTAATAATAAATGTGTTATTTATAATATTAATTAACACATATATTATATTATAAATATTAATATGGTTATATATATGATTAATTAGAAACTTACACATATTATACAAGAAGTTGGAATGCGTTTTATAGAAGTTGAAGAAGAGGTAAGAGAATTTCTTCTCACTTTTTTTTCGTGAGATACATGCCTTATTCACCACTTATTCCTTTTGTGTGTTGTACATAATGCCCATGAATCTATTTTATTCCTTTAAAATTTTTATTTATTTTTACATACAAATAAATTATATCCTCTATATTTCAAGGGGTTTTTTTGTCAAAAGTTACCAAATGAGTAATGTGGGGTTTTATAAATTTTATTATTTTAAGAAACATGATTTGTTATGATCATATTCATTTATAAGGTGTGTTACAAACCTTTTGGAAATTTATTTCACGAATTAATGTACAATCATGATATATAATGTTTTTAATGTTATTATTTAAAGATTTCTATTCAAATGATTCTTATTTTCTAAGGGACCCTTTAACAAAAACATTGTTTTAAATTTTATAAGGCTTTATTATTATTGATCCATTTCTTTCATGCCTATATTTTAAAAATGGTTTTTATGAATGAATTTATTTGGAAATTAAAATTTTAATATCATTATTTATGATTTTATTTCCAATGTTTCAAAAATATATGAAATAATTTTTTTTCAAAACTCAGATTTTATATGATTAAATTGGTTTTCAAAAATGAAATTTTTTTATTTTATTATTTTGAAATGATTTCTTGTGATTGAAAATGTTATTTTATGTGTAAAATAATGTAAATTGTTATCCTTTTTGTTATGATTATATAATGGTACATTTTCATTTTATGGGTGGTTATGTGATAATACATGGATATGTAGATATATGATAATCCAATTACAGGTGGTTACGTTATAACCTCCAATGTATTGGATGTGGAAGTCGACTATATGGTTATTCAATTTTCTGATATTGATATGTTTGGAATTTTACTACTTCATTATTCCATTTATGTATAATTATATCATAGGAAATAGTTATGTATTATATTTCTTTATATGGGTTTTAGGGTGATCATATGATTAAAAAGTTGTGTGTAATGAGTTTATATTTTAAGGATACTATTTAATAATTCTTAATGGTGATAATTTTTACATTATGATAAAGTATTACTGATTTACCTTTTTTCACTATACTAACAGTTTTCCTTTATTGTGTATCCTAGACAAGTGTTTTTATACTAATCCAATTTTTTGAAAAGATTTTACACAATAATTAAGGTATAATAAATACATGGATGAGATCAAGGTAAAATTATTATTATTGAATGTGAAAATAAAACACATTTTATTTTAAAATTATTTTTTTATGAAAAAATGGAAACTACATGGATGTTTCCACATTATATGTACATGGTTTTGTTATGTATGAATTAAGGTATAATTATCTAAAGCATTAAATCTGAAAAAAATCCTCAATGTTTAATAACATAATCATCTTTGACATGAATAAATATTATGTAATGTTTATGGATGGGTACCTACTGTTGGTATCAAAGGGAATGTTTATATAACATTATAGGATAGGATGTTATCATGTTTTAGGTTAAATGTCTTTTATAATAATGAGGGGTGTTTATTAATAGAGAAATTATGAAATTTATGATTAATTTAGGTAGACTGGATAAAATCCTATATCAACTGAAATATAAGGAGGTTGATGGATTATAGTATACTAAATATTTTCTGTTATTATCTTTATCGTATATAGTATTCTTTTTTAATATAAAATTTCAAGATTAAGTGATATTATTTTCTATAGATTGAGTAGTCTTCTTCAATATGGAAGAATAGATTTCTTTCATGACCTTGTTATCCTTCGCTGATGTTTTTATTATCACTATTACAATTAAATATATTTTGAACGATTTTCATCATTTCTGGAGTATTCAAATCAAATGTATGAAATTTTTTGAGTTATCCAACACCAAAAAAATTTTAAAACAATTTTACTGGTCATGGTATATTTTTCATATTATTTCAAGTTCACAAATCATCCAACTCATTTGATAATTGAGATACCAATAGTTGTGTGAACATTTACTTGTCAAAACAATAACAACATGATAAACGATATGGGAGACATTAAGAAGATCCTGAAATATGGATTCTATGTTTGAATTATTTTGATATCTATAATGTCTGAAACAATATACAATTGATATTTATGATTCATTAGGATGTGATTTATATATTTTATTTTCAAAAATGATGTATTAAGTAATAAGGTTTAATTTCATAATCAATTAATTATGAATAACATTGAAATAATAATATTTCTACAAATAAAGAATTTAATAATTAAGGTATACTTAAGGACGTCTAAATTCATAGTTTATCAATACTATTTTGATGACAGGGTTACTTTTGAATACATTCACTATTTTATTATTTGCAATCCTGTAGTTTTTAGGCGTAAATGTTATTTAAGGAAGAGTTCTCATTAGTGGAAATTATTATAAAGTTATGGATAACAATTATCGTTCATCTGATCATTGATTAATTATGGGTTATTATACATTTTATTAAAAATTAATGGTATGATATAACATTTAAGGTTAATAAATTTATGTAATGGTTATTTTTTTACATCACCATATTTCATGAATAATATTAGAATTTAATAGTTTTAGAAAATGTATAATCTATAGGATGGGTGACAACCTGTAGCGTCCAAAAAGGTCATAGGAATCAAACCTAAAACTGAATATCGACAAGGGTGCATCTCCTACCACTAGCATACGTGATGTCCTGGTCATTATGACTTTTTATTTTAGAAAAATATGTTGATGATTAAAAAATTATTATTATTTTGTAATATATTTTCTATTTTTTGAATACAATATCATCAGTGTAAATAGAAAACAACGGTATTTTATTTTTGGAATAATTTTTGAGTTATATTTTTTAATTTTCTATATTTATATAGTTTAATATTTTTGATTTGGGTTATTTATGGAAAATATTAACCTTTCATATAGAATTTGTGATTTGGGTAATTACTTTTTTAAATGTGATATTAATCATGATTGATGATAAAATTTATCATTGATGACTTTGTTATCAAAAATATCAAATTCTAGGTTTCAATCATAGTTTGGATTATTTTATGTAATTTTATGGAAAATTATTTTTCAAATGGTCCATTGTTAAATTTTGATTCAAATGATGTATTTTGGGGATTAAAGTAGTCTTTCATCATAAAATTTATTATTATTTATAGAGAATTATCTTTTCTTGTATGAATATTTTTTTTTGTGTTAATTACAAAATACCTGAGGAATATGTTGTTATACTTTTGGTTATTTTGTTATCCCTAAGAGCTTATTCTAATGCCTCAGGTATGAGAATTCATATTAAATACTCAACATTTGGATAAAATTTGACATATATTTGGAAATTGATTAAAGGATGAAATTAAATTATTCATTTATTTATATTTTTACATGTTCTTATCTTTGATAATAAATGATTTTTTTTCAACCCCCAAAAAATATTTTGAAACAATAGTGTTATCTGATTTATTTTCATAATTTAATATCAATGAACAATTAACATAATCTAGATTTATGGTTTCATATATGTTAACATTGTCCTGAACATTTTCTTTATCTTTCTTTATCAGAACAATATTATTAGTTTTCTTTTCTACATCCTTGATTTCCATCATGGAAACCTAGTTTATGATATCTCAGGAAACCATCGAATTTACCATTCTTTTTTTATGTTGATTATTTATTAATATTTTTTTCTAATGTAAGATTACAATAAGGGTATTTTGGAAAGTAAAAAAAACTATTTTCAATCCCGAATTTAAAAATTTCACTGCTGAAATTTCAAAATCGGGGAGAATTTATAATTATATGTTTTGAAAAAAATTACTATGTTTGATAGAATACAAGTTATGCCACATTTACATTAAATCAACTCCTACGTAATAATTAAATGTTACATTTAAAACATATATCTTATAAAATAGGTAAATAATAATATTAATTTAACATTAAAATATGGGTTATTCATTTGTTTATAATTAATTAATTGGAGACAACTTAGTGGTAAATGAATGTTTTCCTAAAAAACTATTTGAATATGTCGAAATGTGTTTTATACAAATATATCATAAAATCACTCTACTTGGATTATATTAATGTAATATATATATAAATATATAATAAATTATATATAATTTTTAACAATCATATTATGTTTTTTCTTGTCTTTATATATGAACATATTCAATTATACAGAGAAAAGGCATTTCTGAGAAATACACATTTTTCATGTTTTAAGGATTCAACATCCAAGGTAATTATAGAATAGTACATGTTCATGCTTATTAATATAAATGAATTAGATAGTAATTTCTAACTAAATTGGGTTTTATGTTTCATGGTGTAACTCACACACTACAATGAGTTTCTCTATAGTCATACATTGTAGGAAAGACCATGTTCTATAAAAATAGTAATATAATGTCCATATTATTATTTTTTGTTATTGTTACCCCCAAGAGGATTAATTAGAGATAATGGATATAATTTTCTATATTATTTTTGAACATGATAAGTTAATTTTTTTTACATAAATCCAATTATTTTAATAGTGTTAAAATATTTATAATTAAAATTTTAAGCATAAAAAGATCTACTAATTTTAAATGGTAGTTTTCCACCTTTTGATGGAAAATCCATTTTAAATATAATTTTTGAAAAATTTTGAATTTATATTTTAAAAAATAATATTCTTATATTAAATTATTACATCAAAATTTTCTATGGTGGAATTTTTATTATTTGTCTAATAAATTTTATAAATTAATGAATACTAAAAAATACTGCATTTTAATTCAAATCCACATTTCTGTTGAATTTTTAATATTGATAGATTATAATTATAATTGGTTTTAATGTATAATTAGTAAAATTATAAATCAATAAAACAGAATTTGGAAACTTTAATGAATTTCAAATTGAATTTAGATATAAACTCATTTCAAACATTTTAATGTCTTACTTTACAACCCTGATTTTTGTTGTTTCTATTGGATTAATTTCAAAATCAATTATTCAAATTTAATGAATTGAATTACATATAATGGACTTCATTTTTGGATTAATACGTTTATAATTATGTTTATGGACAATTCTAATTTTATGTATATAAAAATTTACCCTCATAATAAAATTATTTACCACGATTTAGGTAAAAAATGAAACATGTTAATGTTAAAAGGGGTAAAAGATTAAAATACATAATAAATTCAAAATATTAAAGTATTTTTAGGTTTGGATATACCCTAAAAAATATAAAAATGAATTTAATTAATAATTTTTTTAAATTATTCCACCTCAATGTGGTTGTCATTAAATACAAAATAAACAATAATTTAATCACTTAAATCTGACTCTCCTCAGGTATAAATACCAACCCACACCACCGCCTTTCGAGAAACATAAATTTTAGCTCCCAAAATATCATATAATAGCTCTCATCCTAAAATTACCCATTTACATGTGCATATGGTCTCACCAAGAGTCCAAATCTATGGTCATCAAGTGTTTCTCAATGACCTGTTATTCAGGATCATGTTTTCCCAAAGTACCTTTTTTAATTTTTTTCTACTTTATTATCACCTAGTTCATCCATTAATTAATGAAAAATAAAAAAACATATATATACTACTGTGTTATGTTTCTAATTTAATATCTTATTCCCAATTTATTTCACATATCCTCTTATTGAATGAAATAATATTTTTTCTCTAGTTATGTCGGTTAATCTCCTTCCTGAATAATGTTGTTTTTCATTTTCTATTACCACCTAAATTTAATGCCAAAAAACTATTTTTGTGGTTAAATAATATTTATGGATTAATATTATAATAAATTATATATTATTTATTTTTCTTATTAATCATCCATTCATGATTTCCAGATAGTGGATATATGATAACTTCATATGTGGATGCGTGGACTACTACCACATCAAAGTGATCTGATTTATTCACTCATAATATGTAATTTATTAATGATTTATATAGTAAAAATATATTTTAAACATGAAACATTAATTGTAATTTACTGATATTATATATAAGTATATTTTTATAGACCAATCATTTTCATTTATTCATCCAGTACGACAAGAAAATGAAAATGGTGTGCATGTGTAAGTACAACCTACCATCTCCATGAATGTTGGTTTTATAATTAAATATTATTATCAATATATATATTGAATATATAGGGTATTTAATTCATATTTAATATTTTGGAAGTCATCAAAAATTATGAATCCAGAATAGAAAGTAAAAACACATATGATTAACCATAAAAATATTACGTGTACGGTACCTTAATCAAACTGAAAATAATTAATGATTAATATAATGTCGTAAGTAAATAATATTAGGTATTTTAAATATTAATATAGTTATATTATTTATGAATAATAATATTATAGTTATTATATAGTAGTTTGGAGAACTTTTTATGTTTTTCAAATGAGATATAAGAAAATTCCATCTAACTTTTTTATTTTCATGAGATATATGCCTTATTCACCACTCATTATTTTTATGAGGTGTATATAATGAACATGAATTTATTATATGACTTCAATTATTCAATTTATGGGTATTTACATATCCATTTTATGAGATATTTTCCAAGCGGGGTTCTATACGAATCTTACCAAATAAGTAATGTAGTTTTGTATCAATTTTCATTCATTAATACACATATTTCATTCACATTATTCATTAATAAGATGAATATATAACTATATTGAAAAATTGTTTAATGAATTAATGTACTCAAATGATCTTTAATTGTTTTTTAATTTTTATTCTTTAGTTAAAATTATTCAAATTTTCCTCAAGTTTATAGGACTCTTTTACTAAAACATTAGTTTAAATGTTTTAAATATTTATTCATAAATGTAATTCTCTTTTAATTCAATGTTTAAAATTGGTTTTATGAATATATATATATAGGGATGATTTTTTTATTTTCTTTATTTTTAATTTTCATTAAATAATCATAATAGTTTTGGACAACATTATTCAAAAACAACTTTTAAAATTTTTTAAATGGTTTTCAAAAATTGATTGAATATTTAAATATATTTATATGATTTATTGTGATTACAAATGATATTTTATGAGTGAAATGAAAAAAGAATTAATAATTATGTGTTTTGATATAAAATGTTACATGTAAAATTAAACGGTGGTTACCTGATAAACCAAGGATGATGGTTTCCAGATAAACTAAGGATTGGTGGTGATATTATAACCTCAAATGCATTTTGTATAGTAGTCGACCACATGGTTATTCCATTTTTTAAGAGTGAGATGATTGTAATTTGACCACATGGTTATTTCATTTCAGTATAATTACATTTCATGTAAACTTTATGTTTTAAATATGATTTCTATGGGTTTTATTGTAATAATATTATTACAAAATGGGAAGGTTATGAGTTTTTATTTTAAGGAGTGTATTTACTACTTCTTAAAAGTGAAAGGTATTAACTTATGAAAATTATTCATAGTTAACCTATTTTCATAATACAAATAGTTTTCTTTATTTTTGTATCCTTTAATTATATTTTTATACCCAGCCAATGTTTTAACATTTTTTACAATGCATTTAAGTGAGAATGGAGACAATGATGGGATCAAGGGAAAATTGTGGCTGGTGAACGTGAATTGAAACAAAGAATCATTTTAAAAAATATTATAAAAAAATGTATATTATTTGGATGCTTACCCATTTTATTTCCATGGTTATTTTTTTATGACTTAAGAGCTAATTCACAAAATATCTAAATTTTAAATGACCCCCAATGTAAAATAATGTAAAATTTATAACATGACTCATGATTTTGTAATGTTTTTGGCCAGGTAAATATTGGTAGTGTAACCAAAAATATGTGATATCTGTAATATTACATTAGATATTTAAATTTAATATATTAATTTTTTAATTCAATTTTCATGAAATTGGAAAGAGTTTTCATGCATATATAGGACTTATTGGCTCCATAAACAATATAATTACAGTTCTACCTATAAATTTACTAGAACACTATAAATATATATATATATTTAATATAAATTTAATTTATATCTTGTGTAATATTTTGGATATTATTGGTCCACTATTGATGTAAAATGACCAAAATACCTAACCAAAACATACATGAAAAATAAAGCACTTATTACACAAAACAAGATTTTAGCATGGCGTTGATAATAATGGAGTAATAAAATATTTTAAGTAAATCACATATTTTACTATTCATATAATAATATATGTAAAAAATTTATAATAAATTTCTATTTATAATAATGTTTTCAAATTTGTAAGAATGATTTCAAGACATAATGTAAATGATTTTCATCTCGCATTAATCTATGTGAAGCACATGACATATTCCTTATTTGATTAATTTTTTACTGTATATGTTACCCATTAATGAATATAATGATTCCTGTTATGGAAATTATTGGATATACATAAAATATATTTTTCCCTCTTTCATGGGTATTATAATTAAAAATATTCCATATTAGCAGTGGTTTATTGTTCTAATATCATTATTTGACAGAAATTGTTATGATATTTTTACAATTTATATATATTATGAACTACATTTCATGACAGTATTTGATTTCTAATCCTATATTTATTTCTTTAATATACATGTTTTAGTTTTATTTTTAGTCTTTTGTACATTTAAAGATACCAAAAAAAATGTTTTGGTGACAAATATTATATATTTATCACTTCCTTCAATAATCATTTTTATTCTATATCCATAATTTGTAAAAAATTATTAAACAATGTTTATAATATTATTCAATGTGATTTTGATGGAATTTTTTTCGAGGATTGAATTTTTTTTAAAAAAATTAAATTTTATCTTTATGTCATTTTCTAAAAAAACACTCCGTTCGATTTTACAAAATTATGAATGTAATCTTGGTTTTAATGAGTATAAAATGCACTACGTTTAATACCATAATTACCAATACATATATTAAATAATCCCATATATGTTTCCATGTTTATTTTAAAATAAAATTATTTTGAATATCTTATTGGATATTTTACTTTTTAAAGGTTATTCTCAAAGTGGAAATGTTATTTTCCCCCGAAAATATTCCAGGTGGTTTTTCCAAATGACGTTTAATCTAAGATGATATAAATTTTAGTTAACAATGTTTGAATTAGGATATGATCCAATTTTACTATGATTTTATATTTATTTTATGGATGTTGATTATAATAAATATATGATTATGAAACTCATTCCTTTTCAATTTTTATTGTTTGATGAATTAGTGATAACATAATGAGACCCATTTCAATTTTATTAGTTATGATATTATAGAATATTTGATATATACTTTTTATCTCATTGTACATAATATGATTAATGTTTTGTGATCATGTTAAAGAGTTGTGTATTGTTTCCATTATATGATTGTGGTGCTGTTATAACTAATAATATTGGTATCATTATAACCAAGAATCGTGGTCATGTGATAAAAATAGTTTGTGGTAATGTTATTTCCATGTATGGATGATATATATAACTTATTCCAATACATTGGGTAATGAATAATATCACTTGAGATAATAATGGAATAAAATTTAATGGGCATTATCCATGATGGGAAACAGGTTATAAGCCCCTATCCACTATGTTTTATGGTTATGGTAATGAACCGTGACAAATAAAATTCATTCTATATATATATATATATTGATTCCAGAATTTCATGACATCATCTGATCATTTTTTTAATTTGAATGATTCACACTCTTATGGATCATTTATTTTGGATTGATAATTCATCATTATACAACACGATTTTGATGTATTGAAAGGGATATGAGATGAGACAAATACAATTTGGGGTGGGATTGTATATTTAAAATAAAATTCGATTAAAACCTTTAAGGATAGTTCTTATCATACAATAAAATAATTCACAAATCATCTTATAAATAGAAACAAATGATCAAACTAACTATCGATTAGATGATATTGTAATTATACCACAAGTTATGAAACAATTTTATTCATGTTTAATACAAATAAGAGAGTAATAAAATGTGAAAATGATTATTCCATATATCATATATAATCTATACCAAATATGTAATTTGTAATTAAAACAATTACAAAAGAATAATAAAATCATGAATAAATAAACTAATTTTATTTATATTACAATAACCATTGAAAAAATAAATTGTACTACAATTATTTCATCCCAAAGAGTATAGTATCCTTTCCCCTAGGATAATAGGTTTGTCTTACAAACATTGTTAATCCCTCAATACTATGAACAGAACATCCGTCCTATTATCCCCACAAGCCCTCAATTTTATAGGTAATCAACATGTCTATCTTTCAAACACTTGAAAGCACTTGATACTAAGATTGGTTTCACTGTCATTAATTCCATAACATCCCTTGATCATTATTACCTAATCAGAAACACAAATAAATAAAAATAACTTATTGAAATACATAAACTAATAATGATCAATTCACAATTTTTAATTTCATGGATTTCGCACAAAGTAGAGAGAAGTTAAAGAATCTCTCCCTAGAACATAAAAGAATATGAAATTGTTCAATGTTAATATGTACATCTAAATGACCTCGTACTTATAGGCCTCAAGTTCCAATTATCATATTTTCTCTAATGGTCATATTTATCCAAATAACTCAAACTCACATTGACACCAGGCATTGTAATGGTGATATTGAAATGGAAAACACGACATCATTTTGATTAGTTTATAACTAACACCACGAGAGTGTATTGGTTAGAACATAATATATGTGAAAATTATAAAATGAGTTTGATTTATATAATACAATTGTTTTGATAAAATAATGAAAATATGTATTTTATAATATTTTAACATTAATACAATTAATGTTACATTCTAGTATGAATATAATTCCAAATATTTATATGATACAAAGTGAATGAGATGCATAATTTGACTATAATAAACAGAGTGGTCACGATGTAAAAAGTGAGTATGATAAACAAAGTCAATACCATTGAGTTAGTATGATATAAAATTTCAGTACGATAGGAAGAGTTAATACGATATTTGAGAAATGAGTACAATTATATTTTAGATTTCAAAAAAAAAGTCTTAAAAGTCAAAAGATAACATTTGACTTAACAATCACTCTATTTTCCGAAATCGCAAAACACATATTTAAAACTATAATGAAAAACATATCTCCACTTGAGTTCTAAAAATTCATCTGATTATTAAATTCAATACAACAAACCCCCTCTTAGGTATATACATTCTTAAGGATTGTGGTCAGATATTTTCTATTATTTAGAATATTATTTTCTATAATGTATTTAATTTTAGTAAAACATTAATGATTCTACGACTTTGTAAAACATTCTCCAATTTTAAACAACATTACCAAACATTTTGATGTACAAAAAGAATTGTGTAGTGGTCAGTTTCCTCAAAATTTTAGAGAGGAATAAAATATTAACCAATTGAAAGGAAAACATAAATCTCATGGAATTTTCAAAGGCTTATAGAATTTCAAAATACTATCCAGATAGAATGATAAAACAAAAACATTCATTTGTTTTTTTTATATTTTTCTTTCATGAAAAACTCATTATGAATGACTTTCATATTATTAATCTCTTTCATGTATTTCATGTTAAAAACACTATGATTTTTTAGGATCTCTTATTGGTATGCAGAAATTTGATCCAGGTTTTTTATGGTTTCTTCTTGAATTATAAATATTTATTTAAGAGTATAAATTCTATAATATATATTCGTATTTTCTACAGCCTACAAAGTGGTTTGTTTATTTTAAAAAACAGTTTCTTCATTTAAATATGAAACCTTCAAAAATCTATACTGAATAGAACTGAACCATTCTTGCAACTATCTCACTGAATGAGTATCATCATCATGAGTTTTTGGGATCATATTAAACTTTTTAAATGATTTCATTTCATGTTTACAGAAAGCAATAGCATGATCATTTGAATTCCTCCTTATATTATCAATCGATTCTACATGTTTATTTACAGAGCCTTCTAATCTGTATGATCCTTTGATAATCTTGTTACAAGACTTCTTGTGTTTAATTGGACTACCACTCAAAACTCTTATATTGGATTCAATTTACATTACTCTATTTCTGAGCTCTCTTACTGAACCAAATTTCTTCCTTTGATTATCTATAATTAAATCAGTATTTCCTTATATTCTTGAAATGTAAGAAATATTCTTCTTGATAATTCTTAAAAAATGATCAATTTAATCACTTTTCTTCAAATAAATTGTGTGTTATAAATCACTATAATCATCATATGATTCATGTTCATTTGCTGGTCTTGAGTCTCCAACGGGATATTTGCCTTCCCCTTCCCTTTTACTTTTTAACCCTTTCAACATGTATTTCAAATATTATTTCATCAACATTGTCACTGATGATAATTTATTTCTCGGCATGAGAACATTTATCCACTTTTCCTGACTGAAGAAGGAACTATTTCTGATAGTGTTTCTATGGATTGAAAAGGTGTTTGATCGCCATGAGGATCCTTTTGTTGAAATACTTCACATTGTTTTTCAATATAACATTATACTCTACTATAAATCGTAATCTGGTGGTATTCTATACGAAATTCAACTTCATGTTGTGAAGATGATTGAATAACTTATTTCACTATTTCCTTCCCTTTTTTCTTTCTCTGAAAAGTCTATACGATCAGTTCTTTTTGAACTTATTCTATCATTTGAGCACTTTTTAACTCAATACATTTTAGAATTTTGGCATCTTCAAGATCTTGATCTTTTATTTTCAAAAGAATATTCTTTTTTTATCTTCCTGTAAATATCTTCTACTCTCATCTTCTCGGCTATAGCTCCAACTGAATCAAGAACAAATTATGAATCACATTATTTTCATTATTCTTTATCATTTCTTCACTTAGTTATAAACTATTTACTGTATATGGTTTTAATCATATGATTTTTACTAATTTTAGGGTCTAACCTTTGAGAATCTACAACTGTTGGAGAAGATTCTATTAGAAGTGGTTCCAATTGAGTTGGTTTTGATTCTTCCCAATCATTGATGAAGAGTATTTTATTTTCACTAAAACAATCATTCAATTTCTTTATTTTGTTCTTCCTTATCCAAGAGGCCTTGAACTATACCAATTCACATTTCACTTTAATGTTAGAAAACATCACACATTCAGGAATAAATGTTGTGAGAATTTTTATTTACATGATAATATGATACTTAATTGATACAGACTTCACATTCTTGATTGTTTTGAAAATGTAACACTAGAGATTAATATTTCTCATATTTATAAGATAATCTAACATAAATAGGTCTGAAAATATATGATTTTTTATTCAAAGTCCATGGAATTAGAAACCCTTGAATCCAAATAACAATAAATTGATTGTCTGTAGAGAGATTGGCAACTTATATTTTTCCCTCATTGATATGAAATAGTGACATTTCAATCTCTTTACTTATTAAACGTACCAACTTCTTTAGGTAGCATATGAAAAGGAAAGAATGAGTCGCCTTCCGTAGGGCCATTGAACAAATGTGAAGCTTTTTTACAAACATAGAATACTTTCAATTGTACATAAAAAATAACCACCATATCCTTAATAAAAAACACAGTATTGTTGAATTTTCTAACCTCTTCCACAAAAATATGATCTTAATATATGGGTTTCTCGACAAAAAGGTGTTCCGATAATTTGAATTAATGAATCCTTTTGATTATTGTGTCATATATATCAATAAAATCTCGAGAGATTAATCATTCCCAAAAGAAATACATTTTGATAATTTAATTAAATACATATCAGTTGGAGTGTTGGAAGATGGCTGAGTGATAATGTTTATTGGTAAATGAAATGATTTTACCGAGTCTTAAAAAGGGGAGGAGTGATTTGCTGAGAAATCTGAAGAACTGGTGGGGGTTCGAGGAGGGTAGTCCTATATTTATAGGTTAATTTGGATGAACATTGGTCTTCTAGGGTTGATATTAGCAAAAAAATGAATCCAACATTAAAGTATTAAATATTTTTTAAAAAAAAATTTAGAAATAAATTAAAAATATTTAAAACGAGACTCAATATCACAAAAGAATATAAAATAAACTAGAAAAGAGAATGTGTCTATCAAATATTTAAAGTAAGTTGTTGGTTTCATAGTATTTTAAATGTAAAAATATAATATAATTCGGAGAAGAAATAGTTCAAATGAAAAGATAATACAATCAAACATCAAACTGATGAAAAATAATTTGAATATGATCAGTTTTCAGACCGATGGAAAAGAATTTCAATACAATAGGGTTTCAATCTAATGGAAAACAAAGTCATTACAATATGTTTTCATGAAAATGGAACAAAAATTCATTAACATAGGTTTTCAATCTTTTGGAAAACCATTTCATTATCATAGGTTGTGAAGCCAATGGAAAACAATGTCATTACAATAAGTTATCAAGCCAATGCAAAACAATGTCATTTCCATAAGTTGTCATGAGAATTTAAAAAAATGTCATTACCATAAGTTGTCAATATAATGGTATGATTTTTAAGCTGGTAGGTAGAAAATACAAACTAACAATGGTGAGGTCTAATGATATAAAATAAAAATCAAAAAAAATAATAAAATGAATAGAAATATTACCATAAATATTTAAGGTAAGAAACAAAATATAATATTATAGAAAATATGAATTTAGAAGGAAAATTTTAAAAAAAAGACAAATGTTCAATCCATAAAAAAGTGAGTGATTTAATGTAAAGGGAATTGTAAAAACAAAAAGTATATGTGAATGATTATTTTAGTGTAATCGTTCCAAACATATGTTTAATATATTCAAATCTATCGGAAGGTAATGGTTTTGTAAAAATATCATCAAATTTTTCTTGTGTTTCTATGAATTTTAAAATGATATATTCTTACTATGTGTGATCCCTTAAAAAGTGGAGACTAATATCTAGGTTTTATTCATGAGAGTGATGTGTAGGGTTATTACATAGAGAAATGTCACTTGTGTTATCTGACAGTATTTCAGTTTTAATAAAACTCATAACAGAGTCAGTGACAATGTGTTGTATCCAAAATACATGAGTGCAACCAATTCCAACTACTACATATTTAGCTTTAGTAGTGGTGAGTGCAATTGGGGTTTTTTTTCAAGACCAAGAAACTAATGAATCATCTATAAAATGATATTTTCTATTATTACTCTATATATACATTCTAAAACCACTATAGTCAGTATCCAAATAACTTTTTAATTCTAAATCATATCCATATGAATAAAAATGTCTTAAATCCTATGTTTATTATAAATAACAAAAAAATCAATTTCACATCTTTTAAATGGTATTGTTTTGGATTTTTGCGATATCTAAAAAATAATAAAACTGAAAATAATAAGTATGTATGACAAGATGTTATGTATCATAGAATTCCAATCATTCCTCGAAAAGTTGTTTTATCAACTAGACATCCTTTTGAACATATCCATTATGGAAAGCACACATGACATCAATTTGAAATATTTTCAAATTAAAGAATGCTCTCAAGGATAGTAGAATTCTAATGGATTCATATCTCGTGACTGAAGAATTATTTCATCATAGACCATGGATTTAGTTTATTATATATTTTATCATCAAGTCTATATTTGTTTCATATAATGATACCATTTTTATCATATTTATTTATGAGAACCTATTTTAATCCATTAACACACATATATATATATTGGTTTTTCAACCAAGGTCCAGAAAATATTTCATTTTAATTCATGTAGTTTATCTATTATTTCCATGATCCAATTCTCATCACCTAAGGCATAACTTGATGTTTTAGGTTCAAATTGGAATTGAAAATCAAGATGTTCTATTTCATTTCTTAAGAAGTCTTTGGTCCTTATGAGGTTATTTACGTCACTACTGATGTTATATCATGGGTGATTCATATGAAAAAACTAAATTGGATTTTCAAAAACCCCACTCATCAATATAAGGTAAAATGTATTCTTGGGTAAATGTATCACTAAAAAATATCTTCAGTATTTACTACGTTTGAAGAAACTTCTATTGAAGGTTGATAATCAGTTTTGGAAAATAGTTCTGAAACCACATTTTGTGCTTCTTTGAAAATAATAGGGTATGTTTTATCTAACTTAAGATTTATTGTTTCCTAAAAAAAGGGTTTTTATTAAAAAAATATATAATCTTTATAAGTGGTGGAATAAACTAAAAATATTCATGCATTAGATTTGGGGGAAAACTTATGTTTGTTATATTTTTTATTTAAAATAAAAACTATGAAAACAAATAATTTTAAAAATGAATCCTTTGGTTTTCGGAATGTCTAAAACTCTTAAATAGTTTTATTAAGAAAATTTCTATTTAAAATTATATTTATATTATAACAAGCATTACTAATAGCTTCTTCCAAAAAAAAATTGCAATTATGTTTTCACTTACCATGGTTCTTGTTATCTCTTGAAAAATTATATTTCTTTTTTCAAAAACACCATTTTTTGATGTCTTTGTGGAACCAAAATGTTATTACTAATACCATTTTCAATACAAAAAACATTGAAATCAAAATCTAAAAATCAACCACCATGATTACATTGGATAGTAATATATGGTAGGTTTTTCTTATTTTTATCTTAAAAATATATTTATTAAAAAAAGCATATTCCTTTTTTATAGAGAAAATATACACATGTAATTCTGGTATAATCATCAACTAAGGATAATAAATAATACTACACTATAATTCATCCAGTTTGTGTAGGACCAAAAATATCCATGAGCACTAACTTTATTGTGTTGTTATTTGTGACTTCTTTGATTAATTTAATGCTTTAATTATGTTGTTTTCAATATTTACAAGGGTAAAAAACATTAGAAGATTCAAACCCATGCTCATGTATATATTTAAAAATTCCTTTCATAGAGAGTTGACATAAGTTACTAAAATTACTGTTTCCTATTTTTCTATTCCATAACCAATATTGTTCATTCATTTCTCTTAGACAAGGTAAGTCTTTCCTATCAAGGTATTATATGATCAAAGTGTAATCATTCTCATGCTATTGAGTAGATATAATGAATTCATCCTTGGAATTTTGAACTATACTTTTATCATTCCTAAAATTCACAAGGTAACCATCATTACAAAATTTACATATGGTAATGAGGTTTTTTATTATGATCATCAATAAATAAAACATTATAAATCATTAATTTTCCAAGGAAAATGGTATTACCTATACCAAGAATATTCCCTTAGGAATTGTATATGAAGGTATATTTTACTCTATTCAGCTAGATAACGTTTTCAATGAAGTTTCTGTTTCATGTCGTGTTTCTTGAAAATCCATTATCCATGTACCATGTGGTGTTAAATTTTCTTGATTTGTTTTCATAAAATAAAAAAAAAATTAAAATTTTGGAATCCAAAACTCTTTTCGATCCAGAAATGATAGAAATAATTTTTTTGGAATCCACACATATTATTAAAATTTAGAATTGTGGAAACCCAATGATTTTTTTATTTATTGAAACTTTTTTATATCAATGAACACCAATTTGATACTTTGTGCAGATTGATAAATTTTTAAAAACCAAATAATTATTTTTAAAATAGGTTTTAATGGGTGTAACCAATTACTTTAATATTACATTGAGGTTTTATTTTAGACTGTATATTATGAAAATTTTATTTTCTAGATGTTAAATTATATAAGAGTTTATTTAATGAAATTATTTAAAATTTTAGTCTAATGACGAAATTCCTATACTGATTAGTATTAGTTTTATAATTTCATTGTCCATCTAAAATATCTTTCTATTAAATAATATTTTCAAAATATTAACTATGTTTTTATTGTTCAAAATTCAAATATTCAAGGTCTTTAGAAAAAATTTCAATATAAAGAGTTTTAGAATCAATATCTTTTGATAGATCTGAAATTTATCTTGTTAAAATTTCATTCTTTGTATTTTATTTTTAATTTTTTCCAGAAACATTAAAATCTTCATTTTCTAAAAGTTTAGAAAATTTGGAATATTCTTTATAAGAAGGGAAAGAATTATCATTCTTTAATGAGGATGTTTCTTCATCAGATCAGTAATAATTATCAGGATAATTATTATTGAATGTAATATTATTAATGGATTTAGAACTATTTACCTTAGCCATTAATAAATGATAATGATTTTTGTCAAGGATACCATCATTTTTGTTACTTGAGGTATTGCTATTAGAAGATCATTCAAAATAGTTACCTCCATTGGCACACCAGGAGTAATTTACATTGAAGACATTATTTTCCTTGGACTTCATGTATCTATTATTATTTTTCTCTGAATATCATTCATTCCCATCTTTTCTTTTTGTTATAGAACAATCAGGTCGATAGTGTCCTTCTCTTTTACATTCATAGCTTGTGACTTCAGAGTAATTCATGTCCTTGTTACCATTACGAGTATTTTTATACCTATATTGGAAGTCTATCATTAAAAAATTTCATAAATTCTTCTAGTATGATTTGAAAGATCATTCTCAGACTGCTCATTATCACTAGATTATGATAAGACATCAACATTCCCCTTTCTTGATTTAGGTTTCATAGGGGATAGATACTAGGTTGGGTTTAATTCATTAGTTAATGGAACTCCACCATTCTTCTTTGTCACATAATACACTTCTCTATTAATTATTCCTTCATATTGAAATTTACATTCAAATAAATCATCAATATTAAGATTAGTAATCTTTATAGACTCAAATACTATGGTCCTGTTGGATTCCCATTCCTTGGGCATAATATATGTGATCTTTTAAATGAGAACATAATATTCTAAATTTTTCTCTCTAATAGGTTGTAAAATATTAACAATTTTCAAAAAGAATTATTGATCCTTAGCTATAGGTTTACCATAAGGATATTAAAAATCCTAATAGTCATCTCTTATCATAGCTCTTCTAGTTTCAAAAACATTGGATGTACTAAAATTTGTTATCTCAAATTCTAGCCATATAATATTTGCGGCTTCACATGAAGATATTTGACTATGAATGTTCCTAGTCGTATAAAACATCCAATTATTTCATACCTAAACTTGTAGATGATATTCATGTATTAATTAAGGATTATAAGTCTTAACATCTTTCTCATGAATCATATAATCACCAGTGATCATAAAAATGTTATCTAATCTAGTATTTATGATAAAAGTATTCATCTAATCTCTAAAATATTCAAATTAAATACCATAAAATATAGGCTGTATTATGGGGTTTTGATTATTAATTGAACCTACGTTCATCACTGTAACACCCCAGGTATATAAAGAATATGACACTTTTATATTTATCCTTTTATTTGAATAAAATGTTAATATTAATTTAAAGAGAACGCTATGCTTGATGTCTTACCCAATACGCAACAACGAGTTCCTTTGAAATTTTACGTTGCACTATAATAACAAAATAAAATTATTTTAAATCATAGTTAACATGTAGCCTTTGTATTGGCGGGAATGAATAGAAATAACTAAAATATGATTATATATGTTTTTTAAAGTTTTTACATTTATCCATTAAAGGATAAATGCATAAAATACGAAATGAATTCAATTTTAGGCATATATACTCTAATTTTCACTAAAGGTCCACTTATCAACTTTTGATGGAGAACCGTCATTAAATATAGTTTTGGTCACTCTTATACATTCTATTGGACCAAATAAAACTCTTATTTAGAATCGTGACATCAAAATTCACTTTGTGTAAATTTTTGGTATTTTTCCGATAAATATTATTTTTAATGAATATTGAAAAATGATTTGTATTAATTCAAAACCTCTTTTTAATATAATTTATTTATATGATTATATTATTTTTTTTAATTGTTTTCAAAGTGAAATTAGAATATATTTTTACCATTTAATCTAATAGTGGTCGTTGGAATTAATTTCATCTTGAAATTGGTCTTAAACTAGTGTCAATCTTTTGATACTTATTGTTTCATAAAAACAAGCTATTTGCTCTGACAGCGGGAATTAATTATTAAATTAATTAATGTAACTTATATGTTTTGAATTTTGTAAAAGATACATCATTTTTGAATTCGGAATATCAAATATAGCCTAGGGTAGATTTTTGGTAATTTTCTGAAAAACATCAATTTTTGATGAATAGTGAAACCACTAAGTGGTAGTTAAAGAAACTGATTTTTTGTTTAAATGAAACTATACCACATCTATGATTTGAATTACAAAAATACAACATACAATTTTGTCATTAAGAAGTAAAATGTTGTTCAATGGGATTAAAATAATTTTTTGGTGAATAGTAACTTTTACGTTTATTAATCGCGATTAGAGGTAATTAGTGTAATTTAAGGTAAAAATAATGTTTTAATAATATGAAATGACCTAGACACATATCCTACCTTCATTGGATGTTTCATGTCCGACCAAGATAATCCATGGGTCAACATGGGGACCCCATAGAGCCACTGTTCTAAGAAAATGACATTAATACCATTTTATTTAATGTTAAAATTAAAATGTCACAAACATGTGTTATTTTACTAAAACAATTTTTATATGTGGTTATAAAAGTCATATTTTTTACTATAAATATAAATTGTAAAAATAAAAAGATTAACTACATCATAGTATTTGTTTTATATTTTTTAGAAATTAAATAAATTAAATTATTTATGACACCATGATGATGCAGCGATTACCTCATTATTTAACGATTTAAATAAAATGGAATGATAATGTAAAATCTAAGATCTACAAATTTCTAAAACCTATTGGATGAGTGGATTTAGAACCCTTATCACCTTATCCTCGAAACACAAAAATTTGGGACCTTTAAAATCCGAAACTCATTCTAAAATAAAGTATCTTTTCTTTACTTTCCAAGAGTGCCCCTCCTCTCCTCTTTTAAAATGCCCCCACCTCTACCTCCTAACCCACACCTCACAAGCCTTTGTCTCAGCCATCCCCTGACTTTTTTTTCTCTAAATATCTCTATCTTACTCCTTGATGCCTCACTTTGGGTAGAAGTATACCCAAGGAAGCCTTTGATCTCCAATCAAAAAGAGTTACCTGATTTAAAGGTAGTGTCTTCTCTTGTGTTCTTTTGATTTATTTTTCTTATCCAACCCCCTAAACTCTTCTTATTCTTTTATTTTGTAACAACTCCAGTATCTTCAATATACTAGGATGTTTTTATAAGAACAATTCGAGCTACGCATACACACACCTACATCTAATGGTTAAAGAACATATTGTTTCTGTGGATGGAGAATTTCTGCCTCACGAAACGATGATTATTCAACACTCATATAACACCTTCAAAGGTGGCCATTAAGATGTAACTATATTTATATATGTTATATAAAATGTTTATATTTTACTTATGCTTCTGTATTTTTCTTTTTTCGCATACCATTATAGTTTCCATTGTGGGTAAACACGATAATTTCATTTTAGGAAATGCGAACTACCGCCCCCTCAAAGTGATTTGATTAGTTAATGCCATATGTGGGATGTATAAAGGATGGATTTAAAGTTATTATGTCATGACCCGACACTACCTGGGCTCGAGCCGCAACTACCCCAAGCCCGCCTCCATAGGCCAGGGGCTGGCAACCAACGTAGAAGGCTCAATAACTCGGGGAGGCCTTTGCCTAAGTAAATGTACACACACACGCAACAAAGTCAATGCAACAGTGCAGAGTAAAATGAAGAACAAGCAGAGTAAAAAAGAACAACTACTATATGTATAAACCACAGATGTGCATCGACCTCTAGCATTAAAATGTACAAGATAAAAAGAAAAGGGTCAAAACACGCGCCCAACCAAAAAGTGCCACAACCCGGCAACAACTAAACCAAAAGAAACCACTGATGGGTCTCCCACCTGGAACCCGGCCAAGACCACCGCACGCGGTCCATGCTCCCAGGCACCTACGCTCCACTGAAGTCACACTCCACCAATCTGTCAAATTCAAGGGAACACCAAATGCGGGAAAAGCCCAAGCAAGCGTGAGTATAAAAATACTCACTAGGATACCCCGAAGGCTCGAGGGAGCAACAAATGAAGGTACCAAAAGGTGAGCATTAGAGAAAACAAAAAAAAGAAGAGGACTACAACTAAAAGTGCAGTAATGAGTCCAGCTCAACCCAACATGAGAGAGGAAGTAAACTCGTCCAAACACAAGGAGCTGGAAATGGTGAGAAGATGAACTTCCCATCGAGTCTTCACTACCTATAGCAGGAGAGTAGACTCGTCCAACCAAGAGAAGCTAGACACGGAAAGCACATGGCATACCCCGCACATCTTCGCCTCTCCTGGAGGAAGAGTAACCAAGCCCAAGAAGAGGGTACTAGAACAAGGTATATAAATTCATATGCTCAATCAAGAAGACCAAACAAGATCATAAGGGGATCTCCATCCCGTAGCTCAGCCATGAAAAGTGAGTCGCCAACAGTCCCAGAAGTAAACACCATCGATGCCCAGCATCCCGCACGTTTAACCCGAACCGAAAGACAAGGGGCTCAATCACTGCACCTTGACACTATCCGCTTTGGGCGGCACTAACTCGCCCACATGGTTATAGATCGCATCACAAGATTGCGTCTCGGTGGGGAAAGTTCCCCTCGTACATGAGAGTTCTAGGGAAAGTCAAACCACACCTCGTCACTTCCCTGCAGTCGAGAGGTCTCCTCAAAGTCATAGTTGTTCCATCACCAACCCGTACAACCAAGGGTCCTACTCCTGTAATCATAGAGGAAAGCCACATGCTAGCCTAGTAGAAAGGACTGATCCTGGAATGCCAACACGTGACCCCCTGCCTGTAACGACCCGACCCCAGCTACCCAGAGTCGGTGCATTACTTCGTAACATTGGCATGATCACAAAAGATCATGTCTCGAAAGACCGATTAGTTTAGTAGCATTGGAAACACTAGATACATTCATAAGTCTTTCATTTCATCAAAAAGTAAACAAACTACAATAACATGGTCTTCATAGTCCACACTCATATCCTCACTTACTATTCATGCAAGTCAGTCATAATACAATTCTTCACATCCTGGAAAATATTAAAACATTGAAAGGGGTGAGCTCAGATTCTCAGTAAGGATAACAATATTGCGGAATCTTTTATAAGAAAACATAAGCATTTAAGGCAATGTATAATTAAAACAAAGCCTTATTGAACTTGAACTTCAGCATAATATGGCAAAAGTAAAATAAAATAATGCCATTAATTACTCACATGGATATTCTACTAGACGAATAAACACATGAAATATCAATAACCACTTTCATAATGAGGGAATGTATAATTCCAGACGTTCTGAAACATTTTGTCAAGGCCTCGGCCAAGACGTCTAAAATGATTAAGGCCTCGGCCAAAACCATAAATCAAATTGGGAAAGGGCCTCGGCCAATTCCACGTCTAGTTGTCTCATGAGACCTACCGATGCATCGGGGAGCTATAGCGGGATCCACCCGTCACATATTAAGTCCAATACATTCCTCATATGAAAAGGTTTAAACATAACATAAATATTCGTATTAAAACTAGCATACGAAATGTCAACAATTTCTACATAAACTATGGATGGTATAAAAATAACACATCCACAGTCAAATATTTCACAAAATTTTCAATGGACGTTTTGTATAATAAATCAATTTCAATTAAACTTAAAACCCTTCAAAGGATGTTGACATGGATGAAAACAAAGCTATTTGAGAGTAATATCTCTCCTTTTTGAAATCATTTAAAAGTCCCATAATTATAAAATAATACATTAACTTTGAAGATATTCTTATAATCTTGTTAGGGAAGCTTCGACGAAGTTATAATGGCGGAATATAGCCTCACCCTCTGTATAAGTAAAAAAACATTCTTACCTTAAATTTGTCAAAAAGGTCAAAAAGTACATTGTTTGGAAAACGACGATAAGATTCCTTTCAAAAACGTATAAGGGTATAAATGACTTTAACCCATTTTTCATTTAATAGTTAAAATGTTTTGAAATACATTTTTAAGAAATGTGTATGTGGATGATAACGAGGTCCCAGTAGATAATTATGTATAAACAACCTTGGATAATGAAGAGGTTGTGAAGTAAACCCTTACCTTGTACTTTTCCTTGGTTGGGGTAGGTTAACATCCTTTATAATGGTGAAATAATTGTTATTAAATTATACAAGAATCATATACATTCATATGATATCATATATGATCTTTTAACATTGCTTTGTTAACAATATCTTAGATTTATCGTTGTTTCGGGTGTTAACTTACTCGTTTTCTTTTATATGTTTTGTTACGTAAGTCGTGTTTTTCATGGATAGGTTGTATATTATTAATATCCAGAATGATATCATGTCCTTAAACATTATTATTAAATCATCAAATGATAATTATACTTGAATGGATACGACGGAGAATGAATCTCATCGCGTTCGTGGAGACGGTAGTCCGTACGTACGCACGAGAAACAATATCATTATTTTGATATTAAAACAATATATAATTGGATAGTATATCATATATACAGAAACATTATCATGTTATATTTATTATTTACATGAATTACATATCATTATTATACCCATCTAAATAATAATATATTGAATAACAATTACACCACGACGTGGAGACGGTAAGTCGTACGTACGCACGTATGGTGACATGTCATTCAAATGATGGGTAGAATACTGAATATGGTTGTTCCATATTTATAATAACATCACATTATATAGAATATACTGGAGTTATAATTTTATAATTGAAATAATAAACAAATAGGTAGTGGAAGAAGAAAGAAACTTGAAAGAGGGTGATGAAAATGTTACCTCTTCTTCGGGTTCTTCCTTTTGATTTGATCAAAAGGACTCCTTAAGATGGCTTTCTGACTAAAGTAAAGCTTCTAGGATGAAGAGAGAGAAGTTGGGAGAGTATTTTGGCAGAGGTTGGCCGAAGCAAAAGGCTTGGAAGTGTGAATAAGGTGGTAGAGGTGGGGGGCCTTTTCTAAGAGGAGAGGAGGGGCTCTTTTGGAAAGATTGAAATGTTACATTATTATACAATTATTTTCGGATTCTAAAGGTCCCACACTTATAGAATTCGTGGATAAGGTGATAAGGGTTCTAAATATCCTCATACAATAGGCTTTGGACAAGTGTAAGCCTTGGATTTTTCATTATCTTCTCATTTTATTTAAATCGTTAAATAATGAGGTCATCGCTGCATCATAATGATGTCATAAATAATTTAATTTATTTAATGTCTAAAAAATATAAAAAATCTACTATGATGTATGAAATCTTTTTATCTTTCTAATGAATATTTATAGTCAAAATTTGGATCTGTGTAACTGCACGTAAAAACTATTTTAGTAAAACAACTCATGTTTGTGTCAATTTAATTTTAACATTAAATAAATATATATTAATGTCATTTTCCAACTAAAGTGGCTCCATGGGGTCCCAATGATGAACCATGGGTTGTCTGGGTCGGCCATGACTCATCCAATAGGAGTAAGACAAGTGTCAAGCTCATCTCATATTATTAAAACATTATTTTTACCTTAAACTACACTAATTACCTCTAATCGCGATTAAGAACTTAAAAATTACTATTCACCAAAAAATTATTTTAATCTCATTGAACCACTTTTTAATTCTTAATGACAACCATGTATGTCGGATTTTTGAAAATCAAATCACAGAAGTGGCAATATTTCATTTTAACGAAAAATCAGTTTTTAACAACCACTTAGTGGTTTCACTATTCATCAAAAATTGAAGTTTTTCAGAATAAGGCCAAAATTTCACCCTAAGCTATAATTGATATTCTAAATTCAAAAATGATGTCTATTTTAAAAAAATTCAGACATATAAGTTGTATTAATTAATTTTATAATTAATTCCCGCTGTTATAACAAATAGCATGTTTTTAAGAAACAATTTATATCAAAATATTAGCAATTGTTTATGTCCAATTTCAATGTTAAATTAATTCTAATGACCACCATTGGATAAAATGGTAAAAATATATTCTAATTATACTTTAAAACCAATAAATATTATAATTTATCACTATAAATTATTTTTATTAAAAAAATTGTTTTTAAGTATTTTTCACTATTCATAAAAATTTAGAAGTTCTCAGAAAAATACCAAAAATTCAACATAGGCTTATTTCAATATTCTGAATCCAAAAATGCAGTCCATTTTGATAAATAGAATTTATAAAATTTCAAAAAATAGGTATTACTATTCACAATGGCTAGTTTAATTAGTTGTGGTGTGTGTTAGAGCTCGAGGTTATGTACAACACACGCTATTGCATTATTCGAAGGGAAACGTACAGTGGAAGCTTGGGGTGTTACATTCTCCCCTCCTTCAAATAATTGCGTCCTCAAAATTTCTAGGGTATTACTGCATAAAAAGACTCGGGTGGTTTTTCATCATAAATTCCTCAGGTTCCCACGTTTCCTCTTCCATTTTATGATTTCTCCACAAAACCTTCACCAGACGAGTCGTCTGGTTTCTCAGCACCTGCTCCCTCACATCAAGAATCCTGACGGGCTCTTCACAATAGGAAAGATCGGGTTCCAGTTCTAATTCCTCATAGGTGAGTACATGCTTTGGGTCAGGCATGTATTTCCTCAACAGAGATACGTGGAACACATCGTGAACTTTGGAGAGACTTGGCGGCATTGCCAATCGGTAAGCTACAGCCCCAATTCGTTCTAGAATTTCGAAAGGTCCGATGTACTTGGGACTCAATTTACCATTCTTACCAAAACGTATGACTCCATTCCATGGAGATACCTTCAGGAAAACATGATCACCGACTTGAAATTCCAAATCCTTCCTTCGATTATCGGCATAGCTCTTCTGCCTACTTTGAGATTCTTTGATGTGATTTTGGATTACTTTCACCTTTTCCACCGTTTCCTCCACCAGTTCTGGGCCTACAAGTTTTCTTTCACCAACTTCATCCCAACAGGTTGGTGTATGACATCTCTTTCTGTATAACGCTTCATATGGTGCCATCTGAATACTCGAATGGAAGCTATTGTTATAGGAAAATTCTACCAGTGGTAAATATTGATCCCACATACCCTGAAAGTCAAGAGAGCATGATCTCAACATGTCTTCTAAGGTTTGAATAGTCCGTTCTGATTGTCTATCTGTTTGAGGGTGATAGGCAGTGCTCAAAGGAAGTTCAGTATCCAAGGCCTTTTGAAGACTTTTCCAGAATCTTGAAGTAAAATGATGATCACGATCAGAAACAATCGATAGGGGTACTCCATGAAGTCTTACAACTTCATTAATATATAGTCTTGCTAGACGTTCAAGTGGTAGATCCTCCCGTATAGCCAGAAAATGTGCTGACTTAGTAAGTCGATCAACAATGACCCATATTGTATCATTCCTTCTAAGAGTCTTTGGTAGTACCATGACAAATTACATCGTAATATTATCCCATTTCCACTCAGGTATGGGAAGAGGTTGCAATACTCCACCAGGATGTTGCCTTCCAGCTTTCACTTGTTGACAAACCATACACCTCGACACAAAATCAGCAATCTCCCTCTTCATATTGTCCCACCAAAAATGTTCCTTCAAATCTCTATACATTTTGGTGCTCCCAGGGTGTATAGAGAAGTTGGAACTATGAGCATCATCCAATAATTCCCTTTTTAGATCAGGTATATCGCGACCACAAAGTCTCTTCCCGAATTTCAAAATTCCATCCTTATACACAAAGTCCCTCAATCTTCCATCATTCACACCTTTAATCTTCTTCTGAAATTCTTCATCATTGGTCTGAGAACTCTTAATCCTTTATAGTAATGATGGTTTGGAAACCATTTGAAAAAGAATTGATGTTTCACCTTCCCTAGTTATTCCCATTTCTATCTTCACTATATCCAAGAAAATTGGATCCCTTTCAATTCTCATCACATTCAAAACTCCATGGTCTTTTCTACTCAAAGCATCTGGAACCTTGTTTTCCTTCTCCGGGTGGTAATGTATCGTGCAATCATAATCCTTGAGTAGTTCAAGCCATCACCTTTGCCTCATGTTGAGTTCTTTTTGTGTGAAAATATACTTCAAACTCTTGTGTTCAGTATAAATCACACATTTTTCACCATAGAGGTAATGTCTCCATATCTTTAAAGCAAAGATCACAGCTGCAAACTCAAGATCATGAGTAGGATAGTTTTTCTCATGAATTTTTAGCTGTCGTGATTCATAGGCAATGACCTTATCATTCTGCATAAGGACACAACCAAGTCCTTTCATCGATGCATCACTATAAATAACAAACCCATCATTCCCCGATGGTAGAGTCAATACAGGGGCATTGACTAATCTTCTCTTTAGTTCTTCAAAACATTATTCACACTCTATTGTCCAGACAAATTTAATCCCTTTACATGTGAGCTTTGTCAATGGGATAGCCAATCTGGCAAAATTCTGGACGAAACGTCGATAATAACCTGCTAAACCAATAAAACTACGTACATCAGTTATACTTGTCGGTGCTGGCCATTCTTGGATTGCCTTGGTTTTAGAAGGATCAATGTAAATTCCATCCTTAGAGACAATATGGCCAAGAAAAGAAATCTCATGAAGCTAGAATTCACACTTGCTAAATTTCCCATATAATTCATGTCTTCTAAGAGTCTTCAAGATAATGCTTAAGTGATTTACATGATCTTCGTGGCTTTTGGAGTATACCAAGATTTCATCAATAAATACCACTACAAAGTCATCAAGATATTCCTTGAAAACTCTATTCATTAGATCCATGAAAACATAGGGTGCATTAGTCAATCCAAAAGGCATTACTGTAAACTTGTAATGCCCGTACCTTGTTCGAAATGCTGTCTTTGGAACGACTTCCTTCTTCACACACAACTGATGGTATCCAGACCGAAGGTCAATCTTTGAAAAGTATTGAGCTCCATGCAGTTGGTCAAACAAATCATCAATGCGAGCATGTGGATACTTATTCTTTATTGTTATAGCATTGATCTCCCTATAATCAATTCACAACCTCATAGATCCATCTTTCTTCTTAACAAAAAGAACAGGGGCTCCCCAAGGAGAAAAACTAGGGCGAATAAATCCCTTATTACTCAATTCCTCTAGTTGTTTCTTTAGTTCAACTAATTCCACAGTGGCCATTCTATAAGGGGTCTTCGATATGGGCCTTGATCTAGGAATTAAATCAATGGAAAACTCAACTTATCGTTCTGGAGGATTCCAGGTAAATCTTTCGGAAACACATCAACATATTCTCTCACAATAGGTACATCCTCTATTTAAATATTCCTTTCCTCATCCTCAGTAATTTCCTTCTCTTCCTCCCCAATAATTGAATTTAGTTGAGCTACTGGGGGTGGATCTAGATAAGAATTATGTGGCGACGATTCTGCTCTAAAGATAAGGTGTTCTTTATCATCATCATCAATAATCGTAACCTATTTCCTCTTACAATAAATTTTTGCATCATGGTCCGAAAGCCAATCCATACCGAGGATTATATCAAATTCAATCATGGGTATGACGATGAGATCAGCAGGTAAAGAACATTTAGGTGCTCTAATGGGAACTAATCGACAAAACATTGTTGCAATAATACTTCCCTTAGGGGTTTTGACCGACAACTCCCTTGTTAAATAAAATTGGAAATATCTAATTTTCTTAGCAAACTGGGAAGATATGAAACAATGCGATGATCCAGAATCAAATAATGCATTTTCTAAACATGAGTAAACCATTAAATTACCTGCCACCATGTCTTTCGGAGCTTCCACCTCAGCAGTAGTGATAGCATAAGCCTGGCCTTGATCCCTTGGCCTCTTCTAAGATAAGATCCCCTGACTCTTAGGACATTCATTTGTATAATGTCCCTTCTCTCTACAATTATAACATTCCATGTTGACAGCCGCTTTCTTTCCCTTGCATTCATGAGCTTGGTGGCCTTTTTCACCACACTTGTAACATACTCTTTTTCCTTTTAGACAGGAACCAGGGTTCTTCCTACCACAATTATCACAGGGTGGAAATTCATTTCTACCCTTCTTCCATGTTTCCTTATTTCCTTTCCCAGAGTTTTCAGTGGATCTCTTCTTATCTTGCTTTGATTTAAAGTCATAAGACTTAGAGAATTCCTTTTCAGTCTTGATAGCGCACGAGACAATACCTTCGTATGAAGAGAAGGTTTGTGATACTAAAGCTCGACGGAGAAATGGTTTCAACCCATCAAAGAAATGATCAGTCTTACTTCTTGGGTTACGTATGTAATCTGCAGAATACCTTGATAACCTTGTAATGTTAGCCTCATAATTTGCGACATTCTCATCCTCCTTCTGCCTCAGACTCAAAAATTGCCTTTCCATATCCGCTCGATGGTCTCGAGGAAAGTATTTTTCTAAGAACAGCTCTTTGACCTCCTGCCATTCCATGTTTGCTAATTCATCATCTTCCTTTGTGTTTTGAATTAGTGACCACCATTGATCGGCATCTCCAGTGAGGCGGTAAACTGTCATGACAACATTCTCCCTTTCACTACTCCCCAAGGCATGAAATATTTTCTCTAAGGAATTTATCCATTGCTCATCTACTATAGGATTTGTACTCCCATTGAAGGTTGGCGGTTGTTGCCTCATGAAACAGTATAGCATTGATCCTCCACGTTGCGGATCAGGGTGCTCCATACGAGTAAGGTTGTTATTCATAACCTGCGTGAGTTGTCCCAGTACGGTGAGAAGCTGATCAGCCCCAGTTGTATCACTAGCTCCACCATAATTATCCTGAGCAGGAGGGCAATCCCTACACGGAGTGCGTTCATTGATACGGTTTCCATTCCTTCCACTAGGCGCCATTTCTAAATAATGGCATAAACTAGATTAGTTCATGAATCAAAATACATAATTCCATACTTGTAAAACACTTAACATAAATTGAACTAATTATGGATATAATCCATAATTGTAAAAATGTTCTCTTTGAGGAAGTATATACTCGTAACCCTTCATAGTGGTTAGTAATGTAAATGGGAATTATCCAAAGCATATCCCCCGGGAGTGTCGTAACCAAGAGTGCAGCAAGGCCCGTTGTCGTGCACCAGTTCCCGTTCGAGTCTAGCTCAAAGCGGTGTTTTCGGGTTTTACCCCTAGGTACATCTGTGCCAGAGCCGCCTCTACCTGCTCGTATCCAGACAGGGATGTATTTCTCGGAAAAATCACAACATCTCTACAATACCAAAATTCTAGGAAGTTCTTCTATACTAATCCTCAAAGTCTATCTTCGGGATATGTGCTCTAATCAGAGTTTATCTAAATCTAGCTTCCAAGGTTAGTACTAAACTGCCTCTGATACCAACTATAACGCCCCGACCCCAGCTACCCAGAGTCGGTACATTACTTCGTAACATTGGCATGATCACAAAAGATCAAGTCTCGAAAGACCAATTAGTTTAGTAGCCTTGGAAACACTAGATACATTCATAATTCTTTCATTTCATCAAAAAGTAAAAAAACTACAATAACATGGTCTTCATAGTCCACACTCATATCCTCACTGACTATTCTTGCAAGTCAGTCATAATACACTTTTTCACATCCTGGAAAATATTAAAACAATTAAAGGGGTGAGCTCAGATGCTCAGTAAGGATAACAATATTGCGGAAGCTTTTATAAGAAAACATAAGCATTTAAGGCAATGTATAATTAAAACAAAAGCCTTATTGAACTTGAACTTGAGCATAATATGGCAAAATTAAAATAAAATAATGCCATTACATACTCACATGGATATTCTACTAGACGAATAATCACATGAAATATCAATAACCACCTTCATAATGAGGGAATGTATAATGCCAGACGTTCTGAAACATTTTGTCAAGGCCTCGGCCAAGACGTCTAAAATGATTAAGGCCTCGGCCAAAACCATAAATCAAATTGGGAAAGGGCCTCGGCCAATTCCATGTCTAGTTGTCTCATGAGACCTACCGATGCATCGAGGAGCTATAGCGGGCTCCACCCATCACATATTAAGTCCAATACATTCCTCATATGAATAGGTTTAAACATAACATAAATATTCGTATTAAAACTAGCATACGAAATGTAAACAATTTCTCCATAAACTATGGATGGTATAAAAATAACACATCCACAGTCAAATATTTCACAAAATGTTCAATGGACTTTTGGTATCATAAATCAATTTCAATTAAACTTAAAACCCATCAAAGGATGTTGACATGGATGAAAACAAAGCTATTTGAGAGTAATATCTATCCTTTTTGAAATAATTTAAAAGTCCCATAATTATAAAATAATACATTTACATTGAAGATATTCTTATAAGCTGGTTAGGGAAGCTTCGACGAAGTAATAATGGCGGAATATAGCCGCACCCGCCGTATAAGTAAAAAAACATTCTTACCTTAAATTTGTCAAAAAGGTCAAAAAGTACATTGTCTGGAAAACGACGGTAAGATTCCTTTCAAAAACGTATAAGGGTATAAATGATTTTAACCCATTTTCCATTTAATAGTAAAAATGTTTTGAAAGACATTTTTAAGAAACAAGGATGTGGATGATAACGAGGTCCCAGTAGATAATTATGTATAAACCACCTTGGATAATGAAGAGGTTGTGAAGTAAACCCTTACCTTGTACATTTCCTTGGATGGGGTAGGTTAACCTCGTATATAATGGTGAAATAGTTTTTATTAAATTATACAAGAATCATATACATTCATATGATATCATATATGATCTTTTAACATTGCTTTGTTAACAATATCTTAGATTTATCGTTGTTTCGGGTGTTAACTTACTCGTTTTCTTTTATATGTTTTGTTACGTAAGTCGTGTTTTTCATGGATAGGTTGTATCTTATTCATATCCAGAATGATATCATGTCCTTAAACATTATTATTAAATCATCAAATGATAATTATACTTGAATGGATACGACGGAGAATGAATCTCATCGCGTTCGTGGAGACGGTAGTCCGTACGTACGCACGAGCGACAATATCATTATTTTGATATTAAAATAATATATAATTGGATAGTATATCATATATACAGAATCATTATCATGTTATATTTATTATTTACATGAATTACATATCATTATTATACCCATCAAAATAATAATATATTGAATAACAATTACACCACGACGTGGAGACGGTAAGCCGTACGTACACACGTATGGTGACATGTCATTCAAATGATGGGTAGAATACTGAATATGGTTGTTCCATATTTATAATCACATCACAGTATATAGAAGATACTGGAGTTATAATTTTAGAATTTAAATAATAAACAAAGAGGGAGTGGAAGAAGAAAGAAACTTGGAAGAGGGTGATGAAAATGTTACCTCTTCTTCGGGTTCTTCCTTTTTATTTGATCAAAAGGACTCCTTAGGATGGCTTTCCGACTAATGTAAAGATTATAGGATGAAGGGAGAGAAGTTCGGAGAGTATTTGGGCAGAGGTTGACCGAATCAAAAGGCTTGGAAGTGTGAATAAGGTGGTAGAGGTGGGGGCCTTTTATAAGAGGAGAGGAGGGGCTCTTTTGGAAAGATTGAAATGTTACATTATTATACAATGCTTTTCGGATTCTAAAGGTCCCACACTTATATAATTCGTGGATAAGGTGATACTGGTTCTAAATCTCATCATCCAATAGGCTTTGGACAAGTGTATGCCTTGGATTTTTCATTATCTTTTCATTTTATTTAAATCGTTAAATAATGAGGTCATCGCTGCATCATAATGATGTCATAAATAATTTAATTTATTTAATGTCTAAAAATTATAAAAAAATACTATGATGTAGGAAATCATTTTAGATTTCTAATGAATATTTTTAGTCAAAATGTGGATCTGTGTAACCCCACTTAAAAACTGTTCTAGTAAAACAACTCATGTTTGTGTCAATTTAATTTTAACATTAAATAAATATATATTAATGTCATTTTCCAACTAAAGTGGCTCCATGGGGTCCCCAAGTTGACCCATGGGTTGTCTTGGTCGGCCATGACTCATCCAATAGGAGTATGACAAGTGTCAAGTTCATCTCATATTATTAAAACATTATTTTTACCTTAAACTACACTAATTACCTCTAATCGCGATTAAGAACTTAAAGGTTACTATTCACCAAAAAATTATTTTAATCTCATTGAACCACATTTTAATTCTTAATGACAACAATGTATGTCGGATTTTGGAAAATCAAATCACAGAAGTGTCAATATTTCATTTTAACGAAAAATCAGTTTTTAACAACCACTTAGTGGTTTCACTATTCATCAAAAATTGAAGTTTTTCAGAATAAGGCCAAAATTTCACCCTAAGCTATAATTGATATTCCGAATTCAAAAATGATGTCTATTTTAAAAAATTCCAAACATATAATTTTTATTAATTAATTTTATAATTAATTCCCGCTGTTACAAAAAATAGCGTGTTTTTAAGAAACAATTTATATCAAAAGATTGGCAATTGTTTCTGTCCAATTTCAATGTTAAATTAATTATAATGACCACCATTGGATAAAATTGTAAAAATATATTCTAATTATACTTTAAAACCACTAAATATTATAATTCATCACTATAAATTATTTTGATTAAAAAAGTTGTTTTTAAGTATTTTTAACTATTCATAAAAATTTAGAAGTTCTCAGAAAAATACCAAAAATTCAACATAGGCTAATTTCAATATTCCGAATCCAAAAATGAAGTCCATTTTGATAAATAAAATTTATAAAAATTCAAAAAGTAGGTATTACTATTCACAACGGCTAGTTTAATTAGTTGTGGTGTGTATTAGAGATCGAGGTTGCGTACAACACACACTATTGCATTATTCGAAGGGAAACGTACAGTGGAATCTTGGGGTGTTACACTGCCCAGCCCTGTTGGTGGGTAATTCATAACCAGATATCGGGTGACACACTGCCCAGCCTTGCTGGAGGGTAAACCCTAATATATCATCAGGTGACCCACTGCCTAGCCCCGCTGGAGGTTAAGCCATAATAAGATATTGGGTGACCCACTGCCCAGCCCTGTTGGAGGGTAAACCATAACACATCATCAGGTGACGCACTGCCTAGCCCTGCTGGATGGTAGACCTGGAATAAGTCGACAGACGACCCACTACCCAGCTGTGCTGGAGGGTAGACCTGGAAATAGACGACGGGTGACCCACTGCCTAGCCCTACTGAAGGGTAGACCCTAAGAGGTCGTTGGGTGACCCACTGCCCAGTCTCTGCTGGAGGGTAGACCCTAAGTGTGTCGGGTGACCCACTGCCCAGTCTCTGCTGGATGGTAGACCCTAAGAGCATCGGGTGTCCCACTGCCCAGTCTCTGCTAGAGGGTAGACCCTAAGTGCGTCGGGTGACCCACTTTCCAGTCTCTGCTGGAGGGTAGACCCTAAGAGCTTCGGTTGACCCACTACCCAGTCTCTGCTAGAGGGTTGACCCTAAGTGCATCAGGTCACCCACTACCCAGTCTCTACTGGAGGGTAGACCCTAGAATCCAATGAGTAACCCATTCCCCAGCCCCGCTGGAGGGTCAAACTCTGAACTGCTCTGGCCATCTCCACTGGAGGGTGCCACACTGTCCAACCGAACACAGAGTGGGTATCGCGCAACCTCCCATCTCCAGAACAACTCACCCAAAATAGGTGCAGCGTCTGCTCCATCACTGGGTGTCACTACCACCGCTACCGGCCAATCCATCGAGAATGAAACCAGGGGAGACCACTCAACCCTGATGGTCAAACAAATGATCACAAAGCTAGGGGAAATAAACTCCACCCTGCTAGTCAAACAAACGAGCACAGAGGGACCCTCTACGCTGGGAGAGGTCCAATTACATGAAGCAAAACACATCACGCACATGGGCCCACACGACATGTGGTCCCACGTCAACCCCAACAGAGCGCACAAACAGTCTCAGGTACAAACCACACATACGTCCAAGTGCTCTTGTATACTCCCAGATTATACCACGTTCATTCCCAAAGGCTATCGTACACATGGCACCCAGTGTCAACGCAAAGGCGTGACGTAACAACTCCTCCTCAAAGGCCCAGGCATGGCCAACCACATCTTGTGAACCAATTATATCACACTCCCAAGAGTGCGTGATCACACACAAAGGATTTGCTACAAACAATGTAGGAAGAACCACCACTGGAGCACCTTCCATGCTTCCACATTTAACAAGATCGCGCAAGAGGCTCCGAAAAACCAAAAGGATCGCACCGTTGTAATCCTTGTCGAAACACACGCGAGATAGGCTACATACTCGCCCCAAAAGGATATCTGATTGAAAAGTTTCCAACACCACCTAACGCCTGAACGGCGTCCCGTGATCCTGACCCTCGGCCCCAAAATTAGTCGAGCGCATCACACTATTGTGATCCCCTCGAGAAAACACATCAAAAGAACTACTCACTTGAGTGAAACAGATATCTGGAGAAAAGGTGCATTCTGGTGCACCGCACAAGAGCGGTGCTGTCTGGGACCTGCATCTCGATCCCGATACTCAATGGACGGATCACACCATTGTGATCCTCTTGAAAAGAACATAGGATGGACTATTCACTTGTCCAAAACGGACACCCGGTGATAAAGTTGTAAATCACCGTCAAATCCCGAAACGGCCCTCACGGGGCCCACACCATCATGCAGAATTAAAGCAGGCAGATTGCACCATTGCAATCCCCTCAGAAAAACAGTCATCATCGACTGCTCACACGCCCCTAACGGATGCCTGATGAGAATTTCATGCAATACAGCACACAGCTCGAAAGACGGGCCGTGGGGCCCGCGCCTCAACTTTGACCTCAATGCTGTAAACTACCCTGGAAACCTCCGCCTCAACGCCAGGGTTCCAACGCCACTGACGGCACTTAAATCGGACGTCGGACTTGTCCGCCTCCTCAAAGAAAAGTTCCCCCGGAAAACGACAACCCACTTAAAGCTGTGTCACACCTCCGAGGCCACACGTTTTGGGAATTAAAAATTCCCGATACCATCTCAAAAAGAACTCCTCGCTGTTAGGTCCGCGCTGCCGCAGACGGAACACAAAACGGACACACGTGGCGAAATTGACGGGTGTCCGAAGCCGGAGGGGCGAACTCCTTCCCCCGAGACAGGACGGGCCGGGTCCGGCCGATCTGGACTGGTCCGCGCTGGCCGGCCCACGGCTCACCCGCGTGCCCCGGCCATGGAATCTGGGTCTACGCCGCGCTGACCAGCCATGAGGCTGGTCACGACCCTCCGCAAAGACAGGCTGATCGCAGGTCTCTGTCGCCGCGCGGGGTCGCCCGGTGCGACCCCACCTCACCGTCGCGCCGGCCTGCGTGGAAGGCGCCCCGCGCTCCTCACCCGCGGCGGGAGCTCGCCGCCACGACCCCTCGTCCCACCGCCGCGTCACCTGCTTCAGCTCGCCATCTCCCCTAGCACTGCTTCCGGATGTAGTGGCCACCGCCGCCCCCTCCTCGGACCGAAGTCGCGCCGCTATGGAAACTCACCGGACCGCCAGAAACCGCAGGGACAGCCCATCATTCCTGCAATCTTCGCCAGGCCGATGCAGCCTCCTTGATACTCGGATTTACGAACCGAAACAAGTGATAAAAAGAGTAAAACTCTACCACGGATTCATGTGGTTCGTTCAAGAATCCAGGAATAATTCGAGCATATGATTTAGGTTCAAAGGAGGTGCGGGAAGGAAAAACGGAACAAGACCCCACCTTATGGGCATTGCCTGGAGCTTCGCCGCCGAACCTCCACATTGCCAGAGCTGCCTCGCTGGAGCCGCCACGTTGTAGGTGGAGGCGGAGAGGGAGACAAGGGGCTGCCAGGGGTATGGGGAAGGATAGGGGTGGGGTTAGGTGTTTAAATAGAAACACACTTAACCACCAACCTATCGGCCCGAACCCGAACCTCGGGTGGGGTCGAGGTTAAGCATACCCAAGGCCAAACACCACCTCCTGAGCACAAAAGTGGTCTCATAATTTTAATCCGAGACCCCGTTCAAAAGTTATAAAGCTGAACGCCCAAAGCTGCCAAATTACGAAAACACCCCTGGGGGCATTTTTCACAGACGGCTCGCGCCCGCAAAACTTATACCCCTTTTAGGGTAAAAGGCCCGCTCTGAACTCAATGGTGCCCTCAGTTTTCAAATCTGAGCCACTGTTTAAGAGATACTATCATGTCACCATTAAACGAATAAATTAATTAATTAATTTATCCATTTAACCTTCCGAAAACGAGTGAGGGGTCCAAACATCCCGTTCCGACAACTTTTATGTCATTCCTAGGGTAAACAACTCATTCTAGACCCATCCGTACACTCGGATCATTGATCCGGATCACCGTTTATGATTTATCCCATTTATTTTGTGTTTCCAGTGTGAACGCATAGAAAATTTAATTCTGGCTACTCCGGGGCTCGGAATCGCACGCCGTCTGAAGGCACTGCTCTGGAATATCATCAAGAATATTCCAAATTCCTTCCCAAGAAAAAACCGAGTTCTTATATCATTCCCTACTTCAATCTTTTCATCACTGAAAAAAATACTAGGGAGCAACACAGGGTACTAATCCCACACCTCGCATTCCCATACCCAGAAGAACCCACGCACAGCTCTGCATCACCGTACACGGACCAACAGATTGATCCGTTCACGTGAGGTCAGCCCTTTCCGACATCGTGCACCAACTCTAGACTTTGGGGTTAGGGAGAGGCAATAAGCAACATCTCCATCCCGTTGCACAGTTTCAAATGTCCCAAAGGCTCTCGGGGGTAGCTCACCACCCCGAACGAACCTCTACGTCGCACGCCGCGACTGAAATAACCGCCCGCACCTGAAACAAGGCCCGATTATTCCCTCTTTCAGAATATCAATATAGTGAAACTCCCAAGGATATCTAGTCACGCAAGGTTCCACAGTCGATGCTATCTTACATTCTCAAAAGGCGAGGGAGTCGACACCATCAACTAAAGAAAATGGTCCCACACCTTTTACCTTACAAACACAGGGTTACACCGACGCCCCGTGTCACCCTGCTAACACCTCAATCAAGGAGCAGGGAGGAAAACAATTCACACACAGAGCCTAACAATTCTACTGCAAGAAGTAGAAGAGTCTCAAGGGGTACCTCTCACCATCCCATGCTCTGCAGGATCGTAGACATCCAAAGCTCGCGGCTGTTTGCGATCCCAACAGTCAGCTCCCGGAGCCTGATGTGGACCACCTAGTGGTGATGGGAAGACCTCGTAATGTCATACCCCACCTAAAGCTCCTCCCGCTCCTCTGCTAGCACCACCTCTCTCAGCACTACTCTGATCACTGTGCAGCCTCTACTGTGTGGTGTGCCTGCTGCCTCCCCGATGCTCTAAGCAACTCTGGTCGGGAAGTCTCGTGCCAAGTGACCTCGCCCATCACAAGAATAGCACCGACTCTCTCTGGGCTGCACTGGTGCCCTCCGGTGCCATTGTAGTGTCTGACCACGTCCCGGGATCCACTCATGGAAGGGAATACTCGGCTGAGGCCCTGAAACTTTTCTCCACAGTGGTATACGACCACGTCTCCAAAACTGGCAGTTGGAAGGCCACTTGTATCGAGGTTCTATCATCTGGTGCCTACTAGCTACGGCAGACGTCTTGGCTTCGTTACACCCACTACCACTACTAACCGCATGACATGACAGGAAGCTCTCTTTCACCAATGCCTTCTCTGGCACCTTGACATATGCGGAAATTCCGAAGGGTTCTATAAAAGAATGAATCTCTCGGCGAAGACCCTACTCAAACTTCCACGCTCGGATGTTATCGTCATGGACCAAATCAGGGTAAAAGCGTGCACGGTCTGAAAAACTAGCTGCGTACTCGGCCACTGTCATCCCTCCCTACTGAAACTGCAGGAGGTCCTGAATCCGAACAAAGAGGAAGTAGGAGGGGAAAAACTCCTAACATAACAACAATTGAATGTTGCCCCACGAAAGCGATGACTCGTCAGGAAGTCGAGTCACCAGACTCCACTCACGCCAAGCTGCCCAACGAAAAAGTTCAGCTGCCAATGCCACCCTCTGATCTATCGGTGTCTGCACAAGCCTGAAAAGGCAAACCACTGTCTCTAGCCAACCCTATGTTGCCTGAGGGTCTGGCTCACCACTGAACCTCATCATTCCATGCTGTTGGAACTCACAGGGCGCACTCACCATACGCTCAAGCTCAGCCTGCTCTGCTGAAACCGCCTGCTGCTCACTAGGTGGGGGTGATGCTATCGGAGCAACCGCAGAAAGGGCTCGCATGATGGGTTATGGACTAAGGCCTCATAGCTCACATGGTCGTCGTCACAGACCCAAGATGGTATCTTGGCTGGCTGTCTTTTCAGAGACATCCTGAATATTTTCAAGGAGTGTCGCAATCAGATGAGCATATATATATATACCAATATCAACGATGGGGAGCAGACTCAAGAAGGATACTCAAGACTCAGTCCTATGTGATGCACAACCAAATTTCCCTGTAATAAGTGTCTCAGTATGCCGAGTCAACAAGAGGGTTATCAGGGTCCTGGTTAATGGATACGTCAGCCGCCGCACCATCACTGGACTCCCTGGCCTGAGAGCCGCTCTCGAGACACATTAACACTGTTTCCCTAAATCCCAACCTATTCCTTTTATTTTAGGGACGTCCGAACAATGTCCCATGGAATGAACTACCTCTGATACGACTTTTTCACGACCCGACCCCACCCGGGCCCGAGCTGCAACTACCCCATGCCTTCCACCATAGGCCAGGGGTTGGTGACTAGCGTCGAAGACTCAATAACTCGGGGAGGACTTTGCCTAATTACCTACACACACACACACACACAATGCAAAATCAATGCAACAGTGAAGAGTAAAAGGAAGAACAAGAAGAGTAAAAAGAAAAACTGCTATATGTATAAACCACAGATGTGCATCGACCTCTAGCAGTACAAAGTACAAGATGAAAAGAAAAGGGGAAAAAAACGTGCCCAACCAAAAAGTGCCACAACCCGGCAACAGGTAAACAGAAAGAAATAGCTGATGGGTCTCCCACCTAGAACCCGACCATGACCACCGCACGCGGTCCAACCTCCCAAGCTCCTATGCTCCAATTAATGTGCAGTAAAGAGTCCAACTCAACCCAACAAGAGAGAGGAAGTAAACTCGTCCAAACGCAAGGAGCTGGAAAAGCTGAGAAGATGAACTTATCTTCAAGTCTTCGCTAAATATAGAAGGAGAGTATACTCGTCCAACCACGAGAAGCAAGACACGGAAAGCACATGTCATACCCCCCGTGACTTCGGCTATCCTTGAGGGAGAGTAACCAAGCCCAAGAAGTGGGTAATGGAACAAGGTATATACATTCATATTCTCAATCAAGAAGCCCAAACAAGATCATAAGGGGATCTCCATCCCATAGCTCAGCACAAGAAAAGTGAGTCACCAACAGTCCCAGAAGTAAAAACCATCGATGCCCAGCATCCCGCATGTCTGCCCCAAACCGCAAGCCAAGGGGCTCAACCAACGCACCTTGACACTATCCGCTTTGGGCGGCACTGACTCGTCCACACGGTTTTAGATCACGTCACATGAACGAGTCCTAGTGGGGAAAGTGCCCCTCGTACTTGAGAGTTCTAGGGAATGTCAAACCACACCTCTTCACTGCCCTGCATTCGAGAGGTCTCCTCAATGTAAAAGTTGTTCCATCACCGACCTGTACAACCAAGGGTCCTACTCTAGTAATCACAGAGGAAAGCCACAGGCTAGCCTATTAGAAAGGACTGAGCCTGGAATGCCAACACGTGTCCCCCTGCCCAGCCCTACTGGAGGGTAATTCATAACCAGATATCGGGTAACCCACTGCCCAGCCCTGTTGAAGTGTAAACCCTAATACATCGTCAGGTGACCCACTGCCCAGCCCCGCTGGAGGGTAAACCATAATAAGATATTGGGTGACCCACTGCCCAGCCCTGCTGGAGGGTAAACCATAACACATTATCAGGCGACGCACTGCCCAACCCCGTTAGATGGTAGACCTGGAATTAGTCGACAGGCGACCCACTGCCCAGCCGTGCTGGAGGGTAGACCTGGAACTAGAAGATGGGTGACCCACTGCCCAGCCCTGCTGGAGGGTAGACCCTAAGAGATCGTCGGGTGACCCACTGCCCAGTCTCTGCTGGAGGGTAGACCCTAAGTGCATCGGGTGACCCACTTCCCAGTCTCTGCGGGAGGGTAGACCCTAAGAGCATCGGGTGACCCACTACCTAGTCTCTGCTGGAGGGTAGACCCTAAGTGTGTCCGGTGACCCACTACCCAGTCTCTACTGGAGGGTAGACCCTAAGAGCATCGGGTGACCCACTTCCCAGTCTCTGCTGGATGGTAGACCCTAAGTGCGTCGGGTGACCCACTGCCTAGTCTCTGCTAGAGGGTAGACCCTAGAATCCGATGAGTAACCCACTGCCCAGCCCCGCTGGAGGGTCAAACTCCGAACTGCTCTGGCCATCTCCACTGGAGGGTGAAACACTGGACAACCGAACACGGAGTGGGTATCGCGCAACCTCCCAACTCCAGAATAACTCACCCAAAGAGGTTTAGTGTCTGCTCCATCACTGGGTCTCACTAGCACCGTTACTTGCCAATCCATCGAGAACAAAACTAGGGGAGACCACTCAACCCTCATAGTCAAAAAAATAAGCACAAAGCTAGGGGAAATAAACTCCACCCTGCTAGTCAAACAAATGAGCACAGAGGGACCCTCTACGCCGGGAGAGGTCCATGTACGCGAAGCAGACCACAGCATTTACATGGGACCCATAGGATGTGTGGCCTCATGTCAACCCCAACTGAGCACACAAACAGTCTTAGGTACAAACCACACGTACCTCCAAGTGCTACCGTATACTCCCAGAGTATACTACGTTCCAGCCCAAAGGCTATCATGCACACGGCACCCAGCGTCAATGCGAAGGCGTGACGTAACAACTCCACCTAAAAGGCCCAGGCATGACCAACCACATCTCTTGAAGTAATTATATCACTCTCCCAAGAGTGCGCGATCACACTCCAAGGGTTCGCTACAAACAAGGTAGGACGAACCACCACTGGAGCACCTTCCATGCTTCCACATTTAACAACATAGTGCAAGAGGCTCCGCAAAACCAAAAGGGTCGCACCGTTTTAATCCTCACTGAAAAACACGCGATATAGACTACTTACTCTCCTCAAATGGATATCTGATGGAAAAGATGCCAACACTGCCTCACGCCCGAACGACATCCCGTGGTCCCGAGCCTCGGCCCTGAAAACAGTCGGGTGCATCGCACCATTGAGATCTCCTCGGCACTCCGCCGTGTCGCCCTCTTCCACTCGCCATCTCTCCCAGCGCCGCTTCCGGATGGAGTTGCAACTGCCGCCGCCTCCTCGGACCGAAGCCGCGCCGCCCTGGAAACTCGTCGGACCGACGGAAACCACTGGGACAACCCATAGTTCCCGCAATCTTCACCAGGCCGTTGCAACCTCCTAGAAACTCGAATTTACTAACCAAAACAAGCGATGGAAAGGGGGAAAACTCTACTGTGCATTCTTGTGGTTCGTTTAAAAATCCAGCAAAAACTCGAGCATATGATTTAGGTTCAATGGAGGTGCGGGAAGGAAAAACGTAACAAGACCCTACCTCGTGGGCGTTGCCCAGAGCTTTGCCACCGAACCGCCGCCTTTCCGGAGCTGCCTCACCAGAGCCGCCTCACCGGAGGTGGAGGAGGAGTGGGAGAGGAAGGGCTGCCAGGGGTAAGGGGAAGGAGAGGGGTGGGGATAAGTGTTTAAATAGAAACACGCTTAACCACTCGCACATCGGCCCGAACCCGAACCTCAGGTGGTATAAGGCCCCAGCCTTAAACCCTACTTTATGTTGAATTAAATGAATAATTCACATTGAGGATCTTTTTAGGTTTAGAGTCTTAGAGAATTAGATCATAAATCATGAATTACATTCCACATTTAAACAATGTGGTTACATAAAAGATAGTACACATTTTCCCCCATCAACGGAAACATATGTAAAATAAAACATGGATTCTTTCTTGACACATCTTTAACACAATCATCATATCATTTACCTTTCCCTTGACCTTTGAAAAACATTTCAAAACTTGGGATGAGCATAAAAAGCTCAGTAAGGGATATAAAAATACGGAAAGGAAACTTGAGAACATGTATACATAAGAATGAAATAATACTTTACCCATAAAACATAAGCACTTTAACATACCTCATAAAATCATGAATAAATCATAGAAATCATAAGACATAAAGGTAACATGAGGCATTCATAACATTCTTACATAGGGAGTAACCCTCTTGGTTACGTTTGGAATACCCATCACAGTATTTTCCTTAAATCTCTTCAGAGAAACCTTAACGTTTAACTCCTTCATGTTACCCAATGCATTGGAGAGATATATCGGGCTCACCTGCCCTTAGTTTTTCACAGAACTACCCATCTTCATAATAATTCCCATGAACCATAACAAAATTGTATCACATAAAACATGCATAAAGGAAACATAACATTTCCACTTTTCAATCAGAAGATATCAATACAACACATTGATATAAAAACATTATGAAAACAATTTTCAATACCAAAATAAAATCAAATTAAAACATGGTATTTAGTTATCTTTAAAAAAAATGTATGGCTTGTAGAGGAAGCTGAAAACTCAAATAATGGTCACAGCGGTAGAGAAGTCATTGTCGCCGCATACGTACGACAAAAACATTCCCTTTTGTCGTTTAGTAAAACGCTTCGTATAAAAAATATTCCTTTTGGGTAAATATAAAATTAAAAAGGGGTTTATACACCGTATAAAAGAAGGTTTTGTATAAAACAAAATATGCCTCAATGAATGGAGATTGAGACGAAGTCCCTTACAAAGACGATATCCTAGGATTAAGGATAAATCAATTACATAATTATGTGTGACAAACTAATACACCAAATATAAGTGGATATTATGTGTAAAAAAATCATATGTTATTCAGACATATTCATAGAACGACATATTCAAGGAGTAAATGATTATCCTAAATAATCAAAATTGGGTTAAGAAGTTCCCTTGCAAACATTTGACAGCCTAACGGCGTCACAACAATATTCAGAAAATGAGTTGATGAGAGATAAAAAGGGTATCTCATCACTTGGACATAAAATTTAAATCAATAATTATATATAAGAACATATCCACAAATAATATTATGTGAATTAAAATATATAACACAAGATTTCTTTTAAAAAGATGAGGGTGAAAGGTTCCCTTACCGACATAAGTATCTTTCGAAACATACACCCCTTGAAAGAATGGCAATAAAAAATTGATTTAAATACTCATAAATAAAAGTATATTACACAATGAGTAAAATAATGGTCAGTACATACACCACTCAAAGGAAATTGTGGAAAATTTAGCATAAATATCACGGGAATAAAAGTTAGATGAAAAATCTCTTACGAAAACTCGGCAGCCTAACGACGCCACTTAAAACATACAAAAATGGATTGATGAGATCAAATAGGGTCTCTCATCATATTAACATAAATTTTATATCAAGAGTAATATAAACGAAAATCCCCCAACATAAAAAATAGGATCTTAAAAGATGTGACATAAAGGAGAGTACTTAAAAATAAAGAGAGAGGTTAGATCTCTTACGAAAATTCGGCAGCCTAACGGCGCCACTCAAAACTTCCAAAATGGATTGATGAGAGAGAATAGGGTCTCTCATCATATGAACATAAAATTTACAGTAATAGTAATATAAAATAACATCCCAATCACAAGAAATATGAGCTTAAAAGGAATGACATAAAAGAGTGTACTTAAAAAGAAAGAGAGGAGTAGGATGCCTTACCTCAATTCTGACTTGTCTTGTTCGTTTCCTTATATTCGTGAATAATAAACTCTGGCCAATTTATAATTCCCTAAGGAATTCTTTTAAATATTATTATTCAGATAATATCACATATTATAATGTTATAATAATTGTTTAATAATGCTAGTTCATATCAGATGTTTTTGTCGATGTTTGGTACATGAGTCAAAAATGAACCCGTTTAAAAAATGATTGCCCATGTAGTTATAAGTAAATAATTTCCAGAATAGTATTAATGATTAAAATATCATATATATCTAGTACATATTCATTTTATACTATTACATATCATTTGTAGATAAAAAACAAAAAGCACCATTCATGGAGACGGTAGGCTGTACGTATGCATGAACGCTACTTTCATTTTTTTGGTCATATTAATGGAATAAAAAATAAATGATATATATATATATTATGATTCTATTATAATATATATGTTATATAGGTCACATATGTTCATTAATTTCATTCTTTATACATTCCATGTATTGCATGTACGAGTCACATCACTTGAGGGGGCGGTAGTCCACACTTTCTCATATGAAATTATCGCATTTGCACAACATGAAAAGAATAAAGATATGTTTTAAATATAAAATATAGAAGCATATAGTAAACATAAATACCATATATATCATATATAAAATACAGTGACATCATAATTTCCACCTCTAAAGGTGTTAAAAGAATATTGAACAATCATCGTTTCGTGAGACAGAAAATCGCCAACCTCAGAAACAGTATGTTCATTAACCATTAGACGAAGGTGTGTGTAAGTTTAACTCGAATCCGTCACATAACAACATCCTAGTGTATTGAAGATACTGGTTTTGTTACAAAAGATAAGAATAAAAAGTGTTTAGGGGGTTTGATAAAAAAATAAAACATAAGAACACAAGAGAAAACACTACCTTTAAAACGGGTAACTCTCTTTGATTTAAGCTCAAAGGCTTCCTTGGAAAGCATTCTTCCCAAAGTGAGTCTTCAATGATGAAGAGAGGTATTTGGAGAGATGAAATGGGCAGGGGGTGGCCGAGAAAAAGGCTTGAGAAGTCTGGGTAAGGTGGTAGAGGTGGAGTCCTTTTATAAGATGAGAGGAGGGGCACTCTTGGAAAGTAAAAAAATGATACTTTATTTTAAAATGAGTTTCGGATTTAAAAGGTACCACATTGATAAAATTTGAGGATAAGGTGATAAGGGTTCTAAATATACCCATAAAATAGGTTTTTGACAAGTTTAGGTCTTAGATTTAACATTATCTTTTAATTTTTTAAATCGTTAAATAATGAGGTATTCGCTGCATCATCATGATTTCATAAATAATTTAATTTATTTAATATATAAATATTATAAAAAAATTACTATGATGTAGGAAATAGGTTTATATTTCCAATTAATATTTATAGTCAAACATCCGACTTGTATAACCTCATTTACAAATTGTTATTGTAAAACTACTCATGTTTGTGTCATTTTTTACTTTTACATTAAATATAATGATATTAATGTCATTTTCCTTCAAAAGTGGCTCCATGGGGTTCCCAAGTTGACCCATGGATTGTATTGGTCTTCCATGACACATAAAATAAGGTTAGGACATGTTTTAAGCTCATCTCATATTATTAAAACATTATTTTTACATTAAACTACACTAATTACCTCTAATCACGATTAAAAACTTAAAAGTTACTATTAACCAAAAAAAATATTTTAATCCCATTGAACCACCTTTTACTTCTTAATGACAACCATGTATGTCAGATTTTTGAAATTCCAGACACATAGGTGGTAAAATTTCATTTAAACGAAAAATCAGTTTTTTTAATTACCACTTAGTGGCTTCACTATTCATCAAAAATTGAAGTTTTTCAGAAAAATACCAAAACTTCACCCTAATATATACTTGATATTCCAAATTAGAAAATGATGTCTATTTTAAAAAATTGAAAACATATAAGTTACATTAATTAATTTAATAATTAATTCCCGCTATCAGAGAAAATAGCTTGTTTTTATGAAACAATAAGTATCAAAAGATTGACACTAGTTTAAGTCAAATTTCAATGTGAAATTAACTCAATGACCACTATTGGATTAAATGGTAAAAATATATTCTAATGTTACTTTAAAAACAATTCAGATGACAATATAATCATATAAATAAATTATATTAAAAAGAGGTTTTGAATTAAATTACTTCATTTTTCACTATTCATTAAAAATGAACGTTATCGGAAAGAGACCAAACATTTACACAAAGTATATTTTGATTCCCCGATTCTATGTAAGTATTTTATTTTGTAAAATATAACACATAAAATTGTTAAAAAGATAATTTAAAAGAGGTTCTTCATCAAAAGGCCGTTAATCGACCTTTTAAAGAATAATAGAATGTTTACGCTTAAAATTGGAATCATTCGCATTTTTAATCCTCTAACATTTATTGTAAAGAGTAAAAATATTTGACAAACATATATAATAATTTTTTAGTTAGTTCAGTTCATTCCCGCCATTAAAATAGCTAGGCGTTAAATACCATTTAAAATAATATTATTTTATTATTAGAGTGCAACGTAAGATTCCCATGAAGCTCGTTGTTGCGTATTGGGTACACCATCGAGCATAGAGTCCCCTTTAAAGTAATATTAAGATTTTATTCACAAATATGGATAAATATAAAAATGTCACATTCTTTATTTACCTGGGGTGTTACATCCTTCCCCCCTTTTGGGAATTGTGTCCTTGCAATTTTAAAAGTGGGCTTGGAAACATCCTTGAAAGTCCCACAGCAGAACAATAGTCGGTAAAACAGTCACTTTAAAATAAAGAAATAGAAGTACAGAGGTCACTCGAGTTAACCCATACTTGGATTCCATGTAGGAAAACAGTGACATGGAGGTGAAAACATAGGGTCATGTTCTGATGGAGAGTGATAGAAAACATGTTTAGGATAAAGTTATCCACAAGAAAATCACAAACATGTGATGGGTTAAACAGTATTCAATTCCCCAGTAGGAAAAGTTAATAGAAAACATTTTTGTTTTAAGTTTCTTTTTATTGAGGAATTTATTCATAATGAATCATAATCACTTATCATGTTGACTTTCAACTTTTATTAGATTTCTTACACAAACTCATATTTTCTCCAAAAGACGATTATTTAGGAAGACTTCTTCACATTAATAGTACTATAATCAACTTCTAGAGAATCCCCTAATCCACAAAAGTGAATTATATACTTCCATGTCTTTAGACATTAACCAAAACCAAAACCAAAAAGGTTAGTACAAGATCAGATAATCCAGAAAAGGATAACCCTTAATAAAAAGAAAATCTATTCTTAATCTCCAAAATTTGTCCAACAAAACCCAAAGTTCAACGAGGACCATTCGATAAACAATTTTACCATAAAATTCATTAAAGTAAACTTAAATACGATTGAAAGCAAAATATTTGAAGGATTTAATCACATAGTCTTCCATGGTACAAAATTAACATTTATCTCCAAATAACATTAGTTTCTCTTAATGTCTAATACTGAAAAGTAATTAACCTAATAAAATATCCTCCATGATAGGTTAATCATTTCCATAGATAACTAAAAATAAACTTACTCTTGATTCCTACAATCATCTAATTAAAAATATTTAGTCAAACTAACCAGGGACTTCACGTAGTCTAGTGGTAGGCGATAAATACCAGTCGCACTTTGGTTGTGGGTTTGATTTTTGCAGCTTTGTCCGACGCGACGTGTTTCCACACGGTCTGCATCTTGTCCTTTTTCCAAAACTATATAATTCTTAAAACATTCCCCAAAACAAGATAAAATATATAAAAATAACCATAACATATTTTAACCTCAATTTCATTTCATTCATTTCATATTCCATCATATCATAGAGTAACCCATAATTACCTAATAATTAAGGATCATATAAACCCTAATGATTAACATTATAATTATTACCTGAACGTCCACATCGAGTTGGTCTTATTGTACATGATGCATTAGAGAACTCACCAAGGTTCAAGTGGTTGATCATGACTCCTTGATAGTTCGTTTATAATAACCATGAGATTCCTCATTGAATCCCCCATTTCATATTGTCTCTTAATCAGAGAACCACCACAGTTTCCTTCTAACCAATTGTCACTTTGGTGCCTGCTAGATCCATCCAATCACTAAAAACAGAAATGTCAGTGTGAGTATATTAACAAAACTGTCATGTACTAAAGAGGAAGATAAACACTAAGATATACTTACTCATTCACTTTATCTAAAACTAGGACTCTTTCTAAAATCCTAACCATTATGGTAATGTCACTTATGCCTAGAGAATACCATAACCTCTAAAGTTATCTAAACCGACCTTGGATACCAACTATAAGGCCCCAGTATTAAACCTTACTTAATATTAAATTAAATTAATAATTCACATTGAGGATCTTTTCAGGTTTAGAGTTTTATAGAATTAGATCATAAATCATGAATTACATTCCACATTTAAACAAAGTGGTTATATAAAAGATAGTACTCGTTTTTTCCATCAATAGAAACATATTTAAAATAAAACATGGATTCTTTCTTGACACTTCCTTGACACTATCATCATATCATGTACCTTTCCCTTGACCTGTGTAAAAATTATCCAAAAAATGGAATGATCATTAAAAGCTCAGTAAGGGATATAGAAATATGGAATGGAAACATGAGTACATGTATACATAAGAATGAAATCATACTTTATCCAAAAAACATAATCACTTAAACATACATCATAAAATCATTAATAAATCAGAGAATTCATAATACATAAAGGTAACTTGTGGCATTCATAACATTCTTATGTAGAGAGTAACCCTCTTGGTTACGTTTAGAATACCCATCACAGTATATTCCCTAAATCTCTTCAGATAAACTGTAACGTTTAACTCCTTCGCGTTACCCAATTCATTGGAGAGATATATCGGGCTCACCCGCCATTAGTTTTTCATGGAACCACCCATCTTCATAATAATTACCAATAAACATAACATAATTGTATCACATAAAACAAGCATAAAGGAAACATAACATTTCCACTTTTCAATCACAAGATATCAATACAACACATTGATATAAAAACATTATGATAACTATTTTCAATATGAAAATAAAATAAAAGTAAATAATGGTATTTCTTTTTCTTTAAAAAATGCATGGCTTGTAGAGGAAGCTGAATACTCAAATAATGGTCACAGTGGCAGAGAAGTCGTTGTTTCCGCATACGTACGACAAAAACATTCCATTTTGTAGTTTAGTAAAACACTTCTTATAAAAAATATTCCTTTTGGATAAACGTAAAAGTCAATGGGGTTTATACACTGTATAAAATAAGGTTGTTTATAAAACAAAATATGCCTCAACAAATGGAGATTGAGACGAATTCCATTACAAAGTTGACATCCTTGGATTAAGGAAAAATCAATTACATAATTATATGTGACAAACTAAGACTACAAATATAAGTGTATATTACGTTTAAAACAATCAGTGGTTATTCACAGATATTCATAGAATGACATATTCATGGAGTAAAAGCTTATCCCAAAGAATCAAAATTGGGTTAAGAAGTTCCCTTGCAAAAATTTGACAGCCTAACGGCGTCACTACAAAATTCAGAAAATGAGTTGATGAGAGATAAAAATGGTATCTCATCACTGGGACATAAAATTTAAATCAATAATGATATATAAGAACATGTCCCCACATAATATTATGTGAATTAAAAGACATAACAGAAGAAGTCTTTTAAAAAGATGAGGATGAAAGGTTCCCTTACTGACATGTGTATCTTTCGAAACATACACCCTGTGAAAGAAGGACAATAAAACATTGATGTAAATACTCATAAATGAAATTATATAACACAATGAGTAAAGTAATGGTCATTACATACACAACTCAAAGGAAATTTTGTCAAATGTAGCATAAATCTCACGGGAATAAAAGTGAGATGAAGAAGTCCTTACGAAAAATCGGCAGCCTAACAGCGCCACTTAAAACTTACAAAAATGGATTGATGAGTTCAAATAGGGTCTCTCATCATATTAACATAATATTTACAGAAAGAGGAATATAAAAGAACATCCCCCAACATAAAAAGGAGGAGCATAAAAGAAGTGACGTAATGGAGAGTACTTAAAAAGAAAGAGAGAGGTTAGATCTCTTATGAAAATTCGGTAGCCTAACAGCACCACTCAAAACATCCAAAATGGATTGATGGGAGAGAATAGGGTCTCTCATAATATGAACATAAAAATTACAGTAAGATTAATATAAAATAACATCCCAATCACAAGAAATATGAGCTTAAAATGAATGACATAAAAGAGTGTACTTAAAAAGAAAGAGAGAAGTATGATCCCTAACCTCAAGTCCGACTTGTCTTGTTCATTTCTTTATATTCCTGAATAATAAACATTGTTCAATTTATAATTGACTAAGGACCTCCTTTAAATATTATTATTCAGTTCATATCACATATTATAATTTTATAATAATTTTTTAATAATGTTAGTTCATATCAGACATTTTTGCCGATGTTTGGAACATGAGTAAAAAATGAACCTGTTTAAAAAATGATTTCCCATGTATTTATAAGTAAATAATTTCCAAGATAGTATTAATGATTAAAATATCATATATATCCAGTAAATATTCATTTTATACTATTCCATATCATTTTGAGATAATAAACGAAACACACCATTCATGGAGACGGTAGGCTATACGTACGCATGAACTCTACTATCATTTTTTTGTCATATTAATGGTATTAAAAATAAATGATATATATATATATTATAATTACATTATAATATATATGATATATAGGTCACATATTTTCATTAATTTAATTCTTTATACATTCCATGTATTGCATGTACGAGTCACATCACTTGAGGGGGTGGTAGTCCACACTTCCTCATATGAAATTATGGCATTTTCACGACATGAAAAGAATAATGGTATGTTTTAAATATAAAATACAAAAGAATATAGTAAACATAAATACCATATTTATCATATATTAAATACAGTGACATCATAATGGCCACCTTTAAGGGTGTTAAAAGAATATTGAACAATCATCGTTTCGTGAGGCAGAAAATCTCCAACCACAGAAACAGTATGTTATTTAACCATTAGACGAAGGTGTGTGTATGTTTAGCTCGAATCCTTCACATAACAACATCCTAGTATATTTAATATACTTGTGTTGTTACAAAATATAATAATAAAAATAGTTTAGGGGGTTTTAGAAACAAAATAAAACATAAGAATGCAAGAGAAAACACTACCTTTAAAACGTGTAACTCTCTTTGATTTAAGCTCAATGGCTTCCTTGGAAAGGATTCTGCCCAATGTGAGGCTTCAATAATGAAGAGAGGGATGTTTAGAGAGTAAATGGGTAGGGGTTATTTGAGCCAATGGATTAAGATGTGTGTGTAAGGTGGTAGAGGTGGGGGCCTTTTATAAGAGAAGAGGAGGGGCACTCTTGGAAAGTAAAGAAATGTTACTTTATTTTAAAATGAGTTTCAGATTTAAAAGGACCCACATTGATATAATTCGAGGATAAGGTGATAAGGGTTAGAAATATACCCATCCAATAGGTTTTTGACAAGTTTAGGTCTTAGATTTTACATTATCTTTTCAATATATTTAAATAGTTAAATAATGAGGTAATCGCTGCATCATCATGATGTCATAAATATTTTAATTTATATAAAGTATAAAAATGATAAAAAAATACTATGATGTAGGAAATATTTTTATATTTCCAATGAATATTCATTGACAATCATCTGACTTGTATATCCCCATTTAAAAATTTTTATAGTAAAACAACTCATGTTTGTGTCATTTTTACATTTACATTAAATAATAAGATATTAAGGTCATTTTCCTTCCATAGTGGCTCCATGGGGTCCCCAAGATGACCCATGGATTGTCCGGGTCTGCCATGAAACATACAATAATGTTAGGACATGTTTCAAGCTCATCTCATATTTTTAAAACATTATTTTTACATTAAACTACACTAATTACCTCTAATCGCGATTAAAAACTTAAAAGTTTCTATTCACCAAAAAAAATATTTTAATCCCATTGAACCATATTTTACTTCTTAATGACAAACATGTATGTTGGATTTTTTAAATTCAAAACACAAAGGTGGTAAATTTTCATTTAGACGAAAATCAGTTTTTTTAAGTACCACTTAGTGATTTCACTATTCATCAAAAATTGAAGTTTTTCAGAAAAATACCAAAACTTCACCCTAAGATATATTTGATATTCCGAATTCAAAAATGATGTCTATTTTAAAAAATTAAAAACATATAAGTTACATTAATTAATTTAATAATTAATTCCCACAGTCATAGCAAATAGCATGTTTTTATGAAATAATATGTATCAAAAGATTGACACTAGTTTAAGTCCAATTTTAAAGTGAAATTAAATCCAATGACCACTATTGGATTAAATGGTAAAAATATATTATAATATTACTTTAAACACAATTCAAAAGATAATCTAATCATATAAATAAATTAGATTAAAAATAGGTTTTGAATTAAAATACATCATTTTTCACTATTCATAAAAAAATTAACTTTATCAGAAAGATACCAAAAATTTACACAAAGTATATTTTGATGTCCTGATTCTAAATAAGAATTTTATTTTGTCAAATATAACACATAAAATTGTCAAAAAGTGGATTTAAAAGAGGGTCTCCTTCAAAAGGTGGTTAATCGACCTTTTAATGAATATTAGAATGTTTACGCTTAAAATTGGATTCATTCGCATTTTTAATCGTCTATCATTTATTGTAAAGAGTAAAACTATTTGACAAACATATATAATAATTTTTTAGTTTGTTCTATTCATTCCCGCCATTACAACGGCTAGGCGTTAACTACCATTTAAAATAATATTATTTTATTATTAGAGTGCAACGTAAGATTCCCAAGAAGCTCTGTTTGTGTATTTGGTACGCCATCAAGCATAGCGTCCCCTTTAAAGTAATATTAATATTTTATTCACAAATAGGGATAAATATAAAAATGTCATATTCTTTATTTACCTGGTGTGTTATAGGCAGGGTCAAGGTTAACCATCCCCTAGGCCAAACACCACCTCCTGAGCACAACGGCGGTCTCAGAATGTTAATCTGAGACCCCCGTTCAAAAGTTATAAAGCTGAACACCTAAAGCTGCCAAATTACGAAAACACCCCTGGGGGAATTTTTCACATACGGCCCACGCCCGCAAAACTTATACCCCTCCCAGGGTAACCGGACCACTCCAAACTCAACGGTGCCCTCAGTTTTCCAATCCGAGCCACCATTTATGAGATACTAGCATGTCGCTATTAAACGAATAAATTAATTAACTAATTCATCCGTTCAACCTTCAGAAAGCGAGCGAGGGGTCCAAACATCCCGTGCGGACAAATATTATGTCGTTCTTATGGTAATAACCCCATTCTAGACCCATCTGTAAACTCGGATCTCTGATCCGGATCACCATTTAGGATTTATCCCATTTATTTGGTGTTTCCAGTGTGAACGCACTGAAAATTTAATTCTTGCCACTCCGGGGCTTGGAATCGCACGCCGTCTGAAGGCACTGCTCTGGAATATCATCAAGAATATTCCAAAGTTTTTCACAGCAAAAACCAGGTTCTTACATATTATATATGATGTATGATACATATAAATTATGAATATAATTCTGGAATTAAAATATATATACCTCTCATTTGGTTTTAATTCCATTAATATGACATAGAAATGAAAGTAGTGTTCATGCGTATGTACAGCTTACCGTCTCCATGAACGGTGTAATTCATTTCTTACCTCTAAATAATTATTTAATATTATAAATAATTGTATATTCTTGATATATATTATATATATGATATCCAAATCATGAATATCATTCTATATATAATGATCCTTTGACCACACGATCAACATGTAATTGTACGAAGTCCACTTTCGACTTAGGAACCAAATATCGAAAAAACAAAAATTATTAACTTAAATGATTACATAATGCTTATAACATGGAAATAATTGATATAAATGTAATTATGAACTTGAAAAAATTTCTTCAGAAATTGGAAATTAACTCATGTTTATTATTCGGGACGTTAAAGAATGATCAAGTCAAGTCGGACCCGAGGTAAGGGATCCAACCTCTCTCTTTCTTTTTTAGTACTCTCTTTTATGTCATTTCTTTTAAGCCCATATTTCTTATGTTTGGGGATATTATTTTATATTCCTAATACTTTACTTTTTATGTTCATATTATGGGAGACCCTATTTGATCTCATAAATCCATTTTTGGAAGTTTTAAGTGGCGAGGATAGGCTGCCGAGTTTTCGTAAGGGATTTTTCATCTCACATTTATTCCCGTGAAATTTATGCAACATTTTCCACTATTTCCTTTTAGTGGTGTATTTACTACCCATTATTATACACTTTTTGAAGTATAATTTCATTTATGGTTATTTACATCTTCATTGTATGACACTTCTTCCATGGGGTGTACTTTTCGAAAGTTACCCAACTCGGTAAGGGGACCTTTCACCATCCTTTTTTTAAAGACTTCTTTTGTTATGTCTTTTAATTCACATACTATTATGTTGGGATATGTTATTCTATATCCTTATTTATGTAAATTTTATGTCCAAGTGATGTGATCCCCTTTATCTCTCTCATCAACCCTTTTTGTATAATTTTATGTGATGTCGTTAGGCTGTCGAATTTTACCAATGGATCTTCTTAACCCAATTTTGATTTCTTTGGGTTCATCATGTAGAAATTGAATATGTCATCCTTTAAATATGTGTGAATTACCTTTGATTTTTTTACACATAATATCTAATTATATTGGGTGTATTTATATTTTTCACACATAATTATGAGATTGAGTTATCCTTCATTTAAGGATACCTTCTTTATAAAAGATTTCATCTCATTTTACATTTCTTTTGAGTCTTCATTTTTATTATGCACCAATTCACTCTTATATGGTGTGTATATTTTCCATTGACATATTATATCATGAATCCCTTTATTCTCATGATATTATGATGTTCTGATTCAATGTTATTCCACAATTATTTGTATTCAAGAGTCTCTCATTTTGTTAAATACTCTTTAACAAAAATATCGTTTTAAATGTTTTTTTATTTATTATTCTAAATATTTATCTTTAATGTCCATGTTTTGAAAATGGTTTTCAGTATTTATTTATATGGACATTAATGTTTAAAAATTATAATTCCAATAAAAGCTTCAATGTGGTATGGGACACTTTGATTCAAAAATATCTTTTAAATTATTTTTGAAAATGGATTGATTAATTCAATATCTTGGAATTACTTATTTTGATTTAAAATGAAATGATGATATTGAAATGTTTTTATTTTCAATATTTTATGTGTAATGATGGTACTTTGGAATTTTACGGGTGGTTACGTGATAAACCATATGACAGGTGGTGCCGTGAATACTAGGACAGGTGGTTACGTTATAACCTCCAATGCATTGGGTATGGAAGTCGGTTGTATGGCTATTACATTAAGTATGTGTTGAAGTCGATGGTATGGTTATTCCATTTAAGTCTGATTATGTCCCAAGTATCCTTTTTATGCTATGTGTTCTTTATATTGGTTTTATGGTGATATTTTCGTTACAAAAGGGTAAGTAATGATATTTTATTCAGTTAATAGTTTTTTACTACTTCCTAAAGGTGAAAGGTATTACATTGATAAAGTATACATGGTTTACTTGTTGCTTTGAAAAAATAACAGTTTTTATTCTTTGTGTATCCCTTGATGAGCATTTTATTCTCACCCCAAGTTTTTTTTTGAAATGTTTTTCATAGGACTTAATGTGGAATAGGGTCAAGGATGGGATCAAGGGAAATTCATGCTATCTAATACTTGGAACTGGACAAGTTTCTTTTTTAGAGTTTTTATTTTATGGAAATTTAGTAGAAGTGACTACTTTGTAATCATTTTAGATGTAATAGTTATGTCCAAAATCTCTAAAACTCTAAACATTAAAAGATCATCAATGTGAATTATTCATTTAATTCAATATTAAGTAAGGTTTAAAGACGATGCCTTATAGTTGGTATCAATGGTCGGTATAGATAACTTTAGAGGTTAGGGTATTCTCTACGAATAAGTGACATTACCATAATGGCTAGGATTTCATAAAGACTCCTAGTTTTAGATAAAGTGAATGAGTAATTATATCTTAGTTTTTATCTTCCTCATTAGTACATGATGGTTTTTTTTATATACTCACACTGACCTTTTTTGTTTTAGTAAATGGCTGGATCTAGAAGGCACCAAAGTAACCGTGGATGTGAAGTAAACTGTGACAGTTTTCTGAGTGAGAAACTGAATGATATGGGAGCTTCAATGAGAACTCTTGTGTTTATCCTCAACCAACAATCTGGAGTCATTATTGACCACCTAAACCTTGGTGATTTCTATAAGGAATCATATATGCGAGAAACAAATCCCTACGGAACTACAGGTAATAACCATAAAGGTAAGTGTGTTCAAAAAACTATGTGGAAATGATGTGGAAAGAAACACCTAGGAAAATGATTCAAAGGGACAAAAATATGCTATAGATGTGGAAATGAAGGTCATAAATCAAGACCCTGCCATGGAAAAAAGGAAGCATCCAGTTGACTTGAGGAAAGGGAAGGAAGTTCTTTCTGAGGGATCAATTGATTTTTTTAAATGTGGTGTGCATGGTCATTATACAAACACATGTCCAATGAAGACGTTTCGGGAATGGGATCACCAAGATCGTACAAATATTCATTTACCAATACCTAATCCCATTCTGATTGAGGATGAAGAAACTGACAATGACCAGTGAAAGGTATGGATTATTTAATAACATTTGTTTTCCTATTTTGGAATCTTAGGTTATGATTCATGATTTTGTTTGTAGGAAATAAGTATTTCAGAATAAGTAGGAAAGGAATGGTTAATGGATCATGAAGAATATTGAATGAGTAAGAAGTCAACATATAAGGGCTTCATGAGTTATGGTGAAATTCTTAAGAGTATTAATTCTCTTTTGATGATGGGGTTACATTAGAAGACTTTTTATAGTATGTTTAAACCTGATGTTTGATATATAAAAATTTTATTCAAGGAATATTTATCTGTTCTTTTGTGGACATAGTTATTAAGAACCATTTGGGTTTATATGATCCTTACGTTTGAGGTAATTATGGGTTACTATATGTTATGATGGAAAGTGAAAGGCCTGAGACAAAATTGAGGTTAAATTATGTTATTGATATTTTTGATTGTTTTATCTCTTTTTGGGGAATGATTTGATAATTATATAGTTTGGAAAAAGGAAAAAACGTAGACCGTGTGACAACCCGTCGCGTCAGACAATGCTGCGGGAATCGAACCCACAACCAAAGTGCGACTGGTATTTATCGCCTACCACTGGACTACATGAAGTCCCTAGTTATTTTGACTGAATCATTTTAGTTATATGATTTTATGAATTAAGAGTTAGTTTATTTTGGGTTATCTATGGAAATTTATTAACCTATCATTGAGGATATGTGATTAGGTTAATTACTATTCAATACGAGGCTTTAAGAGCAACTGATGTTGTTTGGAGATAAATGTTACGATTTAACATTGAAGACTATGTGACTAAATCCTTCAAATATTTGTGTTTCAATATTAGTTTGGTTTACTTTGAATAATTATATGGACAAATTTTTTATTGAATGGTCCTCGTTGAACATTGGGTAATGTTGGACAAATTTTGGAGATTAAGAATATATTTTCTTTTTATAAAGGGTTGTCCTTTTCTGGATTATCTGATCTTGTACTAACCTTTTTGGTTTTGGTTTTGGTTAATGTCTAAAGACATGGGAAGTATATAATTCTCTTTTTTAGATTATGTGATTCTCTAGAAGTTGATTATAGTACTCTTAAAGTGAACAAGTTTTCCTAAATACTCGTCTTTTGGAGAAAATATTAGTAAGTGTAAGAAATCTAAAAAAAGTTGAAAGTTAGAATGATAAGTAATTATGTTTCCTTATGAATAAATTCCTCAATAAAAATTAACTTAAAACAAAAATGTTTTCTATTATCATTTCTTACTGGGGAATCGAATACCGTTTAACCAATCACATGTTTGTGATTTTCTTGTGGTTAACTTTATCCTAAACATGTTTTATATCACTCTCCATAAGAACATGAACCTATGTTTTCTCCTCCATGTCCATGTTTTCATACGTGGAATCCTAGTGTGGGATAACTCGGGTGACCTCTGTACTTCTCTTTCTTTCTTTTAATGTGATAGTTTTACCAACTCTTGATCCGATGTGGGACATTCAATGAAGTTTCTGAGCCCAATTTTCAAATTGCGAGGATGCAATTCCCAAAAGGGGGGAAGGGTGTAACACCCTAGGTAAATAAAGAATATGAAATGTTTATATTTATCCCTTTTTTGAATAAAATGGTAATATTAATTTAAATGGAACTCTATTCGTGATGGCTTACGCAATAAGAAACAACAAGTTCCTTTGAAATCTTACATTGCACTCTAATAATAAAATAAAATTATTTTAAATGTTAGTTAAGACGTAACTATTGTATTGGCGGAAATGAATATAAATAACTAAAATATGATTATATAAGTTTGTTATACTTTTTTACATTTATCAAATAAACGATCAAGGCTTAAAATACGAAAAGAATTCAATTTTAGGCATATATACTCTATTTTTCAATAAAGGTCCACTTATCAACTTTTGATGGAGAACCGTCATTAAATATAGTTTTGGTCACTATTATACATTAGATTGGACCAAATAAAACTCTTCTTTAGAATCAGGACATCAAAATTCACTTTGTGTAAATTTTTTGTATTTTTTCGATAAAGATCATTTTTAATGAATAGTGAAAAATGTTGTATTTTAATTCAAAACCTCTTTTTAATCTAACTTATTTATATTATTAGATTATATTTTGAAATTGTTTAAATGTTAAATTAGAATATATTTTTACCATTTAATCCAATAGTGGTCATTGTAATTAATTTCATCTTGAAATTGGACTTAAACAAGTATCAATCATTTGATACTTATTGTTTCATAAAAACACTTTATTTGCTCTAACAGCGGGAATTAATTATTAAATTAATTTATGAAACTTATATGTTTTGGATTTTGAAAAATAGATATCATTTTTGAATTTGGAATATCTAATATAGCCTAGGGTGAACTTTTGGTAATTTTCTGAAAAACTTCAATTTTTGAGGAATAGTGAAACCACTAAGTGGTAGTTAAAGAAACTGATTTTTCATTTAAATGAAACATTACCACTTCTGTGGTTTTAATTTTAAAAATCCTACATACATGGTTTTCATTAATAAGTAAAATGTGGTTCAAGGGGATTAAAATAATTTTTTTGTGAATAGTAACTTTTATGTTTATTAATTGCGGTTAGAGGTAATTAGTGTAATTTAAGGTATGAATAATACTGTAATAAAATGAAATGACCTAGACACATGTCCTAACCACATTGGATGTATCATGGACGACTGAGACAATCCATGGGTCAACTTTGGGACCCCATAGATCCACTTTGGTAGGAAAATGACATTAATACCTTTTTATTTAATGTTAAAATTAAAATGTCACAAACATGTGTTGTTTTACTAAAAAAAATTTATATGGGGTTATAAAAGTCAGATTTTTTACTATAAATATTCATTGTAAATATAAAAATATTTCCGACATCATTGTATTTTTTTTATAATTTTTAGACATTAACTAAATTAAATTATTTATGACACCATGATGATGGAGTGATTACCTCATTAATTAACGATTTAAATAAAATGGAAAGATAATGTAAAATCTAAGACCTACACATGTCCAAAACCTATTGGATGAGTTTATTTAGAACCCTTATAACCTTATCCTCTAAACTCATCAATTTGGGACCTTTAAAATCCGAAACTCATTCTAAAATAAAGTAACATTTCCTTACTTTCCAAGAGTGCCCCTCCTTTCCTCTTATAAAAGGCCCCCACCTCTACCTCCTTACCCACACCTTTCATGCCTTTTTCTCGGCCAACCCCTGCCCATTTTGTCCTTAAAGATCCATACATTACTCCTAGAAACCTCACTTTGGGCAGAAGTCTTACCAAGGAAGCCTTTGAGCTCAAATCAAAAGGAGTTACCCAATTTAAAGGTAGTGTCTTCTCTTGTGTTCTTTTGTTTTATTTTGCTTATCAAACCCCCTAAACTCTTATTATTATTTTTTTTGTAAAAAATCCAGTATCTTAAGTATACTAGGATGTTGTTATAATAATAATTCGAGCTACACTTACACACACCTACATCTAATGGTTAAAGAACATACTGTTTATGTGGATAGCGAATTTCTGCCTCACGAAATGATGATTGTTCAACACTCATATAACACCTTCAATGGTGGCCATTAAGATGTAAACATATTTATATATGATATATAATATGTTTATGTTTTACTTTAGTTTTTGTATTTTTCTTTTGTGGAATATCTTTATGGTTTCCATATGTGGGATGTATAAATGATCGATTTAATGATATTATATATGATTTATGTTACATATAAATTATGAATATAATTATTGAATTAATATATACATACCTCTCATTTGGTTTTTATTCCATTAATATGACATAGAAATGAAAGTAGCGTTCATGCGTACGTACGGCTTACCATCTCCATGAAGGATGCATTTCATTTCTTACCTATTAATGATTATTTAATATTATAAATAGTTGTATATTCTGGATATATATGATATATATGATATCCAAATCATGAATATCATTCTGGATATAATGAACCTTTGACCACACGAACAACATGTAATTATAAGAAGTCCACTTTTGACTTAAGAACCAAATATCGACAAAACAAACATTGTTAACTTAAATGATTACATAATGCTTATAACATAGCAATAAGGGATATAAAAAGAATAATGAACTTGAAAAATGTTCTTAAGAAAGGGTAAATTAACTCAAGTTTATTATTCAGGACGTTAAAGAACGATCGAGTCATGTCAGACCCGAGGTAAGGGATCCAACCTCTCTCTTTATTTTTAAGTACTCTCTTTTATGTCATTTCTTTTAATCCCATATTTATTATATTTGGGGATATTACTTTATATTACTCATACTTTACTTTTTATTTTAATATTATTGGATACCCTATTTTATCTCATAAATCCATTTTGGATGTTTTAAGTGGCACCATTAGGCTGCCGAGTTTTCGTAAGGGATTTTTCATCTCACTTTTATTCTCGTGAAATTTATGCTACGTTTGCAACTATTTCCTTTGAGTGGTTCATTTAATGCCAATTAGTATACACTTTGTGTAGTATAATTTCATTTATGGGTATTTACATCTTCATTTTATGACCCTTCTTCCATGGGGTGTACTTTTCGAAAGTTGCCCAACTCGGTAAGGGGACCTTTCACCCTCCTTTTTTTAAAGACTTATTCTGTTATGTCTTTTAATTAACATACTATTATGTTGGGGTATGTTCTTATATATCCTTATTTATGTAAATTTTATGTCCAAGTGATGATATCCCCTTTATCTATCTCATCAAACCTTTTTGTAAAATATTATGTGACGTCGTTAGGCTGTTGAATTTTACCAAGGGAATTTCTTAACCCAATTTCGATTTCTTTGGGTTCAACATGTATTTATTGAATATGTCATCATTTGAATATGTGTGAATGAAATTTGATTTTTTTTCACTTAATATCCACTTATAGTGGGTGTATTTATATTTTTCAGACATAATTATGAGAATGAGTTATCCTTAATTTAAGGATACCTTCTTTAAAATGGATTTCATCTCATTTTACATTTCTTTTGAGACTTCATTGTTTTTATGCACCAATTCACTCTTATATGGTGTGTATACTGTCCTTTGACATATTATATCATGAATCCCATTATTCTCATGATATTATAAAGTTAGAATTAAATGTTACTCCGCAATTATTTTTATTCAAGAGTCTCTCATTTTGATAAAAACACTTTAACAAAAATATTGTTTTAAATGTTTTAAAGAATTATTATTCTAAATAATTATCTTTAATATCCATGTTTTCAAAATGGTTTTAAGTGTTTATTTATATGGACATTAATGTTTTAAAATTATAATTCCAATAAAATCTTCAAAGTGGTATGGGACACTTTGATTCAAAAATCACTTTTAAATGATTTTTGAAAATGGATTGATTAATTCAATATATTGGAATTACTTATTTTGATTGAAAATGAAATATTGTTATTGAAATTTTTATATTTTCAATATTTTATGTGTAATGATGGTACTTGGGAATTTTACGGGTGGTTACGTGATAAACCATATGACGGGTGGTGTCGTGAATACCAGGACGGGTGGTTACGTTATAACCTCCAATGCATTGGGTATGGAAGTCGGCCGTATGGCTATTCCATTAAGTATTTGTGGAAGTCGACCGTATGGTTATTCCATTTCAGTATGTTTATGTCCCAAGTTACCTTTATATGTTATGTGTTATTTATATGGGATTTATGTTAATATTTTGGTTAAAAAATGTTAAGTAATGATATTTTATTCAGTGAAGAGTTTTTACTACTTCCTAAAGGTGGAAGGTATTAATTTGATAAAGTATACATGGTTTACTTGTCGCTTTGAAAAACTAACAATTTTCATTCTTTTTGTGTCGCTTTCTGAGCTTTTTATGCTTACCGCATGTTTTTTTTGAAATGTTTTTCATAGGAATTAATGTGGAATAGGGTCAAGGACGGGATCAAGGGAAATTCATGTTATCTAATACATAGAACTAGACATGTTTCTTTTTAAGAGTTTTTATTTTGTAGAAATTTAGTAGAAGTGACTACTTTGTAATCTTTTGAGATGTAATAGTTATGTCTTAATTCTCTAAAACTCTAAACCTGAAAAGATGCTCAATGTCAATTATTCATATAATTAAATATTATGTTAGGTTTAAGGCTGGGGCCTTATAGTCACGCCAACCATTATAATGAAATGATAACCTTTTTCTACAAATACAGTTTTATTTATTTAGAAAAATATTTAATTAAAAAATAAAATGAAGTTGTAAATTTTCGTTGATACCAATTGTTCAATAAAACTAGATATGAGATGGAGAAAATTGAAGAGTGGGTGTTGAATTGTATATTTTTAAAAAATATTATATAAAAACCATTACATAAGGTTCATTACATAAACTAAAACATTTCACAAATCCTCTTTAAAATGAAACAAATAATTAGAATAACTCTCAGTTCGATGATATTGTAATGATACCACATGTTATAAATCAATTGTATTCATGTTGAATACAAATATCAGAGAAATTAAAACTATAAATTATTCTTCCATATAGCATATAAAATCACTAAAAAAATTTAGGCTGTAAGTAAAAACTTTTAAAAAATAACAATGATATCAAGATGAAATAAAAGAATTTTTTCTCTAATATAATAACCAGTAGAAATGTAGAAGGTATTAAAATTATTTTATCCCAAAGATTAGGGTATCCTTTTACCAAGGATAATAGGACTTGCTGACCAACACAGGTAATCCCTCAATATGATGATTTGAACGTCCGTCTTGTTATCCACACAATCCCTCAATTTTACATGTAATCGACACCTCTTTCTTTCAAACACTAGAAATACCTATATAAGAAGATCAGTTGCACCATCTGATTATCCCATGCATCCCTCAATAATTATCACATAATCAGATGGGAAATGAAAAAAATCACATATTGAAATACATAAACTATGAAAGAGCCATTCATGTTTTTTAATTTTAAGTAATTCACACGATTGAGAGAGAAGTCACACAATATCTATATTGAACATAGAAGAAGTTGAAGCATGTCAATGTTATTATCTACATCATATGGAACCCTATTTTTAGGCCTCAGGATTCAATTATTATATTTTCTCTAATGGTAATATTTATCCAAAAAACTCAGAGGGACAATGACACCTGGAGTTGTAACTGTCATGTTGTAAACTAAAACATGACATCATTTTGATTAATTTATAACGAAATCCATGATAGTGTATTAGATGAATCAAAAGATATATTAAAATGATAACATGAGTACGATTAGTAAAAATCATGTGTTCTGATAAAAGTGTGAAAACATGCATGAGATAATAATGTAACATGAATACAATTAATATTAGTTTTAGTATGAATATAATGCGAAATATTGATATGATACAAAGAAAATGAGATGCATAATGTGAGTATGATAAACATAGTGGGCACAATGAATAAAGTGAGTATGATTAATAGTGTAAGTATGATAAATAGAGTCCTTATGATATACAGATTCTTTATGATAGACATATACAGTATGATAGACATAGTTAGTATGTTTTTGGAGAAATGAGTAAAAATATTTTTGTGATTTCCAAAAAAGACATAAAAGTAAAAAAATAGCTATTGTCATAAGAATGTCTCTATTTTTTGAAATCCCAAAAAACAAATTTAAAATTAGAATTAAGAACTTATCTCCCCCTGAGTAATGAAAAATCTTCGGATTATGAAATTGAATAAAACTAAATCTCCCTTAGGTAAATAATTTCCTAAGGATTGTGATAGTAGATTTTCATTGATTTAGATTATTATTTTATTTAATGTATTACTTTTGAGTGAAACATTAATGATTATCTTTATTTGTAAAACATTCCACCCTTTTATAAAACATTATCCTCTTTTGGGATTTAAAAAAAATAAAGGCATAGTATTTAGTTTCCTGAAAAGGTTAGATAATAAAAAATTCAATAAAATGGCATTGAAAACATAAATATCACAGAATTGAAAATTGCTTATAGAATTTCAATATAAATTCAATATATAATGATACAGAAAAAAACATTTATTTTTTTCCTCTTTCTTTTTCGTTCTTGATAAACACAATGAAAGTGGCATTCATCTTCCTAATCTTATTCTTGTCATTCAAGATAGAAAAACTTTGAGTTTTGAGAAGCTCTTGTTGGTATGAAAATAATTTGAACCTGGTTTTTGATAGTTTAATCTTGAATTCTGATCACTTCATCAAGATTATAATATTTTTGTGCATATAATTATTTTTTTATCCAACAATGTGGTTTTTTTATTTAACAAAACAATTTCATCTTTGAAATTTGAAACCTTCAAAAATTCTAACTGAAAGGCACTGAAACATTCATTCAACTATTTCACTGAATGTGTACCGACACCATGAGTTTTTGGGATCATATTAAACCATTTAATTGTTTCCGTATCGAGCTTTTTGAAAGCAATGGAATGATCATTTGAAAGCCTCGTTTAGTCATCATTTTATTCCTCATTTCCATTTACTATGATTTTTGTTTGGTATTAATATTGGGTATTTTTATTACTTGCCGTCTTGTGAGAAAGAGAACTATCACCCGAAACATTTAGAATGGATTATATATACATAATTATCTTTCTAAGATCTCATTCTAAACCAATTTTCCTCCTTTGACTCTCTGTGTTCAAATAAATCGTTCCTTCTATTCATTGAAATTAAAAAATATTCATCTCAATTTTTCATAAAACATGAAAAATTTAATAAATTTTTTTTCAATGAAATAGTGCGTTCTGAATAATTATCATCATCATATGATTCATGTTAATTTGATCATCTAGTGTCATCAACAAGCGGCATTCTCTATCCCTTCTCTTTTTTCTTTTCAACACTGTCAACTTTTTTTAATCTCTTTTTTATTCAACTATCTCACTAATTATAATTATATTCTTGGAATGAGAATATTGAGCCACATTATTGAATAGATAGGGATCTCATTCTGATTGAGTTTCTAAGGATTGAACTGGTGCTTGATATGTATTCAGATTCTATTATTGAAATCTTTCACATTGTTTTTAAAGAGAATATTATTCTATAATTTTCTTCTAACACTAAATGTATTCCATAAGAATGTAATATTTTTCTTATTCACCATCATAATGTGAAGAAGGATGAATAACTTCTTGCACTATTTCATTCTCTTTTTCATTCTATGGAAAAGTCTGTACAATCAGTTCTTGTAAAACTTCTTCTGTCATTTTTGCACTTTCTAACTCAACACATATAATAATTTCGGCAACATCATATTCTTGAGCTTTTATTTTCAACATATTCTTCTTCATTTTCTAAGACTATATATATCTTATATTAAAATATTCTCAGCTATAGCTTCAGCTTAAACAAAACCAAATTGTAGATCACATTCGTTTGTTTTTTTCTCCTTTCTACACATCTCTATATCCTCTAAGATGTATTTGGTTTTCATCATAGGATTTTTCCCTAATTTGAGGTTCTATATTTTGAGAAGCGACATTTGTTGGATAAGATTCTATTAGGAGTAGTTCCGATTCATTTGGTGTTTATTCTTCTATATAATTGATGAAGTGTTTTTATTTTCATGAAAACAAACATTCAATTTCATTATTGTGTTCCTTCATATCCAAGAAGCCTTCACCTCTTCCAATTCTACTTTCACTGGAATGTTAAAAAACATCAAAAATTCAAGAATAATAATTGTGAGAATATTTATTAATAGGATAATATAAGACATAATTTCTCCAGGCTCCACATTCATGATTTTTTCAGATATGTAACCCATGATATTACCCTTTCTCATATTTACATGATAATTTATCATAAATATGCCAAAAACCATTAGAGTTTCTCTATATCAATTCCATTGAATTATAAACCATTGTATCCTATGTAAAATAAACTAATTCTCTGCAGATATATTGTCTACATTTCTTTTCTCTTCAATTATAATAAATATTGACTTTTCAACACTTTCATTTTTAAAGTTACCAACTTCCTCAGGTATATTTTTAGACGGACAAAAGGAGTCACCTTTAGTAGGGATATTGGGGAAATTTTCTTCTTGTTTTACTAATAATGCAAACATTCGATCATACACTACAAAATTAATAATGATATTTTTATTAAAATATTCAATATTGTATAATTTTCTAACCTCTTCAACGAGAATTGGATTCTAAGATATGGGTTTCTTGACAAAATGATGTTACCAGCTTTGGAAAAAAATAATCCTTTTTCTTTTTGAGTCATATCTATCAATGAAATCTAAAAAGACAAACCTTTCTATGAAGAAATCCATTTCTGAGAATGTAATTGAAGAAATATCAGTTATATTATTGGAAGAATACTAAGACATAATGTTTATTGGTAAATATAAATATCATACCGAGTATTAAGAATGTGAGTGGTGCTTTTTAGAGAAATCTGATGTAAAGAACCATAAATTTAAAGGAAATTTTTTTTTCTTAATTTTCATTGGAATTTTACAAGAACGCAGTTTCTGACGCCATGTGATTCCGAAGCCCGGTGTGCCCGGAATCATTTTCTAAAGTTTGGCTCGGGTACGTTCAGTGAACGGATGAGCGGGTTTTTCTAACTTTTAAACCGGTGCTCTAAATGGAATTCTGAGGGCACCGATGGAATCAAAGCGCTGGTATTTTCTTAGAAATTCCTCTTCCGAAGTTGCGTTTGCTCTGGTGTGGTTTTTAATTTTTGGGCTTAACGTTAAGAAATAAAATAATTTTTACGACAAACTTTATTTTACTTCACTTAAAGCCACTAAAAAGCCACTTTAAGCTGATTAGGATAAGTTGAAGCGGATATGGTAGAAACCGAAATATCCTACCCTTCTGGTAGGATATTTGTGAGGTGGGTCCCACACGAGCCCCATCGTTTCTTTTCCGCTAAGTAACACACCCGCGAAAACCCGTCATTATGAAAGACAACTGATGCGTTTTCTTAAATTATTAACGCACCAATTAATTGGGCAGTTAACTTCGTTAAATTAATTCTATGAATTAATTTAATCGTTTCTTAACCTGTTTACAATCCGTTGGCGTAATAATAAAATAAGACCAACGCACGACTTCTTGAGGATTGCTCGTTGAGAGGTTTTGACAAATTTTTTGCCTTCATCCTCCTTCGTGAAGAACGCGAAAAACGAAATGAATGTGAAGAACGTGAAGAACGCCTTCACCCTCGGAGATTGACGACGATTCTTCTGAGACGTTCTTCCCCGCAACGATCTCTGATGACCAACTGCTTGAGGTAGGAGATTTCGGGTTTCTTCTTTTGAATCATCTTTGTGGTTTATAACAACAACAGGGATTTAATTAATAAAATTAATTCTGAATGTTCTTGAAGCTCTGAGTTCGATGACGCGATGCCCTTCTGCGACGTGATGGTCCCCTCCTTCCATGACGATCAATTCTGCGAAGAATGGGCGTGCGATGACTTGATGAGGTAGAGGTTTTGTTTGTGAAATGAATTAATTTCTGTGGTTGTTTCCCCTTAAAAACAAAGAACCTGAATCAAGAGAAATTTTATTTTATTAAAATTGTTTATTGTTTTGTTTCATATTGTGGATTATTTTCTTCCCGATTGTTATCACCTAACGTAGAGGGTGCGGGCCAAACAAACACGGCCCGACAACCCTCCACAGTTCTTCTTTGATGAGCGGATTGGTGGGAGATGACAAAACATGCCGCAGGGGTGATTCGTTGATTCCGCAGTGAAGAACAGGACCCGGGAGGAGCTACGGCGCAGACGGGAGTGGAATCGGACCATCAAAGCAACTCCGGTGGCCCGCGGAAACCACCAGCGGTGCCCTGGCACGTCGTCGGATAGAGCCGTCGCGGCTCAAGCCGCAGCGGCATCCGCGCAGGTCCGGCGCACATGGGACATGGTAATGCCGCGTCCGCTAACCAAGGAAGGCCCCCGAGGGGTGGGTGAGGGGGGGGGGCGATGTTCACACGCGGGGGCAGCGCGCCCCCGCCCCTGGACTCCGCTCGCTCGGCCGCTCGGCCGAGCCGAGCCGGGCCGAGCCGAGCCGGGACGAGCCGACCCGTCGGCCGGGTCGTGCCCAGGCCGGGCCGAGCCGACCCGCCGGCCGGGGCACACCCAACCGGGTCGGACCCGAACCCGGGTCGGGTCGCCCGGTTCGGGCCGACCCAAGGAGGGTCGGACCGGGTCGGTCCGGGCCCAGACCCCTCGTCTTCGGACCGTTTTCGGTCTTTTGGTCGTATCTTGAGATACGGGCCTCCGAACGGCGCACTGTCAGTGGCGATGAGATCCTAGGATCAAGACGGTCATTTTTTTATATCACACTCATGCTTTCGGAATAATTTGGGTTCGGCCGGGTTGGTTCGTACACGAAACCAACCGGGCCCTCGGAGCAGAAACACTCATATCTTGAGCTTCGGACGTCCGATCGACGTGTCGTAGACTTTTTTGAATTCCTCTAAGTGAGATGGATCTTTTGGCATACTCCGCTCGAGGTTTGGATACAGGTGGAGTATGGTTAGGTTGGTTTTTCCTTAAAAACCAATCGGGCCCCTGGGATGAAAAAGCCAATAACTCTCAGACTGGGCGTCCGATTGACGCGCCCTCTATGACGTTGAGTTCCTGTTGATGATACGGATCTTTTCAATACATCAACTCTGGACTATGTGTCAGTTGATGTACCAACCTCTTGGCTCGTGGAGCGGACCCTCCGAACGAGCTTGTTGTGTGCGGGAACCCTAGAGCTGGCTGCGACTGCTACTGTGACTACGACGACTGTACAGAGAACCTTAGTGGATTCGACGGCGATGACTACAGCACTCAGCGATCCTTTGTGGGTCAATGCTACCGATCTTGTATGGGTCTGACCCTATCTGGGTCAGTTCTCAACGGTCCTGTGTGGGCCAACGCCTACAGGTCCTGTGTGGGCCTGATCCTCTGTGGGTCTTTGTGGGGGTTAGTACCTATCGATCCTTTGTGGGCCCGACGACTTAGATGGATCAGTGATAATCTCTATCGTCATTCGAAGAAGTATACCTGTGTGAGCTGAAACCTATTTTACTTTACTGTGTGGATTGTGTTGAGCTATCCTATGTGGATTTACGTTTACTTTCCTTTGTGGATTGTGTTGTGCTATCCTGTGTGGATTTACGTTTTCCTTTCCTTTGTGGATTGTGTTGAGCTATCCTGTGTGGATTTTACGTTTTTCTTTTCTGTGTGTAATGGGGTGTACTTGAGCTCGGATGTTGGAGCCGAGTGAGAATTGATGACTTAGGTATATGTAAGGGAATATACCTAAGATGTGTCGGATGTTACTTTGTGATTGTATCTTTCCTTTGTGGTTTATCATTTGTGGATTTTTGGAGACCTTCGAGGGTCTCAGGGTCCCTTCTGAGTAGCTTATACTCACCCCTGCATGGGATATGCCCGCACTACGTTGTGTTGGTTGCAGACAACGAACAACGCTGATCGTGGTGGAGGCTTGCGGAGCAGGACAGTACCTGGAGGTGGACCACTGGGTGGACGTACTCTGAGCGGTCGGTTGGACCCGAGGAGCAGTGGAGGCTATTTGTACCCACCCTTCAGGTGGGACATCCAGTGGGCGGCTCGACGCTGTGGCATTAATTTTCATTTGTTGTTTTGCCTTTAATTTTGTACTTTACTTTCAGTTTAAGTTTGTATTCTGGCACACTTACTTTCCGCACTTACTGTTGTACCAGTTTTTACTTAGTGTTTACTTTTTCCACTTTATTACTCTCTGTTTCTTATTTACTTTACAAAGGCAATGCCTTCCCTTTACCGGGATTTATGCCTTGGTGCTAGTCGCCAGCCCCTTGCCTATGGAAGGCGGGCTTGGGGTAGTCTTGGCACGGGCCCCGAGGACGGGTCGTGACAAATCGGTATCAAAGGAGTTCGGTTCTACCATAGACTCTGATCTTTCTTTTTTGTGAAGCAATAGTGTTAAGCGTATTGAGTGTGGTTATCAGTCCAGGGAGCCCAGTGTTGGTGCGGCGGCCAACGTATCCGTACAACAGGACCCTGACTTCTGATTTTCGAATTAATGCAAGAAAACATTGATTGCATGTGTGTTTCAAGTTTTCTTTGTGATTACTTTGTATCAGCTCACCAGGTACAATGTTCTGACCATGGCGCACCTGTTTCCTTTCAGGATGCCCCCACGACAGCATCCATCTAGGGTTCCGAGAGTCGAGCGTGACGACAGCCCACCGAGCAACGAGGCCTTGGTGCATGGCCTTTTGTCAGCAGTGGCACCAGTGATAGCTCTACCCACTGAGCCACCGATGCTTCCAGCACCAGCCGCTGACGATGCGCGTCGCCTCAGTGCACTGCATGAGTTCCAGCGCCAGCGACCGCCCAGGTTCTGTGGGGAGACAGACCCCCAGGCAGCCAAGGACTAGCTGGACGCAGTCGTACGAGTTTTCAGGCTAGTGAGGACACCAGCAGACCTCATGGCGATCCTCGCAGCGAGCCTACTACACACAGCAGCGGGACGATGGTGGAGCTTGATACTCCAGGTGCACGATGATGCATCTCTTCTCTGGACGGACATTGAGGTCCTCTTTCGCTTGGAGTTCTTCCCAGCCACTCTCCATGCGGTGCGCATCTAGGAGCTTCTTCAGCTGCGGAAAGGCAGCTTGACGGTCGCCCACTACTCAGCGAGATTTACCGATCTCTCGCGTTAATCGACCGACATGGTACGAGACCCATTCTTTCGGGCCCAGACTATTTTGCAGGGATTGAGACACGAGATCAGGACATCGCTGATCTCCCTCAGCATTCTGACTCAGGCAGGAGTACTAGAGCGAGCCCTTCTGATCGAGAGATTTCATGCTGAGTCCACAACGAGACCTACCACAGGGCTGCAGGTAGTGGAGTCATCGGTAGCATGTAGCCGACGGATGACTCATGGGTCTAGGCAGACCAGACCTTTCGGAAAATGGCCTCAGGACACTGGCTCGGTAGTGCAGGGTACACAGCGCAGAGCCAGTCTTTCGAGAGGCAGGCAGTGCTACGCATGCGGCAGGCAGGGCCACATGGCTCGTGACTGCCTAACCCGTCGTGCCAAAGAGCAGCAGACAGTTGAGGGGCCATCGAGGAAAAGGTAGAGGGTCGACCATGGCGGTCCGCAGTGAGGAGGCGGACGAGGCAGAGGAGCTGGCCGAGCAGCAGGTGGTGGGAAACTCTTTGAGGCTCTACCACCACCACCACCAAAAGGTCCACCTCGACCACTGGGAGCTGGTGGGTAGAGACATGCACAACTCTAGGAAGCGGAGACCTACAACCACGACACGCCCTACATGATTCGAGGTACGATCTGTGTCTATTCCACCCTTGCATCAGTTCTTATAGACATATGAGCGAGTCACTCTTTCATAGTCGCTGCCATTGTTCGGAGCTCGGAGATTCCGATAAGGCCGTTGGCTCGATCCTTACAGATAGAGACTCATACGGGAGCAGACTCGACGATTACGCACTGGTGCCGGCAGTGTGAGTTTACTCTAGGAGGCGAGAGCTTCGGCGGGGATCTTCTTGTAGCGGCGTTGAGGCCTTACGACGTCATCATGGAAATGGATTGGTTATCTACAGTTCATGCTCAGATCGACTGTATTAGGCACAAGGTGCAATGTGTACGCACCGACGGGAGCAAGTTCACATTCACCGGTGAGAAGGGAGCCATTGCAGCACAGGATGTAATTCCGTAGAGGAGAGGATAGCCCATCACTAATCAGTTGGCTAGCCTCATCCTAGAAGCATTTGACGTGCGGAGTCCTAGATTTCCTGCAGTGGTGGATCAGTACGCAGACGTCTTTCCCGATGACGTTCTAGGGATACCTCCTCATAGAGAGGTGGAATTTAATATTGAAATGTACCCTAGGACATCCTCGATGTTGACTCCAGCATATCGTATGGCCCCCACTGAGATTTGAGAGCTAGGGGTACAGTTGGAGGACTTGCAGGGAAAGCGATTCATCTGACCCAGTGTTTCACCCTGGGCTTCCCCGATATTGTTCTCCAAGAAGGCGGATGGGAGCTTGCGACTTTGTGTCGACTATCGTCGCATGAACCTGGTGAAATTGAGGAACAAGTATCCGCTACCAAGGATTGATGACCTCTTCGATCAGCTCAAGGGAGCACGATGGTTCTCGAAGATAGACCTCAGGTCAGGCTATTATCGGCATAGAGTTCGGGATGAGGACGTGAAGAAGACGGCCTTCAGATGTCGGTATTGCCACTATGAGTTCTTGGTTATGCCATTCACTGTATCGAATGCTCCAGCAGTGTTCATGGGCCTCATTAACAGGATCTTTCAGCCATACCTCGATCGATTTGTCGTAGTCATCATCGACGACATTTTAATTTACTTGGCGACTGAGGAGGAGCATGCCTACCACTTTCGGGTTGTACTAGACACACTCCGAGAGCACCAGCTTTATGGAAAGCTCTCGAAGTGTCAGTTCTGGATACGTGAGGTCCACTTCTTGGGGCACGTCATCTCTGAGGTGGGAGTTGCAGTGGATCCCATGAAGATCGAGGCAGTGCTAGCTTGGGAGCCACCCAGGAGCGTGACAGAGGTGCGGAGTTTCTTGGGACAAGCTGGATACTATCGGAGATTTGTGCCAGACTTCTCCAGAGTTGCGGCACCACTCTCAGCTTTGAAAAAGAATGGTAAACCCTTTGTGTTGTCAGACAGATGTCAGCAGAGCTTCCAGGAGCTGAGGCAGAGATTGACCAGCGCACCTATCTTGAGGTTGCCTGAGGAGGGATTAGGGTACGTAGTCTATTGCGATGCATTAGAGACAGGACTCGGATGTGTCTTGATGAAGGAGAAGGCAGTGATCGCCTATGGATCTCGTCAGTTGAGGCCGCATGAGCAGAACAACGCTACCCATGACCTCGAGTTAGTAGCAGTGGTCTTCGCCCTGAATACATGGCGACACTACCTGATGGGAGAGTGCTTTACAGTCTTTTCTGACCATCAGAGTCTCAGGTACATCTTCTCGCAAGAAGTATATGAACCTGGGATAGCAGCGATGGCTCGAGTTCCTCCCGGACTATGACTTTGAGATAGTCTATACTCCTGGGAAGGGGAACGTGGTAGCCGATGCTCGCAGTAGGAGGATGGGCATTCAACTACTTGAGGAGACGACAGAGCAGCTAGACGCTTTGCAGATATCCTTCATTGATAGAGATGGAGCAACCTTCCTTCAGTCTCTCACAGTCACTCCTCCACTACTGTAGTGGGTCAGAGAGGCAGAGAATGGGGACGTTGACTGTGAGACACAGCGTGCGCAGATAACCTCAAGACAGGCACCTGATGGTTTCTCCATTGGAGAAGAGCACAACATCCTTATCATAGGACATACCTTAGTACCAGTCGATTTATGAGAGGAGGTGCTGAGAGAGTTTCACACTTCTCCTTTGGCGGTAGAGTGGTGAAGATGTACCAAGATCTCAGAGGACAACACTGGTGGCCGGGCATGAAGAAGGTTATGGAAGAGTTCGTTTCATGATGCCTCACCTACCAGCAGGTGATGGCAGAGCATCAGGTACCAGCAGGCTTGGTACAGCCCTTGGAGGTCCCGAAGTGGAAGTGGGACGGGATATCTATAGACTTCGTGACTGGACATCCACGTACTTCCAGAGGTCATGACTCCATCTGGGTGATTGTCGACCGACTCACGAAGTTGGCTCACTTCTTACCCATCAGAGAACATGGCTCAGTGGAGAGATTGGGGCATCTCTACGTTCAGGAGATTGTACGGCTTCACGATGTTCCATCATATATCATCTCCGATCGAGATGCTCACTTTACTTCTCGGCTATGGAAGGGGTTGCAGGAGGTGTTCGGGACACAACAACATCTGAGCACCACCTTTCACCCTCAGATGGATGGTCAGACGGAGAGGACCATTCAGACTCTCGAGGACATTCTTAGTGCATGTGTTCTCGACTTTGGTCGTAGTTGGGAGGACCACCTACCCTTGGTGGAGTTCGCGTACAACAATAGCTACCACTCCACCATCGGGATGGCACCATACAAGGCGTTGTATGACAGACCATACGGATCTCCTTTGAGCTGGACAGACCCTGGGGAGTCAGCAGTTGTGGGACCAGAGATGGTCCGACCCACAACAGAGAAGGTCCAGGTCATCCAGGAGCATATGAGGACAGCTCAAAGCCGGCAGAAGTCATATGTTGATAGGAGGTGGAGGCCACTAGAGTTCGAGGATGGAAACCACGTCTTCTTGTGTGTCTCACCTCGATGTGGATTAAGTATATTTGTCTGAGGTGAAAAGCTTTATCCACGCTTCATCGGACCATTCCAGGTCCTCAGTAGGATTGGCGAAGTGGGTTATCGCCTGGCTCTACCACCTCAGTTGCACCGGGTGCATGACGTCTTCCACGTATCTCAGTTGAGGAGATATGTGCATGACCCGACGCACATCATTGACCATGGGGAGCTAGATGTTGATGATGGGGTGACTTTTGCGGAAGTCCCGGTGGAGATCGAGGATCGACATGAGCGAGTCCTACGTGGACGGTCGATTCCTCTAGTGCGCATCAGATGGCAGCACGGGAACCTCCAGGAGAGCACTTGGGATCGGGAGGCTCAGATGCATGCTCAGTACCCACACTTGTTTCCCTAGATTTTGATGTATCTTTATGGGGACGTAAAGACCTGAGGTGGGAGTGATGTAAAGACCTGTTAATTTCAAGGAAATTTGTTTTTCTTAATTTTCATTGGAATTTTACAAGAACGCAGTTTCTGACAGCACATGATTCTGAGGCCCGGTGTGCCCGGAATCATTATCCGAAGTTTGGCTCGGGTACGTTCAGTGAACGGACAAGCGGGTTTTTATAACTTCTAAACCGGTGCTTAGAATCGAATTATGAGGGCACTGATAGAATCGTAGCACCGGTATTTACTTAGAAACACCTCTTCCGGGGTTGCGTTTTCTTGGGTGTGGTTTTTAATTTTTGGGCTTAAAGTTAAGAAATAAAATAATTGGTACGAAAAACTTTATTTTATTTCACTTTAACAAACTTAAAAGCCACTTTATGGTACATAATCTAAGTTGAAGCGGATAGGGTAGAACCCGAAATATCCTACCCTCCTGGTAGGATATTTGTGAGGTGGGGCCCGGATGAGCCCCACCGTTTCTTTTCTGCTAAGTAACGCACCCGAAAAAACCCATCATTATGAAAGTCAACTGATGTGTTTTCTTAAATTCTTAACGCACCAATTAATTGGGCGGTTAACTTCATTAAATTAATTCTATGAATTAATTTAATCATTTCTTAACCAGTTTAAAATCTGTTGGCATAATAATAAAATAAGACCAACACATGACTTCTTGAGGATTTCTCATTAAGAGGTTTTTGACAAATTTTTTGCCTTCATCCTCCTTCGTGAAGAACATGAAGAATGAGAAGAATGCGAAGAACGCGAAAAACACCGTCACCCTCAGGGATTAAAGATGCTTCTTCTGAGACATTCTTCCCCGCAATGATCTCTGATCACGAACTGCTTGAGGTAGGAGATTTTGGGTTCCTTCTTTTGAATCTTCTTTGTGGTTTATAACAACATCATGGATTTAATTAATATATTGAATTTTCATGTTCTTGAACCTCAGAGTTCGACGACGCGACGCCCTTCCGCGACGCGACAGTCCCCTCCTTCCGTGGCGATCAATTCCGTGAAAAACGTGTGTGCGACGATTTAAGGAGGAAGGGGTTTTGTTTGTGAAATGAATTTATTTCCGTGGTTGTTTCCCCCTAAAAAAAGAACTTGAATCAAGAGAAATTTTAATTTACAAAAATTTTATATTGTTTTGTTTTCCATGTGTGGATTATTTTCTTCCCGATTGTTATCACCTAACGCAGAGGGTGCAGGCCAAACAAACACGTCCTGACAACCCTCTACAGTACTTCGTTGATGCGCGGATTGGCGGGCGATGAAAAAACATGCCGCATGGGTGATTCGTTGATTTCATGGAGAAGAACGAGACCTAGGAGGAGCTACGGTGCAGACGAGAGTGGAATCGGACCACCGGAGCAACTCTGGGGGCCCTCGGAAACCACTGTCGGCGCTGGCGGTTGGAGGCAGCGGTGCCCCGGGGCGCCGCCGGACAGAGCCACCATGGCTGAAGTTGTAGCTGATGCGGCACTAGTAGACCCGCAGCCACGTGGGTCCGGTGCACACGGGATGCGGCAATACCGCGTCCGCTGACCAAGGGTGGCCCCTGTGGGGGGGGGGGGGGGGGCGGTGTTGACACGCGGGGGCTGCGCGCCCCCGCCCCCGGACTCTGCTCGCTCGGCTGCTCGGCCGAGTCGACCCGCTGGCCGGGTCGCGCCCTGTCCGGGCCGGGTCACGCCCAACCGGGTCGGGTCGACCCAGGGGGGTTGGTCCGGGACCAGACCCCCCGTCTTCGGACTATTTTCATTATTTTTCCTGTATCATGAGCTACGGGCCTCTGATCGATGTGCCATCAGCGGAAATGAGATCCTTTGATCGAGACGGTCATTTCGGTATATCACACTCAAGGTTTCAGAATACTTTGGGTTTGGCCGGGTTGGTTCGTACACGAAACCAACCGGGCCCTCGGAGCATAAACTCTCATATCATGAGCTTCGGACGTCCGATCGACGAGCCGTCGACTATGTTGAATTTCTCTATGTGAGACAGATCATTTGGCATACTCCGCCCAAGGTTTGGACGCAGGTGGAGTACGGCCGGGTTGGTTTTTCCTTAAAAACCAACTGGGCCCCTAGGACGAAAAAGCCAATAAATCTCAGACCAGGCGTCCGATTGACGCGCCGTCTGCGACGTTGAGTTCCTATTGACGATACTGAACTTTTGGATACATCAACTCTTGACTATGTGTCAGTTGATATATCAGCCTCTCGGATCGTGGAGCGGACCCTTCGAACGAGCTTGATGTGTGTGGGAACCCTAGAGCTGCCAGCGACTGCTACTGTGACGACGACGACTGTACAGAGATCCTCAGTGGATTCGACGACGACAACTACAGCACACAGCGTTCCTTTCTGGGTCAGTGCTACCTATCATGTGTGGGTCCGATCCTGTGTGGGTCAGTGCTCTGCGGTCGTGTGTGGGCCAGTGCCTACAGGTCATGTGTGGGCGTGATCCTATGTGGGTCTTTGCGGGGGTTAGTAACTATCGATCCTTTGTGGTTCCGACGACATAGATGGATCAGTGATCATCTCTATCGTCATTTAAAGAATTATACCTGTGTGAGCTGAATCCTATTTTACTTTCCTGTGTGGATTGTGTTGAGCTATCCTGTGTGGATTTACCTTTACTTTCCTTTGTGAATTGTGATGTGCTATCCTGTGTGGATTTACGTTTTACATTCCGTTGTGGATTTTGTTGAGCTATCTTGTGTGGATTTTACATTTTTCTTTCCTGTGTGGACTGGGTTGTACTTGAGCTCAGATGTTGGAGCCGAGCGAGAATTGATGACTTAGGTATATGTATTGGCATATACCTAAACAGTGCCGAATGTTACTTCGTGATTGTATCATTCCTTTGTGGTTTATCCTTTGTGGATTTTCGGAGACCTTCAGTGGTCTCGGGGTCCCTACTGAGTAGCTTATACTCACGCCTGCATGGGTTATGCCTGCACTACGTTGTGTTGGTTGTAGACGACAGACAACGCTGATCGTGGTGGATGCTTGCAGAGCAGGACGGTACCTTGAGGTGGACCACTGGGTGGACATACTCGGAGCGGTCGGCTGGACCCGAGGAGCAGTGGAGGCTATCTGTACCCACCCTTCAAGTGGGACTTCTAGTGGACGGCTCGACGTTGCAGCTTTACTTTTCTGTTATTGTTTTTCCTTTCGAGTTGTACTTTACTTTCAGTTTGGGTTTGTATTCTGGCCCACTTACTTTCCGCACATACTCTTGTATGAGTTTTTACATAGTGTTTACTTTTTACGCTTGTTTACTATGTGGTGCTTGTTTACTTTACAAAGGCAATGCCTTCCCTTTATTGGGATTTACGCCTTGGTGCTAGTCGCCAGCCCCTGGCCTATGGAAGGCGGGCTTGGGGTTGTCACGCCACGGGCCCCGAGGACGGGTCGTGACATTTGAAGAACAAGTGTGGGTTAGAGGAGGGGAGTCCTCTATTAATAGGTGAATTTGGATGATCGTTGGTCTTCTACAGTTGAGATCAGATGATAAATAATCCAACATTGGAGAATTGAAGAGCTTTTTTAAATAAGTTTTTTTTAAATGATAAAAATATTTAAATTGAGTAATAATAACAAAAATAGAAAATCAAATCAAAAAGAAGAGAAATTTATTTTTCAGATATTTCAATTAATTTTTTGGCTTCATAGTATTATGAATGTAAAAACCTAACTAAATACAGAAAATAAATAGTTGAAATGAAAAGAGAATAAAATAAAAAATCAAATAGATGAAAAAGAATTTTAATATGAACTATTGTCAGACAGGTGGGAAACAACGCCATTACAATAGGTTCTCAACCCGATTAAAAACAAATAAATTACTACATGTGGTGAATCTAATAGAAAACAAAGTCATTAACATAGGATTCCAGCCGAAGGAAAAAAATCCATTACCTCAGGTTGAAAACCCTATGGAAAACAATGTCAATACCATAGGTTGTCAAGATGTTGGGAAACTATTTAATTTCTATATAATGTGAAGCCAATGGAAAAATATATCAGTACCATATGTTTTCAAGCCAATGATATGAATTTTAATCTGATAAGAAGAAACTTCAAACGAACAAAGGTGGGGATGAATTACATAACAAAAAAAATTTAAAAAATAATGAAACTAAATAAACTGTAATCATAAATAATTAATGTAATATAGAAAATATATGATAGTAAAAAAATATGAAGCAATAAGGGAAAATATATAATATAATAAACAAAAGAAAAATGCTATTCCCCTAAGAAAAATATTTTTTTATTATAAGTAAAATTGTAAAAACAGACGTTATATGTGAATAATTATTTTAGTATAGTCATTCGTTATTTTTTGTTCAAAAATTAAATATATATATGAAGGTAATGGATTTTTAAAAATATCAGCAAGTTTTTCTTCCATTTTTTGTATTGTAAAATTATATATCCTTTCTCCGTGTGATCCCTAAAAAAAGTGATGCATAATATCTATGTGTTTTGCATGAGAGTGATGTGTAGGGGTTTTACATAGATAATTGGAACTTGTTATATCACACAGTATATGTATTTTTGAAAAACTCATACCATAGTATATGATTGTGTGTTATATCCACAATACGTTAGCACAATAGCATCCAGCTGCTACATATTCTTCTTCAGCAGTAGAGAGCGCAATTAGGTGTTGCTTTTTTCCTGATAGAGAAACTATAGAATCTCTTACAAAATGAAAAGATCCATAATTACTCCTTTAATCCATTCTACAACCACTGAAGTTAGCATTCAAAAAATCTTCTAATTCAGAAATTATTTCTAGATGAATAAAAGGCCCTAAATACAATGTTCATGTTAAATACCGAAAAGAACTTTTTAAAGATTTTAAATGGTTTTTTTTGGATTTTCGGGATATCTAGAAAATAAGTATACAGAAAACATTATGTTTGGATGACTATCTATTGAGTATTGTATAAATCCAGTCAAAACATTAAAAGTGGATTGATCAAATGGTTTCCCAGCTTCATCAAAATAAACAGTTTTTGAGGTTTCAATGGTAGTACTAAATCATTTATTATTTCCATACACATACTTTTTTAGTAAGTCATCTATATACTTCTGTTGATATATATATGTACATTATACTTTTTTATAAATTCTAAATACAAAACAACCTTAATTCACCCATCATAGTCATTTCCAACTCAGACTTCATTAATTTTTCAAATTAATCTATTAATGACTTTTGAGTTGATACGAAAACGTTGTCATCAATATAAATTTGAACAATCAAAAGATTTCATTTTTCTTCATTCTTTATAAAATGAGATGGATCCTTTTATCCTTTAATGTAATTTTTTTGTTACAAAAATAATATTAACAAATCGTACGAAAATCAATGGGATTGTTTATGTCTATAAAATAACATTTAATTCTTGTAACATATTCATTATGTTTTTTATTTTCAAAAACAGAGTGTTGGTCTATATAAACTTCCTCTTGATCATATTCATTAATGAGATCCCAATTGACATCCATTTGAAAGTGTTTTAAAATAATGAATGTTATAGATGCTAGTATAATTCTAATGGATTCATGTTTTTCTACTGGAGAATAGGATTTTTTAGAGTTTATGTCTTCTTGTTGATTATATACATTAGAAACAAGTCTAGATTTGTTTCTTACAATGATACCATTTTCATCCTCTTAGTTTATGAAATCCCATTTTATGCGAATAACAGATGAATTGTTAGGTTTTTCATGCAAGGTCTAGAATTTATTTCATTTTAACTCATTTATTTCGTCTTTAATTACCTAGATTCAATCCACGTCAATAAAGGCCTCTCTTGGAGTTTTAGGTTCAAATTAGTATTGAGAATCAATATGTGATATTTAATATCATAAAGAGTTTTTGGTCCTTACTGGTTTAATTAAATCACCAGTGTTGTTATCACTGGGATTATTCCTATGTAATAACATATTTGGATTTTGAAAAACTAGATCATCAACATAAAGTAGAATTTCATCATGTGTAAAATTAATAGAAACAATTTCATGAGTATTTACTAGGTTTAATGATTCTTCTATCGAAGGTTGACTAATAGTTTGGTAAAACACATGAGAAACCAAATTTTGATATTATATTAATATAAAAGGGTCTTTTTGTTGAACATAAAATGTATGGTTTCTTCAACAACATAAGTTTTTTCATTAAAAATAGTATTTTCCGTAGAAGTGTGGAATAAAATAAAGATACTCATTAATTAGATTTGGGTGAAAACTTATATAATATGTCATTTTTATTTAAAATAAATAATTTGAAAACAAATTACTTGAAAAATGATAATTTTTGTTTTCGACATGTCCACAACTCATAAAGTGATTTATTTAGAAAATTTCGATTTAAAACAAAATTAATGGAATAACAATTAGTACAAATAGCTTCTTCCTAGAAATGTTTTGCAATTAAGTATTCACTCAACATGCTTCTTGTAATCTCATGAAGAATTATATTTCTTCTTTCAACAACACAATTTTGATGAGTTGTTCTTGGTGAAAAATGTTTTTTGAAATACCATTAATAATAAAAATTACCTTGAAATTAGAATTTAAAAATTATCCCCCATGATCACTTTGGATAGTTATCAATGGTAGGTTTTAACATTTTTTACTTTATAATAAAAGGATTTAATGAAACAAGAAGATATTTAATTTTTTATGGAAAAAATTTACCCATGTAAGTCTATTATAATCATCAACTAAAGAATATACATAGTTCTTGCCTACAATACTTCCATTTTGTGTTAGACCAAAAAGATCCATGTGCACTAACATTAATGCATCGATAGTTGCGACTTCGTTGATTGATTTAAAACTTGAATTATGTGGTTTTCTATATTGAAAAGGGTCAGAAACATTATAATAATCAATCCCCATATCAATTAGATATTTAAAACATAAATTCTTATATATTTTACATATGTTTCTAAAATTACTGTGTCTTATTCTTCTATGCCATAACCAATATTGGTCTTCCATTTCAGATAAACATTATAAGTCTTGGCTCCAATGGTATTTTAACATCAATGTGTATAAATTATCATTCCTTTGAGTAGGTAGAATTATTTCATCCTTATAATAATGAACTGTACATTTATCATTCCGAAAATTGTTAGGTTAACCTTCATTACAAAATTGACATATGCAAAAGAGGTTTTTCTTTTGATTATGAACAAAAAAATCATTTGAAATCCAAATTCATCCAAGGAAATGTTTGAAAAATAATAATTAAAAGTTAACTTTTTAGAAACCCAAATATTTTTTTCATTTAATGAACAATTTTTTTTTAATGACCACCAAGGTTGAACATTTTGTAAAATGGTGCCTTTATTAGAAAAAAATAATTATTTGTAAAAACATTTTTTGAATGGGTGTAACAAATTCCATGACTATTACTATGAGGTCATATTAGAGAGTACATAATATCAGAAATTTATATTCCATATGTAAAATGAGATAAGAGATTATTTAATGAAAATATTATTGATTTTAGACTAATGACTAAATACGTACTCTCATTTTTATTATTTTTATAATATTGTTTTTTATATAAAATAGTTTTCTCGGAATTAATATTTTCAAACTCATAAGTATGTTTGTTCTTTTCAAAATTCACATTCTCAAGGTTTTTAGAAAAAATTCAACCTCATGAGTTTTTAATACATATCGTTATATATATATATATATGATATTTATCTTTTTAAAATCTAAATCTTAGAATTTTATTTTTAATGTTTTCTATAAATATGGAAATTTTCATTTTCTAAAATATTAGAAAATATGAAAAATTATTCATAAGATGGTAATGAATTGTCATTATTTATTGGGATGTTTCCTCATCAGAATAGTTTTATTAATTAGGATAATTGTTAGTCAACAGTATATTAGTAAGAGATTAAGAAATATTTACATTAGATGTTAAGCAAAGATAATGTGTGTTGGCAAGGAGTGTAACAACCCATCACTTTATTAAAAAAAATCATGATTTATCACATAAACTCTTTACTTGATAAAACATGGAAGATAGAAAGGTCTAGTCTCTTTTGGGATCAGTATCATTACATAAAAACATAAAAAATAAAACACACATAAATCTTTATTGAAAACACCCTTTACATGACCACTACATTCCCTTGAACTTTTCATTGCATGGGATAACTTGGGAACAAGCATAAAAATGAGTGATCTTTAAAGCATAGTAAGGGAATATACATGGAATAACATGAGGAATAAAATACATGTCATAAAATAGTAATTTCAATGGAGCACAAGAGAAACATGAACATAAAGGCATGATAAAGAATGAAAATAATAACTTGGAAATGTGGCAACAACACATAACATGTAATTAACATGAGCCAAGGATCATTGCACATGGGGCATGAGTAAACCCAAATTTCACATTAAGCCCGATTAATCCCTCATTTCACTGGAATTATCAAGATTCAAAATCCATTTCACATGACATATCATGATTCTATACTTTACCCAATGCATTGGAGCACTATTAGGGATCACCCATCTTAAACATTTCATTTCATGCATAAGTGTACCACATGGATCATGGAATCAATCAACATCATAAGTTTATCCACAATTAGGAAATTTCAACTAAATAAATTAATGTAAAATTCAATATATATTTCTATAAAAAGTTTAATACACTTTATCGAGACATGGATATGGTATTTACTACACAATGATCTTGTCATGGAAAAACGCAGTGCAATTTCGGCAACATAATGGCTTGACATAAGGATTAATGAAAATGGTTTATGAGAGTGAAAAGGGTGTATAATCATATATACATTAAATGGATAGTAATGTGGTCATATAAATACATTTACCAACAAATTTAATGGAATTTTGATGCATAATACAATAGAATTGCTTGGATGTAAAAGATGAGAGATAAATCCCTCAAATATTTTCTGCATGGTAACAGGAGTACATGGGAGGAATTAATGAGACATAAAGGGTATACCATCATAAACAAATATTTAGGATAGTATGGGGAGGTGTGAAATTATACCCCCAAAATTTGTAATTGAAAACAAAAGGGAATAACTACTTTAAGAAAATTCGACACAAATGATAAAGGAAGAAATCCCTTACTTGGATGTGTGATCCCAAAAGCTTGGGAGAGGCTGGAGAGGGGATTCTTGGGAGATTGGGTAACCTTGGAAGGATTATAGAGCTAATATGGAAGGGTTTGGTCTAAATATAAAGGATTTGAGTGAATATGAATTGGGATCATGGGTTGGTGTATATAGGAAAGAAGATATAATTCTTTATTATTTAGGTCTGGGACATCTAACATTAAACTAATCAAAACCTCAAAACAGACAATGGTTTTTCCCAATGTTTTTGAAAAATGGGAGTATAAAAATATATATTATATGTAAAATGGCCAAACATGTTAGAATAATAGGGTTTCTTATGTGGAGGTGAGTCACACTCTCCAGGAAAACAATTTAAAACAGACAAAAGGTTTTATAAGCCTTGAAGGGTCCACTAAAGCATTGTAAAATAAATCAAAAAAATATAAAATCATATTATTTTAATGATAAAACATATATTGGCCTATGATATGTTTCATAGTATATTATTACATCACTATTGGTTCATTATGATGTCAAAAAAAAATTATATATTTAAAAAGTATTTAATTTTTTGGAAATAATTCGAATGTCTTAGAAAATTATGAAAAAATCACCATTGGATTATTTCGATAACCTGATTCCAAAAATAATATTCATTTTATCTGATTTTTATTTAAATATGTGACATTTTTATTTTAATATAAAAACTGACATTTATAAAAAATTCATGGGTTTTGACAAAAACAACATTCAATCCTTAATAAAAATTACAATTGAATTTATAAAATTAAATGACCATTTATTATTAATAAAAATTAATTTAATTATAATAATATTTTATTAAAATATTATTTAATTAAAAAATCCATTAATGCATCAAAATAGATTTATAAGATGAATATTAACTAAAAATACTATTTGTGCTTTGAAAACTATTAACGAAGTGAAAATAATAAATTAAATGCACATTATTTATAAAGAAATACTGTACATAGTCATACTGCTCGGGACTTGGTACATAACCCCTTATAAAACCCGTATGATACCAAAGGGTAAGGTGTGTGATGGCGACAAGGTCTTGGGGTGGCTCTGATAACATCGGTCGGGTGGTAATCTCTTTTAACATCCACTTCTCCCATATTTGATTCTTCTCAAGAATAACGTGTTCAATCTCCAATTGTGATTGGTCAAGAGCAAAGCACAATGATGCCACCTCTTTTTTGATCTCCGAAAAATGGGCTTCGTATGTAGAAAGACTACTGGAAAAGTCCATCCATTCATTTTTTTGAGTAAATTGGATTTGTTAAAGCCGTATATTTATAATAATCATGTTATCTTTGTTCAAAAGATATATTAGCAATGCTCACAATCCATAAAGGTATTTTATAATAAAGAAACATAAAACCAATGATGTTTAAATTTTATATAACCATAATAATCATTTAATTTTATCAAGGGGAGTTTTCATTAAGGAATGTTAGGGTTGTTATAATCTTCCCCCCTTAAGAAATTTCTCCCTTGAAATTTCGTTTTCCCACTCTAAAATAAATGACGGTAACTCTGGTTCATCACTTCCTCTGATTCCCACATTGCTTCTTCAAACTTGTGGTTTCTCCAACACACCTTGAGGAGGGGAATTGTATTATTTCAAAAAAAAATATCTATGATCTAAGAACTTCACTGGTTCCTCCTTATACGAAAGATCACCCTCTAGCTGTACTACCACTGAAGAGAGTACATGTGAATGGTTGAGTATGTACTTCCTTAGGAGGGATACATGAAGGAAATAATTTACATTGGCCATGGTAGGTGTAAATTTTAGTCGATAGGCCACAACCCCAACATGATCATGAATCTCGAAGCGACCAAAGTAACTAGGACTTAACATCCCTTTATTTCCAAACATCAGGACCTTAATCTGTGGAAATATGCATAGAAATACCATGTTTATAACTTTAAACTTAGTGTCTCATAAATGGTTATCTACATAACTTTTCTTTCGACTCTTGGCTTCCATGATATTTTGCTGAATGTTTTTCACCTTCTCAACCACTTTTCGACCATTTCTAGTCCTAGCAGCTTTAGTTCACTAAATCCATCCCAACATGATGGTGTTTTTCACCTCTCCCCATGCAAGGCTTCATAAAGTTATATTTGGATGCTCGAGTTATTGTAGGAGAATTCAACCAGAGGATGTTGTTTATCCTAACCTCTTTCAAATTATATTGAACAAGATTTGACATATTGTCTAGTGTCTAAATTGTTCACTCAAATTGGCCATCAGTTTGAGGATGATAGGTCATACTGAAGTTCAGATGTCTATCCAGAGAATGTTGAAGACACTTCCAAAACATGGAGGTGAATATTGGATCTCGATCAGATAAAATAGATAGTGGTAATCCATTGATCCATACAACATTCGGGATATATATCTTCGTCAGTTTATCTAATGATAAATACTCCCTAATTGAAATGAAGTGTGCATACTCTATAAGACGATCCATAACAACCCAGATTGAATTTTTTTCATTTGGAAGTCTTCATAAGTATAGTGACAAAGTCCATGTTGATGTTCTCCAATTTCCATATAGCTATGGGAAATGGTTCCATCATCCCCTTGGACTTCTTCCTTTTTTCCTTCACTTGTTGATACACCAGGAACTTTTATGTATACATAGTGATCTCTTTCTTCACATTATCCCAACAATAATTCTCTTAGGAAAATCTATACAACATTGTGTTTCCTGGATGAATAGAGAAATTTGAACTATCTGCACCATCCGAAATTTCCTTACTGAGATCTTGACTTGATGGAACACATAGTCATTCTCCAAATCTCATAGTTCCTTCTTCATTAACATTGAACTATGAGGATTTCCATTTTTTTATATCTTTCACTTTATTCTACATTCCCACATCATCCATTTGAGCATCATATATGTAACACCCAATATTTTTATGAGTAATATTTTGTTTTTATATATCATCAAAAGAATCTTTCACTACATACTAGCATGGCATACATTACACGCAATTGCGACCTTCCTCGATAGCTTGCGTCGTACGCAATACCGAGTTTCACTAAACAACGATATGCTATTAAAATATTATTAAAACTAGCCGTTATGAATAGTAATAACCACTTTTTGAAATTTTATAAATTTTATTTTTCAAAATGGACTTCATTTTTGGATTTGGAATACTGAAATTATCCTAGGGTGAAATTTTGGTATTTTTCTAAAAACATTCAATTTTTTATGAATAGTGAAACCACTAAGTGGTAGGTTAAAAACTGAATTTTGCATAAAACATAATTTTACAGCTTCTGTGAATGGAATTTCTAAAATCCGACAGACACGGTTGATATCAGTAAGTAAAATGTGGTTCAATGAGATAAAAATAATTTTTTGGTGATTTGTAACTTTTTACTTTTTTTACCACGGTTAATAGTAAATAGGGGTAAATATGATATTACAATTACCCTAACACATGTCCTAATTCTATTGGATAAGTGTAATTCGACCAAAAACAACCTTATGAATAAAATATGACCATTTAGGCCCACTTGGGTTAGATTAGGACATTTATTATTAATTTATTTAAAGAAGGGTTAAAATAGTTAAAATCAATGTTTAATAAGTACATCATTTTTAATATGGGGTTATACATAAGATAAATTCGACTATAAATATTCCTTAGAAAGCTAAACAGATTTCCTACATAATGGTATTTTATTTATAATTTTTAGTCATTAAATAATTTAATTTATTTATGACACAATTATGATGCATTAATTATCTTATTTATGAAATATTGACATAATTGATGTTATAAACACGAAAATAAATGTAATTTGAGACTTTTTATGAATTAAACTAATTTTATAGGTTACTATGATATATTAATGTTGATGTAATCAATTTTTTGCGAACATATAATTCGGTTATGACTTTCACAAAAATCATATATCAAATAGTGTCAAAATTGACACAAAATAGTTTTTAATTAAAATATTATATTATTAATTGTTATTTTATTCCTAAAAATCTATGGTTCGGCCAAATGACTTAGATAAAGATATATATATTAATAATAAATAGTTTGGGGTTCTTTTGACATATTATAGTAAGTGTATTAACCATATAGTGAAAGAAAACAAAAAGACACGGTAAAAGTTAAATTATTTAACATAGAGTAAAATATAATTGATAAGGTTAAATTAATACCCTAAACATTTCTAAATCCTATTGGTTGATAGGCATTCGACCCATCCCCACTTTAGCTTCTAAATAAGACCCTATGGAACCATTATAAACCGATTTTGACTTTAATATGAAATAATATTTTGAGATATTTCTAAGGTGCCCCTCTCCTCCCTTATAAAAGGGCACCTCCTCACCCTCCTCCTCACACCAATTTGAGCACTCAATCTCTGCCAACCCCTACCATTTTATCCTCTACACTTCCCTAGAATAATCCTAGAGATCCTGGTTTTCTTCAAATACCAATCTTAGTTCCCTAAGTGGATGATTCAAAGAAGCGTTCCAAAGAAGAGGTAATATCCATTACCGATCTTTTCAATTTCTTTCTTCTTCAACTTCTTCTTCTTTAGTTGTTTCATGATAAAGTAATAACATCAGTATTAATTAAATACTGATATGTTATTATAAATATGATACAACCCTAATTGACCTTCTATCCATCCTATGGAAAAATGAAATCATCGCGCGTGCGTACGTACGGAATACCGTCTCCACGCCGTGGGGTAATCTATTTTCCACCATCACCTTACAAGGATGGGTATAATGGTGTAATGAGTAACTATTTATGATTATTATAAGGTAATATTGATACTGAAATAATATATATATACTCCAATACAATTCCACAATCATAGGAATGATATCATTACTCGTGCGTACATACGGAATACCGTCTCCACGATGTGATGCGACTCGTTCTACATGATCATCATTACATAGTAATTATATAAATGAATTTAATGAATAAATATGATATATGTTACACTAATACCACTCTGGATATAAGGTATCTATAACCTTAAAATAAGAATAAGAATTTATTTGGAAAAACATGCATAAGAACAAAAGGCAATAAAGACCCAAGTAACAAGTAACAATGAAATATTACTAATAAGAAGCTAAGAATATGACCATATATGATATCATATCAATATTTATTATTCTGTAATAAGTCAATAACATTATTTAAACCATTATACAGGAGCTTCGGACACGTAAAAAGAAAATCGTACCTAAGGTAAAGGGAAATATCACAATCTCATTTTTATCCAAGATTGTTTATACTTTGATATTTACTGGGGTGTATTTTATCATCCACATACATGTTCCCTAAATATGTAATATTGTTTCCATCCACTTAAAATATTTTAAATCCAATTTTACCCTTCGGTGAGTTTTTATTAAAGAATGTGAAATGAATCTTTTGTCATTTTTTTCGTACGAGGTACATTTTGACTTTTCTGACAAAAGTACGTAGAATGATTTTTTTTAACTTATACGGCATGAATGGATTTTTAAAACATTATTTCCAAGAATCTTCCTTTACATTTTTTCAAGTTTATTTTCAATCAACATCTTAGTGTTTATAATTGTATGACATGTTAAGAAAAGAAAAGTGTTTTTGAAGAAGAAAGGATATTTTCCTCAAGAATGGAGTTCAAGTGTTTTATCAAAATTATTTTCAATCTAAGATAATAAAGGGTTCTGTTTTTATCCCTATTATTTCATTGATTTGATTATGTTGTTAGGGAATTATTTTTTTGAAGTTATTTATCTTATATGATTTTTTTTATGATGTCATGATGTTTCAAGAATCCCATTTTTGTTACCTGTGTTATGTGATGATGTATGATTTATGATTATGTGGCACACATAAGAAAGGATTCATTATAAGATGGGTGGGACCTATATCTCCCTCTAATACATTGGGTAAAGATTTATATCTCATGAGATAGACATGGCTGGAACGGAAGGTTATTTCGGTTCAGTGATACAGGACTGAAACGAGGAGTGAACTCGGTTCAGAAATGGACTTTGTCCGCTTAGATAGTCTTGGCAATGAGTCATGACTAACAGGAAATGATTTTCCATTATTATGTGTGCATGCCACAAAGTTTCAAGTTTTATTTTATGATTATGGGGATCTCATTTTCACTTCTATGATTTATTCCATGTTACGATATTATGATCTCTTTTGCAGGTTATGATTTTCAAAAAGATATGATATGATTTTTATTTCCTTTATTTTCCCTTGCTGAGCATTTGAGCTCACCCTTTTATGTTTTCTTTTCCCCAGGTCAGGAAGATGGATATTAAGTAGAATATGCTAGAAGGGACCCTAGATATGACGAAACAAATGGGAGACAATGTAGAAGATTTATGAACCAGTTGTTTATGTTTCCCAGTTTCTAAAGACACTATACCTATACGGTCCTTTGTGGTTTTGTCATATGTTGTAATAAGTGTTCTTCAATTTTGTAGTATTAACAATGTATGTAAGGTATGGGTCGTTATAGTTGGTATCAGAGGAAAGGTATAGTCAACCTTTGGAAACTAGGATGTGAAAGTCTTAGTAAGAACCCTAAGGATAAGTCTAAGCACAGAACACAATCTTAGTGTTTTATAAATGGCCATGACTACCCTAGGATAAGACCTTAAGTGTGAAATTTTATCCTTGATTATGTGGTTTTCCTATTATAATCAGTGTTTCTCACAATATTCTTCTTGGTTTTACTCAATAGCTGGAACCTGAAGGAACCGTGTTAATGCGGAATACGATGGGAAATGCAATTATTGTCCCCCTGAGCAACCAAACGATATGGGAGCTGGAATGAAAAATCTTGTAGCCATGCTCACACAACTTTCTCAAGATATGAATCATGCAGGACATCCAAATGAGCAAAGGAAGGAGCAACATTCTGTTGAATCCTTCATGAGGTAGCGTCCACCTTCCTTCAGCGGGTCTACTGATCCATTAGTTGCGGAACAATGGATTAGTACTACTGAAAAGATATTTTTAGTTCGTCAATGTTCTGAACATGATAAAGTCATCCTAGCAGTGTATCGTTTGGAAGGAGATGCTTATCAATGGTGGAATCTTATTAACAATACAAGGCAAAGGGATGAAATTGAGTCTATGGAATGGGACGAGTTCATGAACTTATTTTTCAATAAGTACATCCCTCGTATTCTCCGAACAAAGATGGAGAAAGAGTTTCTTGAATGGAAGCAAAGGGATAATGAATCTGTTGGTACCTATGAAGCAGATTTTACAAGACTTTCAAGGTACGCTTCTGGTATTATTATCCAACCTAAGAGTAAGATCGATTGATTCTTTAGTGGCTTAAAACCAAGTCTTCGAAGTGCGTTAGCCATAAGGGAATTCAACAGCTATGAGTAAATAATTTGATGTGCTCTCAAAGTTGAGATGGAGATTGGAGTAACCCATCAGTCACATGGGTTTGATAAGAAGAGGAAGATGGAATTCAAAGGAAAATCTAAAGAGCACACTGAAAAGAAGATGAGCTTTCCCTTATGCTCAAAGTGTGGAAAGAAACATGGAGGGAGTTGTCTTAAAAGGACAAGTAAATGTTTCAAATGTGGAAAGGAAGGTCATCAGGCATTTGAATGCCGCGATAATGGGAAGAAGATGTCTAATGATGCAAACAAAGGAAGGGATACACAAAATGAACCTACTACACTTCAATGTTTCAAGTGAAAGAAGATGGGGCATTATGCCAATCAATGCCAAAATCCAAGGGTTGATGATGATGGTCGACGTCAACAAACTCATAAGGCTAAAGACAAAGGAATGTCACATGCAATTTCTATTAGCGATGTGGAGTACGATAACAATGTGGTGAAAGGTACACTTACCATCCACTCTAATGTAGCAAATGTTTTATTTGATTCTGGATCCACCCACTCTTTTATTTCTGAAAAATTTTCTAAGGGTATCACCATATTACCTCAACAATTAGATGTTGAGTTAGCTGTGACAACACCTAATGGCACAACAGTCACATCAAAAGTTTACAATTCTTCTCCGATTGAAGTTTGTGGGAAAGTGCTTCCTGCAAATCTTGTGATCCTTCCTATAGTGGAATTTGATGTGATTCTTGGCATGGATTGGATTTCTCTACATGGAGCTTATATCAATTTCCAAAGAAGAGAAGTCACATTTTATATTCCAGATCAATCTACGATCGTCTATCGATGCAAGGATGAATATAACCTTCTAGTGGAAATTCCTTCCATCTTATGGGTCTTGATTACACTAAATGAAGGTTATTTATCTCAAATGGTTGGTGAGAAACTCACGATTAAGAATATGCCCATCGTACGGGAGTTTGATGACATCTTTCTGAAGGAATTACCGGGTCTTCCACCAAATTGTGATGTTGAGTTTTCAATAGAACTCGTACCGGGTGCTTTGCCTATTTCAAAGACACCTTATAGAATGGCCCCAATTTAGTTGCAGGAATTGAAGAAGCAACTCCAAGAGAATCTTGATAAGGGATTCATACGCCCTAGTGCGTCACCTTCGGGAGCACCTGTTCTATTTGTTAAGAAGAAAGATGGATCAATGAGACTCTACATTGATTATTTAGAACATAACAAGATCACTATCAAGAACAAATATCCTCTCCCACGCATTGATGACTTATTTGACCAACTACACCGAGCTCAATACTTTTCCAAGATTGATCTTCGTTCATGGTATCATCAATTAAGGGTCAAAAGGGAGGATATACCAATGACGGCTTTCCGTACAAGGTATGGACACTATGAATTTGTAGTGATGCCATTTGGTCTTACTAATTCCCCTGCTATCTTCATGGATCTAATGAATAGAGTCTTTAGAGACTATCTTGATCAATTTGTGGTAGTCTTTATAGACTATATTCTTGTCTATTCAAAGATCAAGGAAGAGAATGAAGATCACATGAGAATTATATTGAAGACCCTGAGAAAGGAGAAGCTTTATGCCAAATTTACCAAGTGTGAATTTTGGCTTCAAAAAGTTGCATTTTTGGGTCACATAATCTCAAAAGAGGGGTTATCTGTGGATCCAGCAAAAACAGAGGTTATCGAAAGATGGTCAAGACCAACAACAGTAACTGAGATCCGAAGTTTTCTTGGTTTGGCTGGATATTCTCGACGTTTTGTAAAAGATTTTTCACGATTATCTAATCCACACACCAAGTTGACTCAGAAAGGAGTTAAGTTTGTTTGGACAGAGGAATGTGAAGAGAATTTCAAGGAGTTGAAAAGAAGGTTATCCAGTGCACCTGTGCTCACACTGCCTTGTAGTGGAGAATGGTTTGTGATCTACACTGATGCATCCAAGAAGGGATTGGGGTGTTTTCTTATGCAAAATTATATGGTGATAGCTTATGCCTCACGACAGTTGAAAATCCACGAGAAAAATTACCCAACACATGATTTGGAGTTGGCTGCGGTAATCTTTGCATTAAAGATTTGGAGGAATTACCTTTATGGTGAAAGGTGTGATATTTATACTGATCATAAATGTTTAAGGTATATTTTCACACAAAAGGAGGTGAATATGCGTCAAAGAAGATGGTTGGAGCTGATTAAGGATTATGACTGCTCAATCCATTACCACCCTGGGAAAGCAAACAAGGTGGCAGATGAATTAAGTCGACAAGAACATTCTAGTTTATCGATGATGAGGATCACAAAAGATCCAATATTTATGGATTTACAAAGGATGGATCTTGGAATTATAATGGAAGGGGAAAATCTTATCTTTCTCAAATGAATGTTCTACCATCTATACATGTGAAGATTAAAGAGGCACAGAAAGAAGATGTAGAGTTACGAAAGAAGGTGAGAAATGTTCCTGAATTCATCCTTGATTGTGATGGGATAATAATGTTCAGGAATAGGGTGTGTGTTCCTCCCATCCCCGAATTAAAGAATGTGCTGCTGGATGAGGCTCATAGTTCTTCATTCTCTATTCATCCTGGATGCACGAAGATGTATAGGGACCTGAGAGTACTTCTGGTGGGATGGCAAGAAAAGAGATGTTGCTGAATATGTCTCTCGATGCTTGGTTTTTCAACAAGTTAAAGCTGAGAGACAGAAGTATAAGGGGATGTTACAACCATTACCCATAACCGAATGTAAATGGGAAAACATCACTATGGGCTTTGTCACAGGACTTCCTAAAACATCCAAAGGAAATAATGCTATCTAGGTCATAGTTGATCGTCTTACAAAGTCTGCACACTTCATTGCTATTAGAGAGGATTTCTCTCTAGATCAGCTTGCCATGATATATGTAAAGGAAGTGGTAAAATTGCATGGAGTACCACTTTCTATTATATCTGATCGGGATACGAGATTTACCTCAAAGTTCTGGAGAAGTCTTTAGCATACTCTGGATACAGAGTTGAGTTTCAGCACTGCTTATCATCCCCAGACAGACGGTCGGTCTGAGAGAACAATTCAAACCCTAAAAGATATGTTGAGAGCTTTCTCTATGGATTCCAAAGGAGGTTGGGATCAACACCTACCTTTGGTGGAATTTTCTAATAATAATAGCTTTCACTCCAGTATTCAGATGGCTCCTTATGAAGCTCTCTATGGAAAGAAATGCAGGACTCCAACTTGCTGGGATGAAGTTGGGGAATGAAAGCTATTAGGACCTGATCTCGTTGATGAAATGGCAGAAAAGGTCAAATCTATTCAACAACACATAAGAGCATCTCAGAGTCGATAGAAAAGTTATGCCGACAACCGAAGAAAAGACCTAGAGTTTGAAGTGGGTGATAAAGTGTTCTTACAAATATCTCCCTGGAAAAGGGTTATGAGATTTGGAAATAAGGGGAAGTTGACCCTAGATATATCGGTCCTTTCGAAATACTGGATAATGTTGGAAAGGTAGCTTACCGATTGGTGCTTCCACCGAATCTCTCTCAAGGTCACGATGTGTTCCATGTATCTCTCCTGAGAAAGTACATACCTGATCCTTCACATGTACTCAGCTCAGAAGTTGTACCGCTGGAGCAAGATCTTTCTTATGAAGAACAACAGATAGAGATTCTGGATCGTAGCGAAAAGTCCTACGAAACAGGACCACTCGATTGGTGAATGTTTTATGGAGGAACCACCAACTTGAAGAAGCTACATGGGAGCTTGAGGATATGATGAGGGAGAAGTATCCTCATCTGTTTGTTACAAAGTAACGAATTTCGAGGGCGAAATTCTTTTTAAGGGGGGGTAGAATGTAACACCCGAGATTTTTATGAGTAATATTTTGTTTTTATATATCATCAAAGGAATCTTTCACTACATACTATCTTGGCTTACTTTACACGTAATCGCGACCTTCCTCGATAGCTTGCATTGTACGCAATACCTAGTTTCAATAAACAACGATATGCTATTAAAATATTATTAAAACTAGCCGTTATGAATAGTAATAACCACTTTTTGAAATTTTATAAATTTTATTTTTCAAAATGGACTTCATTTTAGGATTTAGAATACTGAAATTATCCTAGGGTGAAATTTTGGCATTTTTCTGAAAACTTTCAATTTTTGATGAATAGTGAAACCACTAAGTGGTAGGTTAAAAACTGAATTTAGCATAAAACATAATTTTACCGCTTCTGTGAATGGAATTTCGAAAATCCGACAGACACAGTTGATATTAGTAAGTAAAATGTGGTTCAATGAGATAAAAATAATTTTTTGGTGAATAGTAACTTTTTACTTTTTTTACCGCGGTTAATAGTAAATAGGGGTAAATATGATAGTACTATTACCTAAAAACATGTTCTAATTCTATTGGATAAGTGTAATTCGACCAAAAACAACTTTATGAATAAAATATGATCATTTAGGCCCACTTGGGTTAGATTAGGACATTTATTATTAATTTATTTAAAGAAGGTTTAAAATAGTTAAAATCAATGTTTAATAAGTAAATCATTTTTAATATGGGGTTATTCATAAGATAAATTCAACTATAAATATTCATTAGAAAGATAAAGAGATTTCCTACATAATGGTATTTTATTTATAATTTTTAGACATTAAATAATTTAATTTATTTATGACACAATTATGATGCAGTAATTATCTTATTTATTAAATATTGACATAATTGATGTTATAAACACCAAAATAAATATAATTTGATACATTTTATGAATTCAACTAATTTTATAGATTACTATGATATATTACTGTTGATTTAATCAACTTGTTTCGAACATATAATTCTGTTATGACTTTCACAAAAATCATATATCAAATAGTGTCAAAATTGACACAAAATTGTTTTTAAATCAAATATTATATTATTAATTGTTATTTTATTCCTAAAAATATAAGATTCGGCCAAATGACTTAGATAAGGATATATATATTAATAATAAATAATTTGGGGTTCGTTTGGCATATTATAGTAACTGTATTAACCATATAGCGAATGAAAACAAAAAGACATGGTAAAAGTTAAATTATTTAACTTAGAGTTAAATCTAATTGATAAGGTTAACTTAATACCCTAAACATGTCTAAATCCTATTGGTTGATAGGATTTCGACCCATCCCCACATTAGCTTCGAAATAATACCCTTTGGAACCATTATAAACCGATTTTTGACTTTAATATAAAATAATATTTTGAGATATTCCTAAGGTGCCCCTCTCCTCCCTTATAAAAGGGCACCTCCTCCCCCTCCTCCTCACACCAATTTGAGCACTCATGTTCGGCCAACCCCTGCCATTTTCTCCTCTCCACTTGCCTAGAATAATCCTAGAGGTCCTGGTCTTCTACAAAGACCAATCTTAGTTCCTTAAGTGGAGGATTCAAAGAAGCGTTCCAAAGAAGAGGAAATATCCATTACTGATCTTTTCAATTTCATTCTTCTTAAACTTCTTCTTCTTTAGTTGTTTCATGATAAAGTAATAACATCAGTATTACTTACATACTGATATGTTATTATAAATATGAAACAACCCTAATTGACCTTCTATCCATCCAACGGAAAAATCAAATCACCGCGTGTGTGTGCGTACGGAATACAGTCTCCACGCCGTGGTGTAATCTATTTTCCAACATCACCTTACAAGGATGGGTATAATGGTGTAATGAGTAACTATTTATGATTATTATAAAGTAATATTTATACTGAAATAATATATATATACTCCAATACAATTCCACGATCATAGGAATGATATCATCACTCGTGCGTACGTACGGAATACCGTCTCCACGATGTGATGCGACTCGTTCTACATGATCATCATTAAATAGTAATTATATAAATGAATTTAATGAATAAATATGATATATGTTACACTAATACCATTCTGGATATATGTTATCTATAACCTTTAAAGAAGAATAAGAATTTATTCGGCAAAACATGCATAAGAACAAAAGGCATTAAAGACCCGAGTAACAAGTAACAATGAAATATTACTAATAAGAAGATAAGAATATGACCATATATGATATCATATCAATATTTATGATTCTCTAATAATTCAATAACATTATTTAAACCATTATACAGGAGCTTCGGACACGTACAAAGCAAATCGTACCTAAGGTAAGGGGAAATATCACAATCTCATTTTTATCTGAGATTGTTTATACTTTGGTATTTACTGGGGTGTATTTTATCATCCACATCCATGTTCCCTCAATATGTAATATTGTTTCCATCCACTAACAATAGTTTAAATCCAATTTTACCCTTTGGTGAGTTTTTAGTAAAGAATATTAAAGGAATCTTTTGTCGTTTTTTTCGTACGAGGAACTTTTTGACTTTTCTGACAAAAATACAAAGAATGTTTTTTTTAACTTATACGGCATGAATGTATTTTTAAAACATTATTTCCAAGAAGCTTCCTTTACATGTTTTCAAGTTTATTTTTAATCAACTTCTTAGTGTTTATAATTGTATGACATGTTAATAAAAGAAAAGTGATTTTGAAGAAGAAAGGATATTTTCCTCAAGAATGGTGTTCAAGTGTTTTATCAAAATTATTTTCCATCTATGATAATAAAGGGTTCTGTTTTTATCCCTATTATTACATTGAATTGATTATGTTGTGAGGGAATTATTTTTATGAAGTCATTTACCTTATATGATTTGTTTTATGATGTCATGATGTTTCAAGAATCCCATTTTTGTTACATGTGTTATGCGATGATGTATGATTTATGATTATGTGGCACACATAAGAAAGGATTCATTATAAGATGGGTGGGACCTATATCTCCCTCCAATGCATTGGGAAAAGATTTATATCTCATGAGATAGACATGGCTGGAATGGAAGGTTATTTCGGTTCAGTGTTACAGGACTGAAACGAGGAGTGAACTCGGTTCAGAAATGGACTTTGTCCGCTAAGATGGTCTTGGCAATGAGTCATGACTAACAAGAAATGATTTTCCATGATTATGTGTGCATGCCACAAAGTTTCATGTTTTATGTTATGATTAGGGGATCTCATTTTCACTTCTATGATTTATTCCATGTTAAGATATTAGGATCTCTTTTGCAGGTTATGATTTTCAAAGAGATATGATATGATTTTTATTTCCTTTATTTGCCCTTGTTGAGCATTTGAGCTCACCCTTTTATGTTTTATTTTCCCCAGGTCAGGAAGATGGATATTAAGTAGAATATGCTAAAAGGGACCCTAGATATGATGAAATAAATGGGAGGCACTGTAGATGATTTATGAACCAGTTGTTTATGTTTCCCAGTTTCTAAAGACACTATACCTATACGGTCCTTTGTGGTTTTGTCATATGTTGTAATAAGTGTGCTTCAATTTTGAAGTATTAACAATGTATGTAAAGTATTGGTCGTTATAATATAATCATTCCAATAGAGATGATTGAGAAATAATTTGTGAAAATATTGATGATTTTCCCTTCTTTATAATTCCCATGTCCATATTCATCAAGTCTAAGATTATTGGATCCTTCTCAATTCACATCAATGATAGAATAATTGGGTCCATTATACAAATAGAATCTACCACCTTGTTCTCTTTCCTTGGGTGGTAATGGATTGAGTATCCATATTCATTGATATGCTCTAACCATCTTCATTTGTGCATGTTAAACTCTTTATGTGTGAATATATACTTGAGGATTTTTATGTCTGTATATATTTCATACATCATCCCAAAGAGATAATTCCTCAAAAATTTTAATGAAATGATCACCGCAGCCAACTCCAAATTATGTGTTGGATAATTCTCCTCATGAACATCCAATTTTATTTATTAAAAGGCAATGAATTTTTCATTTGGAATCAACACACAGGCCATTCCCTTCATTGAAGAATCACTGAATACCTCAAATTGTTTTTCCACTTGTGGTTAATGTGAGAATGAGTGCAGTGATAATAATACTTTTTTACTCGATAAAGCATTCTTTACATTCATCACTCCAAGTAAAATTTACTCCCTTCTGAGTTAGCTTGGTAATATAGTTGGACAATCATGAGAAATTTATCACAAACCATCGATAATATCCAGATAACACCAAGAAGCTATGGATATTCGTTACCATTGATGGCCTCATCCATCCCTCATTTGCATCTGTTTTGAAGGGATCCATAGATATCCCATTTCTTATGATGATATGGACCACAAAAGATACGTCCATCAACAAGAACTCACACTTACTATACTTTTCTTACAGATTCTCCTTCAGCAAGGTCTCTAGTACACTTCTTAGATGCTCCTCATGGCCCTCCTTGGTTTTAGAGTATATCCGAATATTATTTATAAAAACTACCACAAATTTGTCTAGGTAATCCCTAAAGAATCTATTTATCATGTTCGTGACGATTGCATGAGAATTATTGATTCCAAAAGGCATTATAATGAATTTATATTGCCTGCATCTTGAACAAAATGTAGTTCTTGGGATATCTTCCTTCATCATAATTACATTATAATATCCCAACAGTAAATCCACCTTGGAGAAGTATTAGGATCCACGCAGCTGATCGATCAATTCATCAATTCGTGGGAGAGGATACTTGTTATTTATCATGATTTTGTTAATCTCATGATAATTAATGCAAAGACACATTGACCCATATTTCTTCTTTATGAAGTGGACTGGTGCACCCCATGGTGAAGCACATGGGTGTTTAAACCCTTTATCCAGAATCTCCTGTAGTTGTTTCATCAGCTCCTCATGCTCCACAATAGCCATTCTATACAGAGTCTTGGATAATGGAAACATGCCAGGTGTATGATCAATTTACAATTTAATATCTCTTCTAAGGGGAAGACTAGGCAATTCCTCAAGAAACACTTTAGATAATTCCCTCACAATATGCATGTATTCTCGCATGGTTGACTCCTTAGACTCAATCATATGAGCCAGATATGCGTGCTCATAGGTCAGTAATATCTACGCTTGAGATGATGGAGCTAATGAAGATCCATCACCCTCTTTGCACTTGTATAGAATCGGGGGTTTATTCTCCACATGGAGATTGATTTACTTCTAATGAAATTTTATGTTGGCTCTATATAAGGAAATCCACTCGATGCAAATAATTGCATCAAATTCCAGTAGAAGGAGTATGATGAAGTTCTCCAGGAAATTTAATCCACAGATTATGACATGGGAGGAGTAATATTCATTGGCTGTAGTGATTTACCCATTTTCTGTATTCACCGAAATATTTACTTCCATGATTTTTAGTGGTGCTAGGTTTGTTATACAAAACGTTTCAGTTATAAAATAATGCGAATAACCTGATTAAAAAAGTATGTTCAATATTCATGAATAAATAAATAGCATACCTATCACCACTTCAATTTCTGGGTTCACATCGGTAGTAGTGATGGAAAAAGCTCTCCCTTGTTGCCTTGGTGGTTTTTGGTTGCCTAAAAAAACCCTTAGCTTCGGTCACCAATTTTCATGATGTCCTAGTTTTTTGTAGTTGTAGCGTTGAAAAACGTATTGAGGTTCGAATGGAGTGTTCCTATCCTCTATTTCAGCCAATGGTTTTTCTTTTTAGTAGTTAACAGTTAGGTGCCCTTCTCTTCCACACCTAAAGAATTTCCTGGCTCCCATTAGGAAATTCCTAGGGTGGTTCATTCTATATATTTGGCAAGTGGGGTGCTGGATCTTCTCAGCACCATTTTATTTATCCATTGGACCACAATCATTGATTTCCACCATATGATTTTTATACCCATGAGACCCCTAAGATTCATCGATCTCCATTTCGACCGTGATGGCCAGTTAGAGAATTTCGTCATAGCAGTCGAAGTCATAGATCACCTGTGCTTTTCATAGGATAGGTTTCATCCCACCAATGAAGTATTCAACCATGCATTCGGAGGCAACGACAAAGATTGAGGCATATCGTGCAAGACTTGTGAAGTTTTACTCGTACTCCCCAATAGATTCATCATTTTTTGCTTGAGGGTAAGGATGTCCCATTCCATATTATGTCCTATGGTGCATAGAATATATTTATCGAAAAAAATCTTTTGAAAGTCCTTCCATTCCAATGCCTCTATCTCTTCCTCAAGATTTTTATTTTTTATCAACATCCACATTTGATCTGCTTCACCCTCCATATGATAAGTAGACAGGATGACCATTTATTGGACATAACATTTCATTATGGAGAAGATATTTTCAATGGAGTTGATTCAATGTTTGACTATTGAGGGATTAGATGATCCATTAAAATTAGGAGTCCCTTGTCTCATGAAGATCTAGATAGTGACTTTTTATTTATTAAGGGGGGGGATTGAACGTTCCTCTTGACCAATTTTTATATTCAAAGCATGAGTTAACTAAAGGAAATGCGTGACAATGTTTCTGATTCCTACTCCCATTGGAATGGGCATCTCATTAGCACAGTCATCACATTGATCTTCACATCAATCATTAGCATGAGTCCTCCTATTACCAACCATTGGATGGAATAATAGGACCATTAGGGTTATCAAAAAAAGGGTAATAAAAGGACATAACTGATGACTTATAAATAACTATTATTTCCTTAACTAATGAATTTATATGTTTCAATATATGTTATTAATGATCTACTTTCTAAAATATATTCTTAGGAGAATTTTTTTTTCATGCCCTTAATAAGTGTTCATACTAAGCTTGTGAATTTACCAAAGCACATCCCCCACGAATTTCAAAACCAATAGTGCAACAAGGCCCGTTGTCGTGCACCAGTTCCCATTCGAGTCTTTCTCAAATTGGTGTTTTCAGGTTTTACACCTAGGATACTACTATGCTAGAGCTGCCTCTACCTTCTCGTGTCGAGACATGGATGTTTATTCTTGTTAAAAAAATACTCAATACTCACCTATACATAGGGAGGTTTTTATTATAATTATTGTGGTCTCTATTTATTCACCAGTGTTTTCTAATCCTAATCCCAAAAAATAACTAAACATATCCTCTGATTCCAACTGTAAAAAACTAACTCTTTATTACAAGTATAAACATGATTTATTATATAAACTCTGCACTTGAAAATACATGGAAGATTAAGAGGTTCGTTGTATTTTGGGCTTATGATCCTTAAATAACAACTTAAAACATAAAACACACAACATCTATATTCAAAACATCCTTTACATGATCACTACATTCCCTCGTACTTTTCATTGCATTGGATAACCTGGGCACATGCATAAGAAAAATGTGAGATATAAAGCCCAGTAAGGGAATAATCATGGAATAAAATGAGGAAGAAAATACATGTTATAAAATAAGAATATCATGGAGCACAAGAGAAACATGAAAATTAAGGCACGATAATGCATGATAATCATAACATGGAAATGTATAAACCACACTTAACATGGAAGTAGCATGAGCCAAGGCTCATTGAACATGGAGATTGAGTAAACAATCATTACACAGAAAGCACAGGTAAACCCTAATTTCACTTGAAGTAGAATGATTCAACACCCATTGAACATGATGTATCATGATACTATACTTTATCCACTGAATTGCAACACTATCATGCCTCATCCTTCTTAAACACTTCATTTCCTGCATAAGTATCCCACATGGATCATGGAATCAATTAAACTAATAATTTATTCTATGATTATGTAATTTGGAATAAACAAATGAAAGCGGAATTAAATATGTATATGTGTATAAAGGTGATTACCCTTGATAGAGACATGGTTATGGTATTTACTACACAATGATCTTGTCTTGGAAAAATGCTGTGCAATTTTGGCAGCATAACTGCATGACAGAAGGATTCATGAAAATTGCTAATGAGAGAGAAAAGGGTGTCTCATAATATATAAATGAAACGGATAGTAAGGGGTTTATATAGATACATGTCCCAACACTCTTCAAAGAATTTAGATGCATAATACAAAATAATTACTTATATGTAAAAGAGGAGAGAGAAATCCCTCGTGGAATTTTGGCATGCTAACGGGTGTACATGGGAGGAATTAATGAGAGAGAAATGGTTCTAACATTATCCAAACATAAAGAGGACAGTATGGCGGATGTGCTAAATCATACCCAAAAATTTTTAATTGAAAAAAAGGGCATAACAACTTAAATAAAATTGGACAAAAATTACAAAGGAAGAAATACCTTACTTGGAATTGTGATCCCAAAGGACTGAGAGAGGCTTGAGAGATGATTCATGGGATCTTGGGGCACCTTGGGAGGATTACAGAGGGAGGATGGAATGGGTTGGTCGAACTCTAATGTATTTTAGTGAAGATTAAGTGGAATAATGAGTGGTTTTATATAGGAAATGAGAGAGAATTCTTTATTATTATGTTTTGGGACACCTCACATTAAACTAATTAAAACCACAGACCAGCACATGGTTTTTTCCCATGGATTATGAAAAGGTTAGTGGAAAATAATATTTTATACTGCCAATGTCCGATCATCTTAAAATAATTGGGTTGCTTATGTGGAGGTGAGTCACACTCCTTAGGGAAACAATTCAAAAAGGAAAAAAGTTTTATAAGAATTGAAGGGTCCACTAAAGCATTTTAAAATAAATAAATAAAATCTAAAATCACATTATATTATTGATAAAACATATATTGGACGAAAATAATGTTTATTGTATTTTATTAAATCACTATTGGGTCATTATGATGTCATAAAACACATTATATACTTAAATGGTATTTATTTTTACACAAAAAATCGACTGTCTCAAAAAATTACGGAAAATTCACCATTGGATAATTTCGTCATCCTAATTCCAAAAATAATATTCAATATATCTAAATAATTTTCTATATATTTGAATTTTTAATTTTAAATTAAAACTCTACATTTATCAAAAATTCATTTGTTTTAACAAAAAAAATCATTCCATCATTAATGAAAATTACAATTGATTTCATAAAATTATATGATTATTTATACATAATAAAAAATATTTTAATTATAATAATATTTTATTAACATATTTTTCAATTCATAAAACCATTAATTCTTTAAAATTGATTTCATATATGAATATTAACTAAAAATACAATGTGTGCATTAAAAACTATTTACAAAGTGACAATAATAAAACGAATTCACATTATTTATACAAAAAAAATGTACATAGTCATTTTTCTAGGGTCTTGTTACATAATCCCATATAACATCCACATAAGAATGAAGGGTAAGGTGTGAAATGGTGACAAACACTTGGGGTGGCTTAGATAACATCGCTTCGGTGGTAATCTCTATTAACATCCACTTCTCTCATAGTCGGTTCCGCTCAAGCTTAATGTGTTCAAGCTCGACTTGTGTTTGGTCAAGAGCGAAGCCCAATGATGTCCCCTATTTTCAGAGCTCTGAAAAATGGGCTTTCATTGGGAAATTTCTACTGGTTGAGGCCATTGCTTGCTTTTTCTGAGTAAATTATATTTGTTAAAGCCCTATATTTATACTAATAATTTGATCACTGTTCAAAAGATATTTTATCAACAATCACAATTCATAATGGTATTTTAAAATCTAGAAACATAAATCCAATGAAGCTCACATTTTATAAAACCATAATAAATATTTAATTAGATCATGAGGAATTTACATTAATGAAATGTTGGGTAATTACAAGGAGACCAACATTCTTGTTATTTGAGATATCACTTTCAGAACAGTATTCAGAAGAATCGCCTCCACAGGCACACCAGGAGTAATTCACATTCCAGAAATTCTCTCCCTTGGACATAAAATATTTATTTTTATTTATATCTGAATATATTTCCTTTCTATCATATATTTTCAGAATGGTAAAATCATGTCGATTGTGTCCTTCTCTTTAACATCCATAGCATGTTACATTAGAATCATTTTGGACATTGATACCTTTGGATATATTTTTATATCAATATTGGAAATAATTCTTTCGAAAAATAATATTCATTCATCTATTATGATATTAAATATCATTCTCTGACTTCTTAGTACCACTAGAATCTAATAATATTTCAATATTCGTCTTTCTAGAAATAGTTTTCACATTTGATAGAGACTTGGTAGAATATGATATATTAGTGACTGCTACTCCACTATTATTATTTTTTCACATTATATACTTCTCTCTTAATTATTAATTCATATTGAAATAGATTTCCAAAGAGATCATCAAGAGTAATATTATTAATCATTCTTGATTCACCTACTACGGTCTTCATGGATTCCCATTCATTTGGCATAATAAGATTGATCATTTTAATGAGATCTTCATCTTATAAATTTTTCTCTCCATTAAATTGTAAACAATTAACAATTTTCATAATTAATTATTAATATTTATCTATAGGATTAACCTAAAGAAATTAAAAATCCTGATAGTCAGCACATAGCATATTTATTCTCCATTAGGTATCATTGGATGTACCAAAATGTGCACTCTAAAATTTCTTCCATATACTATTAGTGGATTCACATGATGTTATTTGGTTTTATATTTTCACCTTCATATAACACAAAAAAATATTGTATACCTTATATTATATCTGATATTAATTTTTTTAGGAGTAAATTTCATTAATTCTTTCTCAGGAATTGTATAATCTCCAGTGAGCATGACAATGTTATCAACCCTAGTATATATTATAAAATTATTCATCTAATCACTCTAATATTCAAAATCATTACCATAAAAAAGGTGGTATTTTTGGGTTAGGATTTTATATTATATTGACATTCATCATTACTAACATTATAAAGAAAAAACATACTTTTTCCACAAATACATGTTTTTTTATTTAGAAATCAACGTAATTAAAAAATAAAAAGAAGTGGTAAACCTATTCTGATACCAATTATTGGATAGAAATGGATATGAGATGGCACAAATACAATTGGTGGGGTGTGTTTTATATTTAATAAATTTTATATACAACCCATTATGGATGGTTCTTAAAAAAATTCACTTCACATATCCTTTTATAAAAGGAAGCACATGATCTGACTAACTCTCGGTCTGATGATATTGTAATGATACCACAAGTTATGAAACAATTACACTCTGGTTAAATATAAATATCTGTGTAATTCAATGTGTAAATGATTATTCAAAATAACATATAGAATCAATTATAAATATGTATGATATAATCAAATCAATTATAAAAGAATACAAATAGTAAGGGAAAATAACATAATTTTATTTCTATTATAATAACTTATGGACAATTCAAAGGTATTACAATTATTTTATCCCAATGTGTTGGGTTTCCATTCACCTGGGATATTGGTCAATCTAACCAACAACGGTAATCCCTCAATATGACGATCAGAATATCCATCTTGTTATCTCCACATGCACTCAATTTTATAGGAAATCAACACCTATATCTTTCAAACACATAAAATTCATCGATACGAATATAGTTTTCACCACCTTCATACCCTGGAAACCCTCGATCATTTGCCCCAGATCAGATGCACATAAACTAAAAAAATAACTTATTGAAATACATAAACTATGAATTATATATTCACATTTTGTAATTTCAAGTCTTTCACACAAAGAAGAGCGAAGTTAGAAAGCCTCTCTATAGGATATAAAAGATGCTAAAGTTGTTAAATGTTATTCTCTACTAAAAATGACCTCCTATTTATAGTCTTAGTTTTCAATTATCATATTATCTCCAACAATCGTATTTCATCAATAAACTCATAGGTACATTGACACCTAGCATTTTGACGGTCATATTAAAACAAAAAACAAGAACTCTTTTTGATTATTTTATAACTAAATCCATGAGAGTGTATTAGTTAAAATAAAATATATATGAAAATGATAAAATGAGTACAATTAATATAAAACATGTAATTTGATAAAAGAATTAAAACATGCATCTGAGAAGAGTGTAACATGAATACAATTAAAGTTACTTATTAGAACAAATGTAATGCAAAATATTGTAATGATACCAAGTAAAAGTGCTCCATAATCTGTGTATGATAAAAAAAGTGGGCATGATGAAAGATGTGACTATGATAAACCGAGTCAGTATGATAGAGTCAGTATGATTGAAAAAGATAGTACGACAGACATATTATATACGAGGGACATAGTTATTACGATAGAAAGTGTTATTATGATATTTGAGATACGAATAAAAAGATATTTGTCATTTACAAAAAAATAAAAAAAAATCAAAAGAGAACATTTTACATAACAATCTCTCTATTATTGGAATTCACAAATTGATAATTCAAAACTAGAAACAAAAATGTATCCCCTACTGAGTTATGAAAATTATTATGATTATGATATTTGATAAAACTATCTCCCATTTAGCTATATACATTCTTAAGAATTGTGATCATATATTTTCCCTGATTTAGAATATCATATTATTTAATGTATTACTTTTTGCTAAAAAATTAATGATTCTAATTCTTGGTAAAACATTATCCCCTATTAAAAAACATTATCGCCCTTTGTAATTTACATAAATAATGTAGTAGTCTTCAATTTCCTGAAAAATATAGGGAGAAAAAGATGAAAAACCATTGAAATGAAAACATAAATATCATGGAATTCTCAAAGGCGTATATAATCTCAAAATAAAAACATGATAGAAATATTAAAAAAACATTCATTGGTTTTCTATTTCATTTTCTTTCTTCAAAAGCTCATTTAGAATAACTTTCATCTTCTTAATCTCTTTATTATTTTCCGAGATAGAAAAAACATGAGTTTTGAGGAGCTCTTATAAGTATACAAAATTTTATCTGGGTTTTTTATGGTTTCTTCAGGAATTCGGATCACTTCTTCAAGAGTATATATTTTGTTCTGTGTATTCTTATTTTTATCATTCAACAATTAGGTTTGTTTTATTAACAAAACAATTTCACCTTTAAAATATGAAACCTTATTAAATTTTGACTGAAATACACTTAACCTTTATTGACACTATTTCATGAAATGAGTATCATCACCATGAGTATTTTGGATCATATTCAACGTTTCAATTTTTTTAATCAAGCTTATTGAAATCAATAACAAGATCATTTGAAATCCTCCATACATTTTCAATTGATTCCTCATGTTCATTTACTGAGATTTATGTTTTGTATAACCATTTGGTTATCTTGTTATAATCCTTATTATGGGATACATAAATATCACTCAAAACCATTAAATTGGATTATATTTACATTACACTATTTCTAAACTCTCTTACTGAACAAAATTTATTCCTTTAATTATCTTTGATGAAATCAATCTTTCTTTATGTTATTGGAAATTAAGGATTATTCTTCTTGATTTTTTGTCAAACATAAACCATTTAATAGCCTATAATAAATGAATTTGTGTGTTATGAATCACATTCATTGTCGTACAATAAAGGGTCATTTGATTATCGTTAGTCTTCAACATGCTATTTTCCTTTTCCATTCTCATTTCCATTTCAACACTTTCAACTTCATTTTAAACTATTTTTTCAAAAACTTTTTCACTTATGAAAATTACATTCTCTGAATGAGAACATTGATCCACTTACCTGACTAGTGAGGGAACTCTTTCTAATTGAGTTTTTAAGGATTGAATTGTTGCTTGATTGGCCTGGGTATTTTGTTTGTTGAAGTCCATCACATTGTTTTTTAAGAGAATATTTCTCTATACTTTTCTTCAATATTTAAAGTTATTCCATAATAAAGAAATCTTCATATTACGCACCTTCTTATGGTAAATCTAACTGAATAAATTCATGCAATATTTCACTCCCATTTTATTTCTCTAGAAATGTTTGTATGGTCACTTCATGTTGAACTTCCTATTTCATTTGAGAAATTTCTAACTCAACACTTTTTAGAATTTTGGAAACATAAAAATATTTAGATTTTTTTTTCAAAATCTTGTTCTTGTTTTTCTCAATATATAGATATATTTCATTCTCATCTTCTCCACAAGAGCTTCACCTGGATCAAGACAGAATTGAGGATAACATTCTTTTCCTTGTTCTTTCTCTTTTATCCAAATGGATTCAGCCTCTTTACTGTATTTGGTTTTCTTCATAGGCTATTCACTGATTTGATGGTCAGACATTTGAGAATCTTCAACTGTTGGATCATATTCTATTAGAAGTGGGGCCAATTTATTTTGGGTCTAATCTTCCTTATCATTGATGTAGTGTTTCTATTTTCATAAAAACAAACCTTCAATTTCATTATCTTGTTCTTCCTTATCCAAGAGGCCTTCATCTCTTCGAATTCTACTTTCACTGGAATGTCACAAAAAATCAAAGTTTAATGAATAATCATTGTGATAATTGTTAATTATAGTGTAATATAAGACATAATTTCTCCAAACTACACATTCATGATTGTTTCTAAAATGTAACCCATGAGATTTAGAATTCTCATATTTACAAGATAATATAACATAATGACATTAGAACCCTTAAGATTTTCTTCATCAACTTTTCATGGAAATAGAATCTCTATCATCCAATGGACAATAAACCATTTTTTTGTAGAGAGATGGGTTACTTTTATTCTCTCCTCATTGGTAAGATATAGTTAGTTTTCAACTCTATATTTATTAAATGAATGAACTTCCTCAGGTAGCTTATGAGAAAGAAAAAAGGTGTCACAATTAGTTGGGACGTTGAAGAAATGTGCTTCTTGATTTATGGATATAGAAAACATTGTATCGTACACAAAAAAACTAATCATCAAATCCTTATTAAAGGATAAAATATAAAATAATTTTATAAAATCATCAACAAGAATCAGATCATAAAATATGGGTTTCTCAACAAAAAGATCTTCCCAACCTTGGAATTAATAATTCCATTTGATTGTTGAGTCATATATATCAAAGAAATCTCAAGAGGATAACCTTTATCTAAATAAATCCAATTTTTGAATGTTTATGAAGATATATCAGTAGGATCATTGGAAGAAAACATAGACATAATGTATTTTGGTATATGAAATGATCGTACTGAGAATTAAGAAGGGGTGAAGAGCTTCGCTGAGAAATATGAAGAACCAGCTTTTGTTCAAGGAGGAGAGTCTACTTTTTATATGTGTGTTTGGATGATCATTGGTTTTATATAATTGATATTATAAGATAAAGAATCCAATATTTGAGTTTTGAAGAGTTTTTTAAGAAATTATATATTTTAAAAACAATTAAAATGATTTGAAATGAGAATCAATAACAGAAAATAAAATCAAATAAAAAATAATAGTGAATGTATAAATCGTAGATTTCGGTTATGTTGTTGGTTTTATAGTATTATGAATGAAAAAACATTATAAAATACAGAAAATAAATAGGTGAAATGAAAATAGAATAAAACCAAATGTCAAACCAATGAAAAAGAAAGTAAATATGATCGGTTGTCAGACTAATGGAAGAAAAATTTATTTCCATAAGTTTTCAAGCCGATGGAAAACAAATAAATTACCATAGGTTGTCAAGATAATGAAAAATGAAGTAATTAAAATAGGTTTTTATGACGAAGGAAAACAAATCCATAACTATTGGTTGTGAGGCCGATGGAAAATAATGTAATTACCCTAGTTTGTCAATCTGATGGAAAGCAATGTCATAACCATAGGTTGTCAAGCCAATGGAAAAAAATGTAATTACCATAGGTTACCAAGCTGATTGTATGAGTTTTAAGATAATAGGAAGAAACTATAAACTGACAACGGCGAGGTCGAATGACATAACACAAAAATCTAAAAAGATAATAAAATAAACAGAACTATAATCAGAAACAATTAAGTAATAATACAATATATAAGATAGTAAAAATATGTATCAAGTAGAAAAAATATATAAGATAATTAAAAAAGACAAATTATCATCCACTATGAAAAAGAGTGTTTTTATGTAAGGAAAATTGTAAAAACAAAAATTATATGTGAATGATTATTTTATTCTAACCATTCATAAAGTTTGATTAATAAATTTAAATCTATTAGATGTTAATAATTTTTTAAAAATATTAGTAAGTATTTCTGGCATTCATATGAATTGTAAAATGATATCTCTTTTCCGTGTGTGATCTCGAAGAAATTGATGCATAATATCAATGTGTTTTTCAAAAGAGTGATGTATATTCTTTTTACATAGTGTATTGGAACTTTTGTTATCACACAGTATTTGAGTTTTAGTAAAACTAATACCATAGTCTGAGAGTATGTGTTGTATCAACAAAACATGAGCACAACATCTACCAGCATCTACAAATTCAGCTTCAGTAGTGGAGAGTGCAACTGGGTGTTGTTTTTTTCATTACTAGGAAATTGAAGAACCTTGTATAAAATGAACTGATCCAGAAGTACTCATTAAATCTATTTTAAAACAACTAAATTTATTAACAAAAAAATATTTTAATATAAAATCATTTCTCGATGAATAGAAATTCCATAAAATCAATGCTCAGTTTAAATACTGAAATATCATTTTCCAATATTTTTTGTGGGATTGTATTGGATTTTCTTGGTATCTAGAAAATAAAAATACCAAAAACATTATGTTTGGATGACTCTATGTTATGTATAGTATAATTATAAGAAGACATATAAAATTGGTTTGATCAACTTGTTTCCCGACATCATCAAGATCCAGAGTGTGTGAGGTTTCAACGGTAGTACTAATACATTTAGTATTTTTCATAACTATACATTAGGTGTATTTCATTGATATACATATGTTGATATATATATGTACCTTCTAGTTTTTGAAAAATTAGAAAACTAACAAAGAATTTTAATTCACCCATCATAGTCATTTCAAAGTCATACATTATTAGATTCATAAAAAAATCTTTTAAATACTTTATAGTATATATGAAAATAATATCCTCAATATAAAATTTGAACAATCATATAGTTTATTTTTTATTTCTTTATAAAAAGAGTTGTATCAGTATTTCCCTTGTCGTAATTTTTTTTGGAATCAAAAAAAACTATTAATATATCATACAATGCTCTAGTGGATTCTTTATGTCCATAATGAGACAAGGTATGTTCGTAAAAATAATAGGATATTTTTTATCTTTGAATCCAGGGTGTTGGTCTACATGGACATACTCTTGAACATATCCATTATGGAAAGTGCACTTGACATCCATTTAAAAGTGTTTGAAATTATAGGATCCTACAAATTCTAGTATAATTCTATTGGATTAAGTATTATTAATGGAGTATTGGTTTCTTCGTAGTCCATGCCTTGTTTTTGATTAGAGAATTTAGCAACAAGTCTATCTTTGATTCCTACAATGATACCATTTTCATTGTATTTGTTTATGAAAACCCATTTTACTCCAATAGTATATGTATCATTATGTTTTTCAACCAATGGACATAAATTTTCATTTTTGAATTCATTAATTCATCTTTCATTGCATTGATCCAATCCTCATCACCTAAGGCATCTCTTGGACTTTTAGGTTCAAATTAGCGTTGTAATGAAAGATGTTCTATTTAATTTCGTAAGGTGTTTTTGGTCCATTCTGGTTAATTTACATCAACAATGATGTTATCACTGGGGTGATTCATAAGAAATAACTGATTTGGATTTGGAAAAACCTGCTCATCAACATATGGTAGAATGTATTCTTGACTAAAATTCTCATACACAATTTCTTGTGTATTTGCTAATTTTGATTAATTATCTATCGAGAGTTGATAATTAGTTTTGGAAAACACTTCAGAATCAAAATTTTGAGTTTGTTTGAAAAGAAATGGTTCTATTTTATCTAACATAACATTAATTTTTTTATCAACAATATAAGTTTATTTAATAAAATATCAATAAGTAATATAAGTGGTGGAATAACATAAAAATGTTCTTGAATAATATTTGGGTGAAAAAATAAAAAATATATCTTTTGGTAATTAAATAAAATAATTTCCCATCAAATAAATTTTAAAATGAATCTTTTGGTTTTTAGAATTTCCACAACTCATAATGAGTTTTATTATAAAAATTTCAAATTAAAACTCAATTTATAGTATAACAAGCATTACTAATAGCTTCTTCCCAGAAATGTTTTGCAATTTTGAATTCACTCAACATGGATCTTGTTGTCTCTTAAATAATTATATTTATTATTTCAACAACAACATTTTTAGGTGTTTTTGGTGAAAAAATTTGTTTGTAATACCTTTTTACAAAAAATGATTTGAAATTAGAATTTAAAAATTATCCAATATGATCACTTCGGATAGTTATCAATGTTAGGATTTCCTCATTTTTATCTTTAGAAAAAAAAATAATGAAAAAAAATGTCTGATTTTCTATAGAGAAATTATATCCATATAAATCATGTGCAATCATCAACTAAAGAAAATAAGAATTACTTACCTCCAATAGATCCAGTTTGTTGGAACAGAAAGATCCGTGTGGAAAAACTATAATACATCAGTAGTTGTGACTTCATTAATTGATTTACAGCTAGAATTGTGTTGTTTTCCATGTTGAAAGGGGTCAAAAAATTTAGATGAATCAAAACCAAGATCATGTAGATCGATAACAAGTCCTTTATGAGATAGTTTAGATATGTTTCTAAAATTATAGTGTCCTATTGTTTTATGCCATAACCAATAATGGTTTTCTATTTCACTTAAACGATGTATGTTTTGGCTTTTAAGGTCATTTAGTTCAATGTGTAAACATTCTCATCCCTTTGATAAGATAGAATGAATTCATCCTTGGAATTTTGAACTGTACATTTATCATTCCTAAAATTCACTAGGTATTCATCACCCCAAAACTTTCTTATGAAAATGAGGTTTTTCTTATGACAATGAACCAATAAAACATTATAAATAAAAATATTTCTTATGAAACTGATATTACATATACTAAAAATATTCCCTTAAGAATTTTCCTAATGGGTAACTTTTCCTCCATTCATCTTCATTACTTTTTCATAGATGTTTCAGTTTCTAGTCATGTGCTTTGAATATCCACTATCTATGTACCACATATTTTTATTGTTTATGTTTTGTTTTCTTCAAATAAAAACAATTAAAATTTCAGAATCCAAACTTGTTAGGACCCAGAAATGTTAGAAATGAATTTTTTTGGAATCTTCATCTATTTTGAAAAGTGATCATTATCAAAACTAAAATGCTGTGTTATATTTAATGAAATAATTTTATTACAATAACAATAGCTTCGAAACATTTTTTAGAATGGTGACTTTTTATGAACAAAATAATTAATTTTAAAAACATGTTTTGAATGGGTGTAACTAAAACCTTGACGGCTGCATTGAGGTCGTATTTGAGAGTACATATTATCAAAATTTTCTTTTACAGAGGTAAAATTAGGTAAGGGTTTCATTAGATAAAATATTTCTGATTTTATTATAATGAATAAATTCTTATACATGTTTGTATTAGTTTTATAAATTAGTGTTTCTTTTAATATTGTTTTCCTAGAAACAATATTTTAAAAATCATAAGTACGATTGTTCATTTAAAAATTCATATTCTCATGGTTTTTAGAAAAACATTCAATCCCTTGAGTTTTATAATCAATATATTTATATATATAAGATATTTCTCATGATTAAATATCAATCATAGAATTTTATTTTTAATGTTTTCAATAAACATTACAATTTTCATTTTTTAAAAGTTTTTAAAATCTGGATAATTATTCATAAGAAGATAAAGAATCATCATTCTCTACTGAAGATGTTTCTTAATTAGAAGAGTAATCATTATCAAGATAATTTCCACAAAAAGAAATATTAGTAAAAGATTTTGAATTTTATACCTTATCTTTTAAGCAATGATAAAGAGTTTTGGCCAGGAGACCAACATTCTTGTTATTTGAGATTTCACGATAAGAAGATTGTTTAGAGGAATCACCTCCACAGATACACAAAGATTAATTTACATTCACGAATTTACTTCCCTTGAAATTCCGATATTTATTCTTATTTATATTTGAATATATTTCCATTTTATCCTTTCATTTCAGTATAGTATAATCTGTTCAAATGTATCCTTCTCTTTTACATTCATACCATGTGACGTCAGAATCATTCTTGTCCTTTTTACATTTGGATGCTTTTTATATCTATATTGAAAATACTTCATTTTTATAAATATATTCATACTAATAGTATGATTTTAAAGATCATTCCCTGACTGATCAGTATCATTATATTCTAATAAGACTTCAATATTTCATTTTCTTGACTTAGTTTTCACACGTGATGGAGACTTGGTGGGATTTGATGTAGTAGTGAATGCCACTCCACCATTCTTATTTTTCACTTTATCTGCATCTCTCTTAAGTATTCCTTCATATTGAAAAATATTTCAGAAAAAATAATCAATAATAAGGTTATTAATCTTTTAAAATTCATAAAAAATGATTCTCCTGTATACTCATTCATTTGGTATAATATTTGTGATATTTTCAACAAAAAAAATGTCATCTAAATTTTCTCTCTAATAGATTGTAAACAATTAAAAAATTTCAAAAATATTATCGATCCTTAACTATAGATTTATCATATGGAAATTCAAATGAATGATAGTAATCTCTTAGAATAGCTCTTCTTGTTTGAACAACTTTGGAAGTACCAAAATGTGTAATCTCCAATTTCTTGCATATTCTATTTGCAGCATCACATTAAAATACTTGATTGTAAATGTTCATGTTCATTGAACACAAAAAAGTATTGTGTACCTTATTTTTTACCTAATATTCAGGTTTGTTTTTAGGAGTAATAGTCTTAACATTTTTTAGGAATATTATAATCACCATTGAGCACCAAAACGTTAACAATACTACTAGTTATGATAAAATACTTCGTCTAATCTCTCCAACATTCAAAATCATTATCCTGAAAAATAGGTTGTATTAGAGGGTTATTTTTTCCAATTGAAATGACAGTCATCATGTCTACCAATATAATGAAACAATATCCTTCATCCATACATACATGTTTATGTATTTAGAAAACAATTTAATTAAAAAATAAAATATAGTGGTAAACCTTCTTTGACACCAATTTTAAATTGAAATGGATATGCTATGGAACAAATACTAGAGGGGGGTAAATTGAATATTTATAAAATTTTCTATAAAAATCATTATGGATGGTCCATAAAAAAATAAAACTTTTGACAAAGCCTCTTATAAAAGGAAACAAATGATCAGTCTAACTCTCGGTCCAATGATATTGTAATGATACCACTAGTTATGAATGAATTGTATTCAGGTTGAATACAAATCTCATAGTAATAAAAAATGTAAATGATTCTACCATATACCATATAGATTCAATACTAAATCGGTAAGTTGTAATTAATACAATTAAAAAAATACAGATAGAAAAAATAAATAAAATAATTTCTATTTTATTACAATAATTAGTTGAAAAGTAAAAGGTAATAAATTTATTTTATCCAAGGGAGTAATGTAGCCTTTCACCTATGATAATAGGTCTATCTCACAAAAACTGGTAACCCTCAATACGATGACTGGTCTGTCTTTCTTTCTATCCCTATAAGGCCTCGATTTTACCGGTAATTGGAACTTCTATTCTTCAAACACATGGGATCCCTTGATATAAACATATGTTCCACAGTCATCCTATCCCCTACAGCCATTGATTATTATAACCTTATAGAACGCGAAAATGAAAACAAAATAAATATTTGAAATAAAAACACTAAGAATGAGTCATTCTTGTTTTGTAATTTCAAGTCTTTCACACAAATAAGAGAGAATCCACACTATCACTCTCTAGAACATTTAAGAAGAAGAAGTGGTTCACCATTATTATCTTCATCAAATGACCACCAACATATAGGTCTCAGGATCCAACAGTCATAATTTCTCCAATAGTCATATTTCTTAAAAAACAAGGATGGACTAGGAAACCTGGCATTATAACGGTCATATTGGAATAGAAAGAAATAACATTGTTTCGATTATTTTATAACTAACTCCACGACATTTGTTTTGTTTTAAAAATGATATATAAAAATGATAACATGAGTATGATTAATATAAAAAAGGTGTTTTTATAAAATAATGAAAACATGCATGATATAAAAGTGTAACATGATTATGATTGTTGTTACATGTTAGTATGAACATAAAAAAAATATCTACATGATATAGAGTAAATGGGATGCATAGTGGGTATGATTAACAATGTGTGTACAATAAATATCATCAGTATGATAGATTCATTATGATATATGGAGTTAGTATGATATAAAGAGGTAGTATGATAGACAGAGTCAATATAATATCTAATAAATGAGTAAAACAAGATTTTTGATTTTCAAAAAAAGACCTAAATGTCAAAATATAACTTTTTTACTTAACAAATTTTATGATCTTCACATGATGGGTTAGAAATTTATAAGTTATTTTCATTATATCGTAAATTATAAATAAATTATAATTTCTTATGATCATTGACTGATATCTCTTATGTTCAGCCTGACTTAGAATATGACATCACCTTTTCTTAGGTTTCCTTCCCCAATATTATAATTAATGTATTTAAGTAGTTTATGTTTTTTTAAAATAAAAAATAGGAATATATTTATTGGAGAGGTTTAATCTTTTTCATTATTATATATCATTAAGAATTTGGCCTCTAGAGAAACTAATATATTACATTCCTCAGGGTTGTATTTTTGAAAAGTATATAAATATTCATTTCAAAAAAATTCACATTTTAGAATAAAAATATCGATTCATTATCAAACATATATCACTCAATTTTAATTAAGATCAAAATTTTTATTAATCAAACATCATTAAAAATTTCATCCCAGTCTATGAATGGAAGTAAATATTAAGGCCTAAATGGTGATGTATGGTTTAATATAGTGAATACAGTCCATATTTGCATTAATGGATACCTTTACCTTTTTAATTTATAATCAATCTAGCATGAACATGTTGAAAAATTGAAAAAATTTATTTTAAAAAATGAGTTCATTATTTCCAATGATAATTAAAAACATTTGAAATATCATGATAATAATACTCGAGTGAAATAAAATTGGAAAATGCCAATTTTCATTGAATTTCCCAATTCAATATGAAAATAAAAAATCTCAATTAATAATAATATTTGATACATAATCAAAAAATAATGTAAATTATTTTTAAAAAATATTTCAAAAAAACTATTTCTTAACTCTCCTACACATACTCATTATCTTATATCTATATAAAATACATATAATGTTAAATAATTATATGATTTTTATGATTTTTTATAAAAATAATCTAACATGGCTCATGGAAAATTAATTTTCATTTAATTTTATTCTCTCACAATAATTTATTTGTACCTAAAAATATATTCATGAACCATTCAAATCATCACTCACATGGAAATTCAATACAACATTTAGTCAAAAAAAATTTAACATTAGGATTGGTTCAAAGATTTATAATGCTTGGATCATCGTATTGCTAACAAAATTATCATCTCTCCAGATAAGAAATTAATCAAATTAAAAAAATGGGGATTTTAAAGATGAATTTTGTGGAAACAAAATTTTCTGTAAAATAAATTAATATTTCATGCTATAAAATTAGAGGTTAAAAAATTATAGTTTTTAAATATTAATGTAGTAACACAAAAAAATTATACCACAATCATTTACCTTTAAGAATATATAATAACACAACCCCTTTAATTGAGTAGACTATGAGTTGAACATTTATTTCAATTGTGGAATTCATTAAAATTTTCCCCCAATTAAATTTCATTAATTATTTTAAAATTTATTACAATATTGAAGTATATTATAACTAAATGTTTTTAATTTTATATATCTCCTAAAATAAATAACAATGACTAATTAAATCCCATATCCATTATCTTTTTTATTACATTATTTTGAAGAAAATGTTCATATTAAAGAGGAATAACGAATACTGGATTTTTCTTATCTCTCCCTTTCTATACATCCTATAAAATTAATACATACATCAAAAACATAGTAAGTAAATTATTTCCAATGGACACCCAATAATTACCATTCATCAAAACCCAAGCCTGAAATACAATTGAAAAATATTAATAGGGATGTCATCATAGGAACAAATTTTAGTTTTTGTAAAAGCGATGACATGAATTGGATACCTAGCTCATGCCCCAAAAGAATTTTTTAAATAAAAAAGGTTACAATAAAAGAACAAGGTGAAAATAATTTACGCCAACAAAGAATGTAAAGGGGATACAAATTCATTATCTAAGAGAAACATACCATGAATCAAGCGTTGAAACTCAGAATACCCAATCAAAAAAAACAAAACCAATGAGAATCTACAGTAGAACAAACATACTAATCCTTGTTGGAAAAAATATCATAGGATGCAGTTTTGAATGAAGTAACCACAATGATAATCCATGAATTGTTAGAAAGGCGTAGTGTGTCAAAAAACTTGAGGGATAATGATCACCAACCAACGAATAGCAGGATCTGGCCTTGAAAATCCTTCACAAACACTGAAATGATATCTCCAGAGAGAGTCCAAATACTACCATAACACTGTGAAACCAGAAAACCGTGCAAAAGGGGGTATGATAGGGGAGAAATCATTCCAGGGAGAATGAACATGGGCGGGGCCGCCTATACAAGCCTTCTTAATTAAAAATTTAACATCTAGAAGGCATCCACTAGAGAGTAATCCAGAGAGAAAAACAATGACCCCAGAGTCCTATAAAAGGATGAATTATTAAATAAAATCCACTATAAAATACTTCAAGCTTTCCATATTCATGGGGGTAGTATCCCTAGGATGACACAAAAAGGATCCAAATTCTTTTTAAAAAATAGTACCAACAGGTATGTGAGGCAAATCAAACGAAACAACAACAACACCAATCAACTACGAATAATTTCAATCTTCAAACAAGGAAGTGAAAAATCATTCTTCAAAATTGATGGAGAGAGGCCATGGTAGGGTTCACGAAATCCAAAATCCATTACTCACTGCCAAGGAATAATAGTGATATTGATGTTTAGGTCCTTAAATTTCTTGAAAAATTTAAAAAACAACCTTTTTCTGATATCAAGATAAATATCATCAGTAATGTCCCCATTTTTATGTTTCTAAAAGGTATTTGTTTAATTCTCCTCTATACAAGTATCAAGATCTTTGGGAATTATAACTTCACCTATACCTGATAAGCATCCCAGTAATTTGGATCATTCTCATTATCATCACATGAGGAAGCTTCTGAGTCAAAATAGTCAAATGAATCTAATGAAACAAGAAAATTTTCTGTAGGGAAAGACTATGAGGGTAAATTGTTTTTTCATTCATCCTGGATGCTAAATAACATGTGACAATTGTCCTCCCAAATTTATCATTGTCCCAACATCTTAGTGTTTTTTCTAGAACTCGGAGTAATGAAGCAATCAAGGTCAATCATTTCTTTTTTTCATTTTTGACCTCATGAATCTATTAAGTCCTATTCTAGATGACAATAGTTTTCAAGTTCATCATGTAAAGGTTCATTATAATCTAATTTCATAGCCACAATCCCCCCGTGATCTTCCGAGATAGGGGTAATTTGTTTTTTTTTCTTTAGAGGTCTTGGTGTTGTGCAAAATTCCAGCATTAAAGATGTTTTCAGATTGGTGTTTTGAAGCATCCATGGAGCTAAAATGTTAGTGTTATCATTATGAATATAAACCTTGGCAGTAGGGGTCACTTTTGGAGCTTCATTTTTAAAACAAATCTACTTGAAGTTGGGGAGGGTGTGAAGGGGATTCCTTTTCATCTCACATCCCATTATAGATTGACCTATTCTTTGGAAATTTTTACAAAAGGATGGAACATTTCAACGACTACATCTGGTATAAACACATTATCCCCATTATGAATCTAAAACCTCGATGGATACACTTGAGAAATATCAATTTCAGTGAATATTCTAGAAACTGAGGGTTATGACAAGTTTAATGTTGCAAATTCAAGCAATAGAGGATGGCCGAAGAGTTCAACAATGGAATATAAAGCTTCTTGGGTGAATAGATTCAGAGGAAATTCGAGGAAACCAATACAAATGGTAATTATAGAGGGTTAAACATCAAAATTAAAATTAGGCGACCATCTAAAAATGTTCATGTACGAACCCCTGAAAGAACCTGAACCACAAGCCCAGATCTAATAGTAATCATTCGTAGAGGAAAACCCAAAAATAATATTCAAAAAGTTCGATAATATGATATGGAAATTTGTGAATCCTATGCTTTCAAGGGTTCTGCAAAGGAATAAAAATGAGGGTTGATGTTTTTTAAATTTACCAACCATAGAAAAACGAATATCCCTAGAGAAAATATGTACCAATTATTTTGAAAATGAAATCACTAATAAACCCAGATGCTAGTATTTTTTGGGATCATTGCACTAGGAGGACTTTACTTCAATGTGAAGAACATGAACCATGATGAAATCCATGAAAGAACAGGTATATTGTATTTTTCATTGTTTAGTTAAGCTAGGGTTTCTTCCATAGTCTCCTGAGGGCGGAGTCTCCAAGGTGAGATTCATACACAATTAACTTTCAAAAAATTTATGGTGGTGTGCAATAAACAAATAAGAAAATTTATATCACCTAAGGGAATAAAATGTTTTGATATAGAATACCGGTCACATTTTTAAAAAATAAAAATTATTTCCATAATTATATCAAAAAATATGAACTCAAAATATATTAAATAGAAATAATCTGATGTTCAAATTTTAACCAAAAATCCATTTTTCTAAATAATTTTATTTTGTTATGATTAATATTTTAAAAATAGTTAGGAATTACATATATGATTTTTGAAACATTATTTTTTAGAGTAATTTTTTTGATAATGGATTTTAAAATTTTATTAAAATCATCAAAAATATTTAAAAAAATTACATGAAATATTTCAAAAAATAATAATAATTTAAAATCTATTCATCCTAAAATAATATGCAATCTCTCAAAAAATGATTAAATATCGAATAAAATTTATGAATATTCACAAAATATAAATTATATAATGGGAATCAAATATCTTATAATGTTTGAAAACCCATCATATTTAATTAAAACTTCCCATCAGAATTAAAACACAATCTACTTGTTTATGAAAATAATTATATAATATGGTGAAATATAGCCTAGTTTATTTTATAATCTATTGTTTTTGGTTATCATAATACTTTACACATTTTAGAACATAATAAATAAAATAGATTAATTTCTGGATATTAAATAAATAAATTAATTAATAAAATTAATTGTAAACATTTGTTATAGTCTAGGAGGTGTTTTTTATACTACCTATAGAAATGTATTCATTTAGTGAATGATAATCCATATATGTCTGGTGATTTTGATATAAGAACCACCACATGTTTTTTTTAAAATATTATATTTAGGATGATCCCAAGAGTGGAGACCCCATAAAAAAGTTAAAAATTGACCCCACATTTATAAAAAGAAATGAAAATAAATAATAATTTGGTTGAGGTGAAACAATGTTTGGGTTCTTCATATCATCATTTTTAGTTTCCTCCTCTAATAGATATGTATAATTATGTATTAGAGAAAATAACATCACCATGGTCGCCTTAATCTATTATCCTTTATTAACCAAAACCACTTCGACTGTGTCCTTGGTGGCGTCTAGGTTTGGATTCAAATGTTATAATTCCACATTTATATGATGAGGAAAATAAATTACCATTTTATTTTTATATTGATTAAATCATAATTATTTCAAAATTTTATTATCTATCTGATTGTAATAATCATTTCTATTATCCTGGAAATCCCATAGATTTTTTTCATGGTTGAATTATAGAATCATATTTTCCTCAATTATGGTTACTTGATTATCATCCTCATCAATCTCCGTAGAATGTATAGGTGTTTGTTCTATTTAAATCAATGATGTGTTTTGAATTAATATTGTTTACTATGTAAAAAAATATTAGAATAATGTGTCAATTATAATATCTTATAATGACATGATTCATTAATCTTTTCTACTTTCATGTACCTAGTAGTATTTTATTATATTCCAAGAGAGAATGGATTGTAAGTTTAGATTCCACATATATTATATCATATTACAATATAATATGGGTTAAATTTTTTGGTTCACATTATACTACATGATGTAACTACAGAATATGCAGCCATCATGTTTTAATTACATTGGACATATCATTTAATTTTTTTCAAAAGGTATTTCTTTATGTCTCGGATGATCTCAATGAATTCCTACCTTCTATAGTTTGTTTCTGAATCCTCTTTAATATATCATGAAAATAGAAATATGGTTTCACTAATGGAAAAGGTTTATGTCAATGTTGATTAGTTTTTATATTTAATTGTTATAAATACATAATGTTGAAAATTATATACAAATTGATTTTAATTAATAAATGAATTACTTATTTCTCAAACAATTTTTTCAATTTGATGAGTGTTTTCATGCGTGCTATGAAATTTTTTATGATTTTTTACCAAGTATATAATATTGGTAGACTGATGTAATATATATATATATATATATATAAAGTATCCTTCCACGATCCGCCTCCACTAAGATAAGGGAAGGGACGACTAATTGCTAGACCCTTCATTCTTCTTGTTGAAGAAGAGATAACGACCCCCAAGACCCGCCTTCAATAGCTCCCGGAGTGGCGACTAGCTCCAAGGGTATAAAATCACACAAATGATGGAAGACATTACCCTATTTATTTAGTAGGATCATGAGATAATATTGTAAATTCCCAACAACAGTAAAACTGGAGGAAAATGTAAAGCCAAAACCAACCATTCCCATTTGCATGTTCCAAAAGTAAATACTACAAAAGAACAAGAATTCCACAAAAGAAATTACCAAATAAATGAAAAAACACACAAAAAATTGTCCTAAGGTCCGAGCTAGTATGGTCCGGCACGATCCCTTATGTCCTCCTAGGAACTTGAAAGTAGTTTATATACATAGGGTGAGTGTATAGGTATACTATATAAGGAAAACCAAAAGTCGTCATGAACAAGTGGGGAGGCATTCTAAGGCCCCATAAGAAAAGGTGATAACCAGATCACCTAGCAAGGAAAATATCCAACTCAAACTCACCAAGGCACACTCCCCAAATAATGCAAGTCAAGTAAGTAATAGCAATAGAACAACTATGTTTGGGTACCCACACCACTTTCCTTCTAGTTATTGAAGACATCATTAACTTCAAACCTCTCCTACCATTCTCACAGCAGTCCCACTACCCCCCCCCCCCCACACGCCTAGCATACCACATCCACATGTCCCGCCCACAAACACCTGTGCCACAACAACCACACATAACCACACTCGCAAACACCTTGGACAGAACAACTACCGCCATGAAAGAAGACACCAAGGAATCATCTCAAAGACACATGGAAAACCACCTTCCCACACACACCTGGGCCACAACAACCACATGTAACCACGCCCACAAACACATGGGTCAGAACAACTACCGCTACACCCAACGACAATTGGGCCTCATCCCAAAGACACTTGGAAAAATACCTTCCCGCACACACCATGGCCAACCACCACTACATACCCAACCTGAAGAATATATGGCTTATAATGTACCTTAGTCCATCATGTCCTACCAAATGAATCTTGCGATACTCAGGAAAGAGAGTATAAAATGAGTTATGTACTAGCAACTCATAGGAGTATTTGAAAAAACACCCCCCCCCCCCGTGAAATGGGGGTGTTCGGCACAAAGTTATCAACTTGGGTGGGATGTGTATAAAAATCATTAAAACTAAATTATTCTATATAGGTAACAAGAACTCATCCAAGCCTAGGGGTTCCAGAACCAGCCTATACACAAACACCCTCATTAATATTCATTCATCTAAAAAACACAACACCCATGGACAAGTTCAAAATTATTCCTGGAAACCAATTCTCCATTAAACCGGCTCTTGTTTTCATATTCAATTGGATTCATTAAATTAATTCTTCACTACTACAAAACTAACCGAAATAGCCAGAATCTAAGATAAGAATACTACCAAATAGTAATTTAAGCATTCACAACTGATTCTCTTGTAAAGTCATAATAACAAAAGGGTTTTGTTAGATCCCTCAAAGTACTGCAACCAAACGAATCCCCACCATATGGCCCCACATGTCCTCGGATCAAGAAAACAATAATTGAACCATAATAAAGGATTCCATCCTCATCCACATCGCTTCCAAGGTATGAACTATAAACAACACAAGAACAGAGCAAGGGAGTTTTCTAAGTTTAAAATATGCCAATAATTCAGTTCCTTCTTTCCGATTGGTTAACCGGGGTGATCACACAAGTATTCTTATTCATTCGGAATCCATTTAATCAACTGAGATTACGTGATTTATTAGTTTCCATGTTACACCCAATCAATCAAATAAATACACTGAAAAATAATTTTTCATTAGTGCACATGAAAAGGCAACCAACAGCCATGATTTTAAATGGGCATGAGCTTGTAGAATTCAGAACAAAAAATAAATGATCAATAGTGCAATAAAAACATAAATCACACCCCCTTTATTAATTAAAAATCCATTTTTATCATTAGTAACATTGGTTTTCATCCATCCTCATAGAAAAAAAAGGATTCCCACCCCCATGATATAGACTAAAGATAGACTAAGGAAAAAATCTACCTGATGATCAATGATTGATTTTTTTTCTCCTTGAGCCAATAACTGGGGATGCATGACTTGATTGGGAGGATCTTTAGGGACTCTAAGTGTGGTAAGAAAATATCCTATACAGGTTCACCACTTTACATGTGAAAGGAGACTCCGAACGCAAAAATAAAGGGAAGAAAACATCCATGATAATGAATGATCGAAATCCCATGCGATAAAAAGGGGAGATCCTAGAGTTATGAGATAATGAAATTTGAACAGAATTAAAGGTGGATCACATTTTCACCACGATATTTGGTGGTTACACAGGGTGGAATGTATTCTCATTTAATAATTCATATTGGAGAGAAGGCCATATCGGCTGTTAGTTAAATGGTTTCTTGTAAACATAGGAAAATGCCAACAAGCATGAAATAGGAATGTTCATGAAAAAGGGTGCGACACTGGGGAAAATCGACATGTTTTGGTAAATCAAGGGTAGCCCAAAACATGGGGGATTTTATATATCATTAATGGGCCATAAAGGTATTTGAAAAGAGGAATTAAAAAATTGTTTATGTCCAATGATACGTTGAGGGAGCGGAAAAAAGTCAGAAACTAGAAAAAAAGAAACAAGAGTCGGACATCGTTTGGTGATACATCGTAATCAGTGAAACAATCATGGTTCCACCCTCACTGTTCCACCTTAAGTGGTGCCACAGTTTTGTTGTGTGACCGTGACAGTGTGATTGTTATGGTTCCACCATCACGATGCCACCCTCACTATGTCAACCTCCTAGTCCCACCAAAAGGGTGCCACCAATTCCGTGTGAGACTATGACTGGTGCCACCCTTTCAGTGAAACCATTTCATGGAACCGAGTTTTTGGAAAACTCCTCAATGATCCACTGCTAGGGCCATTACATCAAATACCTCTCAAAGAATTATCACCCTTGAGAATTATAACCATTCCCCATGAAAAGGTAGGGCGTCCAAACAACCACCTCCAAAGATACCCCTTAGGTGTAAACCTCATCAGCCACATGGAACTCTTATCCGTCAAGTAACCTCACATCATATAATGTTGTCATTGTCCAGACATATTTATTTGGGATTCCTTTTCCCCCATGACAAGATATTTTCCACATTGAGTGGCACTAACACTCCCACACAGGTTTAATCACATTCACTCTAGTGAATCTTGATTAGAGATTGAGTCCTCTCTTCCCCAATGTCAGGACTCTTCACTTATATTCAAGGAATAAGATGAACAACTCATCTCAAAGCTAACAAGCTTAAGTACTACATCACAAACAAGTATGAAATAGAAATGTACAAAACTAAAAACAACTCAGGTACTGGGCACGATGTGCTCCTCCCGTTCCCAGGTACTCTCTTCAAGGCTTCTATACCTCCATAACCCACGAACCAAGGGGATGTTTTTTCCACGAAGCACCTTCTCCTCTCAATCTTCAATCATCACTTGTTTCTCTATGAACGTCGCATCATCCTTGATATCTATAATCCCCCAGTCAAGGATGTGTGAGTCATCGTGTAGATACCGGCAGAGCTGTGACCCCTGGAAGACGTCATGCACTCTCAGTAGCGGTGGGGGTAGAACTAGATGATAAGACACTTCGCCAAACCGCCTCAACACATCGAAGGGTCCGAAGAACCTGGGAAAAGCTTACTCCCCCTGCCAAAACTCCATTGTCCATGGTGAGGGAAAACCTTCAAGAACATGTGGTCCCCGACATCTAACTGCAAGGGTCTCCTAATGTTATCATCAAATGACTACTGTCAGTCCTAAGCTACCTTCATCAATTATTGTACAAGTAGAATATTCTCTATCATGCTCTGTTCAACATCCGGACCAAGAACATTAGTTTCCCCGACCTCTGTCCAGCATATGATTGAGTAACATGGCCTCCCATACAATGCTTCTAACAGATCCATGCCAATGGTAGAGTGATATATATTGTTGAAGGAAAAATATACTAGAGGCAAGTGTCATACCCACGATCCCCCAAAGTCCAAAACACACCCCCATAGCATATCTTCCATCGTCTGGATGGTTTGCTCCGTCTACCCATCTTTCTAGGGGTGGAAAGCAGTGTCGACACATAGTCAGGTGCCATAAGAATGTTTCAATACCTTCCAGACCCGTGAGGTAAACTAGGTATCATGATCTGAGACTATGGACCTCAGAAATCCACACAACAGCACCACCATGACCACGTACTGATGTGCTAGGGTATCCACCACACACGACTCCTTGATCACCAGGAAGTGAGATGATTTCTTCAACCTATATACCACTACCCAGATAGCATCACAACCTCCATGAACACTGGGTAATCCTATGATGAAATCCATAGATATGCCTTCCCTCTTCCACTCAGGGGAATCTAAAAGTTGTAACAGACCTCCTCAGATGTAGTGTTCCACCATGACCTTATGGAACACCAGGTACCTTGTTACGGACTCTGCCACTGCCCGTTTCACCCCGGGCCACAAAAATTTACCCCTCGATCCCCAATATATCTTGGAAACTCCAAGGTGTACCTCCAGGGGTGAGTTGTGGAACTCACCAAGAGCACTATTTTGCATTTCCACCAGGACGAACAACTTCCTATGAAACATAATCTGATTTTTCCCGTCTTTCGACCATCCATGCAGAGAATTGCCTTGGTTTACCTGATCTCCCATCACTTCACTATCTAAGTCTCCCCAATGAGACTCATCCACCTGTCGTGGTAGAGATGATTGCACTGTCATTTGAAGCAGATAACCTCCACCACCATCCACCATTTCATCAAAGTGTGGGGCACCCAACTCCTCCAATTCCTTCCATATATCCACATATTTCTGAACAACTTCCCTCTCTGACTTCCTTCTCAAGGAATCGACAATAACATTCCCCCTACCTTCAGTGTAATAGATCTCAAAGTCGTAGTCCTGATGAAAATCCACCCACATTCATTGTCGCATGTTCAGGTCCCGCTCAGTAAAGATATGTCTCAAACTCTTCTGATCCATGAATACCAAAATGTGCTCCCAATGAGGTAATTATGCCACAAATTCAATGCGAACAGCACCACTACAAGCTCTAGGTCATGGATGGTGTAGTTACACTCATGAGGACATAACTACCAAGATCCATAAGATATCACTACCCACTGCTACATCAGAACACACCCCAGGCCAAGTCCAGAAGCATTAAAAAATACATCATTAGGAAACCCTTCTTCTAGTAACCAACACAATAGAATGCTGACCAACCTTTCCTTAATATATTTGAATGCTGCCATAAAATGCTCACTCCACATGATGTCCTAGTCCTTTTTGGTCAATGTTGTCAATGTAGATGCAACTTGATAGAAGTCTGTGACAATCGTTTGATAATAGCCGTCTGAACCTATAAAACTACAAACCTTCGTCACATTCTTAGGTTCTTCCCAATAAAAAACCGCTATATCCTTTGATGAATCAACGGATTCCCATAGCTGAGACTCTACATGTCCAAGGAAATGCACTTCATGTGTCATCAACATACACATGGACAAATTCCCATAGATTTGGTGGTATCAAAGGATATCCAAGACCATATTGAGGTGATTAGTATGATCATCCTCTGATCTAGAGTAGATAAAAATTTCATTGATTAAAATAATGACAAACCGGTCAAGAAATTTGTGGAAAATATATTTCATGAGCCCCATGAACATAGCAGGTATGTTCGTAACACCGAATGGCATGACTAAAAACTAAATGTTCTCATACCATAAAATGACCGCATTCTTTGAGATATCAATGTCCTTCACCCTTAAATTGTAATACCGATACCACATATCAATGTTAGAGAACCAACCTTCTCCCCTTAGTTGGTTAAAGAGATCGTCTATCCTCGAGAGAGGGTAATGGTTCTTGATCATTTCTTGATTCATTCTCTGGTATTCTATGCACAACCTTAGACAACCGTATGCATTCTTCATGAACAAGACCGGAGCACCCCATGGTGACAAGCTTGGTCAGGAAAAACCCTTCTTCATCAAATCAAGAATCTGAATCTGAAACTCCTGCAAATCATAAGGGGCCATCTGATAAGGAGCGATCAAAATTGGACAGGCACTGGGCTTCAAGTCTACCACTAAATCAACATCACGTCGAGGGGATTAGAGTCACAACTTCTTCCGGGGAGATGTCAATGAAATCATTGAGGATCCCTGGGACATCCACCATCTCTGTATCTACCGAAACCACTGACAGCTCAACTCACAACGAAAGGATGGGATCCACCCACCGAATACCTTCCTGGAAATCCCTCTCTCCAGCAAAAGTCATACGCTGGCCATCCTTACTGAAGAGCATGACCCCTCTTCATAAATAGTTGATAAAATATGTATCGAAAATACCCAATCTATTCCATGGATGAAATCAAATTGTTGTATCTAGAACAGTAGAAGATCCCTTCTAGACTAATGTGTCCCTATCGTCAGTCTACACCATCGGAAAACATAAAACATGTCGATATGACCTCAGATTGGCATACTCAACACCAGGGGAACTGGAAATATCTCAGCATCTAAACCCATAGCACAGTCCATACCAGGTGAAACGAAGGAGTGCGAAGCTCCTATATCAAACAATTCATAGGTAAGAGTACTAAACAAGGGTATCGTACCTCGAATGTCTTCTGACCCTGAATGAATTTCTGCCTCTGTAGCGTGTAACTGTCTATGCCTAGCTCCTTTTCCTATTGGTTGTCTATTGCCTCCCTGAAAACACCCTTCTCGAGGACATTGAGGTGCACCATGCGGACAGCCTCCTCCAGTCATGTCTTCCCTCAGTGGAGAGAGTTCTCAATGTTGCTACTACTACTGCTGCTGAAAGGGCTTGGTTGGAAGCTGCTACTGCTGAGGTGGGCACTGAACTTGCCAACCCCCACTGTACTGAACTATATTTTGGCAATGATTTTGATAGATCCCACGTCTCCCACAGATGAAGCACCTTGGTCCTAGGCCTGAAATTAAAGGGAGAGGACCGGGAGATCGAAACTGAAACTGCTAGGGTCTTCTCCCCAATGGTCGAAACCTAGAAGGCCCTGATGTCGGAGGCCTACTACTAACTACCGTCCCCATTAATGATCCCAAATGCCTTCCCTCTCACAGCATACCCCCCATCGTGTGCTTCCTTTCCACCACTTCAGCTTTCTTTTGGACCTCCAAGTATGTCTTTAGGGTGAAGGGAGTAACAGCTTATTGAATAAAAGGTCAGAGTGACCCCTCTAAACATCTCTCTTGTGAATCCTCATCCGGAAAAAGGTCTGAAGAAAAATGATGAAGATCTTTGAACTTGATCCCCAACTCCCTTACTGACATGCTCCCCCACTGGAGGGAGAGTAGATCGTGCCTCTTCTCAGCCATCATTTAGGAAGAGAGGAATTCTTCTTCGAACACCTTCTTGATATTAGTCCATGCAACCTCAGCCACCATCTTCTCCCTAAGGTATAAATTCCACCATTGACATGCCACAACCTGCATCTGGCTTACATCCAGAAGAACCCAGTACTCTGTCAGAGCAGGGATCATGCTGAATGCTATCACCAACTCCTCATGCCAACTCTCTGTCTCCATTTCTAAGATGTTTTCATTTGTATTTTCTGAGGGTCTGACGCTGAAAGGCATAATGCATCCCCTGCCACTTTTCATCCCCTTCCTCTCAATCTTCACTCTACTGATCTTCCACGACAGCCTCCTAGGCCTCGATCGCCCACACTACTCATGGCCGTCATCCGATTTCTATATCTTTGGGGTAAACAATGAATGCATAAGCCCAAGTAGTGTAGAAGATTGATTTTAAATTTTCGTAGAGTTGTTATTCATTTGAAATCCCCAAAATACCAATGAAACACAAGAACATATGTCATTATGATGCATTTAACTTTTCATGTGTCTCTACCCTACAATAAATTTAGCCTCGTATGGTCGTTTGGTAGGCCCAATGTCCTTGAATCAGATCACATGGCGGCTAAAATCTAGTGTCATAGCTAGTCATCACTAGCCAATTTCATGCAACAAGATTGCCTGACAATGTTGCCCTACCATCCCCTGAAATCATCACTTTGACTAACTCTAAACTCCATCTTCTCTCTCGACCTCCTCTGATACCTTTGTGTCACGACCTGCCTCCACGAAGATGAGGGAAGGGAAAATAGATTTTCATAACCTTCATTCATCATGTTCATCGAGGGATAATTACCCATGAGACCCACCTTCAACAGGTTCCAAAGTGAAGACTGACACCAAGGGTATAGAATAACACAGATGATGTAAGTCATTACCCTTTTTATTTAGTATAATTGGGAGATAAGATAATAAAGTCCTAACAACACCAAAACATGATGTAAATGTTACGCCAAAACCAATTATTCCCATATGCCTATTATAAAAGTAAATGATACAAAATGGCAATAAATCGTTAAAGGAATGTACCAAGGAAACGAAAAAAAGCAACAACAATTGTCCAATGGTCTGAGCTAGTATGGTCTGGAAGGAGTCATGAGGTCCTCCAAGAAACCTGAATGTAGTTTATATACATCGGTTGAGTATACAGGTATACTCAGTTGGGAAAACAAAATGCTCTCATGCATAAGTGGGGAGGCATTCTAATGCCCTATGAGAAAAGAAGATAAACAGAGCACCTAGAATGGAATCTATCCACCCCAACCACACCAAGTACCACTCCCCAAATAACGTAAGTAAGTTAAGTAAGAGCAATAGCACATTGATGTTTGGGTACCGTCAGCCACTTTCCCACTCGTTATTGAAGAAATCCTATGCATCAATCCTCTCCCACCATTCTCAACCCAATCCCAGTGCCATCCCCCCCCCCCCCACCAGCACACAACTGTGCTACCACAACAACACGTCCCACCCCCAAACACCTGGGCCACAACAGCCACACGTAATCATGCCACAAACACATGGCCCAGAACAATTATTGCCACGCTCGAAGACACCTAGGCCTTAACCTGAAAACATTTGGAAAACCACCTGTCTACACACAACTTGGACACAAAAACTTCATGTAACCACACTCGGAAGCACCTAGGCCAGAACAACTACTGACATGCCCAAACACACACGGGCCTCATGCGGAAGACACTTGGGAAACCACCTACCTGCACACACCTGGGCCATCCACCACCACATACTCTGCCCGAAGAATCTAGGGCTTATAATGCACATGAGGCTGTCACAGAATACCCAAAGAATCTAAGGGTACATGGGAAAGGGAGCTGAAAAGGAGTTAATAACCATGCACTCATAAGAGTCTTAGGAAAATCATCCTCCCCCATGAAAATGGGGATGGTCAACACAAATTGCTCAACATAGGTGGGGCATGAATTAAAAACATAAAAACAAAATTATACATATAGGTAATAATCACTCATCCCATCCTAGGTGTTCCAAAACTAGCCTCTACACAAACACACTCGTTACAATTCATTCATAAAAAACACCCAACACCCATGGCCAGGTCACAACTTATTCCTAGAAACCAATTAAACAATAAACCCAATTTTGTTTTCATATTCATGTGATTACATTAAAGAAGATCTTCACTATTGGGAAACTAACTAGAATAGCCAGATTCCTAGGAAATAAAAACAACAAACCAATAATTTAAACATTCACACATAGTTTTCTTGTAATTTCATAACAACAAAAGGGATATGTGAGATCCCTAAAAGTAATAGAAAAAAACCAAGACCCACCATATGACCGCACATGGCCTCGGATCCAAAAACCAAAAATTGCACCACAATAGGGGATCACATCCCCATCCACATCGCTTCTCAAGAATCAAGATTCAGACACTATTTGGTGAGACACTGTAAGTGGTGCCACACTCACAATGCCACCGCTAAGGTGCCACCATCACGGTGTCGTCATTACGGTGACACCCTTATGGTTGCTCTGTTATGGTGCCGCCATCACGGTGCCACCGTAAGTGTTGCCACCATTTCAGTGTGTGACCATGACGGTGCGACCCTTACGATGCAACCCTTATGATTCCACCCTAACGGTGCAACCTTCAGGGTGCCACCTTTACGGTGCCACGCTCACGGTGTCACCCTCTTGGTGACACTATAAGCAGTGCCACCAGTTCGGTGTGAGACCATGACCAGTGCCACCATTTTAGTGAAACCATTTGACAGAATCGAGTTTTTGGAAAACTCTTCAATGAGCCACTGCTCAGGACATTACATATCTATAGTGTCAATCATTAAATATTACTATTGAAATTATTATATTTTAAATATTTAATATTTATAAAACTAATTAAGTAAACTATGGTTTTGGATGGGTGTATTTGAATTAAAAGAATCATAGCATTCGTATCTCCACATAATAAAGCACAAATGAAAACAATTATATGAAAAAAATATTTAATAAAATATTCAATAGTTAATACTTACATTTATTTTTTATTCATAATTATACATTATAGTTCAATTAATCAAATTATGATTCAGTGATTTTTTATCCAATGAACTCATTTGATCACGACTATTCATAAGTAGATATTATATATTATTAAGGAAATATGATTTTATAAAATTAAAATTCAATCTAGAACCATAATATTTTATTTATATTTCAAAAATAGATACAAAAAAATATCTAAAATATCTAAAATGTCACCAATTTAGGTTCATCACAACTAGGCCCCTTATTATCAATAGAATATACAATACCTTTAATCATAAGTTGGGTAAAATGAAATGTAATAATTGGAGAAATTAGATTCATAGAGAGGGTATAAAGATGGGTGTTAATAATTATTTAAGAATTACATTAGAATAAGAGTATGAGAATTTGAGGAAAACATTTATGTACCCTGCCCATTAAATCATATATCAAAACAATCAGTCATAAAATTAAATACATCCCATTATAATACACGAATTATAACGTGATCAATGAACATGAACCATGTTATAATATCATTGGTATACGAAATATGTTATTAAATAAACATATGAATAAAAAATAAATTCACTATTTAAGGATCACATCGAATTCTATCTTAGTGTATTGGATTCAATTTCCTTTCCTTCATATGCTTATTACAGATCACTTCAAATGATATCATATTAGAAGAATTAAATTATTGAATCGTGTTCATTACCCATTACAATTATTATTATCCCATGATTTGTCAATACTTACTCAATTACATGATGATCTATATAATTATTGACCAACCCATAAAATAATTAAATTAATACATATAAGTTCCACAATATCAGAAAAAATTAATCATATAAGCATAACATAACCTTAAGAATAAAAATTGGTTTTATAAAAATTACATCATTTCATCAAATAATATACATTGAAAAATGGGATTTAGAATGATCTCATCATCATACACATAAATAATCAAAAAAATTCCATTATTCCATTATTTAGAGTACATTAGAACAATTAATCCATTCACATTTTTATTAAAAAGTCAAATAATCATTGTCTAGAAAGAAAGAAGAAGATTCCATTGTTTTTTATAAATTCCTAAAATAAAAAAAATTACTAAATTAAAAAATAATTGTATTATATTAAATAGAATTGTAGAATTTTTTTTTACCTCATTGAAAAATAAATGATGTCAATTTTTATTGAATACATTTTCCTAATAATTTTTAGTAAAAATGAGAGTAATATAGAAACATTACAAAAAAATATTGAACATATATAGGATAATAATATAAATGCGGTATATTAGATAATTATTATATAATTATCATTAATTAAAATTAAATCGTGAATAATCCCAACTAAAATATGATTGAAATATAAATCAATTACCTCATGATTGGATTCCATAAAAAGCACTATAACCCTTGTATATAAAATTTAATTTTAATATATATCTATAATAGAATCATTTAAATACTTAAATTATTATATTTGAACTACATATAATATTTGATCACCAATATATTGGTAATTAGTTATTAAAATAATTGCATCTTGGTGTTCATTGATTCGTTTTTACATTAAATCATCAGTTTGGAAATTCCAATCATCGTACTTTTATCATGGTTTCCCAATATATATAATTTTAATAATGATTTAAATATAATATATATTTAATGTAAATATTTATATGATAATATATAAATGTTAGAGATATATATATGATTTACAAATTCATTGAGCCGATTTGTCATATGTGTGCATGAATGTTGAATTCATTTTACATTGAAATGATGGAATGAAAGTTAAAATAATATTTTATCGTTATAGAAAAATAATACCATCAAAAATAATTTAAATAAAAAAGAAAAACATTATAAGCTTCATTAAATATTTATGGTGATATAAAATTAATTATATTGATACATGGTGGGAGTGGTCCACATGTACGCACAAGTAATAGTTCATCATCCCATATGATAGAATTTGGGGTAGATAATTGTGTTTAGATAATAATAATATTATATATGTGTATTTAACATACCTATGGAATTAATTTATATAAATAGAATATATTTGACGGATTTATAGGAATAAAAAATTTAAAGTGGTTGAGTATGGTGATTAACTTTTCTTTGGTATACCTCCTTTAGTCCCAATATGAATTTCCCATGGAATATTATTTAAAAATAAAAAGAACCTATAAATCATGGATAGGTAATTTGATATGTTAATTTATTATGATTTGTAATGGATAGGTAGATATATGTGTTTTTAAGAATAGAGTTGAGTTGGTGTCCTTTTATAGTGCACGAAAGGACACACGTAAAATTATATAAAATATTTTAATATATAATTTTTTTGTAAAACTAGTTCCATTTCAAATAATTTTTTTATGTAATATATTTTATGGCATATATATATTCATGCAATAATATTTTCTGGTTTTATTTGAAATTTTAAACGATATTAAATGAATTAACCCATGGAAGAGAAATAACATTCATAAAAAAATTAAATCATAATCATAAACTATTCAGAGAAAGAATAAGAATGGTGTACATGGATTATATCCTTAGTATGACTTATGTTACATTAATGGAACTCATCTCTAAGGTAAAATGATATTTATTTATTGGAAAATAATTTCTTGAGTAAAATATCATTTTATCTTAACAAAATTTGAAAACATAAATTTTTTAGAAAATATTATTTTTAAATAAATATGACTATATATAATGGATTATTCATATATAATAATTTTTATCAAAAAAATGTGGTGTTTAGTTGGTTTTTTTAAATGGTAAAACAAGTGTTTTATTCACATATTCCCTAAAACTAAACTGGTAATTGTCTAGAAAATGACGTGGTGGTTCCATTCAAAAAAATATATAAATGAAATTCATTATTTAAAATTTCTTTTAAAAATAATTGGGGAATAATATCAATCTAATTTAAAAAAATTATAATAATTTTTTTGCTATGAAAATGGATATCGGATCGAGGGGTGAAAAAATGAATGACTTTACTAAAAACATTTTATCAATTATTATTAGTACCAAATAGTGGGAAAATGGTACTATTAGATGAAAAAATAATTCACAACCGGTAGATAAAAAATTATTGAGTTTCTTAAGAGGTGGATAAAAAGTTTTTTATCATCCAAGACCTAATAAAAAATAATCTCAATAAATGATGGGTTTGTTAAATGAAATCCTTACCACTTTGGTAACATTTAAATGTAATTATCAGTAATAATAACATTAAATTTGAATTAACAAATAATTGGGGTAAATTAATTCCATATATTACTTGTCAAAGGGTCTGTATATACAAATAATAAATTAATTTTGGTGTATAACATAACATACATCTCATGGAAAGAAAATTTAGACCAAAATCCATTACCATATGTCTTATTATAAATTTTACATGTCCCATAATCCTGAATAATTAATAGTTTTTCTTATACATCTATTAGAGAATAATATGTTTATATAACATAACATATATGATTTTCTTATGTCCTTTTGTTTCCATTTTAATAACAATAAAATGTTAATATTATGTTTCTGGAAATAACAACTTTGTTTTTCTTATATATTATTATTATTATTTCCTCTTACATTGATCATGAATTAATAATCTATATATTTTGAACCATGATATAAATATCATTTATATGAATTATATATGAATTTTTAGTAGTCCAGATTATTTAGGGATAGTAGATGAAATACACGATTCATAGAGATGATAATCATATGTCTCTATGAATGTTGTTCTATTTTCATATAGAATTGAAATAAGAGAAGTTAAATGATTTATTATCACTACATAGTAATTTATATATAATATAGACAACATATTTTCATTTAATTTTTTTAATATATTCCATGTAAATCATGAATGAACCATCTTGCTTTGTGGGGCCAAAACCCTCTATACACATGAATGACAATATCATATTCCCAAAAAATGGAAATCATCAAAGAATCTGTGATGTAATAGTTAACGAATAAAAATAATATCATAATTATAATTTATAAATTATACATCCCGAATTATTTCCATCCTTGATAGGTGGTAATAAAAAATTACATCAATTAAATTGGTGGTATTATTCTAAACACTTTAATGTTTATTTCATAAAAAAATTGGAATAGGAGATTGTTGTTAGTCATAAACATGAAATATAAAATATAATTATATTTAATATACAATTTTTATAATATTTTCATGGTATAATTATAATTGAAGGATTTTGAGACTAAAACAAAACAAAATTCTCATGGATGAATGTTAACACTTCTTTCAAGTATCCTCTAAAGGATTACACAAAAGTACATCCTATGATGTATTTCTGTCAAAAAAATAAGGAATATAGTATGGTTATGTGATGTTGGATTGGAATTTGGGTTTTTATTGGCCTAACTATGATGTTTTCAATGATTGAGGTGGGTAACAGATGGGTGGCCATCGATAAGAGAGGTGAGTGGCACATTAGTAATTCTTTGATGGAAAGAATTTAAACCCCATTTTTTGGTGTCACAAGAGACCAAAAAATGGAAAAAATTATATATAAAAAATATATAATCTCTATATTTTTCCATAAAATTTTTTTACATGTTTTTGGTTACCTTTAGACGCTATCTATGTACATTAACATGTGGTTAAGGCATTTTTACCTTGACTGCAATAAATAATTTTTGATGTTTTTACTATTCATTTTGGTCAAAATACATTTTGAAATTAACATATAAAATAAATTATTCTAATTAAAATTATGGAATAAACTTTTTAAAATTTATTTCATAGAAGTGTAATGTTTTAATTAAATTTTTTTCAGATGAACAAGATGAGGAATCATGGTTTTAATGAGAAAATGTTCAACGTTTTCCATGTTATTATAAAAAATTTAATTTAACTTTGATTCCAATGATTAAAATTGGATTAATGGATTTATATTTGAACTAATATTACCTAAAATCAGATTTTAAATATAATTTTTAAATATAAATAAATTAAATGAAAATATTGTTTTCAATTACAAATTAATGATTTCACTATTCATAAAAAAATAAATCATTTCATAAAAATCCCAAAAAATCGACTTAATATAATTTTTACATGGGGATTTAAAATTATATATATATTATATAAATTTATTTTTCAAAAAATTTCATATATTATTTTTATTATTTTTTAAAAAATGAAACCCAAAACATTTTTGTGAGAAAATAGTATATTAAGAACATATTAATACATTACCGAATACTATAAATATTTTTATTAATATTTTTCAATTATATAAAACAATTAAATTTAATATATAAAATATATTTATTACGATAAATTTATCTATGATTAACTTTTATTTTATATTGGTCTATTTTAAATAACAATATTAATAATATGTACTCATTTTTTTAAAACATTGAGTTGTGTATAATAGAAGAAAACCTTGTGTTATGTGTAGAGATAACATAACATGGATTTGTGTGTAATTTATTATTAACATCATGATTCTTGTAACATAATATATCAAATAACATTAACTGATTTTATAAAATAATTCATAAAATTTATGGGTGTCACATCGTACACCTATAAAATGAATTTTTCCTTCAAAATTCATTACACCAATAAAAAAATGAAGATAATTTGTACTCATAATATCCTAAAGATCTAATATATGTTCTATATATTGGTGGTTTTGAAACAAAAATATTGAATGTTTTAGTGGTATATTTCATAGAACATTCTATTTATCATTCAGAATTCCCAATAGTGGTTACGCCTTATAAAAATCCATCTCATGTAGTTTGAACTCTTAATACATCTGAATGGTTTGGTATATACATTCTTAGTAGTGATACATAGAACACATCATAGAATTGAGTGTCGTTTTGTGGAATCCATATTTAATTACCTAAAATCCAGATATGATCATAAATTTCAAAAGGATTAATGTACCTAAGGCATTGTTTTCCATTTTTCCCAAATCACATAACCATATTCCCTTGAGAAATTCTTAGAAACCCTTTACCAAAATCTTAAAATTTGGGATGATTGCAGTTATTATCAGCACAACTATTCTGGAAAATCTAATCAACCTTGATGCGTTTTTGAATATATTTAACATTATTTTGCATTTCTTCATCATAATATGGTTCCAATAGCTTTATTTATCCAATAAAATTGAATCACAGTAATTTTAAAAATTTATTTTCAAATAAGAATTCACAGTGAGGCATCTGAATTATTAGGTGTAATGTCAATTGTTCAAGGAATAATCAAATAGATTCATTTTTTGATGTGAACCACCGTTGAATTCCAAGGAAAATGATCACTAAATAACCTTTAGGATTGTAATTGTTCTATCAGACAGATCATATTTTTGAGGTTGATACATAGTGAGGAAACTTAACACCGTATCAAGAGCTTGATAAATAACATTCTAAACAATGATGTAAATAATAGAACCGTATAAAAACAATGTAATGTGTTAATCCATGAAACTATATAGCATCATTAATCTATATCATTGTGAGATGATCTTGATATTATTATTCTCCAAGAGTGATTAAGTGTTTTAACATAGTTAGTAGATCCACTAAAACCCATATAGTATTATTTATGTTAGATATGTTAAGGCATCTAATGAGAAAATATATGTTAATGTTTTCCTATTTTCATTCTTTTTTATGTAATTCATAAATAATTAACTTATAGTATTTTCTTTCAACATTAACTTGCATTCATACTAAGCACGGAGAATCAATCTCTGTGAATAATCACAATATTTCATAACACCATAAATAATCCTTCAAATCGCTTTTCAACATCTTATTTATCGCATGAATATATATCAGAGAACAATGATCTTCCCCTAATAACATAATTTTCAAATCATATTTGGACCAAACACATATATGAATCTTCATTTTTATCATACCATCTTGATCATGGTTAAAATCAAGGTAATTTATAACCTTCTTTTATAGCTCTACATCTTCATTCTACATCTATTTAATCTTTACAAGGATAGATGGTAAAAAATAGTATTATAAAAGATAATATATTCCCTTTATTTACACATTTCCTTATAAATAATCATCTAAATAATCAATATTAGAAATTTTTTAATTCTCAAATTGAATATTCATTCCAGATTCTTTCATCCCAAAGCATAGAAGACTTTATTTTCATACACAATGTGGTAATGTCTTGAGAATTCATAATCAGTAATTATATATAACTATCATAAATTTTTAATAATCAATTAATTATTTTTGAATATATAATTTAAAATTTTATTATAGGTATATATATCAGTCTTTTATCGATACAGATAATGCATCTATATGATTAATGCAAACTATACTATAGCAAACTCAAAATTGGGAGATAGGTAATAATGATCATGAATCATCAACTTTAGGGTTGAACAACCAACAAAAATGATATTATTCATGTAAAAACATAAAAATAACTTCTTGGATGAATCAATATTGACTAAAATCCTATCACTACCCATCCCCCAGGGCCCGTATCATGACTACCCCAAGTCCGCTTTGCATAGGCTAGGGGAGGGCGACTAGCACTAAAGGCGTAATTCCCTAACAACTGGGATGGAATTTACTTTATAAAATGTAACACACACCACCAGAGTACAAGAGGACAAAAAAACAAAGAAAATCTTTATAACAAGTGTGCTGAAAATACACAGGGGCTAGAAATACAAGCCCAACAAAAAAGTACCACAACAACTGAAGAATGTACAACTGAAAAAGACAAACAGGTGAAAGGTGAATGAAGCTCCTAGATCTTCCTCTAGGATCGTCCTCGGGGTTCCTACATAAAGGGTAGGTACATATGTCCGACTCGGAACTCCACATATTTCGATCTCCTTCATGTACCGTCACGCCGAGTGTCCACCTCCGAGTAATGTCCTGTCCTGGCACTCTCGACGTTCGTCAGTGTTGTCCGTCATCTGCATCCAACACAACGAGGTGTGAGCATAGCCCGTGCAGGGGTGAGTATAACGTTACTCAATCAGGACCCTGAGATCCTCAAGGTCTCACAAGATCCAACAAGGAAAAAACACAAATTATGATTGCAATGGATAACCATTACATAGGTATATGCCCATGCATATTCCTAAGTTATCAAGTAACCCATCTCAAACATGAAGAAAACACAATTGTCATTATCTCAACTCGAACCTAGATTTTTATTCACGTTGTTGAAATGACAGCTACTGGAGAACGCCTCCTTTTTCGAGTACAGTGGGCCTGCCGCTAAAACCAAGCACTTCCCACTAACCTTGGACTGCTGAAGTACTCCAGCTGTCGAGTACTCTGGGCCTACTACTACAACCAAGCGCTTCCCACCATGGGTCTTTCGCTATAACCAAGCACTCCCCCTCATAGCCTACAAAGGTACTTCTTCTATCGAGTACCTCAGGTCTGCCATTACAACCAAGATATCATTCGATGTGGGTCTGCTGCTACATCTAATCTCTCCCCATTGGTCCATTCGAATCACTATGAGTCAATCGAGCAGTGGTCGTCAAGTCTCATTGAGCTACTAGGTCTCGGCAATCTGCTCGCTCTTCACCGGGAGGGTCCGCTGAAAGAGCCTCAAGCCGATACTCCATTTTTCAATAAGCCTAACATAGATTTATCACAATCGATGACCTTGTCATAGGGGTCTCAATGCAACAGATGACGCGTCAGTCGGAAGCCCAGTCTGTGAGTTATTGGCGTTTCTGTTCTAGGGGCCCTGTTAGTTTGTAAGATAAAACCAACCCAAACATACTCCAATCTCATCCGAATCACATGTGGATTATGAAGAAAGAACAATCTCATCAATAGGAAACCAACGTAGTTGACGGCATGCCAATCTGACATTCGGTCCTTCAGTTATAAGAGTTTCCGCTCCGAGACCCCGTTTGGTTTTGGTTTCGAACCAACCTAGCTATTTTTCCGAATCATCCAAAACACAATAAGAGTATTGCAATAGTACTTCTTCTTCGTGAGGGTACCAATGCCACAGACGACGCATCGATTGGACGTGAGGTCATTAAGTTATTCACATTTAGGTAAAAATGGTCCCGCCCCGTTAATCCCAGTAGGCTGGCGGGTCGGCTCGACCTGACTCGGCGGGTCCAACTTGTCTATGGGGTTGGCCTGGCCCAATGATGTGTGGACCGGCCTAGCAGGGCGAAACTCGGTCCCACTGGTGCGGCCCGGTTCGTGGCTGGAAGAGATGGTGCTGGGGGGCGCAACCCACTGACTTTTGAATCCGGCGGTGCCGAGCGACGCCACCCTCCTATCTGGCCGGTCTTCCGCACAAGAGCGTCCCGTGGCAGCGGGCCACGATACCTCTGCTGCGACGCCTTTGTGCACCACGACTTCTTCCGCCTGGCTGACCAACGAGACGGTATTTTCTTCCGCCAGAGAATCCCGCCATGTGCGGGCCGCAGTTCTCCACAACGTGGAAATGTGGGCCGCCTCGGTTCCTCCAGTCCGACCGGCTTCGGCCATCTGATTCTTCTTTGGCCAAGCGGCATGCGGTTGCGGGCCGCTATTCCTCCACATGTGTTCGGCGCACAGCCGCCGCCTTCGATCGTCACCGCTTCCTATTTCAAATTGGAAATCAAGAAACAATAGAGGGACGTTGGTCCGTGTTCGTTCGGCACGCACCCTCTGCGTTAGGTGGTAATAATTGGCCATAGACAATCATTCACATTAAAGTACGACAAGAGTATAATTTTATCAAATAGAAAATTATACAAATACCATACCTCGGTTTCAAGAGCGGAGCATATCAACGAGTCATGGAGGATAAGGGTCGCGGAGGTCGGGCATCGCAGAATACGGAAGTCGATTCTATTGATGTCGGGGTGCGTCTGAAGGGAAGTGTCGATGGAGAAATCCTTCTTGTTCATCGTCGGAGTTGTTCTTCATTGAAGAACGACATTCTCTCTAATTCTCTAGTTCTTTCCCAAGGTCCTCCCAACACAACAAGTGCCCCAAAAATAATAGAAAAAGATATTATTTTATTCACACATGAAATTCAAAAATCAAACTCTTAAATTAATTAATTGAAGAGTTCATATAATTAATTGAAATGTGTTGGAAAAATTTAATAGGGAGAGAGGGAGGTGAAGAGATCACATTAAAATGGGGAGTTGTCATAATAAATATAAGGGGAGTTAAATTGGTGGTTTCAAGGGAGTTGAGGGGAGGTGATAAGTTATCGACTTGTGTGGGCCCCACCACCCTCAGTTATATTCTCCCATGGGAAGTTAGGTGGGGTGTGGACCCCACTTCCAACATTCTTTTAGAATAAATAACTTTCACATAAAATAAAATTGTAGCACAACAATTTTATTTAATTCTAAATGAATCCCCAAATTTTACTACCACATACCACAAAACACAACTGCGGTGAAGGTCCATATAAGCGAATACAGGCGCTGCGAGTTCATCGGTGTCCTTGGTTTTTAGTTATGAGCACCAGTTCAAATGATAGAAAATCCCACACATACATTTACTGAACGTACCCAAACAAAACTTTAGAAATTGATTCCGGGCACACCGGGCCTCAGAATCAGGTGCTGTCAGAAACTGCAGACTCATAAAATTTTAAAGAATTTATGGAAATAAATTTCCATGAAATTTTCTGGGAATTTACATTACCCCCACCTTAGGAATTTACGTCCTCGTAAATCTTCATCACACACGAGGGAAAAAGATGGGTTTATTAAGCTCGCATCTGAGCCTCCCGCTCTCATGTTCTCACTTGGAGGTTCCCATGCTGTAAAAAATTGTTCACAAGAGGAATCGATCATCCATGAAGGACCCACTCCTGTTGATCCTCAATCTCCATCGAGACCTCCATGAATGTATCCATGTCATCGATGTCCAACTCCCAGTGGTCGATGATGTGGGACGGGTCATGCACGCATCTCCTCTGCTGAGATACATGGAGGATGTTGTGCACCCGATGAAATTGTTGTGGATGGTTCATGCCGTAAGCCACATCACATACCCTTATAAAGAATTTGAGGAGTGACTGTATATAGGCTGCACCATCCCTATCCACAAAAGATATCCGCAACACGGTCGGCTGCTCCGTCGCCTCTCCTAACAGCTGAATGGTTGAACTCCTGCTGTGAGAATCCACTACTAAATTCAGCTTCCCAATAGTATAAACTATCTCGAAGTCATAGTCCTGGAGGAACTCAATCCATCACCATTCTCTCAGGTTCATGTCCATTTGAGAGAAGGTACACCTGAGTCTATTGTGATTAGAGTAAACTGTAAACCATTTGCTCGACGAACTATGGGTGAGACTAGTCAATTGTAAGAACATGACTTCACCCTTCTTTGCGTACGATTTACAAGAGCTGCTAAGATTTATCCTTTTTCAAAAAGGGAAATCTGGTCTCTTCCCCTGGATGAAACACGTCCTTTCCCTAATACAATCAATCATGACATGAACGGTACGAATTCATGTCATGGATGACGTCATAAGTCCTCGATGATAATTCCAAGAGATCCAACCATTACTCTCGCATACAAGGGTTGAGTCCCACTATCGGCATCAGTGCGTCATCACTGTGTATCCTCCAGTAAGAATCTAAAATGTGAGGGTCTATTCAACAGTTTTAACCGAAACCTCTTAGTATTAAACAAAAAAAATGAAGGAAATAAAATGTCACACAGCAAACTGTTTTTTATTACTGCAGATCGAAGTACCAAGAGACATAAAAACCACAAACAACAACATAAAGGAAGATAGATGCACCATGAACAAAGGCCTCCGTGCCTGGAACTGGTCCCACTCTTGTCCACCTTCTTCCGGAGCTCCATAGTCGTATTCTTCAACTTCCTGAAGTGGTGCTCTACCATGTCCACATGTTCCCTACGGTCGGGGTGGACCTCATGGTGGTGGTGGTGGCAACACCATGAAGTGTCATCCACCACCAGTGGCATGCCCAAATCCCCTGCCTCGGTCTCCTTCTCCTTGTGTTCTGACTCGATAGAACCAAAACCTCAACGTGGGGGGTCCTTCATCTATCTAATGATCATCTGGAATGAGGTTTGGACATTCACGTGCTAGGTGACCAAGTCCGCTGCAGGAGTAACACTGTCCGCTCCTGGTAAGTCGTTCTCCACCGCAGCTGCCTCACACACACGATCCTGAGTCTTACAGTCGACACACCTATGGGTATGGTCCTCTTGGACCCATGTTTCATTTGTCTACTGCCAGCAGCAGAAGAATCCACTACATGTCAAATATTGGTGGGTCCTGCTGCTATATATTTCTCCACACGGAAACTCTGCACTAGGAGAGCATGCTCCAACACCCCCGTCTGTGTTGGGATGCTGTGGGAGACAACTACAACTCTAATCTCATGCCTGAGTCCCTGCTCAAAGGTCTAGGCCCTGAAGAATCAGTCTCGTACCATATCAATGGAGTAGAGCGAGTGGTCGGTAAACCTCACTGAGTACTGAGCTACACTCATGTTGCCCTGCTATAGATGAATTAGCTCCTGTATCTGCACTAATCAAAGGGTGGCTAGGAAAAACTCCCCCTAGAATAGGCTCTCGAAGTCTGTCTAGAGAAGCATCTCCATGTTTTCCGTCTGGAGTATCAGGCTCTACGATCTACCTACTGCTGGTTGAAGGAGGATGGCAACAAGGATCACCATAAAGTCTATTGCCATCTCTACTAGCCTGAAAAATCACCCCACATCCTCCATCCAATCCTCATCTACCTGTGGGTCCGTCTCTCCCTGGAACCTTGTGGCCTCTGGCATCACACAGAGTGTCCACCTCCGGGTACCGTCCAGTTCAAGCACTCTCGGACTTCGTTAGGGATGTCTGTTGTCTTCATCCAAAACAACGAGGTGTGGGCATAGCCTGTGTAGGGTGAGTATAACGTTAATCAGCAGGGACCCCAAGACCCTCATGGTCCCAAAAAATCCAACAAGGATAAACCAAAAATTATTATTTCAACAGATAACCATTATTTATGTATATTCCCATACATATACCTATGTTATCAAGTAACCCATCTCAATCATGAAGAAAACACAATGGTCATTATCTCAGCTCAAACCAGGATTTTTATTCATGATGTCGAAACCACGACTACTAGAAAACTCCTCCTCTGTCGAGTACAGTGGGCCTACCGCTATAACCAGGCACTTCTAACTATCCTTGGACTGCTGAAGTACTCCACCTATCGAGTACTATGGGCCTGCTGCTACAACCAAGTGCTTCCCAACATGGGTCTGCCACTACAACCAAGAACTCTCCCTCACAGCCTAGAGAGGTACTCCTTCTGTCGAGTATCATAGGTCTGCCACTACAACCAAGTGATCCTCCACCATGGGTCTTCTGATACAACCAAGCGCTCCCCACTGGGCAATTCGAATCACTCTGAGTCGATCGATCAGCAGTCGCCAAGTCTCTGCCAGCTACTAGGTCTCTCAAATCATCTCACTCATTAGCAGGAGGGTCTGATCCAAAATCCTCAAGACGATACACCAAGTTTCACAAAGTCTGATGAATAAGTATCACAAAATAAAATCCTCTTCATATAGGTCTCAAAGCAAGAGACAATGCGTCAATCGGACGCCTGATCTGTGAGTTATTGGATTTTTTGTTCAAGTGGGCCCTATTTATTTTAAGCTAATACCAACCCGAACATTCTCCAATCTCATATTAATCCCACTTGGAGTATGAAAAACGTACCTTCTCATCAAAAGGAAACCAACATAGTTGACGACACGTCAATCGGGTGTCCAGTCCTTAAGTTATAAGCGTTTCCGCTCTGAGGGCCCGGTTGGTTTTGGTTTCGAACCAACCCGGCCATTTTTTCCAAAGTCATCCAAAAATCACATTGATTATCATAAAATGACTGATTAGTCACGAGGTTCCCAATGTCGCAGAAGGCTCGTCGATTAGACGCGCGGTCTTTACGTTATTTACATTTAGGTGAAAATGGGCCCGTCCCGTTAAGCCCAGTAGGATGGCGGGTCAGCCTGACCTGACTCGGCGGGTCCAACCTATCTAAGGGGTCGGACCGACCCGTAGTGGGCTGCGGCTCAGCCAGCTGGCCGAGCCGGTGCATGGGGGTGCGGCCCCCCGACATTTCGAACTGGCGGCACCGAGCGGCGCTGCCCTCCTATCCGTCTGGTCTTCTCGGCACGAGCAGCCCATGGATGTGGCCTGTGATCCCTTTATCACAGCGCTATTGTGCACCGCGGATTCTTCCGCCCAGCCGACTAATGAGCCGGCCAGTTCTTCCACCAGAGAGGCCCGCCTTGTGCGGGCCGCATTTCTCCGCAGTGTGATGTTGCGGTTCCTCCTGCCCGGCCGGCTTCAGCCGACCAGTTCTTCTTTGGTCGAGCGTCCCACAGTAGGGGGCCGCGGTTCTTCCATACACGGTCGCTGCCTTCTATCATCCCCGATTCCCGTTGAGAATAATAAATCAAGAAACAATGGATGGTCATCGTTCCATGTTCATTCGGCATGCACCCTCCGTCTTAGGTGGTAAATATTGGCCATAGACAATTATTTGCATTCAACAACGACAAGTGTATAATTTTATGAAACAAAAAATTATACAATTCCCCTACCTTAGTTTCAACATCAGAGCACATCAACGAGTCACAGAAGAAAAGCGTCGCGGAGGTCGGGAGTTGCAAAATACGGACATCAATTCCGTTCACGTCGGGGTGGGTCTGAAGGGAAGTGTCGATGGAGTAATCCTTCGCATTCTTCATCGGATTTATTCTTTGTTGATGAAAAACAATCTATCTAATTCTCCAGAGCATTGTCATGTTCCTCCAAACACAACAAGTGCCCAAAAAATAATAGCTAGGGAAATTATTTTATTCACACATGCAATTCAGAAATCAAACTCTTTAATTAATTAATTGAAGAGTTCATTTAATTAATTGAAATGTGTTGGGAAAATTTAATAGGCAGAGAGGGAGGTGAAGATATCACATTAAAATTGAGAGTTGTCATAATAAATATATGGGAAATTAAATGGGGGGTTTCAAGGGAGTTAAGGTGAGGTGATAAGTTAGGGGCTTGTGTGGGTCCCACCACCTTCAGTTATATTCTCCCATGGGAAGTTAGGTGGTCTGTGGGACCTACCTCCAAATTCTTTTTGGATGAAATAACTTCCACATAAAATAAAATTGTAACACAATAATTTTATTTAATTATTAATGAATCCCCAAATTTAACTACTACCTACCACAAAACACAACTACGTTGAAGGTGCCATTAAGCGTATACCGCCACTGCAAGTTCATCGGTGTCCTCGGTTTTCAATTCCGAGCCCCGGTTCAAAATATAGAAATACCCACAAGTACGTTTATTGAAAGTAAACACAAAAAACATCACAAACTGATTCCGGAAACATAGGGCCTCGGAATTAGGCGCCATCAGAAATTGCGGACTCGTAAAATTCCAAAGAATTTAAGAAAAAAAAATTCCTTGGAAATTTCCATGACTTTGCAATTCCCTTATTCACTATATTGTAATTTATGAACATGTTCACAGACTAGCCTTATCTTCTGTTGCTTGAAATATTCTACAGATACATCTTTCCAGAAGAAATATTATCCATTTTGAGTTAACATAGTGATATTATTATATATTCATGTGAAATTATCCTAACACTAATGGTAATATATATTTATTCCATGAAAATTAAATATATCATTAACATGAGTTATTCTGGGGTACCAGTCAATAACCTCTTGCATTGCTAGATCTAAAAAGATACTGTATATTGAGTGTATATGACCAATAAATAAAAACAATTTCATCCAAAATTTACATTTCATAAATTCTTTATATAGTTTCTCCTTTATAATGGTATTTAGTACTACTATAATGTGGTATTTATCTCTTTTTCTTTCCCTTTTAATTAATTATAATGTCATCAGTAAAGACTACCTCATTCCGAGCAACATAATCTATAAAGACTCTATTCATTAAATCAATGGATATAATGAAGTAATTAGTTGTACATAATGGAATTTCAATATATTCCAAGTGTCATTATTTTTTATGAAATGCTTTATAGGGTAAAAACTACTTCTTTAACCTCAATTTATGTTATCCGTAATGAATTCCAATCTTGTAAAATTAATAAAATCCATACATTTGATCAAACATTTCATCAATACATGGACGATGATAATTGTTCTTAATATTTATCATGTTTAAATCCCAATAATATATATAGAGGATCATTTATTAACCATTAATTTATAAAAAAACCCTGTGAATCTTACAGTGTCACACTTTTCTGAATTAATCCCTTGTCAATGTCTTCGTCGAGTTAATTCTCTTATTACTAAAAATCAATTAGATCCCTTCTATTGGGAGTATTTAAAATTTGTATTAAGAAGGTATGTGTTATTTTGAGAAACTGACATAAAATTTTTCTAGAATGATGCAAATCACATATTGATAGACATCAAAAAATTACAACATTATAGGCATATCATCGATGTCGATTTAATCCCAATCAATATTAAGTAAACAGACCTTCTTGAAGGAAATTAAAACCCATACATTGGACTCAATCACTATCAAAATTTTATACATATAATAACATTATTATAAGATAATAATTTCATTTGAATGTGACTTCTTTTCCTCAGTAATTGATTTCAGATTTATATAGATTGAGTGAAATCCTAATCTAATATAACTCAAAATTACACCAAAATAAGAATGAAAAGTATAACTTGAATTACAATCATCCCAATGTAAATCAATGTGGATTAATGTTCTTGAGATGAGATCAACATAAATTTTTGGTATTTCACTAATAAATATATATAATATAGTTTAGGTGTCATCATGATACCAAATGGAAATCCTTTAGATATAAAATAATGGGTAGATTCAGAGTCAAATAAGACCTTAAAACATCAAGTGAGGATGGTATGAATACCTGTCAAAAAATATTTATCGCACCCCTCTTCATAAATACTGATCATATGAAATTTATATTGTATTCTTAGATGAAGAGATTAATGATATCAATCATCATCATTAACCATTAAATTAGGGAAGTGGGTTCCATAGTTCCTATAATCCTTTCATTTTAAACACTGGAGTGTTCTTGGTGCATTATGTGATGTTTTTTTTCTCAATTTTCATCATTATATATCTTCTTTTCCACCAATTTAGAAATCAATTGTCTGACGAACATCCCTTATTCACATAAAATATCTACTTGTCCCTTAATAAAGTGTCATCCATGAATCTTCCCACACAGTGAGCATAAAGAAAATTTCACTTTCTTCTATCCATGGTTGTTAAATTTAATATTGATCTACACTTTTATCTTCAAATTAATTCAATGAGATCGATACATAACTCAAGCATCCATTTACATTAATATATAAAATCCATCAATATCTTCCTATCTATTGATTTATATTAGATATAGTACACATTAAAGAGTTTTTTTAATCCACTAAATTATCTATCAACCATATATTTAGGTTGGATAAAAATAGCTGAATCTCTATTCACGTGTCTTGTAAATATTTCCTCAAAGTTACCGATGAATCATTATTCTATTTATTAACACGATGTACTAAATCTACTACATAATAAGAATAATGAAAAGCTGTTACATATTGAACAATATGTTCCTAACATCATTTCAATAAATGGATTCAACTTTTTCTTGTTTACTAATATTAATGATAAGATTACACCATTGATTCCCTTCACATTCCATATTTTTTATAGATAAAAGGATTTTTTCATGTATCTCAAATTTTAGAATGGAAAATAAAATTTCCACAGAACAGATTCATTATTCCAAAACATGTTGCTAAAAAGAACCACTAAAATATGTCTCATGTTTACTCCCATAGAAATAAACAAAATTTAGTTCTCTCCTCTATTTGTTTGTATGTCCAAATGATTCATAGATTGAGAATGCTTAATGATCATAGAAATGATATTTTTCATTGAATCGTTCATAACAATAAGAATATCAAGAGGAAAATAATTTCATTGTCTGTATTACCTGTAATTTACCTGATTACGTTGAGTTATAACACTTTAATATGACAATTAAATGTAATTTTATTATTAATATTCATAGTGGGGAACCATATAATCATGAAAAAATAATTAGAGGATGTCTATATCCTGAAACATTTTAAAAAAAATATCACACCACATGTTTATCCTAGTAAATTCATATTCATATTCTATTTTAATATTTCATGATGGTTCATGAGTGGTTCGTGAATCTTAAAAGAAAATCCCTCAGGGGTGACGAAGCAGGTTTAAGAAAAGGAAAATAATCACGCACTAGGTGATGATCAAGTCTGTCTTGTTGTACACTCTTTGGCGTTATTAACCATGGGAACCTTTGTTCTTGATCCAAATGAACTTTTAATATCAAGAACCTGATGTAGTAACTTATAAACCAATACCTCTAACCTTTAATAAAATTCAATGTCATTTTCCAATACATTGAAACATCCTTATATATATCTTTAAGCATTTATTTAAAAATATCACTATGTTTTTCTCAAAATAGTTTCCAATGGTCAACTAAACATATCCTCTGATATCACCCATTGTTTCTCAGGTTTATCATAGATAATACATCATTTTGTATGAAGGATCATTACATTACAAAAACACATTTTTTATAACCTTAATAGTTTATAGTCTTTAGAATCATCAAAACATAAAAATCATGTCATTATGAAAACTAATTGATATCCTATAATAATATTCAAAACTATGACCCTATTTAAAAATATCAAACGTAATAAATTTTTTCACTTCAATGGGGATGTAAAAATAATTAATGGTGAGCTTAGATATGCAGTAATAGGAAAAAAAGATAAGTAAGAATAGTATAAACAAAATCTTTTGAGAAATTGAGAATAACATTTGAAAAACAAAAACTACATATAAATGCTTATAATTTGGATTAATGAACTAAATATTGGCTTCTCAAAAGTCATGAATCAAATTATTATCAATGAACCTCATCCATAAGAGAATAAAGTTTCCATAATACATCAATTTGCTGTATATACATAAGCATGTATAATCATTTCTATATGTGTCAAGGATCATTTCAAAGGGTGCCATATCAGAATGTGTTAACTCTATAACCATCATAGTATTAATGGTTCACTCTCAATACCATCATTAAAGACATATACACTTACTAAATTTGATTGAAAAGTCATTATAGTCTTTTCTAACTCATTTGATATAAATTCATCAATATGTAATTGGAGGGTGATATACACCCTACCCATCTCATAATGAGAAAAAAATTTATGTATTCCTAAATATCATAAACCAATCATCATATCAAACTCCATAAAACGAAACGAGTTTCATAAAAATTACAGCAAATCATAAATAGTATAAAAGAGATTAGTTTTGTAATCATTTCATGATTTAATTATACGATAATCTATGAACAAAGGAGACGGATTCATCTGAATTTCATCTTGGTATAACCCATGGAAAAAGAGTAGTTTTTATAATATTTCTATTTATGTATAACCTAAGGCAGATAAATTAGTTTCTTAAATGTTTTAATATCATCAATAAAAACCATTAAAAGAATTATTTATAATGTAATCATTGGGTCATACACACAGTAATGTATATGTGACATCCTTATATGTTATCATAGATGGAAAATTATTTCGATCAGTCACATAAATCATTTATTGTGGAAAATATACATTTTTAATTAGAAAAAACAAATTAAAATAGAATAAAATATTGAATTATTTTCTGTTGTGAACAACCTTGAAAATAAATAAATAAATTATAAAATAAAATAATAGTTCTTATTAAAGATATTTTTTTTCATGTCATATACACTAAAACAAAATTTCAATTCACAATTTATATAAAATCTAGATGTGAGTTCTATGTAAAATGACAATATGGTCATTATCAAAAGAATAATAACAATTAAATCATGGGTAAGAATATATTGCTAAAATCATAGAATAATGATAATACAATTTTTTAATCATTATTATAAAAAATATTGGGGGAGAATTGAATTTTGATCAGAGATAAAAATAATGTTTGATACTATTAAAAACATGTTATCAATTATTTTAAATACTAATGAGTGAAAAAATGCTAATATTAAATGAAAATATCATCAATGACTTTTGGAGAATAAAATGTATGAGTTAAATGAGAGGTTTATCATTATATTTTATCACTGAAAACAATATTATAATCCATCTTGATAAATGATGAGATTGTAACATAAAATCACTACCAAGGTAGTAACATTGAATCATAATCCACATGAATGAATAAATACAAATGGAAAATATAATATAATTATTTTAAAAAATATATATTACAAACAAAAAGGTATTTATATGTACCTAATGATTAAATATAGCTGCATATCATAATGTAATCCTCGATGATGGAATATTAAAAAAAATATCATACATTAAGTCCCGACATCCATTATATATGATCAAACCTACTATTTAATAAATATAATATTATTTTAAATATAGTAAATAGAAATTTTTTTTATGTATAAAATCATATTTTATTATCTTAGGACCTTTTACAGCCCATTTGACAATTCCATATTAATTTAAGGTTTCGGGTAACAAAAACATAGCATTTCATTTATGGTTGGATTTTTTATTTTTACCCTTATTACTTTGATAATGATATCTTCATTTATAGATATTGAAAAATTATATAAATATAATTTATATTCTGTATATATTTATTAAGAGTAATCTATAAAATTTAATGATATAAAATTAAATAAATTGTTCACGGATATGGTTGGACGTACGTATAGAAGAACACTATTCAATTTTCATATTGAATTGAATGAAAAAAATTAAATAATATACAATAATTTTAGAATCACATTAATTGTATATGTATATATATATCACACAATTTAATTAACTTAATCCTTTATACAATCAGTATAATGTGTAAATGAATCACATCGTTTCGCTTAGCTGTAGTCCGACGTATATACGTTCAATGTTATTATACTCCCCAAAAATAGAAATATTAAAGGTTAATATGATTTAAAAATTAAAGAATCATAATAAAATCATAAATATCATATATGAACAATATATCCACCATTATATCAACCTTGAGATATGTTAATGAAAAAAATGACAAAAACTGATTTGTGAGGTGGTCGTCCGACATAGACACAAACGATGATTTCTTATTCCATTTGATGGATGTGGAGAAGGATACAGGTGATTCCAATAACAAACATAATCTTAGTATATTGAAGACAATGTTTCTATTATATCATCATTATCTAAAAATAATTCATGATGGTGCCTGATGAAATTAAAAAAATGTGTATTGAGGTATGATATCACTTCATTGATTTATCATTCTTTTGTTTTCACAAAAATCCTTCTTAGGTTGCCTTTCCGTCTAAAATATAGATTATTATATCAGATAATATTAGTTTGTAAGGTATTTGGGTTTTAATTTTTAAGACCAAAATATATCTATCGTATGAAGAGGAGACAACATTAGGCATCCTTTTATAAGTGAGGTTAGTGGAACACTTATAAAATTTTCTATGATTGAAATCTGAAAATTCTTCATTCAAACACAATGAAAAAATAATAGAACATTCAACATAATAAATGGCCTAATATAAATATATTTCCCCCCAATTGATATTTTAATTAATTTTTTGTAACTTTTAAATCTATTTTCAATTGTTTAACCCAATAATAAACCCATTTTCACCTAATCCATTGTAATTATTTTATCTTATAGTAAATTAATTAGGGAAAAAATTAGGTTTTCTATATTAGATAATAAAAATTATTCTTATTATAAATATATAATAAATATTTTATAATTTCATTCATATAAGTGAATAAATATAATTTAAAATTAATCACGCATCTAGGGTAAGATAGACTGTATTTAAAGTGATCATGTGCTAAAGTATACATAATTTTTATATCAAACATAAATATGAAATTTATTAAAATGACCAAAATTGGAATACTAAATGTATAATTGAAATAATATTATGTCAAAACAGATTTAAAATATAACTCAAATTTTTAAACAAATTAAATGAAAAATTCGTTCAAGTAAAATCACTAAATATTTACTTTTTATGAAAAAATGATACGTTTCTAAAAGTTTAAATATTTCCTCCTAATAAAATATTGATATTATGATTTAAAAATAGAGATTATTTTGGACAATTCAAGTTCTATTATAGTAAAAAATTAATTTTATTAATGACGAAAAAATAAAACCAAAATAAATACTTTGATCAAATAGATTTTCGAAATGTATAAAGTCATTAGAATAAATATAAATTCGTTTTTTTAAATTTTATTATCAATATAAAACATTATAATAAATATTTAAAAATTAATTACTAATATTAATATTTATATTCTTAATGATTAATTTATAATGTTGATGTTTATAAAACTATATTAATAATATTTTATGTTTTTGTTAAAACTCAATGTTGTATGTAATGCACGCTAACCCAATGTTATGTGTAGTGTAAGGAAAATATGGTGTACCATATAATTTAACATTAACATTATATTTGATGTTACATAATATATCAAGGAATATTTAATTTAAACAGAAAAATTATTCATAAAAACTCAAGGTGTTACAATCAATGTTCATTTAGAATTAGGGTATCATATAAATAATGCTATAAAAAATCAAATTTATTTTTTAGAAAATACATCTAAAACACAATAGTGTTGAATTATACCACCCATTAAATTAATTTGAGAGTAAAATTTATGTCACTTTATTACCAAAAAATTGATCATATCATTGATTCATCACATTATTATGTTCTGATGTAGCTTCTTCAAATTTCTAATACCTCCATTGATCATTAACCTAGTGAGTAGTTTTGTTCCATGTAACCTTATCTATACAATACATGCTTGAAATTACTTTATCATAAAAGGAAATATAATAATCTAGTGTTATAACCTATGGGATTAGTAAATTTGATTGATTTGGTATATACATCCTCATTATATATACATTTAACACATCAACAATTTGAGGGTGTCTCGGGGAAATCACCAAACTATAATCTGTCCGTGATCAAAAAATTTGAAGGGGATAATATTCATATGTCTAGGATTTACCTTACGAACCTTATAAAACAATTCCAGGGATAAATTCATATATATACCCTTTTACTAAAATTTTATTCTAGATATACCCTATAATTATTAGCATAAATTTTCTATCAACATAGAGAATCCTTGATGTTATACTTAATAAATCAATATTTATCCATAATTTTCTCAAATTGATTTAATCTTATTCAATTTCAACCTCCACGATGATTCCCAAAAATGTATTTATTTTCATCCATACTTAGAGGTATTCATATTGATTTGTATGAATACTCGAGTTATAGGTGTTGTTATAAGAAAATTATAGATGTTGAAGTTATTGATCCCAGCCACTTTCTAAATTCATAGAAAAAGATCTCATCATATTCTCTTTGGTTGTAATAGTTCATTATGAATTACCATATTTTTGAAAATGATATATTTTACTAAATTAAAAAATTCAATCCATATCATTGAAAATAATTCACTAAATCATCGAGCTAAATAGCCGGTATCAAGTAATATAAATTGTCAATGGTACTCCAGCAAACCATAACAGTTATTTTATATGTATTTTGAAGAAAAATAAAGAGATAAATAATCCTTGATATAAATTATGTGTTCTGAATTCAAAAATATATCATCTAAAATGAATATATTATTATATCTATTAGTGGTTTTGGGGAATCAGATAAGGACATCCACAGTGAGGTTTATTTATTTCAATTATTATATTTGTAATGGAAGTAACATACCAATATACATCTATATCTAGGACTCAACTAGGAAACATAAAAATCACCATGATACATAATCTATAATATCTTTCTTCATGTTACCCCTAGAAATAATAATTTAGTTGTCTGAACATCTTATAATATCATGGATGAAAAAACATTGATGAACTTTGAGCATCATCTAATATCCACTTAATAAAATATTTTATTGATGAGATAAATATATGATTTGAGAACCTTATCAATCTATCACAATTTTTTTATAGTGGGGAACATTTACCATATTAATTTTTATCACTACAGCAACCCTATTTACCTCCTTAATCATACAATTGAATTATAATTGAACACTTATTTGAAGAAGATAATATTCCTACCCTTTAATCAATTTTTCAAGGTCTGTCATTTATAAACAATGAAATATTGGATCAATTTTTATCCACATCATAGTTATAGAACCCTGATCTTTTCAACATATATCGTATTCTACCTTCCCCCCTTTCCCATGTTGGTAATGTATGCATCAATCAAAATGATTATTTAATGTTAACCATCTTCTCCCATGAATATTTTACTGTTTATCAATTAATATATACCTTAAAAATTTATTGTCAGTATAAATGTCATATATTTGTCCATAAATATATTCCTACCATGTCATTACTATAAAAATTACCTCACTTGACATTAAATTCCAAGTAAGTTAATGTTTCTAATGAAAATTCAATTTCCATGAGTCGTAAGTTCTCAAAAAATATTTATTCATGAGGAATCATCCTAGTGGCCTATTTTTTGGATCTTTATCTATGTAAAATACATATTCAATGTAACACCCCAAGCTTCTACGGTACGCTTCTCTTTGAATAATGTGATAGCGTGTGTTGTACGCAACATCGAGTTCTGACACACACCACAACCAATCAAACTAGACGTTATGAATAGTAATACCTACTTTTTGAAATTATATATAATTTATATTTCAAAATGGACTTCATTTTTAGATTCGGAATATCGAATTTAGCCTAGGGTGAAATTTTGGTACTTTTCGGATAACTTTAATATTTTGATGAATAGTGAAAATAACTAAATTTTAATTAAAAACAACTTTTTTAATCAAAATAATTTATAGTGATAAATTATATTATTTAGTGGTTTTAAAACATAATTAGAATATATTTTAACCATTTTATCCAATGGTGTTCATTAGAACTAATTTCACTTTGAAATTGGACATAAACAATTATCAATCTTTTGATATATATTGTTTCTTAAAAACACGCTATTTGTTGTGACAGCGGGAATTAATTATAAAATTAATTAATGAAACTTATTGGTTTGGAATTTTGTAAAATAGACCTCATTTTTTAATTCAGAATATCAATAATATCTTAGGGTGAAATTTTGACATTGTTCTGAAAAACTAAAAAAATTTTGAATAGTGAAACTACTAAGTGCTTGTTAAAAAACTGAATTTTTTCATAAAACTTAATTTTACCGCTTCTGTGAATGTAATTTCAAAAATCCGAGAAACACGGTAAATGTCAAGATGTAAAATGTGGTTCAATGAGATGAAAATAATTTTTGGTGAATAGTAACTTTTTACTTGTATTTACCACGGTTAAAAGTAAAATAGGGTAATTATGGGTAAAAATGATATTAATATTATCCTAAAACATGTCCTAATTCTACTGGACAATTATATCTCGACCAAAAGCAACCATAGAAATAAAATATTATCATTTAGGTCCACTTGGATTAGATTAGGACATTTATTATTATTTAATTCAAAGAAGAGTTAAAAGAGTTAAAATCAAAGTGTAATTACTAAAACATTTTTAATATAGGGTTATACATAAGATAAATTCAATTTTAAATATTCATTAGAAAGATAATAAGATTTCATACATAATGATATTTTATTTATAATTTTTATACTTGAAATAATTTAATTTATTTATGACACAATGATGATGTAGTAATTACCATAATTGTGAAAAATTAAAATAATTGATATTATAAATTCCCAAATAAATATTATTGGAGAATTTTAATGAAATCAAATACTTTTATAGGCTAATATGACATGTTAAAATTGATTTAATTAACTTTGGTCCAAGTAATAATTCTGTTATGAGCTTCACAAAAAATCAATTATTGAATAGTGTCAAAATTGACACAAAAGAGTTTTTAAAACAAATATTATATTATTAAGTGATATTAAATTCTTTAAAATATAAGGACCTTCCAAGAGACTTATATCATGTGGGGATCATCATTAATGGACAACTCGGGGGTCGCTTGGATGTATATAGTAAGTTTATTAACTATATATTATAAAAATACGAAGTGACATGGTAAATGTCAAACTAATTAACTAAGAGTTAAAACTAAAAGATATGGTTAATATAGAAACCCAAACCTGTCTAAATTATATTGGTTGAATGGTTTTAGACCTATCCCCACATTGAACATTGAATAATAAACTTTGGATCCATTAGAAACCGTATATTAATTTATTATATATTAATATTTCTAGCTTTTCCAAAGGTGCCCCTCACCCCTCTTATAAAAGGGAACTCCTCCTACTCATTATTTCACACATTCAAAGCCCTTTGGTTCGGCAAAAATCTGCCCAAATACTCTCCCAACATCCCAAAATACTACCTAGAAGCCTTATTTTGATCAGAAAGCCAACCTATGGATCCCTTTTGATCAAATCAAAAGGAAGATCCCGAAGAAGAGGTAATAATTTCACCACCCATTTCCATGTTCCTTTCTTCTTCAATTTCTTCTTTCTTTGTTATTACAATTCTAAAATAATAACTCCAGTATCCTATATATAATGTGATGTTTTTATAAATATGTTACAACCATATTCTGTATTCTATCCTCCCTTTGAATAACATGTCACCATACGTGCGTACGTACGGCTTACCGTCTCCACGTCGTGGTGTAATTGTTATTCAATATATTATTATTTGGATGGGTATAATAATGATGTGAAACTCATTTAAATAATAACTATAACATGTTAATGATTATTTATATATGATATAACATCCATTTATATATTATTTTAATATCAAAAGAATGATATTGTCGCTCGTGCGTACGTACGGACTACCGTCTCCACGAACGCGATGAGATTCATTCTCCATCCTATCCATTCAAGTATATTTACCATTTGATGGTTTAAAAATGATGTTTAAGGACTTGATATCATTCTGTATATGAATAAGATAGAACCTATCCATAACAAACACGTCTTATGTAACAAAGTATATAAAATAAAATGAGTAAGTTAACACCCGAAACAACGATAATTCTAAGATATTATTAACAAATCAATGTTAAAAGATCATATATGATATCATATTAATATATATGATTCTTGAATAATTTAATAACAATTATTTCACCATTATATAGGAGGTTAAACTACCCCAACAAAGGAATAGTACAAGGTAAGGGTTATTTCACAATCTCTTCATTATCCGAGGTTGTTTATACGTAATAATCTACTGGGATCTCTTTATCATCCACATCCATGTTTCTTAAAAATGTATTTCAAAACATTTTTACTATTTACCAGAATATGGGTTAAATTCATTTATACCCTTGTTTGACTTTTTATAAGTGGTTTATAAAGGAATCTTTCCATCGTTTTCTAAACAAAGTGCTTTTTATCCTTTTCGACAACATTAAGGTAAGAATGTTTTTTTACTTATATGGAGGGTGCGGCTATTTTCTGCCATTATAAAATCATTGAAGCTTACCTTACAAGCTTATAAGGATATTTTCAAATAAAATGTTTTATTTTATAAATATATGACTCTTAAATGATTTCAATAATAGAAAGAGATATTTCTCTAAAAAGAGTTTTGATTTCATTCATGTCAACATCCTTTAATGAATTTTATGCTTATTTGTAGTTGATTTATTATGATACAAAACATCTATATTGAATTGAAGGTTTTGTGATATGTTTGACTGGGGATGTGCTATTTTTATACCATTCATAGTTTATGATGAAAGTATTGACAATTCATATGCTAGTTTTAATACGAATGTTTATGTTATGTTTAATCCTTTTCATATGGGAATGCATTGGACTTAATATGTGATGGGTGGAGCCCGCTATAGCTCCTCGATGCATCGGTAGGTCTCATTAGACAAACTAGTGTCTTGGCACAAGGCCTTGAAAATTTCTTATTTCTAGTCTTGGCACGAGGCCTTGGCTATGTGGTTATGATAGTCTGGCATTATGCATTCCATCATTATGAAAGTGGTTATTGATATTACATGTGATTATTCGATTAGTGGAATATCCATGTGAATAAGTAAATGGCATTATTTCATTTTACTTTTTCCATACTATGTTGAAGTTCAAGTTTAAAAGGCTTTTTTTTAGTTATACATTTCCTTAAATGTTTATACTTATTTTTGAATGTTTCCGCTATATTGTTATCCTTACTGGGCATTTGAGCTCACCCCTTTTCTATGTTTTATTTTCGTAGGATGTGAAGAAGTATGTTATGAATGACCTGTAGGGATAGTATGTGGGGATATGAGTGTGGAATATGGATACTATGTTGTTGTAGTAGTTTTTCACTTTGTGATGTAATGTAAAACTTTATGAATATATCTAGTGTTTCCAAGGCTACTAAACCAATCGGTCTTTCGAGATTTGATCTTTCTTGTGATCATGCCATTGTAATGTAATAATTCACCAACTCTGGGTAACTAGGGTTGGGGCGTTACAGTTGATATCAGAGGAAGTTTACTACAAACCTCGGAAGCTATATTTTGATAAACTCTGATTAGAGCACGTAGACTTAAGATTAACTATGAGGATTAGTATAGAAGAACTTCCTAGAATTTTGGTATTGTAGAGATTATGTGAGTTTTCCGAGCAATACATCCCTGTCTGGATACGAGCAGGTAGAGGCGGCTCTGAAACAGATGTACCTAGGGGTAAAACCCAAAAACACCACTTTGATCTAGACTCGAACGGGAACTGGTGCACGACATAGGGCCTTGCTGCACTCTTGGTTGCGACACTCCCAGGGGATATGCCTAGGATAACTCTCATTTTCATTACAAATCATTATTAAGGGTTTATGAGTATATACTTCCTCAAAGAAAACATTTTTATGATTATAGATAATATCCATAAATAGTTCAATTTGTTTTATGTGTTTTATAAGTATGGGATTATATATTTTGATTCATAAACTGATCTAGTTTATGCCATTGTTCAGAAATGGTGCCCAGTGGAAGAAATGGAAACCGAATCAATGCACGCACTCCATGTTGGGATTGCCCTCCTGCTCAATATAATTATAGTGGAGCTGGTGATGCAACTGGTGCCGATCAGCTAATCACCATACTGGGACAACTCACTCAGGTTATGAATAATAACCTTACCTATATGGAGCACCCTGATCCACAGCGTGGAGGATCAATGTTAGATCAATTCATAAGGCAACAACCACAAACGTTCAATGAGAGTACCAATCCCTTAGTAGCTGAGCAATGGATTTTTCCCTAGAGAAAATATTTCAGGCTTTGGGGAGTAGTGAAAGGGAAAAAGTTATCATGGTAGTTTACCGACTCACTGGAGATGCTGATCAATGGTGGTCATTGATTCAAAATATGAAGGAAGATGATGAAGTATCAAATATGGAATGGAGGGAGTTCAATGATCTATTTTTAGAAAAATACTTTCCTCGAGACCATCAAGCAGATATGGAAAGGCAATTTCTGAGTCTGAGACAGAAGGAGGATGAGAATGTCGTAAAGTATGAGGCTAACTTTACAAGGTTAGCAAGGTATGCTAGAGATTATATACGTAACCCAATAAGTAAGATTTATCGTTTCTTTGATGGGTTAAAACCATTTCTCCATCAAGCATTAGTCTCACAATCCTTCTCGTCATACGAAGACATTGTCTCATGTTCTATCAAGACCGAAAAATAATTCTCTAAGTCTTATGACTTTAATGAAAAGCAAGAGAAAAAGAGACCTGCTGATCAATCTGGGAATGGAAATAAGGGGAATAAGGGAAAGGTTGAATATCCATCTTGCGGTTTATGTGGGAAGAAACACCTCGGTAATTTCTTGAATGGAACGGGAGTCTGTTACAAGTGTGATGAAAAAGGCCACCAAGCTCGTGATTGCAAGGGGAAGAAGGAAGCCACCAACATTCAGTGCTACAATTGCAGGGAGATGGGGCATTATGCAAATGGATGTCCTAAGCTTCAGGAGAACGTACCTCAGAAAAGGACAAGGGATCAAGGCCAAGCTTATGCTATCACTACTGCTAAGTTAGAAGCTCCAAAAGACATGATGGCAGGTAATTTAATGGTTTCCTCAAGTTTAGAAAATGCATTATTTCATTCTGGATCATCGCATTGTTTCATTTCTTCCCAGTTTTCTAGGAAAATTAGATATTTCCAATTTGATTTAACAAGGGAGTTGTCCATTAAAACTCCTAAGGGAAGTATCATTGCAACAAAGTTTTGTGAATCAGTCCCCATTAGAGCACATAAATGTTCTTTATCTGTTGATATCATCGTCATACCTATGATTGAGTTTGATATAATCCTTGGTATGGACTAGCTTTCAGACTATGATGTGAAGATTTATTATTAGAAGAAAGAGGTTATGATTCTTGATGATAATGATAAAAAACACATTATATTTAGAGGAGAATCGTCACTACCTGATTCTTATTTAGATCCACTCCCATTAGCTCAACTAAATTTAATTATTGGGGAGGAATAGAATGAAATAACTATGGGTGAGGAAAGGAATGTTCAAATAGAGGATGTACCTGTTGTGAAAGAATTTGTACATGTATTTCCGAAAGATTTACCCGTAAATCCTTCAGAACGAGAAGTTGAGTTTTCCATTGATTTAATTCCTAGATCAAGGCCTATATCAAAGACCCCTTATAGAATGGCCACTTTAGAATTAGTTGAACTAAAGAAACAACTAGAGGAATTTAGTAATAAGGAATCTATTCGCCCTAGTGTTTCTCCATGGGGAGCCCCTATTCTTTTTGTTAAAAAGAAAGACGGATCTATGAGGTTATGTATCGACTACAGGTAGATCAATTCTATAATAATAAAAAACAAGTATCCCCTCCCTCGCATTGATGATTTATTTGACCAACTTCATGGAGCTCAATACTTTTCAAAGATTGACCTTTGATCTGGATACCATCAGTTGTTTGTAAATAAGGAAGACATTCCGAAGACAACATTTCAAACCAGGTATATGCATTACGAGTTTACTGTGATGCCTTTTGGATTGACTAATGCACCCTCTGTATTCATTGATATGATGAATAGAGTTTTCAAGGAGTATCTCTATGAATTTATGGTGGTATTTATTGATGATATCTTGGTATACTCCAAAAGATACGAAGATCATGAAAATCACATGTGCATTATCCTAAAGACTCTAAGAAGACATGAATTATATGGGAAGTTTAGCAAGTGTGAATTCTGGCTTCAGAAGATTTATTTTCTTAGCCATATTGTCTCTAAAGATGGAATATCTGTTGATCCTTCTAAGACCAAGGTAATCCATGAATGTCCAGCACCTACGAGTATAACTAAGGTACGTAGTTTTATTGGTTTAGCAGGTTATTATCGACGATTCATCCAGAATTTTGCCCGATTGGCTAGCCCATTAACGAAGCTCACACGTAAAGGGGTTAAATTTGTTTGGATAAAAGAGTGAGAAGAATGTTTCGAAGAACTGAAGAGAATATTAGTCAATGCTCCTATTTTGACTCTACCATCGGGGAATTATGGGTTCGTTATTTATAGTGATGCATCGATGAAAGGACTTGGTTGTGTCCTTATGTAGAATGATAGGTCTATTTCCTATGCATCACGACAGTTGAAAATTCATGAACAAAACTATCCTACTCATGATCACGAGTTAGCAGTTGTGATCCTTTCTTTGAAGATATGTAGGCACTACCTATATGGTGAAGAATGTGAGATTTATACTGATCACAAGAGTTTGAAGTATATATTTTCTCACAAAAAGAACTCAACATGAGGCAAATGAGATGGCTTGAATTACTCAAGGATTATGATTACACGACACACTACCACCCGGGGAAGGCAAACAGGGTGGCAGATGCTTTGAGTATAAAAGACCATGAAGTTTTGAACAATATAAGAATTAAAAGGGATCCAATTTTCATGGATCTAGTGAAGATATACATTGGAATAACCAGGGAAGCCAAAACATCAATTATTTTTCAAATGGTTTTCAAACCATCTTTACTAGAAAGGATTAAGAGTTCTCAGACCGAGGATGAAGAATTTAAAAAGAAGATTAAAGCTGTGAATGATGGGAGATTGAGAGAATTTGTGTATGAAGATGGAATTTTGAAATTCGGGAAGAGAATTTATGTTCCCGATTTACCTAATCTAAAAAGGGAATTGTTAGATGATGCTCATAGTTCCAATTTCTCTATACATCCTGGGAGCATGAAAATGTATAGTGATTTGAAGGAAAATTTTTGGTGGGACAACATGAAGAGGGATATTGCTGATTTTGTGTCAAGATGTATGGTTTGTCAACAAGTGAAAGCTGGGAGGCAACATCCTGGAGGAGTCATGCAACCTCTTCCCATAGCAGAGTGGAAATGGGACAATATTACGATGGACTTTGTAATGGGACTACCAAAGTCTCCTATAAGGAACGATTTAATATTGGTTATTGTTGATCGTCTTACCAAGTCAGCACATTTTCTTTCTATAAGAGATGATCTACCACTGGAACTTCTACCATGACTATATATTAATGAAGTTGTGAGACTTCATGGAGTACCCCTATCGATTTTTTCTGATCGTGATCCCCGTTTTATATCAAGATTCTGGAAGAGTCTTCCAAAATCCCTGCATACTGAACTTCATTTGAGAACTGCCTACCACCCTCAAACGGATGGACAATCAGAACGAACTATTCAAACCTTTGAAGACATGTTGAGATCCTGCTCACATGACTTTCAGGGTATGTGGGATCAATATTTACCTCTGGTAGAATTTTCCTATAACAATAGCTTGCATTCGAGTATTCAGATGGAACCATATGAAGAGTTTTACAGAAATAGGTGTCTTACACCAACCTGTTGGGATGACGTTGGTGAAAGAAAATTTGTAGGCCCATAACAGGTGGAGGAAACGATGGAAAAGGTGAAGGTAATCCAAAATCACATCAAAGAAGCTCAAAGTAGGCAGAAGAGCTATGCCAATAATCGAAGGAAGGATTTGGAATTTCAGTTCGATGATCATGTTTTCCTGAAGGTATCTCCAGGGAAGGGAGTCATAAGTTTTGGTAAGAAAGGTAAATTGGTTCCCAGGTACATCGGACCTTTCGAGAATCTAGAACGAATTGGGGATGTAGCTTACCGATTGGCAATGCCACCAACTCTCTCCAAAGTTCACGATGTGTTCCACGTATCTCTGTTGAGGAAATACATGCCTGACCCAACGCATATACTCACCTATGAAGAATTAGAACTGGAACCCGATCTGTCCTATTATGAAGAGCCCGTCAGGATTCTTGATACGAGAAAACAAGTACTGAGAATCCGAAAGACCCGTCTGGTAAATTTTTTTGGAGAAACCATAAGATGGAAGAGGCAACATGGGATCCTGAGGAACATATGATGAAGAACCACCCGAGTCATTTCATGTGATAAGTATTCTAGAAATTTTGAGGAAGAAATTATTTGAAGGAGGGGATAATTTAACACCCCAAGCATCTACGGTTTGCTTCTCTTTGAATAATGTGATAGTGTGTGTTGTACGCAACATCGAGTTCTGACACACACCACAACCAATAAAACTAGCCATTATTAATAGTAATACCTACTTTTTGAAATTATATATATTTTATATTTTAAAAGGGACTTCATTTTTACATTCGGAATATCGAATTTAGCCTAAGGTGAAATTTTGGTACTTTTCGGATAAGTTTAATATTTTGATGAATAGTGAAAATTACTAAATTTTAATTAAAAACAACTTTTTTAATCAAAATAATTTATAGTGAAATATTATATTATTGAGTGGTTTTAAAAAATAATTAGAATATAGTTTTACCATTGTATATAATGGTTTTCATTAGAATTTATTTCACTTTGAAATTAGACATAAACAATTATCAATCTTTTGATATATATTGTTTCTTAAAAACCCGCTATTTGTTGTGACAGTGGGAATTAATTATAAAATTAATTAATGCAACTGATATGTTTGTAATTTTTTAAAATAGACATCATTTTTGAATTCGGAATATCAATTATAGCTTAGGGTGAAATTTTGGCATTGTTATGAAAAACTTCAATTTTTGATGAATAGTGAAACTACTAAGTGGTAGTTAAAAAACTGAATTTTTCATAAAACATAATTTTACCACTTCTATGGATGGAATTTCTAAAATCCGAGAGACATGGTTAATATCATGAAGTAAAATGTGGTTCAATGAGATGAAAATAATTTTTGGGGAATAGTAACTTTTTACTTTTATTTACCATGGTTAAAAGTAAAATAGTGTAATTAATGGTAAAAATGATATTAATATTACCGTAACACATATCCTAATTCAATTGGACAAGTGTATCTCGTCTAAAAACAACCTTATGAATAAAATATTATAATTTAGGTCCGCTTGGATTTGATTAGGACATTTATTATTATTTAATGCATAGAAGAGTTAAAAGAGTTAAAATCAATGTTTATTTACTAAAACATTTTTAATATAGGGTTATAAATAATATAAACTCAATTTTAAATATTAATTAGACAGATAATAAGATTTAAAACATAATGATATTTTATTTATAATTTTTATACTTTAAATAATTTAATTTATTAATGACACAATGATGATGCAATAATTACCATAATTGTAAAAATTTAAAATAATTGATATTATAAATTCCCAAATAAATATAATTGGAGACTTTTAATGAAATACAATAATTTTATAGGATAACATGACATGTTAGGATATAGTTAATTAACTTTGGTTGAAGTAATAATTCTGTTATGAGCTTCACAAAAATCAATTATTGAATAGTGTCAAAATTGACATAAAAGAGTTTCTAAAACAAATATTTTATTATTAATTAATATTAAATTCTTAAAAATCTAATGTTCGTCCAAGAGACTTATATCATGATAGGATCATCATTAATAGACCAATTGGGGGTCGCTTGTATGTATATAGTATGTTTATTAACTATATATTATAAACATACAAAGTGACATGGTAAATGTGAAACTAATTAACTAAGAGATAAAACTAAACGATAAGGATATTATAGTAACCCAAACCTGTCTAAATTCTGTTACTTGAATGGTTTTCAACCTATCCCCACTTCAACCTTTGAATAATCAACTTTGGAGCCATTAGAAACCAAATATGAATTTATTATAAATTAATATTTCTAGCTTTTCCAAAGGTGCCCCTCACCCCTCTTATAGAAGGGCACTCCTCCTTCTCATTTTTTCACACCTTCAAAGCCTTTTGGTTCGGCCAAACTCTACCCAAATACTCTCCCAACTTCCCTCAATGCAACCTAGAAGCCTTAGTGTGATCAGAAAGCCTACCTAAGGATCCCTTTTGATCAAATCGAAAGGAAGATCCCGAAGAAGAGGTAATAATTTCACCACCCTTTTCCATGTTCCTTTCTTCTTCCACTTCTTCTTTAATTATTATTACCATTCTAAAATAATAACTCCAGTATCTTATATATACTGTTATTTTATTATAACTATGGTACAACCATATTAATTATTCGATCCACCCTTTGAATATCATGTCACCATACGTGCGTACGTACGGCTTACCGTCTCCACGTCGTGGTGTAATTGTTATTCAATATATTATTATTTTGATGGGTATAATAATGATGTGTAAATCATGTAAATAATAAATATAACATGTTAATGATTCTGTATATATGATATAATATCCATTTATATATTATTTTAATTTCAAAATAATGATATTTTCGCTCGTGCATACGTACAGACTACCGTCTCCACGAATGCGATGAGATTCATTCTCCATCGTATCCATTCAAGTATAATTATAATTTGATGATATAAAAATCATGTTTAAGGACTTGATATCATTCTGGATATGAATAAGACACAACCTATCCATAACAAACATGGCTTATGTAACAAAACATACAAAATAAAACGATTAAGTTAACAAATCAATGTTAAAAGATCATATATGATATCATATTAATATATATGATTCTTGAATAATTTAATAACAATTATTTCACCATTATAAAGAAGGTTAACCTACCCCATCCAAGGAAAATTACAAGTTAAGGGTTATTTCATAATCTCTTCATTATCCGAGGTTGTGTATACTTAAAAATCTACTGGGATCTCTTTATCATCCACATCCATGTTTCTTAAAAATGTATTTCAAAACTTTTTTACTATTTACCAGAATATGGGTTAAAGTCATTTATACCCTTGTTTTACTTTTTATAAGAGGTTTATAAAGGAATATTTCTGTCGTTTTCCAAACAAGGTGCTTTTTAACCTTTTCGACAAAATTAAGGTAAGCATTTTTTTTAACTTATACGACGGGTGCATCTATTTTCCACCGTTATAAAATCGTCAAAGGATCCCTTACAAGCTTATAAGGATATTTTCAAATAAAATGTTTTATTTTATAAAAATATGACTCTTAAATGATTTCAAAAATATAATGAGATATTACTCTAAAAAGAGTTTTGATTTCATCCATGTCAACATCCTTTGATGGATTTTATGCTTATTTGTAGTTGATTTATTATGATCCAAAACATCTATATTGAATTGAAGGTTTTGTGATATGTTTGAATATGGATGTGCTATTTTTATACCATTCATTGTTTATTATGAAAGTATTGACATTTCTTATGCTAGTTTTAATACGAATGTTTATGTTATGTTTAAACCTTTTTATATGTGAATACATTGGACTTAATATGTGACGGGCGGAGCCCGCTATAGCTCCTCGATGCATCGATAGGTCTCATGAGACAAACTAGTGTCATGGAACAAGGCCTAGACAAAATCTTATTTGTAGTCTTGGCACGAGGCCTTGGATATGTGGTTATGATAGTCTGGCATTATGCATTCCATCATTATAAAAGTGGTAATTGATATTGCATGTGATTATTCGATTAGTAGAATATCCATGTGAATAAGTAAATGGCATTATTTAATTTTACTTTTCCCATACTATGTTGAAGTTCAAGTTTAAAAGGCTTTTGTTTTAGTTATACATTGCCTTAAATGTTTATACTTATTTTTGAAAGTTTCCGCTATATTGTTATCCTTACTGGGCATTTGAGCTCACCCCTTTTCTATGTTTTATTTTTCCTAGGATGTGAAGAAGTAATTTATGAATGACCTGAAGGGATAGTATGTGAGGATATGAGTGTGGAATATGGAGACTATGTTGTTGTTGTAGTTTTCTCTATGGAATGTAAAACTTTATGAATATATCTAGTGTTTCCAAGGCTACTAAACCAATCTGTCTTTCGAGATTTGATCTTTCTTGTGATCATGCCAATGTAATGTAATAATTCACCGAATCTGGGTAACTAGGGTCGGGGCATTACATTCAATGTAGGGTAGTGTAATCATAGTTTGACTGTCAATGATTCTCTTCAATTCCATGAACTTTTCCATACAATAAATTTTCTATAAGAATTAGAATATATTCCATGTTAACAAGGGTATATTATTAGTAATAAATGGGTAATTATCTATAAAAAATCGATAATATAATTCCAACCCATGGAAAATAATGATCTCAGTCAAAGTGGTTAATATAGGATAATGTTCAACAAAATATTTATTCATGGTTTTGATCTTGATTTTCTACTTATAATCAATATTGAGTCATATTCATCCTTATTTTTTCTTAAAATGGAAATAATGAATTATATAGTGAGATAATTTTATAAATGAATCTCTTATCATGATTCAATTAGATTTTCCTCATTAATAATTATAGTTTAATATAGATCATTATATATATATTTTTAATATAACTATACCACCATGTAAGAGTTCTATTAAAAACTCTAATTCAATATTTAGAAAATTATTTGTAAATTATCAATTAAAAGAAATAAACACTCACACAATATCAATATTTAATATTTTGAATTAATTCACATCCATTTTTGATAAACACCCTCTTTAAAATAGAATCAAGTCCCATACAATCGATGAAATATGGATTGAAATTTATTTTTAATACTTACACCAACATATGACGTTGTTTTGTTTTGAAATATGAAAATTGACATACCTACTATAGAAATTGAGATTGTATTTATATAAATAAATTAAATCCAAGTATAAAATAATAATAAAAATTACTTATTGCAATAATATAAAGATTTCCTAGAACTATATTCCAACAAATCATTAATATGAGAATAATAATATACGTGAGATGTGATCATTTTCTTAGGTAATGTTATTTCAGATAATTAGACATCTAATTTTTGAGGTAGTATTTTTTATTCATTAAAAATTTATTAGATATAAAATATTATGTAGATCTATAATCAAATAATACATTAGCAGTTGGTAAGGTCAAATATAACCATTTTGTTATCACAAATCACATTAACATTCGGGATCATGTGATATTTTCCATTATCATTTGAATTAAGATGTTTATAACATAAATCATCATCATTACCATTTGTATTCATGTACTAGTTGACATAATTATCATACTAGTTGAATTTGAATCATTAGAGCGAAGTTGGAGAATCTGATTGAGATTTTTCATTATTGAGTTCTTTAACATCAATCCTCAGAACACATTTCCATTTTTCTCTCAATGACATTCTTCTCAGCTATAGAAAAAATTACCATTCACCATAAGATAATTTCGTCTATTTAATTGTTCAAAACATAGACAGTGATGAAATTATAATATTCCGTACACTTTGATTTTAATGTTTAGAATTTCTGTTGAATTATAGATTTCCTTTTTTATTAAACCCATGACTTTATGGGTAACTCTAACCTCCATCTATTCCATGATAGAACATTGTAAGATTTCAACATAGCTACTAATTTCCATTTTTTATAATGAATGCTAGATACTTTATTTCCATCCAATGAAAAATCATTCAATCATTCTTCCAGGATTAATTTTAATACCAAAAGTGTACACCGCACATCTAATGAAATTATCCATATATGTAAAAAAAGTATTCATCCATCTACTTTAGCTCAAGGAATTCCTTCTCCATTTTTATATGAATAATATGATAAATATACCTGTGGTAAAATAAACATCTAAACCCATTCACCATTTAATTTTAAATTTTTTCCAATTTCCACATGTTCTTAAATAGAGTCAACCATAGATCATTATATCTATTCAATGTATGAAAATAAAAAATATATGTTCCTTATTATAAAACAATGTTGATACGAAGATATCTGTTTATTTTTACGGATCCATTATATAGATACAAGTTAATCACCACACTCTCTAATAGAAGATAAATATTGTCCAATGAAGAACAAAGAAAAATCAATCTTCTTATTTTTTTCTAAATTTGATTCATATCTTGAAAATGGTGTAAAATAACTAATACATTATTTTCAATATATGAACCATTATATTTATCCTAGGTTATCTATATATATTTCACATTCCATCCATTAAGTGAAACAAAAAATGACCACAATTACAACTACTATTTTTGTTAGAAAACCATATAATAATGGAAAATAATTCATATAATGTCTAAATAAAAAGAATTTATTTTGAATATATAAAAATATAAGTTTATCCATAGTCATTAATGGTCATTATCTATTCATATTCATCATAATGGTTTATAATGAATAATTCAATTGGTCGATGGATATACCCTATGAATATCAAACTAGTTGTGTAGCCTTATTCCTACTCAGCATTAATAATTTATGATAATGTTAATAACTAATCCACCGAATTCAGAGTTGTTACCCATAGGTTTATTGGATCAAATCCAAATCCACTTTCTAGTATTTATATATTGATGTATTTACATAGAAAACCACACTCTATGCATTACAATAAATTAGGATGTCCACATATACCTAATATTATCCTAATGGTATCAATAATTTTTCTTATCTTATATTCAGAAAAAAAACATATCACTAATTCCAAATTATATTTACTCATAAATATCATATCTATATATTATAACATATTAAGTAAATATTGGTTCTATACATTATGATAGATTAAGGAATTGTAAATGTTTAGTGTCATTGGAAAATTTGATACAAAAAAATACATAAAAAGATCTACATTATCTGTAATTAAAATTTTCACAATATGAATTGTTCCTATAAATTATATACATAATGAATTTGATCATATCTTGGGGAAAAGGAAAACAAAATAAATTGTTATCTCACAAGCAGAATAATATAAGAATGATATATTCTAATCATCATTTCTAAATAACCTATGGATAAGTGTATGAGAAAATGATTGTAAAATATTCAAAACCATTCCCATCATATCATTAATAATGAACATATGTTATGAAATAATAAATGGAAAATTATCCGTCATGAATCATTAAGTGATCAATGAAAATTTTTAATGAGGGTATATGAAAATGGCATATGACATATATTCCGGCATACACATAAAAATTTAACATTATATACAAAGTCATAGATCACTTCCAAAACTATCATAGTGTATTGGGTTCACTCCATAATATATAATATTGTTTATCCGTGTTTATTCCCAAAACTATCATATTGTACAGATTCTATTACTAAAATGCATTCACACTCATTTCATGTTATTACTATGCCATGATATATCAAGCATTATTATATTTATTGGAGGGATATAAATTTCTATAACCATCCATCATAAAATTAAAATCATATATATTATTTCCAAATGATCAGAAAACATTCATCATTTCATAATGTCATATATAATGGAATATAAATGGGTTGTATAAAAATTTCATTATCTCATCATAATATAATACATTGAAAATAATTGGGTTTTATAACAATTTATTCACAATTTATATAAACCATAATGAGAAATAATATTTTCTTAGCATTGAATCATGTCCCAGATAGAATATTATTACACCAAATGATGTTAACATAGAGGAAAAATTCAATTTAATGATCAATTTGATTTCATGGAGGAAAATCCTTTTACACATTGAAATCTCAAATTTAAAATACAAATTATTCAAAAATATAATGGAAAGAATTTTATATTAAAATTATAATAGGAACATAACAATTAGTCTTCCTTAATGAGTGGTAATGAATTTAAAATTTCTTTTCGTGATGTGTATGTCAAAAAAAATATTCATTTGACATTTTCATAAAAATGAAAATAATAACTTGTTTAGAGAATGAAAAAAAAATTCCAATAAAATTATGTATAAAAAACCAATTAGTAAAATTTATTTCACTATTTATAAGATACTTGTAAAAATAATTATTGAAAACATTTCAATTAAAATATAGACCTGAAAAGATATTTTTTCTCAAAATATTGCAAATAAAATCATTTTTATTATAACTATATCGCAGAAGATTTTTAGTAACAATGATATGAAATTAATACTATTAACCGAAACATAAATTAATTACCAACTGAGATAAAAACGAATGGGTTTTATTATATATTAAAATATATTGTTTCCATCATTGGAAATTAACACATAATCAATCCCGATTAAAATTGGGATGAAGCATAAATCCCATACCTCATGTTTTGCTTTCATGGAAAGCAATATAACCCCCACATAAATTTTCTAAATATACATTATATTAATAAAAATTCCAGTATATATTTATAATATAATATATTATCCACTTATAATGTTTTAACACCTGTATATTTATAATTCCTTTTTAAATGTTTTCCAAATGTTATCTATTTTTTATCCTGAAAATTACATTTTGGTGGTTCTGATCCTTCATATTTGATAATGGAAGAACTATTTTGATAATTTTAAATGTGATATTAATTAAATATATATTCATTATATACATATATATAATCATCAATAAATATTATAGTTATATAATTAATTTCAATCTTTCATAGAGATGGTACATCGTACTTAATCATGAATGTTGTTTCCATTATCTAAATAAAAGAATAAAATAATGATAAATGATATTTTATCATTGAAAACCATTATAATATAATAAACAACTAATATAAACAATAAATCCATAATTCTAATATTCTATGTATAATACTTATTAAAAATGAATTATATGGATTTGTGCAAATGGTAGTCCACATGCAAAGATATGTGACACAATCACTTCCCATTTAATGGAATAGAGTATATATAATGGTGGATTAATATTAATATTATTATTTATGTAAATTTATTTTATTAATGTTTTTATTTAATGATGAATACCATAGATTTATATGATAAAGAAGAAGAAATAAATTCTAATTAGTTATATAGGATGATTACCTCTTCATTGACAGACATCCTTTACATCTTTTCTCATATTCCCTTTAAAAGGTCTATTCTGTAGACAAAAAACATTATATAATTTTTAGAATAGAAATAGTATGGTTTCTTTCATGATTGGAGGAACATGGTTTTGTAAAGAATTGTCCCGAACCGAATCTGGTCGCCGTCAAAACCAGCACCTGACCCAACCCTTGACAAGGCCCAAAAGGCGTTCCCTATCCCCATGGGCTGGAACATGTTCCTGGGTATCACAAAATAATTTTTGGGAATTATTTACCCTATTTTATAATCATTAAACAACAAACAAACTCGATAAAACTAATCTGGATTTTTCAACTAAAAATTTATTTTAAAAAATTTCAGAACTAAATTAAATAATGTAAAACTATGTTTAAAGACCATTATAAAGGTAAAAAACCAAATAATAACATCCCATGAACCTCCACTTGGTAAGAGGAACCACCCTCATGCCATCTCCACAACACCGTATCTCGAACGACCGGTAAAAACCCAAACTGTTGGCACAAATGTTGTACCCAAACCCGAAACAATAAAATAACCAAGTATACTAACACCCAAAGGTGTAATTATGATGTAATAAAAATCCTAGTAGGATACCATCACTATGATATTCCATGTGATAAACCTTCAATGACGAAAAAAATGCCTATTTTAAAAAATATTTAATTTCTAGTTACAATTTCTAAAAGATGAAACTAAAAAAATCAGTTTTCTAGTGCGCTAATTTGAAGAATCAACACTTTTAAAATAAATTTCAAAGATACTGAATTATCCAGACAAATATACCATATTCTGATGGTATGTATAATGAATCTAATGAGCATTAGAAATAGGAAAATAACCCCAAGGCACTAGCTCGTTGTGGGTCCCATTTACGTCATATCTCGGTGAGAGTAATCATCAAAAATATCGGTTCTCGTGCACGAGCCGCTAGTAGGGAACATACCCATAACCTAGTGGTACCCAATCATCATCATAATTGTTTAGTTAGAGTAGTAACCGTCAATCTTTCTAAGTTAAACTAAGGCCAAACCCCATCGATTCACTAGCATACTAGTACACGTCCACCCACCAAGATACCCGGGGTTTCCCTTTTTGATCCAATGAGTTAAACAGGTCATGAATGATATTTTTAAGATGAAAATATCATTTCCTCATAAAAATTTTTCCAAAAAACCCACATTTATTCCACACAAGTCACAAAAGTCCACTATTAATTAAAATTGATTTGAAATTTGTCTCAAACCAAAATAGCCCACAACACTTTTCACATCTCCTTAACAGTTCCACAAATCCATTATACAATTTTATAGAACCATTAAAATATATTAAAAATCAAATAACATCATACTAACATGTTACATAATACCCTTTTTCCTAACCAAAATCCAATTTTCACATCACACTCACACAAAACATCCCACATCACTTTCACATCTCTTACACACTTAAGTAAATCCTTCAAATATTGTTATAAAACATTTACAATATGGAAAACATTACAAAACAACCCCTATAACATTTAAAATGTACCATTTCATAATATACACACTCCAAAACATTTTTCCAATTTGGTTTCACCACTAACATAAATCATTAAATCATTCAAATCTTTTATAAAACAATTCCAAAGAGTATACCCAATATTTATTCATAAAACACATTTCAAAATAGTATTTCATGGAAACAATCACGCCAAAACAATACAAAAGTAGAATTGGAAGACCTAGAGACATTTATAAAACAACTTTAATGTGTTATAAAATCACCAAGGAGAATTCCACTAAAGATAAAAATGAAAACACACATTTTCATAAAATTATCTCAAGAAGTATAACAATGTATTACACCAAAAACCTATTCCAAAACCCCCTTCTAAGACCGACATAACACTAATACATTACCAAACAAGAATAGTAAGTCCAAAAAATATTTATTAAACCAATTCAATATGTTATGAAATACACCCAAATAATACCCCATGAGTTACAAATGAAAACACCCAATTTCAAGTTAAAATGAAACATTCAGTCCACACCCAACATATCAAAAATATTAAAAATGTGTAAATACTTCAAGATAACTCATCAATAATTTTTTACACATGGAACCACCTATCGAAAGTGTCAAATCCCTCAAAACTTGGTGCCAATCATCAACCGCACCACCACTGCACCACAAGGAAGATAAATCCATCCGTAGAACACAATATTTGACCAATAAGACACCAAATAAAACCCTAGGTTTCAACCATAACTTGTGGAAATTTTAGAACATAATGAAATGCGGAGGAAACCATTAGGGAAAAGGAACAAACCAAGAAGTAATCACTTACATTGAAAAATATTGAATAAATAACCCTAAATACACCAGTATCTGAATTTGAAAATATCCAACCATTCAAGGAAGATTATAAAAATGATGAAGAGATCATTTAGAAACCAGGATGGGGGAAAAGAGTGAAATATATAGGACTTATTAAATAATCAATTTACATCTACAAATCTGGGAGAATTGAGAAATTCATAACGGTTTAATCCAAATTTTCGATGATACCGAGCTGCAAAGAGGGGGAGGATAGCATGAGGCAATGCCTTGGGTATGTGGGATCGGGGGAGAGTTAAAATCATTGAAAAACGTAAATATTTCAAAAGATATTAATGAATATAAAAATATTTTTAATGCATGAAATGGACTTTTGTGTAGGCCCCATCACTTAAATAATAACTCATATCCACCATGATTATGGATTCTTAAATGGTCCAAATTAATATGTTTCTGTTCATAGGTTAGGGTATGAAAAATAGGTATTCAAATGGATGAAAATGTTTGTCAAATGATGGAGTTATAAAGGAATAAAAATTTATTTTTAAATCTGGAATTGGGCTTACGGTTTGGCCCAAGTCATGAAAACTCACCCATTCCTCTATAAAAGCTTGGGAAACCCCCAAAAAAAGAATTAATAGCGATTAAATGAAATTTAACGTTAAAATAAGTCATGTATGTGTCAATTATCCTCACCAAGAAAAATTTCCGTCCCCAGGATGCCACAGCAAGGCCAGATACAAAAACCAAACCCAACTGATAAACCAAGATGTACTTCTTTACGAAACATCGCCCCAAAGGTCCAAAACACCTCTAGTGATCAATTATCGAAGGATTAATCTCACAAACCAAACTTCTACCACATTTCTAAAAAGATCAATCACATTCATAATTTATCCCAATAGAAAAATCCTCAAACACTATCTGAACAAGACTCAAGCAATTAAACCAATTGAATAACTATTTCGAACATGTTTACGCATACATTACTTTAACTAAACCATTGGGAGCTCACCAATCCCAACATTTACTCAAGGAAGATGTTGGTGGCTACATAGTTCCAAATGAGATTACATACTGTCAAGGCAATACCATTGATAAATTAGAGATATTGGTATGGGGGACACTAATAGGCACCCCACCATAAGAGACAACCAATATTTTTCCGAGACAGAATTAGTTCAATAATAGTGGAGGCCTGAACGGACTCTCTAGTATAAAGGGTAGCATTCCATTCAATTTTTACGAAGGAATGTACAATAGAATCCTAGTGGGAATCCCCACCATAAGAACCAACCATCATAACGGACCAGCATGGGTCGACACAGAGAGCCCCAAACAAAATTTAAGGATTTCGTAAGGGCACAGGGTTTGTCCATATGGTTTGCTAAACCGTACACTAACAGTGTAGATCATTCATTCTTACATTGTTTCATGGAACACTGTCACTACTAATCTTGCACAAAATGTGTCCTTAGAACGCCTATCCAAATATCCAACCATTCTCTAATGAAACCATGGAAACCAAAGGGGGAGGGAATGAAATTAGGAGATTACACGGGTAGAGGGCCCTATACCAATTTCCACCGAATAGGAACAACAGTACAAAGATAATGAAAACATCGGTTTAAAATATTCTTATCTTTCATACTGAGGATATGAAATTGTACAAGGGTTTATCAAATTTTTGTACTCTTCATGTAAATATATTTTTTTTGATAATTGTTATTTTTTTATGTTTATTGATGATAGATATAGAATGTCAAATATTTTAGAAGAGATATTTTCTTTAAATTAATTTATTTATAACATAAATTTGAAATAATTATAATTTGTAGAATCTATTTTGCAAGAATACAATGAAACACTCTAATAAATTTAATTATTTAAATTAAATGAATCTATAAAATGATCAAATAATATAGTCTATAACAATCATTGAATATATAAGTTTTTTTATTATATTTTTATCAACTACCTTTATTTAAAAAATTTAAATTTCACGAACTATTTTGTTTTAGAAAGATAAAAAATAATTATGATATTTGTAAATTTTCTTGGAATTTTTCTTTCTCATTCACATAATTGGTTTTTTGAAATATATTAATGATTATCTGAAGATATAAATTAAACCACATATGATAAATTTTTTATTTAGATGTATGTGCTATTATATCACGATAGTGTGATATTGAGTGGTGACATATGATATTATAAATTTATAAAGTTGGATGATATGAGTTCATCCAGCAGTAAGTATGTTTTTATGGCATATTGGGGAAATGGAAATAGTTTTAAAAATGGAAATGGATTCTTATTTCAATGGTTCTGAACCATGGTAGTATCGTTAAATTTCAATGGATTAAACTATTTATCTAGGCCTTAATAGACATTGTTAAAATATCATGATATCATGAAATTTAAATTGATCTAACTGTGGAAATAGATGGCCTACTAACATGTTGTAATATGTGGATTTGGGATTAAATATATATGGTTAAACCATTATGATACCATATTATTTCTTCTATTTATACAATAATAATAGATGTTCTACTAGAACAGTTTAAATCGCAAACATATATGTATATAGCCACACTCAAATAGCGGAAATATCATGATTTTAACAAGGTTTACACCATATCCATAGATGGACCCTATTTCAATAGAAATTGGTCCCATAGTTTATCCAAAACATGCTTGTAAGCTACCACCATGGTTTTGAGCCTATTTCTATTATTTCAAACCATGGATATATCATAATTTTGTATTTTATAAATTAGTTCCTTAATCATTTCATACATATTTTCTAAACACCAATGTTATGAAAAAGAAAGAAAAACATGTTATGTTTTTCAAAAAAAATATCAATTATGTTAATAATTTGAAAGTATTAAGAGGAATATTTCAAAACATATCAAGAATACCTATAATAATGAAAAAAATGAATCATTATTTCATTTTTATTGTTTTAAAAATTTATTATACTGATAAAAATGATTAAAAATAAAACTATTATTAACATTTCACCATCACTGGCTATTTAAATTCCATTCATTAGAATATAAAGTGATATATCTGAAAAATAATTCAATTGTGATGAAGGATAAATAATATTGATGGAATATAAAATTTATTAATATATATATATATATATAAGAATTATTAAGTAGTTTGAGACTCTATCTTACATTAATGATGTTTTTAATTTCAATTATGTAAAAATTTCTAGGTGTAGAATATTAATCGAATAAGATAAGTAATATATCTATGTGTATTTTTTTTATCTGGTATAATTATGTTAATCAACTAATTAACAACATATAAAACCCATGAAATAAATTTGAATGAGTAATTAAAATTTAATAAAGGAAAAATTGGAAAATGTAATGATTAATCAGGGTAATCATATAAGAGATGTGGTGTTCATAATATATAAAGATGTGATGTTATTAGTGAAACCATAATGTATAGTAATATATGGTTTTAGGGTGTAATCCCCATATTTTATTTTCCCCTTTTTAAATTTATCTTTTCTAATCCCCATTATAAGGGTTGAATGGTTACCCTTACATGGATTGAAGGCTTCATGACATCACATGACCAAGAAGCCATAAAGGAAATCATCCAAACTACAAGAACACTGAACATCACCTCCCCAGCATCGTCATAAATATTTCATCTCTCCACCCTCACATAGATGTTCGAATAGGCTTCCCCTGAAAGCACATCCCAGTCCTAATGGAATGATCTATATTCTCTCATTTTTTGGAATTTATTAGCTTCAGATATGGTGAATGTTCTTGTTATGAATCCTCATATGGATCCTAATCCTAGTAGATTATTCCGGATAGAACCACTACATTATGAAAATGGCTATAGTAAAAATTGGGGAGGGGGTGTGTTAACCATAGGGTTAAAAGGAAAAAATGGTAAAAATGGTTAACCAATGGAGTAAAAGACCGAACATGTTAAAACATAACTATAATTGATTGTTTCAGGTATGGATAATCCAAATAACATCACAAATCAATTTTTAAAAATTTTTATTCATATTTAAATGTAAACAACTTTGTCTTTATACTTTCTGATGAATTGGGTATAAAACATTCATTCCCACTACTTCGAAAATTGTCCCCTCCCCCCCCACCCTTCATGACCACTCTAAATTTCAATTCACTCTTGAAATAATTCCTTACAATAAAAACTATTAATATCTAATTTTTCATTTGATCACAATAATATAACATAAGTTCCCCTATCTGTGGAAACCCATTTTGGGAGCATAATTTTCTCAACCTATGAACTATTATTTCCCAAATGTAATTTATTTTTAATATTTATATTTAAAATATATTCATCCAGATTTTTTAAGTGCGATTTTAGATATATACTGTAATTAATGTTTTTATATTATGGTAATGACCATTAAACACCTTTTACTATTTCTATTATCATTAATAAAAATTTCATTTGGTTATTTTTGTGGACTACCACCACTTTGAAATAACGAATTCTCTTTTTAACTAACGCCTTTATTAGCTGCTTCTAAGGATGGAATTGATTTAAAAATTGGGCATATTTAAAATAATTATTATTTTCATGAGGAAACAAATATTCCACCATCATTTTAAATCTTTTATTTGGAAATGAAAATGTTAATCGCGTATATATGTGAACTACAGCCTCTATAAAGTATTGTCTACTATTTTTCATTCAGCAATCATATTATTTTTTAAATTAAATTATACTCTAATCGGAAAAATTCAATATAATTTTGTAATATCGTTATTCTTCTATAATTTTTATATTATTCAAAAACATGTTTTCTAAACATAATCAACCTTTAATTATTGTGAAATCATGTTTGGGTATTTCTAACCACCTACTTGAAGAATTCTATAAAATAATATCATGGTTGACTATGGGAACAAAATTTTAGAGAACATATTATACGAATATATAAATTAATATTTTATTTATATTCTATAATTTTAACATTACTATTAATGTTTATAATTATGAAACTTGTGTATGTACATTGAAAATCATTGTAACATTCCAATTGATGAATTTTTTGAAGGATCCACCAGAGAACACCTACATATTTATATTATAACATTATAAATAATATTAAAAAATAAATTACAGTGCATCGTATCACATAGGATGGACAAAAATTTAGATCATAATGAAATAATACCCCACTATTAATACACTTCCTTAAGATAATAAAGAGTACTGACAAAAGATATTGAAAATATATATTAACTAAAAAATAATCACATAGATAATAATTCTAAATTAAGGTTATACAATTATATATATATATATATATATATTAATTTTATTATATAATAGGTGATTAGTATATTTAATTTATTTATATGGGTTAAAAAAATATGTTATGGAAGTTAGTAATTAAGGTTAGGTTATCTTATTGTCAAATTTAATCTCATGGAACATATTTCATATTTTGCACCATGATATCATTAATATGATGTTATTACTTCCTAATGACGGTTTTTTTACCATATTAATAAAATTCATGGGATTTGGATGTCTATATAAAGTTATTTATTCAAATTTATTTTTAATTAATGAAAATAAACGTTATGTGGTTTCTTAATGTTATTTTCAAATAATTGAGAAATGTTTGATTATGAAAACCTTGTTATTAATAATAAGTATAAACTACCCAATTAAGATTATATATCTATAATTATATTTTATTATTTTTATTATAATTTTAATATAAATCCATCTATTTGATTGTATTATTATTTAAATATTTTTTTACATAAAGGGTTTTGGTTCCCATTTTATCTTTAAATTAAGATTGTTTTGAAAATATAATCTATCTACTAAAAATATATAATTTCTGAAAAAATTCATTATATCCCCAGGTTATGCATGGGGTTTTATGTGGACCCTAATAAATTATATTCCCACCCTCTAATGTTTTATCCACTGTATGGAAAACAACAAATACTCTTCCACTAATAAATAACCCCCTATTTTTATATCTATATTCATCTAATTTGGTATAAATTGATCATATATATAAATTAAATTTTTATTAAAGATTATTTAATACTTCATAGAATATCATATTTCCTTTATAAATTATTTAATTTTTTATGTTTTTTTCATCAAAGTGTGAAAATAATCAGCTTTTAATGTTTTTGATTTGAACACATATTTATTTTTTTTTTATTTTGTTAAAAAAATATATCTCAAAACATTATTGGTTACTAAAATAAATGCCAATATCTCTTATTTCACAAAATATAAATTTTCTACAAAAATATATTTTCAGTGTTAATGAATATATCATTCCTCTAAAGTGATTCCTCAAATTCTTATAATACGTTTTTTTCACCTATATCAATGTCAGTTGATATATTTTATGATTTCTTAATTATATTATTAAAAAGATAACATTCAAAATTTTCTCTATATTAATTATAAAAAGTTCTATTATATTAATTATTATTCAATGAATTCTAATTTCCTCCCTAACCATCCATTGTAAATAGGAATAACATATCATTAAATCTCATTCCATTATAAATACACTGGATTATATTTCTTTTATCAATTTGATTCATCCTACATTAAAAGAAATTAGTGACCGTATAAATTATTGGATAAATCATATATCATATAAATATAATGTAAATACAGTATACCTCATAATCCTGATTCATGGTTATTAACATATAAGGTTACACATTCTATTTGTATTCCCATTTATTTTCCTTGGAATTGTCAGATTATTTTTATTAATATAATTATGATTGATTTAATTTTATCAATGCCAAAAAAATGATATAAAACCCATTTTATTGACATTGTTTACCTTTTTTGATGAATGTTTAATTTCAACTTGAACATGTAATTATATATGAATTATTTTTGGGGTCATATATCCCCCACAAATTAATTGGTTAAAAGTTTATATATCATGTAACACATATTTGTGGAAAACAATTAGTTATATTGCCAATATGAGTGCACCTATGTGACTAAAAAAATTATGTTTCTTTATATTAATGTTTTTTCAACAGTTCTATAGTGTCCTAATGTTTTTATCCAGTGGATTATGATTATTTACTAATGTTTCTTCCCACATTTTCTTCTTGTATTTTTTAATGTTATACATGTAACATGACTCCTGATTTATGTTATATTAATTATTGGGTATAACACTATTATGTACCCTGATTATTCTAATAATAAACTCTTATTCCTTATATTTATCACTGATTGTTATCTCTTAAGAATACCCTTAAAGGAAATATGATATTACCTCTTTAGTTTTAATCAATTTATATAGGTTATGGTGTATATTTATATTCCTGAAGTGTCATGAACAATATAAAGGGTGGATAATTTGTGGGATATGTTTAGGACTTATTAGGGAATATGTAATTTTTTATATTGTGGGAAGTATTACGACATTATAAAAAAGGCATGGGGTTTTTCAGGTATTTTTTTCACAATACTATATAACAAAAAATAAAACTTTTCATGGGAATGTTTTTTAATAAAATATTTTCATTGATTTATATTTTTATGTGATGGGAACATTCGTAAGTTGTAAAAAAAATTTATGAACCATTATTTTATAAATTATGGGTGTCTCTTTATTTAAAATATATTTTTTATGAGGTAATAATTAGACCATCCATAAAAACAACTACACTACCGTGGGTGGAATTATATTAATAGAAATAGATTGGTTAAAAATGGATTTAAAGGTAATTACAAAATCTCATATCCACTAATTGATTCATAAATTTTCATGTGTAATAAAATTTGGAAATATGAATAAAAATAAAATTTATTGATGATTAAGATGGATTGAAAGAACAAAATTAAAGAAACAAGATGTATTGGAAGAGGACAATGGAATTGTTATAAGTGATCATGGAAGAAATACATCATTAATTAAAAAGGTTATATATTTTAAAGGGAACCAATATATCCAAATACATTCTCCTAAATGAATGAAAATCCAATGAAATGTTTTAAAAACTAAACTAAACCATGTAAGACTAGGGTTGGATATTTCAATAAGTTTCTATCCTTAAATTTCAAACTAAAATTTTCATTTTTTAGAATCCTTTTTGACATTGTTCTCACAAGAACCAACTATCACTCTAGTTTAATGACATTGTTTACACTAATAACATTAAAATCTCTCAATATTCCATCTCATTCCAACAATGGATTCAAATTCTATTTCCCAAATATGATGTAAATTCCAATATATTGAATAATGTATATATTTACAACAATATACACATTAAAATATATGAAAGTGATATCTATATATAATGATATATACTAAGAAACATAAAATTGTGTTCAGAAATATAATATAAAATTTCAGGTTTAAATTAAAAATAATGAAAATATTATGGAAAAAGCCACTCAAGTGAAATTAAGAGAGAGGGATAAAATTTCTTCAAATTTTCAAATTCAAACTAGAAATATAGATTTTCAAAAAATTATAAAATATAGAACAATATAGGGTAAATAAAAATATTATTTCAAAATGATTATTTAGTAAAAAAATGTTTATCATCTCCTCTAAACTTACCTATTTCCCCTCTTAGTAAAAAGTTATCTAATATTCCCATGAAATTAAAAAAAATCATCAATGAATTATTTTAAGGGATTTTTTTCAAAATAAAATTATCACATCTACTTTAAAAAAATGATCCAATCATTTTTATATATTATATATTAATGAGTTAAAACTCAAAAATTGATCCATAGCCCTATCCAAATTTACCTCACATTGAAATTAAATTCACTCTTCACTCATGATAAATTTAATCTAGTTTAACGATTATACATGGAAAATGAAAATATCACAACATGATTACAGATAATATTTGGTCCCATTCCAAGAGACATAAAAATCATTTCAATGAAGACTAATATTTCATCTTTTATTTAGTGACTATGGGATGGTGGGTAAAAATATTTTAAAATTCATAGTCAAAAAAGGATTTCGAACTAATAAGTACCATTTCATGAACATTCAAATAATTTCAATGAAAATATCATTCAATTAATCATATTTAATCATATAAAACTCTTATAAACCATAAATTACATGAAACATGAGTTATATTGTAAATTCAATGACTGATTTCATATTAATTATTCATTTTTAAATTATTTTTCATTATTAAAATATTTCTATCATGGTGGATGAGATGATAAAAAAAATGTTTTCATTGAATTAGAGTCAATAATGTATGTTAACAATTAATTAATTATCATATCTGTCTCTTTATTTCAATAATATTTTCAAAGAAATTTATGAAAGGAATGAATTAAAATGTTTAATGAATCATTCACATCTCTCTTTCTAGTGCCAAGAATCTTCATAAACACCATACACACAAAAAATTGACTACATACAAAAAAACAAACATGAAAACAATATCACACAACCTCAAAATTGAAAAACTAATAAAACAATTAATATTGATGGTAGGAAAATAAAAATATCCATGAAATGTTTTCGTAGACCAATAATAAAATTCAAGGAATCTAATGGATAATCAAGTGTAGATGAAAAGGGTGGTTTTGGACTTAAAATTTTTGATAACAAAAAATAGTGCCTCTATCATATTAGAAACAGTATATGAGATGTAAATCAGGGAATTACACATAATTAAACAATATATTTTAACATAATATATACGTTTCTTTAATGAATATGAGGGTATTATGAATTCTTTGTTAAAACTATTTCATAATACCTCACATAACCTAAAAGTAAAATATATTTTAGTATTTGATGTGTGTGTATATTACCCTTTTATTTTGCGACCTATGATTGTTTTCTATTTCTGAATGTTTTAAAATGGATTACATCGTAGAACCATAAATTAAAAATGATTCCTTATCAATATGGACCTACATTCTAATGGTAGGAGCGGTTTTGTGATTTTGACCCATGAGGATTAAGAAATCACACTGGCTGAGAGAATGAGAGGTTGGGCTCATCACACCCTTTTGGGGGGAATTATTTCCTACTTTTGAAATATTATATAGATTTTTGAGAGGTTCATGAATAAATCATTATTTCCAAATAATGATATGGTTCATCTCAAATTTGAAATCAATTGTTAGCATATATTGGATTCAGAATCATCTATATATATTCGAGGTTATTCATTTATGTAGATATCTGTATTTATTCAAGGATCTCTATAATGTTTACACTCTCATATACCACTTAAAATTCATTAGTTTTTATTATTTGGATGATTATAATGTATCCACGTATTGGGGCACTCCTGGGTGTATTTCTGTCCAGATAGATGACGGTCTACTCTGGATTGTATTGTCCTCTTGGAATTTGATGTTCACTCTAGAATTTATAATCATCTAGGGATAAATATATATTTTTTAATTTTGGATCAAACTCATAAACGACCTTCCTATAAAAACATGTGAAATGAATTAGAACCGAAATAGCTCACTGCAACATAATTTGTAAAATCAAACATTTTAATGTCATGGGATGAGGACCCAACGGTACAGTTTAACATCATGGGTTCTGGATATCTAGGCAGAAGGAGCATAGTCATAGTGTTGTTTTGTACTTTTGTGGAAAAGGACCAGTTAACATGGAAGGAATATGAGTTTCTAATTGGAATTAGACTCTACTAGAGGTATGGACCAATTATAACATGGTTGATTTAGTAATTTGGGTTTGTACATAAGGTAGGTTTTCTAAGTATCCCATTTATATTGGAATCATATTCCACAATGTTTGATAGTGGGTACATATTTTTATGGTTCCCTCAAGGTTATGTCTTATAGGGGTGTATCACCGGTTGAGATGATTGTTTTGTGATTACCCCTAAAAAGGATATCCCTTAAGAAGAGACCATTAATGTTTTTATAAATCAAGGTGATTTGAGGGCTTATCATGGGGTTCAATCCTGAGAAGGATACCCTGATTTCCAAAATTATGATTGTGGATGGTTCTTAAGCATGATTCCTATTTTTCTTGAACCATTGGTGAGATTCCTATGTATCCTGATTAACAGAAATCGAAGTTCTGATTGTTTTATCCTTCTTTTGGATCATGTGGGTTTCATGATCATCACTAGCCTCTATATTCATGTTACTCATGATCAGTGTGATAATAATGAGTAAGTAGATGATTTTAAAAACAATACAATTTTCCTCGTTCACTGTTGAAAGAGGTTAGGGCTACAATAGAAGAGGTTGGGGCTACAAAAAAGTGGTTCTGGACCTGGTGGAAGAGTCTAAGGATATTACACTTCCCCCTCTTTAAAATACATTATAATAGAGTCCAATGTCCGGAAATACTAAAGGTGAATCACATATATGATTGGAGAGGCAAGTCTACAACCTAGAATAGGAAGGTTTGGGTTCTTACATATAAGTGTTTTCCCATATATGGGTTTCATAGCTCATGGAGGATCTCATTCCATGTTGAATGGAAAAGAATGTGTGGTATTAATCCTCCCTGCTAGGAACCAGATGCTCTAGGTCATAGAGATTATAAGGGTCTTACAATGTCCAAACCCTGATCTTATATACCTTTAAGTCCTCAAAAATTTCCCAAGGGAAGGTATCCTTATGACTATTGGGATACAAACCCACATGAACCACGACAACACTAAGAAGCCAACCGAAAAAGTGTGTGGATCCCCTAATAATATGAATATATACATAAATATGGGTCAAGAAGGTGTTACACTCACCAAGGTAGTTTAAATTCATTGTTAATTGTGGAGGATTTATTTTGAACCCTCCAATAGAAGGGATCTTAAAAATGGGAAGGCTATCCATGAATGTCTTTGAAGAAGGCCATATGGATTGATCATGAAGGCTACCAGGTATGGAGATCCAAGAAGAATCGCCCAGGGGGTGCATTATATAATTAGGCATGGGATAATAGATAGAACTTTGAGAATGAGATATCATAGTCATATACACTTTGGTGAGACCATGATCATACAATCAACGGTCTCGACATGTGTTCATGGAGGTAATTAATTTATATCCCTCATTATAGAGGGGACCTCACTCTAGTATTTTTTATTATGGTTTGTGACAATTAAACACTCATTTGTTCGTTATTTTAAACCATTGGAAGACATATGTTCTTTTATTAACCCTTAATTCCCTCTGCTTTAAGTGTTAAAAAACTACATAAGATGTTTTGGAGTCATTGAGTGAAGCACTAGGGCGATCAGAGTAGGTATTGCGCATTAGGAAAATTCCTCCATCCAAATGATGACCCCAATGGCATATTTATTAGAATATATGGGACCTTGGGTGAAGGTGTTTGGTCTCTTAAGTAGGTAGAGTGCATGTGGGCAGTGAAGAGGTTCTTGTGTTAAGATGCTACTAATGATACCTTGGGAGAACTAAACATTTGGGAATTTTAGTTATTTTGTTTTGTCCTCTATTTACTCATCATTTTTCTAATGTCATTCCATTTTTTCCTTTTGATAAAAGATAGAAAACATTGTGGATGAACCCCCCCCCCTCAGGATTGAATTTGATCAATACAAGAGGGACTATCCTTAATGATTGGGAAGAAAGGGATAAATGAGTCAACTAGAATTACAAGCATGGTTGTTCTCTCAAGTCTATCATGCATGCTCATCTTGAAGGTAAGCTTCTTTGTCTATAAATTGGGTTTTCATTATGATGGAAGGCTCTCACGATTCGGAAATTTCAACTCTTCTTACGCAAGTCCACCGCACAAACTATGTAGTTTTTTTCTCTATGAAGGATTCATTCACTCAAATACAATCTGTATTGGCCTACCTGAATAATTTTCTTGTGCATGTACCTTGTGTGGCATAGTTGTGTGAGACACTTGCACCAGAAACTTGTGCACCAGAATTCCTTTTCAAAATTTCCTTATTTCTATCGACTTATTCACATTGAACCTATTCTAAGTTTGACATAATATTTCTTTGACATTCTAATGGATACCAACAAGGTCTCTATTTATAATTGATTGGATAGATAATAGATTAATGAGGTGATGAAAATCATTGGGCATGATTATTTTGACATATTTGATACAACCCAACCTAAACTGGTAGGTTATCTTTAGAAGCATCATGATGATTTCTGGAAAAGATCATATCTTCCAATTTACATTTATGTCCATCTACGAGAATTACCCACACCATATCTAAATAAATATCTCTCGACATCATGGTTTCATGATTATAAGAACATCTAATCTTCCAACATTTGTAGCTCATGCACCTATATTTATTTTGAGGATGGAATATACAGCTTGTGTTATGCATCATTTATGATGTTCTCTAGTTCTAAATAAACACATAGTTGAAACCAAGTCACAATTGTATTCATCCAATTTATAGAATTCTCAAATGGATCAATCAATGGGATAGAAGAAACATTTGGACTATTTCCAAGGATGGTGTGTTAAGACCACAAGGATGTGTCTGTACAGGGTGCATCAATCCAATTCTTAGTTCAAAATTAATCTTGAATGCATCATAATTTACATTGTCATGTGGGTTGGGAAAACCTATGTATATAGGATTGATGATGTCGTGAAAAATGTTTATGAGATAGTGGAGTCTAGATTTGAATTCATTTCATTTGAAACATAGGGAACATGATATCAGTTTATGGGATGTAAAAATGATATACAGGGCTCTGATAGACAGAGATATTTATGTGGATTATATCACTCTATCTGAAACAAGGAATGACATTGACAGGATTACAACTTCAGTTAGTGATCAATTGATGATGGATCAAGACACCAAGTAGGAAGAGCCCTTCAAAAAAGGGGATATTAATCTACCAATAATGGTGGAAATTTTAATGAGAAAGGAGAATAGGTTATGCCCCTTATAACACCCCGACCCCAGTTACCCAGAGTCAGTGCATTATTACATAACATTGGCATGATCACAAGAAATATCAAGTCTCAAAAGACCAATTAGTTTAGTAGCCTTGGAAACACTAGATACAATCATAATGTTTTACATTACATAAAAAAACATCTTGTCTTCATATCCCCTCATACTATCCCTGCAGGCCATTCATAAATTACTTCTTCATAATCCTGGGAAAAATAAAACATTGAAAGGGGTGAGCTCAGATGCTCAGTAAGGATAACATTATATCAGGAGCTTTCATAGATAAGCATAAACACTTAAGGAAATTTATAATTAAAACAAAAGCCGTTTAAACATTAACATCAGCATAATATGGAAAATATAAAATGAAATAATGTCATTTACTTATTCACATGGATATTCTACTAGTCGAACAATCACATGAAATATCAATAACCACTTTCATAATGATGGAATGCATAATTCCAGACTATCATAACCACATAGTCAAGGCCTTGTGCCAAGACTACAAATAAGATGTTGACAAGGCCTTGTGCCAAGACACTAATTTGTCTCATTAGACCTACCGATGCATCGAGGAGCTATAGTGTGCTCCACCCGTCACTTATTAAGTCTAACGAATTCCTTATATGAAAAGGATTAAACATAACATAAACATTTGTATTAAAACTAGCATACGAAATGTCAATACTTCAACCACAAACCATGAATGGTATATAAATAGCACATCCACAATCAAACATAACTCATTCAATACAATATGGAAGATTGTGTTGTATCACATTAACCTCAATCAAGAATAATGAAGGATGTTGACATAGATGAAAATAATCATCAAAACATTTTGAGAGAAATATCCCCCTTTTTCTTGAAATCATTTAAAAGTCACACTATTTGTCAAGAAGCGATTTAATATTAGATTTTTGAATCAAAGTGTCCCATACCACTTTGAAACTTTTTAAATGGAGTTTTAATTTTAAAACTTTAATGTCCATATAAATAAATCCTTAAAACCAATTTTAAAACATGGACATTAATGAGCAAGATTTAGATGGATAAGTCTTTAAAACATTTAAAAATGGTATTTTAGTTAGAGATTCTAACCAAAAGAGAGACACTTGAATACAAATAATTGAGGTAATAAAAACTTTGTAATATCATGAGAATAAATGGATTCATGATATACTAGGTCAAAGTACATTATATACACCACATAAAAGTGATTTGGTGTATAACAACAAAGAAGTCTCAATGGAATTTAAATTGAGATGAAATATTTCATAAAGGTCATATCCTTTGGTTAAGGATAAATCAACGACATAGTTATGTGTGACAAATATAAATACACTAAATATGATTGGATATTCAGTGTAAATCAATCAAAGTATATTCACACATAATCTTATAAAAACAACACCAATGAATTGGATTTTTAACTCAACAAATGGAGAATGAGTTAAAATTACTCTTATCAAATTCATATCGATGACTTGAGAAATTATCAATGGAGTGATTATGTGTATCAAAATGTATATCCACAGAAAATGGAGTGGAAATTATGACATAATAAAATTAATAGTTATTACACACATAATCTTAGAGTAATATAATCAATGAAATATGCGTAAAGCCAAATGAGTGGAAATTGAAATTTCAAATTCCCTTATCGATTAGGTATCATACGAAACATACACCCAGGAAATAAGGATCATAAAATTATGATGTATATACCCATGAATTAAATTATAATGCACAGTGAATACAATTACGGGTAGTACACATATGCGACATGTAATAAATAACTGGTGAACAATGGAATTCTCACAAAATTAAGAGTGAGATAAGAAAATCCCTTACTTTATACTTTTTCCTTGGTAGATGGTAGGTTAACCTCATTTATAATGGTGAAATAATTGTTATTTAATTATAAAAGAATCATATTCATTAATATGATATCATATATGATCTTTTAACATTGATTTGTTAATAATATCTTAGAATTATCGTCATTTCTGTTGTTAACGGGTTCATTTTACTTTATATTCATTATTATGTGAGCCATGTTTGTTGTTAATGGGATGTATATTATTCATATCCAGAATGATATCAAGTCCTTAAATATTATTTTTAATCATCATATGAGAATTATACTTGAATGGATATGATGGAAAATGAATCTCATCGCGTTCGTGGAGACGGTAGTCCGTACGTACGCATGAGCTAAAATATCATTATTTTGATATTAAAATAATATATAATTGGATGGTATATTATATATACAGAATAATTATCATGTTATATTTATTATTTACATGAGTTAAACATCATTATTATACTCATCCAAATAATAATATATTGAATAACATTACACCACGACGTGGAGACGGTAAGCCGTATGTACGCACCTGTGGAGACATGTTATTCAAAAGGTGGATAGAATACTGAATATGGTTGTACCATATTTATAATAACATCACAGAATATATATGATACTGGAGTTATTATTTTAGAATGGTAATAAAAAAGAAAGAAGAAGTGGAAGAAGAAAGGAACTTGAAAAGGGGTGGTGAAAACATTACCTCTTCTTCGGGTTATTCCTTTTGATTTGATCAAAAGGGTTCCCTAGGATTGATTTCTGATCAAACTAATGTCTCTAGGTTCTATTGAAAGAAGTTGATAGAGTATTTGGGTAGGGTTTGTCCGAACCAAAAGGATTTTAAGGTGTGAAGAAATGAGAAGGAGAAGTTCCCTTTTATAAGAGGGGTGAGAGGCACCTTTGGAAAAGCTAGAAATATTAATCTATAATAAATTCATATTCGGTTTCTAATAGCTACAAAGTTGATTATTTAATAGTTAAGGTGGTGATGGGTCTAAAACCACTCAACCAATATAATTTATACAGGTTTGGGTCATTATATTAACCTTATCTTTAAGTATTAACTCTTTGTTAATTAGTTTCACTTTTACAATGTCTCTTTGTTTTTTTATATTTTATGGTTATTAAACATACAATATACATCCAAGAGACCCCCAAATGGTCCATTAATGATAAACCTATAATGATATAAGTCTCTTGGCCGAACCATATATTTTAGGTATTTAATATCAATTAATAATATACTATTTGTTTTAAAAACTATTTTTTGTCAATTTTGACACTATTCAATAGTTGATTTTTGGTGAAACACATAACAGAATGATTACTTAGACCAAAGATAATTAAATCAATCCTAATATGTCATATTAACCTAGAAAAGTATTTTAATTCAATAAAAGTCTCAAATTATATATATTTAGGTATTTATAATATCAATTATTCTAAATTTTCACTATTATGGTAATTACTGCATCACCATTGTGTCATAAATAAATTAACTTATATAATGTCTAAAAATTATAAATAAAATATAATTATGTAGGAAATCTTTTTATCTTAATAATGAATATTTATAGTCTAAAATACAACATATATAACCATATGTAAAAATTGTTTTGCTAAAAGATATATGCTTGTATCATTTTTGTAATCATTTTAACTTAATTAAAATAAAGTGTCCCTATCACCTACAAGTGGCTCCATGGGGTCCCAAAATCGACCCAAAGATGCCTATGGTCAAACAAGTATCAAACAATAAATCTAGGACACTTTTTAGGGTAATTTAGTATTATTATAATATTATTTGTTATCCCTTATTTACCGGATTTACCCTTAACCATGGTAAATAAAATATTTATCGCAGTAATTATTCAAAATGTCTAAAAATAAAAGTTACCTATTCAAACAATATGAAAATCCTGATTCCAAATATGGAATCCATTTTTTCAAATTCAAAACACAGAAGTGGCAGAAATTGATTTAAAATTAATTCTCATTGCTAAAACAAAAAGCGTGTTTTTAAGAGATAATAACTATCAAAAGATTGGCATTTGTTTATGTCTGGTTTAAATGTGAAATTATATTCAATGACCCACATTGTATTATATGGTAAAAATATATCTTAAATAGAATTTAAAACCACTCAAATTCATAATTTATCACTATTAATTATTTCGATTAAAAAAGTTGTTTTTAATTAAAATTTAGTACTTTTTACTATTCCTCAAAATATAAAAGTTATCCGAAAAGTACCAAAATTTCACCCTAGGCTAATTTAGTTATTTAGAATCAAAATATGAAGTCTATTTTACCAAATTAAAGACATAAAAGTTGCATTTATTAATTTAAAATTGATTCCCGCTTTCGAAACCAAAAGGCATATTTTTAAGAAATAATAACTATCAAAAGTTCGACACTTGTTTATGTCCAATTTCAAGGTGAAATTACTTAAAATGACCATCATTGGATTAAATAGTAAAAATATAATCTATTTATACTTCCAAAACATTAAAATGTATAATTTAACAATATAAATTATTTTGATTAAAAAAGTTGTTTTCAGTTAAAATATAGTATTTTTCACTATTCACCCAAATATGAAAGTTATCAGAAAGACACCAAAACATCATTGATACTAAATTATTATGTCCCAATTCTAAATAAGAATTTCATTTTGTCAAATTTAATATATAAAAGTTTCAAATATTGGTTTTAGGATTTTCCATTACAAGGCAGAAAAATTTTATTTTCTGAAACATACTTCTTTTATCTGAAAAAATGAATTTGTTTATAAATCATGTCTTAGAAACTCATAATAAGGATTAAAATTATAAGGATAATATAATATTTAAAATTTAGTTAATACTATTCATAACCTCTTTTGAACGGCTAGTTTGGTAAGTTGTGGTGTAATTAAACTCAGTGTTTCCTACAACACATGCTATTGTATTATTCAAAGAGAAGTATACCGTGGAAGATTGGGGTGTTACATTCACCCCTCCTTCAATAAATTGCGTCCTCGCAATTTTAAAAATTTGTCCAGAGAATGGAAAGTCCCAAATCAGAGAAATAGTCAATAAAAATATCACTTTAAGTGAAATAAACAGAGGTATAAAGGTCAACCATGATAACCCATACTCGGATTCCATGTAGGAAAACTTGGATATGGATGATAAACTAAGTGTAAAGTTCTGATAGAGAGGGATAGAAATCATGATTAGGAGAAAGTTAACAATAAGAAAACCACACACTTGTGTTGGGACAAACGACCATTAGTCTCCTAGCAGGAAAGTAAAAGGACAACATTTTTTTTGTTTTATGTTACATTTCATAAGGATGAGGAATTCATTTATGATATTGACTAAGAATATAAAGATATATACATACATTTTAAGTATAGTTTCATCCTTTAATAAATTTCCACCACTAACTCATTTTTTTTAAATGATTAGTATTCAAGAAGACTTGGTCACACTGGAAGAGCTAGAATAAACTTATATAGAATCATATGATCCATGCAGGATGAACTATATATTTACGTTGTCTTTAGAGATTAATCAATACCAAAATGGTTAGTAAAAGATCTAATCATCCCCCAAAAGGATATTCCTTGAGAGAAATAAACACTAATCTTAATTTCAAAAATTAAACCAACAATACCCCAAAGTTAAATAAATACCATTCAATAATAAATTGTCCTTAAAATCCTTCAATATAATCCAAACTAATGTTGAAACTGAAAACATAAAAATGTAGTCTTCCACGTTAAATTGTATCTCTAAATGAAATGAAATAATCTTAAATTCACATACTTAAAAGTAATTAACATAATCATTTCCATAAACAACCCAAATCACTATAAATCCATAATAAAAACATAGATAAAAATACACCATTACTCATCAAATTAAATACCATACTATTCTATTTTCCTTAGGCATATAGTGTTCACAACAAAGAGAACAACTTCCGAAATAACATCTATCACTTAATCACCAAATCATTTTCCTATACTAAGGGTAATCATTTGATAAGACATAAGATCCCAGATCAAATTATTATTGATCAATAAAATCATTAAACTAAAAATAATAGTCACACTAACCCGGGACTTCACGTAGTCCAGTGGTAGGTGATAAATCCCAACCGCACTTTGGTTGTGGGTTTGATTCCCACAACATTGTCCAACACGATGGGTTGTCACACGGTCTACGTGTTGTCCTTTTTAAAAACTATGCTTTATAACATTACCAAAATGAGATAAATTCCTCAAAATAACCATAACATAATTTAACCACAAATCTTATCTCATACATTTCATTTTCATCCCAAATTATAATAACTTATATTTGTCTCAAACCCAATGATCATATAAAACCAAATGGTTATTTATAACTATATCCACAAGATAAGAGGTAATTATTCCTCAAATATCATTCTCACATGTCAAACTGTAGGGTTACAAATACAATAGAATATTATTCCAAAGTAATCCCATCAAAAAGGAGCACTAATACTTTTTAAACATTTCTCCAACCATTTATTTCCACATAGCTTCTTCTTTGACCAAGAAAATATCATATAGAATAGGGAATTCACTCGGGTAATGGCCAGCTCCCCCACATTTACGGAAAATGACTGTAAATGGACTCTTGGGACAATTTTTATCATCTTCAATAGTACTCTTCATTTTTCTTCGGCAATTCTTCACTTTATGTCCTTCCTTCCCACACATAAAGCATTTATTGGTCCCATTAAGACACTTTCCCAGGTGTCTCCTACCACATTTCTTGCATGATGGAAATTGAGGGTTATTTTCTCCATGGTCTCCATTACTGGAGCTCTTATCATTCATCACCTTTCTCTTACTTGTTGAGTCCTGGAGTTGGTTAGTATATATGTTTTTTATCATATTTTTGGAAAACTGATTTGGCATAAAGACAATATATTTTATGCCTATAAACAATCCATTTTGTTGCTCATTTCCACCATCGTTCCCACCTTGTACATCATTCTCAAAGTCAATATGACTTCCTTGGAATCTAGCAATTGACTAAAACCAGAAAGAATTGTGTGAGTAACAGTAGTCATGAAATCATTTAGAGATTAACATGTCACCATATTCTCAATTTGAAACACATTAGGATTAACCAAGGTCATTTACCCTCATCTTATATATATATTACTTTAAATCGGTTTGTAAAGAAATTGTAAATTATCATAAGCATATCCCCCGAGAGTGTCATAACCAAGAGTGCAGCAAGACCCGTTGTCGTGCACCAGTTCCCATTTGAGTCTAGCTCAAAGCGGTGTTTTCGGGTTTTACCCCTAGGTACAACTGTGCCAGAGCCGCCTCTACCTGCTCGTATCCAGACAGGGATGTATTGCTTGGAAAACTAACAAAATCTCTACAATACCAAAATTCTAGGAAGTTTTTCTATACTAATCCTCAATGTTAATCTTAAGTCTACGTTCTCTAATCATAGTTTATCTAAATATAGCTTCCAAGGTTTGTACTAAACTTCCTCTGATACCAACTGTAACGCCCCGACCCCAGTTACCCAGAGTCAGTGCATTATTACATAACATTGTCCTGATCACAAGAAAGATCATGTCTCAAAAGGCCGATTAGTTTAGTTGCCTTGGAAACACTAGATACAATCATAATGTTTTACATTACATAAAAAACATCTTGTCTTCATATCCCCTCATACTATCCCTGTAGGTCATTCATAAATTACTTCTTCATAATCCTGGGAAAAATAAAACATTGAAATGGGTGAGCTCAGATTCTCAGTAAGGATAACATTACAGCAGAAGCTTTCATAGATAAGCATAAACACTTAATGAAATTTATAATTAAAAAAAAGCCTTTTAATCTTGAACTTCAGCATAATATGGAAAAGATAAAATGAAACAATGCCATTTACTTATTCACATGGATATTCTACTAGTCGAACAATCACATGCAATATCAATAACCTTTTTCATAATGATGGAATTCATAATGCCAGACTATCATAACCACATAGCCAAGGCCTCGTGCCAATACTACAAATAAAATTTTTCCAAGGCCTTGTGCCAAGATACTAATTTGTCTCATGAGACCTACCGATGCATCAAGGAGCTATAGCGGGCTCCACTTGTCACTTATTATGTCCAATGCATTCCCCATATGAACAAGTTTAAACATAACATAAAGATTCGTATTAAAACTAGCATATAAATGTAAATACTTCAACCACAAACCATGAATGGTATAAAAATAGCACATCCACAGTCAAACATAACTCATTCGATACAATATGGAAGATTTTATTGTATCACACTAACCTTAATCCTGAATAATGAAGGATATTGACATAGATGAAAATAATCATCAATACTTTTTGAGAGAAATATCCCCCTTTTTCTTAAAATCATTTAAAAGTCACACTATTTGTCAAGAAGCCATTTAAAAATAGATTTTTGAATCAAAGTGTCCCATACCACTTTGAAACTTTTTAAAAGGAGTATTAATTTTAAAAAATTAATGTCCATATAAATAAATCCTTAAAACCATTTTTAAAATGTGGAAATTAATGAGCAAGATTAAGATTAATAAGTCTTTAAAACATTTAAAAATGGTATTTTAGTTAGAGATTCTATCCAAAAAAGAGACACTTGAATACAAATAATTGAGGTAATCAAAACTGTGTAATATCATGAGAATAAATGGATTCATGATATACTATGAAAAATTACTTTATATACACCACATAAAAGTGATTTGGTGTATAACAACAAAGAAGTCTCAATGGAAATTAAATTGAGATGAAATCTCTCATAAAGGTCATATCCTTAGGTTAAGGATAAATCCACGACATAGTTATGTGTGACAAATATAAATACACTAAATATGATTGGATATTCAGTGTAAATCAATCAAAGGATATTCACACATAATCTTCTAAAAAAACACCAATGAATTGGATGTTTAACTCAACAAATGGAGAATGAGTTAAAATTACTCTTATCAAATTCATATCAATGACTTGAGAAATTATGAATGGAGTGATTATGTGTATCAAAAGTAAATCCATAGAAAAGGGAGTGGAAATTATGACATAATCAATTGAATAGATATTACACACATAATCATGGATTAATATAATCAATGAATTATGCATAAAGCCAAATGAGTGGAAATTGAAATTTCGAATTCCCTTATCGATTGGGTAACATACGAAACATACACCCATGAAATAAGGATCATACAATTATGATGTATATAGCCATGAATTAAAGTATAATACACAATGAATACAATTACGGGTAGTACACATACACCACATGTAATAAATAAGTGGTGAACAATGGAATTCTCATGAAATTAAGAGTGAGATACGAAAATACCATACTTTGTAATTTTTCCTTGGTCGATGGTAGGTTAACCTCCTTTATAATGGTGAAATAGTTTTTATATAATTATTCAAGAATCATATGCATTAATATGATATCATATATGATCTTTTAACATTGTTTTGTTAATAATATCTTAGAATTATCGTCATTTCGGGTGTTAACGAGTTCATTTTACTTTATATTCTTTATTATGTGAGCCATATTTGATATTAATGGGATGTATATTATTCATATCCAGAATGATATCAAGTCCTTATATATTATTTTTAATCATCAAATGAGAATTATACTTGAATGGATATGATGGAAAATGAATCTCATCGCGTTCGTGGAGACGGTAGTCCGTACGTACGCACGAGCGACAATATCATTATTTTGATATTAAAATAATATATAATTGGATGGTATATTATATATACAGAATCATTATCATGTTATATTTATTATTTACATGAGTTACACATCATTATTATACCCATCCAAATTATAATATATTGAATAACATTACACCACGATGTGGAGACGGTAAGCCGTACGTACGCACGTGTGGTGACATGTTATTCAAATGGTGGATAGAATAATGAATATGGTTGTACCATATTTATAATAACATCAAAGAATATATATGATACTGGATTTATTTTTTTAGAATGGTAATAACAAAGAAAGAAGAAGTGGAAGAAGAAAGGAACTTGAAAAGGGGTGGTGAAAACATTACCTCTTCTTCGGGTTCTTCCTTTTGATTTGATCAAAAGGGATCATTATGATTTCTTTCTGACCAAACTAAGGTCTCTAGGTTGTATTCAGGGAAGTTGAGAGAGTATTTGGGCAGGGGTTGGCCGAACCAAAAGGCTTTGAAGGTGTGAAGAAATGAGAAGGAGGAGTTCCCTTTTATAGGAGAGGTGAGGGGCACCTTTGGAAAAGCTAGAAATATTAATCTATAATAAATTCATATTCGGTTTATAATAGCTCCAAAGTTGATTATTTAAAGTTTAAGGTGGGATGGGTCGAAAAACACTCAAACAATATAATTTAGACAGGTTTTGTTCATTATATTAAATTATCTTTAAGTATTAACTCTTAGTTAATTATTTTCACTTTTACAATGTCTATTTGTATTTTTATATTATATGGTTAATAAACAAACAATATACATCCAAAAGACCCCAAAGTGGTCCATTAATGATACACCTATCATTATATAAGACTCTTGGCCGAACCTTACATTTTTAGGTATTTAATATCAATTAATAATATAATATTATTTTTAAAAACTCTTTTATGTCAATTTTAACACTATTCAATAGTTGATTTTTGTGAAATACATAACATAATAATTACTTCTAAAAAAGTTAATAAAATCAATCCTAATATTACATATTAACCTAGAAAATTAGTTTAATTCAATAAAAGTATAAAATTATATTTATTTGGGTATTTATAATATAAATTATTCTAATTTTTAACTATTATGGTAATTACTGCATCACCATTGTGTAATAAAAAAATAACTTATTTAATTTCTAAAAATTATAAATAAAATATAATTATGTAGGAAATTATTTTATATTTCTAATGAATATTTATTGTTTAAATTACAACATATATAACCATATGTAAAATTGTTTTCCTAAAAGATATATGCTTGTGTCATTTTTGTAATAATTTTAACTTAATTAAAATAAAGTGTCCCTATCATCTACATGTGGCTCCATGGAGTCCCAAAATCTACTATAAGATGTATATGGTCGAACATGTATCAACCAATAAGGATAGTACATGTTTTAGGGTAATTTAGTATTATTATAATATTATTTTTTTAACCCTTATTTACCATATTTACCCTTAACCATGGTAAATAAAATATTTACCGCAGTAATTATTCAAAATGTCTAAAATAAAAGTTACCTATTCACACAATATGAACATCCGGATTCCAAATATGAAACCCATTTTTCAAAATTCAAAACACATAAGTGGAAGAGATTAATTTAAAATTAATTCTCGTTGTTAAAACAAAAAACATGTTTTTAAGAGATAATAACTATCAAAATATTGACACTTGTTTATGTCTGGTTTAAATGTGAAATTATGTTCAATGACCCACATTGTATTATATGGTAAAAATATATTTTAAATATAATTTAAAACCACTCAAATTCATAATTTATCGCTATTATTTATTTCGATTAAAAAAGTTGTTTTTAATTAAAATTTAGTAATTTTTACTATTCATCAAAATATAAAAGTTATCCGAAAAGTACCTAAATTTCACCCTAGGATAATTTAATTATTTAGAATCAAAAAATAAAGTCTATTTTACCAAATTCAAAACATAAAAGTTGCATTTATTAATTTAAAATTGATTCCCGCTTTTGAAACCAAAAGGCATATTTTTAAGAAATAATAACTATCAAAAGTTTGACACTTGTTTATGTCCAATTTCAAGGTGAAATTACATAAAATGACCATCATTGGATTAAATAGTAAAAATATAATCTATTTATACATCCAAACCATTAAAATGTATAATTTAACAATATAAATTATTTTTATTAAAAAAAGTTGTTTTCAGTTAAAATATAGTGTTTTTCACTATTCACCCAAATATGAAAGTTATCAGAAAGACACCAAAACATTATTGATACTAAATTATTATGTCCCGATTCTAAATAAGAATTTCTTTTTGTCAAATTGAATATATAAATGTTTCAAATATTGGTTTTAAAAAGGCTTCGCCATTAAAAGGCGGTAAAATTTCATTTTTTGAAAAATACTTCTTTTATCGGAAAAAATAAATTTGTTTATAAATCATGTCTTAGAAACTCATAATATGGATTAAAATTATAAGGATAATTTAATATTTAAAATTTAGTTAATAATATTCATAACCTCTTTTGAACGGCTAGTTTGGTAAGTCATGGTGTACTTAAACTCAATGTTTCGTACAACACACGCTATTGTATTATTCAAAGAGAAGTATACCGTGGAAGATTGGGGTGTTAAACCCCACCTAAAAACATCAAGTCTGTTTTACAAATATGGGGAAGAGTATTGTACCCAACACATTATGGATGATGCTATAAAAAGGGGAATTTGAAAATATGGGCTATGAAATCATGCCCAATGTTTCTTCTAGGGAATTCCATAATGGTTTTATGGAAATGTGGCTCAATATATATCACCTAACTATCAATGATTAAAAAACATTATAAGGCTAGTAACATTTGTTGTAGTTTCCATTCGAGCGAAGAAGATGTTATTGGGATCCACCACCCCTATGTTGTAAATAAATCATAGGAATTTGTTGCACATTCATGTAGGGAAATCCAAATTTTGGATTGTGTAACCATTATTTGTTTTATGTAGATGTATGGCATATTGTTTCAGGACTTATGCGATGTAGAGTAGAATTCATGTCTTTTGAAGCTCATTTTGACCAAACATCCTGGTTGTATCTGGTATTTATCCCTTATCATTGAAACCTCATGAAATTCATACATGAATCTTATTATTCATTGAGTTCAAAATATTCCCTTACATGAATATTCCCAAGTAAAGATTTTTAGATAAAGGAATGACCATCATCGAGATAAGGTCATACATGATACCATGTGGGGATGGTGTTTGGGAAATAAGGATTTATTGTGTGTTATTGTGCAACGCATATGCTCTATACTGGTTTTCAGGCCAGCTCAAATGCCTACAATAAATTGTTGTATCCCCCGGTGCGTATTAGATTATAAAAGCATCACATGTTGGATTTATATCTATGGATTCTTACATATATGGAATTAACAGGGGAAGTTATCAATTTACCTCCAACTTAATTAACTAAATGATTGACCCTCTGGAATGTCAAATATTTGATTTCATTAAACCTTGAGAAGGTAATGGGGAATGTTGTTCCTTTTTTATGGGGTAACGAAATAGAGCATGAATGATCTTTCTTGCCTAGAGGGTGCTTCATCACTTTTTAAGTCAACATCATCTGAGTTCAAGATTGAGGATGATGAGGTTCTCTAGTTTATCAAAAGGACTTCATGAATTATATAATCCACCCGCCATAATCATGAAGGATACACCAATGTAACCATCTAATGATTCACCAATGTTATATATTCGTCACCACCATGTAGATAATTGGGTTCCATTTTCTCATCCATAATCCATGATCGAAGGAGTTGTGATTCCCATAAAATCATGCATTGCAGAATCATCATCATAGAATGTCAGGATGTATTCGTAATATGCAGGTCTTGATGCTATCCAAACTTGAAATTAATTTTACATTGATTATAAAACTATGTGGGAGATCCTATAAGAGGTGTTTCATATTATTGATATGGGAGATCATTGATCCCCTTCTAGAATTTAATTATTTTACAATCCTTCTAAAGTGGTAATCTATATTATGGTGGTAGAGATTCTCATCTATGTAACCAATGATTAGGTTCCTTTCATAAGGTTAGTGAAGGATATAACCAAACGAGGGAATGTTAAGGGGATTTTTCATTATTCATTTTAGGAATGGAGTATATTTGTTGATCCCAATGATGTATATATTATTTCTCTCGTATTATTTTTAAATTTTCATTTTTATATAAACCAATTCATTATTGTTCATGTAGAATACCATCTTAATTTTTAGATGGCAAGTGGAAGATCAATTGAGGTTTTGTTGCCTTTGTACAACCCTGGTGGTACTTTTATCGGTGTTGTTAGGACATCCCCTGATTCAGATGAGGTATCTCCAGGACAATATGCCTTAGAGAATGAGATGGTGGTAGAATTCACAATGTAATACCTTTTTCTGGGTAGTTTTATTGTATCCCTCCTTTGATGAAGAAGAAGAATAAATGATGTTTAAGGTTAAAATCCATGGATATACCCTTTTTTAAATTTTGAAAGTCTTCCAAATATTATTAGTTTTAGTTAATTCCACGAAAGTGATTAAACTCCAATGAATTTCATGAACTATATATATTTCTTCCCTAAATAATTTTATAAATGATCTTATGAGAAACGATGTTGTCACTTCAGAACGAGAGCAGATCACTACAAGGAATATAGATCCTACAACGAATGAAATGATGAGGGTAATGGGAAAATCAACCACTCTAGAACTATTCATGTAAATGTTCTAGATGGATGAGGAATATGGTATGTCATTTGTTCTTCATGAGAGGTTGTATATTAATGAATAGAATCTATTTCAGAAAAATTTAAGGTTCATCTCATGCACTATAGAATCTAGTGATGACTCATACTCACCCTACGCCTAACACTATGAAGGCTATTCGGGGTCTCAATTCATTGATGGAGGGTCATGAAACAACCACTTCATGTGTTCCCAAATATGATATTAACATGGGTCTTCATATGTCAATACAATCCATGGTAAATCTTCTGGTGTATTTCAGGGATGTACATAAGCATGTTAATATTCCTACGACTGAAGAAGAATTTAGGGAACTATATATTGAACCAAATGGATGTGAGACTTTATATTTTCTCCAATGTAACTTCTTAATCATGTTTCATTAATCATTACTAGTAGGAACATGATTCTCCATCCACATAAGATGCTATAGTGATGGTTCATGGATAAGGCACTGATTTAACTCTCAATCCAACGTTTCAAAAGGTATTGGATCATGAGGTCCTTGAATGGGGAATCATTCATGAATTTTATCTATGAGATCATGGGTAGAACTAAGAGAATGCTCCTCATTAAGACGTTCCAGCCAATATTGTGCAATATTGGAACGCATTGGTGGAGTCTTCTCAAGTGGATGGCATGATGTTTGGTGAATATCTCTAATAGTTGTTAACATGACCCACACTTTCTATTCTTTTGATGTTTACATCGATTTTATTTCCACATTTAGTATTATAAAATTTCATGATAATGTCTAATTAAAATTCATATGCATCAGTTTAAGAGCATCAAAATGAAAGTCTCCCATTAATTATGATTGATCAGAATGGGGTACTTCGTGGAGTGTGCTAATCATAGAGTATATCTATCATTGTGGCAGTGACTCTAAATCAAATCCAAAGATTAAAAAACATCCTGCATTGAACGTTTCAAGGAATGGTGGTAAAAATGAAATATAATCACTGAGGAAGCCCTTGAGGTCATTCGTTCATAAATCCAATGTCTTTCATCTTTTTTTATCATGTTGGGATTCATAGGGCATTATTAAAATCCTATCCATATTGTGGTGAATGATACTATTCATTGGTAAGAAAAATATAATAATATATGGTTATACCTTACAAAGGATAATGTTCTCAGCATCATTGATTATATTCTATAATCACTCTCTCTAGAAGATACCCTCCACAATAAAAATCTTTTTGGATTTAAATATAAAATCATGGAGAATTCCATTGATGTTTGTTTCCACTGGTGATAATTGGATTACACTAATGGATAACCTGACCAACTACAAATTTATTTTATAGAATCTAAAAATTAATGGGAAAACGCAATCACAACATACCAGTAAGTTCTTCATCAGGGCCAATGAGGCTGAGGTTGGCTGACTGTTAGAACATCAACAAGTGGGTGATGGGGCTTTGAAAGATGTTATATAAATGAGTGTTATTTTGAATTCCTCTTATAATATATGATATAGATAATCCATTTTTATGTATTTACTTTATAATATTCTACATAAATGCATATAATTTTTATTATGGTCAAATACTTCATCATTCCTACATTCCTCCTCTTATAAAAATGTCAAAACTGATTTTGATAGAATTACATCTTCATATCTTCTAATAATAATTAAAATGATATGTATGGTGTCTCTTTAACATTTACCTAAACCAATGGATCTAGTTAGGGTAGGTTTAAAATTACATGGGTTGTATGAAAACCCTAAAAACGTTTCATCTTTTGTTCATTCACACTACTTTTTTCCTATGAAAAATATTAAAGAGACATAGCGGGTGGGTGTTGGTTTTTATTTAGGATTCCCTTTTGGTGTTTTAGCCTATTTTTTTCATTTAAAGTTTAATTTATCGATTGTCTAAACTGTACAGAGGGTAAGTATAGAGAGCTAATACATGACTGTTTTTCAGAGTTCCCATTGTGAGATTTCAATCTAGAGAGTATTGTGTCTCTTTTTTTTTGGAATATTATAGTTGTGCGTGCCAGAAAAAAGGGGAAAGTGTATTAGTTCGAATAGATTTGACCATGTTTTTTGAGATGATAATACATACAAGGCATAGTTATTATGAATACTCCAATATTCTTCAAAAGCATCTGCAGGGAATCCTATGTGATGATTATAGGGTTACCAAATCTAAAACAATATATTTTTATAATAGTGGAGCCCCCTAGAGAAAAATGTTTCCCCTTGTAGAAAAATACATTGTGAGGAATTTTTCTAATCAATAACAACTGGGAAATTTTTTTCATGGTGAAGTAGCATAATCTTAAGGATATTAGGCCAATTATGGGGGAAACTTATGCAAGTCCAATGAGCACATGTACTATATAACTGGTAATGGATTTCCTAATAATTTTGACATTATATTTCTATTTGGTGAAGTATTTTTAGCTATATTCAGTTTCACATAACCACAAGTGGTGTTATTGCAAAGGTATGGTGTCTAGAAATGAAAGGAATATCTGTTCTGGCACATTCCACGAATGGCAACCCACTCCTATGAAATTTTGAGGTGTGGATGAGGGAGCATTTTTTAGCTAACCAATTTCAGGGGGAGATGAATCATTTTCTAAAAATGGATGATGTTTCCATGTAGTTTAATGTCGTGATACTATGACATTATGTTGTGAGTTTGAAAGTCGTGCAAAAAGGAAATTATGTTTTGTAGTTTAATGTCGTCAGACTATGAAAGTTGTGCGTGCCAGAAATGATGGATTATATGTGGTCAAATGGACCAATATTATTCAAGTATTATTTGAATGTATGATAAGAGGAAATATAAACCACATTCTTGGAGAATTTAAGATCAATATGTAGTAAATATGAAAAATATAAATAGGATGGATACTGATTTTAAATTATAGTTTCTAGTATAATGATGTCAAAGCCCCACCGTTGGTTGTGGGGTTGTAAGGGCTTGGGGGGTGAGGGGAAGGTTTCATGGTCAAGTCCCTAGGCTTCTGATTTACATGTAATTTTCTTCCTTGTGTGGGTGATGCTTTCGCGGTTGTACCCAAATTTTATAATGACGCCAAAATATTAAAGGGATAAGAGAGTTTTCTCTTATGATTGATGTATTCAATGGTTGGGAAACTATTACAAGGGTTGTTTTATTGAAGGCCAACTAGGGAATGTATTGTATTTCCAAAAAATGGAATCAATTGACCGAAAAAAATCTAATGGGGCAATATAGGCAATGATAAATGGAGCAAGTAAGGAATCTTTTGGTAAAGGGTCCCCATGTAATCATAAATTCTGCCACAAAAAGTAGAGTAAAGACTTTGATGATCCAAATGTATTCATGATTAAGAGTATAAAATGAAAAAGGGTGATGTTTAATGCCTACGAAATAATTGGACCTATATTGGATATGAGTTTCAATCCCTTATATAGATCTAAATCATATAGATTATGGGGTCATCTATTGTTTCCTTAGTGGGAAATATATGGAGAGAACCCAAAATAAAAGTTACTTCATAGAATTTGTCTATATACATTAGAGGTAAAAATATCTATTACCTTATGGCCATGACTCAGATTTGAAGACTATACTTCCCTACATATCTCAATAATATGATAATAAATTCATACGTAGTTCTAGAGGTACCATGCAGTTTCATGTCATGCAGCGAGGATGTTGACCATGCAGTTTAACATCATATGGAAATGATGTTGGTGATTCCATCATAAAAATGAATATTGTGGCCAGGCATGGTTGTGGAACCAAGCCATCACTATGTATCTTTTTAGAGAAAGAATCATGTCACAAGTAATTATAGAAATACCCTGCAGTTTAACATCATGTAGTAAGGACAAATATGATCCAACATGAAATGATGGAAATGTTGGAGCATGACCAATATATTGGACCCATGCATCACTATGTATCTGGTTGTAGAAAGAATACATAAATGCATAGCTTTTAAACTTTCCCTTGGGTAGATCTGATTTGTGAACATGAAGAAAATCAAATTTATGATTTAATTGTGGTTACACTCGTGATTGGAGATATGGGAGTCATTATGTATCTCAATTTAATGAGAATGAATCAACACATAGTTTATAAAGGTTATTCCCAATAACAAAAAGACATTGATTTCAGGAAGTTGATATTTTATAACTACCTAAATTATGTTTGTTCCTAAAACATGATGTCTACATATCAACATGTATCTCATTTTAATAAAAATTATGGCATAAGTCTTGGAATGGTTCCATTTTTAGATCTGATTCTAGCATGGTAAAAATAAAGGGGGATTTTCTTTTCAATAATTATTTTTGGACCTAGGATTGGAGAATGATTGTCTCTAACAAATATTTGTTGGATGATAATCAATCTACATGTATTTCATGGTAACTAACCCAATATAGGTTTGATCAATACCTATGGAGTGGTTATTTTATAAAGATTTTGGCTAGTCTCGAGATAGGAGATATGGGCATCAATATGTATCTCATTGGAATGAGAATAAAGCCACATATATTTCTTCAATAGTTTCCTCACACAAATTGAGGTTTTGTGTGAGGAAGGGGGATTTAATATTTTTTTAATATTTTTCATAATAATTTTTTGGCTCAAGAAACAAAATGGTATGAGAATAAATCCATATGTTTTGTAGGAGTTCCCAATGTAGATTTGGTTCATGCACATGAAAAAGGGGAATTTTTTCTTTATTTTCATGGATTGGACCAATATTGGGAATATTGGCATCACTACATATCCCATTGGAATTTGAATAAGGAAACATTTAATTCTTGGTGAACCATGTAATTTATCAACATGCAATGAGAAAGTGGGTCACATGACATGAATGAAACATTGAGGTTGGTACATGGTATATGATCTTGGTGTCACTATATATGTTGAGTGGGAAACAATTAAGACACACATAGTTATAGATAGTAATTTCAAATGTAGGTCTATTCCATAATCATTGATAAATGAGGATCAACTACCACTAGCGAGTGGAAATTATGTAATTTTTGTATACAAATAGAATTTAATCAAATTTTGTGGCATCACAATGAATTTCTACTTCATATATCAGGAGGATTTATTAACACCAAACAAGGGGATGTTAACCATAGAGATTATTGACATATAGTGATGAAAAATAGTGTTATACAATTTAATTTCATGTATCTAGGGACTTAGGTCATGAATTTTATCATTATACGACAAATTAGATATTTAAAAATAGTTTAACATCATGAAAAAATTATGCAAATGGTGCTATGTAGTTTAACTTCTTTCATCTATGATGAAATTTGTGTGATTACCAAATGTACTTCTTTAGGAACCTTATATTTGATATAGTTTTATTTAGTACTCTATCCTTTGAGATTAAATAGTAAGCTCTGTTATAGTAGATCATAGTTATGGATAAATTCCCCTCCCACTTTGGATCAATCATCAGAGGCATATTTTCTAGGATAATCAAATTCCAAAGGACCAATACCAATTCCCCTATGGGTAATGAACGAAAATTGACCTTCTTTTTAATGTCCCATGGTATCGGATTCAGATATACATTTAAGTAATGGAAGGTATGAAAAATCATTTTTCTAGTCACTCCAGCTCATCCATTCATTTTTGGGTTTGCTCATCTATGAATAGAGAGTCACAAATGAAAATATGGACAACATTAAAATGAACATAAATTGAAAAGGATACATCAGTTTTGTATACCAACGAGTATATATTCACTCACCAAAAAGTATGAGTAGTAGTCTAACTAGATAATAAGACATGAATTATATTGTTAGGACACAGTTTCTTATCTATAAAAAACAACTTCTGGATTATTATTGATAGAGAATTGTTAAAATCCTATAATTTTCCATTGTTTGATTCACGATAGAAGGAAGAATGGTTGTATTTGATATTGTATTTCTGATATGGAATTTCTAGCACACCAGATGAAAAATTTCTGCAATTTTCCATTGAAATGGTATTTGTGAAACCAAATATGGTTATTATGTTAGTTTTTAAAAAACTAACTATGATTTTGTCTTCGACATCATTTAAAGGTATTGCCTCATCCCGTTTTGGAGTATAAATATGTTGTAGTAAGGATGTACTTTAACTATATAGTCGTAGTTGGGGGATATGGTCTATAAATATCCATTAATCGTGTATTAAATTTCCAAAAGTATTTACCAGTATTTAGAAAATTCAGAGGATGGTGGATGAATTTGGAATGCACTTGGTAGGGATGAATCTTGTTAGTGGATTATGTGAAAACCTACGTCATCAAAGGAAAAAATTATCCAGCCCATTATATATGATAAGAAATCATATAACCTTATTTGTGGGCACCAAAATATACTACATGTACTTATTACATGATACTTGTAGTCACTTATCCATCAATGCATCTAAGTATGACTCCTTAAAATCCTCACTTGTACATGACATTATATTGATATAGACCCTCATAATGAGTAAAATTATCCACTAATAACTAGATTTTCCTGCTTCCAGTCCTATCTAATGAAAGCATTATGTCTAGGAGACATTCCAGGAAGGTTGTATTCTATCCCTTAGTAGTACCATATAGCTTGGGTTTGGGACTAATTTCAGTAATCTCTTCTTCTCTAATCTGAACTATGTGTGAAACCATTTAATAATGGGAAATATTATGATTGTTTTATCCCATTTTGGATATTCCAAAGTGGTAGCTACATTTTCCATTTTATCTTCTAGATCGTCCTGTGATCATGAGACAAGAGTCAATGTTGGCTTTTTGGGAAAATTTGGCGTTAAACATTGTAAATAATATCATACGGGAATTAGTTCCGATTTTTAATGGAATGATCCATGTTGATCTACATTATTATCAATTTTGAACCACTATTCACCTTTATTTGGTTCACTAGTACAAGAAGTGCCAATTCATGGACTGCAAGGACTGCGTTATATTCAGCCTCATTGTTGGTAACACCTTATGATAACAGGAAAGAGCCTGGAAACCCAGACTTTTCAAGGCTGATATGAAAAATTACAAAATAAAATTTGTTATTATTAAATACATCCATTATGTTCCCTATTGGACACAATGGAATCACTATTAGAATACATTTACCATGTTTGAGGGATGTGTTGAATAGAAAATATTTCTTCATTTGGTAATTCAGTATTTAATAATTTCCCTTCAACAGTTGGGTTCTTAATGAGGATGTCTATTAAGTATTCTATATTCACACCTTCTTGGTGCATAAACTACATATAAAACAATTGTAGGACAACTACCCACCATTCATGGTGCACTATTTGTATTGGATGACAGATAATAAATTTGATCAGGTTATTTTGAAAAACCAAGTGGATCTCGTGATGCTTTGGATAGTCCCTCATCTTCTGAACTAAAAATATCAACACCTGTAATGTCTTCTCAATATATTAATATCTAGTCTCTGTATCAATCATATTTCAACCGAGGTAATAAAGTCTATTTTCATTATTGACATCATTATTTTTTTCAAGGATAGATCTCGGTGATCACTACAAGGATGTCACATACTTAATGATCACATATCCATCAATAGGTGGCATCAATACCATTGGGATAAAGAGGTATATCTTAAGGGAATCAAATTACACATGATAGTCATGGTCCACTTATATGATCACATGCGTGTGAGGTTGGATATAATTCTCCAAATATTGGCCATGGTTCTTTTAATTCTTTTCAACTCATTCATGTTTTGAGGAAGTGGCCTACCAAGGACATATTTTTTCATCTCAGTATTATCTAGGATTATATAATGGAATACTATAAATCCATGAAATATTCCTAATATTACCCCAAAATAACATTTCAAGGGGTTTGTATTCAGATTTTTCATTCAAAGATTATTGAATGTGGTTTCAAAGTTACCCATGTGGTCAAAATGTTGTCGGCATTTGACCACTCGATCATTAATTTAGAATTAGATATTCATTACCAATAACTGTTTTATAATGTAATGCATTGGACATTGGTATATGGAATCTGTATTCTTCATGAAAATGCGAATTACCCGATAGTTGAATACTCCTTGAGGGGATCTTAAAGACATTACTTATGTATCTTCTAGGGCTATCTAAATTTGATTTTACCTGAGTTTACATCCTTGATGGAAAATTCATGATAAATTCATGTAGCATCAATCAGAAGTTCTGTAGTTGGAACCTATAATTAATCATTTGTAAAATACCAGTTGAGATCCTTGAAATTGATGATATCTCTAATTTCCATGTTATTCATTTTTTCATAAATAATGTTTGATAACCATTTTAGTTATTGTAACTCTTGGATAAAATCATCCATGATGAGTTTTTCACTTCAAACATAATCTTGGAGGTGTGGGTCAGGTGTGTCCTCTTGGCCTCTTTATTTTATCGTCGATGATATAATGGAAAATCCAAGTGATGTGTGGCCAGTTTGGGGTCAAGGACTAGAATCTCTATCTTGTTCTAGAAAAACACATCATAATGCTACATTAAGAATAAGGTGTATACCTCATTCTCTTTTGGAGTCATGACTGCATGGATTTGAGTGGGTCTTGGATCTTCTTTTGTACCCATATTTATTTATTCAATGTTTGTCTATAGTGGTGGAGACTCCTTCCTCAGATGATATAGGGGAATCCTGGAGATCTTATTGTCCCTCTTCCTAAAGATCCATGGATTGTATTTATTAATGGGGATTATATTCTAAAACATGTTTTTTTAAGGGAAGAGGGGAGTCTTCATTATGATATCTAGATGAGGAGGTAATCATTTTATGGTCGCATTCAGGAATAAAGACTTCTTGGAGTCCTGAAGGGGAAAAAGGGACTGAGAATGAGTCTGTTCACCATCACCTATAGTCATGAAAACTTATTCATCATTGGTTGGAATAATCATGCTTTGTTGAATATTAGGGGTCATATTGATGACATTTTCATCTAGGCTTCTGTTATCATGTCGAGATTTGATAACATATTCAATGCCATTGTGCTCACATGTCAAGATTGAAATTATGAAATCTATTGATTGAATTCGTGAACTCTGGCCAACCCATTCAATTTGGTTAAAAGAAAACATATAATCTCTAATGATCTACATTAAAGGGTTAATTGTGACATTCTCAAAACTATTTGAGGCATTGAATCGAGTAGAATCATCATCATGGAATGTTTTTTTCCATTGTGATATAATCAAGAATCAATGTAGTCTAGTTTTCATGATTTTAATGGGGACATAATACCATAAAATTTCATTATTTGACCATTGATAAAATATTGGAGAAATTAGTAGAATGATGAAGGAATATACACATGTTGTTGTAGCCAGGATCGTCCCATATGAACATTAAATGCAGTGTTCTGTTAGACCACCATGAACCATGAGTTGGATTAACTATCTCCAAACAGAGGTCCGAGTGTGATCTCATCGAGAGGTTCTTCCCCATTATTTACGTAACCCAATAAAATTAGTGTGGAAGGGGAAAAGTGAGATTCATTGAGACCGTGTTTACAAAGTCTCCATACTGTGAAGAGGTTAACTCCTGATCCATTTTCAATGACATCACATTTGATATTAATGTCATTTATCCTGATGGATATATATAATGGATTGACATGTCCATACATAAAAACATCCTTATCTTGTTTAGTGAAGGAATTTACTGTATAGAATTCCTAAATATCATTGTCCTCACAATATACTCCAGTAGTAGTGACCACTACCAAAAATTGATGAGGGCTTGACAGTGCCTCAATGAGTGATTCTTGGAGATCATTTTATAGAATCACAACATTCGTTATTGATAACATGGATGGAACCTGGGAGAATGTATTCAAAACCTCACATTTTTTATCCAGAAGTATACATATCCCATTATGGAGATGTTCATTTGTATGTGCCTTAGGATATATTTTTTGGATGTGGATGGACCGTCTCTTGGGGAAGGATATCGAAGTTCTCCTTTTCACTATGGATTAGGCTGGAAAGGTCTACCAATCTACCTAGTACATTGATTTCTATCCTTCTAATGAGTCTTCCAAAAGAATCATGTTAGGGTATATCATTCTTTGTGTTTATGAATAACATCTATGTTCTTATTGATCCCTTTAAGAGAACATTCCAAATATTTTCAGCCACATAGATGGTTTGAGAAGGGGTTTTGTTAAAGTGGTGGCTCCAAGCATGACCACTTCTTCCCTATACCCTCAACCGTAATTACCATTTCCCCTATTTCCCCAATGATATTTAGGAAAATCATATTCACAATCAGAATCATAATTTTAGTAGGGATCCAATAAATTAATAACATTATAAGAAATAATGCTCATCACCTCATCTAATGAAGATTCTTCATGGGGGATCGACAATTTTTTTTCAATTTGGAGGGTCATTACCCATGCTTCTGAGATGGTCGACATGAAATCTTCTTAGATCATGGAAAATTATAACTTTCACCAGATCTCATATTTTTTTTCTTTCTCCTTATCTTTCTAGGTATTTCACTTCATTAAGGATGTGCCTTTAGAGGAATGAGATTTAGATGACGATGGATTTCTATATAAGAAGTGGAAGGAGGCACAACTTGTTGTTTCAACTATTTTCTTAGAATTTCATGAGTCTGATTTGTTGTTTTTCCCACCATATAGTCTCTAACTATCTAAACATTCATTCCCTTAACTTCTACACACTTTCATTCTTTCTCATGACAGGTAATAGATATATATACTTCCTGGGATTGAAAATTCATCAATTTCACATTCCTAAAATCTACAATCCTAGGTAGGATATATTGGAAAACAAAAGACTCTGTTATGGGATTCCCTAAACTTTGATGTAATGGAAATATTTTGGGAGATCCATGTCAAATTATTTATTAGGATTATTGGATTGGAAAAATGGACATTGTTGTTTTCCAATGCTAGGAAAATGTATCGGGGGACTTGATCATTATGAAAGGAATAGACCTTATATCTCCACTCCACCAATTGTTTCTGCCTATGTTATCTTTGATCATCTTGAAAAGGCAGTCATTGTTGTCGATGCAAAGGAGTTGGATCCATGTTGTATGATGCATGAATTTTGTTTGGAGCATGAATAGGTTCTTACTTATATGTAACTACAGAAGCCTCTGCCTTTCGTGTTCTCTTTACCTGAGATAATGGGATTGCCAGAGACCTAGATTTGGCCTCTATGATAAAGGTTTTCAACAATTGATTAATTTAGGATGAATCTCAAAACCAACCAATGTATTTATTCAGGGTAAACGTTGTGTGAAACTCTTCAAATATATTCTCTATTAATATGTTCAACAACTATTCTTGAGGGAGTGGTAGGTTAATAGAGTTAATTTGTCCATTCTATTGATAAATTGAGTTTAAGACTCATTCATTCTCCATTTAATTACAATTTCTGTGATCAATGACTATATTCTTCTCTCGCATTTAGCATAACAAAAAGATGAATTGAAAATGGAGATCTCCCCATCCTATGATTGATCGGAACTAAAATCTCATATACCATAAAAATGTTTTCCCAAAAATGAATGGACAAAGAATCTATGTTTCACCAGTTCCAGTTATTCCGGGTCACCGTCATGGTAGAATAGAGAGAGGTAAAATTTTTCATCATTTTCTCTCGATCTCATGTACTATTGAAAATTGGAACTGTTTGATACCCATTGTTTTGCAGATGTGGACTCAGATCCATGCATTAGGGGTAGGCCTTATTTTCTAGACATACGGGTGTTAACCAACATTCCATGACATTTAATATTTTAATTACTAACTCCATGGTATTTATAATAATTCTAAGAATATATAGTTGATTTGGGGTCTGAATAGGTGTGGAAACTAGAGCCTGAATGGTTTTGGTGACTGGAAGGACCACTAATGGCGGCACCACTAGTATCAATCATGGTTATCCAAAAGGGGAAGGCCTAAAATGATGTTACTGAATATGTCCTAGTATTGTACCTAATGGAGGAATATATTGATATGATGTTGTAGGATCCAAATATATTTGTGGTTGATATCCCACATAGAGTGGATGTTTCCGATCTACATTAGTTATTGCGGAGAACCCTCTTTGCTATGGAGTAAAAAAATGGTTGTATGAGTTGATGGTTTTCATTTAGAGTATATCGAGAAAAAATAATACATTATATTAAGTCTACATTGAGTCTTCTAAACTATCTAATTTAATTTTCATAATGATAAAATATTTCCTATAGAAAAATGAATTCGCCATTTATAGGGGGAAGGTAATGCATAGAATGAACCAAACCTTTTCCCTAATTAGATTCCTTCTGAGAAGGTAGTGGTGGATTATTTGAGGGGATACCCAAATTTTGGTTGGGCCTCTAGTTTTTTATATGAATGAATTCATTATTTGTTTTGGTGTGGACCATATCATGAATATGAACATATAAATTAGAATCCCCATAATTTGTATTATTCTCTGGAGGGTCTTCATTTATAGTATTGATGTCATTTATCGACACTCAATGCATCATAGGAATCCTATTGGTATATCTATAGGATTTACTTATTCTACACGCCCCATGAGACCTTTTTGTCTTCTTTGTTTGTTCCCCATGATCTTTTGGATGTATAGTGACCCGAAGGAAATTCCCCAATAAATTAGTCGTGCTCCCTCCATGTGATTTAACTTGATCAAACAATGGGAAATTTGATATTATTCGATTGGAATAATGTCCCCTAATAAAGTGAATACTGACCCCACACTTATGATAGGTTCGGTGTGGTTAAACATCCCCTCACTATTGGGGCTACTGCTCTTCCTATTCTACCATGAAACCTCTTCGGGATTGATTAGTTGATCTTGTGGGTTGGGTTAAAAAACCAACAGCCATGTGGGCTGGGGAAGTTCTCAAACTCTTGTGCCTGATATTACCACAACAGATCTTCTAATTTAACAGATTCTAGTCTAAACATGGGATGGGTTCATTATTTTGAACTAACATAAATCACCCATTTCAGATGAACATTGTTCTATATATGACATTTTCTCGATCTATTTTATAACTTCATTTAATAGGGATTCATGTTTGGTGTTCATATATTTGTGATGAAAAATTATCTAAATATATTCTTCTCTTATGGACTTCCATTAGTGATAGTTGGTCGAGTCATGTTTTTAATGAAAATATTTCTAGTCCTTAATAGATTTTGTTTGTTATAGCCAACTGTGTAAATTAAATTATCCTATGTCAACTTTTGATGGATTTTATGGCATGGGAGAATAATAAAATGATATTCTCCATGTATTCCCCATCCTATGATACAAAAACAAAATGAGGTATCTGCAATCATCTTTCCCAACCATGTTAATTCATTGAGGGATGAATGTTGAATGAATCCCAATTGTTTCTCAATATTTAGATGTTAGTAATCCTATAGATGCTTTTTTAATTTTGTGATGCATCCTTTTTATTATGTTAGTGTGTGTTTGATACACATTATATGGAAACAACATTCTATTTAAGATATGTACAATTTTATATACATTGAGGCATAAGTTAGGAATACAATTTTCTGGAAACACCTCTAGAATGTTGTATTGAGGGGTGTATAAATGATAGAACATGACTTGTGTGTCATTGTTTGATAGCTTCTTTCTCGTGTTTAGCAGATCTTCTTTTTTATTTCACAAGAGTTTCCTTGACCTATCACTACCAGAGATGACGATTCTCGAATATTTTATAACAAAAAATGGGATTGGTTTGAATTTACTCTACTATACTAAAATCAAAATGACCCAATGGTGGATTGTGGAATGGTTATATCCTTGGTTTATCTTCTGGTTGAGAAAGTGTTTCTCCAACTAGTGAAAATATATCAGGCCTGATTGACCTTTCATTTTCATCCACCTCACAATAGGAGATTTTCCTCATCACTATATTTTCAATTTAAGAATTCTTTTACGAATGAGAATCACTACTGCATTGAAAAATTTCGTTGTGATCGTTGTTATAGGGAGGACCATCATGGTAGATTACAATAAGGGGAAGAACATATTTCTCATTATTCATCGGGATAAACGGAGGGTTTTCATGGATCTCATCAAGATAAGAATTATTGTATATCTTCTATTGACTTCCTAATCAATCTTGATGATACTAATTCTAATATTCCTCCTTTTGAATGACTGATTCCACTTACTAGTAGAATTTGTCATCATTGGAAGAATTTTGTTCTTTCAATTGAGTTTCCATTATAAATTTCTTGTTATCTTCAATTAGAGCTGGTCTATGATCCTGATCCTACAACATGTATAATATTGGAGAGTTTTCCCCATGACCTTACTATAAGAGATAAGAGGTATGTTTCTACTCTAGGGTGCTATACTGATGAGACACTGCATTTCTGGGGAAATATTTGTGAGTCCTTCTAGCGTGCACTACTGTCATCACCATGATTATATTATAACTAATATTTGGGATGTGGACATGGTTTTTCATTGTCCCATTCAAAATTTAAAGGATATTCTTGGTGAAATAAGTGAATTTAATGTGGATATACATAAATTAAATATATGGAGTCATTGTATGTTGTTTCTCTTGTACTCCATTTCCTTCGATTGGATAATAATTGTACTCACAAGCAGATAGTTGGGTCTTCCCTCTCACTGTCATCGAGACTTTCTACATTGAAAATTTTCTTATAATGATAAACATCATGGAAAACATCAATGAAACCATGTTAAATCTCTAAAAATCAACCTTAGGTATCTTTCCATTTCAATAACAAGGCCGAATCACATCATTTTTTGAATAAAAATCCTCCAAACTACCCATAGTGGTTGTAGATAGAAGAAACCATGAGCGAGGTCATAGTATACCTAACAAAACTATCGTGAACCACTAAGAATAAAGCTATTCAATAATAATCGAGCTTCAACACACGATATAAATGCCACTAGATCACTTCAAAATATATGGGAAGAGCTTAATTATCCTTTAAGAAGGAAATTTATAATTTAGGGACATTTTGGGAAGAATCAAGGAATTAAAAATTAAACCACCCTCTATATATTGTTCTAGGATCTAGTTTCTTATCCACCCACAGTATAGTCGTATGGTTAGACAAACCATACAATAACCATGAACCAGACATTGCCTCAAGGTTGAAACCCCCATGGTAGTCTCACACTATTTTCATTTTGTTCACCAACTATAAAGAAACCATTGTCTCATAAAAGTAAATACACTCTTTCAAAGCACCCAATTTCACTAATCAAGATGAATAGTTTGGAAAATCATGTATTTCCCATTACCTTATCTTTTTGAACTATAACACTACGAATTGTTTTTGATAGGTGTTTCACTGTTTTCCCATACCATTCACAATCCTTGAAATTATATAAAATCCCAAAAATGATCTAATGTTTTTCCAAAAATCTCCCAAACCACACCATACAATTAGATTACATTAAAATAATAAATAAATGGTTACATACTTGAAATCAGGTGTGCTGCAAAGGATCCATCAAATCCAATCAACATTATATGGTTCCTCTTAATAAAATATATTAATCTAATTTTAGTATTGATTAATAATACATTCTCATAAATTAAGTTCCAAATGAAATTAAATTCTTGTATTCAAAAATTACATTTCTACCAATTTCTAAAAAAATGAGGCATCTTGGGATTTACAGAATCGTTCCCTAATTATTTTCATACTCGTTATCATATCTGAGATAAACCAAAATATCATCAGGAATCCTACCACATATCTGTTGATATAATGATGTAATATATAATTCATAAAAACTATAAAACATTAATATAATTAGTCAGATCAAAATCCATCACTATGTATTCATAATGGATATACCATATCCTAAAAGACATTTTCGGTATATCAGGATCCCAAAATTTGAGATAATGATAACCTGACCAAATATCCATCATTAATAAAATTCCAAAATTTAATTGATCACAAATATTGTCCACACTCGTTAAAGGACACTCTTTATTAAATATTATCATGTTAATCTTCTGATAATACATTTAAAATTTATCTTAACCTTCTAAAATATGGGCATACCATAGGGGTGTCACTACTCAAAACCCTATGGTAGAAGAAACACTTTTCTATTAGGATTCTCAATAAAATTGTGTTCTATTTAATCTATATTGGTTCGATATGATAAGATAGCATTGTAACAAGCTACATACATGGCCCTAGGTCAATTATGAACTCCTATATTAATCTAAAATAATTGCGATGAAATATTCTAGAAAAAAAATCATGAAGAACCTAGTAAAAATATGGATTATAAATTAAAAATTTAATATAATGAGGTTCAAATACAATAGTATATATACTAGTGAGGCCATAGTGGGAAGGGAAAATATAACCAGTCCTTAGATCTCTCTATCCCCAAAACACTAGTGTTCTCCCATCAATAATAATGAAAACGACACATATATGGTAACAACTAGCCTCATCATGAAAAAAAAGACAATACTTCTTGATGATGACCTCAAATAGATATAAATCAAGAATAATAAAATTACAGAATAACATTGCATCAGCTATCAATAACACACAATGATATTTCAACCCCAAGTATTTCCCCTTACCATGTGGTTTTTCTGACCCCATATCAAATGACATGAAAGCCATTGACTGGATTATAATATAAAAATATGGCTAGATATAAATAAGTGGGATTCACTAATATCAAATAAATAAATGTATAATGAAGATGAAGTAAAGATGATAAAAATAATTATCATTGAACCACTATCTAACTCTTCCCAGAAACTCATATACATGAATTAGATTCAGTAATGTGGCATGAAACAGGAGTCGTATAGACATAGACTCTCTTAATTATTTTATCGTAGCCATTAAAAAATGATCACATACCATATTGAGGTTCAGGAATATCTTGATAGAAACCCTGGATATGATAATAAATTCAATAACTATTACATATCTTTTTAGGATAATGAAATAAATTTCATGTTTATCTAACCATAATGCATTGATAAGAACAATTAGACACACCACTTCTATAATTAGATGTTTCAAAGTGGCTTTATTCTTAAATATATCCCCACCAATCATATGAGTATCTTCTCACATCCTCTGTTTCCATGGTTCACCACTGAAGATTATAATATGTGGAACAAAATGGGTGGAATATCCATCATATCATATCATATTCATATACTCAACAATATAACTGTCCACTATCCCCACATAGGTCAAATGTTTCATCATTAAAACCAATGTTCTGATATTTTATTTGAAAACATTACAGGTACTTAAGAGATTTTATCTGGTCATTCATTACAATATCCGGTTACAAATAAAACATCTCTACAAACTAATTTGTGTACACAGACTATAAAAACCATCCCTTGTACAAGAGGGGGAACTCCATATACTTCTCCTTCACCCACATCTCTAAAAAAATCAGCACGAAGGGAGTCTTGAATACCATATATTCTATTCCCATGTGTCTATCTACATATTTCATGGAACCCCACCAACACATTCTAGGAAAATAAATTTTAATGTCTACTCATTTCACATTGACACTCGCAGGTGTTTCTAATAATTTTATGATCTAATAAATAATGTCCATTAATTAATATTCCTTTTAACTTTCATTCATATATTTAATGGATGGTGTATTATCTTAAATGAATTATTATGATTGATTAATATTTCGATATCTAATATAAATACCACAATATTTGTGTTCGGAGCATACGATTCATTCTTCTTAAGGCTATAAACTACCTGCATGATTTACATGATAATTCATTCATACATAATAGTATTTACTTTATTATAATCCAAACCAACATTTTAAGGAACTCACAAAACACATCTTGGAGGAAATCTGCAATAGATAAAAATAGATGAAACACTTAGACATCAGAATAATCCAATTTAAAAATAGAAAACCCAATGATGAAAACAAATACTAATATCATAAACTCAAAATAGGATACACACACCCCAAAATAACATGGTAACCTGAGTCTATCCATATGAATATATGGTTTGGAATTCACCGTAATACACCTCCCATGTCCCATAAATCGTATCTTAATTCTACCAAATGTCTCAATACTTGTACTCTTGGGGATAGAGAACCTTTGAAACCAAACTGTGATGAACCCAACATGAATACCTCCTCAAACTGGTACATTATTTGAGACATGACATACCTGATCAGTATTCCTGGCCCCATATGTTGGTTTCTAGTACTTGAGAAATAAACAACAAATAGAAGTAATTCTTACCCCCATCTAGAAGCAGAAATCATGACATATATACACATGCACAAAATTATACAGTTTAATAAAACGTGAATAGATATTGATTTCAAAATAGAAAGAATAAAATAGAAGTGATACAACCAAAAAGTTTGATAAATAATCTATTAGAGGGTATGCCACATTTCATCGGGACAAGCATGTGCATGCACGGGAATGCCTAGCCGAATAGCAATGCGAAGGTGGAGAGCTGATTTCATGACGAAGATACTTGGGAGAGGCAGTTCCAAGTAGTTAGTCTGGTTTATATATAATGTTTGAATCCTATGGGAAATGAATTCTTATAAGGCCTATGGGCCATGTAATACTTACGCCTACGGGCCTTGTAAGGTTTCCACCTCACCCCTAGAAAGGAGGATTATCATAATCAATAAAAATGAAGGACTTTGGGCCATTGGAGGAAAGGGAAAAATCCAAAATGTTGCCCTAATAGTTCTCATGTGGTATCATGGAAAAACCCATACAATTTCACCATCTAGCTTCCCAAAACGTAGCTGACAAAACCACAATAATCAAAACTATGGTTACTTTCATTTCTATTCATCGATAAACATTAGCATGTATACACACCACCAAAGGGGTACAAAAGGTTTGAGATAATAATATATATAAGATCTCATATAGGTGTTCCATATAATTTCTCTAAACAATAATCTAATAATTCTCATTATTATAGAAAATAATCCATGATATATAGTTTAATGATTTTTATGTTAAACCATGAAAAAAAAATTAATTTCCTATATTACATTTCCCCATAAAGTTATTAAATAATATTCAATAATTTCATATAAATATATTTCACAGTATGTATATTTTTAAAAACCAACAATTCATTACATATATTATCAAATGAATAAAATTACACCAAAAAATTGAAAACCAAAATCATCCCAAATCAGCCAAGAAGTATAGTTAACAACATTCCAAGAATCACAGTATGTCGAGATTTATAGGAAATTTGTACCTATATATATATATTATCATACACACATCAAGCCACTACACATATGCATTGATATTAGAGATAAGAGGAACACCCTATATTGTGAACCTTAAATAGGTCCATCATGTCCCTAAAATTACAGAACTATGGATTTTAGGAAATCACTATAAGAAATCCCCTAAATAGTAAAAGTATAAAATTACTAAACCTTCCACATTAGCGACCAATGCATCTTAGGTGATCTATTTTTGTAAAAATTCTTTTAAAACATCTCAACATTTCATGATTTGAAAACAATTTAAGAGTTCTTTTAAAAACCATTTCTGTCTATAAAACAATTACAAAAATATACATTATAAAAACATAGTTCCACACAATGAAAACAAATCCATCATTTTTTTTTGTTTTAGTAAAAAATTTTATCAAAAACAAGGGTAATATAGTTCACCAACACATGATAGAGACATAATCATATACCTAAAAACATGAGTCACACATGCCCGCCGAGGAATCCAACATGATGATAAAACCAACAATGATAACAAGGGCCTCAAAATCAATCAAAATACTTATAAATTAATTCAATTTAACAAAAGTGATGGAGGAGATGAGAAAACAATATAAGTCAAGAACACACACCCAATGCACCACACACAAAAATGAAATAACCCACATAAACCTATTTTTATCTGGAATACCCTTCAGTCCATTCCAATAGTTTGATTTTATTTATTTCAGAGTTATTTTGTTTCAAAAAGGATGGTAATTAGTTATATTCCTTTTATTAATGAATCATTGGTGATTTACATACTGTATTAAATTATAGAAAAACTATAATATTTCTCAGTGAAATTTTTTTTAACGAATTTGTATGAAACTATATATTATATCAATTTATTTTCAGAATATAGAAATGGAATATTTTTTATTCAAAAATGAAAATTTTTATGTGTTTCCACATGAAATTGAATTTCCTTTAATTATTCATTTTTATCTCATAATCCTATAAGAACCTAGATTGCAGTCATGATTATTTGTACTATATAAGACAACACCATTACTGGTGAAATAATTTATGATTTATCCATATTGTCTACTTAAGTTATTACATATCTATCCCATTAGTTATATTCAAAATTATTTCCTTAGGTACTCTAATATAGAGTGCCATTATGGTGCACTCCCATGATACTTTTTTAAAAAATTAAATTTTTAAATGTTATTTAATATTTTCCATTATTCGATAAAATGAAAATTCTTCTATTGTTTTTTTTTCATCATATTTTTTTTAATCAGTTATATATATGGGTCTGTGTGTGTGTTTTTGTATTAAAACATGAATGATTTAGCTTTTATAAATTGGTATTTATTTCGAATAATTGGTGGAATACGGATGTAATCGAAATTCCCACACCCAACATACACCAAATAGTGTATGTAAACCTCATTACATATGATGCAGCAAGGGGAACCTGATTCCTGGTGGTGGAGGGTAACCATTTTAAATTTTATTTTTTGTGTGGATGTGACTTGATGGTTGGGTGATTCATTATGTCACATATTTATGGGTTATAGACCATTTTTTATTTATTTGGTGGACTATATGTGTAGATCACAAACAATAACCTCGAATCCTTATCCCATATTTTTTATTCTGGATTAATGGTTGTAATCAATTTTTTTTAATATAGTATATAGTTAATTTTAATTTTTTTTTTATTTTTTATGACATTGGTCTGAGTGGTAAATATTTTTAATGTGATTACATGAATGAATCATCAATCTGTAGAGATTTTATGATGGGATCTCATATGGGAACCGATTAAATTATTTTCCATTAAGTGCAACTATTCCCAAATATATCTCCATTGATTCCCAACAACATTTTCCAACCCATGTTTATCCATAATACCCTTCAGTACATTCCATGTGTTTTCCCAAGTGAGGATATCAGGGTTGGCTCTAGATAGCTCATGAGTAAACAACAAATGTAAACTATACATTTTCTTCATCATTAATGTATATATTTTTTCAACTCTTCATTTCCATAATTTAAATAATATAATAAATGAATCAAAATTAGAATATTAATTTCTTAGGGATTATTTTTATCCATATGGAGTAATTATTAACATAAAATTATAACACTCATCTTTTCCATGTATTAATACACTAGTTCTCTCAAAATACACATCACCTTCCAACATTAATTTAATGATTTAAGACTTGATATCCATTTGAAAAATTATATATAATATTTTTACTACACTACAATGAAATATACTAATGGTCTTTGGTCTATAAATCGGTTGTAAAATTTCATCAAAATAAATTCCTTAAAAATTTATAATCCATTTTTACATAAGTCTTTCCCTCTTTCTTATACCATTTTTTATTCATGTTATTTCAAAATTCCCAAATCATTTCACTAACATGCATATTTTTTTGGTTTATGAACCAACTTCCAAATTTCATTCTTCGCATTATAATCTAATTATTCATTTATAAAATGAAAACACTCTTTATTATCTAATGTTTCTATTTCATATCATACCTCAAAAAGAAAAAATAATGATTATGTTTTATTATCCAAAAATTTCATCATATTGGAACTTATTTTACATATTTTAAAATTATATTTGGAGTAGGAATATTATTTATTTTACAATTATTTGATTATTTTTGTAACTATAAATTATTAAATCATGTAATTATTATATTCAACATGATATTAATCATAACTAATATTATTTTCAAACACCTCACCCATTTTAACAACATAAAATTATCCTCACAACTTCAAGAACATTATCCATTATTTCCTATTAAATTCCATGAATGTTCCATAACATTAAAATCATTGGTATAAATAATTTTAAAAGTTTTTTTATTATAAAAAAATTAGTTCCTCCAATTTTTAGGGAAGTATAAGAACATACCATCTAATCCTCTCTATTAAAATATCCTAATATTTTCACCTCCACCTTCAATTAAAAAATGAATTCAATGACACCTTAAATATTTCAATCATATTTGATTATTATAAAAAATTTATTATAATGAAATATATATACTTGTTCAATATAAAAACATGTTTTTATGTGAACTGTTTTACAAATTTTATATATCTAGGAAAAATAAAAAGTATGATGATCGATCAATATTATATTTAGAAACCCCATTTTTTAACATTTGTATGGTGTACTAGTTTCACTAATAATACTATTGTTAATAATATTTTTTTAAAATATATAACTTCTAAATTCTACATTATTCTGTATTGAAATCCTTTTCACTCAGAAATAATAATCAATTTCAACATTTTTTTAAAACTCATAAATATTATAAATCATTTTATTTTCTATTAATTAACACAAAACAATCAATATATGTAAATTGATAAATAAGTGAAATAAAATAATTATCTCCATTTTTTATTTCTTCTCCGTTATCCCAAAATATTAGAATTGATAAGATCAAATGGATTGGTTTTTTGAAAATAAAATTTATTTTTTGAATAAATTATAATCATTCCCTTTTTAAACATAAATCATATTTGTTCTCTATATCCCATTGGCATAGGTAAATAAAATATATTTTCTCAATGGGTATGTTTTCTCGTGTTATTAATTTAATGATTGGTAATTCTGAAAAAAAAAATCCATGTTCTTCTTTCATAACTAAATAGAATTATTTTTTCCATCACACACCTAATACAATTTCTCCTATTTTCATTGTCCCATTGTTAAAACACATATATCTTCTAATATCATAAATGAGAACTAATATTTCATCAAATTTATGAAATTTTCATCATCAAAATGAAAAGATGAAATTAATGGATTTTTATTCAATTTTTTATCTTATAAATTATTCCATGAAAATTTCTACTTTCAAAAAATTTCTTAACTGAATACATTGTTATTAATTTACGCATCATTTACAACGTTAATAGAGCCTTCCTTGAAGTTTTCAATATCAATAAAATTCTTTAACACTTTGAAATTTTTAATAAATATACACCCTCAATAATTATTGTTAATTCCCATTTATTTATCGATTTTGTACGAACATATGACAATCATTTACTGTAAAAGAAAATTTGAAACACATATAGATATATATTTAAATATATCAAGTGTAAATAATTTGAAAATATAGTACATAAAAATAATTTAAACCAACATCTATGTTTTTTATCACTGAATGAGAAACTATTACAGATATAAATTGATAAAATTGATAACATTAAAAAATCCTATAATGTAGTACACCTGATACATAATCCTAAAATCATCTCATCATCAAACATTGAAGAAAAATAGGTTTAATATTCATCATTATAAAATTAGTAATAATACTTTTGAAATACTATTGATTTTGAGTAGGAAAATTTATATTGTGCCAACCACACTAAGCCAGAACATGGATGTGAATTAGAAATGAAGTCAAATATTATCCATAATTATATTTCTATTTATTAATTCATTACATTATATGAAAAAAAATTAGGGTCATTATATGCATTAAATATATGAATCCATAATCTTTGATACATTAAAACTTATGAAATGGTTTTTAAAAATGTAAAAACCATTAAATGATCCACCTTTTGGATTTAATTAAATGAAAAAAATTTGGTGGAGATGATTAACAAATATTCATCATGTATCATTTACATGTTTATGTACATATCATGCATATAAATTTAGTATAAATCAAAAATTATCTAACATTTTATTTAATCCAATAAGGACTTTATGAAGCACTTTAATAATATTTTGGAATCTATCGAAACTCGTTTTTAATCGGGTTTCATTAAACTCTATTAATTTTTCCAAAATATGATGTCCAAAATTTGATACTTATCCAAGGGAATAACTATGTGACCCTATAGGGCATTGAAATATTGAAAATAATAATGAAATCCATATTTCATAGATGTAATAATTGAGTATTGTTTTAAATTTTTTTGTGCTACTCAAGATATTATGTGATCGAGCGTGATCTCCATTAAACATACACTTATATATATTTAAATGTATCCACATAAAGATATATTATATAAATTTTATATATGTCAATATAATCCCTTTATTATAGAAATAAACTAACTTCTACACATGGAACATATCAATCTAGTATAAGTCTCTCATCATTTGTTGATTCTTTTAAAAGCAGTACCCATTTCGATGAATACATCAGAGGAAATTAATTCATCTAATAAGTGAATCATAGGTCAATTATCTAAGTAACTGAACACATCATATGTGTAACAAATATGAATGTATATACATTTAAACTATTTAATTAAATCAATGTACATATGTATTTAACATTTCATACAAGTATAAAAATCTCTTCTTGGTTGTGCTCCCACTGATGACATGATCAACGACATACTCAACCACCAACTTGTTATCTATATCAATATATGTACTTGTGTATGTAGTTTATAAAAGTATGATGTTTTTCATGCATGGAATCTCATCAACCCTCGGTAAAAATTATATATAATTAGTATACACACCTACCTCTATTAATGATTTTATTTCATTGCATGATATATAAATTATTGGATCAATGCATGTAATAAATCTATACTTGTTACTTATTGAATATACTATTTATATATTTTATACAACTCTTTGTAATGAATAATAATTTATATTCGTGTTATATATAATATACCATTATAACACACAATACACTGTAATGATCATTAGTTATTAACTACTCAATGTTTCTATTTGACTTGATATTATCATATGACATTTCAAGTAAAAAACATTTTACCACACATGAATGAATGATAATTAGATATTTCAATTATAATAATAATATGATACATTTATATCCATTATAAATAATATTTTATATATATAATAACAATATTTTATATATTTCTATCATGTTGTGGTTTCATATGTGGTTTTTTCAATGGATTTCCTAGATTCTCATGAGTATCCACTCAACTGATCCTTATATCATTCCTCTCAATTATATTCAATTTGAGATGGTATTTTACAAGGATGTGTTTGGTGATTGATTAGACCGGGTTTCCTTATCCTCATCAAAAATATCATTATTATCCCAATAGATCCCAATTTCTCCCTCAAAACTAGGAGAAACCCTATAATTATAAATATACAACATTTTCTAAAGACATTCTTCAAGAGATACTAGGGAAATGGTTTCTTCTTGTGTTGTTGTTATTTACAATATATTGACTTGTTTGGATATTTTTCTATCAAATTACTCAACAATTTATAGATATTATGAATATTAATTTTTATTTAATAACATTTATTCCAAATTGGAATAAAGAATGTTATAACCCCTTTACAATGATCATATCCTCTCCTCTGTATACCAGGAATATATCTATAGTGCAACTTATGTACATAAAGATGTTTTTATTAGAAACACAGTGAATGTATAAAATATATTATTCTAATCTACTTGTTGTGATCAAATAATATGTGAAATCATATCGATTACATAAAATAGAATACCTAGAAGAACCAATGGTGGAACAAGAAGGATATCTATCCTTCCTTTTCCATCATTTAAAAGGATATGAAATCATTCTACGATTCATTCCATGGAACATTGTTAAAGTCTACTTATTTGGGTTTTCCATGCTAAATATATCATTCAAATTAATATTATATGGGTTCTATTATTGTCTGTGGAACTTATTTTATAACAATATCTACAGAATATCATATATTGTATATAAGATTCATCACCTGTGTCTTTAATTGAGAAATATTTACCCTGCCATATCATCATAGAGGGATGTGTTGTGATGTTATTTCAAAAAATAATTATATAACCTATATACAATGTTTTCAAATATACTATAAAAAGAAATGTTTATTATATATACAAGAATTATTCACATTAATTCTGAAAGAAAACACTTTGATTGGAATATAAAACCTGATATTCTATCTCATAGAATCATTCTTATAGGCTATAAAATGACTATAGCAACTTGAGATCCACATAATTCTAATTTGGATAATAAAAAATATCATGTTGTATCGTATACATTTTATTGGATAAAATTGTGTTATGTAATGTGATTTTGAATTCTATCAGATATATCATATCATAATAAGGATCTTTCATTAGTATAAAAAATGAATACATATTATCATCATAAGGGGTAAAAATGTATCATTATATTAAATATCTTGAACTTGTTTGATACCATTTTCAATATGAAATGAATTATATGTTGACATGTTATTATTCGTTATAGGTTTATTATACAAAATACACTTCCATCCTATGGGTCTTACTCCTTCTGGTGAATCCACCAATTTACAAACATGGTTTCTGTACATATATTCCATCTCAAATTCCATCATTTTTATTCTTTGCATGGAATTAAAACTCTCAATAACATTTCTATAGTTACTAGGGAAAAATATTATGAATTAAATTATATCGTAATTTTCATTGAGAAATACATATCTCTTCTATTCCTAATTAATATTACCATAATTTTTACATTCATTTTTAATATTATTTGATTCATCATCCTAGCATCTTTAAGGAGCCTAATCTACTTCAATATCATAAACACTTCCAATTTTTATCCCTTCAACATTTCCAATCTGTACTGTAATCCAACTAATTTATTTACATAGATATTAATTATCAATAAATATTCTAGTTTGACCTACAAATAATTTTTGTTCAATAGTATAGTGGAAATAATATTTTATATTTTTTATGGGACAACAATCAAATAAGCACTTATAAGATTTAAGAATAATGTTATCTGTAGAAGACCATCATAGATTTTCTTCTTTATCTAAAATATTCTTGAATTTCGTTTATTTTGTTTTTCATCACAAATCATTTATATTGTATTCATGACTTCTTTAGATTAAACACATTTTAGTAAATTATTTCCACCTCCATAGGATAACACAAAAATTAAATAACAAGGTCACCTAGAATCACATTTAATTGAACAATTATTATCTAGGTATGAATACTGTATTTAAATAAAATATTCCATCATAGAGTTCTGGGAGATGTTTTTATCAAATTATTCCATATTATCTCATATGAGAATTGAATTCCTTGATCAAATTGTCACCACTCCCATCTGATCGAAGGAATTTAAATAAAATCCCATTTGATTCTGTCTTTCATTTTGAAACGCATTGAACATTTAAAAAGATTCCTATTAATGGTCTATAAAATAACAAATACCAAATATATTCATCATTAAGAATCAAAAAATATCTAAAACCACTATTTTATTATGTACAAGTTGATCCAAATACATAACGTTATTAAATATCCAATAGTCTACTAGCCCTCCCACCTTGTCTCCAAAAAAGGGACATCATAAATTTTTATAATAAAAGTTATTCACTTGTATAAAATGATTTACAATGAAATTTTAAAATAATCAATCTCTATGGATTCATAGAATGTGTTTCTCCTTAATATATCTTATGAGATAATTCAATATGTAGTTTTGATTAAAATTTGATCTGACCTTATTATTCTGAATCTTATGAACATAGTTATCAATATCCATTATTTACCAACATTTCAGTATATTCCTAACAAAATTACCAAAAATAAAAATTTGACATCTATTGTTATTAATATTGAATGAAAATTCAATCAATACCAAACATGATATTTAAATCAGATACATGCTAAATTTTGAAACATAATAATATTTTTTTCAATTGTATAATTAATCCAATTTAAAAAATGTATTTATATTATTTTTTTTACCTCGAAATAAATAAATATTGATCCATTACTAAAATGAGATCTACTTCACCTTTCATAAATTCACTCTTATATATGACACCATGTTAATAAGAAAAAAAATTTATGTAAATAACTATATCTAATAATCATGGGTCAATTTTTGATAAATTTATTTCAATAACATTCACATATGGTATCTCTGGTTGTTTATACTTCGAAACACCTCTCACTCGTAAATACTAATAAAAAACTATTTTATAGGTCATAACTATTTATTATCTCAATATGATTAGTGTGAAATATTCCCAAATCTATAGGAATTACACATCATTATGTGAGTATCATGTATTATATATTTTCATTTAATGGTTTTAAATTAGTTTTCTCTAATTAAAATTATGATCCCTGACATCATATTAATTTATTGAGCCTATATCTATTTTTTGCTAAGTTGAATGTCGATTTGAAATTTCTACCATTTCAATGTGATTTTGGTTGTAATTTATACCAATAATAATAGTTTTGATTATTGAATATTATATTAGACAAATAAATTTCAAAATAAATCATATCATTTGAGCCAACTATATTTCTCCAGTAACCTAATCCTATTAGGTTATCTTAGAATGTGTAACCTAAACTAAACCGATCAGAACAAGTTAAAAAGGAATATGCATGGTAACCTATCTTTACCATGACCTACAAAATCAAATATCCCAAAGTCACTCATTACATTATTTCTATACATAGGATAATATTGGGGAATTCCTCTTTAGAATTACCTACAATACTTAGTGATTGAGGTCTCCACAAGTACTTCTTCGGAAGTAATCTCACACATGGTATTTAAATGGATAACTTTTTAGGACTTTATGCTTTAATATTAATCATTTGTATATTAAGTTAATAACTGTTGTATAATTTGTGAACATTATCATTTCATGTTTTAATTATTTTTATATATGTATGATTATAATGATTTAGTTTTCTACATCCATATTCTAACCACCAAATTAATGTGTTCACACCACATTAATGTGTAACATTTGGAAAAAACAAAATATTCATTTAATTAAATGAAATAATAAAATTATATTTATTAATATCCAAATACATCATATAAAAAAGTTACATTAACACTTCATGTAATGTAATAAAGTCATATGAGATTCAAAAAATCCACACGAGTAATCCAAGAGCGATAGATAACCAACCCATTTGACATTCCAAGATAATGTATGAATCTTTAAGAATGTATAGGTTCTGACCCAAAGTCCCTCTTCCCATGAAGAATATACTCTATAGGGAATTGAAATCAGCAATTCTATTGCCCCTAATATTTAAAAAACTTTTAACAACAAATATTATCATTCTTAAAAATCTATGTCATGGTTGATAAATTCTAAAATCTATGATAAAAAACCTAAAATGAATTTGAATTCTCTATCTTAGAAAAAAATATTGGATAAATGGGCATACACAGTATTCATATTTTATAAAAAACAGGAAACCATATATTTAATGGAAATTGAAAAAATAAATACACAGTTTTTTTCTCCAAATCATGAGACATTTATAAACAATACATAAATAAATTTTAATTATAAACATTATATAATATAAAAATAATATAAAAACTTTATATTCATTTCAATATGAACTATTTTATATCTCATAAGATTATAAATTTATCTGATATATAAGGAAATTTAGTCATTTAATATTATAATTTATAGTATAAAATATTTTCTATAATTTAAATATCATATATCTTCTAATTAAATTTGTTATAGATCAACTATTATTATTAATAAAGATATGTATTTATATATTCTAAGGCATTAAATTTAATTTTTCAATGGCATTTCAAAATATTAACCTACAAAATTTATAAATAACTATTCATATACATTTATTTATTAAATTATTTGTTCTTTATAATTAATTTAATTATTTACAAAACTTATATTAATTAAATATTCTGAAAATACCTTTTTAAGTGCATCATGGAACATTTATAAACCATTAATAACATTTAACAAGTTAAATTCTTATAATATTATACGTAACATTACGTATAATACTTATTCATTAAAAGGGAATCACCTATTAACCCTTATTAAAACCCTCTATAAAAGGGTAAATATCATTTATCTTCATATTGAATATCTATTGAAGATTAATAACCATACATTGTACTTACTGAATTCTATTTCTTAAAGGTATGTCACTACTTTTATTTAAACAACTCATATAAAAATTACACACATAAGGGTACTAGGGATATTACGTTAACCTATTAATTTCCTGAAAGGGTGGGTATTTATATACCCTTAAATGGAATTTATGAATCATTTTATATAGATATGTCACAATCTTATCTACACAAAACATATAGAACCCTCATTTTGTATCGATAAAACATTAACATAGCATACCTATGTAATGGTAAATTAATTATATCTTTACAAAATTTGTGTATGTGTTTGTAACAAATGGATTGTTTAGAAAATCATTTATATTAATTTATATTTCAAATTTCCTCAAAAATTGATTATAAAACCACGTTTTTTTCATGAATAACTTCTCTATTATAACCCTTATAGGTTTCATATAAATTTATTTTGATCATATTTAGTATTATACAACCCTAAACAAATGTTTATTTATCTTCCATTCTTCAATGTGTAAATAATATGAAAACCAATTACCTATAAAATAGGTATAATACCATCAATATCATTTTTCAATGAATGTGAATTCTAGATAGCGATAAGAATGATAAATTGATTCAAAGGATAATTTTTATAACTTAAAACTGTTTCCACATGGAACCATGATCGTATCAGGAGAATACCAACAACCTAAATTGTTACCAACACCTTTATATTGATATAATAAAAAATACATTGGGAGGAACATATATTTGAAAGGGTACCACCAGTTTTTAACAACCCACACCTAGCAGTCACAGAACTATGTTTTAAATAGGAAATCAGGTAAGCTTAATTAATTTTAACTTATTTTTTTAGTGGTTAAATTTTTTAAATAAATGATATCGTAGACATATAAATTAATCATATGAACACATAAAGACCTTTTATTTCAACTTATTAAATTGTTTATAAATAAAATTCATGCACTAAATTTAAGGAAACTACATAATGTTACAACTAAACATGTACCTAACAAATTCTCCACTAACTTGAATAGAGTTCTTGATCCCCATAGGCTAGCGATGAGAACTTATTGATAATGAAATACAAATTTGAATTATTTTTACCCAGAATAAGATAATAATGGAATGTATATTATGGAACAATCATTAAAAAGTGAATATAACCACATAACCATATCTAGTACTAAGAGATGATAAAAAACGGAACGAAAAATTAATCTTCCAAAACACATCTCATGGTTGTCAATGCCCACCCCCCAAAACCCAATAAACATAATATTTTTCAATAAACAACTAAAATATAATGGAAGATAATGATATCATAACAACCTAGTATAAGATCATAGAATATGTGTACACAAAATTATACACAAAAAGTGTGAGCTAAATATTTTATAAGAATATCACAAAACTGGTTGTGCAATAACATAATAATGTAACTCATAAATTCCAAATGAGAGTCTGAATATATAAAATATGTATTTAAAAAATATAAACATAGGATAATTACAATAAGGTTATATTATATTAATATTTAATTTAAAACATAACATTATAAAATTAAAAATCATTTCATAAATAAAATATGGTAACAAACCACTTACACATTTAAAAACAAATTCTTTTAATGAATTAATTTTAGAACCACTTCATATATAATGTTAGAGAAATCCAAAAAAAATTGAACACACACTGGATATGAATAGTCACTCAACGATACAATAATATATAGTCAAGATGTATCATCTTAATAAGTAAAACAATCAGTAATTATGATCAATAATTAATTTGAACTCCAGTTCTAACTAGTGAAAATAAAAAATATCTTGTACCAATTATCTAGATTAAGGATTTCATGATTATTACATATATTTGAATTTGAGTCCACTATAAAATATATAATCAATAAAATTGTTACTACTAATTGATATTACCTCAAGTCTAGTCTTACTCAACCCAAAAAAATCTTTACACACTCAGTTTCATGGTCACATGTATATAGCCAGAACATATCATGTTCTCTATGGATCCATTATATTTGGTGTTAGTCCACTATAAAAGAATAAAATAAAACATTTTATAAAACTATTTAGGTTCACATGATTTTTTAAAGATGGTTAGTGAGTAAATCATGTTACGATGATCAAAAGGGGGATCCTTATCAATACCAACTTCGAATCCTATGATGAACAATTTAATTATTCTTAATTCACATCACAACCTCAAACCCAAACTATCTAAAAGTGTATAATAACATTTAATGTACCCATTAATATAATGTAAAATAGTAAATTAAATTGCATTAAGGGATTGTCATTACAAATAACCCTCATAAAACCCAAATCATTTCATATTGCATCTTCAATTTCAATTCCAAACAAGTACATCAAAAAGAACTCAAATGTTTATTCATGCACATGTAATTTTATTAAATAATAATTAAATTAAAATTGATCCTTTAAACCAAAAATATATTTTGAATCATCCCAAAGGTATTCAAACCAATGTTTCAAAATCAAAATTGGTTGATGACACATTAAAAGTTAGTCCAAAATCCTTTTCATTTTAATAATTTATTTTTATATTAGAAATAAAAACCCAAAAAAATGCATTTCATTTATCAAAACATCCTTTAATATATCATTAAATAGAAATAAAATCCAATATACAGACATTATATTTTATAGAGAGAAAGGAATAAATATCCTAATAATTTATTTATACCATTTAAAATTTAAATTGATGATAATCAAAGAAGTGTTATTGTTGTATTTAAAAGTCAACCACATAGAAAATGTGTTTGAAAGTGAAAAATTAATTCTTATTAATTATCAAGATACAACAAATTAAATCATTATGATACATCATTATAATACTTACATAAATAAATATAGTTTTGGACCAAATAATATGTGATATATAAGAACAAAAGTATAAGGTTCAAGCCCCAAAATTTGTGAAAAAAACAAAGAAAACACCTATTATAATTGTATGGAGGCTTGAAATCCCACACTACACATAGAAGGATATCTGGAATTAATGGTTCATTATTCATTATGTTTTAAAAACACTAATGGTGTTTAGATATAAATTTTTTAATACAAAAAACAATTTTCATTTTACATTTTAATTAAACCATGCAATCATAGGATTTGATAAAATTTAAAATTAATTTTATAGCCTATTATGGTTTGAATAAAATTTTTCTAGGATTTTAATTATTTATAATGTTTTAAAAGGTGATATATGGTGATTAGAATGAGAAGGAATGAAAAAAAATTACATTTCTCTTTCTATCAAAAAAAGGTCCACATAATGGTATCATGGATTTAAACCTATGAAAAATATAGGTTTTCATAAGTTTACCATTACACATACTTTGAAACTGAGTGTATACCCAAAACATCTCACATTAAACATTTAAAATCACTAGTTTAACCTTAAGTATCATTTGGAATAGCCAAATTTCTTTTCTATAGAGGGTAAAAAACCCAAGGTGATCATTCTGTGAGTCAGAACCCTTATGTGATACCCCTATGTAATAACAAAAAACATGGGATTCACCTTATAAGAATTATATACTCAAGATAATTCCCATATATAGTGAAATCATTACCCTTACGTAGCATATATTCAATGGTCCATACCCTTATATAGCTCGTAGAAAAATATTTCAACCCTTACAAATTACATAGAAACCCATGATTATCTATAAACAACTATGGGAAAACCAAAACTTCCATTACACTACCCAAAAATCCTTTTTTCCTTTGTAGAGGTGATAAAACATATTATTAAACAACTCTTTAGCATGTGTAATGTGGAAAATTATTGAAATCATATTTAATTTTTATTAATATGGATTACAATTTGAAACAAATTGTTTTAATTGTTATAGAAATGAGGAATCTAATATTATCACCATCATAAATCATTACTCCCCAAAAAAGATTTAGAAAATTGATAGAAATAGATAATGCGTAAAGAACTCTCATTCTCAACATGTGAGGTGAATATTCAACAAAAGAGAAGAAATACTCGCACAAAAAACAATTATCACAAACAAATCAATGGCCAAAAATATACTATATTAAGAACTAAAAAAATAAGAGAAACTAGAAAAATCTAAAAGTAACCACATACCTATCATATATAACCCAACAAAAAAAAGAAAAAAGTAATAAAACATGAGGGAAAATATTTTTCCAAAATATATTTCGTGAATTCAATAAAAGAGACATTGATAAAACATAATTGTGAAATATCAAAGAATAAAAATTAAAAAATTATGTAATTCAATATCCAAAACACCTTAGTGATTCAAGAAAGATACAATTCTCTCATGATCCATCAATGATGAAACATCCACAAGTAAGGATAAAAATAACCAAAATTCCAACCATGTTATCTACTAAATGTTATTTTATTATTTTCTACACCAAGCCTCACCCACTCAATTATCTCATATAATCATCCACTTGTACCTCTAGCTTCTAGGTCCATCAACAATCCAAATATTCTTATTTACCTTAATATAATTCCAAAAAATATTCAAGTCCAATCAATAATAGAAAAAAATAGAAATTATAGTGAAAAAATGAACTACGCCTCATGAGGGAGATCTGAAATCACATAAAGATTGATATCTAACAATCATGGAAAAAATAATAGGATACCATGTAATAAAAACTAAATGGAATTTTTTCAAATACAGACCGTAGGATGAAACCAAAGAATGAACACCATTGGATGGATTTGGAAAGATAAAAAACCCATACATATAGAATTTTTCAGTATAATATATCATTCCCTAACAATTACAACTAAAAACATAAGGTATTAAAACATTTAAGTGGATGGTTTACTATTCAAGACTATATTTCTATAAGGAAAAACAAAAGCGATCTCAATAAAATTAATCCATCATCATGATCATAGTAGAAATTCATAGGATGGATTCCAAAATGAATCAAAAAATTCTATAAGGGATCCCAATAGTAATAAATACACCTAAATTATTAAGATAAAAGAGTGAAAGTTCAAATAGTTTTCACTTAGATGTTTGAAACATTAATCAGGATCAACATCCTTGAACACTACTAGATCCATAATTATGTGAAAACCATCACTCTAGGGCCTATGGCGGGAGCCATGTTGTCAAAAAACATCTATTATCCTGTAGTTAGGATATGATGATACCTAACCAATGCTTCCCCTTTCAGTATCCAAAAATGCCGAACTGCTTGAGGTGACCAAAATTGAGACACTATTTACAACACATTGATGCATTTGAACATAGCTTTTCTACAATGACTAGGTTTTCCACATTGAAATCCCCTAATATTACTCTTAATTCCTTTAGTATATCATCCCTATTCGACCAAAATTGGTGGTCCAACAGATGATATGTCTTCTCCAAATCAACTTTTAACAAGGCATTCTCCAATTTAGGATACTCTAGGAGATCCATATCAACAGAAATAGAAATTTCAGGTACTATTTTATATGAGGATAGATGGTCAATTGGTATATTGTTTTCTAGGTCAAGGTAAATATCCCATATCAAACCCAAATACAGTAAAGATTCATCACCAAAAATAATACCAAAGCAACAAACAAAACATGATAATTTTTTATAATACTACAAAATTGTTTGATCACTATGATTGAAAACCTTTATATTAGAAAAAATTTACTTATTGAATTTGTAATGGAAAATTCCATTTAATTTACTATATTTATAAGAATTACAAATACAATATTTCACATAGACAAGTTGGAATAATGTATTCCAAAACCCTTGTTCAGGTCCCTCAATTAAGGAACTCATATAATTGACCCCAAGAGCATATAGAGTCTTAAAAATCAATGATCATGTCAAATTATTTAAGACAACTCACCATTAATGGAAACCATGATAATCATTATAAGATGGTCTATGAAGATAAAAGAACACCTAGGAGGGGTCAACTGTTAGAAGGGCTATAACTCTACTAGTCAATATAAAGGTGGTGTAGAGTCATAAAATAGAGGTTCCACATCCAAAAATAATGAATGGATACTCCATGGAACAAACATAAAAAACATTAGATATTATTAGAAGTAATTTTTGGAGACATTTTCGGGCATCACAATACAGAGGAGAATTAACTCACACATATAAAACCTAAATCGAAATTCAAAAAAGGAAGATGATTTTATAAAAACCCAAAAAAATAAAATATATTCATTGGTTTCATTTTGGAAAACATTTCCCCATTAATAAAACATTTATAAATTTATTAAAAATGTGAAAACATGAATTAAATTTGTCATAGATTCTAAAATTAATTTAATAGATCACGGAATCTCTTCTATGTTTTCAAAACATTAATCAGTTTTTCAAATTTTGAAACCATTTCCTTTTTAATCCCATTACAAACAAAAATATCTTAGTAAAATATTCCATTATAAGAAAAGTCTCATTGAAAATATATTTTCTAAAAACATATTGACAATAAAAACACATATTTGGTAATTTAAAATAGATATAATAGAACTAAATAGAAATATCATTTCAGGAAAAAAAATTCCCCAGGGATCTAAAATCATAACCCTAGGATTAATGTTAAAACAAATAATAAATATATAAATTAACATACCACACCAAAAATTTCAATTCAATAAATAACCAATTAAACTACACTCCCACAAGTCAATTAATTTTGGAAAGAAATGTAATTTGTTCCTTTTTGGGTTATAGTAGAACTGTTCATGGCTTGGTCTAATTTATGGATAAACCACACACTAACCACATGATAGTTCTTATATTAATATACAAATTAGTCACATTGATTCCTCTTATATTACTAGACCAGTAAGACATATTTAGGCTCTTTTCAATTTTTTATTCCATCCCAAAACTCATTATAGGTTCTCAAAGTCAAATATATTTTCATCAAGATCTGATTCTCATTTATCATTATGAAAAAAATAACTCAAAATAAAGAATCAAGTCCTCACAATCCCATGTAACTCAATTCTCACATGAAGAGTTAGATATCAAGAGGTTTCGGGTGTACAATCTCTTGATCCCTTAGATGTTCTTAGTATACTTACATCCACAACACACTCAAAATAACATAAGTGATTTCATGGAAAACTAATTTATTTTAAGAAATAACCTATTTTGATATAATTTTTAATGAAATAAAAATTATATACCATCTAAAAAAATATTTAAACCGACTCTCCATTAACCTAAATAGTGTTTCTGATCACCATCAGGTGGAAAAAAGAATATAATAATCCTGAAATAATCTTTGGTTATTTTTTAAAAAATATAATAAGATATAAAAGTCATGTACAGTATAGAAACCTCATTAGTTTTAAATATATAAATAAAAAGAACATATTTTCTATATAGAGATTATAATAAACTGAAAGAGGAATAAAAATAAAAAAACTCATAAATTGGTGGCCCATGACCACACACCACAATCGAAAACAGTTTAACTTATCCAAAAAAGTAATACCACACATGGAAACTTGACTAGAACACAAGAACTAGCTATAAAATCAAAAAGGATTCATACAACAAACTATAAAAAATGGTGTGTGCTACTGAACCCTGTATGTTTTTCGCAATTGTTTCATTCAGATACATAATATGATAATTCATGATTTTGAATAAGTAGTTCCATATGAGAAAAAATTTATTTATATTACAGAATATGAATATAAATACATAGAAATTCTATTATAGAATGGTCAAATATTAAAAATAGAACATTAAACATTTATAAATAATTTCTAAAACTGATGCTAGATATATGAAATTTCGTTATTTAGAATCAATACCATTTCATGAAATGATTTAAAAACCTTTTTATAGACTAATTTAATATAAATCATAGATTTTTAATAAGGTTAAACTGAGGTCAACAAGATATAAATGATTCGTTATATTAGATTTATGGTTTATTAACTCAATATAAAAATCAATAAAGAATGATAATCATTCATGTATGAAAACTCCCATGCCAATTCATGAAATTGAATTTTGTCATGTATCAAGTATAATGTATAACGATTCAAAATATATGAGACAGATATGATATCAATCCCACAACAGTCTATATTTTCAATCAAGAATGATATCTTGCCTTACATCATGTCTTATGGGACATAATAAAACCAACTCCACAAACACCTATTTTTTTGGCTACACATCTATAGCATAATGAAATATTATTTCTCTAATGATCCACTAGAAATGGTTTGATTACATATGGGATGAAAATATCAAGGTCATCTAATCCACCAACTGGGGTTCAAATGAGTATTAAAACAACGTGAGTGAGATAATAAAGTTATAAGGATCATAATGGATATCCATATCATTATCAATATTGTATCAGGCCCCCAATAATTCAGTTACTCTAATTTTCAATCTCATACATACCCTTAATGTCCTAAAAATTGAATGATACCTATTTCAAAACCCATTAATGAAAAGTATAATAATTAATTTAATTACATTGAGGGATTAATTTTATAACAAACCAACGCAATGTATATATAAGTACCTTAGTAGTCATGATCTTTAATTCCAAGACTTTACTTCCTATCAATAATTAAATGGGTATTAATAACCTCTTCCTTTCATAGATCATGATTAAAATTTCAAAAGTGACTTCAAACAAATCATAATATTTCCAATAGACGTAATAAATTAAATAATAATTTTAACAATTTTAAGATGCTTAAATTCTTTTGGAAACATATGTCATCACCCTTTTCAGTTAAATCATACTTTTTTACTAGAGATTTCATAACTCATATTAATCATTTTTCATCATCACTACATCCTTGAAAAACAATTTTATTGGAAATGTGATCCAACATGGAATTTAACAAATTTAAAAAACACATAGGAATCTAGATCTTGAATATTATGTCCATTACATTTTCAATTAACATGATGTGGATAAAATATTATTTCCCAAAATATTTAAAGGTAAAAAATCATTTAACATGTATTAAAACAGATTAAATTCAATTATACGAATTCTTATGAAAAATTTAATTATAGGGTGAAAAAATATATAAAAGACACTTACTTTAGTAATTGAAATATAGAATACCCATTGAAGGATACGAAATATCAACAGGTAAATTTCAACATGCCAAATTCAATGGAAAATTAATAAACACCCATATAATGATCACCCAATGGATAGACACACAAAACATCACTAAAATTTATTTGAGGAATCATCTTAGTGGGTGTGCTGGAATTTTAAAAATGCATTTTGAGTAAAAATTTATTGAAATTAAAACCCCATAATAAAAAAACATTCCATTTTCAATGTCATGGAATTTTCAAATTAAATTAGTTTAATAACATTGAATATATGAGTTAAAACCATAAATGAGGGTTAAATAATAAATTTCCATGGTTTTTAATATTTAATAATGATTTAAAGGTGTTACATGTCATTTTACAAGAAGGGAAATTGAAAATATATTGTTTTATCCATTACATCCCAGTTTATTAGATAACGCATATGTACATTCGAGGATCTATTATTGTGTTTTAATATACATATTTAATTGTTTTCCAAATTATTCACATCACAATTTTTTAAAAATACTATTTAATATAGCACATAACATTATATTTTTATGAATATGTCAAAATTTTCATTTAAAATATCTTTTTAATTTTTTAATGGGATCTTAAAATTTTCCATCCTTAGTCATATTATATTAATATTTCTCAAAATAGTATAATGGTTCGTAAAATATATTATCATTATTTTTTTTTTCTAAAATATTTGTATAACATTCTTTCAAATTATCAAGGATATTTCTTATTATAGAAATCACATTTATAAAAGTCGTATAATTTTTTTTCATATAATTTATTATTAGTAGATATATATAATGCATGATCATGAATATTCATAAAATAATACCGTTTAACTTATTTATTTGAATAGATAAAAAATATATTTAATATCATAGAATTGATTGATCACATCCTTTTACATTCATAATCAGAAAAGGTGTATAATATTAAAATTTTATCCAATTAATTTTATATATATACATAATTTTAGATATTTATAACTAATGAGTGATAAACTATATGAAATATATGAATTGATTGGTAAAATATTTTACTTCACGACGTACACTTTATCTATATTATCTAAATACCATATGATATATTATTTTGATTTAATAGTTATTACCTAGAATGTTATGGATTATCATTGGATACACGTTAATTTTCGATGGGTTAATTATGTTATGATAATACATGGGAATATGAATATTTTTCTCTTGTCATTCCATTTGAAATGTAGGTGAAATCCATTTTCATTCTATGGGTTCATTACAATGAATAATTGATTTATAGTGGTATACATTTGTATGGATGATGGTATGTAGGGTCTTATATCACCCTCTAATTCATTAGTTTACGTTAATGTAAACTGAGATATTCAGGCATTGAAATAATGAATTTGTCTAAAATTTTTTAGGAATAATGAGTGTTATCACACTATTTTCCAATTATTATTGTGAATCTGTGATACTAATTTATTTTTTATGTTATTCAACTATTCTATTTTTCCTCCCTTTTAATGTTATGATATATTGCATTTTAATACAACTTTTTGAATATATATTATAATTTTATGATATTCAATGTCTCATGCCTTAATTTTTTATCTATGATTTTTGGGTTATATCTATCTTATATATTTAAAATATTCACACATTATCATTTTATGATCACGTCTGATCATTTATTCTTATCACATATTTTCAACCTTATGTAGCATTTGAGCTCACCCCTTACATTTATTTCAATTTCCCTATGTTATAATGGAAATTTTTAGGAATTATTTTTCATGAATATTATATTTTTTGGATAAATTGTGGGATATATTTAAGAAATTAAATTGATTAATTAGTTTCTAAATGAGGAATAACTGTCCATTGGGAGAAAAATTATGGGTTTCTCAGTTACTATATTTTCCTAACATTCAATGAAATTAAACACTAAATATAATAATAATGTTGATAAATGAAACATTTTATGAATGTTCGGTAATTTAGATGGTCACATTTAGGAGGTCTTCTATTTCTTATTAGAAAAAGTTGAAAATAATTTGATTTTGCAATGGATCTAAATGATCAAAAATTGGGTCTCTAAAGTTGGTAGCATATTTGGTTTAGGATAATTCTATAAGAATTTTTGTTATTTGAGACTATTTTAAGTGTTTATATATTAATATGGATAGTAGTTTAAAAACTATATAAAACCATTTTTGTTATTTTAGGTAATATTTATTATTTTTGGCATAATAGTATGAAAATTGTTTTAAAACCTTTTGGGATAAGTGTAAGTATTGGGTGACATCCAGATGTTATGAAAAATTTGGCATCATATGGTTCCCCTAGAAATTAAATCCTTTACCAAATACCGGAATGTGGATATTGTTGCGGTATAGATGCACCATGGGTTAATAACACTAAAAAAATATTGTCTGAGTATCAAGTTAATCTTTACTCTAGTATATTATGAGTGCAAAAAATATTGTCCACCAGAAAAGACACTCTAGAGAGATTCTTTTTTAATTAAATTTATATTTTTAATCCATTATGATGGATATTAAAAATCATCATGTTGGAAACACTAATAGTAAAAAACCATGGACAAAATAGATTAAAAATTGTTGCTAAGGAGTTAAGTTTTGTATTAACTGAAATGTGATTTTATGTATAAATTTTATGTCAATATTTAAGTGAATTGGTTTCTATGATTTTTGGGATTATAATATTATAAGGTATTTTTTTATATTTATGTCAATGTTTTTTTTGGATTAGGATATGAAGTATTAGTAAACATAAATTAAAATATATATATATTTATCTTTATTTTATTCTAAAGTTAAAATAATTGATTAATTATAGAATGCAAATTATGATTGAGTTTTAAAATATGTTTAATAATTTACTCTGATATTACTACTATAAATTATGGATATTAGTATTAGGTTAAAAAATATCATTGAAATTATATTAGAAATGGTATATATCTAGAATCAATAATGTTTTATAACAATATATTGGAGAATACATAAATATCTATGAATCATAATATATTACTGTAATAAGGAAAATTGTGAGTATACTTGTCTTTTAATAGTTCTTAATAGAAATAATGTCTTCATACACTAGATTATTTTCATTATTGAGTGTTATTTATCAATTATATTCCAAATTTTCATAAAGTTATAAGGATTATTAAAAACATATAAGGGATTTTATTTCATATTTTTTCATTAATGTTTTTGTATCATATATTAAATTCTATTAATAATATTTAGAATAGAATTAATGAAAATGTAATCTATTTTTTGATAACTATTGATGAAAAAATTATTTTGGGATGGATACCTCTTAGGTTTAATATAGTCGTGATTCTATGATAATAAAAGAAGTATTTATTTAAAAAAAATATAGAGTATTTGGTAGCCATGGGAATGATAGTTGATTCATCATATTTTTTTTGAGGTTCATCTCATTTTTGGAATTGTGGTATATATTGTCATGTTGTGATTTTATGACCTAGTGATTATTTCCATTTTGGGGTTAAAGAGAGTGTTAAATTTTAATTGAATGTATTGGTTTGATATGTATTAATGTCATAAATATTTGTATAGTTTTGTTGAAATGTATATTTTGGAGAATTTATGATTATGATATAAACAGACATGAGTATATGATTGTATAAAAAGGTAATATTGTTTATCGAATGATAAGTAATCTAATATAACATACGAGAGTGTGGTAGATTTAATAATATAATTTAAACTCCACATTATAGACATGTTAAGAATTTTCTCGCATATATTCACCAGTAAGTAATAGTTAAAATTTTGGTAATGAAATTTATTTAATGGGGTAGAATATAACGACACTAGATTTTGGATCATTTAAATTGGTAACATAATTTACAGATAATATCACAAGAAACCCCAAACTTATCAATCACTAAACTAAAATGATACCTAAAATAATAATAGTAAATGAATAATGTAATCACTAGTAAATAAAAATCTACATGTCAATTTGAAGAAGTACATGTTTTTATTTTTCACTAAATTTTTATATGGATCTAATTTGAAGAACCATATTGTTTAAATGAATTTTATCATATATAAAATTTCACTATATTTTTTTGTTTATAGAAAAAAAAATTAATATTTAATTATTCATAAATGAATATAACATAATATTAAAGACACTTGATGTCTAAAAATGTCTTCTTTTACAAAATTTATATTTCATTTCTTTCTATATTTTCAAAAATAAACTAAATTTTTTTATTTTATAATTTCAAATAGTTGAAATAAGAATTATTTAAGTATTCACATGTTAGTATAATCCGAAGATGAATTTTTTGGTTTTTTATAAAATAGTTTCTTATAGGTGAATATTTAAAGAATATAGATTTTACCAACATATTAAATATTTTCACCTTGTCATTATATAAAAATGTAACAAAAATTATTAGAATTATTTATTTAATCAAGAATATTTATATATGGATAAAATATAATTATATTGATAAAGATATTATGGATTTAGAAAACCTTTGTATGAAAACACAAGCAATTTTTTCCTATAAATTGTTTTCTCCCACATTTGTATTTATTTGGATAGATTGAGATATGAGTTGGTTTCACAACCCAAACCCCAAAAAAACATGTTAAATAATGGTCAATATATAGTGAATACATGAGTTTTAATGAGTTTTCACCATCCAGAAGATGGAGGAGGATACCAAGATGACTTAAAAAAACATTATATAAAGAGTGAAATGAGTCAATGTTTCATCTAAGAATCGATGAAATTATCCAAGAAGAATATCCTGATGAAATAACACCTTTTCTCTATGTTACAAATTCATAAGAGTATCAATTCATGAAAAAACCATCATATTCTTCCCAGTACAGCCTGACAACCAAGTGAATAAGCACTATCCTGCCCATTATCTAGGTTAGTCAGATGTAGATCTAACTGACTGTGAATAAATGAAATTGAAAATTTAAATCACTCAATTATATAAGAATTAAAAGAAGTATTCCATGAAAATTTTCATTTTAAAATTGAAACATGATTCAAAAATGCTGGAAAGTCACACTGCCCATTCAATAATATATCCATCAAAAGAATATGTCAAATCTGATAAAAAATTCATTTCACCTAGAAAAAACCTTTAGAGGAAAACCCAAATTTAAATCAAGACCAAATACCGGGATCAAATAACCATCAGAGTCAAGATATGAAAAATGGACTATCAAACATTCATCACATATTATAACACAAAAGGACATTAATAGAATAAACGTCAATAATTTTTTATCTATGTACAGGGTGTATAAATCCATCATGTTTAAATGTATATATCATGTTCTTTGGTGAAATTTACAATCAAAATTTCTAAAATCCTAAAATTTATAGATATTACTCTCTCCAAACACATAGAAATAGTGACTGATGAAGACATTATAAGACTGAAAACAACCAAAAATTCAAAACAATGGTCAATTAAAAAACATTTAAAATCAATAATTATGTCCTCGGAAAGGGGAAAATAACTAGTAATTCCCATGTAAGGGAATGGTAATTAATGTGAGGATTATGAATAAATATTTTGACAAATTTGAATAACATTCTTTTTTTTATTTGAAGGTAGGGATCCTCAGTTATTTAACTAGTATTCTATATTTGGAATACTATTGTGTCTTGATCAACGACATATGATTTATGTACTTTTGACACATCCTAATCATATTGAAATGAATCCCTATTAGTCAGGTCAGATTTTTAATTATCCATAGTGTCACTCTAAGTATCTTTACTAGAGGATGAAAAATAATTTTCAGATACATAGATATGTGAAATAGAAGTAGTATTCATCATCCAATAATTCTGTAGAGATCTAGTAAGTATATTCACCCATGATTATTGTAGTCCTTATGTTTCTTATTTATCTTTGGATTAGGAGTGATAAAATCATATAGTATAATGATAGGTTTTTTTCCATTCATATAGCATGATTTCATTTAATACTAGTCTATCTAACAGGCTTAATAATTGGCATAATTTGATAGCGCATTAGAACTATAGTTTACACATGTTTTCTCCTACTAATGGAATACATCATGAGATTTAAATAGTTCCACTGGATATCACACCCGGTTGAGGGAATCATAGGAGTCACCAAGAACCACATGATCAATATCCAAAAAATGGAAGAAAATTATCATTAGGTGTGTAAATATTTCATTTTCTAGTCTATATAGTGTCCATAACATGAGACATAATATCAATAGGCTCCTAAACAATATCAGTTTTCCCCTTAAAAAAGGCTGAACTCTAGATGGTACAAGAATATTTGTGTTAATGAACATTTCAAGATAAAATTTTTGTTTTCCCCTTTTCAACCATAGTCATTTTTGAGGTGCTGGTTGTACTAACCTAATGCCATAGTCTATCAATTATTTTTCTTTTTTGAGGCATACACTGCAATAAACTATAAGGTTTTTATAAATCTCTTCATAAAAAAATATAATTTCAATTTCAGATTCAAATCATTGAATGATGTACCTGTGAAACGTCAATATACATAGATTCCCTAGAAACGGAAGGTCCTGATAGGATCCTACTTGAATAATCCAACATAAGGGGATTTCGAATGTGACTAGATATGGGAGAGAGGGAAATTTTTTGAGCAGGTGAAGTGGATGACTGGGGATGCTAATCTAGTGTGGAGAAATATGTGACCCAATGCAAAGATCAATTTCTGGGGTCCACATAATAATTTCCATGGTACAACCCCCTATGGAAAACAGACGTCTCACCCAATGTCTATAATAATTATATTTTATGAAAAGGTGTTGAGAAATGGTGAAAGATTTTATTTATTTGGTAATGAAGACAGATAATACAATTGATTCAATGGATTTCCTCAATAAATACAAATATATCCTATGCTCGATAAAATTCCCAACCACTATAATTTTAACTCATTAGGATATAAGGGATACATTGTTTAATGTGAAAGAGATCATCGAAATAATGGAAGTTACTTGGTTCGATGCATGAATCATTATCCATGTGAACTTCACAAAAATGATCAAACGGTATAAAAAGTCTTCTCAAAAAATTATTGGTTTATGATTAATTTTTTTATTGATAATGGTTTATTTCTTATTAACTAGGGAGTGGGATCAACCACTTCTATGATTCCATCCAATGAGAATTTATCATTGTTCAAAAATATTTTTCTACAATTTAGTTTTGGAATGATTTTAAATCTAAATAAAATCCGTTTTTATAAGAAAAAAATTTATATCAATAAAATCAATGACATTGATAATTTTATCATACACATAAATTTGAATTATTAAAATACACTTTTTCAAGTATATATGGTTTTATGAGTTACATGTAAAAATTTTATAATAAATTAATATTATAAAAAAATTATATTTGAAATATTGAATTAATAGTTTTAATTAAAATGACCAAATAAAAAAATAATTGCCATTTTTGGAATTAAAATTTAATTACCTAGGGAAAAATTAGTTACATCAGTAAAACACAAATTAGTAAAAGTGACAAATATAAGAGTATAGTTCATGAATCACAATTAAAACACATGTGAACCTGAATTTCTAATAGTTTGAATACCATATATCGTAAAATAATATATTATTTACAATTTTTGAGTCTTACCGACACGTGAAACATGTTATCTACTTATATATACTTTAAATATTTAAAAAAATTATGTTCTCAACACCTATAAAAGAAACCTCTCACCACCCCTTCATGATCACCCTAAAAATTGGGATTCCTCTAAAAACAGTTCCATTTCCCTTACCCAATCATAATATTGATTATCCCTGACCCACTATCATAATTAGTAATCCTAATACCAATATTTCTGAGGATTACTCCAAGGGAATACCCAAGTCCTCCTTGTGAGTTCATTATTCTACAAAATATTTTATTTACATCATTACATTCCCAAAACATAGAATTTAATTTCTATATAATAAATTTTTTATTTCTTTTATACAAGTTTCAATTATTCTAATTGAATAAATTTAAAAATACATTTATCATTATCTATTAAGAAAAATGAGTCCATTATTTGTGTCTTGGGTAGACTACCATCCATCCAACATAATCATTAATATTAATTTAGGTTGGGCAATTTCATACCTAGAAAAAAATTTGGAGGGTTAAATTAATGGAGACCACGTGAATATGAAAAAAAGTTACCACATGCCTATTTAAGGGACCCAAACCTAAAGAATATTAATTTTTGATCACTATTAGTAAACACAAAAATATAAGTGAATAACTGTGTTCCCCTAATCCCATGTATCGCTAAGTACCACTAGTGAGTCAAGAAGTTGTTTTCATTTTTGTATGATGTATTAAGTTGTCCAAGGAATTTTAATCTTCTACATCATTGAACTTTGGATATTGTTCGAGTGTATTTCTAATAAATCTAGATTAAGTTTGGGTGATTTTAATATATTTCTACAATTCAACATCGTCTAACCCTTTACCATGAGGTAATATCCCACCCCAAACCCTTCACTGGAGACCTGGACCACTACTCGGTGTGGGTCGTGAACCACTCCCCCCCCTCATAAATCCGAACCCACGTTATCTTTCTACATAAAGATTCAATCCACTTATAGGAGTATTCCACCTCACCCATCTCCAATTCCTGTTAACATTCATTAAGGAAATATTAGGAGAAATACATGTCCTTAATTTTCTAATTGAAGTGACATTCTCCCAACACAAGAATAGGGGGACCAATTTTTCTCCAGTACATCTGGTTGTAACCACCATGTTCATGCATGACTGAGTCTTCCCCCATATCGATAGTTATTTCATTCACTCCAGATACTCTGATAGCTAACACAAAATAGTACTTCTATTTCCTTCCATTCTCAATCATTGTTTTGGTTCCCACAATAATGATTGACTAAATGGTACTAGTTTGTCTGCCCAATATCCCCACCCAAAGGCCTCACCCAAATAATTCCATACTAAAAAAATCTAGTCATTCAAAAATATGGTTTTTTGGTATATTCGTCTTTGTAATAAATTTAGGACAAGAACGTGGGTATCACTATGATCAGTTTTTTCCTCAACTGTTCATTAGTTGTAATGGATTGTTTCTATTGTCTCCAAAAATGAAAGTTATATTTCACATGGGGATAACAACACTATGAAATTTGATTCCACCCATCCTGTATCACATGCACATTTTTCACCAAGTTGTATCCCTTATCTGAAATTTCACATGTTGTTAACCCCGTAAAAATAAGCTTGGATAGTTCCTTGTTTAAAATGATTTTGTTTGAAATATTTCGTGGATTGATAAATATAATATAATGAATGAAAGTCTTGAATCTAATAGAATGGGAAAAGGAAATATTAGGCATCAGACAGTCAAGGAAGCCAAGCACAGAACCAAATCAGTTGTCATTCCAAAAAAATACACATCCCACACGCTATTTGGTCTGATTTTGTAGCACTATTAAGTGTCTAGAAATCATTATCCATGGTCAAGATATTGTTTATCTTTAACATTTAACATGTTTTCCATATCTATTGGTCATAAACCTTTCCACAATGATGTATTTTTCAAATAGTCCAACGCAAGCTTAGATTCCATGCTATTCATTCCCTCTTTGACACAAACCTTATTAATACCACCATCATCAATCTCCTAGGTCATATTATCCCATGAAGACTAATGAAATATTAATTCATTATTCCAGTACCATATTAATCCAATCAATACATTTTTAATATTTTTTAACACATACATTGGAACATTCAGAAGTGGTAGAACATTCATGGTAATCGAGAAACTGACACAATTAACCAATGTGATGCACCCTAAAAAGATAGAAATTTATTCTTAAATTTTTCAATGTGTGCTATAATTTTATTAAAAATTTCATCAATGTGATGAATAATAACCCTTGTAGTCACAATAGGATATCCATGATATTCCAAATGGTAGGATTCATATTTCATTCCTAGTGGAATCTCATTATATTTACCCCTTATTTGTAGACACCATTTCGAAATTAACATGCTAATTTTTTACCTGTATATGGATTATACACTCCACAAGTAGTATGTTTCCATGATCTAACTAAATTTTCTATTTTTATGCATATTACCATTCATAAAGAATATCATTTAATTAGAAAAAAAGATATGTGATATGTCACTATATTTGATCAACCACGATATGGACTAAGGCTTCCAGCAAGAACATTCCCCTATAAAAAATATATTATGTGTGTCATTAATCTAACTAAAAATATTGGGACAAATTGGAACCCAATATCACAATCCACATTTGGGTTTTAATACACCAAAATTACATCCCCCTAAAAGATATATTTATCTATTGTGATATCATGATTCAAAATAAGAGGTCCTTCTACATTCTACTGAAACCCAGGATCTCCAACACTTTAATGGTAATGTTCCATTCCATTTTATCATTGGATTTGTGCTTGAAAAAATTTATCTCCACATTGGAACTAGGTTATTTAATATTGATATCCCATAACAATTCATTTACCCTAGGAATAACTGATTGGGTATATCTCACTTTGATAAATCCTTATTGATTTTACCAGACCCATTGAGGTAAATGGGTGACTAGAATTAAATTTATATTGTTTGCAAGGAAATTGAATGGAAAAATACACATATTGATCGGTCTATATTGATTAAGAAAATATCTGTATTTCCCTCTTAGGATGAGGATTGATGTCGATACAAAAAAAACTTGAGAAATATTTTCCCTCAAAAAATATTAAATGGTGTCAAAAAAATCCCATTATATGAACTCCATGAAGCTAATAAAGAGAGTCAAAAGAAATCCATCATACCATAGATAGGTCTTAACATTATGGAACTAGAAATTCTCCCAAAAATAATCTTTATCTGACATGTTCCCCAAATAATTATTTAAATCATTTGAAACAAACATTGGAATAAAGATTAATAGAACAATTTGTATAGATGTGTATCTTTTCTGTATAGATGTGTTAGGATCATCAAAATACATTTTAAAATAATAAAAATCCAAATTTCCTTGTAACACACTCTATTATGTAAAATATACATCATCCATTCAGATATATTGAACATTTTCATGTGTCCTTCCTTTGATACAGATCTTGAAGAAAGTTGTATTACTATCTCCATCCCTAATCCACATTGCCTAGAATTTCACATGAGTAATTATTTCTTGTCACAATGGTAGTAAATTAAGATAATAATTTATTTCTATCAAGGATACATATTTTTTCATCCTAGTCATCTTCCATTTTTATCTCAGGATTCTCAATTTCATCTTTCATATCCTCTATATTAACCAAACTATTGGTTTGGTTATTTTACAAGTTTTATATGTATGCTATGATTTTCCAAAAACAATATCATAAACCCAACCAACATCCATCTTTCATGGCATTTTTTAGAAGAAAGCACCATTTAATAGATATATATATATATATTCCTTTGGTTGGAAAAGAAAAATCACAAGTTATTCAAAAATACTTTCTCTAACATAATGTGGAGGGGGGAATGGCCTGAAAAAGGATACATCAGAAGTTCCACCATTGCATTCCGAAATGAGTAAATTACATGAGTATTATAATATCATTGGTCTATTATACACGAGGTGCATTGATGACCACTTTGGATGTGGAACCATGTAAAATTAATTTCTATAAAACCCAAATCAAATAATCCATTGCGGTCGGTGCAATACATAACGTCTTGATGGTCACTGTTTGGAACCAATCCACCTCGTGTATTCTTTAATGGATCCATAATGAAATTAAATCCCCAAAAAACATTGATAAATCACTTGGATAAAAATTTCCAAATCTCTACCACATGGCTTCCCTATCAGTACCTTTTCACATGGAATATACACAGTAGAAGAGGCACTACTGATATCCCTCACTACTCTTCACAGATAAATGATGGATCAAACCCTCCAATAAGTAAATAGAACAACATATTATCGAGAATATCCAAATCTACAAAATGATTGTATCAACATACTGTAAACCCAGCATTCCAAACCTTTCAGAAAATTTAGATATTTTTTTCTAGTGTTGTTTATGTTCCAGAATCACAACCATAGACACCATTATACGTCGAATCATATAAGCTTGAAAATAAAATTTACCTAGTTCCCCTAGTCCCTAGTCATTCAAAATAATAATTGATATCTTCTCTTCCAAGGTTTCTTTGATTATACATATACAATTCTAGGCCATTTGTATTCCTTGAATGAGAAATCAAATAATATTTTTCCCGATCTGTGGTGCCAACACCACTAACCGAATAAGAAGGGAAGGAATATTTCTGAGAGAAGTCCCCAAAAACATATAAAATGGTATTGAAATAGTTTAATAGAGATAGTGAGAAACTAACGATTAGGATTGAGTCTTTTTTTATTGGATACATATTTACTTATGCATGTTTGATCCACCCATGTTGTAATAAGAAGGTTTGATGGCCTCTCTCAAACACTCTTGAGTCTTTAACCCCAAGTCTTGTAATATATTCTCCTTGAGTTCCATGGGAATCATTCAAATGTACAATGATGATGATGTATTTTTTCAAATAGTTCAATAACTAATATCATTCAACTAATTAAAAGGAGTTTAGAATAATGTATTATAACAAAATAAACTTCCTCAAAAAATGCATTAAAAAACATGGTCATCTTACTTCAATCACGAAATAATACATTGTTACTCAGTTATATATAAATAAATAAAATATTGGTACTCACATATAATAAAATATAAATATCAAAACACATTGACTATAGGGAATCATTCCATGCATGAAATATCTTCAACACTAGAGGGAGAAATAACCCATTAGTCTATGAGCCCCTCTTCCTGAACAAAATAATGAACCTTCCTGTAAGATCATACTATTTCTCCATCATAATATCTGTTTGGATCAGATTCATTTGGAATTTGTCAATTTGAATCCCCATCATAGATTCATATCTCTATTTGGAATTTTTTACTAGGTTTTTTATGATTAGTATGATAAGAATATATTAAATACCCCTAAATTTTGTGTCCCTACAAAAAATTAGGTGTTGAAGGGTAACTTATATGTTGCGAGTAATACATTATTCCTTATACTCTATGATTGATCCTTGATGATATATGAGTAGTGAGATCTAGATGGATGTATATCTACTATATCACCAAATTCGCGTGTCAGAGTGTTATCTCATCACCACAAAGGAAGATGCTAATAGATTTCCAGATCCAGTGTAGTATATATGCAATCTGAAATGGTAGTAGAAATCCTAGTAATGAGATATAGACCACATACTAAGTTAAATCCCTTAATAATTTATTATCCATCATCCATCATCAAATATGATATCACAATTCCCAATAAATCGTGGAAAAGAACACAAAAAATGATGATGTAGTCATGGGAATCCATGATAATGCAGAAGCTACTCTGATTCTAAACCTAGACATTGAAGGGTGATATGAATTCAATGAAATTTCAAAAAAAATCAATAGGTACAAATGGGTTTTTTCTTCTAAATCTAGTAACCATCATTCATTTGATGAATTCCATTACATCCGAAAAAGTATAATGCTAAGACAGATAGCTCTAGAGAAACCCCCTAACATGGAGGTATTATTTCATGTTTTACCACTAGAGAGTAAATAAATCCTCACTCAATCATGGAAAGGATATGACAGAGAACATATTTTAAGGAATTAATTTTTATTGTTAATATATCGATACATTAGATTGATACATCTAGAGAAGCCTCACCGTAGAGTGTGGAAGGCAGGTAAGGCTTTGGCAGTCCAAAATCCCGATGACCCTAGTGCAATGGAGGCTTTAATTTAAAAAACAACCGATGGAAGACATAAAAAATTCAGCATCACATAATGGGAGTTCCATTCCATTATTCTATTCCTGATTGATCAAAATTTCTGGAAAAACAGTGGACCCTTTATCTTGTGTGGACTGCCTCCTCTACAAAGTGATGACCTCCATTTTCACAACCTCATATTATTAATTGATATAATGATAAAATAGAAGAATAAATGTGAAATATATTATATTTTAATGATATTTAATAGAAAAATTATAACCCTTTTTATTTCCATCCCTTTATTCAGAAAATGAATATGCTGATATTGATTCCATCATACTACTTCCTCAAAAAAGTTATATATCTTTTTTCAACTACTGTAATTATTATTTATTCAAAATTGTCAAATCCGATTCAACAATATAAAAAAAATATAAACATTATAAAAATTATTCTATAATAATTGTATTACTCCAAAATAAACAACTTGTTTAATAATAATCATCCATTAATTATGGAAAGATCATGTTTAGGTCGATCTATCTACCAACTTGATCAATTGTGTAAAATAATATCATGGATGAATTTCAATACATAATTATTGATAATATAATATACGAATATGGAAATAATATTTTTGTTCTATAATTGTAACATTAATATTAATCTCGATAATTAAGATACCAAAATTATTATTTTTAAATCAATGAAACATACTCATCAATGATTTCATATTTCATGATCATTACAAAAACACATATATAATCAATTTAAAATACTACAATTAATTACAAAACATCAATAAAATAACATTTTATAGTCTCTAAATGATAAAATATTGGAGATTAATTGAGAATAACAATTTTTTATGAAACTACTTCAATAAGACCAACATTACTGACACTAAATATTACAATTATTTTATTACTCACTAAAAAATATTTATATAATTATTAAATAAAATTATAATGAATTGTTAATATATAAATGAGAATAAAATATTTTATTAATTTATTTTTATTTTTTATAAAGGATCATATAGTGCATTCTTCTAAATAAGAGAAACTAGGTAAGGGTAACTTATCATACATTTTCAAACCATGAGGCATATTTCTTATTAAACACATTGTATTATTTATAATTTTTATATAATAAATCTTTAATATTTTATATAATGATACATCCATAACTATGTAATTTAATGTTTAATTATAAATAATTTCCTTCATGGGGTTATCCCACAAATGATTATAATGTTGTATGGGTTCTTTGTCTCAAACCCATATCATTGAGATATGTTTTTATTATGCACATAATTTTGTTTATATAATGTACATCCAAACTATTTGATTCATTAAAAAACGAAATAATGTTCATTCATGGTAATATATGCCCAATTTCAATATCTTTCTCTGTCTAGGTGTTTTAATGTTAACATTAGTTGAGTTGTAACCATTTTCTCAATGCAATATATTTTTCAATATGTAATAAATTATGAACATAATTATTATATTTTAATCCCCCTTTATCCTTCAACATTGATTTCTATATATTAATTTCTACCATTCTATAGATATTTTTCTTCATTCCATAATTATTATCTTGATGATATATATTCTCAAATAAATTTTTGGCTTTGGAAATAATAACAATCATTCATTAACAATGATCTATTTCATCATGTATATAATTTCCTTATTGCCAATGTTAAATTCTCTTTTTGAAAACTATAATATAGATTAATTTATTTTATCCTAAAAATAATCATTACAAGTTTTCTAATGTAAATTATAACAAAATTTTTTCAAAATGGTTTTTCAAATAATGGTTTTTCAAAATATAAAAAAAAGACATGATTTCAAAAAAAATGTTTAATCTTTCTCTAAAAATATATTTTGACAACAATTATAAAGTATCATGGATCTATTATTGGATAAGATTTTTCAAAATTAAATCATTTAAAATTTTTTCTGTTCAATTTATTTAATATAACTTTTTATGGTGTCATCTAACATTATCCATTCTTGAATATATTAAAAATTCCTTCTAAATATTGTTACTCTCTTTCCATTCTAACACATAATTCTACCACCTATGTAATTTAAAAATAACTATTCAATCTATATTTTCATGGTTTCTAAAATTATTCTTTTTTCCTAAGTTTATAAAATATTTGGTTGATAATTCGTTCAAAATATTTAGTAAATTTCTTATTTCAATGGTGAAATATATGAAACTTCTAAAAACTATTTTTCATCTATTTCACTATATTGTTAAAAATATTATAATTGATCAAGGATATTCTTAAAACAATTCCATCAAAAGTCTCTCTAAATATTGTTTAAGAAATTTTACTTTCTATTAAATAAATGTTACATTAATTCCTTTACCATTCTTAGTTATTGATGGTTTGTAAAGATAATTTTTTTTGAGTTTATTTCCTTTGTAAATACCATGTTTTTTAATTTTTAAATTAATGGGTGATATCATAGATTCTATATATTGATTTGTTCGGGAAATTATTGACTTAATATTATAACCTTTATCAATATGGAATAAATTCCAGATGATATATTATCATTATTAAAGGAAATTTTACATGAATGGAACTTAAAATCCACTTAAATGAGTTCATATCTCACTAGTTTATAATGTTTTGATTATCAATGGAATTAAGAATTTTTTCATTATGTCTTTCCATTTAAAATATTTATGGAAATCATTTTATTTATAGGGGTTCATTATGTTTAATAATTAGTTTCTTATGGAACTCATTTATATGGATAATGATGGTAGGGGTCCAATATCACCAACTAATTCATTGTATTTTGAATATATATATATATATATTGATATAGTCAGGTTTAGGCATAGTGAATCATTCACATAGACCAGGCAATACAAGTTTCTATACATTTTTAGGAATGACAATAATGTGAATCTTTATATAGTAATAGAAATAATGTGTTTTAAAAAAATAAATTTGTATTGTTATGGATTCTTCATATTTCTAATTTTTTCATGTAATTCATGCTTTCTATGATTTCCTTATTTTTAAGCTGTGTTACATTCATTTATTATACCTATATTATAAGAAATTTTGTAATTAATTTTTATTCAATTATATGTTGTTTATTTATAATCTATTATTTATAGGTTATAACATTTCTTATATAACTATATTATACCCATTTTCTCATCATATAATCACTAATGATCATTGTTTCCCATTAGTTATGTTTACCCTTAGATCTCTACCATTATTATGTTTCCATTTCCTCTGTTTATAAATTAAATTTACACATATTATGTTTATATATGTGTATGATGTATGGAGAATTTATGGATGATTTTGGAGGCATATTATATATCAATTAGTTTCTTATAAAGTGGGAAACAGTTTTATTGGTTGAAAAATACATTGATTTTGTTAGTGCATATTTTATCATAATTCTATAAAACTATAAAAATGATCATGGGAATGTTTTTTCATATAATATATTATTTATTAAATTTAATATTTATAGTCATTTATTTGGGGAATTATAGTTTATATCAAATAAATTATGTAAATAATGTTTTTAACACCATATATAAGAGTGATGTAAATAGATTTCTATAGTAATTTTATCCATTAATTTATCCAACCATTACTAGATCACCCTCTCTTGAATATCCCATTAGAAACTGTATTCACATTCCTTTCCAATATAATCATAAAAAATTAACATTCCACATCATAACCAATGGTTTTCTTCATAAACATCAGATCCATTAATGAAAAAAAAACAAATATAATAAATAACAAAACATTACATACAACTATGATAATATCATTAATATAATACTAAAAATATATATTTACCATAATGAACCTTCTCCAATGATCAATTCTCCTTGATCCACCTTTAAAATCATTTTATAATCCTTGTTAATCTATAACTATGACACTAAATTATACCAAGAGGCCATTGTGAATTTATGTAACCCAATATCATGAAATTGAAATATTCTTAAAACAATTCATCTTCAAGGATAATATTGATAGGAATTCCTTCCGGATGATTCTACCACAAATACACTAATTCTTATTGACTAAAAAATACTATCAATTGAGAATATGTATATTTTTTTCAATAACTGAATATTTGTTTATGTATAATGTTGGGTTTCTTATAGAACATTTTTGGTTTCATCTAGTGGAATTGGATGTATTATTTTTAACAATATGATGGTGGTTAGACCAATCATAATGTCATATATATATGTTATAGACACTTCTTTTACAATATTTGAAAATAAAATTTGAAATAAGATAATTTAATATCCTTTATTGCATGAAGTTGTGAAGAATTACATTCCAAAAAATATTCCCTTATTTTTAATTAATATATATCATGATTAATTATGGAGGAAAATGGTTTATAATGGAAATATGTTTTATTATATAAATAGATATGTCTAATTATCATCTACCAATGTTGTAATTGTTAATCATATTGACTTACCATACTATTCCCAAAGTACATTCCCACAAATACACTTAAGATGACACAAATCTCATCCAACATAAGAGATCCTACCAATTGAGGATATATGGAAGCTAATGCGTGGGTGGGACCATATATATGTACCTTTGGACCATACACGTATAGGTTCTCATGGGATCATTTGTAAGGCCCATAGATACCATTCCTTGAAGTCCCATAGGTTGAGAAATAATCCAACTTGGCTATAGCCTAAGGATGTGCGTGAATGGTGTGAGAGTTGTTAATCCCCCATATCTAGATTGTTAGTGTTGTTGATGGAGAGATAAAAATGGAAGTGAAAAATGATCTATTAGTTTATTTGGGACAATCATAAAGATAATAATTTTTTAATATCATTAAAATGACATAAAAAACATGAGTCATTTGATTAAGTCGATTTATACCATCCAATATCTTATGTTGCATGTATATGAATATCCCCATAATATTCTACATTAATAAAATAATGGTTCTTCTTAAATGAATAGTGTAAACTGACCACTATGTGTTATCAAGTGGACAATATTGATCATAGCATGCACATGCATGAAATTTATTTCTTTCATGCATGTGATTTTCAATAATCCATAAAAATAAGAGATCATAATAACTAGGAAAAATAAATTTTTTCCATTGCTTTATTATCTTAATATCACATGGAATAAGGATGAATGAAATGATACATTGTGTGATCACTTGTAAAAAATCACTATGACATCATGTGATGATCATGGATCATGTGACAGTATAGATACAACCATAATGTTTTCATATAAATATGCAATTATCTTTTATTGTAATATGATAAAAAAAAATTTCAAATAATTATATTTTTAATAATTAATTATCACCAAGAGGATTTCTATAAATGAATCATAAGATCAAATAATTGATCATGAGAAGCTATCACATGATCTACATGATCCATATTGTGATGAATGTAGAGACCGACACATACGTCCATTCTAATTGCATGAGATACACCACGATTTTTTTGTGTTTATTTAGTCCCCATCGAACCATAAAAATTAGAGATAGATGTTTTATCTACCAAAATAAATATTATGTAATTTATGAGTTAGGGAAAAAATCTATTGATAATTTTGTAAGAGAAAACAATATAGAGCTACTGTATGAACCATACCTGTGAAGAGAAGTGAGAGTTCTTATTAATCATTCCTGTGAATAAAAAAAGGTTTATTTGATTCAGTCAGGTATATAAGTCTCGTGAAGAGCTTATTACATTGTGAAGAAGACACATGTGGGCATATCTCTTGTCTCATAAAGGATCCCAAAGAAATAACATGTGTTATAAAAAAGTATAATGAGAAGAAAATCATTATTACACAATGATCATATGAAGAACCCATAGATAAATCAATATAATGTATTGGAGGAACCCAATAACCTCATATGTCAATTGATGGTGGTATGTGTTTGCATGAAACTTTTGTGAAACCATTGCATAAGGAATTTGAGGTGACACCATAGACAAAAACTAATGACATGTGATTCTCTTGTGTGAATGTTGTCTGATTGAAGGGGAAGAGTTCATTATATCCTTACTTGGTAATTTAAATGAGGTATTAAGATCATGAGAACCCCTCATATAAAGGAAATAGATATTTCTAGCACACCATACTAGCATATTTAAATAAGAATGTCTTGAGATGAAAATGAGAGCACTATTTGTATAAATTATATACATGAATTCATAATCAATTATGAAAAAAATTATTATAAAATGAGGGACATGCATGTGACCATTTCACATGAAAACATACAAAAAACATAATTAAGAATCACATAATAATAAATATCATAAATACATGTGCTATCATTTTGGATTTAATGAAATCGTTTCAATGAGTCTACATAAATTGAGAATTGAATAAGTCAATCAATTGTGTTTTAAAATTATTAATCTTACATAATATATTGAAGAAATATTGTGCACAAATTGAACACATATAATAAGGACAAGACTTCATCACCAGAAGCAATCATAGCTTGGGATTTTGTTACAATGAACTAGTTGATCGGATACAAATGGTCTGAGATATTCGAGAAAGAACAACATATTTCAATGGATCATGATGTGTAAATGAGATAGTGTTATCATGAAGGATTATGGGGGAAAAACTATAGATCAACCTTCTGTGTATCAATCCTTGGGGAATGGAAGAAACCTCTCAGTTGATGTTGGGGATGAGAAGTCTCTTGTATGATTTATGTGCAAAAGTATTTGGTACAGCTTCAAGAGAATTCTAGTGCGGGTTATAGTAACACCAATGGCTTTATTATAAAGGAAATCATGTTCATATTCATGATATATTCAATATATAAACCAATTAATTTGTTTATAATAATATAATTGTGAACTTTTATTCAGGATAATAACCCACATGATAAGGACTAGGTCTCTATAATGAACCCGAAAAATCATTCTGTTCTGTGCCTTTTTATATATAGAATTATTAGACGTATGTTCATAGTGACATGAGAATATTGGATCAATTTTTTATATATCCACAATAGTTGAATTCAAAATATAATGTTTTTAAAAAATAAATTGAGGTACATTCTCACATCCTCCCACTCTTAGTGATGTCACACTTATTAGGGAAATTCAATTGGTATCAAAGGTAAGGTCACTTATCAACAATCCAAAATAATTATAATGATTGAAAATGTAAATTAAACAAACCTAATGGTTATTCTCATTATCAATGATAATACCTTTCATGGTTAAAAATATGATGATAAAAAATCTTCTATCACATGGTGCAGATGTGAGTGATGCGGTTATAATGGGATATTAACCCAATATTTGGAATGATCCTATTACATTTGAAGATAATAGGAACATTTAGATTGATATAAAGGATCAAAATGAAATATTTTTTTATTTACGAAAAATTTAGACACTGATGTGATGGGTTTTGAAACTACCGAAAAATCATGGATAAAATAAGAATTAGTTTTGATGGTATAAATAATGTTAAATAATATAAGATTAAAATATAGAGAAGAAGATTTGAGGAAATCAAAATGGTTGATGATGATTGTGTCGATCACTACTTTATAATAGTAAAAGAAATATTTAGAATCATGGGTGTTTTTGGTTAGAATATGTATGATTCAACCATTATGAATAAGCTGGTTAGAAACATTCCATATAAATTTGATTAAAATCATTCTACACCAGATGACCGATTACATCTACAATTGAAAGAATTATTTAATATTCTCAATGTATAAGAAATGAAATAAATAGTAGTTGTTTGAAAAATTAAATGATGATATGTCCTTTATATCCAATATAAAATTCAAAACTAAAGTTTAAGTGGAACATAAATCATGTAATTATGAGGGTAAGGAAGCTGACATGGACTATACTCGAATGCGGACTTGTTTACAATGATGTATAATAGATACATAAGAGAAAAATAAAATAATCCACTAATGTTCTTAAAATATCATGGATCAAGAAATATTTCCTATAAATAACTATATAAGAAATACAATGTCACTTAATCTAATGAAGAATAATGCTACGGTAATAAAAATACAATGAAATACAAAAATATTAGCTACACGAGTGAGAAGAAGAACTAAAAAATGAAAAATAGATTAAATCAAATGTTTATGCAAATTGATGGATCATAATCATAAATAAGTGGTACAGAATGTGAACAACCTTCTCTAAATAAGACGTGCGTAATGGGAAAAACCAAAAAAATTAAAATCACATTTAAAGGGGAAAAATTAAATAGAGGACTAAACTATAATGGTACTTGAAAGGTGATATTGAATCTATAAGTGAGAATAACATGATAATCAAAAAAATTAAAATAAATATGATAAAAGAAAATTCAGAACATGTTATCAAATATTGTATAGATAATAATGAGATAATGTATTATGTGATGAATGTAAATGAAGACATAAAGAAAACATAATGATTATAAAGAAAATTATTCAAGAAGAGAATAAATTCAGTAATGATGATACTTCTCTCAATGATGATAAATAATAAAATATGATGAAGATGAGTAAAATTCTTAAGATTGTGATTGATAATTAAGAAACAATTGATGATAAATATTTATATTTTTCTAAGAGGTAGTGTTTGTGACATTCATCTCAAAGTGAGTTGAAGAAGAATATATATTACTTCACCAATGTTTTTTTATCATAACAGTAAATATTCTATAGCTTATTATAAGAAGGGTTCACAAAAAAGGTATTCTTCTATACCTAATAAATCACAATGTTTTTCAATTTTTTTCTGAAAATGTATGCCTGTCTGGAAATACATAATATCGATATTCTAGAAGAATAAATTATAAAACCTCATATAGAATGGAATAAAGTAATAATTTAGTTAGAATGTTTCATATAATGGAAAAACACCCAAAATTATTAAAAATATAGCAACCACAATCACTATAGTATAATTGTTTATCATTCATTAAGATCATGTTTTGGTAGATACTCTCATTGTGGTAGAGTATTTGGACATAAATGCTTTTCATGATGGTATAACATTTCACTACCAGGAATAAGGAATGAATCAACGGGAAGAAATAATAAACAAATGATATAATATTATTATAATGAAATCAATTTAGCCAATACATCATCTAAACTATGAAAGCAAAACAAGTTCAAATGCTTTATGGAAGCTTCTAGAATATGATTAAATAAAGTCAAACATTGGGAAACCTAGTGGTATCTCACCTAATGTACATTGAAAACATGTAATTTTGACGATAATACAGTAGGTGATGGAAGTAATAGTCACCCTTTTATTATTTGAGGAACTAAAAAAATATGAGTATACCATGATATAAGGTTTGGATGTAACTTGAGTAGCTAATAAAACTAAAAAAAGATAAATTAACAGAATCATGTAGAGGAAATATAAAAGAAATTAGAGATTGTTAAAGAAGTTATTGTTGATAATAATTCCTCTACATATGATTTCATGATAATTAGTAAGTGCGAATGGTGGGAGTAAACATGGCATGACATAAGATATTATATGAATATTATAGTATACTAAGAATAAAACATCAAAACTATGTGGAAGGTAAAAAGAAATTAATTTAATACATAAATTCCATGTATGTCAGCATCATAAGTATCAACTAATGAAGAAATCTCATTCAAATTTCAATGTTATCTAAGAAGTAGAAGAAGAATAATTCTTTATTGAGGTGAATCTTTCATCTTAAATGGTATATTAGTGAAACATATATGTCCCCCCTTATTTTGATATATATTTATGTATTATACTAACTATAAAGGAAGTAAATGAGATTGATACACACCTTTAGGGGGAATTGATGAGTTGACGTAGTCAAATCATCACCACCTAATGAATATGGAACTTTTTATCAACATTATAAAATTTGAATATGAAGCATGCCAATAAAAATTTCATCCATTTATCATAATTATATTAATCATATCAATTAATGTGGACTTCTTAGTTGATGTCAAGATTAAAAAAGGTGGTACTATATATTTTCCCATGAAAATATAATGTCTTTATTGATGTAAATATAATATTTTCCATTTCATTGATAAATATAATTATTTCTAACCCCAATAAGATAATTTTTCAAAATTATTTCACATTCGCGAAATTTAATGTATTTATTACACTTTAATTGTTTTATATATCTTCTTTTCTACCTCGGGTTAGCGGATGTAGACATATAGATGGTTAATAAATTTCTCAACCATGTGATATCATTCCTCTCTTATAGGTGATGTTTAAATTTTTAAATAAGTTATTTAATTATGAATTTATAAATAATGTTTATTTGATGTTACCCATTTACCAATTACATATTGATATTTCAAAAGGTTTATAAATTAAGAAATTCATATTGACAAATGATATGTTCTGATTTTATTAAAATCTGAATATAAAAGGGTGGATTATTGATCCAAAGTTACATTTAATTTTAACATGTTAATATTTGATAGTGGATGAGGAACTAATGCATTGATATTTATTATGGATTCATCTAAAGGAATTGGATGTGTTATATTGGAAATTGTGATGATTTTCGAGCTAATCATAATATCAAAGACATGTGTTAAGAACAAATTTGGTTATAATAATTTTGTTGAATATTAATTTTAAAAGGACCATAAACATCACAATTGATTAAATGTTTGTATAATTTCATACAAAAATATATTCCCATATTTTGAGTAAGGAGATTCCATATGGAATTGGATTGGGATATGTTTGAGAATGAATTGATATTTTATTCTACACATAGATATTTCTAGGAATCATTTTTAATGGGTTCCATATTAAATATATGGCCCAAATATACAAACCCCCATGATCTAGCCCTCAACAACAAAAAGGGGACACAAGAGTAAACACCTAAGAGAGATCATTCAAGAGGAGGCATCATGGTGGCTAATATATGGGTGGGACCATGTATAAATATTGAAGGAGTGATATTCTAGAGGTATCATTGTGTCTGTGTGTAAATCCAATAGCGAATTAACATATATGGTGAATATGTTGTTAAATATTCCTTTTGGGATTACATTTGTGGTGGTTTCTGAACTGTTTGATGATTTTGGATCCCCAATTGCTATCTTGATAGTGTTTCAGAGTGAGTTCTAACAAATATAAGAGTAAGACTATGAAAAAAATTCATGTGAGACACGCACAAAATGCATATTGTTACCATGTTATTAAATTTAATCATAGAACATGATCCAGTATACTGATCCATAACACCTATATGATCTCTCATAGAATTCATATCCGAGTATCCCTATAGTCTTCACCCTTGAAATAATTATGTTTAATTCAATTTGAAAAAAGGAAACTAGTCATTATATTTTATCAAAATGACATGTATGATCATTTCAAGAACATGGAGGATTTTAATTCCTTACATTAATAAAATTTTCAACAATCCATTTTAGGTATTTGTTATGAGAACTAGAAAAATCAAATGATGATGTCATATAATAATCATAGGATCACATGACAGAAGGGAGATGATCAATGGATAATTTCATGGCAGCATGAAGACTATCACCATGAAATCATGTGATGATCATTGATCATGTGAAAAAATTGAGAAAACCATGAAGCTATCACATGAATATGAATGTTTCTTTGATTACAATGTGATCATGTATTTTCTATGAATTAATATTTTAATAGATTGAGATTATCAATAGGATGTCCTGCTATGTATTTCTGGATCACGGATTTTATCATTTGAATCTATCGTACGATGTGTATGATCATTTCAGAAATCATAGAGAGACTAAGAAATATATTCCATTGAAATTAAATATATATTCTATTATCCTTTGGAATTTAATGAGTCCATGGAAGACAATAAAAATCAAGGATAATTGATTTATTCTTCTATATAAAAACTTATTTAGGTACATGGTAGTGGCTATAATTATTGATGATATTGTAAGATCTAGAAAAGTATTTTTTTTATATGAAACATAAATCCAATGGATATTCAGAATTCACCTTAGTCATTCATGAAAAGGGAAATGGTGATCAAAAAATTAAATAACATGAATCCAACATGTGAACAAATTTTTCCTTATGTGAAGGATACATCTGTGAGAATATATTTTATCTCATGAAGAACCAATAAACACATATTGTGTCATGCAAAATCATCATGTGAAAAAATTATTTCTTACATGATGATATTGATAATAACCCATGGAAAAATAAGTTTATTTCATAACATGATGTTTTGGTACACCATTTTCATTTTAAGGGAAAACAGAATTTATTTAAAGTCATGGAAATCTCTAATATAATGTATTTTAGGGGAAACCACAGAAAAAACATGAGGTTATGTTTTTGTATTCAATAAACTTAATTTGATTTAAGGATAACATTTCACCTGATTTTTAAATATTCATGTGAAGGAGTTTGCGAGGTCAAGGGTTCACTTCATGTGGAGAAAAACAATTTTTCATGCCACCCATGAAACCCATCTAGGAAGACATAAATTAGAATTCCTTGATAAGTAAAAGAGTATAGTGAATGAATAAAAAAATACATGCATGAAAAATAAATTAATAAGAAATTAAAAATACAAGGAAGAACACTCAAATGAAACACACACATGAAAAGAGAATTAAAAAAAATTAAATTCAAAAAACTAATAAAGATAACAGATGAATGAGCTATAGTTTTGGATTCTAGGATATCCATTAATGAAGTGCACTTAAATTGAAAATTCAAGAAGATAAAAAATTTCTTTCTTAATGTAATAATATTTTATTATATATTGGAAAACAAGTGTTCACAACTTGAACACATGTTGTGAGGTTGAGAAGTCATCATCATATGGATTCATAGTTTATGAATTATTTTTGTTGAGGTAACTAATTAGATACAAGTGACCAAATATAATTGATAATTTCTAGCTAACATAAAATCATAATGTAGTGTACCTGTGAAATTATGATCTATCTATATTTTGGAGGAAGATCAATATATAGACATTTTGCATGTCATGTCTCTAATAAAGGAGGAAGCATCTCCCTTGTGCTATTATGAAGCATAAGTCTCTAGTATGCATTCAAGAGAAGGATAGTGTGGATTTAAGTAAAAATATTGGATTCCATATAATGTACTACATATGTGGAATTAAGAGAGATATAGTTTATATAACTTTGTAATTCATTAAAAAGTTATATTAGATCAACCATGTTGGGGAGACTAACAATCATGGAAAAGATATGGTGTTTTTACGAAGCCTTTTTAATCCTTGTGACTTCTGTTATTGAATTTATATAATTATTAAAAGTATGATAAAGAGAAAAAAGAAGAGTTAATGGATTATTTTACCATACAAATAGTCAAAATGGTAAAAGAAAAATTTTAAAAATAAAACGGGATCACAACTTCACCGATAACAATGTTAGTTATCTCACAGGGAACCTGGAACATCACTATCTTGATTATATCATTCATTAAATGGCCTCCTATGGTAAGAAATTTTTTTCCATGATCACCATATCCAACATGAAAATCGTAATCAATGTGATAGTTTAATATAAGGACATGAATTCTCCTAATGAAAAATTAAATAATTTCTCAAACTATGGTGTCTTAGATATTCTATTTCAGCTCAAGAAAGAAAAAAACATAACCAACATCTCAAATTCAATTGAAATATAAACTAAGTACATTAAATGTTGTTTCATCTTAAAAAATATAATATCATAAACCTTTCCCTTTGTATTGGGTTAGGATGAGGTGACACTGACCATTGATTAAGTAACCCAGGATATTAAAGGCCGCTGAAAATGAAAAATAAATAAATAAACACTAGGTAATGATTTTCCCAGACACATTCACAACTTGTAAGATACTACATTAAAAATTTAAGATAAATAACATAATATGTAAAATAAATCCAATATAAATAAATTTAAAAAATAATCAAAGAATATCAGTGTAGGTTCAATAGATGATATATAATAGGAAACCAAAAAATCAAAAAAATGATGGTCAAATGGTACTAAGGATGCACCGATAAAAACATTATAATATAAAAAATTCCAATGATTTGACTTTTTAAAAAATATCACCAACACCATGGTTCTATATTAGTAAAATATGAGATTTTACCCTTAAATAAATAATAATAAATAGTTTCTATATATTCATCAATTTTCATATTTAAGGGTGAGTATTTTGATTCAATATGAAATCCCCACAGTGTCCCAAAAATTATACAAGGAAAAGAATGAGTTAAATCCCAATTTCAAACAAAATAATAATAAATGATTTTGAAAAAGTTTTTAGAATAATAAAATTAAACAATTAGTGAAAAAAAATTCATATGGTAGAAGAAATCCATAAATCAAAAACCTATGCCATAACCCTTCATTTTAATATTCATAACTCACAAGAATAAATATTATCCTTTAACCCACAATCCATTACTTGTCATTTAAAAAATTTTCCCCCAATGACCTAGTGGTGATTTCATGAAAAACAAGGCCTAGTAAATAAATAATGTGAACTCATTCCCACAGTGTGTATTCCATGGTCTCAAACCAGAAATATCATCAATAAAAAAATTATTTCCTTTTTAGAATTTATTCAGACATGGTCTAGAAAACACCCAGGATTTCATAGTTTCAAATACATAAAAAATACTGGTTTAAAAATATTATTTCAAAAAACGTTTTCCATAAAATACTGGGTTTAAAAATATTATTTCAAAAAAAGTTTTCCATAAAAACACATGTATAAAACAACAAAATCAATTACAATAAGTTCTCAGATAAAGTTGATTGGGATTGAAGACACCTACCTCGAATGAAGTTGTATGACAAAACCATAATGGACCATTGTATATCCAATATCAAGAGGCCCTCTTATAAAATTTATTCATAAAATAACTTCCAAAACATACCATATCAACTTTATCCCACAAAAAAATCATGGGATTATAATTTCCCATCAGAGTAAATGGGAGAAAAATTATGTGATGAATAATTTGAGAACATACATTTAATTTCCATGAAAAACTCTCTATGAATCCCAGAGGATAAGATTTAATGTGAAATAAACCACAAAATCATCAAAAGAAAACTGAAGATCTGAAATCCTAATCAATATAGGGATGAATTAATATTTTATGGGGAAACCATATTAAAAATTAAAATTTTATATCAGTTTATTAATTCATAATTTTTTCTCGCACGGTTTAGAAAATTTAATTCAAACCATATGAATCAGTGCTATATAAAAACATGACATGGCCTCACGATTACCATATTTTTCTTCTAAACTATCCACCATGAATTTACCTGTCCAATCACCCATAAACAAAACCACATTAATTTTATAAAAAACACATTTTCTTATAATCTCACATAAACCGTGAACCATTTGGAATACCTAAAAACATCTAAAAACCCCGCATAATTTAATAAAACAAAAAAAATATTATTCTAACCTCAAAAGAAATTACTAAACTATTGTTTCACCAAGTGGGTGGTGTTATATTTTCCATACCACTTTGCTTTCCACCCTAGGAAAGGATGAAGTCAGTTGAATCTATATATAAGGTCAACCCAATGGTCCATAAAAATAGAATGTTTTTTCATGATTTTCATGACGATTTATTAATTAAATAATAATAGAAAAAAATGTCAACTTTACAATCTATTATTTTATACATAATAAGATACGAATTTAAATGTGAATCAATTTGAAGAATTGGTTCGATGGTGAAATGAGCGAATCCGATATTTTAATATAATTTGACTCACACTATGACCATAAGGAGATAAAAGAATAAATTCAACTATATTGAATCAAGAATGTACTGTTATCATACTAACATCATAACAAATACAATCAATATTTTATAATGGTCACACCCACTAAAAAACCAAATTCATTCACTTATTCAGATGAAAGCTTTTTATTCCATATAAGACATAAAGAACAAAATATTCTTTACTGAAGATACCAAGAAATTATTAAAAACGAATCCATATAATAAGGAAAACAACATAAGTGATGGTATTATTCTATAAATTGGATCACTTGTACTATCTATTGACAACTAGAAACCTATTAACGTTCTATAAAAGTGGTGGGAGACATCCTTAAACCACGAATGGTTAACACAATCCTCATACCATACTAAGGATTGCCTTAATTTCCAATTATATTTAAGGAAATTCCCTATACTCTTATATAAATTAAGACCCAAAGATAATTATATTAAAAGTTAATCCATAGTGGGAACTATTTCATAGTCAAATATGAGAATGATTTGTACTAGATGAAAGGTCAAGGCTTATTGAACATTCCCTAAAGCAAAATAATAGTAGACTAGATTCCATGAAAATTAATGAATAGTGTCCACTCAATGACTATATCAATGTTCAAATCAACGAAATCATGATTCATAAGCAATTTAGAAAGCAGAGACTAAATCACCAAATATTTAACTCACCATGTTAAAATGGTATAGGGTATAATTAACTGACCCAAGCCCCGACATGAGCCACAACAACCCCATGAATGATTGTACAGTCTTGGTGATAGAGACAAATGTAGATAACATAAATAATACAGGGAGACCTTTTCTTAAGTACATATTATCCCCCACACAACCATCAAGATGAAAATGTGAAGTGGGATTACAAGTAAAAGAAATCAAACTCTAAGGGAACAACAATGAATGTAATACATTGATGAAGTAAAAGATTATGTTAGTGTAAGATAAAAAATAAAAGGGGGATATACATTCCTAGCCATAAATATGTCCCAACCTAAAAAATTTGTAAAATCAAACAACTATGAGAGCTAATCCCCTGAATCCTAAACTACAAGAATCATATGCATTCTAATGTACCAGATATCCATTAGCTCCATTGAAGTCATTGCTATCCAATATGGAATCTTCATAAGACACGAAACATGATGTTAAATCCCATGAATGGGATAGTATGTAGATACCAAGTAGGATTCCCCCAAATGAAATTGGGGAGTTGTAAGAGATACAATATGAATAGAATTATAAAAGATTCATGATATAGTAAACTATAAAATCTCATCCCAAACCAGGAGTAACATTAACCTTATCGAAGAACAAGGGTCTCTTCATCATGATTAAAATTACTACATGTTGAGTCAATGCTGCCTATATAAGGATAGTAGAATCAACCATTCTTGAAAATATTGACACAAAAATAAGTTCGAATTCCCCACATATCTTCACCTCAGCTAGAATAATAGTAACCAAATAAAATTGTAACGATATTGAATAAAAACATATATACACAATCACTCAAATGAATCCCAAATAAAAGTGTAATGGGATAAAAATTTCATAGATCCACCAAATATGAAATGTAGATAATACATCATAAATCCCATCAACAGTTGAAAACATATCATGTTTCTTGCTAGAAGTAATTTTCCATGTATAACCATGTCTCATCACTATGCGAGATAGTCGAGTAGGAATAATCATGCAATAGAGATCCCACACTGTAGTTTATCAGGGGGGATCCACTCTATTTGTATCGATAGATGACCCATGCCCATGATTATGGGATTTTCTAATCTAGTGTCATGTTGACTCACACTCAAACTGACAGGGGTGTTCCACTTGGTCAGTAGAGGAACAATATGCATAAAAATTGATGTTCCCCTCAATAAGTCAAGTAACCATTCCATGGACTGAAAGGGGGGTTCCACTAAATCATTTATGTCTTTTACACTAGTGTATTAGGGGTATTCCACTTGGAAGGTAATTTTAGATGACCCACATTCATAATCATTGGGGATATCACTATAATAATTGAGGACATATACCTTATTTGATAGGTGTACAACTAAAAAATAGTCTCTTTTGATCCTATCTAATCACTAAAATCATTATGTTTCTCCTAAATAAGAACCATTCCAAGAATATTTTACATTGTGTCTCAAAAGAAAAATAAGTAGAACCATCACATTAAATTCATAAAAACACTATGGAGAGGATACTCATAGGCATAAATATGAGTTCAAATGATGGAGATCAAGAACCTCAAATTTTCATAAAAATAAACCAATGTGTACACAGTGTGCAAGGGGACCCAAATGGCCTATTGTCCCACTCCAATGCATGACTATATCCCTAGTTATCACATGGATACAAATTAATATATTAGTAAATAATAATTTGGAGAACTACATTTCTTGTCAAGACTAATCAGTGTTGGTAAATGTCATGTTAGATATGTCCATGTACATACTATATATCCGTGTACTTGGAACATGGTGTGTCACCTAACATAGGGGTCTGCCTGTGTGACCTAGTCATTGCTGGGTAACTGTTTAAATGGTCATCTACATGGACATTTACATCAACATGAGATCTGATTTTGTGCCCAACACTTGGGTTCCCATCCTAGGATAGGGTACACAAAATGTATGATAGCTACACATTGTTCCATCCTTATCTTTTTTCAAACCCCTATCTTCCTTAGTTGAGGTGATACATATTCTGTGTTCTTCCTTGTACATGACGTGTAGTCTGGTTTTCCATATAATATCATATCTAATCATAAAATCTTGAATCTAATTATAAAACATTTATTTTGTCCTATCTCAAGCTAAAAATTGTGGATTTAGGCTTGGTATATCATTTTCATATATTTTTTTTACCATAAATCTGATTCTCATTGAGCAACAGAGGTTTCATCATTAAACACATATGCCTTGATTCTCTCTTCTTTAGATTTACTGATCATTGTATATCAAAATCATTATTTTTTTCTTACAATTATCCTAGATCTATGCACATTTTTTGATTCAGCCATTACTCAGTAAATAGTTACAATTCTGGGTGCCAAATTAAGATTCATACCACCATGGAATGTCGAATGGGGACTACGGGGACAAAATAGTAACAAAATCAAAGGGAGAAATTGGAAATGAACACGGAAAATATTTTAATTGATCATTTCCATGTTTTCTAATCCAATGATCAATAAAATTAATTTGGGATTAGAAAAAATATTGTAAATCAATTAACATTTCATTACATTGTCACATGATCAATTAGTAATTGGAAAAAATCCAAGAAGAAGGATCTTTATTTCTAATTTATTTAATAAAAATTGAGTAGTTGTTAATTTTATGAGTCCTACCTAGATATTGGATCTTTATTAGGTGAATGAATCACTCCCCAATGATTAAAAGATGTTGTTCTATTTTTCATGCATGATCTAGTCCAATTCGGTGTCTCATCATTGTACGATGTGATTTTCAAATGAAGGAGGAATTGGGAGCTCAATATTTCTATAAGGTTCTATACCACAAACACTATAGAATTTTCAATGGTATTATACATATTGAACATATCTTTTTACTAAATTGTAATAAAGGAATAATTTATTTATTTATTCAATGAACATACTGACAATGAGCATGGAGTCCAAAGGACATGCGATGATCCATTTAATGTTGCATATAGGAGGAAACACCTCCTCATTGACTCAAATATGATGTCATATTTCTGATCCAAATAATATTTTACATGTTATCCCATTTTCCTTAATTATTAGTATGTGAAAAATATAAAATATATCTATTGACATTAAAAAATTAAATTTTGGAACACCATGACTCAAAATCAAACATCATCTTAAATAAAAGATTTGGAAATATATAGATAAATATTTAAAATTCTTACAAGGAAAAAACTAGGTACCTAAATCATTCCCCTCTTTAATAATATCATCCTATTTAAGAAAAAATAAACAAAAAACTTAGGTTACTTAGCATGTATATGGCTCTCCCACTCCGAGAAATTCTCTTACATGTCTCGAGTATTCCAATGAATTTTAACCAAATGGGATGGTTCATCCATATTGGGTCCTCACCTATGGATTATCGATCACACACAGATATCTCTACAAAGGTGTCTCTATCCTCGAGGTCAAGATAACCCCATTCAATTTTATGTGTTTGTTCAGGCATGTATCTCCTCAACTATAATACATTTATGACATCATACAACTTCTATAACTATTGGACAACAACGAGGTATTAAGAAACCACACCCACCCTCTTCCAGATCATGAATGGCCCAATGAACCATTAGGATGTCACGACCTCCTGATTGAACTGTCTAAATCCTCATCAAGGGGATACTCGCAGTGAACATGGTCTCTCTACTCAAACTCTACGGGGATACAATGGAGATCTATGTATGATTTCTCACATCTATGGCCCTCCACATCTTCTCACAGATGACATGGTCCTCATCTATTGTCACAAGAACAATCTCTTGGTCCATTAGTGATATCTCCATGATCTATATCCAACACAAGGGTGAATTGAATTTTCTCAAATATAGGGCCTCAAAATATTTCATGCAAATGGTAGAGTTTTAGTTTTTGTTGTATGTAAACACTAAAAATGACATGCAATCTTCCTAACGCCATCCATCGTAAAACATTCAATCCCTTAACATATCCCCCAACAACTAGATAGTATTCTTGGTCTTCCCATTAGTGGTAGGGGTGAAAGGTTGTACTTATTCCTATTTGGGTAATAAATTCCTCATTAGGGACTCTCTAAAATCATGACATCAATTTTATGTTAGGAACAACAATAATTATCAAGGGATCCCCATGAAAGAGGATGATCCATCATTCTTACAATATCCCCAATCACCCCACTATAATCTTATCCTTGATATTGTTAAATTATTCTCACATTATTAGTCAGGAAACCATCAAAAAAGATGATTTCATGGTCATTAATTGTGCATGGAATCCCTGACATTATTTCCATATATATTACATCCCACTTCCACTCTGAGATCTCAAGGGGCAGCATCAAACCATCCAGATGTTGGAACTCAGCCATCAACTACTGGTAGGTGAGGCAACAAGAGACAATCTCATCTATGAGTCATCTCATGTCATATAACATAAACTACTGGTTATGGTCTATGTACATTTTTCCCACACCATGATGTATAGTTAGGGGAGAAGTGTGGAACACTCATATCACCTTCATCATCAAAATGACTGGAACAACCATTCATCCTTTGCAAATGTTTACATGATTCCATCCTTCATAATATCTAACAGGTGAGTTTTATATTTATATCTATCATTTAATACCTCATAGTCAATGTCTCCCACTAAGGGCACTCACATGATTCTGAAACGAATGAATCCACACCATTGAAAAGATAAAAGTTATACCATCATACTGCACTTGGGTCAGATTTAGGGAGGTCAAATTATTAAAATCCTCTTGCACCAAATGATCAAAGTAATTCATCAAAGGTAATAATTAACATATTTCCTATACGTGGAGTATATAATATATTGATGTTATGGACCTATAAGAAATCAAACCTCTATTATTGTCTCAAGATTAATTCTATCTGTGTGAAGGTGTACCGGACACTCCGATGGTCTTTTTATACCATGAAAAACCATCCCAGAAGGTAGTGCCTCCATATCCTCATGGAAATGATTACTTATGTAATATCTGGTTCTTGATTTTTGTAGTTATTTTCATGGGGACTCAATGACCTAGACACACATGTGATTACCTAATTTCATCGCATCAATATGATGTTGAGCCCAGCTCCTAAGGCATCATAATAAAATACATCCATCATTCCCTCTATTGGTATTCTTAACACTGTAGAACCCATCAGCCTCATCCTCATCTCCCAAAATGGCATATAGAGCTACTCATACTAGGAAAACAACCACCCTTTCTATAGTAGGGTTTTCAAATGTTCTGCAATACTGGATAAGGATTCCATGAACCACATATAGAAACCCCATCAAACCACTAATGTTTTACACCTCTGACACACTCTTGGATGGCTCCCAAAGAAGATCTACATCAATCTTTTTAGTGTCCATTTGCAAAAAAAGCTCATAAATTACACTCCCCAGAATGTAAACCACATTTTTCTAGAACTGGGACATTGAGAACATCACATAAAGTTGGTTCAATCAAAAGAAATCTAGGAAAATCCTCAACTACTCTTCAATTTCATACTCTTTTTCATAATAGATTGGTATGTTTTTTATGAAGAAAACTACAACAAGGTCCATGTAGGGTTGTAAAATTTATTTTATCAAATTTATAAACACAGCAGTTGAATTCATCATAGAAAATGGAATTGATAAGATATCATTGTGTTCTGAGAGACATAATAATTCCAACATTGGAATATCAATTTTTCAAACCGTTAGAAGGTGTTATATAGATCTGAGATCGATCTTCAATAACCATATTGTTCTTCAAACATAGTCGAAGATGTTTCCAATATATGAAGAGGGGAACTTGTTCTTTATTATTGCATGGTTCAAGAGATGATAATCTATGAAAATTCTCCTGAGAACATCTTCCATTTTCAGAAACGGCACAGATGCTTCTCAGGGGGACACATTGAGTCTGATGAAACCCTGCACTTAAAGGTCCTCTAACAACAACTACAGCTCCAAAATCTTAGTAGGGGTAATTTGATATGCTGAAGAATATATGACGGTAGTATTGACATGAAAAAAATTAAAACAATACATATCCCACTTCCGAGGTATTCATGGAATGTCCTCAGGGAATAAGTCTATATAATCATCCATAACTAAGGGAACAAAAAATCCTCAATGGATTTTTTTCATCAAGGAATATAGTATATATCTATTGGGTAATGGATTTTAGCCTTCTAATCATGGAACATACTATCCCTTACATGGGATATCTTTCACCAAAAATAAGAGAATCTTGTCCCCTTATTGTGTAGGAATCTAACTTGTCTATGGTGACCTTGAATCTAGGATTAGACCATGGACAGCCAATCCATACCCAATATGATTTCATAGGGATATATCATGATGAAAAAAATTCCCTTATGAGACACTCCCACAAAGTGATATCTTTCACTCTCGGTATACAAAAATAACTATAGGAGTGTTCCATGTATGATCCTCAAAATGAAGTAGTTTTTCTAGTGCCTCATCTAGGAGCTATAGATCTCATAACAAGAGTATATAGATGATGTAATGACTAGAACCTATGTATAGTAGTAATAAAGAAATATTTGAAAACATATAGATCATATCTATAAACTTTGTATGCATTGCGGGGTCATAAACATCCAAATCCTATAGTGTCCACAACCCTAACTGCCAACTCCCAGAGCCTGACATGGGTTAGATGGTGAATGTGGTGGAATGAACCTATAACATAGTTCACCACCTGTATCTCCCCATGCTTCACCTCCTGATTCACCTACCTTAGGAGAAACATTCACATGCTTGGGAGATCCAAGATTATGGTGTCGGCTCTATCGTGGTATTCTGGTAACAATCTACCTATGCTGCTCAACACATATGGTTTGGCAATCTCATGCCATATGAGCCCTACTATCATATGTAAATCAATACTCCACTTTGTGTTTCATTTCCCCTCTATGGTTCCCTATACCATAAACCTAATTCTAATAATGGGGATGTCACCTAGTTCAAGATAATTCTGCATGGAGCCTCTAAGATAATGTTGACGACTCTGTTCTATGGCACCCACATCCAGCTCCAGCTGTTTAGAGTCCCTCGAATAGATAGTTCTCTATTACTAGTTCCCACTCCAATACCTTAGAATAGGTGGTGAAGCACTAGGTCACAAAACTAACATCGACATCCATGTGGTTCCCCTTCTCAAACATCCATGATTGGAAGTATTTGTCTTAGATCATATCATGGAAGTAATATATATGGTTTATGAACCATGATGTGTACTAAAATTCTATCCTCAATCCACGATATAGCTCGAAAATTCCCAAATTCAGAACTGAGTGGAAGGAGGATGGGGTAGTACTATTCAAAGAAGATATGCTAGAATTTGGTCCATGATAGGGTCAACTCATCATGAATCTACTTGAAAAGGCCCCACTTGTGCCCATATGATCAATGGAAAGTGCTAATTGACATCACAAATAGTTTATTTTTCAGGGTATAGACAATCCTATATTTCTGTACCACTGAATCTACACAATCCTCAGCAGTGTGAGGATCAATATTTCCACAAAACCTATCTTACCTCTAGTGATAGAACTCGTAGAGTGTGATAAGACTTCACGTATCCTCACCCTACTCTACTAGGATTATCTAATTAATGATATGTGGAGGTGATAATACCTTCCCACCTCGACGAAGGGGTCACTGGATGAACCATAAAATGAGGTTTCAATCCTCATTGGATCCTTTTCCTGATTAGGAACTAGTGTCCTGGCTGACTGTTGTCATGAATGATTTTTTATATTCATCAAGACATACCACGATCATATAAGAATATGTGTGTGTGTGTGTGTGCAATGACAATAGAGGTCTAGCTCAAGAAGGAAGGTCAAATACACAATCTTATATGATGTCCATACCATTGATCCATGAATCCAATTTCATAGGATACCGAGCCCACAAGTTGGTAGTCAATGTCCTAATTAATATATATATTGGAAACCAAAACCATCCTTGGATTCCTTGACCTCTGAGATGTAAATAAGATACATCGAAACTATTTCCCTAAACCTAACCAAATACATGAAAGGTTTCTAGTCCAAACAAATTCCCATGGATCGAGCTCCTCTGATACTAATCTGTCACAACATAGACTATATTGGGGATCGATCCAAAACTATCCCATGCTTTCTATCATCAGATATGGGCTAGAGACTAGTGTCAATGTCATAACTAACATGGTGAGTAAAATATGTAATTTCTTGTAGACACACACACACACACAACCAACACAATGGAAAAGTTTAGAGGGAGTAAAATTAAATAAGGAAATTTTCAAATGGAACAACCATTAATGCAAACCCCTTATAAATATTCCGATATTGGTAGTGTAAAATTAAAACTAAAGAGAAAAATACACTTCCAATAATAAATATGCCCCAAAATGAAAAAACTGGGAATGTGAATTACTGAGAGATCTACACTCTTAAATCCAAATGTTTGACCATCATATGTGTTCTATAGTACCAGGTATCTCAAATCCCCTATGAAGTCGCATCTGGACTCTCTATCTTCTTCATAAGACAATACACATGTATGAATATCCCATTAATAGGTTACTATATGCATACCCATAATCACACCTTTAATGTTGAAGGGGGAGTGGTAAGAGATTCCATATAAATAAAAATACACTAAAATAAATATACTGTAAATAATAAAAACTAAACCAACACCAAGAGTGAATGTAACCTAGTCTAAAAATAAGGGTGTCTTCATTGTGAGTGGATGAACTACATATCACATATTTTCACCTACAAAAGGATATTAGAATCATCCAACCAAACGAACCTAGAAATAGAAAAAAAATTGGGATACCGTATGCATATTCACCTCTCATTGAAAGATTGTAACCAAATTCTAAAGCATTGATAAAGATGATATATATATATTCACAATAATAATAATCCCAAATGAGGGAGTAAAGGGATCCCCAACCCATAACATAGCCCAGTAATAATAGTGGATCATAGTTCTGAAAATCAATAAGTGATTCCCATAGTCTCACATGTCTTCCTATAAGTAATCATCCAAGTCTATTCATGACTCATTATTGTGCCACCTAGTCGTGTGTACACAAAATAGGTGTAGAGGACCCATTCCCAGGTACATTAGGTGTCCACCGTGTAATTATCCATAGAGGACATGTACCCAATTCGAAGGGGGTTCTCCTCTAGTGTTACAAGTACATGAGACCTATCTGATAGGGGGTTCCACATCATGGGTTGAGGATGAATGCCCACAATGATGGAGGGTTAAAATCTATATTTCAAGGACCCTCACCCTAGTGTGATAGGGGGTTCCACTCATTTCTTGAGGAACCATTCCCGAGTGTGTCAGGGGTTTCCACTCAGAAGGTACATATATAGAATCTATTCTGATTTGTTGGGGGGTTCCTTCACTAATTATCAAGGGACCATAGCCTATCTAATATGGGTTTCCACTCAAAAGAATCCTTGGGTCATCCAGCCTGATCACTACCCTGATTGGGTGTCACCGAAATAAGAATCAGGCCTGAATCATTTCATATTGTATCACAAAAACCACAAATAGGGATACCATCATGTTCTCCTTGAAAAAATAGTTAGTATAGGATATTATTATTCCAAAATATGAGTCAAATGAAGGACTTATAGGTCATTAATGTTTGCAAAATATGAACCATGTGGTAAACTGTGGGTGAGGGGGCCCACCGAAAATGTGGTCCCTCCCCACTACCTAGTCATTTTCATGGGCTGCCCACATCACCCAACCCATTTAGTAGTATATTACATGTATTTATAAATCATTGTGTGTCATAACTAGTTAGGTGTTCTTGTTCTAACCATGTGTTAGTGTACTCGGTACTCTATGTGTTGCCTCACCTAGGGTGCCACCCTTATGACACACCCCTTTCTTTGTACATAGGTAGAAAGATGTGTACATTTCAATGTACATGCACACAAGATCTTGTTTGTGTGATCCACCAAAAAAGATGGCCATATGGGGAATGGGTACATGGTTTGTATAATGGATACATATCAGACCATCCTTGCCTTTTTTTTCAAAACCCTATCTTTTTTTGCATAAGGGGATACATGCTCTGTATTCATCCTTATAAACTTTATGTAGTCATGTTTCCTCGTGATTCTCATATCCAATATTCATGATAAAAATTAGATTCCACTACTTCGATTTCATCCTGATCTTTTACCGAAAATAGAGGATCTAACTTGTAGCTATCACTTTTGGCTTTCCATTGGAAAATGACAGATTATGGTGGATCGTTGAGGATCTCTCTATTCAACGCATGTGCCTCATTTTTCATCTCTATATATTTCTCAATCACCACACATCTAAATGATCAAATATGACATAAAAAAATTATAAATATCTATGTTTCATCGACCATCCCTTTTCTCATGAAACTATTGCGATTCTAGGGATCCAATCAGGCTTCATACCACCAAGAAATGTCATACATGGACTGTGGGGTCAGACTGATGTTGTAGATGATGAAAAAAGGGGGAAAATAACAATAATAATTATTTAATTGATACTTCTAGGATTTCATTTCTATGATAAATAAATTTCATCTGAGGTTTGAAAACATTGAATAAATCAAATAATATTTCAATACAATATTGAATGATTAATCCAAAATTTGTGAGAATACAAGAACCAGGAGCAGTCTTCTCAATATATTTAATCAAAATATAATAAATCACCAATTTAATATTCCTACTTATATATATGATAATTTTTCATAGAATAACATGCTCACCAACAATTGAAGGATGTTGTTTCATTTTCAATGCTCTGATATTCTCTGGTCTGATGTCTCATCATCATACATTGATATTTTCCAATGATATAGGAAGTGGGATCTATGTAATTCTCCAAAGGTTTTTTCTATTAACCCTAAATAATTATTTATGGGATTATTCATAACAAATATCACACAACATAAAAATGAATAAATTAATGAATGAATTAATGAATTAATTATATCACTAAATGTAACTCCAACAGGTGAAGAGTATGAACACCCTATTAGAACCAATTTTATGCCACCCCTAGGACAGACACCTCATTAAATAATCAACCATGGTTATTTATTTATGGTCCATTATAATATCTAAGTGTAATCCCATTTTCATTAATAATTTATTCATGTGGAATATAAAATATATCTAATATTTTTATAAAATTTATTCCAGTCACACCGTGCCTCGGAGTCACCTTTCATCTCAAATCATTTCTTTGTAAATATGTATAAAAATATTTCAATGTTTAAATAGGTAAAATATTGGTCAATATATATGTAACAAGGAAAAAAATATTATCAATTGATGTTCAGCATTACCTACATTATATACCTTCCCAATTTCGGAATGAACAATTCATTTTACCTTTTTCAAAAATAATTATGATGATTAATTTATCCCAATACACTATAAGGAATTTTCATCCTATGTCTACTCCACTACAAAAACATATTATCATGGTTTAACTTATTAGTATCTTAATGAAATTTTTAGCAATTTAATTCCATGTACTTCTTTACCCATGTTATGAATATTATTAACTGAACAGAAAATCCTTAAATTTCATTAATTTGTATTAAAACTGTTCATTTTAGTGATTTGTAACATGAGTCAACTTTTACCCACCATTAAACAACCAACGAAATTGGAGACTAGTCAGATATATAATCCATTACCCTATTGACCAAGAACTATGAGACAATTTCAAAGAAGTCCATCGAGTGGCCCATCAGTATAATATATTATCAAGGAACAAAAAATAAATAGATAGATATATAGAGTAATAAACATATATGTAATATCAAATGTAGCTAACTTGTTGTGAAATAAAATGATATTATTATGTACTGATCCATAATCAATATAACATTAATAAAAGTTTCCTATTCTAAACCAATTCCCAAAGAACCACACATAAGAATTAAATTAAACCCAAGTATGTTCTAAAAACGTATAGTGATTGGCCAATGATATTTGATAAAATTTATAGATTATATTTTAATATTCATTTTATTTATGTTTTTAAAAACAAATTTTTGGGCATTTTATAGATTGATCTTTATTTCTCATCACATGAGCAATTCGCATTTAATGTGAAAATTTGGGCCCAATCAATCATATGTTTGTGGAAAAAATACGATTATTTATTTTAATACTATATATTAGGAGATTAGTGATCATATTTATTGTAATATTTTATCTTTTTTATCAACGGATGAATCATAAATGAAGATGCATGTTTTATTCAAAGAATGAAAAAATTTCTAGAAAACAACAATGGGCCTTAGGTGCATAAACTAAAAATTAGGCCCAAAAATCAAGCCGAATGAAGATCAAATGTTAAATTTAGAATGTAAATTTTATATATATCATTTCATTCAACTATTTTTTTAGCTAATTATTATACTTTTATGGATACCAATAGAGCTTAAGTTAACATTTAATTGTTGTTATAGATTTGATGGCCCATAAAACCATCCCTTGATTTCAATCATAACATCATGAAGGATGATATAGTAAGCATGAAATATTTAAATAAATTCGAGAAAAGAAAAAAATATATTTATCTTCTATGACCATAAACTACTCATCCATTTGCACTGACATTTGTTCACGCCAATTGGGTGTTGAATCTGAGCCAATTTTTATGCTCAACATTGTTACATCTAATTTCCATTTTTTTCACCAACCTTTTGACTCTCCTTATTAATGGTTAAAGAATTTATTATTGGGGGTAGAACTATGTATTATAATAATATTATATTAGGATAATTTTGTGATGGTATTTAGGATCATTTTTTTCTTTTATATTTTTAGTTAACCATTTATTTTTTAATCACATATTAATTCTTTCTCATGTTAGCTTTTTGATAAACATTATTTATTAAAAGAAGTTCGTATTATTCTTCTTGTTATTCAAATAATTCATTTATTTTTTAAATTTCCATTTCATTTTTGGACTATTTCCTTAGGGTGGGAGGCTATTGACAACATTTTTAGTTAATCTCTTCAAACAACGGTGGAGTGATCATTATTTATTTGTTTTTCTTCTTAAATTAAACCACAATGAGTCTATTACATGCCTCAATTGATAGAATTGATAAAATAGGGATAATATTCTAGTGGATTGATCAAAGGTATAATAATGGAGATTTATAGGATGATATTTATAATTATTATAATTCCTAATTAATTTTATTTTTGAGAATTTCAATAAATGATGCACCTTCTCCATTGATCTCCCTAATTTTAAGACTGTATATATAGAGAACTAAAATGATCCTCTAACATGGAGTTCTCATGAATATAATCTTAAATGTTTATTTTTATTTTCCTTAGGATGGTGAAAACTCAAAATCAGTGAGTGATTTGGATGTTAATATTTCATTGAAGGAAACGTTTTAATTTATGGAATCAAACAAATTTAAAAAGAAATTATTTTTATCCACCTGAAGCAATAACTAATGACCAACTCATTATTTGATACTTTAATTATCCTATGTCTCTAAAATTCATTAATAATCCATTAAATTCAATCCTATGTTGTTTAAATCATATAAAAATCACATCTATTGAATGTATATTTTATTATGTTTCTTCTTAGGTCTCTTTGGATTCGATAACCCAAGCTATTGTACAAGAGACCCCTTAAATCATTAAATGTGGGTAAAATTGGGGGTCAGATAAAAATTGATTCTAAAATTGAGTTCAATAAAATGGATTATCTTCCACATAAGTAAATCATAAAGTAGGGTGGAAACCCCATTTGAAACCAAAATGAAAAATTCAATAACTTGGGAATTTTTTAATACTGCACTAGGAATGAAGACCTCACACCTCCCTAGACTAATGGAATCTCATAGAATATTCATGAAACCATAGGATATGACCAATATGTCTTCAATCCCCATGTCTTGAACCACCTTCAAACCATTCATGAAATAGATTTTGAGATGAATTACCTTCCAATTAAATAATTCAATGACATTGTTGAAACCATGTTCTAAACCAATCAAGTTGAATCAGAGAAAATGAGACTATTTTACTATTCACACAAATATCATGAAATGAATTGGTATAATAGCTTGATACCATAATAAGTTAACTATTGGGACCAATACAACAATAAATCTATAAAAAACATCCCCCATCAAAAAAACAGCTTAAAAATCATCCATTTATTTTAAAATACATAGATAAAAATTAAATAAACCATGGTAAATAATTAAAAACACATTAAACATGGTAATAAAAAATGGATTCTATATCACAGAACAAGTGATAATTTTTTATGAAGGGTTAGGGCCATGAAAAAAAATTGACATGTATTGTAAAGGAACATAGAAAAAACTCCATAATTGATGCTTATGAGTATTTGAAAAATATTTCTAAACAAAACCAAACAAAGAAAACCTCAAAATTCTATGAGAAGCCACCCAAATATAGTAAAATGAAAATTCATAGAGAAGAGGAAACCCTTATATCAAAACCTGATACAATCACTAGGAAGGTCAAGGAGATCGATCATAGGAAGGTCCAACAAATCCAAATTGAAGATACTATTTGATAAATTAGTGAAAAACATACCCAAAAGAGAGATATATTCCTAAAATATTCATATATCATTGTTGTTATTATATAATGACCACTAGAAAAAATTAATTCATTTAACCGTCAAAATCCATTATACCACAACACATTCAATCCAAGGTAAACTGACCATCCATGCATTTGTTGGAATAAAAATCAATAACCAACTATACCACAAGGTCTGAAACTCCGCCCCTACAATATTTTCAAACACATAACTAGTTTCAATCAGAACTAGTCAAATAATAACATCCACTAGTCCAGTTCAAAAAAACTATCTAGTAACCAAATCAATATTCCATCCAAAATAAAAGTATCATAATTGGTTAAACTAACTATTACAATCCCCTTCTCATGGTGTCCCAGAAACAATACCCAATCAATTGAGTAAGAAAATAGAAAAAATGAACATGTAAGTCTCATCACATAGAAATTAACATAAAACAATAAAAAATTAATGGTAAATATTCCTACTTATGTTGTTCCTCGAAGAACCATTAGTGGAGAATCTAGTAACACACAAACATCCCATGAACAAATCAGTATGGTGACAATTTTAATAAGTGGGAAACCCATTAAATACAAGAACCAAACATTCCTACAAGTTATGATGGTTCAAAATATAATGAATATGATGTTGAAAAGAGAATTGAATATGAAAACCCTATTGGTAATGATGGGGAATCGCCACCTCACAAATTAATAATGCAACCTTTTATGTTACCTCAATGCAAGAGAGGAAAATATAAACGTGAATTGAATTTTACACTGAGTGAAATATTCTCAGTTGTTATGTTTATCATACCCCTTCTTGATTCAATAAAAACCATACATTTATACTGTTTGTACATAAAGGACTTAGGTACATACAAAATGATGTTTTCATAAAACAAACCATTTCCTTATTGTAGATAATGTGAGTACCACCATCCAAGGATACATGGAACCTATGTTAAGGGATATAGGTTATCCTTAACTCATTTTTTAAATATGATAGAAATAATTTATCATGTATTTTGGTGATCTATAACATTTTTTAGACCCCAATACATAAATAATTTATTTTCATTTAGGTCATGTGGAACTCCAAAAATTCCTATCACTCTCTAACTCATTGATCATATTGTTTATATTTCAAAATGGTTTTTTAATAGTTGTTTTGGGGAATGATAAAATTTTCATTTACCATACTTACTTCATTGTTCAAGACAATTACAAAAATATTAGGTCCTATGGAGAAAACACCCATCATCCTTGGTTGTCCCTTATTAGCGAAAATCAACTCCGTCATCTAAGTTAGGGTTGGTATGATTATAATAACCTATAGAAACATGAGCCTAGATATCAAAATATAAAACCTACGCTCTCATTTTAGTGATGAAGGGGATTTTAGGGAGATGAATTTGAATGGTGCTATTGAAAACAAACCTGAAGATGATCATGGAATTTTTGATGGATGTCTCTGTCATGATGAATTATTTTTTTTGACATTAGTTATACTTGTATCCATGGCTTGATTATATTATATATGGATCCAATGCTATTATTTCAGGCTCAATGATCACCAAAATATTAGTAGAAACCACCAAATATTGTCCATAAACATTTCTAAAAAACAAATTGAAAATTTGTTGGTTAAAACATATATTAAAAATAAACATGTTCTATTGACATATTTCAAAACATAATCTAAGAAAAATTCAAGATCTCATCTAATGAACTAAACTGGTAGCCCACCTGATCAGTATTTAATGGTCTATCATCCTTCTCCATGGTTTTAATTTATAAGGGACAACAAAAAACATTCAATTTTAATGTCAACATCTCTCAAGGATAATCATTAAAAAATCCCATAATATGTTAATAATGAAAAAAATTGTAATTTTATGGACCACTATTGATATTCATTGGATTTTTCCATTCTTGGGGTCCGATATGGTTTTCCTAGAATATATTTATAAAACATACCATCAAAACAAATAGAGACTCAACCATTATGTAATGGATGTGTCGAGCAATATAATCCTTGATATGTTGAAATGTGATATTGGGTATGTATGGAAGGGGGTCCAAGTTGAGAAAAAAAATTAAGCAAATTGCTTTTGGTGTGGTAACCCAAATTCTTCATTTTTATTTCATTATTTATTTATTTATAGGATTTTTTGTTATTTTTGATTATATAACGCCCTTTGTGGTTTGGAAGGTGATGTAATATCTCATGTGAATGTGATTTGGTAGATGAAGCATTTTACCATTTCCAAATGAAAAAATTTACATCAGGAATTCAAGAATACCTTCAACAATACCATAGGATTCCAAAAATTTACATGAATCCAAAGTGATCAATAGTTTATTAATGGTCCACTAACATCAACCCAGATGAATTTGTTCCATGAATTCATTTCAAATCACATGATACCTGTAGAGACCCGAAGCTTGATGTACATGGACATTACATTACTTTTGCGGAATACATAGTACATAACAAAAACACACACACAAGGATAGTAATAGTTTAGTGTCTTTGGAAACTCAGAATATAATCTTCTAATCGTGGTGAAAGATCTTCAACATCTCCCATAAAGATTTTCCTTTTTTTTACCTAAACCCATTATTTATATCCTGGTGAAAAGAAAACATAAAAGGGTGAGCTCAAATTTTCAGTTAGGGTAAACAAAATAAATATCAATCACATCATTTTCATAAGAACATAACATTTTAGAAATCTTAACCTGCAAAAGAGATCATAATTTCATAACATGGGATAAATCATAAAAGTGAAATGTAATCTCAATAATCATAAATTAAAACATGAAACTTTGTGGCATACACACATAATCATAGAGAATCATTTCTTATTAGTCAACACTCATTTCCAAGACTATCTTAGTGGACAAAGTCCATTTCTGAACCGAGTCACCCTCGTTTCAGTCCTGTTTCACTGAACCGGTATAACATACCATTACAGCCATATCTATCTCATGAGATATAAAATCATTACCCAATGCATTGGAGGGAGATATAGGTCCCACCTATCTCATAATGATACCATTCTAATGTGTTCCACAAAATCACAAATCATACATCATTGCATAACCCATGTAATAAAAATAGGAATCTTAATCATCGTGACATCATAAAACAATTCATATAAGATAAAGGAATTCATAAAAATATAATCCCATCACAAAATAATCAAATAAATGTAATAATAGGGTTAAAAACAGAAACCTTTATTATCTTAGATGGAAAATAACTTTGATAAAACACTTGAACTCCATTCTTGAGGAAAATATCCTTTCTGCTTCAAAAACAATTTTCCTTTCTTAACATGTCGTACAATTCGAAACTAAAATAAGTTGATTCAAAATAAACTTGAAAACTTGTAAAGGAAGCTTCTTGGAAATAATGTTTTAAAAATCAATTCATGCCGTATAAGTTAAAAAAACATTCTTCTCATACTTTTGTCGGAAAAGTCAAAAATTACCTCGTATGAAAAAATGACAAAAGAATCCTTTCATAACTTTTACTAAAAACTCAAAGAAGGGTAGAATTGGATATAAACTATTGTATAAGGATATAAATATTACATATTGAGGAAACATGGATGTGGATGATAAAATACACCCCAGTAAATACCAATGTATAAACAATCTCGGATAAAAATGAGATTGTGATATTTCCCTTACCTTAGGTCCGATTTGCCTCATAAGTGTCCGAACCTCTTGTATAATGATTTAAATAATGTTATTGACTTATTCCAGAATCATACTCATTGTTATGATATCATAGATGGTTCACTTAGGACTTTATATTACCGGTTCTTTTGTAAATTCCATGTTAAAGTGCGTTTTGGGTAAAATCATTTCTTTTGTCGTCCATGTTTTGACTTGTAATTATTCATATGATTACTTAGATCGCGATTACATAATTCCAGAATATAAAACATTATTTATATATAATATATATTCAGAATATACATATAAATAATAGATCGATAAATGGAAAGAAATACACCGTTCATGGAGACGGTAGGCCGTACGTACGCATGAACGCTGTTGTCTTTTCCTTATTGAGTTGAATGGAATTAAGTAGATGACATACATATATATAAACGTAAATCCAGAATCATTATTATGTCATATATTTCATTATTACTTATTATATATACTTTATAATCATTCATGAATGGTTAACGTGGAGAATGAATCTCATCGCGTCGTGGGGACAGTAGTCACGCATGAGCAATGATATCGTTCTCATGATCGTGGAATTGTATTGGAGTGTATGTATACTATTTCAGAATAAATATCACTTTAAAATAATCATATATAGTTATTATGTACACCATTATACCCATCCAAGTAAGGTGGTGGTGGAAAATAGATTACACCACGGCGTGGAGACGGTATTCCGTACGTACGCACGCGCGGTGATTTCATTTTCCATAGGATGGATAGATGATGAAATAGGGTTGTTTCATACTTATAATAACATATCAGTATATGATTGATACTTATGTTATTACTTCATAATGAAACAACCTTAGAAGAAGAAGTGGAAGAAGAAATAGAGATGAAAGAATCGGTAACAGACATTACCTCTTCTTTGAAGCGCCTCTTTAAGATCTCCTTTTATGGCACAAAAATTGGTCTTTGAGGAAGAAAAAAACCTGTAAGACGTTTCTAGGGAATTGGAGAGGAGAAATTGTCAGGGGTTGGCCGATCTTGAAGGCTCAATGTGGGGTGAGGGAGACGGGGAGGAGGTGCCCTTTTATAAGGGATGAGAGGGGCACCTTTGGAATAACTAAAAATATTATTTTATTATAAAGTCAAGTTCGGTTTTAAATATCTCCAAATTGAGTTATTTCAAAGATAAGGTGGGGATGGATGGAAATACTCTCATACAATAGAATTTAGACATGTTTAGTTCATTATATTAACCTTATTTTTTAGTTTTGACTCTTAGATAATTACATTGACATTTACCATGTCACTTTGTATTTTTATATTATATAGTTAATAAACATATCATATACATCCAAGAGACCCCCAAGTTTTGTTTTATTAATATATATAACATTATCTAAGTAATTTTTCCGAAACTTAGATTTTTAGTAATGAAATAACAATTAATAATATAATATTTGTTTTAAAAACTATTTTATGTCAATTTTGACACTATTCAATAATTGATTTTTGTGAAACTCATAACAGAATTATTACTTCGACAAAAGTTAATTAAATCAATACTAACATTTAATTTTAACCTAGAAAATTATTTTAGTTCATAAAAAGTCTCAAATTATATTTATTTGAGTATTTATAACATCAATTTTGTTAATATTTCATTAATAAGATAATTACTGCATCATCGTTGTGTCATAAATAAATTAAATTATTTAATGTCTAAAAATTACATATAAAATACCATTATGTAGGAAATATTTTTAGCTTTATAATTAATATTTATAGTTGAATTTATCTTATTTATAACCCCATATTATAAATGATTTACTTATTAAACTTTGATTTTAACTATTTTAACCCTTCTTTAAATAAATTAATAACAAATGTTCTAATCTAATCCATGTGGGCCTAAATGGTCATATTTTATTCCTAAGGTTGTTTTTGATCGATTTACACTTGTCCAATATAATTAGGACATGTGTTAGGGTAATAATAATATCATTTTTACCCTTAATTACCCTATTTAATTTTAACCGTGGTAAAAAAAAGTAAAAATGTACTATTCACCAAAAATTATTTTCGTCTCATTGAACCAAATTTTAGTCCTTTATATTAACTGTGTATCTCGGATTTTCAAAATTCCACTCACAGAAGCGGTAAAATTATGTTTTATGAAAAATTCAGTTTTTTTAACTACCACTTATTGGTTTCACTATTCATCAAAAATTGAAAGTTTTCAGAAAAATACCAAAATTTCACCCTAGGCCAATTTCAATATTACGAATCCGAAAATGATGTCCATTTTAAAAAATAAAATTTATAAAATTTCAAAAAGTGTTTATTACTATTCATAACGGCTAGTTTTAATAATATTTTAATTATATATCGTTGTTTAGTGAAACTCGGTATTGCGTATGACACACGCTATCGAGGAAGGTCGTGATTGCGTGTAATGCATGGAAAGTCAAGGATGCGTGTTGAGAAAGCTCCTTTTGGTGTAGCGTACAACACAAGAAATTAATGAAACTAAAATGAATATTTTTCATAAAATCGCGGGGTGTTACATTCTACCCTCTTAAAATGAATTTCACCCTCGAAATTCGTCGAGGTTATAAATGGTTTACTAGTCGAAAGTTTCTTTGATAGAAACCCACATCGTAAAAAGGAATACCAAAAGTTGGATTTTAAAAACTAAAGTATGAAATGTACCGATTACCCAAATAAACTAATCATTGGGTTTCCACATAGGTGAAAATATGGATATGGAAGAGAAATCTAACCATCATGTTCTGATGGAGAGTGGTAGAGAACATGGCTATAGAAAAGCCAGCAATCACAAAGCCATAAATTTGTGATGATCTAAGGTACCATCTGATTCATCAGATATAAGAGCACTAGGACAACATTTTTGGTTTTCAAGATCATTTCCCTAAAGTTGATGAAATTTGAATTAGAAGAAATACTTTCGTGATTTTGGTATAGTCTCACCGTTTTTCGTTCTTTGGACAATTTCCACTTCATCTCTTAAAGAAATGAAGTTGAATTTTTCATTCGTGATGTGTTAGAAGATCATGTGATAGAATGATGGGTCATTCCATCTGTCTCAAACATAAGGTTAGAAAAGTTATCAAAAAATACATAAGTCCATCTATAGTGAGATTAATCATATATGGTTCCTAAAATGGACTTATACTTCATATATCATACTTCTTAATATAATAAAACTTGTTTCTACTAAATAGGGACTTCTTGTTGGCTAGTGGTAGGCGATAAAGGTCAGTCACCCTTCGGTTGTGGGTTCGATTCCTACGACCTTGTCCGACGCGATGGGTTGTAGCCCGTCATGCAGGTTGTCCTTTTTCTAAAACTATATTACAATAACATCCCATCAGTAATATCGAAAAAAAATTCTTATCCTTAAAAAATACTAACTTATGTCCAACATAATCCATTCTAGTCTTTAGGCTTATCCATAATACTGCAGTCCATTCTCATAATATAGTGAAAACGATTACCATAGATTTAATACAATCGTTGATCCCCGTATATCATGAGATATGTCTTTTTGGTCACATTCCAAACATTCGAAGGCCTTAATCATGTATTCTATTGAAAAATGAATACCCATTGAACCTTAGGGTAATCATTAATGGAGTTAAAAGTTAACACTTTCCACATACCAAAATCCTCAAAATTCTATATACTCAAACCATGATATCACTTAGTCCTTATATCAATCATGAGCTCATGAATACTATCAAACATTTCATTTTTTTCTTTATCCATTCATTATGTACATATAATCTTTTTTTACAAAAATATTTCAATCACTTTCCATGTTTACCGGTACCATAAAATTATTGAAAACTACAATAGAACAATACATAAATATTCCAATACTCAACATTATTTTGAAATCCCATTACATAAACACTGAATCATTCCACCACATCGTTGTCATATTCAACATCACCAATGGTGATCACATGTGACTTCCATTTGTTCTTTGCTGTAAGTGGTTGCTCACGTCGATCATCAATAACCCTTGGATTAGGGCATTTATTAGCATAATGCCCCATTTCCTTTCACTTGAAGCATTGAAGTGTTGTTGGTTCATTCTGTGTATCCCTTCCTTTGTTTGCATCATTAGACATATTCTTCCCATCATTGCGGCATTCAAATGCCCTATGACCTTCCTTTACACATTTGAAACATTTACTTGTTCTTTTAAGTCAATCTTTACCATGCTTCTTTACACACTTTGAGCATAAGGAAACATTCATCTTATTTTCACCATTATTCTGAGATTTCTCCTAGAACTCGATCTTTCATTTCTTGTCAAAACTGCTATATGGATAAGTAAAAACAACTTCCATTTCTACCTTGATAGCACAATGCACAATTTCTTCATAGCTACTGAAGTCTCTTATATCTAATGCCCTTCGGAGATTTGGTTTTAAGCCACTGAAGAATCGATCAACATTACTTTCAGGTTGGATGATAAAGCAAGATGAATACCTTGCAAGACATGTAAAATTCGCTTCGTATACACCAACATATTCATCATCCTTTTGCTTTAGTTCAAGAAAATCATTCTCCATCTTTGTTCGAAGAATACGAGGGAAGTACTTATCGAAAAATAAGTTCTTGAACTCGTCCCATTCCATGGACTCAATTTCATCTCTTTGCCTCGTATTCTTGATAAGATTCCACCATTGATCAGCTTCAACTTCCAAACGATATACTGCTAAGATGAAATTATCATGTTCAGAACATTGAAGAACTGAAAATATCTTTTCAGTAGTATTGACCCATTGTTCAGAAACAAGTGGATCAGAAGACCCACTGAAAGAAGGTGGACGTTGCCTCATGAAGGACTCAATAGAATATTGTTCCCTTCTCTGCTCATTTGGAAGTCCAGAATGATTCATATCTTCTGTATGTATAGAAATAAGATTTTGCACTCCATGCCATAAAATTTGTTTGTTCAAGAGGACAATCATTGCATTATCCGTTTCATTGATCAACACGGTTCCTTCGGGTTCCATCCATCGTCTAAAACCCAGAAAGAATAGTGTGAGAGGAAAAATCATGCTAGGGAAAATAACAAAATAAAGGGGGAGTACCTTCGATATCTAACATCTTAGGTTTAATTCTATGATCGTTAGCGTAATTATAGTACTATAACATATACATATACATAACCTTTGGGACATCCCTAGACATACCATAGAAATATCTCTAGGGATCTCACTAACGTTTTCGCATCCTAGTTTCCAAAGGTTGACTAAACATTTCCTTTGATAAAAACTGTAGAGACCCGAAGCTTGACGTACATGGAAATTACATTACTTTTGTGGAATACTTAGTACATAACAAAAACACACACACAAGGATCGTAATAGATTAGTGCCTTTGGAAACTCGGAATATAATCTTCTAATCGTGGTGAAAGATCTTCAACATCTCCCATAAAGATCTTCCTTTTTTACCTAAAACATTTCTTTATATCCTGGGGAAAAGAAAAAATAAAAGGGTGAGCTCAAATGCTCAGTAAGGGTAAACAAAAGAAATATCAATCACATCATTTTCATAAGAACATAAAATTTTGGAAATCTTAACCTACAAAAGATAGCATAATTTCATAACATGGGATAAATCATAGAAGGGAAATGTAATCCCAATAATCATAACTTAAAACATGAAACTTTGTTGCATACACACATAATAATAGAGAAACATTTCTTATTAGTCAAGACTCATTGCCAAGACTATCTTAGTGGACGAAGTCCATTTCTGAACCGAGTCACCCTCGTTTCAGTCCTGTTTCACTAAACTAGTATAACCTACCATTCCAGTCATGTCTATCTCATAAGATATAAAATTGTTACCCAATGCATTGGAGGGAGATATAGGTCCCACCCATCTCATAATGATACCATTCTTATGTGTTCCACAAAATCATAAATAATACATCATTGCATAACCCATGTAATAAAAATGGGAATCTTAAACATCTTGACATCATAAAAAAATTCATATAAGATAAAGGAATTCATAAAAATATAATCCCATAACAACATAATAAAATCAATGTAATAATAGGGATAAAAACAGAACCCTTTATTATCTTATATGGAAAATAACTTTGATAAAACACTTGAACTCCATTCTTGAGGAAAATATCCTTTCTGCTTCAAAAACACTTTTCCTTTATTAACATGTCGTACTATTTGAAACTAAAAGAAGTTGATTAAAAATAAACATGAAAACTTGTAAAGTAAGCTTCTTGGAAATAATGTTTTAAAAATCCATTAATGTCGTATAAGTTAAAAAAACATTCTTCTCATACTTTTGTCGGTAAAGTCAAAAAGTACCTCGTATGAAAAAATGACAAAAGATCCCTTTCATATCTTTTACTAAAAACTCAACGAAGGTTAAAATTGGATATAAACTATTGTAGATGGATGTAAATATTATATATTGAGGAAACATGGATGTGGATGATAAAATACACCCCAGTAAATACCAAAGTATAAAAAATCTCGGATAAAAATGAGATTGTGATATTTCCCTTACCTGAAGTCTGATTTTCCTCGTAAGTGTCTGAACCTCCTGTATAATGATTTAAATAATTTTATTTATTTATTCCAGAATCATACTCATTTTTATGATATCATATATGGTTCACTTATGACTTTATATTACCCGTTCTTTTGTAAATTCCATGTTAAAGAGCGTTTTCGGTAAAATCGTTTCATTTGTCGTTCGTGTTTTGACTTTTAATTATTCATATGATTAATTAGATCACGATTACATAATTCCAGAATATAAAACATGATTCATATATAATATATATTCAGAATATACATATACATAATAGATCGATAAATAGAATGAAATACATCATTCATGGAGACGGTAGGCCGTACGTATGCATGAACGCTGATTTCTTTCCCTTATTGAGTTGAATGGAATTAATTAGATTACATACATATATATAAACATAAATCCAGAATCATTATTATGTCATATATTTCATTATTAATTATTATATATACATTATAATAATTCATGAATGGTTAACGTGGAGAATGAATCTCATCGCGTCGTGGAGACGGTAGTCCGTACGTACGTACGAGCGATGATATCGTTCTCATGATTGTGGAATTATATTGGAGTGTATGTATACTGTTTCAGAATCAATATCACATTAGAATAATCATATATAGTTATTATGTACACCATTATACCCATCCAAGTAAGGTGGTGGTGGAAAATAGATTACACCACGGTGTGGAGACGGTATTCCGTACGTAAGCACGCGCGGTGATTTCGTTTTCCGTAGGATGGATAGATGGTAAATAGGGTTGTTTCATACTTATAATAAAATATTAGTATATTAGTGATACTGATTTTATTACTTAATAATGAAACAACCTTATAAGAAGAAGTGGAAGAAGAAATAGAGATGAAAGAATCGGTAACGGACATTACCTCTTCTTTGAAACGCCTCTTTGAGATCTCCTTTTAGGGCACTAAAATTGGTTTTTGAGGAAGGCAAAAACCTCTAGTATGTTTCTAGGGATGTGGATAGGAGAAATTGGTAGGGTTTGGCTGAGCTTGAAGGCTCAATGTGGTGTGAGGAAGACGGGGAGGAGGTTCACTTTTATAAGGGAGGAGAGGTGCACCTTTGGAATAATTAAAAATATTATTTTATTATAAAGTCAAGTTCGGTTTTAAATTGCTCCAAATTGAGTTATTTCGAAGATAAGGTGTGGATGGGGCGAAATACTCTCATCCAATAGAATTTAGACAAGTTTAGATCATTTTATTAACCTTATCTTTTAGTTTTAACTCCTAGTTAATTTGATTGACATTTACCATGTCACTTTGTATTTTTAAATTATATAGTTAATAAACTTACCATATACATCCAATCGAGCCCCAAGTTGTGTTTTATTAGTATATATAACCTTATCTAAGTCATTTGTACGAACCTTAGATTTTTAGGAATAAAATAACAATTAATAATATAATATTTGTTTTAAAAACTATTTTATGTCAATTTTGACACTATTCAATAGTTGATTTTTGTGAAACTCATAACAGAATTATTACTTCGACCAAAGTTAATTAAATAAATACTAACTTGTCATATTAACCAAGAAAATTATTTTAGTTCATAAAAATCCTCAAATTATATTTATTTGGGTATTTATAACATCAATTATGTCAATATTTCATTAATAAGATAATTTTTGCATCATCGTTGTGTCATAAATAAATTAAATTATTTAAGGTCTAAAAATTACAAATAAAATACAATTATGTAGGAAATAATTTTATATTTCTAATGAAATTTTATAGTTGAACTTATCTTATGTATAACTCCGTATTAAAAATGATTTACTTATTAAACATTGATTTTAACTATTTTAATCCTTCTTTAAATAAATTAACAATAAATGTCCTAATCTAATCCAAGTGGGCCTAAATGGTCATATTTTATTCCTAATGTTGTTTGTGGTCGATTTACACTTGTCCAATAGAATTAGAACATGTGTTAGGGTAATAATAATATCAGTTTTACCCTTAATTACCCTATATACTTTTAACTGTGGAAAAAAAATAAAAAGTAACTATTCACCAAAAATTATTTTCATCTCATTGAACCACATTTTACTCCTTGATATTAACTGTGTCTCTCAGATTTTCGAAATTCCACTCACAGAAGTGGTAAAATTACGTTTTATGAAAAATTCAGTTTTTTTAACTACCACTTAGTGGTTTCACTATTCATCAAAAATTGAAAGTTTTCAGAAAAATACAAAAAATTCTCCCTAGGCTAATTTCAATATTACGAATCCAAAAATGAAGTCCATTTTGAAAAATAAAATTTATAAAATTTCAAATAGTGGTTATTACTATTCATAACGGCTAGTTTTAATAATATTATAATAGTATATCGTTGTTTAGTGAAACTCGGTATTGCGTACGACACACACTATCGAGGAAGGTCACGATTGCGTGTAATGCAAGGCAAGTCAAGGATGCGTGTTGAGCAAGCTCTTTTTGGTGTAGCGTACAACACAAGACATTAATGAAATTAAAAAGAATTTTTTTCATAAAATCTCGGGGTGTTACAATACCCCTATTTCATCCAAATTATTAACTCTCTCTTCTCTTCACTTAGAACACTAAGGGAAGTTTCCTTTTATTTTGGAGGAGTGAAAATGTATGATTCTGAAAAATTGATATTTAATTAAAAAATTCAATTCAATAATTAAACCAATTCATTATCATTTCCTATGTTAATGTATATTAGAGAACATGAAATCTGAATGTCAATAAATTTTGAATTCCCTAATTATGATTTTAATACATCTTTAAGTACATAAGAATTGTTTTTGGAATGATATGTCATCTAATGAAATTTTTTAACGTTTAAATTTTTATTCATTCAATAAAAATTCAACAGTACAAACTTCATTTAATTTTAGGTTTATGTTTTAGTTCTTGGGTACCTTTCATCATAGCATAGTGTTTGGGGTGACTTTTAGTTTTATTTGGGTATCCATAAATTTTTTATAATGACAACATAGAAGAATATTTTTTCCAAATGAGTGTAGTTTTTCACATGGGGATCATTACTCCATAGTTTTCATTCATTGAGTTTGTATTTACATCTCTATTATAGAGACTGGAATTAAAAATATGTGTGGAATTAGACACTTGGGATCATAACTCTATAGTTATCGTCCATAGAGTTATTTTTTAATCACTATTATGGTTAAAAAATCAAAAAAAAACACAAAAAAATAAATTTTAATAATCTTCTTATGGTTTAATGTGATTCCTACCTAGCGCTTCTATTTTTTCAACATGAATAATAAAATGAGACCCATGTATTTTGAGATATATAATACATCATCATACTTAATTGAAATTAAATCAAATATGAAAAATAATTTGAAAATGTTATTATATGGGTCTTAGGATATGAATTTGAACCTAGATTGTGTGAAATTATTTTTATAGAATTAATTATTGTTTTTCACGATGTATTATTATGAGAATATTATGTTACAATGTTTTGGAAAACGGTAATTCAATTTCTTATTTATGAGATACAATTTTCTCTAGACTAAAAAAACACAAGTTTTAGGTATGATTAGATACAAAAATTGGATAATATTAATTGATTATGTCATACTATTAATTTGGATCATTCTATATAAATATTTATTTCAGTGAATTCCATAAATTGAACTTCGTTTCCCATTACAAGTTCTATTCACATTCAAATTGAATATTTTCCCAAATAAATCATATGATTCAGGATAAAAATAAATTTATGGTATCTATATGATATTTTGGTTTTTGATTGACCATTTTGTTGGAAAATTTTAGCTTTTAGGATCAATGGACGAATCAAAATTGAATATGGATATTTTGGGTAATGAATTCAGAAATATCATGATAATTCATAATCAGCCTCATGCCCATCCTTTAATCATGGATCCCAAAAATGAATCCTAATTAATCTAAAATTATGTCCTTTTAAATATAAAATTATTGATATAATTTCATTAGACTTTGGATAGATCTAATTTTGGGGTTTCAATGGTGATCTATGGGACCAAGATGCCATTAAATTTGTGGGCCATATTTGACGCCCCATAAAACTGGACCACTATTTCAAGAATATATTCATGATGGTTTATCCAATGGGCATGGAATATTGAAAGAAATTATATTAAAAAATATATTAATATATTTCCATCCTACGAGAATAAATGATTCATCCATGAATAATAAATTATTTTCACACCAAGAGGGGGTGAATATGGTCTTATTTTATGGTCAACATTGTAAAGTCCAATGAAATTTATTTTATCCCACCTTTTGACTCTCCAAATTAATGTTTAGGTAATTTATTATTGGATTGATGAAAAAAGGATCATAATATTCCTATATATGGAGCTGGTGGTGACTAGATTTAGGATCCATGTTTCTTATTTCGATTCGATTATACGGTTTCATTTTCTAATCATGTGTTTATTTTCTCACATATAAGTCTCTAGTCCACCATAATTTGTTAATAAAAGTACTTTTTATACATATTCCTAAATTACTATTTCATTTTACATATCACGTTGATACTTTTTCATTAGGGATTGAGGTTATCCACATCATCTTTTGGGAAACTCATCACATAACGGTGGAGGGATTGTTATTTCTTTGTTTTGATTCCTAAAATACACCCTCATAAGTCAACTAACAAAATCAATTGATATAATATAATAAATGGAAGGATTACCATCTTTTTGGATGATCCAATAGAGTATCAATGTGATAAATTTATTTTTATTTTAAATTTTAATGATTCCAAATCAATTATTTCACCGATATTTTCAATCAATTGTGTGTATTCACAATTGATCTCACTAATTTTAAGGCTACACATCTAGAGTGTTGAAATTATCATATTCATAAAGTGATAATAAATATCATCCTAAATGTATATAGGTTATTAGACTTATGATAGTTCAAACACTAAATCATTGAGGGATTTGGAAAGATCATCTTTTGTTGAAGGAAGCATTAAATTCTCTAACCTTGAAATGTTTTAAAAAAATTCATCCAGACCACCCCAATGGATAACCAATGATCAACTAATTATTATTAAATTTAATTAAATTAATTATATAAATCCTAGTAATATTCCACTATATTCTTTCCCATGTTGGTCGCTTCATAGCCCAATAATATCTATAGAATGCATGTTTCATTAGGCTTCTTCTTAGACTCTGACGATTTCATAACCTATGATAATCTATAAGCGATCAAATACACTATAAAACATGGTATAATTTTGGAGCAATGATAAGGTAAAACTTATCACTCAATTAAAAAGACTATACACTTAAATAGTTCAATTTAGTTGGTAATTGAAGACTTTTTTCTCCCAACATCACCCATAATGACACAACCTAATGATAATTACATCTCATCCTCATTGAAAAGATTCCAACACATTTAGAAGTATCTAGAGTGAATCTCAATGAATAGAAATCAATATGAATGTTATGAATCACTATATTAATAATAATTATTTCGATAACACTTCTATAATCGTATATTCAACCCATTCTAGACCATGATGGCCAATATAGATCGCTGAGTATCCTTCTCCTGATGATATGTGTCGATGTGTGTCCCATGGTCCATCATTTCCTATAAACCCATATTACCTATCCACATATTATCTATGTCTACAGACAAAGAAAACCAACATTATCAAGAAAATAAAAAAAGTATCACAGAATCATATTCAGGTAAGTAATAAAAACATGAACAGTAGAACAAAACACACCCATCATAATTAGCACAATAATAAAAATGGGCATAATAGACATAACCCGCAATCCAACTCCACTATGGGAGTATCCAGTTACATATATTCTATGAAATATACCTCTATACTACCCAATCTATAATGTGACAATAATTTTATAATTTACTAGTGAATAAGTAAATAAATATCACATGAATGATTAAATCTGAGGGGATGTCACATTATTGATGGATGATAAACAATTCTCATTAGCTAAACCCCTGATGATGGCATCCTAACAACCTATAATTGAATCATAAAAATATTCATAACTAAACCACCATTCTAACATTGGGTCTATTATAAATATGGTATCTATGGATTTTAATAATTAACATTTCAATACAAAAAAATCTTAAATCCATGACTACCATCCTAACTGATGGACATTGTGAAACTAATTCCATTTTTATCATCTAAACCCTTACCCATTGTTGTGGGTAAAGATTAGTTGTTAGTAACCAAAGGTTATATTCCCATAAACACTAATGGATGGAAATAAATTCCAAATTCATAAATAAATCTTAGGAAATTATTTTTCCATATACATGCCTGAAACCTAGAAGAGACCATTGTACCAACAAAAAAAAGAAATAGTATAATGCTTTAAATTTAATTAATAAAACTCTATTAAATATAAATGAAAAACATAAATCTTTCAATATAAGATGATTAAAATAATGATATCATAAAATCGAGGACATTAAACACGTAGGGAACCATGGTTTCACCACTCTGGAAAATATGACTCACAAAAATTGCAAGATATGATTCCATTATTTAGATTTATAACATTATGGTGTTTTACTTGTGTATTAAAATATCTTCACCTAACATGTATCATGATAAATAGTGTCTTCATACACAAATAGGTTACTCTATAGAGGGTGATGATATTGATTTTTTTGTTAATCCTCTTATATTCTCACACATGAAACTATGTCAAGAAAATGTTAGCTCACATTTTTTTATAAAACATAAATAAAGAATATAAATTACATTTTTACTGAAATTTAGTTTTTAATAAGAATTTAAAATAATAATATTCATAATAAATACAAAATACATAAGTCACACAACCATTCATGAAACCTTCCATTGAATAATCTTAACTCACATGTGGAAAACCTATACTTCTAGACACAAGTCATTAAATAAATGTGAGAAAATAACCCCCTAGAACTAATAGACAAGTCAAAACGAAGAAGAACAATTTTGTTTGAAACGAGAACTACATACTACCATGTTTATTCCATGTTCATAAAACTAAAACAACTTGAAGAAAACCATTATTTCCTTTTTATTATTTAATCAAAAACCTTGTCGGAGAAACCCAAGATTTCAAATTTTTATATACATAAATCACATATTGATTTATAAAAGAAATTCAGTATGATTTCCCTTGAAAATAGAAATCATTTAATTAATAAATTTGAAATTATTGTTATAGAAAAAAGTGTACAGTGATATCAAACCCACATACCTGGAAAAAAATTTCCAAGATGAAATCACAATGAACCCTTGTAGATCTATGCTCCAAAATCCCTCTTACTATGATCCATCATGAAATCCCCATCGAAATATACAAAAAATACTATATGTTTTCCAATAATCACATGCAATATGATTTCATCATAAGTTAAAATGATATAATAAAAAATATGATGAAAAATTACATACCTTTACATTGATTCCCATGTTAAATGATTCGATAATATATATTAAGATGTTTTGGCAAGGAGTAACCTCTAATATTTCCAAAATAAACCCACTGTTTTTTCATCACTATACACATGAAGATGAATGAAAACTTTAGGAGAAATTCAAGTTGAAGAAATAATATTTTAATCATATTAATGATGTTAGTGATATGGTCACACGGTATTAAAAAACAATGTTAAAATGTTGTAAATCACTACTTTCTAAAAACAAAAAGTTACTTCATAGTTACCACATAGTTTTTTACAATTACGAACCAACCAAACGCTAATCCAACACACCAAAAAACACCTGTGTAGTTTCCTTCAAGAATTTCAGTATTTAACATTATAGTTCTCTTACCATATTCCCTCAATAATGCCTCCAAAATATTGAATAATTATCTATACATTTATGAAATAAACATAATCCTTTTACGACCAAAAAACTATTTTATGAAACCATTATATCCCCATATCGGGGGTACTATAATAATTATCCCAAACAGGTTTTGGTGAAAAAACTATAATAATAATATCAAATAATAGGGGAAGTATATATAAATACTCTACACCATATTAATCACTATGTTCCTATCAATGGTATTCCATCATTCAATCGCATTGGTTATATATATAAATATATCTTATTGAACATGAATCTCTCTCGACATACTAATTTATTTAAATTGATATTGAATATTCTCTGCTCATTTCATAGAATCCTAAGACCCAAATTTTCTAATAAAAAAGTTGTATATTATTACTGTTATATATGAATGACTCATGATTCCATAATTTCTCCCCTAATTATGCCTATATCAAAGGTTCTAAAGATCTAAAATATACTCCTTATGAAATGCATATTCATCTACATGCAGAGTCTATGAGGATTCTTTCCCATGGGAAGGAAATATATGGATGATGAATATCTATTAGAAAATACACTATAGCAACATGATCAACCATTAACTAGTTATCAATTTTTAATATTACCATTAAAATATTCAAATTGGCCTCAAAATCTATATTTCGCCAACCTTAATAAAAGAATTATATGATCTATTCATGAAGATATACTTTCATGGTCTGACATTGATATCCTAATTCATACCATCCTATATAAATTATCTAAAAAATTATAAATAATTTATTTTCATCATGTCAAAAGAAAACCAACTAGGGAATATTCCAAACATATCCCAACCTATCAGTTAAGATATAAATTAATCAGTCGTAACACGATACTAACTCTAATCACACAATATAGAGTTGTATATCAATATCCCAATGAGGTAAGACATTACAAATCAAATAAAATGTATATTTCTAATCCATCAATGAATCATATAAAATAATTAATCCACATTTCATGAAATCATCCCTCATACCCAACAATATAATTGGAATCAAATAAAAAACCCTACCCACTATAAGGCAATCATAAACTACATGAACATAACCGAAGCATAAATATATCCATTTATTAAAATTCATAAAATATCCCTTTCAAAATTTAAAAATAATATTTCCTAAATTCATTGTTCATTAGAAACACATAATTACATATTATCAATGAATTAAAAAAATCAAAATGTCATTCTGATTTTTTTACAAAAATATTTATATCTTAATTTTTTTTCTAAAACCTATTTTATGGGATTAAAATTTATTTCCACTAATAATAAATCATACACATGTAATGTATAATTATATTATTATTTGAATATATAATAAACACCGACATGTAATGGTGGATAGTAGTATTATAATAAAACAATAGCTGAAAATAATTATAATATAGAAAAATAAATTTCTCAACTATGAAAATAAAAAAATCAATAATTATAGTATTAAACCCTTACAACCTGATATTCCCACGAAAAAAATGTATTGAAAAAAATTGTTAATGAACATATTTTGTTAAATACATTTTTTTCTATAAAATTAAATGTAGTTAAAAACTAACACAATTCTATGAAACCATTTATAATTCCACAACATGGTTCACCTAAACAGTAATTAATTCAATGACACTATATCACCTCACGTGGTCCTTTACATATTTTTTATTATAATTATAAGATAAAATGATTTATAACCTATGTTCAAGACACTATACTCTTTATATCAAAACATACAATAATAATGAAAAATAAAAGATATGTAATGTATCATTAGTGAAGACATAATAAATTTTATCTAGGAGATAATAATAAAAAAAATTACGTATGAAAATAAAATGGACCCATATTGAATAAACATATGTTCTTCCATAATGAAATCCTAGTAGAACGATCATGTACCAATGTAAATAAAAGATAAATACCAAAATGTTATATTGAAACTAAAAAAATGAGTCTACATGTTTTGTATTTAAAATCCCTTAACGACACTCTTTTATAATCACAGATACAATATATATATATATATATATTCTTCTATAATAAATAGTATATGTATATATATAGTTGTGACAATGTGGAATGACTAATAATAACACTTAATAATTCAATATTATTAGTGTTCCTAATATATTCCACTATATAAAATGTGTATATATGTTTTGGGGAAAAAGTGGAAAATATCAGTATTCAACCAATCACATAATATTGTTATGTGTTATCCAGGAACAAAACACCAAAAATAACATTTTATAACATATTGGTAAGACTCTTATTTTAAAATATATAATTATCCCGTAAATATTACCCCTCCTCTCCAAATACTTTTTTGGTATTTCCCAACAACTCATTTTTTTTCTGAGTGATAATCATTAAAATTCATCCATCAAATCAAAAACGTCACAATGTAAACATGTTCAATATTTAAACAGGTTTCCACACCCATGATTAATTTTGGATAAATCCCTCTTCAATAGTAAATGGAAACTACCTAAATATCATCAACACACCTTGGAATAATGGTCCTTACCAGAGGAATGACAAAAATCACCAGTGACCTCTAAGGAACACAATGATATATCCACCAAAAGTCATTAACTGAAAGTAGAAATAAAACCCAACCATAATCATAAATGTAAGGATAATGTACACATTGTTCAACACTCATGGATCATCGTCACGAAATTATAATCACATCCCAATGACTCCAGAGAACCACCACACCAGACCTTCTTGCAGTGGAGGAATGACCCCTAAAGATAGGGCTAAGAAATAATCAAATCATGGCTTAATAGTTAGCCACGTCCAGTGAGTACCATTAACCATTTCCTTCATTCTTAACAACCTTCACCTCAAGTAGTGAAACAACATATATAAATCATTTGATGAAGAATGAACCTAGAAAACCATATATGAATCACTCCTCACAATCCTAACCCTATTTGAATTCCATTATAACTATCCAACTAGCGGAGGAGGGAAGGATCATGAGGATAGCGAAAAGAGTGAAAGTGATCTAGGGACTCAGCGGAATACTGTTCCATTTTATAGGACAACAGGTGGATAAGAAAACCAACATGAAGAAACCTCACTTGAAGCATCTCAAAAGATCCTAAACGGGAATGAAGAGGGTAAAACACCATATGTTTTCTTCACCAGTAGAAGACTCAACTATGGTTGCCTGGAAATGGATCCACCAAAGCTGAAAACCATGATATAAAAATCTATGTGGACCAAATAAAAAAGGGGGAAGAGAACCCTAAATCAGAAGGGACCTTTGTGGAGGAGAAGAAACAGGGGCACCAGTACATGTGAAAATGAAGGGTCACTATAAAGTGGATTAGTGAATAAAATAGAGGCAAAATAAGAACTATGATTTCCATGAAAAAGGAATCAAAGTGTGATACTATAATTGAGGACAGATAGAGAATGAAAAGTGGAAGATCATAACACCAAAGCAATAAGGAAGATGGGGTATGAACCAAAAATAGGAAATTTTAGAATGAAACACTAAATTACATGGGGGAGGGGGAGAGGATAGCCCAGAGAGTGTGGCAATATCTTCTCCCTTAAATATTTCTAAATTTGATAGTTTTTACTACATGAAAAATCGATCTTAAATAAAAAATGATATACAATTGAAATGATATTTTTTAAAATATAATTATTATACCCTAGTCATTGGTTTGGAAGTTATGAAGAGAAATTATTGTATTATGATGTATATGCACATTATTTTCTTAATACAAATTTAAATATAAATACCGATGAAATAATAACTCAATGTAAAAAAATCATATACGATTAAAGGATATATTTTTCAAAAAACATTTTTATATGAGAAATTTTTTTAAAAAATATTATAAAATTTAATCGCAATATTTGAATTATTTTAATGAAAATAAAATATTATTTAACTAATAAATTAATTATCATTCATCTAATGGTGGTTACTAGATAATGATTGAGTATATTTTAAAAATTTACTTCACAATTAAATTTTCATTTTAAATGTGTTTTATTGTTAATTTTCTGTGGATATCATGATATATTTAAACCACATTTACAAATATTATTTTATTAAGTGGGAATCATTTTCAAAATCATAATATCAAAATTATGTTGTGATAATCTGTTAGGGTTATTCTGAAAAAGGTGATTATTGGATGAATGATGAAAAATTCACATTTTTTACCAAATTATCATATATTTCTAGATTTAATGTAATTTAAAATTATCATTATAATTTAGATTTTGTTTTAATTAAAAATTATAAAAAAATTATTTTTAATAACTTTATTTATTCGTTATTTAACAATATTACACATGATTTTTATATAAGTTCATAATTATGAATAAAAATATTTTTTTCTAAAAATTATTCTTTTTTTGCGTCTTGAGTACCTATATTAATGTAATTATTCCAAGTGAAAAAATTATATTTAAAAATATATTTCATATTTTTAATTTATTTTTTTTAATCTAGTAATTTGTTTGATTTCATTTTTGACCATTCTAAATAGTAACAAAGGTAATGATTTATCATTTAATTATAAGGTAAAATGCGTTAAATGAGAGTTATTACCATGGTATTTGTTATGAGAATCAATCTAGAAAATTCCTTTATTTAAACGTATGACTATATTTATACCATATTTATAATATATTTATAATTATGTAAATTATTTATCATTTTCTATTGATAATGATTTGAAATTTTTTTAAGTGAAGGATAATTAAAAAATGTCACATTCATTATTTTAAGATCTATAATATGTTATCCATGTTATATATATAATTTTTTTAATGTTTATAAAAATATATTTTGAATATAAATAAATTATTTTTTATAGTAATTGTTTTTATGGTATAATTACCATGAATGATCATGCAAACTTGACATAGTTTTTGTGTAAAATGTAGTAATGAAAGTAAAATATTTTCAAATATATTAATACTAATATTTTTTAGTATATTAATCTTATAATTTAATTTATATGTTATCTGTGATATGTATTTATTAGTTAAATAATTTATTCTAAAATTAAACTTCCATATTTATGTCTTTAAAGGAAATTTTTTAATTTTAATGAAAAGTACTTTAAATGGCACTAAATGATTCAAAATTATTTTTAAATAATCATAAAATCAAAAAAAAAATCATAACTCAAATTTAATTAATTTGATGATCCTATAATTATTTTTTCATGTATATTACACAATATTTTTTTTTAAATTTCTTTAATACCATCCATATTTTTTTCAAGACCATAAAATTATGTATAATTTTTTAATTATAAGGGATTATTGTGAGACTGAAAAATTTGATGGCATGTGATTATGAGGTCCAGATAACCTGAAATAAAATTTAAAAAAAATTCTAAGGTATGTTGTGTAGATTTTCGAGATGTTTTTTCTATCATTTCAAATGGTGGTCGGATTGAAAATTCACAAGACATGGTTTTTCTTAGGAAAATCATATCTTCGAGTAGCAAGGGTCAAACAAGAAAGATAATTTTTTTCGTTAGGAAAAAAATATTTAAATATCTATATCATATTTTATTATTTTCATCCAGCATTAAGAGAATGTTGGCAGGACCACAATGTAATGATGGTCATTAAATGAGAGACATTTAATGGCAAGTTAGTTTGTGTAACTGCAAGGTCGTGTGGATAAAATATTAATTAATTATGAATCATTAATGAACCATAACAATGAGTGCAACATGGGGATTAATTCTTTTATTAATAAAACTGTTGGCCAGAATTTTCACAAAACCAAGAGAGGAAGCTCTAAAGAAATGCCAGTGATGTCACCCTCCAACGAAGAATGGTGATTGATCGACGATCGTTGGAAGATTCTTAATATACATCGACGAACGACGACGAACGTCTTCAAATATGGATTACTTCATTTTTCTACATTGGATTCCACCAAAATCCAATTAGGGGGTTTAATTGTTTGTTTTATAAATGTTTTATTTTTTCCATTCTTGAATAGTATGAAGAACGTGGATCAACTAACCCATGGGTTGATCCAAAATTCATACATTACTATGGGTTGTTGTTTCACAAATCGTATTGGGGATTTCCTAATATCAATTCATGATTTCTTCTTTCTGACTCTTCGAACACAAACACTAAGGGTGAGGGCCAATATGAAAAAGGCTCGGACCCCCCCCCCCCCAGACATGGTTTATGTGTGTTTATTATGTACGGCCAGGAAATGTAGTGCCAAGACAAATACAAGGGCATCACAGCGAAGATGACAAACCGAGAGGCCCTTTGGCGCAGATGGGATTAAAAATGAACTGCATGGGCTTCTCTGGTGGCCCGTGGAAGTAGCCACTGGTGTGAATCCGCCAGCATGGTGGCACTAGATATTGGCGGTAACGGTTGGCCCGTATTGGCTGTGCGGATAAGCAGCGCACACAAGTGCCGTGGTGGCAGGAGGAAGGCACGACGTCGACTCTCCGCATGGGGGGAACGAATCAGCCTGCTCGGACCGCTTCCCTGGACACAATGACTGGATCTTTCATGGAATTTTGGAAGGAGGAGTGGTGCCCCACTAACTCCACCAGCTGGGAGAACTATCCCGCATGCAAGTTGTGTTTTCTTGGCATGCCAAACTCTCCTGTCAGGCTGAACTCGTTGGTCTGGTCGGACCTGCTGGTCAGGCCAAACCTGAGAGTTGGGATGGAAGCATTGGTCAGGCCAGTCCCGCATTCCGGGCTGGACACATGAACTTGGATTGACCTAGGAACTAAGCTAGATGAATGGACCCAACTGGCCGGCTGGGATAGACCCATAGCGGACCCGGACCTGACCAGTCCTTTTTCAGTAAAACAAATATATCTCACAATTTGGGAGAGTGATTGATGTCCTGTTTATGGCATTGGGACCCTTGGGACGAAAAAATCTATCTGAGATATTCCAGTTGAGTTTTGGAAAAAATTGTTGTATGGTTGGGTTGGATCGGCCTCAAATCCAACAAGGCCCTATTTAACTTTTTTATAACATATAGACTGGGTTCCCGATTGACGTGACATCTGTCACGATGGAACCCTTATGACAAGACTATCCTTTGATATAATTATTTTCGGTATATCTTGGTGGTTGAGGTGTAAATGATATTTTGAGGAGTAGAATCTCTATAACTCAAGCACACCATGTGCACAAATCATGTGGCTGGCAGTCATGTGAAGAGTGACTCTCCATGGATCGACATGAGAGAGACCATCCATGGATCTGCAAGAGTGAGACCCTCCATGGATTAGTCATAGAGCAATACTCTATGGTACCAAAGAGAGAGACTCTCCATGGATCGGTAGTAGTGTGACCCTCTATGTATCTTTAGTAGTGATGCCCTCGGAGGATCGATAGTAGAGAGACCCTTTATGGATAAGTTGTATAATTACCCTTCATGGATTAGCAGTAGAACGTACCAACATAATAAAATGATCTAACTCATGACTAATCATATTCATTCTTATTTTTTATGTTGTATACCTGGTGTTAGAATTTATTTACTTGAGGATTTTGGATTGAGATCATGGTTTTTGGATATTCCTTTATGTAATTTTGGGAGACCAACAAGAGTATTGGGGTCTCTATTGGGTATTGTTATAATCAACCCTCCACAGGCTTTTCCCGCAACTTCTTGTGTATTGTCTAGATGAACGACAGCTTGACTGAGACATGGGGATCTCGGGCTAGATGGTGCTTGGAGGTGATTGATATATGTGAGGATCGATTGTGATTAAGGACAACGAGTTGTTCATGCCCTTAAAATAGGATTCTTTATGTGATATCTCTAAAGAACATTTTTTCATTTTTATAGTACTTTCATTTCAGTTGGGATTATTTACTGACCTTTTTTACTTTAGGTTCACAATTTTACTAGTAACAGTTCTATTTTGTTGTTTTCTTTTCTCATGTACCTAGTCTGTGTGTGTATAAGTTTTAAGGAAATGCCTTCCCTTTTTGGGATATTCATTTCTGATTCAGGTCGCCAACCCTAGTTCAATGAATGGCGGGCTTGGGGTAGTCATGTCACAGGCCTCGGGGGACAAGTTATGAAAAAGTGGTATCAAAGGGGTATGTTCTACCATAAGTACTAGGAGTATAAGTTTTCCATGGAGAAAATGTGTTAAGTGCCATGAGTTCAGATTATAGTTATTGGACTCCAGTGTTGGTGTGGTGGCTAACATATCCTTACAATAGGACCCTATGTTTGGATTTCTTAATCGATACACGAAACCAATGATTGAGTGTGTTTTGAAAATGTTTTTTCTTTTTATCTCTTTTGAGTCATCTCACTGTTAATAACTTATTGATAATTGCACATATGTTTCTTTATAGGATACTGCCACATAGATATCCATCCATGATTCTAGAGAAATATCATGATGACCACCCATCGAGCGATGAGGCTTCATTCTAAGGCCCTCTTACAACAATATCACCTTTGGGTGGAGTACCAGTAGCACCACCACCCATACGGAAGAAGTTTCTACGAGTCCCATAAGTGTACAATACACACCGACTGAGCATGATGCATGAGTTCCAAATACAGTGGCCTCTGAGGTTTCGAGGCAGGATAGACCCATTGGCAGCTAAGGACTGCAAGGATGTTGTGAGATGAGTTTTATTATCAGTCTATACAAAAGAGTACAAGATTGTGATCCTAAATTCTTTTCTCTTTTAGGGAAAATAAAGGGGATAGTGGAGCCGAACACTCTAGAGTCACAAGGGGATGAATCATTTCTAGTTTTATTTAGAGAGGCTCTTCATGATGGAGTTTTTTCCAGCATCTTTATGCTCGACCCGTATTCAGTTGCTACTACACTTATAGTTGTGCTTCCTGAAAGTAGCCCCATACTAGGTGAAATATATTGACCCCTCTCACTATTACAATGACTTGGTATAGAACCCTTTTATTCATGTATCTTACATTTGAGACGTGTCTCCAATGGGATATCAGAGCATCGATAATATGGCACAACATCCCGACGAAGGTTGGAGTGCAAGAGCAAGCACTATTGGTGGAGATATTCCTAGTTTGTCAGGCACAAGTTTTGAGATCCACCACCGAGTGAAAAGAAGTTGTGTCATTTGTAACAGGAAATAAGCAATGACGTAGAGGCCCAAACAGGCCAAACCATCAGGAGGACGACCCCAAAATGTAGGTTCAAAGGTGCGGAGCTTGTTGGGCAGAGGATGTTAGTAGAGGACCATATTTTGCTACTCGTGCGGTGTCCAGGGTCTCATGGATTGCGATTTTCCAACCCACTATACAGATGATCTGCAGACAGTCAAAGGACCATCTAGGCTGAGGAAGAGGTTTGAGGGAGGTGGTCTGTTAGGCGGTGGATGTGGTATACAAGCAGGCGATGCAGTAGGCTATGGGCGATGGTTTGAGGTACTACCACCACCACCCCCAGGTGGTCCACCCCAACCTTAGTGAGAAAGTAGACAGGGATGAGCATAGATTCCGATGTTATAGGCTTTTGACCACAACGCTATGGATATTATTTATGGTATGATCTATGTCTTCACTATCAAAGCTTCAGTTCTTAATGTCACAGGTGTCATTTAGTATTTTATTTTCATGGATCTCATCTGGATATCAGAAATTTCTAATGAATTTTTTGGCCCAATAATTAAGATTATAGACACTTATGACATAAGATTCAATGATTATGCACTGGTGTCGGTATTGTGAGATTTCTCTATGAGGCTAGAGCTTTGGCTAGGATCTCCTCATAGTTTCTTCGAGGCCTTACGATGTCATCATGGGTATGCACTAGGTATCCACAGTCCATGATCAATTAGACAGTTTTAGGCACAATGTGTGGTGTGTTAGTGAGTATGTTATTAGGTTTTCTATCACTGATGAGGAGGGATCCATGGTAGCACATGATATAATTTCATGGAGGAGGTTTCAATTGATCACTAATTAGTTGGATAGCCTTACCCTCGGTGTAGTTGATGAGTGGAGTCTGAGCTATCATTTAGTGGTGGACTGGTATGCGGATGTATTCCCAGAGGATGTTCTAGGACTACCTCCTCAAAGAGAGTTAGACTTCTATATCAACATATACCCAGGGATGACAACGATATCTACCCAAGAATATTGGATGGATCCTATAAAGCATCATGAGTTGAGTGTACTGTTGGTGGTCTTGGAGAGGATGTGGTTCATAAGGCCCAGTGTTTCCCAATGGGCAGTCACTATTTTGTACGGCAAGAAGGATGATTGGTGTTTGAGGCTTTTTGTGGAATATCGGCACATTAACCAGGTGACTGTGAAGAACATGTATCCTCTGCCGACGATTGATGATCTCTTCATCCAGCAGAATAGAGCACAATGGTTTTTGAAACTAGACCTTAGATCAGGCTATAATTAGGTCCTGGTATGGGATGAGGATGTATTGAAGACTGACATCAGTTGCAGGTATGGACACTATGAGTTTTTTAATGCCTTTTTGGATGAACAACATCCCATCAGTATTCATGGGAATCTTGAACATGATATTCCAGCCTTACCTCAATTGTTTTTTTGGTGTTCTTCATTTATAAAATCTTAGTGTACTCAGTGTCAAGTGAAGAGCACACCACACATCTTAAAATAGTTCCGGATACATTCTGAGAGAAAAGTCTTTATTTTAATCTATCAAATTTATTATTTTTTATATGATAGGTCTTATTTCTATGTCATTTTATCATGGAGGTTGGAGTTGCAGTGTGTCTGGAAATGATTGAGGCAGTGCATGCTTGGGATTCACTAGGAGCATGAATGAGGTTCGGATTTTCCTGGGGTTGGTTGGGTACTACTTAATATTTTTACTCAACATTTTTAGAGTAGTAGCACCATTTTCAAATTTTAAAAAGAAGGGTCATCCCTTCGTAAGGGTGGAGAGATGCCAGCAATGATTCTAGTAGACGAGCTGAAGACTGAAGAGTTCTCCCACTTTGAGGATACCATAAGAGGGTATTGGGTATGTAGTCTATAATAATGCATCAGGGACTGGAATGGTACTTTTCCTAACGATGGAGTGAGAAGTGATAACCTATGGCTCACGACAGTTGAGAAAACATGAGAAGAACAACCTGACGAACGACATGGAGTTAGTAGTAGTGGTTTTTGTGTTGAATATGTGAATAAAATACTTGATGGGTGAAATGTTTTCTATCTACTCTGATCACAAGTGTCTCGGGTATATCTTTTCATAGAAGGACCTGAACCTAAGACATTGGTGATGGCTGTATTTCCTCCATAACTATTACGTTGCGATAATATACACTCGTAAAAAGAGAAATGTTGTAGTAGATTCACTCAGCAGCAGGTCGGGTTTACAGTTGCTGAGCGAGGTGGAAGAGCAGCTAGAAAGGTTTCAGATATCATTCATGGATAGGGATGGAGCATCATAACACCAGTCTATGACTATCACTCACCCTCTCCTTTAGCGATTTCGGGAGGCACAACTTGGGGAAACGGACTACAAGGCCCGATGAGCACATATATTATCTGGATAGGTTACTGATGGATTTTTATTATGTGGGGAGAATTTCATCTTTTTTAAAGGATGCACCATGGTACTAGTGACGTTTTGGGAGGAGGTGTTGAGGGAGTTCCATACATCCCCTTTGGGGGTACATCATAGAGTGGAGAAGATGTTCCAGAACCTTTGACATTAGTACATGGGGATGTGGATAAAGAATGCAGTGGCTAAGATTTTTTCACGGTGCCTCACTTGTCAACAAGTGAATTCTGAGCACTAGTTTCCAGCATGATTGACTCAGCCACTCAAAGTACCAGATTGGAAGTGGTACGGTGTCTCGATAAACATCATGACGAGTTTTCCATGTACCTCTTAGGGCCATGACTGTATCTGGGTGATCGTTGACCGAGTCACCATGTCATCCCATTTTCCACCCATCCCAGAGTAGGGATCAATAGAGGGATTAAGATTCCTCTACATCAAGAACATAGTATGGATTCATAGGGTACCATCGACAATTATGATAGTGATACTCATTTTACATCATGGTTGTGGATGGGATTACAGGAGGCATTTGAGACTCAACTACGCTTGAGCACTACCTTTCACCCTCAGACAGATGGTCAGATAGATCAGACTATATAGACACTTAAGTACATGTTTCATGCTTGGGTCCTTCATTTCAATTGAGTTTGGGAGGACCAATAACCACTAGTGGAGTTCATATACATCAACATTTATCACTCCGCCATCCACAATGTACTATTTGAGTCCATGTACGGGTGACCATGCATATCACCTCTATACTGGATAGACCCATGAGAGTCAACAATTATGGGACTAAAGTTTCTACCGGCTACCCCTGAGAAGCTTTAGATCATTCAAGAGTAGATAAATACTATACAAAGTAGGCACAAGTCTTATGATGATAGGAGACAGAGACCCTACGACTGTTAAGAGGGAGGAAATGTCTTCCTATGGGTCTCACCTTGATGAGGACTGTTGAGATTTGGCCGGTTATGAATGATATATCTGACATTCATCAGACCTTTCTATAATCTAAGTAGTGTTGGAGAGGTGGTGTACCACCAATATCTTCCACCACAAAGGCACTGAGTGCATAATTTTTTTCATGTGTCATAGCTGAGGAGATACATGCATTATCCATCACACGTCATCAACTAGGGTGGGATGAACATTGAGGATGGGGAAACATTAGTAGAGTTCCTTTTAGAGATTGAGGAATGATAGGAGTGGGACCTTCGTGGATGGTTGATTCCACGGGTTCGAGTTCGGTGGCCATACGAGAACCTATAGGAGATAACATGAGATTGGGAGGCTTAGATTTCTACCCAGTACCCCCATTTGATTCTATAGTTATTGTTGTCTCATTTGGGGATGTAAATATTTAGGTGTGGAGAATGTAAAAAACCATAAATTCAGTTTAATTGTTTGTAATTATATGGAAGTATTGCACGACTGTGAAATTTGATGGCATGTGATTCTTAGGTCCGGAGATCTTAGAAAAAAAATTTGAACTTTTTTTATTGTGCATTCAATAAAATTGTAAGCGTGTCTTTCTATCTTTTGAACTGGTGATCATATTGAAAATCAGAGGGAACCATTGAATTCACAGTGTCAGGATTCACTTAGGCGAATTTTAACATTGACAGGATAGGTTAGGACGAAAAAGATAATTTTTAGACTTTTGGAAAAAAAATGTAAGTTATCTTATTCTTTTATTCTACCATTGATTGACAGTTGGAGGGATCGTAGTTTACATGTGGTTATTAAATGAGACTTATTTAGTGACCAATTACGTGGTTTGTGTAATAACAACGATGTGTGTTTAATTGTTTAATTAATTAATTTTCATTAATGAACTATAATAATGAATGCAACATGGTGGTAAATTATTGTAACCGTCAAACCATTTGAATGAGAATTCACAGACCACAGAAGAAAGCTCTGACAGAATGCTGATGGCATCACCATCCAAAAATTATCGATGTCTGATCAATGACCATTAGAGGATTCAGACCTGGCATCGATGAACATCTTCAAACTAGAATCCTTCCATTATCCGCAATTAATTATACAAAATCCTGGTTGGGAAATTGATTGTTTATGTGTTTAAAAGATTCATATTTCTCATTCTTGAAGAATATGAAGAATGAAGATCAACCAACCAACATGTGGATATGTGATTATTTCTTTACTATTGGTGGTTTTTGCGTGATTCTTTTTGGGGATTCCCTTTATTCAAATTATGTTCCATGCATTCCCCATGTTAGAAAATTTTCATGGAGGGAACAGTCCAATCCGAACAAGGCCCAGACCCCCCCCCCTTCATGGTTTTTTTTGCGTTGATAGTAGATGACCAGACAACATGGTGAGAAGTTGAATCCAAGGGATTCACAGTGAATGTAGAAACCCAAGAGCCATTTATAAGAATAAAGGAATGAAAACGGACCATTAGAGAATCTCTAGTGGCCCGTAGAACCATCCATCGGCGAGGAACCTCTGGTGCGGCGACCGGCCCGTGCAGATAGCATGAAGATGAGGCACCACGGAGGACAGAGTTGTGGTTGTACAGTCACTACATCAGGAAGGCATGGAGCCAACATGCTACGAGGAGGAAATGAAGCACCCACTCAGGGTGATCGGCTAGAAATGATGACTGACTCCTAGAAAATGTTTTAGAAGGATTGGTCGCTCCCCACTGTCGCATTTAGCTAGGATAACTGATCCTCAGGCAGGACAGATTCTCTTGGATGGCCAGACCCAAAAGCTACTCCTGAATAGCTGGCTAGGCCGATCCTGCAAACCGGTCCAAACCAGTGATCCAGGATGGACCACAAGCCCAACATGCCAGCCGGGCCGCACCCCTACCGAAATCGGATCCAAACGATTCTTTTTCACTAAAATTGATATATCTCAAATTTTGGGAAATCGATTGACACACCATATATGGAAAATCATCACTTTGGAGGAGGTAGTCCTTTTGAGATACTCCATATGATTTTTGGCAGAAGTTAGAGTATGGCTAGGTTCGATCGAACTCAAATCCAACCAGCCCATATTTACTTGTTTGCTTATAACATTCAAACTGGGCATCAGATTTACAAAATGTCTATCACTATGGAACCCTTAAGACATGAAAGTACATTGGGATACTTCATTTTGTGACTTCATGGCAGTTAGGGTACAACCAATATTATGAGGATTAGAATCTCTAGAACTCAAGTGCACCATGTGTGGGAATCCAATGGCTGGAAGTCAAGTAATTAGAGACCCTACATGGATCGGAAATAGAGAGACACTACGTGGAACAACATGAGAGAGAACCTTCGTGGATCTACAATAGTTCAACCCTCTTTGGATCGATAGTAGTGTGACCCTATGTGGATACGCAGTAGAGTTACCATTTTTGATTCGGTAGTATAGTTACCCTTCATGGATCAGTAGAAGAACCTCTCAATAGAATAAAATGATCTTGCTCATGACTAATCATCTTTATTCATGTTCTCTAAGTTTTATTCCTAGTGTGAGATGTATTTTACATTATTATTTTTGATTGAGATCTAGCATTTTGTTTTCACTATTATGAAATTTTGGGAGTCCTTCGGAAGTCTCGGGGTCTTTACTGGGTATTGTTATACTCGCCCCAACATGGACTTCACCCGCAACATGTTATTTCTTGTGCAGACAATAGACAACTTGATTGAGACTTTGGTAGCCAAGGCTAAATAGTGATTGAATGTGATTGATAGTTGTGAGATGTGGTAGTGTAGAAAGAGGAAGAGATGAACCTAACCATCAGGTATGATCCTTGGTGAATGATATTCGTAGAACGTTTTTTCTTTTTTTCTTTACTTTCTTAAATTTTGGTTGGTATATAGGTCCATTTTACTTTCATCTCACAATTTGATAATCAACAGTTTTACTTTGTGGTCTAATTCCGTCATTTAGCTAGTCTTTGTAGGGACATGTTTTATGGAAATTCCATTCCTTTTGGGATATGCCATTCTGGTGCTAGTCATCAACCCTTGGCCTATAGAAGGAGGACTGGGATAGTCATGACAAGGGCCCTAGGGGATCGTTCATGGCAGTTTGAAATTTTTTTTACAATAGTTAAGGATAAATATGGTTAATGAGGGTGTCATACCAAAAGATAAGGTTTAAAATAACACTTAAACTAATCTACATTTCTAATGATATTTTGATTTTATAATCTAACTATTTTATGATATTTATAATTTGAGAAATTAAACTAGATATTGACACATATTATATATTATTATTTCAGTAAATTAAAATATTGTCACCCACAATACCTCTGAAAATACACCTTATATATTGTCTTCCCCACAAATCATGATTTATTTTTTCTAGACAATATAATCCAAATAAATTTTCTAGATTCATTCTCTATATCCTATAAATTCTTTTATTCCACTAATTCCATCATAATAAGGATTCAGGTGTTATCCAATTGAATATTTCCTAGGAAGCGGTATAACTCATAAACAAGACCTTTCAGTTTATTTCTTATTATACATCCATAAGTTTTATCATAAACAGGGTAACATAAGAAAATAGATATATGAAATATATTTAAATGTTATTATAATAATGGACCATCTATTATTCATCTTATTTTCCATATTATTGGTGATAAAAAATATATTGTGCATACGTGTGGACTATCACATCCACAAACAGATGTATTAAATTTTTTATCACCATCAAATTAGGATGGATATTGTGATGGTTTTAATGAATATATATTATATTTATAACATAATTATGATTTTATGTATATAATATATTAATTTTCTTCTTACCCTTCCTCCTAATAAAAAAATGATAATGTCGCTCATGCATACAAGTGGACAACCACCTCCATGAAATGATGTGATATTTTTCCATGTCACCCTTTAATAGAAGTTTGCAAAATTGTGTTGAATTTATAAAAATAATAATTCTTTAATGAATACTATTATTTATATAATTTAATAATAAACACTTTATCCATGGTCAACCTACTAGTGTTATTCTTTGATTTTGAACAGAACGTCCTCCAAACAACAAACATAAATTTAACTGATTTCATTTGTAAATAAGATAGAATAATTAATGAAATAAAAGTAATAATTGTAATTCAATAAACATTTAAAGGTACATATTCATGTAAAAATAGGGATAATTTTGTTATTCAGTGTTTTAGAGAATGTATAAAATCATTTGTGAACCGAGTTATGTGACCTTCTATTAAATGATTTTATTAGAGATTTCCAGACAATATATTTCAAATCCATGTATATGTTCATAAAACATGTCATTATTTTTGTATAAATCTAAAAATATAATTAAATTAAATTATAAAATACTTTTTACATTCATTAAAAATGATTAAAATGAATAATTTCAACAAATTTATATATGAATAATTTTTTTCTTTTTGAAAACACTGAAAAAAATTATTTATTTTAATTTATATATTATGATTATATTATCTTCCTATAATGATTAATCTTTTATTTAATTATTAATTTATAATATTCCATGATTATTTGAAAATATATGTATTCTTTCAATAATATAAAAACAATTTGGTAAAATATTATCGAAATAAAATCATTTTAATATAATGTTTCAGTGAATGTTTTTAATTTTATATTAAATTTCTTTTTCATTTCAACTTAATTTGGTGATTATTGTAATTTTCAAGCGATACACTCTAATATTTCTATCCATTTTATTTATCTATATGTTACTATGATCGTTATGTTCAATTTGTTGACTAGTGAAAATAGAAACAATTCAAATGATAGTTATTCATCATGAATGTTTATAATAATTATTTATTGAACTGCAAATGAGTTAATTATTTTGATAAATTCATTGGACATAGTGATATGAGGGTCCTATTATAGACCCTCAATACATTTTTTGTTCTTATGAGGAAAACAAGCTTGGGGATTTTTTGTATTTTTGAAGAATCATTTTCGATGACTTGAAACCATGAGTTCATGATGTGATTATGATTTTATTGAACAAGGCCTTGACTATTTGATTAAGATATCAATAATTATGTATTATATCATTATGAAAAAATTTATCCTTATACTTTTAGTTATTTAAATTTTTATATGGGTGCATATTCCATGTTCTAGTTGTTGAAGGTCGTAATAGAAATTCTTTTAATTAAAAAGATAAAATAAAATCACTTTGATTAATAATATAGTTTTTACCTACTATGGTAAAAAGTATGGTTTATGATTAAATTTTTTCATATTTTATGAAATAATCCTAAATTACGATTTTACATTATATATTCCTATGAAATGATTAATGACAAACAATAAAAATAATTTTGACTTCAAGTGAATGTGATAAATTTAAACTTAATGTTTATTAAGATAAAAGGAAGAAACCCTTATTGGATTTTAATAATTTAAAATTAAAAATGGATTAATATTATTTTATATCCCTTACTGAATTTTGTTTTGAAAATATGACATTTCAAAAATATTCCATATGGATTAAGGTTGATTATGGACTATAGAAAGAACAATAATTCTACCATGGGAGTTTATTTTAGTGAATGATAATGTATTTTTTATGAGACATGAGTTTATGTTTTGAGAATATTGTTTTGGTGGAATAAAATGGGAATTTAGTATAGATGTTATATTTTTATTGAAAGGGTACTATATTTAATAGTTTTTCATAATTCTGTAGAACTATAAATCCCCAATAGCATTGAAATGTAATAATGTTAATCCATTTTATGAATCAATTTTTTATTATTTTTTAATATATTATGTATTTTATTTGGTATCAAAGTAATATTTAGATAATCTTAGAGTTTACAATAACAAAATGATAATTTTATAATGAACATTAGATACCAAAATAGGTTAATAAGTTGAGTTTGATCATAATTTCAAAGGCATATATAACCCTTTTATGTTTTAGTTAATTGATGTTTAAGATGATTAAGGTTATTTGGGAGACATTTTTGAGAACACAACCCTTTGGATAAATATTTTTTTAGTTATAATTTTATTTTAATAATAAGGTCTTTTTATGTTTCAGACGTAGGTTTGGGGGTATTTATAATATTTAGGGTTAATATCAACATTGATGATAAGAAAAAATATACTTAACAACATACAATGATTATTATATTTTATGAACATATGTTTAATCATATACATAAATATTGTATTAATATTCTATTCTGTGTCTATGTGATTATGTTTTTTATTAATTCCCTATATTGTAAATATTATACTATTAATATGAGTGGAATTTTTATCAACTAATATGGGATTTTATTTTAAGAAAAATTATTGAATTATATTTTAAAATTATATTTGGTTGTATTGAGGATTTTTGGTAATTCATGTGGTTTATGAGAAATATTTTCATATTATATATATTATCTGATTGGGGAATATAAATTTTGGTAATGTGATTTTTTGTGTGATTAATTTTTTTCAAGTGAAATGTCAAATGTATCTCAAAATAAAATGTTATCAAATATTTTATTTTTTTTTGTGGTTAGAAATTTTTTATGAGTATTAAAGTTAGTTAATTATGGAATCATTTAATTTGATATTTTGTTGTATTTGTTGATATTTTGGATATTAATGATTTCTTTAATTATATTAATGTTTATTCATATTGGATAATTTTTGAAAATTATATTTGGTTTTTATTAAAACATAGAAAAAATAAAAAGAACTCATCATTATATTGATTTTTTGATATGTTGTATGATCAATTGAGTGATTAAGTCCTGATATATTCATCATAGTCATTTTGATTCACATTAAATGATGATTTCTATCTTATATAATGTGAATACAGTGAGTATGTAAATATTATGGTATTTTTAATCCCAATCATAAAATACATTCCTAAACTCAATTAAACTGGAGAGAAATTAATCATGCCATATGGGAAAAGTAACACTGGCCTACAAAGAAACATTTCGTTTAAATCAATTTCATATTTGATTCCTATTGAGGTACATGAATGATATGTTCCAATCATTCGAAAATGAAATTAATTTATATGATAAAATTGATATAGTATTTTACTACTTTGTTATGATATATTAATTTTGGGATAATTTAATATAAATTATATATAATCCATTATAAAGTGGAGAATAATATAACACCTTGATATTTTAATTTATAATACTTCTATAAATAAATCAATATTTGATACCATATACCACATGCAACATTGCTCTTAAATGAAATGAACAATAAAAAACAAATATTATTATTTAAATTTATATATTATGAAAAATCTATTAGATTGATGATTTGAATGGGAATAACCATATATTTAAATATATTTAGTTAATTTGCCTTTATATAAATTGGTTTATTTATTATTTTTAAACAAGAACAAACTTTTATATAAATTCAAGAATGATTAATGTGGATATTTTATCTAAGAATATTTTTATAGGTGGAATTTATTTTTATAAAAATAAATTGAATTAATAATTATATATTAATGTTTTTAATTAAATTTATAGATCATATATTTAATAAAATAAATATACAATCATCTAATTAAATTTAATAGACAATGGATCATTATTAACCTTTTATACATCAAAGATAAATTTTTATTATAAAATTGTTTTCTTTTCTTTTCTTGTGGGAAAATTATAATACCCTTGTCTTTAAGTTCAATTGGAATTTTAATAAATAAATTAAACTTTTTATTATGAGAAGAGATTATACATGAACATGGATAAGGGAATAATTTTACATTAGGATGGAAACATCAATTAGGTGGGTTTTGACTTGTAATGGAGCTCGGAGGGTTTTCAAATGAGTTACGGGAGCTAACCATGTCATCAGAGGATTTAGTTGGGGCTACAACCTAAATCCAAATCAGTTATTGTTAGCCAATATAGGTCGACTAACTAGATGTTAGGAAAAAAATAACATCGGGTTCATAAGGTGGCCATAGGAAAACTAGTATCCTCCTTTGAGATTTTTAACAAGGGAAAACCGCTTAATTGTTCACAAGATTCCTCCTATTCATTTCATACATAAATCGTAGACTCAGGGGGTCCAGGAAGACCCCCATATTTGACACCTCTCCATCTCCTTCTCTATGTTGTTTCTCCATTAGTTCCTTACCATTTATATTTCCTTTATATGTGATCCATAGTTATAGGTAAATATATGTTTCCCCATCCCCCTTATCTCCATTTCCATTGCTACCATCTTGTTCTTTAAATTTTTTTACTCATATACTATATTTTTAGTGTTTTTTTCATCATTTAAAATTTATACCAATTTTGGATTAATCTATAGTTGATAATCAAAGTGTAGATTTGTTTAATTCTGTTGTAGAATATATTTTAATTTATCTTATAGACTTGGTTAATTTTGGCTCCTGTTATATAAATTCACTCTACTCATCCATTCTATGACAATAGGTTTTAAATAGATATCCTTAATTAGGTGGTTCTTTAATTAAAGAACTAGTATCTAGTATACATTATTTTTTTAAAAAAATTGAAATTTTATAGTATGTGTGATATTAATTGACTTGTGGTTTTTATTTAAATAGTAATAAAATTGAAAATGATTATTTTTAAATAATTTAATTGACCACATAAAAGTATTTCTAGAAAATTTAATTGGACTGAAATGAGTATTAGAAGTGTAAAATAATTTTTCAATGAGGATGGAAATTTGATGTATTTTTTTATAATGAATTGTTTTTTTATTTTCTATTGAATAAAGGTAAGAAAAAAAACCCTTTGGAGTAGGATATGACTTCTTAAGGGAAAGGTACAATGACCCTTAATCCTTTTAATTGTTATCTGGTGCTAATATATCATATGATTTACATCTGTTTTAAATTAAATGTATTTTATGGTTAACCAAGGCAAAACATGGCCCATGGGTTATGCATGGGTTTTATAGTTGACCAATGGTGAAAAAGGCCCTTAGTTGATTCATGTATTTGATTTTTATTGTCAGTTAAATAAATACCCCATGGGACACATGATATTTTTGGATAGGCATGGGGTGAAAATGGCCCTCGGGTCAAGGTTTGGGCTTTGTGGATAGGTATATTTCCCCTCGGATTATAGTTTTCACTATGGATGGGTATTTTACAACTGTTTGGGAGTGGTTGGAATTTCATAATCATCATAATGTGATCAGATAAAACCCAAATTTGGTTGATTTAGTTTTGTATCATTTCCATGGTAAGAACTACCATCATATTTAGTGTTTATTTTTATTAATATATTTTTATTATTGATTGGTTATGTTTATAATTGTTTTATCTTTAGGAATTATAGAATTCACCATTTTTCTGGAGTTAATGTTTTAGTTATTTCATTATTAGTTTCCTAATGAGTTGTACTCATAACCAACATTGGCCTCCATAGTACATATATACCCAAGATGACACTTATTTTTCACAGGGATATGTTTATAGATATATAATAGTACATGAGGATTTTAATAAAATGTTATAGGGGAGTTTTTGGTGGGATAATTATGGACATAAATCTAATTTAAATTTGGTATAATGTTTAATTTTATTTCTTTAATTGTTATTTCTTTTTATATTATCCACTCATTATGGATAAATGACATGTGGAGAATTATCGTTTATTATAGAATTTTGAATTTTCGGTTATTTTATCGAGACATACAATGATTATTCTATGATATTTTTATATATCAATTATATGTTTATATTATTTTATCCTCAATTTCTATTATGATATCAGTGTATAGTCTCCCTATATTAATTACAAACCCTCATAACTGTTCAATATTAATGTTCATATGGGGAGGATCCCCTTAGGGGACAATGAGAACAATTCTGGTTAAAGTTCATATAGTGAGATAAGTCAGGAATTTACAGTGGGGTATAAGAGCTATTATATATTTTATTAACATTGAGTGATGGTAAATAGTATATTATTAATGCATCTATAATTTTTAATGATCTCTTTTATGGGTGTGATCAACACAAACTATGGAACCCCCATGTTTCCTTAGATGGGACTTGTTGTTTTTCTATTTTTCTTATTAAAAATTTATAAACCTTTAGACTTTCATTGAGTCCCAATATATTTTGTATTTTTGTATTTTGGTATGTACACTCTATGATCAATATGGAAAGATGGTGTTGGTGTGTTCATGAATCATTTCAGACACATATGGATTAATATGATAGGAATGATTGTTGTCCCAGGGGATTATATTATGTTTTCATCCATCTTGTGAATCTTCTGTCTTATTAATATATTCTCCTACTCATAATAGTCTACTTTGTTTGTACATATGGTCTATATTTTTTTAGTACTAAAAGGGTTTAAATTTAATGTTTATATATTTTATTAAATGGTGTTTTCCATAAATGGAAATGGTGGTATCATATGTGACCAATTTTCATGATTTCTCTAATGTGAATGTAAATATAAAGTACTTATTAAGTGATGTTAATGGGTAATTAATATGACATTAAAAATCATATAATTTTTTTCATATATATGATGTGAATTATGTTCTATTAAAAAATACATAGAGAATCTTGAATCATAGTAACTTGTAAAATATTTTCCTATAAATCCAATGGGATTAAGAATTTATGTAAAACAATTGGGATTTTTAAAATGTTAAAGGAGCCTTTTTGTTTTATAATGTGTTTTTCTATTTTAAAAGTCTTTTGATATGGGATGTGGTTTCAATGATAATAACTGTAAAATATTATTATATATAGAAATTATGGTATGGGTTAGTTTTTTTAATTTAAAAAAACATGTGAACCCCATGGTTATAGTGTTAGAACTCTTATGAACACGTAATAATCGTAAGTGTTTCGATGAGAGTTTCTGACATTGTGAATTATGATTGAAGGTATGAGGGTGTATGACTTTTAAAATGTATGGATTTTACCCTAGTAAAGGTTATTTGGTTTTTGGGATAGAGCTCAGTTTGTGGAAGATTTCCTTATGAGTGGCATGTTTCATAGTTTGTGTTACAATGTATTTTGTTTCAACAAGAGTGGTAACCTCTGTGTATTGGTGTCCATTATTTCCACTAGTGTTGGTATGTAATTTTTTGGTTTATTTTTTACCCATGATTTGGTATGATAATTTGGATTTATATGTATTCATAGGGACCCCAATGTGGTGTCTTGGAATGTCAGATTTCATGTCGCCTTGAGATGGGAGTGAGTGTTGTCCCAAGGGTGGTGTTTTTATAGAGACCATGGTTGATGAACTAGGTGGAAGATCCTAGTGAAACATGGATGAAACCCTAAGGTAGTGAGTTAGTGTTGTGATACATGTGAATGTAATTGTTGTAGTGCTTGTCCTATTTCGGTGAGCACCTTAGGCTGTGTGTCTTGGGAATAGAGAGATACAGTGAGAATGTTGAGGTGAATTAGGGTAACCCATGAGTGGGTTAGTACAATCATGATAATTACATTAGTAATTATGGAATGGTTGATTCTTGGGATTATGGGAATGGTTCTTGTTCGGAACTGCTTAGATTTTTTATATTTATTGTAGAGAACCTATAATGATAGTTACCTTTTCTTGAATATTTTTAATGGGAGGTATCATTTAGATTATTATCATGAGAAATTTTGATATGTTTTTTTATCATATGGTTTCAATGGTAAATGATTAGATCCCGGAAACATCAAAGGTATGGTTGGTGGTCATTCTATTAGAATAGATATGTGTAATATGCCTATCTTTTTAAAGAGTTTATCTAATATTACTATAGGGATGTAAAACAACAGGTCTGAGTATGGTTACATTCTTCGTTGGGTGAATGTTCCCATGATTCGTGATGCTCAAGTCACAAAATTCAAATTTGGGTTTTTGGGCATTAGAATTACTGGAGTTCATGACCCTTGGGCCTCGAAAAGATTAAGTGGTGTGATAGTGAGTACCTATTGATTTATGAAGTATTTGTGATAAAGTGTGCAAGACCTGTTGAGAATTAAATGAATAGAATTGTTCATGTCTAGCTCTATTTAAATTCATTTTAGGATTAGATATTCGTGAGTGGAGTAATGGTAGTGGTGTCATTATTAGGACCCAGTTGATGACGTCTTGGTAGAGTGTTGTGGAATAGTGGGATATCTTTGTAATAATGCCCCACATATATTTGGATTCCCACAGATTGATAGATGCATCAAGTTAATCACTAAAAAAATAGAAAGGTGTTTTAGGTGTTAATGTTGAGGGAAAATATTCATTTATGGATTAAAAAGTAGTTGAATGGTAGAATAAGTTTGTTCATGATGCATTTGGCATGTTTCAATGGGTGGCTAACACCGGTGGAGAGTGGTATGTGTTTTATAGTGGTGGAAACTACTAAAACTATCCTCTACGAGTGTAATGGTTGAAGCTGTATGTTGGAGTGTCGACCATATGAAATTATGGGATCTATAAATTTCACTTATTGAGTTTTATTATGTGTTACAAATAGAATTCCCTGATTTAGGAAAATACAATGTTTTACTTTTGGAGTTTCCCTCTGGTACAGAGTAATTGACCATGTGTAACTATCATGTTCCGTGAAGGAATTAATATGGATCATAGAGTTTTCTATTTTCACCATGAGAGAAAATGATATGAATACTTCTATATTTCGTAGAATCGGTTATGTTTGGGCCTAAAACCCTTGTGGTGGAAGTATTTTTATTGCATAGGGAAGATCATGGTTATGTCATCATGGTTACAGATGATGGTACATGATTTAATTCAATACAAACCTCATTATTCATACAATGTTGTTAGATAATGTCATGGTACTGTTAGGTGGAGTCTGAATGGTTGTTTGAGCTCAATATAAGTCATGGGACCCAAGAGTGGATCAGAATTCTGACTTGTTAGTGATTGGTAGAGGCTATATTAAAGAGTTTGGGGGTTCAGTATGACTATAGGAATGATTTAATTTATCCAAGTTTTGTTTTTTTCTTAATCACAAGTTATAAACATTTCGAAAACGCATACCATTGTTTTGTAAAAATGCTGAGAAACTATGTGTTAATAAATTAGCTACATTTATAATTTTTTCTAATTTAGTCATGCTTAAAAATACTGATACTTTTTTTATGAGTATCTCAAAATTAGACTTGTATATAAACTATGCTAAAGTGGTCATGTTTGTTAATAATTAAAATTTTGCTATTTTTATAAACATTGTTGAAGACACCATTTTTACGAAGAGACTATTTACCAATATTTTAAATAACTATAGGTAATTGACTTACCAATTTCCTATATTTCATTCAAACAATTATAATACTATATAGGTATTTAGTTATAAAATGAATTTGGTTTTTTCCCAAGAAAATGTGTTCTCCAATTTTTAGAACATAACAAGTTGAGGTCCACCACCTATATAGCCACATTTGTACTTATAATAATGTAATGATTAAAACCATCAATCATTAGCCACATTTACAAACATCTCTAATGTAGTGTAATATATAAATGTCTCTAAATTATCGATTTTTATAAATGGGGCTAATTTATTTATGTATATCAACATTGTTAATGAAATCAGTTTCACCGAGTCACCATTTATTTTCATTTATTTAGAACACATGTAAATGGATTAATAATTTCTTTTGTTTAATTCAGATGTTGGTAATTTTGATTTATTGATTTAAAACAAATAAATTTTTTTTTATAAAAAAATGGGTTCTCCCATTTTTCTGTTTTATATACTAATATTAATACAAATATATTCATTCATATTTGAAAAATTATATTTAAATTAATGTTGAAAACTTTACACTTAAATTAATTTATTAACATACATAAACATACATATATTATTATATATATATATATAAGACTTCAAACATACACACACACACACATATATATATATATATCAGTACACCAATAAAAACACAAATGTGTGTGTGCGCACACAATCTATTATTTGTTAATTAATATCCCTTTTCTTGATTTTTTGATATATAATAAACACTAGAAAGATTCCTCAAGTATATATATTCTTGAATTCATGCATGTAATTGTATAATAATATATGAAATGTATATTGTGATATGAACATACAAGTTAATACGTTTATACTTTTAAATTTTTATATTAATTAATTTATTAATATTCATTATTTAAATATTAATTAGTTAATTAACACACCTCCCTTTATACATATGGGTATAATATATATATATATATATATATTAATATATAAATATGTATTAATATTTATATAAATTTATATCTATATATATAAATATGTGTGTGTGTGCAAATTGATATTTCAATAAACTTATAAATTCATAAATATACAAGTAAATATATATATTTATATTATTAATTTATTCTTTAATGATAGTTTATTTTAATATTAATATAATTTATATTAAATTTACTTATATATATATTGGATCATTTTTAGTTATTATTAATTAATTAAAAAAAATTAACAATTTTTTTTGTGTATAAATTAATATATATATACACACACACACACAAATATAAATATATGAATGTCTGTGACTATGTATATATTCATTTATGCAATAATGATTATTTATTTTTAATTATTAATACATAGATATATACATAAAAAATATCCCTTTATATGTTAAAATTAATTAAAAGACACTTTTATAATGATATTTATGTATACTAATTTATATATTAATCATCATAATTGTATATATTATAAATTAATTATGTTTTTGTTTTAACTAATATGCATGTGTAGTTTTATATATGTATATATATTTATGCGCATATATATATATGTCCCACTTTGTGTGAAGGTTAAATTTATATTATATATTTATGTCTTTGTGTGTTTATATATATACAAACATGTTTATATATTTATTCATATATTAAATTATTAATTTACATATATATATATATATATAATTAATATAAATTAATTTACCAAAGCAACACACACAAATTTATTTTAATATATTTATATATATAACATGTTAATTTAAATAAATGCTTGTACAGTTATTGTTTATTTATATATGTTTATCTGTTTATATATATATATAATTTAACATGTATACATATATAATTGAATATGTATATATATTATAAATTAATATATATATATATACATATTTACATATAAATATATATACATACACATATATATTAGATATATAAATAATAATTTTGAATTTTTTGACAAATATATTTTTATGAAATTTCAATAATTATTAATGATTTATAATTATATAATTATTAAATACACATAAAGTGGATTTTTTTTGTTTAACTTCTGTCACATTTAAAATATTCCTCAAATAAGTATTACTTGTATTACATAAATTTTTAAAATGTGGATAAATTTGTGATGTTTTAAAACATAGCCGAAGTGGAAACCTTTTAAAATAACTTTACATGATAATGTTTTAAAATATATCTAATTAGACACATTTCCAAACTTGCCTAAATTAGTGACATTTTAAAACATTTTTCATTTAGAGATGTTTTAAAATGTGGATAATTATCAATGTTTTGAAACATGGATGAAAATTTTGCTAAATAAAAATTGTGTAATGTTTTCAGAAAAAGTGTTTGAATGAATAATTTTTTATAGTCTTGTTTGATAATGGAATTTATCTTTTAGGCTAGTGTTAAATATTTTCACATGTGTTGGGAAGTTATTGGTGTAATGGTCCGGGTTTTTGGGGGGTCCATTACTTTATAAAAAAAATCTGATGTTGGGTGTTCTGGGTAGTCTGGGAAAGTTATCAAGGCTTCTCAGTGATGTTTTGACCCCTTTTAGCTTGTTTTAAAGCCCAGTAATGCCCATAAATGGTGTTTAATTAAGCGTTTTATAGGTACCCTTTGTGCGTTGGTTTAAACTTCCCCTAAAGCGGGGACACTTTAATCACGTGTTGGGACGCGTGGTCAACCCACAACCTGGCTCCTTATGCGGTTTAGCATTCTTATCTCAGTATCTCAACCATACCTAGCCCTTATAAACTAAAGGGATCTCACTGTGTTTCCTTTTCTCGATCAGAAATCCCATCGTTTTGTCTACTCGTGCATGAGTTCCCGAGGCCCCACCCCTGCAAATCGTGCATCCCCTGTTACTCGTGCGTGAAGAGAAGCTTTGATCGTCGATCAATCAGTTAGGGTTTCACCTTTTTCTCTCCTTTTTGTGCATCATGCGGGGTGGGTACGCTATTTTCTTCTGTATAATTTGATGAACCAAACCTTAATGGAGATAATAAATGGATTCTCAAAATGAAGGTTAAGGGTCTGACCGCTGCTCTATTTTTCTCTTTCGTGATTAATGATTTCTTTTTTCTACGGGATTATGCCTACTGAAAATCATGGTCGATGGTGGTCTTTCTCTGTACGCTAATAAAAAATTAATTCTTTTGTTGGTCATGTAAATGAAATTGGTTAATTATGTATATTCGGAAAATAAATTGAATGAACTAGGATCAATCATTTTCAGTGATAACCTTGGTTAAGGTACAGCGGAATTGGAATCAGGGAGTGTGTTAAATCTTTTAAATCCAAAAATACCGGCATGGGCCTACCTTGTGTTGGTTGTAGTGTCTTGGTTGTATTTTATTCATGGGCTGATTTCTGGGTGATGTGGGTGGTGATTGGATCCCCTGTTGATATGGTTTCACTGGTTGTGAATTTGAGGTTGTGTGGTTACCTTACTTATATCGCGAATTGGGGCGAAATCCTCTGTTGTTGATGAACCATTGGCTCCTGGGTTTTGAGAACATGGGGTAGTATCTTGGGGTTTTTCCATGGTTCTATTACTTTTATGGATCTCACATATCCCTTTTTTTGGTTGTGACATTACAGGAGAACAGGGTGTGAATGTTTAAGTTGATGTTTGACTGTAATCACTTGCTAGTTGCCCAAGTAAGTGCCGAAACTTATTTAAACATTATTACTGAACATGAAAACGAGGGTGGGACAATGGTTTTGGTTTGGTATGAGTTGTGACTTGGGCATGGGTGTTGATTGTGTTTGATCGGCTGGCTGAAGAAAAACATATATTTTTGTGAGTGCTTGTTACCTATACATATACTTGTAATTTTTGTGTTTCTTATTCTTGCTCCATCCAAGTTGAGAACTTAGTGCCGAACACTCCCATTTCATGGGGGAGGGTGTTTTTACCAACACTTCTACTAGGGGTGGGTTATTAGCTTCTTTCTTCTCCCTTTCTCGGATAGCGCAAGAACGTTCAGGTAGGCTGTGATGGCATGAAGTCCATTATTAGCCCAAGAATCTTTGGGCAGGGTAGTGTGGTGGTTGGCCCAGGTGTTTGTGGGCAGGTTGTTTCCCAAGAATCTTCGGGATGAGGCCTAGGTGTCTTTGGGTGTGGCACTGGTTGGGTTGGCCCAGGTTTTTGTGGGTATGGTTACGTGTGGTGGTTCTGGCCCAGGTGTTTGTGGGCAGGATGTGCGGTTGTGGCCTAGGTGTGTGTGGGTGAGGTTTGGCAATGGGACTGTGTGAGGATGGCCCAAAAGTGTGTGGGCGGGGTGTGGTAGTGGGATTGTGGGTAGAATGACGGGATTGGTTCGATGTGTAGGATGTCTTCAATAACCAGTGGGATAGTGGTGCGGGGTACCCAAACATCGATGTGCCTTTGATTATACATTACATGACTTGCGTTAATTGGAGAGTGTTCCTTGGTGAGGCATGGGTGGTTAGTTTCCTTTTCGGGTGTTTGGTTATCTATTTTCTCATAGGGCAATAGTATGCCTCCCCACATGTTCATGAGAGCTTTATGTTTTTCCCTGCTGGGTATACTTGTATTTTCACCCTACGTATATAAAACTATTTTCAGTATTCCAGGAGGATTTCAGGGATCGTGCGTGACCAAACTAGATAGGACCTTGGGGCAGTTGCTGTTGTCGTTTTTCATTATTTTGGTACATTATACTTGGATTTATTGTATCATGTATCTTTTACTTTTGAACATGCATGTTGGAATGGTTTACTTTTTGATTTACTTTTCTTTCAGTTTTGGTGTTTTTGGGTTTCATCATCTTAGTTCTTGATCCTATAAAACAAAAAGGGTAATTCCCTCCATTTCTGTGTGATTTCAATACCCTAGGTGCTAGTATCCACTATAGGACCTATTGAAGGTGGGTTTCGGGGGTCTTTATCTCTCCTTCAACTTAAAGAAGGAAGGGCTTGGCAATACGCTGACCCTTCCCACCTTCTAGTGAAGGAGGATCGATATAGAATGGTATCAGAGGTGGAGGTTTGAGAGATAGGATGGAGTCTGGAGTTTGACTTAGTAAGGATTCCATGGACTGGTAGGGCAATAGTGGTCGGTTATCATGGTGCATGAATTAGGCCAGTGAAGACCAGCTAGGACATGGGATTTTAGGGCCCCTCATGATCTGATGCAAGGACTCTGGACCTACCAAACAACCATGTGAGGCCACACTGATTGCAGGGTAGAGACCCTAGGTAAGGTACATGCATCATAATGACTTCTGTTCTCGTGTTTCTGGGGTGTTTTGGGAATTTGAAATAAATAAGAAGTTAAAAGGATTTAAGAACAAATATCATGCACTACTTGGGCTTAGGCATTCATTGTTTTCCTTGTAGTTATGGCACCCGGGAGACGACCACGAGTTGTACGGTCAATCGAGGCCCAAGAGGTTGACTTGGTCAATCTGCAGAGTGTTGATTGAGAGGAAGAGGATGACCGGTTGTAGAAGACGCTTCGACCCTTCCAGCGATAGACCCTCGAGAAGTATGAGGGAAGCACTTTTGACATGAAGGCGGAAAGCCGGCTAGAAGAGCTGGTGATAGATTTCGGTCTGATTCGGGCTCTTCCTGAGTAATAGTTTCCCCTGGCCGTCATCCAGATGCTGGGAGTAGCACGTCAGTGGTGGATGATCTACCTGGGGGAGAGGAGAGTGGCGGAGGTGGCATGGGCTGATTTCAAGAAGGAGTTCTGGGCGGAATTCCTCTATTCTACGATGAAGGCGGAGAAGAGGTAGGAGCTACTCTCCCTATGGGATGGGATTATGTGAATAAAGGAGTTGGGGATCAAGTTCAAGGACCTCATATTCTTTCCCCAAACGTCTTTCTAGATGAGGAGTCTTGGGTGAGACGTTAAGAGGAGGTGCTCCGACCCACCCTCCGGTAGGCTGTTATCCCCTTCCCCTGCCGATATACATGGATGTACAGAAGAAAGAAGAAGTGGTTGAGAGAATGAATGCTCTAGGAGGTGTGACACGATAGGGGATCAAGCTAGGATCATCGAACGGGAAGGCTGTCAGCACCAGAAAACTAGCATTAGGACACTCTCAGTTCCGACCAGCAGGGAGCAGGCCGCAACAGTTCTAATTCGAGTCCCCTAGTCCCCAACCTTTCCCTTTCGGCCTTGGACCGAGGTGCTTTGTCTATCAGAGCCATGGAAATATCTGGAATCAGTTCCCGGGTAGAGTTCAGTATGGCAGTGGCGGACAGGCTCAACACCAACCTCAACACAAGCTTACAGCTAGGACCTTCCAGCACTAGCAGCAGGGGCAGCGAGCTCCCGCTCCTCCAAGGGCAGACGTTGTAGGGGGGGGCAACCATAGGGTTCGCCTTAGGGACCCCGACCAGGGCATGGTCGGGGAGTCAACTGACAGCCGAGGGGCAGAGGAGGTGGGTGTGGACAGTTGAACGCCATGTAGGCTGCAGTTCCAGTGGGACCAGAGGTTGTCTGAGGTATGATCAGTTTGTTCAGTACCATTGATTATGCCTTTTTCGATACCGGAGCTTCACAGTCCTTTGTTTCACCCGGTCTGGCCCATGCTCGGGGCCTATATTCTAATATACATCCAGTGCCCCTGGTGCTGAGCACACCAGTCGGATGTTAGACAGACTTGTTATATGTTTGTCGATGATGCAGAATGATGATAGGGCCACATCAGTCTGTTGGCTATTTACTGTTGCTACAGATACAGCCATATGATGTCATTCTAGGCATCAACTGGCTATTCTATATTGGTACCTTCATAGATTGATTCTGAGTAAGGTTTGTGTTCTCAGACATCGGTGGCTAGCATGTTAATATCACTGGCGAGTGGAGAAATCAGAAGGGCACTAGGCGAGAGGAACCCCTCCTCTCCTTGTTAGTCGAGCTCTCAGTAGAATCAATAGATGCTGAGATGGTAGAGGTGTCGGGAATCTTTAGCGAGTTTATGAACGTCTTTCCTGAGGAGGTAATGACTTTACCCCCTCAAAGTGATATCATGTTTGGGATAGACATGCAGCCTGGTGCTCGTCCAATTTTGATGGCTCCTTACTGGTGGAACCATCGGAGCTACGGGAGTTGCAGATTCAGGTTGATGATCTGATGAAGAGGGGTTATGTTTGACCATGTGCGTCATCGTGGGGTGCTCCAGTCTTGTTCTCAAAGAAGTAATATGGTGGTCTCAGGTTGTGCATATACTACAGGAGGCTGAATCAGGTAACGATCAAGAATCGCTAACCTCTACCGAGGATATACGATCTTTTCGACCAGATGAAAGGGGAAGAATGGTTATCGAAGATTGTCATGTGGTATGGGTATCACCAGTTAAGGGTGAAATTGGGAGACATCCCGAAGATGGACTTCAGGTGTAGATATGGACACATAAAGTTTGTAGTCATGCCTTTCCGTGTTACGAACGCCCCGGCTGTGTTCATGGGGCATATGAACTCCATATATCGAGTGTACCTGGATCGGTTCATAGTTGTGTTCAATGATGATATCTTGATCTATTCAAGATCATATGAGGACCACGTGGAGCACCCGAGGACAATTTTTGAGGTCCTTCGACAGCACCTGCTCTATGGGAAGTTGTCAAAATGAATGTTCTGGATGCGAGAAGTGCACTTCCTTGGGAACGTAGTGTCCGAGCAGGGTATAGTGGTGGACCCATCAAAGGTTGAGGCGGTTGTTTCTTGGGAATCACCAAAGAATGTGGTAGAGGTTTTTTGTTTCCTCGGGATAGCGGGTTACTATCGGAGGTTCGTACCCACTTTCTCCCAAGATGAATCCCCTTTGACAGCCTTGACCAAGAAGGAACTGGTTTTCGTGTGGAGTGAGCAGTGTGAGAAAGCCTTTAGCTATCTGAAGGAGAAGCTGGTTAGTGCCCCAGTGCTGAGACTACCAGAAGAAGGGGAGGCATATGAGGTGTTCTGTGATGGTTCTGACCAAGGCCTCGGATGTGTGTTGATGGAGCAACAAGGAGTGATTTCTTATGGGTCTAGGAAGGTACGCCCTTATGAGAGTAATTATGCCACCCACGACCTGGAGCATGTAGTGTTCGTTTTTGCGCTACTGTTATGGCTGCATTACCTCATTGGAGAACGCTTTGCGGTCTTCATGGATCAAAAAAGCATGAGGTATATCTTCTCCCAGTGGGACCTAAACTTACGGAATCAAAGGTGGATGGAGTTCCTCCAGGATTACGAATTTTAGATTTCCTACACTTCAGGGAAGGGGAATGTAGTGGCCGATGCTTTGAGAAGGAGGTTGCAGAAGGATGTGGTCTTAGAGTCGGTAGACGCCTAGAAGGCAGCGGAGGAGTTGGATGCCTTGCAATTGGATGTGAGGACGGATGGTGGTAGAGGTTTCCTATATTAGATGACAGTGTAGTCTTCCCTATTGCATCATGTGGAGGAGTCTCAGTGGGGAGACCCAGAGTGCGAAGTGATGCATGACTGAGTTGACTAGATAAATGCTCCGGAAGGGTGGACGGAGGATGGTCAAAACCAGATTTTTTTTTGAGGAAAGATGTTTGTTCGAGAGGCAATTCATGGAAATGATTTTAGTGAGTTCCACAACACACCCCTAGCAGTTCACCCGAGAGTTTCCAAGATGTACCATGGTCTTAAGGGATAGTTCTGGTGGACCAGAGTAAAGAGAGTAGTGGCAGAGTTTGTGGCCAAGTGCCTTGTGTGTCAGCAAGTGAAGGCTGAAAACCGTGTTCCAGGTGGCCTGCTGTAGTCTCTATATGTCCCATAGTGGAAGTGGGAGGACATCTCGATGGATTTCGTCACGGGACTACCCAGGTATCAAGGGGGATAAGATGCCATCTGGGTATTAAAGGACAGGTTGACGAAATAGGATCAATTTCTGGTGATTAAGGAGTCAGGTGTAGTGTATGCTTCGGCATGAAGGTACCTGGATGAGGTGGTGCGGTTTCATGGAGTTCTGAGGTCCATAGTCTTGGATAGGGATGAATGGTTTACTTCAAGAGTCTGGAGATGATTTCATCATGCTTTTGGAACCCGACAATGTCTTAGAACTGCTTTCTATCTCCAGAAAGATGGACAGACAGAGTGCACCATCCAGACCGTCAAAGATATGTTGTGGGCATGTGTTCTGGACACAAGAAGATCATGGGTGCGACACTTGATTCTGATAGATTTTTCCTACAATAATAGCTATAACTATACCATTTGTATGGACCCATTTGAAGACTTGTATGGTTGGGCATGTCGCTCACCTATGTGTTGGACCGAAGTTGGAGAGGAAGGCATCCTTGGCCCAGAGCTGTTGCAGAGCACAACAGAGAAGGTCCAGCTTATACGGGAAAGGATGAAGGTGGACCAGGACCGATAGAAGTCGTATGATGACACCAGGAGAAGGCCCTTGGAGTTTGAGGTTTGATAACAAGTTTTCTTGAAGGTCTCCCCTCGGCATGGACAATAGAGGTTCGGAAAGGGGAGTAAGCTTTCTCCCAGGTTCATCGGACACTTTGAAGTGTTGTGGTAGGTCAATGAAGTGGCTTATTAGCTAGCATTACCAGCACCACTACTGAGGATACATGACATCTTCTATGAGTCCCAGCTCCATCATTATCTGCACGATGATTCCCACTTTCTCGACTAGGGAGAGCTAGACATCAAAGACGACATGACCTTTGTGGAAAGAACAGTGATGATCAAGGATCGTGAGGAGAAGGTGCTTCGTGGGCAAACCATTCCCTTGGTACATGTGTTATGGAGACATGGTAAGCTTGATGATAGTACATGGGAGAGGGAAGCACAGATGTGTTCTCAGTACCCTGAGCTGTTTTTAGTTTTTTATTGTTCTATTTATACTTGTGGTGGAGCATTTTACCTTGTTGGCGATGAAATATGTGTTTTTTCTCTCTTTCCTCTGAATGTTTGTGAAAAGTCTTGGATATGGGGAGGGGAGGACCCAAACCCCAATCAAGACGCATTAACATGGATGTGATTAAACCCGTGTGGGCGAGTCAGTGCTTCCCAAAGCAGATAGTATCTTAACATGGGGGAAGATACTCCTCAACCCACTTGACTGGCCAGTTTGACATGGTATGTTGGTCGGTTCTTAAGAGGAAGGTGTTTTTAGTTAACAATGGGGTTAGCTCCAGAGAGGTATCTTTCGTGGTGGTTGATCGGACCCTCTCTTTTCTTCTGGTTGTTTTGATTCTCATGGGTGAGAATATTTTGAGAGGTATCTGATGTAATGGCCTGGGTTTTTGGGGGTTCATTACTTTGTAATAAAATATCAGATGTTGGCTGTTCTGGGTAGTCTGGGAAATTTATCAGAGCTTCTCGGTGAAGTTTTGAAACTTTTTAGCTTGTTTTAAAGACCAGTAACGCCCATAAATGGCGTTTAATGATGCATTTGTTAGGAACCCTATGTGCATCGGTTTAAACCACCCCTATAGTGGGGAACCTTTAATAACGTGTGGGGTTGCGTGGTCAACCCACGACCCAGCCCTTACGTTATTTATCATTCTTATCTCAGTATCTCAATCGTCCCCGGCCCTTATAAACTAAAGGGTTCTCCCTGGGATTCTTTTTCTCGATGATCCTGCCATCGTTTCGTTTACTCGTGCTTGAGTTCCCAATGCCCCACCCCTACAAATCGTGCATCCCCTGTTACTCGCGCGTGAAGAGAAGCTTCGATAGTCGATCAATCAGGTAGGGTTTCACCTTCGTCTCTCCTTTCTGTGTATCTTGCGAGGTGGGTACACTATTTCTTCTATATGATTGGATGAACCAAACCTAAATGAAGATAATAAATGGATTCTATGAATGAAGGGGAAGGGTGTGACCGCTGCTCTTTTTTTCTATTTAATGATTAATGATTTCTGTTTTGTGCGGGCTTACACCTATTGAAAATCATGGTCATTTTTGGTCTTTCTCTGTGTGCGAATAATCCCTTACATCATGTGTTTGTCATGTAAAGGAAATCGGTTGATTACATATATTCGTCTAATAAATTGAAAGCACCAGGATCAATCCTTTTCTGTGATAACCTCGGTTAAGCTACAGCGGAATTGGAATCATGGGGTGTGTTAAATCTTTTAAATATCAAAATACCGGCATGGGCCTTCATTGTGATGATGGTAGTGGTATGGGTTTTTTTCTTTCACGGGACTATTTCTGGGTGATTTCGGTGTGGATGGGATCCCCTGTTGATATGGTTTCACTGGTTATGAATTTGAGGTCGTGTAGTTAACTAGAATATATCACAAATTGGGATGGAATCCTCTGTTTATGAGGAACTATTGGCTCCTGGGTTTTGGAAACATAGGGTAGTATTTTGGGGTTTTTCCTTGGTTCCAGTACTTTGAGGGATCTCACATATCCCTTTTTTTGTTTCTGACTTTCAAGAGAACCAGGTGTGAATGTTTAAGTTTATGTTTGATTTTACTCGCTTGCTAGTTGCCCATGTGAGTGCAGAAACTTATTTAAACATTATTACTGAACATGAAAATAAGGATGGGATAATGGTTTTGGTTTGGTATGAGTTGTGACTTGGAAATGGGTGTTGATTGTGTTCTTCATGTTGGCTGAATAAAAACCTATATTTTTGTGAGTTCTTGATACATATACATAAACTTTTTGTTTTTTTTTGTTTATTATTCGTGCCCCACCCAAGTTGAGCACTTTGTGCCGAACACCCCCATTTCTTGTGGGAGGGTTTTTTACCAACACTCATACTAGTGGATGGTTTTTAGCTCCTTTATGATCCATTTCCCAGATATCTCAAGTACCTTCAGGCCGGCTGTGATTGCATGAAGTCTATTATTGGCCCAATAATATTTGGGCAAAGTAGTGTGGTGGTTGGCCCAGGTGTGTGCGGGCAAGTTGTTTCACAAGTATCGTTGTTGTGAGGCCCGAGTTTCTTCGGGCGTGGCAGGGGTTGGTTTGGCACAGGTGTTTGCAGGTATGGTTACATGTGGTGGTTTTGGCCCAGGTGTTTGCATTCATGATGTGCGGTTGTGGACCAGATGTGTGCGAGTGAGGATTGGTAGTGGGACTGCGTGAGGATGGTCCAGGTGTGTGCGGGTGGGGTGTGGTAGTGGGACTGCGGTGAGAATAGAGAGATTTGTTTGATGCGTAGGGTGTCTTCAAAAACTAGTGCGAATGTGGCGCGGGGTACCCAAACATCGATGTGATTTTGATTATACATTACATGACTTGCGTTATTTGGGGAGTGTTCCTCGGTGAGGCTTGGGTGGTTAGTTTCCTTGTTGGGTGTTTGGTTATCTCTTTTCTCATAGGGAATTAGTATTCCTCCCCCTTGTGGACAAGAGATTTAGGTTTTTCTCTATTGGGTATTCTTATATTCTCACTATACATATATAAAACTGTTTTCAGGTATCTAGGAGGACTTCAACGATCGTGCGGGACCATACTAGATAGGACCTTGGGGTAGTTTTTGTTGTCATTTTTCATTATTTTGGTACATTATCCTTGGAGTTCTGGTATCATGTATCTTTTACTTTTGAACATTCATGCGGGAATGGTTTACTTTTGGGTTTACTTTTATATCAATTTTCGTGTTGTTGGGTTTTATCCTCTTATTTCCCAATCCTATAAAACAAAATGGGTAATTCCTTCTATTTGTGTCTGATTTCCATACCCTTGGTGTTATTCACCACTCCGGGACCTATAAAAGGCGGGTTTCGGGGGTCATTATCTCTCTTTCAACTTAATGAAGGAAGGGATTGGAAATATGCTAACACTTTACTTCTTCTGGTGAAGGTGGGTCATGACAATATGATTCATTTAGTGACCTAGAAATGTGATCTAGTGATTCTAAAATGTAACAGTGGATGAAATCAAGCATCCATGATATGGGATGGTCAAATGAGGAACATCTAGCTATCTTTTGTGATTATCAATTATGTGGGTGAAAAACTATTCTAATAACATTATTTTAGATGTGTTGGACCTAACTGGGACTTCCATGAATATACAAACATGTTTTTGTTGTGTTTGAATGGTAGAGGTAGTTCTGTTTTGGTTCTGGAGATGATAATTGAGATTGGGTATTGGCGCTTTGTTTCTTACTCGAGTGTGTTAAGATACGGTTCATTAGAAAACCTTGTGGAGAAGGTAGGTGGACCACATAGAACAATCATAAATATGATAATTTCAATGGGTGATGAACTGAGGTTCATAATTCACCTTGTGAACCAAATCCTATTTTGGTGACAACCATTGGTGTTTTTTAACTAATAAAAAAGACATGGGTTTCTTGAGGTAAAATAGTGTTATAAAGAATCATTTGGGTGCTTCATCAATTGGAGGAGTGACTGAACAATATCAAGTAGTCAAGTATTTTTTTTAGAATTTCATATTTGAAGTAGATTGGGAATTCATATATGTATTGATAATAACATTAGAATATTAATTACAAATTAATTTGATGAATGGTGTAAGTAAGGTGAAGCATTAGAATGGAAACCAATACATCATAGGGATGATAAATGCTTTGGTGGGGATTTTTAATTCCCTTGTTTTTTTAAAGAACATGGAATTTTAGAAATAATCTTGAGATTTTTATTGAAACAAGTGTTTAAACATGAATTAGGATTTAGTTTGAACTTTCAAAATGATGGACACCCTAATGATAAGTTTTTATATTATGTACTGGATATTGGGTAGAGTCACAAGAGAACTCCAATGGATCTGAAAATGTAGTTGAGGTTGTAGACTAATATTGTAGTAGAAATGGAAATCATATTGACAATGATAGAGCATCATGTTCATCCTAGGGCCACCAGTGGCCTAGTGGCTTAGGATCAACTTTTCATCAATCTATGGGGCTCTTTTTTGTGAGGCTAGCCTAATAATTTTACCCAAGACATGGCCTTTTCTTTTTACACATGATTTTTGTCCCACAGGTGCCCATGGATATCCCAATACGTTCATACTCTCCCTCTCATACTATATGGGGTTCTTCTCTTAGTTCATGGGTGTTTGGAACGCTGCCACATGTCATCATGAACAAGAGGTAAAGCTAAGGAACCTTGTATATTTTTTATTATTTACTTTCTTATCATTTATATTATCAACCGTTAATGGTAATATTACATTAATCTATGGAATTTTTATTTTTCCCTATTTTCACCCTATTCATGCTTAACATTAAGCCAATATTCATTATGTGGACTCATCTAATTTTATAGTAGGTTGTCCTCAATTTAACCCAAAATTTTTCTTTATTTTTTATGCATCGATTTTATGGTCTCATTAATTTATCATTCGCTAACCTTAGATTTTAAATGTGGGTTTTAATTTGGGTGTTTACATGGTTAGTATTCCCCGAGATTAGATAATGTTTCAGGTCTTCTTTAATTTTAATTAATAGTTTTTCCATCTTAAAATTATTGAATAAATGAATATATATTTGAATTAATAATTATGAAAATTAATTTCCCAATTAATAGTTACTATACAAAAATTTACTTATATACCAGATCTTGAAATGGTAATTAGTTTTATAAATGATGTCTCAAAACATTCATTTGAAACTATTTAAAAAATTGGTGAATGTTATTTTAAAAAAATGTAGAATATTTATCTCATGTTATATTCCCTCGCATTTGGTTTCAATATATTGGTAAAAATGTTTTGGAAAACATATTTAAAAAAAATAATATATCTCATGAATTATTTTCATTAAAATAAATTTCTTGGGGATGCATTTTGGAAATGAAAGTACACTTATTAATGCGAATGGATGATCTGATTCTTGTTTGATATGGAATGATTTTATGTATTTTGACAGGACTAAATGTTAAAAAAACACCTTGGGGAGTTATAGTTTTTTAATAGAAAATTTATATAACAGGGATATGTTTTTATTATTTTATTATATTAAATTATCATATTTTAATGATCTATATTAAATAAAATGGACTTAATTGTTAACATAAGGTGTAAATGATCCCCAGAGGACACATTGGTATGATAGTTTACCCAATGAAAACACAAACCATTAGGGATGCATGAATTAGATGCTTAACCAAGGGTGAATATTCTTCCAAGGGGACACATATATTTTATTATTAATCAAGGGGTGAACATATAAACAACTATATATTCAGGATCTAGGGATGTTTATATTACCCTTGGATACGGGTTGGTATCTTGGATGAGTATATTACCCGTGGTCATATGTGGTTTAGTTGACATGGTCACCACGAAATACTCAAGGACAACACAACACTGGTTGATGTGGGATTTAATAGTTCTCATGTAAAATGGATCACTAAGGTTTGGAATTTACTTTTTTGAAATATTTTTTATTTTTGAGGGGTTTTATTTATTTATTTTTTATCATGATAACTACTACATGGGCCTTTGTTATGGATTATTTGACTTATAGAGACCATTAATTGTGGCCTAGTGAGTTATACACACTCCCTTATCGGTGCACCATGAAACAAGGGAACATGATCTGACTCTATTATTTTTTACAAGTAAATGATTGGGGAAATGAATTAATACCTGAGTTTTTTATAGAATGATATATTGGAGATGGTGACGAGGCCATAAAGGACTTAGAACTAGTTTGGAGTCATTATTTTTTTCAACGTATTATTACATTTCATTATTTTTACTTCGTATATGATCCACCCATTGGGGGTTCATATAAATGTATGGAATAATATTTTTTTACAGAATTACAATTTTTGGGTTATTTTATCACAAGTTTCCATGTTTCTTATACAATGGTTTTTTGGAACAATTGTTTTTTCTCTTATGTCAATTGTAATTAATACACTTATAGTTTATAGTCTTCCAAAATTTCCCAGATCATCTCACTTCTAGTTGAAAACCATTAGTGTAATAGGATGTGTGTGTGAGGTGACATAGATAAAAAGTTCTATTAGTGTTACCAGTTTGTTTTGGGTTGTGTAGTAACCCTAGAAAAGTGATTCATAAAAAAACTAAATCATATTACCCACGTTAATATGGTGAAACATTCATTCATGGAGCCTAACTCATTATATCTTCGATTTTAATTATTCATGGCATGTTTTAGTGATTGGGAAGGGCAGCCTCCTGGGAAGTTTCCCAAGGTGTCTATGAGTATGGAAAAAACACACTAAAAAACATGTGCTGGCATGATTAGACCATCATAATATAGATATGTGGACTCTATGGGTATCTTCATTGGGTATTCTTGGAAATAAACCAAGGTATTTTTAGACAACCATGTTTTCAATTGATGAGGTTTATATCCTGAGGAAGATTGGGTATGTGATAATTTAGAATGTACATATATCATGATTAATTTCAACATATTTTGACAAATGATATTTATTAAATGGGAATAATATTAAAAATTATAATGTCAAAAAAAAATAAAGGTATTAATATTTTTTATAATGGATAACTTTTTCGTGAATAGTGGAAATGGAGATGTTTTACAAAACTGTCATTTAATTTCATTATATCAAGTAGTTTAAATATACCATTTTATTATGGTTTTGGATTAATTTAACATAATTTACCTTTTACTAATTATAACATAATTAATTCTATGTGAAGTTCCATTATATTTGATTTACTTATAAGCTCATTTTTCTTCGTGAAAGTTATTTTTAAAAATTAAATGAACATCATTGTATTTTTTGACCTTATACAATATTTTATTTCATCCAAATGATAAATTTGATTTATAAAATGTTGTTTTTTAATTATGAATCCAGAGAATAAAATTTAGTTATATGTTTAATTTCATTGATGACCACTATGAATGGAATCCATGGTAAATGTTTATCACCATTGTAAAATGTAATATGGGATGAATGACAATAAAAATAATGTGATTAGTTCTCTAAATCGATTTTTTACATTTATTTATTTCATTTAATTATTTTAATTCATTCTATCAGCATTCAATCATATATTTTATATAAATTTGGTATCATTATTTTCTTTGAGAATTATTGTTATAATTTTTAATGTAAATGACATTTAAAAAATGTCACGTTCAATTTTTTAATATCTATAATGCATTTTCTTAATGGTAAAAAAATATTATACATGTTTATAAATGGTATTTTTGAGGAATAATAAATTATATTTATTATATTTATTTATTTTTAAATTTTTATTATTGTCTAATGACTATGAATTCTTATTCAACGCTAGAAAAATTCATATGAAAATAACCTAAAAAAATTTAATTACATTAAAAACAGTAAATGAACTATTTTTGAAGATATTATGGTATCAATGGAATTTATTCTATAAATATACAATATATTTAATGGTTATAATGATTATATTCAACTTTGGTTGGTGTATTTTTGTCTTTAATGTCAAATTTTTCAAATAGTAATTAATGTTTACAAATTATTTCTAACTCATAATGAAATCATTAAAATATTATCATCACATAAATTTCCTGTAAAATTTACAATCTATCATTATTAGTTCTTTTTATTTGATCTTGGATTTCATAGATTTATTTTCATGAACCTTAATGATTGATAAAATGTTTTATATTTGTTAATGTAAAACATTATTAACAAGGGTTTATTCCAATATATATGGATTAAAATGACAATTAAATGTAATAAATTTTATTATTATAATTTTTATTTACCAAATAATTTTTATATTTGATGTTATGAAGCATTGGATACATTTTTATTAAGTTACAGTCAAACTGTATATTAGTATTTCTTGTGTTTAAAATATTTATAACAACCTAAATAATATAAGGGAACTTCATATACACTCATCCAACATAATTAGGTATTACATCTCACCCCATGACCTTAGATACACATTCATTTTATTTATTTTCTGATGTTGGATATTTGGGTTAAGGTTTGGGACGGGTGTCTAACAAAAGCTCTAATGTTTATCTGGTATTTGATTTCTAATATCCTGATTCATGGTTATTTTAAAGGTTATGGTAATAGAGTGTAATTTTAGAGAGTATGGGATTCCCTCTGTGTCTCTATTTTATTTTTAAAACCTTCAAGGATCATGGTGTGGGTTCCCAAGTGTTTGGGTGTCATTTTTTAGTATTTATCCAATACATAAGGCCACACATTTTGAGCATTGTTTTCCCAAAATGTGAAACCTAACCCTATAAGCTTCTAAGAGCATTCCCAACACTGTCTACATGGTATTCACATGGTTTACTGAACTGAACAGAAAAATTGTACATCATATTATGGGTTTAATAAATTTTGACATGGAGCTCCAATTTGGGTTATTTCTTAAGCATAATGATGCCTTATCACTCATGAAACAACCAGTAGAGCCTCCCCTTTATCCTCTTTCAAATTTAGTTACTTAATTATGATAATTCTCACCAAAGGGTGTGTATAGTGTTAGTGGGGCTTAGATCTCCCTCCCCTTGATGTTTAATTCTATTCGCACAAGGATAAGGTAGGAGAATCCATGCTTTTCCTTTCCATTTCATGTCTATTGATTCATTATGTTTTTAATTAATTTATTATCTTTCTATGTACCTACATAGTACCTCTTTATAGCTTGTATTGGTGTTTTAAATTTGTTTGGTGTTGTTTAAAATGATGTTTTACATGATTCTTGATTTTTACCTTGTGTATTATTCCGTTGGTGTTTGTTAAAATGAAATTTTTGATCTTTGGGTGAAATTGGATTGTTGAGTGGGGTTTTTTTCCATTCAAATGTTTTATAAAATTGGTCAGGTGTAGGTTTTGGGTTCTATGTGTAAAACGTGGGGATTTTTCATGGTATAGAATGAGGCATGCGTAAAAATGTTTTTTTTGGTTTGTGAAATTATGTTGTATTTGTAAATGAGTGAAATGGGTGGTTTTTGGATGAAAGTAAATGGTGTATTTGTGAAATTGGGTTTCTAGAGATTTTATTTTTTTTAGAGTGTCCCATTGGTTGAAGTAAAATCAAAGTTGAACTAGGTACATAAATGGTTGTGCAGACTCTTCAGCTAGTCTTCCTCAAGGGTAGCTCTCCTCCCCATCCTTCTCTTTTCCCTACAACTTTCCCATGTTTTCCCAGATCTTGGAAGTGGTACTCCATGTTTTTCAAAAGTTAATTCAAATGTGTTCCATGTGGTTGGGCCCGGTTGTCCATAAAAATGCTTGGGTGAGTGGTTAGAAACTATGGTTGATGGGAATTTTGAAAAATAATGTTGGATTTTGAGTGAGGAGAAATCATGATTGGAACATCTATTAGTTTTTTGTGTTCTAGTTTTTTTAAAGGAACTTGGGAAACTTTTTTTGCTAGTTCATGTTCTAAGGGACTGTTTGGCCACTTTGTTTAATTGTTGTTTTTGGGTTTTTTTATAAATAGTTTATAAATTTTTTAATAAATGGGTGAATTTGGGAAAGGTAAACACCCAGTTATCATTTTTAAATGGATTTTTATAAAGTGTTTGATTTATTGGATTTGTATAAGTCTTGTTTTTCATAATTGAAGCAGTATGTATTGGAAACCACTCTTTAGTTAGGTATCATTCCTCATTTAATGATCATGAGATGGAAGGTACCCCTGTATGGGTCCTCCTTTGAGTTATATTTATTTTAAGAAATGGGATGACTTTGAGGTAGCTAGGGTGGTATTGGATTGTTTAGTGTTCTTGTTTATAAATTAGTATTGTTGTTTTAATGTGTGGCCCATACCATTGTGAACATGCATGGAAACCAATCATAGTAATGAAGATTACTATGAATGATTGCTAAACTAAAAGATCATGTTCTATCTGGTGTACCATAATATGTTTATATGTGGGTATTTTTCTATGCTATTGGGCCCCTTGGTCTAAATTGAGAAAGGGTGGTCAGGCGTTATGGAGTTTGATTCAGTTGTGCGCGACATGCTATCGGGGATGTAGTCATGGGTATTATTATGTTTTTTTCCTCTGAGTTCCTCTGTTTTCTGTGATCTTTTATATGAGTACTATTGGTACCATTTCCCATGTTTTGTGTGTGGAATCACACCCTTGATCTTGGTTTTGGTGTTTTCTTGGAAAAGCAATGAATGTATGGTTGGTTTTAAAAAGTATTTCAAAGTAGCTGTTTTGGAATAGTTTGTGTGCACGCCTTTTTCATTCGTTTCCTAGTATTTGAATGTTAAGGGTAATGTAATTGTGATTTCTATTAAATAAAATGATTTGTATATTTCAAAACCTTATTTTTCAAACTATAGTTCAAACTAGTATTGTTGGACTGTTTTGGAAATAGTAGGTGCATAGATTCGGTTAGTTACCTTTGGCAATCCAATTGTGCATTTCGGTGCTCAAACCTATCTATATCTTTCCAGTCATAGTTTTTTTTTCTAGTTTAGGATTCTTGGTTTCATATGGATCTTACAACGGTGTGGTCTTATGGCTGGAGGATACCAAAGGGTCCCCTAGAGATCTTGTTGGTGTGGCCTAGTTTCGGTATCTGTTTTGGTTCCTGTTTTTTCTAGTCTAATCTATTTATCCTTTGTAACAGATGTATATTTATTTTCTTCTCTGGGATTTACATGATCAATTTATTTATTTGGTATTGGTTATTTCAATGGGTAAATCATTACCACTTGTTTTATTTTGATTTCCGTCACATGTTTCCATCCTAGATGGATCGGGAATGACCCTTAGGACATGTTGCAGACAGGCTTTGGTGGTTGGTTTAGGGTCGATTCATGTTAGTTCATGAAAAAACGGTATCAAAGGAGGTTCTTGTAATATTTTGGTGTCTAGTAGATAGATATTATGACTATTAGTACATATGAGGTAGACATGGGGAGGGAATCATGAACCCTTTCACATTTTGATCCTTGAGTTTCCATGGGTTGTATGTGCTTTGATTTTTATTCTTTGGATTTGGATGAGGAATGAAAATGGAGGTGGGTCAGTGTCACGTCATGACATCATATAATGTAGTGACCCATCTGATGTTCGAGTGCATGGTTGATCTCATCCTAGTAATTGATTCCTACATGAGCATGACTCACAACCATGTATCGAGTATAAGAATGAGCATTGGTTCCTCATTCTGGTAGTTCTTTTAGATGTGTTTTGTTTTGATTTTGGTCAGTGTAAATGTGTTCTTGTAAATGAAATTGGCATTTGAAAATGAAAATGAATTGGAAATTGAAATTTTTCCCCCCATATGGATTAAAATTGGTAAATTCAAATTTGGGAATTGTAAATGATTTGGTTTTGATACGGAAAAAAAGGAAACGTCCATTGATATTCCATATAATGATCACATGTGTGTGGGTATGTGCATAAGGTGTTTGGGGGCACTTTTTCAGGGAAATTTTGATTGGAAATTGATGGAAACATATGTGTTGATTCATAAGATTACATGGGTGTGTTTTTGGAATATAGAGGTTTTGGAAATTTTGATTTCCCTAAGAAATCAATTTTGACTTGTGAAAAGTGGCTTTGTATTTGAAAGATACCATTGGGATATGGTAGTTTGGAAATTTAATTTGAAAATTGTGGTTTTTAAAAAGAGGATATTGATTGTGCTAGTATTTTCATGGCTCGATGCTATTTTTGGTTTTGAGTTTTTGTATTATATGTAGTATATCTCTCAGGAAGGATCTTAGTGTCTCCAATGAGTCATGCCCAGAATTCGGTTCATTTTAGATATTACTTGTCCTTCGAGGTTCTTGGGGTCTGTTAAAGTTTGATTGATGGAAGCATATAATTCCTTTATGTTATTTGGAACTTCTAGGTTTGTTAGAGTTTGTTTGGTTTTAAGTTTGTTTAGGGGTATAGTTTAGGACAAGTGGATGTTGTCTTTCATATCATCATTTGAGATTAGAAAGTAACATTTGATAGTAGGATTTCATAAATATTCTCTATATATAAAGGAGTACATGCCAGAGGAACCATCTCAAAGAGGTTATCTTCATTGGTCCTGGAATCTAGTTCAATACGACGCCTTCGTGTGTGCCATCAGCAAGGTTGGATAGTGCATTCAAAGCTGTTGTGTTGGTTCCCTTAAAAGTTGTCCATTTCTATGGTCAGTCAGGTTTCTAGGAAACATTCTTCATGAATTTCAATTAGGGTAATGAATCTTGACTGAGGGATGTTAGTACCTGACTGTGAATCATAAGTTGTTTCGGCCAGCAGATCCCTAGCCACTGGTCTCATGATAAAGCTCGCACATAGTCACAAGTTACCAGGGGTGAATCCCCATCATAGTTTTTCATTCCATTCCATGTCGATATGAAATTGTTTAAGGTTTTACTTTTTATTTTTTTCATGCTTTTGTCAGTTTATCATTTAATTGTAAATCAATGGTTTACTTGTTTATTTGTAACTCAAGTATCTCAATCTAACCTGAATGAGGACCTTTCAATTTTTTATTTCTCCATTGAGTGAGACTTAACATTGCGTAAAATTGATATATTTTGGTTCTGGTTTGATTGAAATTCTAAATAGATCAGTGGTAGTAGTGTGCATCTGGCATATGGATATTTTCGATTGATCTTGGTCGACATTTTTGGTTTTTGGAGTTTTTGGAAGAATTTTTCTAGGTGATGCATGATTATTGAACTGTTATGCAAAATTGTGCGGCCCCGGTTGTGTTAAACAATATAACTGCATGGCCAGTGCACGATCATGTGGTAGGTCTCATAGCAGTGTAGCTTGGTGCTTTTCGAGTAGTGGCGTTTCGAATGGTTGTTGCATGGTATGGAAAACTGTACATCGAAACCATGTGAGATACCTTGAAAATTTTGAATGTTAAAATCCCTAGTTCCCATTTATGTATTCTTGGTGTGTTTGGACTATGATGTTTTCCTACTAGTTGATTTTTATAGTTGGGAAAACTGTCTTGTGGTCTACCTCAGTCTTGGGCTTTAGTTTCTTCTGGAATTGGTCAGGTGTGACCTATGAACAGTAATGTCATACCAAGAATCTCAATTTTGTTTTGTTTTCTGGGTATAGACTTGATTCATGACTAAATTTTGGCTTACTGAATTTCTTAGGGCAGAAAGTGTACGTATTAGGGAGAATTGTCACACCCCAACCTCGGAATCTCATTCACTTTATTTATTTCACGACGATAGATCGTCTGGGTGATGTTTGGGTTGGGTGTCCAAAATTAGTCCTTAGGTTTGGGTATTATTTGTTTTCTTATATCTTGATTCATTATTATTATGATGTTTGTGGAAAGAGAGTGTCACGTTGGAGAGATTGAGATGCCCTTGGGGTCTCTATATTGTGTATGAAAAATTCAAGGATCATTGGGTGGGATCCACAAGTGTTTGTGTGGCCATTTTTTATTTTTTAACCAATTTTTTTGGTCACACGGTTTGAGCATTTTTTTCCCAAACCGTGCAACCTAACCCAGCATGGTTTCCGGATTTTTCCCATAACATTCCGCATGGTTTGTGTATAAATTTCCAAAAAGTGATGCAGAACAATGTATCCCATTACTATCTTAATAACTTTTGATGTGGAGCTCCAATTTTAGTGATTCAACCTCCAAAATTAATCCCTTCTTATTAGGAATTGACTAGAGGAGCCTCAAACTTATTCTTCCATTGTTTTTTGTCATTTTTTGGGATATTTCTCACAAAACGGTGTTTTTATTGTTTGTGGGGCTTAGATCTCCCTCTCCTTGATGTTTTATTCCATGCGAACAAGGCTAAGGTTGGTTATTCCATGATTTTCCATTCTATTTATTTTCCATTGATTCATGATGTTTTATATTATCTTATTATCTTTTCACTCTCCCCATTTTTCCCCTTCGTTGATTGTATTGGTGTTTAATGTAGTTTAGTGATGTTAAAAATGGGGTTTTATATGAATCTTAGTTTATTCCATTCTTTATTGTTCCATAGGTGTTTTTTAAAAAGAAATTATTGGTCTTTAGGTGAAATTGGATGGACGTGTGGTGTTTTCCCCCATTGAAATTATTTTTTAAATTGGTTAAGATCATTTTTTGGAATCTATCTGAGAAATTTGGTGATTTTTCTTGGTATGGTTAGAAACATGTTTTAACGAAGGTTTTTTTGGATTACAACCTTGTGTTGTATTTTATAAATGAGTGAAATGGATAGTTTTGGTTTGATATTAAATGTTTGATTAATGAAATTGGGTTTTTAAAGCATTGATTAGTTTTAAAGTGTCACATTGGATGAAGTCACAACCATTGGGGAACTAGGTGCACTCATGGTTTCTCAACCAAGTGAAGATGGAACTCTAGAGCTAGTCTCCCTCAAGGGTAACTCATCCCCACTTGCTTATAGAATCCCTTAAATATTCCCATGTCTTCCAAAATAGGATAAGTTTTACTATTTGTGTTGAAAAAGTAACTTTAAATGTGGTCCATGTTGTTTGGTCTGGTTTTCCATGAAACATGCTTGTGTTATTGGTTTGAAACTTTGCATATTTGGTGTTTTGTGAATGGTTGTTGGATTGTGAATGTTTTGAATTCTGATTTGGAACTTCCATGGTTTGGGGGGGGGGGTTATCTTGGTTTTAAAATGAAACTTGGGAACCTTTTTGGTTAATTCAGGGTCAAAGGGATCATTTGGTCACTTTTATTAAATTTGGTGTTTGGGATTGTTTTACAGTTGGATTATGAATGATTTCAAGAAATCGTTGAATTTTGTAAATCTATAGGCCTCATTGGAATTGAGATATGGATAATTAAATAAGTTTGGATGTAGATAATTTATATAAGGGTCATTTTTCATCGTTGAAGTAGTATGTTCGTAAAACCACTCATTAGTTTGGCTGTTTGCCTTGTTTTACGATCATGAGATGGGAGGGACCCCAGTATGGGTTCTCCATTAATTTATATTTATTTTAAATAAAGGTACTAGCATTGAGGAAGCCTGATCGGTGCTCTATGGTGTTGTGTTCTTGGTTACATATGAGTCTTTTTGTATTAATTTGTGTCCCTCCCCTTTGTTATCATAGCATAAAAACCTAGAATAATAAGAAGGTTTGCTGAAAATGATTGTTTCCATGGATGGTCTTGTACTATTCAATGTCCCATAGTAGGTGGGTATTTGGGTTTATTTCTATGGTATTTGGCTCCTCATTCTATCCTAATAATGGGTGGTCGGGTGTTAGGGCCTTTGATTCTATCGTGTTTGGCATGCGTCCAGGGATAGGGTCACATGTATTAGTATGTTTTGGTATTCCTCTATGTTCCTATATTTCTATGATCCTTTTATATGAGCATTGTTCTTACCATTTCTCTTGTTGGTTATGTGGAATAATTCCTATGATATTTGTTTTGGTGTTATCTTGGAGTTCTGTGAATGGATGATTGGTTTTAAAAAGGATTTCAAAGTAGTTTTTATGAAAAGATTGTGTGCACCCATTTTTAACTAATTTCCTTATTTTTCAATTGTATGGGAAATGTAATTTTTTTTATTTTTTAAATGAATTAATATCCCAAAGCCTTATTTGTATAATTGTAGTTCAAACTAGTTTTGTTGGACTATTTTGGAAATGAAGGATACAAGGATTCTATGGGTTACATATGTAATTCATACTAAAAATTTTGGTGTTCACACCTATCTATATCATTCAATCCATAGGATTATTTATAGGTCATGTTTCCTGGTTCTAGATGGCTCTTTGAGAGGATTGGTCTTATAGAAGGAGGTGACCAAGAGGTCACATGGTCATCTAGTTTGTGTGGTTCGGTTTTGGTTTTTGATTTTGTTTCATTTTTGTTTAGTTTAATCAGTTTAGACATTGTAACTGTATTCTATTTATTTTTTATCAAGAATTTATTTTTCCTATTTATTTATTTGGTCTGTGTTTTTTCATTGAGATAAATCATTATTACTTGGTTTATTACGATTTTTTGAAATATTTTCCATCCTAGGGTGATTGGGAATGCCCCTCTGGACATGCTGCAGACCAGATCAGGTGACCGATTCAAGGTCGATTTGTATTGGTTCGTGATATTACATTAGAAAGTATCAACCAATACACCATTATAGATTTCACATCACTTCATTCAACTTCTATTCCTCCCATAATGCCATTCTAATATGGCTTAATGTGTTATCCAAATGGGGATTTCCAAATAATTTGTATAACACTCAACCGAGTCATTTCACGTTATTTATTCTTCTAAATCATTTATGTCTATACTAACTATGATGGTATAATGAAATATATATCATTAATACAATAATTTTTTAATTCAATGATTTCACAACCCTTATTCTTCTCTTTTTCTCCTTCTATGTGAAATGAAAACAAGGCTTCTATCTACCTATTGACCACCACCTCTTCAAAGCGACGTGTTTCATTATTCATGGCCAAAAAAAGGTTCTCATTATTATGAGGGATATAGTGAATTTATATGATATAAATGGCATAATAATAATTAGATAAATATATCATAATACCTTACTTCTTACCCTTATAGCTATTAAAAAAGATAATGTCTATCCTGTGTAGTTGTGGACAACCACCTCCACAAATTGATCTGATTTATTTTTCCTTTCTTCCATTCATGAATGATTATAAAATTATAATTAATTTAAAAAAATTTATAGTTATTTACTATGTAATATTATAAATTTTAGGGAACTAAGAACACTTTATACATTGTCAAACTATCAAATTTGTTTTGGGATTCTAAACATAGTTTCTTCAAAACAATCGACTTAAACATTAATAATTTGGTAAATAAATAAGACATAGTAATAAATAAAACTAATTGAATAAATATAATGGAATATAAATATGAAGAGTTTATTAATAAATTAGAAAAATAAAATAATTTTTTTATTTTTTATTTAGATAAGATGAAAAACAATATGTTATATGATGTAAGTATTTTTCCTTTAAAACATTGTTTTTTTGTTTTCCAGTCGAAATATTTTTCCTCTATATCTATGATAATCAAATTTTTTAATAATTTTATATTTTATGATTCAAATATAATTAAAGGCCATACTAAAATACTTTTTTATTTATTTAGAAATTAGGAAATATAATCTTTTTATTTTTTTTGTATGAATCACATTTTAATTTTTAATAAACATTGAAAAAAATGATTAATTTCAATGTACACAACATGAATATATTTTATTGTGGTCATGATCATTCATTTATATTAGGAATCCTATATATGATTCCATGTTTATATTCAATGATAAGTATTTCTCCAATATTCAAGAAATTTTTATTTAAAATATTTTTTTTGAATATTGGTTGTTTCTATCAATCCAACATTGCGTGTGAGCTATATCTGTTTCCAATAGGTGTTATTTATTTTCTATGGTTGTAAATGAAATTAAAATATTTCTTTTATATTAATCAATTTCATATGTTTTTGGAATGTCAAATTGATGTTTCCAATTGGAGAGATATTTTAATGTACCATGGGAGGATGTATAGGGAAAGAATAATGTGCTCATGTTTTGTTATCATAAAATGTTTTTTTGAAGACATTCTGTATACTCTAGAAAATAAGTGAGTTATTATTAATGTATACATCATGTGCTAGACTTTTTTAGTATAATATTTTTCATCAACACTATAAAAATTTCATAAATAATTTTTCCATAATGAATGTTGTTTATTTAATGGGAATCTGTAAAAAGATTATGATATCGAAAAAATGAGATAGAATAGATGATTTTGAGGCCTCATAGAAGGATATAGTGAATATTTTCATATAAATACGATCTGAAAAATCGAACAATGGAAGGTTTCATATTTATGTAAATGTCATGCATTAACCTAGGTAAGGGGGATAAAGTGATTAAATGAAAATATATATGTGTGTTGAAGCACATTATAAAGGTAGATCAGTGGATGAAAAGTTTAAATAAATATAAAATAGTACTTGAAAAAGGTTATTCTCTCATGTGTCCTTCTCGACTAAGGGTAAAACCATGGCTCACATAAGGGCAACTCCCCCAAAACACAAGATACTTAATGTTTACATTGATTCTAGATAAAACTATGATATCATTATATCAATTGAATGAATGGATTGAGTCGATCTATATAATTTTATAGCGATTGATGTAATTTAATGGATCCTAATTTATGAACTTCATGAAGTGTATCATAGGGACATGTGCAAAAGTGAGATGTGACGTAAAGAGGTTATTCAATGATAAATCACTATTTAAAAAAACGTAAAATTTATTTGTGATTATCATCGAATTATGAGATTAAAATATGATTAGATATGATTTTTGGCTTACAATACAGTGGAAATATTTCTGAAGAAGGTCATCCGAATTAAGAATGCCTTCAATGGTCTTAGATAATGGTTTTTTAATGATCAGATAGAAATTTCTTAAAAATAATAATAGGAAACATATATTGATCATTTAAAATTGTGTAATCATGGTTTTTGAGATATGTAAATAAATAAAAGATACTCTAAGAAGTTTTCAGATAGTGGGTTTTAGTAAATTGTAATCAAACTAAATTTTCCATATAAGATAATGTGATATAGTTTCTTGACTTTTTAGAATTTATTAAATCAAAAAAAGTATTTGAGAATCGTTATTAGTATAAAATGGTTATAATAATTCACTCAGGTAGTCTATAAATATTCATCTATTAGTAATTTTTTAATTCTTTGGATAAAATAAGTAGAACAAATAAATTAGGGTTCATTGGATGAAGGAAAACTAATTAATATCTGAAAACCCATTGGGCAAGTGAATATCTCTATTATAGTATGTTGAATAAAATTTCAAATGGATGATTGAATAGATTCATTATATCCTGTAATTTATTAGATGAATCTTTTGTGATTAATTTAATTGATGTTAGGATGTTTTTTAAAAAATAATTACAGATGGTCTAATAATGGTTGAATGGAACATTGGATGATTCTTCATTAGATTGAAGATGGGTTTTCATGTTTTACGATATGGAATATGCAGATACCATTATAGTGTATTTGTAACGATTTTAACAACATCGATGTTGATGTTGATCATTAAAAGACTTCTATATGATCTAGGTTAAGAATTTTATCCGATTTTCCATACCATTGAATTGAAGTAAGGTCGATGTAATGGGTAAATTTAAGAAATAATCATGATGCATCACATATATTTTTGAACGATCTTGATGCACCCCCTGAAAAATAATTGTGTAGAAGAATCAAAATTAATGGATACATGGATTGGGAAAATGAATTTATGTTCTATCTCAATCATTTAAAAGTGAACTTATATAAAGGGGTCCAATAATTAAGAGTTTTTTATGACTATTTTTATACAGTTTCTCATTATGATGATGAATAGAACATCCATAAGGCTGTTCTAGCTACAATAATGAGAGTTATTATAATTTGTAATGTAGTCCAATCTCCCTACTAATATCTCTCTAGAATTTGTATATTGATCATCATTACCACTTAGTCGTCCAATCTCTCTACTAATATCTCTCTAGAATTTGTATATTGATCATCATTACCACTAAGGATCAAAACATAAGGATAAGGGTAGAAATATAGAAAAACAATTATAATTACTATTTTATGAGGTAATTTTGAACAATAATCATGTTATATTATAAATAAATATTTTTTTAGAAATATTGAATTGATAATTAATTTATATTAATTTAATATTCAAGGCAATTCCAAGAGTTCCCACCCCCTCCTATAAAAAGGCATGTGTTAATCTAATTTATCCACAGTTAATTACATATTTGGTTCACTAAATATATACACAATTCATTTTCAAGAATAATTCAATTTATAATTGAGGTTTTTCTTGGAAAAAACAAACTTATTGGTTTAATGACGGTCAGAAATGTGGTATTATACATAAGATTTATACATTTTTTCTACTTGTTTTAGTTTTATTTATTCTTCCTCATACAAAGAAATATTCTTATAATATGATGAAAAAATTACTATACTATCCTCGTTGTAATGATATTTTATTATTTTAGTATCATTTACTCCATTCATCTTTACATCTTGTGAATGGGAAAATAACATATCCATTATTTGTATGTAAAACAACCATCAGCAAATAGATAAAATTCATTTTACATCACCCTCTCTCTATACCGGTTGTTATTAATTAATTAACGTTCGTATATGATATTTGGGAAATATTTAACATTTATAAAAGATAATTTATCACTTACATGAATACCAATGCATACATATAAAAATGCTAACATCATTCGTACATATGTGTGGACTACCACCTCCACGAAGCGATATGACTCATTTTTCATCACCATTTTATATGAATTATATTTATATGTATATTTAATGAATTAAAATGACATATAAGGTATTGGGATAATTTTTCAAATTTAAAATATTACTTACCTTATTTTCAAAATCGTGATTGAAAATTGAAAATGTTACCCATGCACACGTACAAACTACCATCTCCATGATTTTAACATATTTCCTTTTTCATAACTATTTTTAATCGAATTATTTAAAAATTTATTTGATTTTTAAAAATGATAATTATATCATGAATATTTTTTTGTATATTATGGAATTTTTACCCATTTATCCAAACTTATCCTATGAAATTCATTTTGAACTTATGAATCGAATATTGTAAAAACATATAACATAAACTTAAACAATTATGTACTAATTATAAAATGTAAATAAGTTATATAAAAGGATTAATAAACCTAAAAATTTTATTAATAAATTAAATTATTAACATATGTTTAGTATTCAGGATGATAAAGGACATACTTGAAATTTTTGAATTTTGGTAGGGGATTTTATTTACACAATTTCCATTTATCGGGTTAGACATTAACATCATTGATTATGTCATAAAAATATAATTTTTCAAATAAATTTTAATTATCTTATATTTATTTCCACTTATTTTTATTCTCTTTACATCAGATGTACATTTCCAGTTATGTTTAGTAAATCTCACTTCAATGATTTAATATTTGTAAGGGACATTATTTTTAAAATCCTTATTAATGTTCCTGTATTAATTATTTTTACAATAAATTAAAATAACATCCTTTTAAATTATAAAAAAATGTGAAGCCTTTCCATATTTTATACCTTTTTTATGATTTATGCTTACATTATATATTTTAATAGTTCATTAAGTGGATTTATATTCATTATTATGTGTGAATTTTTTTTAATTTAAAATATATTTTAATGGAAATTGGGTATTTTGATATCTTAATCTATTTTGAACATGAATTTAAAATAGTGTTTAGTGATTTTATAAATGATATTTTTTTTCATTATTTGTGTTGGTTGCACTCAAATTGAACCAAGTGAGCCTGTATTATTTTTTATGATGGCAATCCCAAATTAGTGCTCCACTACATTGTGTACAAAATTTGTTCATCCAAAATTATATTGTATTTAGTTCATATTTCTATTATAATTTGTAAGGGTTTTTTAGGGTTCAATGATGATTATTCTACAAAAAACATAAAAATATTTTCTTCCATTAATAATGGGCTTAAATAGAAATATAATTATTTTAAAAAGTAATAGAATCCTATTTTTAGAGGAATGATGACTCTATTTTAAGATTAAAATGAATGTGTTCTAAAAATATCTTAACGGATATTCATGATTTCACTAAACTAATGGTTTTAATTATTTCATCCCTTTCTAAGATATTATCCACATCCCAAGTTGTAAAATTCAGTCTAAAGAGTTTATTGATGGGTATGAGAAAATAATAATTCATGTTGTAAGTTTTAATGTTTTTTAAAATAAATCACATATTATTTTCACGACTATTACTTTTTTGTGAAAAATGGATACTATGTATAAATTTAAACTTAGAAATTATGGGTTTAATATGTAATATTTTTTCTTAATTATATAGAAATACAATCTATAAGGATATGTTGGAATGAAATAAATTTAATTCCAATATATATTCACTAGAATATGAGATGTTTATGGCTAGGTTATTGAAGTTGGTATCAGATTGAGGTTTAGATAACATTATGAGATTAAGATAACGTAAATAGTAAACCCTTTTTAGTCAATTTTAAATGATATAGCATTGAAAAATTTCCATGTTTCACCATCTAACGTATGTCTATTCAGAATGGTTTTCTGTAGAAGAAATATGATAATTGAGTTTGGAAAGAATGAATAAGACGATATAGTTTCGAATTAGTATCCTAGAGTAGTTGGAATAAAAACAAAATTATTTTTTATGATGGATTAGATTACACATGAAATAAATAAAGGAAAAATCCTAGCTAGAGAGTATCTTTTTTCTACCCCATAATAACCTGACTATAGTATAACATTACAAAATAAAACATCCCCCATCATTCAGCAGATCATCTAAACCAGTGACAAATAAAGTATGGATTAATTCCATATGGAACATATTTTATGACAAGGGATGTTAAGAATTACAAAAGGTAACCCTATCCCATTAAAATTTTATAGGTGAAGAAGATCGATGAGGGTATATGGTTAAATATACTAAAGATAAATATGATCTTGTTTCATGGTAATGTGATTAATAGAAATATTTCTTGAGAATGTTCAAATTATACTAGAGAAACAATTCCTAGAGTTGGGGCTAAAAGGTAAAGATTTTTTTATTTTCATATAATGAAAACATCATACAACTTTACACGTTTATATAGGATTTTTAGGACATTGAATATAATATTATTAGATTTTACTCTAGTTTGAATGAAATTATATAATGAGTTTTTGTTTTATGAGAATTTAAAATCTATTAGAAAAGTTTTCATTATGTTGAAAAACTAGAGATAGAGTTTGATGAGACATATGTTCTTCACAGTAATGAAAGTAATAATCAGTCAAAATTTCTTGTGATAGGGAAATATACCATAACTAAATATACAGGTATGAAAATAATGTTGTTATCTTAAAGTATTTTCAGTATAAAACACCCAATACAATTTCATATGATGTAAAAAATGTTTAACGGGTGTGTTCAGCTTACTCAATGGGATTGTTAGTGTAATGAATGGAATCCTAAATAGCCAAATAGCATGTTAGATAATATCCATATAATGGGGTGGAATTTTATTTGAAATGAGTTGGCTCACTATGCTATCATGTGCTTGAAGTTTGTTTGAAGGTATGGAAATCATTAGGACTGGAAATGAAAATTTTTAGTAAATTAAGTTTCTTCGGCCAAGATTGATGTGGGGCCTACAATTGAATTGGTATCTGATTTGTCCCTTTGGTAATCAAGTTATTCACATGAGCCTCAACCCAGTTGGTGAGGTCTCCCTTAGTGCATCTACGTGACCTAGGTTCGAAACAAGGATGAGGTATAATGCAAAGTAGTGTAGAAGTACTATATCAGGTACTCTAACAGAACTGTGCGGATACTATAGCTTGTATTATAGAAGTTACTATAGCAGGAACTGTTTGGTACTATAGTCGCCAAAACTGATCACCTTGGTCCACTGGTTTGGTCAAGGAGTCCTTAAGGACTTTAGACCTCCCAGGCTTTTGGGTCAATAAGGCTTTCCGGACACATTTATGGCCTTCGGGCCACCTCAAGGCATTCGAGCAACATGATCAGTGCAGTTTCCCCAGATAGACTCTAATGAAAAGGAGAATCCCCAAATGAGGATTCAAATAAGGTGCACTCACCAGAGTAGAACCAAATAAATTTATTGAATTGTAGGGTATCAATACGCCATTGGTACCATCCTGTTATTTCTCACAATGTTTAGACGGGTGACCATACAAAAGTAGAGAGATACCATCATGAAGAAGAGGTTGGGGAGGGGCAGTTCATTGTAGTTAAAGTCTGGTTGAGTTCACTAAGACCTTCAAGTCGTGTAATGTCTCTTAGGAATATGGTCCACGTAATCTATAAAGCCAACATTCCTTGTAGGGGTCCCCCCTCATCCTTTTAAACGGGGTTACCAAAAACCAATAAAAATTATGGCCTTTGGGATATTTGGTTTCAGGTGTATTCAAATTTTAAAAATACCCTTTTTCATTTGGGTTCATCAAAATATTTCATTTCTTGTAAATTTTCATAAATACTGGTAATATGACATAATGAAAGTACGATAGAATATTAAGTCAAAAATATAAGTGGACTTATTAAATAAGCCATGTTTTATTAGAGTCTTACTATTGTTATCTCAGAAATGGTATTTCCAACAAATTTGGTTGAACTAGATATAATTGAGTTTTAATTTTTATTTTTTATAGATGGGATTTCAGTATATTAGGAAATAATATATTTTAGATACATGAATATATTCTTCAATGATTTCATACCATTGATAACCTACCATGAAGAACGAAAATTTATTATAATTGTAATATAAATTTAAATAGCACATGTCACTGAAAATAATGAAACTATTCATATTATTTATGTTTCAGTAGTTAATGAATACATGGATATTTTTGTTGATGAATTTCCTAGTTTCATTTCGGATTAGGTAGTAGAGTTTACAAAAATCTTACTCCCTAATGCTAAACCTATTTCAAAATCAAATTATCAAATAAATAATGTAGAATGTTTTGGAACTGGAAAAGAAATCATAGGAATTTTTATATAGTGTTTTTATTTAACCTATCAATTCACAATGGGTTTATCATATATTTATTTATAAAAAAATATTTTCCTATGATTATTTTCATTGATTATATTGCATTTAAAAATATCACTAATAATAATAAGTATCATTTTCATTGTATCAATTATTTTTTGGATTAGATCTTGTGGGAGAAGTAACAATCAATGATTGATCGCATATCAAGGTACCATCAGTTGAAAGAGAAAGATAATTATATTACAATGACTTAATTTTGGAATATTTCTGGACATTATGAGTTCATAGTTATTCCCATTAGGTTGACAAATTCCATCTCTCTATTTATAGATCATATAAATAGTGTCTTCTGTGAATTTGTTGATATGTTTCTGGTTGTATATATTATTGATATATTGTGTTATTCAAAAAAATCGGATCATGAAAAACATTTGAGGATTTTTCTACAAAGACATAATGAAAATGAGTTCAATGGACATTTTTTAAATTGAAATTATTTTAAACAAATTAAATTCCATTGAAACATTATACTTAAATATGGGTTTATAGTTGATCCAAATAAAACTAATGTTTTTTAAAAGTGAACATGATCTACCAATGTCATATAGATTCTTACTTTTTATGTATTAGCTCGTAAGTAATTTTTTTTTTATGAAAATAATACATAGTTTTCTATCCCCACGAATTAAGTTAACCCTAAAGGGGTCAGATTTATTTAAGAAAAAATAATGTGATGAGTTTTTTATGAATTCAAAAGTTGATTGGTGAATGATTCAGTTTTATCTCCACCCTTTAGGAATGTGGAAGGTTTCCATCTACATTGATTCTTTATTGATGCTACATAGTTTTATTCTTATGAATAATGGTATGGTAATTTCTTATGAATTTTAGAAATTTAAAAATCATGGGTTAAATTATACTAACCAAAATTTGGAAGTAGTTGTTATAGTTTTTTCATTAAATATATTATGGATCTTTTATATGGAGAAATATTTTAGATATATACTAATCCTAAAAGATATAATTATATATTCACTCATAAGGAATTGATCATGAGTTTTTCAACCTAGATGAATCTTATAAAAAATATGATTTAAAGTTCAATTAATATCTTGTAATAAATTGTAGAATATGTTAGGTTGGTTCGGTTATGACAATGTCATGAGTGGGGGTGAATTGTGATTATTGAAAACCTTAAATAGATTCAGAATAACTCTCTTTATATGTATTATAATTTATTTATGTTTTTCAACTATAAGAAAAAAAGAGAAGAATAAGAAAAAAAATTATAGGGGATTAAGGAATAAAGATACCAAAGTCTATTCCACCTACAATCTCTCAGAGAGCTCAGTGATTTTAACTAGTAATTCATTTTATCTATGACTTCCATAACTGAGTATAAGATATTGATACCTTAATAATAATGTCTATACAAGGCCTTATCGTTATTTTAAAAGGGAAAATAAATATATAATTTATTCCAAGTATTTTATGCTCCACCATCACCATAATTGAGTACATGATTTAGAAACTCCAATAAACTAATCAACATTCATTTGATTGAGAAAACTGTTTTACACTCAGAAAAAACACACAACTGAAAAATGTAATTTATATGAAATAAAAAATATTATAAGAAAAAATAATATTTAATGATGAACCTGATTTCTTTAAACAAATGTTTAGAAAGACATATATGTGTAAAACAGGTATCTCTGGATAATTATTTGATGAACATGAAGAATTTGATTTAACAATAAGTTATAGTTGTAGTGATTTCAAAAAAATCGACTAGATCCATAATGAATATAAAATAATTATATTAATGATCGAATTGCTCAATTGAAAATATCTCTAGAAATACTAAATAATGAATATAAAATATTTTAATTCAAAAAATTCAAGTAGATTAATAACATCCCATAGAAGTAGGAAAAATTCAATCTATTGATTATGGAACTTTGAATTATTTATTAACATCTTTAATGAGATATTTACTTCTAGTGATAATTTTTTTTTAAAAAGAGAATAATATATTCAATTTAAAACTCCAACATTGACGATTCAAACATAGGGTTCCTCAACGTGAAGACTAACTGCAAACATATGATTGAAATTCTTTATTTGTTTATAAACATAATTTTGAAAAAATATGGTTGTTGATAAACCTAGGTTTTATAGACCATGTGTTTATTCTTTAAATATAGTTTTTCATCCAAGAAAAGTTCTTAAAAATATAGTGAATGAATAGTGTTTCCAAAGTAATATCAAAACACACCATGAATACAAAATCTAAAATTCTCTCATGAATTAATGACTTGTGTATGCTTCTAGAATAAATGTTATAACAAATATCTTTTTCCCAAAATTAAATAAAAAATACATTATTATAAACATAAATGTGGGTGTTTCTTTCAATCATAATCAGAATGAAATTAACAAAATTGTTGAATCAACATATGCTCAACAATATCCCACTTTTGATGATCACAAAACCCATGAGAAAAACCATAAAATAAATATTAAAATTTAAATAATATCAAGCTAATTTTAAAAATAAATATAAAAAACATTTTATAATGAGACCTTCAAATCCCACCCCCACCAAACTATTCTCCCTTAAAAATTTTCTAAAAATTACCAATTTAAAATTTTTTATATTCAAATTTCCATATACATTTGTCATCAATTTTGTAAAATAAAGAAAAATTTGAAGAAAAATATTTTCAATACATGGAGAAATAAATACTCTACCCAAATTTAATCTTCCTTTAAATTGATAATATAATTTTCAATGATTTATAAATTTATTCACATGTTACAAATGAGCATAACATTTTAATCTATTTGAAATAATTATTTTTCACTAAAATTAGTAGAATTATTTTTTCATGTGAAATGAATTCAAACATCAATGTACCCATATACATAAAATTATATTATTAAAATATTTGAAAAAAAATATTCCAAAAATTAAAACATATTTTCTAAACATAATTTTCGAAAAAAATATAAAATATTCATTTTATTAAAAAATATAGAAATAAATAATTGTATGGTTGTACGGATGGATGAACGGGATCTTAAAAACCTTACCATCATTATAATTTTCCTATTAAAACTATTAAAACTTTTTCTAAATATTTTTTTTCTTTGAATGTCAGTAGATCATTGATACAATGAAGTGGATGAATATTAGTTAACCAAAAACTCATTTCCGTAATAAAGATCCAACATAGAATCATCTTCACTTTTGAGTATCTATATCCAACACAACATTGTTACATTAAATTCTTCGTATTATTCTTTTGAAATTAATATTTCTATTATATTCTATTACTCACTTTGTAATATATCACAAACCATTTTCAAAATATACAGCTTCTTTTTCTATTTGTATGACTTTATACACACATTTAGATCAGTATACAACTTCGTTTTTTCTTCATTTAATGTACTGTAATTTGAATGAATATCTTCATAAGATATTCCACTGTAAAACATTTTAGGGGGACAAAAATAATGTTCTTCTTAACCATGATATTTTTTAAATGTTTCAGATGAATTTTAAAATGAATCCTCAACATATAAAATGAATTAGTCTCTTAACAGATCTAATGAAGGATTGAATTTTTCTGGGAAGACTTTTCTCGGATAATGAACATCTTGACTACTTAATTTTTCCCAAACTAATTTAAAATTCCTTTAATAAATATATTATTAAAAATAATAAAATTTAGTAGTACTATACTATATATGTTAAAGTTTTAGTAGATAAAAAATCTATCATATTTATTAGGACGCTTTACATTCTCAAGGAAAAAATATAGGATATTCAATTCATAATTTAAACCTTGAAAATAATTTTTTGATAAGAAAAATATTCTATAAAAAACCATTACATAAAAAATATATTATTATCTTGTCAAAAACCTGTGAATAACAAATTTAAATTTTTTTAATGAATTTATATAAACATATTTGAATATATCAAAAATATGAGGTTTTAATTGTTTATTTCAATGAGGAAGTTTGGATTAAAAATTTTGAGCTCAAAATATCTCTATCCTTTATATAAAACAGTTAATATTATGAGAACCTATATAAGAAATATAGTATGTAATTACATAGTGGATTTCAAGATCCCAATTCTAATGATTTTTTTCATAACATTCTATTACAATGTTGATCACTCTTTTGTAAAGATATAGATTCTCATATTCTCATTGAACAACCACTTAAAGATATAATGTTGTAGTTTAGTGAATTATTCATGAAAAAAATGTTCCTTTGGTGGACATATCATTTTTGGTCCATTGGTGTTATCCACTATTGATTTAGTTAAACAAATTTCATTATTTTATGTAGAGTTTTTACTATTCTAGTTAAATTATTATTTTTGAATAATATAAATTCATATGAAATAAAACTGATTTCTCCAAAATACCAGTAAATAGAATAATATTTGTAGAGACCCAAAGATAGACGTGCATGGACATTACATTACTTTTTCGGAATACATAACAAAAATAGACACACAAGGAACGTAATATTTTAGTGTCTTTGGAAACTTAGAAAATAATCTTCTAATTGTGGTGAAAGATCTTCAACATCTGCCATAAAGATCTTCCCCTTTTTTTTCTTACCTAGAACCTATCCCTATATCCTGGGGAAAATAAATAATAAAAATGGTGAGCTCAAATGCTCAGTAAGGGTAATCATGGATAACGTAAAACATACCATATACATTTGAACTTAAAAACATGATAATAATTTTTAAACATCAGAAGCTTGAGCAACGACATAAAACATGGAAGTACGTAAGGCATAGTTCATAAAGAAACATTAATAATGATAAAATAGAATGGTAATAAAACACGTAATTGTGGCAACCATTAATCACATGATATGATTTCCATAGTATCCAAGGCATTGCTGCCAAGACCATCTTAGTAGACAAATTCCCTTTCTGAATTGAGTTCACTCCTTGTTCCAGTCCTATATTACTGAACCTGTTTAATGTACCATTCCAGCCATGTCTATATCATGAGATATAAATCTTTACCCAATGAATTTGAGGGAGATATAGGTCCCACCCATCTCATAATGAAATCATTCTTACTTGTGCCACAAAACATATATCATTTATAATAACCCAACAAATAAAATGGGTTTCATAAACATCATCCCATAATCACATAATTCATATAAATGAAATGGATATAATTTCATAATAAGAAAAGTGAAACCATTTAAATCATAGAGACATTACACTTTAAATATACACATATGAAATAATTTCATCTTAGATGGAAAATGGTTTTGATAAAACACTTGAAATGAATTCTTGAGGAAAATATCCTTTCTTCTTCAAAATCAATTTCTTTTCACAAAAAGTCATGAAATTTTAAAAGAAAGAGATTTTGTTTAAAATAGTCATGAAATCTTTTGTAGGAAGCTTCATTAAAATAAGGCTTTATAAAACCGTAAAAATCCATTCGTTCCGTATAAGTTAAAAAAATTATTTTCGTACTTTTTCCGGAAAAGTCAAAAAGTACCTCGTAACGTGAACAAAAGAAAGATTCCTTACATACCCTGTATTAAAAGTAAAAATGGATAAAATGGACTTTAAACATGCATGAAAACACTTTTATAAAACATGGACATGGATGATAGAAATAACCCCACTAAATACTTACGAATAAGCAATCTCGGATAAAAATGAGATATGCAAAATTATCCCATACCTTAGGTCCGATTTGCTTCATAAGTGTCCGAACCTCCTGTATAATGATTTAAATAATGTTATTGACATATTACATAATCATATTCATTGTTATGATATCATATATGGTTCACTTATGACTTTATATTACCCGTTCTTTTGTAAATTCCAAGTTAAAGAGCGTTTGGTTAAAATCGTTTCATTTATTGTCCGTGGTTTGACTTGTAATTATTCATATGATTACTTAGATCATGATTAATTAATTCCAGAATATACAAAATGATTTATATATAATATATATACATATATATAATAGATCGATAAATGGAAAGAAATACATCGTTCATGGAGACGGTAGGCCGTACGTACGCATGAACGTTGTTTTCGTTTCCTTATTGAGTTGAATGAAATTAAATAGATGACATATATATATATATATATACATAAATCCAGTAGCGTTATTATTCCATATATTTCATTATTATTCATTATATGTACTTTATAATCATTATTGAATGGTTAATCATGGAAAATGAATCTCATCATGTTCGTGGAGACGGTAGTCCGTATGTACGCACGAGCGATGATATCATTCCTGTGATCGTGTAATTGTACTTGAGTTTATGTATACTATTTAAGAATAAATATAACTTTAAAATAATCATATATAGTCATTATTTACACCATTATACCCATCCAAGTAAGGTGATGGTGGAAAATAGATTACACCACGGCATGGAGACGGTATTCTATACGTACGGACACGCTGTGATTTCGTTTTCTCTAGGATGGATAGATGGTGAAATAGGGTTGCTTCATACTTATAATAACATATAATTATATGAGTGATACTGATTTTATTACTTAATAATGAAACAACTAATGAAGAAGAAGTAGAAGAAGAAATAAAGTTGAAAGAATCGGTAACGAACATTACCTCTTCTTTGAAGCGCCTCTTGGAGACCTCCTCTTAGGGCACTAAAATTGGTCATTGAAGAAGACCAGGACCTATAGAATGTTTCTAGGGAAGTGTAGAAGAGAATTTGTCAGGTTTTGGTAGAGCTTGAGGGCTCAAATTGGTGTGAGGAAGAGAGGGAGGAGGTGCCCTTTTATAAGGGAGGAGAGGGGTACCATTGGAATTATTAAAAATATTAATTTATAATAAATCTAACCCCACATAAAAACCTCCAAAAATGACTCATATTAAAATATTTGATGAAATAGGGTTGTAAGATCATCAACCAATCAAATTTAGGCATGTTTGGATCTTATTTTAGACCTTATCATTTTGATTTATCCTTATTTAATCTATTTAAGTTTATATGTGGTAATAAAATTCTAAATTTTAAATTATAACAAATAATTAATTAATTGTTGTGAATTTCCCATAATTGGTTACTTTATAAAATTATATACCATATAAATTTTAATTTTTAATTTTTAAATATTTTTGTGATTTTTAAACAATTTTATAATATGTTCTTTTTATAAAATAACAATAGTGTCAATTTTGACACTATTCATTTATTTGAATTTAATTAAAATATATACAGAAGATATGTTCGAAATAAAAGCTTTAATATATTCATAAAAGGTCATATGTATCTTTAAAATTAGTGGATCACATTAAATAGTTCATATAGTATTTATTTTGTTATTTTTAAAACCATTTATTTGGTTTATCTCTTAATAAAATAATTACAACATCATTTTTGTATAATTATTTAATATACTGATTTGTTGAATAAAAATTACAAATAAAATACTATGATGAAAATAAATCTATTAAACTGCACAATAATACTAGTACTCTTATTTATCATCTTAAAAGCACAATATTTAAATTGTTATATTTATTAAATTATGAAGGTGACAACTTTGGCATCATTTAAAAAATAATAATATAAATGTCATAATAACTTTTATAAGGATAAAAACGGTTATATATTATGTAATTGGATGATTAAGGTGTAGATATACACTACCAATAAGTTTTTGTCAGGTTTTTGGGCCTTTTAATTGGTATTATTATTTCAATAAAAACTATATTACTTATTTTTAACTTAATAAATAATTTTTGTATCATTAATGGATCACCATTAATGGAAATTATATAATCCATAAAAATTCTAAATAAATTATCATGATGTAGATAATTTTATTATCTTTCTGGAGACTATTCATTTTCTAAGTTTTATGATGTTTATCACTAAATTAAAATTATTATACTTATAAGATTTAAGAGAGTGACATGTTGTAACTTTCTTTGGTTTTAATAATAATTAAATTATTTTCAGGGTAAAAAGTCCATAAAATGAATATAATCCGACCCTTAGGTTATATTGGTCTACTTTTATCAATCTAATAGAATTTTGTCATGTTTTAGGGTAATTTTATAATATTATATTTACCCTTAATTACCCAATTTACCTTTAACTATGGTAAATAAAATTTACCGTAGTTATTATTCATAATTCCCAAAAATAAAAAGTATCTTATTAACATAATTTGGACCCACTTATTCCAAATATGGAATCCATGTTTACAAATTCCACACACAAAAGTTTCTGAAATTAAATTAAAATTAATCCCGTTGTCGAAAGAAAACGAGTTTTTCTTTAAAACATTGCAAAAGATTGAATTGATTTAACCTATGAATTTAATGTAAAATCAATGATAATGACATAAATTATATTAAATGGTAAAAATATATTCTATTTATACTTTAATACCATCCAACATTTTAATTTAACTATATAAATTATTGCGATGAAAAAATTTGTTTTTAATTAAAATATAGCGTGTTTTTACTATTAATCAAAATATGAAAGTTACCAGAATAATATGAAAAATTTATCCAAAGTAAATTTTTATTTCTTGATTCCAAAGAAGAAATTTATTTTGTCAAATTGAACTTATAAACATGTCAAAAACTAGATTTAAAGTGGGTGCACCACCAAAAGGCGGCAAAACTGCATTTTTTGAAAAATACTTATTTTACCCAGAAATTTTATTTTGTTCTTATACAATGTTCTAGAAAATGTGTAAGATGAATAATAATGTTATAAAATTCAAAATTTATTTAATACTATTCATAACGGCTAGTTCATAAGAATATTATAATAATATATTGTTGTTTAGTAAAACCGGGTATTGCGTACAACACACTCTATCGAGGAAGGTCGCGATTGCGTGTAATGCAAGCCAAGTCAGTGTGCATGTTGTGCATGAATCCTTCGTTGATTATTATAATAGAATCCAACCATATTTCATTTATACATTGAATATAAATATATATATACTCAATTTTGTGTAGAATAACTATTATCAAAATTGTGTGTAACATGATCCAAGAATAGTGTTGGGTATACTGCAAGCTAATACGGTGTTGTGTATAGCGCAAGGTAATCTTGGTGTAGAATAAAACACAAGACATTAATGAAATTAAAAGAATATTTTTCATAAAATCTTGGGGTATTACATTCAACCCCCCTTAAAATGAATTTCAACCTCGAAAATCATCGGGGTTATAAATGGTTTACTACTTGAAAGTTTATTTAATAGAAACCCACATCATAAAAAGGAATACCAAAACATGGATTCAAAAACTAAATTATGAAATGTAACGGTTACCCAAATTAACTCATCATTAGGGTTCCATATAAAAGAACATAGGTGAAAATATAGATATGGAAGAGAAATCTAACCATCACGTTCTGATGGAGAGTGGTAGAGAACATGGATATGATAAAATCCATCAATCACAAAGCCATAAATTTGTTATGATCTAAGGTACCATCTGATTCATCGTATATAAGAGAACTAGGACAACATTTTTGGTTTTCAAGATCATTTCCCTAATGTTGATGAAATTTGAATTAGAAGAAATACTTTCGTGATTTTGGTACAGTCTCACCATTGGTCGTTCTTCATCTCTTAAAGAAATGAAGTTGAATTTGTCATTCATTATGTGTTAGCAGATCATGTGATAGAATGATGGGTCATTCCATCTGTCTCAAACAAAAGGTTATAAAAGTTATCAAAAAATACATAAGTTTATCTATAGTGAGATTAATCATATATGGTTCCAAAAATGGACTTATACTTCATATATCATACTTTTTAATAAAATAAAACTTGTTTCTACTAAATAGGGACTTCCTGTAGGCTAGTGGTATGCGATAAAGGCCAATCGCACTTCGGTTGTGGGTTCGATTCCTACAGCCTTGTCCGACGCGATGGGCTATCGCTAGTCCTACAGGTTTTCCTTTTTCTAAAACTATATTACTATAACATCCCATCAATAATATCGAAAAATGTTATATCCTTAAACAATACTTACTTATTTCCAACATAATCCATTCGAATATTTTGGATTTTCCAAAATTCTTATTTCCAAACTCATTGTATAAAGAGAAAAATTACTAAAAAGGTCATATAACAAGCATGTGAATACCATCATTTATCCCTCATATATCTTGTTGGTCACATTCCAGTCATGTGAATACCATAATCATGTAATCTCTTGAAAAATGAATACCCATTGAATCGTAGTGAAAACATGAGTGCTATCAAAAGTTAACTCTATCCACATACCAAAATCCTCAAAATTATATATACATATTCCTTATATCAGTCATGAGCTTATGAATACTGTCAAACATTTCATTTTCTCCTTCTCCCTTTATTATGCGCATATCATATTTTTTCCAAAAATATCTTAATCACTTTCCATGGTTACCAGTACCATAAAATTATTAAAAACCACAATAGAGCAATACATAAATATTCCAATATTCCATGATACTATATACAACATTATTTTGGAATGCCATTAAATAAACACTTAATCATTCCACCACATAGTTGGCATATTCAAAATCGCCAATAGTGATCGCATGTGACTTCCCTTTGTCCTTTTCCTTAAGTGGTTGCTCATGTCGATCATCACTAACCCTTAGATTAGGGCATTTATTAGCATAATGCCCCATTTCCTTTCACTTGAAACATTGGAGTGTTAGTGGTGTGTTCTCTGCACTCGTTTATTTATTCACATCATTAGAAACCCTTTTTCCATTACTTCAACACTCAGATTCTCTATGACCTTCTTTTCCACAATTAAAACATTTTCTAGTCCCTTTAAGACTATCTCTACCATGCTTCTTTCCACACATTGATCATAAGGAAACATTTATCTTCTTTTCACCATTATTCTGAGATTTCTCCTTGAATTCCATCTTTCTTTTCTTGTTAAAACCATGAGATGGATATGTAACACCAACATCCATTTCTACCTTAATATCACAACGAAAAATTTCTTCATAGCTACTGAAGTCTCTTATAGCTAATTCCCTTCAAAGATTTGGTTTTAAGCCACTGAAGAGTCGATCAACTTTACTTTCAGGTTGGAAGATAAAGCCATATTCATACCTTGAAAGCCTTGTAAAATTCACTTCTTATATACCAACGGATTCATCATCCTTTTTCATTAGTTCAAGAAACTCCTACTCCATCTTTGTTCGAAGAATACGAGGGAAGTAATTATGGAAAAATAAGTTCGTGAACTCATCCCATTCCATGGACTCAATTTCATCTCTTGGCCTCATATTCTTGATAAGATTCCACCATTGATCAGCTTCACCGTCCAAACGATATACTACTAAGATGATTTTATCATATTCAGAACATTGAAGAACTGAAAATATCTTTTCAGTGGTACTGATCCATTGTTCAGCAACAAGTGGATCAGAAGACCCACTGAAAGAAGGTGGACGTTGCCTCGCGAAGGTCTCAAGAGAATATTGTTCTCTTCTCTACTCATTTGGATGTCCAAAATGATTCATAGCTTGTGTAATTATAGCAATAATATTTTTCACTCCATCTCCCATAACATTTGTTCATTCAGGAGGACAATCATTGCATTGTCCATTGCATTGACCAACACGGTTCCTTCGGGTTCTATCCATCATCTAAAACCCAAAAAGAATAGTGTGAGATGAAAAAAATATGCTAGGGAAAAAACATAATAAAGGGGTAGTACCTTCAATATCTAACATCTTAGGTTTAATTCTAAGATCATTACCGTAATATTTGGACTATAACCTATACGTATACTAATCCTTAGGGACATCCCTAGACATACCTTAGAAATATCTCTAGGGATTTCACTAAAGATTTCGTATCCTAGTTTCCAAAGGTTGACTAAACCTTTCCACTGATACCAACTGTAGAGACCTGAAGCTTGACATACTTGGACATTGCATTACTTTTTCAGAATACTTAATACATAACAAAAACAAACACACAAGGACCGTAATTGTTTAGTGTCTTTGGAAACATGGAACGTAATCTTCTAATCGTGGTGAAAGATCATCAACATCTACCATAAAGATCTTCCACTTTTTTTCTTACCTAAAATCTTTCTTTATATCCTGGGGAAAAGAAAACATAAAAAGTTTGAGCTCAAATGCTCAGTAAGGGTTTGCATGGATAAAATGAACATACCATATACATTTGAACTTAAAAACATGATCATAATGTTTGAACATCAAAAGCTTGAGCAACGACATAAAACATGGAAGTACGTAAGGCATAGTTCATAATGAAACATTAATAATGATAAATTATCATTGGAATGAAACATTTAATTGTGGCAACCATTAAGAATATGATATGATTTCCATAGTAGAAAAGGCATTGCTGCCAAGACCGTCTTAGTGGACAAAGTCCCTTTCTGAATCGAGTTCACTCCTTGTTGCAGTCCTGTATTACAGAACCGGTTTAACTTGTCGTTCTAGACATGTCTATCTCAGGAGATATAAATCTTTACCCAATGCCTTGGAGGGAGATATAGGTCCCACACATCTCATAATGAAATCATTATTACTTGTGCCACAAAACATGCATTATTCACAATAACCCTACGAATAAAATGGGTTTCATAAACATCATCCCATCCTCACATAAACCATATAAAATAAATGGATATCATTTCATAATATGAAAATTGAAACCATGAAAATCATAGAGACAATACACTTGAAACATACACATATGAAATAATTTCATCTTAGATGGAAAATGGTTTTGATAAAACACTTGAAATGAATTCTTGAGGAAAATATCCTTTCTTCTTCAAAATCAATTTATTTTCACAAAAAGTCATGAAATTTTAAATGAAATACATTTTGTTGAAAATATTCATGAAATATTTTGTAGGAAGCTTCATGAAAATAAGGAATTATAAAACCGTAAAAATCCATTCGTGTCGTATAAGTTAAAAAAACATTCTTTTCGTACTTTTACTAGAAAAGTCAAAAAGTACCTCGTAACATAAACAAAAGAATGATTCCTTACATACCATGTAGTAAAAGTCAAAATGGGTAAAAAATACTTTAAACATACATGAAAACACTTTTATAAAACATGGACATGGATGATAGAAATAACACCAGTAAGTACTTACGAATAAGCAATCTCGGATAAAAATGAGATATGAAAAATTATCCCTTACCTTAGGTCCGATTTGCTTCGTAAGTTTCTGAACCTCCTGTATAATGATTTAAATAATGTTATTGACTTATTACATAATCATATTCATTGTTATGATATCATATATGGTTTACTTATGACTTTATATTACACGTTCTTTTTTAAATTCCATGTTAAGGAGCGTTTTGGTTAAAATCGTTTCATTTGTCGTCCGTGTTTTGACTGGTAATTATTCATATGATTACTTAGATCATGATTAATTAATTCCAGAATATAAAACATGATTTATATATAATATATATACAAATATATATAAGATCGATAAATGGAATGAAATACATCGTTCATGGAGATGGTAGGTCGTACGTACGCATGAACCCTGTTTTCGTTTCCTTATTGAGTTGAATGAAATTAAATAGATGACATATATATATATATACATAAATACAGTAGCATTATTATTCCATATATTTCATTATTATTCATTATATATACTTTATAATCATTCTTGAATGGTTAATCATGGAAAATGAATCTCATCGCGTTCGTGGAGACGTTAGTCCGTATGTACGCACGAGCGATGATATCATTCCCGTCATCGTGGAATTATACTTAAGTGTATGTATACTATTTCATAATCAATATCACTTTAAAATAATCATATATAGTCATTATTTACACCATTATAACCGTCCAAGTAAGGTTATGGTGGAAAATAGATTACACCACGGCATGGAGACGGTATTCCGTACGTACGCACGCGCGGTGATTTCGTTTTCTGTAGGATGGATAAGTGGTGAAAAAGGGTTGTTTCATACTTATAATAACATATCAGTATATGATTGATACTTATGTTATTACTTAATAATGAAATAACTAATGAAGAAGATGTAGAAGAAGAAATAAAGTTGAAAGAATCGGTAAGGAACATTACCTCTTCTTTGAAGCGCCTCTTTGAGACCTCCTCTTAGGGCACTAAAATTGGTCTTTGAAGAAGACCATGACCTCTAGTATGTTTCTAGGGAAGTGTATAAGAGAATTGGGCAGGGGTTGGCAGATATTGAATTCTCAAAGTGATGTGAGGAAGGGAGGTAGGAGGTTCCCTTTTATAAGGGAGGAGAGGGGCACCTTTGGAATTCTTAAAAATATTAATTTATAATAAATCTAACCCCACTTAAAAACCTCCAAAAATGAATCATATTCGAAGATTAGATGATATAGGGTTTTAATATAATCAACCAATCTAATTTAGACATGTTTGGATCTTATTTTAAACCTTATTATTTTGATTTATCTTTATTTAATCTATTTATGTTTATTTGTGGTAATAAATTTATAAATTTTAAATTATAACAAATAATAACTTATTTGTTGTGAATTTTCTATAATTGGTTACATAATAACATTATAGACCATATAAATTTATATTTATAATTTTTAAATATTTTTGTGATTTTTAAACAATTTTATAATATGTTGTTTTTATAAAATAACAATAGTGTCAATTTTGACACTATTCATTTATTTGAATTTAAATAAAATATATACCAAAGATATGTTGGAAATAAAAGCTTTAATATGTTCATAAAAAAGGTAATATGTATCTATAAAATTATTGTATTACATTAAATAGTTCATATAATATTTATTTCATTGTTTTTAAGACCATTTATTTGGTTTATCTCTTAATAAAATAATTACTACAACATTTTTGTATAATTATTTAATATGCTTATTTTTTGCATAAAAATTAAAAATAAAATCCTACGATGAAGATAAATCGATTACCTTTCACAATAACATTTTTACTCGAATTTATAATCTTAAAATCACAACATTTAAATTGTTATATTTATTAAATTATGAAGGTGACAACTTGTGCATCATTTAAAATAAAATAATATAAGTGTCATAATCACTTTTATAAGGCTCCAAACAGTTATTTATTATGTCATTGGATTCTAAAGGTGTATATATACACTACCAATATGTTTTGGTCAGGTTTGTGGGCCTTTTAATGGGTATTAGTATTACAATATAAACTATATTACTTATTTTTTACTTAATAAATAATTTTTGAATCAATAATGTATCACCATTAATGACAATTATTTAATCCCTAAAAATTCAAAATAAATTATCATGATGTAGATAATTTTATTATATTTCTGGAGACTATTCAATTTCGATGTTTTAAGATGTTTATCACTAAATTAAAATTATTATACTTATACGATTTAAGAGAGTGACATGTTGTCACTTTCTTTGGTATTAATAATAATTAAATTATTTTCATGGTTAAAAGTATATAAAATGAATCTAATCCAACCCTTAGATTATATGGGTCTACGTTTAGCCATCCAATATAATTTTGGCATGTGTTAGGGTAATTTTATAATATTATATTTACCCTTAATTACCCGATTTACCTTTAACTATGGTAAATAAAATTTACCGTAGTTACTATTCATAATTCCCTAAAATAAAAAGTAGCTTATTAACATAATTTGGACCTACTTATTCCAAAAATGGAATCCATTTTTCCAAATTCAATATAGAAAAGTTGCAGAAATTTAATTAAAATTAATCTCGTTGTCGAAAGAAAATAGGTTTTTCTTTAAAACATTGCAAAAGATTGAATTGATTTAACCTACGAATTTAATGTAAAATAAATGCTTATTACATAAATTATATTAAATGGAAAAAAATATATTCTATTTATTCTTTAAAAACATTCAATATTATAATTTAACCATATAAATTATTGCGATGAAAAAAGTTGTTTTTAATTAAAATATAGCATGTTTTTACTATTCATCAAAATATGAAAGTTACCAGAATAATATGAAAATTTTATCCAAAGTAAATTTTTATTTCTGGATTCCAAAGAAGAATATTATTTTTCCAAATTGAACTAATAAACATTTCAAAACTAGATATAAAGTGGGTGCGCCATCGAAAGGAGGCAAAACTGCATTTTTTTAAAAATACTTATTTTACCCGAAAAATTTATTTTGTTCTTATACCATGTTATAGAAAATGTGTAAGATGAATAATAATGTTATAAAATTAGAAATTTAGTTAATACTATTCATAACAGCTAGTTCATAATAATATTATAATAATATATCATTGTTTAGTAAATCTCGGTATTGTGTACAACACACGCTATCGAGGAAGGTCGCGATTGCGGTAATGCAAGCCAAGTCAGGGTTGCGTGTTGTGAAATAATCCTTCATTGTTTCATATAACTGAATCCAACCATATTTAATTTATACATTGAATATATATATATATATATATATTCACTGTTGCGTAGAATAACTATTATCAAAATTGTGTGTAACACGATCCAAGAATAGTATTGCATATACTGCAAGCTAATACGGTGTTGTGTATAGCGCAAGGTATTCATGGTGTAGCATAAAACACAAGAAATTATTGAAATTAAATGAATATTTTTCATAACATCTTGGGGTGTTACAATATCAGTTATTACTGTAAAAAATATATAGAAAATTTGAAATTCTTTTTCATTTTAAACTAGAGGGAAAATAATTCCAATATAATTTTGGTTTTACACCAATACTACCAGTTCCCATATTTCCCTTTTGAACATTATTTTCACCTAAAATATGATTTATTACATTTTCACCTTTGATAATAATACAATATTCTTTCTTTTAAGGATCAACTTCAACAAATAATTCGTTAATTTTAAATCCATGTATATCATATGATATTTTGGAATAATTATATTTCAAATATCCAATTTTCATTAACAATCATTATTTATATACTAAAATAACATCATAAGATTTTAGAATTTTTCTATGATCATTCATTAATGTTTCAAATTTATCATTAATGATAAATAAAAAAATACATTTTAAATTACCCATAATAATGTTTTATAGAGTTTCTGGTTTTTAGAGGGAGAATATTCTACCTCAGCAATATACGACATAAGACATACCATTTGTACTTCATGCTCTGCAATAGAGCTTGTAGAAGATTAATAATTTGAACTAGAAGAATTACACCATGTTTATTTCTATTATTTTTAAAATAATATTTCCATTGAGCATTATATAATTGACAATCACCATTTGTATTAACTTTCTCTTTTCATTCACAGCACTGGTTTTCATCAGTCCCTTTTTAGTTTTGTTTTAGTCTTTTTCTACCCTTTTTAAAATATTTGATATATCATTATATAAATATGGAATAAATGAATTAGATGATTCATCCAAGGTTATTTTTAGAGAAGCTTGATCATTATTTATGATTCTTCTCATCAACATTCATCTAATCATCACACATCATTCATGATCCAATTACTTTCTTTTTTTTCAAATCTATGGAAGGTGAATATTTATGTATAGAATAAGATATAATAATATATTTAGTAAGAAAATATTTATGTAATTTTAACACTTGATCTGTAATTTCAAAACAATATCTCCTAACGTAGTTACATTATTAAAAAAATTTATAAACATCCTATTCATTTGTGTGATCCTTTCACATTATTAATTATGAATGTATTAAAATTTTAATTTTTAGTATTTTATCTCAATTATCTACTATTTTTAGTTCATGAAAAGGAAATAGAAATTATATTCCATATCTCATATATAGTATAACATTGAGAAAATCGGTTAAACTTATTATACCTAAAACCATAGACAATAGAATTAATTTTTTTTTAATTCAGATTATATTTCATTTCATGAACATAATATCATTTTTCCAAAAAAATCTATTTAATTTAATAAGCCATGAAAGCTATCTTATAATCACTTATTCCATGATATTTCAATTAAATATTCATTCTATCTATTCAGATTCTATACATTTCACTCTTATTGTTAGGATCCTGATTCATTGACATCCCTTTTTGGACATCATCCATTTTTGATATTTTTCTTCATTTGAATCATTTACTCTAAATTATTAGAGCCTATTATATCACGGTATATAATTCATCCACTCATTTAGATTATGGGTATCAAGTTAAATAATAAGATCAAAACATTTTATACTTTTATGGGTATATGGATCGAAGAAAAATAATACTTATGGATTTATGAAACGATAAATTCAATAAGAGAGAACATTCTCAAATATGATGTATTAAGATGGATTTATTATGATTAAGACAAAAAGAAGGGTGAATTTTGAGTCATTAAAACCTTCAATAGATTCAAAATAACCTTTTTAATATCAAATATTTCTTGTTTATGTAGGTTATGTAGAAGATAAAATGAGAACAGGAACACATAATTTTTTTGTGGTTTGAGGAAAGAACATACCCTAGTTCACTCCACAATAACACTCTCATTGAAATTAGTGATTTTCACTAGTAATTACTTTTATTGGGGACATCCACCACTATGTATAGGATGCAGATGAATTTACAATAAGGATTTTACAAGGTTGTATGTTTATTTAACAAAGAACTATAAATACATAGATTAGTATATGATGTTGAAATTTCACTAACACCATGACAATGTCAAAGCATCCAAAACACCAATAATTAATGATATATTTATTTCATTTGGAAAATATTTCTCATAGTTGTTGCATGCAACCGAAATATGTAATTGATATTTGATACAACACATTAGCAAAAAAATGATAATCAATATCGGACATGATTGCCTTAAATAGAAGTAGATAAATCACTCAATAGATGTTCAAAAATGTATGTCTCCTTAGTGTATATCTGATAAATTCTTTTTTTAACTATCATAAAAATATTTAATGACATGGTATATTTGCAGTGATAGCAATAAAAGTGTTAGAAAGAAACATGTATGCCTCCAATTTGGATATCTGAAGGTGCTGACATGTTGTTACATTAAAGAACATTGATTTTTAAAAATGCACACACATATTATAGAAGTTGACATCCTTATTATTTATATTGAGGAACGAATTTCACCATGTCAAATTGTATCAATAAATATTGCATAATGAATTTGAAATATTTGAATTCAAAACATTTCAATGGAGTCAAAACATTCCGTTGAAATAAAAATGATTAAATCCATTGATTTCAATCCTTAAAATAAATCATAATCACATATAAATAAAAAATTTCATTGGGTGAGAGCTTTTTAAAAAATTATAATAATATCATTAATATGAAATACCATCATTTATGAAAAAAAAATTTAGGTTACTCTACATGATGAGGAACTGCAAACATATGTTTGAAAATATATTTTACTTTAAAAACATAGGGATGAACATATATGGTTTTATAAAACATGGGGTTTATGAACAACATGTTTATTACTTAAACTTAGGGTTTCATTGAAATGTTATGAATAAAAATGTCAGGTATGAATAGAGTTCCAAGAACTCAAACAAAACATGACCAGAATACATAATGAAATATTCTCCCACAGATAAACGATATGTATACAATTCTAGAATAAATATTCTAATGACCATAATTTTCATAAAATTGTCTTAAAATAACATTATTATTAACATAAATTTGAGTGGTTGTGAGAATAAAATACATAATTAATTAATGATATAGTTGAATGAACACATGCTCAAAATAATATTCATTGTGTATAAAACACCATGAATGATTAAACATGTTACATATAAAACAATACTATTTTATTAGATATTTGATTATGTTTTTATGAGTTGTTCTTGTTGTAGGATGTTGATTTTTTTTGGGATTCAATGCAGTCATCTATGTCCAATATAATTATATATGATCAGAAGAAATACAATTACTTTAAGAAAATGTTTGAAATAAGTAAGAAACATAAGATAGAAGAAGTTATTGTTCGTAAAAAATGATATATTATATTTGGACAGATATTATGAGTTTCATGGGATTCCTAGTTTAAAAGGGTGTTGTTAAATGAACATCATAGATTTCAACTATTTTTTCATCCCAGAAGTACTAAGATGTACAGAGACCTTCTAGGATTTTACTCGTGGGATGGAATGAAAAGTTTTATTTCGTAATTTTCAATGAATTATATTAATTTTTATATGGTTAAAGAATAATTTAAATTAATTGAGTGGATACATCATCTTTTTCCATTGATATAGTTGAAATGGGAAATTATATCTATGGATTTCATTGTATGATGACCAAATACTTCTCACAGTAACAATGTTATTTAGGTTATTATTGATAGATGCACTAAATCATCACATTTCATTCATATAGTAGATAATATGTATTTATATAAAATTTTCTGACTATTCCTAAAAGAGAAAATTTGGTTACATAATGTTATGCTTTAAATTGTATCAAACCATGATCTAGGATTCACAGTTAATTTTAGGAATGGCCTTCATAATTCATTGGGTTTTGAATTAAATTTCAGTATATCTTTTCATCCTAAAATAGTTGGATAGTTAGTAAGAAGAATTTATAAATTGGAATACATGATATTTTAGTTTTTTAATGGATTAATATTGATGTGGGGATTAACCTCATTCTATGGATAAGATTTCAAATAAAAATATTTTTCCATCCATTACACATGTGGAGCCACTGGAGGAAAAAATTTGAATGAATGTTAAACTCTATAAATTTGGAATAATGATTATGAGATGATTTTAATAGTAATATAATTTTATAGGATGTCTATCAAAAGTTTAAAATGATCCAGTATGTAATGAGTATAACTCATAGTACACCAAAAATGTATGCATTTAACAAGATGAATTACCTTTTATTTGATGTAGGTGATCATGTTTTTCTTAAAATATCTCCATGGAAAAGTGTAATGTGATTTTTTAAGAGGTTAATGATAATTACATGGTTCATTGAATCATATGAAATCATGAAGAATATTAAATTATTCTTCTACTGAGTGGACATGACTCTTTTTTTATTCTAGCTACACAATTGTTTTCCTTATTTTTATGTTAAAAATTTATGTTCCAGTTTCATCTCATGTTTTAGTCCCTAAGTTTATTCTATTGGTAGATAAAATTTCTTTTGAGGAAAATACTATTCATATTCTCGAATTCGTAGAGTATTTGTTGTAGAATAAGATAATTTAACAATTTAATGTATTGTTGAAAAACCATGTGATTGATGATGTAACATGGGATTCTAATAATTCTATAAGGATAGGATATCCCCACATGATCAATATGTAAATAAAATGCGGTGATGAAATTTAAAGAAGGGAAATAGTGTAACAACCTAGTTACTGATAGAGTAAAAGTTTTATTTAATTAAAAAGTAAAATTCCATATAAATAAGTTAACTATTTAATAAAATAGAAAAATGGTTTTATTAAGCTAATTTATTATATGGTTATATTTAACATATTTATTTTCATGTTATAGAATTTTAATTTGAAAAAAATATCATTTTTCTGTTTATCATGTCGAAATTATCCAAGGGATAATTTTTTATAGTTTTCTAAAGATATTTATTTTTCAACGAATATTGATAAATAGATATTTTTAGTAAAAAAATTTATTTTATTTCACTTTTTATATTTAATCGAATTATTTCTTGGATTTTTTGAAATTTTTAAAAGTTTTTTTTTTGAATTAAATTATTGTAATTATAGACTTTGGAATGGAATTTACACCTAAATTTAGTATGTAAATAATTTATATTATAAAAAGGAATTTTTTTGAAGAACTATTTCTTTGCGTTTTTCCAGTTTATATTTTACATAATTTCTAAAACATATAAGTTTTTAATTTTGAAAAATATATTCCATATTTTTAATCAAGAGTCCCAAATTTAGTAAATAGACACCATTTTTTTATATATGAATATTAACATTGTAAATTTTTATTACCATGATAATTTGTATATCTAGTAGTTAATCATAAGTATCATGTGATAAGGAATATAAAATTATTGTAACCATTCATTTAATTTAATTATTAATGTAATATTTTTCCCTAAGAATTCATGGAATAAATATATGGCCTCTTTTATATTTTTAAGTAATTATGAAATTTATAATATTTATTTTAATAATAGTCAATTATGTCCCACTAATATTTTTAATAAATATAAAATTTATAAAATAGGTCCAATTGAAGGTAATAATAGAATATAATTAATTTTAAATATGCAATATTAATATTCATCATGGTAATTTATATCAAATTTTTAGTAAACATGTATGTTTTTTAAATGTATACACACTGTTCATCTATTAAATATTTTATTAATGGATATATCAAATAGATTCTAATAAAATTATTAAAATAAATATAATTTGAGATAAATAATGTGATAAAGAGTTTTATAGATTTCCTTGGAATGTTAGGTATGTAATAAAATATTTTTTTCATATTATAATTTTTTTTCTTGTTATTAATAACATCAATGTAATGAATTGTCCTTAAAATAGACATTTTGAATATTTTATAATGAATAATATTTTTTAAATGATAGAAAACTGCTAAAAATATTAAATTAGTCCATATTATTGGGAGAAGAAAAAAAATTTATATGTTGTCTACTAATGGGTATACATTAGTTTTATAGTAAACATATTAACCTTCTTTGTATAAAAATCCATTTTGTCATGGCTAAAGATAATGAGGTTAAAAAGTGTTATAATAAATATAAATGGTATAAATATTTTAAAAAATACGTAATATTAATTTTTTGATATTATTTAGACCCCTAATAATGTTATATTATAAATTAATATTTTCTTAACCATTTTTTCAAAAACTAATTTCTACTAATTTAATATTTTGATAAAATCCAATTGTGCCTCTCCCCTCTCATAAAAATTTAAACCTATTATTATCATTTCATCAAACGTAAAAACTAATATTTTGGACAATACCTAACCAAATCCATTTAGATAACCATTATATTAATTATATAGAATTTTTTTTTGGAAAAACTTCAACCCTAGTGGTCTTAAGGTATTAAGAAAAAAAGGTTTTCCAAAGAATTGGTATAGTTTTTATCTACATGATTAAATTTATTTCTTCTTAAAATTAGTTATAATATTATTCAAAAATAATGAAATAAAAAATAGATTATTCAACATATACTAAAGTGTTATAATATTATTTTAATTTTCTAAATTCATCTCAACTTCTAACAAATGATAAAAAAAATTCGTTCATGTGTACAATAGACTACCACCTCACGAACAAATGGAATTTATTTTCAATTACCATCTATAAAGGATGGTTATAATGTGAGAATTATTGTTTAAATATGATGTTGATTACATATTTATAATTGATAAAATATAATTTATCTCTTTAATTATTTCCATTCCATTAATAAAAAATGATAACATCGTTTGTGTGTAAGTGTGGATTACCACCTCCACAAAGAAATGTGATTCTTTTTTATCACAATTATATATGAATGATATATATAAATATATTGAAAAAAATAAAATGATATATATGATATTATTATAATTTTTTAATGATAAAATTATACTTACATTTATTCCATAATAAACAATGAAAATTGAAAATGATTCTAATGAATACATATGACCTACCATATCCTGGATTTTGATGTTGTTTATTATTCAAAACCATATTTAATTAGAATATTTAAAAATGTAATTAAGTTGTAAAAATTATTATTATGTTAGTAATATTATTGCTCAGATGATTAAATTTGTACTACTTTTTCCTATTTCAACCTATAAAATACATTTTGAACATATAAACCGAATACTTTCAATACATCTAATGTGAACTCAAATAATTATGTACTTGTCATAACGTGGTAATAAGTGGAATAAAAGAAACAGTTAACATGAAAATTTTTCTCTATACTGTTTGAAATTTACGTGAAATTATTATTATCATTTAATAAATACATATGTGAATAATTATATTTTAGTTAAGGTATTTTCCAAATTCAATTTCCATTTGTTGTGTTACACTACTACTACTTTGATTACGTCATGATAATATTATGTGTGAAAATAATTTTCATTAACATATATGTAATTAAAGTTATTTTATATGGATTTATGCATATTTATATAATCTATTCATTTTATTAATTATAAATTCAATGATATGATATTTTTAAGGGAAATTCTTCTAAAAATACTTTTTAAAGTTATATTTTTATATATTTTTACAAAATTCAAAAAGAATTTTTTTTAAATTATACAAAATTAAAATATTTTTCCACTTTTATAAATATTTTATTATTTTATTTTTCCTTTCTAATTTTCGATATATTTTTTATAATGTTTTTTCATTATAATTTATAATCCTTTTATATTTGAAATGTGATTTTTTAAAAGAGGGAATTTTATTATTCAAAAGTGTTTTTCACTTGGGATTATATGACTTATAAATGACTTTATTCTTGACATAGTCCTTGAAAATTATTAATGTTGGGTTCACCCATATATTTCCCAGGTTAACTGATAATATTATTGGTGTGTGAATATGGATGTCTAATGCACTATGTAATGACATTGTTCATCAGAGAATAATAATGAATTTGTCAATATGGTTATTCCAAATCATGTTGGTTTTTGTAAGAGTTATGTAAGGGTAATAAAACACCTAAATAAATTTTCTATGATTTATAATAAATTTCAATGGATATAAATTGATTTCAAAATATAATGTAAAGAAATTTATAAATAAAAAATGACTCCCTTTTTAGATGAAATGTTATATTGATTAGAAAATGTTTTAATGGATTTTCATGTTTTCAACTAAATTAACGATTTAATTTATTTAATCCCTTTTTAGGATTTATTTGGTCATCCCATTTTTTTATAATTTTTTAATAGGGAATATTGATGACTAACATTAAATAATAATTCTAGTTGGAATTTGTGGATGAATTATTTAAAAATTAGTGATGTTTTATTTTTAAGACTTTTATGTTTATAGGAAAAATGAATATTGTGAAGAAGTATCCACATGTAATGTATGGGTCTATTGTATAAATGTTTTTACTATTTATCTAAAATACATTAAGATAATGATCATTGGAAAAGAAAGAATTTGAATTATAATCTAAATTCAAGAAAATATTAGACGTTAAATGTTGGTTCCCCACACTTTCATACTATGCAATAATAAATAATTTACTTGGAAGAAAAATTAGATAACACATAGAATGATTTCGAAGAATTTTTATATATTATATAAAATTATATAAATATTTTTAATTCTTTGAAAAATCATGGGATTATCTTGAATTGAGATCCCCATAGTTCTAATAAAAATTTATCCAAAAAAATTAATACACATATATATTCTACAAGACTCTGGAAGAAAATAATCATGCAATCAAATAAATGTTTAAAAATATCATTTATGTCAAGGATTTATAATCTGAAATCAAGTCAAACAAGATCATGGAATGTGAATATTTTTTTTTAAAAAATGTTATGTTTCATGAAGTGAAAGTTGAATGAATGAATATTATTTATAAAGACAAAGATATTATAATTGGATAATAATAAATCCTCAATATAAAATTTCTACAATTAGAATCTCAATTATCCAATTTATAGAACATTCATATTGAGAATTCATAAAAAATGATAACTTTTTTTCTACAACTGAATTTTTATTTGAGGACTGTATGTTTACAATACCTCAAGTTTTTTATATAAGATCATGAATTTATTTAAGGATCTATCTCTAACTGTGGTGAAGATTGTTGTAGCATTTAAACTATTCTGGAATAATGTTTCTAAATATATTTTCATTAATTCTATATGATTAAAAATTAATTTAATACAACTATGGATGAATTAATATGATATTTATCCTACCCATACAACAATGGGGATAAGATAACATTTTTGGACTCTAGTTCCGCACATATATTTGAATAAGGTATGAAGAAGAATAGAAAACATCATTAAAATTATATTATAATCTCATGGATTGTGGCTCAATTTGGGTTCAACAACATATTCGGTCATTTTGAATTAGTTTTTCGATATAATTATTTAAATTCTAAGGCATAATGGAATCCAATGAATATGGTGAGAAATTCAACGATGAAGAATAAAAAACCACATTTTAATGAAAATATAATAACATACTACATTATTGAAATGAAAGAAAATAAATGTGATGTTCAGAAATATGGTGGATAGTGGTTTGGTGCCTGATAATCTATAAAAATAACCGAATCATATTGGAAATGATTACCATAGAAGGTTGTTAAGAAATAAGTAGTATTATTGTCTAGTTCACATAATATTGTTGTAAAAAATATATCAAGTATATTTCATGAATCAAAATTGTAAATAACATGGATTCCAACTCTAATAAGATAAATAAATGTGTTTAATTTAATATAAAAAAATTAGTATTGAAATATTAATAATAAAATCATAAAATATAAACATAATAAAAAAATTACTAATTACATGTTAGTTATCTAGAAATAGTATTTGGAGAGGATGAGAAAAATGGAAGAATCACAATATAATCCATGGTAAAGGAAAAAAGGGAAGATTCCACATTAATAAGAAGATTTTATATGGGTGAGGTGAAACATGGATGTACATACTCATAAAATTCATTCTATAATAATTCTATCATAATTAATGTTCAAAGAGAACATGAATGTCTCACGGGGTGATACAAGTTCTTTAAAATCTCTATATAAGAGAAATTTCACACACCAAAAAATTGAGAATGTGATAATATCAACAAAACATAAATTATAAAATAATTTAAGACTTTTAGTTATGGAGAGTGGGGTAAATGAAGACATTTTTTTTAATAAAATCATCTCAACTGTTTCATACACATTAAGAGAAAAGGATGATCATCCTTATTCCCTTTTACATTGTGATTTTTATTTTTTTCAATATAGGGAATTTTAGGAGTTGTATGTACTCATTTAGGAGAACCTGATTATAGGAAATGGATTCCAAATTTGGTTATCAAATTTATGAATATTTATATACTTGAATTATTTCGGAATTTGTTGTACTAAAAAACATTGTATGTGATCATCCTTGATGAAGTTGTGAAAACTTTCATGTCTAGAAATCCACATATAAAAAAATTCATATTGATGCATTCCCAAAATGATGCTTCTAAACTATAAATGTTGAAGAGGCTAAAAACTATAATGATGGTATGGAAAGTGTCCTTGGAGAGATGAAATTTTCAGAATATTGATGAATCCTCAAAAATCCTTATCTTGTAAAAATATAATTATTCTAATATATTTTTTAAAATCATTTCATTGGAAAATATATTTTTTTACAATTTATCATAATTTTTATTAAAGGTAAAAAACATTATGCAATGGTGTAAATTGAATAAATCATTGCCATAATCAATGTTTAAGTATGGATGTTCTTTAAGGATACATATCTTATATAATAAATATGAATGTTCTTAAATATTTTCCTTAAGATACTGAAGATTTTTTCCATTTATTTTTCTAAACAAATATTCATATATCTTTTATTATAATCATCCTAGAATAAAAGTGTATAACTCAGTAAGACAATATTAATATTTCTCATTCCATGAGGTGACATCATAAGTTGGTAAGGGGAAATATTTTTATTAAAATAAAATCCTTTTTTTCAATACTAAGAATTAATCAAGTTGAATTTGTGTGATATGATGGCTACAACATTTCATAATAATGATCTGATTTCCTTTTCCCTTGTAATTTTTATTTATTTTAGAAAAATGGTGACTGTGTGAAATGGAGGTATGTTTGGGACACTAATGTTGGACAGTGAAATCTGTGTTAAAAGGGAAAGAAAAATTCACATAGTGAAACATCATTTAATGTACATTAAGAGGATTTCTAACTAAAACAAATGTATATATTATTGATCTCACCTTGTGTGTGGGTTTTATTTATTTTTAAGGTTTGTTACTAGTTTTAAAATATTTTCAAAAAAATAAAAATATTTAATTGATGATATTATATTGGAAAATATATAGAGAATAACATATTGGAATGTTTGGTTGATGTATACTATTTGGGAGTCAAATTTGATGCATCATAAATGGTAGAATTGATAAGAAATAATGGTCTCATGTTTTTTTACCATAATAATTTTATTTGAAGACATTATGTTAAATATAATGATTAGTGAGTTGTTTTAGATTTCTAAAACATGTGCTCAGAATGAAGGACTGGCATGTTTGAAATCTTCACTATGAATGTTTCTATAAAATGATTCCTTATGATGATTTCAAAGATAATTTATTTTTCCTTAAGTGGTTTCCTAAATATTTTTATTAATATAATAGGATGTGTATAGTTTATAAGAATATGAATCCAAATGGATGGATATGGACTACACAATCGGATGAAGACAATCAGAGTAAGGGAAACATATAAAGGCCTATTAGCTATGTTAAGGTTATTTCTATACATGTTTAATGTATCAAAAATCCCAAAAATTACCCTAAATAATGGTATTGAAAAAATATGTAGTGGTAGAAGTATGGATTCAACATTATATTAATACTAAACAGGAACCTTTGTAATTAAAGGATCTCTAGTTCCCTTTTCATGTAAGGGTAAACCCTTAGCTCATTAAAGGGTAAAATAAAAAAATACACATGCGATTTAAAGGTCAAAATGAGTTATTAGACTCATATATAATTGGTAAATTTGTTTGATGAATTGAATAAGTAAATTATAGTAATATTAGAGAGGGTAAGGTAATTTTATTTTCCCTGAACTTGGAATTTTTACATCTTCCATTTGGTAGATATCAAAAATGATTTATATGTGATGCAAAGAAGTTCGCGAATAACGAAACATAAGATACCTAATAATGAAAAATGTTACATGAAATGTGTGATAAGGATATAATGAATAAATTACTTTATTATTAAATAACATATTCTATAAAAAGATATGATGATTATGTTCCTAATGTAGGTTATCTAAAATAATAATTATTTTCATGTTTGGAGATAATGGTTTCTGAATTATTGTGCATTATTTCTCTAAAAATTCAGAGTAAATATATTAATATCATTAGACTGAGGCTATTGATTGTTTCATATCTAAGATGATGGACGTAAGATTAAATATGAATCTATATAATATAGGATTCTGATAAATGTTCACCATATTGAAGTTTCCATAGACACCGATCAGACATGGGTCACTCATGTTTCAGAAATGATTTCATGGGACAAATGTTTTTTGAAATGTTATTAAAAGAAAATGTTTTATAAAGACATCAGGATAATTATTATAAATTCAAATAATATAGTCATATGACATCATAATAATGAATAATCAGAATAAATATTTAAAAATTCATTATTTATAGGAAAACTAATGAACATCTAAAAACCCATCAGATGGAGAAAGTGATTTACACAATTATACTAAATAAAAATTCAAAGGGAATGTCAATTATGGTCAGTAAAAAAATGATATTTTTAGATGAAATAATCTTTAAGAGTTTCATTTGTTAGAGGAAGTGTCTCAAAAAATAATTCAAGATGTTTGAATAAATTTTTAACGGAAAAATAAGGAATGTTTCACCATATGGAATACATCATATGATGTTGTAGTGGATGGAAAGTTATAATAAATTTATGATTTTTTTAATGATATTAAAATAGTTATGATGAAACTTATAATTCATCATTTTATTTATGTAATAGGTCATGGATTATTTTTTATGATAATTATCAATACTTTTAAGGATGTTTTTTGAGGGGGGCGATCAATAAAAATTTAGAATCCCCAACAACATTATAGAAGAATTGAGAAGTTCCTTGTGAAATACAATTTAGTTTATGCTTTAAAATTAAAATTCAAAATGATTTAGAGTATTTATTTCCGATCCATCCCAAAAACCTGTACATGAAGATATATAATGGGGTTCAATATATTAGAGTTATATTTTCTGTTATTTTATCATTATGTATTATAATGAGGAATTCAAAATTTATAAGTATGTTTTAGAAACCACATTTGTCTGTTATCTTTATTTGGGATAAATTTTCGAGACATGAGTACCAGAAGTATATTAGGGTGTGAATGGGAGATAAATAACTAGATGGAACTAATTAAATCAATTAATAAATTAATAATATATATATAGAATGAACTATCCATAAGAATATCATTATTGGATGGGTTTTATCAAAAGGATATATCGGAAAAATAGATCAAAATGAAGTTCATAAAAATAGGTTCTTGATGATGGAGGAAATATACATATGGTTCAAATAGAAATAAGAATAAGTATTGTGTAATTTTTTTTTCGAATAATATGTAGAATATTATGGATTTTGTAAAACATTATTTGATGAATCATCATCGGTTGGACAGAATCAGAATAGTCTATCGGGTGGAAAATCATCAGACGAAGCAAGAATAACTGGAAAACATTATTTCCCAAAACATATCAAGGAAAAAAATGAAAAATAAGAATATTGATAAAATATAACCATTGGTACTTCCAATATAAGTATCAATAGCTAGAAATAATTCATGTTGTTTCAAACTACTCTTAAAAATAGTGTGTATACTATCATCGGTTTAAGTGTAAAAAACTAATTAGTATCTAAAATTTAAATATTCTTTTCACCATTATAACACCCTAAGATTACCTAAATTTTTTCAAATTATTTTTAAATTTTATATATGTTTCATTAGATGCAAAAACAAGCTTAGACTTCATTATAGGTTATATATAATTTAAACCCAATGTGTCATATTTTAAAAATATTAATATATTATATTTATCACAAAAGTAATGGTATGGATTTTATAGATAACATAAATTAATTTATAAAAATATATGGTGAACACAAGTATTTAAAATGAATTAATTTGTGTCCATGTAATTATATAATAATAATAAAAACTATTTGAAAAAAAGGAAATATTTTTCTAAAAATATATTTTTTATGGCAAAAAAATGATTTATCATAATAAAATAACCAAAACGTTTTTTGGAATTATTTTAATTAAATTTATATAGTATATTTTCAATAATTTATTACACATTTCTCTTATTTGTATTCTATCTATGTGATAAAAATAAATCCAATTATGTTCTTTAAAACAATATTTATCTATAGAACCATTTTTACCTTTTTTATGTAATTACTTTAAATTTAGTTTTCGAAACATTTAGAATATTTATATTTTAAAATTAAATTTTTTAGAAAAATGTTAATTCAGAAATTCTATAAGTGTTATTTTTTGTAATATTCTAAAAGGATAATTTTTTAATCAATATTGAGTTATAATAAATCTTAATTGAAAACTACCTTTTCATTTAAAATATTTATAAAGATAAATTATCTATTAAACTTTTTTTTATTATTATATTAGTAAAATAATATATCTATTAATCCAATATAATAAATTTTAATCATCTTCATATAGAAATTTTTAAATAAAAAATTCATAAACTAGTGAACAATTTCTCTTTGAAAACATGTTTTCCCATAACATCTCCAGGATTTATTTCAAGTTAAATTTGTCCAATTTTTTAATTAAATTTGGAAAATTGGATTGATTAATTTTAATCATATTATTTTATATTATCTGATAATGTATACCTAATATTTTACCAAAATTAACTGTTAAAAAAATTAAAATTAAATAAGGGGGTTAAGGTAAAAATTGGGTTTATTGGGGTTTAAACTGAAAATGTAATGGATAAAATGACCTAAAAATTTGTCTATAAAAAAATTTATGGAAATATTTAGACACCATTATGTATAATTGTTGATTATAAACTATTTTATGGCCTTTGTACATGAAAAAAAAAGGTTACACAGTTTATTTTCAAAATACTATTATTGTGCCACCCACCTCACTTATAAAAGGACACCCCTTCTACAGTCATCTTCATACCATTAAAAAATAATTAGTTAATACAGTACCTCACAAAAATAAAATTAATAGTACCTCCAATAAACATAGAAGCCACAATATGGATATAAATCCTCAATAAAAATGATTTTTGTTTAAAAAATACGGTTGTTTCCCAATGAAGAGGTAACAATCTTCAACAAGAATTTTTTGTTTTCTTTATTCTAACAACTCATTAAATTATTATCAAAACATGAAGATATAGAGATAAGTATTTACCATATACGTAAATGTTTTTAGGTTCATATAATATCCTACAACTATCAACATTTTCATGAAACAGGTTTCAAAATCATCATTCGTGTGTACGGAGGGCTACCGCCTCACGAACCAATGTCATTTATATTCCAATTACAACCCATCATGGTAGTATATGATGATGTATATAAACAATATATAATATATTTATAAAATTATTATACCTTTGTAGTAAATATTTCATATATACAACTTTTTTTAATTTCTAATTCATATGGGACAAAATAACATCACTTATGTGTACACGGATTACCGCCTCGTGAAGCTGTGTGATTGTTTTCACTAACTCTTTAAATGGAAGATAGAAAGGAAAGAATTAATAAAAATATATGTGAAATATATTAAATAAATTTTATATTTAGGAAATATTTTCCATTTTTATCTTATAATATATCATTTAATTCTTTCCTTTCAACTCACTAAAAGATGATAACATCGTTCATGTAAGTGTGGACTACAACATTCCCGATGGGATGTGACTCTCACTTTTTATCACCAAAGCACATGGATGATATGTTCAAGTATATACAAGGAAATAATAATATATTTATTCCATTATTATCCTTATATAATGTTAAAATATTAAATTCCTCCATTTCGTAATGATAATTGAAGAATGGAAACGTTACTCTTGGGTATGTACCACCTATCATCTCCAGGATCAGAACGAACTACAATTATCAAAACCATATTTAATTATAATTCATAAAATTATAATTTATTTATAAATATTATTATTATTTAATATTTATTATTATTTATTTAATGGAACTATGGTCAAATTAGGAAGAATGTAAATAAAAAATTACAACTTATACGATAAAAAATGTAGTTATTACATAAAATGGGATTTTAACAAGTAATCAGTATTAAAAAGGTAATAAAATGTCAAAATAAAATAATATGTTGTTTAATATGTTAGGTTTTACTCCTATAATAGATTTATAATAATCCTAAATTCATTATAGATGACATTAAATCATGTGTGAAGGGATTTAAAACATTAAATAATGGATTTCTAGCCTCACTTTTATTTATGGGATATATACAAAAATTTAACACTCATTTCTTTTGTTTGGTATATATATTACACCATTGATATTTTATATAATTAATATTCTTATTTAAATGATATTTATTATTTCATTTGAGTTTATCTTTAATTGGGTAAGCCAATTAAAAATATTACAAAGGAGGTAAGAGATTTTTCTTCCCATATTTATATCTCTGAGATACATGCCATATTCATCACATTTTTTCATATACTGTGAAAATACTATATATAAATGAATTTTATATTTAGTATCATGAAAATAATGGGTATTTAAATAAAAATTCTTGTATCTATCCTTTGTATGGTTTCTCATTCAAAAGGTACCCATGTAGTAAGGGCGTTTTATCTCAATTTTTATTCTTTGAGACATATGTCTTGTTAGGCACCAAAATTATATTATGAGGTGTATATAAAAATAATTTTAAATTTAATATCATGAATTTATTTAATCACATAGTATTTTATGTTTCATTTAATATTAATCTTCCATGGGGATTGAAATTCGTTGTTATGAAATTAGTAGGGTTTTTTGTGATAATCTAATCATTTATTGAGATTGTTCATGATTATGCATCAAATGATGAAATATTATGATCTATCACCACAAAAACTGAATAATTTTATTTTAAATTTTCTATTGGTGGATAATAAATATTTTACCTTAACATTCAACTCATTATTTACTCATTATTTCAAAAGGAAATTTTTATCAGAAATCTGCATTATTTATCTCTTCAGTTCAAAACACCTTTTCATCCAAAACAATGATTCATAAACAAATTACAAAATTGTTTTTACAATTAATTAAATGACTAAATAAGAATTTTTTTAACCATTTTATAATTTTTTAATATATATTTTTAAATGAGTCTTCATGTCCCTTTCCTAGCAATTCACATCTCGATCTTACTAAAAATTTGACATGAATATCATTTTTAACATGTAAATAATGAGAAGAATTTCCAATTAAAATGATAATTATTCTCAATGAATCATATTTTATTTTTTTCAAAATTATTTTCAATGAAAAGTATTTTCAAAATATTTTTTGTTTTGAAATGATTTTTTTCAATTCTAAAACTTATTTATATCATGAAATGTATTAAATGGTATATAAAACATTCATTACATGTTATCAGAATTCCTTTAAATATATTTTATATATAATTTTTTATTCCATTGGGAAATGGTTATTAGGGTTATGAAAAGTTCTAAATAATTTTTAAATATTACATTAAAAATATTCATAGCTATTTTCATAGAAACATATTTGTATATGTTTTATGTTTTAAAAATTATTTCTCAAAGTTGAATGGTTATTATACTTAAGAAATTATTAAATGAATATTAATAGATAATTTATCTATAATTTAAGTTTATTTTCAAGGAAAATGATTTCCCAAAACATTCTTGTTATTTTTAAAAAAAAATTATTTTGAATGAAAATTTATCTTCAATGTGAAATGTTCCAACTGATATATTATAAAAAATAATTTCCAACTGATGATAAAATTCATTGATATAATTTATGATTTTATAATTATATGAACCATGGATACCACTCTTATTCTATATTTTTATATTTAATTTCAATGATGATGTGATTTTTCTGAATCCCATTTCTCTTACAAAAGTTATACCCTGATAATATTCTTATAAATCCTACTTTTATTCTACAAAGGATGATATGTGGAAATTATGGAAATATTATTAATACTATCAAGTTTCTATATGTTATGATATTATGAAATGTGTATTAAACCCATTTTATTTAATTGGTTATTATATAATGATTGTTTTATAATATTTTGGAATGCATACATATTATATTCCATATGTGATAGGTGGGACCTATATATATTTCTAATTCATTGGGTAATGATTTATGTCTCATGTGATAGATAGGAGTAGAATGGTTACTGAACCGTGTTCTGTAATAGAATGTGTCCACTATGATGGTTTTTGGAGTTAACATTGACTACATTGAGGGTTTGGGAAGTGAACTCATTCTATTATGATAGCTTTGGAAGTGTGTTGTGACTAATATGTAAATGATTTTCTTTTCATATGTCTATTTCACAATTCCATGTATTATTAAAATGTTATTCTCTCATCGCCCATATTCTTTGATTTCAATTTGATTCATGTCTTTTAAACATCAAATATTTATTTTTTGAAATAATATTTAAATAATTTAAATACTAGATATTGTTTTAATATTTCTTTCTCATGTTCACTTTCCTTTATTTACATGTTATTATTATGTATCTCCCTTGTTTACCAGTACTAAGAATATGATATCACCTTTTCTTTTTCTTCGTATCCCTAGGTTATGAATAATGGTTTGAAATAGGTTATGTTTGTAACGATTAACAAACGAGAATATCTTTATCGGGTACATTGAAGATCATTCACCAAATTAAAATATTGTTTACCTAGTCTCCATATACACTCATATGATATAGTCATCATGACTTTTTTAATAAAATGTATTGAATATTTATCTAAATAGATATAATATTAATGAAGGAAAAATACGATGTCTTTATTGTTGGTATTAAAAGAGTGGAATATTTTATGTTTTGAAACTAGGATGAGAAACCATTATTCAGATCCCTAGGTATATTATGAAGGATATAACTAGGGATGTATCTGCAAATAATACTAAGGATGTGTCAAAGTATAGGAAAATTTCTTGGAATGTTGGTAGTGGATAGTGCACAGGATTTCTTATTTTTTTTCCCTTTTCTAGAAACTATAAGTGAATGTGAATCATGAATAGAGGACCATAATGGTAATATCTCTTAAAAGGGATCATTTAATTGGACTTAATCATCACCCAATACCTAAAAATGGGCCTTGATTCACACGAGGTTTGACACTCCTATGGGATATTCATTAGAAATTTGCAAACTACTTATGAACTATCATGATGGATTTAAATAGATGATGATCATGCATTCCCTTTGTTAATCATATAGTTTCATGTATTTACAAAAAGGTTTCAGGATTTAGAGATCATATTACAGATCATCACAATTATTTTGATTACCATTATTATTAGTGTTTCTCACACTATTTGTTTTGTTTTAGTAAATAGATTGAACTATATGGAACTACAATAAAATTGAACATGATATATAATTTTTTGATGAGAAGAAAAATGGGGTGATGAATAGAGTTAGTTATAATGGGATTATGTCAAATAAGTTATCATGAAACATGATTAAAAATGTGAACCTTAACCATCTCTCAGGAACACCAATTAAGAGAATGATTTAATTCACTATGAAATCAGGTATTGTATACAATACGGGGGATTAATGGTTTAGTTACCTATATATTGAGAATGTGGGAAGTAGCAATCGAGGGATTTTCCCAAGGGGATTAGAAGATGTTTAATATTTGGACAATTGGTAATAAAAGCAAGCAACTACAATGAAAAATCAATAGTTTGGTTAACACAATGTATTAGAATTATGGTATCCTTAAGGATTCATCAACTATAGAATTTTTAAAAGTAGAAATTATATGATTTATTAATATCAATGTTCTATGGTGAATACACTTGATGAGAATCAAAAATATTATAAGATTAATTTATTTTTTGTTGACAATAGATATACTATGAAAAAAAATATAATAGTGAACAGGTATTAAGGAATTAGATTATAGATCCTATTTAATTATTTGAGATGGAAGTGGGAATATTGAAGTATTAATGTATTCAATTAATGTATTATATTTTTTGAATTATAAAATATATAATCATTTATTAGTATAATTTTTTCATTAAGGTTTTACAGAAAAAAAATATTTTAAATGGTATTGATGGATTAAATTGATTATATGGAAATGTGGATTCTTTTTATTTAGAGAGAATAACCCTCAATATTTTCCAGATGATAAGAAAATGGTGTTTAGTTTTGATAAATAGATATTTTATATGGATAATAAACATTATATTATTTATGACCTCATAAATAATATATGACTTGATGAAAAATAGTCTCATCTTATCATTGATGGATCTTATAACATTATTGGATCTATGGAATATATTCAACAATCTATGGTTTTTTACAAGGAAAAGAGAATCATACATGTTTTCATTGAGGTCATATAGTAATTATGTTTATTACCATGATCCATGAAAATATATGACTAAGGTCTTCTCATATGTAGTATGTGATAATTAATATATTCATTATGATAATTTATGGATTATTAGTATGCGAATTTTGACAAATTTAGTGAGATTAATTATAAATTTTTTATTTTTGAAGGGTTATAAGGTTAAAATTTATAGTAATGGATTATTTAGATCTTTGAATGAGGTTTTAAAGATTAATGTATTAGTTAACCCTATAAAGATTTAAAAAATTTGGAAAACCTTTTTAACCATTTTTATTTGATAACAGCACGTGATTAAAGGAATGACTTAAAGTTATTTTAAGGATCTTATTTACATCGTCATAAAAGAAAATTCATCTTCTAGAGTAAGATATTAATTTAAAATTGATCAAGTCCTGGCCAAAGAATTAAATTCTTAATATTATATTGAATGATATCAAGATTGTACATTTTCATATATTATCAGTCTATATCTAAAATGAATTCCACAACATTAGGAATGGAATATTTAAAAAAAATTCCCATTATAATCATCATTCATGATATCAATTTCATTTTCTCACATCCTTGGTCTATTGTTTTGTAGTCTCTAACCATATCTTGATCACCATCTGTTTTGCGATCAATATTCATTATCACTCTCTATCAGTATTTGGGTATTTTTCTTCTCTTCAATGTCCATTTTTTCACTTCCAGCCAATTTATTACTATTTTGAAACCTAGTATGTGTTATTTCATTTGAATTTATCACATTCCTTTCTCTTTCTTGATTGAATGTTTTGTTAACTCTTTTTATGAAGTGGGATTATATGAACAAATTGTTAAATATTAAATCTTCAATTATATTGATGGATTTTTAGGGTGAAATTAATTTTTAGGGGTAGAATTAAACACCTTAAAATATTATGAAATACACTTTTCCAATTAATTTAATATTTTTGATATTTTTCAATAAAAATTAACTATGTTTAGCTTTTATTATAAGAAACCTATATTTTAAGAGAAACGAGTCATATTATTAAAATATTTTTCTCTGATAGTTATTACATAACCATTGGAATAGATGGATGGAATGTGATTAAAAAAATTAAAAATATACATTATAAAAAATTTTATATAATGAATTATTCAGTGAGCAGTTAATTAAATAATGAAAATAAAAACACTCTAAATGTAAAAAAATTCATTTTCTAAAAAAGTATTTTTATGTAGATAAACACATTTTAACTCACTAAATTAAAAAATCTAATTTTTTGAATTATTTTAAGAAAATGTTTATAGTTTATATTAATTAAATTTTTTAATTTTCATATTATTTTTTATATTGGATATAATAATAAATCTTCTTTTATTCGTAAAAACTATATTTTTTATTAAAAAAATTTTGTCAACATTTTTCATAATTACATTAATCCTAATTTTCTCCAATTTAAGAAAGATATTTAGAAAAAAAATATCAATTTTTAAATAATAATTTAAAAAATATATTAGGGTTAGTGTTTGGATATTTTCAAATAAGATTTATTTATTGATGAATATTGAAAAAATTAGGGTTTTCATTGAAAACGACATTTCCATTTTAATTAAATATAAAGTTAGACAATATTCTAAAATGGTTTTAAATTTAAATTAGTTAAATAATAAAAATAATAAGAAAATTTATGTCATTTTTATTAATTTCATATTGAAATTATATATATACTTTTTTAACATATCAATATTTTCCCTTTGAAAATTTTCTTTCTCATTGTGTCTATAAGATTAATTTTATATTAAATTTTTACAATTCTATTAAATTAATTTTGAAATAAGAGGAAAATATTATTATTATTATTGTTATATATTTTCTAAAAAGTTTATAATTATTTTTTATCAAAATTTATTATGAAAACACAAAAAAATAACTTCCTCATTTAAAGTAAAAAATGGGTAATACTGTGGGTTAACATAAAAAGATAAGTGTTAAAATAACTAAAAAACTATTATAAAAACTAATTTATGCCCATATTTATACCATATACCATATATTTAAATATAATATTTCATTTTGAAGCCTTTTGGAATATGTAAAATTTCTTAAAGCTTTTCTTTTAAAAAAGTTTATTGAGGGTCCTCGACCACAGTGATAAAAGGATGCTCATATCCATTATTCTTCAAATAATTAAATAGTTTTGGTTTATAAAATTAATTCCAAAATAAATTTCCAAAATCTATAATCTCAACCTATATGTATTATGTTTAACATAAATATAAATGACTAAGTATTTTGGGAAGAACTATTAAAATTACAATAATAAGATGAATCTTTCTTCAAAGAGAAATTTCATTTTATTTCTTCCTCCAATTCCATAAATACCTATTATAAAATGATGATATGAGAACATCAGTATCATAAATATACTGATTTTTTTATCATAATTTTATTACCTAATATAATCTACACTTCCATCAAATGGGTTACGAATTCATCAATCATTTGTACAGCGGACTATCGCCTCCCAAACTGATGTCATTCATTTTTCCATTACCACCACTCATGGTCAGTTATAAGGTTGGATATAAATTGTATATATATATATATATATATATGATATTTATATAATAATTAAACCTCTTTATTCAGTATATCTTATATACATTTTTACTTTACATTAATTATGGTATATAATAAAAACAATCGTTTGTATGGCACACAACCGTCGTATGAAGAATTGTGGTTCATTTTTACTATAACATTACATTGAAGTTAATAATGATTAATTTAAGAAATACATGTTATATAAATGACATAATGGGATATTAATGAAATATCTTTAATTATAAAAGGATAATATATTAAGTTTTATCTTACCTATTCACTCATTGAATGATCATAATGTCATTTTTGTACATTTGGATTACTGCCTTCATGAAGTGATGTGACCCTATCTTTTCATCACCACACTAAAAAGATGATATGTATACTAATATATATTTAAATAATATTTTATTTAGTATATTATTTTAATTATTTAATGATAATATACTACATAGAAAATTTATATAATGATCATTTGAAAATGGAAATGTTACTCATATGTACAATAACCTATTATCAACATGATCGTAAAATACTTCATTTCTCAAAAAAATCATTCATGATTGGTCATAATGTTAAATATTCTGTATAAATATCATAATTATTTCATTACTATTATTATTTATATTATGAAACCATGTTCAATGTAATAGGATTGAAAATAACATATCAAAACATATATGAAAAACAATGCAATTATTACCCAAAACGAGATTTTAATAAAGAATTTGTAAAAAAAGGGTAGTAAATAGTCATAATTAAATCATATATTTTATTATATATATAATTATTAGTCTATATTATATTTTTAATAAACATATATTAATTATAAAGTAGGTTTTAATGTTTATGAAGGAAGTTTACACTTATGATAATAGATTTCTAGTCTCCCTTTTATTTTTGGGAGACATATGAAAATTCACCATGCATTTATTTATTGAGTTTTATATACTTATATTTCACATGATTTATCATTAACCTAATTATATTCATTATATTTAATTATTCAATTGATTTTAACCTTAATTTTGATTTAGATTCAAAATATTACTACAGAGATATGTGATTTTATATATCTCATTTATATTTGTGATATACAATCTATATTCACCAATTTTTTGTCATATGTGTTGTATATAATAATCATGAATGTATTTTATTTTTGATCTCAGGAAAATTATGTTGATTTTAATATCTATTTCTTATCCATAATTCATGGGGTTTATGGTTCAAATGATACCCAAGCGGTAAAGGAGTTTTTCAAAATTTTATTTCATTAACACATATGTAATATTATGAACCTGTATTATTTTATAATGTGTATATACAAAAACATTTAACGTGAATGTTTTAAATTTATTTATTACCATTTTATTTTAATATTCTTTTAATATTTTTCTTTCATGGGTGTTATTATTCAATCATACAAATGTTCTTTGAGTCTTATGTTACTATGAAATGATCTATCAGAACGGTTTATGATTATACTTCCAATGATGAAATATTATGATCTATCTCTCATAAAAATTAGTAATACTATTATAATATATTTATTTCATGAGATTATATTTTTTCCCCTCCAATATCCTATATGTATGTACTAAATTCTTCAAAATTATGTTTTTAGGAGAAATCATGATTATTCCAATCTTCAATCAAAATCCATTTGTCTTCCAAAATAATTTTCTCTTAAAAAAATTAATTTTTTAAAATCCTTTAAATTATTTATTAAATACATTTTTTACCATTTTTTATTTTTTAGAAATAAAATTAATGGAATTTTCTTGTCAATTTCAAAAAAAAATCTATTTTGTCATTTACCCAAAATGTGAAAGTAATATATTCATTAATATATATGACCTGAATAGAATTTCCCACCATTATGACCATTATTTTCAATAAACATTACATTAATATTTTTCAAGTTCATTTTCAATGAAAATTATATTCAAATTTTTTTATGTTTTAAAATGTTTTTTCCATAGTGAAATGTTTATATTCCTCCATAAATGTTATAAATTGTTTTAAAATATTAATATATATGCTTTCAATGTTATTTTAAAAAAAAGTTTTTAGAAATTTATAATTTTTTAATATGTGTTTTTAAAATTACAAAGATTATATTTCTGAAGAAAATTTTAAAATTATTTTCAACTCATACATTATTTGATTTAATGATTATTTTCAATGAAAGTATTTGAATGTTTTTATGATTTAAAATGTTTTTAATGTGGAATGTTTATTTTACTCATGAAATGTCTATATTATTTTTAACATTTAATTTATTTATTTATAATTATTTTAAAGGAAACAAATCTCCAGAATATGTTATTAATTGTCTTTTTTTTAAATATTTACAATGAATATGTATCAACCTAAAGAAATGTTTTAAGTGATTTATCATTCCAAATAATTATTCATTCGACACTAAATCCATTTATGTAATTTATGAATTACTTGGGATATGTACTGTAACATCCCATGTAAGTAATGAATAATAGATATTTTTATCTATGTCTATTAATGATTAAGATAGTGTTTTAGAGGCTTAAAATGAAAATAAATCTAATCTTAAGCATGGAATACACTAATATTCTTAAAAGATTGTTTTACTGCCTTATGATGGAAAACCCTTTTTAAATCTATCTTTTGAAAATTTTATAAACTATGTTTGTCAAAATAAACTTATTCTTTATGATTGGGACATCAAAATTTACTTTGTGTGAATTTTTGGTATTTTTCTGACAATGTTCATTTTTTTTATGAATAGTAAAAAATACTGCATTTTACATCAAAACTGCTTTTTAATATAATTTATTTATATTATTAGATTATCTTTTGAATTGTTATTAATGTGTAATATGAATATATTTTTACCATTTAATCCAATGGTGGTCATTGGAATCAATTTCACTTTGAAATTAGACTCAAACTAGTGTCAATCTTTTGATAATTATTGTTTCATAAAAACACGTTATTTGCTCTGACAGCGGGAATTAATTATTAAATTAATTAATGTGACTTATATGTTTTGAATTTTGTAAAATAGACTTCATTTTTGAATTCGTAATATCAAATATAGCTTAGGGTGAATTTTTGGTAATTTTCTGAAAAACATCAATTTTTTATGAATAGTGAAACCACTAAGTGGTACTTATAAAGACTGATTTTCCATTTAAATGAAATTTTGCCATCATTGTGTTTTGAATTTCAAAAAATCCGACATACATGTTGGTCATTAAGAAGTAAAATGTGGTTCAATGAGATTATAATAATTTTTTGGTGAATAGTAACTTATTATGTTCTTAATCCCGATTAGTGGTAATTAGGGTAGTTTAAGGTATAAATAATGTATTAATAATATGAAATGAGCTTGACACATGTCCTAACATCATTTTTTGTGTCATGGCCGACCACGACAAGCCATGGGTCAACTTGGGGAACCCATGTATCCACTTTGGTTGGGAAATGACATAAATAACTTTTTATTAAATGTTAAAGTAAAAATGACACAAACATAATATGTATTACGAAAAGAATTTTTACATGGGGTTATAAAGATCATATTTTTTATTATACATAGTCATTGGAAAGCTAAAAAGATTTCCTAAATCATAGTATTTTTTTATAATTTTTAGACATTAAATAAATTAAATTATTTATGACATAATAATGATGCAGCGATGACATCATTATGTAACGATTTAAATAAAATGGAAAGATAATGTAAAATCTATGAACTACACATTTCCAAAACAAATTGGATGAGTGGATTTCGAACCCTTATCACCTTATCCACGAATTATATCAATGTGGGACCTTTTAAAACCGAAACACATTTTCAAATAAAGTAATATTTCTTTACTTTCCAAAAGTGCCCCTCCTCTCCTCTTATAAAAGGCCCCCACATCTACCTCATTTCACACACTCCTAAAGCCTTTGGCTCGGCCAACCCCTGCCCATTTGCTCTCTGCACATACCTCTCCTCATCCTAGAGGATTCCCTTTGGGCATAATCCTTTTAAAGGAAGCCTTTAGGCTCAAATCAAAAGGAGTTACACTTTTAAAGGTAATTCATTCTCTCATGTTCATTTGTTTTATTTTGTTTCTCCAACCCCCTAAACTCTCTTTATTTACTTCTTTTGTAACAACACCAGTATCTTCAATATACTAGTATGTTGTTATAATATTTTTTTGAGCTACACTCTCACACAACTACATCAAATGGTTAAAGAACATACGGTTTTCGTGGATGGCGAAATTCTGCCTCCTGAAACGATGATTGTTCAATACTCATTTAACACCTTCAAAGGTGGCCATTATGATGTCACTGTTTTTATATATGATATATAATATGTTTATTTTTTCCTTAAGCTTCTGTTTTTTCATTTTGGGCATACCTTTATGGTTTTCATTATGGGTAAACACGATATCTTCATTTTAGGAAGTGCGGACTACCGCCCCCTGAAAGTGATTTGATTCGTTAATACCATATGTGGGATGTGTAAAGGATAAAGTTAATAATATTATATATGTTATTATACTAAATTATAATATACCCTTATATCATTATGATTCCATTCCAGAAAATACGAAATAGAAATGGAAGTAGCGTTCATGCGTACGTACGGCTTACCGTCTCCATGAATGGTGCATTTCATTTCTTACCTCTAAATGTGATGTAATATTATAAATACATGTATATGATGAATATATATGATATATATGTTATCCAAATCATTAATATCATTCTGGATATAATGAACCTTTGACCAAATTAACAACATGTAAGTGTAAGAAGTCTATTTTTGACTTAAGAACCAAATACCGACAAAATGAACATTATTAACTTAAATGATTACATAATGTTCATAACATGGTATAAAAGGAATAATGAACTTGAAAAAGGTTCATAAGAAAGTAGATATTAACTCAATTTTATTATTCAGGAGATTAAATAACGGTCGGGTCAAGTCGGATATGAGATATGGGACTTCGTCTCAATCTCCTTTCATTGAGGCATATTTTATTTTATACACAACTTTCTTTTATACGGTGTATAAACCCCTTTGACTTTTACGTTTATTCAAAAGAAATATTTTTTATACGAAGCGTTTACTAAACGAAAAAAGGGAATGTTTTTGTCGTACGTATGCGGTGACAACGACTTCTCCGCTGTCATGACCGTTATTTGAGTTTCGGCTTCCTCTACAAGCCATACCTTCTTTTTAAAAGAAAAATAAATTCCATGTTTTACTTTTCTTTTATTTTGGTATTGAAAATGGTTTTCACAATGTTTTTGTGTTGTATTGATATCTTGTGATTGAAATGTGGAAATGTTATGTTTCCTTTATGCATGTTTTATGTGATACGATTATGTTATGGTTCTTGGGCATTATTATGAAGACGGGTGGTTCCGTGATAAACTAAGGGCGGGTGAGCCCGATATAGCTCTCCAATGCATTGGGTGACGCGAAGGAGTGAAACGTTAAGGTTTCTCTAAAGAGATTTTAGGGAATATACTGTGATGGGTATTCCAAACGTAACCAAGAGGGTTACTCCCTACGTAAGAATGTTATGAATGCCTCAAGTTACCTTTATGTCTTATGATTTCTATGATTTATTTATGATTTTATGAGGTATGTTAAAGTGCCTATGTTTTATGGGTAAAGTATGATTTCATTCTTATGTATATATGAACTCATGTTTCCTTTCCATGTTTTTATAACCCATACTGAGCTTTTTATGCTCATCCCAAGTTTTTTTGAAATGTTTTTCACAGGTCAAGGGAAAGGTACATGATATGATGATAGTGTCAAGGAAGTGTCAAGAAATAATTCATGTTTTATTTCAAATGTGTTTCCATTGATGGGAATAAAGAATACTATCTTTATGTAACCACTTTGTTTATATGTGGAATGTAATGCAAGTTTTATGATCTAATTCTCTAAAACTCTAAACCCGAAAAGATCCTCAATGTGTAATCTTGTAATAACTCAAGATTAAGTAAGGTTTAAGGCTGGGGCCTTATATGTACTAAGGATACCATTCATATTAATTCATTAAATGGTTTACATTTATGATGATGTTATATTTGTAAAACTCATTTCTCTTCTAATGGTTATAACATGATAAAATAGCTTCTTTATCTATAGGTTATGCTATTATGAAATGATTAAATGATTCTGAAACCTATTTCATTTATATGGGATATGATATGATGAAATGTTTATGAAAATAATTTCATTAAATTTTTTATAATACAAGGAATTTTTTATAGTCTTGTGGAACATATATGTATAGTTTTCATTGTATTTTGGGTGGGACCTATATCTATATCAAATGCATTAGGTGATGATTAATATCTCAGGAAATAGATTGGACTAGAATGGATAGTGAACTCCACTTCCTAAGGTAATTTATCCTCTTTGTTGGAATTGAGAGTGATCCTTGAAAAGTATGATGGTTTGAGGAGTGAATCCTTACCACTTTGACTACTTTGACAGTGATCATTGAATAATATGGAAATGATTGTCTATTATTATCTATATAAGACAATTATATATCTTATTCCAATGTTATGAACTTAGGGATCGTGTTCATTGATTTCCTAATGATTCTGGTCGTAGGAAAAACTAATATTTTTTCCATAACTAAATATAATGATCTTCGATATGTGGGATATGGTTTTCTTATGTTATACTCGTGTTCTGATAACCTTATTTTCATGTTATTCTTACATATCTTGGTGTTTTACTCTTTTTGGGAATCTGATCCCACCCTTTATTATGTTTCATTTTTCTTTTTTATGAAGAAAGGTTTTACATTGGGTATGTTTATGAATAATAATAAATGATAAGATCCTTATGGGAGATGTTGAATATATTTCACCAATTTATATGTTTGTTTACATAGTATCCAATGACACTAAACTATTATGATCCATAGATGTGTTTTTGAGTAATTTATTGAATATTCATCTAAAAGGAATGAATATACAAGTATTAGAGTCTTGGTTATCAAAAAACATTCTAGGTTATAAAAATTGTTTTTATCCCATCTCCTAATATATATGGAATCATATTTTGGATAGGACTTATTTTTGTCACACCATTGTAATATGTATCAAATTATTGTGGGGAATATTTGTGCTTATCATCAATATACTTGGAAAGGACTAGTTACTAGCATTGTGTAGTGGATGTTTTAAAAATATCATGTTACCTCTTTTATATTATATCATATGCATTCATTAAATAATGAAAATGGATTAATATAATCGATAACCTCATGTGATTAAGAGTTAAATGGATAAATTGTGGAAATTGGATAAAAAGTTCACGATAATGATTCACCCCACCACCACTCACATTATTTAGTCTGTCATGAAGAGGTACTATGATTTTTCAGTGAAATACATTCATATTTTTCATGAAACTCACACGAAATTTAATTTTTACATTATTATTTCTTATTAAATTTTTTATAAAAAAAATTGTAAAACGTGATTTCATGATTCATTTTTTGATTATGTTAAAATAAAACATTAAATTGAAGAAATGAAAATGTCCTTTTATAGTTTCATTAATTTCAAATGGATTAATTTGATTCATTTATTTTTATAACAATTACAAAACGTTTTTTACATCCCACATTTTTTAATGTTTCTATAGGGCATAATGATAAGTTAATACTATAGTAAGGACTATATTTACAATATGGGGGTCCATATTATAAAATACATGTTCTATATGAAATATCAGTTTAAACTATGAATCTTATTTTCATGTAATAAAAAGAAAATTGAGAGTAACTGTCCACATTTTATTGTTAGGGTTATATATGTAAGAGTTCCCATAATTCTCTAAAAAACTAAACCAAAAAGATCCTCAGAATATAATAAACAGAAACTATATCATTTATCAATTTTATCATACCCTCGTAAGAGATAAGGACTCAACTTATTAGAGTATGACTCTCAATAGTGGGTAGGATTCTAGGAATGGTTTAAAATAATCAAAACTATAGAAATATAAATCAAATGGGGTTATGTAATAACATATACAATAATGAACAATATATTATAATAGGATTAGATCCTAGAATAATTACACCAACAAAAGTCTAAAAAAATGAGAGATCATTGGTGGACAAACACAACAATCTTATATATTGAGACTCTAAATCACTAACAATGTAATAGAATCATAATAAATATAGTAATCGAACACACCCTGATCATTGAGTGGGAAATTTTCATAGTAACATTAACCAAGTTAATAATGCTTAAATAATGTATAGATATACAAAAAAATCATTTTATGCCTGGAATATGTCCTAGCTCCAAGCTAGTAATGATCGTCCACCTATCCCTATACTAAAATACAACACCCAATGTAAAAAAAATAAAAACTCACTCTACATCGCTCAATAATTATAAATTTTTTTCATCAATATAAATAAAATCCATACACATTGAACTACTAAATCCATATCCCATTAAATACCCCTATCTAATTATTCATATTATGTCGAACATTCCAACTAAATAAACATCCGTTAAAATCATATCTATAATGTCTCAATGAATCTTCACTATTATTTTCTTAATCTAAACATCCCAATAAAATAAACCATTGGGTATTATGAACCTTATAAAATAATTTTTTAGGACTACCCCCCCCCCCCCACTAGTACCAGTACTATACCAAAATTGGATATGGGGGTAACCTTTGAAAATCCCTTTCAATTGTCCTCGTGTTAGTGACTAGAACCAAGGTTAAATAGTATATAAATATGAGAGTTATTAACCTATATATACAATTTAATTATAAGAGAAAATTTTATATCCACCAAACAACATCATAATATAAATAAATAATCAATACCAATAACTAAATTTAATTTCATAAAATCACAAACAACTAAAAATACAAAAAAAAACACACAATAGAAACTATCTATGAATGCAAAAAACAATTGAATAACCAATCCCAGATTTTAACACTATGTTTGATCACCAAAGGACACCAGTATACCCCAATAAAATTTTATATATATGGGTTGAGTATATAGGTATACAACTTATGACTCTCCTTCAATACTCTTATGAAAACGTGAACTATGAATTTTGAATGCTTGTAAATAAAAAATTCATACCACCTTATCCCCTAAATTTTAAAAGTAACATATCATCATCACAATATATTATTCACTAACTAATGCATAAAATTATGAAATACTATATCAAAAAAATATCAATGAGAAAGGTACTACACATTCCCTTCCCCTTTAGATTGTTGCTCTCACGGAAAACACCAACTATACTATGTTGAACTTCCTTCAATATATTATGTCACATCAAATATGGGTCAGCAAACAACGCTACCTACCTTAGTTTGACATTGGTCAAAAAATCTTGTGATTGGATGAACATATATATCCATGTCATTACCTCATACTTCATCTCATTCAACCCATCTCATCCTCATAATCATGATCTCATGTGTAACCATGTAATAAGACTGAAATCCACTATAGCTCATATGTCATTCATTATACCTCAATCCATCATCGGCCATACATTTTCAATTATGTGAAACCACAATCACTATAACTGGGCTATATTTATATCTTCTAACCTCAATTCTTGACAGCCCACACACACATAAATGGTAAAACTAAGATCTATAATTGAATATGTATAAATGTACCATATAATTTTCATATTTACAACCCAAATACATCTATAGATCATTCTAAAATAGTGGGGCATAATGGAAGAGTGAGTAGTCATCAATATAATCACTCACCAACCAAGATGTTAGTGAAAACACAAGGAACCCAAAACATTTTTCCATCGGATTCCCAACCAACTATAGTGGTGTAGTATAAGAAATTAAAAAATATATAAACATATAAAGAAAAACCATTGGAATTAAATATACCTATCATTATACTTAAATATAAACATAATCTCTCAAAAAACCTAGAATACAAAAATATGTTCTTGGGAACAGTATTTAATATGAGCACGTGAGAACTAAGATTCAATAAAATTATAAATCACCATTTTGTAACTTAGTATTAATTTTCACTCATTTCTTAACCCATTTTAAATTCTAGAACAGTTAATTAATTTTTTTTTAATCCAACATGATTTATAACATAAATTAGGATATTCATATTCCATTCCATTGTCTTGTATCATTCATTCAAACAATCCCAAGGTTATCATTATAAGGGTTGTTCTAACAAATATGAAACAACTCCAATATGCACTGACAACTCAGAAGGTCCAACATTTTAGGTAGAGAGATTATTCCAATTACCAAACTATATCAGCATAATATGTGAAAATATTTTCAAGATCATAATATTTAAATATCAACCTCTTATGGCCTCCTTCTATGATCAATAAAGTACATCTGATTAACTTTTTTCCTTAATTCTCCAATGAATCAAATCCACCTTCTGTATTCTGCATTTCACCAAATATGGTTTGGGAATAGTTATAATGTATCCCTACTCCAATATAAATTATATTGGTATGGTCATCTGTATTGTTATTTGAAATAAAATACCCTGATAGTGAAGTGATGATGTCTATTATAATTAAAATCCAATATGGTTGGGTTCCTCGTCCATAGTCTCATAAAATATAGAATGAATGAAAACCACATTCCCCCAATAACCTTCATGGTCTAGTCTATTTTACAACCATTTATTTGATAAAAAATGATATGAATGTATAAATGTGAGGCAAAAGAATACCATATTTCTCTCTAGAACCTAGAGGTGATGCAATGATCTTGAAAAGATATTAACACCATTAGAGTTGCATGAAGAATCACCACCACATCCAGCTACTACCTAAAAATCCACTGAGATCAACTCCTAGATAACTAAAAAGTGAGATAACATTATAAAAAATTCCCCAATAAACCATGTAGCATCTTTCCCTTTGTGATAAAAAAGGAAACCCACTTAATAAGTTCAATGAGATGTCCACCCACTTCCACTAGGGAACATTCAACAGTTAAAGAAACCCACAATGAACATGACACATATAATTCGTCTTATGTAAAAAACATCATGATAGTAACTCTTAAAAATATCGTTCATCCCAAACAACCAAAAATAGACTAATAATAAAGGATACATCTTCACCACACCATGATGTACCACCAAAAGGAAATTTTTAAATGTCATGGATAACAACTTCGAATGCCACTAAATTATCATAGATCCTCAATGGAAACAAAACATGATTTTTCTTCATCCTCAATCCATACCTCATGGGAATTTCAAAAAACAATATGATGTCAAGAGAACTCCAACTCACAATCCATTTGTCTGGGTTCATTCACCTACTATAGTAAAAATATTACACTCTCATCTAAAAATGATAACCTTTATCATTACTTTCTATCATATCAATTTTTGTCAAGGATAACTACTCCATAATGCTAAAAACATCACCATACACATGATTTGAATCTCTATATGAGTATATTCACAAAACATCATATCAATTTTCTAATATAATAGTGTATAAGAAATATTAGAGTCATTATCCTTCAATAATCTTCTCATGACTCATATTTGGGGCCCATGCCGTGACTACCCCAAGCTCGCCTTCCATAGGCCAGGGGTTGGCGACTAGCACCAAAGGCGTAAATCCTGAAAAAATTGGAAGGCATTGAATTTATGATAGTAAACAAACACAATAGAGTACACAAGTTGAAGTAAGAACAATGATTTACTAAATACAAAGTATGTGTTGAAAGGTAAATGGTCCAGAATACAAACCCAACTGATAGTACAGTACAATTGAAAAACTAGTACAACTACAGTAAATTAAAACATCAACCACCGAGTCGTCCTCCGGGAATCCCATCTGAAGGGTGGGTACAGATAGTCTCCCCATCACCACAGGTCTGTCCGTCTGCTCTGTGTACGTCTCACCAAGTGGTCCACCTCCGGGTACTGTCCATATCTAGAAGCCTCTACCACGATTAGTGATGTCCATCATTTTCATCCAACACAACATAGTGCGAGCATTGCCCGTGCAGGGGTGAGTATAACGATAATCAGTAGGGACCCCGAGACCCCCTAAGGTCTCCCAGAATCCATGAAGGATATACCAAAAGAAAAAGATAAAATCACAAAGTATCAATCATCTCCACTGAGTTATATTCCCATACATATACCTAAGTCATCAATCCAGTTTGGATCCAACTCTCGCGCCCAAGTACAACCCAGTCCACACGGGAAATAAGTCAATCACATTGATGGTAATGATTCAATGTCAAGACTCAGATCATATAGGTATAAATATTTCGTAAAGTGATATAAATGATTAGATTTAGTCACTGATTCATCAATGTTTTTGGACACACATAGGATACTAGTCCAGCTAAGCTGTCAGACCCACATAGGATACTAGAACTGCTACTCTATCAGACCCACGTAGGATACTAGAATAGAAGTCAAACTATCAAACCCACATAAGATACAAGAACAGTAATAATCATCATCAAAACCATGGAGGATTCCAGTACGGTAGTCATCGTCGCTGAACCAATGGAGGATTCCAGTACGGTAGTCAATGCAGTAGTAGCCAGCTCTAGGGTTCCCGCACACAGCACGCTCGATTCTGGGAGGGTCCGCTCCTTGAGAAAAGTGGTTAGATACATCAACTATCCCTAATTATAGATTTTATGTAACCTGAAGTTCCGTCTCATCATAATAAACCCGACGCGACAGACGGCACATCATTCGGATGCCCGGTATGAGATATATTGGCTTTTATCTTCCAGGGGCCCGGTTGGAAATACGCTTGTTCCAAAACCAACCGTTATCCAAAGTTGTCAAAAAAACACTTATAGTATCACAAAATAACTACCCTATCATGAGGGTCTCAGTGCCATAGACGGTGCATCGATCAGACGAGCGGTCTTCTAGTTATTCACCATTAAGTGAAAATGAGTCTGGCATGTTAAGCCATGTGGGCTGGTGGGTTCGGTCAACCCGGTTTTGGTGAGTCTGAATCAAAAGAGGGTTCGACCAGCCTGGTGAATCACGTGGCCCAGATCGAGGGGTGAGGCCCAGCCCACTGGGGCGCGTCCCTGCCTTGCAGCATGCGCCCGAGCTGGAGGCGGCTCGGCCGGCTGGCGGAGTTGTCTAGGGGGCGCTTTCCCGAACCGGCGGTGCCTCCCTCCCAAACCGGCCGGCCGAAGCTGGCCGACATTCTTAGTGAAAGTGGCCAAATCGGGTGGGTCACGATCCGGCTGCACGGAACCTTTGGGTGCTGCAGATTCTTCACCCAGCCGGCCGATGAGTCAACTTGTTCACCACCGAAGCGGCCAGCGGATTGTCAGCCACAGTCTTCCGCAGCGCGGCGCCCCTTATGGAACCGCGGGCATCCTTCGGCCCTGTCGGCTTTATCTGGCCGATTCTTTATTGGCCGAGCAGCCCGCAGTTGGGTGCCGCGATTCCTTCTCATGAGGCTGGCGCTTGGCCGCCACCTTCGATCATCAACACTTCCTGATTGAAAATAATTCAAGAAACTTCGGGCCATGCTTTTTCGACTCGCGCACTCCACGTTAGGCGGTAAAAATCGTCCAATGTCAATTCTGAAAATTAACAAATAATGAGGTACAATTTATTCACTCAAAGAATATAAAAACCCCCTACCTCGATAATTGATGTCACATGTCGTCGACCCGCAGATGAAGAGTGTCGCGGTAGATGGCGTCGTGGAGAACAGATGTCAATTCCATGGACATCGGGGTGCGTCTAAGGAGGAAGCGGCATCTCCTCACTTGTTGCGGTGAAATAGGAAGGAAATAAAGTCATTGTTATTCATGGGATTTGCGTTCTTCTTCGAATAGGGTGTCATTCTTCGTTGAAGGATGAAGCTCTCTTCTAATTCCAAAGGTTCCTCCGAAATATTTTCCAAGAAAATATTAAAATGAGGCTTTCCCCCAAACAATTTAAAAAAGATTCAAATCCAACCAAAATAATTAATTAATTTGTGGTGTATAAAATATTTAATTCACTGAGTTGTCATATTAATGACCATGTATAAGGTGGGGAGTTTATAAATTAAAGGGTGGTTGTCAAAAATTAAACAAGGGGTTTAAGGGAGTTGAAGAGAGTTATGGGGAGATGAATGGATGGGGCTGGTGTAGGCCCCACCTCACAAATATCCAAACATCGGATGTTATTTGGATGAGGGACCCGCCAATAACTTCCCCATGGGAGGAAATAACTAACTCTCAAAATAAAATTGGGTACCACTCAATTTTATTTAATTTAAGATTAAACCCCAAAAATTATCATTCATCCTACATGAAATGAAACTGTGGTAAAGGACCCCTTAAGTGAATACCGGTTCTGCGAGTTCATCTGTGTCCTCATATTTCAATTCTAAGCAGAGGTTAAAAAGATAAAAAACCCATACGTACGTTTACTGAACATACCCAAAAAACATCAGAAATAGATTCCGGGCACACCAGGCCTCAGAATCAAGTGTCGTCAGAAACCGCAGACACGTAAAATTCCAAATCATTTAAGAAAAAATTTTCCTTGAAATTTTCATTTCTTTACATTAATCCCACCTCAGGGCTTTATATCCTCGTAAATCTATAAAACACACTAGGAAAACAAATGGGAGTACTGAGCTCGCATTTAAGAATCCCACTCCCAAGTGCTATCCTCGAGGTTCCCGTGTTGCTAGTGAATGCGCACCAGAGGAATCGACTATCCACGTAGGACATGCTCCTCTAGATCCACAATCACCACAGGGACCTCCGCAAAAGTCACCCCGTCATCGATGTCCAGCTCCCTATGATTGATGATGTGGTTCTGCTAATGCACGTCTCTCCTCAGCTATGATTTGTGGAAGAAGTCATGCACCCCGTGCAACAAAGGCGGAATGGGCAGGCAGTAAGCCACCTCGCCAACAGTGCTGAGGACCTAGAATGGTCCGATGAAACAAGGAGATAACTTTCTTCCCTAGACAAATCTCTATAGTCCCCATCGAGTTGATACCCATAAGAAGAATTGGTCACCGTACTCAAACTCCAGTGGTCTTCGCCTTCTATCAGCATAGGACTTTTGTCTTCTCTGTGCAGTCTTCATCCGCTCCTGGATGATCTGCACCTTCTCCATCGTAGCCTGAAACAACTCTGGACCTACGAGTGTTGACTCCCTAGGGTTAGTCCAACACAGAGGTGATCTGCAAGGTCGGCTATACAGTGCCTCATATGGGGCCATCCATATGGTGGAGTGGTAGCTGTTTTTGTACGCAAACTCCACCAAGGGTAGGTGATCCTCCCAGGTGTGACCAAAGTCAAGGACAAATGCACAGAGCATGTTCTCGAGTGTCTGTATGGTCCTCTCAGTCTGCCCATCTGTCTGAGGTTGGAAGGTGGTGCTCAAGCGTAGCTAAGTACTAAAAGCCTCCTGTAACCCCTTCCATAGCCGGGAAGTGAAATGAGCATCACGATCAGAAACGATAGTCGATGGCACATCGTGAAGCCGCATAATCTCCGGAATATTGAGGCATCCCAACCTCTCTATTGATCCATGATCTTTTATTGGTAAGAATTGGGCTGACATGGTGAGTCGATCAACGATCACACAGATAGAGGCTTGACCTCTGAATGTACGTGGAATCCCCATCACGAAATCCAGGGATATCCCATCCCACATCCACTCCAGGACCTGAAAGGGTTTTACCAAGCCTGCTGGTACCTGGTTCTCCTCCTTCACTTTCTAACAAGTGAGGCATCGTGAAACGTACTCTACTATAACCTTCTTCATACCTGGCCACTAGTGTTGTCATCTGAGGTCCTGGTACAACTTCCCCACTCCTGGATGTACCGCTAGCGGGGAAGTGTTAAACTCCCTCAGCACTTCCTCCTGTAGTGAAACTTGTACCATGGTACGTCCCATGAAGGGGATGTCGTTCTCTCCTCCTTCATAAATTCCATCAGGCGCCTACACTGTGGATATCTGATCACGTCGTGTCTCACAGTCAATGTCACCATGTTGTGCCTCTCTGACCCGCTAAAGCAGTGCCGGAGTGACTGTGAGTGACTGTAGAAAGGCTGCTCTATCTCTATCCACAAAGGATATCTGCCATGCGGATAGCTGCTCTGTTGGCTCCCCTAGTAGTCGAATGCCTGATCTCCTACTGAGAGAATCTGCTACAACGCTCCCCTTCCCATGAGTATAGACTATTTCAATGTCATAGTCCTTGAGGAACTCGGTCCATCGCCGCTGTCTCAGGTTCAGGTCCTTCTGCCAAAAGATGTACCTGATACACTGGTGGTGAGAGTAGACTGTAAAACACTCGCCCATCAGATTGTGTCACCACATCTTCAAGGAAAAGACCACTACTGCTAACTCCAAGGCATGGGTAGCATAGTTTTGATCATGCTTCCTCAACTTGCATGAACAATATGTGATCACTGCTCGCTCCTGCATCAGGACACACCTGAGTCTAGTCCCTAATGCGTCACAGTATACTATGTACCCAACGCCCTCCTCTGGTACCCTCAAGATGGGTGACCTGGTCAATCTCTTCATCAGCTCATGAATGCTCTGCTGGCATCTATTTGACCACACGAAGGGATTCCCCTTCTTCGTCAAATCAGAAAGCGTTGCTACAACTCTGGAGAAGTTTGGAACAAATCCTTGATACTATCCAGCTAGACCCAGGATGCTCCGCACCTTCTTCACGCTCCTGGGTGGCATTCAAGCAAGCACTTCCTCGATCTTCGCTGGATCCACTGCAACTCCCGCCTCTGAGATGAACTCTCCTAAGAATTGATACTCTCGAATATAGAGCCGGCACTTCGAGAGCATACCATAAATCTGGTCCTCTCGGAGTGTATCTAGTACAACCCGCAAGTGGTAGGTGTGCTCCTCCTCAGTAGTTAAGTAAATCAGTATGTCATGAAGACTATGACAAAACGATCAATGTAAGGCTAGAAAATCATGTTCATGAGACTCATGAACACATATAGAGTGTTGGTTACATCGAAGGGCAAAACCAAGAAATTGTAGTGGCCATACCGACACCTAAAGGCCGTCTTCTGCACATCCTTGTCTAAAACTCCGAGATGGTGATGGCCTAACCTGTGGTCTATCATCGATAACCAATGTGCTCCCTTGAGCTAATCAAAGAGGTCGTCAATCCTTGGGAGTTGGTACTCATTCTTCACGGTCACCTGATTCAGGCGACGATAGTCGGCAGACATTCGCAAGCTCTCATCCGCCTTCTTGGTGAACAATAACGGAGAAGCCCAGGGTGAATCACTGGGTCGGATAAATCATTTCCCATGCAATTCATCCAGTTGTACCAGTAGCTCACGAAGCTTGGCGAGAGCCATCCGATATGCTTGAGTAGATATCGGTGTTGTCCCGCGGTACAGGTCAATGTAGAAGTCTACCTCTCTACGAAGAGTTAGTTCTAGAACGTCATCAGAAAAACGTCCACATACTGATCCACCACAACAGGAAAACTCCGACTCCACACATAAAATAGTCCAAGGATGAGACTAGCCAACTGATGTGTGATTGGCTGCCCTCCCCTCTGCAAAAGTCCATCCTACACTGAAAAGGCTCTCTTTTCTTCGATGAAGGTGAACCTGCTCCCATCCCTGCAGACAGGTTGTACCATGCGCCTAATGGAGTCGATCTGATCATGGACTGTAGAAAACCAGTCCATACCCAAGATGAAGTCGTAAGTCCTCGACACCGCTAGGAGAAGACCCCAGCTGAAGCTCTCACCTCCTATAGTAAGCTCACACTACTGGCACCAGTGCATAATAATCTATTCTACTCCCGTAAGAGTCTCTAGACATAAGTATTAAGCCAACGGCTCCATCAGAATCTCGGAGCTCCAAACAATGGCAGCAGAAATAAAATAATGACTCACACTTGTGTCTAGAAGTATAGAAGCAAGGATGGAGTAGACACAGATAGTACCTCGAATCATCTCTAGTGCACCGTGGTCGTAACCCTCCACTACCTAGAGATGAGCCTTCCTCTTCCAGCTAGCTCCCTGTGGTCGGGGTGGACCTCCTTGTGGTGGTGGTGGTAGAGCCTAAAAATGTCGTCCACCACCCGCTACTCAGCAGGCTCCTATGCCTCATCCGCCTACTCCCCGTGGGCTGCCACGGTCGAACGTCTTCCTCTGCCTGGAAGGTCCCTCCACTGTTTGATGCTCATCTACAAGGTGGGTCAGGCAGTCTTGGGCCATGTGACCATGCCCGTTGCATGCATAGACCTGCTTGCTCCTCGTATAGCTGGATCTGTTTCGATTTACCTGCACAATTGAACATGTATCTTGAGTTCACTCGCCTGATGGCCTGGTCCGCTTAGACCTCTACAACGTCTGTCTACTTCCGGCTGTAGAAGACTCTGCAATGTTTCACCCTGTGGTGGGTCTCGTTGCTGGATTCGGCCCAGTGAGAAATCTCTCTATAAGAAGGGCTCGCTCCAGCACTCCCGCCTCTATCGGAATGCAAAGGGAGATCATCGACACCCTAATCCCATTCCTCAGTCCATTCTCAAAGGTCTGGGCCCTAATGAATGGGTCACATACCATGTTCGTGAAGTAGCGCGAGAGGTCCGTAAACCTTTCTGAGTACTAAGCTACTGTCATGCTACCCTACAACAGGTGAGGTAACTCCTGAATCTTAACCGCATGAATGGTGGCAAGAACAAACTCCAAGCAGAGGAGACTCTAGAACTCTTTCCAAAGTAAAGGTACGTGTCATTCACCTGGATCATCACGATCCACCATCTACCTACTACTGTATGTAGGATACTCACGGTAATGATCACCCTAACGTTGGCCAGAGTCCCTACCAATCTAAAGACTCTGACGACAGCCTCCTTCCAATCCTCAGCTGCCTGAGGGTCTGTCTCTCCGTGGAACCTAGGTGGCCTCTGTCACTGATACTTGTGCAATACACTCAGGAGGTGTAGAGACCCGAAGCTTGAAGTACATAGACATTACATTACTTTTGCGGAATACTTAGTACATAACAAAAACACACACACAAGGATCGTAATAGTTTAGTGTCTTTGGAAACTCAGAATATAATCTTCTAATCATGGTGAAAGATCTTCAAAATCTCCCATAAAGATCTTCCTTTTTTTACCTAAAACCTTTTTTTATATCATGGGGAAAAGAAAACATAAAAGGGTGAGATCAAATGCTCAGAAAGGGTAAACAAAAGAAATATCAATCACATCATTTTCATAAGAAAATAACATTTTGGTAATCTTAACCTGAAAAAAAGAGCATAATTTCATAACATGGGATAAATCATAGTAGTGAAATGAAATACCAATAATCATAACATAAAACATGAAACTTTGTGGCATACACACATAATCATAGATAATCATATCTTAGTAGTCAAGACTCATTGCCATGACTATCTTAGTGGACAAAGTCCATTTCTGAACCGAGTCACCCTCGTTTCAGTCCTGTTTCACTGAACTGGTATAACCTACCATTGCAGCCATCTCTATCTCATGAGATATAAAATCTTTACCCAATGCATTGGAGGGAGATATAGGTCCCACCCATCTCATAATGAAACCATTCTTATGTGTGCCACAAAAATCATAAATCATACATCATTGCATAACCCAGGTAATAAAAATGGAATTCTTAAACATCGTGACATTATAAAACAATTCATATAAGATAAATGAATTCATAAAAATAATTCCATCACAACATAATCAAATAAATGTAATGATAGGGATTTAATCGGAACCCTATTTTATCTTATATGGAAAATAATTTTGATAAAACACTTGAACTCCATTCTTGAGGAAAATATCCTTTCTACTTCAAAAACATTTTTTCCTTTCTTAACATGTCATACAATTTTAAACTAAAAGAATTTGATTAAAAATAAACATGAAAACTTGTAAATTAATCTTCTTGGAAATAATGTTTTAAAAATCCATTCATTCCGTATAAGATAAAAAAACATTTTTCTCGTACTTTTGCCGGAAAAGTCAAAAAGTACCTCGTATGAAAAATGACAAAAGATTCCTTTCATATCATTTACTAAAAACTAACCATAGGGTAAAAATGGGTATAAACTATTTTAGAAGGATATATATATTACATATTGAGGAAAAATGGATGTGGATGATAAAATACACCCCAGTAAATACTAAAGTATAAACAATCTCGGATAAAAATGAGATCGTAATATTTGTCTTACCTTCGGTCCGATATGATTTGTATGTGTCCAAACCTCTTGTATAATGATTTAAATAATGTTCTTGAATTATTACAGAATCATAATAATTTTTATGATATCATATATGGTCATATTCTTAGCTTACTATTAGTAATATTTCATTGCTACTTGTTATTCGGGTGTTTATTACTTTTTGCTCTTATGCGTGTTTGGTCGAATAAATTCTTGTTCTTCTATTTAGGTTATAGATACCTCATTTCCAGAATGGTATTAGTGTAATATATATCATATTCATTCATTCAATTCATTTATATAATCATTATTAAATGAAGATCATGTAGAACGAGTAAAATCACATCGTGGAGACGGTATTCCGTACGTACGCACGAGTGATGATATCGTTCCTATGACCATGGAATAGTATTGGAGTGTATGTATACTATTTCATAATCAATATCACTTTATAATAGTGATATATAGTCATTATTTACACCATTATACCCATCTAAGTAAGGTGGTGGTGGAAAATAGATTACACCACGGCGTGGAGACGGTATTCCGTACGTACGCACGCGCGGTGATTTCTTTTTCCGTAGGATGGATAGATGGTGAAATAGGGTTGTTTAATACTTATAATAACATATCAGTATATGAGTGATACTTATTTTATTACTTCATAATTAAACAACTGAAGAAGAAGAAGAAGTGGAAGTAGAAATAAAGATGAAAGAATCGGTAACGGACATTACCTCTTCTTTAAAGTGCTTCTTTGAGACCTCCTTTTAGGGCACTAATATAGGTCGTTGAAGAAGAACAGAACCTCTAGGTTATTTCTAGGGAAGTGGAGAGAAGAAATTGGCATGGTTTGGCCGAGCATGAAGGCTCAATGTGGTGTGAGGAAGAGGGGGAGGATGTGCCCTTTTATAAGGGAGGAGAGGGGCACCTTTGGAATAACAAAAAATATTATTTTATTATAAAGTCAAGTTTGTTTTTAGATAGCTCCAAATTGAGTTATTTCGAAGATAAGGTGGGTATGGGTCTAACTCCTCTCATCCAATATAATTTAGACAATTTTAGGTCATTATATTAACCTTATCATTTAGTTTTAACTCTTAGTTAATTAGATTGACATTTACCATGTCACATTGTATTTTTATATTATATAGTTAATAAACATACCATATACATCCAAGAGACCCCCAAGTTGTGTTTTATTAATATATATAACCTTATCTAAGTCATTTGTCCGAACCATAGATTTTTAGGAATAAAATAACAATTAATAATATAATATTGATTTTAAAAATTATTTTATGTCAATTTTGACACTATTCAATAGTTGATTTTTTTGAAACTCATAAAAGAATGATTACTTCGACCAAAGTTAATTAAATCAATACTAACATGTCATATTAACCTATAAAATCCGTTTAGTTCATAAAAAGTCTCAAATTATATTTATTTGGGTATTTATAACATCAATTATGTCAATATTTCATTAATAAGATAATTACTGCATCATCGTTGGGTCATAATTAAATTAAATTATTTAATGTCTAAAAATTAAAAATAAAATAAAATTATGTATGAAGTCTTTTTATCTTTCTAATGAATATTTATAGTCGAATTTATCTTATTTAAAACCCCATATTAAAAATGATTTACTTATTAAATATTGATTTTAACTATTTTAACCCTTCTTTAAATAAATTAATAATAAATGTCCTAATCTAATCCAAGTGGGCATAAATGGTAATATTTTATTTCTAAGGTTGTTTTTGGTCGAATTAAACTTGTCCAATAGAATTAGTACATGTGTTAGGGTAATAATAATATCATTTTTACCCTTAATTATCCTATTTACTTTTAACCGTGGTAAAAAAAGTAAAAAGTTACTATTCACCAAAAATTATTTTCATCCCATTGAACCACATTTTAGTCCTTGATATTAACCGGGTCTCTTAGATTTTCGAAATTCCACTCACAGAAGCGGTAAAATTATGTTTTATGAAAAATTCAGTTTTTTTAACTACCACTTAGTGGTTTCACTATTCATCAAAAATTGAATGTTTTTAGAAAAATACCAAAATTTCACCCTAGGATAATTTCAATATTATGAATCCAAAAATAAAGTCCATTTTGAAAAATAAAATTTATAAAATTTCAAAAAGTGGTTATTACTATTCATAATGGCTAGTTTTAATAATATTTTATTAGCATATCGTTGTTTAGTGAAACTCGGTATTGCGTACTACACACGCTATCGAGGAAGGTCGCGATTGCATGTAATGCAAGGCAAGTCAAGGATGCATGTTGATCAAGCTCCTTTTGGTGTAGCATACAACACAAGAAATTAATGAAATTAAAAAGAATATTTTTCATAAAATCTCGGGGTGTTACATTCTACCCCCCTTAAAATGAATTTCGCCCTCGAAATTTGTTGGGGTTATAAATGGTTTACTATTCGAAAGTTTCTTTAATAGAAACCCACATTGTAAAAAGGAATACAAAAACCAATCTTTAAAAACAAAAGTATGAAATGTAACGGTTACCCAAATAATCTAATCACTGGGTTTCCACATAGGTGAAAATATGGATATGGAAGAGAAATCTAACCATCATGTTCTGATGGAGAGTGGTAGAGAACATGGCTACAGAAATTCCAGAGATCACAAAGCCATAAATTTGTGACGATCTAAGGTACCATATAATTCATCAGATATAAGAGCACCAGGGCAACATTTTTGGTTTTCATGATCATTTCTATAAAGTTGATGAAATTGAAATTAGAAGAAATAATTTCATGATTTTGGTACTGTGTCACCGTTGGTCATTCTTTGGACAATTTCCACTTCATCTCTTAAAGACATGAAGTTGGATTTGTCATTCATGAAGTGTTAGCAGATCATGTGATTGAATGATGGGTCATTTCATCTGTCTCAAACAAAAGGTTACAAAAGTTATCAAAAATACATAAGACCATCTATGGTGAAGTTAATCATATACGATTCCAAAAATGAACTTATACTTCATATGTCATACCGCGTATTAAAATAAAACTAGTTTCTACTAACCAGGGACTTCCTGTAGGCCAGTGGTAGGCGATAAAGGCCAGTCGCACTTCAGTTGTGGGTTCAATTCCTACAGCCATGTCCGACGCGATGGGTTGTCGCCCGTCCTGCAGGTTGTCCTTTTTCTAAAACTACATTACTATAACATCCGATCAATAATATCGAAAAAAACTTTTATCCTTAAACAATACTAACTTATTTCCAACATATCCCATTCCAATCTTTAGTCTTATCCATAATACTACTGTCCAATCTCTTATTATAGTGAAAATGATTACCAAAGAGTTCATATAACAAGCATGTTAATACCATTGTTGATCCCCATATATCATGAGATATATCTTGTTGGTTACATTCCAAACATTCAAAGGCCCTAATCATGTATTCTCTTGATAAATTAATACCCATTGAACCTTCATGAAAACATTAATGTAGTTAAAAGTTAACACTTTCCATATACCAAAATTCTCAAAATTCTATATACTCAAACCATGATATCACTTAGTCCTTATATCAACCATGAGCTCATGAATACTATCAAATATTTAATTTTATCATTTTCCCTTCATTATGCGCATATCATTTTTTTCCAAAAATATCTCAATCACTTTCCATGGTTATCGGTACCATAAAATGATTGAAAACCACAATAGACCAATACATAAATATTCCAATACTCAACATTATTTTGGAATCCCATTACATAAACACTTAATCATTCCACCACATCGTTGTCATATTCAACATCACAAATGGTGATCGCATGTGACTTCTCTTTGTCCTTTGACTTAAGTGGTTGCTCATGTTGATCATCACTAACCCTTGGATTAGGGCATTTATTAGCATGATGTCCCATCTCCTTGCACTTGAAACATTGAAGTGTAGTAGGTTCATTATGTGTATCCCTTCCTTTGTTTGCATCATTAGACATCTTCTTCCCATCATTGCGGCATTCAATCGCCCGATGACCTTCCTTTTCACATTTGAAACATTTAATTGTCCCTTTAAGACAATCTCCACCATACTTCGTTCCACACTTTGAGCATAAGGAAACATTCATCTTCTTTTCACCATTATTCTGAGATTTCTCCTTGAACTCCATATTTCATTTCTTGTCAAAACTACTTGATGGATAAGTAACAACAAATTCCATTTCTACCTTGATAGCACAATGCACAATTTCGTCATAGCTACTAAAGTCTCTTACAGCTAATGCCCTTTGAAGATTTGGTTTTAATCCACAGAAGAATCGATCAACATTACTTTCAGGTTGGATGATAAATCCAGATTCATACCTTGCAAGCCTTGTAAAATTTGCTTCGTATATACCAACAGATTCATCATCCTTTAGCTTTAGTTCAAGAAACACCTTCTACATCTTTGTTCGAATAATACGAGGGAAGTACTTATTGAAAAATAAGTTCTTGAACTCGTCCCATTCCCTGGACTCAATTTCATCTCTTTGCCTCGTATTCTTGATATGATTCCACCATTGATCAGCTTCACCTTCCAAATGATATACTGCTAAGATGACTTTATCATGTTCAGAACATTGAAGAACTGAAAATATCTTTTCAGTAGTGTTGATCCATTTTTCAGCAACAAGTGGATCAGAAGACCCACTGAAAGAAGGTGGATGTTGCCTCATGAAGGACTCAATAGAATATTGTTCCCTTCTCTGCTCATTTGGAAGTCTAGAATGATTCATAGATTGTGTATGTATAGCAATAACATTTTTCACTCCATCTCCCATAACATCTGTTTGTTCAGGAGGACAATCATTGCATTGTCCATTGCATTGATCAACATGGTTCCTTCGGGTTCCAGCCATTGTCTAAAACCCAAAAAAGAATAGTGTGAGAGGAAAAAATCATAATAAAGGGGGAGTAACTTCAATATCTAACATCTTTGGTTTAACTTAATATCGTCACCATAGTTCTAGAACTATATCATATACGTAAACTTATCCATATGGATATCCCTTGACATACCATAGAAATATCTCTAGGGATCTCACTAAGGTTTTCACATCCTAGTTTCCAAAGGTTGAATAAACCTTTCCTCTGACAACTGTAAAGACCAGAAGCTTGACGTACATGGACATTACATTACGTTTGCGGAATAATTAGTACAGAACAAAAACACACACACAAGGATCGTAATAGTTTAGTGTCTTTGGAAACTCGGAATATAATCTTCTAATCGTGGTGAAATATCTTCAACATCTCCCATAAAGATCTTCCTTTTTTTAACTAAAACTGTTCTTTATATCCTGGGGAAAAGAAAACATAAAAGGGTGAGCTCAAATTCTCAGTAAGGGTAAACAAAAGAAATATCAATCACATCATTTTCATAAGAACATAACATTTTGGAAATCTTAACCTACAAAAGAGAGCATAATTTCATAACATGGGATAAATAATAGTAGTGAAATGAAATCCCAATAATCATAACTTAAAACATGAAACTTTGTGGCATACACACATAATCATAGAGAATCATATCTTATTAGTCAAGACTCATTTCCAAGACTATCTTAGTGGACAAAGTCCATTTCTGAACTGAGTCACCCTCGTATCAGTCCTGTTTCACTAAATCGGTATAACCTACCATTCCAGCCATGTCTCTCTCATGAGATATAAAATCTTTAACTAATGAATTGGAGGGAGATATAGGTCCCACCCATCTCATAATGAAACCATTCTTATGTGTTCCAGAAAAATCAAAAATCATACATCATTGCATAACCCATGTAATAAAAATGGAATTCTTAAACATCGTGACATCATAAAACAATTCATATAAGATAAATGAATTCATAAAAATAATTCCATCACAACATAATCAAATCAATGTAATTATAGGGATAGAATCAGAACCCTATATTATCTTATATGGAAAATAATTTTGATAAAACACTTGAACTCCATTCTTGAGGAAAATATCCTTTCTACTTCAAAAACATTTTTCCTTTCTTAACATGTCATACAATTTTAAACTAAAAAAAGTTGATTAAAAATAAACTTGGAAACTTGCAAAGGAAGCTTCTTGGAAATAATGTTTTAAAAATCCATTCATTCCGTATAAGTTAAAAAAACATTCTTCTCGTACTTTTGTCGGAAAAGTCTAAAAAGTACCTCGTACGAAAAACGACAAAAGATTCCTTTAATATCTTTTACAAAAAACTAACCGAAGGGTAAAATTGGATTTAAACCATTTTAGGTGGATGGAAATAATATTATATGTTGAGGAAACGTGGATGTGGATGATAAAATACATCCCAGTAAATGCCAAAGTATAAACAATCTCGGATAAAAATTAGATTGTGATATTTCCCTTACCTTTGATCCGATATGCTTTGTACGTGTCTGAACCTCCTGTATAATGATTTAAATAATGTTATTGACTTATTACAGAATCATAATTATTTTTATGATATCATATATGGTCATATTCTTAGCTTATTATTAGTAATATTTCATTACTACTTGTTATTCGGGTGTTTATTACTTTTTGTTCTTATGCGTGTTTGTCGAATAAATTCGTATTCTTCTCTTTAGGTTATAGATACCTCATTTACAGAATGGTATTAGTGTAATATATATCATATTAATTCATTAAATTCATTTATATAATCATGATGAAATGAAGATCATGTAGAATGAGTCACATCACATTGTGAAGACGGTATTCCGTACGTACGCACGAGTGATGATATCATTCCTATGATCGTGGAATTGTATTAGAGTAATTTATACTATTTTAGAATCAATATCACTTTATAATAGTCATATATATTCATTATTTACACCATTATACCCATCCAAGTAAGGTGGTGGTGGATAATAGTTTACACCACGGCGTGGAGACAGTATTCCGTACATACGCACGCGCGGTGATTTCTTTTTCCGTTGGATGGATAAATGGTGAAATAGGGTTGTTTCATACTTATAATAACATATCAGTATATGAGTGATACTGATGTTATTACTTCATAATGAAACAACTAATTAAGAAGAAGTGGAAGAAGAAATAAAGATGAAAGAATTGGTAACGGACATTACCTCTTCTTTGAAGTGCTTCTTTGAGACCTCCTTTTAGGGCACTAAAATAGGACTTTGAAGAAGACCAGAACCTCTATGATGTTTCTAGGGAAGTGGATAGGAGAAATTGGCAGGGGTTGGCCGAGCATGAAGGCTCAAAGTGGTGTGAGGAAGAGGGGGAGGAGGTGCCCTTTTATAAGGAAGGAGAGGGGCACCTTTGGAATAACTAAAAATATTATTTTATTATAAAGTCATGTTCGGTTTTAAATAGCTCCAAATTGAGTTATTTCGAATATAAGGTGGGGATGGGTAGAATTTATCTCATAAAATATAGTTTAGACATGTTTAGGTCATTATATTAACCTTATCTTTTAGTTTTAACTCTTAGTTAATTAGATTGACATTTACCATGTCACTTTGTATTTTTATATTATATAGTTAATAAACATACAATATACATCCAAGAAAACCCCAAGTTGTGTTTTATTAATATATATAACCTTATCTATGTCATTTGGCAGAACCTTATATTTTTAGGAATAAAATAATAGTTAATAATATAATATTTGTTTTAAAAACAATTTTATGTCAATTTTGACACTATTCAATAGTTGATTTTTTTGAAACTCATAAAAGAAAGATTACTTAGACCAAAGTTTATTAAATCAATCCAAACATGTCATATTATCCTATAAAATCATTTTTTGTTCATAAAAAGTCTCAAATTATATTTATTTGGGTATTTATAACATTAATTATGTCAATATTTCATTAATAAGATAATTACTGCATCATCGTTGTGTCATAAATAAATTAAATTATTTAATGTCTAAAAATTACAAATAAAATACCATTATGTAGGAAATCGTTTTGGCTTTCTAATTAATATTTATAGTCGAATTTATCTTATGTAAAACCCCATATTAAAAATGATTTACTTATTAAACATTGATTTTAACTATTGTAACCCTTCTTTAAATAAATTAATAATAAATGTCCTAATCGAATCCAAGTGGGCCTAAATGGTCATATGTTATTCCTAAGGTTGTTTTTGGTCGAATTACACTTATCCAATAGAATTATGACATGTGGTAGGGTATTAATAATATCATTTTTACCCTTAATTACCCTATTTACTTTTAACCGTGGTAAAAAAAAGTAAAAAGTTACTATTCACCAAAAATTATTTTCATCTCATTGAACCAAATTTTAGTCCTTTATATTAACCATGTATCTTGGATTTTCTAAATTCCACTCACAGAAGCGGTAAAATTATGTTTTATGAAAAATTCTGGTTTTTTTAACTACCACTTAGTGGTTTCACTATTCATTAAAAATTGAAAGTTTTCAGAAAAATACCAAAATTTCACCCTAGGCTAATTTCAACATTACGAATCCAAAAATGAATTCCATTTTGAAAAATAAAATTTATAAAATTTGAAAAAGTGGTTATTACTATTCATAACGGCTAGTTTTAATAATATTTTATTAGCATATCGTTGTTTAGTGAAACTCGGTATTGCGTACTACACACGCTATTGAGGAAGGTCACGATTGCGTGTAATGCAAGGAAAGTCAAGGATGTGTGTTGAGAAAGCTCCTTTTCGTGTAGAATACAACACAAGACATTAATGTAATTAAAAAGAATATTTTTCATAAAATCTCGGGGTGTTACAGGAGGCGTTCACTCTTTACTGCTGGGGCTGGTAGTATCGGTGGCTCAGCAGTTAGTGGTACCTCTGGTGCCTCCGGTGTGATGGGGCCCTACACAGAGACCTCGTTGCTCGGTGGCCTGTCATCTCGTACATGACTCGGAACCCTAGATGGCTACCTTCGTGGGGCTATCCTGAAAAGAAATAGGTGTGCCGCAGTCACAAAAGTATACCTGGTGAGTTGAAACAAGTAATCACAAAGAAAACTTTTGAAACACACAAGCAATCAGTGTTTTCTAGCACTGAGTCAAAAATCAGGGGCCAGGGTCCTGGTGTATGGATACGTCGGACGCCGCACCAACACTAGACTCCCTAGACTAAAAACCACACTCAATACTCTTAACACTATTGATTCATATAAAGGAATGATTAGAGTCCAACATTCTACAGTAGACCTGACTCCTTTGATACCAATTTTTCACGACCCATCCTCGGGGCCCGTGCTGTGACTACCCCAAGCCCGCCTTCCATAATCCAAGGGCTGGAGACTAGAACCAAAGGCGTAAATCCCAAAAAAATGGGATGGAATTTCCATCATTATAGTAAAAAAAACATAATATATTACGCAAGCTGATGTAAGCACAAAGTAATACTGAATACAAAGTAAGTGTTGTAAGGTAAATGGGCCAGAATACAAACACAACTGAAAGTACAGTACAACTGAAAAACTAGTACCACTGTAGTAAAGTAAAACAGAAACCACTGAGTCGTCCTCCGGGAATCCCACCTGAAGGGTGAGTACATATAGTCTCCCCATCACCACGGGTCCGTCCGTCTGCTCCGTGTACATCTCACCAAGTGGTCCACCTCCTGGTACCGTCTAGCTCTACAAACCTCAACCAGAATCAGTGATGTTTATCATCAGCATCAACACAACGTAGTGCGGGCATTACCCATGCAGGGGTGCGTATAACGATACTTAGTAGGGACCCCAAGACCCCTAAAGGTCTCCCAGAATCGACAAAGGATAATCAAAAAATAAAATATACAATCACAAAATTTCAATCATATCTACTTTGGAATATGCCCATACATATACCAAGTCATCAATCCAGTTCATATCCAACTCTCGAGCCCAAGTACAACCCAGTCCACATAGGAAAGAAGTAAATCACATTGATAATAATGATTGAAAGTCATGGCTCATCTCACACAGGTATAAATCATTCTTAAAGTGATAGAGACGATCAGATGTAGTCAATGATTAATCTAAGCTGGCAGACCCACAAAGGATACTAGTCCAGCTAAACTATTGGACCCACGTAGGATACTAGACTAGCTACTCTGTCAGAAACACGTAGGATACTAGAACAAAAGTCAAAATATCAGACCCATGTATGATAAAAGAATAGTAATCATCGTCGTCGAACCCATGGAGGATTCCAGTATGGTAGTCGCTGTCGCCGAACCCACAAAGGATTTCAGTACGGTAGTCGTTGTAGTGGCACCCAACTCAAGGGTTCCCGCACACAGAACACTCGATTCTGGGAGGGTCCGCTCCTCAAGCCAAGGGGTTCGATGCATCAACTATAACTAAGTCCGGAGTTGATTTATCCTGGTGTTTCGTCTTGTCAAAAGGAACCCGATGCAATAGACGGCGCGTCAATCAGACGCCCGGTCTGAGAGATATTGGCTTTTCCGTTTCAGAGGCCCGGTTGGAAATACACTCCATCCAAACCCGGCCATTATCCAAAGTCATCCAAAGCTCATATAGAGTATCACAAAAGGACCACCACATCACGAGGGTCCCAGTTCTATAGACGGAGTGTCGATCAGAAGTGTGGTCTTCATGATATTCACCATTATGTGAAAACGGGCCCGGCCCGTTAAGCCCAGTGGGATGGCAGGTTGGGTCAACCCGGTTTTGGCGGGTCTGACCCGGAAGAGGTTTGGACAGGCCTGGTGAATCGCACAACCTGGATGGCCACGGCTCTGCTAGAGGGGGGCCTAGTGGTCTGAGGGGGGGTGGCCCCCCGCTATCCCGAACTGGCTGCGCCGCCCTCCCAAACCCGTTGGTCGGACTTCCTGGAACAAGAGGCCCGCTCGGGCAGGCCGTAGTCTGGCTACTTGGCACCTTCAGGTGCCACGGGTTCTTCACACGGCCGACCGACGAGGTGGAAGGTTCACCGCTAAAGCGGCATGTGGATTGTGGGATGCGGTCTTCCGCAGCGCGACGCCCCTTGTGGCACTGTGGTCCTCCTTTTCCCTGACCGGTTGTAGCCGGACGGTTCTTCGTCGGCCAAGCGGCCCGTGGTTATAGGCCATGGTACCTCCTAATGCGGCTGGTGCATAGTCGCCGCCTTTGATAGTCTCTACTTCCTGATTGCACATAAAATAAGAAACGTCAGAGGGTCGTCGGTCCGTGTTGGTCTGACCCGCTCCCTCCACGTTAGGTGGTATCAATCGGCCAATGTCAATTCCAAAAATTAACAATGAATGAGGTACAATTTATTCACTCATAGAATATACAAAACCCCTACCTCGATAATTGACGTCGCATGTTGTCGAGCCACGGAAGACGTGCGTAGCGGTATATGGAGTCACGAAGAATGGCATCGCGGAGAACAGACGTCGATTCCTTGGATGTCGGGGTGTGTCCATGGAGGAAGCAGCGTCTCCTCACCTGTTTCGAAGAAATAGAAAGGAAGACACTTCATCGTTCTTTATTGGTTCGGCATTCTTCATCGAATTGGGTGTCGTTCTTCGTGGAAGGATGAAGCTCTCTTCTAAATCCAAAGGTTCCACTGAAATATTTTCCATGAAAATATTAAAATGTGTCTTTCCCCTATTTTAATCAACATGACATGCCATTTCAAAAAGATTCAAATCCACCCAAAATAATTAATTAATTTTTGGTGTACAAAACAATTAATTCACTAAGTTGTCATATTAATGTCCATGTGGAAGGTGGAGAGTTTAGCAATTAAAGGGGTGTTGTCAAAAATTAATCAAGGGGATTAAGGTAGTTGAAGAGAGTTATTGGGATATGAATGGTTGGGGCTTGTGTGGGCCCCACATCACAAATATACACACACGGGAAGTTATTTGGGTGTGGGCGCCACCAATAACTTCCCCATGGGAGGAAATAACCAACTCTCAAAATAAAATTGTGTGCCACACAATTTTATTTAATTTAAGATTAAACCCCAAAAATTATCTTTCAACCCGCATGAAATGAAACTATGGTAAAGGTCCCCATAAGAAAATATTGGCATTGTGAGTTCATCGGTGTCCTCATATTTCAATTCCGAGCACCGGTTCAAAGGATAGAAAAACCCGCACATACGTCTACAGAACGTACCTAAACAAACCATCATAAATTGATTCTGGGCACACCGGGCCTCAGAATCAAGTGTCGTCAGAAACCGCAGACTCATAAAATTCCAAATCATTTAAGAAAAAATTGTCCTTGAAATTTCCGGGTCTTTACAAATCTCATCCACAATCAGGAAATTAATTCAAATCTCACTTGGAGGTTATATTCATTAGCCTATAATGATTACTTAATAACAAAATGTTATCACTAATTATTAAATTTCACACAGAAAAATTTGACAAAATGAAACAAAAAAATATCTAGATCATTGGTTTCATATTTACATTCACGAGGACACAACTATGAAGACCAATAAGATATAACTCTTTTGTGATGCAAGAGAACACAACACATTCCAATATGTGAGCCACCACAATAAACATCTAATAGAGAACCGTCCATTGAAAAATGAAGAACCATATAACTAAACATATTCTCCATAAAATAATCTAAATCATCTGAGAATTATTTATTCCACATGAAATCAGGATCCATCCCATTCAAAGATATCAATGGTGGTGCAATCCAGGGAAATTATAGAATAATCTTTCTATAATAGAATATAGAACAAATAAAACTCCCATCATATGTGACGTTATTATGGGATTACCATGAAATAACTACCTAAATATTTGAAGTATCCATGACACTCCACATTGAGATATAAAAAGTCCCCAAAAATTAATCACACATACCTTGAATCTACACATCAACCACTTTTAGAACAGTTTATGATGCTAAAGTAATCCTTAAATAGCTTGTAGATTCTATAAATCCTCACACTCTAACTAAAACAACACAAGGATGATGAAAATTAAGACCGCAATTATGAAATTCCACATTTTTAAAACATATATTTTCATGACATGATATAAAGAGTGGATCTTTGAATGTTTAGTTTCTTGGACGTAATGGACATAATACATGAACAAATATAACATTATTCAAAATACACTTTAAAGAATTGTTCATAGGTTCAAACAAAGATACATTTGCTACATATCATACGTGACAAACATTAATGTAAAAGAGTGTGAATGAAACCCATTATGGAAATTAGCATGAAACACTAAAAACGTGTGAATCATGAGACATATGAATAATAACATAATGTATACAAATAAGAAATGAATAAATGGAATATAATAATAATATTAACATGAATAGTAAAATATAAATTTTGTTATCAAAATTAAATGATTCAATCCAAATCATTTCATGACGGTTTATCTCGAAGTTGTGGAAAAAAATTACCATGTTTATTCACAAAGTTATCGTAAATCATGTCATCAGTACATATTATGTTATTTACCCACAAAATTGGGGAGATATCATGTATCACACCTTATATTTCCTAATTTAATGTGATACACATTCAATTTAATAAATAATTTTATTAATAAACCATGGATAATAAAGAACTAGCATTTTATCCAAATCATGACATACATAAGAGGTCAAAGACATTATCATTACGTCATTTTTCTCCCAAAATAAGGAAATGTGGGTTTCATATATGTAAATACCTAGATAAAAAGGGGATTTTTAAATACTTTTTAATACCATTTGAATATAAAAATTGTTTGGGTGTTTAAAAAAGAGAAAGGGTAATTTCTCAAATAAAATATGTAAATTTGAGAAGTAAATTATATAGCATGATGGGTATAAAACATGGATTCATAAAATGTTAAAATGAGAGATAAAGAAGTTACACCATTAATAAACTGATATTATTATTGTAATGTGATAATAAAGAGTGTAAACAAAGATTGTATATTATAATTTTTAACATATATCTCATAAAAAGTGAACTTGAATGAAAAAGGAAAAATTAGATTTAATTTATCTCGAAGAGTTATTCCTAAAACACGAGGATGGATTATTTGGGGATTGAAAAATCCTTGGGGGAATCCATGGGAGTAACAATCACTAGAAATCCTGGATGATGGTTTTTGAGTGAATTGTAATAGTAAATTTGTTTGAATTTATAGAAAAAGGTATAGAATTGATTAATAATTTTAAATTTTCTATCAGGAAAATATATGTTGTGGTAAATGAAAACCATTGGCTTATACATGGTTTTCTCTAATGGTTATGAAATTTTGGGTCACGTTTTATGACATTAAAATCCACCATAATCGAACACCATTTTTTATACTTCATTTGGAATTAAAATATAATGATTCCACAAAATAATGTTTTAAAAAAATTATATTTTAGATTTTGGAATGTCACATATAATTTTAAAAATTTATTAAAATATGTTAATATTAATAATATTAAAAATTATAAATTACGACTTCTATTTTTTAATTAATTATTACATATTTATGAAATGTGTATGATGTCATAAAATATATTAAAAATAAAAAGCAGTATTTTTTTACTATTCATGAAAACATAACGTATTATAGACAATAATTATAAATTGACCATAAACTAATTTTAACACGTTTATTTCAAATATAGTTCTTATTTTTTCAATAATAATTCTATAAATATGATAAATATCACTTATTAATATAAAAATAATTAGTTATTTAAAAATATGTCAGTTTTTATGGCACAATCAAATTTATAACACTTATATAAAATTTCCTTGGTCCTTATAAAATTATTTTATCATTTATATTTATGTTAGATTGATTAAAAGTCTTATTTTGTTAAAAATATTTTTTTTCAGAATAACTTTATTTTTTATTAAATTTTATATACATTGAATAATAATATAATTATGTTTTATTTTCATATGAAAATCAACTTATTAACTTCTCCTCAATTATTTGTATATTTTTTTAATATAGAAAATATTAAAAATATTTTTTTAAATAATACTTTTATCTATACAAATTAAATTACACTCTATGTAACAAAGTCTTAGAAAGGTAACCCCTTATCACACTTATAGATTCCCTAAGGGTATATTGTGAAATTTTCAAAGTTTTGTGTGGTGTCTCGATTAAAATCTACGGAGTGGTAATCTACACTAACATGAAATCCTCGTGGGGGAAATTTCAATTAATATTCACTTGGTGATGATCAGCTTAGGATTGGTCATGGGAGAACCCCAATGACGATACCTCCCTCCAATGTTCTAAAAAATGGGCATCAAATCGTACAACTCTGAAAGTTGAGTCAATCGATACTCTTATCATTATTCACTATACTTATTAATTACTACTTATAAAGAATAATTAAAATGGTAAAATTATAAACCAAGGTTATATTTTATGAGAAAAATATTGACTAATGGTCATATAATGGTCAAATATCTATGATCACTTTTCTATTTACACTCGAAAAATACTAGTTCATTCATTTAATCGAAAATCAGATCAATTCAACTAAATATATTATTTTTATTTTCATAATATGTTTATTAGTTTAATAATATTTTGTTTTATCTTTATATAATTATCTATGGGGGTGATGATACATAGTAGATTGGGGATATCCATATTTTCCCATTTTATCATTCTTATTCTATATATTTCCTCTAGTAATATTGTATGGAATTTTAATTAGCTTCATATATGAATAAACTAATGATATTAATTAATTAAATAATATTATTTTAGTTTCAATGTATTTATTATGAGTCAATAAAATATATATGATAGAAATTTATACATGAATAAAATGCCATTTTCAAAATATGGGTTATTATATTCACCCCCCCCCCATAAGAAATTCTATCCCCAAAATTTTAAATCAGTAACTCAGTTATGAAAAAGTAAGGGTAATTCATTATAAATGTCTCTTCTAGTTCCCATGTAACTTTTTCATATTTATGATTTTTCCAAAACACATTGCTGAAGAGGATATTCTTCTGGTACAGAACCTTGTCTATGTTTTCAGTGGTCTCCACTACCAACTCCTCAAAAGAGATTACATGTTCTAATTTTACCACCTATAGATTTAGTACATGTGATAGATTAGGTGTATACTTATTTAAGATAGATACATGGAATATGTCATGAAATTTGGAAAGATTTTTTGTATGTTATAGTCGTTATACCACTGATCCAATGAGATCAAAGATTTCATAGGGGCCAATGTAACTAGTTTTATGATTCCTGTTCTTTTCAAATCACACAACACACATCTACGGTAATATCCATAGGCAAACATTTCTCCAATACCAAACTCCATGTACATTATAAGGTTTATTTCATTATACTTATACAATCTCAGATAATCCACTATATTATGTTGGATGGAAAAATCCTTTTTTATATTCTCTTGCACAGTATTAGAACCAAGTTTCTTTCTCTCACCTACGTCATCCAAACATGTAAGATTTCTACATCATTTCCCATGTAGATCATTATTTTCTTCCATTTTAATACATTTTTGGAATATGTTGTTTTATTGGAACTAAACTAATGGGAGGTGGTTATCCCATAAACCATTAAATTCTTTTGATATTGTTTTCAGCTATTCCTCAAGTGACTGAATAGCCCTTTAAAATTGTCCATCGGTTTGGGGGTGATGAGCCATATAAAATTTAATTAATTAAATAAATCGTGTTTTAGAATTATGAATATTATATATGTGAATGTTGTATCATGATTAGAAATTATAGAAAGTGTATCCCCATAAAACCCCACCACATATTTTGTAAAAATCTAGGAATGTTGGTCAAGAGATAAATATTCCATAATAGTAATGAAATGGACAGTCTATGTGATTCGATCCACTATAACACATATCGTGTTTTTTCCGTAGTATGTTCATGGAAGGCTTGGGATGAATTCAATAGTGATATTTTGATTCTTCCATGTTGACATAATTAGGGGTTTAATGTCCCTATAGGAATTTTCATCTATGCATTCACTTTTTTACATACTATATACCTTGTAGTATAGTAAAAAAAATCCCCATTCATATTATCCCACCAATAATGATCATAATGGTCTCTATACATATTAGTGATTCTAGTATGTATAGATACTATAGATATATGATATTAATCCATCAAATTCTTCATTATATTTGGGGTATATGAAACACATAACCATTTATAAAATTACAATATACGTTCTTGATAAATATGGATCTTAGGAAACATCACATTCTTCATATACTCAATATTATTTTTGATCAATGAATCACCTATTTGATATTTCATGATCTTATCTTGTAACGATGCATGAGAAATAATTTCTAATAGGGTTGATTATTTCCTTTAACTTATGATTAACATGGATAGTTTTACTAGGACCTTGTTCAAAATATCTTATTATATCCCCATCATTTCCATCGCAATGTGGTCTTTCTTACATAACGTATCAGAAAAAATTTTATCTCATCTATAATGATACTAAATTGAACATTAACAATCTTTAATATGTTCCAACCATCCTATTTCTCTTATGTTAATTTTCTTTTTCATGAAAATATGCATCACATGTTTCCACACTCTTTATATATCACATTTATCCTAATAAACATAGTGCCTCCATATTTTCCAAGTAAAAATAAGCACACCTAGATCTTGGTCATTTATAGAATATATTCTCTAATGAGTCATCTCCTTACAAGATAAATAAGCAATCACCTTTTCAATTTTCAAGAGTACACACCCATTCCCCTTTAGAGATGAATAAGTAAAAATAACAATTCCATCTCCAAATGTGGGTATATTTAATATTGGCATAGTTACCAATCTCTTCATTAGTTCTTAAAAAAATTCACACTCCATTTTTTAGATGATCATAACCCATTTTAAATCTAACATGGTTAGTGGATTGAATTTTCATTAAATGTTTTTCAAAAAACTCCTATAATATCCTACTAAACCTTGTAATCTACGAATCTTAGTTACTGTTGTAGGATTAGGTCACTCCTCTACATACATTATCTTCACAATGTCAATTATGATTTATTTAATTAATAACATTTTCTCCAATAATTAAACATGATGTAAGAAGAATTATCATTTTCTGAATATTACATATAGAATCTCCTTCATCAAATTTCCCAAAATAACCCTTAGATTATCCACATGCTCCATTAAAATTTTAAAAATTATCTATATAAAAATAATAAAATATACCAAGAATTTATAAATTTTGTCCTTAATGACTCTATTCATAAATTACTTAAATATAGATTAATTGTTGGCCAATCACAAGGTTATAAAAACAAAATTATAATTCCCATATCTTTTTTGAAAGATAATATTTCAAATATTCTTCTCTTACCATCAATTGATGATACCAAGATCAGAGGTTAATCATGGAGAATAATTAATCCCTATGAAGATAAAAAAAATATCGAAAATCCTTTGAAGTTTGTACTTTTTCTACACTATGACTCCATTAAGATCACTATAATCAATGTAAATTTACATTGATCCATCCATCATCTTCATAAAGATAACATTTTATCCCTAAGTTGACACGCTTGGTCAGAAAAATCCATTCACAAAAAGATATTGATGTTTATTATTTATTTCCACTAAATAAATATTTTATATTCTATTTTGGGTATTTGATAACCACTAGGATCTTGGAATAAGTTCAATTGAGAACTCCAAATCTCCTTCAAGTGGTGTTCTGGTTTAATCTTTAATAAATACATCAATGAATTCATGAAATATGGGAACATTATCTATATTTATTCTTTCTATTTCTTCTCCCCATTCACATTTTATATTTTTAATGAATGATATAGTGGTGATTAATGAAAAATATCACCATGATATATCTCTCCATTAAAAATAACTATAGGTTTTCTGTTCATGATAATTAGAATTTCCTTGTTTTTGGAAATTATCTTAGCATTAAATATGGAGATCAAGTCCATGCCTAGTATATTTTCAATTCCACCATGGGAATGACAACAATATATTTCAAGATATTTTACTTTCCAACTATAATACTAGAGTTTCTATATATTATTTATTCTAGGATAATCCCATTAGGAGTCTTTATTGAATACACTTCTACTAGAAGTTCATGGATTAATTCTATATTCTTTCTAATAAAGGATGAAATAAAGGAATGTGTAGAACCAAAATTGAATATATTTTTTTGAAATATTTGATATCAATATGTGTTTACCTAACACAATACCATTTGGAGCCTCCAGTTCATCCTTCATGATATTAAATTCTCAACCTATCTTCCATGGCATATTCTAAGTATTATGGTTGTTAACTTTTATTATCTTATGATTTGAACATTGATAGAATAATATCCCATGATATCCACACATGATTCATTGATCATATGGTTGGGATTGATCCATACTCCATTTTCTATTAGTTTTGAGAATTTAATGATTCACCTCACAATGAAAATTTCATGATATATGGCCATCTCTTCCAAACATGTAGGACATTCAACTCCCATGAAAGTAGCTCCAAAAATTATTCCTTCCCGATTCGTTGCATGTGGGATGTTTTTGTTTCTTTCCTCTTCTACTATGAAAAATGTTCTTCCCGGAGTTTAGATCAATTTTTATCTTCATTTAATTCAATATATGTGACCAATGAGTCTCTAAAAACATAAATTCACCTTCATAGTCCTTTCAACTATCTCATCATATATTTGTGCGCTCAATTTTCTATATTTCTCCACATATGGTGTCTCATTCCATCAAAGAATCTATAAACCATTAATAATGGATCCATATCAAAGCTAGAGGTGTATGTAGTAACTCTAGTAAATTTAATCTCATAGATTCCCACCAGTTCATCCATCTTCTACACTAGCTCTATGAATTCATTCACTATTTTTGTTTACATTGAATGAGGGAAATATTTATTAAAAGGATTCCCCAAAAATAATTCCACTCCATAACATCATTCTCTCTTTCTGCATTGGTGATTTTAATTACTCTAATCTGTTGATCATATTCTCCTACAATGTTTTATTATTCCTAGGTGTCTTTATCTTACTCCAAAAAATATATTTTAGTTGATATACATTCTGTAGATCTTATATATTGTTCATAAATCCATGGGTCAGTAGATCGACTGTAACATTTGGGTAATTGATACATAACAGACCCAATGGAATGTAATTCTGTTTGAGTTGAATCTGGCCTCTCGACATGATTCATGTTATTTTTCATAACTTTTATTAGTTCATTCATTATCCTCATAATGTTTTTCATTGCATATTCCATCTGAACTCCATCAATGAATCGTGTGTTTCACTCATCGTTTATGTGGTTCCTCTTATTTTATTTAATTTTTCTAAAGGAAGAATAACATTGTGATAAATGTGTTACATTTTTTAATAATATAATTTAAAAGGTATTTTAAGTATTAAAATATAATTATTAAATATTTTATTTATACCATATTATAGTAATAACATTTTCCATTTATCTTTCATAATGGTTCATAAAAATGTTATGATTAGACAAAAATATCCCTTGGGAGTTTTAGACTTGCTGTGAATCATGTCCTATAGTCGTTCACTAGTTCTCAATTGATTCTAGCGCAATGTGACGATTTTGAGCATTAAAACAAGATACATCTATGCTAGATACGCATCTACTTGTAGTATCTAGATAGTGATGTTTTTTGGAAGCTACTTACTTAATAATCATAAAATTACCAAAATATTTTCCTATATTAAGACTTGTCCCTTCAGTTCTTCCTAATATTTTCTGGTCATAATTTAAACAAATAGTTAAACCATCCTTTGATACAAACTATAGAATCCCGCCGTTTTATTACATATCTTTTCATTACATGATATAAATAAAGGATCTTTTATTGTTTATTTTCATGGAAATATGTTATATAATCCATGAAAACATAAAATATTCTTCTCAATATACTTGAATGAAATATTAAAGGGTTCAACCTAAGTTAATTTTACTGTATATCATCTCCTAGCGTCATACATCAATTGAATGGGGTGAGAATGCATCGCATTCTAGTAATAATAAAGGATGACAAAAAAACATGTGAATCGTGAGACATATCAATAAGAACATGAGGCGTAACAAGAAGTCATGAAGGAGAGGGATGTAATAATGATAATAATATGAATCATAACATATAAATGTGGTACAACATTTAAATAAGTAATTTATAATAATATCAACAAGCTTTACAACCAAGGTGTCGTAAATTAGAATTGCCTTAGTTATTCTCCAAGGTATCGTAAAATATGAAATATCCAGACATGAAATTCATTACCCAATGCCTTAGACTAATAAAATGGATCACCCTTAAAATATATAAATTTCACGTGAACGACATGAATCATAATAAATAATTTCATTAATAACTTTTGGAGAATAATGAAAGTCTTTTTTTATCACAGTCATTGTATAAAAAACAACATAAAGAAAGGATCATTACGTTAATTTTGACCCACATAAGGAAATATGAGTATAATAAATGTAAATAAATTTATTAAAAGGTAATTTTATACTATATTTAAATTACCTTTGAAAATAAATTCGTTTTTGTAATTCAAATAAAATGTGAAATAGAAGTTTTCTTGTAAAAGTGGGAAATTTTTTATGTAAATTTAGCAGCCTGAAACGTATAACAAATGGTTTTAGAAAAGGGTGAAATGAGAGATAAAGAAAGAACATCATTGATAATAGACTATCATAAAAATAATTTGATAATTTAAACTGGAAAAAAGAACATTGTTTGGATTTTAGAAGAGATACCATATAAAAAAGTGAACTAGAATGAAAAACAGAAGTGGAGATTTCCCCTTCCAGTAAAACATGTTCCTAAAATAATAGGATGGAACCATGGGGAATTTAGGAAACATTAGGGTGGAATAATTTGGATATAAAATCTAATAAATTCATGGATTATGGATTGGGATATAATTTTAATGGTGAAATGGGTGGGTATTTATAGAAAAACTAGATGAACTGATTAATAAATTCTAAATATAGGTCTCAGAAATATAGTTTGGGGAAAATGAAAAAACATTGTCTTAACCATGGTTTTTGTCTCATGGTTTTTAATATTTCGGTCTCATCTTATGATATTTTATTCCCATATAACCTAAAACCATTTTGAATACATAATTTTTTTAAATGTAAATATTCTACAATATAATGTATTTGAAAAAAAAAATTTTATTTAAGACATTGAAAAGTCAATTATATTTTTATAAATCGATTAGAATCAATTATGAGACATAATATTAATAAAAATAATATTTTATCTCGTGAATTATGTTTAATTAATTAGTAAATAATTATGAAATATGTATGAAGTCATGAAATATAGATGAAATCCATAACCTTATTTTTTTCTATTCATGAAAAAAGTAATTTATTTTATAAAATTTTCATAAATTCACCAAAAATAATTTCAAAATGATGATATAAAATATATTTTCTACGTTTTATGAATAATTCCCGAAATATGATATTTTTAACTTTTAAATATAAAAAACATTATTTACATATTAAATGTATAAGTTTTATGGTAATGTCAAATTTATGAAACTTTTTAAAAATTTCCTTGGAAATTATAATTATTTTTCATTTATATTTTGGTCAGAGCATATTCAAATACTATTTTATAAAGAAACATATGATTCAGAATACCTGAGTATATTATAAAATTAGATATTTTTTTAGATAAATACCATTATTTTGTTTTTGCATCAAAAAATCAATTTATCAAATTTATATCATTTAAGGAGATATTTTTTTAGAAAAACTATTCATCAAAAGAACTGATGGAATGATTATTTTATTTATAAAAAGGAAATTAGCCATTATGAAACTAAGGCTTCGACACGTACCCCCAAATTACACTAGCATACACTATAAGGGTAAGGTGTGAGATGGTTTTATTTTCATGGGTTATCACAACTAATGTTGACTGGGTGGTAATCTCCACTAGCATTAACTTCTGATGTATGTGATTATGTTCAAGACTTACATTTTAATGCACATATTGGGCATGGTCAAGGGAAAACCCTAGGGATGATACCTCCCTCCCATGTTCGGAAAAAATGGTTTTCAAATGACACGACTCTACTAATTGAGGAAAACATTTCTCCGTTCTATATCAGTTATCATATTCCATTACTGTAACATTCTAGGTTTTTTAATCAGGTCAAAAATCTCTCCGATTTTTAATTTTTTAATTAGTGGGTATAAAAATTCACTTTTTATCATTAGAACTAACATTTGTGTTTTTTTCAACCAAAAATCATGTTTTTGGATGGTTTTAGAATTTTTCCCAAAGCCTTGGGTATTTTATGGTTTCGGGGTTAGTTAGAGGTCTGTAAGCCAACTTTTGGAGTTGCAGGTCAACCTGCACAGTTTGAGGAAAACTATACAGCTTCTCTAGCTAATTGTATGACCACTTTATTAATTTGATCATAGTTTGAGAAACCGTGTGGGGAATGGTGCATTGTGTTTCGACCATCTATATAGTTTTTTAAAGAGGGATCATTCACATTTTGTGCACTGTTTGGAAAACCATAATGGGAGACTATGTGGGCCTAATGCATTATGGAGTGGGATTCATAAGGATTGTGCAAGGTTTCCAAAAAAGTGTGAGATAACCATGAAGCCTCATTAAATGGGTGAATTTATGAAATTACACATTTATATATATCTTTGTATTTCTCCTATCATTATTTTTTGTCACATACATCACATGGGCTTTCCAATTTCTTCTCCTCAAATCTTTCACTCTCCATAATTAAATTGGGGATCGTTCCTCAAGCCATTAGGATTATTGCAACCATGTTAGTGAGTCTCCACACTCCCTTGATTCTCTTCTCATATAATGTTGCCTCATGGACTGCTAAATCTGTTTAATCTATTTGGATCTATTTTTAGGGCTTTCTACAGAATCATTTTTTTCTTCTTAACAGATTTGAGTTACAGTCTGATTCAGGATGAGCCTATACCAAGTATTGTTAACTATGTCTTGTGTACTAGTATTAATGTTTATTTGTACATTTTGGGGAGAGTATTTTAGTGCTCCATTTATTATTTGAGAAAGAACCATTATAAATTTAATGATTGTTATTATGTTGAGATTATGACGTGTTGGGATGTAGTTAGGCATGCTCAAAACATATTCACTTGAGTGAGACTGAGTTAGATGTTGTATCTCCTTTGGTGGTAAGTGCAGAAAATTTTTTTCTATAAAATTGAATTTTAAATTTTGTTTTTTCTTGTTCAAATCAATCTCATTAAATTGAATATTTAATTTTGAGGTTAATTGGATGTTTTTTTAAATTGATTTAGTAAATTCAATTAGATTGAACTTTTTTTTTATTTATATTATTATATTCAATGGTTTTAAATTTAATTTATTATTTAATGTGAATTTATATGATTTGTATATATTAAATGTTTGAATTAAATGTTATGGGATCTATTAAATCATGATGGGAATGGCCTAAAGAATTCAACTAGAAAGCCCCTCAAGATTATCATAACATATCTTTATGGTTGGGCCTGTCCTATATTACATGGGTGGTATTGACCATTAGTAGGGAATCATATGTGTTAGTTTTATTTAGATAGGAAGTAAGGTTGAGGGTGTGTCCCGTGATGTAGGATTTCATGGCCATTGGACATTAGTGACATGGTCGCAGGGGCACAAGGTGTTGGTGGGATGTGTATTAGTTAATAATTGATGATTTCCACTAAACTGTGAATGCCAAAGCACTTATTAGAGTTACTTACACACATGTTGACTCAGTGATTATGTGTTTTTGACCACTCATGTTGTTAAAGGTCATTTTAGTGTAGCATATGAAATTATTATGGAACTTATTTCCATAGAAACCCATGTGTGAGGTGAGGATTCTTTAGTTGATAGTGATGAATCTATCAGTTGGGGGCTGAGGCTCTTCGTATTAAGTTGGTTGGGCATGGAATATTTTGGGAGGATGACAATATTCATTCCTTGGGATGTTGTTCTTTGATAAGATAGTGATTTTAATTGAGGAAATATTTTTTTGTGCCTCTGGACGTTGTTATATCTGATGACCAGTGCTTTTGAACAGGGGTCTGTGGAACTATATTGTCTTTGTTAGGCGTACCATCTAAATGCCCGTTATTTTTTAGAGACGAGAAATCGGGAGGGATATAGTGATGAGTCATATTGTTTTGGTGGAAACCTTGAGTTCACATAGTCTATTCAACATCACCGTATTCCTTGAAACCTGGGATACAGGTCCTATACTATACTAATATTTTTTCATTGGTCAAGGAAAGTGATGACTTCCTGGTTGCTGGTGAGTACCCTGTAAGTCTTTAATTACATTATGCATGTATTTTATTGCATTTAATATAGTTTACACCTACATAAACACTTGTTATGGGTATCAAATATTGTGTGGTATCCTACTGAGGCCTGTTATCATAGCCAACATGTTTCCTTAGGGACATGTGAAAATGTTATGATGATTCAAAATTAAAAGGGATCAACTTCAAATGATGGACCTTATAAGTTGGTTAGCAGTGGATGTCATCATGATACCATTAGGACTTTCTATAGTTATATTTTTCCTTTTGTTTACCTTTTTTTCGGTATGCCTATATATATGAATAGTACTATTGGTCATCCATGGGCGTCCCTTTACTACATATTTTTTTAAGACCTGATTTGAACGCCTGTTTTTCATTTTGTAGTGCTACAATTGGAATATTGGAATGTTCATTTATTTCAACAACATATTTGATTATGATTCATCTATTTATTGATATTGATTGTGTTTCAACCTTTGATGGGTCTAGTTTGAGTATGATGATTAATTATTTTCCATTTCATGATGTATATGTACTCATAATAGTATTATTATTGTCCTCACGTTGTGGGTATATCCTCTACACTTTTCCCACCTTACACCATCACTGATAATTTGTAGCCTTTAGCATTTGTGGAGGTATTCTTAAGACAAGTAGAGCCTAGATTTAAGAAAATATTTTGGTGGTTAATCAGGTCGGGGGTGCTACAACGTGTACCAAAGTAGTTCGTATTAGGAATTTATTAGTTATGTTCCACTGGCATCTAATGATATCATGTGTGATTTCATATTTTTGTTAGTCTTTCTATTTGGTTAAATGTGGATTAGAGATTAGGATGTGGTTGTAACTGGGTTAATAACTCATTATTATATTACTGTAGACTTGTGTATGAGGAACATACCATGTAACCAATGGTGGGAATTTCACATTCATCTTTCTCATTTTATAGATTCTTTAGATTCAACCATGATTGGTATACTTGGATGTGAATAGTTAATTATTTTGAGTTGTAGACCTTGTCCTTTTATGGAAAGTGATGATATATTGGTCCCTCAGCCTGGTACATCAAAGGTGTGATTATATACTTGATTATTATATTGTTTATGCACATATTACAGTGTTTTAATTTTGAATCATCATGCGCCTGTGAAAATTTTCTTATCAAATGATTTTTTAATAGGGATATTCATTGAAATATATATATATACATATATTTTTGTGTGTGTGTGTGTGTTTATTTTTATATGTTAAATGGTATTGGATCATAATAAAGAACTTATGTACTATGTAATGGGGTGATATTGATCACCAGGATGGGTGGAAAGCACTTTTAATCGTGGTGTTGTGACCATCTGGACAGGCATGGCCTGAGGGACTTTTGATAATTGGATCTATTGAGGTAGGGTAAGGATTCCATGAGGTTAATATGCAATGTGGTATGGTTGTGATAGGAAAGGGCAAGAGTAGTGAGGATTCCATGCCTTTTACAATTTTACCTATCAATGTGATATATATATATATATCAATCTATATATATTTGGGTCTTTTATATATGGGATATCTGACCATGGGATGGTATTTATAGGGTTCCTACAAAGAGGATTGGATGGGGCATCATAAGGGTGATAGCATTGTGCCATAGGAGCATGAGTAGTTTTAGACCCCTGAGGGCGATGTTGAAAGAGTACATCCATTGGGATAGAAAAATGGTAAAGCTCAAGTGTAGGTACTAGTGTATGCTGGGAAGCCTCCAAATCATATAGTTTATGGGTTATTTCATGAAAAGAATCATTGAGTTATTCTGGTTAAGTGATCAAGGGTATCTATAGGGGGCTTAGAGAGCATGTCTTAATATCACGTACATTACTTGATAGGTTCAGTCATAGCACATGCATTTTTTTCCTGGTAAGGCTAGTCTATAGGTGGCTAAGAATTAGAAAGATTCCATGAAGATGATCTTCAAGCAGTCATATATGCCTATAGGGAGGATTGTGAAACTATAAACCTATATGCTCATAAGTCCAATAAAGAGCTGATTGGATGTGTGGGTGTAGGAAGGTAGATATGAGGTACTGGATTGGATGGAAAATAAGGCTAGGTTATTTGATAATTTATTCTCAAATACATTGATGGAGGAGATAGATCAGTTTTACTCAAGCCTCTAGTAGATTTACATGATCGTCATAGACTATGAAATGATGTTCATGGAGTTGTCTCTCTTTTTACCCAGTAGGGTGAGTGATGAAACATTGAGGGTGAGGATCCTCGATGAATTTTTATGGTAAACTATTCCGGTAATTGTAAAAAACTTTATGTTGGCATCACTCTCAAAATTGGTGAATCATGATCTCGTATTTGGGGGAATCCTGATAAATATGTCATACTCAATATAGTATGTGGATTCAAGAGAAATTTTTGTTGATTTGTCAAAGGTTAGTAAGGGAAGAAGAAATGAGTTCCATCATGGAACTCAAGCTATGGACTTGTGCAGAACACATTGGGGTAGGTCGTCGCTTGATTCCTTTTAGTGTGGCAAAGTCAGACTTGTTCAGACTCAATTTGAGAGGTCAATAAAAGCAATTTGAACATGTGGTCATGTCGGACAACACCAGAGGTTCTGCAGGAAGCATTCATTGATATCCATAAGTCAGGGATCAGGTCATACTCAGGGATATGTGGTCGGTTCTGGAGTGGTACTAGGTGAGGGTATCTGAGATTCATCTACACAGAGAGTTCACAGTATAGATATTGGATCCCAATAGTGGGTTTAGTGGTTGGGGTTGGTGCAAAACCACGGAGAGGTCATATTATAGGAATTCAAACTTCAGTCCTGGTATATGGTATCGAGCTTCCTGTGTCTAAGAAGACTACAGATCCAAAGACAGTCAGAGGTAATCCATGGGAGAAGCCATTTTTTTTTTCTTGGATTGGCCTGTTGAGGCAGGATTGTTTTTTGCACATGATATCAACATGATATATATTTTTATAAACTTGATTATGGTCATCAGGTCGAAACCATCTTGAGTGCTTGATATATATATATGAGGTGAGTGGCACCAGATAATTTATGTGATCATCACTGGGTATATGGATTATTGATGTGATTTGGAATTGAGCTATCAAGGAGATGCAGTTTTTTGAGGTGTAAATGATCTGGGAACCATGGTGGTGTGCTACTTGATTATTTTTTGATCTATATGGGAATTAATTTGGTGAATCACGAAATTGATATGTGAGGCGATGGGATTTTTTGAGCATCTTTTGATATGTGGGACCTCGATGCTTCCATGTGTTACATGGGCTATAGGGGGCACCGATGTGGTGTAGGATTATAATGGGTGTATTGTATGACACTAGAGGAACAGATTATGTGAAGGAGTGAACATGAATTATCGTATGGCATTGGGTTATGGAATTTTTCAATGGACCATTTCATGATTTGAGTTTTGGCCGGGATAGAGGAGGGAAGGTCACTCCTATGGTGGGGAATGCCTTGTGGTAGATGACAAGTTCCCTTATGATTGGGGTAGTCTGAGTTTGTTTTTATTTGCTTGGATATTTTTTTACCACATAAATATTTTTCTGGATATCTCGGTGATGAGATATGTTATGGTGTGGAGTTTGTAACATCCCGATTTTTTGAATCAGTTCGAAAACCTCTCCCAATTTGAATTTTTAAATTAGTGGGTATGATAAATTCGTATTCTATTATCAAAAGTTAATTACTAGTTTTCCATAAACCCAATATCATGTTTTTGAATGGTTTTAGAGGTTTATCTGATGCCTTGGGTGTTCAAATGGGGTTAGATATTGTCAAAATCATGAAGTCCATGTTTTGGAGTTGCATGTCAAAGTGCATGGTTTGGTGAAAATGATGTCGCATCATTCAACTAACTATGCAGACAATTTTTGAATTGGATCATAGTTTTGGAAACTTTTTAAGGAATGGTGCATGGTTGTGAGGCTATCTATATAGTTTGTGATAGAGTTCTCACAGACGGTTTGGGAATGGTTTGGAAAACCATGTGTATGGGATGTCTTGGGTAGTATGTGTCACATGGATTGTACACAATTGTTAAAATTATGCAAGCTTACCATCAAGAATCATCTAAGGGGTGACATTACAAAACTACCTACCTCTTTTTATTTCTTTTTTATTATTATTTCTTCCTTCATGGTCGTGCACTACATATGGGGTCTCACACATTTCCACTGAACCATGGTATTTCTCCCCCTCCTATAATCAATCTTCGTTCTTCAAGATGTTATGTTTGTTAGAATCACATTGGTGAGCATCACAACTACCTTTCATCTCTTCTCGTTTTACCTTTCCTCACAGATATCTAAGACCATCTGTGACATTTTTACAGATTTTTAGGGTGTTCAAAAGAATCGTCGAATTCTTCCAAACCACTTCGATTTAGAGGGTAATATCATATGATCATACATCAATGAGTGAAATGGTGGTCGTACATACCATTCATCACATTTTTGTGGATGTTTGGGGTGTGTATTTTATCACTCCACTAGGTATTTGAGTGAGACTGATTTAAAAATAATTTCATGATTCTATATTCAATATACTACCTTATGGGATGTTGTTGGGCATGCCAAAACCATATTCTCTTGAAAGAGGACGGATAAGAGGTCGTTTCACATTGGGGGGTTTTTAAAGGGGAATTGTTTATATAAAATTATATTTATTCTATTTTTATTGGTTCAACAAAATTTTATTGAAATGCCTATATAATTTTGAGGAAAATAAGAGATTTATTTGAAATTGAGTTAGTCAATTCAATTTGATTGAATTTTTATATTTATTTAAATTGTGTAATTTATTCATATTAAATTTAATTTCATATCTAATTTGAATTAATATGAAATAAATATATCAAAGGCTTGAATTTAATGTGATGTCATCCCTTATATCGTGATGTTCATGGCCTGAGGAATTAAGGTGGCATGGCTTTCATGATTGAGGTGATGTGGTCATCCATTGAGGCTTGTCCCAGATTATGAGGGTTGTATTGACCATTATTTGGGCATCATGGAAATCATTTTTAGGTGGCGAGGCCATAATGTTGAGGGTGTGTGACATGATATTGTATGGCATGGACACCAATCATTACAGTCATGGTCGCAGGTAAATGATGTTCTTATGGGAAGTTTCATGGGTATAAATTTGGTGATTTCTGCTCAAACATGATGGCCAAAGAGCTAATTAGAGTTTTCCATACATTGACTCAATAAAGAGTTGGTTTTTATAACCTAAAATGGTATAGGCCACCCAAATTCTTTCATAGAATATTGTTTTGGTGATTTAATTCCTAGAAAGGCATGGGGAAGGTGAGGTGACTTCAATTGATAATGATGAGTCTAAAGGTTGGGGACTAAGGCTCACTGTATTGAGACTGTTACATAGAGACTATTTTCGGATGATAGAGACATCCATTCCTTGGGAAATTATTTTATGAGGCCAAGTAGATTTTATTTGGAGACATATATCATTGTGCCTCCAGACGTCGGGTTATGAGCCGATGGGTGCTTTCGAGCAAAATTTGAGGGACTAGATTGTTTCCCTAGTTTTGGCATTCAAGACATCAGTACATTAATGAGACATGAGGTTTCATGAGGAAGGTGGTTTCGGGTTACATTATTGATGTGGAACCCATGTTTTCACCTTGTCAATTCAACTTCAGGGGATTCCTTGAACCCTAGTCTAAGGGTCCTCTCATTTAAAAACAATATGGGTTTTTCCAAGGTGTGTGATGACTTCCTGTAGTCTTTTGAGCACTAGGGAATTTGTTTTCCTATTTACACATGTTCTAGTTATTAATTTAATTAACTTCAAACTTGCTTAAATGCTTATGTTGCGTACGTACACTTCGGTGGTCTCCTATTGAGACTCATTCTCACACCCTACATTGTCATTTTAGGATGTATGTATACTTTATGTTTTTTAATTCAGGTAAGGGATAAATATTTGGATCGTAAACAAAGCATCTATTTGGTTAGGGATGTCGACATGAGACCTTGAGATCTTCTCTCCACAGAAGTTTTAGTTTTGTTTATCTTTTTATATCTGCATTCCAATATATATGTACTATACTATTGGTCAACCGTGGGAGACCCTTTAATGCTTTTTATATGTTTGACATGATATGAATGCATGAATTGTTTTGTTTTAGTACACCAAATGGCATGTTATATTGTTTATTTATTTCTTCTTCTTATTTTATTATGGTTCCACTATGTATTGATATAAACTATGCTTCATGCCTTGGTGGGAATGGCCCATACTTAATCAGTCTTTATTTTCTACCCCATCCCATATGTGTTCTCGGTAAAGTATTATTATTTTCATCACCTTTGGGTATAACCTCTACAAATTTATATATTTACTAAATAACTACTATTTAGAAACCATTAGTGTTTTGGGCGGTGAGCCTAAGTCAGTTGCAGCTGGCCCAGAGGAACTATTCATGTGTATAATCAGGTTAGGGTTTTACAATTAATTCTTATATATAATATCTTTATTTGTAAAATTTTCAATTAATCATATATTTTCAAAATTTTAATATTGAACAATGGTCATATTGATCAACAGTCTTATAAAAGACTATGAAAAATGGTCAAAGTTTCCATTAAAATCATTAAATTCCACATCATTCTTTCAATAAAAAGTCACTTCAATTCCACTCAATGTTATATTTTCTGTTTCAATATATATTTATTTGTTTACAAATATCTTTATAATAATTCTATAGATTTTTTTATGGGTATTTTGATTCTAATATATTTGGGTGATCCTTATTTTCCCTTTTTATTTTTATATTCTATATTTTTTTCTAGTAGTAATGTTTGATATTTTAATTGGTTTCATATATTACTAATGTAATGATATTTATTATTTTAATAAGATATTTACTTTTTCACAATATTTTTTATGTGAATATAAAATATTTATAACCCCCATTTAGTATGGATAATAATATAATTTAAAAAAATTAGGTCATTACAATACTGATATAGTGTAGAAATTAATAGAACATATAATTCATGAGTCCCAGGAACATGGATAATGAATTCATCACTTTTAAAGACATTACCAAGAAATCATAATCCCTATAACAAAATCATAAAGTAGTATTTTGAATATTATTATTCTACAACCATAACTAATAGCATCTTGACTATAAATCAATATTAGAGAATTAGTTAGTTACCTTTATCTAATCAAATACATATTCAATACATGTGATATAGTGTTATTTATTTACTATCACTCGGTTCAAAACATGGTAATCAATACACAAACACGTACATGAAATTTAATTTTTAGAAAATTTAATAGGAGAACCTAAAGGAAACACACTTGGCTAAATAAAACCCAATTATAGATGGACATAAATATTAACAAGTATATCTTCAAAATAAAAAATTTACATCCTATACTACATCATTAAAAACAAAATGATAATCATCTATAACCCTATCACATTCTTGATTAAATTTTTATGGGGTTATTTCATAACCACTTCTAAAGACATCAAAAAACTCTATTAAATACATTTAAAAGATTACTAGTTTATCCCCTACTGAACATTCCAATACCTCATCCATAAATGAATATTGTGAATCAAACCACTTATGGACCATATGAGGGTATCACATTATAATAAACATATTCTTATATCCATTATAATCAATGTAAATAATACTCTAATTGACGAAATCCATATTTTACATAACATAATATAGCTAATACATGTCAATGATATTTACTTATGTGTATATCCAATAGAATAATAAATCTCATAAATAGATATATTTTAATATAACATACTCAAAGTATGTTCCTACATGATTCAATATATCTTCACATTAATCTATCATAGCCAATCCCAAGAGAACTGAAATTATATCCACCTAATGTAAAAAATCAGAGACTGTGGAGGGTGTAATGAAGGAGTGAGTGTAACTTTAATGAAACAAGGAAGATACCCATGTATAATATGAAAATATAATACCATTTATTAAACCTATAATTCATAAAACAAGAATCCCAATAGCAGGAATCTTACCAAATCATTCATGACCCTGTTAGTGACAACCCCCACATTCGTACTCTGTTAATTATCCATGATGAAGAGGGGCATCATATTTTTTTCCTATACCCACAATATCCCCTCTCTACTGATCAAAATATGGATAAATATATTTATTCTATTAAATTATTTGATATTGATGCAACAGATGATCATGAAGAGGGATCTAAACCACATTCTAAAATGTTACGATCGTTGATCACTAAAATTATAGTAATGATGCCCTTAGAATAAATAACACACCATACCCAATATACTAACAGGGGTAAGAGATCATCCAGTACTATTGAAATTGGATAAAGGGGAATGGAGTTGAATGTCTTCTATCAGAACATTTTTCTTACAAAGTAACTGTGAAATTCTAGACACATATCTTCTATATAGATTATATGTGGCTCCATTCCAATAAATATAAGATTTATCCAGTACCCACACCAAAACAGTATCCTTCACTAGACCATAGATTTATGTCAGTAACATGAATGAAGCAACCAAGAACTAGTCCCAATATTAAAAAACCCATCAAAATGATTTTTCATATCCTCCTCTTCTAGAAGTATTTTTTATTCATACTACAAGATTATCATGAACTACATAATAAAATCTCGCATACAAGTGTTCCCCGAGAAGAGACAAAGAATATCATTATGACAAGTCGTGTTTGTTTTCTATTGAAGAATTTCATACTGAAATTGATCACAAAACATATCCCATAAAATAATATAACCCTTTTGAACACTAGGGAACAATAACCCCCACACATAATTTTCTCCTTCATGCATCATCAATTCCAATAAAACCTAATTTTTCCTCGATGTATGAATCAAATGAATATAATCATCACCTCCTATAACCAATCCTTAATTACATGATCTAAAACTGAGAAGTCATAATTATATGTATTCCAGTTATAAAAAACATAGAGTGTCCCCCTATTGGAATCATCTTTTCAATAAAAAAAACTATAAAAATCATTTAGCATATCATGTTTAACATCATCATTGTGGGCTATAAAGGGACATAAAAATGTTAGTATACATGTCAATGAAAAAATAAATCTTTTAAACAAGGAATATATAAATTTATGTTTAATTAATAAATTCAATTTTAAATATATTTTCCATTATCTCTTTAAAAAAATAAAATGATCTATGAGTAAATGTTGAAGATTATTACATAGGTTTCCACACCACAAGTAGTATCACATTTCTCATAATATTCCATAATCATGAGGATCCTGTATTTTTTTATAGAGGGGAATGTTTTCTTTATCTACACTCCAACATTTATGTTTGAAGATATATCCAATTGATAGTGTTTTACTACCAACCCATTAAACCCTCATCAATTGATATCTATAGGCTTTCTCATCTCTCTCAACTTTCATATATGATACTACTCTATAACCACCACCCCACAATGTGTACCCCTGTTTATGCAATAGTGAAGATAAATATGACACTTGAATCCAACCTCTAATAGAATACAGGATGGAAACTAGAACCAAGGGTTTTGAATACATTAAATGAGAGGCATTACCCTTATTATATAATTTATTGAAAATATATATGATGAAATAAACTAACCAACACCACCTCGTAAATAAATAATAAATCCCAAAACATGGATGTAATGTCCAAAAAAGATACTATTGTAAATTCAAAATATATATATATATATATATGATAAAAAACTCTTATAGTTCATAAACAACCACTGCATGACAATATCTCCCAAAAGAATCACCAAATAGATCCTAAAATCGTATAAAAATATAAATTTTTATGGTTATCATTGAGGGATACTCACTAGTATCCTCCATGAAACCACTCATGAGAAAATTAAATAAGTATATTAAATATAAATGAATCAATAAATGAAACCAACCCAACACATGAACAGGTAAAACTGTGTCCCATCATTAAATTTATTCACTCCAAAAGTAACACATAAATGTTAGGAACTCTATATCAAAATCATATACATAGCAAAGGTACCTTATTCTTCATTTCGCATTAGTTTTTCACTCTCACCACCATGGTCAAACATCCTACGTAGAAACCCATCCAACATATCATGTCACCTATAATGTTTTTCGGGAATCCACTCTATATAACCTAGTCATATGTAGGGCCTAACATCGGATATTAGCATCATTCTACATATCTATATCATCACCTCATCCTTTGCCTAGTTCATCCCATCATAACCTCATTGATAAGAAAAATTCATATCTACATTTATATACATTAATTTATCATTTAATAACACTTAATAAGATAATACACTATGATTTGGATTGTTTTTATTGGAAAAATTAATCTTATACTCAATGTAAGAATTTATAAAAATTGGAAAAAATAGGATTTACATGTTGTGAAAGAAGTTCGTGATGTGTGTTAACAATTCACAGAATCCATGAAGAGTTAATTCAAAATCATGAATATTTACATGTTTTGAATTCAATACAAAATGTGTAAATACATTGACTATTATGATATCTTTAAAATCAAAATCTCATTGAATTTACATGATTCATGACATTGAATTTTAGAGCTTTCAACTCGTAAAAGTTTTAGGCTATAGATTTATCAATATGAAATATTTCTCATGGAATATCTTGGATCTAAACATCAAAACCTGAAATCCACTTACACATTGTCTAGAAATTGAGTTAGAACCTAGTTAAACCCATTATACGATGTGATGAATTTACAAATCATGTAAATTTCAATTAAATAAATATTTGAGAACCTCTACTTCATGATGAGTCATGGGTCAACATATTTTCTATTGTTTAATTTCCTCTTTCTTCCCCATCCTCCTTCCAAATTAATTTTTAATCTATTACATTTCGATTTTCATCAATATTTTTGTCATTACCTATCATTTTATATCTGAGGATTGTAATTATATGTTCATTTCCATTATAAAACTGGATTCAACATTTATAGTGATACTATTACCCATTTATATTAATCTATTGCAGTCTCTTTAATATTTCATAATTCCAAGTGAGATTTTTATTATTTCTCAATTTCATTCAAATGTGGATTTCTAATCTCTTATTTTTTAAATTTTGAAAATAATGTTGCCAAATTTTACACTTTACATTATCATGATCATGAATTGATAATATTATTAGGGATATGGTTCTATAGTATGGTTGTTCTGAACTATAATGAATATACTAATCAAAAATCGATAAACCTATATCTAGTAATTAGGTTTAATAAAAACTTTTTATCTCATTTCATTGTGAAACCCTAAAAATGGGAGGTATAATTGAATGAACCAAGTCTAATTGGATTTAACTAGGCTATGAACATTATCATGTGACACTTTGTTATATATATGTTAAGCGTACTACATCTAGGATGTTAACTATATCTCTTCATAGTAATAGTTTCAATTTAGGTAGATCCAATTGGTTTTACCATAATCAATTGGTGACATTTTGACTTCAAAAAAACCTATTCCATAGGTTAATAAAAATGTACATTTATGATTAATCTTTATCTTAACCCCTATTATTTACAATAATCCCTATTTTATTTCCAAATTTTAAATGCAGTCATTGTAATTCTGAAAAACAAACCCTAAACAAATATCAGGAGGAATCCTTCCCTATGGATTGAATCAATAGGTTTCCTTATTTCCAGTTGTCTCTGTGGTAATTACCCCACACTACCTATTTACAATAAATTTATAGTATAGTGTAACTTAGGATATAATTTTTTAATTTGATCATGCTCGATGTATTCCATAATGTCTTTCAGACGCATCAAATTTTGGAATCATTACTGGGGAGTGATATTTTCTCCTCATAGAAACCTTTTCATTAAACCATAAAATACCTCACCCCAATTTAATTTTCCCCATTTATTTATTGATAATAATATACTACATATACACATGTGTCTTCTCTCATTGTTGTCTTATGCATGCACGAAGGTTCTTTGGCTTGTTCATGGATCCTAGACACATAATAAAAACATCCATTAAATATTGTTATTAATTTAACTAATATTACATGTCAAAACATCATAATGCATGAATGAAATGAACATGAAACACCTCGCCAACTAAAATTATAATATACCCTCCCCCACTCGAACATTAGGGATAGTTTCCAGCACTGGAGAAACACACCATCTTGGATTAAGGCTTGACAACGATCGATAGTTTTTCTCTCACCATTGATTGACCACTAATTTTGGGGATTTAATTTTAAATAAAACCAATACTCATATATATGATCCAGAAAATGTGATAGTTTAGTGAAATGAAGATAACATACCCCGATGAACATATATCAAATTTCCTAGAAGTCTTTCACACATTTCAAAAATCAATCTGTATCATCTGATGTTATCAGACTCTATGTATTCCCATTAATCATAAATTATAAAGATAGTTGTACTATATTAAAATTCAATCTACCATGTATATAATGACATGGGAAAATCGAGATATTTATTTTTCTTGTCAAATAAGTCCCACTAATTCATACCTAGAAGCTACATAATCAAATTTTAAAATTCAATCATGCATATAGGAATTTATTATGTGATGAGTGGGTCCATTTAAAAGAGTTGAGTAATAAATTAACATTTCATTGAATCTATGTGTTGATGAAACACCAAAAAATCTATTAAGGATCCCACCATACTACATGAAGTATGGAAGATGCCACTACTGATGGCAGATTAATGCTCAAAATGCTAGAAGTCTATTCAGAAGTTATTGATGCAGTCTCGAAAAATGACATACTTCTTAAGATAGATAGAGGATCACCGAATAACGAATACATAAATTAGTAGATAACACACACCTATCACACCATGTGGAATCTTTGGCAATTAATCAGGTGTCATTCCATCTACTTACTCCACCAATGACACCTTCTTCTCTTGTGATGGAAATTGAGGCTTGTGAAATGTGTAGAAACATGAACCCCAACCATGTATTTTGTGTCCCTAGGGAAGAACTAAATAGAAATGAATTAAATTATATCATTTAAAATGTAAAACATTAATAGTTTTATCAAATTGAACCACACCAATATCAATACAATCAGCATGGGACAATTCAGTATAAAAAACAACCTAGACAAGGTTATTCATAGCAGAGGAGTGGAAAAGAACAACAATCAAATTAGAGACCACATGGATACCCTCCTCAAGTTCCATCTCTTATACTGGAATATCTATTTCAACATCCTTTTTTCCTTAGATCTCATCATTCTACACCATACCAAAATCAATTATTCCTAAAAGTTCCAATCAAACCATTATAAGAAGCCCCACCTCTAAAATTCAATCATGAAAACTTTCACACATATTTCATTAAAAAAGTGGGTTAGAGGATGAAGACCAGTTATAATAAAATAAAAAACCATAGGCCTTTATATGAAAACATAGAGCACCATGTGGGTAAAATATCAATAACATTATTAGAGCTATTACCTGGTATGTTAACTAGTAATTCCAAGACATGCCTGAGAGAGGAGGTGAAAGTGGTGGTTCTATAGAATGGAAATGTTCTAGACATTCAGAATCCATGTAAAGCATAGGAAAAGAGGATTTAATAACCTATTAAATTTTCAATATTAATCAATAAGGATAAAAATGATTGGACAACAAAAGATGGTCAAGAAAAAAACATGGATTTAAATACAACTGAAAACCCATTAATACAATATAAATGAAAAACATAAAGTGTCTATGTGGAACTACCAGCTAACAAACCCCATAACCCTATCCCATAGTAGATGATACATGGATGATTTATGGGTAATATAAGAATTTTTTTGATATTATTAAATATTACACATCTGGATCAACTTCCCTAAAGACATCACTCAAATTTCTACCTATTAAAATTTTATAAATTAATTTATTTCAAATAAGAGGGAAATATAGGACCTAAGATTCATCTCTCTAAATGAATAATGATCTATAATTGTCTTGATGAATTTTCCCTAGAAGTTGTGAGACCATGGTAGTTTCTCAATTCCTTGTACTATTATGGCATGCGACTTTTGATGAGCCATGTGGGATATTGGTGCAAGAATCAATCTCATGTCGATAAGACTATTTTGAAAAATATTTATCAAATAACTAATGCCATTTATAGGGTCACTAAAACTTACTAATATATTAGTCATGTAACCCCATGGACTTGTTTATAATATCATAGTCAAATATGGGAAATTTATCATTCCTAGGGATTTCCTCATCTTAAATATTGAAGAATAACTATACATTACTATTATCATGGGATGTCCATTTCAAGCCGTTATGAAGGAACTAATTGATATTAATCTAGGGAGAATATTATTATTATTTTTTAATGAACATGTACTTTTCAAAATATTGATGTTCACCAAGAAAACTAATGAAACATTTATTTATCATGAAATATTTGTTACTAATAAGAGAGAATATTTTATAACCATAAAGTATGGTAGAGAGATCATGTTTCCTAATGAAAATGATGTTAGTGATTGTGAGGATGGGGATTACATTGAATATCTCACAATGGACACCATCCAAAAATTTGTATCAGAGGTCTTCAAACCATATGCCCTAGAATTACAACCACTAAAAATCACCCTAAATTACTCATTCATAGAGACTGCAACTGCACTGCCATTCATTATTATCTCAGAAATCATGAGAGTAGAAGAATTAAAACTCACTAAGGTCATAAAAATGAACGAAATTTAAATTTCCAGGGATGTGGCTTACATTAAATGGATTAACCACATGATATGACCCTACTTGATTTCATTAGAATACAGAATTAATCCAAAACATCAACCCCAAATGCAATTCACTATTCCAATGAATATAGAGTTCAGGAAAGAATTTCTAAAACTTATCAACATTAGGGTAATATATACAATTATGGATAGTGAATGGTTTAGTGTTCTACAGGCATTCCCAAAAAAAGGTAGCTTAAAATTTGTTACAAACAATTTAGAGGAGTTAATCTCAATTTGAAGCATAATTGGATGACAATATATTCTTAATACATAAACATCAACATGGAAACCAAAATGGATCATTTCAAATTACACATCATGGATCAAATTCTCAGAAGACTAGTTGGGAAAATTTATATCATCTCATAGTTGGCTACTCTAGGTAATATCCAAAAGAGGCCAACAAAAAGAATTTTAAATAACTATTTCACATGTCCTACTGGAACAATAACCTATATAAAGTAGTCATTTAGTGTGTATAAGTCACATTAAACTTTTAAATAGTAAATTTTACCTATATTTCACTATATAGAGGAGTAATTAATAGATATCATTATGGAAGATTTCTCTATTAATGGAATATACTTTGTGGAATTCCAGTGAAATTTGGATATACTCCTCCAACAATACAATGAAATATGTTTAGTTTGAAAATAAAAAATACCATTAATGTTTCCATAGAAGAATAATCCTTAAAAAAATTATCGAATAATGGAATTTATGTTTATTCAAAAAAAATTAAATTCACTAAAGATTGATATAATACCACAACCATAAAATATAGTATGATTTCGCTGTACCATGTGGGATTCTATGGATTCTTTGTACAATAAGTGGAATGAATATCCCACAAATTGAAACTCCTATTATTGAAGTACACTAATTTTAATTTCATCAAATATTGTTGGTTTTTATTGAACACATTCAAGAACAACCTGGTGGACGCTTCATTCACCATTCCATTTGAATTGGACAAGTACATCGACATGATATGAGAATGTAGTAATTTTTTTGCAGGTCTTGTTTTATGATAGAGTTGAAAATATCATATTCTCCATATATTATTCTAGTAAGACAATTAATGAGGATTAGGTTAATTAAAAGACCATTGAGAAGAAATTCTATCAGAACTGTAGGCATTTTTAATATTTCATTCGTAACATATACTATAAAAAATAATGGTTTATAATGGTAATGAAGCACTAAAATGTCTAATATGTAAAATGGATTACAAATAGCTGTAGATATGGTGGATCCTACTGCTACAAGAAATTTACATAGTAATCTAGTGTACCAGGGGATGTAAAATGTCATTTTTATCACTTATCCAGACTCCCACTACCCAATATTATGTATTATGAAAACTATAGCATTGAGGATAGATTCCATAGTGAATCATTATTTATTATAAAAATGATGGCAACCCCGAAGATTTCATATATTGAATATTATCTTACCATGGGATATCTCTACCCACACTTCTCCTATCATCAATTGAAGAATATTTTAGTAAATGATTCAAATTACTAATATTACGGTCCAATATTATTCATGCATTGTGCTAAAGGTATAATGTGACACTATATACCGAAATATGACATGAAATATTTTTTTAACATTTGTTAGATGTAACTAGCTAGAGGGAAGAATGTACATGAATATACCATTGTAAAATTCTATCAGAGGATATTATTATTGAATAAACTCCAGTAGTATGCAAGGAACATAATTCAATTCAATGATCAGTTCCCATAAATAAGTGCCATTGTGAAAAAATAAAATTTCCAAAAATACCATCCTATTAGTTAAAATATTCGACGTATGGGGAATTGATTTTATAGTTCCATTCCAATATTCATAATGTAAATTTGATATCATAGTATAGGTGGACTATGTCTCAATGTGGGTAGAAGATGAGGCATCCACTCTTGAAATAACAAAAGTGGTCATGAATTTTTCTAAAGAAACACATCATTTCAAAATTCAGATTCCCCTGAGTACTCATTAGTGATAAGGGAACATATTTTTATAATAATTTTGTGAAAGGATATCTCAGAAAATATTTCATATGATCTAATACAAGAACTCCCTACCCCATAAAAAAAGTGGTTCAGTTAAACTTTTTTTCATGTAAATTAGATAAACTCTGAAAATTATAATGAACCAAAATTGAAAAGACTAAATTATTATATAAGATGATTCACTTTGGTCGTATCACATAGTGTATGAAACTATAATTATTTCAAATATATTCCACCTTGTTTCTGTAATTCCTTGTATTAAACTAATGGAATTATACAATCCCTCTTATAGGGCCTTAAAAATGATCATGGATTGTCAAAAAGATGGGGAAATAAAAATTATATAGAAATATGAATTGGAAGAAAATAGAAACAACACCTATGATAATTTTATAATATTTAAATAAGATTACATGGAATGGAATTAAAAATTAATTATTCACAGACAGAGATAATGTTATGTTGTAAAATTACTTAATGATATTATTCCATAGAATGATGAAATCATGAAGGTCGGGTCTATTAATATTCATAAAATTGTATCACTTTGGGGTATCAAAATTTAAATAAATTATGGAGAAGTGAATTGAAAAAGAAATGATAACAAATAATTAACTAGGATCCATTCTATAAGGGTTGTATTCTGACATTATAATTCATCAAAATCAAGTTAGATCTATCTCTTGAAATTATATGAAGAGTTTACCAGGAGGTAGACAAGGATATGTCAAACATGTTCGTTTAAAATTTACGAAATTTTGGTTACAATGAAATAAAAATATATATGAGAGGTATAAAGGTAGAATAACATGAAAAATACATTCCCTATAATATTTCAATGTCACTTAAATTTCTTGGGAAAAAAATTAAATCCAAAAAATAATACATTATATATTTATACACAATGTTAAAATTTTGGGTGCCCCTAATACTTCCTAAACCCTAGGTTCACAGAGAACCACCACCCCCCTTCTTCTCTTGCACATGACTCCCCCTCTAATGAGTTACTTACCCCTTTCTCACCATGGGATATCCCTCAACATACACCCCTCTAATCCTCTTTTTTAATCTCTATTCCTTTCCCTTCCCAAAACATTCAAATTCCTTTCATTAGTAATGGCTAGAACCAAGACCATCAGTACTTACTCCTCCAAACAGTTCCCAAGAGTGATGATCCTACTTCATCAAATCCCCTTATATATTCTTCATCTAAACACAATATTTATCTATCTGCTTCTTCCAACGATGATGTCTCTATAATGAATTTTTCCTATAGAGTGTCACATTTGTCTTCTAGTATGTCATATGGTACTACCCAATGCCCACATATTTAACCATTTCTAGATTTCTCAGCACTCAAAAATCATGTTAACCTAGCCTAACTAAAGGATAATTATTTAAGGAAAATTGAGATATTATACCTTTCCATCCTTGAGAAGATCAAGATTCATGTGGAGATCCTTAAACTCATATGTCGCATGAAACCTCTCTTCCCCAACCAAGGTTCAAGAGGATACCTACAGTGACACATTCCTTGACATCCTGGCCACCTTCAAGATAGACATTACCCAAATCATCATGAGGAACATAGGAAGGCCTAAGGGGATAACCCTCATAGATGAATGGGAAAGAGTAGAGGGGTGCCTCATTTTTTGAAAATACATTAAGAATAATTCTTAATTAAATGTTTTGAGGGATATCAAAATTATCATGTTTCATAAATGGATGGTTTATATATTATCACTTTATATCCCATTATACAAAACATTAACAACCATTTACTATGATTATCACAATTTCCAATAAAATATTTCATATGTATCCAATGATTCACCCTTATTCACATTACTTTGACATAATATCTAAAATATAGTGGTCAAAACCATTTAAATAAAAACATTTACTACTGGATTTTTTCATATAAATTAATTTATAATATTTTTAATTTTTAAAAAAATCAATAACATATCATAATGGGTTTGTGAACCCCAAATTTATTATGATAATATGCATATAACTCATTTAATGTCATTTACAATATAAAAATTTATAACATTCATTTAAATATGTATCTTATAATGTGATAAAGTTTTAATTTAATAAAAACTCTTCAATTTTACAAATAATTATAGGGATTTAAAATCATCATATTCATCATTAATTTTGTAAATTATTTTATCCTTTTATATATTTATCTAGAAATAACAATTTTTTAAATATAGTATAATTTATAATGAAAAATGTTCAATTTATGTGGTTTTATTCATCCAAGTTCTATACATTGAATGTGAGCCATAAATTACCCAAATGCTACTCTTCATACCTTAAATTATGAGTCCAAATTGAATTTTATTATATATATTAAAGATGAAGTATTTGTATCATGTATTACTGAATACCATGACTTGAGGATGGTTTTATGTTAAGAAGGATAGAAGTTGAGAGGTTTATCGTATAATATTAAAAGGTAAAAACCATAAGCAATATGTACATTTTTCAGAAGCATTATTAAGAAATTTATTGAGCCTCAAGTTGAAATGATACAAAGGGGAAAACATTAAACAGAGTACATAAATGTATAGAATCTAATATTTAATGGTTACTCATTTTGAATGATAAAATATGATTGATCAACTAATTGAGCCAGGGATTATAAATGACAACATATCATAACTAACGATTGATAAATAGACCATTTTGTGATAAGATTTTCCATATTGTGACCATTTTATTCGTGGGAAATGTGGTAGTTTACTCACACATTGGATATTATATTTAACCATAATTTTATATACCTAAAAAAACATCGGGATTTATTATGATGTTGGAATGATAATTTTTTAGAGTACATATACAATGATTTGATCGTTTTGTGAATATTGATGATAAAATTTGGTGAAGGATTTATTCTGACTGGTGGTTAAATGCTATATAATTATGTATGGAGAAATTCACAGGGTTTGTGTATCTAATATGGTATATTTATTTTCAAAATAAAAATAATATATGTAAATTTAACTGTAATTTCTAAAGGTTGTGTTCGAATTCAATGCCAAAAAATCAACAATGTCCCTTCATAATTAAATGAATTTATATCAATATGCAAAGGTCATCCTGAGTAAAAATAATGAATAATTGAAATTTCCTCTGTCAGTTTTTTATTATGTAAAGGTGTCATTCTGAATATGTATGGGTTATTTATTAGGAAAATACATTATTATTGAAAGTAATGGGATATGATATCATTATATTTTATGGGATTCTCATTGGAAATGTAAGGGAACTCAATTTAAAAAATTATAAAATAGAATATACTCATTTGGATAAATATGAGTAAATAATAAAATAATAAGATCCTTATTATAACAATCGTTTTATACATAATGGTTCTACACCTTTTAAAATTTCTAACAATCATGATGGGTAACAATTAGAGAATATATATAACTATTAAAATGTGATGCCTTGGACCTGCACATTCAGATCTAGTTCCTTAAACACATACATTGAAAAATTTAATTGATGGATATTGTAAAATAATAGATATAAATATCGATATTTGAAAAATAAATTATAATTAATTGTATACTTTTATTCTCAAAAGACGTTTCTGAATTATATGTTTTGAGAAATGAGACAAATTATAAAAAATATTCCCTTGTTTTTTATATCAATTCATAATTGTTTCTATTATATATTATACTTTTTGATACATCATGAGTCTTTACTGTCACCACCAAAACCCCCCCTAAAATTATATTATTGTAAACATGTACTACTTTTATTCATAACCTATGGAAATAGAAACATATTTAAAGGTTATCACCAATTCTCTATATGGGAAAGCATACTACCGAATAAACCATAACATAAAATTAAATAAATATCCTGGAAGGAATGGGTAAAAAATAAATAATAATAATCATGAAATTGATAAAATACATTATCCATGAAAATAAACCAAAAAAATCGATTTCACTAATACTGATATCATACTTATGGAATTCTTAATTTCATAAATCAAAAAATAATTCTTAAGGTCTTGTGCCAATACAATATCCTAACTAGGGAAGAGGCATACACAAAAACCAAAAATGGTTTGTCTTTTGAGGACTATCGATTAAATTGTGTGATATATAATTTCATGACCCACCTATCGTGTAATTATGTCCAAAAGATTCTTTATATTTTCATTAGAACCTTTTATACCCTTCCCTAAGGGATCACTTACTGAATAAATCTTAGTAACCCATATAATGACAAATACGACAATCATATAACTAATCAACCTACGTTAGTAGTCAATAATCATCAATTTTTTCAATAATTTTCTCTATGATAATAAAATGGTTAAAAAGATCACAACCCATCCAGTGAATGATTGAGGGTGATCAAACAATACATAGTCAACATTCCAATATTCATCGTTATTGGAATAAAAATATATGGAATGCAAATGTGTTTCATCATGTCAATAAAATATTTAAAATGATAAAAACCTATCAAGAGGAATAGTGTGGGTGGTAAAACAATACATAGACACATTTCCAATAGTCTTCCCTATTGGAATAACAATATACAAAACTACAATACATTTCCCCACATCAATATTATAACATACATTTTGGTGAACATCATCCAATCTAAATTATGTAAAATGTGTTTTTCTAATAGTATAGAGAAAAGTGTATACAAGTAATTAAGTACTATAATAACATGATCATAATAAATGAATATAAATGAGTTTGATTATTTCAAGAGAACATAACCACAGTGTTATAAGGAAACATAGAAGGGTGATGGCATAAATGAAAATCACCCTCAGAATACAATGATTTGTATGGTATAATATGTATCATATTATTTTATATCATTATTTTAATCCCCAAATGATATAATATATCATTATACATATACACAATTATTCTAAATATTTTTTAATATGAATATTAAAATTTATTTCAAAACATAATTGATGTTTATAAAACATTTTTTTAGAATTGAAAGAAAATTAAATATATATATCACATTCAAATGTAACTTAAGAACATTTGATATGAAATAATTTGAGAAACATTTGTGTTTAAAATAATATCTTACAATTTCTCATTGCAAAGACATCAATTTTGTCATGTAGAAATAATAATTATAAGATAAAACATGTGAAACTAAAAGGAACACCCACTTTTTTAATTTTCTAAATACCTTTGTTTAAAATTAACATTGTGATAAGGGTAAAAACATTAACTTTTATTAAAAAATTATTTTCACAAGTAGGATTATATGTTTCCATGTAATATATTAGTCCAGGGTAACCCAATCATGGAAAATAAAATTTCATGATGAAACATTATAACTCAAACAAAAGAGATCTGAATTATCAATATCCCTTATCAAACCCATTCTACAAGAAACACGAAAAAATTGAAATTATCTTCTTGTGGTAAAATGTAAAAAATGATACAATACCACATTATACAAAAATATTAATGATTGTTCAAAACATATATGAATTTATTTTAATTGAATGGTCATAATTAAATGAATAATAATTGGTTACAAAAAATTCAAATCATTGGGGTAACTCAAGGGTAAAATGAAATTTGCAGAAGAGAACATTAATTGGATTATATTATCACATACATTAAAAGTAATTAATTCTTATAAAATTCATAGGAAATTAAATAAAAAGAAATAAAAATTTAAAAAAGGTGCATAAAATTTAAATTTTCTTAATGAATCAAAATTGAGACTAAGAAAACAAATACTTGTTGATAAAAAAATTAATCAAAAACCCTTGAAATATTGTCCTATAATTGAACAATAAATACACTAATTAAAACATAATTCAAGATCTGATATCAGAAATATGATGTATATAGACCATAAAAACTAAATTAGGTTCATAATACAAATTTTTCATCAAAGAGAGGAACATGAGATGAAAACCCTTACCTAAGACCTAATTCATTATGTACATTCACCAAACATCCTAATAGAAATAAATTCATTTCATAAAATATATACTAATGAACCATATCTAAAACTATTATCATTTATACTGATCATTTATATATAGTCTATTCCTATATATATATATATTAGTTGTTACATATTAGCCACACTTGTTGTAGGTAAACTTTATTATATAGAAAATGTAATGTAAAAGAGATTTTGGTATCTATTATTTTCAAAATTTCTATCACTATTACATTATCAATGTTGATATAATATATTTTATGAAATAGTTTATAAACATTTAATTTTCCCCGATGGTATTTTTGGATACAATTCATGTGGTTAATAATGTTTATTATTACCTTTCAGTTATTCTCAATGAATGGAAGATGACTTCTCTATCAACCCTTGTTTCGAACCAGTGGAAAATTCCAAGATAATTTGATCTAATCCATTAAAAGATTGATCAAATTTTAAATTGGTATTTGGACTATATTTATGATAAATAGATCACATTGAAGTTATTTTTTGGATTGATTTTGAGGCCCAAAAAGTTTCTTGGGATTCTGGATGAGTTCCATAAGCGTCATGCATCAAAACCTAGATAAAAGGACTAAAGAGGTGGATAGTATTCATGTGTTTAGTAGAAACTATAATCATAAATAATTTCTTCCTTAGGGGTTATGACATTTTTTGTTAAATGATGCACCCAAGGTCTCCCAAACAAGTATGTTTTCTATAGAAAAGTGTATAGGGGATATCATGTCTTGTTCCTTAGGGGTTATGACGTTTGCTGGATCCCTTGGCCCTCGGGATCTTGGAGGCAGGCGGATCGGACGTCCTCCCTTCGGGTAGGAAGCTGCAGTTGGAGGAGGAGGTGAGTCCTCTAAAGAAGGTGTCTCTTTCCCACAAGCGAAGTTTTGGTGAGGTTGGTGGCTCTGGTCCCACGACGCGCTCCAAAGCCAAAGGTAAAGAACTGGTTGTGTTGCCCTTATTACATCCCTCTCCATTGCAGAGGGCCCAGAAGGGCTCGCGGTAATGCTCTCACTTATCATTTGGAATGCACGGGGTTTCGGAGCCCGTGCTAAGCGCGCCTTTCTGGCATCGGAAGGCAGGAAATCCGGGGTTTCGTTGTTTGTGATTTTAGAACCGAAGCAGAGCCCAGGTAAGTTGGAAGGGTTGGCCAAGAGCATGGGGTTTTCTAATTCCTTTCTTGATGGAGCTGTCAACTCGCACATCTGGATCGGCTGGAGAAGCAACATCTCGGTAGAGATCAGGAGCATTATGCCTCAGTGTATTGATACAAGGATTGTGGTGGGCAATTCTGCCATCCTTTTCACGTTTGTCTATGCGATTACGGTGGTGAACAGAAGAAGGGAGTTATGGAGGCACCTGGAGGCGCTGCATGCCGGTTCTATGCCGTGGTTTGTAGGAGGGGATTTTAACGCCATTGCTGAATTCTCTGAAAAAAAGGGTGGATCGGGATGGAACCGGGAGAGCATGATTGAGTTCCAGGAGTGCTTGACTCGCACGGGGTTATTAGATCTGGGCTTCCGGGGTTCCAAATATACATGGTGCAATAATCGACGAGGGTCTACCCGCATCTGGAGTAGGCTGGACAGGTGTCTCACTAATGTTTATGGACTGGACCTGTTCTCATACACTTCAGTAATGCATCTTCCACGTTTACTCTCTGATCATTCCCCTCTCCTGATCGAGGTTCGGCGTGAAACCGTTCTGGGCAGGTCCTTCCATTACTCTAGTGAATGGCACCGCGACCCGGAGTTCATGCAGATGCTGAAAACTTCTTGGATGAAGGAGGAGAAGGAACGGTCATGGGGAGGGCTTGTGAACTGTCTCAAACGCTTTAAACAGGATGTTAAAGACTGGCTAACCAAACAACCCGACCTTGCCAATGGGGTGGCGGGTTTACAGGTTGAGGTGGGAAGACTGGAAGAGTCTCTACAGGAGGTCTGGGACGAGAATGATTTTGTTATTTTATGTGATAAAAAGATCATGCTTGCTGAGAAACTTGTAGAAATGGAGAATGTCTACAAGCAGAGGTCTCGGGTTCGTTGGCTTAGGGAGGGCGATCGCAACACAGCCTTCTTTCAGGCCTGCATCAAGGAGAAAAGAAGCATGAAGATTAATCTAAAGCTTGAGGACGGGTCCTACACGTCTGATGTAAACAAGGTTGGACAATTGGCGTTGGAACATTTTGAGAGCTTACTGGCTGGGAGGGAGACGTCGAGCTTCGAGAGGAACGCGGCGGATCACCATGACTTCCTGCATTGCATTCCCACGCTGGTTAATGAAATGGAGAATGTTACGCTGTCCGCTATACCTAACGAAGACGAGATCAGGGAAGCTCTGAGAAGCATGCCGCAGGAGAGTGCCCCCGGACCCGATGGTTTCCCAGCTTCCTTCTTCAGTGCAGCATGGGAAATAGTGGGGCCGCAGGTGGAGCATGCGATCCAGGATTTTTTTAGTGGTGGGTCACTGATAAAGGGTGTCTCTGCATCTCGGGTGGTGCTGGTTCCTAAGATCAAGGATCCTAGTCTCTTGATCCATTTCCGGCCTATTTGTCTCTGCAACGTGTCTTATAAATTGCTGGCCACGATCATCAATAGGAGGCTGGCTGGAATGATAACTAGGATGGTTTCGATGGAGCAGCACGGTTTTATCCAGGGCCGAAGCATTCAGGGGGCGGTTGGTATAGCAAGTGAATTGGTACATGATATTAACAAGCGCACCGTGGGATCCAACATTATTTACCAAGTTGACATGAACAAAGCATATGATAGAGTTGAATGGAGTTTTATCATCCGGGTCATGAGGGCGTTTGGATTTCAAGAATGGTTTTGCGACCTCTGCTTCAGGTGCTACTCTTCTCCTTGGCTTTCGGTTTCTTTGATGGGAAAGTGCTTCGGTTTCTTTAAATCTGTAAGAGGTGTTAGACAGGGAGACCCGTTGTCCCCCACAATTTTTGTTCTGGCACAGGATGCATTGTCCAGAAATTTGGTTAGTGGCTTCTCGGAGGGCAGGCTGAAACCATTCTATGGGAGAAGGAATGCTAGCTACATCTCACATCTGATGTTTACAGATGACATCCTGATTTTTTTGAATGGGGGCAGTAGATCCTTGAGGCACCTTGGTGACTTGTTGGTCAGGTATGGGAGGTTTAGTGGGCAGACTATTAATCCTTTGAAGAGTCATGTTTTTATCTCGGACAGGTGTTCTGGGAGGATGTGTAAGGTGATCCAGGAGATTTTGGGGTGCAAACAGAAAAGTCTCCCCATGTTGTACCTTGGGGTGCCGCTTTCATGTGGACGAATCAAGAAGGATCATTTCAATGAGATCGTGGACCGGCTGTGGGGCAGGATTTTCAGTTGGAAAAACAAGATGCTGTCGTTTGGAGGGCGGGTGACCCTCATTAACAGCGTGCTCTTGTCCGTGCCCATGCATGTTTTTTCTGTTATTAAACCTCCGAAAGGCACAGTGGAGAGGATGAAAAGTATCTTTTCTGCGTTTCTTTGGGATGCAAAAGCAGAAGGACGATGTCACTGGGCATCTTGGAAGCGGCTGGCACAGCCGGTGGAGGAAGGTGGAGTCGGCCTTCGGGATGTGGAAGTTACCATCACGGGATTGCAAGCGTGGTTAGCCTGGGAAGTTGTGGTAGGGGGGACCCTCTGGGCAAAGTTTTTCAGAGCGCGATATGGCTGGCCGGGGGAGATGCGCATGCAGGGCGCGACCGCTTTAGCGAAGAGCATGTTTTCTCACCTTGAGAGACTTGCTGGATATGCCAGGTGGATTGTTGGTCGGGGGGAGATCAGCTTTTGGGAGGACAACTGGGCAGGGGAGAAACTGGGGTATCCGGGTTGCCCTTCGCCGGGGATTTCTTTCAGCGAGGCAAGTGGCAGGTATGAGTTCATACAGACAGCCCTTAATCCCAGCCAACTTGAACTGTTTGGAAGCATTGTGATGAGCGAGGAGCAGGACCGGTGTTGCTTCATGGAAACGAGCAGTGGTAGGTACACTGTCGGAGGCTACAGAGAAATCCTCCGGAGAGAAAACACTACGGGGGAGAGGCGACCAACTGCTTGGTGCAAAGAGTTACCGGTAAGAATGAATTTTCTGGTGTGGAGGTTCTTAAATAGAGCGATACCTACGGAGGATAACATACAGAGAAGAGGGATTTGCATGGTTTCCAGGTGCTACTGCTGTGAGCAGCCAAACTCAGAAACGATGACCCATCTTTTCTTTCAAGGGCAATGGGCCTCCGTCCTCTGGTCTCTCTTCAATCACTCCCCTTTTCCGATTGGTGGGTCACACTGTATTCAGGACTACCTGTCCGCCTGGCTTCCAGATAGTGAGAACGGAGCAATGGAACGGGCTGTCAGAATCATCATCCTAGTTTCGATCTGCTGGGTGCTTTGGGAGGCGAGGAATCAGGTTCGACTGGGGAGCAAAAGGTCATTGGTGTCTATGCAGGTCCAGCTGAAGGCACTTATTGTTGAGCTAGCGTCTCTGGTTAAAGGAGGTCTATCCTCAGTGGCATTGTGCAACCTGCTCAATAGACCATGCACCCAACGTAGAGGTAAGGAGAGATGGGTGAGATGGTTGCCACCGACTCAGGGTCTGAAGCTGAACATTGATGGATCCTGTTCGGGGGGGGTGATGAGGGGTGGAGGGCTGCTCAGAGATTGTTGGGGCTCAGTTCTACTGGCGTTCAGTGCCTTTTATGGTCCGGGGAACGCTTTGGGTGCAGAGGTTCGGGCTCTTCTATCTGGCTTGTTGGTTTGCAGGCGGAGAGGGATGCAAGTGTCAGAGGTGGAGTCTGATTCTGAGTCTCTAGTGAAGATGATTCAAGGAGGCCACTGTATTCCGTGGGACTTGAGCTATCTCATTCATAGGTGCAAGACAGATACTAATCAAGGCCAGATTATTCACCACAGTTGGAGGGAGGCAAACTTTGCGGCTGATGCCCTCGCCCGCTTGGGCAGACAGGAGGAGCCTCTTGTGATTTTTGATAGTTTGTACTCCCTTCCCCTTGAGTGCGTTACTGTGGTGAAAGGTGACTCCCTCGGACTCCACCACTTTCGACCTCCTTGAAGAGAGGTCCTTATTCTCTATGCTTCGGCAATAGTAATAAAAAAAAGTACTTTTCGTGGAGTAGCATGGGGCAGTGGGTTCAGGATTTTCAAAGCTCTGGGAAATTACAATGTGTATATTAAATTGGATAGAAATAAATATTCCTTATGTACTCCTTTAATGCCTTAATACCTCATTTCCATTCCAATCCATGCAAAATATCCTTTTTATTTGGAGATTTCCATTGGTATCCTCCTAAGATTTAGTTTTCCCCCTCTTTCTGATCTCAGAATCCACTATATTCATCTAAATTTAATATCTCTTGGTATGAATAAGATTAATCTTCTTTCCATTCATCATTTATCTCACTATATTGTATGTAATTTTTATGTGATATAATATTCTATATTTTCTGGTATAGGTCTATTCATCTGATATATCTCATTCTAACAATAATCAATGCCTAGTATTGGAGGAGTGTGGCTTCCTAATCTTGAGTTGGGTGGTCTATATACTTCACCATATGGGTTATTTCAGTTAAAACTTACATTATTATGACACACGCCAAAATTTATATTTTTTCATCTTTAACATCAAACTAATTAAATTAAACCAAAAACCCACAACCAAAATCCCTTATATATAGTTACAGGTTGATGATGTAAACTTAAACCACAAATTTAGTTGGGTTAGAATAAATTATATTAATAAATTTTGTTTTTTATTCTACTAAATCAGTACTTTGTGAGAGTTAGTATTTCAACATTCATATAGAATTACAAAATGAAATTAAATTAATGTTTTTTGATACAGATATACACTTAAAATTTAATTTGTTTATTAAACATTATTCATCAATCATTTTCATTTTATGTGAAATTTTTAAATTTAGTGGAATTAATTTATATTATTTGTGGTCAAAACACTTTTTTATTGATCTATTATCCCTAATCATTATTATTATGGTACACCAAAAAAATATTTATTTATAATTAAGTTTCATCGATGCATTCATAACATTCTTACTTATTATAATGGAATATCCAAATTTTTGGAATGAATTTACAAATGGATTGATCATGATGAATTATACCTAATTTGTAAATTATAGTACTCATCGCCTAGGATATAACATTTATCATGTATAGTGCCAAATGTTATGGATATATCAATTTTTCCGTTTTCATTCCTTCATTTATGAATGGGTTGTACAATACAAATGATATAACTAAAAAGGTTAAAATTCATTATTATGACATGATAAAACCTTGGATTCCCAAATAAGAATACCTTGGATAGGCTCATATGAGATATGGGATACACTACACCTTGAGTGATATCATGTTCCAATTTAAAGAAAAACTTGTTTAAGGTGTCATAGTGTATGTGGGATTATATTATACATGATTTATACTGAGGTTCCATGGTTCAGGTTGTTTTTCATGAAGTTTCACACCCCCTTTGTCTATGATGTCGGACATAATGCTTCACGTAATTTTCAGTTTTTTTACATGATGCTTTATTACTATGATTTGTATATTGTACATTATGTTTTTAATCACTGATTGTATTATTGGGAATAGTGATTTGTATCAAAATATATATTCTTTGCCTTTTAAGCATATTTAAACAATGATACTTATTATTATTATTATTATTATTATATGTGGATTCATTGGTATTACGTCTTGTGTCCTCGCTGATGCATATACATATTTTTATATATATGTTTATGTATATAAATATATATACATTACGGAATGATCAATGATAGTCTGTATTAGGATGAACTAGGTATGGTTTACGAGGTGTCCTCCTGGAACCTAATCATGACATGGTATATGATTTTTTTATTTACATTAATTTCATTATTATCTTACACATTTCTTCATTTTATATTCACAGACTAGATATGAATTAGTCATCACTGGTGGTGGAAGACTGACTCTGTCTCACTCCATGTATGGTTTGTCATTTGGTACTAGAATTGACCTCTTTGTTGCATGATTGATTCTAGATTGTGTTGTGTGTTTTTATTCATCAGTTTGTTATCATTGGAGAATAGGACTGAGCTGGTGCATAGTATTCATAGGGAGATATCCCTTAGAGAATTATTTTGTTCATTATTCATGTACCTTATGTCTACTAATTTGTAAATTATATCCTTAACAAGCATGGTTGTATATTTTGAACTATCATGGGCATCTATATTCTGATTATCCATTAATTAATTATTGATTATGAGTTGTTATTATCTTCCACTACCCCTCATTTATTATGCTTATGATTTTCTGATCTATAGGTTGTAGTCACCCCACTGCTCCTACTTTTGACCCTCACTACTATTCAATTTCTACTGGCATATTGGCAGGTATTCTTAAAGCTATGTGACCCACCAGTCAGGTAACAATTTATAGAATTAGTCAGGTCAGTGGGTTATAATGTTTTATAAAAGGGATTATTTCCCTTTTGTCTTACTATTTTTTAGATGGTAGAAAGTAGATTACAAATGTATCAATGCTTCAAAAATAGGTCTGTTCTAGGTCTATCCATCAATCATGACAAAAAGATCGTTTTTTAATGGAAGGTATTGATTATCAATATAGTTATTTATAATAGATGAATATTATTTCACCTCGATTTATTTTTATATTTTCACTAGATACTAATTTATGGGATTTCACCATTGGAACAAAATAAAAATGTGGTATTGTTATATGAATACATATAGTCACATGGAGATTTAAATTCCATGCTTATGTCATGTTCTGTAGGTTTCCTTACTGGACTTCTTACTGCTTTCCATTTACCATGATTCTTTGATTATTTAGATTTTATCATCAATACATGTATATCGTTCATGGTTTGTTATTATCATGTTTATCAACATTCCATACATATGTATTATATTTCCCCACCTTATTATAGTTATGATATTATATTTCTTATTAATGTTTCTATATCATCATAAATAACGTTCTCTTATAAGGCATGATGGTCTTACATTAATTAACTAACCATAAAATGTTTGAGCCAGGGACCATTGGTTTATGGGATGGAACATTAGTGATTGTGATTCAATGGGAACCAAGGGAGCTTTATAAATTTTATGAGCCATTGTAAATTTGGAAGTTGACCAGTTTAATTGAACCATCGCATATTTACTTTATGTGTTGTAAGACCCAACGAGGATTAACAGTTAAAGTTACATGAATTTCAATTGTAACGTTTAATTGATAGTGACTTTATAACAGGGGGATGGTAGATGAATCAATATGAACCATGATATATATATATATAGTATTATGCCTCTATAGCATGGTAATTATAACCTATATAATTGTATCATTATAAAATATACTTGACCCATGTAGTCAAGTCTTTACATGATATTCATACATGATAATCCAACAATGGATGTGTTAATTCTTTGTTAAATTCAATGTAATTGGTTTTTATGTAAATGGAAATAGTTTTGTATTATTGGACCCTCATAGGTGACCTTTTTATTTATATTCCTTGGTACTTAACCCCATGGTTATTAGCCTATGATAAATATGGGGTGGTAATTTGAGGTGTTAGTGGACCCATAAATGGAGTTATGTATAAATGTATGGGGGAATAATACCAAATTGATTCCCTTTGAAATGATGAAATACATTTTATATACAGTTGAGCTTATTTATAATGAGGATTCCATTAATTACAATTACAACCTAAATAGTTTTTTTCTATACATATTGGAATTGACATCTCCTTTAAACTCACCTAGATGTGATAATTTCATGATTAAATAAATAATAAATAAGTGTTTGAAATAAAATAATGAGGTAACTTTTCTTATATGTTCCATGATGTTAGCTACAAATTACATTAAAATAGCAGTAATTTTTAACTAGTACTTGATAACATTTTTTATTGAGTTAAAATTAATATTTTTATGAAAGTTAATTGATTGAATACCCAAAACCAAAATCATATGGTGTTCTTAGTTTACACCCTTTAGTAATGGTAAATATTTGTTTTTAATTTTCATGGAAACATAAAAAATTTATATAGGTCTCAGTTTACCTCTTTCTTTTATTTTATATTGAAATGTTAGGTTGGTAGGCATAGTTTTCTTCTTTTTTAGACCTAGTTATAAGGTCAAAACATTTTACTTTAGTATGTAGATTTCTTAGGCGAGGTGGTGGCCTCAAATGTAAATTAACATTGGAAAATTATTTTGTATTGTTCTAGGAGATAACAGATATTCATGTTCACTTTAAATTTGTTACGACTCTTTGTTTATAGAATGACACCTAGGTGAGAGGGTGGAAATGTGTTGAGTTGAGACATGATATGGATATGATCATATTGTTAATCTTAGTCATAGTGGGTTATACATACTTAGGCAATGGTAATCTTCCTTATTGACCATGTGATCCATCCTATTGTCTAATGGAATACTGGGTAAATTTTCATCCAATTTAATAGTTGTATGGGTTAATAGAACATAGGGATATATGGTGTTTATGGGACTAAAAATTAATAGTCATGGAATCAACTATTTTGATTTTCTCTATAGTAATAAAACATGTTTTACACGTTGTTCCCATTGAATTTAGAATTGATTTGTTAAATCACATACTATGAGGGTAACAAGGTTGTGTAATTCATTTACCTTTAAGGGTTCAAGCATTGAAAAAAAGATTAATGAGTAAATGAAGTCTGTATTCATGGGTCATCTTTGTATTAGAGTGATATTAGAGTTTGAGAAATTGCGATATCCCACTATAGAGGGTTTACATTACTTAAAATAGATGGTTCTATAAAACTACAAATTAGGGTTTTTTTCTGATTTTAGTCCAATATAACATGATTTTAAGTGCATAGTATTTATTTTCTATTTGTTTGGAGATTTTTATAAGCATATTTTTCACATCTATCATTCGTGTTTAGTGGTGGATGTAGTGTGTTCCACAAGATGGGTTCGAATCTCACAAAATGATGACCACTACACTAATAAGGTGGGGAGATTCATTTCTCTATTTTTACTCTTTTCACTCATATTAGATGGATAATTATTATAAAGGAAAAGTTATAAATGGTCAGAACCGATTTTGGGTGTTGTGAGGCTAGTGAGTTAAATTTTTCATGTACTAGATATGATACATCATATAAAACTTTGTTATGGGTAGGGATAGAGTATAAATTCTAGTTTGAGAATCTGTGTGAATAGAAAATCTGGGAGTCGATTGGTTAGTAATACATCTATTGTTAAAATCATTTTCATATCTAAATAGATGGATGGGTATATAATCATTGGGGAATGTTGAGAGTCACAATGAGACATCTGTGATTTTATAGAATAATCATTGGTACCTTTTTAATTTAGAAAAAGTGATCAATCTTGAAATATTATGTTGGATATTAAGCTATGTGTTTCACAATTGGTTGTTCTTGGGTGGATCGACTGGCACTTTGATAACTAGATCTCAATTGAATATAGTGTTAGTGAAATGTGTGTCACATTTTTTACAATAATAAAGTAAAATGATTAACCATTAAAACTATACCAGCAGAGGTACGATAATAGTTTTAGGGTGCCATGATATAGTTGACCCATAGTTCCACATGGTCACACATCATTAAGATGCATATCATCAGGGTTTATTTCATATAAGTAATAGATTATATTGATGGACCATTTATTGGGAGAGATATACACTATTATCAATGGTAATCCTAAATAATATCTTGAAATAATCCTTATTTGTAGATATTCACATCATCTACCTTGATATCATCTTTAGCACACTAGGACAACATTATCTATGAGACAAGTAAATCAAGTTACTTTTGGGTTTTATGGATGGACCCCCATATAAGAAGGTTTTTCATGAGATAGGTATATTGATGGTAGTTTTATGGGAACCTAGTGTGTCATTAGGAAGATAGTACTATATATGAATGGATTACATAGAGATTTGTTTATGAGGCTTCATATATGAACTATAGTGAATGTGCTCAAAATGATCTCGATGTTCCACGATTAAAGGCCTCAAATATATTTTTTATAATGTGACGGCTCCTAAATCAGATATTTTAAAATATAGATGGTCAAAAGTGGATAAAATAGTGTTCTCAATTTTTGATGAATTCTAACATGTGAGGATCTATGTTTGAAATATCATTAGGTGAAATGATTATATTGAAATAGTTAGTCATGATTTTTCTTGGAAAATCCAGCACGAATAATTAAACTTGGTCTATTGAAAATCTTCCATTTCAAGATCAATATTGACCATGATCTGGTTCCACATATGTGACAGGGTTTCCAGCTTTCTAAAAATTGTAGATTGAATTTTGGGATTCTAAGACAATGTTTCACTTGGAAATATGGATGCAAGGATTACCGTTTCATTGAATTGGCCATTGAAATCTAGAGCCTATAGTGGGGAGTTCCATAGACTAGATGATTATAGAAACAATGGACTTGTTGTTTCATAGTTTATATGGAACGTTGAATCTATTTTCATGATGTTTTAATTTTTAATATAATCTTTGTATTGATTTTTGTAAATTTTTGTACAATGTCATATAACTGATTCATATAGGATTATAGGGTGATTGAAATTATAGGTGACCATTTCAACAAATATTTTACCAAAAAAAATCATTTGGTGATGTTTTATTTATTCTCAAAAGAAACAATGGGATGATAGATTCTTATGTGGAGATATTATAATATCATATGTTTTAAACTAGTTGAAACTTCCAAGACAATTTAAACATTTCATTTTGTAGATGGGACAAATTGTAAATTGAGCTTCTTATTGGAATTAATTGAGTAGAATCACTTAATTATGAAATTATGGTTAGTGATTGAGGCATAAAATATATGTTGGGAATTTGAATGAGTTTCAGGATTGTTGAGCTACAAATACCTAGATTTTTGAAAGGTAAGTGAAGGCATATGGTTTGCATATGATTATAGAAAACCTTTCAACTAAAATGTGTTAACCCTATAGAGTGTTACTTGGTTTCTTAAACTATCCCCATAAGGACATATGGACATCTGAGTGGTCTAACAAATTATTAGAGGGGATCATAAGTATTATGCATTGTTTTTCAAATGGTGTTCCCATCCATGCAAGGTTGGTGTCCCTTCAAACAATAACACAACATGGTTGGTACAATTTTTTCCAAAACCTGCAGCCAAACTGTGGAACAATTTAAAGGGATAAAAAATCATATTTCTAATCTTACTTCTTTAAATACTTAACCTCTATTTTTTCATCCCATCCTTACATAAAATTCCAATCATTGTGAGATCTCCCTTGGCATGATCCTAGGATTTAGCGTACCTCATCCACCCGATCTCAGAATAGGACTCTATAAGTTGTGTTGGATAGACCTTAGTAAGATTATGAATCCACTTCATTTATTAATTCATTTATCTCCTCGTATTGGATGCTATTTCCATGAGATATTGCATTCCCTTTATTCATGGATTTTATATATTCTTATGATTTCTCTTGTTCTGGATCAAATCGAAGACTGATAATATATGAGTGAGGCTTCCTAGGCTCGATGTATGTTTTCTATATGATTTCCCTCAATGATTTCATAGTTTATAACATGAATAACTATGTCCCATGCAATAAATTCCATATGTCACTTCTTAAGCAAGAAATTACTTAAATTAAAAGGATTAGACTTTAACCTAGAACCCACTTACATGGTTAGAGGATGACAACCTCAACCTAAACAGCCAATTATGGTGATTTCAAATAAATACCCATAATAAAATTTATGTCTATTATACTAATCAACCCCTTTGGATTATCTATTTTTTCCTCTTTATAGTGGAGTTTTTTAATGTAACATAATGAATGGTTAGTGATATGGATATACACTTGGACCATATTTGGATTTTCAACATGATTTTTTGTTCATTATAATTTTATGATGAATTTATACATAAAATGATGTGATATGATTTGGGGTTGTAAAAACCCATTATTCCATTATTTATTAACGTTAATCATGATAATTGTGATGGGATGACCTAAACGAAGAAATAGAAGATAGTGGAATGGATCTTTTCCATGAATTTCATACATGTTGTAAAATAAATCCTCTTATTGTATGATTTGAATTGAAAAATATAATAATAATGATAAATTGTTTATATTTTTCCTTGAATCATTATAGATTCCAAAATTTAGAGAAGGTCGAGATCGGGAGGTTAAAAGGGAAACCAATGAATCTAGGTTGAAAAGTGATGATTTTGGGACCCAGGAGGTAGGCGCGTGCAAGATTCTGGGCATGCACACAAGTGACCTTCTGGTAAGAAGAACCGTCCAAGCCCAAGGCACCATCAAGGGTAGGATTCTGCAGCGACTCCTCCAAAGTAGCCAATGGCACCACCATTCATGAGGCACCCGGGTTGAGCACATGCGGTCCTCGGCGCACATAGTTTGTGTGCCCAATGAGACGTCCACCGGCCTTTGAATGCAGCGCCCCTTTTGTGTGGCCAATGCGGTGTTAAGCGCGAATTTGCACGTAGTGGACTTTTTCACACCCAATGGGACATCAACCAGGATATTGTGCACCCAATGCGACTTTAACCGGTCTTTTGTGTGCAGCGCCCCATTGGTGAACCTAATGAGATGTTAAACACTTTTTCACGCAACAACCCTTTGCGTTCCCAATGAAACATAAACTGTGCCTTTTTGTGCAACGCCCCATCACGCGCCACCCTTGAGGAAATTTTCTATAAAAAAGAATACACTCCCCCATGGGGGGTGGTAACGGACGACAAAACGATGCTCAATTGTGTGAAAGACACCTCTTTCGTGATCTCACACAAAAGCACCATGGCCTCTAGTTATCATATCTTGCGCTACTTGTCCCGTAAGGGTCCTCCTTCAGACGGTCCCTCTTGGGTGTGATCCTTGGCCCTCTCCTTTTACCCCATGTCCATTTCACACAAAATATCCCACTTGCAGAAAAGAATTTTCCTACATCAGACCAATCTTTTGCACAGTCGTTCTGTCCTGCGCACAACCCCTCATTTCTTGCGTGCATCCTTTCGGTTTGCACGTCCCAATTCCTTTTTTTTTGCAAAATGCTCATCTAGAGTACGTCCCTCCTTGTGTTCTCCAATATCAATTCTTAACTTATGGAACCGTGTACAAGCACCTATTACGCGCAACAAACCTTTGTTGGGAACCCTTTTTCAGTGTGAACATCTAGGTTTGTTTGGATTAATTTCAAAGTCCCATGGACGGAGCTTCCCGCTGCTTTATTTCGCCTCATGATTCTTTGCATAGGCATTCTAATGGCTATTGAGTCTTCGTATATCCATTATAACGTGGACCCATCAATGGATCACTCAATAACACACCATTAACATGGCATTAATGATGCCTTCACTTCCCCATGGGGGGTATCAGTTATGTAAGTCTTAAGGGGGAAAAGTAAACCCACATCATTCAAGATGTAGGATATTAAACATCCAAGTACTATCGTCCTTGGCACATTACTTTAAACTGTGACCTCACCCCATGCATAGAATATGGGGAACCCCACATTGGACATTCTGCATGCCCACTGGTCACCATGAGAGTGAAACATTCCTCACAAGGAATGAGATCTCATTTATTGTATCGATGTATATCTACGAGGAAAGGTCAACCACCTCGGAGTAGGCCCCTTACTTATCTTGAAGGAGGTAGAATCTCAGATCCTCCTCTATTTCTCGGTGCCAAGGACCAGAGAGGGGGGTTGGCATCAAACCCCTCTTTTCATTGGTGACAAATACCTCTCCCTTTGGGCTTTGTCACCACTAGGCCTCCAATAGGAAGTATGTCTCAATCTTCATCTCATTGGGCAGCTAACCACGCATATGCCATTTTTCCCCTTTAGGCTATGGACCACACGTAATCCCTTATTTACTTTTTGGGCTGCTAACTTCGTGTAAGCCCCACTCCACTTCCCATAGACACACCTTTCACGATGTTATTGTCAGTTCATTTTTTCCTCTTGTTTCTCACACCATGCAAGACTCACATGGGAATATATCAAGCACCGACCATGACATCCTCATTGGGATTCAATTGAGTTTAAGCCAAATGAACTATCCCAAACTATGTGGACTTTGATCCTTGCCAAGACATGGTTCGTAGAAAGTCTCCCTGAGGTTCAATACCAACACCCATTTTTCCCCACCATCTTCATGAATATTCCCACTCCTTCTGAACTACGTGGACATTGATCCTTGCCAAGGAAAGGTACGTAGGAAGACTCCCTGAGGATAAAGGCCAACACTCATTGGTCTCAACCATTTTTACATCAATTAACCTATCTCCATTCCAAACTACATGGACTTTGATCCATGTAAAGGCAAGGTTCCTAGGAAGATACTCTGAGATTCAAGCCTAACACCCATTGGTCATGACGATCTTCACGTCAGTTCCCACTCCTAAAATACGGGGACTTTGAAACTTACCAAGGAAAGGTACAAAGGAATCCTTTCTAAGGTTCATTCCCAACAACCAGTGGTCTCGACCATCATTAGGTCATTTCCCACTCCTCCGATACTACATGAACATTGGTCCTTACCAAGGAAAGGTACATTGGAAACCTACCCGAGGTTCAATCCCAATACCTGTCGGTCCCATCCAACTTCACATCAGTTCACCAAAATCCATTCCGTATTGGAGTTGGTGTACTAGAACCAACTTAATTGTACTTTATTCATTAATAAATAACTTATCACATCTTGATTATTCTTCTGCATGACAGTGCATGTGATAATTCCTCAACTATAGCTGTTGCATTAATGGGTCATTGCGGATCTCTACTATGATGAGTACCCAGAAGTTCCATAACACTATTCTTGAATATATGTTCTATGGCGAGATGAAGTTAATTGAGGGACACAAATAATATAAGCCATTCGGGGTGAGTACTCATAATACATTTTGGCACCTTCTCATGGTGTGTGTCGTTGGTAATATCAAAGAATATATTACGATAAAGAGACCCTCCAGTATGAAATCCACATTTCATATTGTCGTTAGATGTTCCTATCTTCGGACATGTGTATTATTCCTTAGATATTAAGATTATTATTAATGGGTCACTACTACAACCTGCCCCTTTATCAGCACTAAAAACCAGCATTAGTAGCACTAGAAAAGCGTTGTTAATTCCGGCGTAGATAAAGGGGGGGTCCCCTTTATCAGTGATTCTCGGAGCGCTGATAAAGGGTCACTTTATCAGCGCTTCGTGGAACGCTGATAAAGGCCATCTATATCAGCACTCCGAGAAGCGCTGATAAAGTGTCCCTTTATCGGTGCTCCTCTAGCGCTGTTAAAGGTGTCCTTTATCAGCACTAAAAAAGCACTGATAAAGGCCCCAGCACCTGCACCTAAAAACAGTACCTGCACACCTGCACACCAGAATACCTGCACAAAGTAGCACATGCACACCTGCACACCATAGCACCCGCACCCAATATTTCGACTGACAACGGTATATACATTTACTTAACATCATGAATACAAAAAAACACATTACTATATAAATTTCAAACATTTTTTTACATGGTTACATTTACAATTATTCAACAACAGTTATAAACATTCATGTTTCATCCTTTGATATCCGTGATCCACTCTTGACGGTATTTTTTGCCGAACAAAGCATCCGAACTCAAGGAAAAAAATTCACCTATATAAGAAAACAATATTATGTTAGTAATGAAATAATGAAAGAAAGTAAAATAGTAATATGAAAGAATAAATTAATATGGAAATGTGAAACTAAAATATGAAATTTTAAACTCAAAAGTTTTCATTTTCATAACAATGAAAGGGAATAATGTAAAATCAATATGTTTTTGATTGATTTATCTCATTTAATAAATACTAATTCTTTATCTAATGAGAAGCTTTACCGGTCACACTGTGCATCGGATTGAGATGCGATCGATTCGTATACGTAAAAAATGATTCGTGGATTGTTCTCCTAAAGTATCAAAACAATCTGAACACGTTTGCTCGGTTTGGCGTATGTCATTGGTGTTGTTTTCCAAAGTTTATGTCATTTTAAAACTAATATCAGACAATTTTAGCCATACCGGTCACACTGTGGGTCGGATTGAGGTGCGGTCGATTCATACACGTCACAAATGAATCGTGGATCGTTGTCCTAATGTATCAAAACAATCCGAACGCGTTTTCTCGGTTTGGCGTATGTCATTGGTGTTGTTTTCCAAAGTTTATCTCAATTTGAAACTGATATCAGACACTTTTAGCCATACCGGTCACACCGTGCGTCGGATTGAGGTGTGGTCGATCCGTACACGTCACAAATGACTCGTGGATCGTTTTCCTAAAGTATCAAAACTATCTGAACGTGTTTGCTCGGTTTGGAATATGTCATTGGTGTCGTTTTCCATAGTTTATCTCAATTTGAAACTGATATCAGACACTTTTAGCCATACCGGTCACACCGTGCGTCGGATTGAGGTGTGGTCAATTCGTACACGTCACAAATGAGTCGTGTATCGTTTTCCAAAAGTTTTAAAACAATCCTAATGTGTTTACTTGGTTTGGCGTATGTCATTGGTGTTGTTTTCCAAAGTTTATGTCATTTTTAAACTGATATCAGACAATTTTAGCCATAACGGTCACATCGTGCGTCGGATTGAGGTGCGGTCAATTCGTACACGTCACAAATGATTCGTGGATCGTTTTCATAAAGTATCAAAATAGTCCGAATGCGTTTTCTCGGTTTGGCGAATGTCTTTGGTGTTGTTTTCCAAGGTTTATGCCATTTTCAAGCTGATATGAGACAATTTTAGCCATACCGGTCACACCGTGCGTCGGATTGAGGTGCGGTCAATTTTTACACGTCAAAAATGACTCATAGATCGTTTTTCTAAAGTATCAAAACAATATGAATGCATTTGGTCGGTTTGGCATATGTCATTGGTGTTGTTTTCCAATGTTTATCTCAATTTGAAACTGATATCAGACATTTTTAGCCATACCAGTCACACTGTGCGTTGGATTGAGGTGCGGTCAATTCGTACACGTCACAAATGACTCATGGATCGTTGTCCTAAAGTATCAAAACAATCTGAATGCATTTTTTGAGTTTGGAATATGTCATTGGTGTTGTTTTACAAAGTTTATCTCACTTTGAAACTGATATCAGACACTTTTAGCCATACCGGTTACACCGTGCGTTGGATTGAGGTGCGGTCAATTCGTACATGTCACAAATGAGTCGTGGATCGTTGTCCTAAGGTATCAAAACAATCTGAACACGTTTTCTCGGTTTGGCGTATGTCATTGGTGTTGTTTTTCAAAGTTTATGTCATTTTCAAACTGATATCAGACAATTTTAGCCATACCGGTCACACCGTGCATCGGATTGAGAAGCGGTAGATTCGTACAAGTCAAAAAATGACTCATGGATCATTGTAATAAAGTATAAAAACAATCCAAACGCGTTTTCTCAGTTTGGCGTATGTCATTGGTGTTGTTTTCTAAAGTTTATGTCATTTTGAAACTGATATCAGACAATTTTAGCCATACCGGTAACACCGTGCGTCGGATTGAGGTGAGGTTGATTCGTACATGTCAAAAATGACTCGTGGATCATTGTCCTAAAGTATCAAAACAATCCGAACCCTTTTTCTCAGTTTGGCGTATGTCATTGGTGTTCTTTTCCAAGGTTTATGTCATTTTCAAACTGATATCAGACAATTTTAGCCATACCGGTCACACCGTACGTCGGATTGAGGTGCGGTCGATTCGTACACGTCATAAATGACTCGGGGATCATTTTACTAAAGTATCAAAACAATCAGAATGCATTTGCTCGGTTTTCCATGTGTCATTGGTGTTGTTTTCCAATGTTTATGTCATTTTCAAATTGATATTAGACACTTTTAGCCATACCGGTCACACTGTGCATCGGATTGAGGTGCGGTCGATTCGTACACGTCACAAATGAGTCGTGGATCGTTTTCCTAAAGTATCAAGACAATATGAACGTGTTTTCTTGGTTTGAAGTCTTTCATTGGTGTTGTTTTCCAAAGTTTATCTCAATTGGAAACTGATATCAGACACTTTTAGCCATACCGGTCACACCGTGCATCGGATTGAGGTGCGGTCGATTCGTACACGTCACAAATGACTCAGGGATCGTTTTCCTAAAGTATCAAAACAATCTGAAGGCGTTTTCTCTGTTTTGAATATGTCATTGGTGTTGTTTTCCAATGTTTATGTCATTTTCAAACTGATATCAGACAATTTTAGCCATACCGGTCACACCGTGCGTCAGATTGAGGGGAGGTCGATTCGTACACGTCACAAATGACTCTTGGATTGTTTTCCTAAAGTATCAAAACAATCTGAAGGAGTTTTCTTAGTTTTCCGTGTGTCATTGGTGTTGTTTTCCAATGTTTATGTCATTTTCAAACTGATATCAGACAATTTTAGCCATACCGGTCACATTGTGCGTCGGATTGAGGTGAGGTTGATTCGTACACATCAAAAATGACTCATGGATCGTTTTCCTAAAGTATCAAAACAATCCGAAGGTGTTTTATTGGTTTTCCGTATGTCATTGGTGTTGTTTTCTAATGTTTATGTCATTTTCAAACTAAGTAGTAGGAATTCACTAATCTAAGGATATGAAACATAAGAAAGGGAGATCATAGATTCTCAATAAGTGTAAAGGGAGATATCAATGACCATATAAAGATAACATAAGTATTAGGAATTCACCTTCATTGTCCTATTTTTTTACATTCCTTGATCAGGTACGCTTCCCATTCGTTTCTAAAGACATTTATATCATCTTCTGAATAGGATTTTTTGCGACAGTCATAGTAGTACTAAAAAAAAATAAATACACAAAGGATTAATAATTATTTTAAATAAAGTAGTAAATATTTTCAAAAATACCTCTTCAGGGATACTAGTTTGTTCATGAAATATGATCTCTTTCATAAATTTATTAACATAATAACCGCAGTCCTTGTCATTTTTTTGTTTCAGACACTGCAAAAACATCGATAAAAATAAGTAATTTGTTTTGATATGTATTTGGATAGTGAAATATAATTATATATACCCAGATATTTCTCCATTTGTAGATCTTGTGGGCATTGTTGTCCTTATGCCTTGGATTCATTCCAGCCTTTAGACGATATTCATACACCACCCTATCATAACAAAATCCTCATTAAAAGATAATTTAAATTATATAACTAGATATTTAGTTCTAAAATGTTCGATCTAGAGTATTACAAATTGAAAATCGCCATCATGTGTGGTCGGTTAGTTGGATATCCATGCAGTGAATCTTGAAAATAAATTATTGGAGTATCCAAATTGAATGCAAAGAGCATCTAATGTTCCCTAAAAACACAAAAGGAAATAAGTACTGATAGAAATGAAAATATAATTTATATGATTAAAATGTAGAGTTTTACCCTTGCATCGTTGGTATTAAAAAGAGCCTGTCAGTCGTAATTCTTCTTTGAAATGTTCTGAGCAGATTTGACATCAATTCATCCTGAAAATTGGAATCCATTTCTGTTCGTTGTGTAGAAATGGTGTGAGGACTAACGAGTCCAAATTTGTATTCATGGGAAAATCCCTTCAATTTTTTTTCATATATACTCCTGTGAAGAATATGAGATGTATTTATCCATAATTATCAAAGTATATCAGCTTCTATAAAATAAAATCATGAAAACATACCTCATGTATACATTTATAACTGGGGCGCCTAGCTAGTCGTATGTGATGATCTCAGAAACAGCATCTGTACTAACGAAATATATTTTTTCCTCTCCATACATATCTTTTTCACAAACAATTTTATGACTCTTTCCATCTTTCATTTTCGTATCCACATGAGCTTGCAATGATATTAAATGTGGCTATAGAACGGGTGGGGTGAACGCGCTCTCAGTAGATCATTTTGATCGGTCGGTTGATCCAATCTTGTATCCGCTCTTTCATTTTAGCTTCTCCATTTTATCCTTCTGTAATAACATTCATTGGTTTAGCCATTTTCTAATTTAATGTTAAAGGTTCTGCTTGAAAAATGAACTGGAAATAAATACCTCCTGCTCGACGTGTTTTTTTACAAGATTCGCTGGCCATGCAACGAATGTTCCAATAGCTTTTTCCACCGTATGAATGTCTTCATCGTCATTTGGCATGGGTAGCTCGGCGCTCAGCTTGTGAGCTACGTTAATCGACATTTTGACATGACCGGTTGGAAGTGGTCTACAGTGTAGTGTGTCATTCTGCATATTGAACACCGTAGCCCTCGCTACAAGGCGATGGGTGGGAGTTGACAGATATAAATCACAGTCATTTTCACCCTGCAGAATATCATTAACTGAAAGGTATCAGTGTCTATGTGATTCACATCTCACAAAAACGAATATTATAAAATTGATTACCTCGGTTAAGTCAGGTCTTTGAGGGGAATGGCTCGCCTCAAAGCTAGTGAGGGGTGGATCTTCTCACGGGGGGTTGTTGTTGAGTTGTTTGTTCTCTTCACCTCTCCTCCATCAAACTCTTTAGAATCTATCCCTGAGTTTGGATTAGTTCTTCAAGGGTAGCTACTCTATCTCTCATTACATGCAATTCTTTAGTTTGTTCATCCTCTTGTTTTTTTTCTTAAAATATGTCTTGAGTGACACCCCAAAACCCACACCTCTGACGCGGCCATACTGTTCTGGCTGTTTCATGGCCGTTGAAAGTATGTCTACATCCGGTGCGGGTGTTGTTGATTCCTGTGACTATGTCAAATAGAAAATATGAAAAAATAAGTAATCATCGTTATGTAATAGTGATTTAAAGCAAAACAAGTTTATATTATGTAATACTTACACATGTCTCCCACACTTTTTGTGTGTTTTCATCTATTAGTTTCCCCTCTTTATTAACACGAGCCTCCTTCCATAGCACATGGCGTGTAATGGAAGTGACTTGAGATTTTGCTTCATCAATCTGCATATAAACAGAGAAACATGGTTACAGTGTTGTTTTATGTCACATAAAATTATTACAGTATTTTTAAAATACATACCAATTGTTTTTCAATTGAAGCGTACCCCAACCTTGCTTTACGGTAGGGGTACGCTGGTTTTTCTGCCCGTTCTTTATTTTCAGCACTCAGTTGCTGTTTCAAAAATAAAAACCTATCAATCAATGTGATGAATACAAGCAACGTTACACAACGTTTAACCAAACACAATGTACCTGAAAATTCTTTTCCGCACGACGGTTGCAAAACGCATCCCACGTTCCTTGGGATATCAAGTGTGCATAAAGAGGAGGCGGGTGCAGCTTGATTTTCCCTTCGGCATCTTTCAGATGATTTTTTGTTAAAATGGTGCAAAAGCCTCTATGAATCCTTCCTGCCAGTCTAAAAACATACTCTTTGTGCGAAACATCTACTATTAATGCACTCTGCAAGAGATGATGAAGGGTTAGTCAATATTTCAATATTTTATTTTATTTTTATAAATTAAATAGATTATATCGTAATGTTACCTTAATCTCTTCCCACATTAATGTTTTCAACCCACTGACAACATGGTTCCATGACTCTACGTCAATCGGCACGCGTTGTCGAGTGACGATTCCAATGTAGCTACTAAACATGGCTTTGTTGGGGTTTACATGCTGGCCTAGCTTATTCCATCCCACCTCATATTTGAATCCTTTTGATTTTTCATTAAGTATTTTTGCTAAAACTATCAAACTATGGTGAACCTATTTTTTTGTGTCGCTGTGGTTTCATCGGTTACCATTTCCTTAGTTTCTGCATCATCATTATGTTTCTCCGAAGCGCTTGTTTCGGCACTGACACCAGCTGCAACAGGTTGGGAGACCTGTTGTACGTTAGCAGTGGGACCAGCTGCAGCAGGTTGAGAGACCTGTTGTCTCTCAACAGTTGGACCAGCTGCAACAGGTTGAGAGACCTGTTGTACGTCAGCTGTTGGACCAGCTGCAACAGGTTGAGAGACTTGTTGTCTCTTAAGGGTGGGACCAGCTGCAACAGTTTGAGAGACGTGTTGTGTCTCGAGATTGGGTGCATCAGTAGGTGAAGAAGTCATTATCTGCATAACTGGTTTAAAATTTATGTTAGATCACATAAAAGCAGTAGCGAATAGATAATAACATAATGTAACACAATCTATATTACTATAAAAATCAAAACCCTGATTATTGAACTGCCTTTTTTTAAAAGGCTGAATGGATTTGACCCCTCTATCAACTATCCATATCCCTTCATTGTGGTCTCCTCTGACATACAAAACGTCATCTACATTGGGACCACTACAAAATGATTGCGAAATCCCAAAGAAAGGGTCATCTTCCGTTGAATTTTCATCTGACCCTTCAGCTGTTTTGGTCGATAACAGAACAATTGACCAGTTTCGGTTTGCGGGATCGGGAAAATAAAATACTTGCACTACTTGTGATGCCATTATAAATGGTTCGTCTTTCTCCCCTTCCTTATTTATCTGTGTCTTACATGGTATAGCCTCATAATATTTACATGGTAATATCCCATACTATAAATAGTCTCAAGAGATGGCTCATGTCCCATTTCAATATATAGGTTTGTTCTAGGTCAGTCTATACATCCAGCCTATCAACAACCTTAAAAAGTTATACCCACCCAAGTAGTCACATCCCCAAGGGGGATGTTCACACACATTAGGTTCAATTCAATAAGGCCAAGGGCTCTGATGTATCACTAGTTCCATGTGTGGCCTATGGGAACAAATACATAAAAGTCAAAGAATGTATTCCAAGAGGTCTCCGGGTTCCCCCTAACAAGGTCCCCTAAGTCACACTCACTCTAATAATACCCATTAAGGAATTTATAAATCCGTAAAGAAATTACCAGGACCACATACCTATTTTATATGTTTCTACTATTTTAATTCAAAGTTGAAAACTTTTCCTAGGATCGCTAAGCCTCGTCCAATGTATACCCCAAGATCAACTCATCAATATAGCTCCTTCCTCTCTCCAAAAAACCAAAATTATTAAATTATAACATTTATAATTAATTATCCAAATCAATTTAAACTATTTATATTCACTAGAAACTCATCTTATGGACTTTTCATGTTAGAACCAAGACCAAAATCCATATAAGATCTGAAGTAGGATCTTAGTGCCATCTTAGGAAAAATACCCAACCATCAGACCCAAATCCATAGACAACATTATATAATTTGACCCAATATCCATGAAAAATATAAAAGGAAACACAAATCCTTCATAATGATTGGTGACTTGCAGATACCATCATGATGCCTATTATACATGATGTAGGAAAACACCCCCATAAAATCAATATGATACCACCGTGCTCCAGTTGAAACACCCATAAAACCTAATCTAGATAAATCAAAAATCAATAGAAACTAAATATAAAGAATAAAATGGTAAGGAAGATGGTGAAATCACTTAGAATTGTTGAATAAATCCACTAAAAAACTCCGCATGGAAAGGGGAATCAAAGAGCAATAAGGGGGTGGGTCGATTGGGCATTGTATAAGAGGGAGGATGAGAAATGGGGGCTTCCCCTATTGTAATTTCAGAGGGAAAAAGATGAAAATATAATTTTAATGTTCTACAAAATTTTCCAAACCATATACTAATAATGTGGTGGCACTGTACAAGAAAACCCCTTCAAATATTTGCTCAACATAGTTTACAAAACTATGCATTAATTATATAAATTGGAACTACCTTAGTCTACAAAATTTCACATGTTTTGTATGAAATCATGAAAAAATGGTATATTAATACCTAACTAAAATCCACCTCACATGGTTTCCTCTAAGATATACCATGGTTAACCTTCACTAACCATGAAAGACAACTATGTGATTTAGAAAGAAGACTAAAAACCTCCTCATGCTCAAGGTTCTACATTGTTTCTCAAAAAATATGAACAAAAAACAAGGTTTCATTTGAAAAATCTCCAAAAAATATCATATAAAACTAAAGTAATTCTTGTGAGACTCACCTGAGTACTTGAGGCACCTCTCAAACCGCGGTGGAGGAGGAGGAAGCAGAGTAGGCAGAGGAGGAGGAGGAGGAGGCGCCGGTGGAGGAGGAGGATGAGGCAGCGGACTAGGAGGAGGAGGAGGAAGCACCGGTGGAGGAGGAGGAGGACGAGGCTGCGGTGGAGGAGGAGGATGAGGCAGCGGACCAGGAGGAGGAGGAGGAAGCACCGGTGGAGGAGGAGGAGGACGAGGAGGAGCAGAGGAGGAGGAGGAGGAGGATGCCGGAGGAGGAGAAGAAGGAGGAGGCGGAGGCCGGAGGAGGAGGCGGCGGCCGGAGGAGGAGGAGAAGGAGGAGGCGGAGGCCGGAGGAGGAGGCAGCGGCCAGAGGAGGATGAGCAGGAGGAGGTGGCGGCTGCGGCAGAGGAGGAGGAGGCAGCGGCAACGGTGCAGAGGAGGGGTTGCACGAGAGCTTGACCGGGTGCAAGGAGGAGGAAGAGGGCCCGCGGGTTTTTAACAAATCCGTGTGAGCCTTTATCAGTGCTAGTAAAAAGAGCTGATAAAGGATGTCTTTATCAGCGCTAAAATGAAAAGTGATGAAAAATATAACCTTTATCGGCGCTTTTGTTAGAGCTGATAAAGGTCCGCCCCTTTATCAGCACTTTTCCGTGAGATAGTAGCATGGTGCAGTGGGTTTAGGATTTTCAAAACTCTGGGAAACTACAATGTGTATATTAAATTGGATAGAAATAAATATTCCTTATGTACTCCTTTAATTCCTTAATACCTCATTTCGATTCCCATCCATGCAAAATATCCTTTTTATTGGGAGATCTCCATTGGTATCCTCCAATGACTTAGTTTACCCCCTCTTTTTGATCTCAAAATCCACTATTTTCATCTAAATTTAATATCTCTTTGTATGAATAAGAATAATCTTCATTCCATTCATCATTTGTCTCACTATATTATATGTAATTTCCATGTGATATAATATTCTATATTTTCTAGTATAGGTCTATTCATCTGATATATCTCATTCGAACAATAATCAATGCCTAGTATTGGAGGAGTGTGGCTTCTTAATCTTGAGGTGGGTGGTCTATATACTTTACCATAAGGGTTATTTTAGTTATAACTTACATTATTATGACACACTCCAAAATTTATATTTTTTCATCATTAACATTAAACTAATTAAATTAAACACAAAAACCACAGCCAAAATCCCTTATAATATAGTAACTGGTTGATGATGTAAACATAAACCACAAATTTAGTTGGGTTAGAATAAATTTTATTAATAAATTTTATTTTTTATTCTACTAAATCAGTACTTTGTGAGAGTTAGTATTTCAACATTCATATAGAATTACATAATGAAATTAAATTAATGTTTTGTGATACAGATATAAACTTAAAATTTAATTAGTTTATTTAACATTATTCATCAATCATTTTCATTTTATGTGAAATTTATAAATTGAATGGAATTAATTTATATTATTTTTGGTGAAAACCATTTTTTATTGATCTTTTATCCTTAATCATTATTATTATGGTACACCAAAAAAATATTTATTTATAATTAAGTTTCATCGATGCATTCATGGCCTTCTTACTTATAATAAGGGAATATCCAAATTTTTGGAATGAATTTACAAATGGATTGATCATGATGAATTATACCTAATTTGTAAATTATAGTACTCATCACCTAGGATATAACATTTATCATGTATAGTGCCACATGTTATGGATATATCAATTTTCCCTTTCTCATTACTTGATTTATGAATGGGTTGTACCATACAAATGGTGTAACTAAAAAGGTTAAAATTCATTATTATGACATGAAAAAACCTTGGATTCCCAAATAAGAATACCTTGGATAGGCTCATATGAGATATGGGATACACTACACCTTGAGTTGTATCATGTTCCAATTTAAAGAAAAACTTGTTTAAGTTATCATAGTCTATGTGGGATTATATTATACATGATTTATACTGAGGTTCCATGGTTCAGGTTGTTTGTCATGAAGTTTCACACCCCCTTTGTCTATGATGTCGGACATAATGATTCACGTAATTTTCAGTTTTTGTACATGATGCATTATTACTATGATTTGGATATTGTTTATTATGTTTTTAATCACTGATTATATTATTGGGAATAGTGATGTGTATCACAATATAGATTCTTTTCCTTTTAAGAATATTTAAACAATGATACTTATTATTATTATTATTATTATTATTATTATTATTATTATTATATGTGGAATCATTGGTATTACGTCTTGTGTCCTCGCTGATGCATGTACATATTTGTATATATTTGTTTATGTATATAAATATATATACATTAGGGAATGTTCAATGATAGTCTATATTAGGATGAACTAGGTATGGTTTACGAGGTGTCCTCCTGGAACCTAATCAGGACATGGTTTATGATTTTTTATTTACTTTACTTTAATTATTATCTTACACATTTCATCATTTTATATTCACATACTAGATATGAATTAGTCATCACTGGTGGTGGAAGACTGACTTTGTCTCACTCCATGTTTGGTTTGTCATTTGGTACTAGAATTGACCTCTTGGTTGCATGATTGACTCTAGATTGTGTTGTGTGTTGTTATTCATCGGTTTGTTATCATTAGAGAATAGGACAGAGTTGGTGCATAGTATTCATAGGGAGGTATCCCTTAGAGAATTATTTTATTCATTATGCATGTACCTTATGTCTACTAATTTGTAAATTATATCCTTAACAAGAATGGTTGTATATTTTGAACTATCATGGGCATCTATACTCTGATTATCCATTAATTAATTATTGATTATGGGTTGTTATTATGTTCCACTACCCCTCATTTATTATGCATATGATTTTCTGATCTATAGGGTGCAGTCACCCCACTGCTCCTCCTTTTGACCCTCACTACTATTCAATTTCCACTGGCATATTGGCAGGCATTCTTAAGGCTACATAACCCACCAGTCAGGTAACAATTTATAGAATCAGTCAGGTCAGTGGGTTACAATGTTTTATAAAAGGGATTATTTCCCTTTTGTCTTACTATTTTCTAGATGGTAGAAAGAAGATTACAAATGTATCAATGCTTCAAAAATAGGTCTGTTCAAGGTCGATCAAACAATCATGACAAAAAGTTCCTTTTTAATGGAAGGGATTGATTATCAAGATAGATATTTATAATAGATGAATATTATTTCACCTCGATTTTTTTTTTATTTTCACTAGATACTATTTTATGATATTTCACCATTGGAACAAAATAAAAATGAGGTATTGTTACATGAATACTTATAGTCACATAGAGATTTAAATTCCATGCATATGTCATGTTCTGTAGGTTTCCTTACTAGACTTCTTACTGTTTTCCTTTTACCATGATTCTCTGATTATTTAGATTTTATCATCAATACATGTATATCGTTCATGGTTTGTTATTATCATGTTTATCAACATTACCTACATATGTATTATATTTCCCCACCTTATTATAGTTATGATATTTTATTTCTTATTAAAGTTTCTATTTCATCATAAATAATGTTATCTTATAAGGCATGATGGTTTTACATTAATTAACTAACCATGACATGTTTGAGTCAGGGACCATTGGTTTTATGGGATGGAACATTAGTGATTGTGATTCAATGGGAACCAAAGGAGCTTTATAAATTTTATGAGCCATTCTAAATTTGGAAGTTGACCAGTTTAATTGAACCATCGAATATTTACTTTATGTGTAGTAAGACCCAACGAGGATTAGTAGTTAAAGATACATGAATTCCAATTGTATCATTTAATGGATAGTGACTTTATAACAGGGGGTTGGTAGATGAATCAATATGAACCATGATATATATATATATATAGTATTATGCCTCTATAGCTTGGGAATTATAACCTATATAATTGTATCATTATAAAATAGACTTGACCCAAGTAGTCAAGTCTTTACATGATATTCATACACGATAATCCAACAATGGTTGTGTTAATTCTTTGTTAAATTCAATGTAATTGTTTTTTACGTAAATGGAAATAGTTTTGTATGATTGGACCCTCATAGGTGGCCTTTTTATTTATATACCTTGGTACTTAACCCCATGGTTATTAGCCTGTGATAAATATGGGGTGGTAATTTGAGGTGTTAGTGGACACATAAATGGTGTTATGTATAAATGTATGTTGGAATAATACCAAATTGATTCCATTTGAAATGATGAAATACATTTTATATAGAGTTGAGATTATTTATAATTAGGATTCCATTAATTACAATTACAATTAAAACCTAAATAGTTTTTTTCTATACATATTGGAATTGACATCTCTTTTAAACTCACCTAAATGTGATAATTTCATGATTGAATAAATAATAAATAAGTGTTTGAAATAAAATAATGAGGTAACTTTTCTGATATGTTCCATGATGTTAGCTACAAATTACATTAAAATAGCAATAATTTTTAACTAGTACTTGATAACATTTTTTATTGAGTTAAAATTAATATTTTGATGAAAGTTCATTGATTCAATACCCAAAACCTAAATCATATGGTGTTCTTAGTTTACACCCTTTAGTAATGGTAAATATTTGTTTTTAATTTTGATGGAAACATAGAAAATTTATATAGGTCATGGTTGACCTCTTTCTTTTATTTTATATTGGAATGCTAGGTTGGTAAGCATAGTTTTCTTCTTTTTTAGACCTAGTTATAATTTCAAAACATTTTACTTTAGTAAGTAGATTTCTTAGGCGAGGTGGTGGCCTCAAATGTAAATTAACATTGGAAAATTATTTTGTATTGTTCTAGGAGGTAACAGATATTCATGTTCACTTTAAATCTATTACGACTCTTTGTTTATAGAATGACACCTGGGTCAGAGGGTGGAAATGTGTTGAGTTGAGACATGATATGGCTATGAGAATATTGTTATTCTTAGTCGTAGTGGGTTATACATACTTAGGCAATGGTCATATTCCTTATTGACCATGTGATCCATCCTATTGTCAAATGGAATACTGGGTAAATTTTCAACCAATTTAATAGTTGTATGGGTTAATATAACATAGGGATATATAGTGTTGATGGGACTAAAAATTAATAGTCATGGAAACAACTATTTTGATTTTCTCTATAGTAATAAAACATGTTTTACACATTGTTCCTATTGAATTTAGAATTGATTTGTTAAATCACATACTATAAGGGTCACAAGGTTGTGTAATTCATTTATCTTTAAGGTTTCAGGCATTCAAAAAAAGATTAATGAGTAACTGAAGTCTTTGTTCATGGGTCATCTTTGTATTAGAGTGATATTAGAGTTTTAGAAATTGTGATATCCCACTATAGAGGGATTACATTACTTAAAATAGATGGTTCTATAAAACTACAAATTAAGGTTTTTTTTATTTTAGTCCAATATAACATGATTTTAAGTGCACAGTATTTATTTTCTATTTGTTTGGAGATTTTTATAAGCATATTTTTCACATCTGTCACTCGTGTTTAGTGGTGGATGTAGTGTTTTCCACAAGATGGGTTCGAATCTCACAAAATGATGACCAATACACTTATAAGGTGGGGAGATTCATTTCTCTGTTTTTAATCTTTTCACTCATATTAGATGGATAACTATTATAAAGGACACGTTATAAATGGTCAGAACCGATTTTGGGTGTTGTGAGGCTAGTGAGTTAAATTTTTCATGTACTAGATATGATACATGATATAAAACGTTGTTATGGGTAGGGATGGAGTATAAATTCTAGTTTGATAATCTGTGTGAATAGAAAATCTGGGAGTCGATTGGTTAGTAATACATCTATTTTTACAAAGCATTTTCATATCTAAATAGATGGATGGGTATATAATCATTGGGGAATGTTGAGAGTCACAATGAGACATCTGTGATTTTATAGAATAATCAATTGTACCTTTTTAATTTATAAAAAGTGATCAATCTTGAAATACAATGTTGGATATTAAGCTATGTGTTTCACAATTGGTCGTTCTTGGGTGGATCAACTGGCACTTTGATAACTAGATCTCAATTGAATATAGTGTTAGTGAAATGTGTGTCACATTTTCTACAATAATAAAGTAAAAGTATTAACCATTAAAACTATACCAGTAGAGGTACGATAATAGTTTTAGGGTGCCACGATATAGTTGACCCATAGTTCCACATGGTCACACATCATCATGATGCATATCATCAGGGTTTATTTCATATAAGTAATAGATTATATTGATGGACCATTGATTTGGAGATATATACACTATTATCAATGGTAATCCTAAATAATATCTTGAAATAATCCTTATTTGTAGATATTCACATCGTCTACCTTGATATCATCTTTAGCACACTAGGACAACATTATCTATAAGACAATTAAATCATGTGACTTTTGGGTTTTATGGATGGACCCCCATATAAGAAGGTTTTTCATGAGATAGGTATTTTGATGGTAGTTTTATGGGAACCTAGTGTGTCATTAGTAAGATAGTACTATATATGAATGGATTACATAGAGATTTGTTTATGGGGCTTCATATATGAACTACAATGAATGTGCTCAAAATGATCTTGATGTTCCACATTTAAAGGCCTCAAATCTATTTTTTATAATGTGACAGCTCCTAAATTAGATATTTTAAAATATAGATGGTTAAAAGTGGATAGAATAGTGTTCTCAATTTTTGATGAATTCTAACATGTGAGGATCTATGTTTGAAATATCATTAGGTGAAATGATTGTAGTGAAATATTCAGTCATGATTTTTCTTGGAAAATCCATCACGAATAATTAAACTTGGTCTATTGAAAGTATTCCATTTCAAGAACAATATTGACCATGATCTGATTCGACATATGTGATAGGGTTTCCAGCTTTCTAAAAATTTTAGATTCAATTTTGGGATTCTAAGACAATGTTTCACTTGGAAATATGGATGCAATGATTACCGTTTAATGGAATTGGCCATTGAAATCTAGAGCCTATAGTGGGGAGTTCCATAGACTAGATGATTATAGAAACAATGGACTGATTGTTTCATAGTTTATATGGAACTTTGAATCTATTTTCATGATGTTTTAGTTTTTAATATAATCTTTGAATTGATTTTTGTAAATTTATGTACAATGTGATATAACTGATTCATGTAGGATTATAAGGTGATTGAAATTATAGGTGACCATTTCAACAAATATTTTACCAAAAAAATTCATTTGGTGATGTTTTACTTATTCTCAAAAGAAACTATGGGATGATAAATTCTTAGGTGGAGATATTATAATATCATATGTTTTAAACTAGTTGAAAATTCCAAGACAATTTGAACATTTCATTTTGTAGATGGGAAATATTGTAAATTGAGCTTCTTATTGTAATTAATTGAGTAGAATCACTTATTTATGAAATTATGGTTGGTGATTGACTTTCATGATTGTTGAGCTACAAATACCTAGATTTTTGAACGGTAAGTGAAGGTATATGGTTTGCATATGATTATAGAAAACCTTTCAACTAAAATGTGTTAACCTTATAGAGTGTTACTTGGTTTCTTAAACTATCCACAAAAGGACATATGGACATCTGAGTGGTCTAAAAAATTATTAGAGGGGATCATAAGTATTATGCATGGTTTCTCAAATGGTGTTCCCATCCATGCGAGGTTGGTGTCCCTTCAAACAATAACACAACATGGTTGGTACAATGTTTTCCAAAACATGTAGCCAAACTGTGGAACTATTTGAAGGGATAAAAAATCAAATTTCTAATCTAACTTCTTTAAAAACATTAACCTCTATCTTTTCATCCCATCCTTGCATAAAATTCCAATCATTTTGAGATCTCCCTTAGCATGATCCTAGGATTTAGCATACCTCATCCACCCGATCTCAGAATTGGCCTCTATAAGTTGTGTTGGATAGACCTCAGTAAGATTATGATTCCACTTCATTTATTAATTCATTTATCTCCTCATATTGGATGTTATTTCCATGTGATATTATATTCCCTTTATTCATGGATTTTATATATTCTTATGATTTCTCTTGTTCTGGATCAAATCGAAGACTGATAATATATGAGTGAGGCTTCCTAGGCTCGATGTATGTTTTCTATAAGATTTCCCTCAATGATTTCATAGTTTATAACATGAATAACTATGTACCATGAAATAAATTCCATATTTCACTTCTTAAACAAGAAATTAATTAAATTAAAAGGATTGGACTTTGACCTATAACCCACTTACACGGTTAGAGGATGACAACCTCAACCTGAACCGCCAATTATGGTGATTTAAAATAAATACCCATAATGAAATTTCTGTCTATTATACCAATCAACCCCTTTGGATGATCTATTTTTTCCACTTTATAGTGGAGTTTTTTAATATAACATAATGAATGGTTAGTGATATGGTTATACACTTGGACCATATTTTGATTTTCAACATGATTTTTTGCTCATTATAATTTTATGATGAATTTATACATAAAATTATGTGATATGATTTGGGGTTGTAAAAAACCATTATTCCATGATTTCTTAACGTTAATCATGATAATTTTGATGGGATGACCTAAACGAAGAAATAGAATATAGTGGAATGGATATTTTCCATTAATTTCATACATGTTGTAAATTAAATCCTCCTATTGTATTTTTTGAATTGAAAAATAGAATAATAATGATAAATTGTTTATAATTTTACTTGAATCATTATAGATTCCAAAATTCAGAGAAGGTCTGGATCGGGAGGTTAAAAGGGAAACGAATGAATCTAGGAGGAAAAGTGAAGATTCTGGGACCCAGGAGGAAGGCGCGTGCAACCTTTTGGGCATGCACACAAGCGGCCTTCTGGTAAGAAAAATCGTCTAAGCCCAAGGCACCATCAAGGGTAGGATTCTGCGGCGACTCCTCCAAAGTAGCCAATGGCACCACCATTCATGAGGCACCCGGGTTGAGAACATGCGGTCCTCGGTGCACATAGTTTGTGTGCCCAATGAGACGTCCACCGGCCTTTGCACGTAGTGACCCTTTTGCGTGCCCTATGTGATGTTAAGCGTGAATTTGTGTGTTGTGGTCTTTTTCACACCCAATGGGACATCAACCAGGATATTGTGCACCCAATGCGACTTTAACCGGTCTTTTGTGTGCAGCGCCCCATTGGTGCACCTAATGAGATGTTAAGCACTTTTTCACGCAACGACCCTTTGCATTCCCAATGCAACATAAACCGTGCCTTTTTGTGCAACGCCCCATCACGCGCCACCCTTGAGGACATTTTATATAAAAAAAGAATACCCTCCCCTATGGGGGTAGTAACGGAAGATAAACCGATGCTCTGTTGTGTGAAAGACACCTCTTCCTTGATCACACACAAAAGAACCATGGCCTCCAGTTATTATATCTTGCACTACTTGTCCCATAAGGGTCCTCCTTCAGACAGGCTCTCTTGGGTGTGATCCTTGGCCCTCTCCTTTTACCCCATGTCCATTGCACACAAAATATCCCACTTGCAGAAAAGATTTTTCCTACATGAAACTAGTCTTGTGAGCAGTCGTTTTGTCCTGCGCACAACCCCTCATTTCTTGCGCGCATCCTTTCGGTTTTCAAGTCACAATTCCTTTTTGTGTGCAAAATGCTCATCTAGAGTACGTCCCTCCTTGTGTTCTCCAATATCCATTCTTAACTTATGGCACCATGTACAAGCCCATATTACGCGCAACATGCCTTTGTTCGGAACCCTTTTTCAGTGTGAACATCTAGGTTTGTTTGAATTAATTTCAAAGTCCCATGGACGGTGCTTCCCGCTGCGTTCTTTCACCTCATGATTCTTTTCATAGGCATTCTAATGGCTATTGAGTCTTCGTATATCCATTATAGCGTGGACCCATCAATGGATCACTCAATAACACACCATTAACATGGAATTACTAATGCCTTCACTTCCCCATGGGGGGTATCAGTTATGTAAGTCTTAAGGGGGTGAAGTAAACCCACCTCATCCAAGATGCAGGATGTTAAACATACAAGTTCCATTGTCCTTAGCACATTACTTTAAATTGTGACCTCATCCCATGCATAGAATGTGGGGAACCCCACATTTAACATTCTGCATGCCCACTGGTCACCATGAGAGTGAAACATTCCTCACGTGGAATGATATCTTCATTATTGTAGCGATGTATATCTATGAGGAAATGTCAACCACCTCGGAGTAAGCCCCTTACTTATCTTGTAGGAGGTATCATCTCAGATCCTCCTCTATTTATTAGTGCCAAGGACCAGAGAGGGGGGCTGGCATCAGAGCCCTCTTTTCATTGGTGAAAAATCCCTCTCCCGTTGGGCTTTGTCGCCACCGGGCCTCCAATAGGAAGTATGTATCAATCTTCATCTCATTGGGCAGCTAACCACGCATATGCAATTTTTCCGCTTTGGGCTATGGACCACACGTAATCCCTTATTTACTTTTTGGGCTGCTAACTTCGTGTAAGCCCCACTCCACTTCCCACAGACACACCTTTCACAATGTGATCGTCAGTTCATTTTTGCCTCTTGTTTCTCACACCGTGCAAAACACACATGGGAATATATCAAGCACCGACCTTGACATCCTCTTTGGGATTAAATTGAGTTTAAGCCCCATGAACTATCCCGAACTATGTGGACTTTGAACCTTGCCAAGACATGGTTCGTAGAAAGTCTCCCTGAGGTTCAATACCAACACCCATTTTTCCCCACCATCTTCATGTATATTCCCACTCCTTCTGAACTACGTGGACATTGATCCTTGCAAAGGAAACGTATGTAGGAAGACTCTCTGAGGATAAAGCCCAACACTCATTGGTCTCAACCATTTTCACATCAATTAACCTATCTCCATTCCAAACTACATGGACTTTGATCCATGTAAAGGCAAGGTTCCTAGGAAGATACTCTGAGATTCCTGCCTAACACCCATTGGTCACGACGATCTTCACGTCAGTTCCCACTCCTAAACTATGGGGACATTGATACTTACCAAGGAAAGGTACATATGAATCCTTTCTAAGGTTCATTCCCAACAACCATTGGTCTTGACCAACATTAGGCCATTTCACACTCCTCCGAAACTACGTGAAAATTGGTCCTTACCAAGGAAAGGTACATTGGAAGCCTACCTGAGGTTCAATCCCAATACCTGTCGGTCCCATCCATCTTCACATCGGTTCACCAAAATCCATTCCCTGTTGGAGTTGGTGTACTATAACCAACTAAATTGTACTTTATTCATTAATAAATAACTTATCACATTATCATTATTCATCTACATGACAGTGCATGTGATAATGCCTTAAGTATAGCTGTTGCATTAATGGGTCATTGCGGATCTCTACTATGATGAGTACCTAGAAGTTCCATAACACTATTCTTGAATATATGTTCTATGGCCGGATGATGTTAATTGAGGGACACAAATAATATAGGCCATTAGGGGTGAGGACTCATAATACATTTTGGCACCTTCTCATGGTGTGTGTCGTTGGTAATATCTAGGAATATATTATGATAAAGAGACCCTCCATTATGAAATCCACATTTTATACTGTCATTAGATGTTCCTATCTTCGGACGTGTGTATTATTCCTTAGATATTAAGATTATTATTAATGGGTATTACAACTCACACACTTAGATGTATTGATGAAAACTATGGTGACACAATATTCGTAGTGAGGTAGGATACGTTGTGTGAATCACGAGTGATAATGCATTAATAGATAATGCAAGAAAGGATTTGTCCTTTCTGTTCCATAACAGAAGTAGATATCTCATGCCCATTGATAGAATTTATATAGCCTAAATAAATCCATGGTCATGGTAAGGAATGGGTGAGTCAAATTCTGTAAAGTCAAATAAATAGTAATCGAGCACATTGGTTCATGGCACTAGAATAAACCCCAAATCATTAAAGATATCGAGACAAATGGATTATATTACATTATAAGCATTCATAGGAGGTGATACATCATTGCGATGTTAACTTCATTTTCCATGGGAGCATTTGAATTTTCTAGACGATATAGACTTTATGCAGGCTCTTCCTAAGCCCACTTAGAAATATTCCTAAAGGATCACACACTAATTGTGTCGAAGTATCTTAGTTAAATATTAATTTAACAATTTAAATAAATATTATTACTGATTGTGCTTTAATAATTACATAAGGATGCCTGATCATATTTATTTCAACACAAGTTATTTGAGAGAATATATCATGGGTGAAATAATATATTTTTTTGTGAGTAATGTAGTGATATTCATTTTATAAATAAATATCCAATATTCAAGGTATAATAAATATGGTAGAGGAAAAAATGAAAAATAGAAAAATAAAAGTACAGGTTGTTTATATTAAAAATACACTCCATTTATCATTTCTGGGAATTTATTAGAAATAATATTATTTATGTAATTAAATAATATTATGAGTAATTTGTTGGGAGCATGTTATGTTATAATAATAGTCATTTGTTATTATTATACATGGGATATTACTGTGAATTAAATGAAACGAATAAATTATTTCGGGTTATTAATTAACTTTATTATTCTATATAATTTAAATCCCAATTATATAATTATCATTAGCCTACCCATTTTTTGGGTGGTGGTTGTGAACAAGGGATCCAAGAACACTCTCAAGCTTCGAGAGAGAGACTGTCCTCCACTATATCAATGTGATCGAAGGAATACATCCCAATTGAAGGCTCTTTGGTGCTACCACCCGGAGATCCTTTCGGTGAAATCTAGAGATATGTGGAGCACATGTGGATCACCCCTAGAGGAATCCTACCCTGGGATTCTACGACGCAATGATGAATCACATAAGATCATGACCAGAAACATTAAAAAAGAACGAATTCCATCAATGTAATTCTTTCCAATTAAATAAATTAATTATAACAAACATATGATGATCCCATCTATGGTTTTGGGACTCCCCTTTTTCTTATTTTTATTCTTTCTATTCCGAATATTTGAAATTTTATTAGCAGGATGGATCTCAGATTGATCATCGTTAACGCTAAAATTAAAGTTGGGTATATCCACCAACACGGTTCCGCTGCACCCAAAACCTACAAGTGGTATTAGTGGGAGTCATAACATTCATTATAATAATTTTTATTTTGTTGGTGATTTACACATTTAATAATTTAGTTGTTTCAATTCATTTTAATATTTCATTAAATCTGAAACTTGAGATAAGTTCCTCCACTCTCGTTCTCTTTCACCATAAAAAAACAAATTTTTCATTTAATTTTGATTAAAATAAAATAGAGGATCACATCCAGAGGTTCCAAACGTTCTGATATGTACAACACCAGAATACACAATGTGTATTCGGAATTTCACATCATGTTTCCTAGGTTCAATGCTTTAGACTGGTCCACCAAATCTGGCCGTTAAAATGGACACTATCAATGTCTTTAAGACTCCATGTGTTGACCATGAATAGGTGGCACACAGTTTCTGGATTACACACTGTGTGTCCCATGGAACACGACGTGTTGTCACTTTAGTATAGGGATGGACCATGTACCTCATATAGGGCTTGCCCTGCTGGAAACCCTATAATGCAGATACTACATGGTGTGTATCTCACTGAACACACCATGTAATTTAAAATTTATGATTTACATATACATGCCATGTCCCTTGGCATGTAATTCAAATGGACGGTGAACATAAGTACACATCATGTAGTCATAATTACACACCTTGTACTCATCCAAATTATACAAATTTATTAAAATTAAATAGTATATTATACAAACCTTTCAAATGTGTACCATAGTGTAGGCATAGAGCTGAGGCCCAACACATTATTGGTTCTATATATATATTTGTGTTTAATTTAACATCTGGGTAATGTTAATTTCTACTCATTGGGTAGTTATAAATAGGAATTTATCGGGTTTCTTCCAAGGTACAAGTTACGTACAAAGATAATTTTAAATGAATTTATTTGTTTAGTATTTTGAACGATGTAAATATCAAATAATTTCATAAAAGGGTTTAAGATAAACAGATTGATTAATTAAAGATAACCAATTGATCCAAGAGTGATTTATATTAAACAAGAATGATTAATGAATTCAATGATAGTTTTATTTATACATATATATCGTTACATGAATGGATGATAAAGAGCTAGACCAAGAAATTTCTATATGAATGGCTTATTTTAATTAATTTATTTAAATTAAATTTGATTCCTTGTGAACCTTATCCTCATTAATATATAGGGCGTGCCCTCCCAAGATTTCTTTTATGAAAACCCCCATTTTACCCTCACCGGCATGTGAGATAAAAGTGTATGTAATAGATGGATATATAATGCTAGTGAAGGTGGATCAAGTTAAGATACAAGGTGAAACAAATACAAGGAGATATGATGGTGGATAGGTGGAAAGCAGTAAAAACATACCCAAAAGGATTGAGGTGTTTCTCCCCAAGGTCTTGGGTAAGTTTATCAACCGCTAGATAAACTAACCAATAGAACAAGTTCATGATCATGCCATTTATTTATTTTTCTGTCAGTTACATGGTTTATTTATTGTGGGTGTCTTGTCACGATCACACAGTAAATGAATTAAATAATCATGCAAGATAAAACTAAAATATGACAAGATTATGCGTAAAATATTATCTTAGACATGGTTATGGACTTAAGAATATTCCAATTAGTAATAAATAGCATGTAATCAAGGATAATAAAATAGAAAATTATGTATAAGGATAAAATCCCTCAAAGAAATTTTATATTAGTATAGCCTTCAATAATCATAGCTAGAATCTTAACATAGTTCAAAGTGCTTGACCAGCCATAGTTAGGGTGCTTTCAATTGTCAGGTAATTATAATTCAAGGTTTTGGGTTGACTAAACTTTGTTCGCATCAAGGGTTGACTGCACATCTTGGATTGGTGTGACCAAGAGGTAAAGGTTGAGGAAATCGAAAAATAAAAGGATTTTAGGATTGGAATGTCCACATAGTATATCAAGGAGCTGCGAGTTAATGCAGTTGGAATATGGAACGCCCACCTAAATCCCTTAATGTTTCTGGACCAGCCCTTGTTGGGGTAATGCAAAGGGAAATATGGATCATTGATAGTAGAATATTCTGGTAAAATAATATTATCAAGTAAATGGTGAGGGATATTTGGTTTCGAAAAAATAGTGGGAGACTAATAAGTATTAATTTATTTATTTTTCTCTCTTTTATCTTGATAAGGTAGTAAACCTTATATCATCTTAATTTTTATAATGGGCATGAAAAATGGATTCAAATATATCATTGAGAATCATACTTGATAAGTAAACCCTTCTCACTAGCACCAATTTCCAAGAATTGCAGAGGTGTTTACACGTCATCCTTCACCATGAGAGAAAATTGTATGTGCTGGAAGAGCCTATACCATTTTCACCTGGAAAAGAGGCCAGTGATGAGGAGGTATCTCTCTAAATGAAACATATGGATGATTCCACTGATGTGCAATTTTTTTCATGCTATCAAACATGTCTAATGCGATTTTGAAGATACATGAAAACATATAAATGTATAGCATGATGTCTCCCCTTAAGGATCTCAATCAAGAGAAGGCGAGTGAAGAGAGATATGAGATCTCCAATGCTTTTTTTACAACTAATATTGAAGAGTACATGCCATCTAGGCCTCATGTAGTCAAGCATATTGGCTACATTGAATGCCAGGAAATCTTAGGGAATAACTTCTTAGATGAATTGCATATAGATATCATCCTATCATCACTGCCCAAGACCATCTCTAGATTTATTTTCAACTACAAATTAAGCCGCAACGAGAAGAGTCTATCGGGACATATGACCATAATTCTCCACGTGGATTAAGACATGGGGTGTGACAAACCCACAGTCTTTATGGTGAATAAGAAAAGGACGGAGAAGGAAAGAAGTTCATGGAATTTTAAATGGTCTAAAGCCCCCAAGAACCATCCCTCCAAGAAAGGGATGATTTATAGGCAAGGAACGAAATAGGAGGTTTTATGGTTTTCAAGGGAAAAAATAAGGCCACTAGAAGAGGAATTGCACCCAGAAGTGTGGGGACGCTAAATGTGCATTCGTTATCGAATGTAATCTTTCCATTTCTACACATTGGGTATTAGATAATTCTTCTGAGGCTCACAGATGTATTAAAATGAATTAAAAAAGTATATTTAAAAATATTTACAAAGGATTGGTGGATCTTCAAGCAAACAATGGTGTGTGGTTGGCTGTGTTACCCATTGGAAATTTCCACCTCTCATTGTCCAATAGGATGATTTTGGTTTTACATAACTATTGTTACCAAAAACAAATTTTATGCATCATGTTTTGATAGGGATGGATTTATATTCATGTTTGGAAATAAGGGTTTCATCTTTTATAACAACAACGAATGTTATTGTATGGAACATTTAGATAATGGTTCATATGTGTTAAATTAATAAAATCAATTGTTGAAAATCGATAATGAATCAAACTCACATGACTCATACATCACCCAGTTATGGAATCACAATCTCATTCATGTAAATGAGAAGTGCTTGACCAAGCTTTGCCCATATGGATATATAGACTCTACAGAGCTAAAACAACTTGATGGATGTCATGCATGTTTACAAGGTAACATGACCATGCCGCCTTTTGGGGGACATGGGGAAAGGGCAACAAAGCTTCTAGGATTGTTGGACAGAGATGTGTGTGAACTATTTCTAGTAGAAGCTAGATTAGGATATTCTTACTTCATTACTTTTACTCATGATTTATGTAGTTATGGATAAGTCTACTTAATGTGGTATAAGACAGAATCCTTAAAGGAATTTAAGGAATTCAATAATGAAGTAGAGAATTAGATTTGTAAGAAGAAAAATAAGCTTTGATCAGATCGAGGTGGAGAATATATGACACAAGAGTTCATCGATCCTCAATGGTAGTCATTGATTCTATCTTATCTCACTCCTCCTTATACACCACTATTGAATGGTGTTAGTGAATGGAGGAACCACACCTTGATGGACATGGTGAGGTCGATGATGAGTCATACAGATCTTCCATTATCCTTTTGGGGATATGCATTACAGACTGCAACACATGCATTAATCCATGTACCAAATAAGGTGGAAAATGGAATTCCCACTGATTTATTTAATGGAAAGAAACCCACATTGTCATAGACATGTGTATGGGGATGTGAGGAATTTTTAAGTCCTTCTCATGTAATAAACTAGAACCCTGGGGAACGAAGTGTATCTTTATAGGATATCCCAAGGAAACGAAAGAATGTTACCTATATAACCCTTATGACAAGAAAGTGACTTTCGCCAGACCATCCGTATTTCTCGAGAGGGAGCTCATCCAAAAACATGTTTTTTGGAGAAAGATTGACTTTGATGAAGTTGATGCTCAAGATACAAAGGAGTTTGTACAAGAACAAGTCCCATAAGTCCCCATGGAAGAGGTTCCAGAAACACAAGTACTGCATAGGATCTCAAGATAGGTAAGGGGACTAGAGAGATTTGATTTCATAGTCACTGAGGATGGTGAATCATTATTGTTGGACAATGATGAACCTCTCTCTTATAAGGAAGTTGTTGCAAGATTAGATGATACAATATGGATAAAAGCGATAAATTCTTGATATGGTTTCAATGTTTCAGAACCTTGTATGTGTTCTGGTCGATGAGCCAGTTGATGTAAAGCCTATTGGATGAAAATGGTAATTCAATAAAAAATATGATATGGTATGTCATGTTAGAACCTATATATCAAGGCTAGTGGATAAATGATTTCAACTGCATCATGATATTGACAATGATGAAACCTTCTCACCAGTTGACATGTTTAAATCCATATAAATCATACCTTCCATGGCAGATTACCATGACTATGATATTTTGAAAATGGATGTCAAAACAACATTCTTTAATGGGAACCTTTAGGAAGATGTATATAGGACACAACCAGAAGGGTTTGTGACACCAGGTGAAGCCAAACTAGTTTTAAAGTTATAGAGATCCATTAACGGATTAATGAAATCATACAGGTCATAGAACATTCAATTTGATTAATCCATAATGAAATTTGGATACAATAAGAATAAATGTGAGCCATATATTTATAAGAGGTTTAATGGGAATGCAGTAGTTATCCTAGTAGTATATGTGGATGACATTTTGATTATTGGAAACGATGTACCAATATTACAGTCAGTGATGTACTTATTGAACAAGTGTTTCTCCATGAAGGACTTAGGTGAAGCAGCCTACATTTTAGGGATCATGATCATTCGTGAAAGATCCAAGAGGCTTCTTGGACTATGTCAGGGTACATACATTGAACATATACTAAAGAGATTTTCCAACAGGTAATTGGTTCCAATTTCACATTTCATACATCATCCTATGAAAATGTGTCCTAAAACATCAAGAGAAAGATATAATATGTAAGATCCCATACGCTTAAGCTATATGATCAATCATTTATTCCATGTTATGTACCAAGCATGATTTTTCCTATGTGCTGATCAAGGTAGGAAGATAACAAATAGATCCAAGAGAATAGCATTGGACTGCTGTTAAGGCTGTCCATAAGTATCAGAAAAGAACTAAGGATATATTTATCTTGTATAGAGGATATGAGGCGCTTCCCATCAGAGGGTATGCTGATGCGGGTTTTTGACAGATTAGAATGATCTGAAGTCACAATCTGGATATGTTTTATGTCTCAATGGAGGAGTTGTCAGCTGGAAGAGTTCAAATCAGCTTTTTTTTGCTGATTCTACAGTGGAGTCTAAATATATAGCAGCTTCTGATGCAGGCAACGAATTTTTCTGGATTTTTAACATTGTATAAGAGATTTATGTGGTGCCTAGCAATAAAAATCCTATTACGTTGTGTTGTGATAATACTGCAGCGGTGGGTCTTGAAAAAGAACCAAGGTCACAACAACAGACAAAGAACATACTCTGGAAGTATCACCTTTTAAGGGATTTCAATCTATGGTGTGAGTTTAAGTGAGAAAAGTTTCCATGGAAGGGAATGTGGGGGACCCCATGAATAAAGGCCTATCTCAAAAGAAGCCTGAATATCATGTGAGAACTAGCGGGTTAAATGCTATTTCTAGCTGGCTCTAGTCCATGTGGGTGTATATTGGAGTTGGTAGCCTAGAATAAACTAATTTGTACATTATTCATTAATAAATACCTTATCACATCATGATTTTTATTCTACGTGACAATGCATGTGATATTGTCTTAAGGATAGCTGTTGGATTAAAGGGTCATAGCAGATCCCTGCTATGATGAGTACTCAGAAGTGCTATAACATTGTTCTTGAATAATGTTTCTATATCTGGATGATGTTATTTAAGAGACACAAATAATACAAGCCATTAGTGGTGGGGACTCATAAAACATTGAGGCACCTTATCATGGTGTGCTCCCTTGGTAATATCTAGGAGGATATTATGAGAAAGAGACTCGCCAGTAGGAAATCCACATTTCATACTGTCATTGAATGTTCCTATATACAGACATGTGTATTGGTCTTTAGACATTATGATTACTATAAATGGTTATTAAAACTCACACACTAAGATGTAATGAGGAAAACTGTGACAACACACTGTTTTCAGCGAGGTAGGATATATTGGGAGTGTCACGAGTGATACTGCATTAATAGATAATTTGAGAAAAGATTTGTCCCTTCTATTTAACAACGGAAGTAGATATATCAGGCCCTTTGATGGAACTGATATAGCCTAAATAAATCAATATCCATGGTATGGAATGGAAGATTTCAATTATGGAATGTCAAAGAAAGAATAATCAAGAACATGGGTTAATAGAACTAGCATGAAACCCGCTTGATTCGAGATATCTAGACAAAGGGATTACATTACACTGTAACCATTCATAGGAGGTGACACGTCAGTGCAACGTTAACTTCATTCTCTATGGGTTCCATGGCATGTTTCTAGAAGCTATCCTTGGACTTTTGGTAGGATCTGCCTAATGCCACATAGAAAGAGGCCTCGAGGGTCACACACTATGTGTGTCCATGTATCCCAGTTAAATATTAATTTACCAAGTTAAATAAAGATTATTCTCAATTGTGGTTTAATAATTATTCAAGGATGATTGATTGCATTTATTTTGACATTAGTTATTCGAGAAAATATATTGTGGGTAAAAAAATAAATATATTAACAAGTAATGAAATGTTATTTATATTATAAATAAATAGTTGTTATTCATGGTCTAGTAAATGTGGTGGAGGAAATAAAGATAAATGGAAAAATAAAAGTACACACCAAGTATATTAATTATACACACCGTGTATTGTTTCTGGGAATTTATGAGAAAAAATTTTATTTACTTAATAAAATAATATTAGGTGTAACTTGCTCGGGGCATGTCAAGTTATAATAATAGTCAACTGTTATTATTATAAATGGGGTATTACTAATAATTAAATGAAATTAATAAATGATATCGGTTAATTAATTCATTTTATTTTTCTATATAATTAAAATCCTAATTATATAATACTGATTAGACTAGCCATTTTATGGGTGTTGGTTGTGCACAACGGTTCTAGGAACCCTCATATGCTTCAAGAGAGAGATCCTCCTCCTCTAGATCAAGGAGATCGAAGGCATACGTATCAAGGGAAGGATTTCAGGTGCAAGCACCTGGAGATCCCTTTGGTGATGCCCAGAGATACATATAGAAAATGAGGATCACCGCTAGAGGAATCCTACACTTGGATTCTACGATGCAATAATGAATCACATCAGATCGTGACTCGAAACATCAATGAAGAATGAATTCCATCAAGGTAATTCTTGTTGACTGATTAAATTAATTATAACCAACATATTATGATCATATATATGGTTCCGAGACTCCCCTATTTTTTCATTATTCATTCTATTCTGATGATCTGGTTTTTAATTTCCATGATGGATCTCAGATTGATCATTGTTAATGATAAAATTAAAGTTGGGTAAACCCACCAAAGTGCTTCCGTTGACCCCAGAACCTACATTTTGATCTACATGGAATTTTATCCATGCCAAGGAAAGGTACGTAAATATCCTCCCTGAGGTTAAATACCAACACCAATTGGTCCCGACCATCTTCACATTTTTTCACCAAAATCCATTTCAAACTACGTGGACTTCGATCATTGTAAAGGCAAGGTACGTAAGAAGCATATCTGAGGTTCAAGAAAAACACCCATTGGTCCCAACAATAATAATGTCGGTTCCCTCTCCTTCCAAACTAGGTGGAAATTAATCCTTTCCAAGGAAAGGTATGTAGGAAGCCTCCCATAGGTTTATGCCCAAAACCCACTGGTCCCAACAATCTTCACGTCAGTTCACCAAAATCCATTCCGAACTACATGGACTTTGATCCATAGTAAGGTATGTACGTGGGAAGCCTCCCTAAGGTTCAATACCAACACCCATTGGTCCCGACCATCTTCATGTCAGTTACCACTCCTTCCAAACAACATGGACTTTGATCCTTACAAAGGAATGGTACGAAAGAAGCCTCCCTAAGGTTCAAGCCCAACACCCATTGGTTCAGACCATCTTCACGTCGGTTCCCACTCCTCAGGAACTATGTGGACTTCGATCCTTTCCAAGGAAAAGTATGTAGGAATCCTCCTTGAGGTTCAATCCCAACAACCAATGGTTCTGACCCCCTTCAAGTTGGACCATTTTCGTCCAACATGACATTAAACTACATGCCCCATTTTTTCCTTCATGATGTTATGATTCATCCACCATCCCAAACTACATGGACATTGATCCTTGTCTCCTAGGCAAGGTATGTAGGAAGCCTCCTTAAGGTTAAACCCCATCTAGTGGTAAGCCGTTCTGATTCCATACAGCGGTAAGTCAATATTCCCCTATCCGGTGGTAAGCTGTTGTGACCCCATTCATCGGTAAGACATTGTCAACCAAAACCTATCGTTAAGGAGATATTGTCCCTTATATTGGGACCCATATCACTAGTCCGTCCAATTGGAATAATACCAACCTCAGGTTTCTAACCATGCATAAGCCCCAGTATATCATATGGTCCCTATCTTCTACGCACCCCCCGATTCTATACCCCCATCTTGAACTACATGGACTCTGATTCCCTTCCATGGGGATACTTAGGAGGTCTATTAGAGGATCAACCCCAACATAACTACCACCCTTGAGTCTACTCCATCCCATTCTTCATCCACATCACTTAACTATCCATTATCCATATTGATTCATACCCGGGCCACCACATCCCAGTGAGATCATTGCAATTCACCCCGTCACTTACCCTAGTCTTAATCGGCTAACTAACCACACATTATCCCCAGCATCAGTGTTCCCTCCAGGGGTTTCACCAATCTGATCCACTCTAGTTAGTGTTCTAATCAGTCTGATCCATCCCCACTAGATGATAAACTTATGGCATGCCCTGTGTTAAACAGGGGAAGCTAAGGAAAAACTCATATACATGACTACGACATATAATTCCCCACATTCGATGTGGGATTCCTAGGGATTTTTTTGCCATCGAGATTCCCTATAATAAGGGAAAGAATCCCAAAGGTGATAGTGTTCCAGCATCCAGACAAGCCAGTGATGTCCAACGTGGTTACTCCCTCGATAGAAAGTTGATACCTTGACTGGCCCCTTTGAATGTCCTTACAGAAGCAGTGTAACAAAACGGATTCTATGATTAAATGGCACTAGGAAGAGTTTCACGAACAACGTCTTAGTCTATAATGGAGACCCAGACATGGTGATGAGTTCCGAGGAGGAATACCCGAATGGAAGAACGGACGTCCCATCATCCTATTTTGATAATGGTGAAAACATAACAAAATAAGCAATGGATTCCGCCCACAATTGAAAAGCAGGAATGTATGGAAACAGATGGGCGTCCACCAAAGAAGGATGCGCATGCCCGACGATAGCATCAAAAACAAAAATGGTGTACCTAACGTGAAGTTATTCTCATAAATGTGGAGATTAGTGTAATTCTATACATCAATATATTAGCGTGTCACCATATCAAGTTATCCAGCACTGGTTCCCATCATGAAAATAGTGATCCTGGTGTGAAACTCACCATATGTTGGGACAGTCAAAATGTTGGACATCCCAGTCGGAAACATTATGAGTGTGGATCCTTCTTACCTGCCATGGGAGACGGATGTCACTAGAGAATTAGATGTAGATTTGTTTTTTTTTGGAACTAATGGCTTAATATCCCTGCTTTCATGAACCATGATACTGCACCAGGGGTCCAATCGCTACACACTAACCAATGTATGAGTAGGGGAAATGCCGATGTGTCAATCCCACGTAGCTCAACCGCTTTTGTGATGGCTTCCACACCCACAACTGAATGGTACTCACACCCCATCTCCCCTTATGAATTCGAATAATGAAGGGTGATAAGAAATCTCATATGATGATGTGAGGAGGAGGGTGTGATCTTGACTAGTGATATTTCATGCCCATATTTACAGGTGTATGTGCCTCAATGCCATTTCCACCCCCAGGGTCTATGTTGGGAGCCACTCCCCCCCCCACCCCAACATACAATCGTCTAGGGAGCCTCTCTATAGAACGTCTTGATGACTCCCCCTATTATGCCGATGAGGTAGGGGATGTATGGGATAGCTCAATCAGGATCCCATTATAGAGGCCCCCAATGAGGGCCCCCACTAGGTTGAGCCAGTGCCACCACCTAGTCCCATGGGCTGAAGAGCAGGTATGCAATGTACGTGCACCCCCGGTCCTAGTCCAGGTGACTCAATGCCAGCGTCGGGTGCAGGCAGAGGAGGACTCCCACCAAGGGGCATTGACATCAGAAACTACATTGACCAGGACCATAACCTATGTGTATCATTATCTTCATGTGCACACGTAGTAGGGGAACATATATACCCGGTCCGGATCGAGGCCCCATCATCCTCACAAGCAGGCTGGGTCGACTCTGTCAGTCGTCGGCGTAGAGAGCACCATCCGCGGACCGAAAAATGGTAGTGACACACAATATGGAGGTCCTCCTCATACTACCACCATGGATAATGTGGGAACTCCCTCACATTCAAACATTGTATGGAGGTCTACCATGTACTACCTTCAATCCGAACGAGAGTCCTCTCCATGGAAGACACTCTATACGGAAGCCTCTCTCTTCCTCAGTACATTGGTTATCGGGTCGTTACTCCTACCATGCACCGTTGATTTGGTGATGTTATGAATCCGTTAAATCTAAATTATAATGTGCTTCTCCATGTCCTTGCAGTAGCTGGTGAATGTACTCCTCACCTCGACAATCTGAGGAGTGAAGGTCATCTTCACTTCACCAGCACCAAGAATGGAGGTCATGCTCGTGTTCGGCTTGACTGGTATGAGGAACCTCCTCACGCTAGTGATATCTAGAGAATAAATCATGGTGGTCATACACATTCTCCTATCATCTCTAGCAGAGGTCCTACCCACTCCATCATTTCCCGCGGACGTCCCCTCCATAAATCAACCGGTGTACACGGAGGTCATCCCCGTGTTCCCTTTGATATCTATCATTGTGATCCTCACACCCCAGCTCACTCAGGTGGATTTCCACCCTTCCCAATCCCCAGTACGGCTAAATGATATCTGTGTGCAAGAAATATACCCTTTCTTGAAGAACCATCCTAGGGAAGGAGGGTGGGTCGTCATCGGCATAAAATTAATACCGAGAAGATTCAGTCTGAGATCAAATCGTTTTGTTTCTCCAATACTGAGGTGGAATTGGACTCAGCAATGGAACCCTTTCCCTGATCCTCCATGTCAAGGGATAGGGTAGGAACAAGGTGAATCAACCTCTAACTTTCAGAATGAGAGGTCTATTAGATTCTTCCATCCTTCTGCAGGTACATCTTGGAGGACTAAAATCTGGAAACTCCATAGGATACAGTCATGAAATTTCCACCATCATCACTATAAGCACTCTCTACCTCGACTAGAGATAAGGGAGAGATATTTTGGGGACTAGTGGTGGAAGGGCAGTAGGGTCGTCCACTGCCAGAACTCGTAGTCCCTACGCCAAAAACAATGGTCGTCAACCCTCCTAACCATGATTTGGTGGCAAAGTCACTACACTCTTCAGAGGATAGCCCATGATGTGGTTGATTGTCGGCTTGATCATTGTATTATCCACCAGATGGCCTGCCATCTCAGTGGTTTGCATTAGTACCACTTTCGGTTCCCCAGCCATCTTGAGTAGATGAGTGGGGAAATGAAGGTCCATACCCTAAATCTGGACCATGGAACTTGTGGGATATCCACGCAACACACCATTTCCCCAAGATGTTCTGGCTAGATTGGGAGCCATATTATAGGCCACCAGAAGCACTCAGCTAGGAGGAGGTTGGATGATTTCGGAAGACTCTCTAGGTGACTCATTTCCATCTTTGGAATCGACAAGTGACATGCCCCAAGAGTCAGGAACATATCGAATATATCTTCAAACAATGTCAGTTGGTCAATTTGGCTGCAATCTACATGGCCCAACACCCTGAGTAAATAGGATTCCATAAAACCCGACAACAACGATGCATCTAGAGCATTAAAGTTCTTTACAGGAAAATCAAGGAGGCATCTCCCCATGTTCAAATTTTGGCTGGGGGAAGTACGCATCCCTCCATTTCAGTTCCATCTGGCACCAGCCCGATTTTCCAGGTGACATAGAGGATATGCCTCTAGACATGGTCGCGGATAACATGGTTGACCTATCAATGGGAGAGAATTAGTTGAAGATCCTTTATTGAGACTTACCCCATCAGGGTGTGCCACAGATACTGGATCTATTAGGAAGGATCACTCTCTGGTAGAGAAATCTACTGGGTATTCCTTTTCCAACTGAGGAATAATTCCTCAACAGGAATCCTAAAAAGGGAAATGAACTCCTTAGATCCTTCAAACCCTCCAAATCGACTGGATTAGTGTAGAAGGAGGAAGACGACCACTATAAATTCATGTTGCGTCAGCAACTCTCTCAACACAAGAATGTTTTCGAGGTCCTCCTTGTAGAATGCATTGTAGAGCGACAACAAGACTATGGTGATCCTGGACTAGGGTAGTAGGGGCAGGTACAACATTTCCTTGGTGAACTACCCCCAGGTGACCCTGACCATCATTCCCATGAAGACAAGGTTGAGGATGGAACATATGGAAATAGGGTGTGGTATGTGTCACCAAACCATCCTGAATGGCGTGACAATCTTTGGGACCCAGCTCAGATTCCCCCAACTGCTCCAAAGGTTTTCCCACCAGCCACTCCACGAGCCTCTAAGATTTTTTATCGTGTTAAAGTACCCACGAATGCACTATGGGTCCGGGATCCCCATCAAGACATAAATCCTCAACCAGATGATCTAGTGGAGACATTCATCATCTTCATTGAAGCATTAGAGACTCGACAGGTGGGAATCTTGCCAGATGGCAGGCCATACCTGGAATGGGTAGATGATATGCCAACTCCACCGGGTTTCAGAAATCCCACCATCTCCCCCATAAATGGGACATGGGACCCACCATGGCACCTATCCCACATCATCTAAAGTTGTGGCCCCATGTTGGGAACTACAGCACAGCCCGAAGCCGTAAAACTCAAGTTTTTTGTACAGAAATTGGAACTGTCAATGTTCATCTAGTACAACCATCTTCCCATCGAATCAGTGGCCGACTAGAAGGACCTCCATAGGCAATTCCTCTACTAGTTCAGTTCACCCACTTAGAAGATGAGTACAACAAACATAATCATGTGGTAGATGAGGCTTAATGATCGCTTTGCTGATATTGTCTCCTAGTGGAATAGACTCACATACTCTCTTAACATGCCACAGACATAAGAGCAATTGCGGATGACGTGTGTAGGGAATGTCAAGACATAGGAGAAATTGTGGACTAGTGCCTCGTTTAATATCATAGAGTTGGTAAATCCCAACATGATTCCTGAGGATAAGAGGTTCCAGGCGGATCCTCCCAACGTCCCCATCCATCGTCCGCATCGACAGATCCGTGACAATATGGTTCGTCGGAGTTCCTTGGTAAGTACATCCAACCAGGTCATCCACATGACAAAAATAAGGGAGAAGGCCCACTACAGATCTCAGTCTATGCTACCTTGTCATCTGGTGACATACCACTAGTGCCTTTTGTAATCCCTTAGTGGATGAGTGGGTGTGCTGCAAGGTGATGCATCCCCCTTTTCCTCTTGTGAAGCCGGCTATCGGGATGCCAACTACTACAAGATCAAGGTCAAGTAGATTGAGAATAATGAGGTTGAGCATGCTACGACTGCGATTGACCCATGGGTAGATCTGGATGATGCAAATGTCTTTCCAGTCCATAGATTTGAGGATACAACTCCAGACATGGTACAATGCTTCATTGTTTTTGGAATGATGGGGGAGGACATTCCCAAGTCTATGTGATTCCAGAAGATCACCTCATACTTTTATACAAACCAGTAAAAGTTGATCCCAGAGCCTCGTACTCCCATAAGGTATTGAGATTTTCTCCCCATGGAAGCGGGAATACATCATAATTTCTTATTTTGAAAGGCCAGAATTAACCAGCTCAAGCGGATGCACCACTATTGCTCTGATATCATTAAGCGTGGCCCCTTGGGCTGAACACTGTATGTGATTCGATCAACAGCTTTCGTCGCTATGGTTGTGGCTGCAAAGGATATTCTTGAATTAGTGTCCACTACCGCTCATGCTGGTACTAGCCTCTAATCAGGAGCTTCTAACTCATAGAAAACTTCTCCCACTAAGGACCCCCCCTCCATAAATGAATAAGATGATTTAATATATGATCTCTTTACCTTTGAAGAGGGTGTATCCACCACGGTTGACGAGTTGGTATAGGTGAACCTCGGTAGTGAGGCAGATCCGAAACCCAAATGTGCTACCATGCCCCTTGAAGAGCAATAGATGTACATAGACTTCCATAAAAACATCGTTATGTATTCATGATGAGTTATGATGAGATTCTAGGACTAGATCCTTAGGTAGTCTTCTACCACCTCGGTCTCCCAGAAAATCATTGTGGGTTCACGTAGCCTTCTAGAAAGATGCACCCTCCTCACAGTGCCATGGTTGAGGCAGAAGATGATAAGCTCATTATAGCCAATTTCCTTAAGGAAGTCTACTTCTCCAATTGGCTGGAAAACATTATGCCAATATGAAAGAAGAACAGACATTTCAGAGTTTGCATCGAATTCTTGGATCTGAACTGTCAGTGTCTGAAGGATTATTTTCCCCATCCTATGAAGGAATTGTTGATTGATTCTACAACTAGGTTCCAATCCCTCTATTTCATGGATGGGTACATTGGGTATAACTAGATCTGAATATCCCCCCTAGGATGTTGAGTCTACACCCTTCATGGAACCATAAGGTACTTTTTGTTACCAATACATTCCCTTTGGTTTAAATAATGTCGGTGCCACCTATAAGTGGGCTATGCGTCACATATTTAAGCTGATCCTCGGAACGTTGGTGGAATGTTACATAGATGACCTAGTTTTAAAATCTCTCCAGCATCAAGACCATCTCTAAGACCTTGAGAAAGTGTTAGAATTCCTCAGTTCATGTCACATGAAGATGAACCCATTGAAGTGTTCCTTCCGGGTCACCTCTGTAAATTTTATCAGCATCGTTGTTAGATAAAGGGGAATTGAGAACGACTGAGAGAAGATCAAGACCATTAGATAGAGGTCTCCTTCGAGCAACATTCGTGAGCTTTGAGGAATCTTAGGACACATAGCCTACATATGATGATTCATCCCGGATTCCTCTAGATTGTGTAACCCCTTTTCTCATCTCATAAAGAAATGCACCATCAATGATTGGGATGAAGAGTGTTAGAATATTTTTGAGTAAATCAAGTAGTATCTACTGTATCATCTGGTCTTAATTACACCAGTCTCTGGAAAGCTGTTGGTCTTTTATGTGACCTCCCTGGAGCGATCTCTCAGTGCACTTATCACCTATAAGAACAACGAGGTAATGGAGAATAGCCTCTACTACCTCAGCTACATGCTCCTCAATATAGAGACCAGATACTCCCCTTTCGAGAAGAGATACATTGCACTCGAATTTGTAGTACATAAGTTGTGACATTACTTGCAGAACAATGAGGTATAGCTGGTGTCCCGAGTAGATCCGCTGATGTACATCCTGAACCGCCCCATGTTGGCAGGCCATCTATCTTGGGGGGGTAGTGATTATCCAGCAGTTTGACATTAATTTTTTCCCTTAGAAAGAAATTTAAGGGAAAAGCGTTGGTAGACATCCATGCTGCTCATCCAGCCTCTGCGGACTAGTTTCTAGACTTCAATTTTCTTTATAAGGCAATCCTATCAGTAGACCGAGACATCCGGTGTTCGAAAATCCACTTCGATGGTGCTTCCCAGAGCCCCACCGGCAAAAGGCTCAATGAACCCAGTCTTAACAGAGTAGGGTTGGGTATCATCTTAATTATCCTAGAACAAGATGTTCTATCATAATTATTCTTATTGTCAGAAGGCTGCACCAACAATGAGGTAGAGTATTGGGCTCTAATTACTAGCCTCAAGTAGGCCCTTGAGATAGACGTTCCATATTTTAATATGAAAGGGGACTCTAAACTAGTCATCAATCAAAACAACAGTGGCTATGTCATTTGAAATCCATAGCTCAGGTCATTATTGGATCACACTCACTAGGTAATGGCCCAATTACCCTCTCGGCCAGATGTTACTCATGTACCTCGATCTTTGAAAGGTAGAGATGATGCCTTTGCCAGCCTAGCATCACCAATTGCATAGCCCGAACAAGATGATCTATTATCTAGGTGACACGCAGGAGAGTCATTGCTCCCATCACTCAAAATGACAATGACAACCAACATGTAAGCCACATTACCACAGGAACCTCCACATCAAGAACCCCAGGCCTCCCAGTTGTAGTGATTTAAGTGTCTTCTGATTGCAGAACCTTCTTTGTCATGTTTCTCCAGAATTGTAATCCCTCGGCAGATCAGGATGAGTGTGAGCGAATCACATGCTGCGCATTACAGTTTACCCTCTATGATGGCCCTGGTCATAAGAAGATCCTCTACAAGTGCAGGTTTTATGGGATCCTACCATGTTTCATTTTAGGAGCTACGATTTCTCAGATCTTACAGGAGGTTCCGGCTTGTTCCTGTAGGGCTCGTCAGGCTAGGCTAAAGCTCTCTCACGAGATCAAAAGACTGGTTTATTTTTGGCCTTCCATAATCCATTAATTCATCAAGTATTCCAAAAGGTTCCATGAATTCCACATTCATGTTAAATTCATGCATCGGTCGTCAGTTTCTCTCCACTCCACCCAATACTCTTGGACATTTGCAGTATGGGACTCAATGTCGTGGAACCATATCCACTAGCGACAAATCACCAGTATAGATTCATCCTGACTGCTACAATTTTTTTCACCAAGTGGGCAGAGGTAGTTCAACTCAAAGAGGTAAAGCCTCATTCCATCATTTATTTAGTGTGCATCAACATTATCTAAAAATTTGGATTTACTCACACCATTCTCACTAATAATGGCATGAATATCCTTGCAGGTGAGCTGAAGAAATTATAATCTAAGTAAAACATCCATTATAAGAATACCTCCTACTATCATTTGAAGGAAAATGTAAAGATGAATCAATTCAACAAAACCATCTCTATCATTCTGCAGAAAATTGTTGGTCAGAATTAGAAGAGATGGCTGGACAAGATCTCCAATGCCCTCTGGGCTTATCGGACGACTTGTAGTTCCCTAACAGGTGACCCAATATTCCTTGGTGTACAGAATAGAGGCCAACCTACCCATAGAGATTCTATTTCCCTCAGTGCACATAATTATCTATGATCAGAATGTTCTAGATAAAGTAGTAGAAATCTGTCTGGATGAGTTAAAAGTGCTCGGCGAGAACATGCTCTGTGCCCTGCACAATCTGGAAAGGCATCAGAACAAGATAGCTAAAGATTTAAACAATAATTTACTCCTTCACTTTTTTATACATGGTGACATGGTATTGTCCCTAAGGGAACCAATGATAGATGTAAAAAACCCACCCATGATGGAGCCCAAATGGTGTGTACCTTACATCATTCACATGGTTTACTCCAATGGCGCATACTCACTGGTTACCATGGATGGTGAGTGTATAACTCCTCCCACCAATGCCACGTCCCTCAAGAAATACATTTCTTGAGTCCCTATAGTCCCACAAAATTCTAAATTGCATCACGGTCCTATATGACCTTAATATGTCAGGTCCAAAATGACCTTAAATAGTGAAATGTCCCCCATGTCATTTAATTTTGTGTCATCCTATAAGATGTTAAACAACACCTTTAGAACTCTTTGTGTCTTCATTCCCATCATCATGGGATATACAGGAACGCTTGAACGATTATTCATGAGTCCAACCCCACACTCTTCTCGTTTGGACACCCCTACTGGGTGTAGTTCCCTTAGAGAATCTCATATGACGCATCCTAAGATTCTTTGGCCCCACTCGTGGAAAGATTACGAAGGTTGCGCCTTGTTCCCCTCCACGTTCAACTAATCCACCAAAATCTTTACCACATAAAATTAAACTACATATCCCTTTTATAACTATGTGTGTCTTGATTAACATCCTCATGGGATACGTTAGACCGCCCAGACATTTTCTCTGTAGGCCCATCCCCAAACTCAAGAATCTCCCCTTCAGTCTTGTCTTTCATATGTTACATGAGGTGGATGCTATATTTTGAATATAGTCAATAGATGTCCTTTATCATTGTCACCCCCCCCCCCCCATGTGTCCCAAACATGGAGTCTAGTGGTTCATTCTACACCACCTTCTCTCCAAACCTCAGTCTCCCTTGATCAGGAGTGTAATTATGGATGTCGGGCCCTTATGTAATGGGGTGAGCCTAGTACTACTCCTTGTTTCTCACACTGAGTATTGAAGACATGGGATTGGGAGCTATGATGAGGCAATTCCCGCATGAGATGTCATATGGCTACGTTTGGCTACGATGCCTAGCCTCAGGTCCTTCAACCCCTTCGACCCCCTGGCCCGAGTTCACATTTTGGATTGTGCGGTGTGGTTTTGACTCATGTCCTTATTCATGTCGAGCTATTTCTCCACGCCACACAGATCCCCTTGAGACATCCCTCCTTTCATTTATCGTATGTCTATCTAGCACCGACCCTACCATGCCTCTGAAGCCCCATCATTTGGGTTTCCATCACTTTCAATATCCAAAACGACCACCAAATGGAATGGATTCTCGACCCAAGGGATCTCTTACCATTACGGGATAACACCCCCGAGGATTGAAAATGAAAAATTAATACATGTTCCGTATGGAGAACGTAGTCAATGGTTGACGCCCAATCATTTTCCCCCAGACCTCTGGTCATATAGATATAGATACTGTGTTGCGAACATGGTCAACAGATATCATCTATCATTGTTTCCTTTTTGTGGTCTTCCAAATGCGTGATGGTTTGCCCTCTCCACTAAGTTATAGCACATGTATGACATTAAACTAGGCATTTACGGTATGAGCTCTATACCTTAGAATATGATCACCATAATCATTACATCAAGATGATAAACTGAATGCTGGCAGTGATATTTTGTCTGGGGCCTAGTCTTAGGTCCCTCATCCTTCTTGGACCCCTGGCCTATGTTCACACATAGTATTATACTATGTGGTGTAGAATTATTTCCTCATTCACATTAGGTTTCATGATGTGATGTACATGTCCTTCGTTGGGGTATCATTCCCTTATATGTGTCCTTGCTTCATGAAGATAAAAAACACATCATCCTTATCTAGAAAAACTTGTGGCTTGATTCCCATATTTATGGGATATGTAGGTCCACTCGAACATCTAGTCTTCAGGTAGAACCCCATCTCTTATAAACCTCATTATCATGTTGGCCCTTTGGCCTGCGTTCTTACCAGAGCGGGGTAAATGGTGTGGTAAGGACTCGCGTCCTTATTCACCTCAGGTTAATAAAAACCAATCCACCTACCTCTCTCTCCGAAGCACTATTCTCCCCCTTTCCATACACTCGTATCATTGAGTCGGTGGCCCATAATTTGGGTCCCTCGACCCTCTTCAGTGAATCTTCAATATGCACCGGAGTACTCTAGTTTAGAGCCTGGAGTGTCGGATTCTTCCTAGAAATGATTTCACCCATTTTTCATGCTTCGTTTTCCCATTCATTTTGGATTCCATTAAATCTCACATCCGAAGGTACCCCAAATAACATGGATGCTTGGCCTAAGGGCTCTCCTACCATTACATGCCTATGTCCTCAAGGGTTTCAGAAAATAAATTGATACAAGCCCTGCATTGAGAATATGTTCATTGGTCAACGCTCTTTTTTTGTTCCCAGTTCAGGTCACATGTTATGGATGCTGTATTTCGAACACGATCAATGGTTATCCCTTATCTTCATGCCATCCCCTTCAAGCCATGATTTTTGGTTACACTATTCACATCATTTTCCACCTCATCATGTATAAGTGGAATTTGGCACTCCTAGCACTATCCCTCAGTTCACATTTGGATGATAGGAAGAAAACGTTGTTGTAAGTCATCATTCGGGACTTTGCACCGACATTCCTTTGGTGTTTATTCTTTGTATTGAAAAATCCTCTTCCAACCTTATTTCCCACACCGAGATTGACTCATGTGGGCTTAGGAATTGGATTGAGGTTTGCGCCTACTTGGAAGATCTCTACATCTCCATGGTCTGATCTCTAAGACCGTAAACAATGATCTCATTATACATCATTTTCTTGAGAACTATATATGGCTTGATTTTCATCCTCATGGAATACGTAAGAATGCCTGGACATCTCATCTATGGGTCCATCTCAACTGAGATCTAGTCCCTCCTTCCCCATATTATCTAACCTTATTTGGTCTCCTTGGACCGAGGTTTCATTCTTTGAATCACGTGCAGTGTGATATGGGATTATGTCCTCATTCAAGTCGGGTATGATTTATCACGCCGTGTGCATTCCCTTTTGAACCTCATCTTTCATGTATATGACATAGCCATGTGAATTTAAACTATGTTTCCTAGTCACAAATGACTTAAAAATATTGCGCCTATATTTCTCGACATTAAAATGCTTTGTTGGTCCCATCACATGACCCTAAATTATAACATTAACTCCCTATCTGCATGATGAAAAAAGACACTACATCATGGTGTCCTAACTCGAGGGGATATCATTCCTAGAATTAGTCACACACCATACCATTTTTCAATGCCTATGCACGACTTTATTCTTTTGGAAATGAATGGACTTTCTATCCTATGTCCATCGCTTCACAAAAAACAGTCATTTATCCTAAAGAAAAAAAATGATCTATCAAATGATGGTTTTTTGTGAAAGGGTGAGACCCGAACGACCTTAATATCTTTGGAATTAGTATTTTACCATTACATCTATATAACTACGTGTGGATTGATTCTCATTATTAGGGGATACATAGGAATTCCCATGCACTTTCCACCTGTCCCAGCCTATCTTTCGTTTTCGGTCCCTTGACAAAAAAACCTCCACAAGGAACACGTGGTGATCCGAACTCCAGGTCCTCATTCACATTGGGTTTAATAACTACCTCAACAAATGTCTCCTTCATTCATTACCATCTATAATCCATGTTCTATGACCATAAACTAAGAACACGTTGTGTCCTTTCTGCTAGAAGTTAAACTACACGACATTTTCTAGAACTACAAATGGCTTGATTCACATCTTCATGGGGTACATAGGAACGACAAGGCATCCTCTATAAGGGTCCCTCCACAGGAGTCTAAAATCCTTTTATTTTCCAAGTCCTCGATGTATAAAACTAAACAATGGTTCTGCCCTAAACAAGTTCAGGATTCCCATGTTAGTCATAGGATGCACCATATCCCTTGTCATAAATGATTTACCTTATCACTGTTGGCCTCTGGCCATGCCGTGTTTAAAAAATAAATTTGGATTCAGTATCATCTTTATGGGATATGTAGCGATGCCTATGCATTTGTCCTTGGGACCATATCTAGGGTCATTAACCCTTCTGGCCCCATGGTCCCAATCCTAGTCAAGATAGTATGACCTTTAAACTATGTTCATTTTTATCTCTATGACGTGAAACTATAGGTCATTCCATGTCCGTACTGGAGAGGTCCTTCTCATATGTATATTTGATCCTTGATCATCAGATACGCCCAGCTAATGTGTTTCCACCATGGTGGTGTGATTTTCAAAGTGATGGACTCCATTAGAACAACCCATCACTCTAGACTCCTTGCTTTTTATGCCCTTTAATCAGACCCTCATCCTCTTTTAGGCCTAAAATAACCCCCTAGTAGTATAAATTCTCGGCCTATGGCTTGCCTACTATCATGGGAAGACGTTTTGGAAGATTAATGTATGACTTATCGAGTCATACCCCATGTTTTACACATGGTCAGCAGTCGGCCCTCATTTTTTATCCCCATTTTAGGAAAATGAAATATGGATACTCTGTTTCGAACACGGTCAAAAGTTATTCTTCATTATCATTATATTATTACAGTGTTCTGAATTTTGGGTATCATGATTCACGTTTTCCACTCCCCTATGTCGGATTAATTCCTATGCCCCTAGAGTTACACTGCTCATGCACTATAGCATATTCGGGAAGTGATAGTTTGATAGTCTCAAGGACATCATTCTCTAGTCAATTCTTCCTCTCTCTCTTCAGAAGTCTATATAGGTCATTTCATCCCCAGATGTCCTAAGTATAGTTAGCACTATCGCATTTAAACGAAGTTACAGTGAGATCATCCCTTGTTTCTCACATTGGACACGACCCACATGGGCTCATGAATGGGTTGATATTTATTTCAGGATTGTGGTCAGAGTGCATTAAAATAAAAAAATAGTCTGACGATGCATACAATATAGAATTGGAAATAGTAAAGAAGGATATGTTTACGGGTTCAGCCAAAACATGGCACTTAACAGTCGTCATTTTGAATGGACTGTTCCAATGCCACTACCTTTCGACTTGTGGAATCCATCATCACTTCCCATCCTCTGAGATACTTATATTTAAAAGTAGTATCATGGCATAACTCACTATCCTTGGCATGTACCAATGATTTTTCGTCTCTAAGCACAATCTTTGGGTGGTTTTCGGCACTATCTACTCCTGAAAATCCATGAGTTGGGTCTTCAATCTCACAATGAGCTCATATTGGTTTGAAATGAATTCCTCCCTTTCTTTCACTTGTTCTTTAAGGATTTGAATCTCTTGCTCTGCCACCAGGAAGGCATGAGTATTCTCTAAATCACTCTGGCATCTGGAAACATATGAACGTCATATATCATCCCGTATCTTCTTCGCCATGTAATTGTGGATCATTAAATGAGAATGGAAAGCATAAACCCATCTAGAACAGAGAAAGCATTTCATGGTGCAGAGTGACCCCATCTGGCTTAGCTATTTTTCCCGTGGCTTGCAGAGAAAGCGGAAGATTCACATACAAGCCTTGTACCATGTCATATAGCTCCCATCTAAAGCATCATAGTCATAATCGTCAATTTCTTCAGGGTTCGTGCGCCTGTATGTGGGGAATGAAAACAATAGTTTGGTGCCATGGTCTTCTTCAGGAACTCCATCTTCGTCAGTGAAATCATCCTTGTTAGGCTAGAACTCCACCCCGGCAGTCGGGGCCACCCATCATTGCAATCTCCAGCTCATCAAGTGCTATGGGAGGGCCACCTAGAACTGTTACTTCTGTAAAGTCTGATGTAGATGCTGGAAAGGCTCCTATAGATGTCCCGGACTCAATGGTTTGTCGGGCCTCAAACTGTGCGATCAGTGCATTGGTAATCATCATCTTTATTAGATGAATTTTCCAGAAAAGTTGAGAGCCGATAAAGATTTACTTATGGGAGTTAAGTGTGGTGGTGTCCAATGAATGTATCATTGTGGGGTCCACCATCATAGGAGAGCATTTGGAAATTTTCAAATCGATCACTATAGTCAGCGCGACCGGAATGGTGGGAAAAGAGGGGGACTCAGAGGCCACCATCTCATCTCTTCCTTCTGGCTCATCGTCATCCACTCTATCCATAGTTGGAAACCTATCACACTTTCCCTTGAGGAAAGGCTCCTAAGAATTCTCCCCATATTATATAAGAATGTCTTCATCCCCTATGGGGAAGGCTTCCAAGGAACCCTCGCCCACATGTTCCTAAATAAGAGAGAGTTTGGTTGGCATATTTGGATTGTGAAAAATGAGGGCCGGTGGAGTTAAGAGCTAAACTTACCTCAAGCTTCTCATCCAGCTCTATGCCCGAGCCTACAACCACACCACTCTCTTGAGAGTTTCATTGGGAAGAAGGATCTCTTGAGGGACCCTCACCACCATGACCTTCCACATGATGCTCCTCCTCCTCTTAATCTCCACCTTCATTTGTTTAGCTTCTTTTCCTCCTCTTCCTCTTCTTCCACTTCCTCTTCTTGTCCTATATACCTTCATCCTTAGAGGGAAGCTTCTCTAAGTCATGATCTTGGCCAAGAATCACATTCACCAGGATATGTGGTTTTTTATACCGCCCCCGCTAAAATAAATACATATCCTTGGTAGTCAGTTATGCATTTAAGAGATGAATGTTTACCCTATCCGTCATTTGGTTGTCCCCTACATCTGGAAGATCATGGCCGATGCGTACTAACCTCCGCCACAACTCTTTAGTGGACATGGATTATCATTGGGTTCTCCAAGATAACCACATAGAATGGAAGATGGCATCGACAGATGGCTCTTAGAGGTACCTGAGTTTTTTTTACTGGAAGGTCCATAGATGGGCCATGAGGCCGTATAAGAGACCACATGTCCCCAGTAGGGTGAGGAACATTCTTAGCTTGCGATGCTCCTACTGATGACATACTAGCATGTGCCATGCTAGCTTACCATCTCGTTCTTTTCCTCTCTTCCCCCATGGCATTTTTTCTACTTCCATGCTCTTCGGGCTCTACACTGTCCACCTTGATTTTTCGGATGCGTTTCCAACAAATCGCCTTAGGATATCTTTTCATCCAGTGTTGGGAAACTTTTGTTGATAGGCCTGCACTAAAATCAGTGGGAGTAAGAGTGATTATTTCACCCAAGCCTTCCATTGGGAACATAATCAATAGTTGGTAGAGAATGAAAGGATTTCATTCTTCGTGAACCTCTGTATACACTTTTTTCAGCATCTTTTGCATGCACCCAAATTTCTTGGTGAACTTGGTCGACACGTACGGTTCGAGAATGATTTTTCCATCAATCCAGGATACTAAAAGACCACCTCAAAAGATTTATAGGTACTCCCTCTTATCTAATGGCCCCTGCCTGTCATCTACAATTTGACTAGCTAGGGTTTGGAATGGGTGGAAGTTGAAGTGGGAGTGGCTGCAGACCTTAAGCTTGATCCCCTCTTCTATGAGCGTTAATGGACGGATTCTGGTGTTGTTCAAAAGGGATGGCTGCAAACTGTTACCATGGGGGAATGGCATTCAAGAAGTCATACCCGCCATAGTGAGATATGACCCAACCATGAAGAATCGGAAATGGCCCACATATCCTCTTAGGCATATTTCCCCATGAGTTAAGCCGTAGAATACTATAAAACCTTGCCAACATCGACACCCCCTTGTTGACTTTGTTATTCACTTCCATAATCCCAGACATCACTAGCATCCCAATGCAGACCCCCCATCCTCATGTCCCTTAATGGAAACAACCAACTATTTAAGAATACATCAAGAATCTTGGCATACCCAATATTTGGGTATCGACTTTCATTAATGTGAAAGCCCCACAAATTGTACTCTCTTATCTCTAGAACCCTGCAGTACGACCCTACTTTTCTCCTCTGAGATGTGTTCGGGCATTGCTTCCCTCAGCCTGGCATCTTCAAAGCTATGTCCTATGTCTTAAAAAGCCTAAACCACCCCGAATAGGGTATGTACTTCAAGATATATTTTATTTTTAACTCCTTCATAGAAAGCTCTAGTGGGTGCCATGACAGGATTGGGGTTAGTGTCTTATCCCCCCAAACATTCCCCATTGGGAGGAACTCGTCATATGGGTACCCCTCAAAGTGGATTCCCCCTATACAGTAGACATCCCATAGACTGATGCCCACCTCCCCATGGTGGAGGTTGAAGGTGTTGGTATTAGGGGACTAACTACTGAATAACTCTACTACCAAGTCCTGCTGTTAGTAGAAGTGAAATTGAGACATCCATGCAGACTCAAAATTGTCAGATAGACTGTAGCTCCAGCCCAAATTCCTCGTATATTTGATGTACTGAGTACACTCACGCCGATTCGTTGGTGAATTTTCCCCCGGACATAAAATCCCATTCCGTACAACCCTTCGTCTCGTCAGTAAGGCTGCTTCTAAAAGTACTTTCATAAATAGAAAGAGATTCCTCAAGAACCAGATCTCTTCCCACAACCATACTAGTCTTCATATTTTTGACATAGATTCTGTGTTTTTCATTTCACTAGCAGTATGTTCATTGTTTATTTTATTGAACTTTGTAAGACTATCCTTGCGCATCACCCATCACTGCGGTGTGTCCATATCGAAACTGGGTATCAGCACCACCTCAAGAAGACCGAACCTCCACAGCGATATTATATCACATTGGACATAATCATTTTGAGCTTCTGTAAGATTTTCGAAAGGCATTTGGTTTCCAAACACAACCCTCCTCGCATGATGAATATGAGGGTTCGTGATCACTTCAGTTCTTCTTGCAGTAGTGGCAGCCTCCCCCTTGGTATATTTCTGCTGAGAGGACATTTTGTAAATCTGAAGGAATTGGCATGAATGAAGGAATCTTGGCATGAAAAATATACGGCGGTTCTGAAGAATGTTGGATTGCCAGAAAAAGTTCGGATAGGGCACAAAACCCGGAGTCAGTTGCAGAACCTCACGCGCCGATCCGGGCTGTTTTCATGCACGAGAGAAAAGTTTCTATCATGAGAAAAAGTAAAATAAAGTTCTAGGTGGGGGCCTTAGCCTATTTATAGGAACTAATGGGAAATCCTTGCACACGAAACAGGTTTTAATGGAAAAAATTCATTTTTGTGTGCACCAAAGGACGGTTCCCAACATTTCGGCATACCCTCAGAATCTGACTTACGGGTTCCCTTTCAGCTCCGATTTTGAGGGGGCATTTTTTGATGAAAAAATTTGGATAAGGTCTGAATCAGGAGGATACAAGAGAAACAAATGAATACGGGAGGGAAAGAAAAGATTATGGGACACATGAGGCAGGCGAGCGCAAGATTACAGGCATGCATGCAACCAGCCTTCTGGTGTGAAAAACCTTGTGTGCCCAAGGCGCCTTCAAGGGATGGCTTCCACGGAGACCTTTCCAAAGCCGAAAAAGGCACCACCAACAAGGGCGCCTGGATTAAGTGTATGTAGTCTTCAGAGCGCAATGTTCGCATGCCCAATGCGACTTCAACCAGCGTTTGCATGCAGAAACGCCTTTGCGCGCCCAATGCGACGTCATGTGCGTGTTTTCATGCAACGGCCCATTGTGTGCCCAATGTGATGTCAACCAGGCTTTTTTACACCCAATGTGTTGCCTACCGGACCATTGAGCGTTGTGACCAATGCGACATCAAGCACACATTTCTGCGTAGCGGACCTTTGTGCGACCAGTGTGATATCAACAACGCCTTTTCACACAGCACCCCCCTAAGGATATCAGTTATAAAATTAAGTCTACCCTCCACCGTGGGGAATGGTAACAGAATAAGAACCGACACTCTACTGAGAGAAGGTCACCTATTCTTCGACAATGCACAAAAGCACCATGGGCTTCAGGTATTGGTTCTTGCGTGACAGGTCCCCTAAGGGTCCTCTTTCAGGAGGGCCCTCATGGGCATGATCCTGGGCTCATTTTCTCACCCCAATTCCTTTGGGCGAAAAATCTCCCTCTTGCGCGCAAGATTCTCCATACATCGGACCAGCCTTGTGTGTGGTAGTTCCGACCTGTGTGCATCCTTTAGGATTGCACTCCATCATTCCATTTTGCGCCCAAACCGGTCATCCTGCGAGCAATCCTCCTTGTATGCTCCATGTTCCATTTATATGGTGAGGCAGCATGACCGAGCCCCTCTAACGCGCAACACAACTATGTCACACACCATTTTCAAGTGCGGCTCTCTATGTTTTCATGGAGTAATTTCAATGACCCTTGGGCAGTGCTTCCCACTTTTCTGTTTGCCTTATTCTTCTTTGCATAGGAACTGTAAAGGCTATTTCATCTTCACATAGACACATTTACATGGACCCGTAATTGAATAACTCAATAACACCCATTCACAATAGAATTACTGATTCCTTCCCTTCCCCAATGGGGGGGGGGAAGGTATCAGTTATGCATGTCCTAAAGGGTACAGAGTGAAACCCCCTCATCCAAGCTGCAAGATGTTAAACTACCAAGCGCCATCATCCACAAAACACAACTTCAAACTGTGACCTCTCCTCAAGAACCATATGTGGGGTTCCCCACCTTGGAAATTCTACATGCCCACTGGTCTCTATGAAAGTGAAATCATTCCTCACATGGAATGAGATCCTCTTTGTTGGAGAGGTTTCTATCCACGGGGAAAGGGAAACCACCTTGGATTAATCCCCAATATTTTCTTACAAGAGGTAGCATCCCTGCTCCTCTTCTCTTTTTCAATGCCAATGGCCACAGAGGGGGGATGGGCACCAAAGCCCTCCTTTCATCAGTTCCAAATCCCTTCCCCTCAAGGATTTCTCTCCACTCGGCCTCCATCCTAGAGTAAGTCCAAATCCCTGTCTTCATGGGCTTCTAACCACACATAATCCTGGTTTTCTATTTGGGCGGTGGACCACGCATAAGCCCCTGATTCTTTTTTGGGTTGCTAACTACATGTAAGCCCCACTCCACTTACCATGGATTCACCTTTCACAATGTGATCATTAGGCCTTTTTTCCTCTTGTTTCTCCCACCGAGCATGACTCACGTGGGATTAATGTAATCACCGACCACGACATCCACTCTGGGCCTCCTTAGAGTGTAAGTCCCACCCACCATCCCGAACTACATGGACTTTGATCCTTGCCAAATAAAGGTACATATGAATCCTCCCTAAAGTTCAATCCCAACACACATTGGTCATGACCATCATCACGTCGGTTCCCACTCCTTCGAAACTACGTGGAATTTGATCTTTTCCAAGGCAAGGTACGTAGGAAGCCTCCCTGACGTTCAAGCCGAAAACCCATTAGTCCCGATAATCTTCACATCGGTTCACCAAACTTCATTTTGAATTATGTGGACTTTTATCCTCTCCATGATAAGGTACGTAGGAAGCCTCCCTAACTTTCACGCCCAACACCAATTGGTCCCGATCGTCTTCACATAGGTTCCCACTCCTTTCGAACTATAGGGACGTTGATCCATGCCCAGGAAAGGTAGGTATGACGCCTCCCTAAGGTTCAATCCCAACACTCATTGGTCCCAACCATCTTAACGTCAGTTCCCACATCTCCGGAACTACGTGGACTCTGATCATAGCCATGTCATGGTACGTAGGAAGCCTCACCAAGGATCAAGCCCAACACCCATGGGTCCCGACCATCTTCACGTCGGTTCCCCAGACTCCATTCAAAACTACATGGACATTGATCCTTTCCAAGGTATGGTTCTTAGGAAGCCTCTCTTAGGTTCAAGTCCAACACCCATTTGTCCCGACCATCATCATGTCGGTTCACCAAGCTCTATTCTAAATAACGTGAATTTTGATCCTTTCCATGGAAGGGTATGTTATAATTCTCACTAAAGATCCATCCCAACACCAATAGGTCCCGAACATCATCACGTCAGTTCCCACTCCATCCAAACTACATGGACTTATATCTTTGCCAAGGCATGGTATGTGGAAAGCCTCTCTGAGGATCATTCCCAACACCCATTGGTCCCAACCATCTTCATGTCAGTTCACCAAACACCATTATAAACTATGTGGAATTTGATCCTTGTCAAGTAATGGTATGTAGGAATTCTCCCTAAGGTTCAATTCCAACACCCATTAGTCCCAACCGTCTTCACGTCGGTTCCCACTCCATTCTTACTATGTAGAGTTTGACATTTTACAAGGCAAGGTACGTTGGAAGCCTCCCTGAAGTTAAAGCCCAAGACTGATTGGTCCTGACCATCTTCATGTCGTTTCCTACTCCTTCAAAACTACGTGAAATTTGATCTTTTCAAAGGAAAGGTATATAGGATGCCTCCTCCAGGTTCATCCCAACAACCACTAGTTTCGACCCCCTTCATGTCAGACCATCTTTGTCCCACAAGACGTTAAACTGCATGCCCCTTTTCATCATGAACGATGTTAAGCTACATCCACCATTCCAAACTATGTGGGATTTGATCCTTGTCTCCTAGAAAAGGTACGTAGGAAGCCTCCTTGAGGTTCAACCCCATCTAGTGGTAAGCCGTTGTGACCCCGTCTAGCGCTAAACCATTGCGCCCCCATCTAGCGGTAAGTCGTTGTGACCTCATTCAACGGTAATACATTGTCAAAACAAACCCAGCGGTAAGCCGCTATTGTCTCTTCTATTTAGACACATATCACTGATTCGTCCCAGTGGCATAAGACAAACCCCGGGATGCTAACCACACGTAAGCCCCAGTATATCATTGGGTTGTTTTCTTCTACACAGACCCTCATTCAATACCCCCATCCTAAACTATTTGGACTTTGATTCCCTTCCATGAGGATACATTGGAGGTCTCTTCGAGGATCAAACCCAAAATCCATATCTCCCTCGAGTCTACTCCATCCCATTCTCTATCTGCTTCACTTAACCATCCATTATCCATCTGGATTCTTATCCGGGATGTCAAATTGTGGTGAGATCATGCCAATTCAGCACTTTACTACCCCTAGAAGTAACTGGGTAACTAACCACACATTAGCCCAAACATCAATGTTCTCTCTAGGGGTTTCACCCATCAAAACCACTATATTCAGTGTTTTGATCAGTCCAATCCATCTTTACTAGATGATAAACTCAGGGCACACCATGTGTTAAACATAGGAAACTAAGTAAAACCTCATATCAATCCATATGGCATATAATTCCCTATATTCAACAAGGGATTCCTATGGCCTTCTCCCCCTCAAGAAGCCCTATAATTACGGGAAGAAAACCAAACACGCTAGTGTTATAGCATCCAGACACGCCAGTGATGTCCAACGTGACTACTCCCTAGATCGAAGGATGCTGCGCTGACCGAACCCCTGGGAATGTCCCAGCAGAAGTATTATAATTAATCGTCATCAATGAAGGAATAAAAATGGGAAGAGTTTCAAGAATAGCGTCTTAGTCTATAAGGCGGACCCAGAATAGGTGACGAGTTACGAGTAGGAATCCATGGAATGAAGAACCAACATCCCATCATCCCATTTAGATCAATGAGAAAACATCCCTTAATAAGTGATGGATGTTTCCCTCCATTGAAATGTGGTATTACGGGGAAATAGTTGCGCGTCCTCTAGAGATGGATGCACGCACGCCGACGAATTCTTCAGAAACAATAACTATCATTGGATATGATATAATTTTGTTCACGTATGGTGTAATCTATTATTGACTGTTCATATATCCCATTATCATTATTTATTTTATGAATGTGTCATTTTTAAAAAATAATGTGACTAACAAGGGAAAAATGAATTACTAAATCTGGATCAAGCCTTAGATTACCATGTAGAAATCCTTGGATGGGATTATAGGATAGATGGGATATATTGATCCCTAAGTGGTACTAGGTTTCACATTACAGAATTCATTTTTTAAGGGTTTGTTGGGCATATGGGATGACCATATACATGATTATTTCTTAGATTTTGTTGTTATAGTTTTTTACATTACATTTCATGCCCCATTGGTCTAAGATGTTAGGCATAATGATTCACATCATTTTGTTTTGTTAGATAAGATACATCACAATTGTGATTATGATATTGGACATGTAATTGGACTACATTTGTAACATAAATGAAAAAATACCTCAAGATCGTGTGCTAAAAAAATAAAATTTACTTTTATATATTCTATACCAGATAATGTGGCCAATTAATGTAATTAAAAAACATATGACATTGAAGGGAAATATTTTATCACTTATATACTGAAAAAAATTTAATGTTTAGTGTTTAATAGTATTTCGAAAAACATATAACAACTTTGGTTTATAAACAACTTGTTTTTAAAAATTAGCATCATGTACCACTATACTATCATTTTAATATTCCATTTTATGTCATCAAAAATTTCCATATAAATATTCTCATAAAATATGTTTATAAAAACAGATCATTCAGCATAAATAAATAAAACCAGGGGAAATGTAAACAGAAAATCGGTGATCTCAAATACTCTATAATGGTAAAAAAATATTAATAATTTAATGTCATACATTTTAATAATATAATAATAATGTGTATGATAAAATATTCAAAATTCATGATTATAAAATTAGAGTATTCATACCCATAAAAACCTAGATCACAAAAAATGTGACATAGAATAAATCTTCATCGAAGGAATGATCCATTAGAATCAATAATAATGATCCATTTCACGTCAATCTATATCAAAAAAACATTACAATCCAATATCAAGCATAATGAAAACTTCATCATATCATAGAATATTTTCATATAACTCTTACATAAAGAGTAACCCTAACTACTACACTTGATGTAATACCCATGGTTACCCTTATAATAACAATCATAGTATATTACATAATTTTCTTAAAAAACAGAATCTTTTACCCCTATCCCATATTTATAATGAACATACATATGACTTCTATACCAATTGCATTTGACGTCTATCATAGACCCAACCATATTAGGTTTATAATTAAACCACACATCCTTGGTCAATTATATAACCACCCATTGTCATAAAACATCTCCAAGAACCATAACATAGATAAATTAAAATGATCATATGATTCATTATGAAACTCATAGAATCAATCACTATTCCCTATAAAACATTTTTAACCCATGGAAAAAATGGGTTTCATGAAAATCTATTGAAAATAACCATAATTTATCCTAGGAATGAATGAGGTTGATAAAAATTTAAAATAACCATAGTTTATCATAATTAATATTAATTATTTTTTATTTTGATTAATGGATATACCATTAGAAGATTATTACAATCATATTTGAGGAAAATAACGTCATTATTTTGAAATTATCTTTTCAAAATATAAAAACAATGAACATATTAAATATACCATTTTCATTGAAACAATATGTTTAAAAATATAATGGATTCTGAATTTATTTGAGGATTAATGATGTTTGGAAAAACAAATAATGTTGAAAATAATAAGAATAACCCGTTTTCAAACATTATGAAATGAATGTAATAAATGACCCAAATGGAAAATAGAAAGAAATTTCATTTCTAAAACCATTTAAAAAAAGCTAAAATCTAATGGAAAATTCTTTTATGAGATTATTTAGGTTTAGAAAAGAATATTTTTAAATTACTTTTTTTTAAAATAAATATGGAATACAATGATTGCAGATTTACAGGACGATACAAGATCGACATCTCCTACAAAAAACTCTGTGGATTATTATTTTTCATTAATGGTGTATATAAAAATTAAACATATAAACCCAAATAATAAAAATAAGTGATGAGAATATATTTTTTATAAGAAACTAATTTGATATTTTTTACCAAATGAACATTTAACAAAGACAATCCATAAATAAGATTACAATATATATTAAAAATCCATCCCATTTTGATAACTTTTGAATATTATTATCATGTGAGAAATTTCATCAAAATAATATTAAAATGAAATAAACATAATTAAATATATGTTTTAAAATGTAAATAGTATGTATATAAAAAACCTAAAATTAATAAGTATCACAAAAAAACATAATCCCAACAAAATAGAATTTGAGATAAATAACTTGCACAAAGATCATATTAATGAAATAAGAATTATTAAATAGATAGTTTCTGTGTAGAAAATCTTAAGGAAAATAAAAATAACTAAATACAACATAAAGACACAATTTTATTTTCAGACATTTCATAATAATCTCAAACAATAAGTGTCATAACCCAGAAAAGGAAATTCAGTTAGGATTCAGTTTACTACTTTGAAATATTTCAAGACAAATTCTATTGGGAGAAATAAATCAATAGGAAATATAAAATATCATTATTTTCTAATGAATGATTATATAATATTTAAAATGATTATATACACCCCATATAATGTAAATTAGCTGAATACAGATTGATTATAACTCAATTAAAAGAAATTGAGATTATTTCTCCTACCTTGAGTTTAAACCTTCCTTGTAAGATAGATTACTCCAGAATAATAAAATCATATAAATTATTTTATTTCATAGGAACATTTTCCAGGTTAAATCAGTTATCCTAAATCAATTAATTTCATTTACTATAATGGAACTGTTAATTACATAATCATTTTACACAATGTTTGGTGTTTTGAGGACATTTGATTCATAATTTAAAAACTACTTTGATGTGATGATCATGGAAAAATGGATCATTATCCCATTATCTCTAGAAAAATATTTATGAAATAATTATAATTTAATAAATAAAGTATACTACTAAAACCAATCATTCATTATGGTTGTGAAAAATGAATTGTACTATAATAATGGAGATGGTATGGCATACCTATACATGAGTAACGTTTCAATTTTTCTTCGAAAATTATAGAAAGATATTAAGTATTATATATTCCATAAATTGTTATAATTATAAATTAAATATCATATTGTTTATTTAAATATACTTATATATATAATTCATCTGATTTGTTGATGAAAAACGAATCACACCACTTTGTGGTGGTGGTAGTCCATAGATACACATGAACAACGTCATCATTTTTCAATGAATGAAAAGGTAATAAAGTAAATTATATATTATAATTTAAGATGGACAAATATTTCATTATTATAATTTATATATGTTAAATCCATCATTAAAAGTATTCTATATAGTGGGTAATAGAAAATAAATTACATCGGTTTGTGAGGCTGTAAACCTCTATAGATAGGAAAGAAAAATTCTTCTCATAGTTGATTGAGGATGGATATGTATATAGGACATGTAATTAATATGATATCAAATAATAATATCTGGGGTATATTTTTATTATTTTTTCATTGTTTAAGAGTATTTTTCAAAGGTGAAATATGAAATAATGTTAAATCTTGCAGATAATAATTCTACCTCTTCTTTGGAATGTATCATATGATTAACACCATAATCCCACTAAAGTTTGTATTATGAAAAAATAGACAAATATAATTAGGGGAGGTATTATATAAAGGGATGTATTTAGGGATTCATTGAACTTAATGGTTCATGATTTGTGTTTAAAGGATAACAAAATGTGACCTTTTTTAAGATAGAGGACGAACACTCTTCGAATTCGAAAAATATTATATTAATATAAATTAACCATAAATTCCTAATTCTTCTAAATAAATTTTTTACACCTATGTATTTGGGTATATCTAAATAATGTCATCCAATAAATATTATAATTTTTTTGTCACATTTTCTCCCTTACGCTTTTTTAACCCATTGTGAACCCTTCTAATACATATTATAACTAAAATAATTTTTACATATTAATAGTAAATATTGTTACTAGAAATGTAAAAATGTCACATAAATCAATCATGGTTGATATTATAAACCATATACTAATTAATTAGTCAAATTTATGTTTTTTATTATTTCATATCATTTAATAAAATATTTTTTTCATATATCATGAATGTTAATTTTTAGAACTATTCATTTAATTGATTTTAATAAAATAGTGAAAATAAGTAAAATTAATAAAAAATAATTTAATAAATACCTTAAATATCATGTTAATATAGAATTTTTTTTATCTAATCTATTACTTAAAATTATAATTTTTTTAATATTTTTAATATCATTTAATTTATTATTCCATTAATTGAATAATGACAACATTAATATTGTCATGTAATTTATATAATTCAAGCATCACTAAAAATGTAAAAAATTTACCATAATGAATATATATCATTTAAATTAAAAAAAATTATAACCAAACATATCATATGGTTAACCTTATTATAAAAATATTATATTTATTAAAAATATGAATGTGTCATTTTTTTACATTTCTTTAAAAAATATTCTGAATTTTGAAATAACTATTATGTGGAAAAGGGGTATAAAACAAAATTTATACTAATTATGTGATAAATATACATATTAAATAAAATTAAGGTAATTGTTATTGTAAATTTATTATCATAAAATTATTATTTTTAACCCTTAATTATATGATTTACAATTTACTATGGTAAACAGTTACAATGGAAACTATTCATATTGAGAAAAATACAAGGAAATTTTTTTAAAATATTTGGAACTCATAATTCAAATTATGGAATATATTTTTCAAAATTAATAAATTATAATGTGTCAAAATTAATATAATAATAAACCAGAATAAGATGTGAAAACATACTTTTATAAAATTCGGTTATTAATGTAAAAACTGCTTTTATACTAAATTCTATGATATAATTCACATTGAAACCCCATAATATAACTAATTTAATTAAAAATTACCTAATTTAATTATAATACTAATCCAAAATATAATTTTATGTTTCCAAATTCTATAATATAAAATAATGTTCTCAATAATTTTTTTTATTGACTAAATATAAATTTTTCATAAAAATATCAACATTTTACCTTAGGATAATTTTGATATCACGAATTTATATGTGATATTTATCTTATTAACTATTATTTATAAATGTTTCATAAATTAAATATATTTTTCACTCACAAAAAGCATTGAAAACCTATTTTTGATGAAATCATAACATTAATGAATAAAAAACTTTTAATACAATTTGCATTTTTTCGTAATAATAAATCAGCAAATTTGTATTGATTATGAACCTCAAATATATTTCAAAAATTAGTTAATTATATTCATTTCTGAGAATTTAACATCTAGAATTTCAGGGTCATATTTAAATAATAATATTTCACGGTTCGTTTAAACATCATGTTGTGTATCTTGCATGTTATAACACAATACATATATTTAAAAAACATAGAATATTAAATTATACCCATCACTAAATAAATTTATCCATCAAAATTTTTAACTAGATATCATAAATGAAATTTGAAAATTTTAAATTAACCTTTTGGAATTCCCAAATCATAAAAAAGGTTAATAATACATCCACATGAAAAGAGAGAAATTGGACGTATGAAGGTCATTTTAAATTAAATATATCCTCGTATAAATATAGAAAAAAATTTCGAATATGAAAAAATTGATAGGAAAGAGAAAATCAAAACTTCCATCGACTAATAGAGAGTGATAGAGAACATGTTCATGCGGAAGTTAACCATAAAACCTGTAAATCTGCAATGGGTAAAAAGGCCATTGATTTCTCAATACGAAAGGAAAACTGATAATTTAATTATTTCAAAATAAATTTCCTAGCTTTAATGAATTTATTTAACAATTATACCAAAATCCTAATTATATGTACTTTATTGTCAATATCAGTTTCTTCTTTTAATAAATTTCCACTACTAACTCATCTTTATCAAAAAATTATGAGTGTTCAAATTGAATGTTTTATGCTCGAAGCATTAGAATACCATCTAATGGTTCACATTAACAAAAATAATGAAAATAATATATTTAGATGTTAACCTAAACAAAAAATAGTAAGAATAGGGTAAGAAAATTCCCAAAAGGAACAAACATTCATATAATGAAATATAATATTAATCACCAAAGCCTCAATTATAACCCCAATGGTTCAAAAAATATCATTCTGTAAATAAATAACTATATATCCAAAATATCCTCAAAATATAAAATATTATGTAATTTGTTAACCTCAAAGGGTAAATCGCACCCTTCAACTTATATATATAATATAATAAAATTATTTCCCATATAATACTCATTGGTAGTCCTCATGATGCACTTATGTTCTACTTATACCTTAACACAATAAAACACCTCCATTAATTTCATAATCCAACATCGAAACACATAACATAAAACATAAATTAGTGTGTCATATATGTTGATCTTATAATTATCCTTAGGCGTATAATCCCATGATGGTATACATATCTTTTAATAAAACCTCCCACAAAAACCTAGTAGTCATAAAAGATATATAAACTGGTCTCTTATACTGACTTTAGCGGCCATGAACCCGTACTCCCATATCTATGCTAAAAAAATAAAAATTACATTTATGGATATGATGCTGATAAATGTGGCCTTTTTTACCTTAAGATACTTACAAAATCAAATTTAAACATTGGATAAATTAAATACCCAAGAACCATTTAGGATTAATGTTTTAAGGAAATAGGAAAACTCGTAACAATGAAGGTTCATAAATAACTAGATCAAAAAATAAAATTAATCTCCCAGTATTTTATGATTATTATATTCCATGTTAATTCTTCAATATATCGCATAAAATTATTCAGATAAGAATTATTTGAAAAAAAATTATCATTTTGGGTTATTATATATAACTTTAGGAAAGGGACCAAATTATGTGTGATTCCAAATTATCAGTAATGGTAAACATAATTATTAATAATTTGATGTGATCAGTTATCATAATGCATAAAGGGTATGATTACATATTATAAATTCATGAGTGTACCATAATAGAATTCATACCCACTAAAAATAGATCAAAACCCATCACAAACTGATAAAAATTTTATAGAGGAAATATCCATAGAATTATTAATTATGAGCCATGGGACATCAATCTAGATCATAGGAAACATTAAGGATCCATGGAAAGAATAAATAAAATGTGTCGATTTAATGGAAGATTTTCATATCACTCTATTATATGAAGTAACATTCATGACTACACATGAAGTAACCGACACACTTATACATATAATAACCATCAAATTATATTCTCATAATCTCTTTCGAAAAACGTAATCAGTTTACTCTATCCCATATTTTGAATAATCATATGGTCTACATGAATACCCTACGAATATGGGGCCTACCATGGACCCACCAATCATTGGTTTATAATGGAACCACCCATCCATGGTTTATAATAGAACCACCCATCAGTACAAAGAGTCCCCAAGAACCATAATATGATTAATGTACATAGATCATGCCTTTATTCACAAAACACATATAAAAATCATTATTCCTTTCATAACATCATTAACTAGTAGAAAAGAAATGGGTTGCATGAAAATATTTTTTATAAATAATAATATATCTAGGGAAGGAATGTGGATAGAATCAATACAGAATAACCCTAATGGAGTATAAGTAACATTAATGTTTATTGAGATTGATAAAGATAAATACAATTAACTGAATATTAAAAATATTTTACGATGAAATTTCATTATCATTTAGAAAGTAAATTTAAATTATAAAAACATTTCACATATTAAAGAAATAATTTTATTTGAAAAAGAACATATTTAAATTTAATGGAAACATCAATCCATTGATAAATTATGATAGTGTTTAAATATTTCCTTTTCATAAATTATATAAAAAATAATTCTGTCCTATATTTTTGAAATTAATGATAAAAGAGACAAATGCCAAAAAAATTAATAAATCTCCCTTTTAGACCCATTTAAATGTATATAAAATATCTTGTAAAATATAACAGGGAAATATTTTATTTATAAAATAAGTTTTATTAAAACATTTTAGAAACATGAAAATGGAATGGAAATATTCTTTATTTAATGTAATATACAGGATCACTATCACTTACAAAAAATATCTTCATTCTTCTTTATCAATATGGGAAGAAATAAAAAGAAATCATCACAACCAAAATGATATCCATATGTCAAGAGATGTTATTTGGTTAATTAAAGTAATATTATATGATTTCCCAATAAAAAATTGAATATATAAAATATATATGTAAGATGAGAGTGTATCATAAAAATCAATACCTTGTTGGTAATTTCATAATCATAAAATTCTAAGATAAATGTTATAAAAATAAACTTCAAATACTAGTAAAATTATAAAATCCATGATATAACAAGTAAATGGGTAGTTCATATACCTCATAAAATTATATAGGTGCATAAAAGAACTTATTTCCCAAAAAAATATATTTTTAGTTTAATAACCCATACACATATCATAACAATGAATTATGAAATAATTAACTGAGAGGTTATATAAAAAAAAGTAAATCTATATAATGAATTTGAAATATAAAATAAATCAATATAGTTTAATTTCACGCATACTTATTTCACAACAATGTAAATTATGAAGATTTATTACCCATTTAAATGAAATTGATTTGGGAAACCCACTATCACTTCGAAATCATTCATGTAACGTTACCATAGATGAGATAATTAATTTTACAATATAAAATATAATTACTAATGAAGGTATAAAGTTATAAAATTTATAATAATAGTATATACACTATTTAATATTAAATAAGATCATAAAATTTAGAAAACCCTCAATCAATGAAAATAGAGATGAATTCCCTTACCTCAAGTCCATAATATCCATGTATGTTATTTAAATCCTATATATTAAACACATTAAAGTTATTTTATTTCATAAGATTTTTTTTGTTAAATACATTATCATTATTCCATTAATTTCATTTAACTTATTAATGTTTTTAACTAAATAATAAGTTATGTCCATGTAATTTTTTTTAAAATGTGTGGTTAATAATTTTAAAATAGGTTCAATTTTTTGACTATGGTAAAAGGGATATTTGTTACATAAAATATATGAGAATATTCATTATATAATTATCATATTTATATATAATTTATACTTTAAAAACAAATCATGAATGATTGTTATGAAAAATGAAATTTGTTTAAATCATGCAGATGGAATGTCGTATGTTTGTATCTTTGACATTCCCATTTTAAATGACCATTATGTAAATATGGTAAGTATTATTTTATTCTTAAATAATGATAGTTATCTCATATATATCTTAGTAATTATTTAAATATTCTTATATATATCATCAATGTGAAGTGTTTATTAAAAATGAATCATGTCATTTCATCGAGGTGCTAGTCCAAACATATGCATGAATTATGTTATCATTATTTAGTAAATATAATGATAAGAAAGTAAGTGATTTATTATCTTTAAAGAGTTATAAATATTTCATTAATATAATATATTTATATAATCAAACAATTAATCCATCATTATATAACATCGTGATATATGGTAATGGAAAATGACTTACACTGGTTCTTGAGCTAGTTGTCAACTATAAACACGAAAAATGAGTTCCTCTTTCACTTAATAAAGGTTGGAGAGAGATATAGGTTATTAAATAAAAATAATATCATATCAGTATATTCATAAAATGTTTTATAATTATTTATGAATATTTTATGGAGGTGAAGAAGAAATAGAACAAAACTTCGCTGTTAAAAATAATACATTTTCTTTTGAATGTATCCTTTTATTGACTTCTTAATCCCTCTATGGATTTAATTATAGATAAAAAAAGACCCCTATAATCAGGGGAGTGATTATAATATGTTATATTTGTAGGTATTATCCTGAAATATGGTTCTTGAGGTTTGTTGGAGTTATAAGAAGTCGTTTCATTTTATAAGGGAGGGGAGGCGCACTCTAGAATCTTCTCAAAATATTATGTAAATATAAATAAATTTTCAATTAAAAATTGCACCAAAAATAATTTATTTTGAGGATAAAATTATTACAATTCTAAAAAATATCAACCAATAATAATTATCATTTTTTATCACATTTTTAACCTTAAAATTTTTCCCCTCATTGTCCTCTTGTACACTTACTATGATGACATTGATTTTTACTCATTGAGAATCAATTAGATTAATATATTAGACCAAAATCCCATCAATGCAACATGGATAATTTTATCAACCTTAAAAAAATAACTATTTTGAATCTATTTTTTAGTAATGTTATATATTGTTATATAATATTTGTTTTTACTATATATCATTAATGTAAATTTTAAAAGTGCTAATTACATTGACTTTAGTAACATAGAGAAAAAATAGAATATTTTTTAATAAATTCCTTATATGTATTTTTTATATATGAAATTAATGATTTACCTTAATTCACACAAATAATATATTTTTTTTCATATTATAAAAATTATTTATTTTAGTTTCCCATTAGTAGAATAATTACTACAGTAATGTTGTCTAAGTATTTAAGGTAATTATTCCTTCAATAAATATTAAATAAAATTTATCTGATAAATATAAATAAATTATATTTCAATATAATATTTAAAACCAAACATATCTTCTTGTTTACCTTATTTTAGAAATATTATTGTAATAAAAAACAAGAGTATAACATTTATTATTTTTCATTAAATAAAATATTGTAAATCCTATAATCAAATACCGGGGGAAATAGTAATATAACTGATAAATGGATGGGTATAAATGAAATTGACTCATTTACAAAAATCAACTAAAGTATTAGGTTCATTTAATAGTCTATATAATTTTTCTTTTACTCTTAATTACTTTATTTAACCTTTACCGTGGGGACAAAAATTTATATGGATACCATTCATATTAAAAATAAATATAAGGGGCTGATTTACCAAATTTCTGTAACTTAATTCCATATTATGAATGCACTTTTAGAAATTCAAAACATATAAGGGAAATAATTTCATTTGAAAATAAACCATAAAAACATAGGGAACAAAATTCCATAAAAATAAACTTTGAAAGTAAATGTGATTTTATACTAAATTCAAATATTAAATTCATTTTGAAACCCCATAATTATGTTAATTAAAAAATTATCTAATAAAATTTTTAAAATAAGAAAAACTATATTTTTTTTAATTATATTAATAATTTAAAAGAAAACTAATTTTTCAATAAAAACCTGTATTTTTTACTATTCCATGAAAAATATAACCTTTTTGAAGAAATATGAAAATTTCAAAAAATAATTATTTTTATATTCTAATTTAATAAATTGTATTTATTTTATAGAATAAAATATTGAAATTTTTTTAAAAGTATTTCTATTAATCTCCCATAAAATGAAATTAAAAACCATTTTTTATCCAAACATAACATTAAAGAAGAAATTAGGTTTACTAAAACAACCGTTATTATTTACCAATAATTAATAAATAAATTTTTATTTAATACTATAATTATATATATTTGAAAAATTATTTAATCATATTACTAACTAGAAATTTAACACCTAAGTTATATGGTCATGTTAAAATATTAATATGTCATTATTTGCTAAAGCTTGGTGTTTTATATCTTGTATTCTACCACACATTGTTATTATTTTTAAAATTATTTTGATATTGCATCATTTATTGGGATTTTTAGGATTTATGATTTGAATCCGCTATACCTATATTTTTTTAATGTGACTTATATTAACATTAGTTGTTGTATTAGTTGTTGTTGTTATATGTGGATTCCTTGGTCTTACGCCTTGGGTCCTCACTAGTGCATGTATATCATTATGTTTATATGTTTAGGTGTATGAATTTATATACATTATGGTATCTCCAAATATATTTGTACAAAGACTAAGCATGAATGGTTGGTATGGTTTCATTGAGTAACCTAATATTGACATGGTTTATGATTTTAACATTTAATTTTACTCCCCTAATTAGTATACCTACGCGCAGATTCATTTTAATACTCACAGAATATATATAAATAAAAAACTACTGGTGGTGTCATACTAAGTTTATCTCACTCCATGTCAATACTATTGTTTTAAATGTTGATAGGCCTCTAGGTGGCCGGTTAGGTTTTGGAATTTCTTACATATTGTTACTCATGGGTAAAGGGTAATAAAACAATTATACTCAACAAATGAATAAGTTTCACATGTATATATCCTTTGGGTAATTATTATTAATTTATGCACATATTGTATGTATAATTATTTTTAAATTGTAGAATTCTCATTCATGGTTGTATATTTGGCACTGTTTCTGTTATCTATTTTCTGATAATTCATTCATTCCTTATTGTTATGGAGTTATTATTATCTTTCACTATCGTTAAATTATTATGATTCTGTGATGCTGATCCATATGGAATATCCACCCCCACCAAATTCTTTTCATTTATACCCTTGCTACTATTTGACATCCTATGGCATATGGGGAGGCAATCTTGAGGCTATGGGACCCACCAACCCGACTACTGCTTATAGAGTGAGCTATGTTGGGTTGTTAAAACTTTATAATTAATGATTTTAATGTTGATATCGCGTAACCAGAACCTAAAAACATTACATAAATTTTTGTAACATATTATATGTTTATATTAGACCTCCTAAGAATACATGATTTAAAGGCGTAGAATTGTTCGTATTAAAATTACCCAAACATGAACCTACCAGATTAATTGATGATTATGAAGTGTTTTAGTTGTAATATAAATATATGATAAGAATAATGATATTTTTTATTATTTATTACTCTTGTATCTTAATATTATAAATAATTAGAATAATATGAAATTAATATTAAAAAAAATCTATTGTATGAATAACATGTTTTTCTTCTTTTTATACTTGTTTATGAATGTTGGCGTTATAATGATTAGTTACTTCTAATATGGACTATAGATTGCCTAATTTATAATTAAATAATATAAATGATGATGTAATTAACATATATATTCACCATATCCATTTCTAGAATGTTCCTTGGATTTTAGTAATGATAAACACCATGTATCATCCATGGAGGCGGTAGTCCGTACATGCATAAGAGAAACATTTTCATTTTTTCAATTGAATGAGAGGAAAATTGTTTATGGTTATCCTATTAATATAATAATATCTCAATATATTATTTACACTGATTTCATTATAAAAATATGGTCATAATGGTTTTTTGGAGGGTGTATAGTAAGGCTAAAAAATAAAATGAAAATGGTAAATAAGACTTACATTGCAAATTTTCATTATCCCATGAAGTATCCTTCCAAAATGAAGGGTTCCATGATATTTGTTAAGGATGGGGGATGAAAAAATTATATAAGTGATATATAATATGAAAATTTTGTATTATTTTAGGGTAATTTATTATTATACGTGAGCATTGAAGTGGGAGGAAGTGAGCTCCTTTTTTTGGTGAAAAGAGGTACTAATATTTGGGAATGAATGTTATGTAAGGGAAAAGAGTGGTGTTTAGGGACAGATAGGTGAGTTAGGTGGAGAAATTTGAGGAGATACTTGTTTGTATAAAATCCATAAATAAATTTTTTTATATAAGGTGTATAAAACATTTAAATTATAATAAATTCGAGATGCCTCATTTACCAATTTTACCATTATTAGTCATGATTACAAATAAACCATATTAGGTATTTTATTTCTAAAAATATAAGATGAACATAATTACAAAATTTTGATGTACTGAATCTAAATTTATGACCAATCTAAAAAATTATTTTAATAAACTATTAGTTTTTAAACATATTTTCAATTAATAATTTATTTCATGATGGTTTATATATATTTTTATTTTTAAAAAAATAATTTTATAATCGTAATATATTAATGTAATTTTTTTAAAATTATATAAATCATATTAAATAAAATGATTCAAAATGATCATTTTACTTTCACCGTGACAATTACATTTTAAACTATGTAATAAATTTTCAATTAATAATATTAGGATAATTATATAATAATAACCTAATGAGTTGTAAATATAATTTAATTTTTTCGAATTAAAATAACATGTGTAAGGAAAATAAATTTATTCATTTACTCCTTTTAACATAAATTTTTAAAAAAATACCAAAAATTTGTCTTTTGATAATATTGTTATGGTTAATCAAAAAATTATGTTAATTTTTTCATATAAAATTTTAAAAAATTTATAAGCTCATTTTTTGAATAAAACTGTAATATATGATGAAAAAACATGTTTTTCATAAAATGAAATTTTAAAATATTAACTAATATTTTTCTTATTTTTTTTATCATTTACAAACTATATTGGTGTTAACCAATTATTAATATCCAAAAAAATATTATCATTAACAATATATTTATTAAAATATAAATTCAAATTTCATAAAAAGAATTCTTTTAAGCATAATTTTCTGAATAATAAATGGTCTTATAATTCATTTTTGGTATACTAATTAGATTTCCATAAAACTATAAATTAACATCATTTTTATATTTGTATATTTCATAATGTGGTTAGTCTTATTCATTCCAATTATTCAAATGATATGTTTCGATTTTAATACATAATATATAAATTTTTATCCCAATATACCATGGTTTTGGTTGAGATTATTATTCCAAGTGGAAACAGAAGCTGAACACAATGACTTATTTAAAGAAATTGATTTATTAAAATTTTGGGATTCTACATTCTATTCCTCTAAAATAAATTAAATATTTTTTATTTTAATTACAAATTATTAAATAAATTATGTGATTGTATTCTTAACATATTCACTAATCGATGAATAACCTATAATATTGAATCTACCATATTCTCATTTTCTATATCTAGTTACTAATACTCCCTCAAAAGACATTAATCATTACTAAAATCATATATCCTTCTATATATTTAATTTTATAATATAGTCTCGATAATTTTCCTTTTCGATAACCATTTGGATATCAATGGCATTAAAATATAATGAGATTATATAATCATAAAAAATTATATTTATCCCTCGAATGTATTACTCACTACTTCATGGAGCCAAAAACTAGTCAATATATATATCACAATATAAGAAATAGGCAAAAATCTCTAAATATATGATGGATTATTTTTATTTATGTCAATATTCATTTCCAAGGCTATCAACACAATCAAACTCACTTTTTCAAAATCAATCAAACTTTTATTAAAATGGCATCAAGCATATTTTAACTATATGAGTTATTCATCCCATAATCAAGTGTTCTAATGTAGTTATCCCTATAAATATAAAATTTACACAAAATAAATTTCCAGCTTATTTATGTAATTTAATATATGTTTCTAAAAGATTAATGTATAAAATTGAATAATAAACCTTTTATTCTTCACATATTCCTTAGTTACATTTAGAATATACCAAAACATCATTGATAAATATCACCTCACTAATTAAGATAGTTAAGGGTATCAGAAAATAATTTCTATTATGGTATAAATCATATTACCATATATAAAATAGTTAAAATCATATTTTCTGACATAATATATATATACTAAAATTCATCACAATTATCATATTCTCCCTTATTTTGTTATAATACATAGTGACATATAGACACAGTCCTTTTACATATTCATCTTTTTTGTCATTTTATAACTAAATAATCAAACTAACATGGTTATGATAATATTGAAAATATGAATATAAAAACTACAATACAAATTTTTTATCCCTTATGATTTTTTAAAGATATTATTTTTTTTCAATATCCTATGATTCCATTTTCAAATCCTTGATTTTATATATGTGTTTTTTAATAGAAAATCTTACCTAAATAATTAAATCATTATAAAATCCTTTATAATAGATTGTAAAGATAATTTTATTAATAAAATAATAAACCTAGGGATTCTCAAAATTAGTTTTTTTAAGATTATTTTTCATCCACCTGGTGGTGATGAAGTTATTACCCAATCCACCATTTTTAGTGTTATCACACCTATGTATATCTATGTCAGTGCATGCATCCACGTTTAGTATACACACAATGATGTAATTTCAAGAAGTACCACAAAATATCTACTTTACCAAAACATTAGGATGTTATCCAATGTTTATAATTATTTCTTAGACTTATCCAATGTGTTTTCACAAAATATCTATAATATTAATCCCCAAAAAATGTGTATTATTACCTTAACATTAAATCATATACTATCCCAAATCGTTATCTATACCTTTAGAATTATGATCAACCTAAACATATCAACCCTAAAATTATCTTCAATAGAAGTCTAAATCTATAAATTTTCCTAAATACTTCCTTTAATACCATCCATTATTCATGACACCTACACTAACAGATCTACTTCCATAAACACAAACATTACATATATTCTTTAATACCAGGTATAAAATCCTTCATTTTACAATAAATAATTACAAAACAAACAATAATTAATTTCATATTTTTCATCAAGAGTATTTTTTAGGTTTAATTATATATAAAAATAAGAAGCACCATATACTAATAAATCCCCATTTCATTGTGTCAAGTGGTATTTTTCCTTTAAATAGACAACTACTTTATCCATAACGAGTTTTAATATTTCCCAAAAATTGTATCATAGGATATATTATTTTAAAAAAATCATGTATTGTTTTCCTACATAACATGGGGAAATGTATAAATAATATGCGGGCATCTGAAACACTCAATTAGGGAAAACATACAACTAAATAAACATGGAATAAATATTTTAGCATGAATAGGTAAACCACATGAATCTATAATCAAACTAAAATATAGATAATTATTTATCCATGAAAATAAATTAAATCCTGGATATAAATAATATTTATCTCACACTAATAGAATTCATATAACCAAGCATGAAAAACATGTTTTTAGGGTCTTGTTTCAAGAAACTATCCTATCAAAAAAACTATCCCAAACCTTCGCCATAAGTTTCATCAAGACCTTTCTTAAAATTCTCTGAGGAAATATTTACAATGAAAACTTATATATTAATAAAATGAGAAATATGGCAATCCAATTCATAATAAACCTTCATTATAAATCATTAAACATTAATAATTTAAATAATTTTACTGGTGTGAAAATAGGTATAACAAAGTCTAAATTGACAGTTAGAAAGGGGGTGTATGGTCAAACAACACATAGTCAACTTTCTAATAATCATATTTATTAATATAAAAATATACATAAATCCCATAATTTTACCATGTAAACAAGAGACTTTACATGACCCAAATTTATCCAGATAAAGAAGGTAGATGGTTAAAAAATAAATATTCATTTTTCTAATAATAATTAATATATGAATAATAATATAGAATGATAAAAATTTTCCCCATGATAATAGAATATCATAATTTTTATGTGAGCATATTCTTATCTGAAATATGTGAAATGTGAAATTCACTTGCTATAGAAGAATTAGTATACATATATTTCTATAATAGAATAACATGATCATAATCCAAATATATAAATAATTTTTATGGTTTCAACAGAACAAAACCCTAGTGTAACAATGAAACTTAAAACATTGTTGACAAAAATAAAAATTCCCTCACAAAATAATTCATCAAATTTTAACATAAGAATCAAATTTTTTATAACATGAGTTTAATAACCAAAATGGTAACATTTATATATATATATATCTTGAAACATAAACCCCCTTAGATAAAATGATATGGTAAATGGAATAAAAATATAAAACATCTTTTAAAATAATTTTTATCATTGACATAAAAAAATTACAAGTCCCTTTCAATGAATCATTTTAATAAGTGATATGAATGACATTAAAAACTATTAAAATTTTAAAAAATTATTATGTTTCATTAAAGTGGAATAAATTTTATCATAGATAAATGACTAGTATAAGACAAATATGTGAATGTTATTTGAAAAAACCATTTTCAATAATTTCTAAACACCTTTGTTTAATAATCATATTATAAGATGAGTAAAAAGCATTCTTCGATATTAAAACATAAATTTAACATAGTGTATATAAAATATGATATAAAATATTAATTTATATGAACCAAATATTCTAAAATAATGTTTCAATATTAAATATTATAACATAAAGAATGCATATTTAAATTATCCATAAAACGTAGGTGAAATATACTCTATGAAGCGGGAAACAACAGATACGGGGTTCATGAGGAAAAAAGGAAAATAATTAGGTAAAACCATATAATGAAGTCAAATTGATGAACAAACCCAATATATAATAAATAATATGGATTTAATGATCCTAACATGATGGATTAAAATTATGTTACCAAAGAATTCATATGACCCAGGTAATGCTTGAGTCAAAAGACGTTTAATGTAAAGAATATAATTTCTTTTATTATATACAATGTATTATAAGTAAATAATATATAAAACATTCATGGGATATTAAATGAATATTGCACCCTACATATTAAACATGGTTAATAACATGTAACATGCCACAATGAATAAAAATTCATACCAAGAAAAAAATGTCTCTAGAGTTAAACTTTAATTAAATCCTATTTAAATATTGGATATATAATTGAATTTAAAATAATATGACTAAAATATAATTCATTATACAATTTCTAAAATATTTAGTTTTTACAACACATATATGAAATGAGGAACATGATTACAATCATTCCCCAAAGGGAGGAATTTTAGACCAAAACTCATACCTCAGTCCTGATTCGTTCTGCATTTGAACCAAACATCCTTTATAACTAAATTAGATTTATTAAATACATACTCAAAAAATATTATTCTAATTAAATAATTTTTACTCCTTAATTAGAATCATTCAAAATATATATGTGTGTTTGTGCTAGTGGATTTATATTTTTGACACTTGGTTTTTGCAATCAAAATTATTTTAAAATATTTTCACAAAACAAATTGGTATATATTAATTTTAAAAATTCAATCTATTATATCGTATTATATACTCAAATATATTTTATAAGATATTTTTTAAATCTATACTTTCATTCCATTCATGTTTTGTTTATGTTCCATGAGGATCAAGTTAGTGATCATAATGTTTCCGTGATTCTTAATGAATGTTGAGTGATTTATTAATTAAAGTGTTAAATTTTTATATAAACTTACTAGAACCAAATATATTAATTAAATATATTTATATATATAGTTATACCTACAAATAATATCTTATAGTGATAGATCAGGTAATGTTATATTGTTGTTCAAGTTGGTGGTAAAACCAAGACAAACATTAACAGTCAAGGATTAATGGATGACTATGAATTCATAAACATGAAATATAATTATACAAGAATAATAAATACCTTATTTATATTTCATTAGATTTATAATTGGAAAAATTTATTAATTTGAATAATAAATAATAGCGATGAAAATATTTTTTATTGTGAATAACCAGGTTTTCAACTTATTATTCATGGTTACGACATTTAATGTTATAATGATCGTTTATTTACAATATTACTTATAGAATTATAAATTTATATTTAAAAAATATAAAATCACCAAATAATTAAAATATTTATTCACTAAACCCATATCCATAACATTCATAAAAAAATACGGATGAAGAATGTAATTTTTTATTCATAGAGGCAGTAGTCGGCACATACGCATCAGTAACATCTTGGTTTTTTGATTGAATGTGATGAGAATAGATAGTGGATATACCATCAATATAACAAATATATTATATTATTTAAACTAATTTAATTATATACATATGTTTATAATGGTCTTGGAGGAGGATGAATGGAGAGGGAAATGAATATAATTAAAAGGGTATGTAATACTTACGTTGAGAATTTGGATCTTGCATTAATGTATCATTTGGAAATAATGGAATTGAGGCTCCTTGTCAATGATATGGGACTCTAAACCAGTATATAAGATCTATATTAAATATTTTTTTTTATATTTTCATGTTTACTTTAAACTATATGTTTTTACTGAAGTGGGAGGAAGGGAACTCTTTTAATAGGTGAAAAAGTGGGACACATCATTGGAAAAAGTATTTTCTGTAAGAGATAATAAGTTAATTTCATGAGTGTTTAGTGAGTTACGTGGATAATAATAGGTGATACATATTGGTATGAATTTCATACCTAACAAACATTTATATTAGGCTAAATTTTCATTTTAGTTTTAAAAAACTTGTGATACCTCATTAACCAATTCTACTATTATTAATCTTGAGTAAAAATTATCCATTGTAATTATTTTATTACTAAAAATATAAGACGGACCTTATGCATAAATTCTAAGAATGTGAATCCCAGTTTGGTATCCATTAAACCTCATTTAATTTCTATATATTATAAAATTATCATTTAAAATTAAAATATAAGGTAATGGAGAAATTTCTCTTATAAAAAAATAAATTCTAATATGTTAATTATTTTTATCCTTATTTCCTATTAATTATTATTGGTTTATATTTTATATATTTTTATGGGTCTATATAACTTATTAGAGTTAAATTTTATTATATATAAATCTAATTTATTTAGATGAAAATTAAATAACTCTTCCAAAATTAATTCATTGAAAACCAATTTTACTTCAACTATTTTAGGTAATATTTATCATAAAAAACTTATTTTCAATTAATAATATTATAATAATTATACAAAATGTACAAATTTTTGTAATTATAAATTAAATTTTATCAATGAAAATTAATATGTGTTGGGAAAATTAAATTTAATAATATCTTGCATGAAACCTATTTTTTACAAAAATCTTAAAATTTCTTCTTAGAAAATATTTCTATGATAAATTCAAATATATTTTTTATTTTTTCAAATAATGATTTTTAAAATTTTTAAATTGAACTTTTAAATTAAATCATAAAATATAATGAAATACTAATTTTTTGTGTAGTGAAATTTTCAAATTTTGAATAACATTATTCCTAATTCATATTATTTACCATCAAAATTTTCGTTATCCAATTATAAATTTGAAAAATAATTTATCATCCATAATCATATTTTTATTGAAATATAAATTCATATGACATTAAATTATATTTTATTGAAAAAATAATTTGTATTTAATAAACTATCTTATTAGTCATTTTAGGAAAACAAATTGATTTTTTTAATATTAAAAGTAGCCATTTTTTCTTAATACATATATTTTATAAAAAAGTTATTACTTTTCATTATTGAAAATTAAATATCAAGGCTTTAATGGTCAATATTAATAATTATATCTTTTAATAAATATGACATTATAATATTTTAGTTCAATGTTGTGTGTGGATAAATCCATAGAAGACATTATATTATTTAAGGAAAGAAAACTATGAAAATATAAGAGTGTTAGATAACTATTTTTCATATGTTTTGACAATAAAAAATATGATAAACGTAAAATATGAATATAAAAATAATGAACCCTTTCATATATTAAAAATACTCTACATTTAATTCTAAATTTTATTAAAATCTATCTATAATTAAAAAGAATTATTTAAAATGAAAATCTCATAACCAAATTGAATAAACTACATCCGAAATTATCATAATATTAAACATACATATAATTATCCATTTATAAATAAAATTTCACTTTATTATTTTATATAAATAATAATAAATATTAATTTTATATTTCAAAAAAATTCATAATGTGACAAAATAGTTTTAAACCTAAAATAATTGTTTCATTAATACTAGAGTTGTGACATTCTCCCCACTGAATGAAACATCAACCTCATGGTTTAAATTTCTGAAAAAAATACATCACTACTCTCTAGCTCCCAAAGATTTTATACATACTCTTCTACATTATAAATTCTTTTAAGAACCCTTACCTCACTTCAATGCTATATAACATAGTACATGTTACATATAATGGACAATAATATTTAATCAATCCTAATCTAATATTTTTTTAATTATCAACAACTTATATAAAAGCATTTTTAATTTCACTATAATCCCAAATATTTTTAATCATTATGTATATGGAAAACCACGATCATATTTTATACAAATTCCACCTACCCTTAATGAAAATATTATAGAACCCCAATAATTACCATCATCATTCGTACAATTTTATAATCCAAATATATTTTAATCATTCCCAAAAATTACATGAATCACCATTATATAAAATTATATAAAAATATATGCTTCCAAAAATTAAATCAATATTTATCACTAAAATAATATAATATACTTTTGAAATAAATTCATTTACTATCCAATAGTTTTAGATATTAACATTAATCATGTAATGATCCATAAAATAAAATAAAATTCTTCCAAAATAACTTTAACAACCACATCATGATATCACATTTGGATCTCCATGGAAATCTATAAAACTCAACATACAATCCCAAAATCCAATAACTCACATTACCAATTATCAATAATCATGTAACATTCTAAAAAAAATTACCTACATCATAGTCATGTATTCTTCTTAAACCAAATAAATATCTCCCAAATCATTATTCACCTCAAAATATTAATCTCATTAGATCTCATAAGAATTTATATTTCTTTAAATATATGATTGCCCATAAACAAATTATATCATGATGTTTTATAAGACTATAATGTTATTATAAATTGGTAACAAATTATTCTTTTAGTAAATATAAATACTTCTTTGATATCAATTATGATTCGTTAAGAATAATTATACAATTATTACATTATTTATAGACAATATTACACCACTTCAAAACTATATACTTTTTAGGTATGAGGATTAATATAATTATAAAAAATCATACATAGTTTAACTCATAATTATCTATCAAATTTATTTTTTATAATAAACCATAACTCTTTAAGTGAAACAATTTATTTATTCATGAATGGTACCTTATCTTAGAAACATTATAATCATAATTATATATATATATATATTTCCTTGAACCTATATGAAAACATCTTAATATGTGGGATGTGATAAAAACATGAAATATGGTGTATAAAAGGAGATAAAAAATCCATTAGACCACAAACAAATTTAAGAACCCCTGAAAAAGGTCTCTTATTTAAAAAAATTAATTGTTTTCCCATTTAAAAATTATGTTAAAATGTGAAATTAATTTTTTTCTAAACAATTTCGCTAAAATAATTAAAAAACAAAGAATGGATGATTTATTTGGAAAACATGAGAATTAATTAAATTTTTATTTCTTGAAAAGGTCAATATTATTCATTAAAATATCATAAATTTCCCTTCAAATATAATTAGTTAACTATGAATATATCATAAAAATTATATTATTTTTTAAATAAAAATTAAGATTCATTAAATAAACATATTTAAACTACAACTCATTAAAAGAATATAAATATTTAAAGAAATATTGGGGAACCATAAAATTATGAAAATATCCATGAAAAAATATTAATATTTTCATTTATTATAAACTATAATATTAAAACATGATTTATGAAAAAAAATATCATAATATAGTTACAAAACATTAATATTGTAAAATATAAAATAAAAATAAGTCATGTCATTATAATAATATGTAAAGGATATGATCTATGAAAACATAGCATTATAGAAAACGATAATTACACCTATTCCACCCATAACATTATGAATGTGTCTAACTGATACTGGAACATCTATAACATTATAGATGAGGAGAAATTATCATTTACCCTGAATAAAATTATAGATGTTCCTAGATAAGCTTCTCCAATGAATAAAAAATATGGATGAGGCTAACTAAACCACCCACATGAATAGTGATCTCATGATATATTAAGCAATACCCAGTCAGTTAGGGTACTATATATTTCTAGACCAACCCTTCATCATAATGCATCATGTATATGTGTTCCCATTAATATAAAAACCATAATCTATCCAAAAAAGTTAGTATCCAAAATAAAACACATAGGGATTGAATTTCTCTATATTAAGAACAAAAATTGTAGAAACATAATTTTAAACCCCTAAATAATACATTTTACGTCAGTCCCTAAAAAAGAAAAATTTAAAATACCTCATGAATTTTTATTAATGATCATAAAAAGTGAAATACTTTTTTTGTAAAATTTAATACAAACACATTAATTATTATATGCATATGTATTTAAGAAAACAACCATATTCCGTTAGATCCTTAAAATTATCAAATCCATCCTTAATGATCATGAAGGTGATTAGGCTTTTAGAAAACATTCGTATGAATAATATGATAAGTAGTGAAGAATAATATTGGTTGAAACACAATTCTTATATGTATATAATGTAATGTATAATTTTCAATTTTTATAGAAAATGCTTTACGTCACTTTCATTATTATATTCAATAAGGGATTTTAAATTACAATGTTTTATTCTAGGAAAGATCATGTATCCTCAATTTCATTCATGTTGATAATAAAATACCCTCTCATTTAATTAAATTATCATAGTTTTATAATAAATTATTCCAACCTTATCCCACATTTCACCTTTATTCACATAAACCATAACAAACCACTCATCTTATATGTCTAGGAACCTATTAATATCTTCATTTAATATGTTATTTTGGTTATAAAATACTTCACAATATTTTAAAATTATCAAATTAATCATAATTTACATATAGTAATATATTCATAATCCCTTTAGCAGGTATGACCCTCAAAATACATAACATTTATTATGATTTACAATATAACAATTTTTAACATTCATTATTAATTGTATTATTATGAAACACCAATCTTATTATATATCAACATCCTTTTAATTTGACTACACTTTCTAAAAATTTAAAACTATTAATTTTGATTAATTATTTTTAAAGAGGGTAAATTTTTTCTATATTTTTTCTATAATTAAAATTATTTATAGTGTGTTGAATTTTTATTTTTAAAAAATCATGAAAAAATATTTCTAAATGTTCTAGTCATTGAAGATGAATAAATTTTTTTTGGGAAGTTATTTTTCAAATGTCAAAACATGAGTCTCAAAATAAATCTATTGTATATCCTGAACTCGAAAGACAGAAAAGATGAATTACTGATTAGTAGAAGAATGTAATGATTGGATGTTAAAGAGGTTGAAAGATGACAATTGTTTGTTATATTTATAAATGGGAAAAGCTTATCAAATACATAAATATTTCTGAAGAATTCATAATAAATTTTATGACGATTATATGAAAATTAATAGAAGGTAAAAACACTATAGAGAATATGTAAACATAGTAATGTTGATTCATAAATTTTAATCATTATAAATCATAAAATACTATTTTTAGTGTTTCTAGCAATGAAATTTTGGTAAACAACACAACATAGGGAACAATTTATAAATCGACCAAACAATGATAAGTGATGTCACATATTGACTATGTATTTTATATGAAAGGATAGAGTTTAATATCACTATGAATTAGACACCTAACAATATGATCCTTTGCATGAAAACTATATTGTATTTCGAAATATATTGGAATTATAATTTATGAGATTTCAGGTACATAAATTTTTATATTTTTTTTATGGAGGTAGACATTTGGAAAATTATTGGGATCGATGATACATAAAGGTTATATAAATATTCTTAGAAATTTAGGTATGGGTTATATCTTCAATGTCTCATACTTAATATCATATGAAAAATATAATACAGAAATGTTTTTGGAATACATAAGGGTCAAGAAAGAAAACTAAATCAAACATTTGACAAAATCTATTATTACCTAAAGAAATTTATAACAATAGGTAAAAGTCACCCTAAATATACTGGCTTGAAAATATAAATGTAACACCCCAAGCTTTCACATTATTTTTCCCTTTGAATAATGCATTATATTTCTATTTATTCAACTTATAGATTCGAACACACCACGGCGAATCAAACAAGATGTTATGAAAAGTAATACATAACTTTTCAAATTTTATAAAAAGATTCAAAATAGAATTCATATTTTATTCAAAGTATCATAACTATCTTAGGGTAAATTTTTGTTACTCTTCTGAAAACATTCAATTTTTGATGAATAGTGAAAAATACTAATATTTAATTAAAAACATCTTTTTTTTCTCGAAATAATTAATAGTGTTAAACTATAAATTTGAATGGTTCATAAGTATTATTAGATAATATTTTTATCATTTATTATAATTTAGGTCATTGGATTTAATTTTTCATTTAAATTGGTCATAAATAATGGTTAATCTTTTTATAGTTATTATTTATTAAAAACACGCTTTTTGTTTTGACAATGGGAATTAAATTTGAATTAGTTTCTTTCACTTTAGGGTTTTGAATTTGGAAAAATGGATTCCATATTTGGAATTAGGAGGTCCAAATTTTTTTAATATTTAACTTTTATTTTTTGACATTATGAATAATTACTTTGGTAAATATTTTATTTATCACAATAGAGTGATAATGACACTTCATATTAATTAATTTAATGTAAAGACAAAAATGACATAAACATATATCTTTTAGTAAAAAAAATATACATGGTGTTATATAAGTTATCCCTTTCACTATAAATATTAATTTGATAGATAAAAATATTTCCTACATCATGGTATTTTTTTATAAATTTTAGACATCAAATAAATAAAATTATTTATGACACAATAATGAAGTAGTGTTTACATCATTAATTTTTTATTTAAATATATGAGATTATAAAAATTAAAAAAATAATCAAAACCTATCCAATTATTATTTGGTTATTTTATTTATAATATTATTCATCTTATATTTTATTTTAATGAGTTTTAGTCCTTTATAACCTGATAATAATTACATAATAAAATAATATTTTTAAACATTTTTAAAGAGGCCCTACTCCCCTTATGAAAATCTATCACCTCTAACCCATTTTTTCTCACCTCTCAAGCCACTTGGCTCCTCCAAAATCTAACCAATTAAGATCTATATGTCCATATATTCCTCCCAGAAGCCTTACCTTAGGTTCAAGGAACTTCAATAATGTTTTTTGGTTCAAACCAAGGGGAGTTACCCGGTTTAAAGATGGCATCTCCTCTTAAGTACAATTCATATATTTTACTTCTCCAACCACCTAAAATCTCTTTATTTAATTATTCTATAACAAAAAAGGATCCTCAATATAAAAGTTTGTCTTTATGAGAAGTATTTTAACTACAATTACAAACACCTTCATCTAATGGGAATTGAACATAATGTTTCTGAGGACGGGGGACAACTGCATCACGGAATAGTGATTGTTCAATATTCTACTACCACCTCCTATGGTGGCCATTATTATGGAACTATAATTATATATGATATTTATGATATTTATATTATCTATAATCTTCATTAAATCTCTTTTATATCATAAATTTATTCTTTTAATGTTGTATATAAATGATAATTTCATTTGAGGAAGTGTGGACTACAGCCCCCTCGAAGTGAAATGACTCATTCATACCATACATGGAACGTATAAAGGATGGTGTTAATGAAATTATGTACATATATAAATTATTATATTATACTGGAATACTAATATACCCAAATATCATTTGGTATTCTTTCCTTTTAAAATAAAAAAATTAAATGGAAGTTGCGTTAATTCGTACGTACGGATTACAGTCTCCACGAACATGATTAGATTAATTACCCATCGTAACCATTAAAGAATAATATTCATTTGATAATTAAAAATAATATTTAATAACATAATATCATTCTAGATAGGATTCAAATAAATCATATCCATAACAAGAATGACTTATGAAACACAACATATAATGCAAAACGAATCAGTTAACACCTGAAACAATGATACTACTAAAATATTATTAACAATGAAATATTAGAAGATAATATATAATATAATATTTATATATGTTGTTCTTTTATAATTTAATAACAATTATTTAACAATTATACAAGAGTTTCTCATACCCTTGACCAAGTAAAAGTACAAGGTAAGGGTTAATTCTTCTATCTCTTTATTATTCGAGGCACTTTTTACATAAGTATCTACTGGGAAATCTTTATCATCCGCATATGTGTTTCTTAAAAATGTATTTCAAAACGTTTTTAATATTTACTAGACTATGGGTTAATTTAATTTATACCCTTGGTTTACTTTTTATAAAATGGTTTGAAAGGTATCATTTCGTCATTTTCCAAACAAGGTCCTTTATGAAATTTTCAAAACATTATGTTAAGAATGTTTTTCAAACATATACGGGGGGTGCGGTTATTCACCGTCATTATAACACCATTAAATATTGTCATAAAATAATATGATAATATTTTGAAAATAAATTTTTTATTTTATAATGACTCTACTTTTAAATGATTTCAAAATTTTAAGCGATATTTCTTTCAAATAATTTTGATTTCATCTATTTCAACATCCTTTAATGGATTTTATACTTGTTTGAAGTTGAATTATTATGATACCAATCTTCCATATTGTATCAATTGTTTTGTGTTATTTTAGACTGTGTATGTGTAATTTTTATAGCATTAATGGTTTTTGTTTAGCATATTCACATTTCATATGATATTTTTAATACGAATGTTTATGTTATGTTTCATCCATTTCATTTGAGGAATGCATTAGACATAGTAAGTAATGGGTGGAGCCACCTATAGCTCCATAATGAATATGCGCGTCTCAAGAGACAAACTAGTGTCTTGGAACAAGGCCTTGACAAAATCATATTTGTAGTTTTGGCATGAGGCCTTGACTATGTGGTTATGATGTACGATATTATGAATTCCATCATTAAGAAATTGGCTATTGATATTTCATGGGATTATTTTACTAGTAGAATATCCATTATAATAAGTAAATTAAATTATTCGATTTATATTTTATATATTATGCTGATGATTATGTTTAAAAGTCTTATTCTTTAGTCTTATACATTTCATTAAATGTTTAGTCTTATTTATAATGTTTACGCTATATTTTTATCCTTACTGAGCATCTAAGATCACCCCTTTCAAAGTATTATTTTTCAAAGGAAGTGAAGAAGTATTTTATGGTTGACCTATAAGGATAGGATAGTGGATATAAGTGTGTTCCAATGGGAAAAAATGTTTTTGTTATTTTTATCTCATTATGTAATGTAAAACATATGTATGTATCTAGTACTTCTAAGGCTACTAAACTAATTGGTCTTTTGGGACATGATTACTTGTATCCTGCCAATGTTATGTAATAATGCACCATCTCTAGGAAACTAGGGTTAGGGCATTAAAGTTGGTATCAGAGGAAGTTTAGTACAAAACATGGATACTAGATTTAGATAATCCCTGATTAGAGAACATTACCCTAAGTTAGACTTTGAGGATTAGTATAAAAGAAATTCTTAGTATTTTGGGAATGTAGAGATTTTGTGTATTTTCCAAACAATACATCACTGTCTGCATACAAGTAGGTAGAGGCGACTCTTTCACAGATGTATCTATGAGTGATAACTCTAACAAAGAGTTTCAGGCTTTACCCAGGGTATCTCGGTACACAACAACGGGCCTTGTTTCACTCGTGGTTACGACAGTCCCAGGAGATATGCTTAGGAAAATTCTCATTTTCTTTACAAACAATTAAAAAGGATTTATGAGTAAATACATCCATAAAGAAAACATTTTTATGATTATGTATTATATCTATAAACTTTTTAATTTATGTTATATGTTTTACAAGTTTGTTATTATTTATTATGATTCCTAAACTAATGTAGTGTATTAAATTGTTTGGAAATAGCTTTGAGTGGAAGGAGTGGGAACCGTATTATTTCATATAATACATGTCGGGATCAACCTCCTTCTCAATAGAATTATAATTGTGTTAGTGATAAAACTAGTGATGATCAGTTTATCATAATATTTGGACAACTAATTCAGGTTATGAATAACAACAGTACCCGTATGGAGCACCCTACTCCACAACGCGAAGGATCAATGTTAAACTGATTCATGAGAAAACGACCACCAAAATTTAATGGGACTACAAATCCATTTTTAGTTTACCAATGGATAAGTTCCTTAGAGACAATATTTCATGCTTTGGGGAGCATCGAATTAGAAAAAGTTGTCATGTTAGTTTGTTACCTCCCGAGAGATGCAGATCAATGGTGGTCAATACTTCAAAACACAAAAAAGAATGAAGATTTATCAAATATGGAATGGAGGGAGTTTAAAGATCTTTTCTTAGAAAAATACTTTCCTCATGACTATTGAACGGATATGGAAAGGCAATTTCTGACCCTGAGGAAAATGGAAGATGAGAATGTCGCAAAGTGTGAGGCAAATTTTACAAGGTTAGAAAGGCATGATGCATATTATATATGTATCTCAAAGAGTAAGATTTATCGATTCATTGATGGGTTAAAAACATTTCTCCATCAAGCATTAGTCTCAAAATACTTCTCATCATATGAAGATATTGTCTCATGTGCTATCTAGAAAGAGAATTATTTACTTATGTCTTACGAGTTTAAAGAAAAGTAAGGGAATAAGATATCTATTGATCACTCTGGAAATGGAAATAAGGGGAAGAAGCGAAAAGTTGAATATCCATCCTATGGTAAATGTTGGAAGAAACAACCTTGTTCTTGCCTGAAGTGAATGGAAGACTGTTCCATGTTCAGGGAAAAAGGCCACCAAAAATGCCATTGCAAAGGAAATGAAGAAGTTTCAATGTTGAATGCTACAATTGTAGAGAAATGAGGCATTATAAAAATGAATGTTCTATGCACAAAAATTTTTACCTCAAAAAAGGCCAAGGGAGATGGGACAAGCTTATGAGATCACTACTGCTACGGTTTAAGCTCTAAAATACGTGGTGGCAGGTAATTTAATGGTTTCATCAAGTCTAGCCAATTCTTTATTTGATTCTGGATCATCGTATTGTTTTATATCTTCCTAGTTTGCTAAAAAAATTAGACATTTCAAAATTAATTTATCAAGTGATTTATCAGTCAAAACTCTTAAGGGAAGTATCATTCCAATAATGTTTTGTGAATCAATCCCCAATATGCCATATAAATGTTCTTTATTAGTTGATCTCATCACCATACCCATGATTGAATTGGATATAATCCTCAATATGGATTTTATGTCAGACCATGATGTGAAAATTTATTTTATGTGGAAGGAGGTTTTAATTTATTATGGTGATAATGAATACCTTATATTTAGAGAAGAAACATCCCCATCTGATTCTTATCTATATCAACCCGTGTAGCTCTACCAAATTCAATTATTGGGGAGGAAGAGATTAAAATAACTATGGGTGAGTAAATAAATGTTCAAACAGAGGATTTACCTATTGTATAAGATATGTTGATGTATTTCCAGTGGATTTACCTGAACATCCTCTAGAACAAGAAATTGAGTTTTCCATTGATTTAATTCCTGGTTCAAGGACCATATAGAAGACCCCTTATAGAATGGACACTATGGAATTAGTGGAGCTAAATAAAAAACTAGATGATTTGAGTAATAAAGGAATTATTCTCTCTAGTGTTTCTCCATGGGGATACCCTGTTCTTTTTGTTAATAAAAATGATGGATCTTTGAGGTTGTGCCTTGACTATAGGGAGTTCAATGCAATAACAATAAAGAACAAGTATACCCTACCTCACATTGATGATTAATTTGTTCAACTTCATGGATCTCAATATTTTTCAAATATTGACCTTTATTCTAGATATCATTAGTTGTGTGTGAAGAAGGAAGACATTCCAAATACAATAGTTCAAACTATGTTCGGGCATTACGAGTTTACAGTAATGACTTCTGGAATGACTAATGCACCCTCTATCTTCATGGATCTAATGAACATAGTTTTCAAGGAATATCATTATGAATTTTTAGTGATATTAATTGATAATATGTTGGTATACTCCAAATGCAATGAAGATCATGATTATCATTTGCTCAATATTCTAATGACTCTGGGAAGGAATGATTCGATATGGGTCATTGTTGATCGTCTTACCCAGTCAATTCATTTTCTTACTATAAGAAAATATTTACCACTTGAAGAACTGGAAAGACTATATATTAATGAAGTTGTAAGACATCATATATTACCCCTATCGACTATTTATAACTGTGATCCCCATTTTACATCAAGATTCCGGAAAAGTATTCAGAAGGCCTTGGATACTGAACTTCATCTGAGCACTGCCTACCACCCTCCAACAAATGGACAACCGGAACGGAATATTCAAACATTATAATACATGTTTAGATCTTTCTCACATAACATTCATGGTATGTGTAACCGATATTTACCTCTGGTACAATTTTCATCTAACAATAGTATCCATTCATGTATTCAGATGGCACCATATGAAGTGTTATATGGAAAGAGATGTCTCACACGAACATGCTGAGATGATATTGGGGAATGAAAACTCATAATCCTAGAACATGGTGATGAAACAATGTAAAAGGTGAAGGTTACCCAACCCACATAAAAGCGGATCAAAGTAGGAAAAAGAGCTATGCTGATAACAGAAGGAATGATTTGGAATTTCAAGTTGGAGATCATGTTTTCATAAAGGTATATACATTGAAGGGTGTTATATTATTCGGTATGAAAGGAAAATTAAGTCCTAGGTACATCGGACCATTCAAAATTCTTGAACTAATTGGAGTTGTTGCATATCATTTGGCAATGCCACCAACTATCTCCAAATATCACGATGTGTTCCACATATCACTATTGAGAAAATACATGCCTGACCCAACACATTTTCTCAACTATGAAGAAACAGAACTGGTACATGATCAATATTGTTAAGAAGAGACTATCATAATTCTTGATACCAAGGAACAAGGGTTGAGAAATGAGATGACATGTCTGGTGAAAGTTCAATTGTGAAATCATAAGACGGAAGAGGCCACGTGGGAACCTGCGGAACTTATAATGAAGAACCACTATAATCCTTTTATGTAGTAGTATTCTAGAAATTTAGAGGAAAAAATTATTTGAAGGAGGTAAGAATGTAACACCCCAATATTCTATGGAACTTTTCCCTTTGAATAATGCAATATCTTGTGTTGTATGGAACTTCGAGATTCTAACAAACCACAGCCAATCAATGTAGCTGTTATGAATAGTAATACCCACTTTTTGAAGTTTTATAATTTTTTTTTCAAAATAGACTTCATTTTTGGATTTGTAATATCAAAATTATATTAGGGTGAATTTTTTGAACACTTATAAAAATGTTCAATTTTAGATAATAGTGAAAAATACTAAATTTTTATTAAAATGAACTTTTTCATTAGAAATAATTTATAGAGTTAAATTAAAAATTTAATGTTTTAAAGTATCATTATATTATTTTTTATCATTTAAAATAATTTAGGTCATTATATATAATTTAATATTTAAATACGTCATAAAAAAGTTTTAATATTTTGATATTCGCTATTTATTAAAAACACACTTTTTATTTTGACAATGGGAATTAATTTTAAATTATTTTTTTTCCACTTTTGTGTTTTGAACATTGGAAAATTGGATTCAATATTTGGAATCATGAGGTCCAAATTCTGTAAATAGATATCTTTTATTTTTAGACATTAGGAATAATTACATCAGTAAATATTTTATTTACCATGGATAAAGAGGTAAATCTGGTAAATAAGGGTAAACAATAATATTATAATATTATTAAAATACTATAAAAAATGTTCAAACCCTATTTAATGATATATTTCCTACCATGGGAATTTTTGGGTCTTTTTTGGGACCCCATTGAGCCACATGGGAGTGATAATGACACTTTATATTAATTAATTTTAAGTAAAGACAGAAATGACATAGACATATATCATTCAGTAAAACAATTTTTATATGGGGTTATATAAGATATATATTAAAATATAAATATTGTTTTCAAATATAAAATGATTTTCTACATCATGGTAGATTTTTATAATTGGTAGACATCAAATAAATAAAATTATTTATGACACAATAATGATGCAGTGTTTCCCTCATTAATTAATGATTTAAACAAATGAAATTATTAAAATTAAAACAATATCCAAAACATATCGAATTCATATTGGATGATTTTATTTCGAACATGAGTCATATTATCATCATCATTAATGAGTTTTGGAACTTTATAAATTTAATATCATTATATAATAAAATAATATTTTCAAATATTCTTAAAGAGCCCCTCCTCCCACTTATAAAAATCCATCACCTCTAAAACATTTCCCACACCCCTTAATCCACATGGATCATCCAAAATCTGACCATTTAAGCTCTATACATTCCTTTCTTCCTCCTAGAATCATTACCTTAGGCAGATGGCACTTCAAGAAATTGATTTGGGTCAAATCAAAGGGAGTTACCCGATTTAAAGGTAACATCTCCGGTAAAGTTCTTTTCTTTTATTTTACTTCTCAACCCCCTTAAACTATCTTTATTAAATTATTTTATGATAACACCAGAATACCCAATTTAATAGGATATTCTTATTTAATGTATTTTAACTACAGTTACACACACTTCCGTCTAATTGGTATAACACATAATGTTTCTGTGGACGGCAAACTACTACCTCAAGAAATGATGATTGTTCAATCTTCAAATACCACATCTTTTGTTGGAAATAATGATAGAACAATAATTATATATGATATTTATTTCTTCTATAAGAATCAGAAATTCTCTTTTATATCATACCCTTTTTCCTTTCATGTTGTATATATATGATAATTTCATTTGAGGTAGTGCGGAATACCGCCCCCACAATGTGATATGAGTCGTTCATATACTACATGGAATGTATAAAGGATTGTGTTAATGAACTTACATAACATATATAAAATATTATATTATACTGGAATAATAATATACATATGTATAATTTGGTTTTCATTCCTTCTATAATAAAAAATAATAATTGGATGTGGTGTTCGTGCGTACGTACCGATTACCGTCTCTAGGAACGCGATGAGATTCACTCCCCATCAAAACCATTCAAGAATAATTTTCATTTGATTATTAAAAATAATATTTAAGAACATAATATCATTCAGGATATGAATCAAATACATCATATCCATAAAAAACAAGACTTATATAAAAAAACATATAAATGAAAATGAATCAGTTAACAACCGAAAGAAAGATACAACTAAAATATTATTAACAAATAAATATTAAAAGATCATATATGATATCATATTTATGTATTTATTTCTTTTATAATTTATTAATAGGGATTTATCTATTATACGTGAGGTTAATGTACCCTCGACCAAGGAAAATTACAAGGTAAGGGTTAATTTCACAATCTCTTTATTATCCGAGGTTATTTTTACGTATGTATCTATTGGGACCACATTTTCATCCACATCTGTGATTCATAACAATGTAATTAAAACCCCTATTACTATTTACTAGACTATAGTTTAATGTTAATTATACCCTTTTTGACTTTTTAAAAAAAAATTGAAAGGAATATTTCCATCATTTTCCAAACATTGTACTTTATAACCTTTTAGAAAAATTAAGGTATGATTTTTATTAACTCATACGGTAGGTGTGGTAATTCTCCACCGATATAACAGCTTTGAATGTTACCTTAAAATATTATAATAAGATTTTTAAAATAAATGTTTTCTTTTATAATTATATGACTTTTAAATGATTTCAAAATAGAAAGATATGTTCCTCTAAAATAAATTTTATTTAATTTATGTCAACATATTTTAATGTATTTTATACTTCTTTGATGTTGATTTATTATGATAAAAATTGTCCATATTGTATTTAAGGTTTTTTTATATTTTTTAATGTGGATATTTTATTTTTATACCATTCATGGTTTATAGATAACATATTAACATTTTGTATGCTAGTTTTAATGCAAATTTTTATGTTATGTTTCAACCTTTTCATAAAAAGAATGCATTTGACTTAGTAAGTGACAGATGAAGCCTGATATAGCTCCTCAATGAATTAGTAGGTCTCATTAGAAATAGTGGTGTCTTGGCACGAGGCCTTGAAAAAATCTTATTTTTATTCTTGGACTGAGGCCTTGACTATGTGATTATGATGTCCGACATTATGCATTCCATCAATTTGAAATTGGCTATTGATATTGCATGTGATTATTCGATGAGTAGAATATCCATGTAAATAAGAATATGGAATTATTCAATTAATTTTTTTCCATATTATGAAGAAGTTTATGTTTAAAAGTTTTAGGTTTTAATATTATATATTTCCTTAAATGTTTATGCTTATTTATGATGTTTCTGATATATAGTTATCCTTACTGAGCATCTGAGTTCAAACCATTCTATGTTTTATTTTTCCCAATATGTGAAGAATTATTTTATGGTTGACTTTCAGGGATTGGCTAAGGGATATAACTATGTTCAAAGGGTACAAAATGTTGTTGTTATTTTTGTCTCATGATGTAATTCAAAACTTATGTATGTATCTAGTATTTCCAAGGCTACTAAACTAATCATAATATCAAGAAATAATTCTTTATATCATACCAATTTTATGTAATAATGCAATGACTCAGGGTAACTAGGGTCAGGGTGTTACAATAAATGCCGTTAATCACATAGTAACATGTAAGGGTTATTTTTTTATATTTTATGATATTCTTAGAAATTACTGGATATGATATCCCTATACTGTAACGGTGGATCACAATATAATTAATGGTACTCAATAGGGAAATATTGGAAAATTAATGATATTTGTGTGAAACATAGGAGAAATAAATATAATATATAAAATACTTAAAGAGCCTCTAGAAATATAAAAAATGGTTGTAAATATTTCTAAAGGTCAACCTATCACTATAGGTAATACTCACAGAATATGTAATGGTTATTTCCATTTATAATATTTTTATATTATATAACACAAGAAACACAAAATACGAATTAAATAATAATAATTCATTAAATAGGTTAAAAATAATCAATTTTTAATGACATTTTTTATTATTTTTCTGATTTATTGAATAAAATTTAAAATAAAACCTCATATCCTCCTTTATAATATTATTCTAATGATTTTAATACTAACAAATATCCATATATTTATCCATCAATAAAATAAAAAATAATTTTATTAATTTATTTAAATGACACAAAAATGTAATTAACAATTAAAATGACTAAATTTTCTATTTTAATGTAACATAATAATTTCAAATACATAGTGGGTATAGACTCTATTTTTATAATATTTATTTATTTAAAAAATGAGCTCAATTTAAATATAATGTAAAATTAATATTTCTTCAAAAACAATAAATTCCTTACATACATATTATTCTAAAACTAAAAATATTATTTTATTTAAAAATATATGGGTTATATAATTTAGGCCCTGACATACAACCGTAATACTTATTTACTCTCTTGAAACACATTATTGAACTAAATCATAATAAAAAATCATAATTAAAAGGTCCAATCATGAATCTCTTCCCACGTCGTTATAAATCCTCCCCCTTAAATCAATTTAATGTTCTGTTGACCATAAATAGTTTCCTACCGAATAAATTCCCAAGGCTAATAATAATTTGAATGAATACTCAAGAAACTACTATATTAAGAGTCGAATAATAATCCCTCAATGTATATTACTACACTAATGAAAATGTATTTCCAAACAAAAGAATCTTTTGGGATCTATTGAATAAAACAAGTATTCATGCGCCAAAGGTGACATAATAATTAGATGGTCTTAAAATCTATAAATATAAAACAGAACACCTCTCTAAAATATTGGAGGCACTAAATATCCTAATTACCAATATGAAACCATTATATTCACTAATCAAGATTCACATAGTTGTAAAACACATATAAACAATTTAACATTTACAAAAAATAACAAAAACTATATACCTCATGATTAATGGAGCTAGACCATCCAATAATATAACTATAATAAGTTTTGTTATAAAATATAAAAAATTAGACAAATTGGATTTATATATTGATTTATGATTGGATAGTGGAATGGTAAAAGAGAAAATGAATAAAAATACGGGGCATACCTTATCCTTACATCATGAAGTTTCATATTGTATGAGGTTTGATTATCATGTTTAAAATTGATCATCAGGATATAAAATAACATATAGGGGGATGATATAATTAATGGAGATTGAGTTATAGTTTTTACTAATATGATAGGGGAGGGATATACCGGTGGATAATTTATATATTAGTTTGAGGGGGGTTATCTCCTTGAATAGTGCCTTTGGAAAATATTTATTGTACTTTTTTTACTCTCTGTTCATTCATAAAATATATTCTTATATCCATCCCAATTTATTTTAACGAATCACAAGGCAAAACAATTATTTTTGAATGGCTCTACGCATGTGGAATAAATTTTTCCTTAAATGAATTTAATCCTTGAGTAATAGGGAAACATTTTTTCTATTGGATGAAAATAAATTAGGTGAATTAGTTTATCATATGGAACTCTTATTCATTCAATGAAAATATATAAATTCTCAAAATTTTCGCTTCTTATTTCCTCAAACATCTATATCAAAAAATTATTTTATATTTAAACACTCCCTGATTCCTAATGCATCTTCATTAATACACATTATTCTCTACTTCCTACTCTAAAAAGAAGAAATCATTTTTACATAGATGGTATTATATGTTCCCATTCAGATGGGGGTCTTATAGGATACTCTATAAGTTTATAAATATTTTATCATTCATTAAAAACTATTTTTTTTATCATAACGTTTTCTCAAAAAGAAATTATTTATAAAGTAGTTACATTATATTTTCAACTGGTATATAGATGTTTGGGAATATATATCTTATGTCTTTCTACATACCATATCATCAATTCCACCATTACTTTAATGAAAATATGAGTCCCTAGAAAAATGATTGTTTATCTTGGTATCATACATTTTACAAAGATATTAGCTATAAAAAATTCAAAAAATAGACAATTCATCAATTTTGGTGGCATTATCTTGAATTATTTTTAAAATATTCAACATCATTTAAGATTTATAAATATCAAAATTGCATTGTAAAAAGATACACTGTATTCATCATCCAAAGATTAATGACTTCAAGGAAGATAAATATTATTAGAAGATTTTATTTTCTTTTTGATATATTTCCAATTAACTCGAATTACAATAATTTATTAGATAATTCATCTGAATTATAAAACATTGATAGTCTATACCACCTAGAATATAAAACTATCCTTTTGTTTATTTGAAGTCCAATACTTCCTCCCAAAGGTAATATGTGTTAGAAGTTTAGTAAACAATATACTGTAATTTCAAGTATGAACCTCTTAATCATATGTAAACTATATATATTCTATTGATAGAAATGATACCACACATTGTATTTTGATTCAATTTTATGTATCGATATAAGATGATAATTTTTGTGTGGAGGAACATATGATGGGACTAGGTATTTTACCATGTTATATTACCAAATTTACACACCATTAATCGACTATATTTTTACCTATTATTGAATCATTTAATGACTATTGTCTAAAATTATTACCAAAATAGTGTGAGGTAGTTTTTTAATGTGTTCTTCCACTTGATTTCGGGTTCCTTTCATGACATTTAACTCCACAAAAACACTTCCATTAGAAATATTCGTCTCACTAATATTATTTTTTCATAACTTCTTCATGATACACCAAATCAGTTAATTGTCAAAAGAGTACTAACATTTTCTACGAAAATAAGATCTTATATTTTTTAATGCATATTAAATCACACAAAAAATCTTGATGGTGTTGTAATTAATTTGGAAAATGTCCATGATTATTGAATTATATGTAATGAAACAAATTTTCAAATAAATATTTAATGAAAGTAATACCTGTATTGAATAGTAAAGTGAATCATATATGTAAATCCATGAGATTTTCATAAACATTTGTTTCAATCAAATATAATATTTTTAATAATTGTTATTCCACCAAACACAAATTTTATCTTATGTTACATGCAACACCCATTTTATATGAAATGTTACATTTAATTAAAATATTATTATTTAAAATTTTAGTAATCTCATTTCCATTTCAATGGTGGTTATGAATATGATTAATTAGACTATGAAATTTTATGGTTTAAAATGTATATAAAATGAATTCTTTTGTTAAAAGTTAATTAAAAATTAAAATAAAAATTATTTGAAAATAACATAAATCATTTACTTGAAAACTATTTTTATGGGAACAAAAATGTTTTACCAAAATAAATTTAAAAAACCAATTCTGTTGAATTAAATTACATAAATTTTTATTTATTATATTAAATTAAATGATTATAAATAATCTTATGTATTTTCTATAAAATATATAGAAATAAATCCAATTTTACAATAAAACTATATTTTTCTAAAAAATCATTTTATCATATTTTTTACATATTTAAAAAAAATCTTTCATTCATTTAGATAATTTATTTGGAATAATAATATGAATATTTTAAATAATCATATCAAAATTATCTTTGTGTGAATTTTTCAAAATTTTCTAAAAACGTTAATTTTTTATTTAATGATGAAAAATACAGAATTTTATTTAAGAGATGAGTTTTCAATTAAATTTCTTTTAATAAAAAATAATATTTTATATTGGTTTCCACATAAAATTAGTTCGATTATATATATCAATTAATCCAATTTATGTCATTGGATTATTTTTTTATTGAAATTTGAATTAAAAACATTATAATCTTTTAGATATTTTCCCTTTGAAAAACAGCATAGTATTTTCATATGCTCAACTAATTTTAAATAAATTTAATCCACATCTATGAACCTTGTTAAAAAATATAGATTCTATATTTGGAATTATAATAATTTATATCATCTAAAAATTTGAGCTTATTTCATTCGAATATGAATAGTTAATGATTTTAAATTAATTACAAATGTAATGATAAAAATAGATTTATGGAAGTTTAAAATAAGTGGATAAGGGTTAAATGACCTAAAAAATTTAAAAAATATATTTCATTTCCATATATAAACACTATTATTTTTAGGATCGAGAATATCCCATTTTGGGTCCTATTTGGTATAAAAACATGGGTACATTTTTTTCAATTCCAAATTTTCATGTGTGCCACTCACCTCAATTATAAAATGCCACCCCTTCTCCTCTCTTATTCAAACATTCAAACTCTTTTTCTAGCCAAGACCTGCCCAAATAGCATAAAAAATTCCATAATCTCATCCTAGAATCATTATTTTGGTTATAAATCAAACCTTAGAATGATTTTGGTATAAACCTTTGAATGTTAACCGAATTAAAATTATTCAAAAAGAATTTTTATTTTTTTCTACTTCCATATCCTATAATTATTTTAAAACCATGATCATAAAATATCTTCAGTATCTTCCAGATACAATTTAATATCCCAACCATTTTTGAAGTTGTCTGAGTCCTATTTTTAGATAATCGTTTTTCTTGGTTAATTATTTAAGGATTGGTTTATAGTTTGGGGTGTGATTAGGTGAAAATTGGACATTTAGGAAGTAAATGGGAAACTAAATAGTTGGATCATGGTTTGGAAAAACCATGCACCCCAGCCCAAATTTTTTTGAAACCCTTGATAGAGGAAATTTTCATGGTTGGTGTAAGGTTTTTCCAATCTTGTGCCCTCTTATAAGAAGCTGTGCACCACCTAGAAGAGGATCACAGTTATGGACTATTTTTAGGAGAAAATATGAACAATGGAAACTGAAGCATGCATATGGGATTTAAATTCCCCAAAAATTATTGAAAAAAATTCAGGAACCATTTTCATATACCCTCAAATGCCTTAGCTCAACCCATAACAAAATTCCATGAATTCCAGTGATTTTTAATTGGATTTTATGTTCTTCTGACCTCAGTTCTTTTCGATTTAAAGCCCATATCTTTGATATCCACCCCTCCTAATAAATTTATTCTATCCCACTTGGTTTCCTATTCTTCCTTCCTTCCTTATCCTATTTTTTGGTGTTTTATATCCCTATTTTAGGATTGATATAGATCATTTATTTTGGATCTAGATCTCTATTAGAGAGATATTGAATTTAAAGATCATGATTTTTTAGATCTAAATCTCATTTTATGTCGTTACTCTACTGAATTTTTAGGATTTACGTTGGGAAATCAGTTGTCAAATAATATTTGTAGTTTTTCTATTATTCAAATATCCTAGTCCTATTATAAATTACATTTATTAGATTTTTAAATTTATAGGGTTCGTCTAAAAAAAGAATTCATTATTAAATTATTTAATGTGGTCAATTAATTAAATGAATAATTGTGGGTTTTATTGAATACTGGAAATTGTGGAATTAGGATAATTAATTGGTGAATTAATTATCAAGGTGTTGAATTGAGAAATTGTGGATAATTAATTTTTGAGTTAATTATTGAATTATTGAATTTTTGATTTGTGAATAATTAATTGTTGAATTAATTATTAGATGTTGATATGTGAAAGGAATAATTAATTATTGAATTAATTTATTGATTTTTACTATTAATTAGTTGATGATTAAATTAATTAAAATGATGTGATTAATTAGTTTTGGATTTAATTAATGATTCTGATGTGATTAATTAATCATTGCAATAATTAATGGAAATGGGTATGATTTGTTAATTGTGTGATTAATTAGTAAAATGATGGGTGAAATGGATATTGGTTGTAATTATTTTTGCCATGGAGTAGCACATGGGATAACTATCATGTGAGTGAGGAATTAACTGAGGAAGACAGTGAGAGATTCCATTATGTTTTCCAAAGGACCATGAGAGACATCAAGGAAGAAGACTATGTGAGCATCTATTTGACATCGAAGAGATCATGATATCTATTTTAGGTGGTCTTGGGAAAGGATTATGGGATATTTTATTTTTCCATGAATCATTTTATTATTAGTTTAGTCTTACACATTTTTAAACCTTGAGGTTAAATACCATTGTTCACATTACTCATGTCAGACTAATTTGTATGTTTTAATGCATTATATTAATATATGAATTGTAATAATTAATAGTAACATAGAAATTATTATATATGATATACATTAGGGATATTATACACTCCATCATGGGATGAATAAGTAATTGTGTTTTAGTTGTCCTTGGGAACCTGGTGGTTAATATGGTTAAATAATTATTAATTGATAATGTGATAACTGTTTATTTATGAATTGTAATAATTTAACTATACAGCTAAATAAACATTTTTATTGGGAATTATTTTACCCACATCACTTATTTCCTTATTCGGTCGTGCTCACACACAACTCGGGTTTCCTAATCTGTATCAAAATAAATTTCATGTTTTCAGGATAAGATTAGGTAAAAGGCCATGTGTTTGACTGCTGAATCGGTTTGGAGCATGGTTGAGGGAACCGTTCATGGTTTGAGCCCACATGGGAGTCTTTAGTGACATTAATTTTGGTTTTTAAATTTTACACATGAAATTTTCTTTAACAAGGAATGTTTTACAGTTTATTTTTGATATAGTATCTCAATTTCATAGTTATCATTGATCATGGAACTTTTCATATTTGGATACTTGAAATTTAGTGTTTGTTTATGTTTTTATTTTACTATATTACATGGATAAATGAGTTTATAGTCTCCCAATGATCTATATTATCCCCTTTATACTATTTGGGAGCCTCTAGCATATGGGGAGACACGCTTGAGGTCATGTGGAGGTCTGGTTTGGGGAATTGGGTGTCGGAACCTAGATCTAGATGTTACAAAGTGGTATTAGAGGTGATTCCATTCATTACCTTTATCTTACTATTTATGAAAATGTTCAGAGGATAATAGTAATATTCATTACTTGTTAATTATCTCATGCATGGCATTTGAAAACCAATTTACGGGGGAAACCCTAGTACCCATGGTGGGATTTTTTTATTACTATATTCTATAAATACTGAATATTTTTTCACCTCAGGTGATGCACATACTTTGTGATGTGATAACGGTTTCAAAATTTTTTTGTTATTTGAATTACAGATCGGTAAGGCTTGAGATATAAGTTTTCATGCATCATTCTCAGAACTCAAGATTATTTTTTACCTTGATTCATTTTTGGCACACACGGGAAAATAGTTTATGGGTTATTTGTTGAACTTGAAAAACATTTTCATACATGTGAAATTTAAAATTTTAAAATGATAAAAAAGGTGAATAAATGGATGTATTCTATAATTTGAATAATTTTAATATTTTTACCCTTTTTAAAAATGAATTATGTGTTTGATGGATAAGGGTGGTGATAGTACTTCGGTTTTAACAGCATGACGAGGTTTGGGGAAAAGACTTATTGTGACTTTTTAAGATTTTTCTCTTATGTTGTTTATAATTATTAAGAGGTTTTTTTGGAATTTTTAATGTATTCCTCGAAGATGATGCTTGTTGATTGGATGGAAGGAGTATATGGATGGAGATGCTCTACTATAAGGGGAACGTGAGGCACCGATATTGCTGATTGGGGAAGGTTGGGAGAAGATCAAATAGAACATCTATCGTTTCAATCAATTAATGAAAACATAACTTGGGAAGGTTGTGAAATCAATGTATGATCTGATGAGGGTGTTTCAGATGCAGCACTATTAAAATTTAACAGGATAGGGTGGACCAAATGGAGTTATGTTCTATGTTGAGTCTATACAAACTGTAGTTGACTTCTTTGAGAATAATGTTGATTAAAGTGTCAAATTGGTACATATATGTTACATGGTTAGGTGAAGCGATGGTGGGAAATCCAGGTTCGGGATGAACTGCTATAAGGTATGGAATGGAAGTAATTTAAATAAATTTTCCTAGAGCACTTCTATCCAAACACACTGATAATGGAGAAGGTTGCTATGATAATGAGGTTGACATAGGGGAACATGTTTTTGATGTAATTCATTGGATGCTTCATAGATTTTCAGAACATTTCCCTAGCATTATCATTATACTATACAATTGTAGAAATGAGGGTTGAGGATGGAATTATGTGTGAAATTATGTTCCAGGTGAATATCATCATGATGAAGAAGTTTTTAAATGTGGTGAATTGGGCTACCATTATTGAGGGGAACCTGAAGAAGGCATCCTGTTATAGACATGTGGTTTCTTCAAGAATATCTGGAGGTATTAATTCTGAGAATAGTCAGTGTCATTATGAGAATATTATCTAAATAGGTGGGTAGATAAGTGGCCAGTATGGTGGATCGGTTTCTCGTTATCATACCCAAGTGTTTTTACCCCAATGTGGTAGGTCAAGACACTTACAAAAACATTGTACCTAACCACCGGTTTAGTGTTGAGGCTATAGTAAAATTACTCTTCTATGGAGGATTTTTCGGATTCCACAGTATACGACTAGTGATTAAGGAGCGTGACATAACAAACATGTGGGAACATGGTCTTATGCACCATATTAGTCTAGAATATAGAGCTTTATTAGATGAGGTAGTAGAGGTAGTGGGAATGGTGGTTCTTGGAATGACTATCCATTTCTGGAGAGTAATGAAAATTTTGGGAGTCATATTGCATCAGACAGAATAAAGGTTGGACAGTTACATTCCTTTCAATGTACACTTGTGTATAAAGATGTTGGACTATCATCAATAAGAGGTACTATTATTATATCTTCTAAATTATTTTGTGAATTATTTGATAGTGGTGTCATTCATTCCATTATATAAATGATACATGTTATTCTATTGGTTATAGTGGTGGATTTTTTTAACATGATAATGATGATATATACACCATTGGGAGACTGTTCTAGTAAAATCTATTTGTGTATGGGGTATTCCCCATGATCGGGAAGTAACATTTTCACCGGAGTCCTTATATCGTTGGTATTTTGCGATTATACATAATTTTGGGTGTGGACTGGCTAGTCGTATACCAATATCACATTAATTTATACCAAATGAGAGTGACTTTTGAATCATATATGGATCACCATTACAGTCGCAATGAAAATTGGGATATCATGGAAGGTAGAGAAGAGACTATTTTTTAGAAACTAGGAGAGAACACAGCCCAAGTTACATGATTATTGGAGGATTTTTGTGATGTAAAATAGGACGTATTTCCACCTAATTTAGACATGTTTCAGGACGTGATTCCTGAATACTTATCTTAGTTTCAACCAGAGAGAGATATGGAATTCACTATTGAGTTAATTATGGGGCATGACCCAATATCAATTTCATCATACAAAATGGTACTGATAGAGATTTAAGAAAAAAAAGGTAGTTGTAGGAGTTGTAGGATGAGGTATTCATCCATCTAAATATGTTTCCTTGGGGTTGACAAGAATTTTTTTCAAATAATGTTGACGGGAAACTCAATTTCTGGGTTTATTAACAAAAATTGAACAAGATGATAGTGAATAACCCATATTTTCATCCTCATATTGGTGATATATTTGACTAGTTGAGGGGATATTGTGTGTATTCTGAAAGATTAAACTGAGATCAAGACATCATCATCTGGGAGTTTGAACATCAACTATACCAAAAACTTCTTTTAGAAGTTGGGGTGACCAATATGTGTTTGTATTATTGCCATATAGATTGATCAAAACACCAACATTGTTTATTTCCTTGATAAAAATGATCGTCCATTCATATCTACATCAGTTTGTGTTAGTGTATGTGGATGATATCTTGGTGTAATCCAAGACTCCTGATGATCATGTCCAACATCATCACATCATCTAGAGTACACTAAGAGAGAATCAGTTATACACCAAGAGATCATAGTGTAAGTTTTTGATTTATAAGGTACACTTATTAGGTCACATTATCTCATATTAAGGTGTGTTAGTGTACCAGGAAAATGTGTACGCAATTGTATCTTGGAATAATACCCCTAAATTTTTTGATATCTAAAAAAATTCGATTTACCTAAATTATATCAAAGGTTAATAAAGATCATTTATCTATTGGAAATGATGCATATAGTCATGAAAAAATTGTGGATAATGTTTGATTAAATGGAATTGTTTGACGATTTCAACTAGGAGTTGAAGAAGTTCTAGAAATCAACACTAATATTAATCCTACCCATGCTAGGTGATGATTATACAGTGTATTATAATGCTTATGGGATCAAACATGGAATACTATTGTTATATGGTGATAGATTTGTAGTGTATGGGTTTGTGAAGTTGAGTCCTTATGAAGGGAACTACCCTACATATTACCTAGATAAGGATGATGTTGTTTATTCATTGAAGTTATGGAAAAAATATATTTTGGGAGAAAATTTACAATGTATACAGATCATAAGAGCATAAAATGTATCTTTTCATAGTGATATTTGAGAATTTGGAATCATAAATTGATTGAGTATAACCAGTCATTTAATTTTGAGAATGTATATAAGCTTTGAAATGGAAATATTTTGGGTGAAACATTGAGTATAAAATCCTAGACTCAAGAGTTACATGAATCTACTATTGAGTGGAAGATGATCGGTTTACTAAATGTGATTCATGTGTTGGTCCAAGAGAGTCAAGAATAAATGAAACTTTTATCTATTGTAGACATTTCCGCACAATTAATATGGATCAAAGAAAGGAATTATGATGATATGGAGTGAATGTATTTGAAATAAATCCTTGAATGCGGGGAGTCACATTTAGAGTATAGAAAAAATGAGGATGATGTCATCAATGATAGGAATTATGTAATTGTTACTCTACTCATGAAAGTGGAGATGATTCATGAATTTCATGCCTCTAAGTGGTTGGTACATGCATGAATGAATAATATGTACCATGATGTATGATGATATTTTTAGTGTCCGAGCAAGAATAGTGAAACTGTATAGTTTTCCACATGATACTACACCTATTAGCTAGTGAATAAGGAGCATCAAAAACTTGTAGGTTTACTACAACTTTTTTCTATTCCATAATGGATGTGGGACAATGTGACGATGGAAATTCAGGTGTGTCTCATTAATTTTTTTTTAAATAATGATAATATTTGGTTGTTTTGGACAAACAAATTAAATAAGTGCATTTATTTTTAGTACAAGAAATTTTCTCAGTTGATCAACATAGAGTTTTGTTCTTTTGGATGATGGTTCATCTCTATAGAGTGCCATAGACAACAGTTTTATAATGTGACACATAATTTAAATCTCATTTCTGACAGGGCTTGCAGAAGGTACTAGGTATTTATGGTTTATTGAGAACGGATTTCCACACATAGGTAGATGAGAAATTGGAGCATAATATACATTTTCTTGGGGATACGATGTGATCATGTATTCAAGAATTCAGTGGGTCTTGGGATAAACACATAGAAGTAGTGTAATTTTTATACAATAATAGTTATTACTATAATATATAGATGGAAACATTTGAGGAACCTTATGGTAGACCATAACGATCACCCCTATGCTAGATGGAGGTAGGTGAGTAAGATTTATTGGGATCAAGTCTCGTGCAGGATATATCAGAGCTAGTTTAGTTGATTCAGAAATGGTTGGATACATATAAGAGTAGACATAAGTCATGTTCTAAATGACATATATTTCCCCTAGGATTTCCATGTATCACACCTATAGAGGTATTAACCTAACCCTTCCCATGTGATCTCTACAAATGATGTTGATATTGAGATAAACACATCCTTTGAAGAGTATCTGATATGGGTGTTAGATCACAATGAGAAATTGTTGGACGTAAAAATTGTGTCGATAGTTCATGTGTTTTAAAAAGATGGGTGTGTAGGTGTAATAATACGAGATATGAGAAGTTATGAGGGCCCAATGACCTATTATTTTTAACATAGAGACTTGGAGATTTTTGGGAGTGAAGCTTTAAGATAATTTGTTATAAGGTGGGGATATTATAGGCTCCCAACCTTTTAAGGAGTTCTTTTGGGATTTTTTTCTAGTACACATCATTCCTTGGATTATTAGTTTTGTTTTGGTTTATATCATGAGGTGTGTTTTGGTCAAAATTTGAAATTTTTGAAGGAAATGGTAAACTGAACTGTTGGAGCACAGATTTCTCAAACCCTTATCCTCAACCCCGTAATGCATGCAACAACAATGAGTGGGGATTTTCATATTGGGCACATTATTTTTCAATCTCAATGACCTGTTAAGAGAAAATAAGCCCTCACCCCCAGAGGATCATGTTTAAGACATAAGGTTTTGAGAAGCTATGTGCCCCAATCATAAAACAATGTGTTAAGGATTTAACATCCCAAAAAATTATTTAAAAAATTCTTGAACCCCCATATTATACTCTTGAACATCCTAAGATGACCCAAATTCTGTTTTTATTTATTATAATGCTTATCAAAGTTGTTACAATGATTTTTGACCTCCATTCCTCTTCATTCCAATCCTACATCTAAGATCTGCGCCCCTCTCAGAAAATGGATTCTATCTGGATTTTTTCCCATTCATCTTACCATTCTTGTCAATTTATATTGGTTGTGGTTCTTCCTATTTTTGGACATATATATATCATTTATTCTGTATATAGATATAATATTATATATCTATAATTATTTTAGAGATGTTGACTCAATTGATCATGGTTTACGTATAAATCCAGATCTCCTTCTACGTTGTTGCTCCTCTAAGTTTTCGGGATTTCTATTAGGGGATTTATTATCAATGACTCATGGTTGGTGGTCCATTTTTTAAATCCCATAGTCATACTAAAAATTACAGGTATGTGATTGTATAATTGATAGGTTTCATTTGGAAATTGGAATTCCTAATAAAATTATTTAATTTTTTCAATTAACTAATCGAGGAATTGGGGACTTTAATAAAAATGGATATTGTGGAATTGAAATAAATAATTAGTGAGCTAATTATCAAGAATAAGAATTCTAAAATCAAGGATTATTAATTGTTGTGTTATTTATCCAATTGATGAATTTTGAATAATTACTAATTAATTGGGGAATTAATTATTAGATGTTGAGATGTGAAATGTTTAATTAATTATTGAATTAATTAATGGACTGTTATGGTTAAATAATTTCTAAATTAATTTACATAAGTGAAGTGATTAATTAGTTGTGGAATTAGTCAATTATATTGATCTAATTAATTAATAGTTTGGTTATTTAAGGTAAATGGGTATTATTAATAAAATTGAGTTAATTAATGGAATGACTAGTCAAATGTCTAATGGATGTGATTATATAGGCTTGGGGTAGCACATGGGTTATCCAGGATGTGAGAAATGGATTAACTGAGTAATATCGTGAGATATTCTATTATGTTTTCTAATGGAACTTGAGAGACTTTATGGAAGAAGACCATGTGATATTCTGTTTTCTTTAAAAGATATTACGAGAGATCTTGGAGTTGGTCATAGGAAAAAGTCATGAGAGATTTCCCTTTTTCTTAAAATCATTTATGCTTTAATTAGTCCTAATCACTTTAGACCATTGATGTATGATCCCTTTATGTACATTACACATGTTGGAATAATTTAAAATTTTAATGAACATTATTAATATATTAATTTTTATATTGATTGTTAAAAATGAAATTTTAATATACGATATCCCTTAGGGGTAGTTCAGAATCTGAAATTAATAGAAGTAGGTATTGAGGTTATGGTGTCCTTTCGAACCTAATGGTTGACATGGATAAATAACTATTAATTGTTAGTGTCATAACATTATTTCATATTCATTGTAATAAATTCATTATACATCTATATACACATATTTTTTATTGGATATTGTTTTATATGTCATTGGAGGTATCATACAGAGACATTTTCACACCCCACTCAAAATGGATGAATTGTACCCATATAGATTTATTGAATAAAAGACCAAATAATTAGAGGTCCATGTGTTTGAAGGATGAGTCCAGATAGAGAATTTTGAGGAAAGTGCATGTGGTTTGGGACCGCTTAGGAGTCAATGATGTCTTTACATTGGGTTATGAATTTTGAAACATGGAACATACTTTATAGAATTATCTACAGTTCATTTTTGATATTGTATCTCTAGTTTTTTCTCATCATGCAATCTTGGTTTTGATCTATTTCTAGTTTTATGTTATTCAGTGATTGTTTATTATATTTTGTGGGTGTATTACTAAAATGAAAACGTTCATAGTCGCCCCATGTTTTATATTATACCCTCACTACTATTTAGTATCCTCTAGCATACTAATAGGTACCCTTCAGATCTTGTGGTAGTCATATTCAAGGTATTGGTGTGTGTCACTTGAGTAAGGATGTTACATACCATTTCGGTCAGTTTTGTTGGGGTGAGAATCTATTTTTTAGATGATGCGCTGATTATTGCCCTGCATTATCACTTTCCAAAGGAGGGTGGTATCTGTCACTTATTCATGGATGTTTTCCCCTTAATCGAAACATGATTATTAGATGTCAGTTCCTCCTTCCATGGATTCCTGCTCAGAAGTCATTACATAGTTTTGGCCTCCCACATATACTTATGATTTTGTTCATGAGATTATTCCCAGTTCCATGTCTTCATGGATTCTGGTTAATTACGAAACTCATATCAGGATATTCCAAGGGGTCCAGTCTAGGTAGCAACCTTTGGTCAGGGGAGTAGTCGTGTTGGACATCATTGGATTGTCTGGATGTTGTAACACTGATGTGTTTGGGTTTCTTCCCCTTATGACAGGGCTTCTTGAGGGTGTGTAATCCTGAGCCATCCCACGTCAAATGCATGGAATTTTATTCCATAGGCATGTCTCTGAGGTTTTCATCAGCAACCAATGTTTATCATTGGTTATGACACATGTTTAACTTCTAGTGGAGATGGATCTGACTGATCAAAACACTGATAAGAGTGGACCAAATGGGTGAAATATCTAAGAGGAATCACTTATGCTTGAGCTGATGCATTTACAGTCACCTGATTGCTTCTTGGATAAGTGGGAATGTGGGTGACATAATCATTCTATGATGAGGATTACTGAGATAGAATTATGATAGATATGGATGGTTATGTGGATGGAGAATGATAAGGAACTGATAAGGGGAAGACGTTGATGTTTGACTTGAACCTCTAAGATACATCTGTCATATCCTCGTAATAGGAAATTTATCTAAACATAGTTCTTTGGAGATATGGGACACCATAGGATGAAGACAGCGAGAATAGATGCATGGATGGGACAGAATGGAAGTAGAACATCCATGAAGGGGCCCTGACCTTCTTGAAACACATAGGCTCGAGGGAGAGACCATTATTGTACATGATGGATGGGCTTCAACCTTCGAAAGGACTCCTATGTATCCTTGTGGTAGGTAATCAAAGTCCAAATTGTTCAAGATGGGGTTATTTAATCGAGGTGAAAATTTAGGATAATTATGCGTTGATATACGGGAGTTTATCCATGGTTAGCAGCCCCGGTTGGTCTGACTCCCGAGTGCAGACTATATATGTGGGTCCCAAATAAGGGGACTACAATGTCTTACTATCAATTTCAAACTCAATAGCTTACTGATGGATGATATTACAAAGTCTTACCATTGGTTGGGGTTCCAACGGCTTACCATTGGTTGGGGTTGGAGTTATCTTGGTGCTGGTTGGCGTTCAAACGACTTACCATCAACTGGTGATCACAACGTCTTACAACTTGTTGGGGTGGATCCTCAAGAAGGCTTCCTACATTCCCATCACAGAAGATAGGGGTCAAAACCAGGTAGTTCTAAAAACTAGGGCTTACACATGGTTAGCAGCCTAGGTTGTTCTGATTCCCAGGGGGTGGACCAGAGATGTGGGTCCCAACAAAGGGGACTACAATAGCTTACAACTGGTTGAGCATACAATGGCTCACTATGGGTTGGGGTTCCAACATCTTACCATTCATTGGGGATCACAACGACTTATTTTCGGTTGGGGTGGATCCTTAGGAATGCTTCCTCTGTACCCTACCTAGGGGACTGAGATCAAACCCACGTAGTTCAAAAGAATGCAGTTTATCATCATGTTGGATGAAAAGGATGGTGTACAACTTAACCTCGTGTGGGAAGAGGGTGAACCTAAATGATGTTGTTTGGACCAATAGGTGTTGGTCTTGAACCCCAATAAGGCTTCCTACATACCTTTACTATGAGACAAGGATCAATGTCTATGTATTTTGGCATGAGGGATACATTTTAACATCATGCGGGACGAAGGTGAACCAACGTGAAGGGGTCGGGCAAGTAGGTTTTGGCCTTAAACCTCATGGAGGTTTCCAATGTACCTTTCATAGGAGGAAATGGTCAAAGTCCTTGCAGTTTGGAATGGTGGATGTAATTTAATGACGTGAGGGGTGAATGTGGATTTACGTGGAGTGATCAAGACCAATGGATGTTGGGATTGAGCCTTAGGGATGACTCCTATGTATCTTTCCTAACAGGCAAGGATCAAAGGCTATATAATTTGGTAAGAAGTATATTGTTTAATGTTAGGTGGGATGAAGGTGGACCAGAGGTTAGTTATCCCCACCAATGGTTGTTGGGCTTGAACCCCATAGAGGATTCCTACGTACCTATCCTAGTAGGTAAAAACAAAATTCCATGCAATTTGGTAGGTAGGACACAGTTTAACATCAAGCAGGATGAATGTTGACTAACGTGGAGTGATCAGAACCAATGGGTGTCGGGTTTCAACATCAGGGAGGTTTCATACGTACCTTTCCTTGGAGGAAAGGACAAAGTCCACATTTTTCGGTAGGATTTTGGCCTTACACGATAAGGAGACTCAGGAAGGATTCCATGTTAAATGTTTACTCAATGCCCATGTGAGTCATGCTCGGTGTGAGGAAAAAAGAGGTAGAAAATAACTGATGATAATTTCATGAAAGGTGTGTCTGTGGAAAGTGTATTGGGGCTTACATGTGGTTAGCTACTCGAAAAGAAATAGGGGATTATGCATGGTTAGAATCCCCGGGAGATGGATATTAGGACATACTCAAGGATGGAGACCTAATGGAGAGAAATCCCAGAGGGAGAGTTATGGGGAAACGAAGGTTCTGGTGCCCATATCTCCTCGAGTATTTGGCACAGAAGAAGATTGGACGACCAGGGGAGTTGCCTCATTCCAGAAAGGCCAAGGTCATACACCATGATGGATTCCCTTCCATGTGGATAGTCGCTGCTCTAGAAAACTGGATATCATTCCTTATTAGGATGATTTCACTCTCTTAAATACGAGTGGGCATGGAGAATGTCCATGATGGGTTACCCCACGTGTATTGCATGGGGAGAGGATATAGTTTAATATTTTGTGCTCAGGATGATGGTGCTTGTTAGTCTAACGTACTATAGCTCATATGAGGTGGATTCACTCCGCACACCTAAGACATACATAACATATACCAACCCTCCCTTGGGAAAGGGAATGCATAATCAATGACAAGGATAGGTGGTGTATTGGAGTGATCCACTGAGAGGACCATGTTATTATGGATATGAAAAGAACCAATATCCATTAGCATTCCTATACAAAGAAGCATAAGGCTAAGCAACCCAACATGAAGCACCACCCCTGGGACCATGAAATCCCTTCATAAAAACCTGGAGAACTGTACGAGAGAGGGGTGTGTAAAGAATTCAGTTATAGAATGAGATACTTCATGAAGAGCATAAGAATCCTGAAGTAAATTGACTTCACACAGAGGAAGGCCCTCATAAAGGGATAGGAAAAAACCAGAGAGAAGGGTATTCATAAAAGTAAGGGGATTCATGAATTTGGGGGGGGGGGGGGTCTTCGTGAAAGGCCATGGCTTCGCGAAGAGCCGCCCTTAAGGGAGACCGTCACTGGCCTAGAGAATACCTATTTGTTTTGAGATAATTTCATGAAGGCTCTATGCTTTTTAAAACCTAGATAACCCTAAAGGGGCACCTTACTATAAAAAGGGAATACTCCTTTTCAAAGGGAATATTAACCAAAAGTAGGGGCTGAAAAGCTTGCGAAGGGCTAGGGCTCGCAAAGGCCAAGTACCATTGACAATTCATTTGAGATTAACACTAAGGAATACGTTTAACGAGAGTCGAGATGTAGAAAGGTCAGAGTAAAGTTGTTATCGAATAGAGGTAAACCTTCTATTTATATCCAACCTCTGTCGAAGAGGCATATAACTTGCTGCGGAGATGAGAGACGCCATAGAAAGGAGTGGTTCCATCAACCCATATTCTCCTTGTGGATGGGGATTGATGTCACGTAGAGATGCGTTGACACGGACGCCCTGAAGCAAGTTGTGAAGGGTACTAGTGTCGTAGAGGGGGCTTGGTCGGCATCAGACTCCTTCTAAAAAGGTACTATGTGGAGCCACTCATGGAGGTGTCTTCACGGAAATGTGTCAGCTGCACAGAGTGCTTCACATAAGGCCATTTTGAGATTGCTTGGAGGTTCTTTTCGACCCGTTAAGGAGGAGGCTTCCTCTGATGTCATCATTGAATCTGTGTAATGATCCAGATGGATTTATGGTGACTAATAAATTCCCAACTCATAATGGGATCCTTTGGAAGGAGAGGGTAGAATTATAAGGGAAAGATGCCTAGGAAACTATGGTGATTGAACTCGCAGCAAATCGAGAAGGTGGGGTAGAAACTGGTTTGCTAAGGGATGCGCCATACCCTTCTCATGAAGGGTTTTTCTTCATGTGGGAATAGTCCATGGGGAGAAGGGTGCCGCAATGAACTTAGGGGCACCGCACTAAGCATGAGGCACACTAAGAAGCCCAGGGGTGCCAGGAAGAGCATGGGGCTTGCCAAAAAGTTAGCACCTCTGGTGCCTATATATAGGGGATCAAAGGTGTTTATTTCCACCCCTGTATCTTTTTGAATAAAAGTTCTCATGCTCTATTCATGAACAATTTTCTGTGTGAATGCTTTAGCAAACCAGAGTCTTTGATATAGTGCTTTGAAAATTCTTTTTAGCGAATCAGTGCATCATGATCTGCTGCATTATTTGTGATGCTGGCCGAAGCCCATGTTTCATTGCGGTGCATATGAGGGTTCAGATTATCTCCAAAAAGAATATTTGTGAAGGGTCTTTGAGAATGGTTATTTCTTGAATCTTATGCCTTATCCCAAATTTTCTCAAATTCCATGGATTCAATGGCCACTCAGGAGGTTGTGCGAGAGGTTGGTGGATATGCTAATTGGTGGGAGTCCATGGAAAACAACCTAAAAATAGGCAATTGCATCTAGATAACTTCTAATAAAAAATCATTGATAAAGAAACTGAAAAAGGTATAGAGGGAATATATACTATGCAAGTGAATTCCATCATATGGTTTCGGATTACGATAGGAAGTATTCATTCGTAACACCAACAAAGATGAGCCGGCCTACTGGTTCAGAAGTACCCCTGAGCAATATCAATGGCATAGGGATGAGGATGGGTGCATTAGTAAATATCATACCTCAGTCACAAATTTTTTTTTGTATAATCTGGTTAACAACCATCAATGGCCGGGCACTGGCACAAGATAGATCCCCAACCCTATATAAGACGATCATCAAGGCGGTGCATATAAATCCAGACATGGGGTGAATCACTAGTTGGACCTTGTGCCAGGGTGGAAACATCAAAAACAACTAGGCATGGGCCAATTGGGCATGTGAGTCCTCTGAAAAGTTTGAGAATGTCCTCAGGAAGGTTGGCCTATATAAAGCAGCTTGGGCCTCTCAATTTAGCATCTCCTAAATGAAGGAATTTATACCGGTGTTGTTGAGCCAATAGATTCCAGATACCTACACTTTCGACCTGCTTCACACGGAGGTTGGCATTATCCTCGAGCACCTCCATCATATTTTTGGCATCCCAATCTAGGTATGGATGTTTGTAGAGTTCCTCCCTTCCAAAAATTCTTGGGGAGACAGGGAGAAAATGATTCTTTTGGTGATGGAATTGATGAGGCTTCTTCCAGGCATAGATGAGGAAAAATAGAACACCCAAGATGTCCACTTCATGAAGTGGTTTGGTTATTTCATGAATTTCTACTCAGAAGAGGGAACACTAACAGAGAGGCCCCATATTTCACTATGAGGATCTGAGTGGGGTAAAGAGGGTTCGTACTGGTGGAACCTGGAAGATATCCAGTAGAAGATTTGGGGATACAGTATTAAGACTGAGCAATAGATGGTAATCTGGTTGGACGGGTTTATTTCATCACTGATCTGTGGATGGATACTACTGGTAAGAGACACCCACATGGTGGTGTGACCAAGCACATTTATCATGGAGGCTTAACTATCCAGTTGGGATTTCATAATTATAGGCATACTAGTGCTAGAAAAGTTTTACCATCAAATCTGGCACGTTATTGAGGGGAAGAGGCCGCTGCGAGTGTGTAGTTCATCCCACTATTATTTATAGCTAGATCGCGGCACACATTTGGGGTTACGAATACATTAACCCATTTCTCTAGTAGGGATACATTCGTGCCCATCAATATTGATTGCGGGGGGGGGGCGTTGAAGCTGGATGTTATGACCATGCTGGGTAAGATGGAGTGAGAAGAACAGTTAATCTTTCAAGCATTCCCAAATCCAACTGGGGCCTATTCTGATGACGACACATATACGATAGAAAAATGGTTCTATCTTTTATCCTTTTAGGGCAGTGTGCTGGTGGAACAAGTATATTGTGAGCCCATTAATGATCCATACACATTGCACCAGTTCACCCGAATATTCTGTATCATGCAGAGGCTGACTACCCCAATGTATATGAACACGCCCCATGAGAGTCACTTGTGCATGATGTGCAACTCAGGATAATGTTTACAATGGTGGAAGGGAATATGTTTGACAATATTTCCCCATCTGATGTTGTAGTCAGATTGTTCCACAAGTATGAACATATTTGGGAGGCTTCCAACCCTAGTAAAATGCTGAAGCATGGGAACATTAGGGCCATAAAGGTGGTTCCAACACCACGATGTCGGATAGTGGTGATGGGGTGATGTCAAAAAGGTAGTGCGTACATTATCCATCGTGGAGAAGTTGTAATAGTGGGGGTAGTATTCCATGAACTAGAAAATATCATGCTAGTGCTGATAAGAAATGAAAATGGTGAGGGGTGTAGATCTAGGCCTGATGGCTCCATATAGGATGTCCCAAGAGGGAGGAGAATCGTCTATTGGCTTCCAAAAGAATGCCCCAAAAGCTCCAAGGAAGTAAATACATCCGATATCGATCACATCAGATGTTTTCTTCCTAGAGCCATGAAAATACTTAAAAAGAGCAAACAATATAGCAACATCAGTGGTTTATGGATGAACCTAAACATGCACATGATGTTTCTAGGGAAGCTCAGATTTTTGAAAGGCATCATCAATGCATCCCCTGCATAGGGAAGAAAATTTTTAATGGATATAGAGGATGTAATACTTTCCCTTGGAGACATGTGGCCGATGTCGCATCGAGTAAGGGTGCTGCTAAATATGACTGCTCCCATAGAACATACGACAGCTTGACTGGAGGAGCATTTCTCTTTGCTCAGCCATGTAGACAAATTGTGGTGGGAAGAATTTAACATGGGAGAATCCCATTGAGAAACAAAGGGGATTTCTAGGGAAGCCTCTCCTGAAGAAGGCAAGATATCATCCTTAGGAGAAATCTCCTTGGGAAATTTATTGTAACTTTGGAACTAAGATTCCACTACCTTTAAATTCACTAATGACATCCCTACCTTTACCTATTTCTCCACTAACACATACTTGTACAAGAGAACGTTCAGTAGGCCACTCTCTATGAGGAGGATGAAGGTGTGGGGGTCATAGATGACCCAACACTGGGGCCCGTAGTTGGGGATATGATGGGGTTAGAGTCTAGTGATGTTAGATAACTAGGGGACACCTTCTCAGAATCCTCTAAGCCTAAAATTGTATATGGGGGGGGGGGGTCATTCCCTGACCTCAATGAAATGGTAGACATGAGGCAAGACTAAGGGGAAGACCAAGGTAAGTATCATACTCTAGAGATGTACCCATTATCTGGTTGGTCGAACTGGATAACATGACCTTTTCATACATATTTTTGAGGATGGTGCGTATCATAACAATGCAAATGGCTGGAAACCCCTAGGCTCTGCTCTAAATCGAGGTGCCACTCTCTATCATGTTGAGTGCCCTAGCTGACCATGCCATAGTTCTCTATAAACGGCCGATGGAAGCGGGCGATATAGCTGGTGGGATAGAGTTTAATATTGAATGGGTGGGAGTCATCGAAGTGGAATCCAGTGATGAAGACAAACCCGAGAAAGACCATACTGCTAATCTCTTGGAGGCATTTCCCTCATATTAACTTGATGATCCACGGGATTAGGACGAAATTGATTATAACTAAGAGGACTTCAATTCTGTTTATTAATGATCATGGAATACAATAAAGCACTTTATCATATGGATCCAGAATGCATAATGGATATATCAGATGGGGAGGATTCGTACCCAGCTATGTGAACTATGTGTTGGAAGAGTAACTTCCCAACACCCTCATGTGCTAATTCAAGACTACCTTGCCGAGAGGGTGTGGGAGGATGCACACAGTCTCAATGTTAGATGGTAGTATAAAGGCTCCATAAATATTGAAAGGCTATAGGAGGCTGAACACGAGATCCGACATTAGAGGGAAAGGGTGAATGAGCAGTCTGCATTCCTCGAGTCACAATCAGGGCTCATATCATGCCCGAAGGCCTAACTGGGAGAGGCCGAAGAACAAATCAGGTAAGACTCAAAAGAGATGATCCTTATCCGAGCTGATGGGGATCCGTATGGGATCGAGGCTGACGAACTATTCCATGTGGCTATCGAGGAAGAATAATAGCTTAGCAGGTTACAAGAGGTTCTAGACGCCACAAGTCAGCATGTGGTGGAACCAAAACATGTTGTCGAAGAGGAAAACTAATCAATGGGAGGGGCCTACCCCTGGGCACTGTGATTAATTTGCGATTATAAATTCTCAATCATGTAACACCAAATTATTATATGGTACACTTCCCTTTGAATAATGCAATAACTTGTGTTGTATGCAACATTGAGTTCTAGCACACCACGACCAATGAAACTAGTAATTATAAATTGTAATATCCACTTTTTGAAATTTTATAAAATTTATTTTTCAAAATGGTCTTCATTTTTGGATTCGTAATATCAAACTTATCTTATGGTGAATTTTTTGTATTTTTCTAAAAACATTCATTTTATGAATAGTAAAAACCACTGTGTTATAGTTTAAAACTGAAATTTTATTTAAATAATTATTTATTTTATTTAAATTTATATTAAGTAAAAAATAGATTCATAATACATATATAATTTCAAATGTAATTCACTTGGAGTCATTTTATAATACGATTATATGTATATAATTTTATTAAACTATTCAACACCTTTTACCCACCTTCTATGCACATTTGTAAATTTGCATAAAACATAATTTTACTGATTTTGTGAATTGAATATCAAAAATAAAAGAGACATGGATGACAATATTAAGTGAAATTACTTTCAATAAGATGAAAATAATTTTTTGTTGAATAGTAACTTTTGAATTTTATTGACCATGATTAAAAATGAATAGGTAAATTAAAGGTAAAAATGATATTATAATTACCCTAACATGTGTCCCAAATTTATTCGATAATATTATTTAGACAAAAAACCATATGACAAAAATATGATCATTTTTGATCCACTGCGATTTGATTAAGGCATTTATTGTATTTTATTTAAAGAAGAGTAAAAAGTGATAAGTTGAAATTTTAATAACTAAAATATTTTTAATATAGGGTTATACAATAGATAAATTTGACTATAAATATTCATTAGAAATAGAAAAAAATTTATTACATCATGGAATTTTATTTATAATTTTTAGAGATTAAATAAATATATTTATTTATGACAGAATGATGATGTAGTAATTATCATATTAATAAACATTAAAATAATTGGAGTTATAAATAATAAAATAAAATATTTTGGGGCTTTTCATGGATTACACTAATTTTATAGGTTAACATGGAATGTTAGGGTTGATTCCAGTAATTTTGTTTCAAATTAATAAAATTATTATGACTTTCACAAAAACCAAATACTAAATAGTGTCAAAAATGACATAAATGAATTTTGTAAAAAATACTATTTTATTAAATTATATTATAGTACTAAAAATTCATGGTTCTGCCAAAGGACTTATATAATTATCGATATGTAAGTAATGATTTACTTTTGGTTCTCTTGGAATTTTATAGTTTTTTTATTAACAATGTATTATAATAATATCAGAAGACATGGTAAAAGTTCAACTATTAATCTAAGGGTTAAATCTAAAAGAAAAGTTTAACATGGTGACCTCAATGTGATTAAAACCAATTTGTTGAAAGTATTTCAACCCATACACACCTTATCCTAGAAATAAATCAATTTTGAGATATTAGAAACTGAAAATGAATTTATAATAAATTAATATTTCTGGCTTCTGGGTAAAGTCCCCATCACCTCTCTTATAAAAGGATACTTATTCTTCTTCTAATTTACCACATCTAAATCCATTTATCTCTACCACCCTTATTAGTATGTCCTCCAAAATATTGTCACTTAATCCTAGAGTTTATACAATGATCAAAAATCTAACCTAAGGAGTCATTTATTTCAAATCAAAAGGAATCACGTGAAGAAGAGGTAATTATTTCATAACCTCTTTTGAATTTTTTTCTTCTTCCACTTCCTCTTTATTTTTTGTTTCAATAAAAAAAATAATTACAATTGTACCATATAAATAATATGATTTTTTTATAAATATGGTACAACCATATTCATTACTCTATAATTCCTATGAATCACAAAGTCACCATACATGTGTACGTACAGATTACCGTCTCCACATCGGGGTGTTGTTTTTTATTCAACACAACATTATTTGTGAAGTGCCCAGATCAACGTGAATCACTGAGAGGGGGAGGGGGTGAATCAGTGATCCCTTAAAACTTTTTACTAATTGATTATTTATCAATTAAACCTCTATGGCTTGTTAAGGCCTCGATCCACTCTTCTTGTAACTCTCAGCCTTTCCTCGAGTGATGCAGTAAATGTAAAGGCACAGGACACAAGGATTTACAAGGTTCGGCACCAAAGGCCTACGTCCTTGCCATGTTGGTTATACACCCCAACATGGTTTCATCCATTATAATCTATTAGTATTACAATGGTCGATACAGACTCCCACTGTATCTCTCCTGAGTCCCACAAGAGGGTCTTTATACTGCGTCCCACAGTGTTACCAGAGTCCCACTGGCCTGCTCCAGAATCCCACTGAAGACTTCTTCCGCCCTGAGTCTCACAGGGGGCTTCTCCTGGATCCTTGAGTCACACGAGTAGCTCTTCTTAGGTTCAAGCTCTTCAAGTATCCTCAGCAGCCTGGGATAAAGGCAGCTGGCCTTGCTCTTCTTCTGATCACTTGTGGTGAACAGGTCTTCTCGTCTTGCTCAGGATTTATCTCCTTCTTCTAAGGATGACCTGGCCTCTCTCCAATTACTGAATACTCAGACAATTGATGTCATTAACTTTAGTCTGGTCCAGTCTCACTTCAAAACAACTTCATGCACTAAGTGCATGGCAACTCTGCATCTTCATGCACTGATTGCATGGCTTCTCAAATTCTTCAAGAACTCTTGGTCTTGGACTCCTCAAATGCACACAGCCTGATTTAGCTTTGTTCATGTGTGCACGTGCATGCATGCATGCATGCACTTCCCTTCTTCTTCTTAGTGTGATAAACACTCAAAGAGTGCAATTACTTTAAGCACACACACTTTTTTGAACTTCACACACTTGGTACAATTTGTTTACACACATAAATGTGTGTTCTACTTTAGTGTGAGTATTCTCCTTCTTCTCCTTCTTAGTGTGTACACACCACTTAGCACACACTAAGGTTCGGCCTTCGCTTGTTTTACACACACAATTTGTTCCACGTTTTGCACACACATACGCTTGGCCTTTCACTTCTTCTTGCACACACACAAAGTGTTCTTTAAATTGTTCTTCAATGTGTGCACCCACATAAGGGCTACGACCTTCTTCTTCAAATGCACACACAAAGTGTGTTCTTCAATTTGGCACACACAAGGGCGTGGTCTCGGCCTTCTTTTGCTCACTGTCCAAGTGAGTTCTCAACTTGCTCGAACCACTGCCTTCAAGGGATGTGCGCAAGGGGTGCGGCCTAACTTCCTCAACACTGCCGCGCAAGGTACCAAGCCGCAAGGGCCGCGCAAGCCTCAACCAACCTTGAGCGCGCAAAAAGATGTGGCTCGGGTTGTGCAAGCCTCAAGAGTGAAAGAGAACCTTGGGTGCGCAAGCTTCTCCTGCCGCGCAAGTATGCGGGCAGGGAGATCTCTTCCTGTCGTGCAAGTGATGCGCGCAGGGGACCTTCGGGCCTCGGGTGGCACCAGGACTTCAGCCGCGCAAGTGTGTGCGGGGCTTCTACTTCGCGAGGCACAAAGGCACTCACGGGACTTCTCTCGAATTTTTTCAGCAAGCTTCACTGAGGGATCGACCCCTCTTTTTATAAGCAAGGGAGAGGCGGTTCATCCGCATGAGATATTTTTAATCTTCCGAAGATTTCGGGAATTCAATATTTCCCTCAAATCTTGATTTCTTCTCTGTTTCAATGCGAGTTCTTTATTTTTTATCTTCTTCACGTGCATGCGACTTAGAACGCATGCATGGCTTTATTAAAATCCAAACCATGCAAAACACAAACACATGAAGCCTTGAAAACTTCGTTTGCCTCGGAATTCATTGAAATCTTTTAAACTTTGCATGCATGCCCATTTTCTTTCATGATCATGTTCGTTACGTAGAGACGAACCCAATGGATCCTTCAGCTCGAACAATGGTGGCCAGGAACTCGAGATTCATCTTCGGAGGGCCACTGGTTCAGGCGGCATCGCAGGAGGTGCCTCGGCCGAGCTCGAGGAAGGAGACGCCTCGGAGCCATCGGATGCGGCGTTGAAAATATCATCAACGGCTGGATTAGAACGCGGCGCGCGGCGGATGTGATGAGCGGCCGAGATCTGGCGTGCGATCAATCGAGCGGCCAGGATTCGCTCCGCGGAAAAATCCCACATCCCACGTCGAAACGGATCCCAGGTTTTCCACGGTTTATCACCCAAGCGCTCCCTACAGCTGCTTAGTTGAACTTCCCCCTCCACGGTGCCGCCCCGCACCGTGTTCTCTTAGCGGGCGCGCTCTTGCGCCCACCTCTGCTCCCTGCGGGCGCGCCACTGGCGCCCACTATGAACACACGGGCGCGCTCCTCGCACTCACGCTACGTGGGCTTTATCACTGCGTGGCCTCAGGGGCTTATACACGGCCCCGGCCTCTCGGGCTGGCCCCATGGGATCCCCTTGGGCGTGGTGACCTAGTCTAACATGTTCCTTGGGTTGAACCCTTAAGGCTTGCCCTTGGTGGCTTCTTTTTTTCTAAGTAAAACACTTAGGACATTGTATAAAAACAAAGTAACCAAGTGAAAATGCCAAATTACACTTTTTCCTCTAATCCATTCTTCTTCATCAACTCTACTTCTTCATTAGACTTCCTCCATCCTCCTTAACACATATTCTAGTCTTAGGAGGTGGAATTCCCGAAGGTTCTTCATCTTCAACCGAAATTCCAGAATCACATAAATCTTCAATGTGCTTCATTGATCCAATCAGAGATAAAGTTTGATCAACTTCTAATTCACATGCACTAAGTGATAGTGCATGGTCTTAATTAATGCACATCATCCACTCAGTGATTGTGGATGGATCATCTTCATATCCTCATGCATTGTTATGACAATGCATGGTCTTCAAACATTGTTGTGACATTGTATCCAGTTGATACAAGTTCTTGGAACTTTAAGAACAGCTCAAAAATCATCTGATTTCCATAGAGAATGATTCAACCACAACATCCTATATCACTCAGTGAATCTCCTAAGTGACATGCATCTTAGTACCATGGCCATTCTCCTTTCCTCACCAACACCATCACATCCTTTGTCATTCACATATTGAAACTCCTTGAAATCCATCCATTCATTCCTTGACAACAACATACCTCATTGGCAACAAATGTAATACAGTGCACTTCAATCTCCACCTTTGTATTTGTTAGAAATACACTAGAGCACATATGAATGGGTCAATATGTGTGGCAATATTTCTCCCCCTTATTGGCAATCAAATGAAAAGGTGTGGTGTGGTTCTCTTCAGAAAATCACTTCCTCCCATTGAAAAACATTTTCTTCACAACTACTAAGAGAGGGATGATGTCACATGTTCTCTTTAGCAAAGAGCCTTTAGTAAATCAACTCTAAGTCTACTTGGGCTAACCCGGTGTAGAAAACAAGAGTGATGTAACCATGGAACTCAATGTTGTCCATCATTCACTGTACATGTGAGATCATGCTTCAGGGGTTTGGAATTTTTTAGATATATCAATGAATTGCTAAATCCTGCAAATAATTCACCAAACACGTAAGAAAGTTCAGGTGCAAAGATAAAGCTCCCCCCTTCATCCATTTGACTTCAATCAATACTCCCCCTTAATTGACATGATGAATACAATTAAGAAACAAGGGATGAATGTAGGATTGGAATACCTTCACTTTTCTCAAGATGGTATTAAATATCAGAATCCCATCTTCTACAGATTGGCTCCCCCTTAAGGGGTGCACTCCATTCTGTCCAAACCACTCTCCAGATGAGAATGATGATCATCTTCAATTCCCTGAAATGTTAGCAAATGTAAATACCAGAAGTATAAGGGAATAAGATGGAACCTCCTTGGTTCATCAATGTGAACAACAAGGTTGAGAAGATTCTCTCAACCGAGATGTCCCATTTTCACCATTCTTCACACTTGCACATTTGATCTTCAATGATGTTTGTGCGGGTGTAGATCTCAACACCTCTTTATCTTCTTTGTGTGTGACTACTCTATTTCTAGGTGCCTTCTGAGCACTAGAGTCTCCTGGTGCAATCTTCATTCTTTTGAAGAATCCCTTCTGAGCTCGAATGAATATCATGCATTTATCACTAGTATGTCCAGCTTGATTGCACCTCACACACAGAACTTGATCTTCATGTGAAATCTTCTTCTTCCCTTTTGCCTTAGCTACTACCAGTGCTTCATCTTCAGCTCTTTGTAGTTCTCTGGCAAGTTGCAACTGATTTGGCCATATGACTAGTAAGTCACTTGGAAGTGTGGCCTCAGTTTTGGAAATTCCACATGGTTCCTTTGATGCTTTCAAGCTACCTTTCTTAGGCAACTTGTTTTCAATCAACCCCTTATGCTTCTTCTGGATTGATTTTCTTTTCGAGTCCAGACTGCTTCTATTCAATTCCATGGATTGTTCACAAAGATCCATGGTGTGTCCTTTCTTTCCACAGTAGAAGAATGTTTTCTTGGTGGTCCTTCTGGATGCATCACCCTTCTTGGATTTAGACTCCAAGGACTTATTTTCCTTTTTCAAAATCTTCTTGGGAGCATTGTCACCTTTCTTCTGCTTGCTTCCCAAGGATTCTTTCTCATCCAGGTTCTGTGATCTTTTCTTCTTTTGAGCTCTGGATACAGTTGAAGATTGACATGTATCTATTTGACCACTTTTGCACACATCCCAGATGTTATCAAGCAATCCAAATCTGTTAGCAGAAAACAGATGTCTCTGGACCTGTGGATGTTGCTTCTTTTCCTCTAGCTTGCTCCCCCTTGGAATGGGCTCGCTTTGTGCTTTGACATTCAGTGGATTGTACCAAAAATCCTTTGCATAGTGCCCATACTTATTACAACACCAACACTGACCCACAAATCTTGACCTCTTGAGTCCTTCTGATTGTAGGGTACTTTTCTTGACTTGTTGTGCTGTTTCAGGAGAGCTCTATTTCTTCATCTTCTTCATCCATACTTAATCAGTGTTATTCTTCCATCCTGTACTTTTTGTGGAAACACATTTGGAAACATGAGTACAAGATGGCATGGATGGTAACCTCTTTTTAGAAGTTGTTTCCCTTTTATTAGAGGATGTATTTCTTTTAGAATCATCCTGCTCAATGCATACATGAGTAGCAACATTTCTCCTTTCAGCTGACTGGGAGGCTTTGGCTTTGGGTGATTGATGATTGTTCAATATCACCTCTAGTTCTAAGCATTTCATATTGAGGGAGTTCTTCTCATCCTCAATAGTTCTTAGCCTTCCTTCCCATTTCTCTTCCAGCTGCTTTATCTGGTCTTCTTGCACCTTATTCATTTCAATCAATGAGTTGTCAAGCTCCTTCACCCTTTTTACATTGTCTTCAAGTTGAGCATCTTTAACAACCATTGATACTCTATGCCTCTTCTCCAGTGCATGGTAAAAATCTTTGATTATTACTTTAAAGAATTCTTTCTCAGAAAGGCTTCTTTGCAATTCTTCAGCAGTGTCTTCTTATCTTTCATTGCAAAGAGAAACGGTTTCATCTTTAGCCTTCACCAGCTTTCTGAGAGTGTTGGTTATGCCAACCCTTTTAGCCAACTGATCTTCCATTGTATTGGCTTCTTCTTCTAGCTGTAATTGTTCTTCTTGAAGATCAAGGCTGGCTGTAGCTATACACATTGCCACTTCCTTGGGGACTGTCTTCTGAAGATATTCTATTGCACTTTGAAGATCTTTCATTGTTCCAACATCATCACATCTAGGACATGATTTCTTCATCTTCTTGGCCTGTTTCTTCTTTCTATTTTTCTAAGTCTTGGCAGATATCTCCATTTGAGGCTGGTCACTCATTTCCTCAAATCTGCACTTCATAAAGACTCCCTTGGATCTTTTAGAGGTAACCTCGCTCTGATACCAATTGAAGTGCCCAGATCAGTGTGAATCACTGAGAGGGGGAGGGGGTGAATCAGTGATCCCTTAAAACTTTTTACTAATTGATTCTTTATCAATTAAACCTCTATGGCTTGTTAAGGCCTCGATCCACTCTTCTTTTATCTCTCAGCCTTTCCTCGAGTGATGCGGTAAATGTAAAGGCACAGGACACAAGGATTTACAAGGTTCGGTACCAAAGGCCTACGTCCTTGCCATGTTGGTTATATGCCCCAACATGGTTTCTTCCATTATAATCTGTTAGTATTACAATGGTCGATACAGAGTCCCACTGTATCTCTCCTGAGTCCCACAGGAGGGTCTTCATACTACGTCCCACAGTGTTACCAGAGTCCCACTAGCCTGCTCCAGAATCCCACTGAATACTTCTTCCGCCCTGAGTCTCACAGGGGGCTTCTCCTGGATCCTCGAGTCACACGAGTAGCTCTTCTTATGTTCAAGCTCTTCAAGTATCCTCAGCAGCCTGGGATAAAGGCTGCTGGCCTTGCTCTTCTTCTGATCACTTGTGGCGAACAAGTCTTCTCGTCTTGCTCAGGATTTATCTCCTTCTTCTAAGGATGACCTGGCCTCTCTCCAATTACTGAATACTCAGACAATTGATGTCTTTAACTTTAGTCTGGTCCAGTCTCACTTCAGAACAACTTCATGCACTATGTGCATGGCAACTCTGCATCTTCATGCACTGCTTGCATGGCTTCTCAAATTCTTCAAGAACTCTTGGTCTTGGACTCCTCAAATGCACACAGCCTGATTTAGCTTTGTTCACGTGTGCATGTGCATGCATGCATGAATGCACTTCCCTTCTTCTTCTCAGTGTGATAAACACTCAAAGAGTGCAATTAATTTAAGCACACAAACTTTTTTGAACTTCACACACTTTGTATAATTTGTTTACACACATAAATGTGTGTTCTACTTTAGTGTGAGTATTCTCCTTCTTCTCCTTCTTAGTGTGTACACACCACTTAGCACACACTAAGGTTCGGCCTTCAATTGTTTTGCACACACAATTTGTTCCACGTTTTGCACACACATACGCTTGGCCTTTCACTTCTTCTTGAACACACACAAAGTGTTCTTTAATTTGTTCTTCAATGTGTGCACCCACATAAGGGCTACGACCTTCTACTTCAAATGCACACACAAAGTGTGTTCTTCAATTTGGAACACACAAGGGCATGGTCTCGGCCTTCTTTTGCTCACTGTCCAAGTGAGTTCTCAACTTGCCCGAACCACTGCCTTCAAAGGAGGTGCCCAAGGTGTGCGGCCTAACTTCCTCAACACTACCGCGCAAGGTACCAAGCCGCAAGGGCCGCGCAAGCCTCAACAAACCATGAGCGCACAAAAAGATGCGGCTCAGGTTGTCCAAGCCTCAAGAGTGCAAGAGCACCTTGGGTGCGCAAGGTTCTCCTGCCGCGCAAGTATGCGGGCAGGGAGAGCTCTTCCTGTCGTGCAAGTGATGCGCGCAGGGGACCTTCGGGCCTCGGGTGGCACCGGGACTTCAGCCGCGCAAGTGTGCGCGGGGCTTCTACTTCGTGAGGCACAAAGGCACTCACGGGACTTCTCTCGAATTTTTTCAGCAAGCTTCACCGAGGGATCGACCTCTCTTTTTATAGGAAAGGGAGAGGTGGTTCATACGCATGAGATATTTTTAATCTCCCGAAGATTTCAGGAATTCAAGATTTCCCTCAAATCTTGATTTCTTCTCTGTTTCAATGCGGGTTCTTTATTTTTTATCTTCATCACGTGCATGCGACTTAGAACGCATGCATGGATTTATTAAAATCCAAACCATGCAAAACACGAACACGTGATGCCTCGGAAACATCATTTGCATCGGCATTCTTCGAAATATTCCAAACTTTGCATGCATGACCATTTTCATTCATGATCATGTTCGTTACGTAGAGACGAACCCAATGGATCCTTCAGCTCGAACAACGGCGGTCGGGAACTCGAGATTCATCTTCGGAGGGCCACGGGTTCAGGCGGCATCGCGGGAGGTGCCTCGGCCGAGCTCGAGGAAGGAGACGCCTCGGAGCCATCGGATGCGGCGTTGAAAAGATCATCAATGGCTGGATTAGAACGCGGCGCGCGGCGGATGAGATGAGCGGCCGAGATCTAGCGTGCGATCAATCGAGTGGCCAGGATTCGCTCCGCAGAAAAATCCCACATCCCACATCGAAACAGATCCCAGTTTTTCCACGGTTTATCACCCAAGTGCTCCCTACAACCACTCAGTTGAACTTCCCCCTCCACGGTGCCTCCCTGCACCATGTTATCTTAGCGGGCGCACTCTTTCGCCCACCTCTGCTCCCTGCGGGCACGCCACTAGCGCCCACTATGCACACACGAGCGTGCTCCTCGTGCTCACGCTGCGCGGGCTTCATCACCGCGTGGCCTTAGGGGCTTATACACGACCCCGGCCTCTCGGGCTGGCCCCATGGGATCCCCTTAGGCGTGGTGACCTAGTCCACATGTGCCTTGGGTTGAACCCTTAAGGCATTCCCTTGGTGGCTTCTTTTTTTCTAAGTAAAACACTTAGGACTTTGTATAAAAACAAAGTAACCAAGTGAAAATGCCAAATGCCACTTTTTCCTCTAAGCCATTCTTCTTCATCAACTCTACTTCTTCATTAGAATTCCTCCATCCTCCTTAACATATCTTCTAGTCTTAAGAGGTGGAATTCTCGAAGGTTCTTCATCTTCAACCGAAATTCATGAATCACATAAATCTTCAATGTGCTTCATTGATCCAATCAGAGATCAAGTTGGATCAACTTCTAATTCACATGCACTAAGTGATAGTGCATGGTCTTCATTAATGCACATCATCCACTCAGTGATTGTGGATGTATCATCTTCATATCCTCATGCATTGTTATGACAATGCATGGTCTTCAAACATTATTGTGACATTGTATCCAGTTGATACAAGTTCTTGGAACTTTAAGAACAGCTCAACAATCGTCTGATTTCCATAGAGAATGATTCAACCACAACATCCTATATCACTTAGTGAATCTCCTAAGTGACATGCATCTTAGTACCATGGCCATTCTCCTTTCCTCACCAACACCATCACATCCTTTGTCATTCACATATTGAAACTCCTTGAAATCCATCCATTCATTCCTTGACAACAACATACCTCATTGACAACAAATGCAACACATTGCACTTCAATTTGGATGGGTATAATATTTTGAATAACTGATGTAAATAGTAAATATAAATGTTAATGATTCATTATATATAATATTACATCAATCTAAATATTATTTCCTCATTAATAGAATGATATTGTCCCTCGTGCGTATGTACGGATTACGGGCTCCATGAACACGATGAGATTCATTCCTCGTCGTAACCGTTCAAGAATAATTTTCACTTTATAATTATAAATACTGTTTATGACCATAATATAATTATGTATATGAATCAAATACATCCTATTCATGAAAAACACGACTAACATAACAAAACATATAATTTAAAATGAATCAGTTAACACCAGAAATAATGATACCACTGAAATATTATTATCAAAGAAAAATTAAAAGAAAATATATGATATCATATTTATGTATGTGCTTCTTGTATACATTAATAAAAATAATTTAAATATTATACAAGAGGTTAATGTACCCGCAACTAAAAAAAGTATTAAGTAAGTGCTGATTTTATATTATCTTTATTATCTAAGGTTGTTTATTTGTAAGTTTCAACTGGGACTTCTTTATCATCCACATCATTGTTTCATAAAAATGTATTTCAATTTTTTTTACTATTTCGTAGTCTATGGGAAAAGACATTTATACCATTGTTTTAATTTTTATTTAATGTTTTTAAAGGAATCTTTTTGTCACTTTCCAAACAAGATGCTTTATGACCTTTTTGAAAAATTAAGGAAAGAATGTTTTTTTACTTATATGGCGGGTGAGGATTTTTTCCGATATTATAACACCTTAGAATGATCCCATATAATCTTATAAGAATATTTTATAAATAAAATATTCCTTAAATTTTGAAATAATTCATTGTAGAAATAGATATTTCTCTCAAATAATTATTGGATTTATTTAATCTTTGTCAATATCCTTTGTTTGATTTTATTCTTATTTGATGTTTTTTTATTATGATTCAATATTCGTTATTATATTTATGGTTTTGTGATATGTTTTAATTTGGATGTGCTATTTTTATACTATTCATGGTTTATACTTATTTTATTGACATTTTGTTTTCTAGTTTTAATACAAATGGTTATGTTATGTTTCAACCTTTCATTATGAGGAATGAATTGGATGTAGTAAGTGATGGGAGAGGCCTGTTATAGCCCCTACATGAATCGGTATGTCTCATGAGACAAACTAGTGTGTTGGAATAAGGCAATGACAAAATCTTATTTTTAGTCTTGGCACGAGGCCTTGACTATGTGGTTATGATGTCTAGTATTAAACATCCAATCATTATGAAATTAGATATTGATATTACATGTGATTATTCGACTAGTATAATATCTATGTGAATAAGTAAATGGAATTATTTCATTTATCGTTTCCATATTATTCTGATGTTTTGGTTTAAAAGGATTTTGATTTAGACTTATACATTGCCTTAAATGTTTATGCTTATTTATAATAGTTTTTGCTCTATTGTTATCTTTATTAAGTATCTGAGTTCACCCCTTTATTATGTTTTCTTTTTCCTAGGATGTGCACAATTATATTATGATTGTCTTGAAGGGATATTCTAAGAGATATGAGTGTGTTCAATGGTAACACAATATTTTTGTTATTTTATTTCATGATTTAATATAAAATGAATGTATGTATCTAGTACTTTGAAGGCCACTAAAATAATCGGCCTTTCAAGAATTGGCCTCTTATGATCATGCCAATGTTAGTTATAATGCACCAAATATGGGTAACTAGGGCGTGGGTGTTACTAATCCTATCATAGGAAGTTTATTACAATCCATGGAAACTATATTTATAAAAACTTTGACAAGAGAAAAATTCCCTAAAATAGACTCTGAGGATTAGGATAGAAGGACAACCAAAAATTTTGGTAGTGTGAATATTATGTTGGTTATCAATGAAAATACATCCCTGTATGGATAAAAATAGGTAGAGGTGGATCTGGAATTGATGTACGTAGGATTGAAAACTCAGACAATGAGTTTCTAGATTGACCCATGATATCCTGATACACGATAATGGGTCTTGTTGTACTCTTTGTATTGACACTCCTTGTAACACCCATGACTTTTATGTGAAATATTTTGTTTTTATGTTATATAAATCATCAAAGGAATCTTTCTATACACACAACACTATCTTGGATTTCTTTACACGCAACCGTGGCCTTCCTCGATAGCTTGTGTCGTACGCAATACCGAGTTTCACTAAACAATGATATGATATTAAAATATTATTAAACCTAGCCGTTATGAATAGTAATAACCTCCTTTTGAAATTATATAAATTTTATTTTTCAAAATGGACTTCATTTTTGGATTTGGAATATCGAAATTAGCCTAGGGTGAAATTTTTGTATTTTTTCTTAAAACATTCAATTTTTGATGAATAGTGAAACCACTAAGTGGTGGTAAAAAAAAACTGAATTTTTCATAAAAATTTATTTTACCGCTTCTGTGAGTGGAATTTAGAAAATCCGAGAGACACGAATGATGTGAGTAAGTAAAATGTGGTTCAATGAGTTGAAAATAATTTTTTGATGAATAGTATCTTTTTACTTTTTTTTACCACGGTTAAAAGTAAATAGGGTAATTAAGGGTAAAAATGATATTATTATTACCCTAACACATGTCCTAATTCTATTGTACAAATGTAATTCGACCAAAAACAACCTTATGAATAAAATATGACCATTTAGGCCCACTTGGATTAGATTAGGACATTTATTATTAATTTATTTAAATAAGGGTTAAAATAGTTAAAATCAAAGTTTAATAAGTAAATCATTTTTAGTATGGGGTAATACATAAGATAAATTCGACTATAATTATTAATTAAAAAGATAAAAAGATTTCCTACATAATTGTATTTTATTTTTAATTTTTATACATTAAATAATATAATTTATTTATGACACAAAGATGATGCAGTAATTATCTTATTAATAAAATACTTACATAATTGATGTTATAAACACCAAAATAAATGTAATTTGAGACTTTTTATAAATTCCAATAATTTTCTAGACTAATATGACATGTTATTATTCATTTAATTAACTTTTTTGAACTAATAATTCTGTTATGATTTTCACAAAAATTAATTACTAAATAGTGTCAAAATTGACATAAAATAGATTCTAAAACATATATTATATTAGTAATTGTTATTTTATTCCTAAAAATCTAAGGTTCGGCCAAATGACTTAGATAATGTTATATATATTAATCATAAACAACTTGGGGTTAGTTTGGCTGCTTATAGTAAGTTTATTAACCTTATAGTATAAGAACACAAGAAGACACGGTAAAAGTAAAATTATTTAACTTAATGGTAAATCTAAATGATAAGGTTAAAATAGGAACCTAAACGTTTCTAAATTCTATTGGATGAGAGGATTTAGACCCATACCCACCTTAGATTCAAAATAAATCAATTTTGAGCTATTTAAAACCGAACTTGACTTTATAATAAAATAATATTTTTAGTGTTTCCAAAGGAGCCCCTCTCCTCCCTTATAAAAGGGCACCTCCTCCCCCTCTTCCTCACACCACTTTGAGCCTTCATGCTCGGACAAACCCTTCCATGTTCTTCTCTCCACATCCCTAGAAACATCCTAGAGGTTCTGGTCTTCTTTAAAGAACTATTTTAGTGCCGTAAAAGGAGGTCTCAAAGAAGCACTTCAAAGAAGAGGTAATGACTGTTACCGATTCTTTCATCTTTATTTCTTCTTCCAATTATTCTTTTTTAGTTGTTTCATTATGAAGTAATACCATAAGTATCACTGATATACTGATATGTTATTATAACTATGAAACAACCCTATTTCACCATCCATCCATCCTACGGAAAAAGAAATCATCGCGCGTGTGTACGTACGGAATACCGTCTCCACGCCGCGGTGTAATCTATTTTCCACCACCACCATACATGGATGGGTATAATGGTGTAAATTATGAATATATATGACTATTATAAAGTGATAATGATTCTGAAATAGTATACATACACTCCAATGCAATTCCACGATCATAGGAATGACATCATCACTCGTGCGTACGTACGGAATACCGTCTCCACAATGTGATGCGACTCGTTCTACATGATCTTCATTTCATCATGATTATATAAATGAATTGAATGAATGAATATGATATATATTACACTAATACCATTCTGTAAATGAGGTATCTATAACCTAAAGAGAATAATAAGAATTTATTTGACAAACACGCATAAGAACAAAAAGTAATAAACACCCGAATAACAAGTAGTAATGAAATATTACTAATAATAAGCTAAGAATATGACCATATATGATATCATAAAAATAAGTATGATTCTTTAATAAGTCAATAACATTATTTAAATCATTATACAGGAGGTTCATACATGTACAAATCATATTGGACCAAAGGTAAGGGAAATATCACAATCTCATTTTTATCAGAGATTGTTTATACTTTGGCATTTACTGGTGTGTATTTTATCATCCAAATCCAAGTTTCCTCAATATGTAATATTATTTCCATCCACCTACAATTTTTTAAATCCTATTTTACCCTTCGGTGAGTTTTTAGTAAAAGATATGAAAGGAATCTTTTTTCGTTTTTCGTACGAGGTACTTTTTTGACTATTCCGACTGAAGTACGAGAAGAATGTTTTTTTAACTTATACGGCATGAATGGATTTTGAAAAAATTATTTCCAATAATCTTCCTTTACAAGTTTCCAAGTTTATTTTTAATCAACTTCTTTTAGTTTAAAATTGTATGACATGTTAAGAAAGGAAAAATGTTTTTGAAGTAGAAAGGACATTTTCCTCAAGAATGGAGTTCAAGTGTTTTATCAAAATTATTTTCCATATAAGATAATATAGGGTTCTGATTATATCCCTATCATTACATTTATTTGATTATGTTGTGATGGAATTATTTTTATGAATTCATTTATCTTATATGAATTGTTTTATGATGTCACGATGTTTAAGAATTTCATTTTTATTACATGGGTTATGCAATGATGTATGATTTATGATTTCTGTGGCACACATAAGAATGGTTTCATTATGAGATGGGTGGGACCTATATCTCCATCCAATGCATTGGTTAAAGATTTTATATCACATGAGATAGACATGGCGGGAACGGTAGGTTATAACGGTTCAGTGAAACAGGTCTGAAACGAGGAGTGAACTCGGTTCAGAAATGGACTTAGTCCACTAAGATAGTCTTGGAAATGAGTCTTGACTGAAAAGAAATGATTCTCTATGATTATGTGTGTATTCCACAAAGTTTCATGTTTTAAGTTATGATTATTGGGATTACATTTCACTATTCTGATTTGTCCCATGTTATGAAATTATGATCTCTTTTGCAGGTTAAGATTTCCAAAAGTTATGTGCTCATGTATATGATGTGATTGATATTTATTTTGTTTACCCTTACTTAGAATTTGAGCTCAACCTTTTGTATGTTTTATTTCCCCAGGTCAGGAAGAAGGTTATTAAGTAGAATATGCCAAAAAGGGACTCTAGATATGATGAAATAAAAGGGAGGCAAAGTAGATTCCTTATGAACCAGTTGTTTATGTTTCCCAGTTTCTAAAGACACTATACCTATACGGTCCTTTCATGGTTTTGTTATATGTTGTAATATGTGTGATTCAATTCTGAAGTAATAACAATGTATGTAAAGTATGGGTCGTTATAGTTGGTATCAGAGGAAAGGTATAGTCAACCTTTGGAAACTAGGATGTGAAAGCCTTAGTAAGAACCCTAAGGATAAGTCTAAGCATAGAACACAATCTTAGTGTTTTAGAAATGGCCATGAATAACCTAGTATAAGACCTTAAGTGTGAAATTTTATTCTTGATTATGTGATTTTCCTATTATAATTAGTGTTGCTCACACTAATCTTTTTGGTTTTAGTCAATGGTTGGAACCCGAAGGAACTGTGTTAATGCGGAATGCGACAGGCAATGCAATTATGGTCCCCCTGAGAAACCAAAAGTTATGGGAGATGGAATGAAAAATCTTGTAGCTATGATCACACAACTTTCTCAAGCTATGAATCATATAGGAATTCCAAAAAAGCAATGGAATGAGCAACATTCTGTTGAATCCTTCATGAGACAGCGTCCACCTTCATTCAGCGGGTCTACTGATCCATTAGTTGTTGAACAATGGATTAGATCTACTGAAAAGATATTTTCAGTTCTTCAATGTTCTAAGCATGAAAAATTCATCTTAGCAGTGTATCGTTTGGAAGGTGATACTGATCAATGGTGGAATCTTATTAAGAATATGAGGCAAAGGGATGCAATTGAGTCCATGAAATGGGACGAGTTCAAGAAATTATTTTTCAATAAGTACTTACCTCGTATTCTCTGAACAAATATGGAGAAATAATTTCTTGAACTGAAGCAAAAGGATGATGAATCTGTTGGTACCTATGAAGCAAATTTTACAAGACTTTCAAGGTACGCTTCTGGTATTATTATCCAACCTGAGAGTAAGATCGATCGATTATTTAGTGGCTTAAAACCAAGTCTTCGAAGGGCCTTATCCATAAGGTACTTCAATAGTTATGAGGAAATCGTTCGATGTGCTCTCAAAGTTGAGATGGAGATTGGAGTAACCCATTATTCATATGGGTTTGATAAGAAGAGGAAAATGGAATTCAAAGGAAAATCTAAAGAGCACACTGAAAAGAAGACGAGCTTTTCCTTATGCTCAAAGTGTGGAATGAAACATGGAGGGTGTTTTATTAAAGGGACAAGTAAATGTTTCAAATGTGGAAAGGAAGGTCATCAGGCATTTGAATGCTGCGATGATGGGAAGAAGATGTCTAATGATGAAAACAAAGGAGGGGATACACAGAATGAACCTACTACACTTCAATGTTTCAAGTGCAAGGATATGGGACATTATGCTAATAAATTCCCTAATCCAATGGTCGATGATGATGGTCGACGTCAACAAACTCTTAAGGCTAAAGACGAAGGAAAGTAACATGCAATTTCTATCAGCGATGTGGAGTACGATAACGATGTGGTGAAAGGTACACTTACCATCCACTCTAAAGTAGAAAATGTTTTATTTGATTCTGGATCCACCCACTACTTTATTTCTGAAGAATTTTCTAAGGGTATCACCATATTACCTCAACAATTAGATGTTGAGTTAGCTGTGACAACACCTAATGGCACAACATTCGCATCAAAAGTTTATAATTCTTCTCCGATTTAAGTTTGTGGGAAAGTGCTTCCTGAAAATCTTGTGATCCTTCCTATAGTGGAATTTGATGTGATTATTGGCATGGATTGGCTTTCTCTACATGGGGCTCATATCAATTTCCAAATAAGGGAAGTCACATTTAATATTCCAGATCAATCTATGATCATCTATCGATGCAAGGATGAACATAACCTTCCAGTGGAAATTTATTCCATTTTATGGGTATTGATTCCACTAAATGAAGGTTATTTATCACAAATGGTTGGTGAGAAACTCACGATTGATAATATTCCCATTGTACATGAGTTTGATGATGTCTTTTCAGAGGAATTACCGGGTCTTCCACCAAATCGTGAAGTTGAGTTTTCAATAGAACTCGTACCGGGTGCTTTGCCTATTTTGAAGACACCTTATAGAATGACCCCAATTGAGTTGCAGGAATTGAAGAAGCAACTCCAAGAGAATATTGATAAGGGGTTCATACGCCCTAGTGTGTCACCTTTGGGAGCACCTATTCTGTTTGTTAAGAAGAAAGATGGATCAATGAGAATCTGCATTGATTATCGAGAACTTAACAAGATCACTATCAAGAACAAATATCCTCTCCCGCGCATTGATGACCTATTTGACCAACTACGCAGAGCTCAATACCTTTCCAAGATTGATCTTCATTCAGGGTATCATCAATTAAGGGTCAAAAGGTAGGATATACCAAATATGGCTTTCCGTACAAGGTATAGACACTATGAATTTATAGTGATTCCATTTGGTCTTACTAATTCCCCTGCTATCTTCATGGATCTAATGAATAGAGTCTTTAGAGACTATCTTGATCAGTTTGTGGTAGTATTTATAGACGATATTCTTTTCTATTCAAAGAGCAAGGGATAACATGAAGATCACTTGAGAATTATATTGAAGACCCTGATAAAGGATAATCTTTATTCCAAATTTACCAAGTGTGAATTTTGGCTTCAAAAAGTTGCATTTTTGGGTCACATAATCTCAAAAGAGGGGATATCTGTGGATCCAGCAAAAACAGAGGTTATCGAAAGATGGTCGAGACCAACAACAGTAACCGATATCCAAAGTTTTCTTGGTTTGGCTGGATATTATAGACGTTTTGTGAAAGATTTTTCACGATTATCTAATCCACTCACCAAGTTGACTCGGAAAGGATTTATGTTTTTTTGGACGAAGGAATGTGAAGAGAATTTCAAGGAGTTGAAAAGAAGGTTATCCAGTGCACCTGTGTTCACACTGCCTTGTAGTGGAGAAAGGTTTGTGATCAACAATGATGCATCCAAGAAGGGATTGGGGTGTGTTCTTATGAAAAATGATATGGTGACAGCTTATGCCTCACGACAGTTGAAAATACATGAGCAAAATTACCCAACTCATGATTTGGAGTTAGCTGTGGTAATCTTTGCATTAAAGATTTAGAGGCATTACCTTTATGGTGAAAGGTGTGATATTTATACTGACCATAAAAGTTTAAAGTATATTTTCACACAAAAGGATCTGAATATGCGCCAAAGAAGATGGTTGGATCTGATTAAGGATTACGACTGCTCAATCCATTACCACCTTGGGAAAGCAAACAAGGTGGCAGATGCATTAAGTCGACAAGACCATGCTAGTTTATCCATGATGAGGATCACAAAAGTTCCAATATTTATGGATTTACAAAGGATGGATCGTGGAATTATAATGAAAGGGGAAAATCGTATCTTTCTCAAATGAATGTTCAACCGTCTATACATGTGAAGATTAATTAGGCATAGAAAGAATATGTTGAGTTACAAAAGAAAGTGAGAAATGTTCCTGAATTCAACCTTGATTGTGATGGGATAATAAAGTTCAGGAATCGAGTTTGAGTTCCTCCCATCCCCGAATTAAAGAAGGAGCTACTAGATGAGGCTCATAGTTCTTCATTCTCTATTCATCCTGGAAGCACGAAGATGTATAGGGACCTGAAAGAGTACTTCTGGTGGGATGGCATGAAAAGAGATGTTGCTGAATATGTCTCTCGATGCTTGGTCTGTCAACAAGTTAAAGCTGAGAGACAGAAGTCTAAGGGGATGTTAAAACCATTACCCATACCGGAATGGAAATGGGAAAACTTCACTATGGACTTTGTCACAGGACTTCCTAAAACATCCAAAGTTAATAATGCTATCTGGGTCATAGTTGATCGTCTTACAAAGTCTGCATGCTTCATTGCTATTAGAGAGGATTTCTCTCTGGATCAGCTTGCCAGGATATATGTAAAGGAAGTGGTAAGATTGCATGGAGTACTACTTTCTATTTTATCTGATCAGGATCCGAGATTTACCTCAATGTTCTGGAAAAGTATTCAGCATACTCTGGATACAGAGTTGAGTTTGAGTACTGCTTATCATCCTCAGACAGACGGTCAGTCTGAGAGAACAATTCAAACTCTAGAAGATATGTTGAGAGCTTTCTCTATGGATTTCAAAGGTGGTTGGGATCAACACCTACCTTTGGTGGAATTTTCTTATAATAATAGCTTTCACTCCAGTATTCAGATGGATCCTTATAAAGCTCTCTATGGAAAGAAATGCAGGACTCCAACTTGCGGGGATGAAGTTGGGGAAAGAAAGCTATTAGGACCCGGTCTCATTGATGAAATGGTAGAAAAGGTCAGATCTATTCAACAACACATAAGATTAGCTCAGAGTCGATAGAAAAGTTATGCCTAAAATCGAAGAAAAGAGCTAGAGTTTGAAGTGGGTGATAAAGTGTTCTTACGAATATCTCCCTGGAAGAGGGTTATGAGATTTGGAAAGAAGGGGAAGTTGAGCCCTAGATATATCAGGCCTTTCGAAATACTGGATCGTGTTGGGAAGGTAGCTTACCGATTGGCGCTTCTACTGAATCTCTCTCAAGTTCACGATGTGTTCCATGTATCTCTCCTGAGAAAGTACATACCTGATCCATCACGTGTACTCAGCTCAGAATTTGTACCGCTGGAGCAAGATCTTTCTTATGAAGAACAACTGATAGAGATTCTGGATCGTAGCGAAAAAGTCCTATGAAACAAGACCACTCAATTGGTGAAAGTTTTATGGAGGAACCAACAATTAGAAAAAGCTACATGGGAGCTTGAGGATATGATGAGGGAGAGGTATCCTCATCTGTTTGTTACAAAGTGACGAATTTCGAGGGCGAAATTCATTTTAAGGGAGGTAGAATGTAACACCCGAGACTTTTATGTAAAATATTTTGTTTTTATGTTATATAAACCATCAAAGGAATCTTTCATTACACACAACACTAGCTTGGCTTGCTTTACACGCAACTGTGGCCTTCCTCGATAGCTTGTGTCGTACGCAATACCGAGTTTCACTAAACAATGATATGCTATTAAAATATTATTAAAACTAGACGTTATGAATAGTAATAACCACTTTTTGAAATTTTATAAATTTTATTTTTCAAAATGGACTTCATTTTTGGATTCGGAATATCGAAATTATCCTAGGGTGAAATTTTGGTATTTTTTCTAAAAACTTTTAATTTTTGATGAATAGTGAAACCAATAAGTGGTAGTTAAAAAAACTGAATTTTTCATAAAACTTAATTTTACCTCTTCTGTGAGTGGAATTTCGAAAATACAAGAGACATGGTTGATGTCAGTAAGTAAAATGTGGTTCAATGAGATGAATTTTTTTTGGTGAATAGTAACTTTTTACTTTTTTTACCACGGTTAAAAGTAAATAGGGTAATTAAGGGTAACAATGATATTGTTATTACCCTAACACATGTCCTAATTCTATTGGACAAGTATAATTCGATCAAAAACAACCTTAGGAATATAATATCACCATTTAGGCCCACCTGGATTAGATTAGGACATTTATTATTAATTTATTTAAATAAGGGTTAAAATATTTAAAATCAAAGTTTAATAAGTAAATCATTTTTAATATGGGGTTATACATAAGATAAATTCGAAAATAAATATTCATTATAAATCTAAAACGATTTCCTACATAATAGTATTTTATTTTTAATTTTTATACATTAAATAATTTAATTTATTTATGACACAATGATGATGCAGTAATTATCTTATTAATGAAATATTGACATAATTGATGTTATAAACACCAAAATAAATGTAATTTTAGACTTTTTATGAATTACACTAATTTTATAGATTAATATGACATGTTAGTATTGATTTAATTAACTTTGTTCGAACTAATCATTCTGTTATGATTTTCACAAAAATTAATTACTAAATACTGTCACAATTGACATAAAATTGTTCTTAAAACAAATATTATATTAGTAATTGTTATTTTATTCCTAAAAATCTAAGGTTCGGACAAATTACTTACATAAGGTTATATATATTAATAATAAACAACGTGGGGTTCTTTTGGCTGCTTATAGTATGTTTATTAACCTTATAGTATAAGAACACAAGAAGACACGATAAAAGTAAAATTATTTAACTCAATGTTAAATCTAAATGATAAGGTTAAAATAGGAACCTAAACTTGTATAAATTATATTGGATGAGATTATTTCTACCCATACCCACCTTATCTTCAAAATAAGTCAATTTGGAGCTATTTAAAACCGAACATGACTTTATAATAAAATAATATTTTTAGTTTTTCCAAAGGAGCCCCTCTCCTCCCTTATAAATGGGAACCTCCTCCCCCTCTTTTTCACACCACTTTGAGCATTCAAGCTCGGAAAACCCCTGCCAATTTCTTCTCCACACTTCTCTAGAAACATCTTAGAGGTTCTGGTCTTCTTCAATGACCTATTTTAGTGCCCTAAAAGGAGGTCTCAATGAAGCACTTCAAAGAAGAGGTAATGTCCGTTACCGATTCTTTCATCTTTATTTCTTATTCCACTTCTTCTTCTTTAGTTGTTTCATTATTAAGTAATAACATAAGAATCACTCATATACTGATATGTTATTATAAGTATGAAGAAAACCTATTTCACCATCTATCCATCCTACGGAAAAGAAATCATTGCGCGTGCGTACGTACGGAATACCGTCTCCACGCCGTGGTGTAAACTATTTTCCACCAACACCTTACTTGGATGGGTATAATGGGGTAAATAATGAATATATATGACTATTATAAAGTGATACTAATTCTGAAATAGTATACATACACTCTAATACAATTCCACGATCATAGGAACGATATCATCACTCGTGCGTACGTACGGAATATCGTCTCCACAATGTGATGCGACTCGTTCTACATGATCTTCATTTCATCATGATTATATAAATGAATTGAATTAATGAATATGATATATATTACACTAATACCATTCTGGAAATGAGGTATCTATAACCTAAAGAGAAGAATAAGAATTTATTCAACAAACACGCATAAGAACAAAAAGTAATAAACACCCGAATAACAAGTAGTAATGAAATATTTCTAATAATAAGCTTAGAATATGACCATATATGATATCATAAAAATAAGTATGATTCTTTAATAAGTCAATAACATTATTTAAATCATTATACATGAGGTTCGGACATGTACAAAGCATATCGGACCAAAGGTCAGGGAAATATCACAATCTCATTTTTATCTGAGATTGTTTATACTTTGGCATTTACTGGGGTGTATTTTATCATCCACATCCAAGTTTCCTCAACATGTAATATTATTTCCATCCACATACAATTTTTTAAATCCAATTTTACCCTTCGGTTAGTTTTTAGTAAAAGATATGAAAGGAATATTTTTCCATTTTTCGTACGAGGTACTTTTTTGACTTTTCTGACAAAAGTACGAGAAGAATGTTTTTTTAACTTATACGGCATGAATGGATTTTTAAAACATTATTTCCAAGAATCATCCTTTACAAGTTTCCAAGTTTATTTTTAATCAACTCCTTTTAGTTTAAAATTGTATGACATGTTAAGAAAGGAAAAATGTTTTTGAAGTAGATAGGATATTTTCCTCAAGAATGGAGTTCAAGTGTTTTATAAAAATTATTTTCCATATAAGATAATATAGGGTTCTGATTCTATCCCTATCATTACATTGATTTGATTATGTTGTGATAGAATTATTTTTATGAATTCATTTATCTTATATGAATTGTTTTATGATGTCACGATGTTTAAGAATTCCATTTTTATTACATGGGTTATGCAATGATGTATGATTTATGATTTTCGTAGCACACATATGAATGGTTTCATTATGAGATGGGTGGGACGTATATCTCCCTCCAATTCATTGGGTAAAGATTTTATATATCATGAGATATACATGGCTAGAACGGTAGGTTATACCAGTTCAGTGAAACAGAACTGAAACGAGGAGTGAACTCGGTTCAGAAATGGACTTTGTGCACTAAGATAGTCTTGGCAATGAGTCTTGACTAATAAGAAATGATTATCTATTATTATTTGTGTATGACACAAAGTTTCATGTTTTAAGTTATGATTATTGGGATTAAATTTCACTACTATGATTTATCCCATGTTATGAAATTATGATCTCTTTTGCAGGTTAAGATTTCCAAAATTTATGTGATCATGTATATGACGTGATTGAAATTTCTTTTGTTTACCCTTAATGAGAATTTGAGCTCCCCCTTTTGTATGTTTTATTTTCCCAGGTCAGGAAGAAGGTTATTAAGTAGAATATGCCAAAAAGGGATTCTAGATATGTTGAAATAAATGGGAGGCAATGTAGATGCTTTATGAACCAGTTGTTTATGTTTCCCAGTTTCTAAAGACACTATACCTATACGGTCCTTTCTTGGTTTTGTTATATGTTGTAATAAGTGTGCTTCAATTCTGAAGTAATAACAATGTATGTAATGTATGGGTCATTATACTCCTAGGGGATATGCTTAGGATAATTCACATTTTATTTACAAACAATTATTAATGATTTATGTGTAAATATTTCCTTAATGAAACATTTTTATGATTACGGATTATATGCATAAAATGTTCAACTTCTGTTAGGTATTTTAGATGTTTGGAATTATAAGTAGTGATTTATAAACTACCCTTGAGTTTTCTATTGTTTTGAAATAGTACCTAGTAAAAGGAATGAAAACTGTGTTAATGCATGTGAACCATTTATGGAATTCCCTGCTACTCAAGATAATTATATTGTAGCTGGTGATGAAATTGGTGCTGAATATCGAATAACCATACTAGCATTACTCACTCAGGTTATGAATAATAACCTTAGTGTATGAGGCACCATAATCCACAATGCATAGGATCAGTGTTTGACCAATTCATGAGGCCAAAACCACCAACATTCAATGGGAAAACCAGTCCACTTTTAGTTGATCAATGGACAAGTTCATTAGAGAAAATATTTCATTGTTTTGGGAGTAGAGAAAAGGAAAAAGTAATCATGGAAGTTTATCACTTCACAAGAGATACAGATCAATGGTTGTCATTAATTCAAAACAAAAAGGTGGATTAAGAAGTATCAAATATGAAATGGAGGGGGTTTAAAGATATTTTCATAGAAAAATACATTTCTTGTGGACATCGAGAAGATATGAAAAGGAAATTACTGAGTCTATGGAAAAAGGAGGATGAGAATGTCACAAAGTATGAGGCTAACATTATAAGGATATCAAGGCATGTTTTAGATTATATAAATTTCCCAAGGAGTGCGATTGATCAACTCATAGATTTTTTAAATCCATTTCTTTTTCAAGAATTATTCTCACAATCCTTCTCATCATACAATGATATAGTCTCATGTTATATAAAGACATATAATAATTCTCTAAGTATTATGACTTTAAAGGAAATCAAGAGAAGAATAGATCTACTAAACACTCTAAAAATGGAAATAAGGGGGAGAAAGAAAAAATTTGAATTTACATCCTGTAGTAAATGTGGGATGAATCATCCTGGTACTTTCCTGAAAGGAATGTGAGCTTGTTGCAAGTGTGGTGAAAAAGAAAACCAAGCATGTGATTACAAGGGAAAAAAGAGGTTGTCAATTTTGAATTCTACAATTGAAGAGAAATGGAGAATAATGAAAATGATTGTCTTATACACCAAGGAAACTAATCTCAAAAAAGGCCAAGGGAGTAAGGCCATGTATATTCTATCACAACTGCTGAGTCTGAAGTTCTGAATGATGTGGTGGAATGTATATTTACTATTTACACAAATTTAGAGAGTGTATTTTTTGATTCTAGATCATTGAAATAATTCATATCTTTTAAATTATCCATGAATATTATATATTTCCAATTTGATTTAATAAGGTCCTTCTCAGTTAAAAATTCTACAGAAAGTATCATTGAAACAATGTTTTGTGAATCAGTTACCATTATGGCATATAAACGTGATTTATTTTCTGATCTTATTGTCATAACCGTGAATGAATTTGACATAATCTTCTGTATGGATTGGATTTCAGACCATTATTTGAAAATTTATTGTATGTAGAAGGAGGTTATATTTTATTAATTTTATAAGGAATGCATTATCTTTAGAGAAGAAACATCACCATATGATTCTTATCTAGATCCATCCCCAGTACCTCTACCAAATTCAATTATCGGGGAGGAAGGGAGTGAAATAACTATGGGTGAGGAAAGGAATGTTTAAATTGAGGATATAACTATTGTGAAAGAGTATGTTTATGTGTTTCCAAAGTATTTTCCTGGACATCCTCTAGAATGGGAAATTGAGTTTTCTTTGACATAATTCCTGATTCAAGGCCCATAACGAAGACCCCTTATAGAATGGAAAAAATGGAATTATTGGAACTAAAAAAACAACTATAGTAAATGAGTAACAAATGATTTAATCTCCCTAGTGTTTCTCCATGGGCAGCCCCTATTCTTTTTTTAAGATGAAAGATGTATCTGTGAGGTTGTAAATTGACTATAGGGAGTTCAATGCTATAAAAATAAAGACCATGTATCCACTAACTGAGATTGATGATTTATTTTATAAACTTCATGGAGCTGAATATATTCCAATTATTGACCTTAGATCTGGATATCATCACTTGTGCGTGAAGAAGGAATACATTCCAATGACATCATTTTGTTTTAGCTATGGGCATTACGATTTTACATTAATTCTTTTTTCACTGACTAATGCATCCCCTATTTTCATGGATCTAATGAATAATATTTTCAAATAGTATCCTGAGGACATTTAGTGGTATTTAGTGATTATATCTTGGAATATTCCAAATGGTATGAAGATCCTGAAAATTACTTGCACAATATTCTGAAAACTCTTAGATGAAATGAATTTTATGGGATGTTTAGAAAGTGTAAATTTTGGCTTTAAGATATTTATTTTCTTGGCCATAATTTTTCTAAGGATGTAACTCAATTTATCCATCATAGAAATGGGAAATCCAAGAATGTAAAGCACCGATGAGTATAATTGAGGTACACATATATATTGGTTAATATGTTATTATTAGGGATTTGTCCAAAATTTTTCCCAATTGGCTAACCCATTAACCAAGATCACATGTAAAGGGGTTAAATTTATTTGGAAAAAAAGTGTGAATAATTTTTTCAATAATTGAAGAAAAGATTATTCAATACTCTCTATTGACTATACCATCATGGAATGAATGGTTTGTTATTTATAGATATGCATTAATAAATGGACATGGTTGTGTCCTTTTGTAGAACGATATAGTTATTGCTTATGCATCTCGAAAGATAAAAATTCATGAACAAGAATATCCTACTCATGATCTTGAGTTAGAAGCTGTAATAATTGAATTTATTATATGTAGAAACTACCTATATGGTGATAAATGTGAGATATATATTGATCACAAGAGGTTGAAGTAAATTTTATCCTAGAAAGAACTCATCATGAGGAAAAGGTGATGGCTCAATGTACACAAGGATTATGATTCCACTATACACTACCGCCTAGGGAATGAAAATAAGGTGGAATATTCGTTGACTAGGAATGATCATGGAGTTCTAAACAAGATGAGGGTTGAAAGGGATCTTGTGTTCATGGATCAAGTAATGATGGATTTGGGAATAATAATCGAAGGTAAAACATTGATACATTTCCAAATGGATTCCAAACCATATTTTCTATAAAGGTTAAAAGGATCTCATACATATGATGAGGAGTTTCAAAGAAGATTAAATATGTAAATGATGGGAGAATGATTGACACCGTATATGAAAATGGAATTTAAAAATTTGGGAAAAGACTTTGTGTTCCCAATATTCCTGATCTAAAAAGGGAATTGTTGGTAGACTCTCATATCTCCTATTTATCTATACACCCTAGTAGAACTAAAATATATAGAGATTTCAAAGAACATATTTTGTGGGAAAACAAGAAGAGGATATTGTGGGTAATGTGTCAAGATGTATGGTTCGTCAACAGGTGAAGGCTGGAAGACATCACATGGAGGAGTCATGCAACCTCATCCCATACCTGAGTGGAAATGGGATGATATTACAAAAGACTCTGTCATGGGGATACCAAATACTCCTAAAAGGAATGATGAAATATGATTCATTATTTATCTTCTTACCATGTTAGCACACTTTCTTTCAATAAGAGAAGATTTACCAATTGAACGTTTAGTAGGACTGTATATTAATGAAGTTTTAAAACATAATGGTGTCGAAATATTGAGTGTTTTTTATTGTGATCCATGTTTTACATCAAGATTTTAGAATAGTCTTCAAAAATCCCTAGATACTAAAAAATGTTTGAGCACTGCCACCCAGCCTCAAACTGATGGAAAATTAGAATGGACTATTCAAACCATAGAAGACTTATTGAGATCTTTCTCACATGACTTTCAAGGTTTATGGCATCAGTATTTACCTCTGGTGGAATTATCCTATAATAATATCTTCCATTCAAGTATTCATATGGAACCATATAAAGAATTATATGGAAAGATATGTCTCACACCAACTTTTTGGGATGATGTTGGTGAAAGAAAACTTATAGGCCTAAAACTTGTTGAGGATTCAATGGAATATATGAAGATTATACCAACCCACATTAAAACAGATCAAAGTTGGAAAATGATCTATGCCAATAGTCGATGGAAGGATTTGGAATTTCAAGTAGGAGATCATGTTTTTGTGAATGTGTCTCCAAGTAACGGTGTAATACAATTCATTATGAAGGGTAAATTAAGTCCCATGTACATCAGTCCTTTTGAAATTCCATAACTAGTTGGAGTTTTAGATTACTATTTGAAAATGTTGTCAAGTCCCTCCAAAGTTCATGATGTGTTCCATGTATCGTTGTTGATAAAATACATGTCGAACACAATGCATGTACTCACATATGAATAAATAGAACTGGAACCTAATCTGTGTTATTGTGAATATCCTATCAAGATTCATGATACCAGAGAACAAGTGTTGATAAAACAGATGACTTTTCTGGAAAATGTTCTTTGGGGAAACTATAAAATAGAAGAGGCAACATAAAAACCAGAGTAACATAAGATAAAGAATAACCCAAATATTTTTATGAAGTAATAGTCAATAAATTTTGAGGAAAAATTATTTGAATGATGGAAGAATGGAACACCCCAAGCTTCCACGATACACTTCTCATTGAATAATGCAAAATCTTTCGTTGTACGCAACTTCAAATTCAAGCACACCAAAATAAATAAATCTAGCCATTATGAATAGTAATACCCACATTTTGAAATTTTCTAAATTTTATTTTTCAAAATGGAATTAATTTTTGGATTAAAAATATCAAAATTAGCTTAGGGTGAATTTTTGGTATATTTTAGAAAACATTCAATTATGGATGAATAATAAAAAACACCGCACTATTATTTAAAACTAACTATTTATTAAAATAATTATTTATTTTATTGAAATTTATTTATTGTCAAAATACATACATAATAGATGTATAATTTGAATTGTAATTTATTAGATTCATTTAATAATATGATTATATATATATAATTTTATTTCCTATTTTACACCTTTTACCCACCTTCTAGTCACATTTACAAATTTTCATAAAACATAAGTTTACCACAACTGGGAATTGAATTTAAAAAAATCTGAGAGACATGATTGACTTCAGTAAGTAAAATGTGGTTCAATAGGATGAAAATAATTTTTTTAATACTATCTTTTGAATTTTATTTACCATGGTTAAAATTAATAGGGTATTTAAAGGTAAAAAAGAAATTATAATTACCCTAACACTTGTCCTAATTCTATTGGAAAACTATATTTCGACCAAAATAAACCTTAAGAAATAACTATGAACCTTTTTTATCCACTTGGGTTAGATGACGTCATTTATTATATTTTAATTAAAGAAGAGTTAAAAGTGTTAAATTGAAATTATAATAACTAAGACATTTTTAATATAGGGTTATACATTTGGTAAATAGGGCTATAAATATTCATTATAAAGCTAAAAATATTTCATACTTCCGGGTATTTTATTTATAATTTTTATACACTAAATAATTAAATTTATTTTTGACACAATAATGATTTAGTAATTACTTTATTAAGAAAATATTAAAATAAATGTTGTTATAAATATTAAAATAAATGTATGTTTAGACTTTTGATGAATTAGAAGAATTTTATAGGTTAATATGACTTGTTATTTTTGATTCAATGAAATTTTTTGTATGTAATCATGTTTTTATGACTTTCACAAAAACCAAATACTAAATAGTGTAAAAATTGACTTAAATGAGTTTTTCAAAAAAATACTATTTTATTGAATTTTATAATAGTCCTAAAAATCAATGGCTATGCCAAAAGACACATATAATTACATATATCACATTAATGAACCACTGGAGGTTCTATTTGAATTTTATAGTACGTTTATTAACCATGTATTATAATAATACAAGAAGACATTTAAAGAATAAACTATTTAACTACGGGTTAAATTTAAACGATATGGTTAATATGGGGACATGAACTTGTATAAAAAATTTTGATTGGGATGATTTAGACTCATCCCTAATATATCCTAGAAATAAATAAATGATGAGCTATTAGAAACCGAAAATGATTTTATAAATAAATAATTTTCAGGCTTTTATAGAGTGCCACTCACCTCCCTTATAAAAGGGTACATCAGATTATCTTAATTTTACACATCCAAATCCATTTGGCTCAGAAAACCTCTACTAAAATATCATTCCAACTACCCTAGGTTCATCTTAGAGTCCTTAATACTGTCATAAATCTATCCTATGGATCCCTTCTCTTCAAATCAAAAGGAAGAACTCAAAGAAGATGTAATTATTTCATCACCTCTTTCAATGTTATTTTCTTCTTCCACTTCCCCTTTCATTTTGATTCCATACCAAAATAATAATGTCAGTAACTTCTACATACAGTGACATTATTATAAATATTGTACAACGATATTCATTATTCTGTCCATCATATGAATAAAAAACTCACCATACGTGCGTACGTATGGATTACCATCTTTACATCGTGGTGTAGTTTTTTATTCCACACTTCATTATTAGGATTAGTAAAATAATGATTATAATTTATGTAAATAATAAATATAATATTTTAATGATTCTGTATAAATAATATACCATGAAACTACAATCTATTTCACCATTAATAGAATGATATTGTTGCTCTTGTGTACGTACGGATTACCGTCTCTACGAATATGATGAGACTCAATCCCCATCATAACCATTCAATAATAATTTTCATTTTAAAATTTAAAATAATTTATAATAACATAATATCATTGTCTATAGGAATCAAATACATCCTATCATAACAAACACGACTTACTTAACAAAACATATAAGGAAAACGAATCAGTTAATGCCTAAAACAGTGATACTAATGAAATATTATTAACAAAGAAAAATTATAAGATCATATATGATATCATATTTTTTTGTGTGGTTCTTATATAATTTAATAAAAATTATTTTACTATTTTATAAGAGGCTAATTTACCCTTGACTATAGAAAAGTTAAAAGAAAGGGTTAATTTTGGAAACTCTTTAAAACTTTTAGTTGTTTATTCATAATTATCTACTGTGACTTCTTTATCATCCACATTTGTGTTTCTTAAAAATGTTTTTCAAAACATTTTTACTCTTTTTTATTCAATGGGTTAATGTAATTTATACCCTTGTTTTAATTTTTATATAATGGTTTGAATGGAATCTTTTGGTCACTTTCCAAACATGGTACTTTATGTCCTTTTCAAAAAGTTACGGAATAAAAGGAGTTTTTAACTTATAAGATGGGTGTGGCCATTTTCTTCCATTATAACACCTTAAAATCTTCCCTTACAAGCTTATAAAAGTATTTTAGAAATAAATTTTTTCTTTAAATTTGAAGGATTTCAATGTAGAAATAGATATTTCACTAAAATAATTTTTGGATTGATTTCATATATGTCAACATACTTTGTTGGATTTTTTGTTTGTTTGATATTGATTTATTATGATACAATCTTTTTTATTGAATTGATGGTTTTTTTATGCTTGAAAGTAGATTTGCATTTTTATACCATTAATAGTTTATAGTAAATTATTGGCAATTCGTATGCTAGTTTTAATACAAATGTTTATGTTATGTATCAACATTTTCATATGAAGAATGCATTGGACATAGTATGTGATAGGGGGTCCATCTATAGCCCCTCTATGCATTGGTAGGTCTAACGAGACAAACTAGTGGCGTGGAATAAGGTCTTGACAAAATATTTTTTTAGTCTTAGCACGAGGCCTAGAAAATAAGGTTATTATGTCCAACATTATGCAATCCATCATTACAGAATTAGTTATTGATATTACATGTGATTATTTGACTAGTAAAATATCCATGTGAATAAGTAAATGGAAATATTTGATTTATCTTTTCCATAGTATTCTTAATATTAAGTTTAAAATTTTTTTTTTGGACTTATACATTGCCTTAAATGATTATGATTATTATTTATATATTATGCTGTATTGTTATCTTTACTAATCATATGAGCTTCCCCTTTATTATGTTTTCTTTTTCAGAGGATGTGAATAAGTATATTACGATTGACTTACAGGGATAGGCTAAGTTATATGAGTGTTTTCAAATGGGACACACTTTTTTTGTTTTTTATTTAATGATGTAATTTAAATCTTATGTATGTATCTAGTACTTCCAGGGCAACTAAACTAATCTATATTTCGAGAATTGACCACATGGGATCATGAAAATGATATTTAATAACAAACTGACTCTGGGTAACTAGGTATGGTGCATTATATCTCATACTTTTCTTACAAATTTTGAATGCATGAATGAATTATATTTTCCGTTTCGATAGTTTTTTAATCACATCCTTATAATATTCAACGGTCAACCCCTAACCTCACGTGGGTCATCTCCCGATGCGAAAAACAAGGTATGGTCATGTCCTTACATCATTTTAATGTAGGAGTGACAACCAATATTTAAGAATCTAGGATATTAATGACCAATCTGGGCTTCTCAGAAGGAACAAGGAGGCCTAACTCGAGAATGAAGTTCTCAAAACTGTCAAATTTCCATTTTCCCAATGATCTCTGGTGCCCAAGTGGGGTAATTCCTGGGGTGTAAGAATCATTCCAAACCTAAGGAAGTGGAATGTTTGAATTATGATACAAAAAATTCAGAACACTATGTGGGTAGAGTGACAATGGTGGACAAGTATTGACCATGTTCGAAACACAGTACCCCTTTTGTGATATCCTGAAATAGCGATCAAAAATCAGGGATGACTGCTGACCGTGATCAAAACACAGGGCCTGACAAAGAATTTTATCAATTAGCCTTCCACAATATTGGATCAGAATAGTGTCCAAGCCATAGGCTGAGAATCAATACTATTATGGGGTTTCATTACACATGAAATAGGATGAGGGTCTGAATAAAGTACATGAAAAGCAAGGTGGGTGGAGTGATGGGTTTTTCAAATTGAGTACAACACTCTTGAAATTACTCCCCCATGTTTAAAGTACATCAGGTAAGCCCATCGGTCTAATTAGGGTTTAAACATACTTCCGAACATGACCTCTCTAGTGAGGTCCCACGACGCCTTGTGGTTTCATGCAATATAAAGGTGGATGATATACCCCAAGATGGGACTAAGGTGAATTTTCTGGTCATCGCTATGCACCCCATATGGTTTGGAATCAAGAAAAACATAGTTCTTGAGCACAACGTGTTCAGAGAACAACACTGGTTGGGGGGATCCTCTCTAGCAAGGAATTTAAAGTATCCCATAATTATTATGGGGAATCCTGAACATGTTCAGGGTAGAACATTATTTTAAAGTCATGAGTTGAGGACATGATTACCCCTAAAGGAGATCCGTGGTGCAGTAAATGTCTGAATGGGAATGGAGGTCATAAGTGTCCCCATAAAACCACTCATTCCCTGATGAGATTTCTATCCATAAACCCAAGATGGTCTAACATGGGGCTAGACCCTAGGAAATGATCTTGGTCATTCCAATGTACCCCATCCGGTTAAGAATCTATCCATACGTAGTTCTAGGATTATATTTTAACATTGTGTGGGACGATGAGGCTTGTGTGATATGGCTACATGAGTACACATCCTGCCAAAACCACTAATCCCATGTGAGATGTTCTTGATGTGGGAAAAGGTGTATTTTCATGAATTTCTTGGTATAGGTAGGTGCACATCGGGGGAATGGAATGCAAGGAGAATGATGTCCCAAAATCATTCCCCTGACTACTTGATGAACATAGATTTGTGGTGGTATAAAATAGAGTGTGTTTGAACTCCAAAAACAAATTTAAGGAAGGGGAAATATGTGAATCAAGAAACCTGAGATATAGATTTCAATAAAAGCATCACAATGATAAAGGATATCTATTGACCAAATTCTAAACACAAAATCGATTTCACGTTAGCGTAGAATGGGGGAAGACAAAAGAGTTTTGACCGTTGACCATGTTTGAAACATGATACCTATCACAAATGTTGTCTAAGGTCTTCAGGGGTGTTGGCCTAAGATGGTTGGTGAGCCAATGTGCCTTGAGACCAGTACATAAAGGGAGTCCCATAGACATGGAAGATGACAGGGATCCAAATAAAATGCTCATGAAGCCTGGACATGAAATGATAGGATTTCCATGTGAAAATTCCAAAATTTGGCCTCTTTATCATGACCCATTTTTGTACGACAATAAGATGTATCAAATAGAAGGAGTTTAATCCCTTCCTAAGTAAAAGTGTCATGGGGTCGCATGCTCCATGATTAAGGTCATAGAGTGGACCATTAAGAAGGGACCTAATTTTATTAAATGCTCATAGGGTGTTGAAGTAGTAAAAAATGATGTGTAGTTCCCATAGGGAGATCATATCTTAGGGTCATAGAACTAGGAATAGGTTGGGAAGAGACAAGGAAGAATCATGGTCGGTGGTTGAAATACCTGACATGAATGAGAACCCAATAGGTACTCTCAACACCGCAAGATTACAAAAGAGTTTTGGACAAGGGGTTGAAAAAGGGGGAAGGATTTAAAATTACTAGGGCTGGACCTGTAGATTGAAAATTGAACCTTCCTACATATCTTCTGAAGATGGGAATCAAGCCACATGTAGTTCTAGAAAATGTCACACAGTTTACTGTCCGGCATCGATGACAGCTGGATCATTGTTTAATGGTATTATATCCAAGAATGTAGATAGAAAGGAGGTAGGGAGACACATGGTGTAGTAATTTCAATACCTGATGTGAATGAGGGTGGTAGACATCCATATCACACCATGTTCTCTCTAGAGAGGTTTTAGGTCGATGGACCGAAAGTGAAAGTGGGGCTGCCACTGTGGCCAAGTGCCTGAACATTCCTACGTACCCCATTATGATGGGGATCAATCCCTATGTAGTTCTAGAGTCGAATGGTCAGGAACCAATGCCTTGTAAAATACTTTCATGTGGGACTGACCCACACACCAATGGAAGTGGCATTTGATATATATTTATTTTCTTTTAGGGTGGATGTTTGTCTGTATTTTTTGTGATACGTTAAACCTAGGATGAAGAATTTAGACGTCACAACATGAATAAAGCAGTATGTAGTCCTTGACAAATGGCATGGTGGTGAACCAATACCAAACATGATGTCCTCTTGAGTGAGGATACCACAATGTGGTTTCATTTTTCATCATGTGGCCAAGACAATAATATCATAGTGTTGGGTCGTATGATATGAACAACCCTTCATTTCAATGTCATGAAATAAGGACATGATAGTTTAAAGTCATGTGGGGCCAGGAAGCATAGGTTAAGGTCATATGTGTTGGACGCACACTGGATAGCGAGGTCCTAAAGGTAATCCACATGTTTTGATAAAGCATACCTGACGTGTATGAGTAAATAATCCCATACCTCACTAAGAATAATTTCTGGCATGAAACTTCGATCCATGGGGCCAGAAAAGGCCCAGAAATATGGGGCTGGACCTGAAGATGAAATTTCCAGGGTTCCCTATATATCACATTATGATGTTAATAACACCATATATAGTTCTAAAAGATGTGTTTCTTATGTTTTGAGTGAAGTATGTAGAGTGGTCTTAGTTTAAGGTCGTAGATCTCGAACTATATGAAATTATACTCTTCCAAACATGTGAAAACCTCGACCAAATCCCTAAGCCCAAGTGAGATACGCTTGATGTGGGAAACAATGGTGGAGAAGGTCTTTAAAACACATGGATTACATGAAAAGAGGAAAATGGTGTAGATCCGTGAATGATGCATCACCATGGATTGGTCATCCTAATCCACAAACGTGCACTGAGGGATAACACCAAGAGTTTCAAAATTCCACTTGGACATGATGGAGTGTAAAATGATGTGAATCATGCTACAAAAAATAAGGACATGATCGTGTGGCATGACGATAGAGGATAACTATTGAACATGTTCGAGACACCAAACACTTATAATTTTACCTAAATTGGAATAATAGATGAGCATCGACCATTGACCATATTCTCAATGTAGGATTTGTATCAATTTGTCTTTCGAAATTCTCGAGGATGTTGGCCTGATGTGGAAGGATATCATAATGGCCTATCATCCATGTGGTTCGGGGGTCCTTTTGAATGCGAGAGATGATGAAAAGTCAAAATGATGGGGAACATGATCCCTAAAAATGGGAGATAACCTGTCCATGTAGAATCCAAAAATCTATGTCATAAACCATAATACTCCTGGTCACATTGGTGAACTTCCAAAAAGGACTGAGGGGCCCAAATCAAGAGAAGCTGGTTCAATTAGATGAGTGTAAAAGTGAGGGAGGAAGATCTATCAGGAGGGAGTATAATTTGGTGTGTCTATTACTATCCCGACGTGAATGATAATGTAATCCCATATTGCACCACATACCTCATCCCAAGGAACTTAGTCCAGGGGTCCAGAAAGATGAAGACTTTTCTACAAAATTGTTATGAAGCTGAAGACTAAATGTATGGGTTGTCCTATGTATCCCTTGAGGTTGAGAATCAAGCCACACATTGTTCTGAATATTATTGTGCAGTTTTACATCATGTAGAAAATATACAGATACGGGCAATGTATCTCAACAAGGGTTGTGTACAACATGGAGAGTAACTTGACAAGAATGAGGAAATAAATCCATACCACACCGTACAATCCTAAATGAGAACATGGACCATAGGGCCAAAAAGTTTGAGGAATCTAAGATGGGATTCCCTAGCTAGTTTTTAGTTTAACATCTTGCGGTGATAATGATGGCGATCTTAGATTAAGGTCATAGGGATCAGACCATAGATATGTGACCATTTTGTGGTTAATTACTTATGAAACCTCATAATCTCACGTGATGAATTCTTGTTGTGGGAATAAAGGAATAGTATATGTCTCCCCCAACATATAAGGGCACGACACTGAATGAAGGAGATCTTGTATGGTCGAACCAATCTAGACTAACACTCATACCTGAGGCAAACTAACGTTCGAAAGGATAGTAGGAAAAATGAACCACTACACCAAATATTTGAGACATATAGGGGTTATGGAAACAATAGAGTATGGTTTTTGACCGTGTTCGAAACACATCATCCCCATCGTGTTACCTAGAACAAATAATGGGCATTGATCACTGACCACATTAGCAATGCAGGATTTGAATACAACTGTTGTCCAAAATCCTAGAGGGAATCGGCCCAAAATTGTAGGAGAGCCATAGGGCCTAACATCCATGCTACTCGAGGGGTCCATTTGGATGGAAAAGATAATAAAGACCCAAATAAAGGGAATGTGGGAAGCATGAATGTTCTTGGGACGTTAAACGTCATGTAGGATGATAAAATAGGTGAAGATCTCTAGAAATAGGGATACATGGTGCCTTAATGATGAACTTGATGTGAATGAGGGAAAAATCCTACCCCACTCCATGTGTTTCAACCCAAGGGTAGATCCTGATGTATGGGGATGGGCCTATAGACAAACTCTTCGAGCATTCCTACATATCCCATAAGGATGAGAATCAAGCCTTATGTAGATCAAAAATGGCCATGTAGGTTAACATCATGCTGTGAGGATGTGGGATGATAGAAGATTGAGGAGGGTCATATGGTGAGATCACCATAATCCTGACATTATTGGGGGCCAAAGAAGCCTACACTACACCTTGCAGGATCCAACAAGATAACTACACCCCATGGGGATATTCAAAGAGATGAGTTTGGGAGCTGGACTCTAAGACGGGGTGTCCGAGCATTTGTACATATCCCATGAGGATGAGAATCAATCCATACATAGTTATTGAAGGTGAAATGTAGTTTAACGTCGTTCGGTGAGGAAGTTGATACAAAGAGATCTTAGTTTAAGGTTGTACTGCTTAGACCATAATGGTATATCTTCTTCCCGCAGATTAACATCATGCATGAAGAATGTTGAGTAGTTTTACATCCCTCGTTATGGATGAATCATGAATTTTAATTTCATGGGGTGAAGATAGAATAGTTTAAGGTCATGGTAGACCATTTACATAGGAAAAGTATTTCATGAGTTATATGGAATTGGAGGGAGGAGTTATACCCTCGCCATCTATGGAAACCCGAGAGTACGCCCCATTGGGGTATACCTTGCGATGGTTGTAAGTTACTTCCCATTAAGTATCTAGTTAGGGTGGTTTCCTACCAGGTATCATCGGCGTTCTCAAGTACAACCCATTGTCACCATGTAAGAAATATAGGAGGTGAACATTATTATTGAAATCTTTGGCTATTTTGTTCTAATGCCTTTCTATATTGTACAGAGAACAAAGCATGTTCTCATTGAGTGCTTCCAGTTCATCCAGACAGACATCAGCTGCCTTATCTGATTCTTGTTGATCATAGAAAGTTGTGTGTAATAATGGTAATTGAATCTGGATGTGAAAGACAACCTATGTTCCATACTCCATGGAGTATCATGTCACCTGGGCAGAATTATGAGCCATCTTCTGATAAGCCCAGAGGGTGTGGGGGAGTTTTTCTGGACCACTCTTCTTCTTATAACCAACCATTTTCTGGAAGATGACAGACAGGGTTTTGTTTAATTCCTTGATCTTCCCATTTTCATATGTGGGATAGAATGAGGTATGGTTAGAATGGATGTTGTACTTAGAATACAATTACTTCATCTTAGCTACCCTAAGCTAGTGTCGTTATTGGTTAGAATTGGGTTAGGAACTCCAAATAAATAGATGATATTTGAGATAAAAAATTCAATAATAGAACAGGCCATGAACTCCTTGAGCAGAACTGCCTCTACCCACCTAGAAAAGAAATATATAGCGGTCCGGATGAACTTGTACTAGCGAGATATCATTGGTGGATATGTTCCCACGACATTGAGTCCCCTGACCTTAAAGGGACAAGAGTACATGGAAGTGTAGAGAGGCTCTGGCAGCTGATGCACAATGCCAACCAGAATTTTTCATGCATGACTCCTCTAGGAAAACTCAATACAATCATGGATAATATATGGCCAAAAATACCCCAAAATCCAGATCTAGTGAGATAGTTTCGGCCTGGTCTGATGAGCCCCGCAAGAACCGACATGAACCTCCATCATTACCTGAGAAATCTCACCTCCTTGAATGCAATGGAGGATAACCCCATCAAATTCATGCTTGTAGAGGATCATCTCAAGACTTGTAATAGTACAGAGGGTAAACTGTAATGTGAAACATTGGATTCACTCATTCTCAACTCAATCTATGGAGAGATTACTATGTTAGAGGTACACGATAAAGGGGTTCCTCCATACGGGAGTAACTTCCAGCACTGTACCAGGGGGAACTGGGAGTCTTGGCATGGAAGCATCAGTGGAAAGGTGTCTTACCTACAGGCTATCATTATCGTCTGGAGTGAAGGGGAGATAACTCTATGGTGTGTCATAATAATAATCAAATCATTCTTATCAGCCTTTCCAAGAGATGCAGCTAGGTTGGGCAAGGCGTCAATGTGACCGTTTTGGGATCGAGGGACATGGGTAACTTCTGGCTAAACTGGAAATTGGAAATTTGATTGCGGGTACATTCCAAAAGTGGTATGAGATCTATCTTATTGAGGACATAGTCACCATTTATCTAGTCGATGACTAGTTTGGAGTCCTTTTTCACATTAAAGTGGAGAACATCAATCTCATGGGCCAGTTCAAGGTCAGTAATGAGATCCTCATACTCTACCACATTTTTGGTAAGGCCTTCTAACAACAAGAATTCATATGGAAGAATACCTTGTGCCTTAATGATAAAGATGATACCCATTCCCTCCCTATTAATTTGGGGATCATTGATTCTTCTGCCGGTTGGACATTGGGAAGAACCATCAAAGTGGATTTTCCAATACAAAATGGCTTGGTCTACCGAGAGGATTGACTCATTGGGAAAATGATGATCAAGAGACTGGTCCACGGGAGATGGATGTGCGGAAAGGACCTCTGCCAAAACCTGTCCCTTGATATCCTTATGGGGGAAAACCTAATGTCGAACTACTAGAGGATCACATCCCCCCGAGCTAGACGTCCTGTCAACGTGGGGAGGATCAGGATGTACTTCATTGGATCCACTCAATACACTAGCTATATCTCATGGTGCTTCAAGTAATGTCGCAATTTTTGTACTGCAAATACGAGCACAAGGAAGACCTTCTCGATGGAAGAGTGTCTGGTCTCCATATCTAGGAGCATGCGGCAGAGAAAGTTGAGATTTTTCTTTTATCCCTCATTGTTCTTCTGGGTGAGAAGGGCACCGAGAGATTGTTCCATGGAGGTCACATAATGTATCAATAGTTCTCCAGAGATGGATGGTATTAGGACTAGATGCTATAACATGTACTATATTATTTCCTCAAATGTGGTCTGATATTCCTCGTTCCACTCATAGATAGTGACTATCCGAATGTGCCAAGAAAATGGATTACGCTTTCCGGCCAAATTCCTGATGAATCGGCGTATATAGGCTAAGTGGTCTAGAAATCCCCATAGCCTCCAAATGTTGCTTAGGTGAGACATCTGAATAATGGCCTTAATTTTCTCTAGATTGATCTCAATTCATCCATATCTGAAAATGGTGTCGATAAAGTATCTAGAGGTGACCCTAAAAGCACAATATAAATGGTTCATCTTTATATGGTGAGAGAAGTGGAATCTGAACACTTTCTCGAGGTCTTTGATAGGGTCCTGACATAGGTGGGATTTGGCCATTGGATCATCCATGTAGCTTTCCACCAATGTCCTGAAGATCAGTATAAATATGTGATGCATGGCACACTGATAGGTGTAAACTAAATTCTTTAAACCAAAGGGCAATATCTTGTAGAAAAAAGTACCTAGTGGGGACCTGAAAGCTGTAGACTCTTCATCCTCAGGGGCCATTCGAATTTGGTTATACACAGAATAACAATCCTAGAAGTTGAGATATAGGAACCCAGTGGTGGTTTCAAACAACGATTCCATCATAGTAAGGGGAAAGTCACCCATCATATAGAGACAGTTGAAATCCCATATGTCGATGCAGACATTGATCTATCCATTTTTTTCTAATGGGAATAATATTGGCTAACCATTTATGGTATTTTACCTCCTTTACGATGTTGGCTCTGATGAGCTTATCAACCTTGGCATCGACCATAGCACCATGAGAAGGATTCATCTTTCTAGGGTTCGTTGGAACCCATGATGATTCACTAGAAGACCGAGGCTATAGATAGAGAACTCAGGATATAGTCATGGAATCTCATTGTAACTCCATCAAAATGAATCATGATGTTTCTTTAGGAAGTCCATGTATCATTTTTCCCTTCCACATGTATAGTAGTGCTGATAAATGTGGGTTTCAGATCCATCTCATTACTGAGTTTCACCTGAACCAATTCATCGAATGTGGTGGAGAAACCCTCTTCAAATTCAAGAGATGAATCTTCCAAATCCTATTCTTCCCTTTTGGAGGAGGGACCCTCATTGGGAGGTAATTCCTCTTTGTCAAGAGATCCCGATGGGATGATAGTTCCAGCCTGAGTGGTGGTATACACTGCATCGGAGGACTGATGTGCTGCCGAAACCATAGCTATGAATGTTGTCATCCTAATCCCATTTTTTCTTTGGCCCAAGGGGCCACACTTGATGATATCAAAACAATAGTGGCACATCGACATGATATGGTTTATCCCATCAGGATGAAATAAGAAAGTATAACGTATTTATGTTTCCATGGGGTGGACATGCATATACATTATGGGTGTAGGGGCTATGGGATCACCAAATCCCGATTTTGGAAGGAATTTGGGGTGATCTTACAGCATCCCCTAGGCTTGGGAATGTGATTCTTCCTTATTCCAGAAAAAACAAAGAATTTTCCCCTATCTATCATCATAGCCTCCCATTGATGGACCAGGAAAATGAAACCATCATCCAGGTCTATCCAGAGGATCGTCACAGTCATAGTGTGTTCAACCTCATTAGCCTAGATCTGCTTATCCTTGCTCTTGTAATAGCCGAAATCCAAATAGCAGGCTTCACAGGAGGCAAAGGGATATGTGTCAACTTTAAACATGCCCACCTGGCCATTAAGAGAGTACATAAGTACTTGGTGATACGATGAGGAAACATGACATGCAGGTGAAGCCATGGCCTACCCGTCAATGCATTGTAGGCGGTGTTTTGGGAGATCACCACGAACTTGGTGCTAGCCACCATGCCACTGAACTGAATCTTCATGTGGATCTTGCAAACCGATTTCTATTCCCTCCTATCATAACATTGGATTTTTAGGTCATATGGACTCAGCTTAGCCTTGGACAACCCCATTTTTTTATGTTTTTGATTTAGGATTAGGTAAATCCCAAGGTATGTGGTGAAAAGACAATGATGAACCTCAATGCCATTGAAGGGGTCGGTGATGTATAGTGGGAAGAATTTTCCCCTGTATGGGAGAGCCTTCATATTCTCCAGAGAAAGAGATAATGTCCTTACATTGAGCCTGATCACCTACCTTCGCATGGAAGGCTACTACAGCAACTACCTCCATTTAAAATTGGAGGGGGCTTCATAATGTTTTGGTGATGGATTCATGCATATACTATAATAGGAAAAGAATCTCAAGGATATATATCCTCTCATGAATCTTATAAATATTCTTAAGGATGTCATACTTCTATGCCAAGAATGAACGTCGTCTTATAACAGTTTGTTCTAATGTTGGGGGTATGACAAGCCCTTCAGGCTGAATGGGTGGCAGACTGGTGTTGGGAATGTCCCAATGCTCACTAGATAAAGATCATGGAGAAACTACCGAATGTGGGCTAGATGACAGAGGAATGTTTGTAACAGTCCTTGGCTGATCACGGTGTGGTCGAGGTTTCTCTTCCTGATCAAGTAACAAAAAAAGTGACGAATGTGGACCTGATGACACCATATGATAAGGATGTGAAAATTGAGCTCTATGCTAGGCCTACTGCGTGGATACTGTGTCATGCAAATCCTATCTGGAATTATTGACTGAGGCATTAAAATGAAAAATATAGATAAGTTGTTTCAACATTGGTGATGTCTGAGGAGGTTGGCAGGATCAGTCTAGCGCTCCTCATCGTCAGGAATCATGTAGGGGTTTACCAGCTTTATGGTGTTAACCGAAGCATAACCTTGATCATGCCATAAATAATTATCCACCACTAGACATATTCATGGGGTAACCTCAATCTATGGGGTCATGAAGTCACCGAGTGTATGGGATAATTAAAGCATTATTGGGGGTCTTTTTTTCCACTACGTTGTCGATGCTTGATATTCAAACAAGTGGGAGGCTAAGAAGTCGACGCCAATGTATTGGATGTTGGAGATGTGGTGTATTTTGAAGGCTTAGTTTGATTCATACATACAAGGATTATACCACGGGTATGAGTGGCTACCGTATAAGCCATCTGTTCATCATAGTATTGAGACCTGTGGTTAGGAACCTGATGTCACTCAACTTCATTGTCACTATCATTGTCTAGCATCACGAATACAAATTCCACATGTGTCAGAGCTGGGCCTAACATGATTGTGTTGTTATTAACCTCGTCTTTAATCCATTATTTAAACACATAACACTACCTAAGGGTGTGGCCTATTATCTAGTTATTGGGACAGTAATTGGGACAATTAGTGAGATCTTCCTCTTTGGACCTCCTACATTCAGGAAACATTAGAATTCCATGTTCCACGGATCTTCGAAAATAACTAGGGCTTGATCCTCTTTTTATTATTAGGTCTGATTTCCTCTATTATATAAGGGGGATCTCTGACCCTATCCCTGGTAAGGGGCTGGAATAACCTGTCGATGAGGTAGAACCTGGTTATATCGCCATGGTGTTCGTGGCGCATTAAACGTGGGCGCCTGCCTGTTCTGTGGTGGACACTGTTGGGCCGGAGTCTGTGCCTGAGGTGGAGGTCCCGTACGAGGCAATGAAGGTGACACCCTAGGTAAAAACTCCATCTTAATAGGGGCCTCTATTTGTGCTAACATATTCGGCTCATCCATAGCATCTCTTCTCACTGTAATTGCAAGAGGAAACAGACGAGCCTACATGGCCTACTGAAAGGCTTCCTATAGATTCTGGGCCTTATCAGAGAAGTATCAAAATCCCCTATTGTAATTCTGAGTAATGAGAGTGGGGACCGGTTTGATTTTCACATTCCCCACACACATTTCCATATTTTGTTCTGGATTCAGTGACATATATAGGGAGTAGGTGAGGCCTTTTCACCAAGCGATGAAGTCCGCGACATGCTCATCAGGCCTCTGTTTTCACTTAAATAGATCTAAAATATATTCCTTCTAATTGGTATAGATGAAAAAGTAAAGAAAATATCTATATAGATCTTCTCAAATAGAAAACGTCTCAATGAGTAGCTGGTTGTACCAGATAAACGCAACCCCTTCCAATGTTTGTATGAAACACTAGAGTTTCACGGCCACTTCTAGTGCTTGAGTTCCCAGCATTGGTCCAGAGTTTGGGATGATGTGGGCTAGATGCTAATGTGGATCACCCGTCCCATTAAAGGTGGGGGGTTGGGGTTACTGAATCCCAGGGTGCTGGAATATCATCCACCAACGCTACATATATCTTTCCATCAGGCAGAATTTCCACCTTTCAAGTTTCCCACACCCCAATGTGAGCAATGAGCACCTCCATCAGATCATATGGGTGGTTATTTCTGTCTTGACGAGGTTCCATGGCCACCAGTACATTAGCGGGATTTACAACATGATAAGTGGGACCATTGGCTCATGGTGCAGTTGGTTGGATGACCTGTGGAGCAGATAGAGGAACTTGAGCCATGTCCTGAGGATTATCATGCTGCTCTGGTGGATTTGGTGACACAAATTTCAAACTGTTTTTATAAGTTTTGGCCCTTATTTTATCTATGTGGGTAAGATGGTTAGAGTCACCCATAGGCAACTCGCCAGTGGAATGTTGTACCTACTCCCACCGAGGATCATCATTGTTAGATCTCCACTCTACGACACATTAAGAATAGTGGTCATCGACCATCTTCTTGTGCTTAGAAATTTTTTGACGCAACACATATTATTTTTGGATCATCCTCTATTTTCTACACTAATCCAGATGGGTTAGAGGGTTTGACAACCCCAAGATGCTCTTTTGCCTTTTTGGGATTCTGGATAAGGGCTAATGACTTGTTGGGCACAAGATGACCCAATAAATTTCTTTTCTAGTGAGTGATCATTCCCAGTGGATCTAATAGGTATGGAACTCCCTTGAGGGGTATGTTCTCTCTATGGAGACCTATATTTGTCCCTTCCTCTGATAGATCAATCATGTTAACCATGTATCTACTTGGAGGAATATCCTCAATATCTCCTAGAATTTTAGGAAGGCACTAGATAGAACTGAAATGGAGGGAAGCATATTTCCCCCAACCATGGACCAGAATGTGGGAGGAATCCTCCTTTATAATTCATCAGAGAAAATTAATGCTCCAAACGCATCATTGTTGGTGGGTCCAGTGGTGACCAGGAGACTCAGGGCACTGGTCCATAGGGAGCACAACCAATTTTACCGGGAGACATTTTGGATCAATATCTTCAATGTATTCCTAACTAATGGGGTAATCCACTTACCGATAACAAAGACAGAAGTGCTTCACGCAGAGGGTTTGGAGAAAGCACATGACCTCTTAACGGGTAAGAGATTCTGGAACACATTAGTTCCGGGTTGTGATTGGCCAAAATATATCTGGGAAATGATCCATTTCAAGGATGTACCACAAGTTCGTTGGCTGAGAATCATGATTTGGCCTTTGGTTTCCCTACTCATCTATATGGGTAGTTGCGGGACCAGTAATGACACTAAAGAAGACCACTGAGATGGTAGACTAGTCAGGGGATAATGCATAGAATGAGCTGAAAATCCCTTGCATCCCAGGATATCCTGTTAGGAATGCAAATATTGGGAAAACACATCCCATTAATAAGGACTCGAAACCATGAATTTTGTTCTAGGTTTTTCAATTACTATTGGTGGGTCATGTTTTTTTCATCCTATATCGGTCCGGAAAATAACTTTCTATGATCTGGTGTTGATGTTGTGAATGATCATGTTGACAATAGGGAGTATTTCTTGGCCATTCCCTTTGATGGGGCCAAATATTCGTCCTCCTTGATGTATTTGTGGAGGGAGGCAAGAATCCAGTGAACCTCACATTCCATAAGGATGAGGCTGATACGCCTCATTCTTAACCAATCCCTCGACACAAATGATCTTGGTGAGGGTTCCATTGCCGAATCTCATTCTTCTTAAGAATCTATAAAGGAGACAATTTTAATTAATGTTTGAGTCTTCTTAGAGTTCTTTTTATGGCATCGGTGACTCGCCCTCCTTCCCCTAAATGGCTCTTTGGGTTAGGGTAGATTTTTTTCTCGAGGTGGACCTTCAGCCGAATTGATGTGGTGGGGGAGAGGACTTCCACCTGGATGAGCTAGGGTGAGAGGAACACCTTGAGAAATTTCAATGGGAACATGAAGAGGACCTCTGTGTCCACTAGGTGACACATGAAGGGAGTCTCTGCAGGAAGTGCTGGAGTTGGTAGGACCTCCAATAGAGCTGGTGAGTGCATAGATAGGGCCTCCATGCTTGTTTCCTTTGGTATCGATGGTACGAAGAAGGTACCCATACTAGTTGAGCATAACATGTGTAGGACATCTATATTGGGTTACCTTGATGCAAGGAAAACCTTTAAATCTTTGATTACATGCATGTGGAGGATCTTTTTCTGTCGTTGTAAGGACACAGAGAATACCCACATTCTTAAGTTTTAAAAAATTGGTAGCATCTTCACATCGGCGACCTGTTATAGAAGAAATGACTCAATATCTACAGTCATTAGTGATTAAGAGGCTTCCATTCTGGGTGCCAATGCCATAGGAAGGACATTCACTCAGATTAATAGTGGCATGGGGACGACCTCCCTACCGATCTTGGGAGTGGGGAGGACCTGCGCTCACATTGGTTATATTATGGGGAGGACCTCCGTACTGGATTTCATCACTGAGGTTCAGACCATAATGGACTCCACCTATTTTCGTTACCATGAGAGTCGACCCAGCCTTCTCAATGGGTGGTTGGGGCCTTGACCCAAGTCGGGCAAATGAGTGCCACTTGTTGGTATAAACAGGGGACTAGTGGTATGCGACGATGGTGGCATGATCCATGGAAGTCGTTGATGCTGACAAACCTTGATGGACGTCCTCCTCAGCCTGCGCCCAATATGGGCATCATGTTAACTGGGTCGGGGCCAGTGGTGTATGTGCACAACTTGACTACTCCTCCGCGCATGAGGCCATGTGGTGTTGTTGACATAGCATGGTCAAAGCCCTCCTTGGAAGCCGCTGGGATGAGATTACCACTGGTCTGGACTGTACATCCCTCACCACATTTGTGTAGTGGAGGGAGTCATCAAATCATTCCGGGGAGAGGTTCCCGAATGGATTATATTTTGGAGTGGGGATTAGGGGCTCTCAATGGGATTCTTGGGGGCCATAGTGATATAGAGTTGTAGAGGCCTCTATGTTGTGTCAGGCCATATCCCAAGTTGGGATAATTACCTCCATCTCGTATTGTCAAACATGATCGTTAATTACCATTCCCTACATGAATTTAGATGGGGAGATGTGGCCTGGGCGCCCAGCAGCCATGGACATGGAGGCTGTCGTGGCAGAGATGGGGTCATGTGGGATTATCATGTTGACTTTTCCCTTTCCCTTGAGTCGATGTGTTGGCATTGATCGGTTTTCATTAATGATATCTTGGGTCATGAAAAATATGGATATTTAACCATTAGTGCTGAAAGAAGGAAAGTGACGCCCAGTGCCCCAATGCCCTTCAATCATCTAGTATTGTTAAGAAAGATCCTCACTGAAAAAGTCATGGATGGAGATGTCCAATGTTCAACTTCCCTAATTTCTGTTGACTTTCATGCCATGACCACTATTTTCTTGGAGGGGCCTAGCACTGGATAATAGGATCTAGTGACACAATAATCCACTGATGTCATGAATGCTAATAATCTCCACATTGATGAGACGAACTTCCCATTAGGTTCATAATTTCTACTTTTGATGCTTTCTCTAAGGTGCACATCCATCAATTTTTTGGATGACATAGTGATTTTCCCCATATTCCTGCTTTCCATAGGCAGGTGGAATCCATCTCTTATTCAAGTACATTTCTTCCTTTAATGAAATGGGATGAGGGGATACATGTTTCTCCTTACGTGGATTCTGCTTTGGAACATGTTACCTCGTCCATGTCCTCCTAATAGGCTTAAGAAGTTGTTTTTGAAACTCTCTCTAGTGTCATGTCTTTATGGATCCCGGTTAATTAAACTGATTCTATCAAGAAATTCCAAGGGGTCCAGTCAGGACAGAAACCTTAGGTTGGGGGAATAGTCATGTTGGACATCACTGGCATGTCTGAATTCTAGAACACTAATGCATCCAGGTTTTTTTCACATATGATAGGTCTTCTTGAGTGCACGGAATCACAAGTCATCCCACATCGAATGTGGGTAATTTTATGCCATAGTCACATATCTGTGGTTTTACTCATATTCCTATGTTAACCCAGAGTATTACATGAGTTTAACGTCTAGAAGAGACTAATCAGACTAATCAGAACACTGATAAGAGTGTATCAGATGGGATCAATCCCTAGGATGGAACACTGATGCTGGAGATAATGCGTGGTTAGTCACCTGATTACTGTTAGGAGAAGTGAGAAAGTGGGTGACAGGATCTCACTAGGATGTGGTAGCCCAAGTATGAATCATGATAGATATGGATGGATGAGTGGATGTAGAATGAGATGGAACTGACTTGAGGATGACTGTGATGATGGAATTGAGCCTCGAAGAGACCTCCTACGTATCCATGTGGTAGGGAAACAATGTTCATGTAGTTTAGTGGGGCGATGGGACAAAGGATTTGGTGGCATGTGAGAATGGACCCATGGATGGGACCTAAAAAAAGTATAACCTCTGGTTTATGGAATGACTTTAATGAAACACATAGGCTTGAGGTAGATAACCTGACAATACCTAAGTGATGGGATTAAACCTCATAGAGGCTTCTTACGGATCCCCATGGTGGGGAATCAAAGTCCATGTAGTTCATGATGGCAGTACATAATCACGATGTACTTGTAAGAAAACGACCTTATGATATATTAAGGCTTACAAGTGGTTAGTAGCCCTGTTTGGTCTGATGCCCGAGAGGTGGACTAGATATGTGGGTCCCAACCATGGGGAGTACACCGGCTTACCATCGATTTCACACTACAATAGATTACCACTAGTTGAGTTTCCAATGGCTTACCTCTGGTTGGGGTTCTAATGACTTACCGCTCGTTGGGGTTGACAACGGCTTAATGTTGGTTACTCTTCCAATGACTTACTATCGATATGTGATCACTACAGCTTACAGCTGGTTGGGGTGGAACCACAACAAGGCTTCATGCATACCCTTCCGTGGTGACAGGGATCAAACGCATGTAGTTCTAATGACTGGGTCTTATGAGTGGTTAGCAGCACCAGTTGGTCTGACACCCGGGGGGACCAGAATAATGGGTCCCCACTAAGGGGACTATAACGAATTACCATTTATTGTGGACTATAATGGATTACTGATAGTTTATTTTCCAACAACATACTATTGTTTGGGGTTCCAATGGTTTACCGTCGAATGTGAATCACAATGCTTACCACTGGTAGTGGTGGAACCTTGGGTTGGCTTCCTACATAACCTTCCTAGTAGAAAGAGATCAAACCCACATAGTTGAAATGTATGTAGTTTATCATCATGATGGACAAAAAGGGGAGAGTACATTTTAACACTATGGGGGATGTGGGTGAACCAACATGAAGTGGTCGAAACCAGAGGGTGTTGGGATTGAACCATAGGAAGTCTAACTACGTACCTTTTTAGGAGACAAGGATCCATGTACATGTAGTTTGGTATGATGGATATACATTATCATCATACGGAAGGAAGGTGAACCAACGTGAAGGGGTTCAGACAAGTAGGTGTTGGTCATGAACCTCAGGTAGGCTTCATACGTACATTTCTTAGGAGTAAAAGATCAATGTCCATATAGTTCTGAAGGGAGGATATAGATGAACATCATATGGGATGAAGTTGGACAGATGTAGAGTGATTGGGACCAATGGGTGTTGAGATAGAACATCAGGGAGGCCTCTTACATACCTTTCCTAGGGGAAAAGGATCAAAGTCCATGTAGTTTGGCTGGGAGGATATATTTTAACCTCATGCATGAAAAATGTGGACCGACCTGAAGTGATCGGGACCAATGGGTGTTTGGCTTGAAGCTTAGGGAATGTTCCAACATACTTTTCCTAGGAGGTAAGGATCAAATTCCATGTAGATTTGTAGGTTGTATACATTTTATCATCATTAAGGATTAATGTAGACCGATGTGGAGTTGTTGAGACCAATGGTTGATGAGATTGAACCATAGGGAGACTTCCTTCGTACCTTACCTAGGAGGCAAGGATAAAATTCCATGTAGTTTGGCATAGTTTGGGGATTACACATTAAGGACACCGAGGAAGGAATCCATGGTCAATTATTACTCTAATCCCATGTGATTCAAGATTGATGTGAGAGACAAGAGCCAACAGAGAGCTGATGATCACATCACAAAAAGGTGCATTTGCGGAATATGGAGTGGGCCTTATATGTGGTTTGTGGAAAAAATAAGAAACATGGGCTTATGTGTGGTTAGCGGTCTAGGTAGATGGATATTGACACTTACTCAAGTACAGAGGCCCAATGCAAACAAATCCCAGAGGGAGAGGGATGGGGTAACAAAGGTCCTGGTGCCCATATTTCCTCTCATCTTTGGCATAGAAAAATAGAGGAGGATCTAGGGGATGTCTCCCATAAGAAAGGCCTTGGGATTACACTAGGACGGTTTCCCTTCCCCATAGATTCATTCCTCTCCAAAAAAGAGGATATCATTCCATTTGAATAATATTTAGCCTCTGTGAAGATGAGTGGTCATGTATAATTCCTAAGGAGGGGAACCCCATGTGTATTGGATAGGGAGAGGCTATAGTTTAACATAATGTGGTTAGGATGATGGTACATGGTAGTTTAATTTCATGCAGCTTGGACAAGGCGGGTTCAATCTGCACCCCTATGACATACATAACCAATACCCAGCCACCCTTGGGAAAGAGAAGGCAACAAAAGTGCCTTGGTGAGTTGGTGTTGTAGAGTGATCCACTAAGGGTCCCTCATAATTGTGGCTATGAAAATAAGAGATACCTATTAGCATGCCTATATGAAGAAACATGATGCTAAGAAATGAAACATGAAGAACCACCCAAGGGACCATAAAATCAATTTGTACAAACCTAGAGGGTCGTACGAGAAAGGGTTGGGTAAAGCATTCAGTCTTAGAAAGAGGCACTTCCCAAAGAGGATGGACTTCCTGATGAGAATGTACATTACTCAAATGATGGCCCTCATAAAGGGAAGGGACAACCCATAAGGGATGGGATTCATGAAGGAAAGGGGCTTTGCAAAGAGGGGGGTATTTAAAAAAGGCCATGGATTTGAGACGAGCCGCCCATCAGGGAGGAGGGATTCTCCATAATGAATATCTCTTTTCATTGAGAGAATTTTGCAAAGGTTCTATGCTTCTCTATACATAGAGCATCTCAAAGGGGCCCCACCCTCTGCGAAGGGAATAGGCCTTCGTGAATGGAATATTCACCATAGGTGGAGGCTAAAAAGCATGGAAAGGAGTATAGATCACAAAGGCCATGTTCCTTCGACAATCCATTTGAGGGTTTCCTAAAGTTCTATGTGAAACGGGTGCTGAGAAATTGAATGTTCAGAGTAATATTGGTTTGGAATTGGAGGGGCGCCTTATATTTATAGGTAACCCTAGTTAGAAAGGCGTAGAACACATCTTGGAGACGAGCGATGACATAGAAAGGACATGTTCCATCGGCCCATGTTTTCTTCGTGGAGGGGGCATGATGATGCATAGAGATTCATTGATGAGGCTACCACAAAGCGTGTCACTGAGGGGACAAACACCAGAGAGGGGCCTTGGTTAGTGTCAGACTCCCACAAGGAAGGGACACCATGTAGCCTCTCATATATGCGTCCGCATGGAAATTCACCTTCCACATGGAGTGCATCTCACAAAGCATTTTTTAAATGGATTGGATGTTCTTTTCAACCCGTTCAGGAGGCGGGTTCCTCTGATCGCAACATTGAATATGTGGAATGATCTAGACACATATTTTGGTGCCAACACATACTACTATATAGTTTTGTAAATTTTAGGACCTTAAACCATCTCTACATCCATCAAATATTCTACAAAATCATTTCTCATGTGTACAGAGGACTACCACCACAAAAAATAATGTCATGTGTTTTTCCATTACCATCTCTCAAGGATGTGTATTATTATGGATATAAAAAATGTATATTATATTTATAACATAATAATTCATATAAGGTCATTATATCATATAATTTTTTTACATTCCATTATAAATGGCATATGATAACAACGTTCATGTGTACGGATGACCACTACCACATGAAGTGGTGTGATTCATTTTAACTAATATAATAAAATTATTTGAAAAACCAAAATTAAAATAATGAATATGACTTAAAATTGAAAACAACAAAATTTTATATATCTAATATAGAGACATAGACGCAAACCCAATCATAGTAGTGGGTATTGGGGTATCTCATACGTTCTTATAGACTTATGGTCTAGCATAGAATCTATAAATGGATTTTAGAGTAGGCATAGAAGAATGATTGTTCTCTATGGGAAAAATTTATACATTTCATTGTTCCATTAAAATAAATCTTCTCAATTTTGTAAAATATATTATAAGGCATGCGTTTGAAATTTAAGTGTCTTTACACAATGGAATTATCTTATTGTATGCTCAGAATGCGGTGAAGACCATGCTCTTGAGGTGGCGGGCCTTGATATTCATGTGATTCCTCCGACAGTGCCACTTGTAGAACCACATCTCATACCTGATATGGGCACAAAATCCCTAGTTCGAGAGGGTGTTATTAATATGATACAATCTATGGAAGGTGTAGTTTTACCTACCTTTAGTATGGTAGAGTTTCCCCAAGAGTTTCAATAGTATCATCCTCCCACCTTTTCATAGGAGGGAATAGATCATGCAATAGAGACTAGGCTTGACAAAAATCCTTTTTATATGATATCATCTAGAGACACCTAAAAGGATAATGTAAAATATTAAAAAATACACACTTTATTATTTTTATAAGTATTGGGTGATGTTATCAAAAAAGATGATTAGCATAGAGATATGGTCTGGGTAGATTTCCAAATGATCTTCTATTACAACTTTAATTCCCAAACGATATGGGCTGACATAGCTGTAGAATTTATGAACATGTAGTTGGAGAGAAATCTTATGATGGAGTGTTATTATAATTTCACTGAGTTGATGTTATTCACAACTACTCTAGAAGGCAATGATCTTGTGATGATTGGGAGATTCTATGAGGGGTTTGTGTACACCATCCAGTCGTAGGTCAGTGTGATCAGGTTGTCTACTATTTTTGAAATTCTCTACTAGGACCTCAATATTTAACGTGATATAAGGGAAGATGATGTTGTGTGTTTGGGAGGAACAATTCATAACATAATAAAATTTTATTCTATTATGTGAAAACTTCCTTTTGAGGGTTCTCATGGAGGTAGAAGTAACCAAAATCCTCACGTTGACAACTTCTTGAAATGTCATGATTGCAAAACCCAAGGACACACTAAAACTAAATGAATCAAGGATCCAGTGGTGTGAAGAGAATGAGAAAGATAGAACACATTCAGTGTTTCATCATAATGTTTCCAACTATTCCTAGAAAGAGTGGATATACAATTACTCCATGATTAGGAGTAGGGAAAATTGGATCACTATAGATAGGAAGATGTACTACCATCGACCGATCATTCTGAAGTGTCGGTTGCGGTAGAGGCCATCATAAATATGATTTCCATCACATGTAGAGTGGGCTTACCTTGGTAAGTGAGAAAGGGATTCAAGGCTATGATATAGTCTAGTTACATGAATTTCTACCTGCATCAGAGGAGTATAATGTCATACCTTTTATATGAGGTACAATTCTAGTAGATTCCACCGTAGTGTCTACATTATTATACCTAGGCATGACTCAATATTTTAGCTCTAAATAAATCACTAATAAACTGGGCCTTGAGATTGAGAACATCTATGGTGTTATGAATATTGAAACCAAATAGTTATTCTCTCATATGGTATTCACTATTATAAGTGTCATCCCCTAGAGATGGGTAGGTACCTTTCCATGTGGATTCTATTCATCCTTGATATGAAGGGTTTTGATGTAATCATTGGGGAGGATTGCTTAGTTCCCTTTTGATATCATATTGACTGCTATCATGATAGGTTAATGATTAAATCACTGGATGGTGTTAGGAATGTGCATATTGGAGAATTGGATTTTCATGAAAGAATGGATTTACTTGAGAAACTGAGGATGGGTAATGTGATAGCTCGGACCACCAATCCTTTCATGGATTCCCTTTGTTTACGACCCACTGTATCTACTCCTATAGTGGATAATTTCATTGGCGCCATTTCGGATGACTTATCTAGTATACCTCATGTGAAATAGGTAGGTTTTACTATTGATCTAATACTTGTACCAGCACCAGTGACCATTACAGCATATAGGACAGTACCCGAGTAGCTTATGGAACTCAAAAAGCAATTGGATGATCTAGAAGCTAAAGAATTTGTACAACCCTAGATCATCTCATTAGGCATAATCTATCTTTTTCTAATAATAATGATGGAATCCTTATGATCTTTTTTTTGGATTACTACTGATTAAACATTCTCCAAATAAAGAATTAAAATCCACTTCATTGAACAGACAACCTATTTGATTAGTTCCGAGGATAAAATCTATTTTTAACGATTGATCTGAGGCTGGGATATCATCAGTTGTGTGTCAAGACAGTGAACATAACTCACCTATATTTTAAGAGATGGTATGGCCTATGTGAGTACCTATAAATTATGTTTAGACTCATGAATGAACCTACTATTTTCATGGCCTATATGAACTTCGTTTTCCACCTGTATATGGATTAATTTGTGGTAGTCTTTGTTCAAAATAACATTTTGTATTCATTCTCCTAACACATCCTTAAAAACCATGTTGAGATCATGCTGAATATAGTGATATATCATTATTTCTCTGCTAATATTTGTAAATTATACTTTTGGATTGACAAAGTTCACTTCCTTGGTCACATCATCTTAGAGTCTGAAGTTTCAACAGACCCAAGGAATGCGACACATGTGGTTTTCTAGGAGTATCCCAATAAATTCTACAGCACCAGAGTTTATTGGGGCTTGTTAGATATTAAAGATTTTTCTCCTAGGAATTTCCACATCATGAAGTACCATTAATAGTCTTTATAATTAATGATGTGAACTTTTCATGGTCAAAAACTTTTTAAGCAGAACATTAAGAGTTTAAGTTTCTTTTGAATTCAGCATGGATTAAAAAATTTTGAGATCCAAAAAGGGGAGATACTCTAAACATTGACACATTAGTTATAATTCATATAGATGTTCTTATGTAGTTTGAGTGAGTTGTAGATTATTGGTCTCAGAAGTTGTGGCCTTATGAGCGGAATTACCTGACACGTGACCTTAAGATATCTATTTTAGTTCATTGTCTACACTTTTGGATACACTACCTAATAGGAGAGAATTTGTGGTATTTACTTATAATAAAATCCTCAAGTATATCTTTATATAGTGAAATCTAAATATATGATAGCATTGTTGGGTTGTGTACTTTCAGTCATTTGATTTAGAGCTTTCATACACGTCTGGAATGTGGAAATAAATAGTTGATGATCTATTCTAGAAAAATCAAACATATATAGTTCATGAATCGAGTGGTGAATGGAATTAAAAGAATTTATTCTCAAAGATGCACTTTGAGGTTTCGGATAACCATGGTAAGACTATCCACTCAGGCTTATTAGTGACTTTTACTCCTCTGGAACAATTTATATGGAGACATCTATTTGATCATGAAGGCTGTGTCCAAAGGGAAAGTGTCTTGGATGAAAATATAACTTCAGGATGGACTATGGAATAGGATGATACATTACATTTCCATGGACGATTTGAGGTCCCAATAAGCATTAGAGAAATCTTCTGCATAAATTATACACCTTAACTTGGGAAGTTCACCCATGTGTCACCAAAATTTATCGAGATCAATGGAACCAATATTGGGGGGCTGGTATGAAATGCAATATTTCGGGATTCACCACTTGATCTTTCAATTTTAATGTGGTGATGGTAGAGAATCAGTTACTAGTAGGGAATTTAAGGTCACTATACATTCCTGAGTGGAAATGAGATGATCATTCAATAGAATTTTTGACTTGTTTACCAAGATCACTTCAAGACAAAGATATAGTGTGTGATGTTGTTGTTCACTTGAAAAATGTCTCACACATTTTAGTTGTGTGAGAGACCTTTATTTTAGATGTGATATGAATGATGTACATTAGGGATGTTGTATGTAATCATAGAGCTCCATAATAAATCATTTCTGATGGAGACACTCGTTTCATGTTATAGTTATGGAAGAGGTTGTAAAAAGTCATACGTACATAGGTACTTTTGAGAAAAATCATTCACCTATAATATTATTGAAATATGAAGCATTTAATTTGGGTGCTATAGGATATTCTCCTTGATGGGTCCTTGGACTTTAAAGGTTCCTAGGAGAAAAACAATCCACTCATTGAGATTGCTTCTTACAAAATATTTATAGAAACCATTGAGATGGATCATTATTAATCGTTATATGGTAGGACTTTTCGCTCACCTATATGCTGGCTACGAGTAGAGAGGTAGCTACGGTTAGACCATATCTCGTATAGAAGACTATCGAACTGGTCTAGCTGATCACAATGTGCATGTTGATAGCTCTGTCCAAATAGAATTAGTATGATTATATATTCCAATGATCTCTCGAGTTCCAAATCAGAGATTAGGTTTTCCTGTGATTCATTCTCACATTGGTTCATAGACATAATAATAGGGCATGGTACGCTCTCATTGTGGTTATACGTGACCATTAACGTTGTGAAACGGATCAGAACATTGTCATACTAGTTAGAATGTTCTAATATAATTATGTAAATGCATGATATCTTTCATATATTTTATCTTTTACAATACTATACTGACCCATAACATGTATTTCAACTAGATGGGGTTTCATTGGATGTGGATGCATCTTTCGAGTAGTATCATGTTCATATTGTGGATTGAAGAATGAAGTCACTTCGAGTGATGCATGTTCCCTTGGTATAATTTTTGTGGTAGCAAAGTCAAGTACATGATGAAAACTACGAATGGGAAGCTAGAATATGAGCTTAGTGTATGGACATATTTACTAATGATACATATTTACCCTTAGAATTCTTAGTGGGGGATGAGTTTTTTTGGAGGGAATGTTATAATGACCTGTCATTTCATGAAGGTATAGATCAATGGTTTTCATTTTGAAGAATTTATTAATCTTGGTAAATGTTTACAATGGGCTTTATAAGGTCCTAGGATCATCATAGGTTTGTTAGGATCTAAAATTTTGGAAGAAAATCAGCAAAATTCTAGGCCTCACAATGTGGAGAAACTATGCTGCCTAGCGCGCACAATTTTTCTAAAACTGTGCTGTTGCAGACAATGGAAGCCTATAAGATACACATTTTTCTAAAAACCATTAACCTGAGGTGCATGGACATGTGTTTCTATGAATATTCAGTATGTATCCATTATTCATGATTGGTTCACTATAAGATAAAATGCATGCCTAACCATGTAGGGTTCCCCTTTATAGTACTGAACAACTCACGGTTTGTGCATTGTTGGGAAAAACCATGAATACAAACTATGAACCCTTTTATTTCAAGGTGAAATTCCATTTTTTTCCTAAATCTAGTATTTTAAACTATTTTCTTTTCCACCATTATCTATTAGACAAAAAACTCACTTCTTTCCCAGGGAGATCCTAAACTCCTCATGTTAGGCTTAAAGCTAACATCTGCATCTGGTGTCCCATTCTAGAAATGTTGAAGGTGTTCAATCCCTTAAGGTTAACACTCCCTTCCAATACGTTCATATTGATGTTAATATTTGGATCTATCATGGTATTTAGGTTCAATATCATTTCCCCTATTTTCAGGTTGTCTGGCCCTTTCTTTGATCTCATCCAACCAACAATGAATTAGAGGAAAATATAAAGAGAGGGGTCATTTATAAACTTAAGGTAGGTGGTCACATTTTTTCCCCTTTTAGTTTCACGGATGCATACCTATGTAGTTTATTTTGTAACCATGGTCTTCTATGCATGATTTTTAGTATGGTTTTTGTTTGCTGTCAATCCTTAGTGGAAGTTCAGAAAGTGTACCAGTAAAGAGATCATACAGTTCAAGCAGACAATAGTATTGAAGGTGGCATTGTTTCCCAGTGTTTGCCAATTTTTTGGGCCTAAAAATCGACAAATGGAGAAAAGTGTTTTTGGAAACGAGACTTGCGTGCCATGTACTTGAAGGAGAGGAAACATTTGCGCCATATGTTTTTCAAGATCAGAACATGGGAAAATGGCAAAGGGATAAGGTCCGCACAAGTTTTGGGCTGGTCACACAAGTGACCTGTGTGCCGTGAAGAGACTTGTGCGCTGATGCCTAGGAGGATTGGAAACTTGAGAGTCTATTGTTTTCCAAGAATATAACTTCAAAATATGGAAAAAGAATGAAGGTCACGCAATTATTTGTGTGGTCACGCAAGTGATTAGCACAACATAGGCTAGGGAGGATGAGCTGCACACCGGAACCTGAGCCCCGAGGGAAGACTTGCGTGCCACCGCGTAGGGGGTCCAGTTTTCCAATAATCAGAGGGCCACTCCTCATCATTTGTTACAAAGTGAGAGACTTAGAGATTTTTCAAGCTCTCGTCGCGCAAGTGGTTGATTCGCGCAAGTGGTTGTTGGGTCACACATATAGAGGCTGTGCGCCAGCTGTTGGCTGTGCGTCCAAAGTGGTTTGGGATTTAGAGGCGCTGAGTCGTGCAAGTTTGGAGTTCAAAGAGGTAGTGTCGCGCAAGTTGTTTGGAGTCATCTACACGTAGAATTATTACCGCACAATTGACTTGTGCTCCATTACTGAAACTTTCGTGCCGGAGCTTGGAGAAGCGTGCCAGGGTTATTAAAGTACACCCATCCTTTTGAAGCTGTACAAAAGCTGGAGAATCATCAGGTACCCTCAGCGCAAAGTGAGATTCGTCTTCATGTGAGATTTGGACTTCAACAGAGCATCTACATACAACATAGGATTTATTCTTATGAAATGATGAAGAGACCTTCACGTCTATAAACAGATTGTGGCTTCACCAAGGGCAGTGAGCTAGGGGAGTTAATGGGAGGGACCCGAGGGAAGGAGTGAGCTATCCTGGAACCTTTGTAAAGTAAGTGATCCTAGGATAGAGTGATTGTGCCTGAACCTTTGTAATCCACATCTAGTGAATATTAGTGAAATTTGGTATCACTGACAAGTTTTTGGCGTATGCTCCTTGGACGAAGCCCTTAGTGGTGAACCAAGTAAAAATTGTTGTGTCTTCTTTGTGCATGTTAATGTTGGATTTCTGATCATATTCATCATACAGGTTAAAAAAGTTACTACCAACATGGGAACAAGATCCATCACATTAAAATAAAAAGTTGTCACCCTGATTCCCCCCTCCCCTCTCAGGGTTTCCCGGGGTCCTTCAGTTTTTTCACACATTTTCTTTTTCTTAGAACCACTTTTTTAAGGAGTTGTCCATATCAAAATGATCTTTTCACCTTGTTATATATTTCTTGATAATTTTTTATTAGTTTAGAGGTAAGATATACCTAATATGGTCACCCCTTGGGTGATAAAAATGGAATTGACCGTCATAAATAATTTTTATAATTTCCAAGAACACCATTTACTTTTAGCTTATACGTCTAATGGATTTTTCCTTACTATAAAAATATGAAATGGAACCCAAGAAATATCTTTGTTGTTTATCCAATCTACAATTATATTTTCACATGTAATAAATTCTCTTCATTAACATAAGAAATTTTATGACTCCCATTGAGCCTTACAAATGAGATAGAAAGGATTTGGTGATTCGGATAAATTGGAATTTGGGGGGATGGTTTTTACATGGTGGATAAATTTTAATTGAATGAATTGAATAATGAAATAGATGTATTAAATGAAATTGTTTAAGAAGGGTGGTAAGGCCACACCATTTTTTATTCTATATTAAATGAACCTTATGAATTATATAGCCTTATTATTGAGCACGAAAAATGAGTTTCATGGGAGGTAATTCCTTATTCCCAAGCTGTTAATGTAAATATGCATTATTTGTATTATGTGATAGGTGAATATAATACAAGATAAATATTTCCTCTTGATATATGTTTAAATATTATTACGCCTTTATAACATCTTTGATATGATGGTTAGGGATCTATTGAGAATGATAGTATCATACACTATTAAATCAATTATTGAGAATGATGTCTCTTTCCATTGAAAGTAGTTGGATGATTGGCTTTATGCACAATGTCCATTGTTTGAGTGAGGACATGATAGATCACTCAACATATTGAGTGTCTTGCGTGATTCCATGCACTCTTAATGGGATAGAGGGTTAGTACCATATTTCTTGAGATTATATGTTCATTAGGCTGGTCATGGTTGTCAGTGTTTTATCCATGTATAACCAGCAACTAGTATTCCAGGTATATGGCCAATTACTTCATCATATACTTGGTTTATATATGTGGATTCAATGTATATATTGTTATACTATATATATAGTATATATATATATAATATGATCGAAAACTCATATTGTCTAAGAGATAAACCAGGTATCACCTCTAAGTGACTTTTTGGAACTATAGAGGCATAGTTATTTTTTTATTTCATCGTTGTTAATTAATTTTGTTTTCGTGCACACTATTTAGTTATGATCACTTATTTAAGGATGCATAGACACCATTTGTGGTGGTTTACTAATATTTTTATCTCAAACCATACTCGGGATTCCAATGGTGCATAAGAATATTATCTGTTCGTAGGTATTGGTAATGGAAATTTCCCCTCCACGGGTTGATGATATCCTTACTTGTAGTAGGAGAATAAGAGAAATGGACCAAGCATTTTCTAGATATTCTAATGAATTATATTTTTTCATTATAATTTTATATGGAATTATTGAACTCCTATTTACTTGTTCCAATTTTTGTATATCAGCATGCCACACATCCTTGTATTGTCACTACCCTGGTGGATTTAGAGATTATTGTTCAATTTTTTCAGTTTTTTCAATTATTACAGTACATTACTATTCTGTTTTTATTTATATCCTTTTGCTATTGTATGTTATTTTCAAATCTGTTTGACACTATGATATTAGGGTATAGTATCCAAAATGTTCTTCCATTATACCCTCACAACTAGTGGATAGCGTTTGGCATATAGAGGGGCACACATGTGGCCATATAACATAGATGATTAATGTATTATTTATGTGGACGTTAGGTCGGGACATTACACCCATGATGATCTTGAGAAAATAATTTCTATTTTTCTTTATAAAACATTTAATTATAAAAATATGACGTTTAAATTATGGAGTTATCTTTGTTCATTTTAAATGGATTGTAATGCATTTTTTCTGATTTAATGTAAAACTTTTGGATGTATTAATTTATGAATTCTATTTTTTTGAAATTAATTGAATAATTATCCCGAAAAATTCACTAATACTTTAAAAAATTGATTAAAAATGATTTTTTTTCTCAAATTTGAATTATTTATTTTCATGGTTGAAATGGAAATTGTTCATGGTCATATGGGTCTCTCATAATGGGTTTGATGTTGATAAATCATTGGTTAAGATTATAACTTCCCCATGTTTTTTATCCTATGTAAAACACATAAGGTCACTTTTAAATCTATATTAATATAGAATTGATTCATAAATTATTTTAGTATGATTATTTTATCACATATGGAACTGATTGATAGGATGATTAATTAATCATTGATAACACTTGGAGGAAATATTTTTTTGAAATAAAAATAAATATATAAAATACTCTATGATTTATCCGTTTAACTAGAACCATTGATTTTTTTATTATGTTATAGTGACATATTATTTTCATACATATATATTTTATATTTTTATATGAACATTCAATCAATAACACAACACACTCATGAGGATTGTAATATTTTATTGTTTTTAGAGACATGGTACACAATCTTCTTATTTGGTGAATGATTTTTATCATCTCTCATAAATATCTCCCCTTTATTACTATTCTCAAAAATAACCTAAAAAAATCATATCAATTGGATAAAAATCGTAACAAAGTTTTAGTTTAGATTCTAAGTATCTCTAAACAAGGGAAATATGTAATCATAAGGTGGTATTTAGTGTTTGATAACATTATCCTAACAGTTTAATATCATACCATTCATATCAAATAACATAATCATATTCCATTAAAAAAATAATGGAAGTTCATATAACATGAACCATAAGAAAATAAAAAATATAATCCTTGATAGAATAAAATTGGTATAGGATATAAATTTCTACCATGGACAAAATCATATAAAATATTATATGAGTTTTACACACCAAAACTTTAATAAAATGAATGGATTGGGCTAACAACCCATGGTCCTACTTTAGGCTAGGGATGAACTCTAATGTATAATATTTTTAGTTTGGTTTAACCTCATGTGTACCAAATTTAGTGATTTGGATAACCTCTCATGTACCCTTTGAGTACATATAGCGTTATTCATTACCCAACTCATTATAAGAAATATTTGGTCCCAGAAATTACACAATCCCAAAAAAAATTACATAAGATTAATGAACATTCTTCATATCGTAACCCATTAAATGAAAAAGATTTTATAAAACATTTAATCATAGAATAATACTTTTATTATAAATGGTTTTCATAATCATTCATTCAGTTCACCATAACATAATTCATGAAAAATATATGGGTTTCACATACATTTAATGGTATCAACACCTTTGGAAAGGTGACGGGTTTCACAATCATTTCATCATCTCATATAATCATAACCCATGGAAAAATAAACAAGTTTCATAAACATTTTTCATGGTATAAAACGTAGAAGATAAATGAGTTTCTAAAATATATTTTCATCATAAATCATATAAGAAAATAATAATAATGGTGTCCTTGGTTCATATCCTCACTAAAGAACAAGTTACATCGAAGGATTTCATCATATATTGAAAATTATTTTGAATCAAAATTAGTGGGAATGATTCTTGTTAAAGTTAAATTTTATTTGAATTTTTTTTGTAAAACATAAAAGACTTCTAAATTCTATTTCATTGATATAAACATAAAATCATATAAAGGAATCTTTAAAATCATTTAATCATTTTTTATGAAAAATATACTTTCTGCATTAAATTTTTAGGCATTATTTTTAAAATCCTAACATTATAATATAACCTAGAAAATTATAAAGTAATATTTAAATAAAATAATGATTATGGTGGTTAGAAATCCCATTCAGGTTTTACAAAATGGTTCCTTCTATTTTTTCAGTAGTAACCAAACAAGAATTTTTTTCCAAAATGACATTATTATTAATTTTAAAATATTTTCTAAAGACTAAATCATGGGTAAAAATTAATTTAAAATAAATTAAAATATTTTACAATAATTATCAATTTTTTTATAAATATGGTTTTAGAGGAAAAAGGGGTTACGGTTGAAAATATTATTTTTCTTAAAAACATTAATTAGGATATATTATTTATATAATGATAGAAAAATAAATGCCAAAATTTTATTCTTATGAAATTTTCAAAGGATAATTAAGTTAATTTTTTTTCTTTAGAGGTGTATCATAATATTATATCATTGGAAACATAATAATAAACAATCCTAATAAATTATGATATTATAACATTAAATTTTTACCACGTCGGTAACTCTGAAATTAAATCTATATCATCTAATATAAATAAAAGAAACAAAAAATAAAATGAAGAATATTAAATTCATGTTAATAAATTAAAATGGGTTTTATATACATCTTGTACAATAATATTGGTTCATTATATAGACTTATGTCTCAATAATGAAAAATTGAGACAAAAATATATTACTGATTCGGAAACTTTTTAGACCTTAAACCTGTGAAATAGATATACTAAAAAGGATATGTAAATATAAATAATTTTATGTAGAGTAAATATAAAATAAATTTGTTTACATTTTATAATCCACAAAAAAAATAAACTCATAGGGAATATGGAATGTGTCTCGTAGAAAAATAAAAGTGATATAGAAATCCAATTCCAGAAGTCTCGACTTCCTTAATACTACTTTGAACCTCTTGTATAATAAATATAAGTGTAATGTACATGTATTTGAGAGAAAAATATACATATATCATACCAAAAATTTATTGCACTTTTCTTTTAAAACCATTTTTTTAAAAATTCAATGTTAATGTCACATTTCATGTAATAACCACATAGTTTTTCAGATATAAATTGATTTTTATTCACCTTACATTGATCAGGAATATATAATATATAGTATAATAATAATGAAATAGTTATAATATTTATACATAAATTATAAATTTAATATAAATAATGAAATATGCTTTTGTGAAATGATATATGTTATGATCTTAGAGGTGGTAGGTCGTACATACACATGTGTAACATTACCACTTTTCGACGATTTTTAGGGAAATGAGGTGAGTAAAATATTATCTTCAATGAATGATAATGTTATAATAAATACCATATTATTCATTCAAATATACATATTCACATAATCCATGTATTTTTGTAATGATAATAGAGTCGCATCACTTCATGAAGGTGGTATTCCACAAATACATAAACAACATTATCATCATTCAGTAAGTGAAAAGGTAAAAAGTGATATGAAATATTATCTTTTAAGAATTATATATTTATAAAATTAATATCATAATTATTCCATATATATATGAAATATTAATTAACATTAAGTTCACATTCTCAGAATTATATAGAATCTTAACAAATTATTAAATATAATAAATATCATTCTCTAGTTTTATGACCTATGAGAATTGTATATGTGAAGGATTTGTTATTTAATTCGTCATAAGAGATATATGGAATACATTGTTAACCTAAGGGAGGATTGGTGGAAGTTCAAAAGAATAAGCTACCATCCCGATATGATCAATTATTTCATGGGGAGTACGTTACCAAGATTTTAGTTTCCTCTTCTTTATTCCAAAAATAAATTTTTAGCAATAGATTATCCCAAAAAAATTTATATCACACCTATGGTTATCATCATAAGATTTATTTGATTTTTATTTTATCTATATGTGTTTAAAAATTGATATAACCATCCTTTCAATCTCATAAACTTACTCATGTCCTAATATATATCATTCCTAAACATCATTAAAGAATTTTGTAGTTCTAATCATCTTTCCATAAACGGTTTTATAAGGATTTATATGAATGATCATGTGAAAGCTTTTATTTACAAAAAAACCCGACATCACGATGTTGTTGATCCCAACCACCTTTGATATCTATAGAATATGATCTCATAATATTTTAATGGGGGAAGAATGTAACACCCTGTGATTTTTTGAAATATATTTTTCAAATAAAATTTATGTTTTCCCTTTTTTTCATTAAATGCAACACTGAGTTTATCTTGTGTCTCATGTAACATTGAGTTTAAATAAAAAGTTACAAACTATTGAAATATTATTATATAAAGTGATAGTTATTTATTTTTCATTGGAAAGGAGGTTATAAATAGGATTAACTAATTTATGAAAATATATGTGGTTTACACATTTATATAAATTTAATTATTTTGTAATTATTTATTTAAAAATAAAAAACTATTCGAAAACAAAGGAAATAAATTTCAAAAAAAAAATATTCATGTGAAAATAAAGACATTTCTCTAAATAAATTAAAAAAACACATTGGGTATATGATTTATATTAAATTTAGATATTAAATATTCAATAAAATTATTATAATTCACCTCGTTTGTTTTCTTGATATGAGATAAGAATAAATAACATTTTGCGCATAAAAACTATATTACATTAAAATGTATTTTTCTATTTTTTTGCAAACCTATTTTATAACTATATTTTAATATTATAAAATATTTTTTGGAAACAGTAAATTGTATTTTTCAAATAATCATATCAAAATTATCTTAGGGTAAATATTTTTTAATTTTCTGAAAATATTAATTTTTTGAGGAATAGTGAATAATGATTAATTTTAATTGAAAAAAACAATTTTATAATTTATTTATAAGGATAAAATAATTTTAAATTGGTTTTAAATTCATTTTAGTTCCATTATAAATATATTATTAAAAATTATTTTATTTTTATAAATTTAATATTGAAATTGGAAATTAAATCTTTATAAAATTTTGAACATTTTCTCTTTGAAAACCTTCTTACTATTCTGGTCAACTATATTAATTTTGGTTAATACATTACCACATATATTAATTGAATTTCAAAAATTTGATTCCATATTTATAACCATAACAATTTATCTAATCTATAATTTTTATTTTTATTTTTTACAAAAATTAATAGTGAAAACTATTAAAATAATTATCGTGCTTAAAGAAAATATTTGGTTTACAAGGGTAAAACTAAATATATAAGAATTAAAATGAGATTATTTCTTTTAAATATATTTTATATCCATATTTTTACCATATAATTTCTAACGATCCATAATAATCCTTATTTTATCCATTTTACATGAATAAAATGTGGGAAAAACTTTTTCATTTCGAAAGACTCAAGTGTTCCACTCACCTCAGTTATAAAAGGACACACCCTATCCTTACTAATTGTCTCCTTAAAACTCTAATAGTTTAGAAATTACCTACCCAAATAACATTCCAACATACCTAATCTAATCCTAGATGACTTATATTGGTCACAATAGAATCCTAGGATGTATTTCTGTTTGAACTTAAGGAGTTTACCTGAAGTAGAGGTAATGTTCATCAACAAGATTTTTTTATTTCATTCATTACATTAAAAAATTATATATAACCTTGATTACATAAAAACATAATATATTAATTGTACTCATATGTTTATTTTTTAATTCATTATCAATAAATTTATCAACTTCCATCAAATTGTTTACTAAATCATTGTTCAGGTGTACGACGGACTACCACATCAAGAACCAATGTCATTTTTTTCATTACCACCTATAAAGATTGGTTATGATGATGTTTATAATGTATATATATGAAATTTATAATATAATTATAATTTTTGAGTAATTATATCTTATATTTATTTTTTATATTCCATTCTAAAGGGGACACAATAAAGTGACTTGTGTGTACGACGGACTACACCTCACAAAGTGATTTGATTAATTATCACTACTTCTATACATGGATGATAATAAGGATAAATTTAACAAATATTACATATATAGATGAAATAATTATGATATTAATTTTATAAAAATATAATTATTTTCCCATAATATTTCATTTCATTTCGTACCTTTTCAGTCAATGAAGGATGATAACCTCGTTCATGTATGTGTGGATTACAACCTTCACAAAGCAATGTAAATTCTTTTCATCACCACAACACATGGAATATGTGTATAAGTATATTTAAATAAATAATATGGTATATATGATAAAATTATTATTAATTTAATATAATATTTTAATTTTATCCTTTCAATAGTGTTCCTTGAAAAGTGGAAATATTATTCAGGTGTATGTACAATCTACCACCTCCAAGATCGCAACATATGTCATTTCTCAAAACCATATTTCATGATTTTTCTTAAAAGTATAATTTATGTATAATAACTATTGTTATTTAACTATTATAATACTAGATATAATAGATTCATTATCAATATTATTGAAAAAAAAATCAAAAGATATATGAAAAACAAAGTGGTTATTACATGAAACATGACTTTAACATGGAATTGTTAATATAAAGGTTATAAAAAAAGTTTAATTAAATTTTGGTAGGATATATATATATATATATTTCTCTCTAATACATGTATAATAAACTTATTTTTATTATAAATGATGTTAAAATAAGTGTGAAGGAAGTCAAGACTTCTGAAAATAGATTTCTATCTCACTTTTATTTTTTTGCGAGACACATGACATATTCCCCAAGAGTTTATTTTTTGTAGTGTATATACATTCAATTAATGTATTTTATTATTATTATAAATATAATTATTGATGTTTACATATCTATTTTATTATATCTCTTTCATGAGGTTTATGGCACAAATGTTACCAAATCGGTAAGAGATTATTGTCTCAATTTTCCGTCATTAAGACAAAAGACTATGTAATGCACCTACATTATTGTAAAAGGTCTATATAAAACCCATTTTCAATTTCATACCATGAATTGTTTTATCCCCATGTTTATTTATGTTTCATTTCATTATATTATATGATATATATTATATTTGAGGTTCACCAAAGTGGTAAAACATTAATTTTATAATCTCATATTTTATCTGGATTGTTTATGATTTTTTCCCAACAATATAATCTTATGATCCATATCTTTAGACACACATTAATTTTTTAATCCTATAGATATTTATTGAGAATAAAGTTTCCCATTATTTTTCTATCGTTATATTCAAAATATTTCAAAAGGATTGCTTTTAATAAAAATTATATTTTTAGTGAAAACCCTTTTTCCCTCCTAAACCTTTTTTTATGAAAAAAATTAAAATATGATTTTATAATTTTTTAAAATGATTTTTAAATAAATTTTTAACCATGATTTAATTTTTTTAAAAAATTAAAATTAATATTCATGTCATTTATAAAAAAAATTCTCATTTTGTTTTTACTTAAAAATTAGAAGGAACCTTTGTGTAAAACATGAATGGGATTTACAACCATCATAAAAATTATTTTCATTAAATATACATTAATAATTCTTCAAGGTTATATTAAAAAGATAGTATTTAAAGAAATCATTTTTAAAAAAATCAACGAGGAATGTTTATTTTCCTTAAGAAATGTTTTAAGGTATTTTTAATGCTTCCTTTCTATGTTTTAATGTTTTTTCCATGTAAATAGTCTTTAATAATATTTTATTATTTAAAAAGTGATTTTTAAATAATATTTAACTATTGCAAGAATAATTCAAACATATTTATCATTCAAAATGATTTTTAATATAATATTACATCCGTTGATGTAATTTATTTTTTACGAATGACATAAAACAAGAACACCATTATTATTATAATTCTGAGTGGTTTATGATGGAAATATATTTAGGAAAAACATTTATCATATATGTTTTATATCATGAAACAAATTATTATGAATCTATTTTTCTTTTTTCATTGTTTATTATTTTATGATATGATGAAATGATTATGAAACCTGTTTCTTTTCCAATGTTGTTGATACAATGATTTTTTTTTGGAACTGATATATTTTTCATGAGTTATGTTTTTATTAAATGATTATGAAACCCATTTATTTTACAAGAATTATTCTTCAATGACATGTTCTATAAACCCCATTTCATCTCATGGGTTCTAATAGGATTAATGTTCATTAATCTTATTGCTTGTAAATGTAGGGATTTTGGGATTGTTGGGACCATTATTTCCCTCCATTGAGTTGGGTAGTGACTAATTATATATGAGATCAAAGGGTAAATTCGAGGTTATCCCAATCTATAAATATGTTACATAAGATTTTATACCAAATATAAAATATTGTACATGATAAGTCATCCCAAGCGCATAGTAGGACCATGGGTGGTTAGGAAAATCCTAACATTTTGTGAACATTTTGGTGTTTACCACTCACATAATATATTATAAGATAAGTGCATGCAATTAATTGATGTATTATTCTAGTTTTATTCTCTCATGGATTATTATTTTTTATTTTTTTGTGATTCATGTCTTATAAACTTTTAATATTTATTTAATTGAATAATATTATGTTCGTTGAAATAAAGGGTATAGAATTAAAATGTTAGGCTAATGTTCACAAACACTTATACTGACATCAGGATTACATATTTCCCTTATTTATATATTCTGAGAATCTGATCTAAAAATTTTTTTTGATTCTTTTCCAATAAATATGAAGAATTTTTTTATGTAGGGTATATTTTATAAGATTAAAAAGAAGATATATTTATGGTAAATGTTAAAAATCATTCACAGAATACAAAGATTGTGTACCTCGTTCCCAAACACACTAATCCATTAAAATCATCATCAGTGTATTATGTTATGTATTTAATATTCATCAAAATATATTCAATATCTTTCTATGAAAATACTATATCACTACAACTAACCAAAATTAATCATTATAGTTAAATGGTTTAATCACATGTTATTTTTATATTTTTATTTTTAGTTCATCAAAATATTTCCTCCTTGGATTATCAATGATTAATTAATCTTTCTTTGAAGTAATTTAAAATTTGATAATATAATCTTACAAAAAATACATTGTGAATCTATTTTATATCCCTATTGTTATAAAAATTACCTTATAGGTTTAACGTAGGCTAGATAACATAGGGAAGTTATATTCACAACCACTGATTTATCAAATTCAATCTCATTATTTGAGACCCACATAAACAAAAACAATTTCATTTTCAACCATGAAAATTAATAATTCATATTTGAAAAAATGATCAATTTTAATCAATTTTTTAAAATACTTATGAAATTTATATAGGAAATTATTTAATTAATTAATAAAAATACCAAATTTATAACGAAATGTATCCAATATAGTTATATTAAATATGATAAAATGTATTCTGTATCCATTTCAAATGATCTAGGAGAACTCCATAATTTAATGATAAAATTTTATATGTAATGTTCATATAAGTAAAAATATAAACTATTTTATCTGGATCATCATGGGTGTAATGTCTCAACCGAGTGTCCATTTAAACCATTCCCCAATCCTTTAGGTTATACGGCCTCGAGTGTGCCTCTCCATATTCCTGAGGTCATCAACTAATTTTGAGGGTATAAAGGTGTGATGGTGGGGAGACTACACCCTCATATAAGTGTGTCAGAATTTATATGATAATAACATACCATAGCATTATCATTTAAATAAGAAACAGAATAGTAATGTAGTGTAATAATAAACACAATTGTGAAACTAAATAATAATCTCAAAATCCACTAGGGAAGTGTTAATATAAGGATGTGTCAAATGATGATATAAAAAAATTTGAACAAGGAAAAGGTAAAAAATAACTCAATATAAAATGATAAAATGAAAAAACAATTAATACACTAGAATCTTGAAAAAATGCAGGGTCATTTGCTCTTATGCTCCCATGAAAAGTAAGCATATCATCAACCTATAGAGGGGAACATTCCCTTATCAATACCTACAAAAAAATAATATTTTTAGGTAATAAAGGAATTCATATTACGGTATGAGATAAAAATCATATTATACCATCATAAATGGTTTCTACATGTACTTCAATAACTGAACGTGACTAAATAGTGTACAAAAAACAAAATTAATTAACAATGACGAAATAAATAAATTACCAGGCCACCTTGGTTCCAAAAAGTCACCTGGAGGCTCTACCTGCTTCAGCTCTAAGACAGAACGTGTGTCTAATCATATAATATATATTGTAATAGTATATATATATATATATATTGTATAAGTATATATACATTGAATCCTAATATATAAACCGTGTACATGGGGATGCAAGTGTCCATATACTAGGAATACTAGTTTCTGGTTATACAGGGATGTAACTCAGACATCCATGACCAGCCTAACAAGCCTATAAGATCAAGAAATAGGGTACTAAAGAAATATCGCATTAAGAGTGTGATGCATCATGAAAAACACACATGATGGTGAATGATCCATCATGTTATCAGACAAATAAGGGACATTGTGCATAAATCCAATCATCAAACTATAGTCAATGTGGAGAGACATATTTCTCAACACCTAATGTAATAATCTGTGATATTTTCATGGTCAATATATACCTCACCATCATATCATATACTTTATAGAGGTGTAATAATATATAAACATATATCATGAGTTAATACCAATCATGCACTATATTCACCAATCACTTAATATAAATAACGCATAATTACACTGACAGAATGGGCATAAGGCACTACCTCCGATGCACATCATTTTCCATGCTCAGTAACAAGGCTATATAAGTCATAATGTGTATTTAATATATAATTAAAAAAATACATTACAACCCTTCATAAAACATTTCATTTAATACATTACTTTCATTATTCAATTCATTCAATTAAAATTTATCAACCCGGTGAAAATTATCCCCCCTAATTTTATCCTATCCAAATCACCAAATTTGGTCCATCTCATTTGTAAGGCTCAATGGGTCTTTTAAATGGTTAGATGGTAATGACTGGAATTTTCTACAATTGAAAATATAATAATAGTTGGGATAAACACAAAATATATTTATTGGGTTAAATTTTACATTCATATAATAAGGAAAATCCATTATGCATCTATGTCGAAAGAGAAATGGTGTTCTATGAAATTAAAAAAAATGATGGTCAATTCCATTTTTCACACCCAACGGGTGACCATTTGAGGTATTTCAAACATATAATGTTCTAAACATTGATCAATCAGTATATAATATTATGAGAAGAACAATTTGATATGTAGAAGTACATAGAAAGTGGAATCGGATGAAGTTGATATGTGGAACAACTGTTTAGCTATGTGGTAAAGAAACCCAAAGGGAAAACCATTTTTTCACCTAACTTAAGGATATTGATAACCACCCCCTTGATATTGTCCTCAGATTCGATATAGATTGGACAAGATCTATGAATGAGTTAAACACATTGAAAATAGGAGAAATGAGAGTGCACCTAAATAGTGTGATAGATCTAATGATTTACCTAAATAAGAAGGTATGGGAAGGGAGTTCTCACCATAAGTGATCTAATGCCTTCAACATATAAAGAAATGGACTCCAGGTGTAGATGTTAGCTAAATTTATAACTTGAGGAGTTCTGGATCTCAATGTGAAAGTTGTGAGTTTTGTAGACTAGATGAAGAAGGCGGAAAGAAAATAGGTTAAAATAATAAATTATGGAAAAAATGTAATTTACCATGAAATATAAGGGTTCATAGTTTGGCTGCATGTTTTTTCCAACCCAATCACAAACCATGTGTCATTCACTGCTATAAAGGGGTACCCCGCATGGTTAGACACACATTTTATCTAACAGTGTAGAAACCATGAAAATGGGTAGGTAATTAATCTTTGTTTCACCACATATCCATGCCCCTCATGTTACAGATCTTTATAAAACTCATGTGGCCTATAGGCCTACATTTTCTCCAACCGCATGGTTTTAGAAAAACCATACGAGCTAGGCAGCACAATATCTCCAAACAGTGTGTCCTAGTATTTCTCCCATTGTTTCTGAAATATGAGATCTAAACAAACCTAGAATTATTATAGGTCCTTCCATATGTCATAGAAAAAATTTACCATGATTAAAAAAGGTTTTGAAATGAAAAACCATTGAAAAATACCTTCATGAAAAGACGGGTCATTATAACCTTACCTCCATAATGAATCTCTACCCCGAATATTCCTTATATGGGTAAATATGTACAGTTGGTGAAGATTTTAATACACTAAGCTCGTATATTAGCTTCATATTACAAATTCTCATCATGTACTCAATCGTGATATAACAACACTAATACCCAAGGAACTGACTTACCTCGGAGTGTCTTCAAGAACCAATCCAAAATACATACTAGATACTCCTTGAAATATGCATCCACATCCAATTCAACCTCATCCAGTTAAAATACATATTATGGATCGAGATAGTATTGGAAAAGCTATGACACATGTAACATATCATTCAATAACCAATTTTTCAATGAATGTTTTAAATAGTATGCCACTGTTCTGATTCTTTTCACAAACTCAAAGTGTCCAAATAAACTCATCTAGATCTTACCATCACTCTGACTATGTCTATGCACCGACATGGGAAAAAATCACATAAAAACCCGATCTATGATGTTGAACTCTAAAGGTCACTAGAATCTATTAGCATACAAATGCTATTTGGACATTGCTGTCAAAAAGCACTTTCTGATAAGATGGAACTGCTCTGTAGTCTCCTATATGAGATGTCGTCTAATCGTAGTAACCTTCCAACCTCTATCCATCATAGAGGCGAGTGGAATGTCCTACCATTTAAGTATTCATAAGGATCCATCTCAATGGTTTCCATTAATATTTTTGTTATAAGTGAACTTACTGAGTGGAATGTGTTTCTCCTAGGAACCTCTAATTTCTAGGACACCAACACGGATCATATCCTATATCAACTAAATTTTATGCTCTGTATTTTCATCATTATTTGGGTGATAGGTTATTCTATGAAGTTCCTCTATACCCAAGGATTTATGCAACCCCTTTTGGAATTGAAACATGAAACACATGTCTCTATCAGAAATTATAGATTTTAGAGCTCTATGAATACATAAAACCTCCCTAACATACATCATTTATATCTAATATTCAATGATGGTCTCTCACATATGTAATATGTGTTTGACCTTTTTCAAATGAACAATAATAACCCACACTGTATCGTTACCTTGGATTGATCATGGTAAAACAGTCACAAAGTCTACTGAAAGATCATCCCATTTCCACTCAGGAATTGACAATAGCCATAAAAGCCTTGGCAGTCACTGATTCTCTGCCTTCACTAGATGAAAGTGGAAGAACGAGTGGTGAATCTAGAAATATCTCATTTCATACATGTCCAACAATATTGGTTCCATATATCTTGATACATTCTGGTGACACAGGGGTAACATCCCATGTTTGAGGTGTAGAATTCATGAATAAGCTCATCTTTGATGGTTTTTAGTACCTATACATATCCATGGAAAAGTAAGGTATCATCCAAATCCATGCCACATCCTAAAGACATTTTTTCTTCCAAGACACATTCCCTTAGGACAAGGCATTCATGATCAGATTGTTTTCTCATTCTCAATAGTTCTAGTAGAGTAAGAGACAATGATAAGGCTGAGAGGATAGTCTTACCATGGTCATCACAAACCTCAACATGCATCACTGAGTATAAAGCCATGTGATTATATTAACCACTCAATTTTTGAACTGCATGTGTCTGATTTTTATGGCATAGAGCTTCAACTACTGAATTCACCTTTCAAGATGTATTGGAAAGATTGAAATAAAATGACATCATGTACTCAATCCACCTACGCTGTCTATGATTTAAATCCCACTACGTAAAGATGTACTTGAGGATTTTGTTATTAGCAAATAACACAAACACTCTCCTAGTATGTAGTGTCTCCAAAAGTGTATAACATTAACTGAAATAGCTCACTCAAGGTCATGAAACATGTAATTATGCTAATGAGGTCTCAGCTTCCAAGACCCATATGCTAAGACTCGTTCATACTACATAAGAAAATCTCCAAGACTCATACCTAATGTGTCATGGTATAATGTATATCTTAATTCTAGCTCTGAAAGAATTTTAATTGATTATGAAGTCATAATACCCTTCAACTCCTAAAGGTATGCTTCAAAAGATTTTTACCATAATAATTTCCAACCTTTCATTATTAATAATATGAACAATTGTAAATGATGTGAGAAATCATGGGTGAAACATATGTAATGTCCAACAAGCCCCATAAAACAATAGTGTCAAAGATGATATTAGGATAATACAAGGAAACCACATCTCTCGAATACATTGGGTCTACTAAAACTCTGGAATCCAAGATTATGTGTCCATGGTGGTGGACATTTTCAATTAAAAAGTGTCTTTTACTAAGAATACCATATAGATAATGACCTTTAATTGTATTCTACATGATCTCAACATGGGATTCATGGATGTGTCTGGAGAATGAATACAAAAATGAATTTTTAACAAAGATTACAATGAATGAATCCATATACAGGTGAAAAGCCTAGTTCATAAGAGCAATGAAAATAGTAGTTGAATTTGTGATTCCGAAAAGAATTACTAGGTATTGACATAAACCATAACAAATCCTAAATTATAGGTGAGGTAAGTCTAATTTCCTAACACACCCCTGATGATATCCCAAACACATATCTATCTTTAAAAACACTTTTTCTCATCAGATCCGATAAAATTGGTCATTGGTTCAAGAAAGTGTATATCGATTATTTATTGAGAGCATGTTTAATAATTAGTTACCCAAAAAATCCTTAGGGTAAATTCCTAATTATTATAAAAAATTATAGGGGAATCCTAATGAGTTGATTTGGGGTGTACAAATCTATTCGCCTCTAAATCCTTCAATTCCATTTTGAGTTTCATAAGCTCATAAGGTTCCATCATATAAGGAGTAATGGTCACTATTAATGCTCCGGGTATTAGATTAGTAGTAAAATCTAACTCTTGCACCTAAGGTAGACAAGATATGTCATCCGGATTGGAGTCTCTATAATTCCCCACTATTTGAGTAAAAAAAGTGGGTCATAAACATAGGACATATAGGAAAGGATGGGTGATATGATCTATCACATTAAACATCCTTAGTTTGTCATGTCATTCATGTGTAATACGAAAATACCAATCCTTCATATGCACATATCAAACACAATATGGTGATATAAACATCAACCTCCAATGATATCAGTCCGTATGAGCTCGATTGGGAACAAACCAGTCCATCCCAATGATTATGTCAAAACCCTTCATATCAATGATGAAAATATTCCATAGGAAATGGTTCCCACTAATCATTAGGGGATTACACTAATAATAGTAAATTCCCTATGAGATAATATTGATCGAGTTTCTAGTGTCATAACGCCATAGAAGTTCTCAATCTCAAGGCCTAGAATATTAGTGATTTCCTCATAGTTAAAAGATTGAGTCAATCCAGTTTAAAATAATGTAGACACTAAGGTAGAGTCTACTAGAATAGTACCTCATATAGTAGAAGGTCTGGCATCCTACTCCTCTGAAGTAGGATAAAATTCAAGTAATTGACCTATACTGTATCCCTGAGTCACTGTCAGACTACCCAAAGTAATACCACTATAATTTTGAGGAGAATCTTATGTATGAATGACTATGCCTCAACCAAGATGTTATACTGATTGTTCAGTGGTTGTATATCTTCCTGCCTAAAATAATACTATTGGCCCTACACCTGATCATGGAGTAAGATTATATCCTTTCCCTCTAGGTATAGGTGTAAATGTTCGGTAGAACACTACATGTGGTCCATCATCCACATCCGCTTCACACAACTAGATCACTCATGCATTGAGGTAAAGGGTTTCCTTGGTTTTTAGACTAGTGACATATCATGAAATTGTCAACGTGAGCTTTCTGATTACTTATTCCTCCATGAGAACCATCAAAAGAAATCTTGCACACAAAATAATAACAATTTATTGCATTATGTGTTTTACCACCCTAACAATCATCATCATCATCCCTCATATTCCATTCTATAGTATGTTCATAGTAGACAATTTCGTAAATAGTGGTTAACCTAAACACAGGGACCTATGACTGGATGGCGTACACCATCCCATCCTTGAATCTCCCAATGGTAATAAGATCCTCGTATTACAATGTTGTAGTGATCCACTTCGGCTCAGTGAAATAAAAGTGTACTCCATCAAAATAATTCTCCCCTAATACATGTTCATGAATTATATTGATCTATTGGCCCAAAGATCCTGAGGATAGAAGTTATAATAGAAGATAATTTGGAAATCGTCCTAGAACATATCTCTACGCTAATCTACTGCGGTGATAACATCCTTACACCACTTAGAAAAATTGGGATGCATGTATTTTTTTACTATTTCATGTATTCCTCGTAGGTTTCTCTAGAGGCTTGAATATAGAAAGTATTTGTTCAAGCCAAGACTTCATAGAATGAGCTCCTCCATCCCCAAAAATGTTGTAGGATCCTACTACTAAAATTCATGAGTAAAATATTCCATACTTGGGGTAGGTCCAAATAAACCATCCATAGATTGTAACATTTGAATAAAACCCTCTAAAAAAGGGGATTTGGTGCCCTTATAAGGTATTAAGTGTGATTCCACATGTGGCACTGTAGAAAAAATCACTGGCATCATAGGTCCCACGACCTCAAGAGCATGGTCTTCACCTCATTCTTGGCGTACGATAAGAGAATGTCACTATGGAAAGAAACTATAATTTCAAATGCATTGTTTAGAATAGATTTAATAAATTGAGAATATTGCATTTAATCAAAATATGAATGGTTTAAATCCTTCTTATAGAAAATAACCATGCCTCTATTCCTACTCCAAAAGTAACTTCTGGACACTATGTTAGACCATAAGGCCATAAGAACAAAAGAGATACCTCAATTACTACTACTATGACTAGTTTTGGATCAATGTCTCTATATTATATATATATAGAATAGTTTTTTTTCAATTTTTAAGTCATATTCATTATTTTAGTTATGGTTTTTCAAATAATTAAATCACTTTAAAATGGTTAAATTTTGTGGTTTAACATTTCCAGTGCATAAAGGGTCTTACTTATTATGAACCAAAATATGGAATCCACATTACCCAAAACAAAACACATTCCATTCTATGTGAAAAATGGTCCAGGGAACAACTTTCCAAAATTGGATGATTCATGTGTCTCTGTTAACTAATTCATGAGAAAATTGTTAGGATATACTTAAAACATTAAAAATTAATAACGTTTTCCAATCCATGTAAGAAGTTTCAACGCAATTCAATACATATTCAAGAAACTATCAATATGAAATAAGAAAATTCACATGGAAAATAGACATTACAAAGTATAATTCATGGAATATTAGTCCTAGTTTCCTATTATGATGCATGTAATTAATTTCCCTCATTTAATCAGGTTGTGATAAATATATACCATTCCAATCATACCTATATCAATAAAATCATTAGAAATATGTGTCACCCAATGGTGGAGTCATAACAAGAATAAATCAAATAATCAATAACAAAAATTTTCCATCTTAGGTAATTTGTGGTTCCTCTATATGTGGGTTAGTTGTGTCTAATAACATGTTCATTTCTAAATTCCTTGACATCTGGTCTCTTATCTAACAGTCAAATTGTAAGTAAAATGAAAAATTTACCTTTTTTACCACATTGTAACATCCTAACCCTGGGTCCACTTAAACTGTGCCCTGAGATGGTGGATTATCTGGCCTCAAGCATGCCTTCCCATATATCAAAGGATGTCGCCTAGAAGAAAGGGTGAAAAGGAGTTACGGTGGGGATACTATACCCTCATATTACAGTGGGACATCATATACAATAATGAAATACAGTAATATAAGAATATGAATACCAGAAAGAATAGTAAAGTACTGTAATAATAAATATTAATGTAAAACTAAATAATAATATCAAAATCAACAAAGGATGTTTGAATAAAAGGATGCATACTATGCTGATACACAAAAATGGGAACATAGAAACATAAATGCATTCATGCTATACAGAAAATGAATAAAATCTCTCACACTATCCGGTCAAGAAAATGTGTGGTCCCATTTTTATACGATAAAACTATATGTAAGAATCTCATCAACCTATAGGTGGGTTCTTGACTATATTAATTCCTACTGGAAGACAATATTTTTGGATACCAAATATGTCTAAGTGGGGTTTGAGAAAAAAATGTTAGTAGGACACCAATAATCATGTCTATGAGTAATCCATGTTGTGTTTGTTACTAAATAGTGTTCAAGAAATTATAATAATTAAAAAATGCTGAAATAAATAAATAACAAGGCCAACTAGGTTCCAAAAGGACACCTAGAGTCTCTACCATATTTTCCACTTGGCTAGGAAGTGAATATGACTGTATACTATATATATAGTAATACTTATATATATATAGTATAAATATATTTATATTTCATCCACCTATATGAAACAATTACGTGGGGATGTAAGTGGCCACATACCTAGAATACTAGTTGTTCGTTGTACTGGGGCATAACTCAGACCTCTATGACTAGCCTAACAAGCCTCTATGCTAATAAAATAAGGTATCAACCCTACATCCCAAATATAATGTGATACATCATGCTTGAAACTAAGGATATTTATTAATCCATCTTTTCATGACTCAAACAAGGGACAATGTGGATAAAAACCATAATCCAACAAGTGTAAATATAGAGATACATCTTTCTGAACACCCGATGTAAGAAAGCAAGATAAATTCAGGATAAATAGATACCTTACCATCGTATCACAACCTATATATAAGTGTAATCATTTTTAAACATATAACATGAGTAAATACCTTTCATTTATTATATTTACCAACCCCATAATATAAATAAGGCATAATTACATTTACATCATAGTCATGAGTCATTACCTCTCATGCACCTCATTTATCAAGATCAATAATAAGTATATACAATTCATAATCTCTATTTAAATTGGAATCACCAATTGTGTGTCCTAACCACCTTTCGTAAACCATTTAATTGAATCCATTAATTTCATTATTCAATTCATTCGATTGAAAGATATCTACTATGTAAATCACACCCCCTTTAATTCCAACCCATCAAAATCATCAAAGCTTGGTCATAACATTTTTAATGATCAATGGGTATTTTAGAATGTTCTATGGTAATGAAGGGAATTTCCTAAATAGTAATATCAAATTATAGAAGGGACAAACATCTAATAGATTTCATGGGTTCCATTTAACATTTGTATAATAAGGGAAATTCCATTATATGATTAAGATAAAAGCTAAATCATGTCTCAATTAATTAAAAATAATATCCGTAGTGGAAAATTATATTTTTAACACCCAGTGGGTTACCATATGTATAGTTTATAACCTATAAACTACCAAAAAAGGATCCAAAATTATATAAAATGGTGAGATGATCAATTTTATATGAATAACTCTATAAAAAGGTGGTTCTTATAAAAATCCATTGTGTGTAGTAATGAAATATCTATGTGTTAATGAATCTTGAAGGGAAAATGTTGTGACCACCCACCTCAAATCCATATATAAATCCTCACTCGATATCTTCCTCAGATTCAGTGTATGGTGGAAGAGATCTGAGAAATATTCCAGACACTAAAAATAGGGAAAATAATCATGCACATAAATAACAAGACTGATCCCATGAATACCTTAAATAGTAATGGAGATTATGGGAGGGGTTCCCAAATGGGATCCAATTCATTTTATGTATTTAGAAATTGACATTCGATGAATTAGTTAGCTCAAAGACTAACTTGAAAGGTGTTTGAGATCAACAAAAGAAGATAACTAAGTATCAACTGATGGTTGATTAAGGGGGAAAAGAAAATAGGTTTAAATAATAAACAAATGTAAAAATGTAATTTCACCTTGAAATATATTGGAGTACAGTTTGGTTGTATGGTTTGTCCAAAGAGTGTGAAAACTATTCATTGTTCACTGCTATAGAGGGGTACCCCACATGGTTAGGTGCACATTTTATCTAACCATGCACAAACCATGAAAAATGGATCTATAATAAATATCATAATCACCAAATGTCAGTGTGTCATAGTTCACATTATTTCCTAAAAATAATTTTTCATAAAAGCCTCCACTTTCTAAAACCACAAGGTTTTAGACAATCTGTCAGGCTGGGCAACATGGTTTCTCTAAACCATGTGTACCACTATTTCCAAATTTTTTCTAAACTCTAGGATTTAAAAAACTCTTAGATTCTCCTATTAACATCCATAGGTCATAGTATAGATTTACCATGATTAAACAAAGGCATTAAAATGAAAAAAAATAATATAAACCCTTATGAAAAGATGGGTACATAAATTGTGTGATGGGAATAAGGAATTATAATAAAAATAGATCAAGAAAAGGGTATTTTATCATCTAGGGAAGTGTCTCAAATATTTTTTTAGTGAACAATATTTTTGGGACTTATTCCTTTTACTTTATTTAATATATTTTAATTAATTTATATCCTCTATAAATCTTAAACTATTATTGAGATCAATTCCTTCCTTTCAGTTGTTAAAATTGTGAGTTCTAATGTTTTAATAAATATAAATTGGATTTACCCATTATACGAACAATATTGGGTATAATATTCATTCTTTGATAATTTTTTTATATTTAGCTTTTTTGTAACTATGACATTAACATGTTGAGTCTCTTATATTGATTCTTAATAGGTAATTAATAATTTTTAATAAAACTTATGTTTATAGTGAATCAAAGACTATATAAATTTATGTCACATAGGCTCTATCCTAAAACTCTAACACTTTGCTTCATCATATTTATTGGTCACATTTCAAAGTCCATAAATAAATTATTAGTAATTTTTCTTGTAATCTTACTAATTCCAATATATGTGGCTGAATTAATGAATGCATAATTTTAGTTTTACATTCCTAAACTAATTGAAATCCCTAAATGAATGTTAAATTTTTAGTTTTATCATTATATAATATCTAATTATTAATCACACCTAATAATTCATTGTTTACATATTTAACTAGTGTGCGTATATTATATCTAGAAAATAAATAATTCTCTAATAAATTTTCAAATCAAATTTAATTTCTTAAAAAGTATTTATTTTGTTAAATTGTTTACCAAATATGGGTTATGTTCCTCAATGTGTGAATATGTGAAAATTGATTGTACTTAATTGGGGTATTTTATTGAATCATCCCACGTTCAATTTTTAAGGACCTTTTATGGAAATTAATTATTTCTCTAGATAACTTCATAAAATGTATTCCAATAATGAATGGTAACTAATGAAATTCAATTTTATTGTTTATATTTAACACATAAAATTTAAGAGGGAATATAAAATTTTGAAAAAAATTTGGAATATCATTAAGTACACCGTATTTAAATATATTTGATCAATCTGAAATCAGAAAATTACTTTGATTAGATTTTACCATTCAATCAATAAAGATAAAATCATATAGTGATGTACGGACACAATTCAAATTCTTATATCACATGAATCTTTAGTAAAAGAAATTTCTGGTATGATAAAGGATATTGAGAATTTCCCATTATTTTGGATATTGGAAAGAATATTTTCTCTTATCAATATGGATACATTAGTCATTAAACTAACTCCCCCGCTCCCATGCAGTCTCCTATTTGGTGTGTATTTTCGTTAATAAATTTATCATAAATTTTTATCATTTGAAGATCATTCAAAATATGAAATTTTACATCAAATTTTTTATTGTATCAAAAATATATTTTAAAATTTCATCCTATTGAATTTTTTTTTGAGAAAACCAATCTTGAGGGAAATGTAAATTTTTTATTTTTCTCTAACATCCCATTTCTATTTGACCATCATATTCAATTTTATTCTCTTCAGAACTCTCCCCCACCTCTATTTTATTAATTTTATTGAGATTTTCAAATTCATGTTTTCAGTTTGGATGAATTTTTCTCGACATCATGCTTTTAGAAGTTTCAGAAAAATTGGATTTTATTATGTTTGAGATGGTAATTTTAAAAAAAATTATTTCTCTTAAATATAATTTTTTTATTCCCAACATCGTTTCATATTTTTCCCTTGTAATTTCTATATTTTTCAATATTTTTTCCTTGTTTAGTGTGATTTTTTGTACACTAGTTAATGGAATGACATGGGGATTCTTTAATGAAAATTATGTTGGTTGTTATATATGGTTGTATCCTTCTTTAAAACCTATTTTAAATGTTTTAGGTTGTTTAGTTTTTTAAAAAAATTCATTTTTTTTATCATAATTATTATATATTCCATTTTTCACATAGGATCTGTCCCTCTATCATTGGTTATTCAGTGGTCATTGAAATGGTCTATTGTATTAAAAAATATCACAACACATGGTGTCTTTGAAAAAAGAATATTTCATGGTGAAATGGTTTGGAGAATAAAAACATTTTATATACCATCATGAGAGTTATTTAATCATTATATTTCTTATGAATCATATATTTATTAAAATGGTATTTTATTAATTTTTGACTCTAGAAATAGTGTTTCAGTATATTTCACCTAATTTATAACTCTTATATATGTACCTTAGGTGTCAAATTATTGTGAGTTCTATAAAATTTTAAAAATGATTCATTTATATTATATTATTTTTTCCCATTAAATGACCCTCATGATGATTCATATAAAAGATTATGATCATTATTCTGTTGTCAATTATAAAAAACATGAAAATGTTATTCCATTTTTTCAATATGGAATGCCTGGAAAATATTAATGAATATCTTTTAGTATACCTAAACTCATTCTCCTATAGAAATCGAAAGTATATAAATATATTTTATCATATAATTATAGGTTTTACATGTAAATTAATATTATAAAAAAATTATTAAAGCCCATACCAACTAGTGACTTCTTCAAGGCACTAATTATATAGCCACTCATTAAATACATATTCTAATGATAATGTAAATTCCCTTTAATTAACTTTTTCTAACACTACACTTATTAGAATCAATGATTCAAAGAACATGGTTAGTTAATTAATGGTTTTGTTTGGATCCACACTTATAAGACCATGAAAAATGTGTAAAAGTTGAATAAATAATTTTTAGTTCAGAATCTGAATACAATGTTTGTTCGACCATAAAATTATAATTTTCAATTAAAATAGGTGAAAAATTGTCTCTAGAAGTTTCATCAATATTTTATTAAATGGATTATAATGAATATTCTTACTAAAAACTATGAGATTTACTGGAATATTTTTAAGAAATTTTTCCAAAATTATCTTATTAGTTCTCAAAATTAATTAACTCGCTTGCTGTGGAAAAGCAGGCTCTTATGATCTTTGGATAATGATAAATTATTTCACTACTCTGAATTATTTTCACCAATTCCAAAATTGTTGTTTATGCTATAGATTTAACACGACCTCCTTGGTAATGGTTTTGGTAAATGTTTTATGGTAGGATCATTAGGGGTCAAAATAAATTTCATTTATGTTTAGAACATAGAGTTTCAAGGACCATGAATTGAATCCAAAATAGTTGACACATTCATAAGTGTTATTCTAATTATATATTATCAGTATATATGTGGTAGTTAGTGTGTAAAAGGGTTTTGTGTATAATTTTTGAGAAAATATAAAATAAAAAAATTAAGAAGGGTGAAGTGGACCAAAGAATGACCAGTGATTGATGTAGTTATTTTTTTGAATTATTAAGATATCATAGTCAAAAAAATGTTAATTCTTCAGCTACATATTATTAATCTATATAATGCAAAATTTTATCTTTATCACAACAAGTTGGTAGGAAATTTTATTCTACACAATTTAACAATCATTGTAGGTCAATTATACATCTCGTATAGATGGTGATGTGTTACTGTATCTCCCAACACCTTAATATAAAACTCATATTTGATTACCTCAGAAACTCCAAATAGTGTTAATATTATAAAAAACAATATAAAGTGATACAAAATACTTAAAAATGCGTTAAAAAAATTCTTGAACTTACCCACCAAAAAATCTATTATATAATTTAAACAATTAACCAACTAAATACAAAAAGAATAATTAAAAATTGAAACAGAAAAATTATCAAAAAAATAAAAATATGAATACTATTATTTTTAGAAAAGTACTATAGCCTTGAAAACAGATTTAAATGTATGAAATAATAATGATTACAATATATTTAAACTCTTGTTTAATAAAATTTATCATCCCTAATTGAATCAATCACTGATAAAAAGTATTAGATGTCCTTATGAAATTTTACATTTAAAACAATTGAACAAAAAATAATATTTACAAAATACATTAAAAAACATTATTATAAAAACAATTGATACCCTATATTATATTTTTTCATTATTTTTAATTCCACCTTGTGTTAATGAGTTCTTCTAGATTCTTTAGACATAGAATGTATATTATATCTACAATATTCTATCATAATGTTACACTGTAATTATATTAATTGAATTATTCTTTAAAAATTAGGTAACCTATAAATGTTTTGTTTCTACATTATCATATTTATTATAAAAATTTTATAAAGATTCTATGGACTTCGTAGCTTCTATAGTGAATCCAAATGTAAACATCAACAAATTGAGGTCAGTCCTAGCTGAAACATCCCAGATGATAAAATATATATTCAAAAAGTGATGTTTCAGGATCTATATTTATGATGACTATTAATAAAGTTTTTATGGGTGGGTATATGATATGATAAATCTCTACACCGCGTTGGAGTGTGGTCGTAACTACTTCATAATGCTCATTTGAGTCAATTAAAAGTTTCTTGTAATGTCTAATACATTGAGTGAAGTCAACCTTACCTATTAGATCGATATATATATATTTAGAGTAGGATATTGTACTGAACATGTTCATATATGTCATTCATATTAAGGATCTATTGTGAATTTAAATTGGACAACATTGGGTTGTTCTTGATTTCCTTAGAACCTATGATTTTGAATTCTTTACAAACAAATAACTATAATTCCTACTGGCAGTCCATTGTATATTTTTTGAAGAAGATGTGTTAAAATAACTGTGGGATAAATAGAGAATTATTTTTTCCCTGTTAACTATATGATCGCCAATTTTTTCACGACACTATTTTATGAAAAGATTGAAATATAGTTTATTCTATATACGTTAATTCATAGTGTTGACCTAAGTTGATATTATGATCTCCCATTTTCCAAAAAAATAAGGTTGTGTAGCCTTTTGATTATTCATTGGGATCAAATGCATAAAAAATTATCCTTCCTATTTTGTCTCAAACAAATCTAGTATATGAAACTACCAATAGTTTTAACATAATTCACTGTTGAACAATAATGAGTCACCCATGTTATTTTCTAAAAATATCTCATTATAATATTTCTTAGAATTGAAATCCCATCTTAAAAATCACTATATCAAATAAAAAATTAATATTTTTTAATTTAATTTATATTAAATTTATTCATAAAATTTTCAATTAGGCCAATTTTTCAAATATTCATAATTTCTCATAAAATGAATATTTGATTCCAATATATCATAAAATTTATTTCAAAAATAAATGGTGGAGGAGTAAAATTAATTTATTAATAATAAAATATGAACAATAATGTTACCTTTAAATTCCCTCGCATATGACTAATTTCTTGTCCAGAAGTAACCACCTTTAATAGGATCCCTAAAAGTATTCTTTATTTCCAATTTCATGCCTTATTTAAGTGAATATTAAATGATTAAAGACTATTTAAACAAAATACGATTAAATATAAACCTTCATAAATCTATATTATTCAATAACCTCATTCATTCATTCAATTCTAGTATTCCCTAATTCTTATAATACAATATATTAACAGTTTTTGCATTCTTCTTTTGAGTTTAATATTCCCCTTTCTATCCATCACCTTTTGTGAGATAAATATGCACAATACAGTTTTTACTAATCTATATACATGTATTTCACTACTACAATGATAATATATAATCAAAAAATATTAATCTCGTATATATGGCTTCCCATGAGAAAAATCATAATTGTCAAGCATGGAAGCGAGGTTGGATAATTATTTCTTAGACTGCTTTATCTCATATTTATGTATTTAGTTATTCACTCACACATCATATTCAATTTCAGCTTAGGGATTTTATATTTTTTATTTTATACCTATAATTTTTTTGAGTTCCAAATATTTATCAAATTTTCATTTATTTGTTCTCTCCATAGTGTTACACAATTTCAATGCACAAGTTCCAGAAATATAGTTAAAATTTTTAATAAATTCATTCCAAAATATTAATTCACTTAAATATTTTAAAAAATAACCTTCATTTCCCTTAAAAATTTACCCCTAGTGTTCTATTTTATATTCTATTTAATTCTAAATATGAACATATGATATAACATTATACTAAATATTTATCAAAAAATGAAAAATAAGGTGCAGTGCATCCAAAACCATTATAAATTATTCCTTCAAATATACTATATTCATATAAAATTCTCATGGATTTCCTAGTAGTTCTGATGATTTTTAACTAATTTTAATATAGACTATCAATCATCATGTGATAAAGAAGGAAAACATACTTGATGATTTATTGAATGTTTGGAAGTTGGTGATTACCTTAAATAGTTCCTCTCCAAGATGGAATTATTACTTGATCACTCTATCTATTACTAGTGAATGGATTCCACTTCATCCACTAAATATATCAATTATACCAAAGGGTAAAAATAATAACTAGAAATGGTCCTTTCATGATATAATATTTTTTATTATATATGAATTTCATCCTAGATTTTTAGATAAGCCCATGGTCTCCTAAATGAAAATAATTTTTCTAAATCAGGTTGTTATGTACCACTAATATTCTTTTCTTATAAATCCGAGAATTTTGAAATAATTCCCCTTTTATTTTTTTCAATCTCCTGTATCAAAAACATTTTTTTAACCATTATTTCTACAAATAATCATTACACTTCTTTAATACTCACTACACCCAATGCTCTATCTTCACAAGGATATTAAATCATTTTATTAGACTAACCAATCTAAGATCATTCTAATGGTGGTGTTTTCCATTATTTTGTAGGTCTTTCAGGGTTCATTTACTATTTCAATAAAAAAAATTTCTATTATTCATGGTTATTTTATATAAAATACCGTTTATTTGTCTCTAGTAAACTTTATCTTACCCATTGGTCTATTAATGTAAGTTTATTGAAATATTATGTTTATGTCTGTGACATTTTCTAAATGCCTCCATGATTATATTTCTAAAACGAGTCCCCTAATAACTAATGATTGTTAAATTATATAATTTTTATAAAATATATTATTTATGACATATTCACACACTCCAACTTAGTATTAATTTTTATATTTTTATATTTTATTGATTTTGTAAAATTATTAAAATTAATTAAGATATATTAATATGAAAAAAAATTTCATGGGACCAATGAAATACATAACCAACTAATATAAAATTCCACTTGAGTTTAATTTAATTTGAGGTAGTTGATATATTTTTTTTATTTTTCTAATGGATTTTATTTACATTCATTTCAAAAAAACATACTTATTAAAATGGTGTTCTGATATACATACCAAACTCTAGAACACTATTAATAATTCATTGGGGTCCAAAATATCCTCTATAAGTTAATGTGTGATAGGAATTTAGTATATAATGTGTCTCACTTTCATGAAGGTTCCACATTACAAACTAATCACTATTGATTTTTTGTATATTGGGATCATCCCACACATAACACTATGATTCATCATTAACTCTGAAAACAGAAATTTAATTTTTCAGAGGAACCTGTGAATTTATTATGTAATGTGAAATGGAATAACAAAAAGTTACATTTACTTTAATCAAGTATATTTATTCCCCAATAATTGAATCATTTAGTGACTATTTGTTTGAAATTCCTACCCCAACATTGTAAGGTAATCATATCATGTGTTTTACCACTTGATTCATAATTATTCTATTTTTTTAATCTACAGATAATGATCTTTTTTTATTTTATGTGACCGTTCATATCAAGAATATAAATAACACTAATGTTTTTTATGTAATTTTATGGATTTTTATCAATACATTTTGTAAAAATTAATTCATATAGGGAGAATATTTACTTTATGGAGATTAATATCATGTTGGATTTTTTTTCATAAGTGTAATAATATGTATTATGGATCTATATGATACACTTAGGGAGTTTATACGATCATGTACCCATATGGGTTGAAAATTTCATAAGGAATTTTAATTTTCATATACTAGAATAGTTAAATATTAATTAGAGAATCGCAATGGTATTCTAAGAGTTATAATGCCTTATGTTATTGTTATTATACGATTAAGAATGGAATAAAGGTATCATGATTGTTAAGAAATCCTCAAGATCGTTGAGTAATGTTTTTGGATTTTTTTCTGTGGTGTATAGTTTGGTGTGTGTAGTTTTAGAGAAATCAGTCAACATGTTGACGCACATTGTGTTTTCAGATAATTATTAATGTAGAAAGGTTTAGTTTTATGTTTATTTCACGGATTTGGGTACACCATGTGAGCTATGTGAGAAAAATACCATATTCTTGGAGAGCTTGATGGATGGCTTTTATTCTTTCCAGAGTTTCAAATATATAATGATTCTTTTATGTACATGGGAGGAATTTTTAACATCATGGATGGAACATGGTTTCTCTAACATTTTCTCCAAACAATGAATGGAATTTTTTAATTCCCAGATAAGGGTACATGGTTTATAAAACCATTTTTCTACCAATTATTTCATTAAAAGGGGGTAATGATAAAAATTATCTCAATTTTTTCTTTTCCAATCCCTTCTCTTCCACCCCATTAAGAACACACAAACTAAGTGAATAGAAATACCCATACTTTAACTCCTTAAATTGAGTTAGGGTGTTTATATGTTAATAATTGGGTGTTTTAAGTCTTGAATCACCCTATAAAAACCTATTCTCCTTTCCATTATCCTCCTCTCTAATTTCAGAGTTTCCTAGTTTTGTTTTTTATTTGAAAATTGCACCATAACATGTTTTAATCATTAATTGGTTATGAGGGTTTTGGTTATCCAGCATAGACGATATCTCAACATTTCTACCACATGAAATTTTGTGTAATTTCATTAATATACGTTAAAATGATGAATTTTTATAGGTTTCCCCTTATTAATTTAATTTAATAAATTTTGTAATCGTATCTCCTCTTATGGATTTACCCATGAATGGAATCTAGAGTTCATTGTGGAACACCCATGATATTTTAAGGGTGTTTCATTAATAGGTGGGAAATTTGTGATATTTTTTGCATAATACCAAGTTGGGGTTTGATTAATCTATTAAATATTGTTTTTTAATTAATTAATTCTTGTTTCTTGGTGTGTGATTAGATGTTGGGAGTTTGATTCAAGAAATTTTTGACACCATGGATTTTGGAAAAAATTTAGATGGGCCTTCATAAGTATAGCATGACTTGCATATATTATAGATAATATCACTGATGAGGTAGGTTTTCGAATATCGTTACCCATATTTTGGATAATTTATTTACATATATAAGTAATATAAGTGTTAAAGATATTAGTTGGTGTATTGATTCTTTGGAAAAATATATTACCATTGATATTAGATTAATGCCTTTTACCATCCACATATCCCATGGGATCCATTGGTGATTTTCATGATGAACTTAAGGTCACCCTTGGGGTGTGTCAATTCTTGATTTTGGTAGAGTTTGTTTTTCAATATTAAAGGATATTCTAGGATTATCACTGTTAGGCTCATAGTTTGGAAAGATAGCATAGTTAAAGTGGTAATGGTTATAACATGGAAATAAAATGTTTATTATTTGTAAGAGACTGAAATGTATTTGTTTTCATGTGAAAATATTTTTTGAAAGTCCTATAAGGATTTTAAAATGGTTATAATTTTTTAAATAGTATTTTGATCATGTTTTTAATCTCATTAGGTAAAAATTATGATTTCAAGTTGATATGGTTTTAAAATTATGTGATGTACATGTTATTTATAAATGGGTTTTAAAATTAATTCCAATTGTTAAATTGAAATTAGTGTTTCCTTTCACCAATGATCAAAATTCATTAATGGATCTTTAAATCTTCTGATGGAAAGGAATTCTTGGGAATTTACATGGTTATTTAAGAGGAAGACTCATGTTTTAAGAGTGTCATCTAAATGATTTAAAATGGATATGTGATATCCATTACATTAAAAATATTTTTCTATAATGGTGTTTTGATATGTGAAAAGGCTCTGCATTTAAGACCATTTTTTGTTAATGATCTTTCATTACATTGGTAAATTATAGTAGTTTAAAAGGTGTTATTTATGTACCTTTTGGTTATTTTTAAAGGAAATGTTGTCAAGACTAAGAATTTTTAAAAATTATGGAATGATTTAAAATTTTGGAAATGGATCCCCACATCTAAGGATGAGGGTGTTGGACATGGCGCACCACTTAGATGGTTTGGGTTATTGGACGTGAGGCTCTACATCTAATGTCGTGGGTGTTGTATATGGCTCTCCACACTAATGGGATTTTTTCGTACATGATTCCCAACATTTGTGGTTAGAGTATTGAAAACGGAACTCCATATATAGGTCTTGGAATATTGTACATGATTCTCTAAATCTGTACTGATGGTTTTGTACATGGTTTTGGTGTTTGATCAATGTTTTTTGAAAGAATGATTTTGAGGCATCATTTAGGTGTTCATAATATGATTTGTACCTAAATAGTATCCAATCTGGATTAAAGTATATTTGACCGTGTTTTTTTCTAAGAAGACCATCTTGGGATGATGTAGGTTGGTCAGCCTAGGTGTCACCATAGTTCTTGAGTGCCAACAGTTTAAAATATATATATATTCTTTTAGGATATCTTCTTTTCAATATTCCTTTTGTACCCTACTATTTATCTACATACATTTTTTTCTAACTGGTGTTTTCTTTATTCATTGATGGTAGTAACCTACTATGTTTTACTCACCTCTTGATTGTGCCTCCACTAAACATAGTTACCCAAGTATATGTCACATATTTATTGTAGGTTCGTCTTTGGGAGGAGGATCATGTTGATATTTAATTTTTATGAATATTATCTAAGATAATATTATGATACATGGTTTTATTTATCTTATAAATGATGTGGTTCGTTTTTTGGTTTAATTTATTTTGGTATTTTATGTAACTGTCTTAGTGGGAGGTCATATGTATGGATATTATTGCATTTGGGGCCATACATGATTTCTTTAGATGTAAAGTCATGGTATTTTTATGTACTTTTGTTTCGTGTTTTTACAGATGTTGATGTATATTCACTATTTATTCATAATTGGATTTTTATGGTGAATTTTTATTTATATTGTTATTCTGAAATCCTAATTCTGGTTCACTCATATGTAATCATTCTAGACGTCCACATGTACTCAATAGAACCTCCCCATATTCTAGAGGTTACGAAAAAGTAGGGAGTGTGTATGGTGGTATGGTGGGGAGACTATTCCCCATTATTATAGTCCATCAATGTGACAGATGATAATAAATTATACTAGATAATATAGAATTTGAAATAAACCATCCAGACAATAATAATACAACTAGTTAGTAAACTACATCCAGTACAAATGATGTTATATCAATTTAAAAATGGTGGGAAGCAAGAAAGTATGGGACCTGGTATATAAAAAATATGTGTCACAAAAAAATATAAAAAACATAAAAATATATATAATCCATTATCATCTTATAATGTTGACCAGTCCTCTAATTTCATTCCATGGTCTCAAACAAAATTAAGAATACAAAGTTGGGTGCTTCCATTTATTCTTTCCTATAATAATTAAATCTATCTGGGTACTAATCATATTCCTAAATAGGGTTTGAGTAAAACTCAACAAGACCCTACCAATGGAATATAATAAAAAAACCAATATGCTCGAATAAATTTTAATGGAGTGAAATTATAATTGAAATTTTAGTATAAAATAAATTGAACACATGTTCAGCTCGGTCACCTATGGGTATTCCCAGCCAACCATACCTACTTCGGAAAAATATGGATATCTATAAACATGTAACTAATTATTATTTAAGGTAACTATGTAATATAGCTCTATATTACATGTGATAATAATACATAGTAATCTATTGAATAGGTCCAAAGATTTCCATGAAACATACCCATTTTGAGTACAAGTATGAACCAAGGGATTCCTGACCATTGGAATTCAATCCATCTCACATTGATCAATCCATGAGTATTATACATTTATTTTTAGCGTAATAAATTTTTTTAACCCATGGTAAATCACCATTAGTAGTTCATTACTGAACTAAAGAAAATAATCCTTGCGAGTAAGGTAGGCCTCGATTACAATGCAATAAGATAACTCGAGGAAATCCTTGTATGAGGGTGTAAAGATGAACCTATGTGTATCATCCCTTGAATAGAAGTTTTTTTTTCAATTCACCCAATTCCCTTGACATCATGTTAATGTATACTTCCATTAATAAAATTAAGAAAGCCAATAGTGTGTCCCACATGGCATTCACACCAATGAATTCCGTGGCATCCAAAGAGTTTCCTCAATTTCTTCCTTCTCAGAATCCATGTATTACTCTAGGTGTGACAAACCTACAATGGCATGAAAAATATTATTAATAACAACAAAATAATAATGCATAATGTTATAAAATGTTCCATTTATATTCTTTTATATTCATAAATTCAATTAAACCATTATGGGAATTCTATTTATTTCTGACATGCCAAACATGAATTTAGGGTGTTTTGGTTGTATGCAACAAAATGTTTTCAGTAAAATTAGAAAAAATAAAACATAAGGGGTTGATTCAAGTCGAACTCATAAACAACTGATAGTGTTAATAATATCATGGAATATTAACATCAAGGTATACATGTTTAATTAAATTTGTTTCACATTTTTGTGTCAATGCACAAAAAGTCTATCATGTAGTGCAATGACATAATTTATAAACATCAAGAATTTCATGGAAAATAATTATATCAACTACCTTATTCATATTATGAAATAATAATATAGTATCTTCCTAATGTGTAGAATATAACATGATAAAATGAAAAATTATAAAAATTCATTGAGAATATGGTATATTAGTTTGAATGGAGATAACACCTATGATATCGAGGAAAATTGAGAATGGAAGAAAAAGGGTAATCCAATATGATTAGTTGTGATCTATTCAGAGTTTGGATATATTATTTCAAATAAATCCTAGAAGAGTTAGTAAATGAGATATCCAGATATTTTCTACAATGGAAATGGGGAGAATAATGGGTTAAAAGAATCATTATGTATTAGAAGGAAAATTAGTAATTTCTCACCTTTTAAAGGGGTATATAGTTTGGATGCATGGTTGTACAAACGATGTGCTAACTATGTGATTTCTACTAATCTTGAATCATCTCCCTATATGGTTTAGGAACACTATTTCAAAATCCATGCAAAAACATTGTGTGGTTCAAATTAAATAAATAACATGATTTGAATGCTTGTGTTGTTTGTAGTTCATGGTTTAAAAAACCATGATTCACCATCTCATGGATTCAATTTTGGGGTTCATGAGCCATGAAAACCATGTTTTAAACATTATCCTCAACATATTTATTTCAAAATAATTACTACGGGATCCAAAAAAATCTCAAATACTCATGAAATCTCTATGAGACCATTCAGAACTACAATATATATAAAATGAGAGGTTAAAACTAAAAATTAAAGAATCCTTAGCTCAATGAAAAAATGGGATCTTACAGCCTCCCCAACATAAAACAACTCTTCCCATGGTATCTCTTCTAACAATCGTTCAGTTGAATCCACGAATAACTCCCTCTACTAATAATGTATATTAAACTCTATCTTACAAGTCTCATCCTATAAACATTTCTTCTTCAATACCACACATAATAGAGAGATTTTAATTCCATAGAATACACTCATTTTATGATCAACATTACAAACTGGATTCTCCTAAAAAGAATCATCTGCCTATAACTAAACTTCCTCCAAATGAAATATATGATATGGGTTAGATTGATAATGGTGAAGTAAGGAATATTTGAATGCATCCTTCATGTATTGGAACGACTGAGGAAGAACAATCTGATATGCTATATGCATGAGTCTATCCAATATCTAAAAAGGGTCAATGAATCTAGGATCCAACTTCCTCAATTTATGAATTCATCGATATCCCAATCTAATAAACACACAAAAAAAGACTCGGTATCATGCTTACAACCCAAGTGGTTCACATCGACGATAGTCATATAACTTATTTATAGATTTTGCTATATAAAAAAATTTCCAAATTAGATTGACTAACTCTAATGTCTCCTTAATGAGACGATGTCCCAATATTTCTACCTATAACACTCTTAATCATCCCAAGGGTGAATGAAAAGTCCAATTATAGAGCTCCTCATATTGAGAAATCAGATTCGATTCCTCGAATATGTTATTATAAGTGAACCAAGAAATGGGTAATTGTTTTCCCCATGTTCGTAAATATGAATTACACATTCTCATATCATGTATTCTAGTACATTTATAGTATTATCAAATTGGAGGTTGATATTCAGGTGATATTTTGTACAGAGATTCACTTTTAAACCCTGATCATTCTATAAACCCTACTAGAACTAAGAAGTAAATCATTAACCACTTTCATATATAATGGTACATGGAACCCCATGAAGGTGTATGATCTATCATATATAAATTTTCTCGATTTCTTCCACTGAGAAGGTCTCCTGAATAGAAAATAAGTGGGTGATCGTCATCAAACAATCTATAATCACCCATAAAGTAACATTACATTAATGTGAATTTGGTATCCCTATTCCAAAATCCATGATGATATCATACCATTTCAACTTCAGGTTGGGTACTAGTTGTTAAATACATATAGGTTTGTGGGTTCTATATTCAATTATTGATAGTTAGAGAACATAATAACATATCTTGCAATATCTATTTTCTTCATAGGACACCAATATTATCGTCATAAGTCGCACAACATTTTTTTATGTCCAATTTTTAATTAACACATGGAACCATGATGTTTACACATTATCTTCTCTTGTATTATTCAATAACTCAGAAACACCCACGGATATATAAGATCTTATTCTCATCACAAATTTTTTCATTGGGTGATTAATCTCCAACAAAAATTCCATAAGACTAAGCCATTGGAATTTGAATTTTTCCTCCTCTTCTCTAAATCTAGAATTGATTATGCCACCACAAAATCCATGAAGAAATAAAAATCATAAAACTATTTAAATACATGACTTATTTAATAATGAAAACCCATTAACAACCATTCAATAACAGTTTCCTAAAAAATGAATGCCTAATTCCATCCCAGATCATCAGTGACAAAATTTCCATTACCTTGTGTGTAAGAAAGATCAGTGTATAAGGACTAAAATTACTCAACACATATCATGTTCTGGAGTATTAATTCATGTTGAATGAATATGAATATGAATTTTTTATTTCACATATATACCATGAACCATTCCAACATCAATTAATGTGTCTCGAAATATAAATCATGAACAATATCTACTAAATGAAGTTCGAGTGTCGGGTAATTATACTTGTGCATATATAATTGATGAGATTCATATACAATGAATGATTGTAATTTTATAAAAATTGATTCTAGTTGATTTCTGATGCATAAAAAAATTGTGAATCCTCTGTCAGATATGGTACAATCAAGAACCATGTTAAGGTCAGTCTTCCTTTTAACTATTGAAAGTCCTACTTGTAAGCCTCAAACCATGTAAACATTACACCTTTATTATGTAATTATATAAGTGGTGTAACAATGTGTGAGAATTTCAGAATAATGACCTAATAGTAATTGACTAGCCCCATGAAAATCTGTATATCAGAGTGATTTTTTGGATACTTCAATGAAAAAATGACACACACCTTCTTTAGATCATCATATGGCCCTAATTCTAGTTTTATGATAGCTTGGATGTGAACCTCATCAATCATTAGGTGTCATTATGTGATATTATCATTGAATTTATTCTCTCTTTGTGTACTTAGTATGATATCAAGGTGTTTGTCATGATCCTGTATAGTCTAATAGTACCCCAATTTATAATCCATAAAATAGGCCATAATAGAATCCAAGTATATGTTGAAAACATGATTCATCAGAGCCATAAAAATAGCATGTGAATTATTTATACAGAATAAAATTACCAGATAATTTTATATTACATACCTTCTTTAAAAACCATTCCATGGAATATCAGCGGGTGTAACTAGATACATATGGTACCCTGATCTCAAATCAATTTTCGAGAAGACTCTAGCACCTAATAATTGTTCCAATATATCATTTATATGAGGATGTGAGTATAATTTCATTATGGTAAGAAAATTCACCCCCCAATAATCTAAATATTGCCTTAGGGTACCATCAACCATATTAGTAAAATGCAATTGTTAACCCCAATGTGAAGTACATGGTTATATCACCCTATTTCTAATCGGTCCTCCAAATTCTTCTTGAGTTCCACATGATCACTATGATCTATATTATATGGATTAATTAACACTACATATCTTCCTAGAACAATTTCATTTGTGATATATTTCTCTCTCTAAGGAGGTAGCCCAAAAACATTTCAGTGAAAACATCCCTAAATCGATCCACCACTAGAGTAAAAATATTTAATCATACTCTCTAATAAATATGAAAAATACTGTAAATCTAGCCCATCACTCCACCCATCCCATGACACCCTTGTCAATTTAAACATTCCTATAATGACCATTGTCCATTATAACCATAGTTACTTCCCTTAAGTGTTATTAAAGAACCCTCTAATAATAGAAATCAATATGGGATCGAAAAGTAAGTAAAAATTCTATCCCAATAATTGTGTAAGAAAATGTCATCTAAAGGATGAAAAGGATATATGATAAATAGAAACTATTGATCTCGAGGGGACACTCCTTGCATTTACATACACTGTATGATCGTGCTCCAAAATGAGTATCAAGATACATTACCTCAAGAATTTTTTTTAAGTCCATAAATAAGAATGAGTGTGACATTCTAGTATCCAATGATGTATATAATTAATTTAAGGATATAAATATCATACCTTTAACTATATATATCCATTAAATATTCTCCTCATGTATTTTTTTTTACTTCATGTAGATATCATAATCCGCCTCCCTAAGGTATAACATGACAACACTGAGATGGTCCCCGCTTCTAGAAAAGCCAATAAGGAATTTGGATTCCTTGATCATGACTACTACCTCGAATTTATCTATTATAGTTACTGCTACATACAGCTTGGTGTAGAGCTTGTATTCTTACTCCAAACCATGGGACATGTTCTGATTGTCTCTCGATGGGAATTAGTATGAAGGTAATGAAGAGTATATTAAGACGGCTCATTCTATAGAAATCTCAACACTGCACTAGACTCTATGATATTGAGGCTTTATATGACCATGTCTTCTCCACTAATTTCATACATCATAACTACCGATGTGGATAATATGACTTCCATGACTGAGACAAGAAACCTCAGGTTGACATTTCTTACTATTGGATGAACCACTTATATTCCTAGAAACTAATAAACCATACCCAAATCTTTACAGTCCCTTAGATGAATCATGAAGGTGAGGGACTAATTTAACTTTTCAGATATGGTATATTTCTAGAAAATAGTCACCTATGATCTAATTGTATGTTGGTGTCCAATCACAAATCATCTAGCCTTATAATGCTCATCACAAAAAACAAAAAGAAAAAATTATGAATATCCTTCAAGTGAGATTGTTATTTTGTGACATACATAGTACCCTACTCCAAATGTATTAACACCCTAGATAAATTGACACTCAAAATGTATGATAAATAGTAATAAAAGAAAAAAGTCAAAAATATCACTGGACTATACCCCGATTCAATGATGATTGGTTTAGATAATCCCAAAATATATTGAAATATCCATATTGAATGTATGATACTAGATTCACCATCCGTTTTGGAGGTGTCATCAGGTTCTTGAAAATCATATGAATGTACTCAATTCATATATCTTCTTTCTTTGGATAACCTTCAATTTATAAAATAGGTGGATGTTACTATTGAAACTCCTTCATCAACCCGCATGTTTTTTTAATCCAACGGAACACCCTCTATAGAATATACGGAAATAATGAAACCCACTCAATGATGAGAATTTAATCCTTATCTAGTAATAATAAGATATATAACCATGGGTTATTTAGATGGAAATACTATTATAAAACAAGAGGTTCAAGCCCCATAACTTCATGAGCATGGTCGATATCACCCACCAATCTCTCAACCGGAGGCTATCATGGATTCATATATCAAAAATACCATGAACACACATTATATAAGAAATAAGGAAACATTTATTACAAATATGAATGAAATAAGATACTCATGTCCATACTATTAGAGATATTTTAGCTGACAACCCAATTTTTGGGTCATATTATAATAAAAGATCTAAATTTTAATCATAACGATTCTATAATAAGGGGTTTCAATTCCATGTAATAGAGGAAAGGAATTTAAGTAGTAATTGTCATTCCGATTTAGCAGTAACCTGTTCCCTTAAGAGTTAAAATTTTAGTAATTTTATATGAAATGGTTAAGTAGATATATTTTTGTTCCATAGATATAATGATGAAATATTTATAATTTACAATTCAAATACATTGTACCTACAACAACTCCATATAGAATTCAAAATACAACAAGTCGTATATATACAATGCTTTAGTTATGTTGATTTTATATTCCTATGTTATAACGACATAATATTTATAAGTTACAATGGTCATTTCATGAAACTAAAAACTACCTTTTATATTCAGTATTAGAAATTAGAAAGACCATATATAATGATTCAATTATATGGATAAAAATTCCCAATTTATAAAAACACAAAATTATAAATTACTTTTGGAATCCATTTAATCACATCTAGTTAACAATGCAGCCCATATACCAAATGTTCTTTGGCATAAAGATGTCATAATTGGTTAGTTTATGTGTCACCATTAGTATATGTAGGGAAAATATATTTATTTTTATTCATAAACATTAAGTAACTAATTATTTTCTCACTTTTATAAAACTATATTTCAAAAAAGTTAAAATTAAAGTAATCAAGTTAGAGAGGTTAAGATATTGGAAAAAAAATAAACAAGGCATGGAATATGTATGATATATAAATATAAATTTGTGAAAATTATGATGAATGAGTAATTGATCCCTTAAGAAACAATAAAAAGATTTTGAATACGTTAAACAATGAATTACAAATCATGTGTATAACCAAGTGATTAAAATTGTGTACTTTTTGTAAGATAAATTAAAAACAATAATTTCAATCCCTTATAATAAGGCTATCTCACCAAATGTGGGATTGAAATTTCTTAATTAAGGCTTATTACCATGTTTTAACATGTCTTATTCTCCTTTATACCAAACCAAAATAGTAATACAAAATTATGGAAACTTCTTATACCACTTTGACACATTTTGGGACGAGTTCACTCATAAATAAATGAACCTGAGGACCCCAGTTCCTTAGGAAGGACACCACATACTATACTGGATGTAGACCGGTAGAGGGAGTGTATAGTGGTATGGTGGGGAGACTATACCCGATTTATTAAATTGAAACATAGTGGTAAATAATAATAAATAAGAGGAAATAACTGAGAAGTGTAAAAAGAGAATCATGAAAATAGTAATAGAACTATGTAGAAAATAATTTCATGTAAAAATAATGTCATTAATATAAAAATTATCGGAAGTATGAAATCATGTATGAAGGAATTTAATAGTACATGTCACCAAAAAATATAAATAAAATAAAAAAATTGATAAATACTGAGAGGATACTAAGAAATTTGATGAACCTTTATTTGATAACTTGATCTAGAACAAAGTAATGCATCCAAAGTTGAGAGTATCCATTTGTCATTTTTTATGTTCAATATGTCCATTAATGTAACAATTTACTTCCAAAATAGGGTTTGAGTGAACTCCATTAGTCCATAACCAATTTTTTCTAATGAAAATTAAATCTATGAGTGTAAAATTTAATGTTTTGATATTATAATTAAAATTTAAATGATGATTAAATAGAACCAATTTCATGATTTGGCTCCCCAAATGATTCTTGGCTGACCATACCTGATTCAGCCTAAGCAAGATATCTCTGATCATGTAACTGTTAATTATTCTAAGGACCCATGTAATATAGTATCATCTTCCATGTGATTTATACTTCTATGGAATCTATAGAATAGGTCTAGTTATTTCCATGAAACAAACCCATTTTGAATCTAATTAAGAACTATAGAATTCATTTCCTTTAGAAATCAATCCAGGTCATGGTGATTATTCTAGGATATTTTTACATTTAGAATGATTTTAATACATGGTATGAACCCTAGGAAATTAACACTTAATAGTTATTAAAATAATGAAGGAAAAAATTCTTTAAGAGTTAGGTATGCCTCGATTGGAATCCAAGGGGCTAACTAGAGGCAATGCATGTCTAAAATCATCGGTCCAAACCTAGGGAGATCATCCCTAACATCCTGTGTTTTTTTAAAATCTATATGAATCTTATATTGATATGTTGTGGAATCCATCATGTAAGAATTATTATGGATCTAGGAGGGTACACCACATGTCAATTTTCATCTATGAATTGGGAGGCAACATAATATTATACAAAAGGTGATCTGGCATGGACTATAGAACTAACTCAATGAATTCCAAAAACATAATGGTGTGAATAAATATTGTAAATAATTATCAAATACTAAGAGTTAATGTGATTAGAAGGGACAATTACTATCCTTTAAATTTGTTAATTTAATTAATCCATTATTTGAATTATTTTTAAAATTTTTATAACAAACACACCCTACGTGTGGTTTGTATACAAGAGAGTAGTGATTATCAAGTCTATTTAAAAGAACACTCTCTATGGGGTGGTTCAAGATAAGGCCATCATCCTCCGATGGTGTCAAGAGTCTACTATAATATCAGGGTCATTATCCAAGGGAATAACTAATGTATTTACACATTTTAGTGGATAATCATGTAATGTTTATCATGTTTTGAAGTGAAACAATTTATAAACATAAAAATTTTAGTGGTAATTATTAGACCACATTCCATAGACCATTATAATACTCATCATCCAGTATCAGCCTTAAAATTAGGCTATAATGAGTGAAAATAAAAAACTATAGAAATTTCCTAAAATATGGTATACTAGGTAACATAATGATAATTACTAACATGGAATATGAATTTGAGAAAGCATGAAATATATGTGTTACACTCACCACGGGTGATCCAATGTGATGGACAATGATAAAATCGATGAATAGATGGAGGTGGTCCAATAAATCAAAAAAGTAATGAGAAAGGAGTGATCTTGTGGTAGTAAGCTATTTATATGGGTATAAGATTGGGTGGATAAAAGGATAAACACATGATTGGAAATTTTGTAATTTAATATTTTTAATGGGGTGCATGGTTTGACCAAATGTATGTCCAAACTATGTTCCAACTATGAAATTAATAATATTTATGATTCCATTCCTAATACGTTAAGGTACACAATAAGATAAACAATGTGGAAATTTTTTTTTGTGAAACTACACGAAATTTTGTTTTTAGAATGCTCATGTGGTTCCCAGTTAATACATCCACATGGTTGAGGTCCAACATTAGGGTTAACGATGTGAAAATTATTTTAATCACCCACATTTAATAGAAAACCTTATGGTAAGCTCCCAAATAATCCTGAACACTATCAAAACCTCCATGAACCCATTTATCACAACTAAATAGATAAATATGAGGTTTAAACCAATAATTCAAGGATATAAACCTCTAAAAATAACTCGGATCATATATTTATTACACACTCTGATATGGTGGTATATTCTCCCCAATGTACCACTTTAGACCCATGCTACTGGTCAGTAGGCTATGAAATATGGGGATGAATTCTTAAGGAATTGAGGTAAAATAATATAGTCACTGATAAATAGTGAATAGGGGTAGTAAGCTACATTGTTCTATCAGAGGTAGGTTATTTTCTTGTTGTTTTCCTATATGAGATTTGGTAGACATGATATATATATGAATGTGAGGGTGACTATGATGGGTATCAAATAGGCATGTTAGTGAAAATGTTTCTATTATTAATTCAAGGTTACCAAATATGTGAATTTTGGGATGAATTATTATGTTATTATTCTATTTAATGTTTTCTTTGATCAATGCACTTGTGGTATGTATTTAATGATTTTTCATTAATTTCTAATACATGGATCATTGAAAGGGGGTGTGTGATTTTGTTTTCACAATTATACTATAGGGGTAAGTTTTATATCATTAATTATAATAGGAAAGTGGGATTCAAATGACATTCAAGACTACTGTAGTTTTAGTTCTCAGATGATTGATTAACATTTGTGAAAAATGTTAACAACTACTCATACTACACTTTCCCATATTAGAACATAATGTTATTTTACTCATCTGATTCAACATGTTTATGGATCACTTTTTTATATCGTGTTATATGAATCTTGGGTGAGATGTTCATACACAAGGGAACTAGTGTTCTTTCCATCCACAACAAGTTTAGTTACCACGGTAGGTCAGTATGGTATAAAAATATAACAGTTTGACCATTGTGGTTTGTTATTGTATGGGTTTAGTTGTATGGATTTACCTTAAGGGTGTTTTTAGAGGGGTATATTCATAGAGAGGAAGAGTACCATAGTTTTTTATGGTTGGAATAAAAAATGGTTTATTTTATATTTGGGGACCTAGAGATGGTTGTTTTGAAATATTTATGACATGTTATGTTAGGATGAGAGAATGTTTTACAACCTAGAAGTTGTGTCTTTTTGCGAGGGGAATGGACCTATGTAATTACCCAAATAATTTTCCATGAGACCTGACTATTAGGGCTAGGTTGGATCGCCTTGTGACCTTATTTAAAAGGTTATATTTTAGGTATTATCTGTTATTTTACCTTTCAAGGTAACCCATGAGATGGGTCAACTGAGTAATGGGGGCCTTTGGTTATGTTGAGAACATGTGGATGCATTAAAATTTTCATAGTTTTTCATGAAGGGTGTTACCTAGTATGAATTTTAGGACTATTTAATACCCATTTTTAAAAATAGAACTTATTTTCTAGTTACTCAACATTGCTATTTGTATTTAGAGGATCCGTATTGATCGGGTTCCTATCCCAGGTAATGTTCATACGGGTAGGATGTTCCTGATAGTAATGAGATAGATCATAAGCATAAGAGAAACTCAAGGATACATGTTTTTGATATATTTTATTACCATTGGTAGTGATTTGATATGTTAAGTAGACCTATTATTTTCATAGTGTGAGGTACATGAGTATTTATAGTTTCTGTGATAGGAAAATAACAAAGAGTGATGATGCTTCGATGGGACATGTGGTTTTTCAGGGAAGTAATGGTTTGGTTCCTAGTCTGGTCACCTCAATATTCATCTTCACAAATGTATTAATAATTTAATTCAACTTAATATAAAATATTAATTATCCCTGAGTCTTGAGTAGTCATGAAACTAGTTTTGAAAAAGTGATTAGTCACTAGTTTTTGGGAGCACCAATGGTTACCTATGTTGGGTGATATGGGAATGTGGGGAATTAAGGGCATATGTATGGGGATAGTGAGATGAGTTTTTATGATAAGTGAGTAATTATAATTATAAATAGGTTTTATGGTTGTCTTACGCACGATAGTGAAACTGGTATATAATAATGGGATCTTATAGGAACAAACATATAGTGGGTGATAATGTTATTGGGTTTATTGTTTGGGTGATATGGAAGAAAATAACTTGATGTTTGAATTAATCAACCATCCTCGAGTAAGATGAGGACTAATTTGGGTGCGATGAGAGGTTTATGGGTAGAGAGGACCGTTTTCTTTTCTTAGGGATGAAATGTTCTTTTCATAAGAGGTGACATCAATAAATGCATGATTTTGTGGTGGTATTCCATGAAAAAATCATAGTGTTCTCTTGGTAAGAGATAATCATTCCTAGAATCATGACTTATTCAAGGGTATGATGATAGAGAATCAGATATACACTAGGATATCAAAATGGAATCTCTAGTTTAATGGAGGAACATATTGGAGATTTACTTCATAGGGAAGTATTAGTGAAGAAATACGGTGGGATGTGAACAATCATTTTTCATTATGTAATGTCCTTATAAGGGGTATGATATTGATAAATTTTGGGGTAATATTATTAGATACTCTGTATAATGAACTAACCCCATAATATTGGAGGTAGTGTCTACTACCATTAAATTTTCATAATTACAAGGAATCAAATCACTGAGGACTGATGTGTTTAGTTATCATGGTAAACGAGATATATATATGAGTATTGCATTACAAGTTAATATACTAATTACAACATAATTTTTAATTTCATGGATAATAATTTTATTCCATGTATCATATAATTTCACATATTTCTTTGTTCACTTTTTTGATTCCTAGGGAAAGAAAATAAATAAGGGTGAGCTCAAATGTTCAATAAGTGATAAGCATAGTAGAAGAAATAATGAATCAATGAGAATAATCAATATGGAAAGGTAATATCTAAACACAGATAACATATAATCCCAAAACAAAATGTATATGAAATATGGAAAGGTACTAATTGAAAACACATTCTATTCAAATAACTTGATAATTCATCCTAAATATAAAAAGATAAATAATTAAAACACATGAAATTTAATCAATGAAATAATAATGAAATGAACCCATCAACATGTCGACACAAAATCTCATACATAAATAAAAGCTGAATCTAATTAATGGAAATTATTAATTATTAGACACCATATTTCCTAGGTACATGGATCCTTTACCATCAAGTCCTTTCACAAAAAGGTTTATAACATAATTTTTGAAGAACCCATTAGTCCATTCTATAAAATTAATTCATCCCTTGAAACTATATACACTTCAAGGGGCTATCTGTAACCAGCCCCCCCCCCCCAATGTCATACCTATCCAAAGAATTCCACATATATAAAATAATCTATTTAATTCATGAATAATGTGACTTATCAAATAGCTATATTGAGGAAAGGATGTTGAATTATTAATATTTTACCAGATATCAATTAACATTCAAAGTAAACACCATATGTAAAAATGGTTTATGTTTTAGGCAATAATAGGATCAAAGACAAATGATATGGATATTTATAGGAAATTCAATATCGAATAATCATAAGAAGTCAAATATTTAAAGGGTAATAACAATGAAAGAAATGTAGTAATTGTAAATACTATCATATCAAATGAATCATAAACCATATAGAGGAAGAATAAGTATGGTATCATTACAAAAAATCCATGTGTAGTAAAATAAAGGGTTGTTCTTGACGATGAATGGAAATATTATAATATTGTATTTCAAAATAATTGATTTTGAAGATATCCTTTTTATATTGAAAATAATTATGAAAATAATTTTAATTAAAAATAACTTTTGAAAGAAATTTATTTAAAAATTAACCGTTTAAGCTTTCAAATGATTCTTCCCTTATATAACAGAGGGTAAATATGTTCATGTCATACAGGGTAAAAAGATCATCCCTTTTTCTAGGTAAATTGTTAGAAACATTACATGTTCTTAAAGTGTCAGGAATAATATTCTAAAAAATTATCTCAAAGATAAAATGGGTACGATTTTATTTATTAATTTATTTTCTGTTGGTTAAAAAAATTTAAAATAATTTTATAAATAGGGTATTTAAAATAAAATATGTTCTCATACTAGATAGATCAATGAAGTCAGGTGTTCTTATAGACATTCTCCTAAACGTTTTAAGTACCAAATAGTATGAAATTAGTAATATTACATGAAAAAAATCATTAATAACCAGAGGAGAATGAAATTAAAGTGTTTATTGATCAATATTTACATAATTGATTTGATTGGAAATTCAAGTGTAAAGTATCCTGAACAAAATGTGATTGTGAAGTAAACCCCAAAAAATACTGTAATTTTTATTGAGACACAACCAATTAATAGACTATGTGTATGAAATTTAAATATAAATATAAAATGTTTATATAAAATAATAGGTAGAAAATATTTATTACACATACAATCATAGACTATTAATGACTATGAAAAATTAATCTAACCCCATGAAAACGAATGGGGTTATGAAATTCTTTACCACTTGTTAATTTTAAATTTAAATCCCTATATATGAAATAATAAAAATTAAAAATAAAAATAAAATGAATATAAAATTATTAATGATAAAATATATAAATATGGTTAGGAGATACACCACATAAAATAAGTATGTTTTGAATGTGGAATATGCCTCACAGAACGATAAGTGAAACAAGAATCTATTACTTATTTTTCCCATTGGGTTAATATACTTAAAAATTTTTTATAATGGTTTTGAACATGTCAATAACATATAAACAAATCATATAAATATATATAATAACATTTATTGACATTATGTAATGTCTTATTACCCTTTTGTAAATAATTATTCATTATTTTAACTATTTAGGGTGTTAATTTCCGAGTTTGTTGGGTATATTTAAAAATTTTACTTATTATTCCTATTACATAGAGCATTATTTCATAATCCCCAGAATGTAAACTATGATTAAAATATCATATATATCCATTATAAATCTATTTCTAATAATCCTTAATGCTTGGATATAATAAATGAAATGCCTCATTCATGGAGACGTAATTTCATACTTACGCATGAATGCTACATCTATTTAGTTATTTTATTTCGAAAGATAAAATAGTAAACGGTATATATATATATATGTATATTATAATAATATTATAATATTTATATCATATATGTCACATTATTTTATTGAAACCATCCCACAGTACATTCCATGTATAACATGAACGAATCACATTCCTTTGAGGAGGATCTAGTCCACACACATCCCCAATCGATGTTATCATATACCCACAAGAAGGAATATATAAAGTTACATGTTATATATTAATTAAATAAGTATAAATAAGTAATAAATACCATATATATAATATATATACATAATTTACATCATTATTCCCACCATGAGTGGGTGTAAATAAAGAATGAACAACCATCATTTCATGAAGTGATAGTTTGATGAACACTTAAATGATAAGTTTGTTACCCATTTTATGGAATTGAATGTATGTGTAATTTAAAACTCAGAATAAATAAATAGTATAATATTGAGTAAATTATCTTTATTATATAATGGTTTAATAAGAATATATTATAGGGTGGATAATGAAGATAAAACAAAAGAGATTGTGGAAGGATGTTTCCTGTTATTTGGGTAAATCATTTTTATTTTTCTATAAAGGGAATTCTAGGTTGGATTTATTCCATAATGGATGATTATAGGATCAATGTTATGATTTTAAGAGCTTATTCAAGTAGATTTTTGTTGAACAATAGTATTTCTAGAGGTGTCGGTAAGTAGGTGGGGACAATGCCTCTTTATAGTGGAAGAGTGGAATTATTGCAAATTTATAAAAAGGGAATTCAAAAAACGTTTTATCAATGAAAACTAGATCAAATAATATTGTAAATAAAATAAATTGTATGATTTGATCTGTATCTGTATATAAAATGAATATTGATGAAGTTTCTAGGTTGTTTTGGCTCATATGTTTAGGGTTTACTCATTCGTTAAGCTGATTTTTCACATACTTATTGTAACTAATTTTAATTAATTTCCCAAATATTTTTTAATCAAAATATACATAAACCTTATTAGACATTATAAATTAAAAAGATTCCAAATATGGAATATATTTTTCCAAACTCCAATCACATAAGGGGAAGAAATTAATTAAAATTTAATCCCACATATGAGATGAAAATAGGGTTTATAAATTAAATATGTTCTAAAGTTTATTATACATTTATATTTACTTCAAAATTGATATTTCTTCCAATAAATTTTTTTTAATGGATATAAAATTTATATAAATAAAATTTATAACCAATCAAAAATATATTCTTTTTTCACACCCCTTTTTTCATGTCTTCGTTTTGATATGGTTCTTTAGAAATACCAATACTTTTATAGGGTTTTGGGTAATATAAATGTTGAGTTTGTAAGTTTAATCTATGTCCAATAATCCTACCATGTGTTCGTTGTAGCATATTTGGGAGGTTTTGTAGAAAAGGGTTGTAACCTCAAGATTTGGGCCAACTGTGAGCTCATTTCTAGTTTAAAAAAAAATAAACTGTTTCTTTTATATATTTATTGTTTTCATTAAATACATTAGTGATTCCACATCTAAATTGAGACCAATAACCCTAGGATAACCCCATTTACCGTTTGACCTATTTGGATCTCATCTTAGTCACAGATTAGGGAGAAAGTTCACTTGGATTCTCAAATCGTCCAGATTTGGTAGGGTAGTTTTTTTCTTTCATGAATCATTAGTTTTTACTATTTTCCCCTAAAATCATCATTAAATGGTTCATCCATACCTAAAGAGCCACTAAACGATGTTCCAATTCCACTATAATTTATTTAATGGTGTAGATCTAAAGGAAGATTAAGATTTTTCTAGTTTCCCAGGTGGGACTTCTTCTCCTTTCCCCCACCTCTTCTTCATCCTTCCATTATTTTATAGTTTTATCTTCTCCCCTAGACATTATAGACCTGAGTTATGTCATCCCATAATTTTTTATGGTTTTTTTTGTTTAGGGGTGTTTATCCTAGTTTTGGTGTTTATAAACCCTCAGATGGTGATATCATGTGTGTGTTTTCATTCCGCCAAATATTTGAGGTAGGTCTCCCATTTCATATGTCCTTTTTATTTATAATTCAGATTTTTCATGTTATTTTCACCCTCTAAATATTATTATTATGGTTTGGTAATCCTTAAATAACTTTATTCGGCGAGAAAATTGGTTTTCATTCCTCGTTTCGTGAAAAGTTGTGTCATTTTGTAATAAAAGTGCACACCAAGTGTTTGTTTAAATGTCCTACTATATTTTACACATTTTCTGTGATTTTTAGAACCTGGTTAAGTGTATTTTTAACATATTATCATTTTCTTGAATAAATTTATGAAATTAAATTAGTATTTTAATTCCTATTTAAGTGCTTAAAATTAATTGTGTTATTAAAGAGTTCATTCCATGTGTTCGGTTATGTGTTATGTGAGATTTAACATGATTTTCTTGGATTTATAAAAGCATGGTAATAATAAAGAAATTTATTCTTTGGTCCTTTAATGTCTTTACAATGTGTTTTTGGTTGTACAAACAAATAGGTTTTGGGATTATAATAAGTTTTTGCCTGAGTTGCCAGAAAATGGCCTGTTTGGAATCCTTGTAAAAATGGTTGTTCATTGTATGGGTAAATAGAATATTTTAATGGATTTATGAATGTATTTTTCTACTTTAAATTTTTTTTATACACCTCTTTATTAAAAGTTAAAATTTTACCTTTGGAAAATGATAGTTTTGAGAAACGCTTAATGGCCTATTTGGAAACCTTGTGAAAAATAGTGAAATTGTTTTTTATGAAAACCTCCTATTGATGGTTCTCATTCCATTATTGTATGTATATAATGGATATTATTTCCTTAAAAATTAATCCATGTGATCTTTGTAGAGATTTCCTCGGGATGGAATCTTTATTTTCCTTCTGATTAATGGCATGAAATTGGTCCTCGCAGTGACTTAGGGTGATGTCTATTGTGAATTATTATTACATATATGTTTTGATTGGGTGATCGGATGGAATTAGTTGGATTAAACCTATTAGATACTTTATAAATGGAAAAATATATTACTGATCTAATATTATACAAATTATTGTGGCACAAGTAGGTTATCGTACTGACCAGTGGCCCATACTAGATGGATGTACTGGGTTTATTCCAAAGGGATTTTCCCTTAGCCAGCCTGGGAAAAGAAGTCCGAGCATATTGAGAATTTTTATTTCATAATGTGTGATAATTAAACGGGGATGAGGTCTCATGTATTGGTGTATTTTGGATTATTATTTTTCTCCTAGGTTTACCAATTTATATTTGGATTTCAGTTGCTTGAAATGATGAATATGATGCATTTATGTACATTTACATTGCCCTTGTTCTGTGATTGTTGATGTACCTTATTTTGTATTGTTTTTTGTGGAATGTGGTGGGATGGTTTTAATAAGTATTAGTAAAATTATTTTCAAATTAATGTGTTTTGTACTCTTTTTACAAATATGAAAATGTAAACTTCACTTTCCCCTTGAAAATGAAATTAGAAAACTAGTAGAACAAATCTAGTTTTGGAAATGATTAAGGGATGTGGGTATTAATTAGGTTCAAGTAACCATGTATTGAAACATTATTTTATATATTATATTTCAAAAATGAAATTTATGTTTATTTTATTTGAAATAATTTTCATTGGGAATAGATTATCAGGATCACCACTTAAGTGTTAATACTCACACCTTTAGTTCTTCTTATTTTTATCTCTTGTGAAGGATTCAACTTGAGTTCAATCACCTTGAGTTATGTGTGATTATTGTGTTGGAGAGTGAATAGTGGAGTCACATAGAGTTATTTTTTCCTCAGGTCCGGTCGGTTTATTTGTATCATTCATTTGTACATCATGTATTATTGTATACATGATGATTAGCTCAATTTTTATAAAGATATATTGGGTTTTCCATTTCATTCCGCTGATTGTTTTATTATTTATTTTTGAAAAAATTTGTATCCTTGTCTACTATAATGATTCCTAGTACTAGTTTACATCCTATGGGAATCAGGTATGCCCATCAGGCCATGTTGTGGATCGATTTGGTCGCCCGTTTTAGGGTCAACCCAATATGGTTCGTGGGGAAATGGAATCATAGGAGGTCATATCCTAGTGGAACATTATTTTTTAGAGCACACTTTGTTATTTGGGGATGCCAAGGGATATGGATTAGGATTTTCGAGACATGATGGGTATGTTCAGGAAGAGTGTTTTGACCTCTTTCTCGTTCTGGTACATAGGTGTCCAAGGGATGTCCGGTTTCATTTGGGTCAGTAGTTATTATTTATTATTTGGTGCTGAGACACAATAAGGGAGTTCGACTAATGGTCTCTGTTATATGACAGGTCCTATAAAGCCATTTGGAGCTAAGTAATGGTCCTAATAAGACACTACATATTGGTGGTGTCTTTGAAATATGGCTGCCAACCATATGGTTAAGTCTCCTACTGATACTAATTCTCTTTTTGTGGGTATTTTGGACATTTCTTGAATTTAGAAAACTTTTTTTGAAACTCATTGTGGGAAATTGTGGAAATGGGTTTTAGTGTAATGGATACATTTCAAAATACTAAAAATGGTTTTTGAAATTTTAAGATAATAATGGTTTTGGAAATTTGGGTTGTTGTGAAACCAATTTTTGGGATAAAGTGGAAATGATGTAATGGGATTGAATTTCGTTAATCTAAAATTATGGTGCGTTGAAATGAAATGCTTTTAAATCATGGATTATTATAAAGTGATCCTGGAAATTGTTTTAAATTATTTCTTTTGGGATTTTGAAAAGTGTTTTATTCTGATGAATTTTTTTTGGAAGTTGGTTTTGAGTGTTTGGTGTATTTCTTGAAAGGGTCTTTGGCCACTGTGGTTATCATATTTCAAAAATAGACCTCACTATATTTTTAAAAATGAATAAGGGAAATGGTTTGTATATTTATTTGAGTAATCATGTAGAGAAAATTACATTTATATATTGTAGTTAAAACATGAAATTGATGTTTCTTTTATTTTAAAAAAATGTGATTTGGGAATGGATTATTAGGATACCCTACTGAGTTTTAATTCTCATACCTGGAGTTCTTATTATTTTTTTTCCATTGTGCAGGTTTCAGCTTGAGTTCATTCTCCATGAGCGATGTGTGATCATTGTATTAGAGATTGATTTGTGGATTCACATAGAGTTAGTTTTTCATCAGGTCTTGTCAGTTTAGTTGTATCATTCCATTGTACATAAAGTATTTCTATATACATGATGATCAGTTTTGTTTTTGTAAATGTGTATTCGGATGTTCATTTATTTCCACTATTTTTATTATTATTTATATTTGGTAGAAATAATTCCCATATATAATATATTTATTCCTGGAACTAGTCGGCAGTCTGTGGTGATTAAGAATGCCCTTCAGGCCATTCCACAGATCAGTTTGGGTGTCCGGTTTGGGGTAAACCAGGCCAGTTCATGACAAAATGTTATCAAAGGTATATTTGTAATATAATTTTGGTTTTTGAATTTTTATTAAATGAAATTTATTGGGATTTTAATGAAATTTCCCTTATTGATGTGTCGATTGTTTAGTTAAATATGACAATGGTTTTTGAATTGGTGGTTAGTGTGACTTTGAAGGGTACATGATTTTAGGAATGATGTTGCTTTTTAGCCTTTTGTGATTTCATGGGTGCTCACATGCATGGTGTTATGGATATATGGATGGATGGATAGTATGGCATGGTAGTTGAGTTCCCAGGGTGGCACAAAAATGTGTATGTGAGTGAGAATTGATGAAACACCATTGGTGAATGTGAAAATCCACCAAGTTAGTTTATTTCTCTAATGTTTTTTGAGTTGAATAATTGTGTTGTTTAATATAAACTGATTATTGTGTGGTTGGTTCTTCTTAATTCATAGAAACGGTGTGTATTAGATATGCTTCCTTGGGATCTAGACATCATACTCTTTCTGTGTCTTAATATGGGCTCTTGTTGGTGGCTCGGTTTTGGGGAAAGGTTCAGTGGGTTTCTAAAGACATGTTGGATGTTGTGATGTGGCCACGAATGATTCTCAGTTTGAAAAATTTGTATCTTATCAACCTTTGGATTCTTTCCAAATGATAAATCCACATTTAGAATGATTCCTAAACACATTTGTTTGAATAGATATCTATTTGGGATCATATTAAAATGACTTTTTGTTATATTGTTTCTCTCAGTTTGGATAGTTTCCCATAGTGCATTTTTTGTGTTTCTCTGTGATCTTTGTCCATTCTCCTCCTCTTCTAGAGTGAAGGAGAATGGTTTCATATAATTACAAGTTCATTTGGGGTAAAAGTGTGTTTTTTGAGGAACATAATTTCATGGTGTCCCTTGTTCTGTTGTTTCATCCAGGGAGTGTTATGCGTCACTTTGTGGAACTAAAGGAAGGAGTTCATGATAGGGATTAGCAACTCATGACTATAAGGCACTAGATGCTTCAACCATCATAGATCCAACCATATGTCTCTAAGTGATTTTTTCATGTATTCATGAATCCTGATGGTGTGGGTATCCTAGTTATGTTTGACCCTCTACCACTATGGTGAGGTGGTTCTATTGTTTTTTATGGTTTCCTATCACACTAAATTTATTATTGTCACAAACAGCGTGGTGGACATACCCCTCACTCTAGGTCTATAGTTATGCCTTAATGGATGTAGGTTTTTGTCTAATGCTTTGATTAGACTGCCTATGCGAATTAGGTGTGGTCATAATTTTATGCATTCATAGGTGGAGAGTGTTGGGTAGTTCTCATTTGCGGTTCTAGGGTCATAATGATTGGGTCCCTTTCCTTCCCTGTCCAAAGTGGTAGGGGTTTGGGTCCTTGAAGAGAGTTTTTACCCAGTTCTATCCCCCTCTATTAGAAAGTGGTTGGTTTAAATATTCATTTATTGTTTCTATTAACATGGTTTGGTAGTTTTTTGTGGGAGAGTTTTGTTGGGCTTGAGAGAGTGAGTCCTGATTCTAGCTCATGTTCCATTATTGTTTGATTGTTTCTAGTTGGTTTCTAATGATGGGGAGAACCACCATGGGTCTTTTTGATTTTACTCATAATAACTTGTCTAGTTCTAGTTGTTCCTTAAGGGTGGTGATTCCATTCTGAAGTCCCCTTGAATCATTGGTTTTCGTTATTTCTCTTTGGTTAGGGTGATCATTGGGATCATTGGGAGAAGTCACAACAATCTAGTTCATGTTTAGGTTGTGGAGGTAGTGACTCAATCCATCAGTTGACTCTAAGGACGTGGTTGTGAGTTTAGGTTTTTTTTGAGGTAATAGGGTTAATTTCCATTGATGGTCTATGAGGTGTCCTTGGATTAATATTAAGGACCATATAAACAAGGAATCATTTTGTTTTGATCAATCAGTTGGAAAGTGTTGTGGCTTTCCCGGTGGGGAAAGCATTAATGGCGGGGAGAATTGTCTCACCATGTTTTCCATGTCTATGCTTTGATCCGGTTTATTGGGAACCAAAATCCTTTCCATGGGTTTAGGTTGATATTTATTATTATTTTTTAATTGTCATCTAGTTTTAATAATCTTACCATGGGTTCCCTTTAGCATGATTGGGTGTTTCTGGATAAATTGGTGGTTACTTCATGATTTGGGCCAACTGTGATCCCCATTCCAATTTTTTAAAAAATTATTTCTTTTATATCAAATTAATTTTTTAATATTTTTCGTATATTTCTCCTCTTACCTTATCCCATGACACATCAGATAACCTCAATGTTCAATATTTCCTCTTTAGAGATCATATTAGTCATGGATTAGGCAGAATTTTCTCAAGGCTTCTCAAATCATCTAGATTTGGTGAGGTGTTTTTTCATTCTTGAATCATTAATATCTTTCTCATACCCCCCCCCCCCAAATATTTATTCAATGGTTACTACAGACCTATGGATCCCCTATAAGATGTTCCAATCCATTACAATTCCTCTAGGGGTGTAGATCAATTGGATGACATAGAGTTTTCTAGTTTCCAAGGTGAGATTCCTTCTCCTTTCACCTCCATCTTACTCATCCTTCCATTATTTCTTTTTTTCTCTTCTCCCAAGGTCAATATGGACTTGTTGTTATGTTACCTCTATTATTTACTAGGTTTTTGTTCGTTTTCAGCTGGTATTTATTGTTTTAGGATTTATAAACCCTCAGATCGTGATATCGGGTGTCTATTTCCATTATGTCATAGATTTGATGTATTTTTCCCATAGAACATGTCCTTTTTAATTAATATTAATCTTTTACATGGTATTTTCACCCTCTATTCATTCTTAGTATTGTTTTATAATCCTTTAATAATTTTATTTTGTGTTGAAACTGGTTTTTATGCCATGTTTTGTGAAAAGTAGTGTCGTTTTCTATAAAAGTGAACACCAAGTGTTTTTTAAATGTTTCTTTATCTTTTTCCCATGGTTTTTGAGGTTTAGAATCTGATTTAGGGTATTTTTTTATGTTTCAGAATCATGAATAAATTTATAGAATTAAATTGGTATTTTATTTCATTTTAATTACTTAAAATGTAATGTGTTGTTACAGAGTGCATGTCATGTGTTCAGTAAATTGCCCAATTGGATTTGATGTGTAATTTGTGATTTAAAATTATTATTATTATTTATAAATGCATGTTTATCATTCAAAATGTGTTTTGGGTCCATATTTGACATTCCAATGTGGTTTTGGTTGAATAAAAGAAATATTTTTTTGGATTATAACCAGATTTGGCTCGAGTTTCCGGATAATGGCCCATTTGGAATTCTTATACAAATGGTTGTGCTTTGGATGTGTACCCTGAATGTTTTAAAGAATTTATGAAAGTGGGTTTTTGATGTAAATGGTGTGTATACACCTCTTTAATAAATGTGAAATTTGTACCATTGTCAAATTTCAGTTTTGAGAAATGCTTAAAGGACAATTTGGAAACCTTGTGAAAATGTTGAAATTGTTTATCATGAAAACCTCATGTGAATGTTTCTCATTCCATTCGTGTATGTATATAATAGATGGGATGTAATTACTATGTAATCCATGTGATCTATTATTAGAGTGCCTTAGGTTGGACACTTTATATTCCTTTTCATTAATGGCATGATATCGGTCCTTGGAGTGACTTGGGGTTATGAATATTGTGAATTATTATTAATATATATATATATATTGTGATTTGATGTTTAGATGGCATTGGATGGATCACCCCCATTATATAATTGATAAACGAGGACCTCGACTGATGATAGAATATTCATTGAATTATTTATGAACTAGTTTTTTATGGTACTAACCAGTGTCTCATAAAAGGTGGATATATTGGGTTTATTGTTGTGGGATTTCCCCACTTCTTTCCTGAGAAAGGATGTCCGATAATATTATGTTTTTTTATTTCATCAGGTGTGAAACTTCAATGGTGATAATTTCCCATGTATTGGTTTATTCTGGATTATTCGTGATCGTATATTTTCATAAATGTCAACTTGAATTTCAGTTTCTTGTAGTGAATAATCGGATGCATGTGTGTACATTTCTATTTCCCTTGTTGTTTGACTACTATCATGCCTTCATTTGTATTGTTTTTCATGGAAAGTGGTGGGATTGTTTTGATAAGGAATATAAAAATGGGTTTCAAATGGAAGTCTTAAATCCTCTTTGTAAGAAGCTTAAAATGTAAACATCCATCACAAAATGAAAATTCTATAGTAACACTAGTTGAACGAATGTTGTTTTGGAAATTAATAAGGGAAACTGGTGGAACGTTGTTTTGAGTAATCTTATAGAAAACCATACTTTTATACATTGTTTTTAAAACATGAAATCAATTATTATTTTATTTTAATTAATGTGAATTACGAATAGATTATCAGACTATCCTATAGAGTTTCAATACTCACACCTATATTTCTTCTTATTTTTATCCCTTGTGCAGGTTTCGGCTTGAGTTTTATCACCTTGAGCAACATGTGATCGTTATGTTGGAGAGTGACCAGTGGGGTGACATGGAGTCAGTTGGTCATTAGGTCTAGATGGTTTAGTTGTATCATTTAGTTTTACATAAAGTCTTACTGTATACATGATGATAAATTCAGTTTTTATAAATGAGTATTGAGATGTCTATTTCTTTCACATTTTATTATTATTATTTATATTTAGGTGAAATAATTCCCTTGTATACTCTAATGATTCCAGACACTAGTGTCCAACCCATGGGGATCGAGAACACCCTTTGAGACATTCCACAAAATGGTTTGGGATCCTGATTCGGGTTCAACCCAGGCTGGTTAATTATATAATTTTACTATAAAAATAAACTACTCAAAAAAGCAGTTTTGAATTGAAAATCCATATTTTCACTATTCATCAAAAAATGAAACCTCACATAAGAACACCAAAACATGACCCTAACATAATTTTTATGTTATAATTTAAAAAATTATGTTTTTTTTCATATTATATTTTTAAAAGTTACTAAAATTGTATTTAAAATAGGGGTTTCAATTAAAGGTGGTAAAATTTCCACTTTAGAAAAATGCATTTTTTATCATAAATTTTGATTTATTATTGTCTTATTCATAACAAAACTATTGGAAGAATATAATAAATATTTCATTGAATATAATACATATATATATCATCAATATCATTCATTAATTTCAATTTATTTAATTTATATGTATAAAATTCAATTTTATGCATAGAATCATTTAATTAATATTGGTTTCTCAATTCATATCTTGTTAATTGGTAACCTTTGAATTCATTTTATATATTTATATACCATATATTTCCATAAGTTATTTCATAATAAAATTATTCTTTAATGTGAACACTATGTCATGTGTTACTATATTAAATAATAATCTAATAATAATATGTTGGTGTTTGGTAAAACCAGGTCTTTCATGTAACGCATGTAATCAAAGAAAGTAGTTGTAGTGTGTGACGTAAGATAACTCATTGTTTCATTCATTTAAAGCTATAAGATATATTAAATTTATTTAAAATATTTATTATATTTTAATATATTGAAAAATTACATTCCTTTATCACTTGTTGTTTTGTGTCATACAAGCTATCGAATACAATGTTCTTACATTTGAATATCAGGGTTTTACATTTTCTCCACTTTAGTTAAATTTTATTATCATTATTTAAACTCCTTCATGGTTGTAAAAGGATTGACCTTTGAAAATTCCATTTTTGAAATCCCACATCTTTATAAGCATTGTAAGAATATCCTCTTGAGAAAAGCGTATGGGAAGTACAATGGTCACATGGACTAACATATAATTTTCTATCTAAGTAGGAGAATATATGTATCATGGGAAGAAATGTACATGGAAAAATGAAGAAATTTTTTATGGGGTGATTGAGTTCACCAATAAAAAACAATTGAATTATAAATGAGAGTTTAAGGGCCCAAAAACATCCATGATGATTTAAAAAAAATATTGGTTCAACAAAAATGAAGGTAATAGCATAACATTTTTGTTTTGAGATATTTTTACTAGTTTGGAAGAATTTTTTTATTGACAAAGAATATAAGGAAATATATTTACATAATTAACTTCAATTTCATAAGAAAAATTTCATCATTTGGCTATTATTAGATCAAATTCTTATTTATCCCTCACTTCAAGAATTGAATATCCAAAAAATGAATATTATGTCCGAGGCACTAAAATACATTGTTAATGGATTATAAAGCCAGTAAAAGGGTTAAAGTTCTAACTATTTGTCTCTAAATACTCTCCAAATTCAATATGGTTAAAAAATTAATATCTTATCCACAAAAGTAACAGTACTTGTCAGTTATTAATATTTTTTTTTTAAACTGTTTAAATAAATATAATTACAATTTAACCACGACATCCCATGTTATAGTGGCATGCATGACACCCTTATTGTATTTTGGCCATGGGTTAAAGATCTACGGGATTGTTGAATATTATTGTTGTTCACCCCAAATAAAGGATGAAATTTTTTTAAACTACAATAATATAATTCCAATAATGAATCCAAATTGTATTACATACATCCTTGAAATGATATTAGTCAACTTATTCACATTAACTAGTGTTTTCAACACAACCTCAATACAAATATAATTCATCAATTTTATTTTAACATGCATCCTTCTTTTGTATAAGGATTATCCTAGTTTATTCATTGTCTTTATCAATATAAATCTTTCATACTGATTTGTAAATAAAATGGGAATTATCCAAAGAATATCACATAATATTGTCACACCAAGTGCGTAGTAAGGCATGTTATTGTGTACATGCCTATGATCCAGTCAAGCCTAATGCAACATTTCAGAGTTGATACCCTGAGGTACATATGTTCTAGAACCATATCCACTTTCCGTATCTAGATAGGGATATATTTCTAGAAATACCCACATAATATCAACATTTCAAAAATTCTTGGATGTTCAACTATACTTATCCTCACAATCTACCATTGGGAAATGTTCTCTAATATAAATTTCCTAAAGAAAGTTACAAAGGTTTCTATTAAGATTTATATGATACCAACTATAATGACCCAACCCTAGAAGCTCAAAGCCAATGTCTACTACCATTACATTGGCATGATTAAAAGAAATCAATTCCTAAAGGACCAATGTGTTTAGTAGTATTGGTAAACTAGATACTGACTAAAAATTAAAACTGTATTAATATATCAGTTTTAAGGAAAAAGTGAGAAACCTAGAGGTCATCCAAAATGTGAGATATAAGTTACATTAAGGCATAGATTATATCTACGAGATTCAGTCTCTCTGGGATATTTCGACGAAATGTTACTTATGTCAATGTTTTGTTCATCCATTTAAAGATCTTTTAACTGAAATGGCAGCTTTCCCCAATCTAAGATGTACTCCTCAATGTTGAGCTTCCAATTATTAAACCCCCAAAAAGAATGAGGTCATATCTACTGATCCAAGAGAATTTTCCCTCATTGAGAGTCATCCTCAGTGGTCTCCCCATAATCTTGGCAGCCTTTTCTTCAGTAACGTTGAGTGAATGCATCTATTCAATATATTCCTCTTCCAAACTCATAATAAATTCATGTGAATGGGACAATATATCACCTTCAGTGTCCTTAAAAAGAGGTTTAATATCATTTTAGATATTATTCTGTTTTATTTTATTTTCACAATTTGTCTCCATGGGATGTGGAAAAATAGAATAGTCTTTTTCCCCTTTCAATTAGATTTTCGGCTTCTCCTTCTCCTCGTCCCAGAAAGCCTGTCACCCTGAACAACCTCTATTTTGACCTAAACAATGGTCTTCACCTGATTCATTCATAGAAAACTTCTTCATTTCTATAAAGGTTATAATTGATTCAATCTCAGACTCCTTAACTAGATCTTTTTTAGAAGATGTTAAAAGAAATTTCCACACTACAAGGTTTCCACATCCCTTTTGGGACTTGTCATGAGGCATGAAATGTCCCATCATGGAGCACACCACCTCATCATATGAAGAAACCCATGGAACTATAGGACATCCACCAACCACTATTTGGGAATCCATTTCGTGCCCACTTCCACCCAAGGACCATCTAGTGAAATGACCTCATGTGTACCCCATGCATCCTCATGAGTAGAAACAGATCATCCCTGGTTATCACTTACCACCACAACTGCTCCATGATTCATAGCCTTAAAGTATCATTTCATCCTGTCAAAGATATCCATCACCTTCAGATGAGGAGGTAACATGAGTGCTTGTTTCAAAACATCACCTGAGAGGAAAGACCAAATCTCATTGTCAACAATAGTTCCACCTAGGCCCAAGACTGCCTCTGTGACTGTGGATACACCATGATAGCCCCCATCATTATGAACACGTCCCTCTCCATCACCATAATCTAAACTCAGCCCAATTACTTCTTGGAAGACATCCTTATGAGAATCTCTACAAGACAGAACAGTGGAATCTGGTTGGTCGACTAAGAAGTCAACAACAGGAAGAACATTGACCCCATTCCTAAATTTGGAGGATTCATGGCCCAGCCGTCGAAAAGAGGAACAAAATCCATTCCATGATTAATAGATGAAAATTCTACTTCCATTGGAGCTCAACTTCTCTCTCAATGAAAACGAATTCCAATGGAGCCCTCGATACCTCCACATCAACACAAATCATTAGGAATATGGGATGACAAAGTGTTCTAGGGCCGTTATCAGAACATAGGTACCTACCTAACAAGTTTACAATCATCCTTAGATTAATTGAATTCTATAATTGAATATGAATCCCAGGTATATTAATCCTAATTTTAGTTGTAAAACCCCATGATTTCATTGTATGTTATCTCATTAAATTAATTAAATAGCTTGCGCTACATGCAACATCGAGTTCAAGCTCACCACAACTTACCAAACTAGCCGTTCAAAAAGTGGTTATGAATAGTGTTAACTGCATTATGAATCTTATATACTGTATATAATTTTAACATCCATAATATGTTTTTCTTAGAAATAATATAAGAACCAATTCATTTTTTATATGAAAGAAGTATTTTCCATAAAATGCAATTTTACCGCCTTAAAATGGAAAACCATATTAAAAACCAATATTTGAAACTTTTATATATTCAATTTACTGAAATTAAATTCTTCAACAGAAGTGGGACATAAAAATTTAGTATGGATAGATTTTGGGTACGTTTATGATAACATTCATTTTTTAATGAATAGTGAAAAATACTATGTTTTAATTGAAAACAAATTTTTTAATCGAAAGAATTTATAGAGTTAAATTTTTCATTTTAGTGGTTTTAAAGAATAATTATATTATATTATTATCAGCTAACACAATTTATTTTATTATAAGTAATTTCACATTTAAATTTGACATAAACACATGTCAATGTTTTTATAGTTTGTAATTTTTTAAAAACTCGCTTTTTGGTTTTGACAAGGGGAATTAACTTTAAATTAATTAATTCTACTTCTTTCATTTTAATTTGGTAAAATCGATTTAATTTTTAAATTTGGAATATCAAAATTGTCTTATGGTGAATTTTAGTTATTTTTCTGAAAATTTTCATTTCTTTATGAATAGTGTAAAAGAGAGTGTTATTGTTTAAAAACAGAATTTTTATGTAAATAACTATTTATTTTATTTATTTAAAGTCAATATAAATAAATAAAACTTTTATTAGTTCAATTTGATTCATTGGAGTCATTTTATAATAAAATTTGATATATAAAATTTTGTTGAACCTTTTTACTGCCTTTTACCCACCTACTAAGCGTACCTGAAAATTTTCATAAACCATAAATTTACCACTTATGTGAGTATAATTTAAAAAATTCGAGAGACATGGTTGAAAACAATAAGTAAAATGTGGTTCAATAAGTTGAAAATAATTTTTTAGTGAATAGTGACTTTTGACTTTTATTTACAATGGTTAAAAGTAAATAGGTTAATTAACGGTCAAAATGATATTATAATCACCCGAACACGTGTTCTAATTCTATCGGATATGTATAATTTGAAAAAAAAAATCTTAAGAATAAAATATGATACATTAGGTCCACCTGGATTAGATTAGTACATTTATTATTAACTTTATTTAAAGAAGAGTTAAAAGAGTTAAATTCAAAGATTATTAACTAAACTATTTTTAATATAGGGTTATACATAAAATATATTCGAATATAAATATAAATTAGAAAAATAAAAATATTTACAACATATTGTTATTTTATTTATAATTTTTATAGATTAATTAATTAGATTTATTTATGACACAATGATAATAGAGTAATTACCTCTTTTATAAAATATTAAAATAGTTTATATTATAAATATTAAAATAAATATAGTTTTAAAGTTTTGATTCCATCCACAAATTTTCTAGGTTAATGTGTCTTTTTAGGAATTATTAGATAAAAGTTTTCCAAAGTGATAAGGTTTTTATAACTTTCCCAAAGACAAAATTCCAAAATAGTGTCAAAATAGAGATAAATTAATTTTTAAAACAAATACTATATTATTGGTTGATATAATGTTCCAAAAATATTAAGGTTCGGCCAAAGGGATTAAATAATATTATATATGTCATTAATTAACTACGTTAGGTTCTCTTAGATATTTAGAGTAATTTTATGAACCATATAGTTTAAGAATAAAAGAAGACATGGTAAAAGTTAATCTATTTAATTAAGAGATAAATCTAAAAGATAAGGATAAAATGGTAACCTAAACAATTATAAAACCTGTTGGTTGAGATTATTTCCACACATAACCAACTAATTATAGAAATAAAGTCATTTGTAACCATTATAAAAATAATATGATTGTATAATAAATTAATAATTTAATCTTTTCTTAAAGTGACCCTCACCCCTCTTATAAAAGGTCACTTCCTCTTATCTCAAAATAACACCTCCAAAGCCATTGGTATTGGCCATACCCTTCCCAAATATCCTACCAACTTTCCTCAAATAATCCTTGAGTCCTTACTTTGATCAGAAATCCAACCTATGGAGCCCTTTTGATCAATTAAAAAGGAAACACCCGAAGAAGATGTAGTAATTTCACCTCCCTCTTTCATGTTCTTTTCTTCTTCCACATCCTCTTTCTTTGTTGTTTCCATACCAAAATAATAACTCCAGTACCTCCTACATACTATTATGTTATAATAAATTTTTTACAACCATATTAGTTATTCTATCCATCCTATAAAAGACAAAGTCTTCAAATGTGCGTATGTATGACTTACAGTCTCCACGTCGTGGTGTAGTTTGTTATTCAAAAATTTCATTATTTTGGTGGGTATAATAACGAGTATAACTAATTTAAATAATAAATATAACATGTTAATGTTCATGTTTATATTATATAACATCCAATTAAATACGATTTCATCATAAATATAATGATATTGTCGCTCGTGCATATGTACGGATTGCCATCTCCACGACGCGATGATATTCATTCCCACGTTCACCATTCAACAATGATTATAAAAAAAATATTATTAATAAGTACGTAATTTATGAAATAATAATTATATTGTATATATATATATACATATACTTACATATATCTTATTTACTTCCTTCTATTCAATATGATATGAAAACCGAAACAACGTTTATGCGTACGTACGGCCTACCATCTCCATAAACGATGCCTTCTATTTCATATATCGGTCTATTATATATATTTATATTCTAAATAAATATGATATGTAAATAATGTTTTATATTCTAGAAGTATTTAAATCATTATATAAATGATACGATCAAGAATAACAAGTTAAAACATGTACGATAAAGAAAGCGATTTTTACCCAAAATGTTAATTTAACATGGAAATCATTATTAAATGTGTCGCATAAAGTAATAAATGAATCATGTATGATATAATAAATAATAATATGGTTCTATTATAATTTAATAACTTATTTTGGTCATTATATAGGAGGTTAAACATACCCTCGACCAAAGGAAAGTTCAAGGTAAGGGTTAACACTACAATCTCTTTACATATCATAAGATATTAATACGTAATTACCTACTAGGACCTCTTTATCATCCAAATCCATATTTTCTTAAAAATGTGATTCAAATTTTTTTTACTATTTACTAAACTATGGGCTAAAGACATTTATACCCTTATTTGACCACATATTTTTTGAAAGTAATTTTTTCGTCGTTTTCCAAACAAGGTAATTTATGACCTTCTCGATAAAATTAGGGTAAGAATGCATTTTTTAACTTATATGGTGGATGTGGCTATTTTCTATGGTTATAAAATCACTGAATCGTCCCATAAAATCTTATAAAAATATTTTCAAAATGAATGTACTCTTTTATAATTATATGAATTTTCAAAGATTTTGAAATAGAATGAGATTTATCTCTACCAAAAGTTTGGATTTCATCTATGTGAACATAATTTGATGGATTTTAAGCATATTCGAAGTTGATTAATTATGATACAAATCCTCCATATTGTATTGAATTTTTTGTGCTATGTTTTATTCTGAATGTCTTACTTTCTAATCATTTTTGTTTTATACAAAAAGTATTAACATTTTGTATGCTAGTTTTAATTAGAATGTTTATGTTATGTTTAATTATTTTTATATGAGGAATGCATTGGACTTATTAAATGACAGGTGGAGCCCACTATATCTCCTCGATGCATCAGTATGTATCCTGAGACAAACTAGTGTCTTGGAATAAGGCCTTGAAAATCGTATTTGAATTCTTGGCATAAGGCCTTGACTATGTGGTTATGAAGTTTGGAATTATCTTTTCCAACATTAAAAAATTTACTATTGATATTAAATTTGATTATCCGATTAGTAGAATATCCATGTGAATAAGTAAATGGAATTATTTCATTTATCTTCACCATATTATGATGAATTTTATGTTTAAAATACTTCTGTTTTAGTCTTATGCATTGACATAAATGATTACATTTATTTATGAATGTTTCTGATATATTATTATCCTTACTGAGCATCTGAGCTCACCCCTTTCTATGTTTTATTTTCCCAGGATGCGAAAAAGAATATTATGATGTACCTACAGGGATAGTCTAAGGGATATGAATGTGTTCGATGGAGAAAATTGTGTTGTTGTTTTTAATTTTTTAATGTAACGTAAAATGTATTAATGTATCTAGTAATTCCAAGGATACTAAATGGATTGGACTTTCGGGACATGATTATTTGTATCATGCCAATGTAATGTAATAACGCACTAACTCTGGGTAACTACTGTTAAGGCATCATAGTTGGTATTAGATAATTTTTAGCAACAACATTGGAAATATATTTAGATAAACTCTGATTAGAGAACATTATAGTAAGATAGAATTTGAGGATTAGTATAGAATAACTTTATATAATTTTTGCAGTGTAGATATTTTGTGTATTTTCCATGAAATACATCCATGCTTGGATAAGAGGAGGTAGAGGAGACTCTAGCACAGATTTACATAGGTTTTAAAACTATGACAAAGAGTGTTGGGCTTGACTTGGGGTATCATTGTACACGACAATGGTCCTTTCTGTATTCATGGTTATAAAACACTTGGGGGATATGCTTAGGATAATTGACATTTTCATTACAAGCCAATATGAAGGATTTATGAGTAAATTCTCACTCAAAGAAAACATGTTATGATTATAGATTATATGCATAATATTTTCAATTTACGTTAGGTATTTTAAATGTTCGGAATTATGAATTGTGATTCATAAACTAACCTAGTGTATGCCATTTTTTAGAAATAGATCCTAGTAGAAGGAATGAGAATTCCAGGAATACGCATGATCGAAAGATTAAGAAGAATCATATCTTTAATGGTGTTAAGGCTGTATTTAAAAGGGAAATAGTCTCACACTTATTCGAAACATATGAAGAAATAGTATCATGTTTTAATAATACATGTAAAGAATTCTCTGAGTCCTATGGCTTTGAAGGGAAGAAATTGAAGAAAAGGATGGAATATATAAAGATGGATAAAGGGAAGAGGGGAAAGTAGGATTTTCCCATATGTGATAACTATGGAAAAAATAACCTTGGTAAATTCTTGAAGGGAATGGGAATTTGATATAAGTGTTGAGAAACAAGACTCCATGTACACGATTGTAAGGGTAATAAAAAGGTTTCAAATGTACAATGATTCATATGCAATGAGTTGGGACACTACATGAATCAATTTCCAAATCATCAGAGTATACCCCAAATGCTGCTATTGGAAAATAATCATGTTATGATCCTACTAAAAATGAAGAGTAATGATTAGAGTTATTTTGTTGTTATTAAAGTATTGTGTCATTTGAGTACTGTATTAATGATTTCAATGTTATAATAATTAGAGAGTATATATGGATTTTATTTCATTACTATTTTATTAAGGGCTTGAGATTGTGTGGAACCAAGAAAAGTGACCCAATATCAGGTTAAATTTTTCTAAAAATATATGTTTGAGAGAAAGATAAACCATAATATGGTTATGATACTAAGGTAGTTATTTTGGAATTATATATGATTGATTTGGATAAATTATATTTGATATTTTTGACTACCTTGAAACCAATTAATGATTAGTACATACTATCGTTGTTGGAGTTTACAAAATTTTTTAATAGAAGGAGTATATCTATTATTTTAGAATGAAAAAGGGTACATGAATGAATCAATAAGGTTTTATGGTAATTTTGGGTGTTACAATGTTTTAAAATAATACAGGATGAAGGTATTCACATGTTATTATATGGAAAAAAGGATCTTTATTATGTTTACCTTTCTTATAAATTTTTTACTATGAGTTTGGATAAAAGTATTTTGGATAAGTCTAATGGTCTGAATTGATTAATATTGGCATTGGATAATCATGTTAATGATAAATCATTTATTGTTATAATTTTTGGATTGTCATAAAAAAGACAACTCGGAGGTCGGGTGACAACCTGTCGTGTCTGGAAATGCCGCGAGACTTGAACCCACAACCGAAGATAGACAAGGGTGAATCACCTACCACTAGTATACTTGATGTCCTAGTTTTTATAATATAGATTTTTTAGGTGGTCTGACAGATAAAATATAAATTCAATTATTTGGAACCCTAAATGATTATGAAAAAGAGAATATTTTTTAATTCTATTATCTTTTGGAGTGAAAGATGAGTTTGTGGTAGAAATTTGTTGAAGGATGGAACTCTAGTTATCATATATATATATATATATATCCTTTTATTATAAGTATAAATTAATTCTTAAACATTAGGGAATTAATCCTAAAACTAGAAATGTGTTACCCTAATACCATATGTTTTGTTTAACTGGTGATATTTTACATCATCTTAGACTGATGGCTTTGAGGCCCTGAATTTTACACTAGTATGTGATTGATGACCTCAATCACACCCTATAAATATTTACGTTTTTTCTCTAATTATGTGTCTCTAATTTCCACCAATTTTCTTCTAATAGAGATCATAATTTTCCTGTGACCTTTTCATTCCCTTTCTCTCTTATTAAGGCTAAATTTTATTAACCCAATTTCTGTTGTGGGATTTTCAAAAATGTATTTTCCTATTTTTAACCATTTATTTCAAAAGAAAAATTTTCAATTATGAGCAATCAATTTATTGATGGAGGGGATAATGTAAAACCTAATGGTTTCATAATATGTTATCTCATTAATGTAATTAAATATCTTGTGCTACACGCAACACCGAGTTTGAGCACACCACAACTAACCAAACTAGCTGTTAAAAAAGCGGTTATGAAAATTATTAACTTCATTTTGATTCATATATATTGTATATAATTTTAAAATGAATATTATTTGTTTACTATACATAATATAAGAATAAATTCATTTTTAGATAAAAGAAGTATTTTTCAAAAAATGCAATTTTACTTCCTTTTAATGGAAATCCATTTTTAAAACCAATATTTGGCAGTTTTATATATTCAATTTATTGAAATTAAATTCTTCATTAAATTTAGGATATAAAAATTTAGTTTGGATAAATTTTTGGAACTTTTCTCAAAACCTCCATATTTTGATGAATAGTGAAAAATATTAGGTTTTAATTGAAATCAACTTTTTTAATCGAAATAAATAATAGTATTAAATTATGAATTTGAAGTATTTTGAAGTACAGTTAGATTATATTTTAATCATTTAATACAATTTAGTTCATTATAAGTAATTTCAAATTTAAATTTGACATAATCACATGTCAATCTTCTGATAGTTTTAGTTTTTTTAAAACCCTCTTTTTTTGTTTTGAAAATGGGAATTAATTATAAATTAAATATTGCTAAATTTATGTTTTTAATTTGGTAAAATAGTATTCATATTTTGATTTTTAATATCAGAATTATCTTAGGGTGAATTTTTGGAATTTTTCTGAAAACATTCTATTTTTTATGAATAGTGAAAAACACTGTGTTATTGTTTAAAAACAGAATTTTTATTTAAATAATTATTTATTAAATTTATTTAATTCCAATATAAATAAATAATACCTATATTAGTTCAATGTGATTCATTATAGTCATTTTTATAAAAAAATATGATGTATAAAATTTTATTGAACTTTTTTACTGTCATTTACCCTACTTCTAAGAGCATTTGCAAATTATCATAAAACATAATTTTACAACTTCTGTGAGTTGAATTTAAAAAATTTGAGAGACATTTTTGACATCATTAAGTATTATGTGGTTCAATAAGATGAAAATAATTTTGTTAAATAGTATATTTTGACTTTTATTTATTGCGGTTAAAAGTAAACAGGGTAATTAAGGGTAAAAATGATATTACAATTACCCTAACACATGTCCTAATTATATTTGATATGTTTAATTAGACTAAATAAACCTTATGAATAAAATATGATTATTTAGGTCCAGCTAGATTAGATTAAGACAATTTTTTTTATTTGATTTAATGAAGAGTTAAAAGTGTTGAATTCAATGTTTATTCAATAAACCATTTTAAATTTAGGGGTATACATAAGATAAATTAGACTATAAAAATTCATTAGAAATATAAAATGATTTTCTACATTATGATATTTTATTTATTATTTTTATAGATTAAATAATTAAATTTATTTATGACATAATGATGATGGAGTAATTACCTTCTTAGTGAAATATTAAAATAGTTTATTTTATAAATATTAAAATAAATAGAATTTAAAAGTTTTTATTCTAGCCACAAATTCTATAGGTTAATATTACATGTTAATGTTGATTAGAGAATTTTTTTTCGAAGTGATAAGGTTGTTATGACAGTCAAAAAGACAAAATACCGAATTATGTCAAAATTTAAATAAATTAATTTTTAAAACAAATACTATATTATTGGTTGATATAATATTCCCAAAAATCTAAGGTATAGAAAAAGGGAATAAATAATATTATATATGTCCTTAATGAACCAATTTATGTTCTCTTGGATGTTTATAGTGTGTTTATTAACCATATATTGTAAGTATACAAGAAGACATGGTAAAAGATAAACTATTTAACTAAGAGTTAAATCTAAATGATAAGGTAAAAAGGTATCCTAATGATGTATAAAACATATTGGTTGAGATTATTGCAACCCATAACCACCTAATTCTCGAAATAGATTCATTTTTAGCCATTATAAATTGAATATTATTGTATAATAAAATAATATTTTAATCTTTTCCTAAAGTGACCATCACCCCTCTTATAAAAGTGCACTTCCCCTTCTCTCAAAATCACACCTCCAAAGCCATTTGGCTTAGCCAACCCCTGTCCTAATATCCTCCCAAATTCACTCAAATCATCCTAGAGGCCTTAATATTATCATAAATCCATCCTATGGATCCATTTTGATCAAATAAAAAGCAAACACCCAAAGAGGAGGTAATAATTTCACCACCCTCTTTCAAGTTATTTTCTTCATCCATTTCCTCTTTATTTTTTGTTTCCATACCAAAATAATAACTCTAGTAACTCTTAAATACTGTGATGTTATTATAAACATGGTACTACCGTATTTTTTATTCTATCCATCCTATAAATTACAACATCACCATACATGCATACGTACGGCTTACAGTCTTCACGTCGTGGTGTAGTTTGTAATTAAAACACTTCATTATTTGGATGGGTATAATAATGAGTATGACTAATGTAGATAATATATATAACATGTTAATGATTCTTTATATATGATATACCATCCAATTACATATGATTTCACTATCAAGATAATGATATTGTCGCTCGTGCGTACATAAGGATTACCGTCTCCACGACGAGATGAGATTAATTCCCATGTTCACCATTCAACGATGATTAAAAAATATAAATTATTAATAAGTATATAATATATGAAATAATTATTATACTGGAGATATATATATATAGGTACTTAAATATACCTTGTTGACTAACTTCTGTTCAATACGATATGAAAACAGAAACAGTGTTTATGCGTACGTACAGCCTACCGCCTTCATAAATGGTTCATTCCATTTCATATATCTATCTACTATAAATATTTATATTCTAAACATATTTGATATATAAATCATGTTTTATATTCTGAAGTATTTAAATAATTATCTAAATGATACGATCATAAATAACAATGTAAAACACATATGATAAACAAAACAATTTTATCCAAAATGTTAATTTAACATGGAAATAATTATTAAATGGGTTGTATGAAGTCATAAGGGAATCATGTATTCTATAATAAATATGAATATGGTTCATTTATAATTTAATAACATACTATGGTCATTATACAAGAGGTTAAAAATACCCTCGACCAAAGTAAAGTGCAAGGTAAGGGCTAATTGGACAATCTCTTTACTTATCTGGGGGTGTTAATACGTAAGTATCTACTTGAACCTATTTGTCATCCAAATCCATGTTTCCTTTAAAATGTAATTTAGTTTTGTTACTATTTACTAGACTATGGTTTAAAGTCCTTTATACACTTATTTGACCACATATGTCTTGAAAGGAATATTTTCGTTGTTTTCTAAACAATGTACATCATGACCTTCTTGTCAAAATTAAGGTAAGAATGTATTTTTTTTAACTTATATGGTGGGTGTGGATATTTTCCACCATTATAACATCATCAAAGCATATAATAGTTTTTTCAAAATAAAATTTTTCTTTTATAATAATATAATTTTTAAATGATTTCAAAATATAAATAGAAACTTCTCTACAAAAAGTATTGATTTCATCTATGTCAACATCCTTTGATGGATTTTAAGCTCGTTTGAAGTTGATTTAATAGGATAAAAATATTCCATATTGTATTGAAGTTTTTGTGATATTTTTGACAACGGATTGATTATTTATACACCATTCATGGTTTATGAAAAAAATATATACATTTTGTATGCTATTTTTAATATTAATGTCTATGTTTTGTTTAAGCCTTTTTCATATGAGGAATGAATTGGACATATTAAGTGAAGGTGGATCCAGCTATAGATCCTCGATGAATCGGTTGGTCTAATGAGAAAGACTAGAGTCTTGGCATAAGACCTTGATGAAATATTTTTTGTAGTCTTGGTATAAGGCCTTGACTATGTGGCTATGATGTCTGGCATTTTGCATTCCAACATTATAAATTGGCTATTGATATTACATATGATTATTCGACTAGTAGAATATACATGTGAATAAGTAAGGGGAGTTATTTAATTTAACATTTTCATATTATGATGATGTTTTAGTTTAAAAGTATTTTTCCTAGTCATATACATTTCTTTAAGTGTTTACATTTATTTACGAAAATTTATGCGATATTGTTATCCTTACTGAGCGTATGAGCTCACCCTTTTCTATGTTTTTTCTATCCTAGGATGTGAAGAAGTATATTGTGACTTACCTGTAAGGATTGTCTAATGGATATGAATGTTTTCAATGGATACAATGTTGTTGTTGTCTTTCATTTTCTAATGTAAAGAAAAACATATGAATGTATCTAGTACTTCCAGGGATACTAAACTGATCAGTCTTTTGGGACATGATTCCTTGTATCATGCCAATGTAATGTAATAATGCACCGACTCAGGGTAATTAGGGTTGGGGAATTACATCAGTACTGGGGACTTTATATAGATGAATGTAGAGAGACCAGCGAAACATGAAGAAATGAAAACCAAAGAGGTATCTCTGAACATTCACCTATGATGTAATGAGATCAGCTTCTACTGAAAACTGAATAAGGAAATGTCAATGATCCAAAAGGACTACAGCTTCTTGGTCATTCAAACCCCTTGATTCGAAGATATACCTGTCTAATTCATCTACTAAATAATTATTCTTGTCAAAACAAACCACCAATGAGAAATCCAATTAAAAGACACTTGCGAGGACTCTAGTAAAAATCAGGAGAGAAAGAATGTCATCGATGAACGATGGACCTTTAGGTTACACGTCCCACTCGGGGAAGATAGGGGAAAGTATAGGGTCTATGAAAGGGGTAAAGGAGCATCAAGAGGTGAGAGGTGCCAGAGATGGACCATTCCCCCTCCCACAAGGGGAGGGGGAGCGGGGGCTCACCTATATCTCCACCAACTCCATCAACGAAGGAGACAAAACCCAACATGAAAAACCACTATATCATATTTATTGATGTTAAAGTTTCTTGGTAAATGAGATACATACACGAGTCTTGGTTTAAAAATTAATACAATGATTGGAAAAAAATATTTCTTGGATAATCACTTTATTCAATATTGTCAATCCCTTCAAATCATTCTTAGTAGAGTTCTTGGATTTATATGGGTGGGACCAAGTACTCCGTAAAGCGTAAGTATAGTATAAGAAATAATTAAGCAATGGGAATAATAAATATGGAAAGGTATTAAATGAACACAAATTCCATATAATCAATAAAAAATGGATAAAAAATTGAAAGGTAATAAATGAAAACACATTCCATTCAAATAAAAAGATAATGTATAATAAATATGTTATGTAAAATAAAAGAATAACTTGAAATTTAATAAATAAAATGAAAATTAAATGTATCAATAGATATGAAAATGAAAAAAATAATGGATAAATAATAACTGAGTCTAAATGGGGAAAATTATTAATTACTATATTCCTTTTTTAGGTACATTGTACATTTACCTTCAAATCCTTTCATAAGATATTTTATAACATAAAAGGTTAAAACCTCATTAGCTTAGTCTAACCATCTGATTCATCCCATGAGCCTATCGATACATCAAAGGGGATATCTATAATAAGGCCACACTCGTGTTGTGTCTGTCCTAATAATTACTCAATTATCAAATAATTGATTTATTTAATGAATAATGTGAATTATTAAATATCTATAACGATCAAAAGACGTGGATTTGTTAAAATTTCTATATATATCAAATAAATTTCAATGAAAAAAATATATGTAAAAATTGTATACAGTTTAGGCAATAATAATATCCATGATAAAGGATGAGGATATTTAAGAGAAATGAAAGGACAAATAATCTTAGGAAATTGAATATTTCTATGGGACTAAAAAATAAATCAGGGAAGTGAATGTAAATACTGTCATCGTTCAATGGAATCATGTACCATCTTGAGGATGAATAAGGATGATATCAATAAAAAATAACCCAGGTGGAATAAATTAACAATTTATTATTTTTTGTGAATGGAAATACTATGAAATTCTGTTTTGAAAATATTCTTGATGAAGATATACATTTCAATTTGAAAAACATTTTCAAAATCCTTTTTATTGAAAACAAATTTTTAAATAAATTACTTAAAATTTATCCTTTTAATATTTCAGTGAATGGTTCAACGATATGAATGTTGTACTATGTAAAAACAACATTCCTTATTCATGGTAAAAATGTTATAAAATGTCCATATTCAAAAAGAGAAAAGGAATTCTTTTCAAAACGTTTTGTAAAATAATTAAAATGATAAAAATTAAATTAATAAATAATTTTTGGAAGGTTAAAATATTTTTGAAAATATTTATATAAAATTGGGCTTTTGGAGAAAAACAAGTTCACTGCTTAAGGAGAGAAATAAATTAGTGTTTTCTTAAAAACATTTTCTAAATCATTTTTAGTAAAAAATATTAAGAAAAATTGTATAATACTTGAAAAAGATCGTTAATATACATGAGAAAAAATGAAATGGTTTATTTAAAAATGGTCATTTAATTTCTTCAATTGGAAATTCATGTGTAAACAATATCGAATTAAATTAGACTATGAAATAAACCCTTTAAAAGACAATAATGTTTAATTAAAACTCAACCAATGATAATATTTTTTGTGAAAATATAATTATACATAAAAAAGAGTAATTAAAACAATATATATTGGAAAGTGATTACATAGATAATCTGAAAATTTTAACGAATGCGAGTATATAATATAAACCAATGAAAAAGAATTGGGTTATGAAATTCATAACCACATAGTAATTTTGAGTTCAAATAAACATTGATGAAATAATTGAAATTTTAAATAAAAATACCATGAATAAAATATAATTCCTGACATAATATATAAATATTTCCAGTATATACACTAATAAAAGAAGTATGTGGTGAATATGGTGTATGCCTGATAAAAAGAAAACTGAGGCAAGAATCCCTTACCTTGTGTTTCTATTTGGGAGAAAATATTTTTAAATCCAATATAATGGTTCTAAAAAAGACATTAAATTGTAGAATAACCATTATAATATTTAAAATAACGTATATTAACTTACTATAATATTTTATTTCCCATTTGGAAATAAATGTTCATTATTTTTACTATATGGGGTGTCAATTGGCCAGTTTCTCGGGTATGCTTTAATTGGTTCCATGATCTTCCAATAATAAAAATGATTATATCATAATATCCAGAATGTAAAACATGATTTAAATATCATATATCTCGTGTATACAAGTATTTATAATAATTCATAATGTTTTTATATAAGAAATTAAGTGCACTCATCATAGATATGGTATATCATATGTACATAGGAATGCTACTTCCATTTCTTTATCATATTTTAATATATTGAAAATTATTTTATACATATTTACATTATAATTTAATTTAGATATTTATATCATATATTTCTCATGGTTGTACTAAAATCAACCCCTAATACATTCAATGCATAATATGAATGAATCACTTAACTTTGAGGAGACAATAGTCCACACATCCTCAATCGATGATATTGTATCCCCACAAAATGAAATTCATGAAGTTATGTGTTATATCATAATTAAATAAGTACAAAAACGTTATAAATTACATATATATCATATATAGATATCATTTCCATCATAATACCCACAATGAGTGGTGTTAAAGGAATAATGAATAGTCATCATTCTATAAGGCCATAATTCATCATACACTAAAAAGGTAAGTTCGCTACACATTATATGGATGTGTGTATAAGTTTAATTAGAATACTTTTAATAAAAAAAATATGATTATATTTATTATATTTATTTTATTATATATTCATTTAGTAAGATGATCTTCAGGGGTGTGGAATGAAAATAAATCAAAAGAGCTTGAGGAAGGATGTCACCTCTTATTCTGGTAAATCCTTCAGTTTTTCTCCAAAGAGATTCCTTTTAAGGATTTATTAAAAAATGAAGTATTATAGGATGAGGGTAGGGATATTGGGGGAGTATTTGAGAAGATGTTGGTTCATCCAATTGGTCTTTAGAGGTTTGAGGATGTGGTATGGGTGAGTGTCTTTTGTAGTGGAGGAGGGGTGAAAATCATGTAAATTTTTAAAAATAGAATTCCACCAACATTGTTTCTATGAAATGTGGATACGATAATGGTCTAAATATTATCCGAGGGAGGATAGGGTCTAAATATCAACATAAAATATATTTTTTTCAATTTTTATAGGTCTTTTTGTTTCCTAAGATTAAGGTTTAGTACTTTTGTTATGGTAATTTTTCGCGCAATTTTTATAATTAATTTTAATTACATAGATTAATATTTTTGGTAAAAACTATGTTGAATATATTAGAAATTTTATAATTATTATTATTCTAAATTTGGAATATTTTTTCCCAAATTATAATCATAGAAATGGAATAAATTAATTTAAATTTTATCCTGCTAAAGGGACAATAAAGCAGGGTTTTAAAGTTAAATGCTCAAAATATTCTTATGTTATAAATTTAATATCAAAATAATATGATTTAAATAAAATAAATTGGATTAATTTATATTATTTTTATCTAATTAAACATTAAAACCATTAAAGAAATATAACTGATCACGTAAATAAACTTGGCAAAAAATCAGTTTTTAATTAAAATTCAATATTTTCCACTATTCATTAAAAAATATAACTTCTCATAGAAAATACCAAAGATTAACCCAAAATTATTTTTTATTTTTTAATTTTAAAAAAGTTTATTTTTTCATATTAAATTTATTAATGATAAAAAATTAGATTTAAAATAGTTTCTTCATTAAAATGTTGTAAAATTATCATTTTTCAAAAACACATTTCATAAGCATGAAATGGGATTTATTGTTATCTTATGCTTATAAAACAAATTGGATGAATATGAAAAATATTTAACTGAATATAATATATATATATATAGAATTAATATCATTCAATAATTCTAATTAATTTAATTTATTCGGATAAAATTCCTTTATAAGAAAAAAAATTCTTTTTTATATATATTTTTTAAATTCATTTCTAATTAATTGGTAACATATAAATTCTATTTTTATTTTAATAAAACATATATTTTCATAAATTAGTTAATAATGTTCATTAACACTAATTAAATGTCATTTTTATTTCTTATTATTATAAATTATAATATAATAATAATATATTGTTGTATAGTAAAGCTCGGTCTTCTATGCAACACATGTTATTGAAGAAAGTCGTCGTTGTGTTCAATCCAATATAACACAATATCATGTGAATTTTAAGCCATAGAATATATTTAATTTATTTAAAATAGTAATTATATTTTAATGTCAATGTATATTATATTGCCTTACATGATTGGGGTTGTCTATTATAGACGATAACAAATATAATGTTTTTAATTTTGAATTATGGCGTGTTGCACATGGGTCATTATATAGTTGATGTTTCATTTTTTGGCTCCCGTGACAGAAATATGATCATATCCTATTCTAGGGATTGATTTTAATGGAACATGGGTCATGGTAGAAGTGGTTATTTGAGTGTGTAGGTGATAATTATAATCATATACTGGGATCACATGTGTCGGTCATGGGGGTATTCTCCATATACTAGGATGCTTATAGGAAAATAGGGTTGAAGATGGGTTGATCAGGGTGAAAAAATGATTCCATTTAGGAATTTATGAATTTATTTCATAAATACTAAATGGAAAGATAAAAATAAATACGATATTGTTAACGATCAATCTTAGAATTTTCTTCAAGATCATATTGGTTCTAAAAAGTAATCTAAGTGTGTTGTGTTTGAGGTGTGCCAGTATAATGGTAGAGCAGAATAATTGTTTTGAGTTAGTGGAGGAAATTCTTGTATATTATCACTAATAGTTAGGTACGGAATCTACTGGTAATGATTGTATGGTTTTGGAAGTAATATTAGAATGAAGTCATTGTAAACATGTGAAGTGAAAATGTGCCCCCAATTGGAGATGGGGATTTTCAGAATGAGTCATCAATGATATCATTACTAGGGTTTCATATAAAATGGATGTGGTCAGTATAAAATTAATTAGGTTGGTCATATTGGATATGATAGATTTAATTTGGGATGTAAACATAGAATTTGTGGAATATGTGTCTTGTTCATAAGTAATGAATTGTTGGAGGGTATGTATCCACTCCCGTTGGATTTTGAAAACAAGGATGATTGTTGATATTGATAGGTGTTATCACGGGTGTTGGGTGTGATAAATTGGTAACCAAGCTGGGTGTGTTTCAAGAGTATGATTTCATGGTTCTTTTAGTATTTTTCTTACAGATAAGGTCACAAAAATCGGATGTTAGTGTTTGTAAGTAAGATATTATGGTAGAGAGAACAATAGCTTCAGTGAGTGTTCTAGTGATGCCAGGATGGGTGTTTTAGATAGATGATCTTGTGTCAGAACCATATTTTTTCTAAAATGGTAAGTGGATTGGTTTTTTTCTATTTTAGTGAATTGAGTAGGAATTTTTGATTTTCTTATATTTCATGAATTTCAAAATTGAATTAGGTCTTCAGATATAACTGTTGACTAGCATTGTTTTGGTGGGGTGGATGGATGACCATAGAAACATCCAAAGGAAACGAAGTTTTATGGTAGTTAATTTTTAATATCTTACATTCATTAATTTTAGAAATTACTAAATAAATTTTCATTTTCATTTACCAGATGTGTCAAATTTTTATGAGATACGCAGATTGATGTTTTGATATTCATAATTTTACAAGGTGTTTCTTTTGGATAAGGAATGGGGCATGGATCATAGCTCGGGTGTTCATGTGGGCCCCAAAAGAATATGGTTATGTTTTAGGAGTTTTGGAGTTTTATGGAAGTTTTGTATATTTTAGTGTACAATGATTAGGGGAAACCATATGACACCTTGATGTTAAAGGATTTTTTCATTTCATTTTGAAAAAATCATAGTAATGTTTTCCAGTTAGCTCTATGTTTACAGTAAACCATGCAAGCCAACAGATAAATTGTATGAGGTGGTGGGGAGTCTGTGGAATTGTGTATAATATGTGTAATGTTTTATAAAAACATAAAAACTATTTTACAAGATAGGGAGTTTTTATAGTATGGTTAATGCATTTTTTTCTAACCATGTTTCATAACTATGTGATTCATTTTGTAATGCCCACGTAAGGGAACACAATGGGCACATCATTTGGAAAATCATGTGTACAAAAAATTTTGACTTACAAATATTTCCTTAAAATTAGGAATCATCAAAATTACCCCATGGATTTTGTATCCACTCTTCCTCTTCCTCCATAATTAGGTGTTTGTAGACTTCAGGTTCTCCCATCTATTGAGTTAGAAGTATTACATCTTAATTTTCCATTCTTTTAGTTTTGGAAATCACAAATACTATCTCAAAACGTTTTTTACTAAAATTTCACACCCAATGTATTTTATTGTTTTTGTGTATAATAAATTATTTTCTACCATATATAGATATATTCTAATGTATTATGAATATAAACATTACAATACTCAATATGATATATCAGACCAAAGGTTTGTCTGATTATCGGAATTTATTTCTTAGACTCACGGATATACTTATGTTTTGTCGACCACACTAACAAAAGTAATGAACCTCAAGATATCATTGGTACTAATATATTGGACTAATCCTCTTTTGGTTCACTATATTGATAATAAATGTAGAATTCCATCAGACTTACTGATGTTTATAATTGTAAACACATAACAATTGTTTCTATTATAAGGAATTGGTTTAGAATTTTTTATTGTGTTAAAACAAAATTATATTGAATATTCAGTTATTATAAAGATTTGTGATCTATCATTAAGCCATTTTTATATTCCATTTCACATAACTGAAAAATACATATATTAATTTTTCTACACTAAATAATTGGTCATATGAATAGATGGGGCTAATCACATTCTCAACTCAATATGTATAGTGTTTTCTCTTCATTAACATCTCATTTTGAAATATTTGTAATACATTTGAGAGTTATGGTTCTATGGAATCCATTTCATGGAAGTTTACTTTAGGATGGATATTATTTTTTAATCACGTGTCTGGTAATTTTTGTTTTCAAGAGATTTGGGGAATAGGAAGACCAATTCCAATCATCAAATCAATGGATATTAAAGATATGAATACATATATTATTATGATTTTTATATTGAGCTCTTCAAAGGATAGGATGATATATCTTATTATGATTATCATATCGATGGATTTTATCATAAGGAAAGAAATAATTTATAGTAATTATTAAACTCTGATACATTTATTCATGGTTATTGAATATATTTACTCATATTATTAAAAGTCATTAATCATTTAACATAGATTGTAATTATTTATTAATTTTAATAGCTATTTTATTTCTTATTCTTACAATTCTATTTCATTATGCATGTAATAGAAAATAAACATCCATACATACCTTTATATACTATTTATTCTTTTTCTGTAACCATGATTATGATGAAAATGCAATTTGATATAATCAAATCAACCGTGATTCTTATTTTTTCACTCTAATCATCAGATGATGTTTTAGTCTGAAAATATTACTTTTATAGGTATCGTGTGTGGATTAGTTTAATTTTTTAAAACAAAAAATCAGATCCTATTATAATTATAACCATATAAATTAATATTATGATAAAAAAATTGGTGTTAGATAAAGTTTCTTGTATACATATACTTAATGAGTATTTACATTCTTTACATATTGAATATTGTTTATGTTTTGATATAATTTTTTTAAAACCATGATACACTAATGATTATTTGATGAATATAGTTTATATTTTTTTAATATTTTAGGTATTAATATTTGATCTCATGATAATCTGAATCCAAGTCGACTACGTATCCTTGATGGGAATGACTATTATTATTGTAGAGATAGAATGAAAAATTTTGTGATCAATACTGGAGTTGATAACTTCTTAGTGATTATTGTAAAATATAGGATTCTAGATAAGAAAGTATCTACTTTTGAAAATTCTATGTAATTGGAATATCAATTTATTTAAAAAGTTATAAATTTTTTAATATGATCTTTGTTTAGGGACATATACAACCAGATATCATCTTTCGATAAATCCAACAGTATTTGGAGTAAATTGGGTGTATCAAATATTGAAATATCTATATTTATAAAAAATAGAGGGAATATTCTAGGAGCTCATTACGAATAATATTATTTTCCAACTGGTGAGACAATTTCCAAGATGTACAAAAAATTTAAAACTATTTTAAATATTTTACAATATATTGGGGGAAAATGTCTTGATGATGAAATTTTGAATGAAATGATCATAGGCATAATTCCAAATGTGTGGGAATCAAAAATAATAGTTGTTGATGATACAATAAATATTACTAATCTTACATTACATGATCTGATTGGAACTCTCAAGAAATATGTTGGAAATATTAAACATGATGCTGAGAAATATGGAAATAAAATGGTGGACTTTCTTTTACTATAACATTTATTATAACTTCTAATGTTCAGTTAGTCGATAATGTACTGAAATCATCAATAAATAAAAATTTTTTTAATCTGATTCATGTTCATCACCCCCTTTAGAAAATGAATCATAAAATCTATCTTGAACTATTAAAAAGATTGTTGGATATAATTACTTTCAATATAGATGTAAGAAAGTTCATAATGATAAAATTGATATTATGGATTTTAAATTCACTTATTATGAATGTAAAAAGGTAGTATATATATGAACTGATTATCCTAATTTGAAATAGAATGACATGAAGGAAATAAATTCCTAAAAAAATTCAAAATTGTATTATCATTCAAAAGTAAACTTTTTTTGAAATCATCTAACACACGTAGTGCCATTGGTGGAAATTCTTGTGACAATTATTCTAATAATTAATGTTCCAAACAAAGGAAAATTGGTTTTTTTAAAATCTATCCATGATAAATAATTTTCTAATGGAGACTTTATATACTACTAAATACCTATGTAATGTTTATTTAAATGAAAAGTATCTTGATATGAAAAATTCTACATCTTCTAATGAATAATCATCCTCAAGAGAATATAATATTATACAATGTTATGATGAAGTTTCTTGACATTAAAAATTACTTCAAAAAGAAAATTTTAAGATTTTTAAAAATTTTTAATGTCAAACATAAAATCATTAATGATTATTTGACGATAAATATCTTCAATAATGATATATCATATCTTTTTAAATATCTTGATAAAAGTAATTTTAAAAAATATTATATTTCAAATACTTTGAAATTTTTGTTTCTAAGAAAAATTGTTTACAAACTAATTTTGGAAAACATAGTTTCAAAAATATTACTAATGTGTACAAGAAATTAGTTTTCAAAATAAAATATGAAATGTTTTTCTTAAATAAACATTCAACCAAGAAAACTATTTGTAAGGAAAACTATGATCAAATTTATAAGAAAATTTTAACTTGTAATGATATTATCCAAATGGGTTTTAAAAATAATAAATATTTTTATCAACAATTACTTTATTCTTAAAAGTGAACCCATTGAACTAAGATACAAAGTAGTGGTCATTGGATAAATTTTTTTTATATAGAGTAAAATATAATTTATTTTAGAAGGATTATTTTTTATGAAAATTAAATATTCCCAAAACAACAAAATTAGAAAAATATGGTTACCCAAAAAACAATTTTAGGACAATATATGACCCAGGAAGGTTTGGGTTCTGAGAAACTAATATTTTTTTCTGTAAAATAAAGAATGTAACGACAACAATATTATTGGGTACATGGATAGTGGTATTTTAGGAACATGATTAAAAAATTATTTCTAAAAGAATATAATCAATATGAAAGGTGGAAAATTATGTTTCATAAATAATTCTTAACGATAGATTATCAGAATATGTGAAATTGTTTCTCTTGAAAAAGCCCTAATTTCAAATGTTTTATTTATTATTGAACCTAATAAAATCCTTCTAAGAGTAATTAAATTATGTAATGAATGTTATATTTTGTAATTTAGGAATCATAAATGTATTATACATATTTTAAAGGTTGATTTTTTTATTCTGAGAAAATGTCATGAGAATGTTTACACACTAAACATAGAAAATGTTAGGAGCATAGTCCTACCCTTCCATAGTGAAATGGAAGATCAGTCATGTTTTTGGAATATAATGATAGGAAAATGTAACCTAATAATATTATCTAAGATGATTAAAAAAGGAATTGTAAAATATATTCTGGAATATAGGTTTTTTACTTCCAAATTTTGTGACAATATTGAATATGGTAAACAACCCAAGTTATGATATGTGTCTATTAGTGAAGTATCCACTTCTGATACTTTATAATTTTTTCACATGGAATTATTTAGTCCAATAAAAATTTTATGTTTTTTAGAAAATAATATATATGTTTATATTTATGAATACACTGGATATACTTTTTTATATTTTATAACAAGGAAATAAAAAGAAATTAGTTAATTTAAAAGAATTTTGTGCAGCTGTAAAAATTAGAAAATCATATCCTTGATAATAATTATTAATAATGATGATGGAGAATTAATTTTTTATTATTTTGAATTTTTTTGAAGTACTAAAGGTATTGAAAATTAATTTTCAACAAATAGAACCCCACAACCAAATTGCGTAGTCTAAAAGAGAAATTAAATTCTTCAGAAGATTACTATAACCATGCAGAGTGAATATGCATTTGAGAAATATATTTAAGATGATGAAGTGAATAATTACATCTATACTATAAATAATGTCTTAATAACACCTCTTCTCAATAAACTCTATTAATATTTCATTACAGGTGGAAAAATACAATTTTCTTAATTAATAGTTTTTATGTCAATGTATTCATTAATAGTACGAAAGATAATATTCAGATGTTTTCACAAAAATCTGATAGAGGCACATTTTTAGAGTATTACACTACTAGTAAAGAATATATTGTTTTAATAAAAAAATTGGTATTGTTGGGGAATATTATTTGTTATTTTCTAGAAATCCAATCAATATGAATCCAATCAACCATAACCTACACCCTCGGATTTCATTTCTAAAACTAATTTTCATCTTTTGTTAGAATGTTATTATCATAAGTAAATAAATGATGAATGTTTTTCTAATTTACTCCTCATTAATATTTTCCACCTATTTTTGTAGAATAGGATTTTTAAAACCCAATATGTCAGTTGTTTCATAGGAATTAACCTGGTGAAAGAATCATTGGTGATGTAGATCAACCAGTGCGGACTGGAAATTCATTGAGAAATTAAATTGAACATGTAGTTTAAAATCCCAATTTGAACCAATTAATATTGATAATGGATTTATATTCGATGATTGTATTAATTTAGTGTGTGATAATCTCAATGAGTTTTAATGGAACAAATTTTGGATTTTTGTTGAATGACCAATAGAAACTACTAGAATTAGAGTAAAATGGTTTTTTAATGGATGTAATTAAAATTCAATAATAGTTTTAAATAATGAAATACATGTTTATAATGTTTATAACCAATAATAGAGAATAGATTTTGTATAAAATTATTCTCTGGTAGCAATACATGAAGTTATTCAAATACTTCTAGCCTTTATAGCATTCTTTAATATCAAACTATTTCAAATGGATGTGAAGTGTGATTTTATTAATAGATATGTTTAGGGGGAAGTTAAAATAGAAAAATAACTAGTTTTTAAAAGTAATAAACATCTAGTACAAGTTTATAAACTTACCAATCAACTATAATGACTTAAAAATCCTCCAAGGCTTCATATAATATGTTAACTTGATTTTTGGTACAATACAATTTTGTTAAGGCAGTAGTGAATCCAACATTTTTTATAAAATAATATGATAAAAACATTATGGTTTTACACATTTATGTTGATAAAATTATATTTGGTTAGAATAATAAATCATTAACATATTTATTTTCTAGATCCTACGAAATTTGAGTTTGAAATTAGTATGGTGGTTAATTTAACATAATTCATTGGTTTTAAAATTTCAAAAAAACTAGAAGGAACATTTATATTTCAAAAAAAGTATATAAAATATATTCTTAATAAATTTTTATATAAAAATATTAAAATTATTATTCCTCCGATTGGTATCTCAAATACATTATATCTTGATGTGGCTGGGAAAAAAGTTTGTAAGAATACATTTATAGGTATGATTGGAATCTTACTGTACTAAATTTCTTGTTAAAATGATATAATTTTATTAGTTGGAAATTGTGAAATATATAAAGACAATAAAAAATAATCTCATAACAAATAAGTAAAATATATTTCCCATTATCTTAAGGGTAATATATATTTAAGATTATGATATTATTTTGGAAAGGATCTTGAAATAAAATTTTTTTGGACGATTAATTTGGTGGATATATAATAGATAGAAAAAGTACATCTAAAACATGACATTTCAGGGGATCTTATTTAATTTCTTTTTCATTTATGAAATAACACTCAGTATCACTTTCCACTACTAAAGCTGAATATATAGAAGCTGGATGTTGTAGTGCTCAAGTGTTATGCATGTGACACACATTCACATACTATAGCATGAGTTGTAATAAAACCAAAATAATTTGTAATAATAAAATTTCTAGTTATTTGACTAAAAACCCAAAACATCACTCATGTGCAGTAAATATAGATATAAGACACCATTTTATTTAAGATCACACACTTAAAGGTGATATAATTTTTAATTCATCACATCACAAGAACAATTCTATGATATTTTTACAAAACCCTTTCATTTTGACATGTTTGAATATATTAAATAGATTCTATTAATGATAAATGTATAGTTATTATGCATAACTAAATCTTGTTTACCAATCTCCTTACATTAATAAACTTTTTTTTCATTGGGGTACTACATATGTTTAATTCAGAAACATTTAGTTTTATAAATTTTATGTTTTTCTAAAAAGTGTTTAACATAATGATAGTTATAACTCAATATTTTATAAACATTTCAGATTCATAAATTTCAAATTGTATTATAGAATCATACATTGTTTCAGACTTCCTAGACTCGAATATTTTTACAGAAATTTCTTGATTACTAAGAAAAAATAGTAATTAGTTTTAATTTTAAAAAAAACATTATCAGTTTTATTATTAAAATTATCTTTATAAGTATTCTTTTAAAATTAACATAATCATTTTATAAAAATATCATAATAACATTCCCATGTTAAAACTATTGTAATTAGAATAAATTATAAAACTATTTTGATATGTTTAATTTATACAAACCATTAAGAATGGTTTATTCATACCAATGAAACCTTCCATTATGAAATGTAATCTTCTATTCCTTTATTTTTTCCCTCATTCACTGTTTTATTTTATTATTATTGTTGTCTTTATTTATTTTGGTTTAGAATATACATATATTTGAATTCAAAATTTTATAATCATTTATAATATAAATTATTCTCAATATGATAAATTTCTTTAAACATCTAGAATTCAAATAAACCTCTATAAAAGCTTTCTTCAGTTAAATATCGACCATCAAATCAGAAAGGGTTTCAAACATAATCATTGGTTTAAATATGTATGATGATCTATCAAAATCAACACCTATATAATCATCTAACTACATGTGCCCCACATTTGTTTTAGATATTTTGTTGTTGAATCTTCCCATCGATCAAAGTTGTCAGTATAATTTTTATTCTTGACATCTAATTTCATGTCTCATATCCCATTTTGATAAAAAAATGATTTGGAAAATTTGTATATTTTCAATGAAATAATTACGGAAATATTATTGATTGATATGTATGATTCATCTTTCAAAATATTTATTAAATTTCTAAGTTGAGAATTTATTTTTGCAGAGAATATGGAAAAATAATTTTTACACTACTATCCTATGATAGATACAATATTTTATGATTCCCTTCAGTATGTCAAATAAGATGGTAATGATATGGTTTCCATTAAAATTTTTGGGAAAATATTCAACTTATCATTTAATAGAGAAGAAAACTTGTTTGGGGTTCATTCTGATTGATAAGAACATTTACCATGTCCCAACATACCAAATAGACATGGAAATTTTATGAAAGATAAGGTTGATGGTTATTTATTCTAATTTTATTTGAATGTTATAAAGTATTCTCATATGACATTGTACAATTGAGTTATTTATTTTTCGATACAAAAATATCGTTTCCATAGGATGGGTGATAGATATAAATTAAATATTTTTTATGTTTTTGTTCATGAATACTTGTTTATTATGGGAAATATTGATTTCGTAAAGTTTAACTTCCTTATTGTGAAAAATATTAAAACATAAAAAATTAAATATAATAATATAATGTTCTAAGAATTCATAAAAAATATGATAATGAATTGTATGACGTTCTTTAATGTTGATAATAAATAGTACATAGTTATAGAGAAGATAACTTTCATTAAGAAAGAGAGAATGTCAATAATGAAGTTGGATTTGGATTCAATATTGAAAAATATTGTTCAAAATATTAATGGTGATTCATCCAATAAGAAAATGTAAATTAATGTAGAAAAAGTTAAAAATAAAAATGTTGTAAACTTCTCCTTCAGTAAAACCAAATAATGAATAATGAACAGATCATTATTAGTTTAATAAGTTGAAGTTACATGAATATTTGAAGATAACTGGGGATTTAGATTTAGTATTAATCCTACTAAGTCTAATGGATTAACAATTCATAATTATGAATTGGTTTAACAATAATATAGAGAAAATGGAAAAAAATGATCCTTGTTACTACCATATTTATATAATGATTGTTGAAAGATCTAGAGAGAGCTTCTAAGAATCCAGTTCTTCGGATTTCTCACACTTGTTAAGTCATTTTAGATGATGGACTAGTTTTTTATAAATCAATAGTCGTTCCTTTAGATATCCCATTAGTACATAATAAGGGAAAGGGAAACTTATTAGTAGAAGAATTAGTTCCTAATGTACCTATGAATGATTCAGAACATGAACTAGTTGGAAAGGATCTTTGAGAATAGAAACACAATTAAAGGAAGCACATGATTAGGAAGTCAAATTGGATGACAAAAAATAATTTTAAGAAGAATAAATGATGTAATTTTTTTTATATGTAAAAGAAGAAAAATAAAAAAATGAACAAAACAATATGTTGATGATAAAGAAATACAAATAGATAGAGCATGAATTGAAATGTAATCATCGGAATCATCTCCATCGTTATCAGATGAAACCTCATAGTCTCATAAGTATAAAAATTAAATTGTATTCAAGAAGGATATTAATGAGAAATTAAAGAAAATTAAACCTCTATGGAATAAGAACAAGATTAACATTAAAATAAAAATATTTGTAATAAAGAAGAATCAGATAAAGATATTGATATTATGAATATTCCAATGGAAATAAATGTTCCAAAAAAATTAAAAGGATGTTGAAATTAAAGGAAATGATGTTGAATTTAGAATGATAAAATCAAACCCTACCTATATTGAGCCCGAATAATTAGACATAGAAGAAACAATTTTATAAATTGGTTTTGATTATACTTTTCATACCATGAAAATTTTGTGTGATTAGATTCCATATTTACCCATCATTGAGTCAAGAGGTAAGATGATTTTTGAATCTTGGAATGAGAAATTACAATCACTCAATGTATTTGCAGAAATATTGATAAGGATCATGAATATTTTATGATTTTTCAATAGAAGTTTAATTCTAAAAAGTATTAAAACTATAAGATGGAAAAGTATTCCATAACAATGGACAAAGATATATGGGAACCTGATGATCATTTTATCAAATTTAATAAATTCGTTTGAAATGGTTAAATCCATCGAAAATTTTTCTTTATATATATCTGAATGAGAAAATTTTGTAGAAGAATTAAGAGATACTAAAAATGATCAGGGATAAAATGTGAATATTAAGAATGAAAATATGTGTGACATGGAGTTGGAGATGATAAGGCTCAAATTTTGTTAAAATGAAATTCCCATTATGGGGGATGAGAATAAAATTTCATTTGAGGATGTAAAAAGATTCAATGATGATGTTTAGAAGCATGCCATTTGGGAATAATATACCACAATGAAGTTAATGGATCGAGTGGAGTTCATGAAAATTAAATCATTTTTCAAGTAGATGATAAATAATATGGAATACTTTTTCTTTTCAAAATTAAATGTATTTTTTATCAAAGATTTGAATTTATGAGGAACGTAATTATCATTTCATATGAATATTTTTTTATTTAATTTGTTCAAAGTATTTTTTGATTTATTTTATTTATATTAATTCCTTGATGTTTAGATTGTTCGTAAAATTTTTCGTTTCATTTTTTATCATTTCTAACATTTCATGATACTATGCATACTTTGCGTACCCTTTTTAAAATAAAAAATAATCAGAATGATTTATAAAATGTAATAATTCCTTAAAAATTGAGGAGAATATATTGTAATGTAGGAGATGTTACACATAGGGGGGGTAATTATTTTATAAATTAGAGAATTATTGAAATTGTGTTAAATTAATTATGTTCCATCATATTAATAGGGAATTATAAACTAATGGGGAGTTATGATGAATATCTTAAATGTTCTTAAAATAAAAATAGGTTATATGTTTTTCAATTTATATTGTTTGATATTACCTTTTCTGTTTTGTTCATTCTAAAAAGGGAGATATTGTTATGTAAAAATTATTAAATCTTTCTCTTCCATTCCTTTATATTTGGAAATCTCAAACACTCTCTTAAGTATTTTTTTATAAAAAATTTATGTCATAGTTATTCTACTATTTTTTTGTAGAATAATTACTTTCTAACATACATGGAAATGTTCTAATGAATTAATAATATAAACATTACATTACTCAATATGATAAATCAGACTCAAGGAGTGTTCGATTATCAGATTCAATTTTTATAGAACAATGCTTACAGTAATCTTTTATCTACATGACTGAAAACATTAATGACCATCGAACTAACCTTAGTACTCATATATCAAACTAATACTTATTTAGTTATTCATATTGATAATTCATAAGGAATTCCATCAATCTGACTGATGTTTATAATTTGAACACATGATAAATATTCTATCATATGGAATATATTTATATTTATAAATATTAAAAAAAATTGATGTTGGACATTCATTTATGCCAAAATCAATGATCTATATAAAATCAAATTGTTCAAGTTCATTACCAATAACATAGACATATGATCGTTTGATTTTCAGTAATATATAGTCATCCATTTGAAGATTTGGGAGATAACAAAATTCGCAACTCAAATATATCTCATGTTTTCTCTATGTGAACATCTCATTCTAATGTATTTATAATAATTTAGAGACTTGTAGATATAGTTTTTTAATTTCATGTTAGTTTTCTTTATAAAGAATTATCATTTGAAATAATGTGTCCTATCATTGTTAGGATCAATGGATTATGGGTCTAGGACTATATATTTTGATCATTGCATCAAGGGATTCCAGGTATCGGATGATAGACATTGATCACGATATCAAGGGCTTAAAAATATTGACAAATAGTGTTTAATATGATCATTGTTTCTAGGACTATTCATCTAATAAAAGAAACAATTAACCGTAAGTATAAAACTATGGAAACCATTATTCAAATTTTTATACTACCATTTCATGTAATGATAAAAGAATATATTATTTTAATATATCTTTTATGTCATTATTACTTTCACTAGCTATCAAATTTTATATTTTTAATGTTATATTATTATATTCATGTAATAAATTAGTATTCATACTGATCTTTTTATACTATTTATTTAATCAGCATAACTATGATTATTATAACAAGAAACGTTGATTTTATCAGATCAAATGTAATTATAATTTTATAACTTTGATCATCAGATGAATTATCATTCTGATAATATTATATTAGGAGTTATTTTGTGTTGATTATTTTAAAATTTTTAAACTAAAATTAACCACACCCACCTCTTGTAAGTACTTCCATCTAAGATACATTTACAATCTAACACCAACTACTTACACCTTCTCTACCACTTGATTTCCAGTTAATTTATGGAAATCATTGAATTTTTTGAGGTTATCATAACCCTTTGACAACCTATTCTCTCTTCCATAATTCTACTCTCTAATTATGTGTTCAATTGTATTTCATTTTGTTGAAAATTCAATTATAGCATCAGGGTATAATCTATTTCTCATGGGGATTTTGGCCATCTTCTTGTAGAGGAGTTCCCAAGATGACATTCACATGTCATTACATTGATTTATATTAAGGTTTGAAAATTTGATTTTTTTTTGTTTGCATAAATTAAATAATTTAATAAATTATTTTAATGGTATCATCTCTTAGTGATTTTTCCATGAAATATTTATAGAGTCCGTTGTAGAATAGTCATAGAGGTTATTAGGGTTTTGATAAGAGTTGATCAACTAGTTAGTTTTTAGGAATAATTCAAATATTTTTTTTAAATAGTAAATTAATTAAATTTTTTATGATGATTTAATTATAATGTCATAGTTTGAGGGAAGACATTAGGCGATCAAGATAATCTTTTTTGGACACCAAGGATTTCAGACGATTCTTGGACAGACCTTGGAAAAATCCATCGGTCCCGGGAAATATTATAGGAATCATTATTGATCAGGTAGGTGATCGATGATATTTACCCATAGTCTGGTTAATTTAGTTACATGCCAATTTAGTATGTGTTTATGTTCCGCGATGTTATGTGTTGACTCTATGGAACAAGAAAATAACTTCGAATTTATATTTATGATTTCCACCATCAATAGATCCTATAGGTTCTATTGAAAAATGTGACTCCAAAACTACTGTCATAGATGGGGTGTGTTGATTATTTAAAATAGTATAGTGTAATTTTTAATAGCAAAGTATTTTGATTATGGACCTATCCTAATTAGGAGAATTGTATGGCTTTATATAATGGTGAAATTAATAATGGGTATAACCTAGAAAAAAATGTTTAGTTCATTATAGTATTCTAAATTGGGTTTTCTTCATTGGTTAATATTATTTTAAATTGTTACCAGGATATTGAAATAGTTATAATTGTGTGCATTTGATTTTGATCTTATATTGGGTGGATTGTGATCCTATATTAGGTTTCAAAGGGGGGGGGAATTTTTTAATGTGGGTATGGTTTTAAATTATGGTTTTAAACTCTAATTAAATTATAATGTGATTTTTAAAAGAATATAAAATGTTTATTTGAAATTAGTGTGTGTGGTTTCTCCATTGATGAAAATTAATTAACATATCATTCAATGATTCTTTATAGAAGTTATGTCATGGGACATTCCCTGGGTGTAAAATAATAAGACCCTTTTTTTAATAATGTCCTCAAAATGTTTTTAAATTTATATGTGATATCCATCATCTTAAAAAGAATGTTTTCAATGGTGTTTTGATATGTGAAAAATGATCAGTATTTCTAGACATGTTTGGGTTTTAAATGATGGTATAGGCCATGGTTAATGATAAAGGTCTCAAAAGGGTTGTTTATATCCATTTTGGGTATTTTGAAAAGCCAATAGTTTGACCATTGGTATTTTCTAAAATGATGGACTAGTTTGGAAAGCTTGACATGATGTTCCATATACAAGGCTGAGGGTGTTAGAAATAGTAATCTAGGTCGATGGATTGGGAATTTGTTCATGATAATCCTTATATGAGGTTAGAAGTGTTGGACACGACACTCCATACTGATGGTTTTGTAATATGGAAATTATTATCCACAGATTTTTCATAGTGTTGGTCATGGTTTATCACACTTTTGATTTTGGATATCAAAAATTAAAATCTATTTTTTTTAGTAGTGATTTATTGTATTGTTTTTTTTTTGGATTGAGGTTCAAGAAATGAATGTTATTGATGCATAGTTTAGGTTCCTGGAATACACTCTGGGAATGGATGGTATCTTTCATGGATTGAAGTATATTTCACACTATGTTTTAATAATCAGATGACTTAATTGGGTCAGTTTAGGTTTGTAGGCCTAGAGGGCCAATGGGTTACTTGATAAGTATATTTTTAGTGTATCATATTCTTTACTGATTTTTTACCCATTTATTTATCTACACACACTACTTCTCTAACTTTTATTAACATTAAACACATTTTTGGATTCCATATAAATTTTACTCGAAACCTGCTTGGGCCACCATTTCCCTTGGGTACCCGAAAAACTATCAGGTGTTTAATATAGGTACAGGACCAGACTGAGGCCCAGGTTGATCATTTCGTGATGAAGTTTTTATTTTGAATTGTATCAGAAAAATAAATGGGGTTTTTCATAAAACTTCTTTGGTGAATTTTTTTTGGTTTATTTTATGTTAGTATGTTATGTAATTGGACCAGTTGGAATTCATTTAAATATATATTTTGGATACTCTTCCCTTTATTTATTTCATTTATTGTATATTCAATTTAGATTTATCTTAATCTATTTATAATTGTTTTTGGATGTTCTATGTTTATTCTTTATTTCTATTTACTATGATGTGAATGGTGATTGGATATTTATATTGTTATTTTTCACTCTAATATGGGGTATAGTCTCTTCATGGTATCATTTTAATCCCCTGCTGGTAGTTAGAAGACTCCGGAATATGATGAGGTGTGAATATGGTCTTATGGTGTAACGATCAAGTAACTTATATAGAGTGATCAGGGTGAGACATTACAAATATGTATTATTATGGGGATATTGATTTGTTCCCGATATTATGTACTGAACCCATTATAGAATATGGATATTATTTGAGATCATTATGAATATGACATGGAGTTATTTAAATATAAACGAACATCATTTTGGATTCTAGAATCCTTAATTAGTGGATAATAAAAGGGGATTACATGTTTTCTATTACAGATTAAGAAGATATTAGAGTCCATTATATGCCCTCATAGGGTCATTTAGTTGATTCCTAAAGTAGAATTTCGAGCTATTTTGGATGTAATAAACTGAAGGAAATAATCCCTAGACAGATCATCACGAAAACATAGAGCATGGAGAATCATAATGGACTTTGAAGAAAAAGATATTTTTATGATTCCATGTGATGATCAGGGAATATTAAAATGACTATAATAATTCTTGCACATTATATTAAGGAGATCCATATAAATCACTATCCAAACTAATGGTATAGTAGAATAAAATTTTGGATGGAGTTTTATCTGAATTTTTTATTTAATTAGGATTTTATGATACCCTAACATACTACGTCTGTATATGTTTTGAAGTTTTGTATTTCAACTAATATTGGGATATATCATTATGATTGGTATCAATTTTTTTATCATGTTATTCATATATATGTTGATGATAAATATATGAGAATGATGATCATAGTTGAAAGTTTAGTTTTTGAAGTCTATAAAAAATAATATTAAATTTTGGAACAGATTATTAACTAGGGAGAAAGTTAGAGATGATGTTGAGACGTGTAATGTAATGAATTCATTGAAATTTTATGGAAAACTCATGGCATGACATCTTTGGGGAACATTGTGATTTGGATCAGGATAATTTTATGGAAATATGGTAATGGATTTATCAAGACACAATAAAGAACTCCATCTGTTATAAAGAGAAGAATCCAAAGATGAATTTAGACATTTATAAGAAAGAACCTCATAACCTTGGTCATTAAAATTTGAAGAGTTTATTCTAAATATTTTTGGAATAGCATTATTTTCTATTGAGATGTGGTGATATTTTTATATGGTTAGATCCTTGAGAGTTGGGGATATCACTTCATAACTTTAAAATCATTTTATAATTATTGTGTTTTTGCCACAATAATCCATTCCATGAAAATATTTTTGGCATATATCTGATGGATAAGATCCTCCATACATATATCTTGGTGTTTGTCAAAAAAAATTTCATTTATATGAGATGATATAATTTTCAACCGATGATTATATTGTATATGTTTTAATGAAGGTGCATATTTTCTCAATCTAATGAATTATTTCAGCAAGAAATTTTAGTTCTATGTTTTATTAAATCACATTTCCTGAAGGAACATATCCTACCATGATGATACCCCTCTCACTATTATCATATTAATTCCAGAATATCCTAATATCATATTTTCCGTCTCTTAAGGATAAAACACAGTATTTATCTATTGATACCTAAGTAGTATACTAAATGAATTAGTTTCCTGATCTAATTGATATAATTCAGGGATAAAATTAAAAAAATATGTGACTTGTGGGATGATTTGGATCACTAAGGAAGACATAGAGATATGAAATAAATCTATTGTAACATACTAGTTCCGGAATCCACACAGAGGCGCCCCGTACTCAGTTGGACACATGGCCTCAAACGCATTTCCCCAAACGCCAGAGGCTCCGGACTAGCATTTTGGGCCTTGGGTGTGATAGTGGGGAAACTATGCCCTCATTGGAATAGTACACAACAGAAGAAAATAAATAATTACATGAGAGGAAGCAATAATAATTACATAGAGCAGTAACAGCAGAAAACTAAAAGTATAAACTAGAGGACATATATAAAGTGATGCATGATATATATGTCTAGGAAAACTACCAAAAAATTTATAATCCGGAAATACAACAGTGCTAAACATAAGTGAAAAATAAAGTAGATAAAATCCATATCATAGCAAGCCATAGCTCGATCCCATTCTCCCCATCTCCACAGCATATCATGTACCTGAAGTAAGGGGATCTTTCCCTTATCTACACCTACAACAATATAACCTGTTTGGGCACAAAAGCATGGACCAAATATGTTGTGAGACTAAATACTAGTAGGAAACCACTCTAAGATCTGTTCCTAACAGTCATTGAATATGTGGTAGGTAAAAGGGCAGAAAATAGAAAATTGGAAAGTGCTCAGTAGTAAACAATCCACAGTCTCAATATCAAGCAACAACAACAAACAGGGAAACCCAATAGGTAACCCTTTTGGTAAGTACTCAAAACCATCACCTCTAGTCCTACTTATTAAGTACAAGAAACCCTATGGGCAACACACTTGGTCTAACCCCTCTGGTGCTGCATATGAATACTCTCTGAGGAAGCACTCACAGTCAATTCCCTTTATAGTCTACGATAGTTAGTAACTCTCTAAGGAAGCTCACACAGTCAATTTCCCTTATAGCCCCAAGGTCAAGGACTCTCTAAGGAAGCTCACTCAGTCAATTCCCCTTATAGCCCCAAGGTCAAGGACTCTCTTAGGAAGCTCACTTAGTCAATTCCCCTATAGCACAGGCCATTCATATACTCTCTGATGAATCTCTCACTATCAATTCCCCTTATAGTCTAAAAAGATCAAGAATAAAATCATAGACTCTCTGAGTAATCTCACTCAGTTAATTCCCCTTATAGTCTAAAGCAGAAGAAGACTCTCTGAGGAAGCCCACTCGTTCAATTCCCCTTATATCCACAATTTGTCCTAGGATCTCTAAGGAAGCTCACTCGGTCAATCCCCCTTATAGATAAAAGTTCTCAAAGACTCTCTGAGGAAGCTCACTTGGTCAATTCCCCTTATAGTCTACTACACTAGGTTCTCACGGCCCTGTGTAGGTCAACAAGCATAGAAGTGTAATATGGAAAAATTAAACCATCAAAACTAGTTGGCTAGCAGTCTACAACAAATCAAGAATTTTAGAAAACAAACTCCCCATCCTGCAGCAACAGGCATGGAAAACATGCAAGGTAGGCAAACTGGCTAAATAGGACCCCTCGGTCGTAAACCGAACATACAGGGGAAAAACATCAAAGCATAGAAATAAACTCTATTCATATCCAAATAACCTCCACACAAGAATACAAGCATGGAATACAATCAACATGGGTAAAATGGTAGACACACAATACCCCGTTCAAGGGTATTGGTGGAATTTGCAGATAATACTCAAAGCGTTCGAACGGAAAAGCACAAACCACCTTCTTCAACGTTTGGAGATTGATATACAAGAACCTCGAATATTTAATCTCTTTATAACAACTAAGATCTACAAAAACTTCTAAAACGTTCAACCCATAGCAACTCAAAAAAAGGAGGAATCAAAGGATAGTTCTCTAGGAGAAGAGATAACTCACAGATGTGATTCCAACACAACTGTCGGTGTATGATTCGGAGTACAAACACATAGCTGGGGGCTCGTCAATGATTTTCGGCTACTCGCCACTCTCAGATGAACTAAGTTGAGATAGATACGGTTCTATCTGTCAGACATGACCCCGGTACGTTTAATGAAAAAAAACAAAATACACACCGTGTACTTTAAAACTACATGGCGTGTACTTGCAGTTTTCATACTCCGATTTAGGCGGCCTCCAGGTCGTACCACATGGATGTGTGCATGGTCTCTACACAGCCGGTAGACGGCTATGCATGTTAACTGAGTACATGGAGTGTTCTAATAAAGTACACGACGTGTACTTATAAACTATGTGTCGTGTACTTCAAAAAGTTCCAGAAACTCCTATTTTCTCAAAAAATTATGAAAAAACAAACCTGAAAAGAAGATTCGGGTTCTTACAAACTTCCCCCATAATGTAATTCATCCCCAAATTTCCCTAGCAATGTGGCGTAAAAAAGATTCCCTGAACAGCTCTGGCCACTACGATCGCACATCTTCCTACCTCTCCCAACTCTCGTCATGTACTCTCCTTTGATGCCATATCACCCGTAACAGAGGAATAAAACGGCCATGGATAACATTCATACTTCGATCAAAAATCTAGATAGGGTTCTCCTAGAAAGATGTGTCCACTTCCAACTCAACCTCCTTTCGTTGGAAAACATGAGACAGGTCAGAAAAGTAGCGTCAAAGCTGAGAAACTTGAAAAACGTCATGCACATCCTGGTACCTCTAAGGTAAATGCAACTGGTAGGCCACCGTCCCAACTCTCCCCAACACCTCAATCTTCCCGACGTACCATGGAGAAATATTACCCTATGTCATGCTCCTCTTGTGTCCCAACCTCAGTGTGACACGTAGGAAAGCCTGATCCATGACCTTGAACTATAGAGGTCATATCTGCTGATCATCATAAGACATCTGTCGAGACTGTACAGTAGCCATCCTCTTCTGAATCAACTCCATCTGCTCTATGGTCTCCTGAACAAGATGAGGGCCTAGAAAATCTACCTCTCCTACCTCCAGCCAACACAAGGGTGATTGACATGTCCTACCGTAGAAGGCCTCATAAGGTGCTATCTGAATAGTTTCTTGAAATCTATTTTTGTATGAAAACTCTACAAGATGTATATGCTCCTCCCAAGAACCTCCAAAATCCAAAATTTATGCTCGGAGCATGTCCTCAAAAACATTCATCATACGCTGGGACTGTTCATCTGTCTGGGGGTGGTCAGCTCTACTTAAAAGTACCTATGTACCCAAAGCCTTCTAAAGACCCTTCCAGACTTGAGAAGTAAAACGAGCATCCCTATCTAAATCAATGGACTATAGAACTCCATACCGACATACAATCACATGGATGTACAACCGTCCCAACTCATCAACACTGAAGGTTTCCATGATTGGAAAGAAGTGAGCAACCTTCATCAGTCTTTCAATGACAACCCAAACTGTGTCATTCCCTCAAGGTGACCTCAGCAAACCGGTCATGTAGTCCATAACAACATCATTCCACATCCACTGGGGAATGGGTAACTAATGTAAAATCCCATTGGGTCATAGATGCTCTACCTTCACCTGCTGATAAGTGGAACACCTCATGACGAAACCAAAAACGTCCCTCTTCATATATGTACACCAATAATAACGGTGTAGATCATGAAACATCTTGGTGACCCCAAGATGAACTACCCAAACTAAGGATGAAAGTACCACATCAGCTCATCATGTATATCTACTGGCACCGATACGCGCTCCTAGAAATGTAAGATCTCATCCTCACCTATGGTCCATCTATGAATAGGGTCCATTCCTGACACACTTTCCCTTAGGAATATGCCTTCAGAATCTGATAGATGTATCAACAGAACTCGATCAAGAAGAGTAAGGGTAACAGCTAAAAATATAGAAATGTTTACCCCTCTCTGTCTTCCACCTCCTAATAAATCTCAGAGAACATAGCCATAAGATACCACTCACTGGTGGCCTCATGAACTGCCTGTATCTGAGTCCTCTGGATCAAAGCATCAACCCCCACGTTGCCCTTCCCAGGTGTATAGGCATGATCAATGTCAAAGTACTGTAGGTACTCAACCCACCTGTGCTATCTCAAATTCAGATCACCCTATGTGAAGATGTACTTGAGATGTTTTTGGTCTGGGAAAACCACAAAATTCTCTCCCAGAAGATAATTTCTCCAAAAGAATAAGGCATGAACAATATCTGCCAACTCCAAATCATGTGTCGAGTAATTCCTCTCATGTGGCCTCAACTACCGGGGCTTGTACGCAATGGCTCTACCCCCCTACATAAGCAAATCTCCCATCCCAATACCTGAAGCATCATAGTAAATAGAATATCTCTTACCTAACTCTTTCTAGACTAGTATTGGTGCTGAAGTCAATCTACCTTACTTCTCCTGGAAGGATGACTCACAATAATATTACTAGGAGAAATTCACACCCTTTGTAGTCAGACATTTCATCGGTGTTTTTAAGCGTGAAATGTCATTTATGAAACGTATGTAGTATTTAGAAATCCCTAGAAAACTTCGTACCTCAAATACATTCTTCAGTTGCTCCCAGGAAACTGTTTCTCTCACTTTCTCTGGGTCTACTGATACTCCTTCCTCTGAGATAATATGACCTAGGAAGTGAATCTGATCCATCTGAAGTGGCACATTGAAATCTTATCATATAACTAATGCTCCCTTAGTGCACTCAAAACAATCTCAATATGGTGGGTATCATGGTCATGTCGGGTGTGATATTACACCAAGATATCATTCAAAAAAACAACCATGAAGGAATCCAAGTATGGATGGAATAGTCGGTTCATCAGTGCCATGAAAACTTCAGGCGCGTTCATGAGACTAAACAGCATAACCATAAATCTTTATAGACCATACCATCTCCAAAAGGATTTTAGAGGTATAACAGATCTTCTACGTGCACTTGATGATAACTGGACCTCATGTAAATCTTCTAGAACACCTAGGCTCCTTGAAACTAATCAAAGAGATCATCAATCCATTGTAAGGGATATCAGTTCTTGACTGTCAACTGGTTCATCTTCAGATAGTCCACACAAATCCTGAGGTTGTCGTCTACATTATTTTCAAATAGGATAGGTGAACCCCACGGAGAAGTACTGGGTCAGATGAAACCCTTTGCATGCAACTCCTCCAACTACTTCTTTAGCTCCTGTAACTCTAGTGTAGCAGTCCTATAAAGATGAATGGGCAATGGTGTCGCTCCTCGCACAATATCAATCTAAAATTCTACCTCACTCTTCAGTGGAAAACCTAAAAATTTCTCTGTAAAAGAATCTCTGAAATGATCCACCACTAGAGAAAAATCCATTTTTGAAGTCCCCTAGTCATCCAGATACATACTAGAAATATGAGATGTAACTCCTTCTAACCCATGATGCTCTAGACCAGCTCTGATTTCCTGGACATCTCATTCCCCCATAGGAATATAGGATCCACCCTCTGGTGATATAACACTCACCCTGCAGCAGTAACAGTCGATGACTACTTGCAAGGGAACTATCCAGTCCATTTTTACAATGAAACCATAGCATGTCATCTCGAGGACATAGAGTTCCCATAAAAAGGGACACCCATCAACCTCTAGAGGGAAGTCCTTACACTGACGTACAATCTCTGTTCTAGTTCCCAATGGATTGTCTAGTGTCAAGATATCAGCAGAATAAAAGTTACAGAGACCAAGGATCTCCATGATAGCAACAGATATAAAGCTATGGGAAGCCCCTATATCCAAAAGAGTTGAAGATAAAACTGAGGAAACAAGGATCGTACCTCGAACTGTAGATGTTTTGGGATCATGCCCCACATGGTTCTGCTCTAATGCAATGGTCTGGCCTACTCCATGGACATGTGACCCTTCCTGATGACTCTTAGCTGATCCACTCTATTGTGGCTGAAAGAATGGCAGCTGATGACCACGACCACAGCCTCCACGACAACCTGAACTACTAGAAAAACTCTAGTTCCCTGACTGGTGAGAAACTGGTGGTTTTTCTCCTGAATACGGAGTCATAGAAGAACCCCTGTCACCAGATGCTGCTGAAAAGAACTGACAGAAGCGCTGAAGATGGTCCACCTTGCTGCTACATCGGCACTCCACTAGGTCTCTCGGGAAACATGGCCTCGTATGCCCGATTCTTCCACAAGGGTAGCACACCACCTGGCTACCAAAAGATGCATCCCTCCTGTTCTGATATCTTCATGCAGCCTCCCTATAGTTCCTCCTGCTATCAGCTGGTGGAGCACTAACTTTGGATGTAGAACCGCCTTGGCTCATAGCACCAGAATCCCTCATATTGTGCTCTATGATCAGTGACTAGTTTACGATAGAAGATATAGACGTCAACCTTATGATGTTCACATGTGATCAGATTTAGTGCCTCATACCATCCTCAAACTTCCGTTCAAGGAACAACTCATCACCTCTGGTAATAGGTGTGAAACGCTACAACTCTGTAAAGCAATAGGAATACTCTATAAGAGTAAGAGTACCATACTACAGACTCATGAAATATCTGGATCGATCGGCCCTCAAGGTATCTGAATAGAAGTAATCAAATAAGATTTATCAAAACTCATCCTAATACATATTCTGTTGGTGTCCTGCTGGTGAGATCACATCCCACCACCTCTTGGTGGAGTCTTGGAGCATGTAGATATAAAGATTCACCCTCTTTTCTGGAGGTATCTCCAAAATCTCGGAAATCATCACCGTGGCTTCAAGCCTTGACTCTGGAGCCTGGAATCCTCCATCCCCTAAGAATGTGGGAGGATGCTGCCACTGAAGAACCTACGTCAATTCTACTATCGACATGGCAGGAGGCGGCACTCCCTGAAAGGTATGCATCATCCTCAAAAAGCCCTCCCTGAACGGTGCATCAGCACCTATCTCAGGTACAACTGCTGGTGCCAAGGCTATTATAACTGGAGGATCCACTGGGAGTCTCTGATCAACCATGTCCAGTGTCTGATCACCGTCTGGAAACTAGTGTACAACCAGAGGAAGTCTCGGTGGCACAATTCTGCAAGATCAAGCACACACTATAAAATGAGATTATCAAGGACTAAAAACTAGAAGCATAATAAGAAAACAAGAGAAATAAAACATTCAAGGGTCACAAAACATGACTACATGGTGTGTACATTTCCTGCACAACTTGTTCCCTTAATTCATTAACATGGGAGGGTACTCCTGCCTAAACTGGTCGCGTAACACCCCAAACACAGGAAATGTTCTCCTAACACACGGAGTGTACTTGAATCCTCTTCCCCTACCCAAGTCCTTCTACATGGTTAAGCCACACGAATCTCTTAATACAAGACTACTCGGCATGTTCAAGATAGACATGACGTGTAATAGAAAAGATTCACCTAGCGCTTGTTGTTAGTGACATGGCCTGACACCCAGCTCACACAACACGGCATGTTCAAGGTGGGCACGGTGTGTATGTGAAAGGATAATACCAACTCGTGTTGTTTGTTACACGACCAGCTACACGGCTGACTCTACATGGCGTGTTCCAGACAGACACAACATGTAAGAGAAGGGATAACAGTGACCTGTGTTGTTCGTGACACGGCCGAGTACCTAGGTCAGACTACACGACATGTTAAGATGATACACGACATGTTCTTACAAGAAATTCCCAATCATGTGTCTCTGCCCACATGACCTATGACACAGTTAGAGACAACAGGTCATGTACATAATGTACATGGCGTATACATAAGAAAAATATTTTCTTCCCAAACTTAAGAAGACACGACATGTAGTCAACACTAAACAGCGTGTATTCGGTGTTTTTCCAGACAGTAATCCTCTGAAACTACTCCGGAACTCATAAAAACACTATAATAGACATTGGAAGTGCCAAATTCCAATCTGTGAGGGCACATACTTCCCGTGAATCAAAGTTTGGCATCTTAAACATGTAATAACAATGTAAACAAGTCTATGATTCACCAAATTTTGGTCCATGAGGGCCCATAACACCTCAAGAACCAATGTTTGGCATTCATTACAACATTACACAAACAATACCCTATCAAACAACATGTATTTTTATCAAGGCATCTATCACAACCACATGCATTTTCAACACAACATCCATTACAACAACATGAAATCGCTAATGCATCCTTAATGGCATGGAAATAATGCATGACTTTTGATTTCAAACAAGTGCCTATATGATTCATGAGATGGCATACCCTCATCTCGTCGGGTTGCGATAGAAATAGAACCTCAATAACATCATCAATGACAACAAAAATCATGTCAATCACTCAAGGTGAAATCAAATCAACTGTAAACATGCAAACCCATAAAATTACAATAAACAAGGTAGGTTGGATTTTCCCTGTACATGGGTTAGCTACTCCTATGCACATCTTATTACCAAGTACATATTCTTTCTTATCCCTGGACAAAGGCTCCAAATAGTAAATCAAGAGAAATTAATTCCTCTGATACCACTTTGTAATGTCTCGATTTTGGAAGCCACCAAGAGGTGCCCTATACCCAGTTGGTCACATGGCCTCAAGAGTATTTCCCCAAATTCCAGAGGATGCCGAAAAGCTGTGAGGGCCTTAGGTGTGATAGTGGTGAAACTATGACCTCATTGGTAGAGTAAAAATATAAAGTAAATAAATAAAAACAAGATCAGATGTAATAATAATGACATACAACAGTGACAATAGAAAACTAAAAGTATAAACTGGAGAACATATATAAATTGATTCATGATACATATGTCTATAAATACTACCAAACAAGTCACAATTCTGAAATACAACAGTGCTAAACCAAGGTAAAAAAAATGAAGATAAACTCCTCAGCATCTCAAGCCATATCTTGGCCCCATTCTCCCCGTCTCCATAACATATCAACTACCTGAAGTAGATGGGTGCCTTCCCTTATCAACACCTGCATCAATATAATCAGTTTGGGCCCAAAAGCATGTCCCAAACAGGGTCTGAGAATAAATCCCTATAGGAAACCACCCTAAGATATGTGCCTAACATTCAGTGAATATATGGCTGCTAAAAGTGTAGAAAACAACAAATAAGAAATTGCGCAGTAGTAAACAATCCAAAGTTTCAATATCAAGTAAAAACAACAAATAGCTAATCCCAACACGTAACCCTCGGGGAAGTAATCAAAACCATCCCCTCTGGTCCTACCTAAGAAGTACAAGCAACCCTATGGGAAACACACTGGGTCTAACCCCTCTCGATCTGCATATAAAGACTCTCTGAGGAATCACTCACAGTCAATTCCCATAATATTCTAAGGTAGTCAGAAACTCTCTGAGGAATCCCACACTGTCAATTCCAATTATAGACCCAAGGTCAAGGACTCTCTGAGGAAGCTCACTCGGTCAATTCCCCTTATATCCCAATGGTCAGGGAATCTCTGTGGAAGCACACTCAGTCAATTATCCTTATATCCTAGGCCATTCATAGACTCTCGAAGGAAGCTCTCAACGTCAATTCCTCCTTATAGTCTAAACATTTCAGGAATAAAATCAAAGACTCTCTGAAGAAGCTCACTCGTTAAATTCCCCTTATAGTCTAAAGCAGACATGGAATCTCTGAAAAATCCCACTCGGTCAAATCCCCTTATAGCCCCAAGTGGTCCTAGGGTCTCTGAGGAAGATCACTCAGTCAATCCCCCTTATAGCCGAAAGTGCTCAAAAACTCTCTGAAGAATCTAACTTAGTCAATTCACCTTATAGTCTACTACACCAGGTTCTCACGATCCAGTGTAGTTCAACAAGCATAGTAGTGTAATATGGCCAAAGTAAACCTACATTACTTCTTGGATAGATATCTACAGAAATCAAACATGCAAGAAAACAAACTCTCTATCCTATAGCAACAGGCATGGAAAACAAGCAAGGCAGCCAAATTGGCTAAACAAGACCAAACGGTCGTAAACAGAACATGCAGGGGAACAACATCTAAAGCATATAAATTAACCCTATTCATTTCAAAATAATCTCTACATAAGCATACAATCATGGCCGAAAATCAGCATGGGTAAAACAGTAAACACGCAATACCACGTTCAAGGTTGTTGGTGGAATTTGAACCTAACACTCAAAGACTTCAAACCGAAAGGCACAAACCACCTACCTCAGCATTGGGATATCGATATACGTGAACCTAAAAGATTGATTCTCCTTATTACATCAAAGATATACAAAAACATATAAAACATTCAACCCACAATAGCTCACAAAAGAGGGGAAATCAAGGGATGGTGCTCTAGGAGAAGAGAGAACTCACCAATTCGATTCCAACGCAACTGTAGGTGTTTGATTCGATGTACGAACACTCAGTTAGGGGCTTGTCAAAGATTTGCGACAGCTCGCTTCTCTCAGAAGAACTAGGTAGAGAAGGAGACAGTTCTTTCCGTCAGATGCAACCCTAGTGCATTTAATTAAAAAACAAAATACATGGTGTGTACTTTTGATGTACACAGTGTGTACTCGATGTTTTTGTACTCTTCTTAAGGAATCCTCTAGGTCATCCCACATGGCTGTGTGCAACGCCACTACACAGCCAGGACAATAGCGTATACTCATAAATTACATGGTTTGTACATCAAAACTTTCCAAAAACTCATCTTTTCTCAAAAACTTCAGAAAAAAGAAAAACATACCTGAAAATAAAATCCTGGTTCTTACAACTATTATAGGATCATCCATGTTATTGTTTTATGGTTTAATCATCCTATGAGACCTATGTGATAATATTATCATTTTGACATCATTGATAATGATAGGGTCATCAAAATGGGCCACACATCTGATAATAATTATGTACACAATTTCCATTAACATATATGTAATTTAGTAAAATAAAGTATAAATCACACGCACTAGATATATTCTTATTTTTTAATATGTTTCTAGGTTATTAACTTTGAAATTCATATAGAATTACATGTCAATATTCTGTCTCCATCCATCACATTATCCATCGTTAATAATAAGACATTAATAGACATAGTTATAGGAATACCATTGAACACCAAATATTTGACCACATGATTACAATACTATTGTATCCCTTGTAATCATCACATTATGAAATTTACATTCTAGATATACCATACCTCACATAATTATAATTTTTTTTTTAATTTTCTTGTAATATTTAGACAAATTAAAAACATAGGAAAATAATTATAGAAACCTAAAAAACAAAAAAATTAATATTTTACAATGACTAGTGTTTCCAACCATCTCAATGGTCAGGAATTATCCCTTCTAATATGTATTATTAGTATCATATCTAGTACACCCTGAAGGTTTATGAGTCACTCAAGAAAATACAACTAAATATTTTTGATCAGGTTCTATCATTTGTGCATTTCATATATTCATTTGTATATTCTTTCACCTGTGTATTTGGAATACATTTGACCTATTTTTTAAAATAGAGGACTTTGTTTTCATTATTAATTATTAGAGATATTATATTACTACGATGCAATATTCTTCATTTTAATCAATATTTTTTCTATCTTCCATCATGAGGTGATTATTTAATGAATTTTCCACTATTATTGTTAATTTTCCAATTAAAAAATTAGAGGCCTTTTGTAATAAATGTTGGATAAAATTTTCAATTAAATTTTACATTTTTTGAATATGAGTATATATGTGATGATTTCTTGAGTTGATATTCATTATTTATGAAAATATTTTATGAATAAATATTATCCTAAACATTTTGGATGACATTTTGGAAGAATATAACCAGTGGGGTGATTGAAGAATTGATGTTAATGTTTAAAACTACCTAATTATGTGAAAAAATGCCTTCCAAATGAAGTTGAAAATCATAGCTTTTGTTAATAGGAGATAAATTCCACTAATATGATGATTCTAACATTATTTAAGGTGCTTAACAAGTACATGATATTATTTTATAGGTTCTTAATAAATTATTTACTTATAAAATTCAATTATTTTATTTTATTTTAAAAACTAATAAACCTAAATGGGTTACTAGACATTATAGTTTTCTGAATTCATAGGGAATATGGAATTCATTTAGTTAAATTTATATTAATTAACATAAATCATTTTCTAAAATTTATTTCATTAAATATCATTCATAAGATTTTTTAGGTACAGACATCATATACTTGGAGTTAATAGGTTAACAATAGGCTTCGTTGATTTCAAGAAGATCATTGAGTTAAATCAACCCTTATAAGATCTATATAGTTAATTAAACCTTAATAAGGAAATATAGACTATCAAGGAACTTAATATGATTCCCTCATATGTGGAAAATCAAGACGATCAACATCATAAGATGTATTTATTTGAATATTATGAAAACTAGGGAACCAAATAGAACATTTGGATGAAAATAATAAAATCATAGAATTGTATAGATATGTTTTTCATTGATTCAATCATCATTGTATGTTTGATAAATTTTTATTCTAGATGTTGGTTGAGTGTTCTAGGATTCAAACAAGATTTCCACATCTCAACGATGTGTGTTTTCATGCAGACATAGAAGAATAAAAACTATTAAAGGCTTTTGATTACATATATGATGAATAATAAATAATATACCGTTAAATTTCTTTTTAAAATATAACATTTTACAATATTAAATCAGGTTCTCATTTGAGTTTCATAGAGATTTCGAATACAAATATTTGAAATTATATCTCATAATAGTTTCATCAATTCATTAAGAAAATTTTTGGGAACCAATATTTTATGAAATTGAAAAGAAATATTAGGGAAATAAAATTAATAGAATATTATAATTAATAAAAGGATAAATAAATAATAATTAATTTTTTATGAATTTAGAATTGTGGCAGGTACACAGAAAAAAGAGGACCATTTTTATTCAAACAAGCAATGCACATTCTATTAATTTGTAACATTTATTTTGATGAAGGATATCGATATAACTTTTGGAATGTAATAATTCATTTTTATTACTTTGACATATTTTATAAAAAGGTAGGTTTTCATCTTATTGATCCAAAAGGTGAAACTTTTTTATGTAATCCGTTATAAAGGCTCATAGTCCATACATGTTTCTTAGTTATTATTTATAATAAATACAGAGATATATACATGAGAAAAATACATAACACATTTAGGAAGTATTAATCCTTGACGAAGGATAAGATCTGTTACAAATGAGTTTTTTTGCTTCATTAGTGAGTGTCATATTATATATGTTCTAAATAAACATGTGAGTTGGTGGAGAGTGTGAAAATATTTATACATTTATTCACCCCCCCTCACCTCCCTTTTTAGACCTTACTATGATCCAAATAGTACTACATTTTGGAATATATTTGAAAGGGTGGGAAGGTAGGTATGGAATACCTTAGAGACCTTCAAAAATAATCATGTTTTCCCTTATAGAAATTTTATAGATCATCAGCAAGAAGAAAAATATATTTACAATGATATTTTAATTCATAAGTGGGGACTTAATTTGTATTAACTATATATAAATTTTATGATAATATATTACCCACTTATTGTATAAAAATTGGATTTTTTTAAAATATAATGTTATGACTCACCAATCAATCATTTAAGGATTATAGGAAGAACTTAAGACACCAGTATGTGCCCACGGAAATCATTATAAGAAATTACGTAATTGGATTATTATAATTCCCTTAACACAAATGGTATGAATTCTAAACTTGGTAATTCAGAGGAATATGAATATGACTTATTTATATTTAAACAATAAGATTTTGAGATGTTAAAAAAAAGAAGAAATAAATTTTTTAGTTGATTTATAAATAAAGAGGATCTCTATAATGCAATAAATATATTTCTAATAGAGAAAAAAAAAACAATATTTTATGGATTCGAGATATAATCTAATTTAATGGGAGTGATTTCAATATTGAAATTTCAATCAATAAGATTCCTAAGGGTGAATATTTTGAAAAAATAGAAATATAGTATTTTGTAATACCTATTGATTCCAATCATAAGAAGTGAAAGAATGAGGAGATTATTGGGAAAGAGAACATACCAAAGAAGAATGAGAATATGTTTAGGGGAAGACTCATCCTTGATGAGGATAGTCAAATTATGTTATTATTAATAGAAAAGGTTATTCCAACAAAGGAGAATCCAAATAAATGGAAAAAACGTGTATTTGTTGAGAATATCATTTCAAATTTCTTAATTGTCGTTTGTTAATTACTTATACCTCTCAAATTTTATTAACTATTATTCATTTTGTCTGATATTATTTATATAATTTCATTAATATTAGTATCTTATTATTTTCTCTTATTCATTATTTATTATTTGAATTTGTATCATTATAGTTTGTCACTTTTGTGCTGAAGAATTTTTTTGAGTACTGGACATTTAAAATCATAAATTACCCTATACAATTTCATATAGAAGACTCTTACATATCAATGATATTACACATACATATAAACACTATTCTAAATTCAGTAAATTTCTTTACATTAAATATTATAGTGAAATTAATATGTTATTCATAAATATAAAAATTTGTTAGAGGAAATTACTCTTACATATTTAATGTTTTTCTCATACTATTGGACAAACCATAAAAAATGGTTGAGTTGTATATTCCATAAATAATATGAAAGAATTATACATGTTGATGAATAAATATTATATATAGAGAGTTTCAAAAATTCAATAATATGAAAAAACATTTTTCATTCATGATTTTTCCATTATATATGAATTAAATGACCGAGAGTTTTCTATCACAGTATATGATTGAATTATCAATCATATGGTATGAATCATAATTTATGAAATTATTTCTAAATTTAAATGGATGTAATTATAATGTAAATATCATGTGTTATTGAAATTATTATTATAATTATAAAAAGAAATTCATTATGGATTTAAAATTTGATTTAATTTTTTTAATGGTTATATTTTATAGGATCTTGAGAGATTTAACAGAACATACACATAATGTTAACAATGATCCTTATGAAGAATATCAGGGATATTACCACAAAGTAATTATCGATCAGATATTTATCTATGTAAAGGACAAAGAATTTACATAGTGACATAAATTGAAAATACATGATTCATTACACTAAAAACCAATCAATTTTGATAGGTAAATTTTATACGCAATAATTTTCAATTTATCTAAAATTTAATTGACTACACTATATAATAAATTTGTCTACTTTCCTATTTTTATAAAATAACCCCATATTTAACATTTCATTGGATAAGCAATTTTACATTTTCATTTTAATATATTTTATTTTTTAAAAAGATTGTATCAAGTTGTATGACAACTCACACATAAGTTCTAAAACCCTTAAAAGGTATCGAGATGGTTCATATCAACTAACCAAAAGGTGATTTAAAAGGTTGTTCTTAATTTTAATAAATGTAATGGTATATGTATGACATTACCTATGAAAGTCCCAGTGTGATCTATGCTCGAGTAAAACGATGGGGCTGGTCTACACTATAATAGTTTGGGTTTGGCATGCACCCATTTAATAAACTATATGAGAGTGGATATCCATCCACTTTGGTTGAGAATATAAATATTATGTATATTTTCATTTGTATCCAAAATACTAAAAATATCTTGTTCTCTCATGTTTATCTTATTTTGTTTCTCTCTTCATAAATCGATTGGATCATATTTTCCACATTATTCATAACTATTTTTTTAATTACACTAATTATATTAATATTTATAGTTTACCACACCACTCTATAGTTTCAAATGATAAAAATTATTATACATAACTATTTTTTTCAAATCTCACCATATTAACATTTTTTCATTGTCTATACTTTTCTTGTTACATAATAATTAGTATAACAAAAAACCCATTGTAGCACTGATTATTTGTATTACTTACTGAATTTATTATATATGTCTATTTATAGATAAAATCATTGTCTCTGTACTTTAAAAATTATTTTTATATTTTTCAACGGTTATATAGTGAATAATTTTCAAATATAATGATTCTAGGATTGTTTTCATAGGATATTATTTATACCTTAGTTAACACTGGTTGTTTGAATGTAAAAACCCCAAACACAAGAGTATGAACCATCATTAAGAGAATAAAAATATAAAAAATAGAAGCAATAAATCTACGTTTTATTAAATTTATTTTTTATCATCTTATGAGAATAATGATTATAGGTTTTAATGTTTCATTACTAAATCTGTTGAGGTAACATCTTCGTTTCCAACTAAATATATTCCTATTTTAATTAACAAAATGACTCCTGAAATGTTAATCATATTGGTTGTGAGTTAAATAAATGTTCTAATAATCATTATTGTGAAACTTAGTATCTTGTGAGATTTCAAAAAAAAAGGTTTTGTAACATAATTATTTTCCTAAGGCAAAAAAGATAATATCAATTTTGATAAATTGATACTTATATAAGAATATTAGAATCATAAATAATTTATTGATTATTGTTACAATTTTATTTCCATTAATGATCAGTAAAATATGGAAAATTAAAAGTTGCAATAGATTATATGTTTAAGTAGAATAAAAATAACAAAAGGATAATAATTTTTCTTGTATCACAGATTCATAATGAATTTAGAATTTCTGGGATGATATAAAGGTTGATTAGAAAGAAAATGATTAGTTGAAAATAGATATTGATAAAATTATTTTGGAATGAGGATATATCAGAAAAAATATTTTAGTATTGTCTCATTGGTAAACATTGGTGATCCTATTAATTTTGATAAATATGAAGATAGTAGTAATATAATGGGTTTTTATTGTTTTTCTAATTATGTTAAATGTGGATTACATGGTCATTATGATTTTAATTATTTTTTAATATTTTAAAATCCTCTTGGGGAAAAAATATTTTTACTACTATATATTTTTTTAGATTTAATCTTTATAAGGTTCACACATTTTGGGATCCCAAATCCATTGTGAAGTATCTTGTTGATCATAAACGACACTATATTCATAGGTGATGTATTTGTAATTCCTATATTTCAAATCATTTATATTTTTATTGTTTTTTATGATATATAGAGGCTTATATTTAAAATTTCCATTATGTTTAGTGAGAATGAATTCATTATTTATTATCTTGGTTAACTCGCATTATCATAATAGTTTTTTTTATTTCAATTCATTGTATATCATTTTCAAATTTATTTAATATCAATAATTATTTCACCTATCATTGTAGTAATTTTTTATATATGTAGTGTTTGTTAATTAAAATTAATGATATTATATATTAAAGAAGATAAATATTTAATAAAATGGTGTTATAATATTTTTAATAATTTCCTATTTGTTTAATATTTGGTCTATATTTTAAAATATTAATGAGTTTAGGATAAGTTATTATTTCAACTATTTCTGAGCATGTTTTTTATTTTGTGATTATTATTTTTTTCTACTTAATAATTCTTTTTTATGATTAATTATTATTGTTTACTATCATTTTTGTTTGATTTTTTGATATATTATTTGTTGTTATATTTCATTCCCTTATTGTTTTCTATTGTGTTATTCATGTTATTTGAGTTTTTATTTCAATTTAATGAAATTTCATTGAATTTATGTTATTAGAAAAATTGTAAAATATGTTCAATAACTTTGGGTATCATAATAATCATAAAGGGTGAGAATTTTGAGTGGATCCTTTCCCATTTTTATTTGTTCTTTGATTATTACATATTCATATCTATGTTTATTAATTTATATTTTATTATGTTAAATATTTTTTATATTAATTAATTATTATTATGACATTATTTGTTCTTAATAAATATTTTCTATTTTTTAATTTATTATTCAAGTTTCACACTTTTCATGATGAATAATTTTCATAATTACAATGCCTCTAAATATCATGAAAATACACTTACATATTTCATCTATCATTGTAAATTACCTTTATGTATTGGGTTGTTAGTGTAAGTTCGATGTTTCATGGATCCTTTCCTTTTTTATTTTTCTAGTCTTGTAGGTGTTTATAAGAAGTTGTAAAGAGTTTTTAATGCTAGATTTGACTTTTAGGATATATTGAGATACCCCACGCTATATCGGTAGGCATGGTAGTGGTTTTGGACATTTAGTTTTGGGTCTTGTGAGCCTGGGAACCAATTGTTTTGTGATGATCAATGATCACAAGGTGTAAAACTTAATTTTGGTAAGATTTATATATATGGATGTACACCATACCATGTTGGATCCCATTTTAGAGGGCTTGGTTTATTTAGGATCTTATTTTTTTAAAATATGGAGGTGTGAAATTACATGGAGGTATCTTTGTTTGAGGGAATAAATTAATAGAGATTCTATAGGGGGAGGCCAAGCCAAGGTCTATCCCATTTATGAGGGTATGGTGGATTGATGTGTTTTTATTTTTTCCCTATGTTAAACATTTAAGGGAAACACCGCATGTCAGTTGTCATGGTGTCTCTAGTCTATGGTATTTCAAATTGAAATTTTTGATATGGAATGATATTTGAAATTTTCCCATGTTATAGTGTTATACATGGTGATGGTCAACCCCATTTTAAATAGAAAAAATAGCCACTGTGGGAAGTTGTTAGTAGCATTTTCAAAAGGCCAGAATAAAATATTTGACTTCTATTTTGGCCATTATGATTATTTTGAATGATAAATGGTATGGTGGAGTTTAGTTAAGTTTCTATATAAATAGGTGGACATTTCTAAAAGGTTTTACCTTGTTTTAACTTCTTAATCCATTTGTGATTCTAGGAGAATTCCTAGACCATTTTCCCTCTTATAATGATCCTTATCCTCTAATTCATGGTCTTGATTATTCTATAATATTTGGAATTTTATTTTATTTATCCATCATTCATTATTCTTAATAATTCTTCCAAGAAGGATAAAATAACATGAATACCTAAATATAATATTGTAAATATAAATTCATTATGATGAATGTGATGTTCCAGATTCAAGGACTCTTATCATTGGACCATTGGTCTCTAAATTTTACACTTTTTATATTTATAAAGGTAGATTCATAGTGGTTGGGTATTTTTTATATTTTGTCTTATCTTTACAAATAAATTTATGTTTGATATGTTGTAGAACATCATAGTTTCCCTTATTTAACATTGAAAAATTATATTTTTTTCCCATTGAATTTAATGGAAAAATTTTTGATCACTCCTCCTTGATTGGTATCCCCATAACATGACTGATTGGAACTCCCATAATTCTCTTTATTTAAACCCAACCAAAGAACCAATAATCTATGTATTTTATACTACTTTAAATTTTGACAATCATCCTATAATGGAATTTCCATTCGAGGAGGATAGATATTAATCTATCCTTCAGATAAGTGGATATGGTTTCATGTAGGGAACATTTTTATTTTTAATTTTTTTATATATTCTATACACTTTCATTATAACCATCGTGGTTGTTTTAGTCCTAGGGGAATTGGTCATTGTATTATATCCTTTCCCCCTTTGAAAATCACTTCTACCAGACTCGGTATTGTTTTCTTATCTAGATAGAAGAGAATGTTTTGTAATTCCTATTCATATGATCTTTGATACTTATTTTGAACCATGCTTCATAAAATAATTTACATTCTTATTTTAGATTCATAAAATCATATATCATTGATATATTGTTATATGCATACTATGAAATCTATTTAACAAGAGGAATTTGTTGGTTTATGAAATTGAAGTGAAAAGTGATCTAGTTTCTTATCCAGTATTTATTTTATGATGGTTGAGATTGTTGAAATGATTTTAAATGATTCTGAAATTATATTTCAGTATTTTCATAATTTTATGTTAATTTGGAATTAAATATAATGTGATGAAAATAACATTAGGAAATAATTTTTTAGTGGGAATATAAATTGGTAAAACATATAATTATTGTTTCCTTCAACTATTTTTTTAAAATAAATTAATATAGGAGATTATAGTATTGATCATATCATTGATCTATTTTCTCCTCATTATATTCAGTTTTAGGGTGGGTTTGGGGTTGGTTTATGACTGGAAAATTTTCATTTCCTATTAATTGTTTTGGGTGAGCGAGGGATAGATTATATTTATTCATAAGGGTAGTACTATTGATAATCTGTTTAGGTGGGTTTCATCATTTGAAGTTTTTCCTTTCTATAGGATGATCAATTAAACCATGGATAATTTACTTTGAATATCATGGATCTTTCAAGACCAAGTTGTAGTGGCTAGGGGTCTACTAGTGATGTTATATACTAGTTGTATGAGATTATGTTTTGATTGATGTATGATTATTAGCATGGATTGAATGGTACTACCTACAAATATTTGAATGGTTTTTTGTTCATGAGGTGTTCTATAAATATAGGTTAGGTTTGGAGTTTTCTTTGGGATAGTTTTGAAGGATAGAATTATGATTTTTTTTCATAATCTAATGGTGTTGGATAAAGGATTAATAAACATAATAAACCTAGGAGTTTGATCAATAAATCAATTTACTCTTTAAATATAAGGTTTTAAATGAATTTGGATTATTTATAATTATCTAAAGAATGAAAGAATGAAAAGGTAAACCCATTATAAATTTAATCCATGAATTTTATGGGTATTGTGATTTATTTAATGGTTATTTTATGGTTTTGGAATCCAAATTTTAAATTAAGATTGTGATGAATAGTAATTTTACATAATTTCAAGGACAAGATGATATTAATGAATAAAATATGTCTATCAAATGCATAATTGGAAGACGAAAAAAAAATTAAATGAAATGAGTTAATACAGTAGAAGTGAAAATATGAACCTCCATGTTTGTGATTTTAATTGCTTAAATATGATAAATACCATTAGATCAAAAGTTTTTTATTGAATTTCACATCACAATTTTTAGTTATTGACCTAGTGATGTCTATAAATATACTTATGATGGATTTATATTTGATGTAATGTGATTCATGGTACTTATGACATGATAATGAAAATAATGTGTTGTATAGGGTTCATAATGGTCATTTATATATTAAAAGTATTGTGAAATGAGATATGGTGTTTGAAAAGAAATTATTTCATTATCCTCTCCCAGACAACTAATTGAGGTGTCCTCATTCTCCCTTTTTACTAGTTTGAGTTGGATGGTCATTGAAATTAATATTCAGGATTAGAGGGATATTTCTTAGACCTTTTTAATAATCTTATTATTTTTTAAATTTTCCTTGATGATTTATGACTTCTATTATGTTTATTTATAGGAGCTTGATGTGGTGAAGGTTTTTAATAGTGAAAATGTTGGTAATTAAAGATATAAGACATATCCCTTAGATTAATATGGTGGATTGATTGAGTGTTGAATATATGTGATATTAGGCACTGTGTTGGGGTATATTAGTTGGGGTTTATGTTTGACTCAAATAATAGGTGACTCGGTATGTTGATTTGGAACTATTTTGTTTAAGGTATCTGATAAATCTCCATTGATTTTTGTTGGTTGAATGAACTTATTTGGTTTCAATATTTGTTTTACTCAGTTATTCTAACACATATCTATCTTGGAATACTAATTTCAAATGGATGTAGTCTTTCTTTGAGATATGAACTTAAAACAAACTCCTTAGTGCCCATGTATCTACAATATATCCCGAGATAAAGGGGTCACTATTGTTTAGGTAGTTGGAATGGATTGTGGAGAACTCAATCATTAATTTTCTATGGTTATGTTTCATTACGTAACTCGGAGTCATAATTAATTTGTTTAATTAAAAATATTCTCTTTATATTCTTACTTAGGTCATTGGTGGATTGAATATATTTTATTTTTAATTAATACGATTATACATCTTATACATTTGATATATTTCATTGGTGTTAGTCTCCAACATAAAGCCTATTTCATATGGGATATGGGGGTCATTATCTTCTCCATATCTAACCCAATATGGGCTTTAACATTGATGGGACGTCAAAAAAGTGGTATCAAGGAATTTGGTTTACAATTAGTATGATGGTTTATTTTTGTACAGGTGATGATTTTATGGTTATAGTAAGTCAATAAAATCTTCTAAACCAAACATGTAATATCGGTTGAGGATACCGACTCGAACACGGGTATTCAGGATACCCTATGATATAATATAGGAACCACATAATATTCCAACATATGTTTTGGTAGAGGTCTATTGATTGTCATTTATAAAATCAAGGAATGGTGTATGCATCATTCTCATAGGTTTCAGTCAATGATTGGATTTAATTTTTTATTTTTATTTTTTTAATGTATTCTACCATGCTATGATATGATGTGTTCTTTATATTTATTTTTCATCCCTTATGATAAATTGATTCACGATATATTAAAATATATTGAATAATATGATGCTAAATTTTATTTCCCATAAAATTACATGATTTGTTTTATAAATATATGTTCAAAGTGGATTAATAAACAAACCTATAATGGATTATTAGGAATTTTTAGTGTTGTTTTAAATTAATATTTTGTTATGATAATGTGATTTTATTAATAATTAATCATTTCTTAATATTTTTAATATTTATGTAAAACATTCTAGGAAGTATATTGTTTATAAAGTAGATGATAAATAAAAATTAATTAACTAGGGATATTTTGAATGAAATTCTATGAAAAAATTATTTAGAGTCTAAACAAATTAATATGAAATATTTTTCCATGTGCTAAAATGATTTAATAAATTGGAAATTTTCTGAAATTAAATTCAACGTATATGTAATAATCATTCATTATAAATTGAATATAGTATTTATATATTTGTTTTCAAAAAAATCAATACTAAACGAAATGTTGTAATTCATTCATAATTTTTGTTGTGTTTAAAAATGACTAAAATTACCTTATATAATATGATAAGTAAGGTAATATACATAAAATAGTTCTTATGGATAGCATATCTGAGGGGTGTTAAATTTTATAGGTAATTTCTTATTAATGTATAATACAATGTGCAACAAGTTTGTTATTCCATGTTAATTGTGATGGGTTCAAAATATTACACATAATTTTTTATTTTTCCCCAGCATTTTTTATATGTTTAATAATGCATGAACTATAAAATAATGATAAGTAAAAAATTTGAAATTAGATAAGTCAATTATAATACATTAATTATTGAATTATTATAATTTTTTATTGAAATATTATTGAAATTATCTAAAACATGTAGATATTTTTCATGGTTGAGTATGGAAAATACATGTTCATATCTTGTGATATGTTATTTCCATGTTACGTACTACTAAATGAACCATGTCCCAATTGTTAAAATACTAGTGCTCTATATTGTTGAACTTTTTTATTAAAGATTAAATATTCGTTTTTAGATGTATTGATTTATCATCCAAATATACTTTTTTTAATCAATAATTATATAATTGGTATTGATATCCATGGAATATTTTGATACGATTGATGGTGGAAATGTGGGGTCGGTATGGAAATGAGTTTAGTATGATATGATGGTTGGATAGTTTAAGGCCCTAGCCTTAAACATTACTTAATCTTGAGTTATTACATGATTACACCTTGAGGATCGTTTCAGGTTTAGTGTTTTAGAGAATTAGAACATAAAACTTGCATTACTTTCCAAATTTAAACAAAGTGGTTACGTAAAAGATATTATTCATTTTTCCCATCAATGGAAACATATTTAAAATAAAACATGGATTCTTTCTTGACACTTCCTTAACACTATCATCATATCATGTACCTTTGCCTTGACCTGTGAAAAACATTTCAAAAACTTGGGATGAGCATAAAAAGCTCAGTAAGGGATATAACAATATGGAAAAGAAAATATGGGTACATATATACATAAGAATGAAGACATACTTTACCCATAAAACATAATCACTTTAACATACCTCATCAAATCATGAATAAATCATAGAAATCATAAGACATAAAGGTAACTTGGGGCATTCATAACATTCTTACGTAGGGAGTAACCCTCTTGGTTACGTTTGGAATACCCATCACAGTATATTCCCTAAATCGCTTCGGAGAAAACTTAACGTTTCACTCCTTCGCGTTACCCAATGCATTGGAGAGCTATATCGGGCTCACCCACCCTTATTTTATCACGAATCCAACCGTCATCTTAATAATGCCCAAGAACCATAACATAATCGTATCACATAAAACATGAATAAAGGAAACATAACATTTCCAAATTTCTATCACAAGATATCAATACAAAACATTGATATAATAAAAATATTATGAAAACCATTTTCAATACCAAAATAAAAGAAAAGTAAAATATGGTATTTATTTTTCTTTTAAAAAGAAGGTATGGCTTGTAGAGGAAGCCGAAACTCAAATAATGGTCACGGCGGCAGAAAAGTCATTGTCGCCGCATACGTACGATAGAAACATGCCCTTTGGTCATTTAGTAAATGCTTCATATAAAAAAACATTCCTTTTGAATAAACGTAAAAGTCAAAGGGGTTTATACACCGTATCAAAGAAGGTTGTGTATAAAACAAAATATGCCTCAATGAAAGGTGATTGAGACGAAGTCCCATACCTTGGGTCCGACTTGACTCGGTCGTTCTTTAATCACCTTAATAATAAACTTGAGTTAATTTATTCTTGTTTAAGAACCTTTTTCAAGTTCATTTTTCCTTTTATATCACTTATTTCCATGTTATGAACACTATGTAATTATTTAAGTTAATAACGGTCGTTTTAACGATCATTGGTACTTGAGTCAAAAATTAACCCTTTATAATTACAAGTTGTTCATGTATCCATTATATCCAGAATGGTATTCATGATTTAGATGTCATATATGTCATATATATCCAGTACATTCATGGATTTATAATATTACATAACCATTTAGAGGTATGAAATGAAATGCACCGTTCATGGAGACGGTAAGCCGTACGTACGCATGAACGCTACTTTCATTTCTATTTCATATTTTATAGAATGGATTCATAATGATATAAAGGAATATTATAATTCTAGTGTAATATCATATAAATTATCATAACTCCATCCTTTATACGTCCCACATATGTTATTTAACGAATCAAATCACTTTGAGGGGCGGTAGTCCGCACATCCTTAAATGAAGATATCGCGTTTACCCATAATGGGAACCATAAAGGTATGCCCAAAATGAAAACTACAGAAGCTCAAGGAAAACATAAACATATTATATATCATATATAAATATAGTGTCATCTTAATGGACACCTTTTAAGGTGTTAAAAGAATGTTGAACAATCATCGTCTCATGAGGCAGAAATTCACCATCCACGAAAACAGTATATTCTTTAACCATTAGATGTAGGTGTGTGTAAGTGTAGCTCGAATACATCTTATAAAAATATTCTAGTATGTGTAATATAGTGGTGCTGTTACAAAAGAAAAGAATAAAATGAATTTAGGGGGTTGGAGAAGCAAAATAAAACAAAAGGACTCAAGTGAAGACATTACCTTAAAATCAGGTACCTCCCTTTGGTTTGAGCTCAAAAGCATACTTGGGAAGACTTCTGCCCAATGTGAGGCTTCAAGGAGTAAAAGATGGATGTGTAGAGACAAAATGGGCAGGGGTTGGCCGAGCCAAATGCTTTGGAAGTGTGCGTAAGGAGGTAGAGGTGGGGTCCATTTATAAGAGGAGAGGAGGGGCACTCTTGGAAAGTAAGGAAATGTTACTTTACTTTAGAATGAGTTTCGGATTTTAATGGTATCACATTGATGTGTTTCAAGGAAAAGGTGATAAGGGTTCGAAATATACCCACCCAATAGGTTTTGGACATGTTTAGGTCTTATATTTTACATTATCTTTCCATTTTATTTAAATCGTTTATTAATGAGGTAATCCCTGCATCATCATGATGTCATAAATAATATAATTTATTTAAAATCTAAAAATTATAAAAAAATTACTATGATGTAGAAAATATTTTTAGATTTCCAATGACTATTTATAGTCCAAAGGATCATTTATGTAGACAAAATTAAAAATATTTTACTTAGGTGATACATTCTTTGTTACATTTAACATTCTTTAAAAATAAAAAGACAAAAAGTCACTTTCTCACAATGGTGACTCCATGGGGCCCCCAAGTTTGGCACAAGGCATCCCATGGTCGTCCATGAGAAAACCCGTAGCTTTAGGACACATGTTGTGGTCATTTTTTATTATTATGATATTATCTTATTATCTTTAACTACCCGATTACTCATTAATCAAGATAATTAAAGATAATTACCGTCGTTACAATTCATAATGTCCAAAAACAAAAGAGTCTTATTTAAATAACTTGTAACATATGATTCAAAATATGTAATCCATTTTACCAAATTCCAAACACATAAATTTCAATAATTAATTTAAAAAACATCCCGTTGTCAATACAAATAGCGGGTTTTTTAGAAACAATATTTATGAAAAGTTTGGCATTAGTTTATGCCCAATTCCAAAGTGAAATTAATCCTAATGACCACCATTATATTAAATGGTAAAAATATATTCAGATTACACTTTAAGACCAATTAATAAGATAATATAACCATATAATTAAATTAAATGAAAAATTAGTTTTGATGTAAAATGCAGTATTTTTCACTATTCATTAAAAAATAATCATTGTTAGAAAAATACCAAAAATTTATCCAATGTAAATATGAATGTCCCAATCATAAATAATATGTTTATTTTAACAAATAGTTATAATAAAATTGTCAAAATTTTTATTTAAAAAAATTTTTCCATCAAAAGGCAGTAAAACAATCTTTTAAGAATATTAGTGTATTCCATGCATAAGATTGGATTTATTCTCATTTTAAGCCTCTAAAATACTATCTAAATCATTAATAGACATAGATAAAAATATCTTTTATTCATTACTTACTTGGTATTTACATCCTTCACCCCTTTAGAAAATTGCGTCCCCGTAATTTATTTACTTATCAAATAAATGGGGGTACTTATCCCTCATTGCATTTTCACATTCCCATGTTGCCTCTTCCATCATGTTGTTTTTTCACAAAACCTTTATCTGATTAATAAACTTATTCTGTAACACTTGCTCCCTATGGTCAAGAATCTGGACCGGTTGTACCTCATAAGATAGGTTCTCTTCCAGCTGAACTACCTCTGGACTCAAAATATGACATGGATCTGGCATATACTTTCTCAACATCGAAACATGAAAAACATTGTGTACCTGAGATAATATCGGAGGTAAAGCCACTCGGTAAGCAACTGATCCAACTCTCTCTAGAATTTCATATGGTCCAACGAACCTTGGACTCAACTTTCCTTTCTTACCAAATCACATCACACTTTTCCATGGTGATACTTCGAGAAAAACATGATCACCTACCTCAAAAGATAGATCCTTCCTCCTATTGTCCGCATAACTCTTCTGCCTGCTCTGAGCTTTTCTAATGTGTTTCTGAATCTACTGAACTTTTTCTTCCATCTCTTCTACCAATTCCGGACCCATAAAATTCCTTTCACCCACTTCATCCCAAAAAGTTGGAGTTCGACACCGCTTCCCATATAATGCCTGAAATGGTGCCATCTGTATACTGGAATGAAAACTGTTATTATATGAAAACTCAACCAAAGAAAGATGTTGGTCCCAACTTCTCTGATAATACATCGAACAAGATCATAGCATATCCTCCAAGGCTTGAATGGTTTGTTTTTACTGCCCATCTGATTGAGGATGAAAAGTTGTACTAATATTTAATTCAGTACCCAATGACTTTTGACGGCCCTTCCAAAATTTATAAGTAAACCTGGGATCACGATCGGATACAATGGATAGAGGAACTCCATGCAACCTGACTATCTCTTTAAGGTACAATCGAGAATGTTGATCTAGAGAGAAGGTATCTCGAATAGAAAGGAAATGAGCTGATTTAGTCAAGCGATCAACAATAACCCAGATTGAATTATTACCTAGAGATGTCTTCGGTAATCCCACAACAAAGTCCATGGATATATTCTCCCATTTCCACTCTGGCACGGGTAGAGGCTAAAGAATCCCTTTCGGTAACTGCCGCTCTGCTTTAACCTGCTGACAAGTCAAACACTTCACAGAAAAATTAGCAATATCTCTTTTCATTCCATCCCACCAGTAATACTCCTGAAAATCACTATACATCTTAGTACTGCCTGGATGAACTGAAAACGGAGAAGTATGAGCTTCACATAAAATCTCTCTCTTCAAATGTGAATCACAAGAAACACACAATCTCTTCCCAAATCTCAAAACACAATCACTATCAATGTTGAATTCAGGCAACTTACATTTCTGAACCAGCTCTACCTTTTTCTGCAACTCACTGTCTTGCTTTTGTGCTTGCTTGATTCTGTCTGATAGAGAAGATTTCACTGATACGTGAAATAAAACAGAAGGACATCCTACACCAACAACTTATATGCCAAAGTTCATCAAATCCTTAACCAAAGGATCACGATCCAAACTCCACATTGTTAATGAAGCATTACTTTTTTGACTCAAAGCATCAGCCACTTTATTTTCTTTTCCAGGATGGTAATGAATTGTTCAATCATAACCCTTGATTAATTCTAGCCATCTCCTTTGTCTCATGTTCAATTCTTTCTGAGTGAATATATACTTTAAACTTTTGTGATTGGTATATATTTCACACTTTACTCCATACAAATGATGCCTCCAGATTTTTAAAGCAAAAACAATAGCAGCTAATTCCAAATCATGTATAGGGTAATTTACCTCATGAGTTTTCAACTAACCTGAAGCATAAGCAATTACTTGATCATTCTTCATTAGGAAACAGCCAAGTCCTTTCAATGAAGCAACATTGTATATAACAAACTCACCATTCTTTGAAGGTAGTGCCAAAAATAGAGCATTCACCAATCTTCTTTTCAGTTCTTGAAAACCATCATCACATTCTTTTTTCCAGATAAAATTAACACCTTTCCGAGTTAGCTTTGTCATTGGACTAGATAACTGCGAAAAATTTCTAACAAACCTTCGGTAATAGCCTTCCAAACCAAGGAAACTACGAATCTCAGTTACATTTGTGGGTCTTGTCCATTCCTTAACAACATTTGTTTTTGCAGGATCAACCGTTATCCCATCTTTAGAAACAATATGACCAAGGAATGAAATTTGTTGCAACCAAAACTCAAACTTTCTGAATTTCCCATACAATTTCTTTTCATTTAAGTTTTGTTAAATAACCGTTAAATGTCTTTCATGATATTCTTTACTTTTAGAAAACACCAAAATATCATCAATGAAAACAACCACAAACTTATCCAAGAACTCATGGAAAATTCTATTCATTAATTCCATGAATACAGCAGGTGCATTGGTTAGCCCAAAAGGCATTACTACAAATTCATAATGGCCATATCATGTACAAAAAACAGTCTTCAGAATATCTTCTTCTTTTACCTTCAACTTATGGTACCCCAATCTCAGGTCAATCATTGAAAAATACTGAGCTCCCTGGAGCTGATCAAACAAATCATCGATATGAGGCAAAGGATATTTGTTCTTAACAGTGATGTTATTCAAGGATCTATAATCAATGTAATGTCTCATAGAACCATGTTTCTTTTTAACAAATAAAACATGAGAACCCCATGGTGATGTACTAGGTCGAATGAAACCTTTCTCTAATAAATCATGCAATTGCTCATTCAACTCTAAAAGTTCAATTTGAGCCATTCGATAAGGGGGTTTTGAAATTGGCTTAGCATGAGGAACTAAGTCAATAGTAAACTCAACTTACCGATCTGATATTATTCCAGGAAACCCATCAAGAAAAACATCAGGATACTCATTTACAACTGGAACATCATTAATCTGAACAGTTCCTTTATTTTCAACGATGTGTGCAAGGTAACATTCATTTCCATCTTTTACAAGTTTCTCGGCCTCTTGATATGTTATCAACAGTAAGGGTTCATTCTTGTACTCAAACTGAAAGTATTTCTGAAAAGAAACATCTTTAGCTCTACAGTCAATCTAAACATGGTAAATAGAGATCCAATCCATACCCAAGATAACATCAAACTCTACTAGAGGTAGAACAATAAGGTTTGAAAGTAGGTTCTTTCCACAGATAAGGATATGAATATTCTTATAAATTATTTTTTCCTCAAGATTTCTCCCAGGTGTTTTTACCACAATTTCAAGAGTCATTTCTTGAGATGGTATTCCCATTTTAGTAGAAACGTTTTCAGAGATGAAAGAATGTGTAGACCCCGAATCAAACAACACACTGGCATAATCTGAAAAAACAAACAAAGTACCTGATACAACTTCATTTGATGGCCCGACATTTGCTGAAGTAGTTGCAAAGGATTTCACCACCCCTTTCTTCTTTTAGTCTAACTTCTTCCCATCGCATAATCTCTTTGTCGGACACTCGTTTTCATAGTGACCCTTCTCATTGCACTTAAAACATTTCACTAACTGTAAATCAAATTTGGTCTTACCATCACCCTCGTCTTTTTCAGTGCAATCATGAGCCTTATGTCCCATCTTACTACATCGGTAGCACTTTCCAGAATTTAGAAGACATTCCCCAGCATGCCTTTTTCCACATTTGTCACAAAATGGAAACTTAGTTTTCTTACCTTCATACCTTTTTGAAGAATTCTTTCCTTTCTCATGCCACCTCGGTCTCTTCTTCTGCTGGTTGTTATAGAACACTTGATCATCGAAAACCTCCATTTCCACCTTCTCAGCACATCAAACAAGAATTTCATAACATTCAAACTCACGAGAAGATAATGCCCTTCGATATTTTGGCTTTAATCCTAAGTAAAAACGATTGATTTTACTATTGAGGTCTCGGATAAAATTTGGAGCATACCTTGCCAATCGAGTGAACCTTTCTTCATAGGTAGCCACTGAGTCTTCCTCTTGCCTCAATTACAAGAATTTTTTTTCCATCCTAAGTCGAAGAGCCTTAGGAAAATACATTTCAAGAAACATACCTTTGAATTCATCCCAGTCGAGAGCATCAATCTCATTGGCGTCCCTGATATTTTTAACCATCGACCACCACTGATCTTCTTCACCATCCAAACTGTAAATAGCAATTCTAACCTTTTGATTTTCTGAACACCCCATGACATCGAAAATCATCTCCAGTGCTTTAATCCACCCTTCAGCTAGCATAGGGTCAGATGATCCTCTGAATGATGGGGGATTATAGCTTCCCGCCTTTTCATCACATAAACATTCATGACATTTTACAAAATCGAGGATCTTTAAGGTTTAGTGTCTTGGAAACAAGGAACTTTAAACACGAAAACATAAAAGATTCTTCTTAAACACTTGAAAGGCTTGTCCTCATGTTCATCTTAGGTTCATTACTACATCTCATAACCTGGGGACATACATAAAAAGAAAGGGTGAGCAGAAGGCCCAGTAAGGGAAACAAGAGAAACATTTTACATGTGAACTTGAGATACTTCAATAAGGTCATGAAAAGAACTTAAGGCATGAGAAAGAAATCATGAGATATATCATAATAAAAATAACATTTTTCATAACATAAAGATGTGGCTGAAACATTTAATATTGAAAATCATGAACATATCACCAAGGTCCATCCCCAAGGTGTCATTTGAAAATTACCAAGGTTATTCACCAAGATATCGTGAAAATTGTAATCTCAAGTGGTTACATCATTACCCAATGCATTGGAGCACTATCAGGGCGCACCCTTAAATTTGCCTTTATTATCATGTGAGCCACATATATCATCATCAAAAATTTCATAAATAACCCATATAGCATAAAATAAATGGGTTTCATTTCATAATCATAACGTTTTAAAAACTGCTTTAAGGACATGATCTTTACGTCACTTTAAACCCACGAAAAGGGAAAGCGGGTTTCGTGTATGTAAATCCCAGAATTTAAAATACAACATCTTGGTATATATGTGAATACCCATATAGAAGGTAGAGCTTTGAGTATTCATTTAATTAAAAAATATATCTTTATAAAAATGAGAGAGACATTTTGAGATGAAAATTTTGCAGCATAACTGCTATGTTACAAGGTTTTTAGAAAACATTGAAAAGAGAGGGGACATGGGTCAAACATTCATATATGACCCATAAAACAGTATAGGGACAGAATATAAGGTATTTAAGAACATGGTAATGAAATTTAAAAATATACCATATGAAATGAAGAACATGAAAGGAAGACATAAATAAGATTTCTCTTATGAAAATTCGGCAGCCTAACAGTGTTACATAAACATCAACCAAAAATGAATTGATGAGATCAAATAGGGGGTCTAATAATATGAACATAAATGATCAGTATGATAGATATAGAGATCATACCCCAACATAATAAAAAGTAACTTGCAAGACTTGACATTGAATTAGAACTTTGAAAAGGGAGAAAGGTGCAAGGACCACTTAAAAAATTCAGCAGCCTAACGACGCCACTTAAAACTTCAAAATACTTAATTGAAGAGATAAAATGGGGTCTCTCATCATATGGTCATAAAATAACAGTATGATAGATATAGAGATAATACCCCAACATAACAAAAAGGAACTTGAAATAATTGACATGAATGTAGAACTTCAAAATGAGAAGAGTGAAGAACCACTTAAAAATTCTACAGCCTAACGGCGCCACTGAAAACATCAAAATACTGAATTGAAGAGATAAAATGGGGTCTCTCATCATATGATCATAAAATATCAGTATGATAAATTTAGAGATCATACCCCAACATAATAAAAAGGAACTTTAAATACTTTACATGAAAATAGATCTTGAAAAATGAGAAGGGAGAAAGAATCTGTTACAAAAAGTTTGGCAGCCTAACGGCGCCACTTAAAAATTCATAAAACAAAATAATGAGAGTAAGAGGGGATCTCTCATTATGTGAACATGAAAAGGGAGGTAAGAGGAGTATAAAAGAACACCCTTTAACATAAGAACATGGAGCATAAAAGAAATTACATAAAAGAGATTTCTTGAAGAGAATGAGAGAGATTGGATCCCTTACCTTAAAACGTGACTCTTAAAACTCAAAGGTTTGGACCTTGAGGGATTGGGGGCACCTTGGGAGGACTCCTTGGGAGGTAAGGAGACCCGAACTTCATTGAGGATGGTTTTGAGGTCGAATGGATGAGAGGAGGTCTTGGTATTTATAGGGAAAGTGAGGGGACAAGGCATTAATGGCCAAGGGACACCTCACATGTGCATTTCTCAAAACCATGTGCTCTCCCAAGATATTTCCCATTAAGTTAGGCCACATGGGGCCCCCAATACAAATATCCATCACCTTATGTTGGACAACCCTTAAGATATCTCATGAAATCACCATGACACAGTTATGATGTCATTAAACATACCGAAACCCTAAAACTGTATTTTTACTATTCACTGAAAATTCAACTTTCTCAGAAAAATCCTAAAATTTCACACTAACCAAATATCAATGCTCTGATTTCAAAAATGAACTCCATTTTATAAATATAATTTTCTAAATATTTTTAATTTTATTTTTAAATAAATACACTATTCACCGAAAATTTATTTTTTCAGAAAAAACCCAAAAATTACCATAACATAATATCGGTGCTCTGAGTTCAAAAATGAAATTCATTTTATAAAAATATTTTTCTAAATATTTTTAATTTAATATTTAATTAAAAAACATTATTCACCTGAAAAAACTAATACTTGAATAATAATTTATGAAACCGTTATTTAACCATTTTATTGAATCACATTACTTAATCAAGGTGCCTAGATTATTTTAAAACGTTCTTTAAGTGAGATTACTAATCCATTTGGTCATATTACTAATCCTAATCATAAAATCACTATTCATAATTTACTATTCATCAAAAATCAAGTTGATCTTATTAGACTCTAAATTTCGTACTGAACATAATTGTAGAAGACCATTTTTTGAAAATCATTACACATTTTTAATTATTTAAGGATTACATAAACATTTTTTTAAAATATCTTTTCTCTAAAATTCACAAAAAATAAGAATACTATATTTATCCGGACATTTGAAAATTCATAAACTTTATAAGAATAAATCCCAATTTTTATTTAAAACAAAGGATTACACAAGGCAGTTATGGTCTCCTTACATATCCCCTTATCGCACAAGCATAGGACCTAAGTGTAAGGTGTGCTAAGGTGAGAGAATCCGAGGGAGGCTTGGCTAACATCGCACAAGTAGTAATTTCTATCAGTTTGAACTTCTTGCGAAGGCGATCACATTCTAGCTTCACACGATGAAGTTCGGCTTGGGTTTGGTCCAGAGCAAAGCCCAGTGGTGCTACCTTCTTCCCAAGTTCTATTAAATGGGCTTCGATCAGTCCAAGACTACTGGGTGAGGTCATCGAATCTTCTTTCTATATTAATTAACCAAGATTACTTGTATTTAGAGACAATAATCAAATCATTTTGTTCACAGCGGTCATATTGACCAATGGTCATATAACAGTCAAAACCCAAAGGTCTCATTTTAATTATAATCATGTTTATCAAATAAAACATTTTTGTTTAGTATAAAAATAAAATAACACATGAAATTAGGAAACAAGATTTATTCAAAATATCAGGTCATTATAATCTTCCCCCATTAAGAAATTTCATCCTCACTATTTTTAAAATTGGGTTTTCAAATTTCATTGAAAGTCCCACATCGGAAAAAGAGTCAGTAACACTATTACTTTAAAAGAAAGAAAAGGAAGTACAAAGGCCCCTCGAGTTTACTCATACTAGGATTCCATATAGGAAACATGGACATGGAGGAGAAAACAAAGGGTCACGTTCTAAAGGAGAGTCACTACTGGAAAAACAGGCTATACCCACGGTTCAAAACCGTGGGTATAGCCCCCAAAACCGTGGGTATAGGCTATACCCACGGTTCTGGGAACCGTGCGGCTGAATGGCGTCGGGATAGGGGTCTTGACCTATACCCACGGTTTGGTTGAACCGTGGGTATAGGTGTGTTTACAGCGTGTCAATGATGGGTACACATGGCACACATCAAAGCCCACGGTTCTTAAACCGTGGGATTAGAAGAATTTAAATTAAAAAATTCCGCCGCAGGTGGGGTTCGAACCGCTGTCTCCGCCGAGAGATACTGCACGCTGCCCAACTGGGCTACATTTTGTTTTACTATATAAGCTAACAGTTTATTAAATATATTAATATTTACGCGGCAGGATTAAAAAACCCGTCTGGCGAGAGTCGAACACCGGACTTGTCAAAGGAAGACGAACGACGCTAACCAACCGACCTATTTGAATTTTGTTATTTTTTTATTGCATATGTCTATATATATTGATAATTATAATATATTATAAAAATATGTTTCACCGGTGATTTGATCAGGCGACCGAAGGCCTGTGAACGAAGCCACATTCCAACCAACGTAGAAGCAGTTTATTGAAACATATTTATATCTTTTTAAATATATTAAAACAGAACATGAAATTTTTTTATCCCGCCAATTTGTTTTCCATTTCCCGCCTAAATTTTCTTTCCCGCTTTAACCCGGGAAAGCTATACCCACGGTTTTCCAAACCGTGGGTATAGGTCTTCAAAAAAAATTTCCAATACCCACGGTTTTCAAAACCGTGGGTATAGATCTTCGAAAAATGACCTATACCCACGGTTTTGGCCAAAACCGTGGGTATAGGTCTTCAAAAAAAATACACCTATACCCACGGTTTTGCAGAACCATGGGTATAGGTCTTCAAGAAAAACTATACCCACGGTTTTGGAAAACCCCGTGGGTATAGGTCACCTATACCCACGGTTTTATGAAACCGTGGGTATAGGGTCCCATACTAGCCCTATACCCACGGTTCCTCAAAACCGTGGGTATAGGGTACCCTATACCCACGGTTTTTTCCAGAACCGTGGGTATAGACCCATTTTCCAGTAGTGAGTGATTGAAAACATGATTAGGAGAAAGTTAACCATAAGAAAATCCCAAACTTATGATGTGTGTAAACGATCTCTGATTACCTAGTGGGAAACCTAAACTAACAACGTTTTTGTTTTACGTTCCTTTTCATAATTTTGAGGAATTCATTTACAACATAGAACAAAAACATAAGGAAATATATCTACCTTCATGTAGAGTTTCACCCTTTAATAAGTTTCTACCAAACTAATCTTTTCTCCAAACGATGAGCATTCAAAACTACATGGTCTCATCAAAACACAAGAATCATCTTCTAGAGAATCACATAATCCACAAAAGATTAACTATTTATTTCTTCTATCTTTAAACATTATCCCAAAAATAGAAAGGGTAAGGTAAAACAACTCTTCAAAAAGAAAGAATCCCATAATAATGGAAACTACTTTTAAATCTTCAAAGTTCTATGGTACTACCCAAAGTTCATCATAGACAATTCCATAAATAATGGTGCTTAAAATTCCTCGAAATAAACTAAACTAAGATTGATACCCAAATACAAAAAGGATTTGATAACATAGTCTTCCAAAAAAATCTTCATTGTTCATCTCCAAACAACATCAACCACTCTTAACATCTTATAACAAAAGTAGCTAACCTAAACATATTTTACCCAATATAGGTTAATCATTCCCATAAGTAACCTAAATTACTATAAGTCCACCTTAAATTCATCGATTCTTCAAAATATATGTCAACCTTACTCATCAATGATAATACCATAGTAATCTATTTACCTCTATCATATAGGGTCCCCAAAATTGTGAACGTCTTCCAAAATAATAATCATCCTTTAATCCCCTAATCATCTCTGTCATATTAATACGACAATCATTCCATTTCCTATCACATTGGTTGTTTGGACATGTTCGTCCATTTCCCACCATTAACTAAGAAGAGAAAGCATAATTAGGGGCTTAAGTACTTATCCAATAATCATGAAAAGAACTGAAAGCATATAAGGATAACTTGTAGAAGAAAAGTATACCCTAACTTGTGATCCCCTAGGTTTCCATCTAGGTTATCCATGATCATATATTCTTATGTGAATATTTATTTTATTTTATCTTTGTTCCGTTAACAATGGTTCGTACTAAGATTATGAATTTACCAAAGCATATCCCCCGGGAGTGTCGTAACCAAGAGTAAAGCAAGGCCTGTTGTCGTGTACCAGTTCCCGTTCAAGTCTATCTCAAAGCGGTGTTTTCAGGTTATACCCCTATGTACATCTGTGCTAGATCCACCTCTACCTGCTCGTATCCAGACAGGGATGTATTTTCTTGGTAACCCATTACTCAATACTCACCAAAATACCAGGAAGATTTCCTATATATAAACTTTTCTATAGGATTCTTCCTAATGTTTTCATATACTAATTTACACAAATAAATAAACCATCCTTTGATACCAACTATAGCATCCCACCTTTTTATCACATAAACTTTCATTACATTTTACAAAAACCGAGGATCTTTAAGGTTTAATGTCTTGGAAACAAGGATCTTTAAACATGAAAACATATAAGATTCTTCTTAAACACTTGAAAGGATTCTCCTCATATTCATCCTAGGTTCATTACTGCATCTCATAACCTGGGTACATACATCAAAAGAAAGGGGGAGCTGAAGGCCCAGTAAGGGAAACAAGAGAAACATTTTACATGTGAACTTGATATACTTCAATAAGGTCATGGAAAGAACTTAAGGCATGAGAAAGAAATCATGAGATATATCATAATAAAAATAAAATTTTTCATAACTTAAAGATGTGGATGAAACATTTAATATTGACAATCATGAACATATCACCAAGGTCCATCCCCAAGGTGTCATTTGAAAATTACCAAGGTTATTCACCAAGATATCGTGAAAATTGTAATCTCTAGTGGTTACATCATTACCCAATGCATTGGAGCGCTATCAGGGTGCACCCTTAAATTTTCCTTTTTTATCATGTGATCCACATATATCATCATCAAACATTTCATAAATTACCCATATAGCATAAAATAAATGGGTTTCATTTCATAATCATAACATTTTAAAAACTGCTTTAAGGACATGATCTTTACGTCACTTTAAACCCACGAAAAGGGAAAGCGGGTTTCATGTATGTAAATCCCAGAATTTAAAATAGAACATCTTGGTATATATGTGAATACCCATGTAGAAGGTAAATATTTGAGTATTACCTTAATAAAATAAAATATCTTTAGAAAAATGAGAGAACATTTTGAGACGAAAATTCTGCAGCATAACGGCTATGTTACAAGGTTTTTATAAAACATTGAAAAGTGAGGGGACATGGGTCGAACATTCATAAATTACCCATAAAACAGTATAGGGACTGAATATAAGGGATTTATGAACATGGTAATGAAATTTAAAAATATAAGATATTAAATGAAGAACATGAAAGGAAGACAAAAATAAGATTTCTCTTATGAAAATTCGGCAGCCTAACAGCGTTACATAAACTTCAACCAAAAATGAATTGATGAGATCAAATAGGGTATCTCATCATATGAACATAAAATATCAGTATGATAGATATAAGGATCATACCCTAACATAATAAAAAAGTAACGGGCAAGACTTGACATGGAATTATAACTTTGAAAAGGGAGAAAGGTGCAAGGACCACTTAAAAAATTCAGCAGTCTAACGACGCCACTTAAAACCTCAAAATACTGAATTGAAGAGATGAAATGGGGTCTCTCATCATATGGTAATAAAAGATAATTATGATAGATATAGAGATCATACCATAACATAACAAAAAGGAACTTGAAAGAATTGACATGAAAGTAGAACTTCAAAATGAGAAGGGTGAAGAACCACTTAAAAATTATGCAGCCTAACGGCTCCACTTAAAACTTCAAAATACTGAATTGAAGAGATCAAATGGGGTATCCCATCATATGATCATAAAAGATCAGTATGATAAATTTTGAGATCATACCCCAACATAATAAAAAGGAACTTGAAATACTTTACATGAAAATAGATCTTGAAAAATGAGAAGGGAGAAAGAATCTGTTACAAAAATTTCGGCAGCCTAACGGCGCCACATAAAACATCATAAAACGAAATAATGAGAGTAAGAGGGGATCTCTCATTATGTGAAAATGAAAATGGATGTAAGAGGAGTATAAAAGAACACCTTTTAAAATTAGAACATGGACCATTAATGAAATTACATAAAAGAGATTTCTTGAAAAGAAAGAGAGAGATCAGATCCCTTACCTTAAAACGTAACTCTTAAAACTCAAAGGTTTGGACCTTGAGGGCTTAGGGGAACCTTTGGAGGACTCCTTGGGAGGTAAGGAGACCAGAAAATCATTGAGGATGGTTTTGGAGTCGAATGGATGAGAGGTGGTCTTGGTATTTATAGGGAAAGTGAGGGGACAAGGCATTAATGGCCAAGGGACACCTCACATGTGCTTTTCTCAAAACCATGTTCTCTCCCATGATATTTCCAATTAAGTTAGGCCACATGGGTCCCCCAATACATATATCCATCACCTTAAGTCGGCCAACCCTTAAAATATCTCATGACATCACCATGACACAGTTATGATGTCATTAAACATACCAAAACCCTAAAACTGTATTTTTACTATTCACTGAAAATTCAACTTTCTCAGAAAAATCCCAAAATTTCACACTAACCAAATATCAATGCTCTGATTTCAAAAATGAACTCCATTTTATAAAACTAATTTTCTAAATATTTTTTATTATATTTTTTAAATAAATACACTATTCACCGAAAATTTATTTTCTCAGAAAAAACCCAAAAATCACCATAACAAAATATCGGTGCTCTGAGTTCAAAAATGAAATCCATTTTATAAAAATAATTTTCTAAATATTTTTAATTTAATTTTTAATTAAAAAACACTATTCACCTAAAAAAACTAATACCTGAATAATAATTTATTGAACCGTTATTTAACCATTTTATTGAATAACATTTCTTAATCAAGGTGCCTAGATTATTTTAAAACTTTCTTTAACTGAGATTACTAATCCATTTGGTCATATTACTAATCCTAATCATAAAATCACTATTCATAATTTACTATTCATCAAAAATCAAGTTGATCTTATTAGACTCTAAATTTTGTACTGAACATAATTGTAGAAGACCATTTTTGAAAATCATTACACATTTTTAATTATTTAAGGTTTACATAAATTTTTTCAAATATCTTTTCTCTAAAATTCACCAAAAATATGCATACTATATTTATCCGGACATTTGAAAATTCATAAACATTATAAGAAGAAATCACAATTTTTATTCAAAACAAAGGATTACACAAGGCAGTTATGATCTCCTTACATAGCCCCTTATCACACCAGCATAGGACCTAAGTGTAAGGTGTGCTAAGGTGAGAGAATCCGAGGGAGGCTCGGCTAACATCGCACAAGTAGTAATTTCTATCAGTTTGAACTTCTCACGAAGGCGATCCCATTCTAGCTTCACACGATGAAGTTTGGCTTGGGTTTGGTCCAGAGCAAAGCCCAATGGTGCTACCTTCTTCCCAAGTTCTATTAAATGGGCTTCGATCAGTCCAAGACTACTGGGTGAGGTCATCGAATCTTCTTTCTATATTAATTAACCAAGATTACTTGTATTTAGAGACAATAATCAAAACATTTTGTTCATAGCGGTCATATTGACCAATGGTCATATAACAGTCAAAACCCAATGGTCTAATTTTAATTATAATCATGTTTATCAAATAAAACATTTCTGTTGAGTACAAAAATAAAATAACACATGAAATTAGGAAACAAGATTTATTCAAAATTTCAGGTCGTTACAGGGATGTTGCCTCATGAAATGTTCCACCACTGACATGTTCCTCTGCGGTTGATCTGGCTGATCTCGTGCATGGATACCACCACCATTTATCACTTGAGTCAACTATTCCATTACTACAACAAATTGTTCAGTTCGAATTCCGACCATCTATGGATGCCGATTCGGAAGGTTATTTCCTTCTGTATGCCTTCCTAGAACTGCTTCCCTGTTTCCTCTGTGGAAAACCATTCTGAACAAACATGTCTTAGATGAAGCAACATGGTAATCTTCCAATTCTATATCATTTCAAAAAAAAATATTTTTGGATAATCATTTAATAGTATTATAACTCCTAAAGTTATCCAAACCGACCTCTGATACCAACTATAAGGCCCCAGCCTTAAACATTACTTAATCTTGAGTTATTACATGATTACACCTTGAGTATCTTTTCAGGTTTAGAGTTTTAGAGAATTAGAACATAAAACTTGCATTACATTCCACATTTAAACAATGTGGTTACATAAAAGATAGTATTCATTTTTCCCATCAATGGAAACATATTTAAAATAAAACATGGATTCTTTCTTGACACATCCTTAATACTATCATCATATCATGTGCCTTTCCCTTAACTTGTGAAAAAAATTTAAAAACTTGGGATGAGCATAAAAAGCTCAGTAAGGGGTATAAAAATATGGAAAGGAAACATGGGTACATATATACATAAGAATGAAGACATACTTTACCCATAAAACATAATCACTTTAACATACCTCATTAAATCATGAATAAATCATAGAAATCATAAGACATAAAGGTAACTTGAGGCATTCATAACATTCTTACGTAGGGAGTAACCCTCTTGGTTACGTTTGGAATACCCATCACAGTATATTCCCTAAATCTCTTCAGAAAAACCATAACGTTTCACTCCTTCACGTTACCCAAAGCATTGGAAAGCTATATCGGGCTCACCCGCCCTTAGTTTATCATGGAACCACCCGTCTTCATAACAATTCCCAAGAACCATAACATAATCTTATCACATATAACATGCATAAAGGAAACATAACATTTCCACATTTCAATCACAAGATATCAATACAACACATTGATATAATAAAAACATTATGAAAACCATTTTCAATACCAAAATAAAAGAAAAGTAAAACATGGTATTTATTTTTCCTTTAAAAAGAAGGTATGGCTTGTAGAGGAAGCCGAAACTCAAATAATGGTCACGGTGGAGGAGAAGTCGTTGTCGCCACATACGTAGGACAAAAACATTCCCTTTTGTCTTTTAGTAAATGCTTCGTATAAAAAAATATTCCTTTTGAATAAATGTAAAATTCAACGGTGTTTATACACCGTATCAATGAAGGTTCTATATAAAACAAAATATGCCTCAATGAAAGGAGATTGAGATGAAGTCTGATACCTTGGGTCCGACTTGACACGTTCGTTCTTTAATATCATGAATAATAAACTTGACATAATTTCTAATTGTTTAAGAACCCTTTTCAAGTTCATTATTCCTTTTATATCACTTATTTCCATGTCATGAACACTATGTAATTATTTAAGTTAATAACGGTCGTTTTTACGATCATTGGTACTTGAGTCAAAAATTAACCCTTTATAATTACAAGTTATTCATGTATCAATTATATACAGAATGGTATTCATGATGTAGATATCATCTATGTCATATATATCCAGTACATGCATGAATTTATAATATTACATAACCATTTAGAGGTAAGAAATGAAATGCACCGTTCATGGAGACGGTAAGCCGTACGTACGCATGAACGCTACTTTCATTTCTATTTCGTATTTTATAGAATGGAATCATAATGATATAAAGGTATATTATAATTCTAGTGTAATATCATATATAATATCATAACTCCATCCTTTATACATCCCACATATGCTATTTAACGAATCATATCACTTTGAGGGGGTGGTAGTCTGCACTTCCTTAAATGAAGATATCGCGTTTACCCATAATGGGAACCATAAAGGTATGCCCAAAGTGAAAAATACATAAGATCAAGGAAAACATAAACATATTATATATCATATATAAATATAGTGTCATATTAATGGATCCCTTTGACGGTGTTAAAAAAATGTTGAACAATCATCGTTTCGGGAGGCAGAAACTCGCCATCCACGGAAACAGTATGTTCCTTAACCATTAGATGTAGGTGTGAGTAAGTGTAGCTCGAATACTTCTCATAACAACATCCTAGTATATGGAAGATTATGTTTTTGTTACAAAAGGAAATAATAAAAATAGTTTAGGGGGTTGGAGAAGCAAAATAAAACAAAAGGACTCAAGTGAAGACATTACCTTAAAATCGGGTAACTCCCATTGGTTTGAGCTCAAAGGCTTCCTTGGGAAGACTTCTGCCCAATGTGAGGCTTCAAGGAGTAAGAGAGGGATGTGGAGAGACAAAATTGGTAGGGGTTGGCCGAGAAAATGGATTTTGAAGTGTGGGTATGGAGGTAGAGGTGGGGGCTTTTATAAGAGGAGAGGAGGGGAACTCATGGAAAGTAAGGAAATGTTACGTTATTTTAGAATGTGTTTCGGATTTTAATGGTCCCACATAGATGTTTTTCGAGGATAAGGTGATAAGGGTTTGAAATATACCCACCCAATAGGTTTTGGACATGTGTAATTCTTAGCTTTAACATTATCATTCCATTTTATTTAAATCCTTTATTGATGAGGTAATCGCTGCATCATCCTGAGGTCATAAATAATTTAATTTATATAAAGACTAAAAAATATAAAAAAAATACTATGATGTATAAAATATTTTTATATTTCCAATGACTATTTAGAGACCAAAAGATCATTTATTTATACAAAATTAAAAATATTTTACTTAGGTGATACATTCATTGTTAAATTTAACATTCTTTAAAAATAAAAAGATAAAAAGTCACTTTCTCACATAAGTGACTCCATGGGGCCCCCGGGTTTGAAAAAATGAATCCCATGGTCGTCCATGAGACAACCAGTAGCTTTAGGACACATTTTGTGGTCATTTTATATTATCATGATATTATCTTATTATCTTTAACTACTCGATTACACATTAATCAAGATAATTAAAGATAATTACCGTCGTTACTATTCATAATGTCCAAAAACAAAAGATTAATAATTACATAATTTGGAACTTACGATTCCAAATATGTAATCCATTTTAACAAATTCCAAACACAGAAATTGCAATAATTAATTTAAAAAAACTTCCCGTTTTCAAAACAAATAGCGGGTTTTTTTTAGAAACAATAGTTTTGAAAAGTTTGGCATTAGTTTATGCCCAATTCCAAAGTGAAATTTATCCTAATGACCACCATTGGATTAAATTGTAAAAAATATATTCATATTACACTTTAATACCAATTAAAAAGATAATGTAACCATATAATTAAATTAAATGAAAAAGCAATTTTGATGTAAAATGCAGTATTTTTCACTATTCATTAAAAAATGAACATTGTCATAAAAATACCAAAAATTTATCCAATGTAAATTTCAATGTCCCAATCATAAATAATATGTTTATTTTGAAAAATATAGATTATAAAATTGTCAAAAGTTTTATTTAAAAAGGGTTTGTCATCAAAAGGAAGTAAAACAATCTTTTAAGAATATTAGTGTATTCCATGCATAAGATTGGATTTATTCTCATTTTAAGCCTCTAAAATACTATCTAAATCATTAATAGACATAGATAAAAATATCTATTATTAATTACATACATGGGATGTTACATATAGCTATGGGGTAATGTTTTCATGTTTAACTATTGATGGATTTGTTTATAGCCTACATTCATCTTAATTTCTAGCAGATGTATTATTTATTATTAGATTGTATTTTTTTTACAAGACATTGTTTTGTATATTTCATTTAATAATAAAATGTTATATTTTCTATATTCATTTTGTGATTATTTCTATTATAACTCTTATGACAATTATTTTTTACCATATAAAATCAACCTATAGAATATTCTAATCAATTAAAATGTTGAATAAATGAATAATGTTCTTGGAGTTGATGATGGTTATCACTGATGGTCATCCCCAAATTTATAAAAGATATAATGATTTATAAAAGTAATGTTACGGGATATTCATATTTATTTGGTTTAGTTTTAATATTATTCGACCACATATTCAATTATACAAATTAATTTATGTAATTGGAAACCAAAACTAGGTTAATTTTCATTATTCAAATGATATATTCAAACCTTGTATATTTATTTGGAAGTGAACTAGGAATTGTGGATGACATACCGTGGTTACTAATATGTGGATGTGTTAAAGTTATTGTACAATGATTTAGATTCTCAAAATATTCTTTGGTTATCATTAGTTGGGATATATGAGGCTTAGTGAGTCTCTTTGTTTTCTATAGAAATTGTTTGGGGAGAATAGACTTATAGGTTGATTCTTCTTCTCATTTAAATAAAACTCAAAAATAATTGTTTATGCCCATCTCAATATTCTTTAAATGAAAATTGTGAGTGGTGTTTTCTATTTATGAAAATGAAACAAATTCCTTGGAAAAATGTAATCTGACAATTTGGAGTTTTAATATAAAAAGTGTTTGCATTGATTATGAAAATTTATTCCTTTAAAAAATAATTTCAAAACCTAAAAGAATTGAAGGGGTTTTTGTTTTCAAACAAGTAAAGAATTAAACTTGTTAAATAACATACATAATCGATTTGTATTTTGTAACTCTTGTTAATTTTTTTACATAAAATAAAATGATTTGTGTTGATTTCTATTAATGATATATATTTATTTCTTAATAATATTTGATGGATTAACTTTAAAAAAATTTAGGAATTTTTTTTGAAAAAATTTGAATGTTTTTAAGTGGTATATATCCCATTTAAAAAAGAATCTATGATTAAAACAAGATTCAAATTAAAGGATAAGTTAGTGAAGGTATCGATTGTGACATTATTATAGTTTATGAATGTAATTGATTATAGCAGGCCAACTCCTCTCCTAGAAATTTTGGAAGATCATATATCCTATATATGAAGTATCTCCCATTAGATATTATGTTTTATGATTTACTTTTTCACCTATTAGATAATAATTCTCCCTGATTTTTATTTGGATTCTAGATGATAAGAAACATTTAAAAGGTGTTTAATATAGGGATCGGGTTTTCTAAATCCTTTTTTATGTTATTTTCCTTAATTTGAAGGTGAAAAGGGGGAGATTATATGTTTTTTGAATTATAGAGTTGAGTTTATTCTATCTTGAGGTTCACCAATCTATGGTGGTATGAGTGGTGGTGCTCATGGTCTAACTTCTTTAAAACTATTGGCATGAGATTCAATTGATCTACGATTCTTGTTGAAGAAAGGGTGGAAATTTTCATTTTGGTAAGAACTCTATACATAGAAGTACTTCATGCTATGGTGGATCCCATTTCATAGGGATTGGTGTTTCATGATTCATCATTATTTAAAATTAGGATGTGCCAAACACCTAGGATGTATAATTTTTTAAGGGTGTCTTCCACCAAGAGTCTAGAAGGTGGAGGAAATGAAGTCGTCTATTCCATTTTAATGAAACTAGTGTATTATTGCTTTTGGAGAATTTACCTTTGTGAGACTAAGAAGGATATCATTACATGTAAGTGTTCATGGTGGACCTATTTCAATGGTAGTTTTATCAAGCCCCAGTGAGTTGAAACAATGAATAAAATTTCCCCACACCATATCACTAAATGTGATGGTAGTCAAATATTTTTTATTTGGGTGAGATAAACATCATGGGAAGGGGGAGTTAGTAATTCTAAATACCTGGAGTCTCATATCTAACATCTAAAAGGGAAATTAAAACCATTCTTACTGTTTTAGGATTTTGATGGAGGTTAGTTGTGTTTCTTTATAAATAAGTATTCAATATATATTCTCGATTTTACATTTTCCATTCGTCCAAAGACTTTTCCAATTTAGAGTACATCCTAAGAGATTTTTTTATCATTATAAAATTTTAATTTTATGATTCATTACGTGTATTTTTTTCATTTTTAAGGTCCTTTATTAATTCTCTATGAATCCTTATTATTAATCATTCATCGAGTAATTATGATAGCATTATGAATACATGAATATAATGGTTTAATGATGATGTTTTTATGGTCAATATGATGTTCTAAATTCAACGAATCTTTAATTAAAAATATTATTTCTAAAATTCAACTTTTTTGATGTATAGGTTCTTAGATTTATTGAGGTAGTTATTTTAAAGCATTACACCTATGTTATGGAATAAATTTATTCATGATATTTTGTAGAAAACCTAGGTTAACCTTTTGGAACATAGAAAATTTATGTTGTTATCCACTATAATTGAATGAATCTAATTCTCATTCTTCCATATCAATTTTTATATTCATCACCCAATTGATTTTTACTCCCATTATTCTTCTCATTGAAACACATTTATAGAACCCATATGATATTTTATTTGTTATAATACATATTTTTTTAATCTACCTACACCGTAATTACTTCTAGATGTTGTGTATTTTTACATTATTTTTATTCTTGGTGTAGTATGGTAGATCTAGGGGAGGGGTTTGAATTTATATTATGAATTTATGTTCAATTATCTTCCCTCAAGATTAGTTTGGTTAGTTTGGTTTAAAATAAGTGTTAATTTTATGCTTCCCTTCATCCCTTTAATACATACTTATTCTTAGGTTTAGTGTTGTTGAGTTGGACCAGTTGATGATAATATTGAAACATTCCACATTCTATGATTTTTTTTATTAATTTAAAAACCGTTTATAGTATGTTGCATGTTTTAGTTTTATAAAAATTTATTATTTTGAAATATTTTAATATACCAGCTATGAAGTCCATTTTATTGGATGTATTGGTTGGTTTAGGAATATTAAGTGAAAATTAATCATGTTAGTTGGACCTTATTTTTATTATGAGAGTAATGATTTTTTAATTTATATTAAATGATGTCCTTAAGATATTAATATTTATTATAATTTTATATTGATCAAAAAATAAATCTTATATGATTAAAAGAACCTTGGTAAGGAGTTATATAATAGTAATATAAATATTACAAACATGAAATTAATGTAACTAGATCATATATGATGTAAATAAGTAATTTAGGAATATATAGTATTTATAATCTCATTGGATAGTTTTCACCTTATTATATGTAGTTTTATGAGGGGTTTAGGTTTCTTTTAGGATTATATACTATTCATTTACTTCATGTTTTTCTGAGTGTAACATAGATACATTATATTCTCTAGTAATGGAAATATTTTTGACAAAATCATTATGTAATTAACTACCATACAAGTTTTCCAGTTTTGTATCATGAACCTTTGAACCTTGGATAGTTTGTGAGTACCTATGGGTCCATCAAAGAGGTAGGTGCAGGGTATGAGGCACTATTAATGGAGTGAATGTAACACCCTGAGATTTTATGAAAAATATTATTTTTAATTTCATTAGTGTCTTGTGTTGTACGCTACACTAAAAGGAGCTTGCACGACATGCATCCCTGACTTGGATTTCATTACACGCAATAAAGACCTTCCTCGATAGTGTGTGTTTTATGTAATACCGAGTTTCACTAAACGAGATATTATTATAATATTATTATGAACTAGCCGTTATGAATAATAATACCCAATTTTTGAAATTTTATAAATTTTATCATTCAAAATGGACTTCATTTTTGGATTCAGAATATCGAAATTAGCTTAGGGTGAAATTTTGGTACTTTTCAGATAACTTTCATATTCTGATGAATAGTGAAAATTACTAAATTTTAATTACAAACAACTTTTTTAATCAAAAAAATTAATAGTGATAAATTATTAATTTGAGTGGTTTTAAAGTTTATTTAGAATATGTTTTTACCATTTAATACAATGTTGGTCATTGGATATAATTTCACATTTAATCCAGACATAAACAAGTGTCAATGTTTTGATATTTATTATCTCTTAAAAACACGCTATTTTTTTGACGACGGGAATTAATTTTAAAATTAATTAATGAAAATGATATATTTTGAATTTTTAAAAATATACATCATTTTTTAATTCATAATATCAAATACATCTTAGGCCTTATTTTTGGTATTTTTCTGGAAACTTTCATTTTTTGATGAATGGTGAAACCACTAAGTGGTAGTTAAAAAACAAAACGTTTCATAAACGATAATTTTCCCACTTCTATGAGTGGAATTTCGAAAATATGAGAGACACGGTTGATTTCAGTAAGTAAAATGTGGTTCAATGAGATGAAAATAATTTTTTGGTGAATAATAACTTTTTACTTTTATTTACCACGGTTAAAAGTAAATAGGGTAATTAAGGGTAAAAAAGATATTATTATTACCCTAACACAAGTCCTAATTCTATTGGATAAGTTTAATTCGACCAAAAACAGCCTTAGGAATTAAATATGACCATTTAGGACCACATGGATTAGATTAGAACATTTATTATTAATTTATTTAAAGAAGGGTTAAAATAGTTAAAACCAATGTTTAATAAGTAAACAAAATTTAATATAAGGTCATACATAAGATAAATTAGACTATAAATATTCATTAGAAAGCTAAAAATATTTCCTACATAATGGTAATTTATTTATAATTTTTAGGCATTAAATAATTTAATTTATTTATGAAACAAAGAAGATGTAGTAATTACCTTATTAATGAAATATTGACATAATTGATGTTTTAGATACCAAAATAAATGTAATCTGAGACATTTTATGAATTATAATAATTTTATAGGTTAATATTACATGTTAGTATTGATTTAATTATCTTATTTAGAACTAATCATTCTGTTATGATTTTCAAAAAAAATCAATTACCAAATAGTGTCAAAATTGACATAAAATAGTTTTTAAAACAAATATTATATTATAAATTTTTATTTTATTCCTAAAAATCTAAGGTTCGACCAAATGACTTAGATAAGGTTATATAAACAACTTGGGGTTCATTTGGCTTGTTATAGTAAGATTATTAACCATATAGTGTACGAAAACAAGAAGACACGGTAAAAGTAAACTTATTTAATATAAGGTTAAATCTAAATGATAAGGTTAAAATAGAAACCTAAACATGTATAAATTCAATTTTATGAGAGGCTTTAGACCCATACCCACCTTATAATCTAAATAACTTAATTTGGAGCTATTAATAACCGAATATGACTTTATAATAAAATAATATTTTTAGTTTTTCCCAAGGTGCCTCTCTCCTCCCTTATAAAAGGGCACCTCCTCCCTCTCTTCCTCACACCACTTTGAGCCTCCAAGCTCGTCCAACCCCTGAAAAATTATCTTATCCACTTCCATAGAAACATCCTAGAGGTTCTGGTATTCTTGAAAGACCAATTTTAGTTCCCTAAGAGGAGGTCTCAAAGAGGCACTTCAAAGAAGAGGTAATGTTCGTTACCGATTCTTTCAACTTTATTTCTTCTTCCACTTCATCTTCTTTAGTTGATTCATTATGAAGTAATAACATCAGTATAAATCAGATACTGATATGTTATTATATGTATGAAACAATCCTATTTCACCATCTATCCATCCTACGGAAAACGAAATCACCGCGTGTGCGTACGTATGGAATACCGTCTCCACGCCGTGGTGTAATCTATTTTCCCACCACCAACCTACTTGGATGGTTATAATGGTGAAAATAAATAACTATATATTATTATTGTAAAGTGGTATTAATTCTAAAATAGTATACATACACTCCAATACAATTCCATGCTCATGGGAATGATATCATCGCTCGTGCGTACATACGGAATACCGTCTCCACGAATGCGATGAGATTCATTTTCCATGATTAACCGTTCAAGAATGATTATAAAGTATATATAATGAATAATAATGAAATATATGACATAATGAAGATACTGGATTTATGTATGCATATATATATATATATATTTCATCTACTTACTTACATTCAATTCAATAAGGAAACAAAAACAGCGTTCATGCGTACGTACGGCCTACCGTCTCCATGAACGGTGTATTTCATTCCTTTTATCAATCTATAATATATATATATATGTATAAGATTAATATATATTATATATAATTCATGTTTTACATTCTTGTATTATTTAAATCATTATATAAGTATTAATATCATGAATGACAAGTCGAAACACATATGATAAAATGATTTTACCCAAAATGCTGCTTTAACATGGAATTTACAAAAAAACGGGTAATATAAAGTCATAAGTGAAACATATATGATATCATAACAATGAATATGATTCTTTAATAAATCAATGACATTATTTAAATAATTATACAGGAGGTTCGGATACGTACGAAGCATATCAGACCTAAGGTAATGGATAATTTTACAAATCTCATTTTTATCCGAGATTGTTTATTCGTAAGTATTTAATGGGGTTATTTATATCCTCCATGTACATGTTTTATAAAAGTGTTTTCATTAATGTTTAATGTCATTTTTTCCCATTCTTGACATTTACTACATGGTATTTAAGTAATTGTTCTTTTGTTTACGTTACGAGGTACTTTTTGACTTTTCCGGCAAAAGTACGAGAAGAATGTTTTTTAACTTATACCACATGAAAGGATTTTTACGGTTTTATAAAGACTTATTTTCATGAATCTTACTCAAAAATATTTCATTTCTATTTTCAACAAAATCCTTTTCTTTTAAAATTTCATGAAATTTTGTGAAAAGAAAATGATTTTAAATAGGAAAGGATATTTTCCTCAAGAATTCATATCAAGTGTTTGATCAAAAAGATTTTCCATCTAAGGAGACATTATTTCATATGTGGATGTTTCAAGTATAATGTCTCTATGATTTACATGGTTTCACTTTTCTTATTATGAAATGATATCTGTTTCATTTATATGGATTATGTGATGATGGGATGATGTTTATGAAACCCATTTTATTTATTGGGTTATTATGAATGATGTATGTTTATTTTATGGCACAAGTAATAATGATTTCATTATGAGATGGGAGCGAACTATATCTCCCTCCAATGCATTGGGTAAAGATTTATATCTCATGAGATAGAAATGGATGGAACAGAAAGTTAAACCGTTTCAGTAATATAGGACTGGAACGAGGAGTGAACTCGATTCAGAAAAAGACTTTGTCCACTAAGATGGTCTTGGCAGCAATGCCTTGGCTACTATGGAAATAATATCATCTGCTTAATGTTTTCAACAATTACATGTTTTATTCCCATGCTATTTTATCATGATTGATGTTCCCTTATGATATATTTCCTACGTACTTCAAAGATTCATGTCTTTGCTCAAGATTTTGATATTTATATTTCATGTTCAAGTTTTTGCATTCAAATGATTATGGAATGTTTTATGTTCTCTATGTTTACCCTTACTGGGCATTTGAGCTCACCCCTCTTATGTTTTAATTTCCCTAGGATATAAAGAAAGGTTTTAGGTAAGAAAAAAGGTAATATCTTTATTGGGAGATGTTAAAGATCTTTCACCACGATTAGAAGAATTTATTCCGAGTTTCCAAGGACACTAAACTATTTCAATCCTTGTGTGTATGTTTTTTTTATGTATTAAGTATTCCGAAAATGTAATTTATTGTTCATGTACATCAAGATTCGGGTCTCTACAGTTGGTATCAAAGGAATGGTTTAGTCAACCTTTAGAAACTAGGATGCGAAAACTATAGTGAGATCCCTAGAGATATTTCTGAGGAATGTCTAGGGATGTCCCTAAGGTTAAGTATAGGTATAGGTTATAGTACTAGAGTTATGATAACGATATTAGATTAAACCTAAGATGTTAGATATTGATGTTAGTCCCCCTTTATTATGATTTTTTCCTCTCAAACTATTCTTTTTGGGTTTTAGAAAATGGCTGGAAACAAGATGATTCACGATAACGGAGGATATGATGGACAATGGAATAATATTCTTCATGAGCAACCAAATTAAATGGGATTTGGAAGGCCAAACATAATTATTATGTTGAATCACCAATCTCATAATATGATCAATAAACTCAAATTTGGTACGTTTCCTGACTCGAATAGTAAGAGAAAGATGGAGTTTCATGTTGATCATAAAGGAAAGAAAGTTCAATTTCCCTATGTAAATCATGTGGGAAGAGGCATCAAGGAGAATGTTTCAAAGGAACTAGAAGATGCTTTGGGTGTGGAAAAGAATGAAACAAAGACAGTAAGTGAAAAGGAAATGGTTTAGTTGACACCATGGATAAGTATAATGGTAATGCTATGACATCAAAAATGGTTAAATGTTTTAAATGTGGAATGTACGGGCATTATGAAAACCAATGCCCTAAGGGAAAGTCTCATGAAAGGAATAAGTATGGTCGTATGGGTAGTATTTATGTAGATGATGATGAAGAGACTACAAATGATATGTGAGATGAAAGAATTGTTGAAGCTCGGTCAATGGTTTAAGAAGGTAGTACAATGATTACATGTTTATCAAGGGTAATGTTGTATTAGTAATCTCATGGTACTATGGAATGAAGAGACATCTAAGGATTGTTAGATTGTTGCCTTTCTTTAACATTTGAAAGTATATGATGAATGGTACCAGTGACCATGAAAGGTTATTCAGATATTTTTGAAAAGTAGATGATATGCACATAATGAAGGGATAAGAAGAAAATTAAATGTTTGATTGTATTCATGATCTCATGACTGATATAAGGAGAAGGTTATATCATGGTTTGAGTATATATAATTTTTGGATTTTGGTATGTGGAAAGAGTTAACTTTTGACATCATTTATGTTTTCACTAAGGTTTAATGGGTATTCCTTTTTCAAGAGAATAAATTATTAAGGTATTCACATGATTGGAATGTGACCAACAAGATATATGGGGGATAAATGATGGTTGGTTGATGACATTTCAAGTAATCGTTTTCTTTATACTATGAGCTTGGACTGAAGTATTTTAGATAATGATTAGAATGTATTTTGTTGGTCATAAGTTAGTATTGTTTAAGGATGGAACTTTTTTCAATATTATTGATTGGATGTTATAGTAATGTATTTCTAGAAAAAGGATAACATGCAGGATGGGTGACAGCCCACCGCATCAGACAAGGCTGTGGGAATCGAACCCACAACCAATGTGCGACTGGCCTTTATCGCCTACCACTGGCCTACAGGAAGTCTCTGTTTAGTGGAAACTAGTTTTTTCATATTTGGAAGTATGATATATGAAGTATAAGTCCATTTTAGAATCCATATATGATTAATCTCACTATAGATCGTCTTATGTATATTTAATAAATTTTTCTAACCTTTTTTTTGAGACAGATGGAATGACCCGTCATTCTATCAAAAGATCTGCTAACACTTCACGAATCACAAAATCAACTTCATTTCTTTATGAGATGAAGTGGAAATTGTTCAAGGCATGAACAACAGTGAGTTTGTAACAAAATAATGTTCGTATTTATTCTAATTCAAATTCTTCAACTTCAGGGAAATGATCTTGAAAACCAAAAATGTTGTCCTAGTGCCCTTATATCCGATGCATCAGATGGTACCCTAGATCATCACAAATTTATGGCTTTGTTATTGTTGGATTTTTCATAGTCATGTTCTCTATCACTCTCTATCAGAACATGATGGTATTTTTTCCTTCCATATCCTTATTTTCACCTATGTTCTCCTACATGGAAACCCAGTGATGAGTTAATTTGGGTAATCGTTATGTCTAATACTTTAATTTTTAAAGCCATGTTTTGGTATTCCTTTTTACAATGTGGGTTTCTATTAAATAAACTTTCAAGTAGTAAACCATTTATAAGCCCGACGAATTTCGAGGTTGAAATTAATTTTAAGGGGGGTAGAATTTAACACCCCGAAATTTTATGAAAAATATTTCTTTAATTTCATTAATGTCTTGTGTTGTATGCTACATCAAAAGGATCTTGAACAAAACTCATCCATGACTTGGCTTTCATTACAAGCAATAAATACCTTCCTCGATAGCGTGTGTAGTACACAATACCGAGCTTCACTAAACGAGATATTATTATAATTTTATTATGAACTAGACGTTATGAATAGTAATACCCACTTTTTGAAATTTTATAAATTTTATCTTTCAAAATGGACTTCATTTTTGGATTTGGAATATCGAAATTAGCTTAGGGTGAAATTTTGGTACTTTTCGGATAACTGTCATATTCTGATGAATAGTGAAAATTACTAAATTTTAATTAAAAACAACTTTTTTAATCGAAATAATTAATAGTGATAAATTATTAATTTGAGTGGTTTTAAAGTATATTTAGAATATATTTTTACCATTTAATACAATGTTGGTCATTGGATGTAATTTCAAATTTAAACCAGACATAAATAAGTGTTAATCTTTTGATAGTTATTATCTCTTAAAAACATGCTATTTGTTTTGACGATGGGAATTAATTTTTAAATTAATTAATGCAACTGATATGTTTTGATTTTGGTAAAATATAAATTATTTTTGAATTCATAATATAAAATATAGCTTAGGCCTAATTTTTGGTATTTTTCTGGAAACTTTCATTTTTTGATGAATAGTGAAACCACTAAGTGGTAGTTAAAAAACTGAATTTTGCATATAACATAATTTTACCGCTTCTATGAGTGGAATTTCAAAAATCCGAGAGACACGGTTGATGTCAGTAAGTAAAACTTGGTTCAATGAGATGAAAATAATTTTTTGTGAATAGTAACTTTTTACTTTTATTTACCACGGTTAAAAGTAAATAGGGTAATTAAAGGTAAAAATGATATTATTATTACCCTAACACATGTCCTAATTCGATTGGATAAGGTAATTCGACCAAAAACAACTTTAGGAATAAAATATGACCATTTAGGCCCACATGGATTAGATTAGGACATTTATTATTAATTTATTTAAAGAAGGGTTAAAATAGTTAAATTCAAAGTTTAATAAGTAAAGCATTTTTAATATAGATTTATACATAAGATAAATTAGACTATAAATATTCATTAGAAAGATAAAAATATTTCATACATAAGGGTAATTTTTTTATAATTTTTATACATTAAATAATTTAATTTATTTATGACACAATGTTGATGCATTAATTATCTTATTAATGAAATATTGATATAATTGATGTTATAAATACCCAAACAAATGTAATATGAGACATTTTATGAATTTCACTAATTTTTTTGGTTAATATGACACGTTAGTATTGATTTATTTATCTTTTTTATAACTAATCATTCTGTTATGAGTTTCACAAAAATCAATTACCAAATAGTGTCTAAATTGACATAAAATAGTTTTTAAAACAAATATTATATTATTAATTGTTATTTTATTCCTAAAAATCTAAGGTTCTGCAAAATGACATATATAAGGTTATAAAAACAACTTGGGGTTCGTTTGGCTTGTTATTGTATGATTATTAACCTTATAGTGTAAGAAAACAAGAAGACACGGTAAAATTAAACTTAATTAACTTATGGTTAAATCTAAATGATAAGGTTAAAATAGATACCTAAAGTTGTCTAAATTCTTTTTTATGAGAGTATTTCGACTCATACACACCTTAGCTTCAAAATAACTCAATTTGAAGCTATTAAAACCCGAATTTGGCTTTATAATAAAATAATATTTTTTGTTTTTCCAAAGGTACCCCTCTCCTCCCTTATAAAAGGGAACCGCATCCCTCTCTTCCTCACACCAAATTGAGCCTTCAAGCTCGGCCAACCCCTGCCAAATTCTCTTCTCCACTTCCATAGAAACATCCTAGAGGTTCTGGTCTTCTTCAAAGACCAATTTTAGTGCCCTATGAGGAGGTCTCAAAGAGGCGCTTCAAATAAGAGGTAATGTTCGTTTCTGATTCTTTCAACTTTATTTCTTCTTCCACTACTTATTCATTAGTAGTTTCATTATTAAGTAATAACATAAGTATAACTCATATACTTATATGTTATTATAAATATAAAGCAACCCTATTTCATCATCTATCCATCCTACGGAAAACGAATTCACCGCGTGTGTGTACATACGAAATACCGTCTCCACGCCGTGGTGTAATCTATTTTCCCACCACCACCTTACTTGGATGGGTATAATGGTGCAAATAAATAACTATATATTATTATTGTAAAGTGGTATTGATTCTGAAATATTATACATAAACTCCAATTCAATTCCACGATCATGGGAATGATATCATCGCTCGTTCGTACGTACGGAATACCGTCTCCACAAATGCGATGAGATTCATTTTCCAGGATTAACCATTAAAGAATGATTATAAAGTATATATAATGAATTATAATGAAATATAAGACATAATTAAGCTACTGGATTTATGTATGCATATATATATATATATTTAATCTACTTACTTGCATTCAATTCAATATGGAAACAAAAACAGCGTTCATGCGTATGTACGGCTTACCGTCTCCATGAACGGTGTATTTCATTCCTTTTATCGATATATAATATATATATATTATGTATATGATGAATATTATATATATATATATAATGTTTTACATTCTTCAATTATGTAAATCAAGATATAAGTATGAATATAAATAATGACAAGTCGAAACACATATGATAAAATGATTTTACCCAAAACGCTGCTTTAACAAGAAATTTACAAAAGAATGGGTAATATAAAGTCATAAGTGAAACATATATGATATCATAGCAATGAGTATTATTTTTTAACAAGTATATGACATTATTTAAATCATTATACAGGAGGTTCAGATACGTACGAAGAATATCGGACCTAAGGTAAGGGATAAGTTTGCAAATCTCATTTTTATTCGAGATTTCTTATTCATAAGTATTTACTGGGGTTATTTCTATAATCCATGCCCATGTTTTATAAAAGTTTTTTCATGTGTGTTTATAGTTCTTTTTACCCATTCTTGACTTTTACTACATTGTATGTAAGGAATCTTTCTTTGGTTTACGTTACGAGGTACGTTTTGACTTTTCCAGAAAAAGTACGAGAAGAATGTTTTTTAACTTTTACGGCATGAAAGGATTTTTACAGTTTTATAAAGCCTTATTTTCATAAATATTATTACAAAATATTTCATGACTATTTTCAACAAAATCCTTTTCTTTTAAAATTGCATGAAATTTTCTGAAAAGAAAATGATTTTAAATAAGAAAGGATATTTTCCTCAAGAATTCATTTCAAGTGTTTGATCAAAACTTTTTTCCATATAAGGAGCCATTATTTCATATGTGGATGTTTCAAGTATAATGTCTCTATGATTTACGTGGTTTCACTTTTCTTATTATGAAATAATATCCATTTCTTTTATATGGAATATGTGATGATGGTATGAAGTTTATGAATCCCATTTTATTTATTGGGTTATTATGAATGATGTATGTTTATTTTGTGGAACAAGTAAGAATGATTTCATTACGAGATGGGTTGGACCTTTATCTCCCTCCAATGCATTTGGTAATGATTTATATCTCATGATATAGACATGGCTGGAACGACATGTTAAACCGGTTCAGTAGTACAGGACTGGAATGCGGAGTGAACTCGATTCTGAAAGGGACTTTGTCCACTAAGTTGGTCTTGGCAGAAATACCTTGGCTACTATGAAAATAATATAATGTGCATAATGGTTTCCACAATTACATGTTTTATTCCCATGATATTTTATCATGATTGATGTTCCCTTATGATATATGCCTTACGTACTTCCAAGATTCATATATTTGCTCAAGATTTTGATGTTTAGATTTCATGTTCAAGTTTTTGCAATCAAATGATTATGGATTGTTTTATGTTCTCAATGTTTACCCTTACTGGGCATTTGAGCTCACCCCTTTTATTTTTTCCTTTCCCCAAGATATAAAGAAAGGTTTTAGGTAAGAAAAAAATAGAAGATCTTTATTCGGAGATGTTGAAGATCTTTCACCACGATTTGAAGATTTTATTCCGAGTTTCCAAGGACACTAAACTATTACGATCCTTGTGTGTCTTTTTTGTTATGTATTAAGTATTCCTCAAAAGTAATTTATTGTCTATGCACTTCAAGATTCGGGTCTCTACAGTGAAATTCTAAAGGACTGAGCTTCTAGTATTATTAAATTAGGTTTTTGTTGATGGATGTTCAGATGTGGGGCTTTAGTTCGACTACAACATATTTTTTGTTAGGTTGTGTGGGATTGATTTGATAGGTAATTATAAGTTGGTTTTGGGTTGTCGTTGGGATTTTATGGAAGGATTTATGTATGAATTTAATTCATAGTTCAATGGTTTCTATTGATGATTTAATAAAATTATTGACCATATTAATGAGATCATTAAATGATTTTACACTTGAATATTAATATTGTAAATGATGTTGATGTATTGATAAATATCTAAAGAATGGATGGATGAAAAATTAGTCCTATTATGGAGATACCATATGATTGTAATGGGTGAAGGAAATAATTAAATGATTATTAAATGGTTTAGGAATACATGGTGTAATTTATTAATGTGATGAATAATAATGTTACTTAATATATTAGATAGAATGATATGAAAGAATAATAGAAACCTAAGAAATGATTAATTATAATCATGGTAAATCATTAATTAATTGAGTAAACTAAGTAATGGTTAGAATAGAATACTTTCTATTGGTGATGTTAATTTTCTCAAGATGACCTTTTCCAATATAGAACATGTTCAGGAGGATTCTTTAATAGATGATCTTGGGTTCTCTTGGAGTCACAAAATGTATAGAAGAACAAATCTAAATGTAGTAATTTTTAACCTCTAAATTTCAAGGAATTTTTAATAATTTATGATTCAAAATATATTTTCAATATAAACATTATTTATTCTTACTATATTTTTTGTGGTGCCTCACATGATACCAATGGTAACAATAGAAATAGGGTTCATCGATCTTTTCATACCATTGGAATAAAACATAAAATGGATGAATCATGCTCAAATTTTATAATTTGAGGTGGAAGAATTGTTTGGAACATTTATGGATTAGTTATGTTACTATAAAATTTCATTTCTGTTGAAGGAAATCCTTTTCAAGTAGACGATATAACTTATCTTATCGATCAATCTACTAAGAGAGATAGAAGTACTCATATGTCACAGATGGAGTCTACTACAGATTTATTTATTAAATACATGAAAGGATTAATATAATATCATTTATCTATTTATTATACCATTTGAAAATATATGAAAATTATTATTTATAATACCATGTCTTTCGAATCTGTTATGATGAAAATAATCTAGAAGAGTGTTTTTTATTTAATGGTAGTGAGTCTCGTTCATTTATTATTTATACATTCTGATCTAAGGCTATAATATTTGGGTGGTTGAGAATGTCTTCGGCTTCCATAACTTTCATCCTCCTTGAATCTTTTCTCTTTTCTCTATTGGATATGTTTTGAATAAATAATTTTGATTAGATAAATAAATAAATTGAACTCGTGATTTTGATTATTAAACATGTATTTAGGCTTCATGTGTTGTGATACATGGGATATTTGACTTTTTTATTATAGTGATGGTCTGAATGAGATACATGATAGTTTGATGATGAAGTGTGTATTTGGAATTGAGATATATTTTTTCCTCACATGTTATTTTATTATTGTATCCTTGTTCAATGATTTAGGGGTTATCTTATTGGATTACTGATAGTTCTTATTTTAAAGATCGTGATTTTTTTATAGGATTAGTGGTGTTTTTAGGACATTTTTAATTATGTTTTATTTTGATATTTACCTTGTTGATTGATGGAATGTTTTAGGTTTTATTATTGTATGTGTATGAAATAATGTAAATTAATGGTCTAGGTTATGGTTATTTGATATGTGGGACATCTCCCATGGATTAATATATTGAATTTATTGGCTAATTCCAAGATCGAATGATGGACCCTTAAGAGGACATGTGTAGGTTCGGGTAAGGCTTGACCCACAGCAAATGTGACTTGGTATTTTGGTTAGGTTCTCATTCATTAAGATGTTATGATACATATCCCTTACTTATGATTTGTTTAATTTTCTTTTTCAGTTTTCATATTTATCTCCTCTAGTTGTTGTAAGAATATATGTCTTTACACGTTGTTTTTACGTGGATATTGTTTTTCAATGATATAAAATCCTAATATGTACTACTATGTTCTCACCCATCTAAAACATTCCTTTGTTTTCTTATAAGATTTTTTGTAAGAGTGTGATGTCACTTCTGTTCATGTAGTTGTAGCAGGCCTTGGGGATCTCGATCTTGAATTTTCTTTGGTTGTGTTAAATTATATTAATATATTCATATCTATATTTGGGTAATGTAAAATATTATATTTATTTATTTTTGGAGTTGATTAGGGTATTGTTTATATTTTCCTAGGAATTAACTAGTTAATTCCTCCCATACATGTGATAGATACCCTTGGTGCTAGTATTTAATATATGACCTTTTGGAAGAAGGATTTGGGGTCCCTCCCATCTACACTTCTAACCTAATAGTGGTTTCAGTGGGGTTTGTTCATGATAGTTATAATTTTTCTAATGTATATTACCCATTCAAATTAAATATGTTTAGAAATTTGGAAAATTAAATAAACATTGCGTGATGTATTGGAATTAATAATTGATTCTTACATGTGATGAAATAAGACTGTTACATATAAAATATAATAATATTTTTTATAATGACTATTGGAAATTTGGTGATGTGTTTTGAGTTTTGTATTGCAGTGAAATTGTGATATTACACATATATATCAAAATTTGGAAAAGATAAATACTCATACATAATCAATGTTTTACTCTAATTTATTGGCTGGAAATTATTTAAGATGGTTGTGCTGAATTTTTGATAAATTATTAAAATAATCATATATATTGAAAAAAAATTCTTACATATTTAGAGTTTCTCGAGATCAAAAAATAGAGAGACCATTACATATTCAATTTTTACAGTTACATATAAGGTTAATAATTGAGAATTATCTATCCATATTTTTAATTTAAATATCAATTGTGATCTGACAAATAATCTATTTAATTTTATTCAAATTTAAGGATAGAATTTATAAGCAACATTCTTGAATTATTATAATTATTAGTCTATGTTTTTGAATAAAAATACTATGAGAATTTAAATATTGATTTAAATTATTCTATTGATTATATTTTATATGATCTTGATAGATTGAATAATAAATCCAAGTGATGATAACATTGATCAATAAGAAGAAGATCCTGGTGATTATATATAAGAAATTAATAGTTAGAAATTTTCTATATAAAAGATAAATAATTAAATTTTTGGTATACCCAGACAATAATCTATTCAACACACTAAATTGATTCAATGGTTAGGAGATAAATTTTTTACATAATGCCGTTTTTCTCCAAATACTAAATCGTTCCACTACTTCATTAAGGTTCATAGATCATTGTTTCTATAAAAACACCCCATTATAAATATTTCATTAGTTTAACTCTTTTCTTTTTTTTATTTTTCCATATTGTATTATTTTTTGAGGTTTTTCTCTAATTTTAATACAACTCACCCACTAGTTATACTACCATTAAAAGGTACCTTGTTAGTTCTGATCACGTTAATAAAAGGCAATTTTATAGGTACTCTTAAACCTACTAAATATAATGGTATTAGATAAGTCTACTCTACGAATGGTTTTTGGTTTAGTGTAACCCCATGGAAAAGGTTGGGGTTTAACTTCACCCAAATAAATGGAAGGGTTTGGTCTACTTCCTTTTAAAAGGAAATTTCATAGTGTATATCGATAGTATTTGGAAAAGAGTTTTAAGAATATATTTAGTCCAATTTGGATCTATGCTAATTTAAATATCTTCTTATATATAGTTTATCTTTACTTGTTTCACTCTTAACACATCCAATATACCATTAATTATTGTTTGAATTTTTTATTCTTATTATCCTCCATTTTTGAAATATTTTTTTATTACTCTAATTATTTTAATATTTAATTTGCACCCCTCCCCCCAATATCTTTATAATCTTATTATAGGACCTAAGAGTTACATTATTAAAAAATATACAAAAGGGTGTTGATCATGGTTTTGTTTGTTTTTACACCAACTGAAAAATTATGGGAACATAATTTTAATGAAGAAATTCAAGAAGAAGAAGAAGGTTATACAATAAAAATATATAGGGAAATTTAATACCAATAAAGGTTACCTTGAAAACAAATTGGTGGCTGTGCAAAATTGGGAAAAACTACTAAGAATTTTCTCCCATGACTACCAGATTAATTTAAGTGAAATTTTGATTCTGAACCTTCTAATGAATGGAGTCATGATAATCCTATTACAAAGATTGATTACAAATATAAAAAGGTTGTCATCAAAATCTAAATAGATCCTGAGGAAAATGATAAATCAATCTCTCAAAGATAAATATGAAAATTTTCTATGGTTAATTATGCTCAATCTTATTCGAATAAATAAATGGGAGATAATGTATGTGAATTTTTCTATATTAAATCTAAAAAAATTGTTCATTTGACAATATACATTTTTATTACCATTGCAACCACTGGAAATACTAGTAGGGGAACATATTAATAGAATGGATTAAATAATTAAAGGAGTCCACCAACATGATATTGATGTGATCATGGAATCAATGAAGGCGTTGATCAAAAAAAATATAAACAACAATTTATGAAAATCCATAGAAGTAAATATAAAAATATTATAAATTAATGATTTTTTAAAGTAGGACAACCTCATCCTTTCAAAAAATATGGTATCATTGAATGACCCATATTTCATTATTTTTTCTTTAATTAAATTATGATTTTTTTTATGGATGGGGAATCTTATTAGACTATTAGAAGAGGGTATTTAAAAATGTATTATCTATTAATGGATCAATAATGGTATATATGTAGTACTGATTATTAATATTTTTTCTTTCAATGAGTTTTATCCCATAGTATTAGAGTGTTAAATTAATGTTTTTATTATTATTTATTAATTTACATGAATATTTTAATCTATTTTCGTGGACCACCAATAATAAAATATTATTAACGGACAATCCTGAGATAGATTGGCACTCAAAAACATGAAGATACTTATCTTATTTAGTAGAATATTTTTAAAATATGATAAATAGTATAAAAAGATAATAAATTTAATGTTGTTTCCGAATAATAGAGGAGTAAATATACACTGGAAGAAATTACTTATCTATCCATGACACTGAGGAATGAACCCTCATAGAATTTTGGATAAGATTATGAAACCCATTAAGTTGAAGATACTGAGGTATAATCTAAATCAATTACTTTCTATTTTTTATTTCAATTATGTTTTCAATGGGTAAGAATAAACAATACATCAATCCAAATAGACATTAACGAAATTCAAAAGTGGAATATTAAAAAAATTGATTAATTTCATTTTGTTACTAACAGTGTTTAAATATATACTATAACACGCTCAATTTGATATATTAATTGGACATTTGTCTTTTAGAACTATAATATTATTAGAATTAGTCCCATCAAGTTTTTGACAGATTTTAGTTACTTTTTGAAGCATTTTGGAGTATTCATGATTGGTATATAATTAATAAAAATCGTGTGTATTTCTCTAGGTAAATTTATGGCATCATAAGAATGTCTTGGAGAGTCACATAATTAGTTTAAACCATGAAAATTTCCCTAAAAATATCAATACATGACATATGTATTTCAAATTTATGGTTCATAGTTTTTGAAACTGTGAGGTGATACATAGTGACATAGTGTATTTTCAAAAAATGTTGCATGTATGTTAAGATCCTGGTTTGGTAAACCATGTGGCCATACCACAAAACAGAATTAATTAAATCCAAAATTAAATTTTAATCCCAATACCCACCTAAAAAATTACATTCATGTTCATTTGACATATTATCTCAAACCATAGGACTCCTCTATGTGATTTTAAAAACTCTTCTCCCTTTGGAGAATGATTTTAGTAGATCAAGGTATTATAGTTCCTATATATTAAAGGAAATATCCAATTTATATCTTTTTCGTATTTAATATATAGATATATTCATTTTCCTTTGAATATAATCTTAGATTAGGGTTTTTTTCCAGATCTATTGAATTAGAGACTCTTTGACAAATCCTTCTTGGGAATTGTTGAAACAAGGTAAAAGGGACATCAAATCTGTATGATCATTTATTTATTATTGGGGTTCTACCTGATTCATTGTGAGGTTGATAGTTTACCTCTTTCTCACCATTGGATATATAATATGTTTTTTGGAATCTCTATAGGGTTTTTATTTATCTTTCAAAAGTGAAAACACATGTTGAATTCTTGATAAAACTCTATTTTTGGGGATTAAAATGATGGTTTGTCCATGATTCTCAAAACATGCTTGATAATATGATTAAAATGGAAGCATTGAGTTATATAAATTTAATTGTTTTTAGGACTTATAATAAATGGTTGTTGTACCACCATAATACAATGGATGGTATCTTATTAGGTTTATACAAGGGATTTTTTCTAGCTTAGGGAACACAAATGATTATCACTAATATAAAACATGATGGATAAGAGGGTTACTACTTGATAGGATTGGGATTATCATGGAATTCATGTGTTGGTCTGAGAAAGAGAGGAAACAAGGAATTGAATGAAAAGATTATGAAATGAATGAACTATTATTCTTCCTTAGTTTTGTGGAATTAATTCGGTAAAATGAGTTGCATTACCCTAGTTTATTTATTAATATCTTAAATAACAAGTCAAATAATATTTTTCTATTTTTATGAGTTGGTAAGTATTATTGGGGTTTCATAATAAGATATATACTCATCCCCTAACTACGTACATTGGTGTGTATGTACACATTTTATGTCATGACACATGTAAAGGAAATGACTCTTCTTTCGCTACTAGTGCATGAAGAAGATATTTTCATACGATAGTGGATATATAATAAATATTATCATGTGGGGTGGTTTAGTCATACCACTTTAGTATTTCTACACCATATTTCATTTAGTTTTTTTGGGATACTTGTTCCACATTTTTTCCGCAACTCAAATATTGTTCAGTTTTCGATTTTGATTTGTTTTATTCTCATTTCAACTATCTTATAATATCAATTAGTTTTTTTATTATTACCATGCGAAATTGTATCATTTTAAAGGTAAAATCAACCCACAATAATTTAGTAATCACATGGAATTTATTTAAATCCTTTGGTTTTCGGTGTATTTCACATATGTTTAGGGGAACCACATCACATTAAATGATAATGGATAGGGTATAGAGATTACATCATTCATGATGTTTTGAAAAACTATGTAGTTTTTGTGATATGGTTTTATGAAGGTCATGATGCTTATAAATTTAAATGGGGAGATTGATGTAACCTTGTATTCCATGAAGATGAAGGACATGTGTGTCTTGTTTTTCCTTGTAGTATTTTATTTTTAATAGTTGTTATCATCATCAATGCAAAAATAGATATTATTTTTCTTATAGATATTGATATCATATTGGATTTCTTGCTTCATGCATACTCATTTAAGATGGATTTAATACTCATGGGGAGCGGAAATATTAAAAAAAAATATTTGTTCCCAACATGATGTGTTGAACCCATTATATAAAATAGAACTTAGTGGAGATCATATTAGAGATAATATTGAGTGTTTAATATTTTGAAGAAGATCATTTGTGATTCAATAATTATATATGATTTTATTTTATAATGAGAATCTTTGATTACTATTCCTGATTATGATGATGTTTATTTATATTTTATATATTTTCTAGCTCATGGTGTTTATATATTATGTGACATATGGATTTATTTATTATATAATAAATTAAATTCTACATGCCAAGACTATATCATGAATACATCTGAGAGTATGGAGAAAAAATATTATTTCAAGAGCAATATAGATATTGTAAATCCATGGGATGATTAAGGATGTTTTACTGGAGATAAGAAAACTTAACCACTGAGGGATGGAGAACTCACACAAACACTATCCAATGAGATGGTATAGTGTAATGAACCTTTAAATTTAATTGAATATTAATTCTATCTAATATTAAGAGTTCATGATTAATTAACATAGTTATTCTATATATATATAATAGTCATGTATTTTAGATACTCCAGAGGATATATAAATGTTATTTTTATGAAGATATTTGTTTCAAATGGATTTCACATTGATATAGAATAAATAGATATGAGAATTATATTTATGATTAAAGGTCATGTTTTAAATGCATAAAACAATTATATTGATCTTAAAAAGATATTATGGACATTATAGAAAGATGGATATGTGGTAGATACTTAAACATTATGTAATTCAGTGATATGTTATATATAAAATCACAACACAATTTTTCTATATTATTATATGATTTTAATCTATAAAAGATCAATAAAAATTGTCACTAATGTATCATTCCAAAATTAGGCACTCCATATGATTAAAATAGATTAAGATGTAGATGAGTTAGCTCTTATATAATCAATCACACCATATCCTTAGTCATTACCTCATGGATATTCATATGCAAGGATTTTAGGTTCAACATTACGTAGAAATGATAATACATGATATTTTGGTGAAGTGTTGTCCATGGGATATTTTAATGTTAAACAAAAACATAAAATGTAAAATTATTAACATGGAGACTACACTATAATATGTCAGGACATTAATGTATTGTGTGAAAATATCTCAAAGGGAAATGTCCATTATGTTGAAATATTGGTGTGCATATCACTACATTTCTTCTATATAGATGATGATATATAAATAACATTTCATAATTCCTATGAATATACCACAATTAAAATATATTATATTGATCTGATATGATAATTAAGTTACTGTATTAAAAATTCAAATATATCTTAATTCCTCATTGAAAATAATACATTAAAGTGGATTATAGTATGATAAAAATTTAATGAAAGTGTGTATCCAATTTATAATAACTATGTTGTGAACCATTTTATCCTTTTATTATGTGATTTACATTCTAAATATCTCATACCTCTCATCATCTTCATTGGTATTGTATTCCATATCACATGATTCCTAAACTAATAAGAAGAATTGTCAAAGAGTTCTAGAAAGGGAATAAGAAAATGAAAACCAAATTATTGAACTTCAAGCACCGATCCCCCCCGACATACAAAAACTAGTTATCAAATGTCTTCCCTTCCATGAACTATATTATTAGAATCCATATCACTATAATTTCTTTTTTATTCTACCTTATTCAATATATACATTATTTTTTCATGGTCAATTAAATTGGTAACACTGTATCCATGAAAATAAGAATTATATTTTTCTAATGTAATTTTTTTTTCTAAAATATCATTTTCATTTGTACTATAATGATAATAATAAGGGTTTAAATTATTTAAATCATGTTTATTAACATGTATTTTTCATTAAATAGTATTTCAAATTACTTCCCCTATATAATAGTAATTATCATTATATAATTTCTTAAATCAGTGGTTTTGGATTGGTGGTTGAAAAATATGAGTGTGTCTAGTTTTATTTACATCCCTTATAAAAATTTCCTATCAGGATAATAAAAGATGAATTTATAATACTTATTAAGAAATTTAAAAGTTGAAAAAACAATCTGAATAAAAATATTTATGAGTATCATATAAAATTATACATGTCTTAAAAATAACATTTTTTATACAAGTTGAATAATATTGTCAAATTATGAGCCCAATGATTGTTTTAAAAACATCATTCCATTTTTATGATATAACATGACCAATCACAATTCACATTTAAATATTGAAATTACATTTTTCAATATTGAAAACAAAACCATTTTCAATTGAAAATATTAATAGTTTATTCATTTTTTTTCAAATAATGATCAAAACAATTTCCAAAAATTGTGACATCAATATGAAATACTTCCATATAATCTACTATTAAACTGGAGAATAATATTAAGCTATATTTTTTAATTATTCGACTATCATCGTAAAATATAAATGTAATCATCCTATAAGTAATATTATTATAAGTAAGATCGAGGGTTATTTACCATGATCGTTAGGGTAAATGGGTGGTTTCGATTACCATGAAAATCGATCAAGAATGTAGTTGTGTCTATTACAAACTGGTATCTCTAATATATAGTCAATGAAATGTTTTATGAAGTGATTGTTTCTTGTTACATGATTCCATTTCCTATATTCAATATTTTACCACAAATTATTATAACTCTTGCAAGGATCGTTTCATTTTTTTCTATTCTGTAAATTTTTTATTCCAAACATTTTTATAATAATTTGAATTATATGTACCAATTGTGAGTCTAATATTTTCTAAGTGATTGATAACTCAAATAATTTTATATTTACTTTAAAATTTCCTCCATCATTTTTGGGTTGAGACTTCTTTATGGAATGATCAAATTTTTTTCCTCAATCTTAAGAAACAAATAAACTTATAATGATTCATAGATTCAATGAATGTGTGTCACCTAGAGTTCATCATTATGTTCTCACATTTTATCCTAAAAAATTAATGAATTTAAATTATTGATCCATTGATAGGTTCTTAGTAAAAATTGTGGGAGACATTTCTCTATTCATTAACAAGATATATATATTACTCAGTTTTAGTTGTTTTAATTACAATTTAGTTTTCTTAGTCAATGATGATAGTGGTTTAGGTTCACATACATTATCTATATAAAATTTACAAAAATTAATGTATATTGTTAGACTTATAATCATTTGATAAAAGTGAATAAAATCTATCAAAAATTTCATGGATTACATTGTTCAATAATATTAGTCTATCATGTCTTAAAAAACCCTGATTCCCCATAAATTTTTTAAATATAACTATATTTCAAAAAACTAATATTTAATTTAATAAATCTATTTCCCCATGATGTTAGGGTTCCTCAAAGTTTGAAATTGTAAAAATGGTGTTTTCTTATTGGGGGTATTTCATTTAGTCAAAAGTTATATTGTTTAGGAATCCACTAAAAAATTCAATATTAATGGTTCCTTTATAGAAATGGATTATTTTTTTAGTATTATTAAAAAATAAGGTATGCCTATAATGATTGTTTTCTAGGTGTTTTTTCTGTCTTCCTTTATATTTATCGCATAAATTACATCTCAAAAAAAATTAAATTCATAACTTTTAGAAGAACAACTTCATGTAATCCAATTAGATATGTAGTGGGTCAATTTTTAAGATAAAAACCCAAAAATATTATATTTAATTTTGTAATATGAAAATATTTGAACTCAAAATGATGCATGGCATTAATTAGATATTTAATATTACATAAAACTTTTGAAAAATACATTTCTATTATGGAGTATAGAATTGAGAATGTACATACATCTTATCATTCATTATGAAATTAGGGTCTTATAATGGTTGATATATTTCTATTTAAACACATTTTGTATTTACCCATTTCTAATCTCCTTTGTGCATAATTCCTTTAGTAATTTCCCATACATTAGTACTTTATTAAGTGATTCCAATGGATGTGCCTTTATTTCAAACATATTGAATGCATCTATAGTGTTTTTTCTAGGGTTATCCCTTGATAATTTCCTTTTATTGAATTATTATTGGGAGAAATAGTAGTTGGTTTATTTTTACCCCTTTGATTATATTTAAAGATAAAATTATAATTCAATTTTATTATCTTCAAACTACTCTCCCTAATTTTTTTGTTATATTGGGTTTTTAAAATAGAGGTCTTGTGGAGGATTAAACTTCTTAACCACTTATAGTTATTATATTGATCACATTACATGTTTTATTTAGTATTGTTTAATTTTATAGTCCTTCATATTTTTTACATCATTTATTCTAAATTTTATAGAATAAATGTCATCTGTTTTTTCATTTCATTTATTTAAAATTATATGTTTTAAATTTTTGGGTTTAATTAGATTTCAGTTTGTGGTATGTCACTAATTGATGGATTTTCATTGAATTATCATTATTTAAGGGATGGTATCAAATAATATTGGTTGTATACTTGTCTGAAACTTTCCTGAAAAAGTTCATTTTTTTGTAATTATATCTAAAATGGTTGTATAGTATTATTATAAGGATTCATACTTTTATATTAGTCATGGGATTTATTCTCCATCCTTGATCCTTCTTTAAACTTAAAATTTTACACCATTGTATTTCCAACCAAACATTACAGTCCAAAAATACATATACTACTCAATTATCGATACCATATTCAGGATATAGTGTAATCTATTATTAAACTCATTCATATTATAGTTTAAAACAAATTATTTAAATGGTGATTTTAGTGTGCTTTTCCTGATCAGTTTAAGCTTTATATAAGACAATGAAATATTAAATTCCTTAACATTGAGATTTACTAACCAAAATATACATATATATTACATTATTTTATTTGAATATTTATTGAATATCTTAATAAATTACACCCCATAACCAATAGGTATAGTTTCTTTAGAGAATATATGTATAACCATTATATTTTAAAATAATTTCTCAACATCCCTCACAAAATTATTCAAACAAGATACATTTATAAAAATATTATAAATAATTCCCTTTATCATTACCTAATGAATGGAACCATAATAATGGTTTATATCATACGCTTATTAATGGGTGAACAAACGAGATATGATTCGAGGATCATAGGCGAGCTAAGATGAATATGTAGATATGAGAATGATGTTTTTTATTTCAGACATTCTAATTTCTAAATTTAAATGAGTACAATTTTTAATTATTTAAAAACTTTTCTCAAATATTCATTGATATATATTATTTATGGGATGGTTGTATTTTAATGTGTAATTTTTGGAAAAGAAAAAAATGTTTTTAATTTTGATATGGAATTTTTCTATCGATCAAAATCTGTTTTTTTCAAAGGGAAAAATGTGGCCACCACATAGCCAACGAGGATGCCCATGAATTGTACGGATAACATTGTAAGGACCCACTTTTTTCACTTTTAATAATTTAAAATATTTCTATATATATTTTCAAATCTATGTGCTCAGACAACATGCGGTTATAAGGCTTGTGTCCCCAAAAAATAATTTTTTTATAAATATTAAATATATTTAATATTGTGTCTGTGAATCCTCTTAAAAACTAAATTAATTGTAAAGAGATGATCAGATCATAAATCTAATATTGTGGTTGATTATGGAATGATTTTATTCCCTAGGTATAATAGAAAATGAGTCTGCATTGGATTTTTGGACCCCTCACTCATTGGTGTTTCATTTATGTGGATTAATTAATTTATCAAATTAATATAACATAAAAATAATTTCTATAAGTTCATAATTATTCCATTTTTTCTAGTGTTGACCTCACAATCCAGGAATCACCGTTAATCTCTCCCTCCCTCCTTGAAAAATCCCTTTGTAAATGATGGTGGAACATGAGATCGGATCAAATCAGGACACGCTCAATGAAACATATTCTCTCATATCAATGGTGGACATGTTCTTCATTAGTGATTTATGAAAAACATATTTAGGACTCATCAATTGGTCTTTTTATTCCCTTGTCTAAATTATTGAGTATATTTTAAGTTGTTCTTTGATCTACACCTCTATTGAAACCTCTACATGAACCTATGTACTGAAATCTACAAAAAATAAAAAAAATCTAATAAATAATCAATGATCATTAAATTCATCCAATAATTATGTCCCAAAAATGTTTAATCATTGGTTTATGGTGATTTTCTCATACTATTGTTAGTGTTTTTTAGGTTGGATCCCTTCGGTCCCTCCTCGACATTTTTGGGTGGTATAGAGCTCAATCTGACCGTCATATTCATGGTGAATTAATGAAATGAAAATGGTTTAAGGAACCAATAATAGATCTATAATATTTATAGTTTAATTATGTTTGATATTTGTGTTTGAGATCAAGGAATCACTTATCGGAGTTGTGGTTGCATACGGAATGAATGGTGTTTCATCGAATCTTCCTCGAAGCCGATTTCCAATGAACAATGACCAACAAGAATGAGATCATTTCTGATTCAAAGTCTTCGAGATTATTCATGGTGATATCTATAGTGGATGGAGCATGTTCATTCATGTGTATTGGATTTTATTTTTATGCTAAAATCCCAAATATATGTTATTTTCAATAAAGAAACACAAGTCGTGTATCCCCCCTCTACGGTGGCATAATGGTTTCATATATCTTAAGGGTAACATTGTAAGTAGTCCCTATTTCACACTTTGTACCCCCTTCTGGGGTAGATAACTCATGTGAAGGGTCACCTAGATGGTAACCCATGTAGAAATAAATGGCGTTCGATACATGACCATGTACCCCAGTACATTTTAATTGAATAGAACACATGGTCGTAGTCCTAATTAGTCTGGACACACCATATAGTCCACCTACACAATACTTACTACTACATGGGATGATGTCGTGTCCTAGCCAAGGATTATTCTAGGTTGTGATGTGTTCCCAACTATGTTGTCCCCCTCAAACATCGTCTACCCACTTGGTTCCATTTTAGGAATCTCTAAATAGTGTATCTCTTTCATTAGAACTCAAATTTTGTCCCATGTGTAGCCTATTCTAATTATTTTTTCCCATAGAACATGATGGTTCCCTCGGTGGTGACTTCTGAGATATGATATGAAATTTTCCAAGATTGAATCACACTAAGGGACACCCGATGATGGAAGTGATCAGGCACGATCAATTTAGTTTTTTAGGTGTTACCCTCCAGTAGGGATGACTAATGGAGTTCCCCAATGACCATTCTGGGAGTTACCCTTCAGCAGGGATGGGTAGGGGATTTCCCTAATAACTAGTTCGGGTGTTATCCTCCATCATGGATGGGTAGGGGAGTTCCCTAAGGACTTTTCTGGGCATTACCCTTCAGAATGGCATGGCAATAGAGTTCACTAAAGACCATTCTAGAAATTACCCTCCTGAAAGGATGGCTATTGATGTTCCCAAAGGGCATTCCAAATAATTACCCTCTATCAAGGCTGGGAAGTATATTTTATTAGTGACTATAAAATTTGGACCCTCCTATCGTACTACGGCATGGTATCCTTTCCAAGAGTTTCAGCACCATTGATTTCACCGTAAAGTGGTGAGGCATGGTATGCCATGTATTTATTCTCACAAATAAGATGGACTCTATCCCCACTAAGTCAGGTTTATTTACATGACATAAAACTGTGATGGTAAATCAGTGCCACCGAGAGCAAATAGAATCAAGGTGTGGTGAATGTGTTCCTTAGAATTTGGTTTTTAGGTTAGATGTGTGGGATGGTGGGAATCATTATTGGAATTTTGGAACTATTGGTAAAAATTATTCTATAGGTGAGCTATGATATGGGGATCCCCTCACTATCTCATTTTAGATTCCTTGAATGAGAATATGTATATTACACATATGTTTCCACCCCATGGATTGGGATACACTCCATCCAAGAGAGGAGAATACATGCAGGGTATTCAACATTCATTCTCTGTTTAGCTTCTCATGGTTAGATGCGTCTAATCTCCAATTTTATGTCGTGGAGGCTAACAGGGTAGTTCATATACTCACTGTGATTATCCCCATGATCTTTTACAGGATTAATTTCAATATTGGTTGGGTTGATATATACGTTTTCACTATACCTTGTTATATCTACTATTTTTATCTTCCATCATACCTCTTACTGCAACCCCTTAACTCCTTTTTTCATTCCACTATGTATGAATATATTCACCCACAAATGGTCTTGGCCCCATGTGTCTTGTCAATTGTTGATGATGGACTGTTCGATAGCATCATCCATGCAGAATTGGGATACTAGGTTCTTGGAACATGTACGGTTGTCTTAGATTGGGATTCAAGAGCTGGGCCCCCTCAGAATTTACATTACCAATTTTTCTGTCTTATTAGGATTTTATTTTGACACTGTACCATTCAGGTTAACCTACTGTGACTATGTGCAATCTAGAGGTTTATGCATGCTTGGTTTACTATATAAATGTGATTCCTCTTTTACATTCTCACTCTGAACTTTTTCATTCAGTAGGATCTATGTGTGCAGGAAGATTCATTGAAAAATGCCTCCCCGTGTTAGTTATCTATTTGGTAATTTTTCCACTGCCTATCTTACATAGCTGGGTTTGGGTTATGTGATACTCGGACCCCATCTTAGGTTGGGTTGTGAATTATTAGTATCAGATCAAGTTCATTCCTTGGAATGTGGTTTGGGCATATTCCCTTAAATAGTATTTCTTGGGTTTAGGGTAATAGTGTTGATGTTTTTCATGTGAGGTTCTAAGTACAGGGTTTCCAGTTATGGTGTAGTGGATGGCATATCCATTCAACGGGACCTTGACTACATTCTTGTAAACTTTTCATTTTTATTCATTTTTCATGGCGATTAATGGTAAATTTATCATATAGGATTCATTATTGGAATATCATTCTGGAAAATATCCCCATTGATGTTTATATATATATTCTAATCTGATCATAGTTCTCCGTGAAAACTTCCATGACGCCTCTATGATGACAGTCATCCTGGATACCACCTATGGTTCATGAAGAAGACCATGTGGGAGTTGAGGCCTTAGTTTAGGGTTCAACCCATTATCCCCTTACTCTAGGGGAGGGGGAGGTAGAAACACCTCCACCTATTGAACGACATATCATCCTAGTTGAAAAAGATTAGGGAATGTGAAGGATTATCACACTCTGTGAGATCTAGTATTATAAACCACTATGGTTTTGTGGTAATCCAGTTCCTTAGGTAGTAGAAGATTTGCTATTGTTTTTTATGTGTATCTTCAAGCTTTTTTGGACCCCGACAGATCATGTTGTTGAAAAGGAAGACATCTTTTTTCCAGAAGCATCTAGGAATTATTGGAGTCTTATTACATAAATTCATTATAAGTTGACACTCTTGTGGTATGACTTCCAAAGGTTGTTCCATGAGGAAATTTTCCCCTCCTTCTCATGCTCAGTCCAAATCTAGGAGCAACAGGAGATTCATCCTAGAGTTATGATGGTGTAAGAGTAAATTGATAAGTCCATATACCATAGATATAAGTACCTAGAATTAAACCTTACTTAATCTTGAGTTATTACAAGATTACACATTGAGGACCTTTTCAGGTTTAGAGTTTTAGAGAATTAGATCATAAAACTTGCATTACATTCCACATTTAAACAAAGTGGTTACATAAAAGATAGTACTCATTTTTTCTCATCAACAGAAATATATTTAAAAATAAATCATGGATTATTTCTTGACACTTACTTGACACTATCATCATATCATGTATCTTTCCCTTGACCTTTGAAAAACATTCCAAAAAAACTTGGGATAAGCATAAAACGCTCAGTAAGGGTTATAAAAATATGGAAAGGAAACATTAGTTCATATATACATAAGAATGAAATCATACTTTACCCATAAAACATAGTCATATCAAATAATGGATAAATAATAGAAATCATAAGACATAAAAGGTAACTTGAGGCATTCATAACATTCTTACATAGGGAGTAACCCTATTTGTTACGTTTGGAATACCCACCACAATATATTCCCTAAATCTCTTCGGAGAAACCGTAACGTTTCACTCCTTCGCGTTACCCAATGCATTGGAGAGCTATATCGGGCTCACCCTCCCATAGTTTATCACAGAACCACCCGTCTTCATAACAATTCCCAAGAACCATAATATAGTCTTATGACATAAAACACACATAAAGGAAACATAACATTTCCACCTTTCAATAACAAGATATCAATACAACACATTGATAAAAAAACATTTCGAAAACCATTTTCAATACCAAAATAAAAGAAAAGTAAAACATGGTATTAATTTTTCTTTTAAAAAGAAGTTATGGCTTTTAGAGGAAGCCGGAACTCAAATAATGGTCACAGCGGTGGATAAGTCGTTGTCGCCGCATACGTATGACAAAAACATTCCCTTTTGTCGTTTAGTAAACGCTTCATTAAAAAAGATTCCTTCTGAATGAACATAAAATTCAAAGAGGGTTTATACACCATATAAAAGAAAGTTGTGTATAAAACAAAATATGCCTCAATGAAAGGAGATTGAGATGAAGTCCCATACAAAGACAGTATCCTTGGATTAATGATTAATCAGTTACATAATTATGTGTGACAAACGAATACATGAAATATAAGTGGGTATTAATTGTAAAACAATCAGAGGACATTCACACATAATCATAGAACAACATATTCAAGGTGTACAAGTTTATCCCAAAGAATCAACATTTGGTTAAGAAGTTCCCTTGCAAAAATTCGACAGCCTAACGGCGTCACTTCCAAATTTAGAAAAAGAGTTGATGAGAGATAAAAAGGGTATCTCATCACATGGTCATAAAATTTACTTCAATAACGATATATAAGAAAATATCCCAACATAATAGTGTATGAATTAAAAGACATAACAAAATAAGTTTTTTAAAAAGAGGAGGGTGAAAGGTTCCTGTATCGACCTGGGTAACTTTCAAAACGTACACCCCATTGAAGAAGGGTCATACAATAAATATGTAAATACCCATAAATGAAATTATATTACACAAAGAGTATAATAATGGGAAGTACATACACCACTTAAAGAAAATGGTGGCAAATGTAGCATAAATCTCACGAGACTAAAAGTGAGATGAAAAATCCCTTACGAAAACTCGGCAGCCTAATGGCGCCACTTAAAACTTCCAAAATGGATTGATGGGAGAAAATAGGGTCTCTCATCATATGAACATAAAAATTACAATAAGATTAATATAAAAGAACATCCCAATCATAAGAAAGATTAGCTGAAAAGGAATTACATAAAAGAGATTACTTAAAAAGAAAGAGAGGGGTAGGATCCCTTACCTCGGGTCCAACTTGAATCGATCGTTCTTTAATCTCCTGAATAATAAACTTGAGTTAATTTATACATCCATAAGAACCTTTTTCAAGTTCGTTATTCCTTTTAAATCAATTATTACCATGTCATGAACATTATGTTATTATTTAAGTTAATAATGGTCGTTTTAACGATCATTGGTACTTGAGTCAAAAAATAAACTCTTTATAATTAAAATTTGTTCATGTGGTAAAATATCCATCGTATCAAGAATTTTATTCATGATGTAGATATCATATATATCATATATATCCATTATATTCCAGCATTTATAATATTACATAACATTTAGAGTTAAGAAATGAAATGCACTGTTCTTCGAGACTGTAAGTCGTACGTTCTCATGAACGCTACTTCCATTTCTATTTCATATTTAATGGAATTAAAAAATAATGATACATAATAGTATTTTAATTCCAGTATGGTATCATATATAATATCTTTAAATATATCCTTTATACGTACCACATATGGTATTAACGAATCAAATCACTTTGAGGGGGCGGTAGTCCGCACTTCCTAAAATGAAGATATCACGTATACCCATAATGGAAGCCATAAAGGTATGCCATAAATGAAAAATACAGAAGAATAAGTAAAACATAAACATATTATATATCATATATAAATGTAGTGACATCATAATGGCCACCATGAAAGGTGTTAAGAGAAGATTGAACAATCATCGTTTCATGAGGCAGTAATTCGCCATCCACAGAAACAGTATGTTCTTTAACCATAAGATAAAGGTGTGTGTAAGTGTAGCTATAATACATAACATAACAACATCCTAGTATATTGAAGATACTGGTTTTGTTACAAAAGAAAGGAATAAGAAGAGTTTAGTGGGGTGGAGAATCAAAATAAAACAAGAGGACTCAAGTGAAGACATTACCTTAAAATCGGGTAACTCCTTTTGGTTTGAGCTCAAAGGCTTCCTTGGGAACACTTATGACCAAATTTCGGCTTCTAATAGTTAGAGAGGGATGTGGAGAGACAAAATGGGTAGGGTTTGGCCGAGACAAAGGATTTGGAAGTGTGGTTAAGGAGGTAGAGGTGGGGGCCTTTTATAAGAGGAGAGGAGGGGCACTCTTGGAATGTAAAGAAATGTTCCTTTATTTTAAAATGAGTTTCGGATTTAAATGGTCCCAAATTGATATACTTCTAGGATAAGGTGATAAGAGTTATAAATATACCCATCCAATAGGTTTTTGAAATGTGTAGGTCATAGATTTGACATTATCTTTCCATTTTATTTAAATCGTTAAATAATGAGGTCATCGCTGCATCATCATGATGTCATAAATAGTTTAATTTATTTAATTTCTAAAAATTATAAAAAAATACTATGATGTAGTAAATCGTTTTATCTTTCCAATGAATATTTATAGTCAAAAATTTGACTTTTATAACCCCATTTAAAAATTGGTTTAGTAAAATAACTCATGTTTGTGTCATTTTAATTTTAACATTAAATAAAAAAGTATTTATGTCATTTTCCAACCAATGTGGTGCCATGGGGTCCCCAAGTTGACACATGGATTTTCTTGGTCTCCATGACTCATCCAATGAGGGTAGGAAATGTTTCTAGGTCATTTCATATTATTAAAATTATATTTTTACCTTAAACTACACTAATTACCTCTAATTGCGATTAAAAACATAATAAGTTACTATTCACCAAATAATTATTTTAATCCCATCGAACCACATTTTACTTCTTAATGAAAACCATGTATGTCGGATTTTTGAAATTAAAAACACAAAGGTGAAAAAATTTCATTTAAACGGAAAATCAGTTTTTATAAGTACCACTTAGTGGTTTCACTATTCATCAAAAAATGAAGTTTTTCAGAAAATTACCAAAACTTCACCCCAATCTATATTTGATATTCCAAATTCAAAAATGATTTCTATTTTAAAAAATTCATAACATATAAGTTACATTAATTAATTTAATAATTAATTCCATCTATCAGAACAAATAGCGTGTTTTTATGAAAATATATATCAAAAGATTGACAGGAGTTTAAGTCAAATTTCAAAGTGAAATTAATTCCAATGACCACTATTTGATTAAATGGTAAAAATATATTATAATTTCACTTTAAAACCAATTAAAAATATAATATAATCATATAAATAAATTAGGTTAACAAGATGTTTTGAATTAAAATACAACATTTTTCACTATTCATTAAAAATTGAACTTTTTCAGAAAAATCCCAAAAATTCACACAAAGTAAATTTTGATGTCCCGATTCTAAAGAAGAATTTTATTTTTCCAAATATAACAAATAAAATTGTCAAAAATTGTATTTAAAAGAGTTTCTCCATCAAAATGCGGGTAATCGACCTTTTAATGAATATTAGAATGTTTATGCTTAAAATTTGATTCATTCTCATTTTTAATCCTCTAACATTTATTGTAAAAAGTAAAAATAATTGAAAAACAAATATAATAATTTTGTAGTTAGTTCTATGCATTCCTTCCATCACAACAGCTAGCCGTTAACTACCATTTAAAATAATATTATTTTATTATTAGAGTGCAACGTAAGATTCCCAAGAAACTCGTTGGTGCGTGTTGGGTACGCCATCGAGCATAGCGTACCCTTTAAAGTTATATTAATATTTTATTCACAAATATGGATAAATGTGAAAATGTCATACTCTTTATTTACCTGGGGTATTATATCCTTCCCCCCTTTTGGGAATTGCGTCCTCGCAATTTTAAAATTGGGCTTGGAAACTTCATTGAAAATACCACATCGGAATAAGAGTCAGTAAAACAATCACTTTAAAATAAATAAAGATAAGTTCAAAGGTCACCCGTTTTAACTCATACTTGGATTCCAACTATGGAAATGTGGACATGGAGGAAAAAACAAAGGTTTATGTTCTGATGGAGAGTGATTGTAAACATGTATAGGAGAAAGTTAACCATAAGAAAATCACAAACTTGTGATGGGTTAAACGTTATTCGATTCCCCAGTAGGAAAAGATAACATACAACACCTTTGTTTTATGTTAATCTTCATTGAGGAATTTATTTTTGATCTTAAGGAAACATACTTACTTGTCATGTTGACTTTCAACTTTTACTAGATTTCTTACACGGACTCATACTTTCCCCAAAAGATGAGTATTTAGGAAGACTTGTTCACATTAAGAGTGCTATAATCAACTTCTAGAGGATCACCTAATACAAAAAAGAGAACTATATACTTCTCATATCTTTAAAATTTAACCAAAACCAAAACCAAAAAGGTTAGTACAAGATAAGATAATCCAGAAAAGGATAACCCTTTATAAAAAAAATCTATTCTTAATCTCCAAATTTTTTCCAAAAAAACCAGAGTTCACCGAGGACCATTCGATAAACAATTTTTCCAAAAAATTCATCAAAGTAAACCAAAATAAGATTGAAACCCAAATATTTGAAGGATTTAGTCACATAGTCTTCCAAGTTAAATCGTAACATATATATCCAAACAACATCAGTTTCTCCTATAGTCTCGTATTGAAATGTAATTAACCTAATCACATATCCTCCATGATAGGTTAATAATTTTTATAAATAACCCAAAATCAACTTACTCTTAATTCATAAAGTCACCAATCTAAAAATAATAAGTCATAATAACCAGGGACTTCACGTAGTCCAGTGGTAGGTGATAAATACCAGTTGCACTTTGGTTGTGGGTTTGATTCTCATAGCTTTGTCTGGCATGACGGGTTGTCACACGGTCTGCGTGTTGTCCTTTTTCCAAAACTATATAATTCTCAAATAATTCCCCAAAAAGAGGTCAAATCATCAAAAATAACCATAACATAATTTAACCTCCTTTCACTTCCATCATAACATATAGTAACCCATAATTACCTCAAAAGTAAGGATCATATAAACCCAAATGGTTCTTTATAACTATGTCCACAAAAGAACAGATAGCTATTCCTTGAATAAAATTTTCATATATTAAACATCAGGGTTACACATACTATAAAAATTCTTCTAATGTAACCCCATCATCAAAAGAGTCTTAATACTCTTAAGAATTTCACCATAACTCTTGAAGCCCTTATATGTTGACTTCTTACTCATTCAACATTCTTCATGATCCATTAACCATTCATTTCCAACTTATTCTGAAATATTTCTTTCCTATAAAAAATAATGAATCATATCCTAAGATTCCAAAATAGGAAAACAAAAGTTATGAAATAATCCATAACTTTGAATGGTCATTTTTAGTTTCTTCATCCTCAATCGGAATGGCATTAGTTATTGGTAAACGAATATTTGTACGATCTTGGTGATCCCATTCACGAAACTTCTTCATAGGACATGTGTTTGAATAATGACCATGCACACCACATTTAAAACATTCAATTGATCCCTCAACAGGAAATTCTTTCCCTTTCCTCGAGTCAACTGGATGCTTCCTTTTTCCATGGTAGGTTATTGCTTTATAACCTTCATTTCCACATCTATTGCATATTTCTGTCCCTTTGAAACATTTTCCTAGGTGTTTCGTTCCACATCATTGACATATAGGTTTTTTAACACAATTACCTTTATGATCATTACCTTTAGTTTCGTAGGGATTTGTTTCTCGCATATATGTTGCCTTAGATAAATCACCAAGGTTTAGATGGTTAATCATGACTCCAGATAGTTGGTTGAGGATAAACACAAGAGTTCTCATTGCAGCTCCCATATCATTCAGTTGCTTGCTCAAAAAACTGTCACAGTTTCCTTCACATCCACTGTTACTTTGGTGCCTGCTAGATCTAGCCATTTACTAAAACCAAAAAGTTCAGTGTGAGTATATCAACAAACCATCATGTACTAATGAGGAAGTTAAACACTAAGATATACTTACTCATTCACTTTATCTAAAACTAGGACTCTTTCTGAAATCCAAACCATTATGGTAATGTCACTTATGCTTAAAGAATACCCTAACATCTAAAGTTATCTAAACCGACCACTGATACCAACTATAAGGCCCCTGCCTTAAACCTTACTTAATCTTGAGTTATTACAAGATTACACATTGAGGATCTTTTCAGGTTTATAGTTTTAGATAATTAGATCATAAAACTTTCATTACATTTCACATTTAAACAATGTGGTTACATAAAATATAGTATCCATTTTTCCCATCAATGGAAACATATTTAAAAATAAAGCATGGATTCTTTCTTGACACTTTTTTGACAATATCATCATATCATGTACCTTTCCCTTGACCTGTGAAAAACATTTAAAAAAAACTTGGGATGAGCATAAAAATCTCAGTAAGGGTTATAAAAATATGGAAAGGAAACATGAGTTCATATATACATAAGAATGAAATCATAAATTACCCATAAAACATAGTCATATCAAATCATGAATAAATCATAGAAATTATAAGACATAAAAGGTAACTTGAGGAATTCATAACATTCTTACGTAGGGAGTAACCCTCTTGGTTACGTTTGGAATACCTACCACAGTATATTCCCTAAATCTCTTCGGAGAAACCTTAATGGTTCACTCCTTCGCATTAACCAATGCATTGGAGAGCTATATCGGGCTCACCCGCCCTTAGTTTATCACGGAACCACCCTTCTTCATAATAATTCCCAAGAACCATTATATAATCTTATCACATAAAACAGGCATAAAGGAAACATAACATTTCCACCTTTAAATAACAAGATATCAATACAACGCATTGATATAAAAACATTATGAAAACCATTTTCAATACCAAAATAAATGAAAAGTAAAACATGGTATTTATTTTTTCTTTTAAAAAGAAGGTATGGCTTGTAGAGGAAGTCGAAAACCAAATAATGGTCACGGCAGTGGAGAAGTCATTGTCGCCGCATACGTATGACAAAAACATTCCCTTTATACGTTTAGTAAATGCTTCGTAGAAAAATATTCCTTTTGAATAAACGTAAAATTAAAAGGGGTTTATACACCATATAAAAGAATGTTGTGTATAAAACAAAATATTCCTCAATAAAAGGAGATTGAGACGAAGTCCCATACAAAGACAGTATCCTTGGATTAAGGATAAATCAGTTACATAATTGTGTTTGACAAACGAATACACGAAATATAAGTGGGTATTAAGTGTAAAACAATCAGAGGAAATTCACACATAATCATAGAACGACATATTCAAGGTGTACAAGTTTATCCCAAAGAATCAAAATTGGGTTAAGAAGTTCCCTTGCAAAAATTCGACAGCCTAACGGCGTCACTTCCAAATTCAAAAAAAGAGTTGATGAGAGATAAAAAGGCTCTCTCATCACTTGGTCATAGAATTTACATAAATAAGGATATATAAGAACATATACCAACATAATAGTGTGTGAATTAAAAGACATAACAAAATAAGTCTTTTAAAAATAGGAGGGTGAAAGGTTCCCTTACCGACTTGGGTAACTTTCAAAACGTACACCCCATTGAAGAAGGGTCATACAATAAATATGTAAATACCCATAAATAAAATTATATTACACAAAGAGTATAATAATGGGAAGTACATACACCACTCAAAGTAAATGGTTAGAAATGTAGCATAAATCTCACAGGACTAAAAGTGAGATGAAAAATCCCTTACGAAAAATTGGCAGCCTAACGGCGCCACTTAAAACATCCAAAATGGATTGATGAGAGAAAATAGGGTCTGTCATCATATGAACATAAAACTTAAAGTAAGATTAATATAAAATAACACCACAATCATAAGAAATATGAGCTTAAAAGGAATGACATAAAAGAGTGTACTTAAAATGAAAGAGAGGGGTTGGATCCCTTACCTCGGGCCCGACTTGACTCGATCGTTCTTTAATCTCCTAATTAATAAACATGATTTAATTTATAATTACTTAAGAACATTTTTAAAGTTCATTATTCCTTTTATATCACTTATTACCATGTCATGAACACTATGTTATTATATAAGTTTATAATGGTCGTTTTAACGATCATTGGTACTTGAATCAAAAAAATTAACTCTTTATAATTACAATTTGTTCATGTGGTAAAATGTCCATTATATCTAGAATTGTATTCATGATGAAGATATCATATATATAATATATATCCAGTATATTTATGCATTTATAATATTACATAACATTTAGAGTTAATAAATTAAATGCACCGCTCATGGAGAGGGTAAGCCGTACGTACGCATGAACGCTACTTCCATTTCTATTTCATATTTAATGGAATTAAAACATAAGGATACATAATAGTAATTTAATTTCAGTATGGTATCATATATAATATCATTAAATATATCATTTATAAATACCACAAATTGTATTAACAAATCAAATCACTTTGAGGGGGCGATAGTCCGCACTTCCTAAAATGAAGATATCGTGTATACCCATAATGGAAGCCATAAAGGTATGCCACAAATGAAAAATACAGAATCTTAAGGAAAATATAATCATATTATATATCATATATAAATGTAGTGACATCATAATGGCCACCATGAAAGGTTTTAAGAGAAGATTGAATAATCATCGTTTCGTGAGGCAGTAATTCGCCATCCACAGAAACAATATGTTCTTTAACCATTAGACGAAGGTGTGTGTAAGTGTAGATATAATAATTAACATAACAATATCCTAGTATATTTAAGATACTGGTTTGTTACAAAATAAAGGAATAAAAAGAGTTTAGGGGGGTGGAGAACCAAAATAAAACAAAAGGACTCAAATGAAGACATTACCTTAAAATCTGGTAACTCCCTTTGGTTTGAGCTCAAAGGCATCCTTGGGAAGACCTATGACCAAAGTGAGTCTTCCAACAGTTATAGAGGGATGTGGAGAGACAAAATGGACAGGGTTTGGCCGAGCCAAATACTTTGGATGTGTGGGTAAGGAGGTAGAGGTGGGGGCCTTTTATAAGATGAGAGGAGAGGCACTCTTGGAATGTAAATAAATGTTCCTTTATTTTAAAATGAGTTTCGGATTTAAATGGTCCCAAATTAATATAATTTTAGGATAAGGTGATAAGAGTTCGAAATATACCCATTAAATAGGTTTTTTACATTTTTAGGTTATATATTTTACATTATCTTTCCATTTTATTTAAATTGTTAAATAATGAGGTCATCGCTGCATCATCATTATGTCATAAATAGTTTAGTTTATTTAATGTCTAAAAATTATAGAACAAATACTATGATGTATTAAATATTCTTATCTTCCCAATTACTATTTATAGTCCAAAATATGACTTGTATAACCCCATTTAAAAGTTGTTTTAGTAAAACAACTCATGTTTGTGTCATTTTAATTTTAACATTAAATAAAAAAGTATTTATGTCATTTTCCAACCAAAGTGGCTCCATGGGGTCCCCAAGTTGACCCATGGATTTTCTTGGTCGTCCATGACTCATCCAATGTGGGTAGGACATTTCTCTAGGTCATTTCATAGTATTAAAACATTCTTTTTACCTTAAACTACACTAATTACCTCTAATCACGATTAAAAACTTAATAAGATACTATTCACCAAAAAATTATTTTAATCCCATTGAACAAAATTTTACTTCTAAATGACAACCATGTATGTCAGATTTTTGAAATTAAAAACACAAAGGTGGAAAATTTTCATTTAAATGGAAAATCAGTTTTTATAAGTACCACTTAGTGGTTTCACTATTCATCAAAAATTTTAGTTTTTCAGAAAATTACCAAAAATTTACCCTAAGATATATTTGATATTCCAAATTCAAAAATGATGTATATTTTACAAAATTAATAACATATATGTTATATCAATTAATTTAATAATTAATTCCTGCTGTCAGAACAAATAGCGTGTTTTTATGAAAATATATATCAAAAGATTAACACTAGTTTAAGTCAAATTTCAAAGTGAAATTAATTCCAATGACCACTATTTGATTAAATGGTAAATATATATTATAATTTCATGTTAAAACCAATTCAAATGATAATATAATCATATAAATATATTAGATTAAAAAGATGTTTTGAATTAAAATACAACATTTTTCCCTATTCATTAAAAATTGAACTTTTTCAGAAAAATCCTAAAAATTTACACAAAGTAAATATTGATGTCGCGATTCTAAAGAAGAATTTTATTTTTTCAAATATAACACATAAAATTGTCAAAAGTGGATTTAAAAGAGGTTCGCCATCAAAAGGCGGGTAATCGACCTTTTAAAGAATATTAGAATGTTTACGCATAAAATTGGATTCATTCGCATTTTTATTCCCCTAACATTTATTGTAAAAAGTAAAAATAATTGAAAAACATATATAATCATTTTGTAGTTAGTTCTATTCATTCCCTCCATCACAATATCTAGGTGTTAACTACCATTTAAAATAATATTATTTTATTATTAGAGTGCAATGTAAGATTCCCAAGAAACTCGTTGTTGCGTGTTGGGTACGCCATCGAGCATAGAGTCCCCATTAAAGTTATATTACTATTTTATTCACAAATAAGGATAAATGTGAAAATGTCATACGCTTTATTTACCTAGGGTGTTTCAATAGACACTACACCCTTGACATGATTATTGGTGGATACTCTCAAACATGAACGTACGAGAAGGCAATCCACATTGATATCTGAGCCTGTGTTATTTTCCTTATGTATTTTAACCTATAATGTGGAGCTGGAGTAGGCACTACTGATATAGATATTTCTATCCGATGTAGGAGGATATTATGGATGATTATGATGATCTATAGTTGGTGTAAATCGATATTATATCCTTCCACTACAAACACTACCTAACCACATCAGTCTCAGGGAGTTGGTAGTCATGGTTGTGGGAATCTTTTGGATTTGGAGGATTATGTCCCTGCAACACAAAAGATGAATAGATGTATGTTCTACATGCATTATACTCTTTCTTCAGTTTTAGTCAAAAAAATAACACTTATTCTTTTTTATCGACACTCTTGGTGTGAGAGATGGATATCCCAATAGAGTTGATAGCCCAATAACATTGTCTTGGGACTCTTATAGTGAACACTTCTTCTATATCGTTCATCTACCAGAAGTGAAAGATATCATTTTGTGGAAATGGGTTCATGTGGGACCTTCTATTAGTCATTATGGGATACTATAATGTCATCCTCAGTATAGATTTCATTTCCTTGGTCTGGTCCTAGATTAACTATCATTATAGACTAGTTAGGTAACTATTCACTAATGGGAAAAGATTCTCTTTTTTTCTAGAAAGATATCATGGTAGGGGGAGTGAGTTCTACAAGGTGGAATATATATCCCTTCACCCAATTATTAGTGTGTGTACACCTTGATTTAACCGGATCTTCAAGAATATGGGTTCTTTTAGTAATGGTGGATTATATGGAAATATTATATGATAATGTTCTAGGAGTACCTCTGATGTGGGAGATGGAGTTTTATATCGAATTTCATCAATGTAAAACCCTTACATATTCTATAGAATATCATATATCAACTACTAAGCTCTAGGAGCTACGGTTTCAGTTGGAGTTCCTTTGAGAGAAGGGCTTTGTCAAACGTAGTGTGTCCTCCTGGGCAAATCCAGTGTTTGTGAAATAGGTAGAATTGATCTTTTTCCTTTGCATAGATTAATCTCACCTAAACCAATACATTATAATTAAAAATTACACTTGTTGAGGATAGAGTACATTTATAACTAGTTTTGAGGTTCAAGATGGTTCTTAATGATCAATATCGGGTCTAGCTACCACCAGTTTAGGGTTCAAAAGGATGATATTTCAAAGTTTTCATTTTAATGTCGCTAAGATGATGAGTTCCTTGAAATTACCTTTGTTGTGATGAATTCCACCACCATGTTTATAGATTTGATGAACCAAGTCTTCAAACTATACATGGACCAGTGCGTTATTGACTTCATCGATGAAATACTCTTCTACACCAAAATAGAGGAGGACATGCTTAGAATTTTGGGTAGCTCCTAATTCTCTTCGAGAGAACTAGATTTAAGGAAATATATCAATGCTCCAGTTCTAGATTCATGAGTTTCACTTTCTAGGACATGTCATTTTGGACCACGGTTTATCCATGGATTTAGTGAAGTTAGAATAAGTTCTTTCATGGGGTCCACCAAATAATTATTCTGAGGTACGTATTTACTTTTTCTTAAATGGGTACTTTAAGAGATTTTATTTAGACAACTCCATCATTACATCCCCTTCAATCTCCCTGACATGGAATGGAAATTCATTTATCTACAATAAGATGTACTAGAGGTAATTTGAGTATTTAAGTTAAATGATGATGAGTGGATTGATGATGGGACTACTAGGGGAGGGTGCGGACTCTGTAGTGTATTATGATGCCTTGGGATTTGGGATCGAATGAGTGTTTATGCAGCATCAGGAAATTATAACATATGAGTCGAGGAAGTTACAAAGCCATCAAAATAATTACGCACCTCAAGACTTAGTGATGGTGACAGTAGTCTAATCCCAATGGATGTGGAAACACTGATTTCGAGGTTTTTCATTGTGGAATACTTAGACCACCAGAGTCTTAGGTACATATTCAATTAGAGAGACATAAAACTGAGATAATGATGATTGTTTTAGTTCTTATATGACTATGACATTGAGAAACTTTATACTCTAGGTAAGGGAAAATTTGAGCCAAATTCCCATAGTAGGAATTCCTAGGATCACCTAGTTTAATTAGCTTCAGAGAAGTTGGCTTCCCTATAGCAGAACCTAAGGTATCCTGAGGGTCCAACGTTTCATTAGTTGATGGTTTTGAATCCTTCCTTACATGATATTGTGAGAGAGTACATGTTGGGATACATTGTCTATGAGGTATTACGTCATCATATATATATAGTAAACTCACTATATGAATAATATGAAGAATACAATCATGTCATCTTGTTCTAGGGGTGAACATTGGTTCCAGTCATGTTGTGGTAGGATGTGATGTAGGAGTTCAACACTTCTACCCTAGATGTAAATTCCAATGTAGGGAATATGTTCATAGACCTCCAGTGATACTTTTGGTTTTATGGGATAAGATTAATCATAGTTGAGTTTTTCTCTCAGTGTCACACCTATCAGTGAGTAAAGGATGAGCACAAAATTTTGGAAGGGATGTTTTAGCTTCTTCAGATTTTGGAGTGGATGTGGGACTACAAATCCATGGACTTGATCATAGAACATCCACACACATCGAGGGACCATGACACCATCTGGGTTATGGGGGACCAGCTCCTAATGTTGTTCCACTTCCTTGCTATTATGGAGTAGTGTTCAGGGGAGAATTCTTTTGTTAATATGCATATAGGATATCATTAGCCATAATAGGGTTCCACCCAATGATTATCCCCGATCATGGTGTCTGGTTTATGTCATGATTGTTGGGAGGCTGTATGAGGAAATTGTGACCTAATTGAGGAGGAGTTCATCCTTTTACCCACAGATGGATAGGTAGACTGAGCACACTATCCAAGTGCTTGATGATATGTTTTGGGATTCCATGTTGGACTTTATCTGGATCTGGGAGGATCACCAACCCTTGTGATAGATTTCATACAGAAATATATACCCATGTACTATCATCATGGAACATTTTTAATTTTTTTAAGGAGACCCTTAATTTCACCATTGTTCTAGAAAATTATTTTTTATTCATCTCTTCTATGCCCCGAGATGGCGTAGGTGAAAACTAAGAAGGTTAATGTCACCTGTGAGCAGATGAGCATGGGCCAGAGCAGACATAAATTCCATTCAAACCATCGTTTTAGTCCCACAGAGTTTAAAATGGGAGACTACGTTTTATTATGACTCTCCCCATGATGTGGATTACAGAGGTTCTTCCAAGGAGGAAATCTATCCCAGAGATTCATTAGGTTATTTGAGATCACACTAAGAGTTGAAAAGATTTCCTACCACATAATCCTACCCTAATAGATGGAGTGGGTGAATGAAATCTTCCATTATTTATATCTTAGAAGATATGTGTATGACCCCAAACACAACATCCACTGGAGTGATCTTGACATTGTGGAATGATATGCTTTGTAGAGAACCTGATGATAATCGCGGATCGACAAGAGCGGACCTCGTATGGATATACCATCCAATTTTTGCATGTTGTGGAATCATGGTAGTGTTCATGATAGTTCTTGAGAGTGGGAGATCCATGTGTGAGCTTACTATCCTGAGTAGTATTCTAAGTTATTCTTTTCTAGAATGAAAATATTTAATATAGAAATGATGTACAGTCATATAATATTTTCTTATAAGACTGGGAAATACTTTAATATATATCTAGAGGTAGGCACCAAGATAGAATGCGATGCTAAGTCCTAGTGTGCCAGGAATAAATTTTATAAAAATATAAAATTTATTTTATATTATAATATTTTATATTTTGTGAACATAAATTCTTATATAAAATGGTACAACTCTTTAAGATTTTATCATATCAGAAATTTGAGATGATGGTTGAGTCTATAATACGGTGTTTTCCCTAAGCTGGACATTTACAGTTGAGTCAATAATTTTTACTTATAACTTTTACATTCCTCTATGTCTTGAAAATCATGAATACTCTATCTTAAAAAAAAATATTTTCCCTATGCTTTATATTAATAAGGTAAATTTTCTTTCCTCAAGGAAATTTTTTTCCGTAATAATGTTTTCATTGTTCATTTTATAGTTTCTAAATCTAAATCTTTTTATTTATAATGGGTAAAATTTAGTTCCATATCTAAAGCCTCAGAATCCTATAAATACATAGTTCTAGAGTATTCAATTTTTAGGTACTGATTTAAGGATCTATATTATTTGAAATTTAGACTCTGAATTCCCTGAAATTCAGACCCTGAATTCTTTGAATTTCATACTCCAAATTCTCTGAAATTCAGACTCTGAATTAACTGAAATTCATATTCCGAATTCTTTAAAAATCACACTCTGAATTATCTAAAATATTTACTTTGAATTCTATGAAATTCGGACACTGAATTCCTCACAATTCTAACTCTAAATTCCTTAGAATTCAGACTCCTAATTCCTAATAATTTATATTCCTAATTCATTAGAATAAAACATCAAAAATCTATAGAATTCAAGTTCCAAATTCATTGGAAAACAGAATCTTAATATCCCTGATTTATAGTCTCCAAATTAATATTTTCTTAGACTCCAAACTTTTATTTTCTTCCTAGACTCTGAAAAATAGTTTTGGTTAAGAAACCTTATTTTATTTATACTTGTTAATGTTTTGAAACTATGTCGTACATTCTGTTTCTAATTTATTGTTGTTTGACTGACACATGTACAGGACCCTCCGAAATGCAAGGAAATTTGATTGTTGGAGGAGGGAGATGAATGTTGGAGAAATGCCTATAAATAGGACCTCATTTGAAAAATCCCATTACTGATCCGTCACTCTAGAGATTTCATGCTGCTGAAATGATTTCTAGAGTGAGAGACTCCCATGCCTTGTTCATACTAAACATCCTATTTAGGTAGCTTTGTGCAACTCTGATTGTTTTTGTGTACAATCGAGGATTTCCGGGGATAGGAAGACAGAGGTGTCGACTACCTTAAAGTTTAAGGACTTCTGAGGATAGAATGACAAAGGTTCTGACTACCTTAATGTTCAAGTTCATGTGGGGATTGCAAGACAGATTCTGATATTTCTATCAATGTATTACCTTGTTTGTGGGTAAGACATACTTTAATTAAAAGTATAAATTGAGGTACCTTTGTCCATGTTTGTTAAATACCCTTCTCTTTGGGATAAAATATTTCAAACATGTAACTTGTTTTTGTTTAAAGTTTATTTCTACTATATTTTGATAAAGGATGAAAGTATAACCATCATATACATTCTTGTTCATTTTTATACTCTGATAATTAATATTCTATACAATTTATGGTAGAATCGTTTCCCTGTAAACATTTCGTAAGTTTCATTTCTAGAATAATATTTTCAAAACCCGTCATGTTTTTTGAACTAAAAGCGGTCCTATGAATTTACATTGTTTAAATTTTTAAAACATAGTTTTCCTTAAGGATAAAAATGATAGTTTTTTAATATACAATTCAACCCCTCCTGTAATTGAGCATTCTCATTCTAATTTCGATCATACAATTGGTATCAATGAAGGTCTCGGGAATAATTTTATTCACATATAATTTTTCATGTTTAATTTTTCATTATTCTAAATATTTTACTTGTTTAGGATTGATATCCTTGTCTACAAAATTTTAAAATTAACAAGTTTTTGTGGAAATATAATTTCATTTAGATGACAGGAATGAATGCTGGTTCGATTGACAATCTAAATCCAACTAGACCACTAATATTTTATGGAAATGATTATGAATAGAGGAGAGATCATATAAAGACTTTTTTTATTAATACTGGTGTGGAAAACATCATTATTCTTAATGGAGATTACAATATTCCTGACAAAAAAGTCAAAACTTTTACTAATCATGAAAAGTATGAATATCAACTAAACTACTAGTCCATACTTTGTTTTGTTTTGTGACCAGGAATATATATAGTCATATTTCTTCTTCTAAAGCTACAAATTATATTTGGAATAAATTGGAGGTTAATTATTTTGGTACATCAAATGTTATAGAAACTATAAGAGCTATGATTAGGGAAGAATATCATAGATTTCTATTCCCTTATAAAGAATCAGTGTGCAAGGTACAATAAAGGTTTCTAACTATTTTTAATAGGTTACAAACAATGGGTGAGAAATGTTTAGATGATGAGGAACTTGTGGACACGATTATAGATATCATGCCTAATGATTGGTAATCTAAGATAAAATCTATTGATAGGAATAAGAAAGTATCAAAAATTACTCTAGATAAGCTCTTTGGAACACTTATTCAACATGAGAAAATAATTAAAAGAGATGATGATATGAATATGTAGAAGAATGGAAATGGAATTGTATCCTTTACTACTACAAATGTCGAGACTCCTGAAATGATTACAAGATCCAAGTCACACAAAGTAATTGTTTTATCTAAATTATGTAAAATTAAACATTATGATAATGAGCTAGCTAATATTTATTGAATGATGAACAATATAGTTGGAAAGAAAGACTTTCAGTATAGGTTTGAGAATTAAGAAAGGAAGGGAAAGAAAGACATATAAGTCACTTGTTATGAATGTAAAATAGTAGGGTTATAAGGCCAGACTGTCATATTCATATGAAAATGGATAGAAAAGAAAACGATTTTGAGAGGAATAGAAAATAGTACTACAAAGCTAAAGAAATGAAATTTTTAAATGCTAATGACACCTGGAGTTCCAGTGGTGGATTTTCTTCTGATTAATCCTTAGAGTATGAATCTTCTGGTAAGAAGAATCTTAGTCTAATTACCATGCTACCTATTGAAAATAATTTTCTAATGGGAAAGGTACACAATGATGAATCTATAACTAATGTATCCTTAATAGTAAATTACAGTGATAATAAATATTATGAATCTTTGAATGAAGATTCTTCTTTTGATGAAGATAATACTTTACCAACTTATGAAGAAGTGTTTAGGTTTGATAAGCTTCTTGAGAATGAAAATTATAAACTCAATAAAAAACATGATAAAGAAAATTCTAGAATTTTTTCATAATAAAGTAGTATTAGATCTTTCTAAAGATATTGATAAGAAAATTTATGATTTTGAAAGTATTTCAAAAAATCTTGAGGAACATAATTCTAAGAAAGATAAACATTCTAAGGATCTTGAAAATGTAATTTCTATGAAAAATATTTTAGAGACTAACTCTAGTTATAAGACTATTTCTTTAGGATAAAAATAGAGTTATCATATGGATGTCAAAAATATTTTCCATGAGGAAGTGTTTGTCAAACTTTACCTTAGGTAAGGAAAACATTGATAAGATTTATTCCAAAATTTGACCTCTAAAGAATAATTTTGGATTTGGATATAATCATTCTAAAACAATTTGTAGTTATAAATATATTTGTAAATCAATGGGACCTATTATGCACTAAATGTTAGTGTAGTGGACATTGGGAAAAAATATTTCTTTTAACAATACTCTGCTTTTAGGTTTTCATTATGCTTATTTTTCAACGAAAATGTGTATAACAATATTTTTGATATTTGAAGTTTCCAAATCCAAGATTGTTTGGGTTCCAAAAGTCTAACACTCTTATTTTTAAGAAAATAAGGAAATTACCAACACCAATACATGGTACCTAAATAGTGGATGTTCCTGTAATATGACTAGTAACAAAAAATTCTTTGAAAATATTATCAAGACGAAAGGTGGAAAAGTAACTTTTGAAGATAATGCTCAGGGAGAAATTATTGTTATAGGTAATGTTATTCTTCGTGGAAAAACACTGACTTCCAATGTTTTATTTGTTTTATTTCTGAAGCAAATCCTTATTAGCATAATTCAATTATGTGATAAAGGATGCCTTATTAATTTTAGGAATGAAAAATTATTTTTACACAATTCCATGAAAGAGTTTATTATTTCTACACATAGGAAATATAATGTATACACACTAAACCTAGAAGACCTTAAAAGCCAAGACCTACCGTTCTTTAATGGAATGGAAGTCCAATCTTGGTTATGGAATAGAAGGTTAGGACATTGTAACCATATGAACTTATGTAAACTCTCTATGAAAAGACTTTTTAAGGATCTTCTGGAGGTTAGATATAGTTCTTGATCCTTGAAAATAAGGGAAGCAACATAAATCATGATTTAAGTCAATTAGTAAAGTCTCAACTTCTAATTCATTATAGTTGGTTCATATGGATATTTTTGGTCCAACACAAACTAAAAGCACTGGATGAAAATATTATGTATTTGTCCTAGTTGATGATTACACAATATTTATGTGTGTTTATTTTCTAGGAAAGAAATCTAAAGGTTTTTTTGATTTTTAAATCATTAGAGGGCACGTTAAAAATGAGAAAAAACCTTCCATTGATAACTATTCATATTGATTATAGAGGAAAATTTTAAAATTCTGATTTTGGAACTTTTTGTAGTAGAAAAGGCATTACTCATAAATTCTCAGCACCAATAACCCCTCAACAAAATGGTGTTGTTGAAAGAAGAAATAGAATTCTTCATGAGATAACAAGAACCTTGTTGAGTGAGTATTCTTTAGCCAGTCTTTTTAGACTAAAGTTGTAAGTACTGGTTATTATACTATAAATAGAATTTTGATTCGACCTTTTCTTAATAAAACCCCCTATGAGTTATAGAACGGTAGAAACATAGACTTTTATACTTCAAGGTATTTGGATGAAAAGTATTAATTTTGAATACTAAATATAATTTACATAAATTCTCACCCAAATATGATGAAGCAATTTTCTTAGGAAAATCTACAACTTCTAAGGCTTATAGATTTTTAAAAAAATTACTTGTACTATTGAAGAAACATTACATGTTAATTTTGATGAAGCTAATCATTTTGATTTTAAACACCCACAACCAACATATACTGATTTGTTTTCAAAAAATGATTATCAAACCTTGATAGAAGATCCTTCTGATAAGGAAAATGTTTAAGAAAATTTTTCTGAGAAATTTACCCAGGAATATTTCCTACCATATGTTGATGAATAGGTTTTAAAAAACCAAAATAAATTGTTTCTTAATAATCATCCCAGTGATAGAATCATTAGTGATTTAAATAAACCTGTAAGGACTAGAAGTTCCTTAATAAATGAAGTAGAACATCTATCATTATTTTCTCAATTAGAACCAAAAAGAACTAAGGAATCTTTAGGTGATGATTATTGGATAGAATCCATTAAATATGAGCTAAATAAATTCTAAAGTAATAATGTATGGACTTTAGTTGAAAGACCCAAGGAAACATGTTTTGTTGGAGTAAAATGGGTCTTCAGAAATCAGTGTGATGAAAATGGAATACAATTAAGAAATAAAGCAAGATTAGTTGATAAAGGATATAACGAACAAGAAGAAATAGACTATAAAGAAACCTATGCATTAGTAGCTAGACATGAATCTATCCATATTCTACTTTCCATTGCAGCATTCATTAACATTAATGTTTTTCAAATGTTTGTTAAATGTTCATTACATAATGGATATGATCAAGATGATGTTTTAGTTGAAAAACCTTCTAATTTTGATGATACAAAACAACCTGAATATGTTTTCAAACATACCAAAGCATTATATGGACGTAAACAAACCCCTAGAGCCTAGTATGATAGACTTACCTGATTTTTGTTACAAAATAATTACATTAAGGGAAATGATGATCCAAACCACTTTATAAGAAAATCTAAGAATAACGGTTGGATTATTAAAATTTAGTTTGATGACATTATATTTGGTTCAAGTCAGAAATCATTAACCAATTAGTTGCAAATCAAATAAAATATGAGTTTGAAATGAGTATGATGGGTGAGTTATCATTTTTACATGGTTTTAAAATTTCTCAAAAACGAGAAGGAATTTAAATATCTCAACATAAGTATTTTAAAAATCTTCTTAAAAGTATGGATATGAAAAAAGTAGGAGTATATGTACTCCCATTGGTACCTAAAATTCAGTTTATCTGGATGATGCTAGGAAACCAGTGGATCAAACGTCATTTAGAGGTATGATTAGAAGCTTACTATACATGACATCTAGTCATCCAGACATAATGTTTTCAGTATGCTTTTGTAAAAGGTATCAATCCAATCCTATGTAATCTCATTTAAAGGTAGTGAAAAATATTTTTTTTCTACTTAAAGGTAACATTGGATTTAGTACTCTTTTATACTTCTAGAAATGATTTTGTTTCAAAAATATTTTCGGATGTTGACATTAGTGGATGTAGAATGGAGAGAAAATGTACATCTGTAATTTTTCATTTCTTAGGAGATTAATTATTTTCTTGGTCATGTAACAAAAACACTCAGAAGCACTTTCCACTACTGAAGCGGAATATGTAGCAGTTGAAAGGTGTTGTGCTCATGTATTGTGGGTGCAACACACACTGACAGACTATGGTATGAGTTTTACCAAATAAAAAATATTGTGTGATAATAATAGTACCATTTCCTTAAGTAAAAACCATTCACATCACTCTCAAGAAAAACAAATAGATATTAGGCATCACGTTCTTAGTGATCACACAGAGAAAAAGATGTCATTCTTCAATTTATTGGAACTAATGATATACTTACTGATATTTTCACAAAATCATTACCGTCTGATTGATTTGAATACATTAAACAAATGTTAGGAATGATAACCATAATTTAATCTTCAATATTAAATTTTTGTTGAATCGTATCCTCTTATTGTAGGAAACTTCTTTTCATAGGGGAAGTACATTTTCTTGGTAGTCCGAATTTTCGTAATGAAGATTTTCATAATCAAAATTTTCATAATCAAAATTTTCATAGTCAAATTTTTTTCCATAATCAAAATTTTCATTTTTTTGAATGGTTTTTCCAGAATCCGATGTTCTTCAAGATGAACCTACCTCGTTAGAAATAATTATCCTAGAAATCTAGAAGGTGTGATTTATCATTTAAATTTTCATAATATTTTATTTACTTGTTGGTATTTTTATCTTGTGTAACAAACACTTTCAGATTCTCTTTTTCATGAATCCAAATCTTTATTATAAAAAACATGAAAAGTTCGGAATCTACAAAATCTATTCTTTGGATTTCATGATAACCATTAGATTTGATCATGAATTTATTCAACCATCGGATCAATTAAGGAAGATGAACCGTCGTTTCAAACACCTATATAAGGACCCCATATATTTGTCCAACATCGATTTTCTAGCATTGGCATGTTGAATCTCTGCCATTATACATAAGCCCATTCCAAATCATCAGGCTTTCCACTATTCTGAATGTCTATAAAAGCCTCTCCTTGGAAAGATATGTCATTTTTAAAGGAAATATTTTATTGGAAAATTTAAAGAGAAAGGTTGGTCGATATGAAATTATCTCCTATGTATAACTCTATTATTTCATAGAATATCAAGTTGAATGGCTGAGAGAGACTATGTATATCAAAACCGAAGGTGCAGTATCTGGACTATTCAGAGTTGATGATTTAACTTTATGAGTCATCATGTTTCTTCTACGATGGAGGTAAAGATATGTTTTGTTTCAAGAGATATGAATGAACCTTTTACCTTTCCTATAGAAAGGCATCATGTTTGATTGTAATTCCTTATGTGGGTGAAGAAGAATTTTGTACTCAAAAATTCCCTGATGTATCAGGATCTTTTGATAAGGATAAGGCACTAGAAAGTCTTGGTTTGAAAGGTGTGAAGACTCTAAAGATATTCCATCTATCTAAAAACATCTAGATTCATTAATTGTGGGTTCAAGGTTTTCTCATTCCATGAAAAGGGGATTAGGATTCCTTGAATAAAAGTGACATCTATATTCAAGATTTCTTGGTGAAGATTAGGATGATAAATGTAACGTCATGGTTCTGAAAGCACCAAGAGGTTCCCTGTACCGGGATGGTCACATGGCCTCAAAGGAATTTCCCCAAATGCCAGAGGCTACCGATAAGATGAAAGGGTCTTGGGTGTGATAGTGGGGAAAATATACCCTCATTGGTAGAGTAACACAGTGGAATAAAATAATTGAAACTACAAAAACATTAATAATCCATAGAAAAATAAATAGCAGAAAACTAGAAGAAATAAACAGCTAGAACATATATATAATGATGCATGATAGATATGTCTAGGAAGGAATCCAAAAAAGTCACAATGCTAGAATACAAATAGTACTAAACCAAAGTACAAAAGAAAATAGATAAACAGCTCTTCAACATCACAAGCCTACGCTTGGTCCCATGCTCCCCAGCTCCATAGCATGTTAAGTACCTGAAGTAGAAAGGAGCTTGCCCTTATCTATACCTGCATATATATAATCTATTTGGTACCAAAAGCATGACCCAAATAAGGTGTGAGACTAAATTCTAGTTGGAAACCACCCGATGATCTTCTATGAACTATTACAGAATATATATGGTAGGTAATAAGCAAATATGAAGTAATAAATAAAATACTCAACAAAAAAATAGTTCCACATATCAAATAATCAGCTAATCAGGCAATTTAACCCTCTGGGAAGTACACGCAGCCTATACCCCTGGTTCATTCGTAAGAATATATAAATACTTCTGGAGGAAGCACTCATATTCAATTACCCATATTGTCAAAATTGATTCAACACTCTCTAAGGAAGCTCACACAGTCAATTATTCTTATAGTCTAAGGTATTCAAGGACTCCCTAAGGATGATCACACAGTCAATTCCCCTTATATCCCCAAGTGGTCAAAGACTCTCTGACAAAGCTCAGTCAATCAATTCCACTTATAATCTATAATGGATCAATGACTCTCTGAGGAAGCACACTCGATCAATTCCTCTTATACCCTAATGTTCTCAAAGACACTCTGAGGAAGCTCACTCGGACAATTACCCTTATAGTCTACCACACCGGGTTCTCGTGGCCAGGTGTAAGTCAACGCATAGAAATGAAATAAGGCCGAAGTAAACCTTGAGAACTACTTTTCGAATCATTCTACATTATATCAAGCATGTCAGAAAACAAACACTCTAACCTACAACAATAGGCATGGGAAAAATAGGCAGGGCGGACAAAAAGGATAAGCCGGACCAAACGGTCATAAACATAACATGCATGGAAAAACACATACAAAACATGGAAATAAACCCTATTCATATCCAAAAAACCTCTACTCCAGTATACAAGCATGACAGGAAATTAACTAGGGTAAAACAGTAAACACACAATACCCCGATTAAGGGTATTGGCCAAAATGCACATATAACTCAAATACATTCAACGAAAAGGCAGAAACCACCTACCTCTTAAGGTTTGGAGAAATTAACCCTTTTCCCAAACACACTCCAAACTGGGTGAACACCTCCTCGAAACCACCACAAAAACCCTTTCCTAACACAACAAGCTCAACCTTTAACACACAAAGGCAACACAACCCAGGATCGACATGCCACACTTGTAGATCTAGGAAACTAAGAGAGGGATATGGATAACACTAACCAGTACCTCAATGAACTAAAACAGGTACTTACCTGAGGAGAACTGCCTTAGATCTACCAAAAAACCTCTTTGATTTTCCACCAAAATGAGATAAAGAGATCCCCCAACCTCTAAAAACCATAAATCCCACGCGAGCCACGAGTGGGGGAAGAATGGGGGAAAATGGTAAATCCCGAGTTCCCCAGGACTTAAAAATCCCAAATTTAAGTGGCCACCCTGTTACCCTGCACGGTTTGGAAAACCCTGTGCCAACTGTGTGGTTGCCACTATCTCACCTAGATACTTCGCATGGATTTCCCACATGGTCTAACAAACCATGTGCTGCCCATGCGGAGCCCACTATCAAGGGTGCACGATTTCCTAGGCTAGTCACACAGTTTTCTCATACTGTGCGCTAACCATTCGCCACTGCACGACCACCACAACATTAAAAGTTTTTCCCAAAATTGTCCAATGTTCATCCAACCACATCAAAACGCACAAAAAAAAACAGAAACAAGGGTCACATACCTCAAACTAGGGGTTACTATGTAACCGTGTACATGGTATGTACTCATAATGTATATGGCCTGTAATTTGAAAATTTCCAAAAATTCTTCTTTTCTCAAAAAATGACCAAAAAAGGAAAACATACCTGAAAAAAATATTTGGGTTCTTACAAACTTCCCCCCTGAAAGAAATTCATCCCCGAATTTCCCTAGCATGCTAGTGTAGAAGAAGAAACTACGAAAAACTCTGGCCACTGTGCTCGTACATCAGCCTCCCTCTCCCAAGTCTCGTCCTGTACTCGCTCATGCTGCCATATCACTCATAAGAGAAGAACATATCAGCCATGGATAACCTTTGAAATGTGATCTAAAATCCAGGTAGGATTCTTCTCAAAAGATGCTTCCACTTCCCACTCAACCACCTTGGGTTGGAAAACCTGAGACGGGTCTGAAAAGTAATGTCGAAGTTATAAAATTTGGAAGACGTTGTTCATAGACCGGTACCTCTCAGGTGACTTCAACCGATAGGAAACCGGCCCAACTCTCTCCAACACCTCAAACGGCCCAACATACCTCAGTGAAAGATTACCCTGTCTCCCGATCCTTCTGTGCCCCAACCTTAGTGTGACACATAGAAAAACATGATACCCAACTTTGAACACCAGAGGTCATCTCAACCGATCAGCATAAGACTTCTGTCGAGAATGTGCAGTAGCCATCCTCTTCCGAATCAACTCTATCTATTATGTGGTCTCTTGAACAAGATGATGTCCCAACATAGCTGCCTCTCTTACCTCTATCCAACACAATGGTGATCAGAATGGCCTACCATACAATGCATCAAAAGCTACCATCTGCATAGTTGCTTGAAAACTATTTTCATAGGAAAACTCCACAATAGGTATATGCTTCTCCTAAGAACCTCCAAAATCCATAATTCATGCTTGGAGAATTTCCTCATGAACTTGAATTGTACATTTGTATTGTCCATCTATCTGGGGATGGTAAGATGTACTCAATAGTACCAGTATACCCAAATCCTTCTGAAGCCCCTTCCGGACCCGAGAAGTAAAAATGTATCCCTATCTGAAATAATGGATTTTGGAACTCCATGCTGATGTACAATCTCACAGATGTACAACCATCCCAGCTCACCAAAACTGAATGTCTCTTTGATCGAAAAGTAGTGAGAAACCTTCATATGTATTTCAATGATGACCCATACCGCATCATTTGCTCGAGGCAACCTCGGCAAACCGGGCATGAAGTCCATCACAACATCATTTCATTTCCACTCGGGAAGGGGTAACTGCTGCAAAATCCATGCTAGTTGTTGATGCTCAACCTTCCCTTGCTAATAAGTGGAACACCTCATGAAGAAACGTACAACATCTCTTTTCATACCTAGCAACCAATACTGATGGTGTAGATCATGATACATCTTGGTGACGCTAGGATGAACTTCCCAAACTGAGGAATGGAAGTCCTGCATCACCTCCTTGTGTATGTCTACGCGCACCAATACACACCCCTGGAAATGAATGATCTCAACCACACCTATGGTCCAACCAAGAATATGTTCCTCTCCTAACACACTCTACCTTAGGACTAGGCCTTCATAATCTGATAGCTGCCTCATTAGTACTCGATCATGAAGTGTAGAGGTAACAATTATAGAAGAAAGGAATGTATGCTCCTGTCTATCACGAACCTCCAAATACATCTCAGAGAACAGAGTCATAAGCTGCCACTCACTACTGGCCTCCTGAACTGCTTATATTTGAGTCATCCTGCTCAACGCATCAGCCACTTCGTTTCCTTTCCTAGAAATGTAGGTAAGTTCAAAGTCAAAATACTAGAGGTACTCAACCCACCTTCAATATCTCAAATTCAGATCACGGTAAGTGAAGATGTACTTGAAACTCTTGTGGTTAGTGAAAACAACAAAATTCTCTCCCATAAGATAATGTCTCCAACATCTAGGGCATGAACAACAGTCTCCAACTCGAGATCATGTGCCGGGTAATTTCTCTCATGTGGCCTCAACTATAGAGACCTGTACGCTAGGACTCCTTCTCCCTGCATAAGCATAGCTCCTATTATGAAACATGAAGCATCACAAAAAATGGAATATCTCTTGCCTGAATCTATAAATACTAGTATCAGTGCTGAAGTGAACCTCCCTTTCAGCTCTTAAAGGGCTGACTCACAAGAATCTAACCACAAGAACTTTACACCCTTCATAGTCTGACTCATCAGTGGTGCTGCTAGGTGCGAAAAGTCCTGAATGAAACGTATGTAGTATCCATCCAGCCCTAGAAAACTCCAAATCTCAAATAAGTTCTTCGGATAATCCCAAGAAATGACTTCTCTCACTTTATCTGGGTCTACTGACACTCATTTCTTTGAGATAACATGACCCATGCAGTGAATCTGATCCACTGAAAATTTGCATTTTGAGAGCTTCGAATATAACTGATGCTATCTCAGTGTTCTCAGAACAATCTAATGATGTGTGGCATGGGTGTGTTGAGTGTAATAGTACACCAAGATATTTTCCACAAAGACAACCATGAAATAATCAAAGTATGGATGGAAGACTCAGTTCATCAGTGCCATGAAAACTATAGGCACGTTCGTGAGACCGAACGACATAACCATATACTCATATAGAACATACCTACTCCCGAAGGTTGTAAGAGGTATATCTGGAGGTTTAACACACAAATGATGGTAACTGGATCTCAATTAAATCTTCCAAAAAACCCAGGCTCCTCGAAGCTGATCAAAGAGATCATCAATCCTTGGCATGGGATACCAGTTCTTGACCTTCAAATGGTTTAACTTCCGATAATCCACAGAAATCTTGAGGGTTCCATCTTCCTTCTTCTCAAAGAGTGTATAAACCCAGGTTTTGGGACTCTGAGACTTTGAAAAATTTCTTGTTGTCATTTCAGAGTAGGGCATTCAGACGGTGTACAATTCTGAGGTCCGGTGTACCCGGAATTAATTATATAATAATGTTAAGTGTTTTTATATTACGCACGCATGGTTAAATAATGAACATGTAATATCTCTTAGACAGTTTATTGTATTGGAAATATGAGACCACGCTTGGCTAAAGAACATGGTTTTTACCCTAGGCGCGACATAAAATGAGTCAGCACGGGATGTTCGGACCCCTCGATCGTTGGTGGTTTGTTAAAAGAATAATTAAATTATAAAATTATTCATTTAATATCTCAAACCGGAATAACTCCTAAATGGTAACTCGAATCGGAAATCTGAGGCCACATTTGTGTCCATAGCATGTTGTTTACCCTAGGAGAGGTGTAAAAGTTGCGGGTGCAGGCCTATTGTGAGAGATGTCACCCAGGGGAAAACCGTCTTTTTGAAATAATGACATAGTGATTTTTATCGCTAGTGTTTGTTTTCAAATAACTTTCAATTGAATCCTCGAAAATGAAATCTGAGACTTTCATTGAGTTAGATATGGGGCGTTTTTCCTAGGCGTGATATTAAATAAGAGGGTGCAGAAGTTTCTGAATCCGCATCCATTGAGAGAGTTTCAGTGAATTTTTTTAATAAATTCGCATAAGTGTGGGATTGGGGGAACCCATTTCCCTTTCTCTCTATCTCTCTATCTCTATCTCTCTCTTGACCATTCTTCGGCATTCATCTTCATTATTCACTAGATCTAGGAGTGATCTTTGTCGAAACCTTGGCGGATCGAAGGTGGAGAACAATGATGGCATCGCAAACGACGAACGGATCCAACGAGGTAGGCTTCTTGATCAATTACCACACATTCAACAATTTCTTTATTTTTTTTCAATTCAGCCATTTATTTTCTATAGTTATTGAACTGGGACAATGGCCGAATGAACACGACCATCGTCTGGTCCCTAATTTTGATCCTCGTTCTTTGGCGTTCTTCATCCTCAATTTTCGGACGCGTGCAAACCTTTTCGGATCAACGATCGGGGGCGGGAAATGCAAAGGCCTTGCCCCGAGGATCCCAAAATCGTGTTCGATTTTGAATTTGGGCCACCGGAGCAGTGGCAGCGGTCGTCGGACACCCCGACTCTGGAAAGGGCGGTGGAGGGAGGTGAGGGTGGCACAATGGGGGTTCAAACATGGTGGCCGGCATGAATGGAGATCGGATCGAAGTGTCCAGCGGCCATGCGGTGTCGGGTGTCGCTGGTTGGCCGAGGACAACACACTGCCGGAGGTGTGGCTGGCCGAAGGTGGTGCGCGGCTGGAGGTGATCGGGCGGACGGGGTGTGTGGCTGCCTCGGGTGCAGCTAAGAGGAGCTGGTGGCCACAGCAGCGGCGTGTGGTGTGCAACGTGAGGTGGCATCAACCGGGGTAGGAAGACGGTGTGGCGCAATGTGTAGGACCAGGTGGGGGAACTGCGTGGGCCGTAGATTGTCGCGGAGGTACTGCAGGAGCCGGAGGTGCCGACATCCGGTCGGCCTGCTGTTCTCAGCAGGAGGAACCAAAGGCGGCGACCTCATGGAACAGGACATGTGTGTCGCGGGTCCTCGTTGACGCGACATGTGGGAGAAGACCGAATAGTTTGGCCGGTCGGTGGAGGTGGCAACCTCGGGGATAATAAGACCTGCGTGCTGCGGGTCCACCTTAACGCGGCGTGGGGGGGCAGGATGGCCGGTCTGTTTAAAAAAAAAACCGGACCCGAGGTGGGTCTGGTGACTTGAGACAGTCCGCAGCCAATGGGCCACGGTGGACTGGACTAGACCCGCAGCTGGACCGCGGGCCGATGGTTCGTTCCGGGCCTGCCGGGGAAATCCAGTCCGTTTGGGGCCCCTGGCATTCAGGGGGCCGTATTTTGTAAACGGTGTGTCAGTTAGATGTGTCGTTTGCGGCTGCATGTCCGTGTCAGTGAGACAAACCTTTTGAAAAGGTTTCGGGGATTTTGGGTTCTGTGCCCGAAGGTGGGTGTCCTAGAATGCTCTAACATAATAATATAAAATTATTATTAATGTTGTGACAGACATGGCTCGTGATCCAGACATCAGTTTGACGTGCCGTCAGAGGCACGGTGGCCCCGGAGCAGAGATGGTCCTTCCAGATTTAGTTCAGAACCTTTGTGGGTTTGTTTCATTTCTCAGTGGCACGAAACACTTAGTGTTAATAATTAATTAGTCATTTAATTAATTAATTAATTGTTGTGTCAGACCTAACTCCTACTTGGGATGTCTCATTGACGCGCCGTCAACGGCAGCGTGACCACAGTCCTCGTGCAGACTTTTCGAGACACATTCTAAAGCGTTCGGGTTGGAGACAAGGTGAAGCCCCCACAGGGCCTAGGTCACACGGTTTACAGTGAAACACCGCTTTTTTCACCCATTATCTGTTTGGGGTGTGAGGATACTCGTTTCTGAGTGTTTTTCTGAGGGGATTGCAACGGCGCAATCCGCCCGACAAAATTCGTGCCTGAGGAATGGGCCCCATGATGCCGCTTTTGAACATACACTGTGTTTTACAACTTCTCTTCATAAGTCCATTCAGAGAAAATGAATAGCCTACGCCACATGCTTATCTGCATGGAACGCGATGGTACGATCTTCATGACGTGTTTCGGGGTCAAGGTGTGGGCCACAGAGGGCCACGTTAGCATATAACACGTGGAGTTGCTGCTTCTGCATCCGATGATCGTTTTAGGCACTGTCAGCAGTTTTTTGACCTTGGCACCAATAAGAGGTTGATCAGGGTAGTTTCAGGCGATGAAGCCGGAGATGAGGTGTGGTCCCCACCGGCCGTCTTTTGAACTGTGTGCAGCATAATGAGACTTTTTCATTAGGTGTCCATTTGGGTCATATGAATAGTAGATTCAACATGTTTTTTCGAGAGAATCATGACGGCGCGGTTCACTTGACCTCTTTCTGGACCGAGGTTCGGGCCCCACGAGACGATGTATGGGTGTAAAGCGGTGTTGAGTAACTTTTTCATCAGGAACCCATTTCTAGCGAGTAAGTAGTCTATCTCGCATGTTTTTCATTGAGAATTACAATGGTTTAATCTGTTTAGACGATCAGAGCCTCTTACATGATCTTATTAAATGTGGAAATATGACAGGGCGTTGTTCAGAGGATTTATTGAAGTACACCGAACCTACGCATGGTAGCGGTGTTGTTGACACCCAGTGATGGCACGAGCAGTGCAGAGTTATCGGACCAATTCCGGTTATACCCTCCAACTAGGCTGGGTAGTGGGATACCCATTGACCTTACGGTTTACCCTCCAACGGGGCTGGGCATTGGGTCACCATTGACTTATTTGGGTTTTACCCTCCATCAGGGCTGGGCAGTGGGTCACCTGATGTTTTATTACCGTTTGCCCTCCAGCAAGGCTGGGCAGTGGGTCACAGTTGACTTTGGTAGGTTTTAACTTCCAGTAGGGCTAGGCAGTGGGTCACTCAATTATTTATTACGGTCTACCCTCCAGCAGGGCTGCGAAGTGGGTTGTCGTTGACTTATTTTGGGTTTTCCCTCTAGCAGGTCTGGGCAGTGGGTCACCTGATGATTCATTATGGTCTACCCTCCAGCGGGGCTGGGCAGTGGGTCACTGTTGACTGATTGAGATTTACCCTTCAGCGGGGCTGGGCAGTGGGTTACCTTACGACTTATTCCGGACTCAGTTCTTTCTATGAGGCTAGTCAGTGACCTTTCTCTGTGGTTACCAGAGCGGGACCCTTGGTGGTACGATGTAGTAATGAGGCCGCTTGACATGCGTGACTGTTTGTAATCCGTGATGGATATCATTTGAATTGTTGGTGACTCTTCCGGGGATGATCTTGGAGATAGAGATCCCTTTACACACTCGTTCGGGTTTCTTTTTTTTTTTGCATATATACATACACCCTACTTTTGTTCCCACTCCTTGGGCTCGGTTACTTTCCTTCTAGGAGGGGTGAAGATGTGCCGTGTATGCCATGTGCTTTCCGTGTCTAGCTCCTCTTGGATTGGATGAGTCCAATTCTTTCCTTTTGGTTGGGTTGATCTACACTCTCTTTTGGGTACTCTTGCACTGTTCTTTATTCTGTCTACTTCTCACAGTTTCAGTACCTCTTTTGTTTCTCCCTCAAGCTTTCAGGGCATCCTACTGAGTATTTTATACTCACCCATGCTTGGGCTTTGCCAGAACTTAGTGTGCCCTTGCAGATGACATATAGGTTGATCGAGACTGTGGAGGAGCATAGCGGGAATAAGAGCTTAGGCTGCGACTAGTGGTTGTAGTCGGACTTTCCGGAAAGAGACTCACCAGTGGTTTATTTTCGTTTCACCTGTTTCCGGGTTGTGGAACCTTTTTGGTTGGGCATGTGTTTTCCCCTTTTACTGTTCAGTTTACTTTTCAGCACATTACTTGTACTGGTTATAGGTAGATTCATGTACGATGGTTTCCCATTTTATAGCAGCGTTGTATCTTTTTTTCTTTTATCTGCACTTCTACATTGAGTTATGTGTGTGTGTGTGTGTGTATAGTTTCTTAGGTAAAGGCCACCCCTAGTATGTTTTTCCTTCGGCGATGGTCTCCAGGCCCTAGATTATGGAGGTGAGCTTGGGGTAGTTGCGGCCCGAGCCCCGGTATGGGTCGGGTCATGAAAAAGTGGTATCAAAGGTGTTTCGTTCCTTGGGGCGTCATTCGAATGTCCCTAAAAAGGAATTGGTTGAGTTATGGGGAAATAGTGTCAACGTGTCTCGAGAGTGGATCATAGGCCAGGGAGTCTAGTGATGGTGCGGTAGCTGACGTATCCATTCACCAGGACCCTGATAACCTGCTTGTCGACTCGGAACACTAAGACACCTGTTGCACGGAATTTAGTTCATGAATCATATAGGATCGAGTCTTTGACTATCCTTCTTGAGTCAGCTCCCCAACGTTGTTGATATAAATATACTCATTTGACTGCGGTACTCCTTGATCGGATTCGGGATGTCTCTGCGATGGTAGCCAGCCAAGTTACTAGATCTGGTTCATGACAATGAATCCGTGAGCGATGAGGCCTGAATTCAAGATCCATCATACCATTACCCTGTCTCTAGGAGGATAGGCATTAGCACCTCCACCTACGGAGTAATAGATTGTACCAGCAGTGAGGGCCGATGATGATTGTAGGTTGGGTGCACTACATGAGTTCCAGCATCAGAGACCGCAGAGTTTCCATGGTGAGGCATACCCTCAGAGAGTGAAGGGTTGGCTAGAGTCTGGGGTTTGCCTCTTCAGGCTTGTTCGGACACTGACATGTTAGATGGTGGCTTTGAAAGCCAATCTTTTTCCACCAAGTAGTTTGGCATGGTAGATCCAGGATTACTCAGATACACGATGAGTCAGTACTCTCATGGGATGACTTCTAGAAGCTGTTTCATGAGAAGTACTACCTCTCCTACTTACGCTTTTTAGGGTTTCAGGATCTGTTGGAGCTTCAGGGGGGGAGTGATGGCAGTGACTGTGTACGCAACTGGGTTCACGGACCTTACTCTGTACTCTATGGATGAGGTCTATGATGGTAACTTCTGAGCACATATGTTTTAGTGAGGTCTCTGTAGAGGATATATGTGCCATCATAGTGCTCTTGTGCTTCCTCACCCATCTCGGGCTGCTGGAGCAGGCACATGTGGCACAGAAATTTCAGTCAGAGGGAAGTCGATTGGCAGGGCCTCGACGCTAGAGGTCTCCCCTTGATGAGACTCAGGTACATGGTCGGGGGGCAGCGTAGAGCACCAAGATAGCCTAGGGAGTATTAGTTCTATGTTTTTGATGTGTGAGGTCATGTGGAGTGAGAATATCTTACCAAATGTGATGAGTCTTACAGATAGTTGGTAGATGCAACACCACAAAAAAGGCAGTGTCCTGATCAGAGAACCCCTAGGTGAGGATAGGGCGGTCCCTAGGGAGGCGATGTTGGAAGAAAAGCAAGAAGAACTGTGGTTGGCGGACGACTTTTCGAGGTCCTTCCACCACCACTAGGCGGCTCATGTCAGGCTCAGGGAGCTGACGGATGGGGCTGCGGGTGGTTTTGTTCTAAGGATATCTACAATCCTACAGTGCAAGAGATGATAAGAGTTACACTCTGTGTCTTTTCTATTTTTCTCAGTAGAACTTGTTAGACACTATGTGAGTTATTGTTTTCGTCTAACTCCTTTTTCGAGGGGTTACCGAGGGTGACGCAGGCATTGGTGTAACCCTATATTGGTGTTGTCTGGAATAGCTATGAATGCATGGGAAAGAGGGGTTCTTCCCCCACTGAGACTCATTTTTGTGATGGGATCACAACCGTGAGGATGAGTCAGTACCACCCAAATTGGATAGTATTGAGGTACTGTCGATGAGTCCCTGCGACATGTGCATTCATGGCAGAGTTGTGCAGTGGAGCATTAGAGCATATTCTGGTTTTTCCATTGGGGCTTTTCGGCTTGACATCCATTTTCTTGAGGTGCCACTAATGGGTTTGGAAGAGTGCCTGTTTTGGGGATTACACTCTTTCCAATAGCAGAAAAGACATGTGGGGTATGAAACGTTCTTTTTGTGTTTAACATCTGGTGGTTGGATGAATTTTCTCACCTACCCAGTTCATTGGTACCTCTCATTCCCAATCTCAAACTTGATATAATTATCAAGTACAGGTCGTGTAACAACCCGAGATTTTATGAAAAATATTCTTTTTAATTTTATTAATGTCTTATGTTGTATGCTACACCAAAAGAAGCTTGCACAACACGCATCTTTGACTTTCCTTGCATTACACGCAATCGCAACCTTCCTCGATAGCGTGTGTAGTACGCAATACTGAGTTTCACTAAACAACGATATGCTATTAAAATATTATTAAAACTAGCCGTTATGAATAGTAATAACCACTTTTTGAAATTTTGTAAATCTTATTTTTCAAAATGAACTTCATTTTTGGATTCGGAGTATCGAATTTAGCCTAAGGTGAAATTTTGGTACATTTCGGATAAATTCCATATTCTGATGAATAGTGAAAATTACTAAATTATAATTAAAAACAACTTTTTTAATCGAAATAATTAATAGTGATATATTATTAATTTTAGTGGTTTTAAAGTATATTTAGAATATATTTTTACAATTTAATACAATGTTGGTCATTGGTTGTAATTTCACATTTAAACCAGACATAATCAAGTGTCAATCTTTTGATATATATTGTTTCCTAAAAACACGCTATTTGTTTTAACAGCGGGATTTAATTATAAAATTAATTAATACAACTTCTATGTTATGAATTTGGTAAAATAGAATTCATTTTTGAATTCGGAATATGAAATATAGCTTAGGATGAAATTTTGGCATTTTTCTGAAAACCTTCAATTTTTGATGAATAGTGAAACCACTAAGTGGTAGGTTAAAAACTGAATTTTGCATAAAACTTAATTTTACCGCTTCTGTGAATGGAATTTCGAAAATCCGAGAGACACGGTTAATATCAAGGACTAAAATGTGGTTCAATGAGATGAAAATAATTTTTGGTGAATAGTAACTTTTTACTTTTTTTTACCGCGGTTAATAGTAAATAGGGTAACTAAGGGTAAATATGATATTACTATTACCCTAACACATGTCCTAATCCTATTGGACAAGTGTATCTCGACCAAAAACAACCTTAAGTGTAAAATATTATCATTTAGCCCCACTTGGATTAGATTAGGACATTTATTATTATTTAATTCAAAGAAGAGTTAAAAGAGTTAAAATCAAAGTTTATTTACTAAAACATTTTTAATATGGGGTTATACATAAGATAAAAACGATTGTAAATATTCATTAGAAAGCTAAAAAGATTTCCTACATAATGGTATTTTATTTGTAATTTTTAGACATCAAATAATTTAATTTATTTATGACACAAAGATGATGCAGTAATTATCTTATTAATGAAATATTGACATAATTGATGTTATAAACACCAAAATAAATGTAATTTGAGACTTTTTATGAATTCCACTAATTTTATAGGTTACTATGATATATTAGTGTTGATTTAATCAACTTGGTTCGAACATTTAATTCTGTTATGACTTTCACAAAAGTCATATATCAAATAGTGTCAAAATTGACACAAAATAGTTTTTAAATCAAATATTATATTATTAATTGTTATTTTATTCCTAAAAATCTAAGGTTCGGCCAAATGACTTAGATAAGGATATATATATTAATAATAAACAATTTGGGGTTCGTTTGGCATGTTATAGTAAGTGTATTAACCATATAGTGAAAGAAAACAAGAAGACATGGTAAAAGTTAAATTATTTAACTTAATGTTAAATCTAAATGATAAGGTTAAAATAGGAACCTAAACTTGTCCAAATTCTATTGGATGAGAGGATTTCGACCCTTCCCCACCTTAGCTTCGAAATAAGACCCTTTGGAACCATTATAAACCGATTTTGACTTTAATATAAAATAATGTTTTTAGTTATTCCTAAGGTGCCCCTCTCCTCCCCTATAAAAGGACACCTCCTCCCCCTCCTCCTCACACTAATTTGAGCACTCAAGCTCGGCCAAACCCTGCCATTTTCTCCTCCCCACATCCCTAGAGTAATCCTAGAGGTCCTGGTCTTCTTCAAAGACCAATCTTAGTTCCCTAAGTGGAGGATTCAAAGAGGCCTTCCAAAGAAGAGGTAATATCCATTACCGATCTTTTCAATTTCTTTCGTCTTCAACTTCTTCTTCTTTAGTTGTTTCATGACAAAGTAATAACATCAGTATTACTTACATACTGATATGTTATTATAAATATGAAACAACCCTAATTCACCTTCTATCCATCCTACGGAAAAATGAAATCACCACGCGTGCGTACGTACGGAATACCGTCTCCACGCCGTGGTGTAATCTATTTTCCACCATCACCTTACAAGGATGGGTATAATGGTGTAATGAGTAACTACATATGATTATTATGAAGTAATATTGATACTGAAATAATATATATATACTCCAATACAATTCCACGATCATAGGAACGATATCATCACTCGTGCGTACGTACGGAATACCGTCTCCACGATGTGATGCGACTCGTTCTACATGATCTTCATTTCATAATGATTATATAAATGAATTGAATAAATGAATATGGTATATACTACACTAATAAAATTCTGGAAATGAATTACCTATAACCTAAAGATAAGAATAAGAATTTATTCGACAAAACACGCATAAGAACAAAAAGTTATAAAGACCCGAGTAACAAGTAACAATGAAATATTACTAACAAGAAGCTAATAATATGACCATATATGATATCATATAAATATGTATGATTCTGGAATAAGTCAATAACATTATTTAAACCATTATACAGGAGCTTCGGACACGTACAAAGCAAATTGGACCTAAGGTAAGGGAAAAATCACAATCTCATTTTTACCCGAGATTGTTTATTCGTAAGTATTTACTGGGGTGTATTTTATCATCCACATCCATGTTCACTCAATATGTAATATTATTTCCATCCTTCTACAATTGTTTAAATCCAATTTTACCCTTCTATGAGTTTTTAGTAAAGGATATGAAAGGAATCTTTTTTCGTTTTTCGTACGAGGTACTTTTTGACTTTTCCGACAAAAGTACGAAGAATGTTTTTTTTAACTTATACGGCACGAACGGATTTATACTGTTTTATAAAGCCTTATTTTCATGAAGCTTCCTCTAAAAGATTTCATGACTATTTTCAATAAAATCTCTTTCTTTTAAAATTGCATGATGTTTTGTGAAAAGAAATTGATTTTGAAGAAGAAAGGATATTTTCCTCAAGAATTCAATTCAAGTGATTTATCAAAATTATTTTCCATATAAGATAATAAAGGGTTCTGTTTCTATCCATATTTTTACATTGATTTGACTATGTTGTGATGGAATTATGTTTATGAATTCCTTTATCTTATATGAATGGTTTTATGATGTCATGTTGTTTAAGAATCCCATTTTTATTACATGGGTTATGCAATGATGTATGATTTATGATTTTGTGGCACACATAAGAAAGGATTCATTAAGAGATGGGTGGGACCTATATCTCCCTCCAATGCATTGGGTAAAGATTTTATATCTCATGAGATAGACATGGCTGGAATGGTAGGTTATACCGGTTCAGTGAAACAGGACTGAAACGAGGATTACTCGATTCAGAAAGGGACTTTGTCCACTAAGATAGTCTTGGCAATGAGTCTTGACTAACAAGAAATGATTCTCTATGATTATGTGTGTATGCCACAATGAGTAATGTTTTAAGTTATGATTTCATTTTCACTTCTATGATTTATCCCATGTTATGATATTATGAGCTCTTTTGCAGGTTAAGATTTCCAAAAGCTATTTTCTTATGTATATGACGTGATTGATATTTCTTTTGTTTACCCTTACTGAGCATTTGAGCTCACCCTTTTATGTTTTCTTTTCCCCAGGATATAAAGAAAGGTTTTTAGGTAATAAAAAAAAGGAAGATCTTTATGGGAGATGTTGAAGATCTTTCACCAGGATTAGAAGATTACGTTCCGAGTTTCCAAAGACACTAAACTATTACGATCCTTGTGTGTGTGTTTTTGTTATGTACTAAGTATTCCGCAAAAGTAATGTAATGTCCATGTACGTCAGGATACGGGTCTCTACAGTTGGTATCAGAGGAAAGGTTTAGTCAACCTTTGGAAACTAGGATGCGAGAACTTTAGTGAGATCCTTAGAGATATTTATAAGGTATAGGGATGCCCCTAAGGATAAGTATACGTATAGGATATAGTCCTAGAACTACGGTAACGATCATAGAATTTATCCTAAGATGTTAAATATTGAGGGTGCTTCCCCTTTACTATGTTGTCTTCCCTAGCATGATTTCGCCTCTCACAAAATTCTTTTTGTGTTTTAGTTAATGGAGGGAACCATAAGGAATTCGGTTAACATTAAATCCAATGGACAAATTGGTGACTATGAGCAAAAAAATTGTGTAATGCCTAGAGATAAAGATATTGTGATTATGCCGAATCAGTCATCGCGATATATGATTAACAAGGTGAAATTTAGTGGTATGACTAATTCATCAAAGAAGAGGAAGATAAACTATTATGCATGTTCGCATGTTGAGGAGCATAAAGAAAGGAAGATTGAGATTTCTAAAGAAGGGAAGAAGAACCTTGAGGAATACCTCAAATGGAGGGACCGATGTTATCTGTGTGGAGAAAAGGGTCATAGAGTGACAGATTGTTATGGAGTTCAATGTATTATTTGTGGAGAACATGGGCATTACCCAACTCAATGCCCTGATCTGAAAAGATACTTCTAAATCAAGGAAGGAATTATTCCAGGACAGTCATTGAAGTGGATGGACTGAAGTGTTTATGTATTGGTATTCAAGAATAATGTTGTTGAGGTATTTTTATGGTGTATTGAAATATTTAAGTATTGGTCTATTGTGGTTTTCAATAATTTTAAGGTACCGATAACCATGAAAAGTGATTCAAATATTTTGGAAAGTAGATGATATGTGCATAATGAAAGGATAAGAAGATAATGAGATGTTTGATTGTATTCATGAGCTCATGATTGATATAAGGACTAAGTGATATCATGGTTTGAGTATATAGAATTTTTTAGGATTTTGGTATGTGGAAAGTGTTAACTTTTAACTACACTCATGTTTTCACTAAGGTATTCAAGAGAATACACGATTAAGGACATTGAATGTTTGGAATGTGACCAACAAGACATATCTTATGATATGTGGGGATCAACGACAGTATTAAATCTCTGGTAATCGATGTCACTATATTATGAGAGTGGACTGCAGTATTATGTATAAGCCTAAAGATTAGACTGGATTATGTTGGACATAAGTTAGTATTGTTTAAGGATAGAAGATTTTTGATATTATTGATGGGATGTTATAGTAACGTAGTTTTAGAAAAAGGGACAACCTGCAGGACGGGCGACAGCCCATCGCTTCGGACAAGGCTGTAGGAATCGAACCCACAACCGAAGTGCGACTGGCCTTTATCGCCTACCACTGGCCTACAGGAAGTCCCCGTTTAGTAGAAACTATTTTTATTTTATTAAGCGGTATGATATATGAAGTATAAGTCCATTTTAGGAACCATATATGATTAAGCTCACTATAGATCGATTTATGCATATAATTTTTGCTAACCTTTTGTTTGAGACAGATGGAATGACTCGTCATTCTATCACATGATCTGCTAACACTTCACGAATAACAAATTCAACTTCTATTTAATTAAGAGATGAAGTGGAAATTGTTCAAGGCACGAACAACAGTGAGATTGTACCAAAATCAAGTAAGTATTTCTTCTAATTCAAAATTTTCAACTTTAGGGAAATGATATTGAAAACCAAAAATGTTGTCCTAGTGATATTATACCTGATGAATCAGATGGTACCTTAGATCGTCACAAATTTATGGATTTGTGATTACTGGCTTTTCCATAGCCATGTTCTCTACCACTCTCCATCAGAACATGATGGTTAGATTTCTCTTCCCTATCCATATTTTCACCTATGTGGAAACCCAGTGATTAGTTTATTTGGGTAATCGTTACATTTCATACTTTAGTTTTTAAAGCCAAGTTTTGGTATTCCCTTTTACGATGTGGGTTTCTATCAAAGAAACTTTCAAATAGTAAATCATTTATAACCCCGACGAATTTCGAGGGCGAAATTCATTTTAAGGGGGGTAGAATGTAACAACCCGAGATTTTATGAAAAATATTCTTTTTAATTTTATTAATGTCTTATGTTGTACGCTACACCAAAAGAAGCTTGCACAACACGCATCTTTGACTTTCCTTGCATTACACGCAATCACAACCTTCCTCGATAGCGTGTGTAGTACGCAATACTGAGTTTCACTAAACAACGATATGCTATTAAAATATTATTAAAACTAGCCGTTATGAATAGTAATAACCACTTTTTGAAATTCTGTAAATCTTATTTTTCAAAATGAACTTCATTTTTGGATTCGGAGTATCGAATTTAGCCTAAGGTGAAATTTTGGTACATTTCGGATAACTTCCATATTCTGATGAATAGTGAAAATTACTAAATTATAATTAAAAACAACTTTTTTAATCGAAATAATTAATAGTGATATATTATTAATTTTAGTGGTTTTAAAGTATATTTAGAATATATTTTTACAATTTAATACAATGTTGGTCATTGGTTGTAATTTCACATTTAAACCAGATATAATCAAGTGTCAATCTTTTGATATATATTGTTTCCTAAAAACACGCTATTTGTTTTAACAGCGGGATTTAATGATAAAATTAATTAATGCAACTTCTATGTTATGAATTTGGTAAAATAGAATTCATTTTTGAATTCGGAATATGAAATATAGCTTAGGATGAAATTTTGGCATTTTTCTGAAAACCTTCAATTTTTGATGAATAGTGAAACCACTAAGTGGTAGGTTAAAAACTGAATTTTGCATAAAACTTAATTTTACCGCTTCTGTGAATGGAATTTCGAAAATCCGAGAGACACGGTTAATATCAAGGACTAAAATGTGGTTCAATGAGATGAAAATAATTTTTGGTGAATAGAAACTTTTTACTTTTTTTTTTACCGCGGTTAATAGTAAATAGGGTAACTAAGGGTAAATATGATATTACTATTACCCTAACACATGTCCTAATCCTATTGGACAAGTGTATCTCGACCAAAAACAACCTTAAGTGTAAAATATTATCATTTAGCCCCACTTGGATTAGATTAGGACATTTATTATTATTTAATTCAAAGAAGAGTTAAAAGAGTTAAAATCAAAGTTTATTTACTAAAACATTTTTAATATGGGGTTATACATACGATAAAATCGATTGTAAATATTCATTAGAAAGCTAAAAAGATTTCCTACATTAAGTTATTTTATTTGTAATTTTTAGACATCAAATAATTTAATTTATTTATGACACAAAGATGATGCAGTAATTATCTTATTAATGAAATATTGACATAATTGATGTTATAAACACCAAAATAAATGTAATTTGAGACTTTTTATGAATTCCACTAATTTTATAGGTTAATATGATATATTAGTGTTGATTTAATCAACTTGGTTCGAACATTTAATTCTGTTATGACTTTCACAAAAGTCATATATCAAATAGTGTCAAAATTGACACAAAATAGTTTTTAAATCAAATATTATATTATTAATTGTTATTTTATTCCTAAAAATCTAAGGTTCGGCCAAATGACTTAGATAAGGATATATATATTAATAATAAACAATTTGGGGTTCGTTTGGCATGTTATAGTAAGTGTATTAACCATATAGTGAAAGAAAACAAAAAGACATGGTAAAAGTTAAATTATTTAACTTAATGTTAAATCTAAATGATAAGGTTAAAATAGGAACCTAAACTTGTCCAAATTCTATTGGATGAGAGGATTTCGACCCTTCCCCACCTTATCTTCGAAATAAGACCCTTTAGAACCATTATAAACCGATTTTGACTTTAATATAAAATAATGTTTTTAGTTATTCCTAAGGTGCCCCTCTCCTCCCCTATAAAAGGACACCTCCTCCCCCTCCTCCTCACACTAATTTGAGCACTCAAGCTCGGCCAAACCCTGCCATTTTCTCCTCCCCACATCCCTAGAGTAATCCTAGAGGTCCTGGTCTTCTTCAAAGACCAATCTTAGTTCCCTAAGTGGAGGATTCAAAGAGGCCTTCCAAAGAAGAGGTAATATCCATTACCGATCTTTTCAATTTATTTCGTCTTCAACTTCTTCTTCTTTAGTTGTTTCATGACAAAGTAATAACATCAGTATTACTTACATACTGATATGTTATTATAAATATGAAACAACCCTAATTCACCTTCTATCCATCCTACGGAAAAATGAAATCACCACGCGTGCGTACGTACGGAATACCGTCTCCACGCCGTGGTGTAATCTATTTTCCACCATCACCTTACAAGGATGGGTATAATGGTGTAATGAGTAACTACATATGATTATTATGAAGTAATATTGATACTGAAATAATATATATATACTCCAATACAATTCCACGATCATAGGAACGATATCATCACTCGTGCGTACGTACGGAATACCGTCTCCACGATGTGATGCGACTCGTTCTACATGATCTTCATTTCATAATGATTATATAAATGAATTGAATAAATGAATATGGTATATACTACACTAATAAAATTCTGGAAATGAATTACCTATAACCTAAAGATAAGAATAAGAATTTATTCGACAAAACACGCATAAGAACAAAAAGTTATAAAGACCCGAGTAACAAGTAACAATGAAATATTACTAACAAGAAGCTAATAATATGACCATATATGATATCATATAAATATGTATGATTCTGGAATAAGTCAATAACATTATTTAAACCATTATACAGGAGCTTCGGACACGTACAAAGCAAATCGGACCTAAGGTAAGGGAAAAATCACAATCTCATTTTTACCCGAGATTGTTTATTCGTAAGTATTTACTGGGGTGTATTTTATCATCCACATCCATGTTCACTCAATATGTAATATTATTTCCATCCTTCTACAATTTTTTAAATCCAATTTTACCCTTCTATGAGTTTTTAGTAAAGGATATGAAAGGAATCTTTTTTCGTTTTTCGTACGAGGTACTTTTTGACTTTTCCGACAAAAGTACGAAGAATGTTTTTTTTAACTTATACGGCACGAACGGATTTATACTGTTTTATAAAGCCTTATTTTCATGAAGCTTCCTCTAAAAGATTTCATGACTATTTTCAATAAAATCTCTTTCTTTTAAAATTGCATGATGTTTTGTGAAAAGAAATTGATTTTGAAGAAGAAAGGATATTTTCCTCAAGAATTCAATTCAAGTGATTTATCAAAATTATTTTCCATATAAGATAATAAAGGGTTCTGTTTCTATCCATATTTTTACATTGATTTGACTATGTTGTGATGGAATTATGTTTATGAATTCCTTTATCTTATATGAATGGTTTTATGATGTCATGTTGTTTAAGAATCCCATTTTTATTACATGGGTTATGCAATGATGTATGATTTATGATTTTGTGGCACACATAAGAAAGGATTCATTTAGAGATGGGTGGGACCTATATCTCCCTCCAATGCATTGGGTAAAGATTTTATATCTCATGAGATAGACATGGCTGGAATGGTAGGTTATACCGGTTCAGTGAAACAGGACTGAAACGAGGATTACTCGATTCAGAAAGGGACTTTGTCCACTAAGATAGTCTTGGCAATGAGTCTTGACTAACAAGAAATGATTCTCTATGATTATGTGTGTATGCCACAATGAGTAATGTTTTAAGTTATGATTTCATTTTCACTTCTATGATTTATCCCATGTTATGATATTATGAGCTCTTTTGCAGGTTAAGATTTCCAAAAGCTATTTTCTTATGTATATGACGTGATTGATATTTCTTTTGTTTACCCTTACTGAGCATTTGAGCTCACCCTTTTATGTTTTCTTTTCCCCAGGATATAAAGAAAGGTTTTTAGGTAATAAAAAAAAGGAAGATCTTTATGGGAGATGTTGAAGATCTTTCACCAGGATTAGAAGATTACGTTCCGAGTTTCCAAAGACACTAAACTATTACGATCCTTGTGTGTGTGTTTTTGTTATGTACTAAGTATTCCGCAAAAGTAATGTAATGTCCATGTACGTCAGGATACGGGTCTCTACAGGTCGAGGTGATGGACACCCCATAAATAGAACTACGTGATTCACTATGTTGTACTAGTAGTGGTGGTCTTTTCCCTGATAATGTGGAGACATCATATTTTGGGAGAGCACTTTATGGTTTTCTTGGACCACTAGTGTCTCAGGTGCGTCCTCACCAAGAGAGCCTCGGTTGGGATGCACCGACGGTGAAAAACATGTGTGACCAGATATCCTTGGGTGTTTCACCAGATAGATTTTCTGAATCAGGGACTCATGAGACCATGTTCTAGGAATAAACCACGATTTCAGTCATGACTTGGAAAGTAGAGGTGTGGACTGGAAAGACCCCAGAGTTTCGTTGGGCCATTTGGGAATTGTGAAAATGGTTGAGAGGTTGCCTATCGTCTTGCCTTACCCTCCCAAAAGTAGGAGTGGGCGCATGGTGTCTTCATCTGTCGCAGCTTATGAGGTGCGTGCGTATTCCTAGAAATGTCCTTGATAGTATGAGACCTTATTATTACGCACAATCCATGTGGTTTGTGTGTTGTGCCAACTTGGTGTTGTGAAGGTTTTCATGGGCATGGGAGAGATAGGTGTGAGCTCTGTATCCCGAGATGTGTTTCTTAGTTTTTCTTTTCGAGGGATAAAATCTTGAAGGAGGTAATGATGTAAGAACCTAGGTTATGGGACTCTTAGACTTTGAAAAATTTATTGATGTCATTCCAGAGTAGGGCGTTCTGACGGTGTGCAATTATGAGGCCCAGTGTGCCCGGAATTAATTATATAAAAAGGTTAAGTGTTTTTATAATACGCACGCATGGTTTACTAAATAAAATGTGATATCTCTTAGACGGTTGATCGGATCGGAAATCTGAGACCACAGTGGGGTCTAGAATGGGGTGTTTACCCTAGGCACGACATAAAATGGGGCGGCACGAGAAGTTCGGACCCCTCGCCGGTTGGCGATGTGTTAAGTAGATAATTAAATTATCAAAATATACATCTAATAGATAAAACCTTAATAACTCCTAAATGGTAACTCAAATCAGAAATCTGAGGGCACAGTTGCGCTCGGAGCATGACGTTTACCCTAGGCGGGGTGTCAAAGTTGCGGGAGTGGGCCAATAGTGGGAGATGTCACCCAGGGAAACCCGTCTTTTTGAAATAATGACTTAGTGATATTTATCACTGGTGTTCCCCTTAAAATAACTTTCAAAAGAAGCCTCGGGATGGAAATCAGAGACTTCTGTTGAGTTCAAAATGGGTCATTTTTCTTAGTCGTGATATAAAATTATCGGGCACGGAGGTTTCAGACCCCGCGACCGTTGAGAGAGTTTCAGTGAATTATTTTTTATAAATTAGGTTAAGTGTTGGATTGGGGGAACCCATTTCTCTCCCTCTCTCTCTCTCTCTCTCTCGAGCATTATTCAGCGTTCTTTGACGTTCTTCGCTGGATCGAGGAGCGATCTTCGTCGAAACCTCGGTGGATCGATGGTGGACTGCAATGAAGTCATCGCCAACGACGAACAGATCCAATGAGGTAGGCTTCATGATTAATTTACAAACCTTCTATAATTTCTTGAGTTTTTTCCAATTTAGATTTTTATTTTCTATAATTCTTGAATTGGGATGATGGTCAAACGAACACAACCATCGTCTGATCCCCAATTTGTTCCTCGTTCTTGGGCGTTCTTCATCCAAAATTTTCGGACATGCACAAACATTTTCCGATCAATGATCGGGGGAAGGCAATGTGAAGGCCTCACCCCGAGGATCCCGAACCCATGTTTGGTTTTGAATTTGGGCCACCGGAGCAGTGGTGGTGGCCGTTGGAAGCCCCAACTCCGGAAAGGGTGGTGCCGGAGGAAGGGGTGGTGCAACGGGGGTTCGGAAGAGTTGGCCAGCTTGGATGGGGTTTGGATTGAAGCGGCCAGCAGCTGGGTAGTTTCTGGTGTCACCGGCTAGCCGAGGACATCGCACTGCCAGAGGAGCGGCTGGCCAAAGGTGGTGTGCGGTCGGAGGTGATCGGGTGGTCGGGGTGTGCGGCTGGCTCGGGTGCGGCCTGGTGGAGCTGGTGGTCGTGGCAACAGCGTGTGGTGTGCGGAGTGTGTTGGAGTCAACCAAGGTAGTGCGGAGGACTAGGCAGAGGAGCAGCGCGAGCCGCAGCGTGTCGCGGCGGTGTTGTGGGAGCCTAAGGCACCGGCATCCCGTCGGCCTATCACCCTCAGCAGGAGGAACCCGAGCCGGCGACCTCAGAGAAAAGGACCCAACTGTTTTGGGTCCTCATTGAAGTGGCATGCAGGAGAAGACCAACCAGTTTGGCCAGTCAGTGGAGGTGGTGACCTCGGGGGGAACAAGACCGGCATGCTGCAGGTTTTCCTTGAAGCAGCGTGAGGGGGGGGGAGACCGGCCAGGATGGCCAGTTTGTTTGAAAACAAACCGGACCTGAGGTGGGTCCGGTGGCTTGAGGTAGGACGCAGCCAGTGGGTCATGGTGGACTAGACCGGACCCACGTTCGAGCCATGGGCCGGTGGTTCGGTCCGGTCCGGCCGGGGTGAACCAGCCCGGTTAGGCCCCTTTGCATTCAGGGGGCCATATTTTCTAAACGGCGCGTCAGTTTGACATTTCTTCTGCGGTTGGAGGTCTGTGTTAACGAGACGGGCCTTTTGAAGTAGGTTCTAGGGATTTTGGGTTGTGCACCCAAAGGCGGGTAGCCCGGAATGCTCTAACTTAATAATATTAAATTATTATTAAATTTGTGACGGATGTGGCTCCCGAGTCGTACGTCCGTTTAACTGGCTGTCAGAGGCATGGTGGCCCCGGAGCTGAGATGGTCATTCCAAAGTTGGTTCGAAACCTTTATAGGTTGGTTTTATTGCTCGGTGTCATGGAACACTTAATTTGAATAATTAATTAATTAATTGATGCGTCGGGCCTAACACAAGCTTGGGATGTCCGATTGATGCTCCATCAGCAGCAGTGTGACCCCAGTCCTCGTGCAGACTTTTTGATACGCTTTCCAAAGCGTTCGGGATGGAGACAAGGTGAAGGCCCCACATGGCCTAGTTTACACGTTTTATTGTGAAACAACACTTTTTTCACCCGTCATCCATTTGGGATGTGTGGGTACTTGTTTCAGAGTGTTTATCTGATGGGATTGCAAAGGCACAATCCGCCCGCCTAAATTTGGGCCTGAGGCGTGGGCCCCATAAGGCAACATTTTGACGTACAATGTGTTTTATGGATTATTCATCATAAGTCCATTCAGGGAAAATTAATAGACTACACTGTGTGGTTATCGGCAAGGAATGCGATGGTACGATTTGCATGATGTGTTTCAGGGTTGAGGTGTGGGCCCCAGAGGGCCCTGTTTGCATATATCACGGGGAGTTGCAGCTTCTACATCCGAAGTTCATTTTCGGCATAATCAGGGGTGTTTTGACCCTGGCACCGAGACGAGGTTGACAAGGGTGGTTTCAGGTGATGAATCCAGAGTTGAGGCGTGGGCCCCATGGGTCTTATTTTGAACTGTGTGCAGCGTACTGTGATTTTTTCATCATGCATCTAGTTGGGGCATATGAATATTCGATTCGGCCTATTTTACCAAGAGTATCATGATGGCACAGTTCACTCGACCTCTTTTGGGACCGAGGTTCGGGCCCCACGAGATGTCGTATGTGCGTAAAGTGGCGTTGAGTAACTTTTTCATCGGGAGCCTGTTTCCAACAAGTAAGTAGTCTATCTCGTGTGTTTTTTTGTGAGGATTACAATGGTGTAATCTGTTCAGTAGAGAGGATCCTCCTACATGATCTTATTGAATGTGGAAATATGAAAGGGTGTTGGTTGGAGGTTTTTTGACGTACTCCGATCCTACGGACTGTAGTGGTACTAGCGACACCTAGTGATGGCACGAGCAGTGAGGAGTTATCAAACAAGTTCTGGGTTTACCCTCCATCAAGGCTAGGCAGTGGGATACCTTTTGACCTTACGGTTTACCCTCTAGCGAGTCTAGGTAGTGGGTCACCATTGACTTATTTAGAGTTTACCCTCCAGTACGGCTAAGCAGTGGGTCACTTGATGTTTTATTATGGTTTACCATCCAGCGGGGTAGGGAAGTGGGTCCACATTGACTTATTTACTTTTTACCCTCCAGTAGGGCTGGGCAGTGGATCACCTGATGATTTATTACGGTCTACCCTCCAGCGGGACTGGGCAGTGTTTCATCGTTGACTTATTTTGGGTTTACCCTCCAGTAGGGTTGGTCATTGGGTCACCCGATGATTCATTATGGTCTACCCTCGAGTGGGTTTGGGCAGTGGGTCTCTGTTGACTTATTGGGATTTACCTTCTAGTGGGGTTGGGCAGTGGGTTACCCGACGACTTATTCTTGACTCAGTCCTTTCTATGAGTCTGGTCAGTGACTTTTCTCCGTGGTTACTTGAGCGAGACCCTTGGTGGTTCGGTGTAGTGATGAGGCTTCTTGATGTGCATGACTGTTGGGCATTAGTGATGGCTATCCTTTGAACTGTTGTCTACTCTTCTTGGGATTATCTTGGAGATAGATATTCCCTTACACACTCGTTCAGGTTTCTTATTGAACATATATACATAACCCCTACTTTTTTCCCACTCCTTGGGCTGGGTTAATCTCCTTCTTGGAGAGGATAAGACACGCGGGCTATGCCACATGCTTTCCGTGTCTAGATCCTCTTGGATTGGATGATTCTAATTCCTTTATTTTGGTTGGGTTGAGCTGCATTCTTTCTTTTGTACTCTTTCACTATTCTTTGTTATGTCTACTGCTCACTGTTTCAATACCTCCTTGGTTTCTCCCTCGAGCTTTCGGGGCATCCTACTAAGTATCTTTATTCTCACCCCTACTTGGGCTTTGCCTGCACTTGGTGTGCCCTTGCAGATGACAGACAGTTTGATCGACACTATGGAAGAGCGCAGAGGACACGAGAGCTTGGACTGAGATCAGTGGTCATAGTAGGACTTTTAGGTGAGAGACTCACCAGCGGTTTATTTTCGTTTTACCTGTTGTCGGGTTGTGGAACCTTTCTGGTTGGGCGGGTGTTTTTCCCCTTTTACGGTTCAGTTTAAATTTCAACACTTTACTTGTACTGGTTAGAGGTCGGTGCATGTATGTTGGTTTCCATTTTTGTAGAAGTGTTGTATCTTTCTTTCTTTTCTCTGCACTTCTTCATCGAGTTAGATGTGTGTGTGTGTGGAGTTACTTAGGCAAATGCCTCCCCTTGTTTTTTGTGCCTTTGGTGCTGGTCTCCAGCCCCTGGCCTATGGATATGAGCTTGGGGTAGTTGCGGCCCGAGCCCTAGCATGGGTCGGGGCATGAAAAACAGGACTGGCGAACCCCAAGGAGATGTACTGGGTTAGATGAAACCCTTTTACTTCAACTCCTCCAACTATTTCAAGATATCCCGCAACTCTGGTGTAGCCATCCTATAAAGAGAAATGGACCCTGGTGCCACACCTAGCATGAGCTCAATAGAGAATTATACCTCTCTCTCTATAGGGAAACTAGAATAGTCCTCCGAAAAAGCATCTCTAAAACTATCCACCACTAGAGGAAAGCCCATCGGTGAAGTCCCCTGGTAATCCAAATACAAACTAGCAATCTGGGCTATAACGCCTCCTGACCCATGATGCTCTGGTCCTGCTCTGCTCGCCTGGACATCCAATTCACCTCTATGAAGAAACGATCTTCCCTCTGGTGATATGAAACTCACCCTACTATGATAACAGTCGACGACTACCTAGAAGGGAACCAATCAGTATATTCTTAGAATGACATCATAGCATGTAATCTCTATGACATAGAAATCCCATAGAAATTGACATCCACCAACCTCAAGAGGGTCCTCCTAGCACTAATGTACACTAGATGTTCTCGTCCCCAACGGAGTGTCTTACATCAAGATATCGGTAGAAGAAATGATGCAGAGCCCATGGCTCTCCCAAGACAAGACAACACAAACTGTTCAAGAGAAACCCGGCGTGTACTAGACAAGCTTCATCAACTCGTGTTGTTAGGAACAAGGATGGATACACATCTCACACTACACGGCGTGTTCCAGATGGACATAGCGTATAATATAAAGATTTTAGTGGCCCGTGTTGTTCGTTACACAGTTGGGTACACGAGTTACACCAAACGTCGTGTTCTAAACGAACATGGAGTGTATAACAAAATCATTATCTGTCCGTCTAGTTAGTAACACTCGAAGACATAGGGTCAACACCACACAGCATGTACAACCAGTACACGGCATGTTCTAACAAGAAATTTACAATCCCGTGTCTCTTCCCACATAGCCTATGACACAGCTAGAGAGTACACGGTGTGTACATAAAGTACATGGTGTGTACATAATAAAAACTGTTTCTTTCCAAACAGAAGAACTCATGGCGGGTACTTAACATTACACTGTGTGTATTCTAGGTTTTTCTAGATAGTAAGCCTCAAAAACAACTCTGGAACACAGAAGAACACTGAAACAAACATTGAAAGTTCCAAATTCTGTGCCGTGAGGGCCCATACTCCGGGAAAATCAAATATTGGCATCATATACATGTTATAACAAGGTAAAAAAGACAATGATCCACCAAATTATGGTTCATGAGGGCCCATAACATGTCAAGAACCAAAGATTGGAATTCATTCAAACAATCCCTTACACAAACAATACCCTATCAAGCAGTAGGTATTTTTATCAGGGAATCTATCTCAACAGCATGCATATTCCACAAACATCTATCATAACAATGTGCAATTTCTAATGCACTATAAATGGCATGGTAAGAATGCATGACATGTGATTTATAACAAGTGCATATTTGATGCATGAGATGGAATACCCTCATCTCATCGAGTTTCAACAGAACTAGAACCTCAATAACATCCATGGTAATAACACAAAACATTTAAATCACCCAACGGTGAAATCAAATCAACTGTAAAATTGCAAAAAAGAAAAAGAAAAATTGAAATTAATGAGGTAGATTGGATTTTCCCTATACATGGGTTAGCTACTCTCGGGCACAACTTATTACCATGTACCTATTCCATCTTATCCCTAACTAGAGGCTCCAAATATTAAGTCAATAAGAAAAGAACTCCTCTGATACCACTTTGTAACATCTCGGTTTCAGAAGCCACCGTGAGGCGCCCCGTACCGTCTTGGTCACATGGCCTCAAGCGCATGTCCCCAAATGCTAGAGGCTGCTGACTAGAATAGAGGTCCTTGGGTGTGATAGTGGGGAAACTATTCCATCCTTGGAAGAGTAACGTAGTGGAATAAAATAATAGAAACAGTGCAAACATTAATAATCTATTCAAAAGTGAAAAGAAGAAAACTATAAGAAATAAATAGCTAGAACATATATATAATGATGCATGATACATATGTCTAGGAAGGCATCCAAACCAGTCACATTGCTGGAATACAAATAGTACTAAACCAAAGTACAAAAGAAAATAGATAAATAGCTATTCAACATCGCAAGTATATGCTTGGTCCCATGCTCCCAACTCCAAAACAAGTCAGGTACCAGAAGTAGAATGGAACATTCCATTATGTATACCTGCAGAAATATAATTATATTGGGATAAAAATAATGGCCCAAATAGGGTGTGAGACTAAATCCCAGTAGGAAACCACCTAAATATCTGTGCCTAATTGTTAGTGAATATATATGTAAGGTAATAAGAAAATATGTTGTAAACAAGAAAGTACTCAACAGAAAAATAGTTCCACATATCAAATAAATAGCTAATCAAGCATGGAATCCCTATGGGATGTACACGCAGCCTATCCCCACTGGTTCAGTAATAAAAATATATAAATACTCTCTGAGGAAGAACTCGTAGTCAATTCCAATTATAGTCAAAATTGATTCATGACTCTCTGTGGAAGCACACATAGTCAATCCCCCTTATAATCTAAGGTAGTCAAGGACTCTCTGAGGATGCTCACATGGTCAATTCCCCTTATAACCCCATGTGGTCAAAGACAGTATAAGGAACCTCACTTGGTCAATTCCCCTTAAAATTTTATAAAAATTATAAGACACTCTATGAAAGATCACTCGGTCAATTCCCCTTATAGTCTACTACACCAGATTCTCACGGCCATGTCTAAGTCAACACATATCAATGCAATACGGCCAAAGAAAACCTCAATAACTACTTGGCTAATCTTGCTATAGCATATCAAGAATTTTAGAAAACAAATATTCCACACTAAAACACCAGGCAAGGGAAAAACAGGTAGGGCGGACAAAAATACTAAGCAGTACCAAATGGTCATAAATAGAACATGAATGGGAAAACACATCAAAAACATGAAAATCAAGCCTATTAATATCCAAATAACCTCTACTCAAGAATTAAATCATGGAAAGTAATTTACAGGGGTAAAACGGTAAACTCGCAATACACAGATTAAGGGTATTGGCCAAATTGCAAAAATAACTCAAAGACTTTCAACAGAAAATCACAAACCTCATACCTCTTAGGGTTAGGAGAAATCAACCCCTCTCCCAAATGCACTCAGAACTGGGTGAACAGCTCCTCAAAACAACCTCAAAACCCCTTCTCTAACATCAAAATTCTCATCATTTAACACACAAAGGACAAAAACCTCTTGTTATACATGGAACCCTTGTAGATCTAGGAAACTAGCAGAGGGGGAGGGATAACCCCAACCAAAACCTCAATGAACCAAAAGAGGGACTTACCCGAGGAGAATGACCTTCGATCCCCCAAGAAACCCCTTCGATCTGCCACAAAATTTAGCTAAGGAACTCCCCCAAACTATGAAAACCGGAACTCCTACATGATCCATGAGTGGGAAGAAGAATGAGGGAAAAAGGGAAATCTCGAGTGGCCCAAGACATAAGAACCCATACATTAAATGGTTTCACAGGTAACCTGCACATTTTGGAAAACTGTGTGCCAACCATACGGTTGCCACTATCTCACCCAGGGACTTCACATGACTTTCCTACATGGTCTGACAAACCGTGCACCACCAGTGCAGAGCCCACTATCAAGGGTGTACGGTTTCCTGGGATGGCCGCATGGTTTGTTCAGAACATGCACCAATAGTGCACCCCTGCACAACCTCTACAACATTAAAATTATTTCCCAGAATTGTCCAAACTTCAACCAAAAATGTCAAAAAACATAAAAGATCAGAAACAATGGTCACATACCTCAGATCGGGGGTACTACAAAACCGTGTACACGGCGTGTACTCATAATGTACATGGCATGTACTTCGAAAATTTTCAGAAATTCCTCTTTTTCACAAAAACAGTCATAAAAGGAAAATATACCTGAAAAGAAGATATGGGTTCTTAAAATAAACCTAGTCAACTATATCTTTGTTATGATTGAGACCATCAAGAATTGAAATTTGAAGTCTCAAACTATCATGTATCTGGATATACTCTAAAAAATTATTGTTCTTTGTCTTGATTCATTCAAAATTCCTTACAGTTCGATGACATGTAATTTCAAATAAATGTTATTGAGTGATGATACTCTAAGTAGGATGGAGGATGACTTTAATAGTCAATACAATGATTTAAATGACTTGTCAAAAACCAAAATTGAACCTCTTTTAATGAAACTGGGTGTGGATGAAACATCCAAAACGGGTGAAAGGAAGAGGAAGGAAAAGGAACTGGAAGAGAAATGAGAAATTTATGTGGCTATGGAAACCCAATATGCACCTCCAAAGCCAAAAAATAATCATTCATAACCTAATGATGTAGTGGATAAGTGGAGAGAGGAAAAGATGAATAGGAAAGAAGGGGATCCAATTTTTGGCTTGGATCTTATTGAGGAAAAAGCCAAGAAGTTGAAGGCTCCCAAGAATCTTGACAAGTAAGAAAAAAAAATAAGTAATGAAATAAGTTTTCGGAAGCTGAGATAGTCTAATTCCATCTAAAAGATTCTATGAAAGCCTCTAAAAAAATACAATGTACAAGAATCCTTTTGGAAAAAATCACTCCATGTGACTCTGGGAAAAAAGTTAGTGGTTCTGGAACCTGAATAACAAGAAGAAATAGTTGAAGAGGAAGAAGAGGAAGAAGAAGAATAAGGAGGAGGAAGTAGTGATACATAAGACATGATAATGAAAGTAGATGATTATCAGAAGAAGGAGAGCCCATCTGAGAAACATTCAATTTGATATTTTGAAGCAAAGTCTAAAAACATGCTACACCTGGAAAAAAAGATAAGGTTAAGGAAGAGGTGAATAGGCTATCTGAAGAAGAAAGAAACAATCATGATTTTATTCAGCCAGAGGATATTGTGGATGATTCCACGAAAGAAAATCCTAAGGAATATAATATTTTTCAACTATCAGATAGTGAGCATGAGTCTCCCAAAGCACAAAAAATCATTCTGAGAGATGATAAAGGAATATAGGTGTTGATGGATTCACCTAGTAAATCTGTGGTGAAAATGAATGAAGTTGGTTGTTCATCAAATAAGAAAGCTGAAGAGATTGAAAAAAATCCTCACCAACCAAACACTCTGATTTGGAATCATCCTATCTTAGACATGATTTTTTTGTAAATTCTTTGAAAAAGTTGTTTTATACCATTCCCTTAATCTCAATTATAGATTCAAGATGCAAGTTACTTCAACAGTCACTCAATTAAAAATTAGATTCACTTTTGATGATTATGGATAAATTTGTAAGACTTGAGGAAGATTTCAAATATTTTATCATCGGTTACAGGGCTTATAAAAATCATGAAAAATGATTAAAAGTTTTTCAAGAAAGACCATCAAAGATATCAGAGTCTTTGATGAATTTCATGATAATGTGAAAGATTATTTTGTTGCCAAAGATGAAAATCTTAATGATCTTACTAAGAGTTTTGAGGAAAAGCTAACTCTCAAACAGAACAACTAGAAGCATGAAGTCTTGGACTTGAATGGAAACCATAATTCTATGGCTGTGAATTTTATGAGAGAAAGGGATATCATAATTGAGATTGAAGAATATCTTGTTAAGCAAGGAGAAATATTGAAGGATTATTCCGAATGTATTAAGGTTCAATAAGAAAAAATTAAAGCCTTGGAGAAGAAAAGTGAAGATCAATATCAACTAATGAAGCATTTTGAAGAAGATCACAAGGATCATAAAAAGCATAAAACCATTTTGAAGAAGTTTATACAGAATGAGAAAGAATGTTAATTCTCACAAATATGAGCTTTTGTTGTAGATTCTTCTTTGTACATATTCTTTCAAACTTAATGGAATTTTGTTTGTTCTTCATATATTTGGTTGTTTAGTAGAACATTTTCAGGTACTATTTTTTTCCATTGTATTACTTTTTGAAAATCACAAAGGTGGAGAAAGGAATGATAAAAATAATTCTATTTAAGGAATAAATTTCCCTAAGGTGGAGTTCATCTAAGGGGAATTTCTTATCAAAAATGATTTCTTTATGAAAGATAATGTAAAATATCATTCTAGAAATCATGAATACAATCATTAGGGATTTCAAATCCTAATGGGGAGTTAGTCTTATTCACTATGATTCATATTTAAAGGGAGATAAGTTTTATTTTATGTTCATAAAGAAAAACTCTACGTACTTATATTATTTTTCTTATGGATGTTTGTGCTTTCCAAAAGGGAGAGATTGTTGACTCAATCAGGTTTCCTTATGACTTTTTTATTCTTTTGGGTTTTGAAAATCACAAACACTCTATCTTATGGAAAATTATATTTTCCTAAATCATTATCTTAAAAAGGAAAATTTTCAATTCCCAAGAAAATTTTATCCTTACCTATGTTTTAATTATTCATTTTATAGTTTCTTAATAATACTATTTTTATTTCTAAAGGGTAAATTTAAATTTCATATATAAAAATTTGAAATCTTATAAATCCTTAGTATTTGAGTATTCTGCATTCAGTTCCTGATTTAAGGTTCTGAATTTTATAAAATTCAGACTCTGAATTCTCTGAAATTCAATCTCTGAATTCTATGAAATTCACACTCCAAATTCTGTAAAATTTACACACCATATTCTCTAAAATTCAGAATCTGAATTCCCTAAAATTCATACTCCAAAATCTCTAATATTCAGAGTTTGAATTCTCAGAAATTCGAACTCTGAATTATTTTAAATTCAGACTCTGAATTTTTTGAAATTCAGACTCTGAATTCTCTGAAATTCAGACACCAAATTCTCTAAAATTTAGTCTCCTAATTATCGGAAATTCGGACTCTGAATTCCTCATATTTTTGACTCTGAATTCCTCATAATTGAGACTCTGAATTATTAAGAATTCATATTTTAAATTCATTATAATTAAGATTCTAAAATTTATAGAATTCAGGTTCCAAATTCATTGGAAATCTGAATTCAAATATCCCTGATTTATAGTCTTCAAATTATTATTTTCTTATACTCTGAATATTTATTTTTTTTCCTAGACTTTAAAATATAGTTTTGGTTATGAACCCTGATTTTTTTAATACTTTTTATAGTTATGAAATAATTTCTTACATATTTTTTGTAATTAACTATTATTTGGGGACACCTGTATAGGTCCCTCAAAAATTCAAGGAAATATGACCATTAGAGAAATTACTATAAATAGGATCTCATTGGAATGATATCATTACTGATCCATCACCCTAGAGATTTCATGTTGCTGAAGTGATTTTTAGAGAGAGAGAAAATCATGCCTTGTGAGTACTGAACATCTTGTTCATCTGGATTTTTGCGTCTTCGATTGTAATTGTGTACAATCGTGGACTTTAGGGTATAGGATGATAGAAGTGCCAACTACCTTAATGTTCGAGGAATTCTGAGGATAGGAAGATAGAGGTTCCGACTACCTTAATGTTCATGGGCTTGTGGGGATAAAAAAGACAGATTCCAATATTCCAATTAAGGGCTTACCTTGGTGTGGGTAAGACAGACATTCATGAAAGTATAAATCAGGCGAACTTTATCAAATGTTGTTGGATAACTTTCTCTTTGGGTTAAAAGATTTCATACTTGTAACTTATATTTTTCAGGTGTATATACGTTGTATTTTGATAAAAAAAAAATTATAACCTTATAATACATTCTTGTTCATTTTTATACTCTGATAAGCAAGACTCTATACACTTTAAGGAAGAATATTTGACTTGTAAACATTTCATAAGTTTCATTTCTGGATTCATATTTTTGGAACGTAGCATTTTTGTAGATCTAAAAGTGATCTGCTAAATTTACCTTGTTTAACTTTGTTAAAAATAGTTTTATTTAATGTTAAAAAAGAATGTTTTTAAACTTAATACTCAACCCCCTCTTGTAATTTAGCATTTACATTCATATTTCGGTTCTACATAAAATGCTTTAGTGTGGGACGTTCAGAACCCTTTCTCATTCTTGGTTTTTTTATGTGGATTAATTTATTTATTAATTAATTAATTTGTTAATTAAATTCATTTAACTTAAACAAAAATGTATATATGTTCATCATTTTGGAATTTGGGCCAAGGTTGGCCTCCCAATCTTGAAATCACCAACAAGCTCTCCATCCCTCCTTTGTTGACAACTCCCTTGGAAAATGATGAAGAAACATTAGAGAGGATCACATGAGGATACATATAACACAATGAATTCCCTCACATCATTGGTGAATGTGTTATTCATCAAAAATCGATCCAAAACAGTGGTAGGACTCATAAATTTGTATTTTTATTCCCTTCATTAAATGATTTATTATATCATTAGATGGTATTTGATTTATGCCTCTATTACAGGATCTACATAGGCCTATATACTGAAATACAATTCTAGTTAGTTTTTTATAATAAAAATCCCTGATCATGGTCAATAGGCATGAATTGTTGTCAACACCATTTAAAATTCTGTTTATTGTACCTTTATAACTCCATTATTCATGTTCCCTTACGGTAAAATCCTCATAGTCCTGACATGACTTTTCCGAGCAGTACCAAGACTGATCCAACCCCTGGGATTCATGTTGAATCAATGAAACAACAATGATTTGATGAACCACAAACATATCTATAATAGTAATTGTTCATGGAATCATTATATATTCTTTTAAGATCAAAAAATCATGGATCAAAGGTGATGTGGCATGTGGAAGGAACTGTTGTTCAAGAAAACATCATCGGATCCAATTTCTTGAGAATGGAGGCTATAAAGAGAGGGATTCGATCAGATTTGAATATTCTATCATGATTCAAGTAAATGTATATGGTTGTTGGAGAAGATTCTTACATTAGTATAAGAACTTATTTTTTTTTAAAAAACTGCTTATATGTCATGTTGAATGAAGAACACACGGCGTGTACCCCCCACCCCCACCCCCACCCCCAATTGTAGTGCTAGGGTTTTAGTGAAATTAATTGTAACATGGCATGTAGTACCTCATACACGTCATGTACCCCCATCCAAGATAGATAAACCGGGTGTAGGGTCACACAGATGGGAACCCATGTAGGAATATGTGCGATTAAATACATGGTCTTGTACCCTAGTACATGGACATGACATCCCTCACACATTCCTGGTCCTTGTTAGTTAGTAAACATCACATAGTCCACCTACATAAAATGTAATGCTATATGGGATGATGTTCTGTGCTGGATAAGGACAGTGCTAGGCTGTAAAGATGGGAGACACGACATATTTCCCCCCTCACATTTCATGTACCCCCCCTGGTACCTTTTTCAAAAAAGTTCAAAGCCTCATATATCGTTTTATTGAACTCATTTACTATCCCATGAGTATCCGACCCTGATTTTTTTCACTAAGAATGTGATGGTTCTCTTGGTGAAGATTTTGAGAAATGATGTGACATGTTATGATCATGGAAGGCACTAAGGTGACACCATAAGATGGAAAAAAAACATATAATATTACCAATGTTTTATGGGTGTTACCCTCCAGCAGGTCTTGATAGTGTAGTTCCCTAATGACCATTCTAGGCATTACCCTCCATCAAGGATGGGTAGTGAAGTTCTCTGAGAATGTTTCTAGGCATTACCCTCCTGGAAGGATGGCAATTGAAGTACCCCCAAATACTTTTCCAGGTGTTACCCTTCAACAAGACTAGGTGGTGGTGTTCCTTAGTGACTAGAAGTGTAGTACCCTACTATCATACTAGGGCACTAGTTTTTTACCTAGATTTTAATCTACTTTATTCTGTTCCATAGTGGTGAGTCATTTTTTGATGTATCTTTGGACTCACTAGTAAGATGGATTCTTTCCCTACTGATGTGTGTTTTTTAGGCAATAGAAAACCTTATGGGTGAGTCAGTGCCCTCTAAAGTGGATAGTATTAAGGTTTTTTGAATGGGTTCCTTAGGCTTGGGTGTTTTGGGAAGACACGTGAGATGATGTGAACCGTTGTTGGAATTTGGGATTTTTTGTAGACACTTCTTCATGGGATGAGTTGGGATACATGGATCCCCTTACTCTCTCATTTGTGATTCTTTGGCTGAGGATATATATATATATATATATATATTCTACTACTATATCAACCCCCAATATTTGGATACTCTCCATTCAGATGAGGTGAATAAACATGAGGTGTTCCACATACTTTCTGTGTTTTGGTTCTAATGGTTGGATGATTCTACTCTCCTTCTATAGGAAGAAAAGGATTGATGGATAATTCATCTACTCACCATGTTTATCAACTTTTTCATGGATGATATTATGTTCACTCTTGGTTATGTTGAGCTAAAAAATTTCATTGTTCATAGTGCTAACTGCTTTATTTCTCTTCTATTGTATCTCTTACTACTCCTCTATCACCCCTTTTGGAATGTTCTACTTGGTATGTATATAGTCACTCATTCATGGGTTTTGTCTACATGTTTAGTGTCTTTGGAAGATGAAATATTGGTTGGCCATGACATTAGAGGATCTTAGGGATACTATGTTCTTGGACCGTGTATAGTGTTCGTAGCATAGGATTTAGGAGCTAACATCTCAGTGTTTACTTTACCAGTTTTTTCAGTCAGGTTGGGACACTTTTCTAGAAGGGGGTTTATTTTTTACATTTACCTTTTAGTTTACACTACCATAATTTTTCATTGTCTATAGGTTCATGCATGTTTGGTTTAATTTATTATAGTTTCATATATTATAATTTCTCTATCATCACATTTTTATTGATTTGGTTGTGTGTGTTTACCGGTTCATAGGAAAATTCCTCCCCATTTAGTTATTCCTTCAACACATATCACCACCCCCTATCCTATTAAATTTTCCATGGTGTAGTTGCATCTCAAAACCCATCTTAGGTCGTGTCAGGACACACATGGGGAGAAATCTATAGTGTGGTTCACACCGAGGAAGAGTAATAAGTGAACTAAATGATCCCATAGTGTGGGGAGGTGATGGCCATGATTGGATGGGGATCCTAATCTGAGAGGACACTTCTATGTATTTCTATATAAAAATGTAAGATCCTATGATGAAAATCAATATGGGATTCATGATGACTAGAAATAGTTCATTATAAATGAAATTTCATTGTTATGTAACCTCACATATTTCATCATCCCCTAATAAAATACCTATTTTTTTCTCCCACTTATTCTACTTATAGGCCTCACCATACCACCATATAATTTCCAATTTCACTAGTGTGGGAGATATTAGGAACTTACACTTTATTCATTATTAATTCACTAAGACTCTTAGAACCACATTTTTTTAAATATGTTTTTATGGTGCTACATTAATGATCAAAAAGACACTTGTGTGTTCCCATGGTTGATGATTGTGGGAATAGAAATGAATTTTCACATAAAAAATGGTTGAAATTCCATTAATGAGGTGGTCTATCCAAAATGAAGCTTATGAGGTATGAAATGGTGAGTTCTATAGATCATAGGAGATGCTTACATTACACTGGGATCGTAAAATGGTGAAATTCTATTTAAAATTGCACACAATGAACAATGGATTAGCATAGTCAAAGATAAGGGAGATTGATTCATGGATGAAATTATCAAAACAATGCTTGATGGGATGATCTTTTCTTCGGGTGGGTATCATGGAACACAATAAATGATGTTTAAACCCCTCTAATTTCTTGTAGAGGTGTGATCGCGACTCACATATGGATTTTTCATGTAAAACTCTTAGTACTTTTGATTGAAATACATTATATTGGTGCATGTATTCAGGAGTGATATGATTTTTATCACAACTAATTTGAATACCCTGAGAGGGGTGAATTAGGTTATGATAGATTAAAAACAAATACCCCCATCATATCTTGTTTCATTGTTAAAAATTTACTATTCTCTCCCTTTCCTTTTGTAATGCATGATTAGAAATAAATCATGCATGTCACACAATAAGCTTTCATGGTTCACCCACACTAGGATATGTCCAAGGATAATACATATGCAATGATCCTATGTATGAAATCAACTAAAGAACACTATTGTTACAATGTTGAGAGTGGATACATTTTCCTTATTAGTTTATAACTAATCACAATTTTAATGCTCACTGCTCTCTCGAATTATGTGTTCTCACTTGTCCCTTATATGATTCTTCTTTTGACCACATTAATACATATGCTTTACAACTCATTTTCTTCATCGTTATGTCCCAATTTGATCAACTTAATGATACCACATTACCACAAAACTATAGGGAAATCCCTACTAATTCACAAAAGTATCACTTTCACAAAAACCCATTCTCCAAATTTATGAAACTACAAAATTACTTTAAAATAATTATGCTTTATCTATACCCACAAATTTCATGAAACTATCAAAAAAAATTAAATTATAATTTTATAGAAACATGCATCCTTCATAAAAAAAATTATTCTTATAAATCTGTTATCAAAGGAAAACATTCACTAAATCCTTTCATGGATTCAGAGCCATTCAGTTTTCAATAAGTCAATCTAAATTCAAATGATGGGTTAGACACTTATTTGAATATGTTTCCACCCCATCGAAAAACGTTCTAGCTAGCCACTACCTTATCATTAAAATCTTAATTCTGGTTCATGAAACTCTATGTCTTTGAAAAACATTACGGAAATGCTGCTATTCTATTACTTCGTGTACTCGAGTAAAATACCATCTTTCCTTTGTGCATCATCCATCATTCATGAAACATTTAAACCATCATGAATCATTAAAATTTCAAGAAATTGTAGAATTTCAAAAAACATCAAAGTTTCAAAAATACCATTCCATTTCCATATTTTTATGAGGCGGTCGTATATATCTAACATTTACAAAACGTGTCCCTTACTCTAAATTTTGGGCCGCACGATATGCGAAAACACTACAAAATAGTTCCACATTGTACACAAAACCTCATAAACCGCTTCCAAATATTCTATACCACTATTTTGAATCTTTTTCAATATACCTTGTCAAAAATCATTTTAGAACACCACTATTTACACTACCAATATTTTTAGTCCACAAAAATAATAAACCTAGAAACAGAAAAAATATACATTGATGATTTTTTCCCTAACAATATCCACATAGGGTTTGTTGAAAACTCTTAACCCTTGGATACCTCTTTAAAGCTTGTTCTATATTCTACTAAAATTTACTTCATGAAATTCCATATAGTGATCAAATATTTACCCAACATACATTGTAATCCCCTATGAACCATGCTCGGTCTGATAAACAAGAGTATCTTCAAAAATTCATCAATGAATCACTTTATTCAAAAAAATAGTTAACTTCATTCATCATGAACCCCATATTTTGTGATATTGCAACATTAATCAATTAACATTAAAATCTCTATAGTTTGAAACGACCCCTACTTCACTGCTCCCTATATCAACTTCCCTTTATGTAGATGAAGATACCTTTTCCCCTTTGTCGATGAACCCAAAGGTCGCTCCTTTGTGGCTGAAACATTATAAATAACACATATCATCACATTAGATAAAACACCACATATCCCTTGGAGAGAGAGTCCAACATCTAGACTTTTTCAGTGTAGGGAGTCAAATGAACTACAAGACCTAGATGATGTCTCTCAAACACCACTTAGAATAATTCCTACATCATAATTTACATAACATGCAACTTTGTAGGCACATACTCCAACATCACAATCCCATGATCCATAGGATCCTTGATAAAATGATACTTTATTTGAATGTGCCTCAATTGTGAGTGATGGAATAAATTTTTTTCTAATATTTATAGAACCTGAATTATCAAAATAGATTAAAATCAGGTATTTCACATCAACATCCATATCATAAAGCTGGATCTTCATCCATAATAACGGTGTGCGAGCCTGAGTAGATACAATTTATTCATCTTCTATGATGATCAATGAAATTAAATATTATATTTTCTTAGTTAATAAATACACAACATTCCATGATTTAATTCCCAACTAGACATGGATTTTTAGTAATCTATTGAACTAGACCAATCATCATTTTTATATCTTAATAACTCAGGATTATATATTTCATTGTTTATAAAACTAAAATCCTCCTACACCGTGATATAATAAAATATTACATTTAATAAAAGTATGTTTTGTTATTTAGGATTTCTCGGATACTATACATCATTGAATGTGGAAAAAATATAGGGTTGTGACACTATTAAGTAAAATTGACTTTCATTGTTCTACCTATATTATGTGACATTACCTACATTGTCTTCATCATCTCAGGACAGTTTCATCTGGGAATCCACTAGAGATATCATCTATTTGAAATTATCCATCCCAAATATAACTTATAACCTCCTCACTATGTTTGTATTGATAGATGATTGTGTCATTCCTTCCTTGTGTCACTAGTGAACCAAGGAAAAATGACTGTTCACCAATCATTGACATTTCGAACTGTTTTCTTTGTACATATTCTAATCATAAAAATATTTTTTCATCAACTTGAACATACACTATCATCCTTTGATTACAATCATTGTTGATATAGATATTTTAATCAACTACACCTCATTAAAAACGGGTCTTTATCAAAAAATGATCAATTATTGAATACCACACATTCAATGCATTCTTCAACCCATATTCCCCTTCACGAGATGACAATATATATTATCATAATCATGAATGGTAAACCCATATAGAAACTTGATTAAAACTTCATCATCCAAACAACCATTCTGAAATACTGACATAAAATCCATTTGAAAAAACATTGATCTTTTTTTTACTATGGATAAGAATATCTAAATAGTATTGATCCTTAAAACATGTATAAATGTCTCATAAATAAATATTCCATCAATTATAGATTATTCAGTTTATACAAGCCAATATTTATTAGAAATTACTAATCCATATTTTTTTATTTTATTTTAGAACACCCATTTGGTTTTGATGATAATATTATTTTCCCAAAACAATGCAAACTCCCATATTTGATTGTTCTCAAATTTATCAAGATCTTAATTCATAGCCAGAATCTATTTCCATCTTCAAATACATCTTTAAATCATTTAGGTGAAACCTAAAATAGGATATATTACTATTATAAAGAATTTATTCTTCATGTTTGAACTGGAAATACCTAAACACCAATGATATTTCTATAGTGATTTTTTTCTCGACTATTTGATTTCATTGTAGATAGATATTTTACTTCCTAAAGCTCATCATCAGTATCTTATTCAAAATAATGATTTTACAGTTTTACTACCCATTTATTTATTATCTCTTCATCTATATCATCATATTATAGTTCCATGTGTTAAAGATTTTGTTCATTCTCTTCTAAAATGACTTCATTTCATTCAATAACTTTTCCCATCCTCTTGTTTAATAATTGATGTGCTTTTTTTCCTAAGTAGTTGAGTAATATTACTTAATCACTTTAATTCTCAAGATTTATAAGTTTTCCCATATGGAGAATAATATATTTAATTCTAAATATTAAAAATTATTATACTTTCTTATTCATTATATACCACAGCTCGTATAAAGTCTTTTAGTCTATCAAACATAACAAATCTCTACAGGATATGTAAACTAGTGTTAGGATTAATTCCTTCTATAATTTCTCTAGTAGGAACTATTAAATCATAATGATTTTGGACATGTTGTTTATGATTTAACTTTTCTCCTCAATATCTCCATTTTTTGAGGCGTTATCACTACTGAAACATGGTTTCTTTTACCTTTTTTCTTGAGATAATCCACATCATGGGTTTTTCCTAATTTTTTACCATTATTAGATCAAAATTCCAGAATATTCTGTCCATGAACCCTTTCTACTTACCTCAGATATTTTTTTTATGAAATGGAACATGTAGTACTTGTGGGAAATGAAAAATATCCACCCCATCCATTGATCTTAGGTACATGGGTCTACACACATCTAAATGCACTAATTGAAGAACTCTGGTTTCCTTTTCTTATTTATCATTTTAAATCATTATTATAGTATTCCATTATTGAAATTCATTGCACATGTGATTATGATCATGTGATATCTTGGAGAGATCATAAGATGCATCACATTTAACTATATTTTCTATAGATGGTAGATATATGGTCAATATATATATCCAAAAACATATTTTCTTTTACTCGTGATAGAGGACACATTTTTTCTTATCAACTCACTAGGTTGACATTAACCTTCATGAACATTCCCTATATAAAATCCCAAATTTTCCCTTAATGATGAACATATTACAAATAAATATTATAGTGAGAACTAAGTCAAACATTTTACTAACAAATAGAAATTTGTGATTATGAGTATCAAAAACCAATGCATCAACACATCTCATATATTTTTCCCCAAAATTTGGATTTTCCCAAGCCAATAATCTTTAGACCTTCTTCATTTATAAATTGGAAAGCACCTTCCTTGTCATATATTATACCTATAACCAGATCCTTATTTACCATCATATGGGATGTGCATCCAATTTCGACTATCCATACAATTGTATGATATAATTATTTATACGAAATCTCTATAACCAGTCCTTTATCATCAATTTTATTTTTGATTCACATTAAAGAAATAATGCCTCTTGTAGAATGATATTTTTAATCTTCCTTAGTATATGATTGACCAACATCATCTTTGAGTGCATGAAATCAATTTTTTAGCTCGTTTGAATATTATTTTGTCTACCACTTATGAATAATTTTGGTTTACATTGGAATATTATTCTACGTTGTTGATGAGAAATATCTATCCATGCTTTCAAATCCTTCTCACTAGAAATTGTGGCTATAAAAAAATTCATAGAATATTGAGATCTATGTGCCTAACATTGTTCGACTTATTCCTTTCTATGCCTTTTTTCTATAGAACCCACATTTTTGGAATTTCCCATATTTCCACTAGAATAACACCTTATATGAGGTTGATTAATATAAATTATCCACACACCACTAGTCATCCTCTGAGATATCGAAATATTCTAATTTTGATTCATTATCAAATAATAATTTAACCTCATAGTGGTTGTTTGTGGTCTGACATCAACCACCACAACTTTTTTTTAGGATAATGCCTCATACTGACCTTCTCATTTGGATATGATTATTTCTTATGTTTTTCTATAGCTCTATGTTAAACCTCCATCTTTTATGGGGCAGGAGTGACATTATTTCAAGATGTTTTACTTGGAGTCGAGTGTCTCTCCTAATATTATATTTTATTTTATGTTTGACAAATTCCTTGTCAAATTCCTCAATAAGTTTCATTTCATAGTTTCTTATGTCGGCCAAATCATAAATCCCCCTTTTCAATTAATCAAAATGGAGCTTGATCTCAATAACCATTTTTGAGTTCTTTGGCATTTACGACTTATGGTTTTATATTTTTTAAATCTATTCAAATGTTTATTCTTCCCACTTTCTTATATTTAGTTAAATATCATTAAGCACTCTTTCTATTCAATTTTTTCACTGTAGAAACCAATCACTTAAAGAGATGCATTTAATTCATCCTAGAGGTCAACCCATCCTCAATCTTCTCCTTCACCATTTTTTCTTTCCACTATTAATTCAGAGTTTCCTACAACTACCACCATATAATTTTCTCCACGATCCTTGTTTTTCTCCATTATGGAATATGTTTCTCAAAAAAATTATTACATTTCACATAGGTTGAATAATTCTTCACAGTAATTTTAAATTTATCATTATATTCATCATCAAACATATTTGGGAAACATACTCCTGGATTTCCAACCATTACACATAGAAATTATCTAAGTGTAATTTCCTCTTTGAATATTTAGTTTCCTCTTTGTAGATTTGAGGAAAAGAATTACATAACCTCACCCATCTTTTATTATTCAAGGATTTCATTAATTGTTGAATTCTTCAGGGATGTGAATTCCACATCTTTGGACATCACTTTTACTATTGATTCATTATCATCATTTCTCATCTCTTATAATATAATAGAACTATAAAAAATATCCAATGTTATCTCCTTTGTGTCTTAGCTTCTAGTATAAATATTTTTGGATTGAACTAATGTCGAAGTATTATCAATACGTTCTTAATAATCATTATATATTCATGAATTTCTCTAAGACCACACACATATTCCCCAAAAGCATTCACAATGCCCAAAGAATCATATATAGACTCATTGTGGTGAATTTTCAAGTCCTTGTATTTCTTCAAAAAACTCATGAATTTTTATTCATGGAAATTTGAATCACCTTTATAGATAACTATTAGCTTTTACTACATGGAATAAATTAATTCAAATGACATCACCATCAAGTAAATTATGTTAGATAAATATCATCTTTATAAATATATTTATTTGCAATCAATATACAATTATTTTCAGGTTTATTCTTATTAAACTCCACTATCAACACCAGCTAAAATGCAATTCATCATAGTTGTAAAGACCTCAGTACCTAATGATCTAAAGTAGTGATGCATCCAATTCTTCCTCAATAAAATTTTTTACCATCAAATATCTTATTCCCTTTATGATTATCAGCCTCCTTTGAAACCACTTATAGAGATTAATTTCTTTTAAACATTCTTTCGTATACCTATTCTTAAACAATCTAGGTCAAACACCATGGGAGGGGGTGAATTAGGGTATGACAGATTAAATCAAATTTCCATTTGAATCTTTGTTTTAGTGTTAAAAAAACTCCTCTATCCCATTCCCATAGCAATGTATGAGCCCAAATTATAGAATATATTAGCCATAGAAATTTCTCTTAGTTCTCCTACCAATTGGATCATTCAAGGACCTTGAACGAGAAACCTACCTATATACAAAATTCACAATAGGAAAATGATGTTGAAATGTTTAGAGTGGACTCAATAACCCTCATAGTTTACAACCAATCAAAATTTAAAAGATAATTTCCTTCTAAATAGATATGTTCTCAATAATTCTTGATAATATTCATCTTTCGATCACTTGAATCAATATTTTTACACCACTATTTGTGTATCATTAAATTCTTATTTAATCCACTAAATGAATTCTTATTTACTATATAATATTTGGGAAACACCTACTGATTTTCATATGTTTATATTTCATGAAACCGCTTTCTTAAAATTTACAAAACTACTAAATATTTTAAAAAAATGTAATATTTTTTGAAACAAATAATTTCCAATATATTCTCAAATTTAATGAAACATTAAATTTAATGAAACATACAAACTTCATGATAATAATATTCTTATTAATCATTAGTACGAGGAAATATTTTGAAAAATTCATTCATGAATTCAAGGCCTTTAGATTTTCATTAAGGATTCCTCACTTCAAATTAGGGTTTAGAAGCTTATTTATAGATGTTTACTCCCATTTTAAAAACATTCAATCACATCACCATGTTTTCATGATACTCTTCTTTTATTTTTGTGAAACACCTTGTCATTTATGAAACCTTATGGAAAATATTCCATTTACAAAACATTTAGTAATTTTGTAGTTGGTTGTATTTCCATTACGCCATATCCAACATTCTTAAAACATTCAAACCATCACGAATAACTAAACAATCAAGAAACACCACACATTCTGAGAACAAAAAAACATTCAAAGAAATCCATACCATTTTCATATTTTTATGACGCAGCCTAGGAAATCCAACTTTTTAAAATTTATCCCCTCTTTTAAATTTTGGACACCAAAATTTTGGGAACTATAATGAAACAACTCCACCTTGTGCAGATGAATTCTTGAACTAATTCAAGATATTCCATACCTCCTTTATCGATCCTTTTCTACATACATTTTCAAAAAAAAATTTGGAACTCCACCACAGACATTGTCAACCATATTTTTCAACAAACATAATCAAACTAAAACACTATAAAGTTACCTTGATGTATGTTTTCTTAGTATGTTTCATGATTTTGGTTGAAACACTCAATTACAAAGCAATAATATAATTGGAATTCCATTTATTGAATAATAATGTAGGATTGTACGTGGATTTTCAATGGTGAATTGGTAGTTTAGGCATGGTGGAATATAGTTTAGTGGGGAAAAAATGACAAAACATATGATAAAATGCTCAAATATATGTTGTGGTCATATTATATCTTCAAAATATTCAATTTCAAAACTTTTATCTGCATGAAAATATTGAATAGAAGATTTTGGGAGCATTATGTATGGCCACGTGTTGAATATAAAGTCCACTAATGATATATATAAGTTTAAATTTTAATTTCTAAAGATATGGGAGAAGAAAAATGAGAGATATAATGATATTTTTCAGGAGATATAATATTAAGTATTTTATTATAAATATAGATTAACTACATAAAAAATGGGGAGATCTTAATTAGATATTAGAGGAGGACCACAAATGAAGTGATTTTACTTGAGGGTTGTATCCAAGTGTATCCCATTTCTATATGATTTTTATTTTATTATTTTTATCACCCCTTTATGAATACAATGATAAGATTAATACTATAGTTTAACACATGATTTTAATGTGAATTATATCTATTAATAATTTATTTTTATATTAATTTCATGTTGATTTTTCATGTTGTCTTTTATATAGTCATATTTATCTTTTATTTATCTATGCATGTCCATTGTGTGGTGTGTGATATAGAGTAATTTGAAATTATATTAATAATGAATGACCTTCTCAATGACTATTGGGTTGGTTGAGCTATGCATTAAATTTTTTTCTTTAGGTTACCTCATTTACTAATTAATATAAGTACAAGATTATAAAAAATGTGATAGATAATGGGAGGGAGAGAGAGTATTCACCCAAACCAAGGGGATTACATAGACATAATTTCATTGAAAAATATAATTAATTGTTGAAATTCACAATTTACTATGGGTATAAACATCGATCTTCAATTCTTCATATATTATTTTACTTTTACTCACTCTTTAATTTAAAAAATCAATATTTATTCTTGTAATTCATTTATATTAGTTAGAATTTTCAAAACTCATTCATCATAATTGTTGAGTAAGAGTATTCTCTACACAGTAACATTGGGTTTAACCTTATGGCATGAATTCCAATACAAACTTGTATTTTTACATTTATTTCATAGAATGTATAAATTAAAAACTATTTTAAATCCATAGAAATTAACAATTCCTATATCTAAACATTGAATTTTCATTAATTCATCAGGTACAAGGGATGGAAATAATTTATTTTATAGATATGAAATGTCACTTATCATATTTTTCCCTATGTTTACAGTCAGTTTTCATTATATTATTTATTTTGCTACTGTTGGTATTTTTTTATTATTAGCATACCAAAAAATAAGGATTAAATCCCACATTGGGATCATAAAATAAATAAAATCATGACCTATCATATTAATATACTCAAAAAATGATGGAAAAAAATGGATCGAAAAAATAGTGTAAAACATAGATTTTACAACTAGACCATGGTCTGGATAATAAAATAATTAATATACTTGATGAAGCACTGAGATAATTTTTTCAAGTTATATAAATCATTGAAAAATAGGTTGAAGACTAAATAAAAGTTCTCTAGGAGGAATCCAATGATAAGGTAGAACATAAGGAGAAATATTTGGGGGATGATAATATAGAGACTGAATATGAGGGTGTTTCCAATGAAAGAGTTGAATATAAACCTGTGTAACAAAACCATAAAATTATTGAATAGATAAGGAAAAAATGAAGGAGGAGAGGATAAAAACAATACTAAATTTTAAAACGGAGTACTCAAATATCTTGAATAGAATCCAAAATAAGCCTCCAGTGAAAAGGTGGATTTGTTGAAATTGGTATTGAGTATTTTAATGGGGTGAAGAAAATAAAATTAGTATAATATTATGTGAATCCACTCAGAACCGATCATGATATCTTTAATTATTCTCTAAATCTAATAAAATTCTGGTTCCCACTGGAATGTGAGAAATTGCCTTCAATTAGGTGTGAAATAAGGGACATGAAATATGTGAAACAACATCAATCATTGTTAAATTACGACTTGGTTACTATATACAATTCTTGTATTACATGATCTAATGATGTAATTTGAATGTAATCAACCATAAAAAAAGTGATATTCAAAATAAAGATTGAGTTTTAAAAAAACCTTGTTTTTTTATTTCCAAAAAAATATTATTTTGGGAATATATTAGTATTTATTTATCAACTAGCCTATATATTGGATATTTATGGTTCATAAACCTTTTTGAAATATGAATTTATCAATTTTTTAGGTCTATGATGATGAATAAGATATAATGAAAATTAAAAAAAATGACAACGAGAGATTCATGAGGAAAGAGGATTGGATTTTTAATTCTTATAAATTTTCAACCCCTGTATTTTGAAATTAGTTTTATATTTGTGAACGAGAAAAGTTTTTCCCACCTTATATATTTTCAATAACTTTTAACTATGTCAAAAAAACTTTTCTGAACATAGATAAGATTTCATGTCTTAGATTTCACTATTAATTATCATAATTGAGTAAATTAAAGAATGCATGACTTAAGATAAGAATAGGGTTATAGATTGGATGAAAAATGATTTGGGTAAGCTAGTAAATTTATTTTTATGAAATTTGCCTATATTTTTTCAGTATTTAATGCTATAAAAAATATCTGACATTTTTGTTATTATTAATTCATTCAATGAGTGATTTCCAAAATCGATATGTTCTCTTTTCTAAGAGTGTTCAAAAATAATTATTTTTATTCTTTATAATAAAAAATTTATTATAAAGTATAATGGAATGTAACTTACTGGAACACACATTGAAACTATTCAAACATATAAAAATATATAATCAATCTTATAATTATTGAAGCATTTTTTGTCCTATTTATTTAGACCACCTTTTTTGTTATATCATTATTTTAATTCCATATTACCCTTGAATTGAATTATTTGGTAAGATCCATATTAAAAGTTTTTTACTTTTTACTACCCTACTATTAGTGTTTTACGTTACATTTATTCTAATATGTTCGGGGAAGAGGTATTACAAAGAGGAAATGGATGAACATTATTGAGGAGAATATGTGAGGAATTGTCTCATTGATTTTTGGAAGATTCATAGATTATTTTTCATTGTATTTTTAAGTATAAAAAAATAAAATTAAGAAAGAAGAAGGAAAAAATTAGAATCGATATAATGAAAAATAATGATAAATTTATGAAAAATGTGTTCTGAGTTGTGTGAGTCAATTATTTCCATTATTAGAAACCAATAATCTTATCATAACTAATATAATTAGTGGTGTGAGGAAATAAAATATGGGTTAGATGATGTATGTGATATTTTTACAAGTCAAACTATTAAAAATCAAGATAATATAAAGAACAAGATATAGCATCATTCATTGTATCAATATTTTACAATCCTATATTGTGGTTGGGAAGTGGGGTGATATCAAATTTAAATTGGAGAATTTTTTTAAGATTATTAATTATTAGGAAATTGGATTTATTATTAATCATTATTTTAAGTATATAATATTTTTTACATCATAATAAACAATTTTAATCATCAGTGTAATTTAATCCACAGACTAATTTAATCCTCAATGTGAATACATAAAGATCATTTTTTATATATTTCCTTATAGGTTGGATATTTGACATGCTTTAAAAGCCTGTTGAAATTATTTTTTACATAATCTATGATCAAAAATCAATTTAACATTTCACCATGAATGATGGGAGAAACTGAATTCAAAGTATGGTAAATCAATACATGTCATTGTTAGTGATAACAAATTAGGATATTAAAATGTAAGGTAAGAGAAGATTTCATTTATCATAAAGGAAAATTAACATATATAATTTCTTTTGTTTCCATACAAAATGAGAATTTAAAGAAATATTTCTATATGAATAATGAATCTTTTTCTCATAATTAATAATTATATTATTATGTTTATTTAAAATTTACATATTGGTATCAAGAATTCCTTTGAAATTTAAATTAATATATGTTTTTAAAGATAAAAAATGTTAATGTGGGGGGGGACATCATGTTGGTATTTCATTCATAATATTATATAAATTTAAATTGATAAATTCTATTAATTATTTTCACTATTTTAATAAAATATTCATTGATTTGAATTATTTATTTTAAGGGGAATTTGAAAATATAATTTCTGGAAAAGAAAAGATGTATTTAAAATTTTGATGCAGATTTGTTCAAATTAAATTTTTTTCAATTTTATATGATAAAATCCATCCACCAATTGACAAAAAATAATAAATAGGAAGTTCCTAGAATGCATGGATTGTAGAATTTTGAATTTATCTATACCGAAGAATGTATAGATATAACTATTGGAGTGCCCATCCTTGGGAGGCACTAGAGAGGAGAGTCCAAGGAGAGATCGAGGCTGTTAATACTAGATGTCACTATCACATAATGGTATTTAATAAAGATCACACATAGAATAAAAAATGATATAGTGAATCTGATAATCTAAGAATGTTTATCATAATTTAATCTTCTTTACTCTAGTGCCTCACATGAATCACCCACTATGCATATAATTCCTCCTCTATTTTGACACTTGTGTCACTACATGCCTCAATGGACAACAATACAACCACTATTTTCACAATTTAAAGAGATTGGGAACCTAATTTTGTGCAATTGTAAATCCACCATGAGGCTTAGACCACAATTATTGAATCTACAATAATCGCGAGAAGCCTTTAGGAAGAAGAATACACCCATACATGTTTGTGGTTGATGATTATGGGTGAGAGAGAAAATAGAATACTATTATGATTAAAAAACTATTAAATTAATGACTAATCTTGAGGAGTGTTTTTATGTTTTAAATGGAATGTTTTATGTAGCAATAGAAATGGGTGTATTATAAATATATAAAAAAACTGAAATGATAAAAGAAACACTATATAGAGCATGTTGGTTAGGTGTGGTCGAATATGAGGGAGTATGAATCATAGTCGAACCCACCAAAAAAATCTTGGAGGGATGATCATGTGTCATAGTGAAGGATAGTTCACATGTATGATATAGTTTATAATGGACATTTCATCAACATGGTGGTGTTCTCATGGGTCGAAGGAGGAGTTTTCATACAAAAACTAGAGCTATATGATGTTAAATACGTCATGGTGTTGTTGGTATTTGAGAGTGATATATTTCATCATGTTTGATGAAACACTTAGTTCCACAAACATACTATAATTTTCATGTCATATTATTAATGATCTAGTAGAATATATGTGTCTATCTTAAGGATAAGATACATTTTTTTACATTTTGAAGTGTAAATGAGTGTGAAGTAAAAGATAAACAACATGAGGAAATGAAAAAAAAGTTTCCATGGTTATGGTATATCTATAAAAATATAAAATTAAAATATTTTGAACATCTTGACAATATTTAACAGATACTTTTGGTAGTTTGGTTAAAATCAACACTGGATTTTGGATCCTACACACGATGAATATAGTTTTAAACTAAAATTTCATAATATATGGGAGATGATAAATGCTATATATTATGATATTTTTTAAGATAAATAGAATATAATTTCCTATAAATTAAGGATTCATTTTTTGAAAAATGGGGGGATTATAATCAGATATCATAGGAGGACAAGACGAAAAGATTTATTACAAGAGAGCTCTAGTCATGCACTGCTCACTAATATAGTATTTTTTCTATTATAATTTTTATCACACTCTCATGATTCTCAATAGAGGTTGAATTTATTTATTGAATATAATAATTTGAATGGTATTTTTATCTAGTAAATAGTTAGTTTTATATAAATCTTATTTTTGGTTTTCATGTTGGTTTTCTAAAATTTTATCTCTCCATTATTTCTCTATGTATAAAAAATATTTGGTGAGGGAGGGTGAGTTTAATAAAATGAAATTACTAAGGAAATAAATTCTCAATGGCCATTGGTTATATTGATTTATACATTTGAATATGATTTTATGTCACAACATTTTCCAATTAAATGAATTACTTGATCATTAAAAAACGATTCTTATTGAAAGGGAGAGTATTCATATAGACTAAGTGGATTATTTGAAATAATTTTGATGACATTTACAATAAATCATGGACTTTTCCACATTTATGTTTTCATGAATTTGTATATTCAATAACTAGTACATCGTATTTAATTTATTTTCTATTTCAAAAAATAAATATTTTTCTCCAAATAACTCAATTATTTTAGTTGACTTTTTAATATATAGTTCTTTTTAATTACTAAGTTAGATTATTCATCACCTAATATTGATATGTTTTATCATTAGGATAGAATATTTATATTACCATGTATTTTTATATTATAGTCTCATGCATTATAAATTCAATCAATGTTCTAATATAAAGGAATTGACGACACATATGGACTGACTAGAGAAAATAATAGACATCTATAAAAAATTACAAAATTATTTATCAAAATTAATCCAAATAAAGAGGGTGAAATTTATTATTAAATCATACCACCATTGAAAAAGATGTTACCTTAAAGGATATTGTCAAAGATAAATAAACCCCATTATAGTAGAAATAAAAAATTAAATAAAAATAGTAAATGTAATTTAATTTGTAATTTATTTTATTTTGAAAAAAAATAATATAATAAAAAATAGTATTATAAAATTAATGATAAAGTTAACAAAAATAGGATTAAAATTTACGAAAACATGAAAATGATGTTTTGTAAATAAAACTGAAGAAAAAAAGTGGAGATAGTTATCAAAGTAGAATATTATATTAATCATAAGGGGGAAATAAAAAAATACTAAAAGGTCAACAAAGTCTAATGTAATTAATATATAGGGAATAAAAGATAGAAAAATAAACATGGTTAAATGGAATGGTCCCCAAATTAGTGTAAATAATACGAGGGATGCCTTGGTTTCCATTTGAGGCAAGGATATCTACAAAAAAAAATTATCCCCACCATGTGTGCTTCAGGTTTTCATTTGTAATTATCTCCTTGCATTACTAAATAATGATGATAATAGATTAGAGGGCCATACATTACTTGGATATAGTTTCGTATAACTGAAGAGTCAAATTTAATTTATATGAGTGTGATATTATTATGAAGGCAGATCTCCAGCTCATTATGAAAATTCTTTTCCTCCGCTAAAACAAAGTCTCCTAGACTATAAAAATTACTAAAAGGAAGTACGACTGAACCACTAGATTCACAAACATCCCCTCATCTTCTCAATATTCCAAGGTCACATAAACCATCAGTGTAAATATTGAATCCATAGAAATGTGGCTTCCAATATACCCATTGACCCTGCAAAGACACATTCCGAGGGACATGTGTACATATCCTATCATATATAAAATAATATTAAAAATATTGGCATTGAGGAGGAAAATTTCCCCAGAAAAAACGTAATATATAGTGATATATCTACTCCAAATAATTATTTTTGGTAAATGGAGGTGAAATGGTAAGGATTCATGTACACATAATAAATAATAATCGGAGAAGAAAATAATTTAATTTTTAGGAAAAGTATTCAAAATTTCCTAAAATATCAATTTATAGATAGATAATATTCATTTCTAAGTATAATTGGAAAATATACCCTCACCTTTACTCATTACATTAATATAAGTTCATTAACCTCTTTAATAATAGATATAACAATATTAATAACTTATTTTATAACCATATTCATTTATATTACCATTTTTAATCTTCAATAATTATTATTTACTAAACATAGTTATCTGTTTTTCTTTTCATCATAATATATTAATAATTTTGATTTTCTCACACAAGTTTCATAAGGAAAATTTCAATTATCATTATTTGATAAAAATTTAATCATTTTCAAATTCTATAATTCAATGGTATAATTTTTCTATAATGATTTATAAATTCCCATATTAATTAAATATAACTATATTTGTGTTCTCTGAGAATAGATTTTATTATGAGTATGCTTTGTGTAAATTACCAATAATGATGATTTATTTAATAATTACTTTTAATTTTTAGGTCTCACTTATAGAACAATATTCATATCAAACGTTACTCTTTAACAGAATATATTTCCAATAATAATGTCTTTATACTAATCTATGATGAAAATGATGGTGTTGGTATTTCATCATGCATGTAGGTGGATAAAAAACATAAATAATTAGATGTTATAATAATGAATGTGTATGAGTATAGAGTTATATAATAGTAATATAATAGTAATTTATATTCCCAAAAAAAGGATGTTATTATAACACAGTTATTGTAAATAATGATATTTAAAAATAATGGTGTTGATAAAGTAATTAAAAAACACGGTAAAGAGCTAGAAAATTATTTTAATGAATTCATTCTCTGAAATGGGTTCCTTTAGGTTAATGTATTTTGACCTATTTCTTGGAACTAGAGTATATTAAACATACACTAAGAATTTATGAGATGTAATTAATATATGGATTCAAGAGAGAAATTAAAAAAGATGGATTTTAGAGGGCTATTGGATGGGTCTATTTATAGTTGAGTTTTGACTTATATTTCCAAAAATACTCATTCCATAAGGTGTAAAGCTTCAATTAAATATGGAAAATGAAACCAAGTGGATAAATAAAGAATATATATTAATTATCCACTCATCCACAGGATTTAGAGATATGTTTTGAGATATTTGTGGTATTTACCTTTTAATTTTACCTTTTAATATCATTTAATTTTTAACATGGTAGTGTTGTCAGAAGGGTTAATAATAATAAATATATAAGATATTGGGATAATTTTAGTTTTGAAAAACATGTAGGTTTAATCATGAACTCATTTTTTGGGTTTATTGGGTTTAAAATATACTGATTAATTGAATAGCGAAAATTTAATATTAAAAGAATCAAAAATGTAAACTGTATGTAATATAGTCAGAATAGTGGAAATAATTCTGTTGAAAGATTATAAAAATACAAAAATAATAATATAAGAAGAAAAAATATTAAATCATTTTTAATTAAATAATAAATATAAAACAATGTTAGAAACAATAGATGGAGTACTCATTAATAAACTAAATAATCCTTTAAATGGATATTTTTAGAACCACGTATTAAAACTGAAGATTAAGGAATATCATTAAACAGGATATAAGTTATCACCAAATTTCAAATTTAATAAGGTTTGTTTTTATTTTATACCTATTATAAGGTTTTTCTTTCTATCCCAAGAAGCAATCAACTAAACTGTTTGAACGTTGCAATCTTCCACCCATGGGAAGTAACTAATCTATTTCTTCGTGTCAACAGAAGCCCTTGTTCACACATGATAAAAAATATAAATATTACAATAAAATTACTAATATATTGATAGAAATCCTCACAATATTTATCTCATATAAAAAACACTTAGAAGGGAAACAATTACACACACAATAACAAATTCCAAAAACATCAAAAATAAAAACAATACTCACAATGCTTAGTGATTGTTATTTATTATTTTAACACTCGAGGATGCAACTCTATATATATTCTATATTTTAGCTAACTTAAATGCTTTGATTCTACAAATCATATAGTGGTTTGGAAAATAATTAGTAATAACATTTTCATCTACCATATAATCAGTGCTTTTCTTTATTTACCAATTCAATTTTTATAAACAGATACAATTATCATTATCCTAGTGAATGTAATATATAGGAATGTTTCATGAATATTTTACTTTTTTAGTCCATAAAATATTCTTCCCTATTAGAATTACTAAAAATTCATTCTTCATATAAACAAAAAATACAATGAATTCTATGTTAAATTAAATTTATATAAATTGTATTGTGATTTATAAAAAAATTAATGGAATTAATTCTTTGACTCAATCATCTCTACCTTTTGGAAATCACATAACATACAAATAAAACAGAAAAGATAAACTAACATTTAATAGAAATATCTATGTGTATTTAAGTGGAGTCAGAAAATTCTATTAGAATGAAATACACCTTAATCCATTAAAAAATAAATTTAGAATAAACATTTTATTATTAAACAAGATATATAAACATATTATTCTTTCATAAATTTTTCCCATTTTATATACGTTCTCCAATTTTCATAATTTCCTCCACTTTAGGTAATTTTAAAAAAATTAGATCAAAATAATAAAAACGTAATGAAATGAATGTAATGGGATGAAATTAAAATTGTGAATATAATAGAAAATTTAAAATATAATGATGATTTATAATTTATTTCTCATAGGAATTTTCTATTAATATGTTTAAAATTATTATTAGTACTTTTTACAATATAATATCATTAAATTTTAATTTTAAAATGGTTAATGTAATCAGATTTGAAAACATCAAATCCATTTCAAACACGTATTTCTTATATGAAATTATATTCTTATAGTGATTTCATATGTTTAACTTTGTCTTCTCCACAAGAATTTAAGATATGATAAGGAATTTCCATATAATGAATGATATATTTCATCATTAAAGAACTTTGAACATCACCATCCTCATAAATTATCCTTGAGAGTGCATTAGATTGATTAAGTGGTTTAAATATTTTGGTAGAAATAAATATGAACTTCATGAATAATATATTGAGCATATTATAATAACCTCTCTTATAAATACGTCTATTGAAAACAATTTCTTTATATAATAAATAATTAATAAGATATAAATTCATATGTGATTAAGAGCATTGATATTTCAGTATTTATAATTGAATTTGAGAATGATACTATAAAAAATTATTAATTATTGTATAAGTGGTAAAGAAATATTATTGAAAAAAAATTGACAAAATAATATTTATTATTATTTATTTTAAATAATTAAATTTTAAATTATTTATATCAAAATATTGGGTATCTTATAATATAATAAAATATTTAAAATTAATACCACTTATAAAAAGTTACAATAATAAAGTGATATTACCTTCTAAAATATTAAAACATCTCTTCCTTTGATGAGAAATGAAATCAAGCGAAGAATAATTCAAAAAAAAGATACGGTTATAGAAGTTAACATCCCTAAATATATCTTCTAATAACAATATATGACCTTCTTCTTTTTAGGATGGTTCAGGTAAGTTTATTATTGGTATTGTTGATCCTTCAAAACATTTGTAAAGATGGAACTCATTAAACATTTATTTAATGATAAATGAATCTAAATATAAATCCAATGAGAATATGGATGGAAAAAATAAAAGAAATAGATTAGAAGTCATTGAATAAAAAAAATAAAAACTGAATGAAATAAAAATTAAAAAACTAAATAAATATGAATTTTCATTGAATGTTAAAACGAAAAACCATTAAATGTTAAAAATTCCTCCACCCCAATTTATGATGTTTTTAAATGTTTGGAGATAGTTTGAAAAATATGTGAACTCAAGATTATTTCATATTGATCATTCAAAAGTTTTGTTAAATGAATTTGAATATATCATCATTTAAATTTTTTATACAATTATAATTAAGATGATTTTAATATCTAATAAGGTAAATAATTTATTTGCAATCTTTTTAGTGGTATCTAAGAAAATGGAGTCTTACAGCTATGTTATTTTATTTTGAGTGATATTATGGGTTATTGGACAATTATTTTACACTTTTATTATCTCGTATGATTTTATTTTGATTTAAACTAAAACAAAAATATTTTTATGTGTTACATCTACAACACTTGAGCACAAAAACATCTTATTGAAACATATTCTGCTTTAGTAGTGGAATATGATATAGAACAGTGTATCCTAAGATAGAAAGAATCTAAATCTTATTATATAAAATTATATTTTTGGAATTTAATTTTTCTATCTTATATATAATCCCTGAATTCATCATATGTGTCACTTTTAAGAAAAAAATTAGTTCCCTAGGAATCAATTAAACCCATTTTTAGTTTCACTATATTAATAAAAAAATGCATTCGAGATGTTAAATTTAATTCTTATGTTTTGACTAGAATACTCATATAGATACTAAAAAATTTCATGTTATCATGATGTGATATAATGTAACCTTTTTATCAAACTTCTATAATGTTTTCAAAAGTCTTTTTTTATTGGATTTTTCAATATCAGGTTTGATAAGATATGATATTACAGTACTTATACGTGATGAATTATCAAAACCAAAACATTTGAGAAAATATTTAATATATTTATATCAAATTACGATATCACCTTTTGATTTTTATGAAATTTTAAAAAAAGGAAAAAATATACCCTCCCCAAACCTGCTCATTTCAAACTCATCTCTCATAAGTTCAAAAAATAATGAGAAATATATTTTTTATTTGAAAAAATAATAATTTCATTGAGATAAATTTGATCTCTATTGTAATCTTTCAAAAATTTATTTATAAAATGGTTTGGAAAAACATATCCTACAACAAATTTTTTTTGAAGTAAATATCTATTAATTATATAATAGTAAGGAATTTCAAATTTTTTAAGTCCATAGATTTCATTTGTAAGTTCGAATACATTTTCTAAAAGAAATACATCTTAAAAAAATGTTATTATTCAACATAGACATTATCATGAACATATCTACTAAAAATAACTTTTACCATCTATTTCAAATAAATTAAAAATTTTATTTACATCAAAAGATAATAAGATACATATAAATTATAATACAGGTACCAGAGAAATGATGATACTATAATCTATGTCCTATTCTTAACAATTACCCTTAGAAAAAAGTCATTTTTTATTTTTAATAAAAGTTCCATTTTCATAACCTTTGTTTCTAAAAACCCATTTTACTCCAAATACAAATAGATCATTAGGTGGTGCAATTATTCTACAAATATGATCCATTCAAATTGATTGATATCCACTTAAGTAAAAAATTTAGAAACATATTCATATAAGGAATCATCATAAATTTTATTTTCAAATTGTTATATGACTACATGTTTCTCACATTTATTTTTGAAAGGAATTTTATTTTTAACCGATTCACATACATAAATAATATTATAATTTGTAGGATGAATATTTTAATGACTATTTTTTAAGTAAATAATCAATGTTGTTATTAACCTAATATATAATCAATATTTATTAAAGTTGATTGAAAATATTAAAAATATGATAATATAACATATTAATGATTTTAAATTTATCATTTTGAGTCATCTTCTGAAAAAGTGAATGGAGTTTTTTCAAATACATCTCTCATGAACCAAATTTATAGGTTTTTTTACCAAAAATGTCATATTCAACAATATTTATAAGAAATGTTCTTCAAAGCTGGACCTAACATCTATTATCAAAACATGTACATGTAATGCATGATATTCCCATACATTTAAAAAACTACAAACATTATATAAATATAAATATATATAATGAACTATATAAATAAATAGTAAAATAGCTAACACTATGATCTATCCTAAAAAAATATCTACCCTCACTCCAACACCCACTAGAATACTTATTTCATGTATCTAACCTGAACACATATATTATAGAACGTATTCTAGATCAAAAAGATATCCAAACATCTTTTGCATCAATAGTAATATATTCCAAACCTAGTATCTCATCCTACGTATAAAAAATAGAGACATGCATAATTAGTAGTCTCTATGACTCCAATATTACAATTTGAAATTGTGGATTGAACTGAAGTTCTACACTATAGAACATGTCCAGTATCATAATTATTATATAATTTATTAAAAAATAATCCAATAAATGAGTGCACTAAACATCCACAAAATCCCACTAGGAGAAAAAACTATTCCCCTAATAAAATATAACCCACTCATTAATTGCCTCAGCAAATAAACATCTTCAATCACCTAGCCATAGTAAATACTAAATGAGAGAATGCCCTCATCCCAATACACATTATATCTATAGACATTGATAATGTCATATAATTGAAGAGAGTGTCTAATCAATATTAGGGCCAACACCTAGTCAAATAATATCCCAAAGGTCTTCAATCCCATCCTAGATCTGAAATGGAATATCCTCAAACATCCCATCCTCCAGAACCCATGTCATTCAACACCTAAACCCTTATTCCTTACCATAGAAAAAATGGTTTCAACTAACATTATATTAGTTAAAATAAGAAACCTAAATTTTCTATCCTTGAACATGACACTGACCCAGTTAGAATTAATAAAACTTTGGGCACCAACAACCATCCACTGGATTGTGACTGTCTCCCACTAAGGGTTGTGCCTGGGGTGAAAACTCATCTTTCCACTTCATAACATAACCCATCCATGATCATTCCATTTCCCATGAAGGAATCCTCTTGGGTATCTCATACCTATCTTAAAAGTTTCTCTACTGAACCTTATCGCACCTAGAACCTCATGGTTCCACCCTACACCAAGAGATCCGAGTGAACTAAACCCCAAGAAACTCGATTAGAATCCAATCCAAGAATACTAAACAAACTCTATTAAAACCCCATTACATTCCCAATCCATGTCACTACTCAATACCTTCCTATGGGGAATATTTTACAAAATCTATAATTAAAACCCTGGGATATATAATGTTAGTTAAACCAATGAACACACAACCCTTTCCTATTTCTCATAAAAAACAACAAATGATACAATTATATAATAATAATCTCAATGTAAACCTCCCTCTAATCCTCACACAATCCAAAAATGTATCACAAATGAACTCTATTCACCCCATGTTCCAAACCATCATGTATTATAAAGGACTATATTAAAGTATTATTCCATCAATGGGGTGATAAGGAAATAAAAACACCTTTATGGTGGGATTATATGGTGTGTACCTCAAGTACTTTACATGTACCACCAAAAAACTCACGATTTCATATTCCTTTTCTTAACATATTGTATACATCCCAAGTGTATTATGTGTCACCCTCAGATTATATTTCTACCCCACACAGGAACCATGGTCGTGTGCCTATTCATTGATTCCACATGGGTCCAATCCAAGCAAGACTCACATCCTCTTGTTGTGAACTATATGTAGGGCCTTGATGGGTAACATATATTTCCATTTCCCCCCTACATGGGGTGTTTGGATGAGTACCCTGGCCACACACATGGTGGATCCATACAATTTTTCATAAACAAACATATCATGTAACCACCATTTGTTTCCCCTGACACAAAACAAAGAACACATGGCCAATTTTACTTGAACTATATTTCATTTTCAAGAGTTATTTTTAAAATGATCTCCATTTTAATGACCTAAAACCATCAAAACACCCCGAAACAGCCCACCTGGTCTCTCATAGAACCCCAAAAAATTAAAAAAAATAACATACAAAAAAATGTTAAACTATTAGAATATCACAGAAAAATTATGAAACACCCAACCTTGAGGTGTAGAATATATATTCTTTGATCCTAGATCCATGTTCTATAGTCTTTGCAGCCTGATATAGGTCCAGAAAAAATAACCAAAAAATGATCCCCAAATAATATCCATTTCATCTCTCTTCGTTGGCCATGATCCATAAAGGGGAGGAACTATATAAATGAGATTCTAAATAGGAGGAACCTAAATGAAAAAGGTTAAAATAAATAAATTAAAAATAAAATAAAACAAAAGTGGAACCTGACCCTGAACCTAGTTTCAAACACTAGGATGTGCCTCGCCTATGAGAAACCTCATTCTTGAATCAACCACAATGTTAGAATCTCAATATAACGATTCATTCAAAATTTGTCACTACTCAAACACACATGAATAATTAATATATAACAAATTAAATATTTAATATGCTTCAAAAAAACAAAAGGTTCAGAATTTGACCAAACACTTATCCTATGGTAAACACAATATTCTAGGTCTAATTGATTGATCTGAAAAATTATCTAAGATCTCTTAAAATGAAAAATAAATATTTTCAACTAAAACCACTATAGAACAAAAAAAATTAATTTCACATAATTTTCATAACGTTTGATGTTTCATTTTACGAATACTCTCTACCATAATGCTCTTCTCCCTTAAGAAGACTCTATGTACAACCTGATAAAAAATTTCAATCCAAACAGCAAAATTTCTAATACCATCACAACCATCTAGAGGCCGGTCTCACACATCCCCTAATGATTCTAACTAGAGGGATATTCATCCAAAACTAATAATATTCTCCCATCTATAAGAGTATCTTTATCAACTCCCCTCAACCAAACACAAAAATACCATGTCCTATGCATCACCCACCATTGAATACTATTACTAGATATATCTGACACTCTCACACCCAAGAAGAATCCCAAAACATCAATTGTTGCATGTTACTATCTCACTGAGAATGAAATAACCCCCCCCCCCCCCCCAATACTCAACAACCAACTTTATATGTTGAATACAACACCTAAAATAACATTGGTCAATCCAAACCATATATATTTATATTTGTTTCTATTTGAATGCTAACCTAATTAGACTCACCTGAACCCAACAGTTTTACATTATTGCAAAACCTGAATTCAAAATCAAACATACAGTTACATGAGATAAGCCCAAACAAACCCAGGCTAAAAATATGAAACCTCTTAGCATATTCCTCTCATTTTATGTTCCTTCCAAATGGGGAACCCTTGTTTCTCCTCTTAGAACAAAGGAATATCCCTTATGACAAGATCAACCGAATAACCACTAACCACCTGAACATCGATCAAAAACAATAATTTTTAAACTATTCACTCACCACACTCCTATAAGTGAATCCAAAGCCAACTGTTCTAGTAATAAACCATTCTGACACTAATAAGAAACCTAAAAAAACACAGTCACTCTCAATTATCCACTTCTTAATCCAAAGGAAACCTCGTACCTATCAATAAAGTTTTTTAAGGAAAGAACAACCTTATGTAAAATCAATCCTGATCCAACCATCACTTTGAAATTATTTCCCTCATTAATCCACTCTTAGTAGCAGTGAACTGAAAACCCACACCAACACCTAAGGGTGTCTATGCATCCCTTCAAAAAAGAACTGTGTTTCCATTATCAAAGAACATATCACCACAATATCAACAAGTCTTTTATTACAATTAAAGTACTTATTGTATGGTTGAGTAGAAGATCAAAAAGTATTTATATAGGAGAAAACCATATAGGTCATTACAAACTACATAAATAATAGAACCTTCATTTACAATGAGGAAAAACAAACATAAATAGGAACATATCATATGACTACTACATAAGTAGTATGATTCATGTACACATGACTCATATAATTTTTAAAACAGCCAAAAACACATGAATTATATATCCAAAAATTCATGGAAATCATCGATGGTGAATTCATAAAATAGTAACATCAACAACTAGTAAAAGAAATCATGTAACACTAGTAAACTATACCTTCCACGAGAAAGGTTTTTATGATGCACTAATACATGTTCTATCACAGTATATAACATATTATTAAACTGCATATCTACCCATTCAAGAAATACAAAAACATTATCAAATATAATTCAATTTTCTCACAAACAATCTCATGTCATCCTAACTCACAATCAGATCCATCTTACAATAAGTCCTAAACGGATTCTACCCATATCCCAAATGATTTTTACTAATAGCTAGATCCTAAACCTTTCAATGGGGTTACCATACCATTGTATCAATATAAATATATAATTTACAAATTAATAATAAAAATAATCATCTATAACATCATAGTATTCGTAGATAAATAATTGAAATAGTAGAAATCTGGAGTTATAAAATGTGGAATATAGACTCATTTTCATTCAATACATAGTAAATACTGGTCACCCTATTTCCAAGACACATATACATAATAAATAAATATATATATATATATATATATATATTCCTCTACTTTCAACACTGAGCTAAACCTCATACCTGGTTTCCATAATGTATGTACTACTCTATCTCGAACCTCATACTCAACATGAGAGGCTCTGGATAATCATGAAACAGTATGCCTCTACCCCTTCAACATTACACCCTATTTTCAATTTGAATGTAGACATAAGATTTTAGTAATAATTAACGTACTTAGAGAAGTTGTGAGAAAAAATATCAATAGGCTACCTCAAACTGTCTACCAAACTTGACATATCATAATAAGTACATGAAATATGTGATATCCCAACCCAGTCGAATAAATATTACTAGAATAAAATATACAAATATATAAATTAAATATTAAAAATAAAATGGAATATATCAAAACCTGGAATCTATCCTAATACATAACGTAAATTTACTATCGATCCATCACCTATTAGATGACTTATTGAATGTGGGTCCCACAAGCACATAACATCTTGTGTATATTCTCGATCCCAAAAAGATTCAAATTTCCAACACTTTAATAGTAATGAAGTCTAAATCCTAAGATATAATATTAAGAATCCAAAATAGTTAAAAAATATCTATTTAAGTATATAAATTGAGTATTATAACCTACACTTGATTCTGAATCTTGAGTTCAACATTGATGAACTAGCCTTGTTCTAAATGTTCTGTACCACTAAGTTTGAAAGTCATCTAACAAACCAGTGATCTCAACATACTTGGCTTCCAAACGAGTGAGTGAAATTAACCCACGAACACTAATATCAAATTCACGAGTGCCAATTGTTAGGTCTACTAAGATAGACACCTTGAGAGGGGGTGAATCCTGGTATGATAGAAAAAAACAACTGCCCCTATTGATCTAGTTTCATTATTAGAAAAAATTCTTTTCTTTATCTTTCCCATGGTAGAGTATAAAAAAATATTAATGCATGAATATGACACAATAATTTTACTTGGTTCACACTCACTAGGCTATGCCCAATGATCATACATCGATGATGTTCCAATATAACAAATCTGATAAAAATTCACTACTCTTTAAAATGTTCGGAGCAGACTTACTATCCCTCTTGGTTTAGAACCAATCACAATTTGAGTTCTCACAGCTCTCTCAACTAAAAAGACCTCAATGCTTTTTCAAAATAACCACTCATAGTTTAGAGACTTTTATTTTCTTTCATTATATCTAATGAATGCATCCTCCACTGGATGTAGATGCTATGTTGAAGTCCAATTTTCATCCACTGATGAATACCCATTTTCTATAGGTGTAATGGGAAACTTAAAACATTCATGCAACTACAGGGTGACTTGTTTTCCACTTTAACTAGTTCATAGCCTCTACCTTTGTTACATGAAAAACTAATTGCATGCCAATTTAATACTATCACGTTAGTTCTTGCACACCAATGCTTTCACACCAATACATGTGCACCAATACATGAAATCTACTACTTGTGTTCCACTTCTTGCATTCCACTATGTTCCCACTACTACTTGTGTTCCACTGACTAGGAATCACACTTGTGTGCCACTCACAACATGTGCTCCACTTTCACTTGTGCGATCAGAGCTTGGATTTTATATAAGTGTTGAGATACTATGAAATGAGGAGGGTATCCATATATTTATATGCATTTTAGAGACCCTGTGTGTCAGGTGCACAACCAACCTTGCCTGCCACTTAATGACTTGTGCGCCGCTTCATAACATGTGTTCCACTACATGAATTGCTTGCCTCTTAACGACATGTGTGCCACATGTTAACATGAACTCCACATTCATTAATTTGTCATATTTTGGTGTGATGAAATAAGACTTGTGTTACACTTCTTCAATTGCATTCCATTTAAATTCTGGTGTTCCAGTGTATTTCCATTGTCATATTTTGATGTGTTGATCTTCAAATATGACATGAGCAACACTTCTTCACTTTTGTGCCAATTCTCAACCTTCGTGACACTTAATGAATTATGTTCCACTTCATCACTTATTATCCACTTGGTGAATTCCACCTCAAATTCTTTCCTTTGTCATATTTTTATGTAATGGTCTTGAAATATGACTTGCGTGCCACTTCATCACTTGCAAACCACTTAATGACTAGTACACCAATTCTTCACTTGCGAGCCACATAATGACTACTGTGCCACTTTCATTCCTTTTCCATATTTAGAAAATATGATTTTGAAACATGCCTGGTGAAAAATATACCAATCAACCAATTTTTCAACAAACACAATCACCTAAAATATGTTTTAGTGATAACTTGGGAGATTTTGACCAACAATATCTCCCTTTGGGTTTGTTGACAACGCATTCATAATTCGATATCTCATGAATGATTCTTCTATAATTAAACACCATTCGACTTTTATGATTCTGATAGAGATCAAAGAACTACTCAGCACATACTCCAAGCCCACTTGAGTAATGATCGGCATGAGAAATAAGATTATAATGAAAACTTCATCAATGAATCACTAAATTCGTGACCAAAATTCTTGAAACTAATCAACTACATTCATCACAAAACTAATCTATCGGGATATATGTTATTTGACCGAACACTGCTAGCATCGTCAAATTTAAAACTCCCATTATGTCTCATTGCTCTTCCCCAATCTCACTTCTCCACCTTTCAGCTTCTCCCCCATATCATTGAATAAGATATATTCTCCCTTATATAGCCATAATTTCTCCACCTTTAGAAGTCACGCTTTCTCCCCCTTTGTCCACAAACACAAAGATCACTCATTTTGGACTACAATAGAGGAGAGACACATACTAGTACATTAGAAAAAAAACTAGCATACCTTGGAGAGATGGGGTTCCACATCCACACTCTTTCAAGTGGTGAGATTAACCAAACTCCCAATTTCAATTGATTTATCTCCAAAGCATACTTTGGTAAGGCCTTCATTAGAATATCAGCAACCTGTAGATCTGTAGGCACATACTCAAACATCACTAGCCCTTGATCCACCATCTCCTTAATAAAATGATATTTGATATCAATGTGATTGTTCCTAAAATGATTGACGGGATTTTTTCTATGATTTATAGCACTTCAGTTACCACAATAAATTCTGATCGGAGACAACACTATCATGTTCATGTCATCAGGTTGCTTCTTGATCCACAATAATTGAATGCATACTTGCATGGATACAATATACTCAACTTATGTGGTGCTCAAGAAATGAAATATTGTTTCCTGCCCAACTAAAAAATACACAATACACCATGATACAACTTCTCTAATGATTTTGATTTCTTGTTGTCTGCTGAACTAGCCCAATCTACATCTATATATACCAAAATCTATGGTTGATATTTTTTATAATACACTAATTAGAAAACAAACATTCCATTGATATATTGATTTATTATTTTCACTGCATGTATTTCTCTTTCCTTAGGATTACATTGAAATCTCTAATCTTGGGATGTGGTGAATACAATGTCCGGACGTATTGTAGTCCGGTATGTTAGACATCCAATAATTTGCCTTTATTTTGTGATATAAACCACCTTTTATTCATCATCTTTTGACAGTTTTATCTGGGTTGAAACCAGTGTCTTACTTTCCTTAGAATTTTCTTTCCCAAATCTCCTCATAACCACCATGGAAAATATTTGGACTGAGATATAAATGTGTCATTTTCTTATTTTGTTACCAATAGACCAAGGGAAAATGTGAGCTCTTCAATCATAGACATTTTGAACTCATGTTTTGTGATTTTAAAAAATTGTTTTATGATGCTTCATCTGATCCTCTAGAGATTATATCATTAACATATACCAGAATAATCATTCTTTGATTAATATCACTGTTCACATATAAATTGTAATCAACTCTACTACACAAGAAACTGAGCTTCTTCAAAAATTGATCTGGCCTTGAATATCATGCTCTTGGCACGTGTTTCAACCCATAAAAATCCTTCATTATCTGAAAAAAATTTCCCGTCTTCATGGATGAGAAGGCCATCTATATTCTCAATATACACATCCTTTATTATAACACCATTCAAAAATGATGACTTGACATCCATCTAGAACACTTTGACCTTCCGTTTCACTACAATGGCCAAGAATAATCTGATTGTTTTCATCCTTTACATAGGTGAAAAAGCCTCACCAACATCAATACGCTCTATCTGAGAGTATCCTTTATACACGATATGTGCTTTGTTTTGTATCACAATAGCATCTTAATTAATTTTTTTGTGAAAGACCCATTTTGTCACTGTGACATTCTAATCTCCTGGCCTTGAATCAATCTCCCAACTCTAACTCCTCTCAATCTATTCTATTTCATTATTCATTACCTGAACCTTGTTTTCATCTTCTGCTACAGTAGAAAAACATTTATGTTCAACTTCAGGTGAAAGGGATGTATACTGTTGGGAATTTGTTCTTCTTATCTGAACTGGCACTATTTGACCTCCAATGATATATTTCCAGTCAATATTAACATGAATTTTTGGCTTATTTGTTGATATAGATGTCAATTATTCTTGTTCATCATCACTATATTCTTCTATGTCAGCATATTCTACTTTTGTGCCCCCTGTGTTACTTTCCTCTTCATCACATTCATCACAAAACTATTCACTGTGTTGTTGACTATTATCTTCATTTAACATAATAGTAACATCATTTCTCTCAACTACTTCTCACAGCCTCTTGTTAAATCATTTATATGATTTTATTTTTCCAATGTATCCAAAGAATATCCCCTCATCTTCATATGACTCAAATTTCTTATGTTTTTAATTGTTGAGAATTAATCACTTACATCTAATGATTTGAATGTATTTCACTTTTGGATTCTTTCATTACCACATATCATGTGGATTCATTCATTCTTTATGACACAACAAAACCCTGTTAGAAATGTAGACTGATGGTAATACCACTTCCTTCCAAAATTTCTATGGTAGGTATTTTTCTACAAGCATCATTATGTCCATGTTTTTGATGATCTGATTTCTTCTTTAAACCACCCCATTCTATTGTGGAGTTCTTAATGAAGAAACTTGATGCCTTATCCAATGTTTATTGAGATATTCTTCCACTTTACTATTTGCGAATTCATTACCTTTGTCAGTATAAAACATAATAATTTTCTTCCCAAGCTTCCTTTCATATTTCCTCCGATACTGTTTTAGGAAACTGAATACATAGAACTTATGTGAAATGAATAATAACCATTACATTATGATATAATAATCAATGAATAGAACAAAACATCTCTTTTTATAAATTGATCTTGGTGAAATATGTCCATAAATTTCAGCATGTACCAATTTGAGCACTCTTGTTGACTTATTCTCCTTTTCTTGGTACACTTTTCTGATGATCTTCCCCTATTGACAGGCATCGCAAGTATATGTATGATTGTACAATAGCTTAAGGAGAACTATAGATTCAGCACACATTACCTAATCTTCTAGGAATGTTTATCATAGATGACCAATTCATTTATGCCATAGCATTTTTTCCTCCTCTCGGGATAAAAAGCACACATCTTCATCACAACTTACAAGGTAAAGATTTCCCTTTGTCCCTTTTCCCTGCAGAATCTTTGAACTATATCAACATTTAATGATACATATATTTTTAGTAAACATTAAAGAAATACATGATTCACACAGTTGACTTATGCTAAGGAAATTATTACTGAGACCTTTTACTACAAATACATTAACAGATCTTATTTTTTCCCCCAAACATAGACTTTTTCAAGCCAATCATTTTCAGGCAGTCATCATTTCCAATATTCAAAAATCTATCTTTTTCATATTTTATACTATTAACAAGGTCCTTATTTCCAATAATTTGAGATTTGAAACTACTATCAAGGATCCATACACCAAAATGGTCTGATGATGTAAGGTTAATATCTACAACCACTTCTTTCTCATCCCTCTTCTTATTGATCCATGTTTTTTACTTCAAACTCAGAATTGATTAGGAATAATGAAATTCATTGGAGTATGATGGTCGATTTTTATCATGGAGAGCTAAAAATGAATTTTTTGTTTTTAGCTCATTTGTTGATTCTCGGATTTTCTACTTGCGATGGCTCGGGTTATGTTTTGGAACATTCCTCTACATGATTTATGTACATTATCTAGCCATGTGACCAAATCCTCCACACTAAAAACAATTTCCTTCAAAATATTTTTTATTATATTGTGATATGTTTGGCTGTCATTGTTTTTCCTAGGCCCTTAGGTATCTCTTGGCTATGGAATAGACATTCTGTGAATGTACTGTCTTTACATAGCAATTACACCTGATGTCGGGTTCATTATTCCATGTCACTTCAACACTTCTAATTTCCCTTAGGTTTGTCTAAATTTTCTGATTTTTCTTTTTACCCAAATCAATCATCAATTTTAGAGTGGGTTCTTGATCCCTGACTTAAATTTTCACAGTTTTATATTTTTTTCGATCCCGAGGCCAACCTTTACATTTGAACAAAATTGATGATTATTTTCTGTTGGGATTCTATGCTCCACATTCATCTTTTTGGTCTTCTAAATAGTATTCTTTTCTGGTATCATACTAGGAGTCCATATTTTTTCTTGATCCTTTAATTTTCATCGTACACTGATAACTTCTTCTTCATGTTCATCAATATGCTTGATTTGATCTTTCACTTTGTTATTCAAGACATCGATCTCCCTTTTATGTTCCTCAACCTTGATTTAATGTTCATCAATATTTTTTTAGCTCTCTATCCTGGAGAAAATATGTTGTTTCAATTTCCATTACCAACTCATACTTTTCTTCTTCCTATAGTTGCATATAGAGGTTGGAATCATGAACCAGTTTGTTGGATTTCTTCATTTTTTCTTCCAAACATATATCTCCCCAAGAGATGCTTCTAAATAATCTTCCATATCAACTCAGACTTAAACCTCATAATCATCATCATTAATGTTAGTTTCTTCATTTTTCATATAACTCCTGATAACTGCCTCAATAAAATATTCTCCATTATCTTTGTAGTTCCAAATCCCTTCAACCTCCTCAACCTCAAAATATTCTAAATCATTACATTCTTGTAAAATAAGAATCATTTTCTTATATAAATTCCTCTCAAACTATTTATTGGATATCACATAGGCTGAAGACATATCGCTAGGAATCTATCCTTCATCCTCATCATCTTCATGGAACTTCTTGGGGATCCTTGTTGAAATATGTGTAATCTTTTTAGATCGAAAACATGCTAGTGGATGCTTCTCGTTGAACTTTACTTTTACTCATTGTAGGTTTGAGGAAAGGAATGACATCAACTCATCTATTTATTCATCTTCCAAAGAATCTTCAATGATGAGCTTCTTCATGGCCTTGAATGTTGTATCTTCATATTTCCCTTTTTCTGCGTCATTGTTATCATCATTTCTCATTTCATATGAAACAATAGTGTGGTAATGGTTATTTAATGGAAGGTCTTTCAAGTATTTATCTTCCTAAACTAAAACATTTAGATTGAACTAAGGTGTAAGTTTCATCAAGATGTGCTCCAAAATCATTATGTATTCAATAACTTCTCCAAAAACTCGCATGTCTTCCAAAAAGATATTTACCCTGTCAAATAATTCATGAAAAGAGTCATTCGGGTACAATCTTAGATCTTTATATTTGTTCCACAAAACTTGCAGATTTTCTTGTATGACCTTTGTATCTCCTTCATATATATTCAATAGAGTTTCCCTCATAGCATGTTATTTTTTCATGAAATCAATCCTGTATAGATAGAAATTGATAGGGATCCCCTAAGGAATTGATTCCCTCAGCTTCAATATACAGTTCCCATCTTTGGGCCTCTGATAATGCACTATTATTTATTTCGGCTAAGATACTAGGAATTGATTCTATAAAATCATCCATTACCAACGATCAAAAGTTGTGTTGAATCTGATTATTCTATAATTAAATGTTTTTCTCATCGAATATCTTAATCCCTTTTATGATTGGTGACCTCCAATGAGGGAGAAACCCTAATATCATCATTTACCATTGATACCAACTATTAGGTCCACTAGGTTAGATACCATAGTAGTGGGGTCAATCATGGTATGACAGATAAAAAAATATCCCATATTGATCTTGTTTGGTTGTTAGAAAAAACTATCTTGTCTCTCCTTATTGTTGCTGAGTATGAAAAAATATTAAAGAAAGTACAGGACAGTAATGTTTTACTTGGTTATGTAACATCCCGGTTCCGGAATCCACCCAGAGGCGCCACATACCCAGTTGGTCACATGACCTCAAGCGCATTTCCCCAAATGCCAGAGGCTGCCGACTAGCAGCAAGGGCCTTGCGTGTGATAGTGGGGAAACTATGCCCTCATTGGGAGAGTACACAATGGAAGAAAATAGACATGCAATAGTGGAAGCAGTAATAACCAACAATATAAACAGCATAAGGTTAACCAACAAACTAGAGCACAAATGTATAAATCAAATGATGCATGATACATATCTAGGAAAGCAGCCAAAGAAGTCACAATGCTGGAAAACACTACAGTACCAAAACAAGTACAAAAGAAAGAAAAACAACTCCTCAACATCGTAATCCAAAACTTGGTCCCATGCTCTTTTTCTCCAAGCAATCAAGTACTGGAAGTTGAAGGGCGCTTGACCGTGTCTATACCTGCAACAACATAGTCTGCTTGGGCCCAAAAACATGGCCCAAACAGGGTGTGAGATAAAATCCCTATAGCAACCACCCGAAGACTTGTTCCTAACAGTCAGTGAGTAAATGGCAGGTAAAAGTAAACTAAGAAGTAAATAGCAAGAGCAAAGAAGTAGGCAGTAAATAGTAAGCAGTAAAGCAGAATGATACACAATAGTAATCAATCCACAACAAACAATAGCAGTGAAGAAAACAACTAACAAGCAGGAAAACCCTATGGGAAGTACTCGCATCCATTCCCTCTGGTCATATCCATTATGTACCACAACCCTTTGGGCAGTGCACTAATCCTAACCCCTCTGGCTTGGTCATAAGAATTCATGAGACTCTCTAGGGATGCTCACTCGGTCAATTCCCTTTATAGTTTACGGTAGTCACAGACTCTCTATGGAAGATCACATGGTCTAACCCTCTTATTCCCAAGGTCTAGAGACTCTCTAAGGAAGATATCTTGGTCAATTCCTCTTATAGCCTCAGGTATACCACAGACTCTCTGAGGAAGCTCACTCAGTCAATTCCTCCTGTAGCCTGGGAAGGTTTTTAAAGAGAAAACAAACAAGGTAAGACTCTCTGAGGAAGCTCAATTGGTATACCCTCTTGTAGTCTATAATATCTGAAGGAACTTTGGGAAGCTCACTCAGTATATCCCATGTGGACTATAATTACTAAGACTCACTGAGGAATCTCACTCGGTGTACCCTCCTGTAGTCTATAACGTCAAAGACTCTCTGGAAAGCTCACTCGATCTATCCCTTATAGTCTATAGCACCAGGTTATCTCAGTCCCGTGCCAGTCAGTGCATAATAATTCTATAAGGCCAAAGTACACCAATAGAGATACTTGGCTAATCAAATTCCACCTACAGCGCTACTTGGATAAACAGTCTACATGGCGAAAAGCATGTAATGAATTTCATTCCAACCTATAAAAAAATGAATGGTAACAGTCATAACGGCCAAAGGAAAACAAGACACCAAAGGTCATAAATAGAGAAAATCACAAGCAAAACATCCATGAACAACAAAATATCCTCTAACATGATAAATTTACCTCTACGCAAGCATACAAGCAAGGCAGGAAAACAACAAGGTCAAGACAGTAAACACGCAATACCTCTTTCATGGGTATTGGTGGAATTTTCACATAAAACTCAAAGACATGGAATGGTAAGGCACAAAACACCAACCTCGATCCTAGGAGATCTATATAATTGAACCACGATGATTGATTCTCCCCCAAACATCGTAGATCTGAGAAAACATTCAAAACGTTCAAACCATGATAACATGAGAAGGAAGAGGAATTGGAAAACAAGGCTCAAGACGAAGGAATAACTCTCCACTGTGATTCCAACTCAATAAACCGTGCTTGAATCGGAGAACGAATGGAGGAGTGGTGGCTCGTCGAAGATCTGTGGGTTTCCAGTTCTCTCAGATGAATAAGCTGGAGAAGAAGTGCTTTTCATCAATTAGGCACGACCCCGGTCCGTTTAATGAAAAAAAAGTACACGAAGTGTACTTTTAGAGTACATGGTGTGTACTAGGTTTCTTCGTACTCTGCCAAAAATGGACTCCACGTCACCCTTAGACACCGTGTGTGTGGCCCGAACATGGCCAACACATGGCTTAGAGCGGGAAAAGAGTACACGGTGTGTACACAGAAAGTACCTGGCGTGTACATAAAGAATTTCCAGAAACTTTATTTTTCTCAATAACTCCAGAAAAAGGAAAACATACCTGAAACAAAGATCCGGGTTCTTAAAAACATCCCCCCATAAAGAAAATCGTCCCCGAATTTCCCTAGAGAGGCATAGAAGAAGAAACCTCGAACATCACTGGCCACTGTGATCGTACATCGGCCTCCCTCTCCTAGGTCTCGTAATATACTCGCCCATGCTGCCATAGCACCCGTACTAGAGGAATAGACTGCCCATAGAGAACCTTCGTACTGTGATCTACAATCCGGATAGGATACTCCTCAAATGACGCATCCACTTTAAGCTCAACCTCCTTGGGTTGGAAGACATGAGACGGGTCTTAAAAGTAAAATCAGATCTGAGAGGCGGGGAAGACATCATGCATAGCCTGGTACCTCTGAGTTAGCTGCAACTAATAGGAAACCGGACCAACTCTCTCCAACACCTCAAAGGGAATGACGTACCGCGGTGAAATATTACCATGTCTCTGAATCCCCTTGTGTCCCAACCTCAGTGCGACACGTAGGAAAACCTGATCTCTGACCTCGAACTCTAGAGGTCGTATCCTCTGATCAGCATAAGACTTCTGCCGAGACTGTGTTGTATCCATCATCTTCCGAATCAACTCTATCTACTCTGAGGTCTCCTGAACAAGACGAGGTCCCAGCAATGCTGCCTCTCCTGCCTCCCGCCATCAAAAGGGTGATCGGCATGGCCTACTGTATAAATCCTCGTATGGTGTCATATGAATGGTCTCTTAAAAGCTATTATTGTATGGGAACTCCACCAGAGTAATATGCTTCTCCCAAGAACCTCCGAAGTCTAGAATGCAAGCTCAGAGCATATCCTCAAGCACTTGGATCGTGCTCTCATACTTTCCATCAGTCTGGGGATGGTATGTTGTACTCAAAATTTACTGTGTACACAAAGCCTTCTGAAGTCCCTGCCAGAACCAATAGGTATAGCACACATCCATGTCTGAAACAATAGAGTGTGAAACTCCATGTAAATGTACAATCTCTCAGATGTACAGTCATCCTAGATCATCAACACTGAAGGTCTCCTTGATCGGCAAGAAGTGTGCAAACTTTGTAAGCCTGTCGACAACAAACCAAAGAGCCTCACTCTCTCAAGGTGACCTCGGTATCCCGGTCATGAAGTCCATCGTGACATCATTCCACTTCCACTCGGGAATGGGTAACTGCTCCAAAAGCCCTGGTGGTCGGTGATTCTCTACTTTAACCTAATGACAAGTAGAACATCTCATGAGAAAACCAACAACATCTCTCTTCATACCTGGCCACCAGTACTGGCGATGAAGATCCTGATACATCTTGGTGAGGCCAGGATGAACTGCCCAAACTAAGGAATGAAAATCCCACATCATCTCCATGCGTATGTCTTCTGGCACCCACACGCATCCCTAGAAATGAAATATTTCATCCTCGCCCACTTTCAATCTAGGAAGAGGTTCCCCTCCTGACACACTCTCTCGCAGGACTAAGGCCTATAAATATGATATCTTCTTCATCTGCACCTGATCAAGAAGTGTAGAGGTAACAACCACATATGAGAGTAAAGTCTGTCCCTGCCTGTCGTGCACCTCCAGATGCATCTCAGAGAATAGAGCCATAAGCCGCCACTCACTACTGGACTCTTGAACTACCTGAATCTGAGTTCTTCTTCTCAACGCATCTTTCACAACATTGACCTTTCCCGGTGTATAGGCGAGCTCAATTTCAAAGGACTGAAGATACACCACCCACCTACGTTGTCTCAGATTCATATCACACTGAGTGAAGACATACTTGAGACTCTTGTGGTCGGTGAAAACCACAAAGTGATCTCCCAGAAGGTAGTGTCTCCAACAGTGTGAGTCATGAACAATAGCTGCCATCTCCAGGTCGTGCGTAGGGTAATTCCTCACGTGTGGCCTCAACTTCCAAGACCCATACGCAACGACTCCATCTCCCTGCATAAGCACATCTCTTATCCCGACACCTGAAGCATCACAGTAAATAGTGTAGCCCTTTCCCGGCTCTGGAAAGACTAGTATCGGTGCTGACGTCAACCTCCCCTTCAGCTCCTGAAAGGTGGACTCCCAAGAATATGACCATAAAATTTTTTCCCCCTTCCTGGAAAGACCTGTCAACAGTGCTTCTAGGCATGAGAAGTCCAGAATGAAGCGTCTGTAGTATCCCTCCAGCCCTAGGAAACATTGTACCTCAAAGACGTTCTTCAGCTGCTCCCAGGAGACTACAACTCTCACTTTCCCTGGGTCCATAGATACTCCGGCCTCTGAGATGACATGACCCAAGAAGTGAATCTGATCCATCCAAAAGTGGAACTTTGAGAGTTTAACATACATCTGATGCTCTCTCAGTGTACTCAGAATGATCTCAAGATGTGTGGCATGGTCGTGTCGAGTGTGAGAGTACACCAAGATATCGTCCACGAAGACCACGACGAAGGAGTCCAAGTACGGATGGAACACTTGGTTCATCAGTTCCATGAAAACTGCAGGCACGTTCGTGAGACCGAACGGCTTGACTGTATACTCGAATAGACCATACCTACTTATGAAGGCCGTAAGAGGTATATCTGATGGTCTAACGTGCAACTGATGATAACCGGACCTCAAATAGATCTTCAAGAACCCCCGAGCTCCCAGAATCATGTCAAAGAGGTCATCAATCCCCAGCAAGGGATATCTATTCTTGACCGTCAACTGGTTCAGCTTCTGATAATCCACACAAAGCTTAAGGGTGCCATCTTCCATTTTTGCAAACAGGATAGGTGAACCCCAAGGAGAAGTACTGGGTCGGATGAAACCATTTTCCTACAACTCCTCCAACTGCTTCTTGAGCTCCGACAACTCTAGTGTAGCCATCCCATAAGGAGGAATGGACACTGGTGCCTCTCCTATCACAAGCTCAATCGATAAGTCTACCTCACGCTTTGTAGGAAAACCTAATAATTCCTCTGGAAAGACATCCCTAAAACGATCCACGATGGGGGGAAAGTCTAACTGTGAAGTCCCCTAGTCATCCAGATAAAGACTTGAAATCTGGGCTGTAACTTCCCCTATCCCATGATGATCTGGTCCAGCTCTACCCGCCTGGACATCCCACTCACCACTATGAAGGAAAGATCTTCCCTCTGGTGATACGAAAGTCACCCTACGACGATTGCAATCGACGACTACCTAGAAGGGAACCAACCAGTCCATACTGAGAATGACGTCATAGCCCGACATATCTAGGACATAGAGGTCCCATAAGAAATGACACCCTGCAACCTCTACAGGGAACTCTCTTCATTGACGTACGCTAGATGTCCTCATTCCTAATGGCATGTCAAGAGTCAATAAGTCGGCAGACAAAAAGATACAGAGCCCAAGGCTCTCCACAATCGCAACAGAGATAAAGCTATGGGAAGCACCAGTATCAAAAAGAGATGAAGATAAAACTGAGGCTACTAATATCGTACCTCGAACTGTAGAAGGGTCAAGATCCTGTTCCTGATAGGTCTGATCCAAAGCGAAATATTGGCCTGCACCACGGCCCAACACCCCTGACTAACCTCTCTGAGCTGATCCACTCTACTGTCGCTGATGACTTGGTGACTGAACACCACGACCATGACCTCCACCTCGACCTGAATGGATGGAAGAACTCTAATTCCCAGACTGGTGGGAAACTGTCGAAGCATCTCCAGAATCCAGGGTCATAGAGGAACCCCTAACACGAGCTGAAGGTGAGAAGATCTGACAAAAGCGCTGAAGATGGCCCATTTTGTTGCAAGACCGGCACTCCATAGGATCTCTCAGGCACGGAGGCTTAGTGTGCCCACTCTTATAGCACTGGTAGCATACAACCCGGCTTCCATAAGACGCATCCCTCGCACCCCTATGTCCTCGAGAAGACTCTCGGCAATGCTTCCTACTATCTGTAGAAGGAATACTAGCTCTGGATGACGAACTGCCCTGGCTCACTGCTTTGGAATCTCTCAGATTGTGCTCAGTGATCTGCGCCTGCTTGAAAATAGAGGATATAGAAGTCAACTGGAAGATATTCACTTGGGAATGGATCTCCTTCCTGAGACCGTCCTCAAACTTCCTAGCAAGGAGCAACTCGTCACCTACTGGGATCGGTGTAAAACATTGCAGCTCAGTGAAGCAAGACGAGTACTCCATAAAATAAAGAGTACCCTGTTGTAGGCCCATAAACTCCCGGGCTTGATCATCCCTCATGGTCTCTGGATAGAATTTGTCATAGAAGGTGCATCGAAACTCATCCCAAGACATACCCTACAGACCCCCTGACTGTGAGATCACCTCCCACCACCTCTTGGCGGTGTCTCAGATCATATAGGTGGCCAGCTTTACCCTCTTCTCTAGGGGTATCTCAAAATCCTCATAGATATTTAGGGTGGCCTCGAACCACGACTCTGCAGCCTGGGGTCCTCCATCCCCTGATAAAGTAGGAGGATACTACTGCTGAAAAACCCTCATCAACTAAGCCATCGATGGGGAATGAGGCAGTGCTCCCTAAAAAGTTTGCATCCCCCTCAGGAATTCCTCCCGGAACTACGCATCGGCACTTACGACGTGTACAACTGCTTGTGCCAAGGCTGTCACAGTAGGAGGATCTATAGGAGGTCCTTGATCAGCCACATCTGGTGTCTGATCACCGTATGGAAACTGACGTATGACCATAGGACGTCTCGGAGGCATAGCTCTGAAAGATCAAAAGCACACCTTAGATCAGGATTAACAAAGACTGAAAACATAAGAAGTACAAAACGGGAATAGTGGAACGAAACTACCATGTTTTACAAAACACGACTACATGGAATGTATAAAAACTACACGTTGTGTATTCTTTAGAAATTAACATGGGCGTTTACCCCCCGTCACTACTGGTCATGTAACACCTAAAACTACACGGTGTGTTGTTATCACACACGGTGTGTTCTTGAACTCTAAACCCCTGCAAGAGTCTCATTACACGGCTAACCCATACGGTCCAGCTAACCCCCGACTACAAGGCATGTTATCTAGGGACACAGCATGTACTAGACACGGTCTCGGTGGCCCATGTTGTTAGTTACACGGTCGTCTACACGGTTGGCACTTAAACTCCATGTTCTGAACAAACACGGCATGTATAGGAGAAGGTGACACTATCCCGTGTTGTTTGTGACACGACTGGGTACAAGAACAAGACTACACGACGTGTTCTGTAAACAACACGGCGTGTCTAAGAGAGGGTAACGCCGACCCGTGTTTTTTGTGAGACGGCTGGGTACCTGGACAGGACTACACGACATGTTCTTTTACAACACGGCGTGTTCTACTCGAGCTTCCCCGACCTGTGTTGTTAGTGACATGGAATGGTACACGGATCTGAACTACACGGCGTGTACCTACTTTACATGGTGTGTTCCTGATGTTATTTGTACAACACCGTGTTCCTGCACACATAGTCAGTAACATGGCCTAAAAACTACACGGCGTGTAACCAGAATGTACACGCCGTGTATTCTAGGTTTTTCTGGGCAGTAGCTCAAAAATTGCACAAAATCCCAGAAACACTAAAAACAAGATAAATAGGTGCCAAATTCAGATACATGAGGGACCATACTCCCCGCAAATCAAATATTGGCATCTCTTATAGTCATGTACAAGAGGAAATAGGATCAAGATCTACCAACTTCTGATTCAAGAGGGCACATAACACCTCAAGAATCAAAATTTGGCATTCATTTAAGCAAATTACAATACAAAAACCCTCTAACAAAGTAGAAGGGATTATATCAAGAATCTATCACAACAACATACATAATCTACATAGAGTTTATCATAACAACATGCAATCGCTAATGCACCCTAGATGGCATGGAAAGAATGAATGACATGTGATTTCTAACAAGTGCCTATATGATGCATGAGATGGCATACCCTTGTCTCATAGGGTTGCGATAGAAATAGAACCGTAATATCCAAACAATAACAGCACAAATAATGTGGATCACTCTAGGTGAAATCATATCAACCGTAAAATATCAAAACTAGAAAATTGAAATAAACGAGGTAGTATGGATTTTCCCTGTACATGGGTTAGCTACTCCCGAGCACAGCTTATTACCAAGTACTGAATCCATCGAATCCCTATCTAAAGTCTCCAAAAAGTAAGTCAACAGAAAAGAATTCCTCTGATACCACTTTGTAACATTCTGGTTCCGGAAGCCACCCAGAGGCGCCCCATACCCGGTTGGTCACATGGCCGCAAGAGAATTTCCCCAAATGCCAGAGGCTTCCTACTAGCTGTGAGGGCCTTGGGTGTGATAGTGGGGAAACTATTCCCTCATTGGCAGAGTACACAATGGAAGAAAATAAACATGCAATAGCGGAAGCAGTAATAACCAACAATATAAACAATGGAAGGCTAACCAACAAACTGAAGCACATATGTATATATAAAATGATGCATGATAAATATCTAGGAAAGCATCTAAACAAGTCACAATGCTGGAAAACACTACAGTGCCAAAAAAATTACAAAAGAAAGAAAAAAAGCTCCTCAGCATCACAATCCAAAGCTTGGTCTCATGCTCTCCTGCTCCAAGAAATCATGTACCAGATGTCGAAGGGTGCTTTCCCTTATCTATACCTGCAGCAACATACTCTTCTTGGGTCCAAAAACAAGGCCCAAATAGGGTGTGAGATAAAATCCCAGTAGGAAACCACCCGAAGATCTATGCCTTGCAGTCAGTGAGTAAATGGATGGTAAAAGTACATTAAGTAGTAAACAGAAACTACAAAGCAATAGGCAGTAAACAGTAAGCAGTAAAGCAGAATGATACACAACAGTAATCAATCCACAACCAACAACAGTAGCGAAGAAAATAGCTAACAAGCAAGAAAACCCTCCGGGATGTACTCGCAAAAATTCCCTCTAGTCCTATCTAAGAAGTACCCCAACCCTCTGGGCAGTGCACTCAGCCTAACCCCTCTTGCTTGGTCATACGAATTCATGAGACTCTCTGGGGAAGCTCACTTGGACAATTCACCTTATAGTCTAGGGTAGTCAGAGACTCTCTGAGGAAGATCATGCTGTCTAACCCTCTTAGCCCAAAGGTCTAGAGACTCTCTGAGGAATCTATCTCAGTCAATTCCTCATATAGACTCAGGTATACTACAGACTCTCTGAGGGAGCTCACTCGTTCAATTCCTCCTCTAGCCTGGGAAGGTATTTGAAGAGAAAACAAACAAGGTAAGACTCTTTGAGGAAGCTCACTCGGTCTACCCTCCTGTAGTCTATAATATCTAAATGCACTCTGGGAAGCTCACTCAGTCTATCCCCTGTGGCCTATAATGTCTAAGACACACTGAGGAAGTTCACTCGGTCTACCCTCTTGTAGTCTACAATATCAAAGACTCTCTGGGAAGCTCACTCGGTCTATCCCTTATAGTCTATATCACCAGGTTCCCTCAGTATCGTTCCAGTCAGTGCACAATAATTCTATAAGGCCAAAGTACACATATAGAGCTACTTGGCTAACCAAAGTCCACCTACAGAGCTTCTTGGCTAAACAGACTACAAGGTGACAAGCATGTAATGAATTTCACTCCAACCTATAAAAACAAGGCATGGAAACAGTCATAACGACCAAAGGCTAACAAGACCCCAAAGGCCATAAATAGAGAAAATAATGGGAAAAACATCCAAGCATAAAAAAATATACCCTAACATGATAAATTTAAATATAGGTAAACAGAAAATCAAGGCAGGAAAACAACTAGGGCAAGGCAGTAAGCATGCAATACCTTTTTCATGGGTGTTGGAGGAATTTGCACATAAAACTCAAAGACTTGGAATGGTAAGGCACAAACCACCTACCTAGATCCTAGGAGATTGATATACTTTAACCATGACGATTTATTCTCCCCCAAACATCGTAGATCTGAGAAAACATCCAAAACATTCAAACCATGGTATCTTGAGAAGGAAGATGAATTGGAAAACAAGGCTCAAGCCGAAGGAAGAACTCACCGCTGCGATTCCAACGTAATCAACCGTGCTCAAATCGGAGAATGGATGGAGGAGCGGTGGCTCGTCGAAGATCTATGGGTCCTGGCGCTCTCGGATGAAGAAGCTAGAGAAGAAGTGCTTTTTGTCTATTAGGTGTGACCCCAATCCGTTTAATAAAAAAAGTACACAGCGTGTACTTTTAGAGTACATATCGTGTACTAGGTTTTTCCGTAATCCGCAAAAAATGGCCTCCACATCACCCCTACACACTGTGTGTGTGTCCCGGACACAGCCAACACACGGATTTGAGCGAGAAAAGAGTACAGGGCATGTACCCAGAAAGTACACGGTGTGTACTTCAAAAATTTCCAGAAACATTATTTTTCTCAAAAACTATAGAAAAAGGAAAACATACCTGAAACGATGATCTGGTTTCTTACAGTTCACCCTCACTAGGCTACATCTAAGAAGCGCACACTAGCGATGTGTAAATGTACCAAATCCACTAAAAGCGCACTAATTTTTTAATTATTTTGAGGAGACTCATTGTCCCACCAAGTTTACAACCAATCACAATATTAAAGCTCACTGCTCTCTCTACTGAAGATTGCTCACTACTTCTTTAGAAGATCCACTCATTATTTCATGACATGGTAATCCTTTCATTATTGCTAATGAATGCATCATCCACTATATGTACATGCTCTATTGATGTCCAATTTTAATCCACTAATGAATACCCCTTTACCGCAGGTGTACTGGGCAACTTCCAACATTCACACAACCCTTGGGTGACTTGTGCGCCACATTAACTACTTCACGAACTCTGACTTTTTTGTAGGAAAAATAACTTCTGTACCAATTTTATACTTGATTTCCACTTCTTCTATACCACTTCATGCGCACCACTACTTTCCTGCTACTACTTTCTAGCCACATACTACGCAACTCACTTGTGTGCCACTCATAACTTGTGTACCACATCCACTTGTGTGATCAGAGCTCATATTTTAGCTATGTGTTGAGCTACAACAAAATTAAAAGGGTAGATGTCTATTTATAGGAATTTTTGAGATGCTATACATTAGGTGCACAACTCACCATGCACCCCACTTTGTGACTTGGAAACTACTTCATAACTTGCATTCCACCTCATGAATTGCATGCATCTTAATGGTTTACATGCCACATGTTATCTTGTGCACCACTGTCATTCCTTTTTCATATTTTTGTGTGACCAAATATGACTTCCACGCAACTTATTCACTTTTTCACCATTTAATTTCTTGCACGCCGCATTCTTTCCTTTTTCTTATTATGATATGGTGATTTTGAAATATGCCTTGCACACTAGTTCTTCACTTCCATGCCAATTCTCAACATGAACACCACTTAATGACGTGTGTTTTGCTTCTTTACTTGTGTGACACGTTATTTACTTTTTAATATTTTGATGTGAATATCTTGAAATACGACTTGTGTTCCACTTCTTCACTTGTGCGCCACATAATGACTTGTGTGCCAATTCTTCACTTGTGCAACAGCTAATGACATTTCTACAACATTATTTCCTTTTCTTAATTTTGATGTTCTAATTTTAAAACATACATGGTACATAATATACCAATTTCTCACTTTGTTAACAAACACAATCAGCACAAAAATTCTTCAATGATACCTTGAGGGATTTTTTCCCAACACCTATGCACCATATGTTTCTTAATACCCTATCCAATGATAATCCTAAACATGGGGGGTGCACTCATCTAGATTAACCCTTTGGTCTGAAAACTAACATGACACCATCCAATAGATGAAGGAGTCGAATCAATATTAGGCCACTCCAGGATCCAATAATATCCCCAAAGTAACCAATATCATCCTATAATTGGAAAACAATTGTAGTAAATTTCTAATATACTATAATATGATCCGAAAATTTTCAGAATCAATTTTCATCACTGAAATAACAATGAATCAAACTATAAAACTCTAGGTTCAAAGGTGCTAGACAAATTTTCCAACACTAATCTTTGTATCGACCCTCTACACATCAAAAGTACATAGAAAATCCACAATAGTCCCTCAGATGATATCTATCACCTACCGCATGGCTCTCCAAGCATAGGAACCCTTATCTAGTGACTCTCAAACCCAACCCATCGATGATCCTAACATAGACCATGAGGTAACCCTATAGAATCATCAAAACCTCTTCTAAAAATAGTCTCAACTGCACCCATCATTTATTGGAAACCAATGGTTCCAACCTTTCCTATGTGATGTAAGTAAACTAAAACATAAGAAAATGGATAAGAATCGCATCCAAGATCATTGAATGAAATCAATTTGAACCCCTTATCCTTCCTAATACAACTCACTGCTTAATCCCATATTTGTAGAAACATAAAAAAACCATGAACTAAACCCATTGGTTCTCAAAATAATAGTTATTAAATGAACATACTACCCTTAAACAATCCTCATTAAAGAATAAAACCTTTGGATGATTCTAGAAAAAACACGTCAAAGTAGTCATCCCTGTAAGCCTCACACCATCCAAAACACCGCATGAACATCCACTTATTTCCCTATGGGTGAAACTATTAAAACCCTTGAAAAAAATATATATAATTGACTATATAAAATCCCTATTATATTTTGATGATTATATGAAAAATAAAACACGTAGAATTATGGATTACACAACATGTGCCACAAGTACAAGACATGCACCTCCAATGCCCTCACCATGTCACATACCCCAGCTCGACCAGTCAAGTATATTCCAAGTCTATCGAGTGTATCTATAACAGATCGTGAAAATCCCACCTAGGTTTTTTGACCATGTGGATGGGAATATACCCAACACGTGTTCTGTCTATGTATGAAACATGGCCTCTATCCGTGTACTATACACATGACCAAGAAATGAAACTTTCACGGCCCTATAACCCACACATTAGGTGTCTAGACGACTACCCTAGAAACACTATTAGTTGATCCAAAAAGTGTGTCTTAAACACACAGTTCTTATAATACTCCTCATCAACCAAATATATAAAATTGAAGAATAAATGGCATGTATTCTCTAAACTTCATGTGATGTGATCATGTTTTCCCAAACGAGAAACCCCTTAAAAATATCAAAAGAAACTCTAAAAAAACACCATGAAGGATCTCATGGAACCCTGAATAATAGATAAAACAATACAAAAAATTAACAAAAATATTTTCAAATCCATGAAAAACTTAACAATGGCCTAACAATATTTTTAAAATTGTAAATATTCAATCCTAGATCTGTACTCCCTAGTCATCGCAGTCCAATCCAGGCCTTGAAGAACTCCTCATTAATGGTCGCATCTCCATATCAATATCTTATTCATTGGTTGAACATCACCTTTGTGGAGGATTCTTTGTGTATATGATATTACAAAGGTGAGGAATGAAAATAAAAAAGGAAAATGAAAAATAAAAAAGGGAAATAAAATGAAAAGGGCTATGGGAATAGTTTTGGGGCCTGAAACAAGGTAATGATCACCTGAGAAAAAATCACCTTTTTAGAATCAATCCCAAATCTGAAATAAAAATATGATGATCAATTGAAAATATATCACTATTTAAATAGATGAAAAAAATTAATATTTAATCAAATACATATTAAATATTATGCTAAAATTAAAATAACTCGAAATCCTACCAAACTCCTAACCTGTGGTAAGCACCCTATTCCAGGACCCAAGAAGTGGTAAAACAATTATCTAATATCTCATAATATGTGTAATTAATTTTCCACATCTCAACCCCTCCGATAAAATATTTTACATTCACTAATTTATTAAACATTTGATGACACGAGTCGTCGATGTCCTAGTATTCTATACCACAACAAAGATAAATCATGAATTTCAGTTAAATAAGGTAAATTATAGTGACTAAAGTATTCTAAGTCAAGTGTATATAAATTTTCAAACCTTTAAAAAATATATTGACTGTACATTATGAACTTTTAAAAATAAATTTATCATTTATGAAGTTTACAAGATTACCCTCATCAAATAGTTGACTAATTTTGATAAGTTTTTTCTAAAGAACTAAACCATATAAACAATTTTAATTTGTTTTAAGAAAATAAATATAAGAAATTATTTTTATTTCACCATGTAAATTTTCTCTAATAGTTACTCATACACCATTAGAATATTTCAAAATATGAAAATTTGACTGGTCTATTATAATGTTTCGAGAATAACCACTATACATATACCAGTTTTTCTCAGTCAATGTAGTTACTTGAAAGTGATGAAATTAATTTCATATAAACTATACATTCTGGGTTCTAGTTATATAAGAAATTAAAATTTTATGAACCCAAATTTTTTTAACTCCTTTATTATGAACATGTTTTATCTCTTTATAAATGAATTACTTGTGAAAACCAAAATAGTGAAAAAAATATGAGAAAAAAATTATTCTATTGACCTCCCATTGAATTTTTTTAAAATATAGGTAACTTTTTTATATAAAATAATTTAATTGAAAATGATGTTTATCGGATTAAAACCAAAATCCATTAGAATTTCTAGAGGTTCTAAGATATGTATACATTTTATCAAAATTTTCTTCACCATAATTGAAATGAGATAAAACATTCTTTCAGAAAATAGTTTTAGATAAAATTATAACAACCATGTTTAAATCTAATAAGTACCAATCATCATGTTTCTGGTTAGATAAATTTATACTAGAATTAGTTATTGAATCTAGTTCAATTGAATGTTTTTAAAATTTACTAGTTAAAGTGAAAATTATTTAATTTTATTTAGTAAGTTTTTATTATTTAAAATCATAGTTATGTTTTAACATATTTCATTATTTAGGGTTAAATATCTATTCATGTTATCAAAATTATTTATGTTCTCCTCATATATTGATGTACTTTTATTTTCATTTATCAATGGAATTTCTTTTTCATCACCTAATAAAGTTGAATAATAATCTTCGAACATATAAAAGAATATAGTGACTTGAATTAAATTTTTGATATCTTAATTAGTTACTTTATCCATGTACAGTTTTCCATTCATTAGAATATTTCAGTAGAGTCCAACTATTATTGTACTAAAATTAACACATTCTTTCAATGAATTATAAATAAATGTTTCACCTTCATAAGACTGCAAGTTCTTATTTCATTAAAACATGTATCTCCTTTTATTTTAGAATATATTCTATAATTTCAATCATTATTTTCCAATTTAGGATAATATGGCATAATATAGAATTTATTATAAAATTAATAAAACATAACTTTTAAACAACCCATATTTTCAAATATTATTTCTATATATCTCCAATATGTATTTTGGAAATTAATCCTAAAGAAAACTTTATACATTATTCTTATTATTTAACAAGTCTCATTATCACTTTCATTTTGGATAATTAGACCTGAATTCTTAAATTTCATCTTTGAAACATAATTTTTAGTGGTATTAGTATATGATGAAAAATTATTGGAATTAGGAATACTGGGAGTCATTGAATATATTACTCCATTAATCATATTATCTCTCTCAAAACCACTTTTCGGTCTTCTCTCACCTTAAATTAGAGTCCCAATTAAGTCATCCTAACTTTACTTAGTCAAATTATTATTAAAATACATATAAATTCTATTAAAATCCAATCCATTTATAACTAATAATTATTTAAATAATTTTAACTTATGATAACACTTTCTCACTAAGCGGATGTAAAAAATTTACATTTTTCATAAATCATTAATGATTTTTAATTACTGTTTCACCATGATGAAATTCAAAGGCTTGATAGTCTTCTCTAAATATATATCTATGAGATTAGAAAACATTTTTGGTTCTGAAATGAGTGTCTTTTAGCTTCATCCAAATATTTTTGGTTGTTTCACAATATGGTATATACATATAAATGTAGATTTTTGTACAATATATAAAATTATTACAAACCTTATGATTTAACTATTATTATTAATCATCATCTAAATAAAAATGAAAAATGTTTCTCATTGGAACTATTAATTTTTTATACATCAAAATAATGTTGTCAACTATAGTGTTAATGATAAAACAATTCATACGATTATGCCAATTTTTTGTAATCTAAACCATAAAAAATTTATTGTTATGTAATATAAAATTTTTCAAGTGTTCCAATAAGAAAAAAATCCATCATGAATTTTATATTTTCCCTATTAACATAGTTATTGTGAAGAAACCGTGATGAAATTCCTATGAACAAATTCAAATTCAAAAAAAAATCAAAATCAATTCAAGTGTTTCATTAACAAAAAATGTCGGTATCAGATAAAAATATAAATGAGTCTAAATACATTGTAACTACATGATCTATTACAAAAATATTCTAAATTATTAATGGATGTAATTATCCACAGTGGTGTGAATTATGTTTTAAAATAATCATATAATTTTCATCCAAACCAAAACTTTTAGTTTCATCCAATTTAAAAAATAACGATCAATTTAAATATCATAGTGGTATATTATATATCGTAGAAATATTAAAATGTTGAAATATTTTAAATTTTTTTGATATAAGTCTGTTATTAGTTTATAAAAAAAATCAAAGTAGTGTATATAAAAAATTAAATAAATAATATTTCAATAGTGAATATAGTATAAATTTATAAACAATACATCAATGATTAGATAATTTACTAAATACACCATTAAAATATATTAATAAAACCAGACTTTTAATAAAATGTAAGGATGATAATTAAAATATATCTAAATTATTCATGAATTTAATCTTTTATTATGGTTTCTCTAATTTTATACCTATCATAATTTCAGTCTTCATATTACCAGAATCCCATGACTTAACCTATTAGAATAATCACCCCTCCACGCATAGGGAGTACAAATTTTTTTTCTTCCTGTACCAATAATTACATGATCATGTAGGAATAGAAATAAAAAACCACAATATAAATACTAAAAGTTTTGTATAAAGTCTCACAAGATGTAGATATTAATAGAAATACATATATATAAAACAATTACCCCAATCATAAGTATTCCAAATATTAAGAAATTACAAAAATATAAAAATAAACAAAAAGTTTCTGAATAATTAGTTAATGTTCTTCATTATTTTGACTATCATGGTTATATATCTATTTATAAATATTTTTTTGGCTAATTTCATTTTCATATTCGATAAATATAAAATCTATTTATAACAACAATGATTGTTACTTTTTCATACGCCAATGTACATATAACATTTATTTAGCTACCTACGGAGTTATCAATAATAAAAACTGTGATCTTAGATCTAGTAAAATTAATGTATCTATAAGGTTGAGAGTCTTAGAATTTCCCAAACTATAAAATATTCTCAAATATTTATGTTACCCAAACATATATCTTCCCATACTCAAAAAAATTATTTTTTTGTTAAACCATGTTTACCTAAAGTTTATTTTTATTTATATTCCATATAAAGTAATTATTTGACTCTACAATCTCACAATTATTTATGTAAAAAACATAAATAATTTTTAAATGTTCTACCAAATTTTAAAATAAATATTCTTATGTATACGAGTACAGTATTAAATTTCTAATAAAATGAAATACTCCATCAATTAAAAACACATTTAGAATATACTTATTATCCATAAAAATATATATTAATAGTTGATCATTCAAAAAAATTTCCCTTTTTTAACATTCCCATATTTTCTTAAACATCTTCTCACTTTTAATTTTCAAAAATAATTAGTGAATAGAATACAATGGGAACAAAATTAAAAAATATAAATATAACCAATATTTAAAAATGCAATTAAAAATTGAAATTTATTTTTTATTATGAATTTCTTATTAATATGTTCCATATTCTTCTAATACATCTGAATCACATCAAATATATAATAATTCCATTTACCATGGTTGATGTATTCAAATTTATCAATATCAATTCCTTTTAATATGTGTTTTATTATCTGAAAATATCATCTTATTATGAGTTTGTATATTAAAATTTATCTTGTCCACCATAATTTTTGATATTACTAATAATTTTAATATGATATAAGTTATCGTTTTATATTTCCAGACATTTATCATCACCTTCTTCATCAGTGATCTGTGAGAGTTCTTTAGCTAGATTCAATGGATAGAAAATTTTGGTAGAAGATTCACAGATGATCTTTTCAGATTCTTATGACAAACCCTCCCAAATATATATCCGTTGAAAATAATATTTGAATATAATAAATTATTAATAACATTTGAATTAAAATTTTAAAAAGATATATGATATTGAAGCCTTTATAAAGACTTTTAAAAATTCTACGGTCCAAAATCCTATTCTTTATTATACAGGTGGTCTGGGAAGATTTCTGTAAAATGTTTTGACCGAAACATATGTTATAAAAAATATAATTATTAGTTTTATATTTAATTTTATTATATGAAAATTTTTTTAGGTGATTGAATTTGAGAATTAAAATGAATAATCCAACTATAAAAATAAATAATAAATTATGTGATATTACCTTAAAAAAGTTTAAGACATATATCCCTTTTATGAATACTGAAATAATGGAAAAAATAAGTTGTAAAAGATTTATATGTTTAAGGTAAACCTCTTTAAATATAAATTATAATTATAATGTATGATATTTGAATTTGAGGATGGTTCAAGGAAAATTTTAGCAGGATTTTTTTATCTTTCATGTAAATCCAATGATGAAACATGAAGGGAATTTATATAAATATTAATGGAAAATTTTCAAATATGATGATAATATATATGGAAAAACTAGTGAAAGTAAAAAATGGAAAACTAATTATGTAATTAAAAATTAATAAAAGTTGTATTGAAAATTTTGACCCACGCCCCACTTCAATAATTTATTCAATGTTAGATGATAGTTTTAACAATAATATAATTGATGAAAATTTTAAATTGCTCATTACTAAATTAAATTTAATGAATTTGAGTATATCATAATTAACTATTTTTCTAAAAATGTCAACATGATGATTTTCATTCCTATGATGTCAGTATTTTTATCTGCTTCTTCTTTATGGTCACTAAGAAAATGGTGTCTCTCAATTATGTGATTTTATAGTGAGTAATGTTTTGGGTTTTATGAAAATACATAACAATAGTATTTTCTCCAAGTATTTAGGTTCTTTTAAAAACATAAACCAAAATATATGAGTTTATGTTTCATCTAAATCACTTGAGCACAAAAACAAATTCTAGTTTTTAGATATTCAACTTCTATAATGGAAAGCCCTATAGAATTTTGTTTCTTAATAGACCCTAAAACTATATATTCTCTTATAAATAACTTGTTCCTAAAAAATTATTATATCAGTTATATATCTACCAAAGTCAACATCTGATTAAATTTTATAAACAAAGTCATTACTAGAAAAAAATATAAACCAAATTATAAAATTCATTTAATGTATGAAAAATTCTTTATCTATTTTAAATGAGATTAATTCTAATTTAAATAAAACGCCACATATAAAATATTGAAAAAAAATGTCTACAATAATTTCTATGTCATATTTTAAATATATGATACTACTTTTGTGATCTAACATTTTACTTGATTCATCAAGATCATGTTTGATAGATGGTTATGTAAGAGTTATTATAATTGATTTGTTTTGAAAACCAAATTATTTTGGTAAATATTTAATATATTTATGTTGAGTTAAAATATTTCCTTCTAGTTTTTTATAAATTTTAAAACCAAGTTAAACTATTAAGTTCTCTTATTATGCTAATTTCAAACAAATTTTTCATAATTTTTGAATAATTTTAATCAAGATATTTTTGAGTTAAACACAAATTATTACATTGACATAAATTTTAACAATAGTGGTTTCATTAAAAAAATTATTTAAAAAAAGTGTTGGCTCTGAACATCCTTTAAAGAAATTAATTTGAAATAATTATCTAATTAGTCTATCATACTAATATATTTGGGTTTAATTATGTCTATAGAGTGATTTTGTATTCTTAAATACATTTTCTAGAAATTCAGTGTCTTCAAAAGTAGGTGTTTTGTCAACCCAAACCTCTTATATAATGCATCTATTATGTGATGAAATTTTAACATCCTTTTGAAATAAATTAAAATTTAAATGTGTTAAAATTTTAAAAAGATCAAGATAAATTAAAATAATTTTTCCAACATAAAGGTTTCACCATAATCTACTATATTTTAAAAAATTAACCGTTAAAAAAGCCTTTCTTTATTTATAACAACATTTACAGTGACATCACATTTCAAAAAAATACATTTTACTCCTATTATCACGAGATCTTTATGTCATTTATCTACGGACCAAACATGATTTATTTCAATTTTATTAATATATTAATTCATATAGCTTATTTAAATTTAACCCTATAATGAATAATCAATATTTTTATTTTAAAAATTTAAAAATATTGCATGATTCTATAAATTATTTCTCAAGGAACTTATACTTTTAATTATTTAACATACAACACCTATAATATTATTGGCATGATGATTCCTTTATATTGACATGTTTTTATGTAATGATTATATTTTTACTTAACTAACATATTTAAATTTTCCTTTGAGGTCGATTAAGGTTATTGAAAATATAATGATCAATATTTTGGTGTGATATCAGAATATAGTTGTGCATAATATTCCAGTAATCTGATAGGAGTGTTTTCCAAAACACAAGCTTAGAAATATATTTCCATATGATTTATAAAAAATGATTGAATTAATTAAAAAATATATTAAAAAATTATACAATAATAATATATCCTTTACTAAAAACTATATAATACTTATTTATGATATAATAATAAAGTAATTTTTCACCATCATCATTAAATCCAAAAATATGTAATTGACCATTAGTATTCATAACAAATACATTACATCCAAAAAAATATGAATGTAAATTATTGAGGATTTATGAAATATTTTTTTATTAATTTATATATTTAGATATATTTATTTATATTTTACTTTGTGTTTATCTTGTGTTACATGCAACAATGAGTTTCTTCGATAGCATGCATGAAACGAAACATCTTGCATCAACGAACTATGAAGTAAAATTATTTTAAATTTGAACATTATGAATTATCTATTAAATAGGAAGGTATGAATAATATTAACAGCTTTATTAAATATAAATATTTATTTCCTATCCAATATAAATATTTTTTTAAACACATAGTATATAATTAACCATTTTTTAGTAAAGTAAGTATCTTCCTCAAGAATATATTTTCTTGAAAATGATATTTAATAATCTTTGTGAGAAAATATTATAATATAGATATTTTAGAAATTTTATTTGATAAAAAGAACATTATTTTTTGAAATAAAATTTTAAAAATTATATTATAAGGGATTTTTTATAATTTTAGGGGAAAATTAATTTTTATGAATAGTGAAAATACTAAATTTTTGTTGAAAACAATTTTTCATTTAAATTATTTATAAAGTTATATTATATTTTAAATTGAATTTAATAAAATTAACTCAATTATATATATATTAATTCAATTTAGGTCATTAGAAACAATTTAATATTGAAATTGGATATAAAAACATTGTAAACCATTAATCCTTTTCTTTTTGGAAACATATTTTCTCATGGTGTCTATGTCTTTAATTTTAAATAAATATTTTCCTATTTTATGAATTGAAAGTTAAAAAATGGAGTCAATTTTTTAATCAAAATAATTTATATTTTATAGTAATTTCAACTACATTTTTGACCCAAATTGAAGGTTTAAATAGTAAAAACTAATTACTTCGATAAAGGTAAAAGTGGATTGACCATTGGTCAAACTAATACCATAATGGTTAAAAAGACCTAAAACATAGATAAAATATATTTTATGAGAATTAACTAACCATATAATGTTTAAGTGTATTTAATAATTTATTTTGGATCCTTTATAAAAGATATAAATGTTGGTATGCCTATATCTTATCAAAAAATTACAAGTATTCCACTCACCTCACTTATAAAAAGCCATTGACTCCTTTCTCCTCTTCACCATTTCAAAACAATTTTTTTAGAAAATAACATCCCAAATAAATAACCTAATTCTAAACTATCATCCTAGATTACATAGTTTTATATTAAATACATCCTATAAAAAATTTTGGTGAAAACCTAAAGAGTTTTCCCGAAGAAGATGTAACGTTCTTCAAGGATTGTTTTTATATTATATCTTACCCAACCTCTTTAAGTGAATATTACAAATATATTATATAATAACCTCAGAATATTACATATTATTAAATATATTATATAAATTTAATGAAAAAAAATCCATCACCACTCCCATAAAATGTGTTGCAAAATCATTATTCGTTTGTATGGTGGAGTACCTCCTTGCAAACCGACGTCATTCATTTTAGCATTACTACCTCTTAACGATCAGGTATGATGATGAATATAAAGTATATGTATGATATTTGTAAAATTATTATACATTGGGAGTCCTTATATCAAATATAAATTTCTGATTACCATTCCAGAGGGGGATATGATAATGTCACTAATCGGTATAGTGGACTACCACATCACAGAGAAATGTGAATCGTTTTTCACTAAAACCATTCATGGAATATAATAAGGGTAAATATATTTTATCTTCTTGAATTAATTATAATATTCATGAAATATTTATCATTATGAAAATATAATATATCAATCTTTTTCATAGCTTTTGACTCCCTGAAATATAATATCATTGTTCATGTAGGTTTAGAATACCGCATTCACAAAGTGATGTGACTCTCTCTTTTGATCACCACCCAAAATGGATGATATGTATAACAATATTTAAAAAATTAATAATTTATTTATGATATTATGATAATTATGGAACAATAAAATGTAACTTAACTAATTTCCAAAATTATCATTGAAAACATTGAAATGTTACTCATGTGTACATATGGCCTACCATTTCCATGATCATAACATACTTTTTTATCAAATCCATATTTTAATTATTTGTGTTAAAAGTATTATTTAAATATAAATATGATTATTATTTATTTATTATATTTATATGATTGATATAATCATGATAAATATAAGATGACTAAAAATAAAAATAAAAAACAACACGAAAAATAAAGCAGTCGTTACACAAAACGTCACATTAACAAGGAATTATTAATTAATAGGTAATAAAATTACATTAGTTATTAATATATGATATGATTTATGTATTCTTGGTTTGGTAACAAATTTATTATAAACTTATATTTAGTATACAGAAGTCTTGAAAGTGTATGAATGAAGTTGAGACTTACTAAAATGGATTTATAGTCTCTCATTTATTTCTTAGAGACCTATCCAAATTCTGCAGTTTTTTATTTTTTTGGTGTATATACTACTAATTTTAAATTTTATTTAATATATAAAATTATTTTAATGCTATTTAAAGTTTCATTTTTTTATTCACTATTGGGGATTATGATTTAAGAGATTACCAGATCAGTAATGGATTTTTGTCAGAATTTTCCTTCTTTGAGACATATGTATTTTTATCCAGATATCTTATTTCAAAAGGTGTATATACAGCCTATTTTACATGTAATTTCTAGAATATATTTTTCAAAATTATATTTTTGGATTAATTTAATTATATTATTTAATGGGACATATGTTTAAAGTTACTATAGTTGTAAATATATTACATTACAGTCTCATCGTTTATCAGGATTATTTATGAAAATGTTTCTGATGATAAATTCTTATGGTATATATCTCAATAAACACATGAATTTATTTCTCCTATGGATATTTCAAGAGAATAAAATTTCTCCCTTAGTTTTCCCCTCCCTATGTACCCAATAATATAAAGTTCTTGTTTTAATAAAATAATTAATAATTTTTTCCTTCAATTGGCAACTCGTTTTACATTCGAAACATATTTTTTAAATGTTTTCAATTTTTTAACCAAGTAAAATTGATTTATGAAAGTTATTTTTATCCATGTTTCAATTTTATAAGAAAAATTATAATAGAATATTTTTTTTTTGTTTTCAAAAAAATATCCTTTGTCTTTTACCGAAAATGTGAATGGAATATTTTTTAAAAGTGTTCATATTGAAAAAAAACATCTAACATTCATTAAATTTTTTTAATTTGAACATTATTTATAATTTTTCATGGTTATTTCTAAAGAAAAGACTTTCAAAATGATTTATGTTTTAAAATGAATCTTTAATACAGAAACTGTATTTTCTGTTAGAAATTTTTGAAATGATTTTTAAAGCATTCATTATATGTTTACAATTTTATTTTAAAATAAATGGATTCCAAATATATAATATGAATTGTTTTTTATTTTGAAATTTATTTTTAAATAAATTTTAATTTAAATTTTATTTTATTTTCCTGAAGAAACATGCCATGTTTATTGACACATGAAATTATTTTCCATTTAAGAAAACATCTATTGATGTTTCATATGCCTTACTAGGGATATGATCCAAGGATATATTTTTTATTCATTAATTAAATTATTTATTTTTACGATGGCGTGATGTTAACGAAACTTATTCCTCTTCCATGAGTTATACCATGATATATTTATTATAAAACCCACTCATTTTCAGGGTTTAATCTATGATGAAATGATAAAATGATTATGAATCCTATCAATTTTCTTCATGTTATAACATGATGTTATGTTTATGAAACGTATTTAATTTCATGATCGGTGATAGGATAAATTTTTTATGATCATGTAGAACATAGTGAAATAATTCTCATTAGTCTATGGGTGGGACGTATATATCCCTCAAATTCATTGTGTATAGATTTATATCTTGTGAGATAGATAATACTATAATAGGGAGTGAATATAGTTCCTTATGATATGTTTTTCACTTTGATGGGTTGGGAGTGAACATTGTCTACTATGATGGTTTGGGGAGTGAACCCACTAAACTATGAGAGCCTAAGAAATGATCGTTGACTACTATGGATATTATTTTATATGCATATTTTAATGGAATCATTTTATGTCTTATTCAAATTTTGTAATCTCATAGATTATGTTCTTTGATTCTCTTATTATTCATGATTTATGAAATACCGTTATTTATTCCATGACTCATGATTATGATCTTTGATATATAGGGCCTAGTTTCCAAATTATTTTCTTATGCTCACATATGATTCTATTCATTTTATTATTACATATCTCAATATTTCTCCCTTACTGAGTTTAAGACCACATTAATTTTTATGATTCATTTCTCATGTTATGAAGAAATATTTAATCAGGGTATATATTTTAATATTAATATAGGGGAAGACATTTATGGGAGATTTGGAGGATCTTTCAATAATTAATAATATTTTGTTATAAGTATCCAATGGTACTAAAATATTATCTTCCTTGAGATTTTATCTGGAAATATAATGAATATTCATTTAAAAAGATGTAATATCCATGTATGATAATAATGGGTTTCTATATTTAAGTAAGATCATTTTAAATTTATTATATTCCACTACTAAAAAAATAGTTTCATTAATAAAATTTTTATGTACAAATTGATTTAAAATATAGAAAATACTACTCATAGCCTCACCCCAAAAATTTCAGGCAAAATATTACTCACATAGAATGTGTTGAGTAATTTCCATATTAATTTTCCTTTTTCATTCAACTATACCTTTCTTCTATGAGATTTAATGTGATAAAAAATTATGTGTTATACCTTTTATACTAATTTTTTTTTAAAATATGAGTTCATAAAAAACACCAACATAATCACTCCATATATTAGTCAAATATAGGGTTTTCTTATTTAAAATAGAAGAATGAAAAATAATAAAATTATTATAAGCCTTAGATATTCATGTGATAAAATAAACCCATATAAATCTAGAATAATCAATAACCAACAAATAAACATAGTATTTACCCATAATGCTTCTAGGTTTTAGAGGAAAAAATAAATCTATGTGCTTTGAAAATAAATATTTAAATATTGAGACAACAATTTTAAGTTTAATTATATAAATATATTACTTACTAAATTTAAAAGGATTAAAATCACTACCTAGATTAAACATATGTTCTGATGAATCCAAGACATGTCATTTCATTGAAATTTCGGTTGAAGTCTAAATGTTATAGTATCCTAGTATAATATTACAAAAATATGATAAATATTTATTTACAATTAAATAAGTTAAATTTTGTGGATTAATTTCTTCTAAGACAATAATATATAAATTTACATGCCTATCATTAGATAGAATGAAAGTACCTTATGAACACCAAACAATAAATTAATCATTCTACAAGTTCATATAATAACCCTCATCACATAGTTAACTAATACTGATAATGTTATTCTTAAGAAATAATAAATATTAAACATTTTAAATTAATGTGTTTCCAAGAAGTGAAACACCACTGATTCTGATGATTTTACCCAAAATAATATCTCCAAAATGGACTTTCCCTCTAATAAATTTTTTTAGATTCTAAGAATTATACATGTTTCATATGATGCAATTAGAATAACTATTTTCCATGTACTGTTTTTTTTTATTTCTAGTACTCAACCACTTTTCTGAAATAAGGTAATACTAAGTTCACGAAACCTTGAATTTATTGGTTCCAATTATATAAGAATATATAATATAAGGAACTAACATTTTTCTAGTTATATTGTGTTAAACAACTACTGGATCAATTTAAAAAAAATTATATGTGAAAACCAAAATATAGAACTCTTTTAAAAGAATAACATTTTCTCTAGAGACCTCCCCTTTCAAATTTTGTATAAATGGGTGGAATTTAAGGTATAAAATATTCTAATTGAAAATGAGATTTATCAGAAGAAAAACCAACATCGTTTGAAGTTCATTGGGATCTAATTTGTTTTTTAATTTTATCAAAATATTATTTACAATAATAAGTATTATAAAAAAGTTTTTTTAGTGTAATAATTTCATATTTATTTTGAATAACCATGTAATGACAAACTCTGTACCAATAATAAATTTTTGATCAACTTTATTTATACTAGAATTATTTTTATATATAAATATATTGATAGTTCAAAAAATTTGGTGGTGAAATTTAAAATTATTTTATTGGATTAAATAATTTTTTTATCAGAAAAATCATAGTTATGTTTCAACATACTATTTTATTTTTTCATGAGAGTTATATATCTATTCATTTGATCAAAATTAGGTAATGTTTTCACATCTTCTAATGTACTTATATATTCAGTATTCGATGGATTTGTTTATAATTTGATAATGTTGAATATTCAACCTTAAAATTGTACAAAAAATTGAATATAGACTTTTTTTAAAATATTAAGTGGTTTACTTATCCAAGTAGAAAATATATATCTTCAAAATGATTGAATAGTGTCCAATTGTTTGTTTACTATCATTACTAATTTTTCTAATGAACAATCAATAAATTTGGAACATTTACTAGCACACCACATGTAAATATCAATCAAATGACTTTCCTATTTCTTTAAAAATAAACACTTTAATTTATATCATTATTATTCAATTTAGGAAAATACATTCTAATTGGACATATCCGTTTACATTTATTGGAAAATTATTTGGAATAATACTTCCTTCTCCATCATTTTTTTCCTCTAATGTGTATTTTAAAATTTCATATTACCTTATAGATTATTCATTCTTTTTTCAATTGGAGAAAGTCAAGTTTCTCTATATCCATAGTATATTGACTTGAATTATTAAATTTCTTCATTAAAACATGAGATTTAAAATTAGTGTCACAAGTTGTAAAAAATGCCATAATTTGATGAAAATGATACTCTATTATTCATTTTCTCTTTCTCAATGTCTCTTTCTAGAAAACTACAACACTACATGAGTTTCCCATAAAAGTATTCCATATATACCATAGTCATGTGTTTATACTCATCTGAAGCTATTGTTATATCCCACCCCTCCTGATTGGCTTATGGAGTGACATGGGAGATACTAGACCCTTGGTGACATCCTTTATGCAATTAAGGTTGGAAATAAATGCTAAGGTCCTCAAGAAAATTTGGGGGATGACTTCCCATTTGAAACGTAATCAAATAATCTACAAAACAATACACAACCAAATATATATGATTCACAAGTACCAATATAAAAATACATACAAAGCCAAAATAATAAAACCTATTAGAGTACGAGCTGAAACCAAAATACTTACAAAAATAGTAATAAGGGACTACAAACCCCAAAACTACAACGTGAAATAAACCAAAAAACACAATCATCCCCAAGATCTAAATACATATTCCAATGTCAACATATCATGAAACATCACTATATAACTAAGATACATTTCATTAATTTGTTCCTCAATAGATGAAATATAAAAATTCACAACAGTTCCCAAGTATAGGGATTCAAAAATTAGTAGGATTTCCCCAATAGATTCCAAAATATAGTAGTTGGAAAAATTACATATCAAAATTTATATAAAGCAAGTTAAGGCCATAAAAAATAGTTTATAACAAAGCCACAAAATCTTTCCCATAAAAGTATTAAATTAATTATAATTCTATTGAAAATCATTTAAAATACTCATAACCATATATCTAGATGCACCAAGCAAGCCCATGTGATAGTTCCAAATAGATGAGTGGTCTCACATCAATCCACCAATTTGTCACTGGGTGACCAATACAAGGTACCCCAATGGTACTTTCCCCTTGCACAGGGTTAATTATAATGAAAATAACCCCACATAAACCATGTATAAAAAATCCATGTATAAAAAATCCATGTATAACAATTCATAAAACATTATTTTAGAAAAATATTTTCAAAAAAAATTACATGTAACCAAACAAAACCAGAATTTTAAAAATCCACATTTTAAATTAAAAAAACAAATTTTATTTCTTAAATACTTCCAATTTTTTAGTAATTTTCACATTCATATTACAATTTTTAAATTCTAACAATAATCAGACAAGTATTTCTATACAATTTCAAACAATAAAACTATTTACAAATAATCCTTCATGTTATAAAAAATGTGGATATAAGAGAGAAGCCACCAACCTCTAAAATGGTGGTGAAAATGAAGAAAGACACTAATATATTCTATATATAATCACAAATCATATCTCTTCACTATATTCCATAATATATCATTAAAATTTACATGCTAAAACATATATCTATCAATAAATGACATGATATATGGTTTAAAGGGAGATAAAAAGAGTGGATCTAAGAAGAATGAGGATGTAAAGGTACTAATTTATGAATCAAGATATCCAACACATTTTAATTTTCTTTAGGATCTCTCTCGGATGAAAATTCATATATCAAAAGCATTTAAAGAAAAATGAATTCAGGATATTATTAGTTTAGGGAAAAATGAGGGTTAAATGTTTTAATTATTATTAAATATACATTTTATTGGGTTCCAACTATATGTCGCATAGTTTGGCCACATATTTTTGAAAGATGTGCAGAAAATATATGATGTTACTATCTTATTCTGACACCTCTCATGGTTTTCTTGCATGGTTATAAAAACATTTTACCAACCATAATTTTCTTTCTATTTATAGAATCATGGTTTCTCTTGTGAACTATCATGGTTTGGCTAAACTGTGTTCCAATAATTCTCCTTCCTGATGCCCATTATCTTTAATTACATTATTTCTTGGAGGTGGTGCCTAGTTTCTCCTAACATTACACAAACTGTTATCCTCCATAAAAGACTCCAAAATATCTCTAAACCCATTTGAACTTCCAAGAAACTAACCCAATAATTATATATACTCAAAATACATGAATAAAGGGTCATGTTCTGGAAACTGGAAGTGCTAAATATTCCCCCGTAATATAGAAACCCCTTGTTCTCCTAAAAGAGTTTGAGACACTACTATGAAATTAATTTTTCATGCTCCAACGCCTCTTCCTGAATTTCAACATGTTTCAATAAGACTCACACAGGTATAATTTTCTTCCCATCCAATAGTTTCTCCTACATATCTAAACTCTACACTATAAAATTAATCAATGTAACTTCCGACATTAGTTCAGCATAATCCCATTGAATCACATGGACAATATCATGTTTATACATCTTTAACTGAGTTGTTCTCCCTAAATTGAAAATTCTCATCCTATCCAAATTATATTCCACCTCACTAACTCATTTAGGTATCTCAAAGGGTCCTAAGTATCATGGTAAAGATCTTTTATGCTTACCAAAACTATAATCCCCAAACCATGGAGATATTATAAAGAACTAATGATCAATAATCTCAAATGATAGTGGTTGTGATGATCTACCTACAATTTCTGATGAGTTAGAGTCATCTCAATTCTATTTTTGACCAACAGAATCATATCTTTTTTCTCTCATACAAGTCTACTTCCGATTGGTGATGTATCACCAGTTTCCAACAAAAAAGTGCATAATGTCAAGGACACCCACATAATACTTCAAAAGGATACATATGTATCATGTCCTGATAAATTTTACTATATGAGAACTACATTAAATATATATATTCTCCTCTCATTGGAGAACAAAATCCATTACATAACACATAATCATGTCACCTAATTTTTGGATTGTCCTTTCAGACTGTGCATCCAATCGAGGATGATAATATGCACTCATACTCAACTATATTTTATGGGATTAAAACAAGGATTTAAAAAAAGGCATAATCCAAGGGTCTCATTTGATACAATCAATACATAAAATCTGTTCATCTTTACAATTTCTAAAATTTATATTATTTACATAACTTATACCACAGTAGTTTCACGAATTGGGATGAAGTGAGTGGACTTTTTGGGCCAATACACTATCACCCATATGACATAGCATTTCTTAACCATCCTTGGTAGACCTCTTAAGAAATCCTTGGATACCTACTCACATGTTTTCAAAGGGATTGATAAATATTGCAACATACTAGTTGTCCATTGATATTATTCCATGTCCATCTAATATGTGAGGCATCTCAATACATGATTATGTATAGTAATTTTAATTCCAAACCCTAAAAAAAATTCATTCAATGATTTATATATTTTTTAAATACCAAGGATAATATCTCATTTAGAATAGTGGTTGGAACATAGATGTTATTCCTAGAAATCCAAAGTCATGATAATTTTATCTCTAAACCACAACACAAATGATATCAAATAAACTATATCCTTTTCAGAAAATTATGATAATATTAAAACTAAAAATAAAAATAAAACCCTACCTATATATGATCATTATAGATGCATATCCTCTCTGAATGAAATTAGTTTCCACATTTTAAAGATTATTTATCTAATTGATTATTTTAATTACTACTCAATTCATCCCCCAAAGGGATTTTTTTATTGGTTGTATTTATCATGTCAAATTAAAACATCTACAGACACTCAATCTATCTACATTTCCTTAAATTCAAATCTTTTTCTAAGAAAATTTTCATTAACCTCTTTTTATCTTTAGACACTGTGAATTTCTCACAAGAGAAATAGTAACACCATGTCATCAAAACATGGACCAAGACAACAAATTCCAAGTCATTTTTTGGGTATTTCTTATCATGGGATGATAATGATTGTGAAATATTCGAAACAATAACATATCTCTACAGGAGAACACAACCCAACCCAGATCCTGATGCATCACAATATACTATGTAGTCATTTCCTGAATCTAGAAACATTAGAATAGTTACTGATTTAAGTATAACATTATGTTCTGAAAAGTATTTTTGGCATTCCTCATTCTATTGTAAATGAACTCCCTTCCTTTTCAAGGATATCAATGGTGATTGCAAATATTAAAAATCACATAAAATGTATATAGTATCCTATAAACCCAGGGAAACTACATATCTCTATTAAATTATTATATGGTTTCCCATAATTAACATGTTCTATCTTTTTATGATCTAAAAAAACTGGCAAATGAAATAACCAGGGAAAAGGCCTCTTTTATCCAGAAATCACATTTTGATAACATGTCATACAAATGGTGCTCCCTTAAGATACCCACCAATATAGAGAAGCATTTCTCATCACGAATAGATTTTATTCTATAATACCCTAATATAACATTAATAAAAATGTCCACAATATATTCTATATACCTATGAAATATCTGATTCATAAATTCAAAAAATAATGTTGTACATTTAGGATACCAAAAGGCATAACCAAATATTCATAATGGACATATCTACTTCAAAAAGATTTATTTACAATATCTTCTTTCTGAACATAGATATGGTGATTCAAGTAAATTAAAGAGAACCACTAGGAACCCCTTAATTGATCAAATAGATCATCACTGTGTAGAATAGGATGTTGATTCTCTATCAAAACTTGGTTAAGTTTATAATAATCGAAGAAAATTATAATACTTCAATATTTATTCTTCACAAACAGAACAAAAGATTCCCATAGAGATGTTCATGGCCAAATGAAACCTTTACTTTCTAACTGTTACAACTGAACATTCAACTCCATAAAATCTATTGGTTGCATCCTATAAGATGGAAGTCATATAGGAATTTTTCCAATAAAAGGTCAATCTGTAACACCATAATATTTTGTGAAATATAATTTTTCTGTTAAATTCTATACATTTGATATATATATATATATTATATTTTTTATTGTCTCACATACAAACCATTGTTTTTATTTTATTATACACAATACTAAGACTATCATGTGTTACACAGAACACCATGAATAAACCAAACATGCCATATTTAAAAATGTTATTCTTTAATATGATATGTGTCTTCTAGAAATTTGAATAACATGTAATAATTGGATTATCTAAATTATGAAAATATATGTTTTACACATTTATATATAATTATTTATTTGGGTAAAAATTAATTATATAATAAGATAAAAACCATTTGAAGATAAAGGAGATTGTTTTCAGGAAAACTATTTTTATGCACATAAATCTATTTCAAATAAATTAATTAAACAAATCACATTTAGTGAATTATTTTAATAAAATTTATATGTTATATAATCAATAAATTTCTTAATAGTTGTCTTATGTTTTATTAAGAAAATTGTTAAGAATAAATCCAATTTCAAACTTAAAAATTTATTTTCTAAAAAGTTACATTATAGTCAATGGAACACATATGGTAAAATTTATTTTGAAAATTTTGAGAAAATTTATTTGAGAAAATTGACTTCATTTTTAATATCTAAATATTAAAATTCCCTTACTATAACATTTTGGGTTTTTTATTAAAAGATTTATTATTTATGAAAAGTTAAAAATACTAAATTTTAATTGAAAATTGATATTTAATTTAAATTTATTTTAAAGTAAAATTATATTTTAAATAGTATTTATATTAATATTAAATCAATTAAATGTTTATTAATATGATTTGGATCATTTAAGTCATTTTCATGTTTAATTTTGATATAAAACCTTTATAAAATATTGAGCATTTACTCATTGAAAACATGTTTTCTCATCGCATCTACGGGATTAATTTTAAATTTAATTATTCCACTTCAATAAATAGAATTTATATAAATTGATTTTATGTTTCTAATTATTATAAAAAAAATTCTAATATTTTTAAATATAATTTTGTCCAATATTAATTTAAAAATAGTAAAAATTATTTATCGTGGTTCAGGTAAAAATTGCCTTGTTAGGGGTTAAACTAAAAAAGAAGTGTTAAAAATGTCCCAAAAATTGTTTAAAACACAATTTATATATATATAGACTTTATCTCATATATTATCTATAATGGTATTTTATTATATCCTTGTGTCATGAAAAAAAGTATGTGGAATTCTCACATCCAAAAAATTACTACTATGCCACTCTCCTCACCAATAAAAGGATACCCCTTCTCTTTGCTTCATCACAACATAAATACCTTTTGGATTGACCAATAATAACCCAAATAACTTTAAAACATACCAAATATCATGGTTTAATTTTTATTTTGTTTATAAAGTCAACCTATGGAGGATTTGGGTGCATACCTAATAAGGATGCCAGAAGAAGAGGTTGTGATCTTTAACGATCTTTTTTATTTTATTTCTTACTCCACTTCCTTAAATTATTATTAAATAATGATATTATAAAAAATAATTTATATATAAAATAATTACCTATTTTAGTTTAAATTTATTTCGTCAAACCATCCCCACTTCGATCATATGGGTTGCAAAATCATTGTTTGTGTGTACAGAGGACAACCGCCTAGTGAACCAATGCCTTTCATTTTTCCATTACCACCTCTCACTGTTTGGTATGAAGACGGATATAAAAAATATATGATATTTATAAAATTATAAAACCTCTATATTAATTATATAATAAGTACATTTTTTCCATTTCATAGGAGATATGATTTCATCCCTCATGTGTGTGACGAACTATCACCTCGCGAAGCAATGTGAATCATTTTCCACTAATTCATTACATATAATTTAATAAGTATAAATATATCTAATGTAAATCAAATAATATTGATATTATTTAAATATTTATCATTTTAAAAATATAATATATCATTATATTTCTTACCTTTTCACTCACAGACTGATCATAACATCGTTCGTGTGTGTGTAGACAACCACCTTCACGAAGCAATGGTACATTATATTTTCATCCCAACAACGCATGGAAAATATTTATAAGTATAGTTAAATAAGTAATATATTATTTATTATATTATTTCCAATATTTATACATTTATTATTACTTACTTCCATTTCTTAATTATTATTGAAAAATTGAAATTTTACTCATGTGTACATACGATTTATTGTTTCCATGATCATAACACACACCATTTCTAAAACCCATATTTCATGAGTGGTCCTAAAAGTATTATTTATAAATAAATTTTATAATTATTTCCTGATTATTATTCTATATATTATGTTAACATGATCATAGAAAGAATACTAAAAATGAATAATCAAAACATATATGAAAAACAAAACGGTTTTTACCAGAAACATAATATTAATAAGTAATTACTAATAAATGGGTAATACATCGAATAATTTAAAAAATATATTTTATGTTATAAATAATTGTGGTTTTTTAATAAAATTATAGTATGTTTATATTTATTTTACTAGATTTTAAAACTTGTATGAAGCAATTCAATACTTACAGTAAGGTATTTTCATCTCACTTTTTACTTATGTGAGACAAATTCCATATTCACCACAAATTTATTTTATATGGTGTTTATAATACCCATATATTTATTTTATGATTATTACACTCAAAATTATTTTAATTTATTTATCCATTTGAGAATCTCTCTTTCTTGGGGTTTATTATTCAAAAGTTACCAAAATGGTAATGGATTTCTACATTTATTATTCTTCTTTGAGACATATTTTATGTTATGAACCTATATTTTTTAGGTGTATATACATCCCTTTATAAATTAAATATCTAGAATTTATTTATCCACATGATATTTTATGTCTTACATTATCTTATTCTTTCATTGGTATGATGATTCAATGTTTCCAAAGTTTTAATGATTTATGTAACAATCTCATTGTTTATTATGATTGTTTAAGATTAGGTTTTTGGTAATAAAATCATATGATCAATATCTTAATAAACTCATGAATTTTTTTCTAGACTATTTATTCATGATATTTTCAATTAAAAGAAACATTTTAACTAACTACATGGAATTTAAAATAATTGAGATAATATAATTATTAAAATCAAACATTATTCTTTTCTTCGGTCGGAAATCAGTTTTCTTTGAAAACCATATTTTCAAAATATATATTCAAAAAATATTATAATTTTTAAAATGGTTCACTAAATACGTTTTTGACCATTTTTTTTATTTTTTAAAATAATTTTTAATGGCATATTCCTGCCATTATCCAAACATTATATGATCAAATTTTACCAAAGAAGGTGAAAATAATATTAATTTTTAATAAAAACAACATTAATATTATTTCTTATTATCATGACCTTGAAAATATTTCAAGAATCCCTTATAAGTGTCCATGTGTCTTTTGAAATAAAATGTTTCCTTTAACATGTAGAATTTTTTTTAAATAAACTATTTTAAATTAAATTGGGATATTAAAAATGTTTTAAATTGTTTTTTTTTTCAATGTATAAAGGTTATTTTCTTCAAGATATGTTCTCTATGAATTTTTAAGAATCCTTTATATGTTTCAGAGTATATATTGTTAGAAAATTATTTTAAAAAGATTAGGAATTTTTAGTTTTTTTATGTTATTTTTAAAGAAAATTTATCTTCCTCAAGATATATTCTATGTGATTTTATCTTTCAAAGCCATTATAAAAATAATATGACATCCTTCGATTTAAATTATGATTTTATTGGTTATGAAACAAGGATACCATTCTTATTCTTGATCTAAAAAGTTTATTTTTATAATTAAAAGATATTTATGAAACCTTTTTCTCTTCCACTAGTTATACAATTATAAAAAAAAGTTGAAACCTGTTTTTTTTCATGTGTTATTATATATTAAAATATTGAAATGATTATGGGAACTATCACTTTTCCAAAGGTTACTAAATGTGGAAAATTTTTATGAAACCAATTTCACATCATGGGTTATGATATAGTTAATGTTTTATGATCTTGTGGTAAACATATGTTGGATTCTAATTATGTGATGGTGGATATGTTATAACCATCGATGGTGCTTACGTTATAACAAAAAATGGGAAGAAAAACACCTCCCTAAAATTAATTGTGTAAATTTAAATATCTAATAAGATATATAGTAATGTAATAGTGAGTGAACCCTTTTTAAAAAGGTACTTTGTCCCCATAATCGTCTTAGCATAGAACCTTTACCACTATGATGGTGTGGGGATTGAACATATTCCAATATGATGAATGAAATCCCACAAGGGACGGTGGTGTGGCCTACCTCAGAGGTGTATCTATCCATATAGATCAATAATAAATCTTGGAAATGAGCTTTAACTACTAATTAATGGATCTTATATTATTATCCATATGATTTAATTCTATGTGTTATGAGAAATTTATACTCTCATGAATCATATTATTTTATTTCCATATAATTAATGTCTTATGTAATTTAATATTTTTCCATGACTAATTATTTTGATCTTTGATATAGAGGGTATGGTTTTCCAATGTTATTCTCAAGTTATCATAACCTTATATTCAAGTTATTTATATATATTTACCTTTTTTACCCTTACAAATCATTTGAGATCACCCATTATTTTGTTTCTTCTACCCAGGTTATGATGAATGGTTTTATGTAGGGTATTTCAATAAAGAGTAATAAATGGGAAGATCTTAGTGGGAAACAATAAGGATATATCACTAGATTAGAATATTGTGTCCCAAGATTACATATTCAAAATACTACAATGGTTCCCATGCGTCTATTTGTGTAATCTAAAGAATATTAATCTAAAAATATGTAATATCCATGTATAATAATCCTAGTTCACTATAGTTAGTATCATGAGAAAGGTTTAGTTAACATTTATAAATTGGGATGAGAAAACATTAGAGAAATAAATCTGGATATTTATAAGGATATCACTAGGGATGTCTCAAAGGATAAGTCAAAGGATGAGGAAAAATAATAGAAAAAAGTCATGTTATTTTGGTAATGGGTGGAGAATGTTGTTTTAAAGCAATTACATCCCAATTTGGATACTAAAAGTGGATATGGCTTTGGAATAGAGGTACCTAGGGGTAATAACTCCACAAATTTTGCATTGATATGGACTCAATTGTCTCCTAGTACATAAAAATGGGCCTTTCTACACACCTCATTTGAAACTCCTGGGAGATATCCTTTAGAAATCCAAAAACACTATATGTAACATCATGAAGTATTTAAACAAATAATGACCATAAATGACCTTGTTTATGATTAAGGTTTCATAGATTTAAAATAAGGTGTAATTATTGAGAGATCCCATAAGTGACATTTCATGATTACATGGTTTTCCACTTTGATTGGTGTTTCTCAAACTATGATTTTTTATTTTATTCAATGCAGAGAACCAGAATGAACTGGGTTAACATTGAAAGAAAATTTTCTAGAGAGAAGCCAAATGAGATAAGGACTATATTGAAGGATGTTTTGATTAAACCTAATAGTTTATCCTAGAACATTACTAACCACATCTAACTTAACCAACTCTTAGACTCACCAAATAAGAGACAGGTAGAGTTCATTGAATGTTTGGGTAATGGAGAGGATGTAGGAAAGAAGATTGAGTTTCTTATATATCTATAATCTCAGAAGAATCATTCAAGGGAATGTCTTGGAGTGATGTGAAGATGTTTTGACTATGTAGAAAAAGACCCAAAAAATTAAATAATAGGGGGAAAACAATTGTTTGATTAATGAAATAGATGAGAAGAATGGTATACCTAATGTATCATTGACTAATAAATGTTTTAAATGTGTAATGTATGGGAATTATGAAATTTGACTTCTTAATGGGGGATATCATGTAGAGAATTGGAAAGTTTTTATGAGTAATGGTTTTTCTTTTGGTGATGAAGACACTATAAATTATATATGAAAATAAATTTGTATTAAGGAAATAGATGATTAAGATATTTTAATGGCTTAAGTATTTTTTGGAATGATCAATGTATTAATGTATTTTTATTCATTGATTATTTTATATGAATCATGAAACATATATGGATTTTTTAGTATAAACCTTCCATTAATGATATGCAAGAATATGTTGAATAATACTAATTACCTAGAAATTTGATTGAATGGAAGGTAAAATTTTATGGAAATCATGTGTTTTTGAGAAGATAACCCTTAATATGTTTCTATAGATGATAAAATGGAATTTAGTTTAGAAAATAAGTGTATTGATATTGAATAAGTAAATTGTAAAGTATTAATGACCTTAGAACTAATAAAGGATTTGAGGAATAAGTGGATTACATTATAATTAATTGATTTTACAACATTTTTGTAAGAAATATATGACATTATAAATTTTTTTTGAAATTAATAATGAATATTTCATGTTTTTTGTAATTCTATTAACAATTCAGGTTATTACCACATTTCAATAGAGTACATGATGGTGTAATTCACATGTTTGGTATGTCATTATCAAGAGATACTTTATGATATATTTGGGTTAATTTTATGTTGATTTTTTATAAACTAAAAAACCTTATTTATGAAATTTTATGGTTTATGATGTTATCCATTTATGAAATAGATTATTTTGACCAATGGATAAGGTTTTAGACATTTATGTATTACCTCGATAGAGGAAATTTTATTTATATTGGTTAAAAAGTGTTTAAATTTTTTTAACATAAGATAGAAGGAATGACTTATCATTATTTTATAGATATTATTTAGTCATTCAGAAATTAAATAATAATCTCTTATAGTACGAAATTATGTGGATATTGATCAAGTATCCACCAAAGGATGAATTTTTTTCTATGAAATAAAAATATATTAAGTAATTAAATATTCAAATGCTCTCAATGAAGATGGAAAAGAAGTTATCCAACATTAGGAATATGATATTGAATAAAATGGTGGCTCGTTATCATCATTAAGTAATATATCATTTACATTTTACTACCTCTTTGTTTTATGTCTTTATATTCATTAACTTTCTCTATACCATGTTTTTTATCACTCTCCATCGGTAATTAGGTGTTAGTTTTTTCTTTTATGTCTGTTTTTTTTCACTTCCCATCTATGTTATCCTATTTTGAAAACAAGAATGTGTTATTCTAGATAAATTTCAAACATATATTTCAATTTTTAATGTGGAAGATTCAATAACCATTTTTGTGATGTGGGTTTCTATAATGGAATTTTCAAATGTTAAACAATTAATTATTAAGATGAATTTTTAGGGAGAAATTCATTTTAAGGGGGGGATAATGTAACACCATAGATTTTTTAAAATTTACTTTTTCAAATGAATATAATATTTTTTTATTACATGTATAACTGAGTTTAACTATCATTACACACAACACTATTTTTTTCTTTTATTACACACAATACTCAGTTTATCTTTCATTACACGCAACACTGAGTTTAAATGAAACATGACATACTATTAAAATATTATTATTAAATATTATATTTATCACCTATCTATTTTAATGGTGGTTATGAATAGGATCATCTAAATTATTAAAATATATGATTATCACGTGTATTAATTATTAATTCTTTGGTAACCAATTAATTAGAAATGAAAATAAAAATCATTTTAAAAAATGTATATCATTTTTTGATAAACATTTTTTATCCCCATAAATGAATCTTACATAATTAAATTAAAATAATCACATTTAGGGAGTTATTTAAATTAAATTTATATACTATCTATTTAATAAAATATTAAACAGTCATATTATGTGTTTTCTATATAAGATATAAGAATAAGTCCAATTTTATACCTAAAAATTTATTTTCTAAATGCAATTCTGTCACTTATGGTGAACTAATTTTAAAATTAATTTTTAATAATTTTATAAAATTTATTTGAAAAAATAAACTTAATTTTCTTAAATTGGTGTATCAAAATTATCATTTGATTAATTTGTGGTATTTTTCTAAAATGTTTCATTTTTTGATAACTACAAAGAAATACTGATTTTTAATTGAAAACTAATGTTTAGTTTAAATTATTTATAAAGATAAAATATAATTTAAAATGGTTTAAAATTAAACTAAATAAACTATATTTCTATTAATCCAATTTGATTCTATTTATTAATTTTCATATTTACTTTTGAAATAAAAACATTATAATCTTATGAACAATTTATCTTTGAAAACCTACCTTCTCATCATGACTATGAGATTAAATTTGTGTTATATTTTTCCAATTATGTAAAACTAATTTTGAAATATGGTTTAAATATTTGGGATAATAATAATTTATATTATCTAATATGGTCAATTTAATTTTTTTCCAAAACTAATGGAAAAAATTGTAGAAATTATTTATCATGGGTAAAGAACCAATGGGTTTACCAGGGGTTAAACTAAAAAGATAATTTTTAAAATAACCCAAAACACTTCCAACAAAAAATTTATAGTCATATTTAAACCGTATATCTTCTATTATTTGTAATTTAATATTACAGGATCCTTTCGACTTGAGTTTAATGTTTGGCGAATTAATTCTTTCAAAATATTTAAATTCTTCCACTCACCTCACATATAAAAGGCCACCCCTTCTCCTCCCATATTCACACCTTAAAACCATTTCATTTAAGAAAATAAAATACCAAATAGATTCACAAAATCGTTAATCTAATCCAATAATCTTTTTTGTGCATAAATCCAAACTATGAAGGACTTTTTTGTAAACCTAATGAGGATACCTAAAGAAGATGTAAGGTTCTTCAACGATTGTTTTTAATTTTTTTTCTTAAGCCACCTAATTCGATTATTATTTAACCATGTTCATATAATAAACTTATGATATTATATATTTTGAGATATTTTATGTTAATTTTTTTACCTACAACCATCCCCACTTCTATTAAATGGGTCATGAAATCATCATCTGTGTGTATAGAAGACTACTGCATCATGGAGTGATAACATTCGTGTTTCCATTACCCCCTCTCGTAGTTGGGTGTGATGATGAATCTAAATTATATATATGATATTTAATAAATTATTATACCTATGGAGTGATTGTATAATATACTCTATTTTTACATTATATTTTGTATGATATAGGATAATATATCCCATATGAGTGGAAGATAACCGACTCACGATCAGATGTGAATCGTTTATCACTAACACTTTACATGGAATGTAATAAGGCTAAATATATGTGATTTAAATGAGATAATTGTGGTATCAATTTCATATTTACAATCTCAAAATATAATATATCATGTTCTTTCTTACCTTTTCAATTACATAATTGAAATAACATTGTTCATGTATATGTGGACTAATGCATCCACAAAGCGATGTGACTCTCTTTTTTCATCACCACGGCATAATGAAAATATGTATAAGTAATTTTAAAGAAATAATATTTTATTTATAAAATTATGATCATAATTTTAATATATATTATTACATACATTCTTTCCATAATGATCATTCAAAAATAGAAATTCTACTCTTGCGTACGTACAACATACCATCTCCTTGATAGAAACATACATCATTTCTCCAAACCAAAATTCAGGATTTGTATTAAATATATAATTCCTATATAAATATGATAATAATTTAATTAATATAATTATGGATATTTAGGAAAAAAGATCATAGTAAGACGAATAAAAATTAAAACATATAAATAAACCAAAGAGGTTATTACCTGAAACATGATTTTAACAAGAAATTGTTCATAAAATGGTAATAAATAGACATAAGTTAATCATATATGGTATGATATATACAATTACAGTTCCTTAATATATTTATGAAAAAAATTATTTATTATACATGAGGTTTCAACCAGTACAATGAAATTCAAGACTTTTTTTTACGGATTTTTGTCTCTCTTTTTTGTTTTGTGAGACACATGTCGAATTCACCACAAATATATTTTATATGGTGTATATGATACCCATGATTTTTTTATTCTTATCCAAAAATAATATTTTAATTTAAAAATAAATTTTAGGATTTTTATTTCATTGGTTTTACGGATCAAATGTTTCCAAATCAGTAAGGTATTTTTGTCTCAATTTTCCTTCTTGGAGACATATGTTATGTTAAAAAACTATATTATTTTTTATGTCTATATACTGACCCTTTTAAATATAATATAATGAATTTATTTACCTTCATTATATATTATGTTTTATTTTATGTTATTCCTTTAGGTGTCTTACGATTCAATGTTACCAATGTGGTAAAGATTTTATATTAAAATCTCGTTTTTTATCAAGATTATTTGTTATTATGGTTCCTATAATACAATGTTATGATAAATACTTATATAAAGTCATTAATTTTATTATCCTCGTGTAATTCAATATATTGTCATGTAAAATTTCAATTTTCCCACTCTTTGGTACTCAAAATAATTGAAAAAATATTTTTACTAAAATCCCACATTATTTCTCTCTTTAAGTAGATATATGATCTCTTGGAAAACCATGTTTTCTAAAAAATTAAAAACTTATTTAAAATTTTGAAAATTTATTATCAAACCCATTTTTTATTTGTTTTACATCTTTCAAATTGTTTATCAACAAATCATTATGCCGTTATCCAACCCATACATGTGTTTCTTTAACTGAAGATATGAAATTTATCTTTATTTTTTTAAATACATGACATGAATAGTGTTGCTTGATTTTATGACCACATAAATTTTAAATATTACCTTACAGGGTTTCAATGATTATTTAAAACGAAATATTTTGTTTAATATTTGGGAAAATTTCTTATAAATGATTTTAAATGAAAAAATGGATTTTAAAAATGTTTTAAAATTTTTTCTTATTGGAAAAGATATTTTCCTCATGAAAATTTTTAACTGGTTTTTAAGTATTTAATTATATGTTTCAAATTACATTTTCAATGAAATGTATTTTTGAAAAAAAAAATAATTTTTAGATATACAATTTTATTTTTAGAAAAAATTTATCCTCCAAAAGAAATGTTCCTATTAATTTATCATTCAAAATAATTATCTATAAAATATGAAAACATTTTATGTAACTTATTCATTGATGGGATATGAACCAAGGATAAAATTATTATTATTTCCCTAAATAATTTATTGGGATGATTCTAATAAGTTTATAAAATCTATTTCTCTTCCATGGGTTATACCATGATAAAAGTTTTATAAAACCATCTTATTTTCATGGGTTACTCTATAATAAAATGTTAAAATAATTCTGAAACCTATATATTTTCAATTGGTTATGATATGATGAAATATTTATAATACTGATTTCATTTAATAATTTATGATTTGGTGGATGTTTTATGGTCATATGGCATATATATATATATATATATATATGATAATCTTTTTGTGGTAGTGGTTACATTATAACCAAGGAGGATGGTTACATTTTAACCAAAAAATGGTTGAACTTATATCTCACTTCAAGTAATTGGTAATGTTTTAAATATCATGATATAAATAGTAATTTAATGGAGAGTAAACCTAATTAAATAATATATTTTGTATACTATGATCGTATTGGTATTGAACCTTCCCTAATATGAAGATTTGGGGAGTGAACCCATTCCACTATGAGGAATGGGAGGCCACTGGGGATAACAGTTTGTCCGGTCCAGGTTGTGTACATACCCATAGAGTTCCCTAATAATTAATTTTAATGAATGTGACTGCTAAGGATATTATTTTACATGTTTATCTATATGAAATAATTCAACATCATATGCCGATGTAATTATCTCAGGACTCATTTTATTTGATTTTATTATTATTCATATCTAATGTATTTTCATTATTTATATCATGACTCATTATTTTCATCTTTGATATAGAGGGTATGGTTTTCATATGTTATTCACATGTTCCCAAGGCCTTATGATCACATTGTCTTTATATATTACCCTTATTGTCCCTTACTGATAATCGAAGTTTACCCATAATTAACTTTATATTCTCATGGGATGAGGAAATTTCATATATAGGGTATTGTCTTTAAAGATTGATAAATGGGAATATGTTTGTGGGAAGCATTGATAATCTTTCACCAGGTTGGAAGATTTTGTTCCATGTTCCCAAAGGCATTAAACTATTGTAGTACTCAGACATGTGTTTTTTTAATGTAATTAATATACATTTAAAAAGTTGTAAAATACATAAATGATAGTCTTAGGTAACTATAAAATCATATAATGTACTTATATTTTGGGTGAAAACCTTAATAAAATGTTAGGGAAAATATCTAGAAACTAGTCAAAAATATTTTTAAAATAATTATTCCAAATATCATCCATATATTCCAATGTATTTTTTTTTTGAATTGATAAGATATGGATGCAACCACTAATTCCAAAATTCAATATCGACTTGCCTTTATATCACAATCTCCTCAAAATACAATATTAAATCATTCCAAATATTTAAAACTAACGGTTGGAGCATAACAATCAATGAGATCCTTAATCAATTACCACTAATGAATACAGAAAATCAATTCATAGAAATATATATCAAGTATAAATAAATCTCAAATAAACTCATCCACATCAATGGTAATATAAAAATATTTACAAATACTGTATCGACATTCTATTTGACCTAGAGGATTTTTGTGTTTCTAAATAAATGGTGTTATTTGAACATGAAATCCCATATGATCAATAACATGAGAATAAATAAATGGTCAGGATGCTCCCATATCAAAAAAATATTATATTGTGGTAAAATATAATAATTGTACATTCACTATAGATGCGTCAAATTGATCATCCCGTATCACATTCTCTAACACATAAAATTTCTTACTCAATTCACTTTTATCTTTGTTTCCCTATTGGGATTTAATTGGTTGGTGATTCATGGGGTTCCTAGATTCATCTTAGATCGTTCTATTCTAATAGAGACAATTATTTTGTTCCACTCATCTCAACTAATCATTGATTGTTTTGGAACCACGACAGGTGTCTCGAGCACCCAACCATAGAGTATTAAGAAAATATCAATAGAGTTTTATCCCTTAGTTGTAATTGTGAAACTCTCTAAGAGGATCCATATAATCTCACTGCATATTTTCAAAATAACCTCATTGAAAACGTCCTAGATTTATCATATATTATGGATGAATTTTTACTGATCATGTGGCCTGATTTTGAGGTTTCCCACAACTCTAGAAGTTGGTATCTTGCATTGACTTATTCCTAGTATTAGAGTTCCTACTAGTTCCCATAGGAATAAACAAGCTCCCACAAACTATATTTTTTAAGATATACATTTCTACCACTACAACATTATTGACCATCTATGTATAATCTATTTAATAAATTTAGTAAATTTTGAGCAAACGTTTTGCCTCAACCTGGACTCAAAAATTAATTCCTTTAAGGAATAACATGCAAAAACATCTGGGTAAAAGAGTAAATACTTCATAAATTTATCCACATACTATATCAGTATGAGGATAAGTTTCCTTCAACTAATGAACTCTATTGTTCTAGAATTCTGAAAAGTGTGAGGATAGAGTTTGTTATTAAATAATTCATCAAAAACATATCATATCATGCATTGGTATAATTTATCTGGATTTACTAATCCACACCATTGGTTTTCCAAATGATCCATAATATTGATTTCCAACTTTAATTTCATATTTTCCTGTTTCCCCGAGAAATTATTGATTTTATATAACTATTTCAACTAGGCTTATACATTTTCCAGCATGAAATCCCCCTAAATGATTAGTGGATCCATATTTTGGAACTAAACAGAATGATCCACTTGTTGAGGTTCATAATTATTATTTCTTTTATCCACATCCTAAAAAATCATGAAAATGATTTGGATACAATATTGGATCACTTTTTCCTAGATGAAACCATAGTTTTATATGTTTCCACATGTTATTTTATATAATGCCTACCCAATTCCATTCACAATAACAAAAACAAAAGTCTATTAAGTCTCACCCATTAGAAACTAAGGGATTCACAATTGCAATTTAAAACATAAAAAAAATCACAAAAAAGGTTTCACTAATTCAACCATCATTATCATTTTAATCATTTTGGAAAATACTACAACAATACATTTCAAAAAAACCATTTTAACTATTTTAAAAAATATATAATTTTTGTCCATTTCTTAAACCATTTTACTCAGAATAAACAATAAATTATTATTGGGATGCCTTACTATTAATGCAATCCATGAAACTCTCATTGACTAAACCTATTACGATGAGGGAAAAACTCATGTAGACATGTCTTAAAACACTCATCTACACATGAACCCTCATAACAGGAAGTCTTTTATAAAGATTTTTTCTAACCATTTTTATATTATATATTTAATTCTCCAATAATACTATATCAGTTATTCCATACCTTGGGACTCATTGATATTGTTTCCAACTAATTTATAAAGACAATTAAAATATCATTTATCCTAATATGATATTTTGACCAACCAAAACTGATACCATTTTTCCCAATATTAATGATGGAGTGGCCAAGAATGATAAAATTTGTAACATCACACCCCTCATTATTGGATTAAGGAGTTAAGAGGGAGGTATAAGGCCTTATGTGACATCTGCAAGACACCGAAGGCAAGAAATAAATTCCAAGGGCCTCAAGAATAATTAGAAGATGATTTTTCCTTTGGAATTAAAATATCTTAACAATAAAAGTAATAACATACCAATCCTCAGTATAATAAATGGGTACTAAAATAAATCTCAAAACATAAAAACCCCAATAAAATATATCATAGTATAATAATAATACAAAATAAATACTCAAAGTAGACCAAAATACCACTACACTCAAAACTACGTTGTAGAATCAACTAAAAACACCCAAGATGGTCCAGGACTCAAATCCACATAAAAACCCATTATATCAAGAAGCATCAGTAAAGAACTGAGATATCATGCCTTTTTATATGTCCAGAGAGATGGCATCTAAAATTGTATAAAAGTTACCAAGTAAGGTGTAAGTATAAAGTTAGTTGTATTTCCCTGATGACTTCCCAACTCACACCAAAACAATATAACATGTTATATTTATTTTTATACATTGTTTAAGACATAAATAAATTATAATAAATCCATAAGAAATTTTCTATGAAAAGTGATAAAAATGAATAATAACTATTTATAATCATTTTGAATATCCACAACCAAGTCTCTAAAAACACCATCCAGTCCAAGTGATTGTTTTAAACTCATAAATTCTCACTCATCAATCCACCAAGTCATCACAAGGTGACCTATACGTGGTTTCCTAAATGCACATGCCCCTTTTACCGGGTCCTATCTATTGAAAATGAACTCATACCAACCATGTATCCAAAATGCAGGAAAAATAATTCCAAAAAAATATTTATATAATTAATTTTAAAAAAAAATTATTACATCAATACAAAATCATAATTTTTAAATCAACATTTAAAATTATAAACCAAAGGGATCCTCCAAAATCCAACTAACTTTTTTAAAATTTTCTAAATCCAATCCAAAATCATGATATCAAAAAATAATCACACAATTATTTTTCAAAAATTATATTAAAACATGTAATTAAGACTAATCCTTAAATATCTGAATAACATTGAGATAATACAGTGTCCACCACTTCTAAAACGGTGGATAAAATAAATAACGACACTTATATTTTATATATCTAATCTCAAACCACATTTACATCACTATATTCAAAAAAATATCAACAATATTTTCATACCATGATGAATATATATCCATAATGGCCTAGATATATGGTGATAATAAAAATATTAGAAACTTGGATCAAATAAGAACAAAGAAAAACATGTAGATACTGATAAATCTGAACCTCAAACAAACTTTGATTCCCCTAAGGATCTCTCATAGATTAAACAGGATCGTATCTCAATCCTTGGGAAAAAATGAATTCAGTATTATATGAGTTTAGGTGAAAAACAATAGTTAAAGTGGTTAATTTGGAGTATACCAATATTTTATGGGGTCCAACTATACATTTCATGGTTAGACCACATGGTTTGGAAAACCGTGCAGTGACTATATGGTACAATATTCTTAAGAAAAAAACTATCAAATATGGATTTCATGTTTAGAAAACCCATGCACCAACCATGATTTTTCCTCTACATATATAAGCATGGTTTCTATTGGGAAATAGAAAAATTTTCTATACCATTAACCAGCCCAATGCCCACTGTCTTCCATTTCATAGTTTTGGGAGCAGGTGAACGGTTTCTAAAAACCATACACAACCCATGAACCTATAGAAAAGCCTCCAAAAGATGAAAACCCCTCTAGTAAACTCTTAAAAAATTCCCAATCATTATATTGAATCAAAATAAATAAATAAAGGGACATTCACCTAAAATAGGTGGTGTTATAGTTTTCATATTTAAAACTCATTATTTCATAATTATATCAAAAATTTCAACATTATGATCTTTAGATAGATGCTTCTCACCAATAAAATAATAGAAATTATAATAAATCATTTATAGAAACTCATACTATTCATAAACATATATTACATCTAATTAGATAAATATTCATTTAAGAACATAATTATCCACACCATAATCATATACATATAGTATATTTGGATACATGGATATAATAAAAAATGGGTCATAAGATACCGACAACATATCCCACATAGTTCTTTGTAACTAGAGCCCTTATTAGATATATTATTCTTAGTAAATTTATTCATTACCTAGGGAAAGGAACCATAATAAATGGTGATCTCTGATACTTAGGGTAAGTGAGTGATATATCATTGATCACTTAAACATAACATGATCCTTAGGGTATGAGAACAAGAGTATAAAATTTCAAAACTATACCATAGATATCAAGGATCAAAATTTTGACTCGTGGTGTAAATATTTGTAGTATATAGGACATGAATCATAATGGATTCAATGATAAAAATCCATGACACCATAAAATTAGCATATGACAAACAATTATGGAATACATATAAGAATAGAGCATCATTTCCATGGTATTCAAGGCTTATTTCGAAGACTATCATTGTGGAATGGGTTCACTCCTTAATGAATTTTAGTAGTCAATGTTCACTCACTATACTATCATATTGGACAGAGTCCCTTAATGATTTTTGTTCACCCCTCATTCTAGTCATGTTTATCTCATGAGATAACCATATTAAACTAATAAATTTGAGGGATATATAATTATGGTTCCACCCATAACACAATGAAAATCATAAATATTTCTTTAACAAGATCATAAAACATTCATCATATCATAACCCATGAAAAGACACTAGTTTGAAAAACATTTCATCAATACATAACTCATGAAAATAAAATGGGTTTCATAAATATCATATCATCCTAAAAATAAACAATACAAAGAAATATTAATGATGTTATAATTGGATAATATCCTCATTAATAATTATTAAACATCTAACGATGTTATCTTGGATGTAAAATTCTTTTATAATATAACTTGGAATACTTATTAAGTAAATTTCACTTCAAAATCTGAATTAAATTATTTAAAATCTAAAAATTTACCAAATATTAAAAAAAACATGTTCAATGAATAGAACCGTGGATATGTGTAATGGAATCCTTATATTATTGATCAGTCATAATGTTAGGGGATTTAGTTCATTCCAAATGAATTATAATAAATCTTTCTACAAAAATTTCAGTTAAAAGTTAAAAGCAATTTTTTCAGAAAATGGAATGAATACTCCTTTAAGACCTTTTAGTAAAAAGTAAAAACTATGTAATAATTACATTAATAATCATTGGTTAATAGTGAAAATGTACCTTAAATTTTTTTTAGAAAACATGAACATACAAAAGTAAGGACTTTTTTCCAATGAGTGAGATAAATATTATTTTCCTTAAACAAATTATTTAGATATATTGTGTATATAAAGAGATGAAAATCAAATTAAATAATTTAATTTTCAAAAATAATATAGTAGATGAAAATTAATGAAATTATTGATAAGGATACAATTCCAGTTCTTCATCATAAGCATAATAATAATGAATCCAAATAAATAATGGGATTGTAACACAAAATACTTACAAAATTTGAAATTATTTAAATATAATACCCATGAAGTAAAGAAACATAGATGGATATTTAAATTAACCAAAATTATTAAGAATAATCATAAATCAAATTCATGGTTATTATATAAACCACATAAAATAAACAAGTTGTTTATATGTGTCTCATATAAATAAAAGTGTGATGAAAATCCCTTACCTCAGGTATGACATCCTTTATACATATTCAAACATATTGTATAATAAATATAAATTCATTATAAATATTTAATAGATCCATACCAATATATATAATAAAATATACTATTTACTAATAAAATTTTATCACCCATTTGTTAAAAATTCCTTATTAAAATCATTATTCTAGGATATAACTGTGTCATTTTTCATTTAGTTTTTGGTTAGATAGTTTTGGTACTTGAATATTTATTATGGTAAAATCTTATACATAATATTATTAATGATATAAATATAATTTATATTATTCATATAAATATTTTTATTCATCAATAAATGTTTGAGATAGAAATATGAATTACAGCATTAATGGAAATGATATGTCGTATGTATGTATGAAGGTTGTTTTCATTTTATGAAGGCTGAGATGAAAGAAAAATAATAATAATATTTTAACTTTATAGAATTTTTACTATTATTAAATCATATATTTTCAAATATTTTCATCAAATATATCCTTATTACCATCTATGTAATACACAAATTAAAATAAAATCACATCGCTTCATGGAGGTGGTTGCCCACATGTACAAACAGGAAATGTTATCATTTTCCAACAGATCGAAAGGTAAGAATGCATATGTGATATTAAAATTATCTAAGTATAATTATGTATAAAATAATATACATATATATATATATAAACCCTTAATTATATCAATCTATGAGAGGTGGTGATGGAAAATGAATTACATCGATTCACGAGGTGGTAGTCGGACTAATAAACAATTGAAGATTTTATTTCTAATTTGATGGATGAGGAGATGGAAATAGGTTATTAAAATAACATAATAAAATATCAGTATATTTATTACATTTTTGTTATTATTTATTAATATTTAAAGAATATTTCAAGGTGGTAGTAGTAGAAATAAAATAAAAACACATTGTTAAGAACAATAATTATTCACCGGACATCCTTTTTTGGTTTATAACCTAAATCCTTCATAATATGGTTGTATAGTCAAACCAGGACTCTTTTAAATGGGAAGGAATGAATCTAATATATTTTATTAGGTATTTTAAAAACCAAAAGATTATTTATGTGTGAATAAGAGAGGAAAGGGGGCTCCCTTTAAGGATTAGATTGAGTGGAATACATGTAATGTTTTATTGTATTACAATAATTTCAAGTCACTTTCATGGTAAAATGGATCCAAAATGAATAATTATTAAACCATAGATGATATAAATTTGATATATGACCACACAATATAAATTAGATATGTTTTTATGTAATTTTACAACTTATATTTTTAGATTAACCCCCTGTAAACCAGTTTTAACTTGAATCATTGAAATATATTTTTAGTGTTTTTATAAATAATTATGATAAAAAATTAAGTTTAATATATTATATAATATTAATTAGGATGATTAAAAATATAGAACCATGTTTATAAATTTTAATTTCTTTAGTTGGAATAATTTAATGTAAAATTTATCTTATAAATGCGACAAAAAGAGGTTTTCCAAAGAAAATGTTCTCTAAAGAATAAAATTTATTAGATTAAAATACATTGTAAAATTGATTCAATTGACCTAAATTGGATTAATAATAATATAATAGAAATAATTATATTATCTATGTAATTTTTTTAAAAAAACATTGTAAATTCTTTAAACTCAACGACATTTTTTAATAACTAAAAGTATTTTTCTAGTATATATCAAAAATTTAAAATTTTCATAAAATTATCAAAAAATTAATATTAGATCATGTTTATATGCTAATTTAAAAAATTATAATCAATTTTTATAAACTATTCTATAAAATAATTAAAAATTAATATAAAAATAAACTTTCTAAATGCGATGAACCTTTTTTTAGATATAGTTTTTAATTTAAAATTGGATTTATTGTCATCCTATTCCTAGAAAAATAAATAATATATGAATGATAAAATGTTTTAATAAATATTTAATTTTTAATTTTTTTTATAAAAAATTCACAAATTGAGATTAATATAATTTACATATATGAAAACAAATTTCTCAAAAAAAATATTGTTTTCCAGAAAAACATTTCTTTTACATTCAAATGTTTTTAATTTTAATTTATAACCAATTGATAACCAATGCATTTATTTTAGTCATGTGTAAAAAATATAATTTTAATACTTTATTTATTAATATTTATATCCAACTATTTAATCATTGGTTTATAATGTATATTATATTATAGTTTGATTACTCTTGGGGTAGTGTCTATTGTATTATATCAAAAACATTTAAATTATTTAAAAATAATTATATCATAAAATATTGTGGTATTACATAATTGATGAATTTGAGTTAATATTTCATAAGGGAGAAAATAAATATCTTGATAATCTTCTCTCAATGTATCTCTATGCATTTCAAAAACATTATTTCATCCAAGGTGATTTGTCTAAAACTTATTCCAAATATTTTTTCACATTTCACTAGTTGATATCTGATTGAAAATTTTTCTAGCCATAGTAAATGACAAAGTATTATGAAATTTATAATTAACATGAAATTCATGTTTTTCCACTTTTGAAAATTAATAATTACTTTCTACAAAACACTATAATTTCTAGAAATCATAATAATGTGGTCAACACTCATATTAGTGATAAAAGACTCTATTTAATTGTGATATAAGTCATAGTATTCTTAGAAAAAAGAGACGGTCTGGTGAGATTTATATTTTTCATGTCTTCTATTTAAAAAATAAATATTCAAAATAATATATTTTCTCCACAAACATAGGTAGTGTAAAGAATAATAGATTAAATTCCATTGAACACATTGAAATTCAAAAAAATCTCAGGATAGTGTATAAACATTCATTGATACCAAAAGGTGATATTAGATAATAAATGTATGAATGTGCCTCCAAACCTAGTAGAGCCATGATCTGATACTAAATGTTATCACATGTATTAATATAAGTACATTTACAATACAAGAGAATTTTATTTTAAAAAATTGTAATATTTATCTAATACCCAGGTTATAGATCGATAAGATTTGAAAAATAACGATCATTTTAAATATTATGGTTCAATCATACTTTTAGAGGACATATAAACTATATGAAATAAAATAATCATTGATGAAATAATTCATTGAAAAAATTATAAAAATATAAAAAAAGATATCTAAGTAGTGTTAATAAGAAATTTAAATCAATGGTATGTCGAAATTGAATGCAATTGAGATTTAAAAACTATATTTGGGGTATTTGTCAACAAACCAGACACTTATTTAAAATTTTATTATTCTAACCACATATTTGAACGAATTCGTAACATATTTCATTACATTAAATATAAGGTATCCATAAATTTCAATCTATCATAAGGTATCCCTGATTTTATTCCTATGAGAATGTATGTATTCATATCCTAGAAGCCCCTCAACATAACATGCTAATAGAAGATCACTTTCATGCACAAAAAAAGTGCATGAGTTTTACCTTCCTATCCATAAAATCCCTAGGTTGTATAGGATCCTAAATAGAACAATTACAAAATAAATAATAATAAATTAAAAAATTATTAACAAGATATATCTCTTAGTGAAAACACTGAAAATAATATGTGATAATGTTGTAAATAATTTCAATTTCCTAGCTATGATACCCATTATTTTAATATTAATACCTTCATAAAAAATGTATTTATTTATTTATGGACTCTGGGTTTTTTATTCTAATAATTAAGTTATTATGCACTACTACAATGCTCCTATATCGGTTAAATTTATGCTATCAACAAGGTTAAGAGTACCATAATTTTTGAAGTCATGAAAGATTCAAAATTATTGGGGTTACCCAAAATTTGTTACGTACATACATAACAACCAAAAGAAATTTTAGGTTAAATAAATTTTATATAATGCGTATTTTGAATTCAAAAACAATGAAAGTAAGTGAGTCTTTGACCAGAAAAGTACATCAAATTTTACCTCGAAATCTATTTTTTTAAATGTAATTTACCCCTAGACTAATTTTTATTTTTTGTTAAAAATATATACTCTATATAATCTAATTCAATTTCTAGGTATAAAGTTTTTTAATTTTAAAATGTAACATAACATATATAGATAAAAAATTATTAACAAGATGATCTTTTAGACATTATGTGTTATTAATATTTTTTTACATTAATTACTAACTAAATGTTTGTCAACATATATATATATATATATATATATATTGAAATATTATATATTATTGTAATCATACCTTAAATATAATTTTTTACTTTATTGATTAAAAATAATCTATATTCAGATAAAATAATTCTGTGAAAACATCCTTTCTTAACATTAAATTATTTTAATCACATATCCTTAAAATTAGTTATTTATCATCTAACAATTCATTTATCATTCCTTTTATATTAGAATATTTATTTTAGTTTTATAAAAACATAAAATCGTTCTTTGAAAAATAATTATAGTAAAAAATATCAAACGAATAATATGACATATTTATAAAAAAAATTATTTTAATTAATTGTTGTATTTATTTTTATCAAAAAATATTTATTATATGTGAATTATATTATTTTTAATTTTGTGATTAATAATTACACAACTTCAAAGTACCTATTTGATATAAGTACATTGAATGACGATATATTCAATGGCCATATATCCAATGATCAAATTAAATTCTTAAATATAGACTTACATGGAATTCTAAAATAAGTCTTCTTATTCTATTATATAATTTAAAAAAAATTATCATACTTTAAACATGTATTATAATTATTATAGTTATTATTGGTGATATAATATTTATTTGAGATCATGATATTGATAATTTTATCCTTTTGGTATTTTTATTTAATTAATTTTTAATTCCATTACTAATTTTACTGATTATGTTTTATTGACTTTTATTGTAATGTATTTAATTTTGTTTTGTAATATTCTACCATAGTGAAATAATTCATTATTCATTTTTGTTTAGAATTTAATGTATAGTAATCTATTGAACACATTAGATTTATTTAAAGGGAAATAGTTACAGAAAAATGAGGTGTTACATTCTACCCCCTTTAAAATAAAAAATTTCTCTCAAACTTTCAATACATACTTAAAAATATAAGATTTTACTTTTTTTTATCATTGCAGATTAAGGCTCCTATATTACTTCTTAAAACTTATTATTCCTTTAGAAAACATTAACCAAGTAAGTAGTCTTATTTCATAACACATTATCATTAGGATCCAAAATAAATATTAGATGTTTCACTGAAGAGATGTAGTTTTCCAATTGAAAATCCTCTTATTTAAATATATTTGATTGTTAAAGGATGTTCTTCTATAAAATTGATACATTGAACATAACCTAATATTTTGAGACTTTTAGTTGAAATACATGGTGATAATCAACCATCATCGCGTGACTGAAGGTTTTAAATGGTCCAATGTATATAGTGATCATCTTTATCTTATACACAAATCTCATAAACCTATAATATGTTTATATTTAAAGTAATAACATATATAAAACTTAAAAAACTAATTATCTTTAGTGATTATCAGTGAATATCTTTTATTGAGTTTTTTCAATTTTAATGTGTCTTTAAAAAGTTTTAATCTTCTCTGGTATTTCTTGAGAAAGATCTAGCCCTAGAAGATTATGCTCTTGGATACCATCACAACATTTTGGAATCCGACACCTCTTCCCATATAGACCATAATATTATTCCCTTTAAATTATAGAATTGAAACTATTCATATATTTGAACTCTATCAAGGAAAGTTTTTGATCTATAACTACTTTGAAATACACTGATTAAAATCATGGCATATCTTATAGGGTCTGAATGGTTCATTCAGATTGACCATATATCTAAGGATAATAGGTAGTTCTAGATATTAATTTATGTATCCAATTCTTGTTGATTACTTCCCCTAATCATTTAGGTAAAACTTGGATCTAGATAAGGTATAATTGATAGTGGTAAACAATAAAGTATTACAACATACTTTTTGTATATCTTGGAAAGTTGATCTAGAAATAAATCCTATAAAATATAAATGAAATATTCTGACTAATTTAGGATTCCAACTACAACCCAAATAGTAGTATATACTTTAGGGATCAATAAAATTACCTAATGTAAAATCCATGATGATTCTCACCCATTAATATACAGTAAAGGTTAGTGATTTAGTCATCCCCTATAATTTTATTTTTCTAATTTAACTTACTTCTTTACCATGAGTAAAGATATAAACTCTACAATCTCCCACCTTACATTTTCCCACCAGATACCCTTTTTATGATCTTTCTAAATCATAATGATTCCATGATAGATAGAGAATGATAAACTCTATGAATCATTTGAAAACTTCTTTATTTTTGGTATTTATAGTAAAAATATTCATTTATAAAATATTATATTTCCATCAATGAAAATTTTTAAGAATAGAATATTCCTTACGTTATTATTTATCTTCCTATCCTCTTTCTATACCGTGTTAATATTTACATGGATTCATATATGAGCAGTCATTTGGGAGTGATATGATTTATTTCCATCCCTTATGATTACCAGATCTATCCTAGGAAAATCCATGTGTATTGGGTCTCTTTCAATCCATATCATGGATAAGGTAGCATGATCATTGTAGCTTATAGAATAAACAAAAAAAACTATTTCCTAATGTCGTAATGTATTGAGAAATCATAGTTCTTAATCAACTCCAACCATATCCTTTGAAACATGTTCAACTCCTTATATGTGAATATATAATTTAAACTCTTGTGACATATATATATTTTATAACTTTAATTAGATAAATAATGTCTCTATATAAATAATTAAAATATTATAATTACTAGATTCAAAACATGTGTCAAATATTTTTTCTCCTGAAACATTAACCGGAATGATTCTTAGGATATTACAATTTCATTTTACATTAATACATATATGAAAACCTTCTTTGATGTAGCTTTATATATCATTGGACCTTTTCTACTATAGAATAGTTTGAGTACAAGTGTAGTGACCAACCTTATCTTATTCCCCTTAAAATTGACTTCCCATTATTTATAAAAAAATCACTCCCTTCGATACTAACATGGTTAGTTTATTTTAAAATCATTATTAATTTCTCAAAAATAATTTATAGTATCCATATAATCTAAGAAAACTATGAATATTTTTTAAATTTTATAATTTTTTCTATTCTTTAATCACTCTTGTCTTTAAATAATCCCAAAATATACCTCAATTGTGACTATATAACCTAATAATGATAGTTTTTTGATCAAGAATTCACACATTCTAAATTTTTCATACAGTTTCCATTTCCTCAAGGTGTTCAGAAAAATATTTATATGATCTTCATACTCATTCTTCCTCTTATAATATATGATAATATCATCTATAAATACTATAAAATATTAATCATGTTAATATCTAAAGATACTATTCATTAAATCATTAAAGAAAATGGAAGATTTTGTAATTCTTAAAGACATATCTATGAATTCATAATTTTATTATCTTGTATTAAATGTTTTTTTGTGTATATACTCTCTTTTCACCATTAATTATCCATGAATATCCAAGATCTGGATGAATCGTTTCTTAAAATTTATTAATAAAAAATTAAGGCACACAAGGTTTGGAATTACAAGGGTGTCTACAAAGGAAATTTTAAATCACCACTCACATGTCATCATCAACCAATATAATGAAATAGTTATGAGATATGAAAACCCATATTATACTTGTTTCCATGATCGCCTACTTTGAATGTGTATCCTATACCTAGTTGTATTCCCTATATGTATGATAGATAGTATGTTTAAGATGTGTAGAAGTGTAATACACCAAATACATTGTGGTAGAAGCCTCCATGGTACATTCCTCGTTATCTCTTTAAGAGACATGATAGAAATTTCAGAGTTCGATTTAATCCATAGATTGTTCCATTGAGTCTAGATAGATTGTCTAATAGAATATATAGTTGTCCACAATTCATCTTCATATGTTGTCCCAATACTAATGTAGTGATAGAAATAGCCTTTGACATAGCCAGATGGAGTTTGAAAAGTACATCCATATCCAAAAGGCCCTAACATGCGAGTGTCTATTCTATCAACATTGACATTAATCAAAATTCCAATCAGGGGAATCCACCTCACAGTTTTTAGAACAAGTTGTTATTTGGGTCTACCTATAACACCTAATAATATAAGAATTATCATATACACTATTCTATTGTGAATTTATCCAATTTGGACATTTGCGGAAGCATGTACATCCCTGTGAAATTCAATTGTGATACCATGGATAGAGGATTACTTCACTTCAAACAGCCTTACATTATGTTCTTTCCTTACCAAGGAAAAGATGAATTCTCTGTCAGCATAAAAATATTTTTTACCTCATCACTCTTTCCAGAATTGCTGAAATATTCTATGTCCTTTCCCAACAAGCATCTTGAAGTCATCCAAATACCAAATATATGAGCTATATAATTCCATATCTCCCTTGCATTGGCACATATTTTGAAAAGATGCCCAAGGTTTTCTTTATCCCTTAAACACAAATGACAGGCTGAGATAATGTATTTCCCATCCTTTCTCAAATTTGCATGTGTTGGTATCATATTTTACCAGATTCTCCCTAGAACAGCGAATCTTAAAGGCTTTATGAAATTTTCCTTTAGTTATGACAGCCATATCGGGACAAGATTGATGTCGCACATTTAATCTTGAAGTAATCATTTGCATTGAACATCACATTGTGGTGAGGCCTCAAAACCAATATTTCATTTTACATAAAAGTGTAGTTTAGTATCTTAAATGAATCCCACAGTAGGATGAAGTCAATAATATTATGATGTGTGATGACTTCAGCAATATTCATCTACATCATTTTGGGGGGAATACGGATTTCTATAAGTGGTGGGTCAGGACAGGTAATACTCCAACGATTGAGGTTGAATTTTTTTTACATCCCCATGTTATTTTGCAAGATGTATTGGAAAAAATATATTTATAAGGGTACATACATATGATCTATGATAGTGTTAGTAACCTTCCATCAACCTCCTCCTAAAAATATTGAATTAAAACTCACAGGATGGGTTATTAGTGGTTAGTAGCTCCATGTGAACTTACCAACCCGACCATCGTTGAATATTTTGAGATCCTTGATGCAAATACACCCAATTTCAATAGGTTTAATACATTCCTTTAATGCAACATTTAAATTTTTTCTTCCATACATGGACCTAGTCTTGAAGAAATTTAAAATCATGCATTACAATAACATGATGACAGACCAAGGTCACCTGTAGATAGAGAAAGAGTAGACAAATTTAGAAGTAACAACTGAGTTAACCAGACACCCCCCTCCCAAGATAAGACATAGAATTACCATTCCATCTGTCCATTTGGATGATGATGCTAGAGATGGTTCTTCTACGAAATGTGTTTTTCAACTTGCCTCAAAATAATAGAACACCAATGTTGTTAAAGGGGCGAGATCCCATTATCACCCAAATCTTCCTAGTAATCCTATTAGGATTAACCATAGATAATTAATTACCAAAAATAGTAAATGATTTACCCCATATAATTGAGTGCTTTTCCACTTCCAAATATTTGTTAAAGTGGTATTGAATAGAATAAATTCTATTACTTGACCATCATCCAAATAAAGAAAATTCCATCTGCATATAATATATGTGATGGGACGATGTCATTACTCTCTACGTTAATTTTTTTGTAGATTACAACTTGATAAATATAATTAATATAGCTAATAAAATAATATTTATCAAGAGAAAAGATAATTTCTTAGAGTGGATCTCCTTGCATAACACTTCTTGTGCATTGAATGTTTCATCTTAGAGCCCCCTTAATTAAAATGGATATCCTTGATGATGAGATTATAGAGCTAATTGAAAAGAAAATCGTATATGATAAGCCCTAGCTATTGAGTATGTAAGGAATTAAACTCCACTTAAGGGTGTCAAAGGCCTTATATATATCAATCATGAGAGAAAGGTTCCCTTCCATCACCTATCTCTTCATGATTTTGACACTTACTGAGATTGTAAAAAGGTTAATATAAATTCATCTTCTAAGAAAAAAACCATATTGATTCAGAGTGATTAGATATTTAATTATACCCCCATCCTGGAAATCATGATTTTAAGGATGACTTTGGAGATAGTTTTCCAACAGAAAAATTTCTAATGTCATTGATATCAACTATATTTTCTTTTTTTAGGGAATCAAATAATCAAAGATTAAATTTATTCCTTATAGTAAATAAGAATGAACAAAGATATACCTTATCTAACTTACATGGTCATCATTTATAATATCTCAATACACCTAGAAGAATTTTTTGTGAATCTATATTTTCCTAGATCACATGCCATATTTACGGAAAATAGTGACTTATTGATTTAATATATTTCTAGTTCTCTAAGAATATTATAGTTATGGTGCTCATCAATGCAGGGAGAGATGTTTTCATCATCATATAGGTGTTTTCTATCCCATCATATGCAAATAGGTCACAAAAATAGTCCACCACTAATTTGATTCATCATTTTTATAGATGTAAAAAGTCTTCTTGATGTAGATGAAATTATTTCTAGCCTTAACACCCTTTACCCTATAGAGTCTATGAATCAAATTCTAAGATCCTTTTACCTTACATAAACCATTTTACATTAAAATAATTTATTTCTAATATATCCTTCAAAATTCGAAGATCCACATATTTTTCATGTTCGTATATATCCTCCTTATAGAGTATATTCTGATTATTATATCTAACCTGGATTCTTTCTTGGAGATTTTCAGTACTCTGATTTTAAAGATCTTGATTTGAGAAGGATCTCTTCCCCTGCCCTCATAGGAGTCTCTTATTGTGTTTTAAATTTTCCCCAATCCTCTATAGTGTTATTCCCATTGAACCCAACTTTTATCCCTAAAAAATTGGTTCCTCACATCCAGGAATAGTAACAAATCCATTATTGATGTGAAAGGGGGGCTAGATAACCCTCCCACAGTGAAAAACACCATAATTATGGGATAATGGTTAGAGTGATTCTTGGGAAGGGTGTATCCTAAATGTACACTGTAATCAATCTTATCTTACATTTGAATAAAATGTCTCCCAAACAAGTAATATAGACTTTTATTTATTGTATACCTACTCCACGGAAAATCTTCTGTAGAAATTGGGACCATAACAAGGTTACATTGATCAATTCAAGCTGAAAATTTAGCAGTTTCAAACCTATTGAAGTATGAACCAGTTCTCTCATCATGTGCAAGGACTCTATTGAAGACACCACTAATCACCCACCTATGACCTGGATTCCTATGGATTTCATCAATATCCTTCCATGAGTCTCATCTCTTGACATATGATGTTGAGGCATACATAAGAGAAATCATGAAAGTGTGACCCTTGATGTTTAACGTATCTTTTATAAATTGTTTTCTCATGTAACATGTATCAATCTGAATTATTTCATGACCAAGAATCCATAAGTGATCTATGCTACAATAATGGATATTTCGAGAAAAAAATGATATCCTAAGGAGTCCAATTTCAAGGTCTTACAATTATAAAAAAACCATTTTAGGTTATACATTTCCATTAAGAAATGGTTTTTTTTCAAATCAAATGCCTAAGTTCATTGTTCATTAGGGGATTCCCTAATATATGGAAATTCCAAAAAAATAACTTGACTGTTTTAGGGCCCTAGCCATATTTATTGGTCCTAAATCTTGTTCCATACAAGCATGTCACTTCCTCTATTTCTTTCTTCCAAAATTCCTACCATCATTTGGATCTTCATAATTTTTTGGATTTGTTGTTATGATCATTAATTTGCATAGAGGGCTGAGTATCATCAGCCTCTTCAACCAAAAGAATTCCACTCAGAGGGGTGAACCTATTATTAAAGTGAAAAGTTTTAGGTGCTTCATTTCTAGAAATCTATTTACAAGTAGTTTTAGATATAGAAATGTGTAATAAGGATTTCCCCATGGAACTGATGCCAGCATGTTTAGAGTCATGTGTTACAGGTTGTCTAGTAATAGGTGTATTCTCCATTAGGAATTTTAGTTCCCCAGTATAGCCTAGTGCAATCAGATTCCTAGAATCCTTCTACTAATGAGTCCCATAAAGTCATTAATGGTTGCACACATACTGAATTTCCTCTACATAGTCCTCTAATGTTTCCTCTGTGAGCTCATTTGTGCATTTATTCTCACAGTGAGCCTATGTCCTTGTCCATATATTGAGTTATGGGAATTACTATGTAGTCTCTTCCTTTTATAGTGTATCCCTGAATGTTTCATCTTGTTTCACAGTCCCCTTTACTAATAAATCGCTCGAGATACCCACATTTTGTGTTCCCTCAGTAGGTTGTCAATGTCTTCCTCTTATAGAGATACTCATGTCATTTTCTATAGGTCTGTCATCATCTGGAATTTTACTTGTGTGAGGAGTTATAAACATAGGATATGATTATCATGAAATTAGTTTTTTTTCAATGATAATTCAATTTCTAATCATTGATGTGGTCCATTAATTCAATTATAAAATATTTTATATAAAAATTTTTGGGTGGTACCATATTCAAGTATGACATTTATGGTTCCTGAGTGGATTATGAGTGTACCTTTCGCCACTTCATTTTCATGACTCAATTTGGTAATTATAATTTCATAGGATTTCCATTTAACCCTTTCATTTAGAGGAGGCTAATGTCTATTATCATCATTATTTCTTGGGTCAGTGAGTTGATTTTTGTGTTGTACGAACTTCTTATAATTGAAGTATAGAAGTATGGGTGGTGTATTATGTTGATATTTATTTTCATAAATTTCCATACATAGACATTTCATTTCTCATTGACATTCATGTTCTTGAAAACCTCATATTCTACACTTTAATCATTTCTCCATTCCACTGAGAAAATTACCTCTTTTATTTTCCCACATTTTTTCAAATAGAAAGAGGAATTTTCATTCCTCTATGGGTTTTATCATTTGAGTTTCCATGAAACTCTCTTTTCCAATTATTATCCCAAAAACCATGAGAATAATGGGAGACTCCAATTTCCATTTCCATATTAACATACCCATAAACAATTTATTCCTAGCTAAGAATTTCTCTTATAGTCAACGTATTTCACAAACATGGTTTTATTCCACTAAAGAAATGATCAATTTTTTTAAGTCATTGATAAAACCAAAATCAAGCCATGAAAGTCATTTTTTGTTCTTTAAATATTTACCAATGGATAAATACTCCCTATTCATCAGTTTAAGGAATTATCTCTTCAATTTTTATAATGTGTCGGGGAAAATATTTATTTAAAAATATCTTCTTATACTCCACTCATTCCATGATGTTTATTTCAACCTCATAATATATATTCTTTAATTAGAGTCCAATATTAATTGGTTTCACCTTCCAAATGTTAAATATGCATAACAACCTTTTCTTACTCTAATAATTATAAGACAAAAAATATAATTCTTTTTATTGATATATTTATCAGTAATTAGCGAATTGGAAGATCCCATAAAAAATCTTGGTTTTCATTGTGTGGGATGGTCAATAGAGACATGAACCTCAATTGAAAAATTTAAGAATTCAAAATTGTGGTATTATTTTTCATATACTGAGTGATTCTGTTGAGAATATCAATGATATTTCTAACTCCATCTCATATCTCTTTTGGATCCTCATTAGAAAAATCAATACATTTTCCTTTCAAATTGTTTCTAACTCTATTCCAATCAGTTCTAACCAGTGAATAAAACTATGATGTTTAGTGTGAGTATTAAATATTATTATCCGTAGTAAATAATCACATGATAATAAAATTCAATCAAAACATTTCTCTAATAAAGATAAATTAATTTCAACCTATAATATATTTGGTTATAATTTTGGCACTTTTGGTTCAATAGAGTTTGATTTATGTTTTTCCCCTTTATTCTTCATGACATAATATCAAAAATTAACTAAAATTTTCTATGATACCAAATGAGATGACCCAACAATAACATACAGACATATTACATCATTTTACAAAATATTCTTTATATCTCATAATTAAACACATCCCAAAATATATAGTTCTATTTTATTTTGGTGATTATATACACACAAAAATTACTTTATAAGCATCCCTCAACATCTCCAATATATAATCTTCTCACATAATACACTTCTGCATTGCATAAAAAATGTAAATATAAGAAATGGTGGGATGAAATTCATAGTAAAGAGTGAAAGTAACATAGATCAATTGATGATTATATGTTAGAATATAATGAATATGGGGGTATGATAAAATAATCATGTAATATTAACATAAATATTATGAATTCATATCTAATGAATCATGGACTGTTAATCTTGAATCATGATATTAGACCTTTTAAAAAACATGAAAAATGAGTAATGGGAATTTTAAATCATGAGATAATAATATATGTCATTTAAAAATAACATATGAATGGAACATATTATAGAAATGTGTAAAAAATACAAGAATAAAAAAAAATATTATGTCAGGGAACATTGGAAAGATAATCATCACATAGTAGAAAGAGTCTCATAACAAAGAATATTGGGTTAACTCTTCATTCCAATAAGCTTTGTGTATTGGGTTCACTCCCTAGTCTCATACATTTCATTTCATGAAACATAAATCTCTACTCAATAAATTAAAGTAAAATATAATTACAATACCACTCACTAATTAACTAAAAACTATATATATATGTTCCACTTAAAATTGATTACATACCTAAATAAAGCATAGATTATATAAACTCTGACAAATAAATGAATTTCTTGGAAAATTATATATTACATGATCATATTACACCAATATAAATAATTTATATGGTATCATTAGATAATATTTTTTGACGGTAATGCTTTTAAATGACACAATATGGGTGATTATTGAGTTCTTAAAAAAATTCTTAAAAAACCACCCTTTTTAGTAATAGATAACATTATATTCTTTTTTTGTCATAAATATTTTTGAAAAATAAAATCAAAATGATGATAAATAGAACTAGTTATTTATAGTGTTTTAAAGAATATAACTCCTCTAGTCTACTACAACAACCCTCTACTCCACAGTTTTGGTGATTTTCACTAGACCAAAACTTTTTCCAGTGACTTCCAGCCCTTTTTCCTAAAACTAAAAAAATTAGTGAATGTAGTCAAAAATGTTAAAAATTCATACGATATTTCAATATAGATCCAAAAGGATTTAAAATATAATCATTTATGATCTATTTTCAGGAACCCTTACCCAAAATGATAAGAAAACATAGTGTTAATGGTGCAGAAGAAAGTTGAAAGATACAACCAAAATAGTTGATAAATATCTATGAGTTATTATAAAAAAATAAGGAAACTTGTGTTGAGTATTCTAGGTAGAAATATCAAAAGACATTGTTTCACAGCTATAGAAAATGAAGATTATTTTTCCACAAAAAGTCTAACTATGTATAGGCTCTTCTCTTATTCTCCGTATATCTTTTATTTATTCACACAAGTGATATTTTTGTATTCTAGAGAACACACCACACCCTAAAATTCATGAAAAACATCTTTTTTTAATATCACATGATCTACAAATAATCCAATATTTAACGATACTAAGGAAATATTAAAATCTCACATAATTTCATCAAATATAATAAATATAGATTGAAGCAAAATGTAAATTATTACAAATTATCACATAGATGATTCTTACTTTGGAATCCACATGCTTGATTTAAATCATGTAGCTAAAATGAATCATTTAGTATTCTTACTAGTGTACCCAAAACTGATATAGATGGAAGGAACAATTTATCTTATTTTACCATGTACTCTATTTTCATAGACACTTACTTCACATAACCATTTTACATTGCATATTTATTTATGTAGATGATTTATTATATAGAAAATTTTATCGAAGTAGGAAATTTCCACATAGGTGATTCCACAATATAGCCAATTTATGTTAGAGAATCCTTCATAATGGTGATCTACGTAGATGAATTCTCACATATTCATTTCTACATATTACTAATATACTTATGTAAAATATATTTATAGACTTATGTAAATTTCATAAAAACATCCAAAATTGTATACATAATGAAATTAATGTTAATAACGCTTAGATATATGAAGAATCGTTATGAAAACACTTAAAAAAAATTAGAAATTAATGAAGGTTATTTTAGATCATAAAAATCTAAAGTACATTGAATATATTCGCATAAAATTAGTAGTCTAATAATATCCAACTTTTTTATGATCAAAAAACCCGTCTGAAAGTAAACATGAAAATTAAAAAAAACAGGATTTTTTAGAAAATGATTTATATAATATATTTATTTTCAAAATATAGTGAGTATCTTATATTTATCCCCCTTAAATATAAACTTATCCCATGTTATAGAATTTTTTTCCTTATACAGTAAATAATATGTAACATATTCCCCTTTATTCATTAAAATTTAAGTGGATAGGGAAGAAAAAGTCATGTAATGTAGCACTTGAGAGTAATGAACCATTTTAGTATTGTTCTAAAATAGGATAGTGAAATATGGAAGGAATGGGATTATTTAAACAAAATAATAAGATTATACATCAAATAAAAACAATAACTAAAGTATAAAAAAAGTAATAACATTAAATAAAAATATTCATTAAGAAAATAAAATATATGAATAACATCAAATCATTATAATCACTATGAACAAAAAATAAATGAATAACATAAAATAAAAAATACGTACTACGAAACAAATAAAAAATGAATTTTTCAATTATTATTAAATGAATACACAAAATTACATCAACTCAATAAAAATAAAAAAATATTAGTCATAATACCTAGGTTTATGTATACGTATAAAGTGATATGGTGGTTTAGATTGAGGTTACTTGATAGTGGATTCTGTTCTTTAGGTGATGTTAGTAGGTATTGTTAACAGTGTTTCTTCCTTCTCTATTGTCGAAATAGCTTGACTCTATGATCTAATTGCATATTTTACATTTGATCACTAAAAAATATTTTCAGGAATTTTTTTCCAGATCAATTTTACCAATATGTAGACATTTGTTACAACATCCTGAAAATAGACTTTCGTAAAAGGCTCAGAAAAGTATGTTTATCCCTAAGAATGATCGGCAGCTAAATCATCATTATAATTTTCATACTCATTCTAATATACATATGATAAATAAAAACCCACTTATATTCTATATCTATAACCACGTTGAGATTTAGTAGTTTTGATACTAAGTGATCCCCAAATTCCCATTTGAATCAATGTTATAAAACATATTCCAATTCTAGGAATAATATCTGACATGAATAATTCTACAATATTTATAGAGGATTGTTTTTTTCTTTTAAAAAACTAAATAAAACTCACTCTCAATAATACCATTATAATATTGAAGTTAACTTAATGTAAAATTTGAAATATCACTAACTTATTAAGGTTAGAGCAATGGAGAAATGCCTTCATAAGTGAGAGATGATGGCATGTCCTTGAAAAGATTCCTCAAATCCTAGTCTAATGAATTTTTCATGTAAATCATTCTACCATTTAATTATTAAAACTTTATTCCCATGTACTTATATTACTCTATAAAACTCTAAATAACTACTTTCAAAGTACTGGAAGATGATTAAAAAACATAAGTACTTGAATTTAGAGACTCAGGTTCAACTTGAACTAATACCAATATTAAATGAGAATCCAATTCTAAAAAAGAAACTATCCTTGGTGGTTTGTATACAACTAATTCCCTTCATGTAACTAGAACTATAATTTCTAGAGTGTATTCTAATGATTAACATGAGTGTTTCTTGAAATGAAGATCTATAATCTTGGAAAATATTTCTTTTAACCACGTAAAAATAATTTGAATGTTATTATTGATAGGTAGAATGTTGTATGAAGTTCGATTAGGATCATCTCCAGCTCAGGTTTTTTACTAAATTATCTAGTCCACTAGAATAGGATAAGTTCCAATGGTACCTAAAATATTCCACTAGAAAAGTAAAAATTTCTACAAGAAATTTTCATGTTCTAGTTGACATTACTATCTAACTAAAAATCTAAACTACATATAATTATTTCAACCGAAAACTATATATGTTTATTTCTTCGAAACACCCAAATTATCCTTTATCGTATCATTAAGAGACATTTCAAGATGGCCAACTTGTTCATTCATCCACATGTCAATCCCAATAATACACTTCTTTATTTCATCTTTAGTATCCTAAAATAGACCTATAAAAAAGAAAAGAGAATAAATGATAACAACACATGACTAATTCCACTGTGATAAGATAGAGAAACTAATGGTTATTTAGGGATTTCACTTGAAATATATGGTTTAACTTTTTTAGTAATTCAAACTGGGATAACACCATACATTGATATGTGTCTAAAATTTCAATAATTTCAATCCTAAAATATTTTATATCAATAATAATTATTTTAGACAGAATTGTATGTACTAATTAAATATTATGGAATACATATCATTTATATGAAACAACAGTACTAGGATTATTAAATTTAAATTTTATTGGAAATTAATCCTCTAATACTTTTAATAGATATTTCATTTATTCTAATTCCATAGAACTAACCTCAAATGTACTATCTCGATGAACATGATTATTAGCCTAAATAATTTAAATCATTATTATTTGAGAAGCTAATATCTTAGCCAACCATTAAAAATAAGACTTATTAATAAAGGAATCGTTGAGTTCTCTGATTTCAAATTTTAAATAGATATGATCCACCGATATATCAAAATAATGTGATCTGATATAATAGTACTAATCAATTATAGATGAAGAAAAATGTGTCCTTCCTGAGCTATCTGATCTCTTACTATCTGAGGGAACATCCATATGATCCACTAGAGGGGGTGATGGTGGAGGAGGGGTATAAGAATGATCAATAGATCCCATAACAACATCATCACTCCATTATCTAAAAACACATGTTCTATGAATAATTTGATCCACTGTATGAGTTTTTATTTTAACCTATGATCTATATTTAACCGCTAGACCACATGGTAGAGACTTCATTGGCCTTTCCTCTTAAACTAAAATAGTTGTATCGGGAAATGGTTCATTAATTTTCTAAATACCTTTGGAAAAAATTTTTACTCCAACCTCTTTTTTCAGAATATCCTCATCTATAATTTGATCTGGCATAACTGTGACATGACTTACAATAGGTTCTGAAGGATTAGTTCTGGTAGTTGTTGACTTCCCTACTTTCCATAACAGTGGGTGCTGCATCCATAGGTAGTGATATCTAAGATGGATCCCCCTAATCCATACATTCGTAACTAATTTCATTCAAGGAACATGAAGAAAAATTCCAAAAAAAATAATTCTATATAATAGTATAGTAGAAAATTTTTTACTTTTATAACACTTTATTGTATAGCCTTCATTTATATCCACCACCCTTATCTACAATACTAAGGAAATCAAACTTCAATTGTGGTAGTAATTAAACATCCCATTTAATTTTCTAAAATGATTTATAATACTAATATTGTACCTTGAAAAAATTAGTTTTATGTTATTTATCAAAATTAAAATCAAGTAAATATCCAGAAAAGAGAACATTCTATATTTAACTTGCCCTATATTATATTCTAGTTTTAAATAACTTACAAAAAACCATCCATTTTAATTTTAAATATTTTACTAGTTTCTTTTCAAAAATTATAGGTCTATAAAAAAACATAAAAACTTATTAAGGCCCAATTTAGCCTATTCTAAAAAGTGTATGACTGAAACTAAACTTCCCCTTAGGGGGAAAATTTAAAATCACATCAAATTCGAGGTAAAAACTCATCACCTTCTTTCCATTGAAATTTTTCAAAAGTATATCCTTTGATTAATTGAACTAAAACACCTTATTACTCATAAACTCATGTACACATTACTCAAATAGAAAACAGAATTCTTCTAATCAAACATGAACTCCCATCCTTGAAGCTAAATATCATTCTTTTGAAACAACTCTTTCGACTTTATCTATGCCATATTAGTGGATTTCCTAGTATGATTTCTTTGGCACACACTGCTTTTATATTTCATAGAAGATCCAAAACCACATTCATCCATGTGATTTTACATTCCCATAGCTGAAAATAATGGTTGAATGTAGATAAAGTTAACAGTCTAATGGTTTGAGGTTTAGGTTGATGGTTTAGCTTCGAGAAGAAGATAAATATGACGATCGAGAATGGGCCATGTACCATTTTTGTTTTATATCAGAGACCAGAATCTCTATATTCATGTGTTCTCAATTGGGTTATTGGTTCAATTCCAATTAATAAATAAATAAAACGAAAGAAAAATTAAAATAAAGGAATTATGTTTCCTAAATGATCAACACCTAATAATATTACAATATAAAGTATAAATTAATAAAATAAATTAATCTCATTTAAATTAAAAAACCAAAATTCTTTTTTAATGAAAGCAAAACATTCACATGCAAGGGTTTTAGTAAAAATATTTAAAAACTGAGTTTCATTGGTGATAAAATCTATCACCCTTATGTGAATTATTTATCAATAAATGATGCCTTAAATCTATTTGGTAGGATCTCATGTGATTTATTAGATTTTTAGTAATATTAGTAGCAATAGTTTTATAAAAATTAACAGAAACTTCATTAAAATTGAATTATAAATCCATCTTGGTGTGTTTCTTCCACAGTACATGTTCACAACAACTACCATTAGAAATATATTCTACTTTAGCAAAAGACAATTCAAAAGAGTTATGATTATTAATAGACCATAATACCAGGGATTTCCCTAAAAATGATAGGTTCTTGAAGTACTCTTATTATCTAGTCTAAAACCTCCAAATTCATCATCCAAATATGAAGTTTAATTTAAATCATAAGTTTTTTTGAAAAATCATTGAATGAGAAATTATTCCTTTAAAATAATGGAATATTATTTTGGCATATTTTGAAGGAGATTCTTTAGGATTATCTTGAAATATAGTACAAAGGAATTATGAAAACAAAATTCATGGTCTACTAAGAGTTAAATACAATAATGTTCCAATTATTCCTTTGTAAAAAAATTCAATAGGTTTTCTAGCATCATCCATGTCAAGATTTCTATTACAACTCATAGGAGTTTTATGTACTTTATCAGATTTATTTACAAATATTCTATGTAATTTTATTCTATATTTGATTTATTACATTACAAAATTATTTTAGATAAACATGAAATCCTGTAAAAAAAAATTTAACTAAACCAACATGATCATTTTTGATACCATCATTGGTTAATAATTATATGGTTAATCATATGATTAATGGAATATACACCTTTTATGTTTTTATGAGATAGGAGTTTAATATGATTAAAGATGTTTTGGGAGACAATATTTGAATACAGCATTGGGATTTAGTAACTTTTTTAGTGATAATGTTATTGTGAAATTATGATATTATATTTTTTGTGAATTATTTTAAAGGTATAGATATCCATTAGGGTTAATATGATATTTTATGTTAAGTTAAGTACGGTTAATCTGATTAAAGGGTTGTTAAATTTTAGTAACATTGGTTTTATCCTACCGAAAAATGGGATAAAAAGTGATTTGGTGACTATGTGATCAATTGTATTTTTAAATAATTCAACAATTTTGGGACTATTATTTTATTAAAGTAAATGGAAATATTTTAATATAATATGGGATTTCGTTTAAAGAATAACGTTTGGGATATCTTTTAAAATAACAAAAGAATTTATTGTGGATTTATGGTGTTTCAGGTTATTTATTGTAAATATTTTCAAATTTTCAAAATCATATGATTAGTTTATATAAATTTATGTTTTGTGACATTATGAGTATTTATTTTTGTTTGGATATAAATATTAAATTGGCTTATGAAGAATTTGTGGTCAAATATTTATTATTTTTGGGTTTTTAACTTGGTTTAGAAGTGTTTAACAATTAATAATGTTATTTGTGTGTGTAATAATTTATCGAGAACATTAAGTATTATCATTGCGTCTTTTTTGGATTAATTTGGTTTATTTTTCATATAATAGTATTTCATATAAGATATTATTTTAACTTATGTTATGTATGTTTGTCTTGATTAATAGATTGGAACATTAGAAATAGCATTACATCCCTTTGTATATATTTTAATATATTAGAGTTTGATTTATTAAATCATGGATGAGAAATTCATCATTTCTTGATTATTCACATCAAAATTTGAAATTATTCTTTTATAATGGGTAGAAGTAATGAAATTAAATTTTACCATATTTTAATTTCTAATAGTAAAAGAATACTTTAACTTAGGAAAACTGAAGAGAAATCTATTGATTCTTTTGGGGAGATTAATACTCAGCTAGAAAGGTATATTTTCTGAAAATTAGCTTCCATATGAGTCCTCTAGAGGTACGTTTACAAAAATGTTCCTATTCTTGAATAAGAAATTTTAGATAACGATAATATATCTATTTGGATTTATTAATATGTTATGAAATATTATTTTTGAGAGAATCAAATTTAAATTGTGAGGATATAATTTTTTTAAGATTGGTAGAATGTAACACCCTAACATTTCAATAATTCTTTCCAATTTAAATGAATATTTGGTTTAATAGCTTATGACACATTAAACATCAAACTAAAATAAACCATGATACTTTTATTGAGATAAAATATTACAATTCCACAAAAATATTAATGCATCATGAGGATTCTATAAAAATAATTAGCAAAAAAATTGGAATAAATTAAAAATCATATAAAAACCATGATCATATAATCTTTATCCCTATGGTCTTCCAGGAATATCCTAACCATGATAAAACCCATGGATAAAAGGAAAATAATTAGAATGGTTTTTGAATTATGAGAGAAAAGTATTAATTTTAGGGATTTTTTAGATTATATGGAAAATTAATATAGTTTTTCGAATGAAATGGCCATTGGGAATATATAGTTATGGGGTATAATAATATTACATTTTTTTATCAATAGGAAGGATTTTATTTTTTTTAAATCGTATTTTTTAAATAAATATTTTTAGGGTAATATATATTTTATCCTAAAAAACTTATCACTTTAGAAATATTATTTTGAAAATATGTTATATTTTAACATTTTAATTTATATATTAATATTAATCTGATGGTGTTCACTAAATAAGGAATGAGTATAAATTAATTTTATACATCAAAAATACATTATCATTAAAATAGTTTTTATTTCATCTTTTCCATTGATATCATTATTAATTTCTTCCAATTTTATAAAATTCATTTTATAAAATGTTAGTATTTTTTTAAATCATAATATTAAAATAAAATTAAGATTAATTTTTTGTATTTTTTAGAAATGTTTATTTTTTGGATGAATAGTGAAAAATATTGATTTTAGAAAAATTCTTAATTCATTACACATAATCAAAGTAATTTAAACATTTAATTTTATTTTCAATTTTTTTTAATCCAAAAAAAATTCATTTTTTCAAACATAATTGAATTAATTAAATTGATATCAACATTATAGATAATTTTGGTATAAAATCATTTTTATACTTAAAGAAGATATATTTATAAAAAGTATTTTTATTTTCACATTAGGAATTTATATTAAAATTAATTTTAACATGTATTGAAATTAAATTATAAAAAATGGATTCCATATTTGAAATCATCATATTAAATTTGTTTAATATGGTTCATTCCATTTTTTTCACAATGAATTGTAACTATGTTAATGGATTACCAGCGTAGTTAATGGTAAAATGTGTTAATCCTGGTTAAAATAATGAGATGAGTCTTGAATGTAACATACTGGTCTAGTTAAATATAAATTTAATGTTTAAGTGGAATTTTGTTTTGGTCTATGAGAAGTGGATCGGTGAAGTTTCAAGTATCATTGTCCTTTTTTGTATTTGTTGAAGGACACCAGTTAGTCAGTACCATGTTCTCAAAATGGGGTTCTTGGAGGAACTCCAACAACCAACTGGTGGAGTTACCTAAGATATAGAAATTATAATTTTATGCACCATCCATATGGTGGGAATTCAATATCCAATCACAAGGTTTTCTAATCCACAACACATTTGCAGGGTCCACCAGTCGACTGGTGTCCTCTGGCTTGGAAAAACAAATATGGGAGTTATAGTACTTTCATTCCACTAAAACTCACAATTAACCCCTTAATCCATATTTTTCAAACATAATCTCAATAGTTCTCTAGGATGGGAATTATATTTCTATTCTAGGATCTTTTTATCTTCCTTTCTTCATGTTATGATATTGGTGTGATCGGTTGTAAATGTTTTGGTAATCTCACCCCCATTATTCTTTTCTTTTTGTCATTGGAAGCTGATTTACAATATTACTTTTGAATATATTGATCATGTTATGATCCCTATGAAAGCCTTTATAGATTCATCATTATTTTTATCCCATAAAATGGATCAATTGTTGGCTGTGGTGTGTTATTTTTTATCCTTGGGTATATGTCGAACTATCTTCTATGTTAATTGTTTTCAATTTGAAACTCAGTTCTAATATGTGGGAATCAATTTTAGGGCCTCCTATAATTTTTTCTTCCATTCCATTTCATTCAAGTGTTTTGATCTTTTTTTGTTGTTATTATACCAACATGTAATGTATGTGATTTTTTTGGACTATTTTTAATTAGCCATGAATTCTATTTGTTTGATTACTATGTTTCTAATTAATAATTAGAATTAATCTTGGATTTTTTAAGGATCATGTGTAAATGGGTTTTTGATAAATAATGATTTTCCCCTTTTTGGTAAATGGAAGAAGATTTAAAATAATTACGATATGGTTTTAGAACATGGTTTTAATATCTTGATTTGGATTGAAAGGGGGTTGTTTAAAAAATGATGATGTGTGATAAATTCTTTGAAATGATTTTCCTTATGCCACACATGGGATCCTTCAGTACCTAGGCGGAGAGTTTATTGGGCCTTTTCCATTAGTATTTTAATGGGGTTCACTTCCATTCCTAGATTATAGGTCAATTATGTCTAGAAACCTGATATTGTAATTTTATAAGGTTGATTTTTTGGGGTGTTCCTATGTCCCATTGTCATATATTATTTGGATCTAAGAACATGTAATTCACACTAGTCTAGCTTGTTTATTTAGTTTATAGTGACCTATGTAACAACCCATATATTATAAATGGTATTTATATCTTAAAATAAATTAGTTTTATAATATGATATATTATATAATACACATAAAAAGACCGACAGAAATTTGTTTCATTAATAATAACTATTACACTAATCAGAAATGAAACTCATTAAAATTCCAAATGATACAATTGGACAAAAATTAAATAATAGAAAAGCACAAATGGGAAAATATTGGTCTCGCAAATCTACTTTAATAATCTCACCCACTTTCATCACTATAGAATATAACCAAAATGATTGTAAAATAATCAAAATTATAGAAAATGAAAATATATAACGTTGAGATTAATTGATTTGAATAATTAATAAATGAATTTTGAGGTATTTATAAGAGGTAATGTGACAGTTGGAAAAGTAACCAAACTGTTGGGAATGGTAACCTAATTGTTGGAAAATGAATATTAACACAACATAAAAAAATTTCATATAAATAAAATTTTTCATGATCAATTGAAGTAATTATAAATATTATAGTAAAAAAATATTAGGATTAAAAACTCAAAGTAAATGTAAGAACATTTTTTAGTAAACTGCATTTTAAATTATTTTGTAAAAATCATAATTTTAATATTAAAAATATAAATTACCTATTTTAGAAATTTATATTTATAGAATGAATATAATTTTTTCAATCATCATGTATAACTCAACAAAGGGTGATTTTTTATAATTTTCTAAAATAATTCAATTTTCAGGTGAATAATTTTTTAAAAGGTTGGGGCCGAAGCCTCATTTATTATTAAAGCAAAGAAAATACCACTTTAACTGGGTAGATGGAGACCCATTGCATAGCCCGAAGGCCCAGTGGGCATTTAGCCCATTACATGGCACGTAGGCCCATTTTTTGGCACAATGCCCATTCTATGAATAGTACTTCTATAGTACCCATGTTGCTACAGTACTGTACAGTACCCACCACTACTATAGTACTCTATTGCCGCTATAGTGACCTACCACAGCAATAGTGCCTTTCGTTGTTACAATGCTTCTGCTGCTACATTACACTACAGTACTACTACAGTCCCTGCGCCCAATGGGTTTTAGATGAATAATTAAAAAAATAGTTTTTCCACATAACCGGTGTATCTCAAATTCCATCATTCATGAAGTAATAATGACATAATACTTTCTGGAACATTATTATCTTCCATGATATAATTTATTTTATAAATTATTATTATAAATATAATAAAATTAATTTTCAAATATAAAAATAACTTTTGAAAACCTAATGTCAGAAGTTATACCTTAAAATTACAACTTCTATTTTTTCACATTTCATTTTAATAAACTAATGATTTCTAATTATAAAGGGGTTATGAACTCTTAAACAAATTATATTATATTTAAATATTATTTATCATATCAAAAATTAACCATTACATTTTTTACCTTTGCTATAATATTTTAGTCAATATTTTATTCTAAAAAACCCCTCTCCTCAAGTATAAATAACCCCTCTCCCTTCCCTTGGAAAACCACTCCTACAACCCATTATGAAGACTATGATATACCCTAATCCTACATCTATATTACCTAACAATAGTTAGATATATTTTGAGGAAATCCAACTCCAATCACGAAGGGACTTATACTATCGTATAAGAGAAGTTACACTAGGGAGAGAGTTTGTATCTATTAACTATTCTTTATTTTTTCCATCTATTTATTATTTTTCCAAATTAATTTCAAAAAAATATACTATATAATTAATTATTATGTATTTTAACATTATATTAATGATTTTAACAAACATTAATTATAATATTTATGACATATATAAATGGCATTCTTCCCTTTCTCACTTTTTTCACAATGTCTTGTCAAAGGTTTGTTAACCACCTATGGAGACATTTCCAAGAAAATTATTATAACCACCTACAAGGAAGGATACTATTAATTATATATATTATATAAATAAATAATTACATATGGATTTAGTTATACTTTTATATTAATTATATTGAACCAAAATAGAGACGTCAGTGCGAAAGGGGATACTTTTAAGAAAAATTTGATATCAAAACACATCAATTTCATCAACTAAAATTAAGATATATATTACAATTTTTATAATTGATAACTAGTTGTATAAATTTCAATAATTAACTTCTGGGTCAATGTTTTAATAAATATAAATTTATTATTCAGTAGGTGGAAAAGCAATGAAATTGCTTGGGAATTATCGTTGGGGAATTCTTGAACCCAACTCCTCTTCTATGCATTATCCCACATAAAAGTTATATTTTGTATTAATACTCCTCTAATGTTCCTTAAATATAATTTCATTATTATTACATTTATATTTTTGGATATACATGTTTCCATAATTATTTTATGACAAATAAAAAAAATTTCTAGAATAACTGTTCTTTTCAAAACACATTCTTACTCCTCTTGAGTTGTTTCTTATTTTCTCATGAATGATGATTCTTATACCAAAAATGCTTCTAGAATTTTTCAGTTGGGAACCCCAAGTTTATTCATGAATTCATTATTCATTAAATAATTATTAAACTCATTCTTTTCCATAGGTTATTTCATGAATATGATTTCTATAGGTTCTATGTGACATGCATGGTAATGTAAAACATAAAACGTGGCTGGTGGGCCCAAAATTATATTGCCTAAAATGCAAAGGGTAATGTGATGTATCTCATTAGAAGATTTGTATTATGCTTGAACATGATTCTAGATTTGTTCACAATTATGTTTTTATGATTTGGAACATATGTTATGTGTGAATATGATGCCATATTTGTTCACAATTATGTTTAGTATTTGACCACAATGTCATGATATTTCATTTTTATGCATTACAACAATTATTTCCTTTATTTCATGTTTCCATAATGATTTTGATGATGAAATTGTGCTTATGATATTATTATGATAGATATTACCACCCATGTTATATTTATTCATTTATCTTATTCATACTCCTGGTAGGATTTTATCTCACCCATTTGATTGATGTATATCCTCGTGTTATTACTTATACATAGTATAATAAAAGGGTCACTAAGAAGATAGAGAATATGTAATTAAATCATGTTTATATTTTATTATGTAAAAGTTTTGTATGAAACAAATCGAAGATAATAAACCATTTTATCCTGGATTTGTATCTCTATTATGTTGTATATCATTAAAATGGTGTAATAGTCATGTAAGAAAATATTGATTCACTATAGTAGGCCTTATAGAACAATTTTCTTAATTTAGGAATTATGATTAGAAAACAAGACTAAAACTCATAATTATAAGTCTATTCACTGGTAAAACATTTTATAATAATATTTTTGGAAATTGATAAACATAAGGATCCCAGAAGATATGTATTTAGTGTTAATTGTGTAAATGGATAAGTTATTAATTCATTTTTTACATAATTTTTATTCAAAGATATTATAATCCATAAAATAATCGGAACTAATAGAAAGGAGGTTTCCAACCCATGTGAGGTACAATGTAATGATTTTCTAAACAAAATCCCATATTCAATGGGATATGGAGTTTAAAAAATCATGGAAAATATTACCCACATGTCTCAGGATATAAATAATAACCTAAACCAAATGGAACATCCACCTTCACCTATGAAGGATCAACTATAAATTGAGTTCTTTATATTCTAATTACCACACGCGTTTAGTGGAAATTTCGATGCAATTTTCATTGAATAGTGGGCTAACCGAATATAGAAGTTATTTTAGAGGCTTAATTATTCTGAGAAGGATATTGTTACTTTGTCCATCTATAATTTATATAGAGAGGCCAGTCAATGGTGGGCACTGATTAAGAATATAAATTTCAAGGATGAAATGAATAATATATAGTTGGAAGAATTTATGTAAATATTTCAGAATAATTATTTCCCTCAAACTCTTCGAACAATGATGGAAAGATAATTCAATGTGATAAAGAAAAGGTAAAGTGACTCTTTCATGGATTATGAGGAAAATTTCACAATTCAAGAATGATATCCCTTGAATATTGTTATCACCAATGATAAAAAAATCTATATATATTGTAGTGGGTTAAAACCACACCTTCGAAAGGCTCTAGCTATCTGAGACTTGGGGAGTTATGAATAAGTGTTAGGATATTCTCCCAATGTATAGATAGAGTTCATGGAATGGTCCAATGTTTATAGAGATAAGAATATAATAATGGAGATTCAAGATGGAAGGTCAAATGAAAAAGGATTAAAGAGTATCCAAATACCCACATATCAAAAATCTAGGTAGGATAATCATTGTAATTTCCTCAAATGGATAGGAAAATGTTTCAAGTGTGGCAGAGAAGGACACCAATATCCTTAATGTTAAAGAGAAATGAAAAAGTTTTCCAACATTATGGAGGAAAGGAAGGAACCTCATAATTCACCACCCATAGTTCAATGCTTCAATTTTAGGTAGAAAAGCACTTGTTATCCAGTGAACTAAACCACAGGTCCTTAAGGTGAATTAGTGTCAATAACCACCAAAACCAAAGGATTAAGGGAAATATTATTCTAGCACTACTGCTAAAGTGGAGTGTGAAAATAAAGTTTTATAAGGTATATTTCATATTCAATAAATGATGGAAAATGTTTTATTTGATTATGGTTCTACAAATTCATTTATATCCAATAATTTTTATAAAAAGTTTAATTGAGTACCTGATACCTTGAAGTATGAATATCTATAAAAACACCTACTTCTACAATAATTTCAACCCATGTGTTGGAATATTCTCTTATAAGTGTGTGTGGGAAGATTATTCTAGTGAATATCATAATACATCCCTTGGTGGAATTTGATGATATATTTTCGGGGATTGTATCTCATTATATAGAGCTCATATCAACTATCAGGAAAATTAAATATATTCTCATGTTCTAAACTATCCCATGATCCTCTATAAATATAAGGAATATCATGATTCACTTCTGGAAAATCCATCAATATTATCGATGTTGATACAATGTGGATAAAAATACCTTTCCCAAATGGTTTTTTTAATGGAATTTATCAACCTAGAAGAAATTCCCATTGATAGGGAATACATTGATGTATTTCCCAAAGTGTTACGTGGACTTACCCTAAGTCATGAGGTATTGTTCTCAATAGAAATTGTACATGGTGCCACACCTATCTCCAAATTATCTTATAGGATAGCCCTAGTCAAACTAGAATAGTTAAAGTAGAACCTATGAGAGAATTTAGAAAAAGGGTTCATATGCCCTAATTTATATCCTTCGGGTTATCCAGTACTCTTTTTAAATAAAAAGGATCAATCAATGTGGTTGTGTATCGATTATCGGGAGATCAAAAAAATAATCATAAATAAAAAGTATCCACTGCCAAGGATTTATGACTTATTCGATAAAATACAAGGAGATCAGTACTTCTAAAAGGTGGATCATTGTTCTAGATATCAATAACTGAAGGTAAAGAAGGATGATATTAAGAAATTTCTTTTCGTACAAGGTATGAGAACTATGACTTCATATTTATACCCTTTAAATATACTAATTTCCCTATAATGTTCATGGATTTGATGAATATATTCTGTTGAGACTACTTATTCAAATTTTTGGTAGTGTATATTGATATTATTATCGTTTACTCCAAGAAAAAGGAGGAACATGAATAGAATCTAAGTATTGTGATAGAAACATTATGAAAGGAGAAAATGTATTCTTTGTTCATAAAATGTGTCATTAGGATGCAAAAAGACACATTATTATGGCAGATGATCACAAGGGAGGAAATTTATATGGACCCTTCATAGCCAAAGGAAATTTCGGAATGGACTAGATGCACTAGTGTCATGGAAATCCTTATTTTTCATAGATTGTAGGCAAAATTGACATTTTATTAGAAAATTATGACAATTGTATATACTAATAACTAAGTTAACACATAAAGGGGTAATGTATGTCTGGATGGAATAATGTGAGGAATGCTTTATTGATCTCATTATATGGCTAATCACAATTCTTGTACTCATGCTACCAACCAGTGGAGAAGGTTTATATATATTTATATATATTAAATAAAAAATTGTGTTACATACTCATACAGAAGGATAAAGTGGTAAAATGTAGCTCAATACATTTCAAGATCCTTGAGCAGAACTACCTGACAAATTATCTAGAGTTATCAGCTATGATTTTTTCACTAAAAAAAATTGCAACTACCTCTATGGTGAAAATTATTTCTTATAAAATGATCACAAGCTTTTAATCTATAAATTTACACAAAAGGAAATAAACAAGAATCAAATAACATGGTTAAGATAATCACGGACTATTATTTCTCTATTCTATACCATTTGGGAAAGTTTAATACTATATTTAATTATATTATAATAAAATAACATTATACTCTTTCCATGATTTGAATTGAGAAAGACCCTATATTTATAGATATGAAAAAAATTGATTTGGAAATCATATTGGTATGGAATGAATCATACCTTTCTCAAATGATTACATATCTACCTATCTAGGATAAGATAAATTTGGCACAAAAGGATTTTGTTGATGTGAAATGGAAGGGAGAAACATGAGTTCCACATCAATGGTTATGGTGTGATTTAGTTTATAATGAATATTTGTGTGCATAAATCATTGGATATAAATAAAAATCTATTGGATAATGCACAAAGATCACCTTCTCCCATTTATCATAGAGTATCAAGATATTCTGTTATCTTTGAGAGAATTTGTAGTGGGACAACATGAATAATAATATTGTAGATTATATCTCTTGGTGTTTGGTATACTAGAAATCTAAATTAGAGTAACATAAGTCCAAAGTGATGATGCAACCATTTCTTATACACATGTAGAAATGGGAGTATGTCACTATGGGTATTGTCCCTAGTCTCCCAAAAACATCCAAAAAAATCAATGCAATATGGGTTGTGGTGGATTGACTCACCATGACTACCCACATTAACTGTATTCTTGAAGATTTTTCACTTGAAAAATCTAGAAATATATATGTGAAAGATGTTATGAGACTATATGGGGTTCTAATTTCAATCGCCTCTAGTTGTTATCCAAGTTTCACCTCTAAATTTTAGGGAAGTATTTAACATTTTTTGAGTAATGAATTGAAAATCAACATGTCTTATCACCCCCAAACTGATGGCCAATATGACAGGACTATTCATTCTTTTGAGGACAAGGTAAGAGCCTAAAAAATTTAATTAAAATGATTAAGGGATTAACATCTCCCATTGGTTCAGTTCTCATATAAAAATAACATTCACTTGAGTATTCAAATAGATCCATATTAATCTCTATATGGTAATCAATGTAGAACAACAACTTGTTAGGATAATTTTGTATAATGAAATCTACTTGTACCTAATCTTGGTCAAGAGATTATAGAGAAGGATCAACCCATCCAACAAAATATAAAATCTGCTCAGCTTCAGAAAAAGTGTTATACTAAAAACAATCAAAGGGACTAGGAATTTAATGATTGAGAAACAATTATCCTTCAAATATCACCATGGAAGAGAGTCATGTAGCTTGGAATGAAATTAAATCTTATCCCAAGGTACATTGGCCCTTTAATATCCTTGATCGAATGTGAACAGTAGAGTATCAGATTTGGCTCACATTCATGATGTGTTCAATGTATCACTCTAGTGTAAGTTTATACCCAATCCCTCACATGTAATATATCAAATGCGGGTACAATAGGGGAATTTAATCTCATAGAAAGAGTATTTGGGAAATATCTTGGACTATAGAGGAAATTTACAATCCAAAAAAACAACTCACCATGTCAATGTTTTATGGAGGAACCATAAGTCTGAAAGGGAGACATTTGAACTAGAAGGAAAAATCCAATAGATTTACCCTCATCTATTCTTAAATGATAATATGAGATGAAATTTGGGCTATGAAATTTATAAAGGGGGAAATAATGTAACAATCTATAGATTATAAAATGTATTTTTTAATTTAAATAAATTAGTATTATAATATTCTATCTAGTATTATACACATCAATAAACTAGATAAAATTATTTTATTAATAAAAAGTATCAATTTAATTAGAAATGAAATTGTTTAATATTCTAAACATTAAAATTGGACAAAAAATATATAATAGAAAAGATAAAATGGGAACAAATGGATCTCCATAACCGTCTAGAACCATCACTATAACTACCAAAACTACAAAAAAGAAACAAAAATTTTAAACCAATGAAAATTATATAGAATTTAAATATATAACATTGAGAATAATTTATTTGAATAGTAAATGAAGGGATTTAGAGGTATTTATATGAGGTAATGTGACCATTGGAATAGTAACATAAATGTTTGGATTAGTAACCAGATGGTTGGAATAGAAATTTTATATAAAAATAATAAATTTTGATATAAATAATATTTTTTAGGATTAATTTAACTAAATGTAAATATTATAATACAAAAAATAAAATTTCATGATTGAAAAACATTAAGAAAATATAATCACATTTTTAATAATCTATTTTTTTAAGTATTTCATAAAAAAATTGAAAAATTAAAATCACTTTTTTTGGAAAGTCATTTTTATTTAATTAATATCATTTTTAAAATCATTATTTTTAAATTATCCAAGGGTTATTTTTTGGAAATTTTTTGAAATGCTTCAAATTTCCAGTGAATAGTAAAAAATAATTGTTCACATAACTAGATTATCTTAAATTACATCATTCATGATGTAATAATGAAATAATCCATTATACAACATGAATATAAAACATAAGATATTTTATTTCAAAAAATTATAAATTAAATATTATAAACTTAATTTCCAAAACTAAAAAGAACTTTCCAAAACCTAAAGTCAAAATTGATTCATTAAAATAACAATATATCTTATTTCCACATTCCTTTTTAATAAAAAATTAATTAGAATTATAAAGGGTTTTTAAGTCTTAAAACCATTATATTATATTTATATATGATTTATATTATCAATACTTCATTATTACATATTTTACCATTGATAAAATATTTTATTCAATATTTCATTATAAAAAACCCCTCTCCCCAAGGATAATTATCCCTCCACCTGACCATTTAAAAAATTACTCCCATACATTAAAAAACCTAATATCTGAAAAAAAAAATACTCCATAATAATAACCTTTTAATACTTAAGAATGTTATATAGAAATCCAACTCTAATCACCTTGGGAGTTACAGTGTCATACGAAAGAAGCTACACTGAAGAGAGAGTAAGTCTATGTTAACTCTTCCCTATTTTCTTCTTCCTTCTGTTTTATATTGAAATTATATTCAAACCCATAAAATAAATAAATAATTACTCATTTATTTAAAATTATATTAATGATTTTAACATATTGTACTCATCATATTTATGTCACATATAAATTTCATACTTTCCTTTACATCTCTTTCAACAACATCTCGTTAAAGGTTGGCTAACCACCTACAGAGATATTGCCAACATAATTAGTATGACCACCATCATGGGTGTATTGAATTAATTATATGTAATATATAAATAAATAATTAATTCTAGAGTTAATCATACTTTTTTAGTAATTAATCATTATAAATATAGGGAAATAAAATTGAAATGGGAAATTTTTAAGAAAATCATGATATCAAAACACTTCAATTTCATTAATGAAATTTCATAAATATAATAAAATTATTGTAATTGATAGATAATTTTAGGAATGACTATAATTCACTTCTCTATCTATGTTTTAATAAAACTATTTTTATTATTCTGAAGATGGAAAATCAATGAAATAATGTGATAATTAAGGTAAGGGGATTATCAAACCCAAATCTTTTTCTTTAGGTTGACCCTGATCCATAACGTCTTTGGTAGAAATATTCCATTAATATTACTAAAATATTATTTCATTATTCTTACCTTTTCTTTTCATGGATATACAGGTTTTATAATTTATTTTCTAAAAAATACAATGACTTTTCAAAATAACTCTTCTTTCCAAAATACATATTTGACTCCTCTTGATTTTTTGATTGTTTTTATCAAGAATGATGAATCTTACAACAAATACGTTTTTACCTTTTTAATTTTTGAACCCCATGTTGATGGAGGAAATCATGATTTATGAAATTATTTTGAAACCCATTCCTTTCCATGGGTTATTTCATGACTATGATTGTCATATGTTCTATGTGTCATTCAGGATAATGTAAACATTATGATGTCATGATTGGTATAATAATTATATAGCCTTACAATTAATTGGTTAATGTGATTTATCTCATGATATGAGAAGTATTATGAATCAACAAGATGCTATATTTTTTTACAATGATGATGTCCTGATTATGCGTATATGTTTTTCATGAACATGATGAAAGCATTGTTTAAAATTATTTGTGGTATTTTGAAACGATGAAATGATGTTTAATTTTTATAAAATTAAAATTTTATTTCTTTTATCACATGTTTCTCTCAAGATTTGAAAATTTATTTTCTAGATATTGGGTCAGAACTATGGAAAAGGGGAATTATTTTTCATGTTTTTATATATAGATATCGAAAAAATTTATCATTACATGTTTTATTTAAAATTTATCCTATTGGGATTATTTGATAGAGGTATTTATGGAACATTTGGTAGGATCTTATTTGTCCTATTTTTTCCACACCTTGCACACTCCCTTAGGGGTTTGTTGGCATTGTTTTTTCTAATGGAGGAAAGGGAAAGGGTCCCCAGTGAGGTAGCATGTTTTATATTAGTGTGGAATGGGAGGTTACTAGTTATATGGTGGGATTTTCCCACATATCACATGGATTATCTATTGATATTTTGGTTTGGGATTTTTTTAGGGATGGTTACTAGGGTCCATGACTTACTACCATGGTTATTTTACTAACACTTTTATTCTTTTGACTATAGAATATTTTTTTTTAATCTCTATATTTATTCCATGTATCTTGTTTCATGTTGGTTAAATCATTCCCTTGGGAAATTTTGGGATGATTGGGTTTCTATTTCCAACCCATAGGGATAATGAACAACCTTAAGGTATTTTCATAGCCTGATTTAGATCTTGGTTCTATGGGTAATTTTGGAAAGGTTGTGAAATTTTGGTGTCCTATAATAGGTTATGATTTTTATTGGGAAGTCTATAGATTGAAGATATTATTTTTGGGACTTTAAAGGTAGTTTTTTTAGAATCTTTCTAGCTTTTCTTTTGGATATCCACAAGTTACCATGGTATGTGGAGTTATGTCTCTCCTGTGTGGATTTTTCACCAAAATCGTAGTTTCCACTTGTGTTCTATTGAGGTTGTTTGATTTCAAAGTACACCAACTAATTTATTGATTTGGTTCATTTTATTCCTGAGGTGGTGATGAATGATCATCTGAGTGAAAAAAAAATACCTACAAGGATTTCTACCTGACATCTAATCATATTTATATATGTATAATCTTGCACCTATACTAAGATGGTCGATAGTTATATGATGGAATAGATTGACATGGAAGGATATAATGTTATTTTGGATCTTCCCTTCCACCCTGTGGTACTTCCAATGTCATACGTAGAAAGAAGACAAAGCAGAATGGATGTCTCAATAGTGATGTGAGACGTATCATTTTTTAATAGTAGTAGCTTAATTTGACATTGGTTACTCATACATTTTTATATATACTAATTTTATGGATTTTTTAAGCATCCAATAGAGATACATTCCATTTTTATGGATCTATAAATTTCTATTGGTAAGATTATATAGCAAGGATTTTTTTTTTATCTTGTTATCTTTAAATATTTTATGTAACGTTAGTCGGGTCTTCTTATTTCTTGATCTGGGTATTTTCAGAGTTATCATTGATATGGATTTGATAGTTTAAAAATGACCAATGATTTATTATTATCGTAAATATTTTTGTTCTTTACTATCAATGGGATATATTAGGTATTTTTTGGGGAGTGGGTCTCATGATCTGTTCATACAAGTCCTTTTCATCCATATCCTAATAGTCTATTTTTGTTTTTTGGGAAATCCTAATGATGCTCCTTCTCATTTTGTTTTTTCTATGGTTATTCATGATTTCCCCAAGGTTTTCCCAAATGAATTATCTAGTCATTACCCAAAAATTAAAGTAGATATTTTTGTTGATCTACTTCTGAGTACTCATCTAATAATATTACCCTCTTATCATAAGACACCTTTAGAGATGAAAGAGATCAATATCCAGTGGTATGTCCTATTAAAGAAGTGATTTATTCATCCTAGTGTTTCATAGTGGGTGACCCAATTTTCACTAATAATTCCATTGGTTATATTTATCATTCTGTAGACTATTGATATATTGATAGAGAAATATTTAAGAACAAGTATCATTTTCCGCATATCCATGAATAGTTTAATCATTTAAAGGGAGAACTACGGTTCTAAAAAATTAATATTTTGTCAGGTTATTATCAATGCAAATTAATGGAATATGATATCCAAAAAACTAATTTTTTCAGTAGGTATGACCACAATAAATATCTTGTGATATATTTTTTACTAAATAATTCTCATGTAGTCATTATAACATTTTTGAAAAATATATTCCACCAGTATCATGATATCATTGTTATAGTATTCGTAGATGTTATCTTGTATATTTGAGATCTATGTTTTAGAATGATAACCATATAAACATGGTCTCAGAAATATTAAGGAGTTGGCCTTTATAAAAAACAATATAAATAAAATTTATGGATCTGAGGTGTGTTGTTATTGGGTAATTTTATTTCATAACATGGTTTCTCATTGAATCCTAAAAAGGTGAACGATATCTTCTCATTGGAAGAACCGTAAAACACCTTTGAGATACAAATAATTATATGGCTATATTGATACTATAAATGATTATTTATGTATTTTTGAATTTTATAATCATTGTTGACTACACTAACAGATAATTGGGTGAAATTCATCTGGGATGAAAAATGGCATACCTATTTTGCTGAATTGAAATGACATCTGAAATAAATGGCTATTTAGTTCTTTATAGAACCTAATAACGGCTATGTGGTATATTTTTATGCAGGTGGTGCTAGTATGGATTGTGTTTATGTGATTAATGATTATATAGTGGCATAAAGGTCTAATCAACTTTATCTTCATGAGAATAATCATCCCACACATTACCTGAAACCCTCCAAGATTATGAATTCCCTTCATTTTTTATGGGACTATCTTTTAGAGTAATGTATTATTATCTTTTTTATCATAAGATATTAAGAAATATATTTTATTTGAGGTACAAAATCCTTAAGAATATGAAATTGGTAGATTAAGTAAATCAATTTGACATTGACATCTCTTACATACCAAGAAAGGGAAAAGTTGTTGTTGATTCTCTTTATATGAAATTTTCCTATTGTGTTGACTCATAATCAATAGAGTCATAGAAACATAGGTATAATTTCATTTAGTATCATATGGATGTGAAGGAGGGTGATTCATGTATGGTTTTGAACATTATTCAATTTTCATCTTCACTCCTTCAATATATTATACTGTACCATTAATAGGATGATGATTTTAGAGGAATCAGGGAATCCTTATATGGTGGTAGACCATTCCTAGTTAGTCCCTCACTATGACGGGATCCTACACTGTGGAAATTAGTTTTTCATAAAATTTTACAATAGGAATTATTTGTTCCATGATTGTTATATTTATTCATGGTTCATTTATCCTGGATTGATGAATATATATTATTACATGATGCGGCATTTTAGGTGGAAGATTATTAAGCATGACATCAATAATTTTATGTCTCATAATTACACCTTCCAATACATCAAAGTCGGGTACCTGAATCCATCCGGGCTACTCTAGCCTATTCTTATAGTATTATAGAATTTTGAAGAGGTGTCAACAGACATTATTATTGAATTACAATGGACTCCCCTCAAGAAAGCATTCAATATAGGTGGTGATTGATTAGTTGACTAAATTAGCTGATTTAATTATAATTAGGATCACTAACAAGGTTAAGGATCAGGGTAACCAATACTAGTAACAAATTTTAAGGTTACATGGGGTTCCCTCTATCATTGTCTCTCAAATGGATCCTTAGTTTACCACTCATTTATGGAAAAGTATCCATGAGTTAATGAAGACTCATGTCATCATGAATAGTGGTTCTGATCCATATAAATATGGTCAAAAATAGCAGTATATATCGATTCTAGATGATATTATTCATGATCACATCATGGATTATGTTGTATCTTCCAATAACTATAAGGTATTTATTGAGTTTTCTTATAATAACAATTACCAGTTATTGATTAGAATGGACCCCAAGGATGTGTATAGTATCAGATCAATGTGAACTCTTTTTTTGGTGTGGGGGAGTCCTCTCTTGAGGGATTTTGTGTCATCTATGAGGTCTCATTGAGGATTCATAATATACATCAACACATGGCCATATCATAAAGTTATTAAAAATATTAAAAATATATTTGATGCTATTATTTGGAGTTTTTCAGTGGTGATTTTGTATTCTTGAATGTTTATCCACAGTAAGATCACCGTCTTCTTGGTAAATTGGGTAAGTTAGAATTATTGATATATTTTATAGGTATTTATAATTTTTTCTATATATCTCAGCTAATGAAGTTTCATCATGGTACTTCCCATGTTTTCAGTTTTGAAGAGATTGAGTTGGAGCTATAAATTTCAATTGTGTGACAACCATTGGAGATCATTGATTCTCATATGAAATTTATACAAGGTAATCATATTTGATTAGTTAAATGTCTGTAGCAGCATGGAACATATTCTCAAAACTCTTGGAAGCATGAATCACTATTGAGGGACTAGTCGCCTCACTATTTTCCAGAGAATCCTTCTTCTGTGTGACTTTCTTGGTATTAAAAATATAATGGTGGGGAGAGTTATAACAAAATATTCTATGAATGTACCTACTTTATGTTTAATAGGTTATCTTTTAGGATTTTAGGTCTATTAGATAAAAATTGTTGAAATTTAAGGGAATTGTGGCATTATTTAGTGCCTTTTAAGGCCAAAAACTAGCCGATAGAGATCCCCAGTCTATAGGAATTATTTTTGTGGTCGCGGTCTGGTCGGTATGCGGGCTTTAGTAACTCTATATCTCTAGTGTTCACTGGCATTTTGGTGGCCAAATGTGACTCACTAATGGCCTCTACATTGTCTAGGAAAATAAGAGATTTTTTGAACTTTTGTGGCATAAAAACATCTAATTAACCTGTTAATATGTCTTCATCAATATTTATCTAACCAATTATCCTAGAGAGGAATTCCATTGAAATTATATGATCCTTTAGTATTCTATTATTGGAACTTCGATCCGAATTCGAACAATTTTCAATGTTTTTTTATGTTTGATTGAATTTTATCCAATTCTTCTTTCTTTTTTGGAATTTCATGTTGATTTACACTATGATTATGGAATATCATGATATTTTTTTGATCCCTGTCAACTCCATTATATTTTAATCATGTCTTTGTATTCTAGAGGTCATATATCTTGTTTGTTGTAGTGTGTCACATGACATCCATAACGTATTTTCTGTTATATATTATCTTCCAATTACTTTATTTTTGAAACAAGAATCTTGGATGTATGAATAATTTTTATCAACACCTACCATTTTATTTATACTTCTATTTCCTTATAGTTTGATGATCCTATTGTGGTTAGTGTATGACCAATGTGTGAGGAAGGTGGTTCCTTCTTTATCCTATGTTTGATGAACCGTCATTTCTATTTCTTCTAATGGTTTTCTAAATGAAAATTTTCATTCTTCTTAAATTTTTTAAAGAGTTTATATAAATGGATTTTTGATAAAACAAATTCCCCAAATTCTTGTAAATGGAAAACGTTTTAAACTAACAAGGAAATGGTTTATGAAATTGGATTCAAAATCTAAATTTAGATGGGAAAGGGGTTGTTTGAAAATTGATTGTGAAAGTTGATAAGCCCTTTGAAATGATTTGATATATGCAGCACATGGGATCCTTGGGTACCTCAGTGGGGGTTTAGTATTAGGCCACATACTTTGATTCCATATAGGGGTTAAATTTCTAGGGGTTCCTTTATTCCTAGATCATAGTTTTATTGAATATAAGAACATTGTATCTACACTATAGGGCTTCACTTTTTTTTCATTCCTCCATCCCAAGATCAAAGATGCTTTGGATCTAGGGAATTATAGTGCATAGAATTATTGATTTTTTTAGGAGGTATGAGTGGATTATCTATCCCCAACCTATGATAAACTGGGGTTAATATCAATCATGCATGTTTGTTCATGTCTTTTTCTATGATATTATATTATTCATTCCATGATAAATTTAATAATTTTATTTAAAATATTCTATGAAATTCTATTATTTAGATTTTGTGTAAGAACATTTGAAAATGTAATTGTTTGACCATGATTTTGAAAAAAATGGATAATATTTATCATTACATGTTTTCATTTAAATTAAGATATTATTATTATTTGACAAATAGTTGTTATTCCAAACTTGGGCAAGACCCAACTAAGCCTATTTATATCACACCCTGTATACTCCCTTAAGGGTGTGTAGGTATTATTTTGTCTAACTTGGGAAAGGTAAATTATTCATAGTATAGTGACCATGTTTATGTCTATTGGGCATAAGTATCTAGTTTTGAGATTTTAGGATGTTTCCTATGTATCCCATGGTGTATTATTTTATGGTTTCATTCCTTTTGGTTTATTTTTTAGACATGTAACATGGTCTTAGGCTTTATACATTAGTTTTTTTCTACCATTGTTACTATTTTCTCTATAGAATATTTAGTTTTTGGTTATATATATCTTTTTTAATAATGTTTATCTTTTTTAATGTTTCTAAAATCATTCAAACTATTAATTTTTGGATTCCAATGCACATTTATCATGGCTATGGGGACCAGTAATTCCCTTAGATACTTTCCATGGTCCATTTTAGAACCTTCATGGGTCATTTGTAAAGGTTAGGTTGTGACATTAAAAATCCCTAAAAACCTTCTTTATCTCATTTAATTTATTTATTTCATCTATCATAATAATAAATTTATAAATATTTAAATTTAATTAAACTTCATTGTGATTATGACCTTTAAATTATTTTTAGTAAATATTAATTTAAAAAACACACTCTCCAACTTATAATGTTTTAATGATTTGGATATAGATAATAATTATATTTTAATTAATATATATTATGAAATAGACATATAATAAACTAATTTTATATTAATTTATTTCTTATTCATATATATGGTATAATTACCTTGAAATCATACACAACATCAACACTACACTTGTGTACATAGTAAAAAAATAAAGTCTTCTATTATAAAAATGTGAAAGGTAATATTTTTTAAAGGAATTTTGATGTTACATGAAATTATTTTATAATTATAATTTATAAATTATGGTTAGATATTTTATATTTTAATTTAATTTTTTTATTGATTCGTTTAAATTCAAATTTTCTAAATAGTTCCAAAAATTACTATAAATGGTATTTAATGTTTAAAAATTATTTTTAAATTGTAATAACATAATAAAATTTTAATCTCAATAAAAATTTATAAGATAATGTATATCCTATATTGAATGTTTCATTAATTTTCCACTTATCATTTTTAAAATTACTTTCATGAACAATAAATGTTGACAAATGTGTTACAGCAGTTAGGGTTAATCGTGGTAAATTAGGGGGTTAAACAAAAAGATAAGGTTTAAAATTGAACTTGAAAATGTCTAAATTATATTGGATGATTTTATTTATACATTAGAATAATTATATCCATATATATATTACTTTAGAGATATTTTACCTGATTTGAAAATTGATTATATATATTAATATTTCATGTATATTTAAGATCAACACCCACGTCAGTTATAAAAGGGAACCTCCTCTATTTTTTTCCTCACTACCCATGAGTAATTTGGAATCACAAATGTCTATTTCAATGAACTACTTGTTTCCATATCTAATTTTTAGAGCTCTTTTTTCCCTAATTCCATCATAATAAGGAATGAGCTGTAAAACATATGAGGATTTCCAAAGAACACGAGTTAATGTAAAACCAAATGATTCAAGGCACAATGTAAGGAAATTTCTATTAAATCATTTTTTAATATTTTCCCTTTCAAAATATTTTTCCTATTTATCCATGTTCATAAAATGTTCCAAGAATTTTTATAATTATGTTGAAAATATTATTAAAATCAATTTTCAATAACTATTAACATTCATTATAGTTGACTTAAAGGACACTTTTGATATACATTTCATATGACTCACATTGTAATTTTAAAAAAATTGAAATATTGATATATTTTAATATATATATATGTAATGAAATTATTTTCCTACCATTGCAACCATTGTTACTCAAAATTTTCTTTATATGTTTCAATGGTTATTTTTAAAGAAAATATTTTTCTCAATATTATAGAAATTTTTATTTAAAATGTTGATAAAAATGATATTTTTTACATGTTTTAAAAGAATTTATTCAATAATATTTTTAATATATTTTTATATATGTAAAAATAATTTGATTATACTTATACTTTTTTGGGGATGTACTGTAGTAAAACCATCCTCCTTATTTCTCCAGATGTGATATGATCATGTTGTTTAATTTATTAACTGGGGAAAATGACATTTTTTGTAACATTTTTTCAATATGAATGTTTAAATTGATTATTTATAATGGTTTTATTCATTAATATGATGAATTAATTGAAATTATTATGTGATGGGTGGGTCTTGGTTATAGATATCCATTTGATATGTCGGTAGGTCTCATGAGGCAATCTAGCATGGGAATTTAGTGTATTCATACCCTTTTATTTAGGATGTCTTATCATGATCCCTTGAAAGTATATATTTTATGTATTGGAACAAGTAATTGATGTTATTATTATAATATGTAACATTATTCATTCTTAATTTATGAAATAAGTTATTTTAATTTATGTGATTATTTTTATTTTTATCCTTACATATATTTCATGTTCAAGGAATTGGTTATTTTTTTGGAAGTATTTTTATTTCAAAAGATATGAAAATGAACTTTGTTTTAAAATAATATATAAGATATTCTATCAGAAAAAAGTTTTATTCAAGGAAAATTCAACAATTTTTTTAAGAAATCATCATGTGTTATGATTTTTTATTTATGATTTATTATGAAATGTTTAATGAAAAACTTTGGAAACATGTTGATTTCCAATGTAAGTGATTATTTTAAACTCAAAGGTTATTATGAGAAAATTAAAACACACTCATTGGTTTTCATCAATTAAAAATTGATTAAAGGATTTCATTTATTTATATATCCCTTATAGATCTTGGTTTTTATAATAACGTAATTTCAAAAAAAAAATAGGGCAATGAATGAGTAGGAACTGTAGTACGAAATATATTTCTATTATGTGGATCCATATTAAAATAAGAAAACATGTTTTCAATGAAACTTTATTTTAATTTCATGGATCGTTTTTTTAATAAAATTTAAATTGATTTAAAGTGTCTAATTTATATTTCAAGGGTATTATATGTTATATTTTTTCCTAATTCTCTAAAACTATAATCTAAAAGTAACCTCAAAATATAAAAAAGTGAAACCCTTATTATAAATCATGTAATTATGAGTTTTCTATGTTACGAGGTATTACATTAGATATAGTTGGGTTTATATTGTTATGGAAACTCGGATATGATGTCCTAGTTTTCCCTTTATTTTGGTATGTTATCTAATGTTAGGTCCCACATAATTTTTTTCTTGAGGCATGTCTTTTTCATTGTAGTCTTTGGACATTTGAGATGGAATGGTTTTAGTATCCTGATATCATGACCCTTGGTTGATTGATTTATAATATTTGTGGGTCATTTTTAAGACCTAATATTGAAAACATGGATGTTCTTTGTCTCTATGACATTTTTTTGGAATTTTCTACCTTTTAAAGAGTTTAGTTAATTTATTGTCATTGGTTATTAGAATATGGTTGTTCCTTGTTTCTTTAAGGAACCTCAGTGGTTTTGGATGATTTTTTTGATAGGGGTTATTTTTTATTCCACTATTTATATTAATTCTAAATATTGGGGAGACCCATGTTTGGTCAAACTTTGGTTTAGATTTTCTTATCATATGTTTTTCATTAATTATTATTTAATGTTTTTTATGTTGATTGAGGCCTTTTAGTAGGTATTTGGTGAATGGATATTAATCTATGTTTTCTCATATTAGATTATATTGGGTTTTCCGTAAACCTTACACATCTTGGGATGAAATGATGGAAATCCTTAGGTCTCAATTTCAATTACTTTTATGAGGGTCATTTTTAGGGTATAAAGTGGCATAGTTGGGAGAATTTTGATTCCCACATGTCACGACGGTTTGTTATTTTGTGAAATTTTTTTTTATCATTTGGTTTTTTATTTAAAAAACCATTCAACCAAAAAAAATTATTTTTTCCATTATTTATTGTTTTCCTACACGGTTTTAAGTGAAACTATGTAACTATCTTTATGTAGGGACATCTCAAGATGTTTTTGTGTAGTGGATCATTGGCCCACACAAGTAGAAAATGGTTTAATCCAAACGATGTTATTACTAATAGAAATCATATTGGTTTCATTGTGGATTGGATTGTTGGAACATGTCTTATGTATTGTTAGGTAATACATGAAACAAGCAAGTGAAGTGGTTATGCAATTTGGCAGTTCCATTTGGTACAGTTAGTCTAACTATGTGGGGTTCCTAGGAGAATCGTGTGATGTTGGTATTTATTGAAAGTGTCTATATTTATCCAACTATAGTTACCTAGTTTTGATAGTTACTTTATTAAATTAGTATAAGATTCAAGGATTTTTATCCCAAAATACCAAACATTTAATTATTCATAGGAGACTAGATTGTTTTCATGATTTTCATATTACATCATAACATGAAAATTACACCATAAAAACTGCTGAAAATTTCTTATTCATTTTATATAATCATTAATTTTTTTATAGTTCACATAATAGTACACCAAGGAAAATGAAACATAATAATTTTGATCTCAAATGATCAGTAAGTGTATATGTCTATAATAATATATTATAATAGTCATACACAATATAGAAGTGTGTACAATCAATAATCATTATATATAAGAAACATATTTAACATGAAAAATATTTGTGGATAACCTTGTATTGTAAATAATCACATGGATAACAATAAATGAATTCATAGTGATGGATTTTATAATGTTATACATATTCATCTCTACCATCAAGGCATTATCCAAATCATTATTCATGTCCTTAATGTCACATCTAGGACATCATTCATTTCATCAAGTTTGTAGATAATGCATCATGCTTTATTTGGTAGGAATACACCATATATCCAAAACATTTGTCATGTGAGACCAAATAATGTATCGAAAGAATATATAAAACCAAGACCCACATATCAATTCTTTATGCTCAGTACATTCAACATATATATGATATTAATATTAATAAAATTAAAAATAAAATTTTCTTAAGAATCAATAAACATCTATATTGAGATACAAACATACGAAATTTCTATAATTTCCCATTTAATCATTGACATAACATGGACATAAGAAATCTAGATAAAGGTGGTGGATGGTTAAAAAATACATAATCAAACTAGAAACTATAGTACATTTTCAATATAATATGAATATTACTTATAAATGAAACAATGATAAGGTAGTGGCAAAGGGTACACTCAAATTGTTGGATTAGTTATAAAATATTGTAATTGTATTCAATAGTTTTTCATAATAATATACCCTATATATGGTAGTAATAAAATTTATTATGGTTTGGAAAGAGCATAAAAATTTCCCAAATCATATTCCCCGGGGGTTTCTAGCTAGTTGTGTGATCTTAGACCCACTCAACATGAACCAGAGTGAATATTGAGTATAAAATCAAGTAGAATATTACAGGGTTATTACCACTAGGTGCATCGATGACAAAACTATGTACACAAGCAAGTATCTAGAAAATGATGACATTTCCAAAAAATGACACACTTTTTACTTTCAAAAATTTTGGATTTTTTATACAATATGATCGCTTATTAATAGGACATAATAAGAGTATATCTCATTGTTAATATATCATATGGGTAATAAATCCATATAATTAAATGCATTATGACATATTAATAATTATTTTCAATTTCAAAAATAAGTGATGGAATGAGAATCCATATGTCTATATAATTACAGCATAGGAAAAATGCTATAATGAAAGAGGATAAGTGGTATATAATTAAAATCATATGAAATGGGAGATTATACAGTGAAATTGAAAACAAATATATATGTGGAAATTGAATCAGAACAAAATCATTACAATTAAAAAGAAAATTTAATTATTAGATACCCTTTCTCTACTATATAGATTCTTAATGCTTATGATGACTCATTATAACCATATTAACTCTTAAGGAGGTCTTAATAGAGGGATAGGGAAGTTAAATTCCTGATAAATTCCTTTTGGATGGAGAGGGATGACATAATTGATGGGATTAATAAATATTTATAGGTGAAAACAAAGGTCTTTTTCAAGAAAACTAATGTTAGGTTAGGGGTAAGAATCGAATCACAAGGATGTGAGGTGGGTAAGGTGAGAAAGGTGAGGGAATGATTGAGAGACATGAAGGTATGAATTGACAACATGAAGAATGTATTATATAAAGTGTAAATGTAAAAGTTATTTAGAAAATTTTGAGAAACATTATATTACCCATTTTAACACATGTTAATCTTGATTAAATGTTAATCATGGTAGTTATTTTATAACTAAAAGTATACTATGTCCCTTATTAAAAAATTGACATTTTTAAAATGAATTTGGATTCCATTTATCATATTTAAATTTCTATATAAAATAAAATTATCTTTTACATTAAAACATTTAATGTGTGTAAAAACAATTTTTTTTAAATATATGGTTTTTATTGTTAGGTGATCTTAATGTTATTAAATAATAATTATCAATTATAAGAGACTTAATTTATTTTTATATTTATTATCAAAATATTGTAGTCTTAATTTCAAAATATATCCATTTAATAATATATAATATTTGTAAAATTATTATTCATGGTATGATAATGGTTTCCCCACAATAACTAATCTTTATCTTGGTAAGTTAATTTTATGCCAAAAAATTAAATTGACCTTATAACCATATTTGAAAATAATTATTAATAATAATTATTTTATTTTATTTTATTCAATTTCTAAATTCTATATTCAAAATAATTTTAATATTAGTGCATGTAATGTATAAAACCCATTTTTATAAAGTGTATTTTTACGTGTAAATATTTTTTATATAATAATATTATTAATCCTTTTTATTTTTATGAAATATATTCACTAATTATAAAAATATTATTATCTATGTTTCAAGGAAATATTAAAGATAATTTTACCAAAATAATTTTTTATTAAAATAAAATATCAAGAATATTTTTTATTGAAAATTATTACTTATGTCCTTAAATTTTTAATCATAGTTTTTATAACTCCAATATTGTATTTCTAAAATATATAGTAATAATTCTATTAACATTGATCAATTAAAAAGAACTATAAACACTTGGTTCCTTCTTATGTAAATTTATAGTTTTGGAAAAAATTTATTTTCACTATTTACCTAAAAATAACTATTTCAAAGAAATCCCCAAAATTCACCCCAAGATAATTTTGTCATGGGGAATTAAAATATTACTTTCTTTATAACTAATATAAATTATATAATTTCAAAATTAACTTATAAACATGAATAAAGTTTCTTTCTATTAGGATAAAGTGTGAATTATGTGATATTTTTTGATATAGTATTTACCTTCACCAATTTAGTCACATTTATTAAATTACCCCCCACCGCTCAAATAATTTAATACTTTATATTTTATATAAGTTATCTCATGAAAAAATGTGGTAAATTATTCATCATTTCCTCTTTCAGTACTGACAGCATTTTCATGACACGTCAAGTTTATTATGATTTTAAGGTTGATTTATTGTATAGGTAAGACCCTAGGTTTTATCTCAAGGAGTATTGGTGGTTTACAGTGTGAATTTTTAATAAAAATGAACAAAAGGGGTGGGTGGTTTTGAAAACAATTTTAAGAATATTAATTGATTAAAAAAGTTTAATAGTTGAAAAATAAAGGTGTTGTTTTGGAATTATGAGATAAGGAGATAATTTCAAGTTCACTACACATATTTCATAGTTCATTTTCCGAAAATATTGACATGGTTTTGTTTAATTATTTGGTTGCTAGTTTTTAAGATCTCGATTCCCCTCATGCCTCTAAAATCATTTCACAAAGTACCAACACATGACCCAACAATCATTCTATCAAGGATTCGACCTCAAGCTCAGAGTGAAGGATACAAAGAATGATAATATCTTACGTATATATTAGATAAATAGGAATATTTTGTTTCCCAATCAGATCAACCCAAGATCCCCACTTAAAATCTCAACACAATTGGTGTTGAAATAAAATGTTTTTCACTAAATTATAAAAAAATAAATGTATTTAGAGGAGAAGTGCATCAAGGATAAACATAAGTGAAATATTTAACAAAAAAATTACAGAAACTAGTTTAATTAAATGTGTGTGAACTCCCTCTCTAGTATCAATATCCCCCTTGAAATGATCATCCATCATTTATCTTGCCATCGAGAGGAGGAGGAGGCTCGGGTGGAATTTCACCTTCATAATTAACCCGATATGAGGATAGGGGCCTCCAAAACTTATTGAATGGGGAGAGGACTACATTATGTTTCCAAAATACAATTGATTTTCCTATTATATGAACATTCAAATGAGAATCCCAAGGTTCCATTTTATAGGAAAAGTGGAAGGTGGTTTTGGGCACACATGTTTCTTAAAAGCACATGGGACATGGTTTTTGACCTCTATAAAGAATTATCACTCTTTAGAGAAAATTACAATTTTTTATCGCACATCCTAAATATCTCCACCCAAAGGATTCCTTTATTTTGATACCTACACCTCCAGATATGGATAGATCATAGCACATGAATTTTAACTTCTGGCAGATTCGGTGTGCTGGACATATTAGTCTAGATGGGCCACAAGATGTCTAAATTAGGCTTGGATTTCTAAATATAAAATGTGTCCCATTAAATTTAGGATCATTCCAAAAAATATTATCTAATATGGATGCACGATTTAGTAATAGTGTGTTTTTTAGTCCACTAGTGTTCTTGGATTATGCGATGTTTGGCCCATTTTTCAGGAACTTCATCATGGGCCCTCCAAATCACCTCCACCTTCAATGAAATTATCAAAAAAGGTAAAATTTTCATTTTTAAAAGTGATAATAACAAAATAACTAAATATAAAATGAATTCAAATTTTTTATTACATTTAGAATTTAAAATAAAAATTCTGTTTAAAATAGTGATGTAAGGCTGAAAATAAAACAATGAATCGTGGTGCGAGCACCCCCCCCCCCCCCCCACACCAAAACTAAATATTTTCACTCCGAGGAAAAGTCATATTTCCAAAAAAAATATTCATGTAGATATTTATAGCTTTATAAATATTTAACATTCAATGGAAATTTAATTCACTAAAAGAAATGTGATCAAAGAAAAAATCACTCTGAGGAGTTATTCTCAGTGATATTAGAAAAAGATATCTCAAAAATTATATCCAAATGAAATTCCAAGAGATGAATGATACCAATAAAACAAAATAATTAAAAAGTTAATCATGTCAATAATTCTCCATGTGTGATTGTGACAACCATTTTATGTTATTCTTTCGTCCTTATATCAGGTAAATATAAGTTATTTTAAAAAATTTCTGATTACATAATCCTTTCTCTCAAACATACCCTATATCCTTTGTAATAAAATTCCAAGACCAAATCACTTAATAATTCATAGAAGTCAAACTATAGGCTCCCGAACTAGATATCCCCATATGTCATACATATCATCACTCCCCTCATTTATTATTTATTTCTAAACATACACATGGAACAAATCTCACACTCTTCTCTCAACCCATGTTTGATCTCCTTACGACACTAATTGTAATAGTTGTAACAAGATAAAAAGATTAGGAAGGGTGGTTTTTGACCTTCCAATATACACCCCTTTTGTTTTTTAAGGGTGTACAATAGTTAGATAACATGTACACATGAATAGTTAAATCTGGTACAGTAATTGAATAGACTAGACAAGGAATGAATGAATGGAAAAATGATTTTGTAAAGTATAGAAAAATCAACCAAACATATATTTAACTTTAATTATGTAAAAAATGTTCACACTTCATGGTTGGGTGCAAAGATGTATAGAGAGATTAAGTGAAACAATTTTCCCTTAAACAAATTACACAAAGGGTACCACACTTATTAATGGATTTTAAATTATACGACAATTTATATCATTAAAAAATTACTAAATTTAAAAATAAATTCACACCATAGTATTGAATTCTCGCTGAAATGCACATTTTATTGGAATTTTTATTGAATGGTCAAATAATATGAAGAGCATAAATTCCACATGATTTTTGAATAACTTCCATTATTAAATGGTAATAATTTTCCATGTTAAATTGGGCATATAAACATTAATATTCTGGAAAAAAGGTGGGGGTTGGGAAATGGGGGAATGTGACAATACTATTCAACAAGCTAAAAAAAGAAAAAGAAGAAAGATGGTGAAAATTTCTAACTAAACCAACAATATACCGACCCCCGCACCTAAAGTGTGTAGTTTTCTCACTATAATAAAAGAGAATGTGGGAATTATGGATAAAACCTTATGAGTTTAATTCATGTATTTATTCATGAACATGGACAATGAGCTTGTACCCAAGTGGTAAGGGATCCTTCTTGGCATCCAAGAGACCCAGGTTCAAAACTGGGTGGAGGTGAATTTCCGGTACTGTAGTAGTATTGTAACGGGCACTGTATTAGTACTGTAGTCAGAACTATAGTAGTGCTGTAGTAGAAACTATGCAGGCACTATAGCAGGCACTGTTCGGTACTGTGCAACAGGGCTATTTCCCTTATTTGGGCTTCCGGGCCACTGGTTTGGGCCTATAGGTCTCAAGGACTTCGGGCCATCAAAGGCCTTCGGGCCATAGGTCCTTAGGGCCATTGAAGACCATGAAGTAGCCCAATTCATACAGAGAGGCCCCATATGAGGATAATAGCACCCATAGTAGTCACCAAAAGTAGATCTAACCGGATTGGAAAAATGAGAGGGTATGGAAACTGCCATCGGGATCAGGCACCGTGCAGCTTTGTATGGGGAAATGCTATCCGATCAGTAATGTGGGTGGGGAGATAAAGGAAATCAATGATACAGAAGCTGGGGAGGGTCATTTCTAGTTGGTTGGGCCTATTGGTCATGTATTAGGCATGGTATGCCATTGGGCCTTTGGGTCTTGTATTACAGGTCATGTCGGGCCTTGTGCCTTGGGCATACGGGTCATGTATGGGTTCCCCTTCAACCATTAAAAGGGTGATTATCTATAATTAAAATAAAAAATAATTCCTTAGGGACATTCAGGCTATTCATGAACATAGAGTTCCACCATCTAGGACTATAGAATGGATTCATGGAAGTTCTTCAGCCGCTGCCTATTGACATTGAAGGCATGATTGGTTTCATCATTTTGAAACTAGACAACACAAAATGTATAGAAATTAATAAACGTGTGTGGTCCAAACCAGCACGAAAAAAACATACCTAGATGAGACTTCAGCCTTATATTGTAGATGAGGACCTTTTTTCCAATGTGGAACTGATTATGAAGGATGAGATGCTTGTGGAAAGACTTGGTTGACTCCTTATAAATCCAAGAGTTCTCATAGGAATCTATTCTCATTTCTTCCATATCCTAAATCTATAGCTTCCTTTGATAACCTACACTAGAAAGATCATAATTGCATTTTCTTAATGGATCGGCAGTGTAACAGCCCGAGATTTTATGAAAAATATTCTTTTTAATTTTATTAATGTATTGTGTTGTACGCTACACCAAAAGGAGCTTTCACAACACGCATCCTTGACTTTTCTTCCATTACACGCAATCGCGACCTTCCACGATAGCGTGTGTTGTACGCAACACCAAGTTTCGCTAAACAACGATATGCTATTAAGATATTATTAAAACTAGCCGTTATGAATAGTAATAACCACTTTTTAAATTTTAGAAATTTTAGCTCTCAAAATGGAATTCATTTTTGGATTCGGAGTATCGAATTTAGCCTAAGGTGAAATTTTGGTACATTTCGGATAACTTCCATATTATGATGAATAGTGAAAATTACTAAATTATAATTAAAAATAACTTTTTTAATCGAAATAATTAATAGAGATAAATTATTAAATTGAGTGGTTTCAAAGTATATTTAGAATATATTTTTACAATGTTGGTCATTGGTTGTAATTTCACATTTAAACCAGACATAATCAAGTGTCAATCTTTTGATATATTTTGTTTCCTAAAAACACGCTATTTATTTTAACAGCGGGATTTAATTATAAAATTAATTAATTCAACTTCTATGTTATGAATTTTGTAAAATAGATTTAATTTTTGAATTCGGAATATGAAATATAGCTTAGGATGAAATTTTGGCATTGTTCTGAAAAACATCAATTTTTGATGAATAGTGAAACTTCTAAGTGGTAGTTAAAAAAACTGAATTTTTAATAAAACTTAATTTTACCGCTTCTGTGAATGGAATTTCAAAAATCAGAGAGACACGGTTGATGTCAGTATGTAAAATGTGGTTCAATGAGATGAAAATAATTTTTGGTGAATAGTAACTTTTTACTTTTTTTTACCACGGTTAATAGTAAATAGGGTAACTAAGGGTAAATATGATATTACTATTACACTAAAACATGTCCTAATTCTATTGGATAAGTTTAATTCGACTAAAAACAACCTTATGAATATAATATGACCATTTAGGTCCACTTGGATTAGATTATGACATTTAATATTATTTTATTTAATGAATAGTTAAAATAGTTAAAATCAAAGTTTAATAACTAAAACATTTTTAATATGGGGTTATACATAAGATAAATTCGACTATAAATATTCATTAGAAATATAAAAAGCTTCCTACATAATGATGTTTTATTTATAATTTTTAGACTTTAAATAAATTAATTTATGTATGACACAACGATGATGCAATAATTACCCTTTTAAGGAAATATTACATTAATTGATGTTATAAATTCTCAAATGAATGTAATTTGAGACTTTTTATGCATTCCACTAATTTTCTAGGTTATTATGATATATTAGTGTTGATTTAATCAACTTGTTTCGAACATATAATTCTGTTATGACTTTCACAAAAATCATATATCAAATAGTGTCAAAATTGACACAAAATAGTTTTTAAATCAAATATTATATTATTAATTGTTATTTTATTCCTAAAAATCTAAGGTTCGGTCAAATGACATAGATAAGGATATATATATTAATAATAAACAATTTGGGGTTCGTTTGTCATGTTATAGTAAGTGTATTAACCATATAGTGAATGAAAACAAAAAGACAAGGTAAAAGTTAAATTATTTAACTTAGAGTTAAATCTAATTGATAAGGTTAAAATAATACCCTAAACTTGTATAAATCCTATTGGATGATAGGATTTCTACCCATCCCCACTTTATCTTCGAAATAATACCCCTTGGAACCATTATAAACCGATTTTGACTTTAATATAAAATAATATTTTGAGATATTCCTAAGGTGCCCCTCTCCTCCCTTATAAAAGGACACCTCCTCCCCCTCCTCCTCACAACAATTTGAGCACTCAAGCTAGGCCAAACCCTGACAAAATCCCTTATAAACTTCCCTAGAATAATCCTAGAGGTCCTGGTCTTCTTCAAAGACCAATCTTAGGTCCCTATGTGGAGGATTCAAAGAGGCCTTTCAAAGAAGAGGTAATATCCATTACCGATCTTTTCAATTTCATTCTTCTTCAAACTTATTCTTCTTTAGTTGTTTCATGATAAAGTAATAACATCAGTATTTATTATATACTGATATGTTATTATAAATATGAAACAACTCTAATTCACCTTCTATCCTTCCTACGGAAAAATGAAATCACCGCGCGTGCGTACGTACGGAATACCGTCTCCACGCCGTGGTGTAATCTATTTTCCACCACCACCTTAATAGGATGGGTATAATGGTGTAATGAGTGACTATATATGATTATTATAAATTGATATTGATACTGAAATATTCTACATACACTTCAACACAATTCCACGACCATGGGAACGATATCATCGCTCGTGCGTACGTACGGACTACCGTCTCCACGACGCAATGAGATTCATTCTCAATGATTAACCATTCATGAATGATTATAAAGTATATATAATAAGTACTAATGAAATATATGACATAATAATGATACTGGATTTATGTAAATTTATATGTATGTCATCTACTTAATTCCATTCACTTCAATAAGGAAACGAAAACAGCGTTCATGCGTACGTACGGACTACCGTCTCCATGAACAGTGTTTTTCATTTCATTTATCTATCTATTATATATATATATATACTGAATATATATGATATATAAATCATATTTTATATTCTGGAAGTAAGTAAATCATGATATAAGTAATAATAATGTCAAGAACAACAAGTCAAAACACCTACGATAAATGAAACGATTTTACCCAAAATGCTTCTTTAACATGGAATTTACAAAAGAACGGGTAATATAATGTCATAAGTGAACCATATATGATATCATAAAAATTAATATTATTCTGGAATAAGTCAATAACATGATTTAAATCATTATACAGGAGGTTCGGACACTTACAAAGCAAGTCGGACCTAAGGTAAGGGATAAATATCACAATCTCATTTTTATCCGAGATTGTTTATTCGTAAGTATTTACTGGGGTGTATTTTATCATCCACATCCATGTTCCCTCAATATGTAATATTGTTTCCATCCACTTACAATATTTTAAATCTAATTTTACCCTTTGGTGAGTTTTTAGTAAAGAATATGAAAGGAATCTTTTGTCGTTTTTTTCGTACGAGGTACTTTTTGACTTTTCTGACAAAAGTACGAGAAGAATGTTTTTTTTAACTTATAAGGCATGAATGGATTTTTAAAACATTATTTCCAAGAAAATTCCTTTAAAAGTTGTCAAGTTTATTTTTAATCAACTTCTTTTATTTTAAAGTCGTATGACATGTTATGAAAGGAAAAATGTTTTGGAAGTAGAAAGGATATTTTCCTCAAGAATGAAGTTCAAGTATTTTATCAAAATTATTTTCCATCTAAGATAATAAAAGGGTTCTATTTTTATCCCTATTATTACATGGATTTGATTATGTTGTGATGGAAACTTTTTTATTAATTCCTTTATCTTATATGAATTGTTTTATGATTTCATGTTGTTTAAGAATCCCATTTTTATTACATGGGTTATGCGATGATGTATGATTTATGATTTTGTGGCACACATAAGAAAGGATTCATTATAAGATGGGTGGGACCTATATCTCCCTCCAATGCATTGGGTAAAGATTTTATATCTCATGAGATAGACATGGCTGGAACGGTAGGTTATACCGGTTCAGTGAAACATGACTGAAACGAGGGTTACTCGATTCAGAAAGGGACTTTGTCCACTAAGATAGTCTTGGCAATGAGTCTTGACTAAAAAGAAATGATTCTCTATGATTATGTGTGAATGCCACAAATTTTCATGTTTTAAGTTATGATTATTGTGATTACATTTCACTGCCGTGATTTATCCCATGTTATGAAATTATGCTCTCTCTTTTGCAGGTTATGATTTCCAAAATGTTATGTTCTTATGAATATGATGTGATTGATATTTATTTTGTTTACCCTTAATGAGCATTTGAGCTCACCCTTTTATGTTTTCTTTTCCCCAGGATATAAAGAAAGGTTTTAGGTAAAAAAAAGGAAGATCTTTATGTGAGATGTTGAAGATCTTTCACCACGATTAGAAGATTTTATTCCGAGTTTCCAAAGACACTAAACTATTACGCTCCTTGTGTGTGTTTTTTTGTTATGTACTAAGTATTCCGCAAAAGTAATGTAATGTTCATGTACGTCAAGCCTCGGGTCTCTACAGTTGGTATCAGAGGAAAGGTTTCGTCAACCTTTGGAAACTAGGATGCGAGAACTTTAGTGAGATCCCTAGAGATATTTATAAGGTATGTATAGGGATGTCCCTAAGGATAAGTATACGTATAGGATACAGTCCTAGAACTACGGTAACGATCATAGAATTTAACCTAAGATGTTAGATATTGAGGATACTCCACCTTTATTATGTTGTTTTCCCTAGCATGATTTTTTCCTCTCACACTATTCTTTTCTGGGTTTTAGAAAATGGCTGGAAACCAGATGATTCACGATAATGGAGGATATGATGAACAATGGAATGATATTCTTCATAATGAAATGGGATTTGGAAGTCCAAACATCATTATTATGCCTAATCAGCAATCTCATAATATGATCAATAAAGTAAAATTTGGTAAGTTTCCTGACTCGGCTAATAAGAGAAAGATGGAGTTTCATGATGATCATAGAGGAAATAAAGTTCAATTTTCCCTATGTAAATCATGTGGGAAGAGGCATCAAGGAGAATGTTTCAAAGGAACTGGAAGATGCTTTGGGTGTGGAAAAGAAGGACACAAAGCAAGTAAGTGCAAAGGAAAAGGTTCAGTTAACACCATGGATGAGGATAATAGTATTGCTACGACATCAACAATGGTTAAATGTTTTAAATGTGGAATGTACGGGCATTATTCAAACCAATTCCCTAAGGGAAAGTCTCATGAATAGAATCAGTATGGTCGTATGGGTAGTATTTATGTTGATGATGATGAAGAGACTACAAATGATATGTGAGATGAAAGAATTGTGGAAGCTCGGTCAATGGTTTAAGAAGGTAGTGGAAGGATTACATGTTTATCAAGTGTAATGTTGTATAAAGAATCTCATGGTACTATGGAATAAAGAGACATCTAAGGATTGATACATTGTTGTCTTTCCTTGAGTTTTGAAAGTGTGTGATTAATGCTACCAGTATCCATGAAAGGTTATTCAGATATTTTTGGAAATAAGATGATATGCGCATAATGAAGGGAAAACGAGAAAACGAAATGTTTAACAGTATTCATGAGCTCATGATTGATATAAGGACTAAGTGATATCATGGTTTGATTATAAAGAATTTTGAGGATTTTGGTATGTGGAAAGTGTTAACGTTTAACTTCATTCATGTTTTCACTAAGGTTCAATGGGTATTCAAGAGAATACATGATTAAGGACTTGGAATGTTTAGAACGTGACCAACAAGACATATCTTATGATATATGGGGATCAACGATGGTATTAAATCTCTGGTAATAATTTTCCCTATGTTATGAAAGTGGACTGCAGTATTATGGATAAGCCTAAAGAAGTTCTTTTTTTGATATTATTGATAGGTTGTTATAGTAATGTAGTTTTAGAAAAAGGACAACCTGCAGGACGGGCGACAGCCCATCGCGTCGGACAAGGCTATGAGAATCGAACCCACAACCGAAGTGCGACTGGCCTTTATCGCCTATCACTGGCCTACAGGAAGTCCCTGTTTAGTAGAAACTAGTTTTATTATATTAAGCATTATGATATATGAAGTATAAGTCCATTTTAGGAACCATATGTGATTAATCTCACTATAGATCGACTTATGTATATAATTTTTGCTAACCTTTTGTTTGAGACAGATGGAATGACCCGTCATTCTATCACATGATCTGCTAACACTTCACGAATAACAAATTCAACTTCATTTATTTAAGAGATGAAGTGGAAATTTTTCAAGGCATGAACAACAGTGAGATTGTACCAAAATAATGAAAGTATTTATTCTAATTCAAATTTTCAACTTTAGGGAAATGATCTTGAAAACCAAAAATGTTGTCCTAGTGATCTTATACCTGATGAATCGGATGGTACCTTAGATCGTCACAAATTTATGGATTTGTGATTGTTGGCTTTTCCATAGCCATGTTCTCTACCACTCTCCATCGGAACATGATGGTTAGATTTCTCTTCCATATCCATATTTTCACCTATGTGGAAACCCAATGACTAGTTTATTTGGGTAATCGTTACATTTCATACTTTAGTTTTTAAAGCCATGTTTTTGTATTCCTTTTTACGATGTGGGTTTCTATTAAAGAAACTTTCTAATAGTAAACCATTTATAACCACGACGAATTTCGAGGGTGAAATTCATTTTAAGGGGGGTAGAATGTAACAGCCCGAGATTTTATGAAAAATATTCTTTTTAATTTTATTAATGTATTGTGTTGTACGCTACACCAAAAGGAGCTTTCACAACACGCATCCTTGACTTTTCTTCCATTACACGCAATCGCGACCTTCCACGATAGCGTGTGTTGCACGCAACACCAAGTTTCGCTAAACAACGATATGCTATTAAGATATTATTAAAACTAGCCATTATGAATAGTAATTACCACTTTTTAAATTTTAGAAATTTTAGCTCTCAAAATGGACTTCATTTTTGGATTCGAAGTTTCGAATTTAGCCTAAGGTGAAATTTTGGTACATTACGGATAACTTCCATATTCTGATGAATAGTGAAAATTACTAAATTATAATTAAAAACAACTTTTTTAATCGAAATAATTAATAGAGATAAATTATTAAATTGAGTGGTTTTAAAGTATATTTAGAATATATTTTTACAATGTTGGTCATTGGTTGTAATTTCACATTTAAACCAGACATAATAAAGTGTCAATCTTTTGATATATTTTGTTTCCTAAAAACACGCTATTTATTTTAACAGCGGGATTTAATTATAAAATTAATTAATGAAACTTCTATGTTATGAATTTGGTAAAATATATTTCATTTTTGAATTCGGAATATGAAATATAGCTTAGGATGAAATTTTGGCATTATTCTGAAAAACATCAATTTTTGATGAATAGTGAAACTACTAAGTGGTAGTTAAAAAAACTGAATTTTTCATAAAACTTAATTTTACCGCTTCTGTGAATTGAATTTCAAAAATCCGAGAGACACGGTTGATGTCAGTAAGTAAAATGTTGTTCAATGAGATGAAAATAATTTTTGGTGAATAGTAACTTTTTACTTTTTTTTACCACGGTTAATAGTAAATAGGGTAACTAAGGGTAAATATGATATTACTATTACCCTAACACATGTCCTAATTCTATTGTATAAATGTAATTCGACTAAAAACAACCTTACGAATATAATATGACCATTTAGGTCCACTTGGATTAGATTATGACATTTAATATTATTTTATTTAATGAATAGTTAAAATAGTTAAAATCAAAGTTTAATAACTAAAACATTTTTAATATGGGGTTATACATAAGATAAATTCGACTATAAATATTCATTAGAAATCTAAAAAGATTTCCTACATAATTATATTTTATTTATAATTTTTAGACTTTAAATAAATTAATTTATGTATGACACAACGATGATGCAGTAATTACCCTTTTAAGGAAATATTACATTAATTGATGTTATAAATTCTCAAATGAATGTAATTTGAGACTTTTTATGAATTCCACTAATTTTCTAGGTTACTATGATATATTAGTGTTGATTTAATCAACTTGGTTCGAACATATAATTCTGTTATGACTTTCACAAAAATCATATATCAAATAGTGTCAAAATTGACACAAAATAGTTTTTAAATCAAATATTATATTATTAATTGTTATTTTATTCCTAAAAATCTAAGGTTCGGCCAAATGACATAGATAAGGATATATATATTAATAATAAACAATTTGGGGTTCTTTTGGAATTTATAGTAAGTGTATTAACCATATAGTGAAAGAAAACAAAAAGACAAGGTAAAAGTTAAATTATTCAACTTAGAGTTAAATCTAATTGATAAGGTTAAAATAATACCCTAAACTTGTCTAAATCCTATTGGATGATAGGATTTCTACCCATACCCACTTTATCTTCGAAATAAGACCATTTGGAACCATTATAAACCGATTTTGACTTTAATATAAAATAATATTTTGAGATATTCCTAAGGTGCCCCTCTCCTCCCTTATAAAAGGACACCTCCTCCCCCTCCTCCTCACAACAATTTGAGCACTCAAGCTAGGCCAACCCCTGCCAAAATCCCTTCTACACTTCCCTAGAATAATCCTAGAGGTCCTGGTCTGCTTCAAAGACCAATCTTAGTTCCCTAAGTGGAGGATTCAAAGAGGCGTTTCAAAGAAGAGGTAATATCCATTACCGATCTTTTCAATTTCTTTCTTCTTCAAACTTATTCTTCTTTAGTTGTTTCATGATAAAGTAATAACATCAGTATTTCTTATATACTGATATGTTATTATAAATTTGAAACAACTCTAATTCACCTTCTATCCATCCTACGGAAAAATGAAATCACCGCGCGTGCGTACGTACGGAATACCGTCTCCACGCCGTGGTGTAATCTATTTTCCACCACCACCTTAATAGGATGGGTATAATGGTGTAATGAGTAAATATATATGATTATTATAAAGTCATATTGATACTGAAATATTCTACATACACTTCAACACAATTCCACGACCATGGGAACGATATCATCGCTCCTGTGTACGTACGGACTACCGTCTCCACGACGCGATGAGATTCATTCTCAATGATTAACCATTCATGAATGATTATAAAGTATATATAATAAGTACTAATGAAATATATGACATAATAATGATACTGGATTTATGTAAACTTATATGTATGTCATCTACTTAATTCCATTCACTTCAATAAGGAAACGAAAACAGCGTTCATGCGTACGTACGGACTACCGTCTCCATGAACAGTGTTTTTCATTTCATTTATCTATATATTATATATATATATATATATACTGAATATATATGATATATAAATCATATTTTATATTCTGGAAGTAAGTAAATCATGATATAAGTAATAATAATGTCAAGAACAACAAGTCAAAACACCTACGATAAATGAAACGATTTTACCCAAAACGCTTCTTTAACATTGAATTTACAAAAGAACGGGTAATATAATGTCATAAGTGAACCATATATGATATCATAAAAATTAATATTATTCTGGAATAAGTCAATAACATGATTTAAATCATTATACAGGAGGTTCGGACACTTACAAAGCAAGTCGGACCTAAGGTAAGGGATAAATATCACAATCTCATTTTTATCCGAGATTGTTTATTCGTAAGTATTTACTGGGGTGTATTTTATCATCCACATCCATGTTCCCTCAATATGTAATATTGTTTCCATCCACTTACAATATTTTAAATCCAATTTTACCCTTTGGTGAGTTTTTAGTAAAGAATATGAAAGGAATCTTTTGTCATTTTTTTCTTTCGAGGTACTTTTTGACTTTTCCGACAAAAGTACGAGAAGAATGTTTTTTTAACTTATACGGAATGAATGGATTTTTAAAACATTATTTCCAAGAAACTTCCTTTAAAAGTTTTCATGTTTATTTTTAATCAACTTCTTTTATTTTAAAGTCGTATGACATGCTATGAAAGGAAAAATGTTTTTGAAGTAGAAAGGATATTTTCCTCAAGAATGAAGTTCAAGTATTTTATCAAAATTATTTTCCATCTAAGATAATAAAAGGGTTCTATTTGTATCCCTATTATTACATGGATTTGATTATGTTGTGATGGAAACTTTTTTATGAATTCCTTTATCTTATATGAATTGTTTTATGATGTCAAGTTGTTTAAGAATCCCATTTTTATTACATGGGTTATGCGATGATGTATGATTTATGATGTTGTGGCACACATAAGAAAGGATTCATTATAAGATGGGTGGGACCTATATCTCCCTCCAATGCATTGGGTAAAGATTTTATATCTCATGAGATAGACATGGCTGGAACGGTAGGTTATACCGGTTCAGTGAAACAGGACTGAAACGAGGGTTACTCGATTCAGAAAGGGACTTTCTCCACTAAGATAGTCTTGGCAATGAGTCTTGACTAACAAGAAATGATTCTCTATGATTATGTGTGAATGCCACAAAGTTTCATGTTTTAAGTTATGATTATTTTGATTACATTTCACTGCCATGATTTATCCCATGTTATGAAATTATGCTCTCTCTTTTGCAGGTTATGATTTCCAAAATGTTATGTTCTTATGAATATGATGTGATTGATATTTATTTTATTTACCCTTACTGAGCATTTGAGCTCACCCTTTTATGTTTTCTTTTCCCCAGGATATAAAGAAAGGTTTTAGGTAAAAAAAAGGAATATCTTTATGTGAGATGTTGAAGATCTTTCACCACGATTAGAAGATTTTATTCCGAGTTTCCAAAGACACTAAACTATTACGATCCTTGTGTGTGTGTTTTTGTTATGTACTAAGTATTCCGTAAAAGTAATGTAATGTTCATGTACGTCAAGCTTCGGGTCTCTACAGGCAGGCTCGATGCTCAATCTCAATAGGTAGGTGACAACTCTTTCCAAACACATGCCGATAGGGTTAAATTCCAATGGTAATTGTAAAGGAAGTGTGGTAATCCTATAATGAATCATCGAGTATAAGACTCCAACCATTTTTGTTGGGTTGAAATTTTTTTGAATAATCTGTTTTAACTCTCAATTTGACATGTCGGCTTGATCATTGGTCTATTAGTGATAATAAGTATACACTAGATTTATGACCCCGTACTGACAAAAAGGATACTTCATTGTTCTTTTGCACAATTGAGAACCATGGTCACTGAAGATGAAACTAGGTAATCCAGACCTACATAATATTTTGGTCCTCATGAATTCCCTAACTAACTTAGAATCATCATTCCTTCCAAATCATGCCTCTACCCTTTTGAAACATAATCCACTTCCAAAATAATGTAAAGGTTCCAAGATTAATTGGGGAATAGTCCCACAAATTTAATACCCCAAACATAGAAAATGTCATTGAAGAGAAAGGGTTGTTATGGAATTTCATTTATTTTATTCACATTCCCAATTCGTTGACAGTAAGTATAAGATTTATAGAAATAATAGGCATCCCGAAAATGTGTTGGCCGAAAGAGGCTAGAATCAAGGACCTTGTGAACAGTCCATTGGGGACCAAAGTGGCCCCACAAGCAACGGTGTTATAGAAACTAAGAATGGACTAAAACTCACTATTGGGAACGTGACACTCGAGGTCTTGATCACTACATGTGTTCCAAAGGTAGAAGTCATCCCAAATTTACCAAATGGACTCATTTTTAAGATGACTAGATTAGTTTTTGTTGAAATCGGTAGGAATAGAAGATTCTACCTAATAATTTACAATTTCACCATACCATGGAATAGAATCTTGAACTTAGTGCAATTTCTCATTATAAAACTTTTCATTTATGGTAATAAAGGTTGATGGGTCAATGTTTGAGGATGGTTGAATCCTACATATTAGGTCAACCACCAAATTCACTTCTACTTTTTAATCCTTAATTTTTAAATTAAATTCCTAATGGATGAGCATCCAATTAATGAAATATATATTGGAATCTAGTTTATTAGGGAGATACTAGAGGGCTTTATGTTCTGAAAACACAATGACTTTGGACACCAAAAGGTATGATGCAGATTATCTCTAGGAAAACACAATGGCAATGAATTATTTTTCATTTGTGGTGTAGTTTTCATGGGTAGGGTCCAAATTATGTGAGGAATAGACAATAAAATGTGGAGCTCAATCCACCCATTGTGATAATACTTCCCCAACTACATAGTTAGAGGCGTCACACATGATCTCAAATGGTAAATTCCAATGAGGTGGTTGGATTATCAAGGGTGATGTGAGAATCCATTTTAACTAATTAAAATCTTCCTTATATTCTTTATCAAAATAAAATTCTTTTTCTTTTTTGGAGAAATAAAAAGGGGGGATTTCAATTTTACTATAGTCACCAATGAAATAATGGTAAAATCTAGCATGACTTAGAAAATACCATGCATCCTGTACATTTTTTGTGAATGTTAGGGAAGAAATGAAATCCACTTTTGATTTATCTACTTGGATACCGTCCCTATAAATGGAATGTACCAAAACGGTACATTGTCGCACCCAAAAATAAAATTTTTCTTAATTTAATAAAACATTGTTTTCAGTAAAGTGACATAGAAATAAACCAATACAACTAAAACATTCATCAAAATAATATCCATAAATATTGAAATCATCCATGAATACTTCCATGAAATTGTCTAGATAATCCAAAAAAATACTAACCATGCATCGCTAAAAAATACCCAGAGCATTGCACAGACCAAATGGCATCCTCCTATATAAAATTTTCAAAAGGGGAAATTAAAGGTTATCTTTGCCTAATCCTCAGGGTAAATATGGATTAGAAAGTATCAAGAATATCAATAAAGTAAGAAGTAATTGGAATACCTTTCCATCCTCTCTAGCATTTTGTCAATGAATGGAAATGGAAAATGGCTCTTCCTAGTGTGTTGGTTTAATTGAAAATAGTCTATACAGACACGCCAACAATTCTTCATATGATTTGGGACCAAATTATTTTTCCCATTTTTAATTACAAAAATACCATTTATTTCTAGACCCACTTGGATTGGATTGATCCATTAACTATTAGAGCTGGGTTAAATGATTCCAATAGACAATAATTTGGTTACCACCTTCTTTACAACGTTTAGGAGGTTTGGGTTCAGTCGACATTGTGACTGCCTCATTGGTTTAGCCTCAACATTTAATAATATTAGATGTGTACAAATTGATGGGACAATTCTGGAAATGTCCGCAAGTTCCCATCCTAAAGCTTTTTTATATTCCTCGAAAGTTTAACTAGTCTCATTTCATGCTCAAGAGGGAGTTAACTAGAAATGATGACATGAAACTTGTTTTGATTATCAAGATAGGAATATTTTAAAAATTGAGGAATTTTTTTTAGTTCTAATTTTAGGAGATTTTGGATTTATGGGACTGTGTGTGAATTTGATAGGTCACTAATATCATCTAAATTCTCAATAGTAACATCCTTAGGTGAGGAATGATCTTTTACAAGCTTAGTCGTATCATTAATGGTCAGTGGGTCCTCAGTGTTCACGAAATCATCAATTAATAAACATGCATGATATTTTTATATAACACTATAATAATCAATGCATGATTCATTTCCTAGAGTGGATCAGGGTAAATAAAATATGTGTTTTAATTATAAGGTAGTACATCAATTGAATTAACATAAATAGAGGAATGTTCTTCTGAGGAATTCTTCATGGCCTCAAGGATGTAGAAGTCGAAAATGTCACCACTGAAATACATAGATTATATACCATTGTGGAAATTAATTATGGTTTTGGAAGTTTTCAAAAAGGGTCCCCTCAATATAATTGGGGCATGTGCATTCATCCTATCATCTTCCATTTTAAGAACATAAAAATAAACAGGAAAAATTCAATTTTTATCCCTCACAAGAACATCCTCTAATGCACCAAAGGGGTTTTTGGTACTCAGTTGGCCAGTTGAATAACAATTCTAGTGGTCTTCATTTCCTTGGACTACAATGTACAGTAAATAGAGTGATGCATCACATTTATAGAAGCACCTAAATTGAATATAGCCTTATAAAATGAATACTCTTCTATGGAGCATGGAGTAGAGAATGTCCCAGGATCATTTCACATGGTGGAATGATATGGATCTATAAATGCGGATACATTCCTCCCTAATATCACATTTTCATCTCTATGTAGTCACCTTTAGTGTGTACACATCTCCTTTAGAAACATGGCATATTGCGGAATTTTCTTCACAACATCAATCAAGGGGATGATGACCAGAACTTTTTGAATGTTTAAAAGATTTACTTACCTTGTTCTATTTATTTTTATATTATTTGTTGGGTGGACCTTTGGGTAAATGGAAGAGGAATGGTTGGGATAGTTGAATCGTCAATAGAAACACTCTTTCCTTTGGAAGGGATTCTTTCAGGAGAAGGTTCTACCACATTTGGCGAATTTCCAATGGTTGGTATGGTGGTTTCCTTAGGAGGGGATGATTCTAGTGAAGGATTAATTAGTATTATAAGTTTTGTTTTACTCCTAAGGGTGATGGAAATAACATTTAATTTATCCCTAGGGTCAACTCTTTGTTTAAAAGGAATTTTACCCGACACATGGCTTTGGATTTCCCCCACCTAGTTAGAATTTTGGTCTAATTGGGCATTTAGGAATTGTTATGCAGCTTAGGTGGTTTTCAGGAAATGGATATTATTGGAAACCATTTGTTTCATCCTGAATTATAAGATAGGATCAAGTTTTGGAGGGTCTTGTTGGAAGGACATTATTGTCGTTGTGGATTTCTAGGTGGTGGTGGATGACTACTCTACCCCAGTTGATTCCATTGTTTTTGAGGTTGGTTGGAAAACCCCCTTTCCAATAGGCTTGGTTGCCTTTCCACCTAGGGTTAGATGTATAGTATGGTTCTTTTCTAAAGGGTTGGTCTTAGGGGTGACCTGGAAGGATTTACTCACAACTCTTATATTTTTCTCCCAATTGAGAAAATTATTCAGAGTAGTAAGTTTCATAAGAACATATACCAAAATGGATGGGAGGTGGATATTGGGATTTCCCTTGGGAAAGAGAAATTTGTCTACGAATGGTACTTACCTCTTCAAACATCATGTCCATCTTCTTCTCAAATTCTGTACATTTCACCTTAGGTACACATCAAATTGGTACACTAGACCTTGTAAAAAATTGTTGTGTGGTCTTATCCATGTTCTAAATTAATATTCTTACCACAACTGTGGTCTAATCCTATTGTGCACATCCTTCCATAGTATCAGTCATATTTCCATCAACATGGATTAAACCTTCATAAAAATACTATATTAAAAGTAGATCACTTATTTTGTGGTGTGGGAAACCTGAACCTAACCATTAAAAGTTTTACCAATATTTATTTAATTTTACCCTTTGTGGTTGAATTATACCACATATTTATTTCCTTGTAGTTTTAGTTCGAGAGGCTAGGAAATATTTTTCAAGAAAAAGACAGGTCATGTCCGCCTAGCCTCTAATTGGTTAATTGACATAGTAAATCCAATCTTTTATAGTATATTCTAATAAAAATTTAATGACCTTATATGTACTTGTTCTTCATCCACATTTTTAGGTTTTAATGTAGAACACACAGTATTAAATTCTTTTAAGTGCGCTTGTGGATATTCTCCAATGAGTCCATGAAATCTTAGCAATAAGTTAATTAGAAATATTTTAGTTCAAAATTAGGTGTATCACATTGTATTTGAATATAGGTGGGTTGGAAATCAATATCCTTCAACGTTAGTTATTTTAGTGTTCTTTTTTTAATCGATGTTATATGCGTTAATATCATGTTGTAATTTGGTTCCATAAGAAGAGGGGTTTAGAAAAGTCTCAAGTGGTGGTGTGTCCTCCTTCAAAGGGTTTCCTTGTGCATCCTGATGTCACTGACGTAGGATCTTCTCCAGTTCGGGTTCATATGGTGGTATGTCTCCTGAAGTGGAACACTTCATGCAAAGAACATACAAATGAAATAAATCATAACAAAAAAATATAAGAAAAGGTACAAGATAATGAAACTAAATATTCACCAAATATATAAAAATATTATCAAGAACACACACTAAAAACCAAATAAGTCCTTAGAAATAATGCCAAAATATGACGGTGTTGTCATGACATGTCTAATTGATTTTGATATTAAGAATTATTTACTGTATAGAGCTGACCTTGGGTAGACCCTCAAGGAGAGTTGGTGGTTTATAGTGTGAATTTTTAATAAAAAGAAACAAAATAGGGGTGGTTTTGAAAACAATTTTATAAAAATGACTTGATTTAAAGAGATTAATAGTTGATTAATAAAGGTGGTGTTTTGTAATTATTAGACAAAGAGATCATTTAATGTTCACTACAAATCTTGGATATTTCATTTTTCTTAAAATATTGACATAGTTTTCTTTAATACTTTGGTTGAGGGTTCTCAAGATCTTGATTCCCCTCTTGTCTCTTATATCATTGCACAATGTTACCACCATTGACACCACAATTGTGTTGTCAAGGATGGGACCTCAATAATAGAGTTAATTATACAAAATCATACTAATATATTATGTTTGTGTCAGGGAAATAAGAATCTTGTGTTTCTCAATCGGAACAACTCATGATCCACACATGAAATCTCAACCCAATAGGGGTTGAGTAAAAAACGGTTTTACTTAATTATAAGAAACGACATGTATTCTGAGGATAAGTACATAAAGGAAAAATATAAGTAAAATATTGAACAAAAAATTATATAAAACCAGAATAAGAACAAGCTCTAGAACTTTCTCTCATGTATGTGTATCTCCCTCAAAATGATTATCCATAGTTTAGCTCACCATCAAGAGAAGGAGGAGGCTCGGGTGGAACTTTTCCTTCATCCTTGATCCCATTTTGAGGATAAGGGCCTCTATAACTTCTGGGATTAATAGAGGACTCCTTTGGGTATCCAAAATACCTTATATTTTCTTCCTGTCTGACATTTTTAATTAGGATTCCAAGGTTCTATTTTATAGGCAAAGTGGATGGTGGTTTTGGGCACATGGATTTCATTAAACCACTAGGAACATGGTTTTCGAATTCTATAAAGCATTATATCACTTTGGAGTAATTTAAAAAGTTGTATCCCCACCTCTTGACTATCCCCACTGAATATTTGGTTTCATTTGGAAACATATATCTTGAGATATGGATAGATCACATCACACCACTTTTTAATTCATTCAGATTTATTGTTCTGGATAGATCAGTCCAGATGGGACACTAAATGGCCAAATTATTCTTGGGTTTATTAATATTAAATGTATCCCATTTAATTTAGGATCAGGACACAAAATATAAGACAATTTGAATGCATGTTTTAGTAGCAGTGTGCAGTTAAGTCCACTGGTGTGTTTGGATCCTGCGCAGTTTGGCTCATTTTCTAGAACTTTATCATGGGCCCTCCAAATCACCTACACCTTCAATAAAATTATCAAAAAAGTAACATTTGTTTTTAAAAAGTGATAAATAAAAAATAATTGAATCTAACATGAAGTAAATGTTTTTATTATATTTTTAATTTAAAATACTAATTCAGTTCGAAAGAGTGGTGTAAGGGTGAAAATGAAACAGTGAATCATGGTGTGATCAAGTACCCATGTTGAATCCTCAAAAATAGGATTACTAAAATTAACATTCACTAGTTCAGTTTTTGATTCTTAAACACTTTCTCCCCAGTGTCAAAAATTTTGACAAGCTATTCAATAGAAGACAAGTCATATTACAATAATACTCTCATAATAGTGATTATATGTTTAGGATCCTAGATTAAATTATTCAACCGTAAAACATGGAAAAACATCTCACACTTTAGAGTGGTTGGGGGAAAAGTGAGATGGTATGCCACAAATTTATTTCATTCTAAATTTTCAAATGGAATCATGCCCCAATGATATAATTTCCCTTTATTTATTACCCATATAAATACCTTCTATGGATTGAACTTTAAAAATATATGATACCACTATTGAAATTATATGTCCTTTCCTTGATTACCTGCATAGCACTTCTGTATGCATTGATCCACATTGATATGATTATAAAGTGTATTTACATTACCAATTTTCGCTTCTATAAGTTCTAGGCCTAATAGATTTCTTTAGCCTAATTATCCTTATAAAATTTGAGAATGAAATATCTTCCCATACAAAGCCTCATATGGTTCTATCTGGATGATTCAATGGATGTTATTATAGTAGATGAATTCCATCAGAGGTGGATATTAATCCCATGCACAATGAAAGTCAAGAGAGCATGACATCAGCAAGTCCTCTAATGTTTTAATATTCCATTTGTACAATCCAATGTATTTAGTGTAATAAGTTGTTCTCAAATGTATCTATGTGTTAAGAGCCTCTTACGGGATCCTCTAAACTTTTTATGTGATCCAATAGTCATGATTAAATACAATTAATAGGGCTTTATTATCATGTGTTTCAATTTTATTGATATAGATCCATGGAATATTTTCAAGAGGTAAGTCCTCCATTATTTCTACTAAATGTGTATGAGTGTAAAGGAAATACACAATGAACCATATAACATTATTAATTTAAGGAGTCTTCAGAATTCCATTAAGAAATTATAGTATAACATTATCCAACTTCCATATTGAAATAGGAATATGTTACATAACTCTTTAAGAGTTTTCTCTTTTAGCCTTTACCTATAGGAATACTAATTATCTAGACACATATTACAGAATTTCTCAATACATTCCACCCCACTAAAAATTTTATCTTAATCCTTTTACATATGTTTGTTAGTAGGGTGTACAAAGAAGTTTGAGTTATGTGCATCATATTGGAATTTAGTTTTTATCTCAAGTGTGGGTGGAACACATAGCATCCTTAAAAAAATTAACACACCATCTTCATAGGTGATGTCTTTTAATCCCCCATGATCTAAGGATTTACTTTTTTTAATTACCTAATTTTTATATAGTAATTTCGTTATTTCTCTATTAAGGATGTCTTTTCGATCATTTATAAAATAAGTGATTTTTTCCCTTCCTTAATGATTACCATTTCCAAATTTACCAACTATATGAATATAATATCTTTTTTAATCCTCATATTGGTTATACTTTCATTATTTTTCATACTTAATGTATCAACCACCTTTTTTCCAGTCCTTGGGTTGTAGTTTGTTAAGAAATAATAGTCTTTAAGTAGTTATATCTATCTTCGTTATATAATGTTGATATTTGTTTGTGATAAAATGTACTTCAAAATATTATGGTCCATGAATATGTCAAATGTTTCACCATATAGATAGAGGCTCCATATATTCGAGGAAAACATTACTAAAACAATCTCAGGGTCATGATTTGGATAGTTTTGTTCATGGATAATTATTTTGCTTGATTCATAATAAAAAACTCTATTATTTTGTGTAAATACATATCCCAATCCTTTCTATGCCTCACCATATATTATAAAATATTTATTTACAAATTTTAGAGTCAAACAACTATATTGACCAATACTCTATATAGATCCACAAAATTTTCCTCACATTCCTTTCACTATGTGAATTTTACCCCCTTATATGTCAATATGTATAAGGGTTTTGATAATAGTGAAAAAAAATTAACAAATCATTGATAGTAACCTTATAAGCCAACCAAACTATGTATCTCATTTGTATTATTCAATGTGGTACATTCCTTCACTGCCTTTTCTTATAAGGAATCAATTCCTAATCTATATTAAGATATGGTACAGTCAGTAAAAGGAACTTCATGGAGACAAAATTCACACATACTAAATTTCCAATAAAATTCCTTATCTCTAAGACTCTCAAAAATGATTCTCATTCACCCCATATATTTTTTATTATATTAATATATCATCAATGAATACCACTATTAAATCACAAATATAATACTTCAATACACTCATCATCACATGTATAAACATTTAGGCTTCATTACTCCACCCAAAGACCATCACTGTAAACTCATGATATACATATCTCGTATGAAATGTACTATTTTATATATCAAACCTCTAGAAAATTTATTATTCCTATTATATCATCCTATTATTTATTTATTGTTCACTTCATGGTCCCAAAGATAAAAGGAAGCAAAAGAACTGTGATTTCAAATTATCAGTAAGCATAGAAGTACTACATAATCTATCATAACAATAATACACATGATGATAGGGTGTATAATAAATAAAAATTTTATATAATTAATATATTGATCATTAAAAATTTCAATGTATAAAATATAGTTGAAAATAATCACATGGATAACAATAACTAAATTCATAATAATAGAAATCATAATGTCATCAATCTCGATCTATATCATCAACGCCCTAACCTATACATTATTCTTTTCATCAGTATCATGACCAATACATTAATATTATTTTAATTTTTGTACAATATACGTCATGATTTTATTGGGTAGGAATACACCAAATACCCAAACCTTTTTTTATCATTATACCAACCGATACATATAAGGAAAATATAATATTTTGCCCCACCCATCACCTCTTTAATTCCTATGGATTTACCAAATAAAGGATATGAATATAAAAAATAATAATAATAAACAATATTTATGAATAAAAAACATCTGTACTGAGATACCAACATACAGAAAATCAATACCACCATAGATAGTAAGGGGGCTAACACAGACATAAGGCATATAAAGAATAAAGGAAGGTATTTAAACAACACATAATCAATATATAAACTATAGGAAATACTCAATGTAAGAATAATTATCCTATCAAATAAAAAAGGATAAGTTATTTTAGAGGGTACTCTCAAATTTTTGGGTTATAAATATAATATAGTAATTGTGTAAATATTTTTCACTGGAAGGAGACCATAGCAACAGTAAAAACATCCTTTATTATGGTTTCTAAATATCATGTGAATTTTCCAAAGCATATCTCTTGGGTGTATATAGCTTGGTATGTTGAATTCAACCCAATAATCATTCACCATAGTAAATATTGAGTAAAAAATCAACCATACTTTTTCAAGTTTATTACCTTTAGGTGCATCGGTGTCGCAACCGCATTCACATGCCTGTATCCATTGGGGGATTTTATTTCTAGGAAAACCACACACTCATTAATTTACCAAATTTTGGATTTTAGGTCATTATGAAGGATTGCGAAAATTAATTAATGAGAGTAAATATAATTTTTCAAATATTAAATGGTTGAAATATCATATAATTACCAGAATAATGGCATTTTAACATTTTTTTATAGTTTAAAATGGAATGGGTGTAATGTGAAACCATATATCTATATAATAAATATATATAAAAAAATAATACAGTGAGAGGGAATAACTGTTATACCATTAACAATATAAAAAATAGAAGATAATAAGATGATTTTAATATCAATTAAATATTTTTAAATGGTATTATACAAAAAATATCAATTAAAAATGAAATAGAATGATTGGAAACCCTTACATTTCTACATAGATTTATAATTCTTGGGAGGATTTATTAGAAACCATATAACTCCTTATGGGGGTTTTATAGAGGGAGAGGAAAGGTAAATTTTTTGTAAAATCCACTATGATTGAGAGGGATGGTATAATGTGTGGGAGTGAACTCCTTTTATAGGTGAAAAATATATTTTTCATGAAAACTAATGTTGGATACGGGGTAATAATGGAATCGCATGGGTTTTATGTGTTTTAGGTGAGTTAGGTGGGGAAATGTTTTTGATACAAGTAGGTATGAATTTACATCATAAAAAAAGTTATTATATAAGATCTAAGTGTAAAATTGATTTATTAAAAATCAAGCCCCATAATATTATCCATTTTTTCTCTTATTAATCTTGATTATATATTAATCATTGTAGTTATTTCATCACTAAGAATTTAAGATTTACTATATTACTAAATTTTAAAATCTTGAATCAAAATTTGGTATCCACTTAAAACAATTCAATTTCTATATATCAAAAAAATTTCTTTTAAATTAATACATATAATTTGTAAAAAACCCATTATTTTAAGATGGTGATTAAATTTTTAGGTGTTCTTACTATTATTTAAAATTAATTATCAAATAAAATTGTCTTTATTTAGTTTTATTGATGTCAAAAAAACAAATTTTAATTTTAATTTTTAAATTGATCCATTTAAAATACACAATATTTATAAAATTACTATTACATGTTCAATTAATGTCTTACCCCGGTAACAAATATTTACCTTGGTAACTTAATTTTATGACAATAAATTATATTTACCTTATTAAATGATTTAAATAATTTTATTGGGAATAATAAAATTATTTTATTTTATTTTATTTCAAAAATTGAAAGATAAATACTTTTAATATTATAGCATGCAAGCTGTTAAAATGTTTTTTTAAAAAAAGTGTATTATTTAGAAAAAAGATAATGTGTATGATAAATTAATCAGTTATCGTTTTTCTGGAATAAATTTTTTTATTATAAAAAAAAATCTAGGTTTATTTTAAATAATTCTAAAACCAAATTTTACAAAAATAATAATTAATTAAGAGAAAATACCCAAACTGGTTTTAGTGGAAATTATTACATATGTATATAAGATGTTAATCATAGGTTTTTAAATTTCACTAAATATTTTTAAAAATATTATTTTTATTTATAAAAAAATCAATCAACTAAAAGTAATTAAATTAATCTATGTCTTGATTATATAAATTTATAATTTTGGTAAAAATTGTATTTTTCATTATTCACCTAAGAATCATATATTTTAGAAAAATCCCAAACAATTCACCCTAAGATAATTTTGTCATACTGAATTAATATGTGTCCTCCTTTTATCCTATATAAATTCAATTATTTATAGAGTAAGTTATAAAAATTAATAAAGGATATTTCTATTTTGATATAGCGCACATTATGTGATAATCTATAAGATATAATGGTTACCTACTCTTGTTGGTTCTCAGGTATTATAGTGGACACCGAACAGTTGGAAAATAGTTTGATAAACCATGCATCCTACACAAAATTCACTAAAATGTGAATTAATAGTTATATTCAGTCATGTTTTTATTATTTATCCTACTCATTTTGTTTCTTTGGTTTGTTCGAGCATTGGGTGTGTGTGGCGAAGCACTTACCTTCTTCTCCTCTTCAATTTATAGTTTGTTCTTCCTCAAATTTCAAGCATGTAAGCCTTATTTTTTCTCTTTTCTTCTCCTATATTTTTCTCTCCCCCAATATTTCATTTTTCCTCGCTTCCACAAATCCTAAACACTATTTTAGTTTTGTTAGGTTTTGGGTAGTATCTTGTAAGATCATGTGTTTTGGGACAACCTGAATTTCCAATGGAATTTTAGTTTTCATTTGGTACATAGGTAAATTCATAACTTGAGATTTGGAATTTTATTAAGAGGTTTGTTATAATTAAATTTTTATTCTTATATGGTTTTTAATCCCCAATAGGTGTCTCATTTTTTCAAATGTGTTTGGTGGGTAGGTTCTTGTAAGATCCTATATTTTATTATGGGTTGATTTTCTAAAGGAATTTGAGTTTTAATTTGGTTGATGTTGCCAATCTTAAATTTATATATGGAATGTAATATCAATAGTTTGAACAATTAATGTTTTTTATTAAATGTGTTTTAATTCCGAATAGGTTTTTTGTTGCCTGAATGATTTTTGAGAGTATCGGTCATTGAAATCCCTATTTCGGGGGAAAAAGGGGAGGTGTGTGGTTACTATATGGGTAGTTCTAACTATACACCAAAACTATGTGGCCTTATAGGGGTGTCACGTGGTTTTCCAAAATTCACACTCAAGGACACATGGACATGAGAAAAAATATACAGTATTATATAAGTGGATTTCATTGTTTGGGTATAATTTTTCAAATTGTACGCCTAGCTGTATGGCATGGACGTGTTGTGGGATAGTAGCTCCTCATAGTTGGATCTTGGTTTCTAAACCATGAATGTTGACCATGAAACATATTTGGGTTTTTATAGTGTAAAATCATGGTTGGAACACAGATTCTTTAATCTTGTTGTTTAACTATGAACTTCTTAAAGAGGAAATAATTTCTACTTATCCCATTTGACCCTAAAAGGGTTTTAACCCTATTTCGTCCTCCATTCATCTAAGAGATCCCATCACACATGATTCCTCTATATCCTCTTCCATGGAATTTGTATCCATAATTATTATTTTGGATTAAACATATTATGGTTTGTTGGAAGCATAATGGTGTGTCTAAAACTACACTTTCTTCCTTTTTTTCAACCTTCATCCTAAAATTGACAGTCTTCGTTTGAGAAAATTTGACATAGTTTTATGGTGTTTTTCTTATTATTCAATTTTCCAATTAAATAAAATATCAAATTCTGATATTAAATGATTTAATATTCCTTCGTATATATTAGGTGGTCAAGATTCTTTTCCCATAACGATTTTTCAATTGTAAATTTTTTCTATTGTGTTGGACACTCAACATCCCAATAATTTCTCTTAAAATATGAAGTAACAAAAATTAAATTACTAGACACGACATTGGACTCATTAACATGGTTGGAGGGTTGTGAACTCATCTTTTTTCACACCTTAGGTGTGTATTATTATGTTCTGTAATTGGTTAAAGATTATATTTGAAAAAAATAACACTTAGGTGTGTTTCAGTTGGCTCTTAATAGTGAAAATGATTAAATGATGACTAACGAATTTATTAGATTATAATAGTTCATGTGTTTTTGTATATTACTAATTTGAGTGTAAATTTCCTCTTATTAGTAGAATCTATAATGGAAATAAATGAATTTTCAAATGGTTGAATACCATCACATGTCTCTTTTTCATTAAAATTAATTGGATGATATAATTAAATGGATTGGTAGTGGAAGAAATAGTGGATTGAATTGTGATTATTGTAAATTGGAAAGAATTTTGCTATGGCCATTATTTGTTTTTTATAAGGGAAATTATCTAGTTTTTTAAATTGAATTCTTAAATGGAATGGGTTTTATTACTTGGTCATTAATTGGGAATTAGCATGGACACTAACATGTCCCCATTTTATCACTTGAGAGGGATCTTATTAATGAATTAAAATTATGAAATAAAATGATAAGTTCCATGAACATTAACATATACCCTTAATCAAATATAATATGTTATGGTGGATAATTTGGTATAGCACTAACAATGGAAAATGTGTTATGGAATTGAAAATATATAATAGCGTGTAGCACTGATGATGGATAATGTAGTATGGAATAAATAAGGGGTATCATGATATGGCACTAAATACCCCCCCTATATATTCCAAAAGTAAGGATTCCTTGGATTATCTCCTTGGAATTCGCTTGATTGTATGGCCTTGGATTATCTCATTAGGTTATACTCAAGTCTTTACTGAGTTTATCGGGGACTCAATGAGGATTCATCATCCATGGGCCATGGGTTCTTACCGCTTATAAGGATTCTCATAGAGAATCAGTTCCTCGTAGCTCAATTCTTTTCCGGTGATGTTGTTGTGCTTGAGTTTACATTTTTCTCACTCATAGGTTTGTGATCTCCATACCGACTACCAGTTTTTACTATTTGGAGAGAGTTATAGGTGTTTTATATGTTGTGTAATAGAGTCCCTTATGTGTAATATGGTTATTCTGTGAGAGACATTAGTGAGTTGGATAGACCAAGTGTCCCTATATTGAGGATTGATCGATAGATATGGGTGGAATACATTGAGGCCATTATTTTTAAATCATATTTTAATGAGTTAGTGGTTCAAATAATCAAGGGAAAACTAAAATAGATGGTGCCTCTGATTTATTGACAACTTTTTACATGGTGAGATTCATTGTATTCTCATTTTGATGCTGATGCATGGAAGGTACTCATATTGTGAGGTGTATTCATAGTAATGCCTTTGGTTTTCTAAAAATATACATAGGGTTATCAGGTATTGACATTTTCTCTGATGGGAAGGACTATTCATGTGTCTTGCATAGTTAATTAGAGGTTATGTGATTGATTACTTAGTTTTTATAAAAAACATAGTGATGTGGGTGGTTATTCAATAAATCATTACATAAGTGGTGATATCAATTTTTAAAATTAATTTTAAGGTAACTTTCATCATAATGAAACTAACATGTTCAGTAGCACAGCCAGTTTGGCCTTGTTGATGGATGACTCAAGGGAGTGTGCTTCTGATCATGAACATGGGTGTACGGGGTTGTACTCCCTATGTGTGAAAAGTTTAGTTTATGTCTGAGGCATGTGGTAAATTGTTAATATAGAATGTTGGTGGGAATCCAGGTATAATATGAGGATTAATGATTTCAAATATAATGCATGTGCACATAGAGACTAAGATCATTGGATAAATTAAAAAAATGTTCCTGTAATGAGGGATAATTTGGAATTAAACTATGTACATTGATATGGTTGACTCATGGGTATACATTTACATGAATTATTGAGTTTCATGGTGTTATGAGTTGGTTTACGGAACATATTGAATGTTTCAATGTGAGTGTGGCTTGGGGAGAGAAAAACACACCAAATGATGAGATCTTAGAGAACTCCTAGTTTAGTGGTGATCATGTCTCATGTCATGAAATCATTATATGTACACTAAGATAGTTTCGTCTTAAGACTAAGATAAATAAATAACTCTTTATTGTTTGATAAGTTAACACCTTTGGTGTTATGATTAAGGGGCAGTTTTATGTAATAAATAAGGTAGAGGGAACACCATTGGGCATTTGATGTTGGTGACCCAATCTGTATTTTGAAACTCATGAAATGCCAACAAAACAATTCTCATGGAGAGTTCAAGAGTAGTGGATGATTTTTATGTTAGTTTTTTAGAATGATTTGTTTCTTTTCCATAAAGTCATTATGTATGGGATGGATGGGGCATGGGATATGATGTTTTTGAAACCACTTAATTAGTTCCATGACATGGATTCTCCTAAGGTATGGAATCGTATGTTGGTCACTAGTGGATGTCCCTCGTGTAGAAAAGGTCATGGAATCTTAAGATGGTTAATTGGAGAGAATTTTTTATTTTTTGGATGTCATTGGATAAATGGAGAATTTTATGTCAATATTTCTACGAAAATACCATGTATATAGCATCCCGCCATTTTATAACATAAACTTTCATTACATTACACACAACTGAGGATCTTTAAGGTTTAGTGTCTTGGAAACCAGGAACATAATACATGAAAAGAACATAAAGAATTCTTCTTAAACACTTGCAAGGCGTCCCCTTAAGTTCATTATAGGTTCATTACTGCATCTCATAACCTGGGGACATACATCAAAAGAAAGGGTGAGCAGAAGGCCCAGTAAGGGAAACAAGAGGAACATTTTACATGTGAACTTGAGATACTTCAATAAGGACATGAAAAGAACTTTAAGGCATGAGAAAGAAATCATGAGGCATTTCATAATAAAAATAAAATTTTTCATAACTTGAAGATGTGGCTACATCATTTAACATAGACAATCATGAACATATCACCAAGGTCCATCCCCAAGGTGTCATTTGAAAATTACCAAGGTTATTCACCAAGGTATCGTGAAAATTGTAATCTCTAGTGGTTACATCATTACCCAATGCATTGGAGCGCTATCAGGGCGCACCCTTAAATTTGCCTTTATTATCATGTGAGCCACATATATCATCATCAAACATTTCATAAATAACCCATATAGAATAAAGGAAATGGGTTTCATTTCATAATCATAACTTTTTAAAAACTGCTTTAAAGTCATGATCTTTATCTCACTTTAAAACCCACAGAAAAGGAAGGTGGGTCTCATGTATGTAAATCCCAGAATTTAAAATAGAACATTTTGGTATATATGAGAATACCTTTGTAGAAATAGGAGCTTTGAGTATTAACTTTATAACATAAAATAATTTTTGAGAAAAGAGAGAGGCATTTTGAGGGGAAAATTCTGCAGCATAACGGCTAAGTTTCGGGGTTTTAGAAAACATTGAAATGAGAGGGGACATGGGTCACCCACTCATAAATGATCCATAAAACAGTAGGGTGATAGAGTAAGAAGGACATATGGACATGGTAATGAAATTTTAGGGACATAACATTTGAAATGAAAAACATGGAAGGAAAAAAAGATTAGATTTCTCTTATGAAAATTCGGCAGCCTTACGGCATCACATAACTTCAAAAGAAAATGATTTGACAAGATCAAATAGGGTCCCTCATCATATGATCATAAGAGATCAGTATGATAGATATAGAGATCATACCCCAACATAATAAAAAGGAACTTGAAAGACTTGACATGAAAATCGAACTTGAAAAATGAGAAGGGTGAAAGAATCCCTTAAAAATTCGGCAGCCTAACGGCGTCACTTAAACTTTCATAAAACGAAATGATGAGAGTAAGAGGGGATCTCTCATCATATAAACATGAAAGGGAAGTAAGAGGAATTTAAAAGAACATCCTCTCACATAAAAACATGGAGCATAATAGGAATGACATAAAAGAGATTACATGAAAAGAAAGAGAGGGGTCGGATCCCTTACCTTAAAATGTGACTCTTGAAACTCAAAGGATTGGACCTTGAGGGCTTGGGGGAACCTTGGGAGGACTCTTTGGAAGGTAAGAAGACCAGAACCTCTTTGGGGGAGAGTTGGGAGTGAAAACTAAGGGAGGAAAGGGTGGGTATTTATAGGGAAAGTGAGGGGACAAAGCATTAATGGCCAAGGGACACCTCACTTGTGGTTTTGGAAAAACCATGGGCTTGCCCATGGTATTTGCCCATGGTATTGGCCACTTGGGACACCTCACACCTTATCTTACTATTCATAATTCGACCATATTGAATATATACTTAATACATCATTAAATGATGTCATTAAACACCCGTAACTTAAAAACTATACTTTCACTATTCACCGAAAATTCAACTTTCTCAGAATAATCCCAAAATTTCACCTTAACCAAATATCAATTCTTTGATTTCAAAAAATGAAATCCATTTTATAAAAATATTTTTCTAAATATTTTTAATTTAATTTTTAAATAAAAACACTATTCATCGAAAATTAATTTTTTTCAGAAAAATCCCCAAAAATTACCTTAGCATAATATCGATGCTCTGAGTTCAAAAATAAAGTCCTTTTTATAAAAATAATTTTCTAATTATTTTTAATTAAATTTTTAATTAAAAAACACTATTCACCCGAAAAAAACTAATACTTGAATAATAATTAATGAAACCGTTATTTAACTATTTTATTGAATCACATTACTTAATCAAGGTGCCTAGATTATTTTAAAACTTTCTTTAAGTGAGATTACTAATCCATTTGGTCATATTACTAATCCTAATCATAAAATCACTATTCATAATTTACTATTCATCAAAAATCATGTTGATCTTATTAAACTCTAAATTTCGTACTGAACATAATTATAGAAGACCATTTTTCGAAAATCATTACACATTTTTAATTATTTAAGGTTTACACAACCATTTTTAAAATATCCTTTTTCTAAAATTCATCAAAAATATGCATACAATATTTATCCGGTCATTTGAAAATTCATAAACATCATCATAAGAAGAAATCTAAATTTTTATTTAAAAAAAGGATTACACAAGGCAATTACAGTCTCGTTACATAACCCCTTATAATACCAGCATAGGACCTAAGAGTAAGGTGTGCTAGGGTGATAGAATTTTGGGGCGGCTCAGTCAACATTGCCCGAGTAGTAATTTCTATCAGTTTGAACTTCTCGCGAAGGCGATTCCGTTCTAGCTTCACATGATGAAGTTCGTCTTGGATTTGGTCCAGAGCAAAGCCCAATGGTGCTACCTCCTTCCCAATCTCTGTTAGATGGGCTTCGATCGGCCCAAGGCTACTAGGTGAGGCCATCAAATCTTCTTTCTATAATAATTAACCAAGATTACTTAAATTTAGAGACAATAATCAAAACATTTTGTTCACGGTGGTCATATTGACCGATGGTCATATAACACTCAAAAACCAATGGTCTCATTTTATTTATAATCATGTTTATCAAATAAAACATTTTTTTTGAGTATAAAAAATAACACATGAAATTAGGAAACAAGATTTATTCAAAATTTCGGGTCGTTACAATCTTCCCCCCTTAAGAAATTGCGTCCTCGCAATTTTTTTTAAATTGGGTTTTGAAATTTCATTGAAAGTCCCACATCGGAAAAAGAGTCAGTAACACCATTAATTTAAAAGAAAGAAAAGGAAGTACAAAGGCCACCCGAGTTAACCCACACTCGGGTTCCATGTAGGAAAACATGGACATGGAGGAAAAAACAAAGGGTCAGTTCTGAGAGCGAGTGATAGAGAACATGATTAGGAGAAAGTTAATCATGAGAAAATCCCAAACTTATGATGTGTGTAAATGGTCCTTGATTACCTAGTAGGAAATGTAAACCAACAACATTTTTGTTTTACGTTTCTTTTCATAATTTTGAGGATTTCATTTACTACATAGAACAAAAACATAAGAAAATATACCTACCTTCAAGTAGAGTTTCATCCTTTAACAAGTCCCTACCAACACTAATCTTTTTTCCAAATGATGAGAATTCAAAAACACTTGGTCTCATAAAAGCACAAGAATCATCTTCTATAGAATCACATAATCTACAAAAGATTAACTATCTATTTCTTCTATCTTTAAACATTATCCCAAAAACAGAAAGGTTAAGGTAAAAGAACTCTTAAAAAAGAAAGGATCCCATAGGAATAGAACCTACTTTTAAATCTTAAAAATTCCATGGTACTACCCAACGTTCATCATAGACCACTCCATAAATAACGGTCCTTAAAATTCCTCAAAATAAACCAAACTAAGATTGAAACCCAAATACAATAAGGATTTGATAACATAGTCTTCCAAAACAACTTCATTGTTCATCTCCAGACAACATCAACCACTCTTAACATCTTATAACAAAAGTAGCTAACCTAAACATATTTTACCCAAGATAGGTTAATCATTCCCAAAAGTAACCTAAATTACTATAAGTCCACCTTAAATTCATCAATTCTTCAAAATATAAGTCAACCTTACTCCTCAATGAAAATACTATAGTAATCTATTTACCTCGATCATATAGGGTCCCCAAAATAGTGAACGCCTTCCAAAATAATAATCATCTTTTAATCCCCTAATCATCTCTAACATATTAATACGGAAATTGTCACATTTTCTATCACATTGGTTGTTGGGACACGTTATTCCATTTCCCACCATTAACTAAGAAGATAAAGTATAATTAGAGGCTTAAATACTTAACCAATAATCATGAAAAGGAACTTAAAGCATATAAGGATAACTTGTAGAAGAAAAGTATACCCTAACTTGTGATCCCCTAGGTTCCCATCTAGGTTATCCATGATCATATATTCATATTTGAATCTTTATTTTATTTTATCTTTGTTCCTTTAATAATGGTTCATATCAAGCTTATGAATTTACCAAAGCATATCCCCCGGGAGTGTCGTAACCAAGAGTGCAGCAAGGCCCGTTGTCGTGTACCAGTTCCCGTTCGAGTCTAGCTCAAAGCGGTGTTTTCGGGTTATACCCCTATGTACATCTGTGCCAGAGCCACCTCTACCTGCTCGTATCCAGACAGGGATGTATTTGCTTGGCAACCCCTTACTCAATACTCACCAAAATACCAGGAAGATTTCCTATATTAAACTTTTCTATAGGGTTCCTCCTAGAGTTTTCATATCCTAATTTCCACAAATAACTAAACCATCCTTTGATACCAACTATAGCATCCCGCCGTTTTATAACATAAACTTTCATTACATTACACACAACTGAGGATCTTTAAGGTTTAGTGTCTTGAAAACCAGGAACATAATACATGAAAACAACATAAAGCATTCTTCTTAAACACTTGCAAGGCGTCTCCTTAAGTTCATTCTAGGTTCATTACTGCATCTCATAACCTGGGGACATACATCAAAAGAAAGGGTGAGCAGAAGGCCCAGTAAGGGAAACAAGAGGAACATTTTACATGTGAACTTGAGATACTTCAATAAGGACATGAAAAGAACTTTAAGGCATGAGAAAGAAATCATGAGGCATTTCATAATAAAAATAACATTTTTCATAACTTGAAGATGTGGCTACATCATTTAACATAGACAATCATGAACATATCACCAAGGTCCATCCCCAAGGTGTCATTTGAAAATTACCAAGGTTATTCACCAAGGTATCGTGAAAATTGTAATCTCTAGTGGTTACATCATTACCCAATGCATTGGAGCACTATCAGGGCGCACCCTTTAATTTGCCTTTATTATCATGTGATCCACATATATCATCATCAAACATTTCATAAATAACCCATATAGAATAAAGGAAATGGGTTTCATTTCATAATCACAACTTTTTAAAAACTGCTTTAAAGTCATGATCTTTATCTCACTTTAAAACCCACAGAAAAGGAAGGTGGGTCTCATGTATGTAAATCCCAGAATTTAAAATAGAACATTTTGGTATATATGAGAATACCTTTGTAGAAATAGGAGCTTTGAGTATTAACTTTATAACATAAAATAATTTTTGAGAAAAGAGAGAGGCATTTTGAGGGGAAAATTCTGCAGCATAACGGCTAAGTTTCGGGGTTTTAGAAAACATTGAAATGAGAGGGGACATGGGTCACCCACTGATAAATGATCCATAAAACAGTAGGGTGAAAGAGTAAGAAGGACATATGGACATGGTAATGAAATTTGAGGGACATAACATTTGAAATGAAAAATATGGAAGGAAAAAAAGATTAGATTTCTCTTATGAAAATTCGGCAGCCTTACGACATCACATAACTTCAAAAGAAAATGATTTGACAAGATCAAATAGGGTCCCTCATCATATGATCATAAGAGATCAGTATGATAGATATAGAGATCATACCCCAACATAATAAAAAGGAACTTGAAAGACTTGACATGAAAATCGAACTTGAAAAATGAGAAGGGTGAAAGAATCCCTTAAAAATTCAGCAGCCTAACGGCGTCACTTAAACTTTCATAAAACGAAATGATGAGAGTAAGAAGGGATCTCTCATCATATAAACATTAAAGGGAAGTAAGAGGAATATAAAAGAACATCCTCTCACATAAAAACATGGAGCATAATAGGAATGACATAAAAGAGATTACATGAAAAGAAAGAGAGGGGTCGGATCCCTTACCTTAAAATGTGACTCTTGAAACTCAAAGGATTGGACCTTGAGGGCTTGGGGGAACCTTGGGAGGACTCTTTGGAAGGTAAGAAGACCAGAACTTCGTTGGGGGAGAGTTGGGAGTGAAAACTAAGGGAGGAAAGGGTGGGTATTTATAGGGAAAGTGAGGGGACAAGGCATTAATGGCCAAGGGACACCTCACTAGTGGTTTTGGCAAAACCATGGGCTTGCCCATGGTATTTTCCCATGGTATTGGCCACTTGGGACACCTAACACCTTATCTTACTATTCATAATTCGACCATATTGAATATATACTTAATACATCATTAAATTATGTCATTAAACACCCGTAACTTAAAAACTATACTTTCACTATTCACCGAAAATTCAACATTCTCAGAATAATCCCAAAATTTCACCTTAACCAAATATCAATGCTCTGATTTCAAAAAATGAAATCCATTTTATAAAAATAATTTTCTAAATATTTTTAATTTAATTTTTAAATAAAAACACTATTCATCGAAAATTCATTTTTTTCAGAAAAATCCCCAAAAATTACCTTAGCATAATATCGATGCTCGGAGTTCAAAAATAAATTCCTTTTTATAAAAATAATTTTCTAATTATTTTTAATTAAATTTTTAATTAAAAAACACTATTCACCCGAAAAAAACTAATACTTGAATAATAATTAATGAAACCGTTATTTAACTATTTTATTGAATCACATTACTTAATCAAGGTGCCTAGATTATTTTAAAACATTCTTTAAGTGAGATTACTAATCCATTTGGTCATATTACTAATCCTAATCATAAAATCACTATTCATAATTTACTATTCATCAAAAATCAAGTTGATCTTATTAGACTCTAAATTTCGTACTGAACATAATTGTAGAAGACCATTTTTCGAAAATCATTACACATTTTTAATTATTTAAGGTTTACACAACCATTTTTAAAATATCCTTTTTCTAAAATTCATCAAAAATATGCATACAATATTTATCCGGTCATTTGAAAATTCATAAACATCATCATAAGAAGAAATCCAAATTTTTATTTAAAAAAAGGATTACACAAGGCAATTACGGTCTCGTTACATAGCCCCTTATAATACCAGCATAGGACCTAAGAGTAAGGTGTGCTAGGGTGATAGAATTTTGGGGCGGCTCAGTCAACATTGCCCGAGTAGTAATTTCTATCAGTTTGAACTTCTCACGAAGGCGATTCCGTTCTAGCTTCACATGATGAAGTTCGGCTTGGATTTGGTCCAGAGCAAAGCCCAATGGTGCTACCTCCTTCCCAATCTCTGTTAGATGGGCTTCGATCGGCCCAAGGCTACTAGGTGAGGCCATCAAATCTTCTTTCTATAATAATTAACCAAGATTACTTAAATTTAGAGACAATAATCAAAACATTTTGTTCACGGTTGTCATATTGACCGATGGTCATATAACACTCAAAAACCAATGGTCTCATTTTATTTATAATAATGTTTATCAAATAAAACATTTTTTTTGAGTATAAAAAATAACACATGAAATTAGGAAACAAGATTTATTCAAAATTTCGGGTCGTTACAATGTACAGGTTTGATTATAGACATCAGAAAAGTTTGAGTTTAGGTGTTAGGCCCGATGGGGCTTATGAAGATCCAATGGTGCCTGGTCGGGAGGGATTGGGTGTTTTTGTTATGGAATGTAATTAAAAATTATAAAGAAATGATTCAACTAGGAGAAGTCACTATAAGTTGGTTACAGACTTCGGTGAGATTTCTTAAAGAGAACTCAAGGTGCGTTGGATTAAAGGCATAAAGATCTAGATTTACTGATGTGTTAGCTATTCAAGCTAAGTGTTCTTTGAAAATAGTCATCCATAGGAATTTTTAATTGAGTAATTTTATAAATTTGGAGGTTAATGATCAGGAACCACATCATGCACACCGTTGGTTGATACAAATGTTGTGTAAAGGTCAGTAGTGTCTTTTTATAGAAAAATGGCACAACTGTGTCATGTTTGGTCAATTTTAATTCAATCATTTTCATGTTATCAGGGATTAAATAAGTTTTCTCATGTATTATCGAGTTTAATTAGATGAGAACCTTGATGGGAGCATCATTAAGATGCTAAGAGTGTGTTTCTATAGTAAATTTTGATGATGGGAGTACCATGACTTAGAATTGGTCATTCAAAGAATGAACTAATAATGGTAAGTGTTATACACCTATTTATAAAAGATATAGTGACATGATCATATCTTAGGTTAGATAGTCTTTTGTAATCCTTGTCTTTATATTTCACTAGAAAATAAAACTTTTGGCTTAGGTTTTCTGTCTTAAGAAACGTATATTTAAAGTGACACTTGGAGGAGTATTGGGTGTTTAGAAATGAAACACGACCACTTGATCAACAATATATGACTACAATAGGTCATATGGGTTTTTCATTGTTCACTGAGGCTTCTTAGGGATGATAATTTCTATGGTTGAAAGGTATTAAGATCCCATGTTTGGGGATGGGTTGAATTTATAAAAGAATTTGAGCATCATTTGGTTGATGGGAAAATATTAAATTAATATTTAGAGCATAATTTTAAGAGTTTGAACACCTAAAGTGTTTTTTCTATATGGGTTTTAAGGCCAAATATTTCTCATGTGTGGGGAAAAGTTTTGGGACCAACATAATTTGAACGATATAATTTTGGAACGAAAAGGGGAGGAATATTGTTACTACATGGTTAGTGATAACTGTGACCCCAAACTAGGAATCCCTATAGGGGTTTCATGTGGTTTCTCAGATAATGAACCTGAGGTTGAATGTACATAAAGATCTATAGAGGATTACATATATGAATCCAAAGAGTTATGCCTAATTTTTCTAATTGTGTGCCTTATTGTGTGTCTTGGAGGTGTTTGGGGACAATATCAATATATTGTTGGAGCATGGTTTGTAAACCATGCATGGGAACCATGTGATATAGTGTCTTTTTAGACATTACCACTACATGGTTGTCTCATGGTTTCTCAAACCATGTGGAAAAACCCTGTGCCTCTTAAATATGTATAAAATTCTTATTTTCCCTCTACCTTAAAAGGATTTTCACCCAATATCATCTTTCATTCATCCATGAGCACCCTCTATATGCACCTCCCCTATTCAATGGGATTATTATCCATCATTATTGGTCATAATAGAATGTCATCAGATGCATTGAAATCATAACATTTAGTGTACAACTACTTTTTATTCCTTTTCTCTCTTACTTTTTCCTTATATTTGTTATCCTCACATGATCTTATATTCACTATTTCCATAATTTTTATCTAATTGTTTGATCTATCTTGTTTTATCTCAAACAAAAGCCTGATATTAAATGGTTCAAGCATCCTTAGAATAGTGTAGGTGATCTATTTTATTTTCCCTTAATGTTTCAAAATTTATAAATTAATTGTGCTACATGTTGTAGTTTCCTCACATTACTCCTAAAATAGGAAATACCATAAATTAAACTCATAAACAACTCAATAAACTCATTGACATCATTGGAGGGTTTTGACCCAATCTTTTATCACCCCTTGGGAGTGTCCTATTATGTTCCCTCACCATAAAATAGTAATATTTAACCAAAATAATACATAAGTTTGTTTGGGATGGAAGGTAATAGGGTAAATCATTAAATGATAATGAATGAATTGATTTAATAATAATAAGGAATATAATTTTTTATAATCTAATTTTTTTGTAGGTTTCCTCTTGTTATTATAATTTTTAATTGAAATAAATTAATTTTCAATTGTTTGAATAACATCACATTTCCCTTTTCATTATAAGTGAATTAATTATTATAGTTAATTGGATGGGTTGTAGATGAAATACTGGATTGAATCACGGTGATTGTAAATTGTCACGGATGATCCCATGGAAATTCATGGTAGTTTATAAATAATATTATCTAGTGGTGTAAATTTTATTATTAAATGGAATGGATTGTATTCCCTGGAATTGAATTAGGAATTGGCATGGAAAATAACATACCCACCCCCACCCCCCTTTTATCAATTAAGAGTGATATGATTACATAATTGAACAAGATGAATTGGAATTAAAAGTTTCATGAGCATTAATATGGAATGTTGATCCTTTATAATAAGTGATGATGAATAATATAGTGTGAACTGATAATGGAAAATATGATATGAAACTGATAATGGATAATGTAGAATAGAACTAATGATTGATAATGTGGTATGGAACTGATGACGGTTATCATGGTATTTCACTGATGATTCTCTTATATTTTTTAAAAATTAGGATGCCTTGAATTATATATGTGGATATGGCTTAGTTGGACTAATATGCATTTTCTCTTTTTCTTCCACTCAAGTATTTCCTATGTCTACCTTCGACTTGATGATAATGCCTCATCCATGGGACATGGGTTCCTATCCCTTACCATTCTACATTATGCTAAGGTCTTGGACATGAGGAGTCTCCTTGTCAGTGGATTTAGGTCGTGGACTATATAGGTATGAGACTTTATATAACTATCATAGACTAATACTATTGGTTTTAATCATTTTATTATATAACAAAACTATATTTTCCTCTCTTATAGAAACTCTATAATGTTTTCTAGGATTTGGACATGACACTCCACATATTTGATTGGTATTCATCAAATGTGGAATTTGTCATCCTCAATTTAGAGGATTGGGTGAATGTCCCATATGAAATATAAACCGTATATGACTACATCAATATATAGATGACTTGGTTTTATGACATAATTCCTGACCATATAAACAAAAAATTAAAATTTAAAATGTAAAGAGAAATTCTTTTCAATGTTCAAAGGAGGTATGGTTGGAATGGTGTCCCACAAGGAAGCTGAGCTTGACATGATTTAGGTTTACATCGTTGATTAATACTGGATAACATTTATTATACCTACACACTACTATATTTTATATTCACAAACTATATTTTCATTAAAAAACATGGTTGGTGGCCTACAAACTTCTACTCAAATGTATTTTGGTACATTGTTTATTAGCTGGATAGGTTTCACGGCTACAAGTTAGGATATTTGATCATGATTATTTTTATATCGTTTATACTAGGACTTAAAATAGATTATGGGGAAAGCATGTACTCTGGGTTCCTACATGATATGGATATTGTTTTATTTATTTCATTCATTAGTCTAGCCATGTATTTTGTAATACATTTTGTATATTAGAATTCTTCTAATGTCATTCATTTAATTATGTTTACTATATATTTAGTACAGATATATAATTTATAGTCTCTCCACTATACCAGCTTTAGATCTTCTCCACTTTTAGAAGTGTATGAGGATATGTGGTTGAGGATTTGTTTCCAAAATGTCTAGTTACAATTTCTATAGTAAATCGGGTTAGTAAGTGGTAGATTTAATGATGGGAGTTTGGTTTTCTTCTGGTAAAGGAGGTCATCTCTTAGATCATTTGTGCATTCAACATCAAAGGATATGGGTTTCAGATAGTTCTATATGAAGTGAGAAAGTTTTATCATTAAAATTCACATGTAATTCATTTTTTGAATTTATTGAATATTTTTAAAATACGTCTTATAAACTTGAAATAATATTATATACCCCAAATTGGATTCAATTTTTTTTCAAATTTCTTTTGTTCTTAGCATGGCCATGTCTCATTCCAAGTGCTTCTGAAAATTCTTGTGTGCCTCTTTTAAAATGAATTAATTATTCTGAAAAGATTCTTTCTGGAAGAAAATGTGTATGAAATGAACATGTTGATTCTTAAATGGGTTCCAAATGGTTTATGAACATAGAATGGACCTTGGTCACGTGGAAATATTCATCAATATTCATGATAGGTTTTTCTAAATAGATTTGAATATTTTAAAAGAAAGTGTGATATCAATCCCATTTTAGACACGGGTGTTTTATGTTTTAAAGGCATGTTTCAAGTTCTTGTTTATTTTATATTTCTAAAACATGTGAGATAATTCCCAAAGATCATTTATGTTACCCAAGAACTATTTTCTATCTCATGGGGATTGGGAACTCCCTACAAGACATTTATGGTCTAGGTTGGGTGTTAGTTCAAGTGGTAACCCTAGGCCAGTTCATTACATTTGTACTGGTCCTATTAGCCATAAGGATATTATTCTTGAGGTAGAAGTAACATGTTTAATCTGTTAATCATATTCTTATAAATAACACTAAATAATAATATTGGTATAGAAAGTAAGGCACATAGAACATGGTGATATTTCTTGGTTCTCCACTAAGGGTTAATCCAATGAGTATCGGTCAATGTTATGTTGATATATTAGAATATAGAACTTTGTATTTCCAATGTTATTAATGGTTTTCGAATGGATCACTAATTATATATGGTAACTCCCTCTTATTATCAATTTGTGATCAAAACCAATATAAGTCATGGAAAATTTATATAATGATGGGTCTTACTCAATAGTATAGTGATATGTTGGACAGTCTTTATTCTATGGGAGACTCTACATTCGTAATGTTTCTTGAATTGATGCCCCTATTTTATTCACTTCATTGTGTTTCCATTATTCTATGTCAGAAAATATAAACACAATGATGTATGATTTAAATCTATTGATTCTAAAAAAAAATAGTATTAGCTTCCTCTTATTCTAGATGATAATTCATCACTGGAATTATCTTATTTTCTCCCTTTACTTCCAACCAAATGTATGAGTTATTTCATTATCCTATAGATTCTCCCCATTAAGAATTGAAACAGTTGTGAAAATCATATTATTTTATGGTTCTCATTTTTCTTCCTCTGAATTTGATTTTTCAATATGTTCAAGATCTCCTCGTCTTCTTCTTTGATTCCGATATATAAATTAGATTTGTACAGTATATGAATAGAAAATTCAATATCCTTCATGATAATCATCTATAACTTCTTAAAGTTGTTTTATAAGACCATATATATTATACACATAATTTGAGGTTTGGAACTGATGCTTCTTCCTCTAAACCACTAAAATCATGTGAGGTGTACTATATGAAATTACACCGGTCACTATGTGAAAATTAATCCTGATAGAAAACCATTATCGTGAATCACTATATTTTTAACATTATAAGTGAATCTTCCTGGTAATATGGAAATTACTCTTTAACACCATGACTCCTTAATTCATGTAATTGACTTTACAACATAAAAGACTTTACAAAATATAAGAATTTATAGTGTGGTACTCTTCTTCATGTTTTTATGTCTAATCAGAAATCAAATCTAGTAAATATGACTGAATTTATTTCTCTTTAATTATTTAAATTTAATTTCATAATACTTACAATATTTATATCTATTAAACTCATTATTATGTTTAGTTTTTCTTTGTGTTGTGGAATCTTCTTCTTGAACTAAGTTTTCCCAATTTTTAAATTCATAGACCAATATATTTTACATGGTCGGTTGTAATAGAGTGTTACATTTTCATTATATTTTTCAATAGAATCTTTCATTTCATGGTATTTTGTCTATTACATGAGAATTAGGTTGTCAAAATCACAAAAATAACATAATAAGCATTCATGGTGTGGTATAACCTCTTTATGCATGAAAACAATTCCTAAACAACTGATATCCATCCAATAATCATTTATGGTGTGATAAATATTTCATGGTATGTAACATGAAACACAAAATTAAGTAAAGTAAAAAAATATTCTTCTTTAACCAAATGAACCTTATAGGAATCCAAAATGAACCGTAGAAATCTCAATATCCAATTTTAGTATGATGGAAAGGATTATAATGTGAATAATTATTATGATCTTCCTCGTTTACCCATACAATTTAACATAATAACTCTTATATAAATATAATTTTTATCCTTTTTTTAGTTCAGTATCAATCATAAAATGACTCTTATAGTCATAATATGATCCTATTATTTCTAGAATATATAAAATTATCAACATGTATTCATCCTTTTCTTAATTCCTTTAGCTCTGCTTTTTCAACTTCACCATTTTCAAGACCATGGAATTAATATATATAGATGTAAATATGTGTCTTTGACTTTCTATATTAGTGTACCACTTATCTAGAACATCCATGAACATGCTACTCATTATCAAAGATGCATTCCCTTCATCTATGTTTGATAATAATTCAAGTTATTAATAATAAATCCAACACCAAACACATTTGCTTCCAGCATTCTCCAACTTGGGATTTTGTTTTCAATGCTATCATGAATCCATCCATCTCCTAAGGCTTTGGGTTTATTATTCCAATAATTCCTCCCTATTTGAAATAAAAATGAAAAGGGTCACATTCAACATCTTTAATGACTCCTTGATAGCATGAATTTAACAATTATTGAAATCTATATATTTTTTAAAGAATTCTCCCCCAAATTCCTAGAATTTTAGAGGGGTTCCTATATTTGATCATACTCCACATTTTTTAATAATCTCCATCATAGTCTTGATGTGTCAAGATGATCCACCAAAACTTCTTGATATCTGAATTACTAAATCATATTCTCATTTTTTTTCATGTTATATCATCCTACTTAATACCATTAGTTTTCATCCAAATACTATTTCCATTGTTAAATACTTGATAGTTTACCTTTAAAAATTATTTTCACTGAACCATTTTAAAAAGATCATAATTCTTAAGCATTTGGATATATGTTCCATTTTAACACCTCTTATCTCAACTACTTGTAGATTGATAGGTTATCTTATTTTCCACTAGTTTGTGACATTTTTTTAAATAACCTCTAAATTTAAACATCATGCATGATTTTACTAGATGATATAATTTTTCTAATAAGATTAGTTTAAAAATTAATTTTTCTATCTACAACACTTATAAGATAAGATAATTCTATATTTTTCATCCATCAAGCACCTAAATTTTCATCTAAAACTTGCTACACCGTTATAAAATATTTCAGTGATGGAATAAAAACATGAAATTTGAGTCATCAACAATTCCTATAAACCTACTTAGTTAGAACACAATGTCAAAAAAGAAGAGTTTAAGTTAAAACTCTCAAATATATATTCATGTGAGTCACTTACTTCCATATATACAATCATCAATGGAAAATGATTTATTACTTAATATAACTCATCTTGTGATCTTAGTCACACTAACACAAAACCATATACAAATAAAAATGTATGAGTGGGAAATACATATCACATATTCAATGTAGCGACTAAGGTTTTTCCCTATCAAACTTTGGAATATTCTAACAAATAATTCAAGAGCTAGTCATTGAGACGTCATGCTATTCTGTGGCCATGTGTTCCAAGAATAAATTTTATAAAAATAAAAAATATTTTTATAAAATTCACATTGCAGAAATAGATTACCTCTCAAACGGTAGCCCCGATCAGAAATATTAGGGAATGGTTGCATCAGGAGTGTGTCATTTACCCTAGGCGGAGTATATGTTTTTTTGGTGCAAGCCTGCTATAGAAAAAGTTATTGAGGGAATTTTTATATATAAATTCAAATAATTTATTGAGTATGTCATATAAGGCCCCAGACTTAAACCTTACTTAATCTTGAGTTATTACAAGATTACACATTGAGGATCTTTTCAGGTTTAGAGTTTTAGAGAATTAGATCATGAAACTTGCATTACATTCCACATTTAAACAAAGTGGTTACATAAAAGACAGTATTCATTCATCCCATCACGGAAACATATTTAAAATATAACACGGATTCTTTCTTGACACATCCTTGACACTATCATCACATCATGTACCTTTCCCTTGACCTGTGAAAAACATTTCAAAAACTTGGGATGAGCATAAAAAGCTCAGTAAGGGTTATAAAAATATGTAAAGGAAACATGAGTTCTTATATACATAAGAATGAAATCATACTTTACCCATAAAACATAGGCATATCAAATCATGAATAAATCATAGAAGACATAAGACATAAAGGTAACTTGAGGCATTCATAACATTCTTAAGTAGGGAGTAACCCTCTTGGTTATGTTTGGAATACCCATCACAGTATATTCCCTAAATCTCTTCGGAGAAACCTTAACGTTTCACTCCTTCGCATTACCCAACGCATTGGAGAGCTATATCGGGCTCACCCGCCCTTAGTTTATCACGGAACCACCCGTTCTTCATAACAATGCCCAAGAACCATAACATAATCGTATCACATAACACATGCATAAAGGAAACATAACATTTCCACATTTCAATCACAATATAACATTTTAGGATATTGAAATAATGAATCCATTCAAAAAGAAACCATTTCCAAAACCATTTAAAACATTTAATAAAGAGATTTTTGAATCAAAGTGTCCCATACCACCTTGAAGCTTTTAACATTTTAAACCATTAATATCCATATAAATAAATCCTTAAAACCATTTTGAAAACATGGATATTAATAAGAACAAATAATTAAAATATTTAAAAGGATATTTTGGTTAAAGGGGTTTAACCAAAATTAGAGCCACTTGAATACAATAATCGAGGAATAACATTTAGTCAGATCTTTATAATATCATGAGAATAAAAGGATTCATGATATAATACTCCAAAGGACATTATATACACCATATAAGAGTGAATTGGTGCATAACAACAATGAAACCTCAATAGAAATGTCAAATGTGATGAAATCCCTTATAAAGAAGGTATCCTTAAATTAAGGACAAATAAATCTCAAAAATATGTGTGACAAATATATATACACCCAATATAAGCGGATATCAAGTGTAAAACAATAAAAGGTCAATCACACATATTCAATGGATGACATATTCAATGACTACAAGTTGAACCCAAAGAAATCGAAATTGGGTTAAAAAGTTCCCTTGACAGCCTAACGGCATCACATCAAAATGAGTTGATGAGAGATAAAAAGTGAATCTCATCACTTGGACATAAAATTTACATCAATATGGATGTATTAGAACATATCCCAACATAAAAATATGTAAATTAAAAGACCCTATAAAAGAAGTCTTTTAAAAAAGAGGAGGGTGAAAGGTTCCCTTACCGACTTGGGTATCTTTCAAAACATACACCCCATGAAAGAAAGACAATAGGACATTGATGTAAATACTCATAAACGAAAGTATATTACACAAATAGTATAATAATGGGCAGTACATACACCACTCAATGTAATTTGTGGCGAATGTAGCATAAATCTCACGGGAATAAAAGTGAGATGAATAATCCATTACGAAAATTCGGCAGTCTAACGGCGCCACTCAAAAATTCCAAAATGGATTGATGAGAGGAAATAGGGTCTCTCATAATATGAAGATAATAAGTACAGTAGGATTAATATAAAATAACATCCCAATCATAAGAAATATGAGCTTAAAAGGAATGACATAAAAGAGTGTACTTAAAAAGAAAGAGAGGTGTAGGATCCCCTACCTCGGGTCCGACTTGACTCGATCATTCTTTAATCTCATGAATAATAAACTTGAGTTAATTTATGATTCCTTAAGAACCTTTTTAAAGTTCATTATTACTTTTATACCACTTATTACCATGTCATAAACATTATGTAATCATTTAAGTTAATAATATTTGTTTTGCCGATATTTGGTTCTTAAGTCGAAAGTGGACTTCTTACAATTACATGTTGTTCGTGTGGCCAAATGTTTATTATATACAGAATTGTATTCATTATGTAGATATCATATATGTCATATATATCCAGTACATGCATGCATTTATAACATTACATAATCATTTATAGGTAAGAAATGAAATGCACCGTTCATGGAGACGGTAAGCCGTACGTACGCATGAACACTACTTTCATTTCTATTTCGTATTTTATAGAATGGAATAATAATGATATAAAGGTATATTATAATTCCAGTATAATATCATATATAATATCATATTTCCATCCTTTATACATCCCACATATGGTATTTAACGAATCAAATCACTTTGAGGGGGCGGTAGTCCGCACTTCCTTAAATGAAGATATCGCGTATACCCGTAATGGAAGCCATAAAGGTAAGACAAAAATGAAAAATAAAGAAGCATAAATAAAACATAAACATATTATATATCATATATAAAAATAGTGACATCATAATGGCCACCTTTGAAGGTGTTAAATGAGTATTGAACAATCATCGTTTCGGGAGGCAGAATTTCACCATCCACGGAAACCGTATGTTCTTTAACCATTTGATGTAGTTGTGTGAGAGTGTAGCTCGAATAAATCTTATAACAACATCCTAGTATATTGAATATACTGGTGTTGTTAAAAAGAAGTAAATAAAAAGAGTTTAGGGGGTTGGAGAAGCAAAATAAAACAAATGAACATGAGAGAATGAATTACCTTTAAAAGTGTAACTCCTTTTGATTTGAGCCTAAAGGCTTCCTTTGAAAGGATTCTGCCCAAAGGGAATCCTCTAGGATGAGTAGAGGGATGTGGAGAGAGTAAATGGGCAGGGTTTGGCCGAGCCAAAGGCTTGAGTAGTGTGTTAAATGAGGTAGAGGTGGGGGCCTTTTATAAGAGGAGAGGAGGGGCACTTTTGGAAAGTAAAGAAATATTACTTTATTTGAAAATGTGTTTCGGTTTCAAAAGGTCCCACATTGATATAATTCGTGGTTAAGGTGATAAGGCTTCTAAATCCACTCATACAATAAGATTTAGACATGTGTAGTTCATAGATTTTACATTATCTTTCCATTTTATTTCAATTGTCAAATAATGATGTCATCGTTGCATCATTATTATGTCATAAATAATTTTATTTATTTAATGTCTAAAAATTATAAACAAATTACTATGATGTATGAAATCTTTGTATCTTTCCAATGAATATTTATAATCAAAATTATTACTTGAATAACCCCACTTAAAAATTGTTTTAGTAAAACATGTCATGTTTGTGTCAATTTTACTTTTACATTAAATAAAATGTTATTTATGTCATTTCCCAACCAAAGTGGATCCATGGGGTCCCCAAGTTGACCCATGGCTTGTCTTGGTCGGCCATGACACAACCAATTAGGTTAGGACATGTGTCAAGCTCATCTTATTCTATTAAAGCATTATTTTTACCTTAAACTACACTAATTACCACTAATTGCGATTAAAAACATAATAAGTTACTATTCACCAAAAAATTATTTTAATCTCATTGAACCACATTTTACTTTTTAATGACAACCATGTATGTCGTATTTTTGAAAATCAAAACACAATGATGGCAAAATTTCATTTAAACGGAAAATCAGTTTTTATAAGTACCACTTAGTGGTTTCACTATTCATCAAAAATTGAAGTTTTTCAGAAAAATCCCAAAAATTCACCCTAAGCTATATTTGATATTCTGAATTCAAAAATGAAGTCCTTTTTAAAAAATTCAAAACATATAAGTCACATTAATTAATTTAATAATTAATTCCCGCTGTCATGACAAATAGCGTGTTTTATGAAACAATAAGTATCAAAAGATTGACACTAGTTTAAGTCTGATTTCAAAGTGAAATTGATTCCAACGACCACTATTGGATTTAATGGTAAAAATATTTTCTAATTTCACTTTAAAACCAATTAAAAATATAATCTAATCATATAAATAAATTAGATTAATAAGTGGTTTTGAATTAAAATACAACATTTTACACTATTCATTAAAAAAATGAACTTTATCGGAAAGATACCAAAAATTTACACAAAGTAAATTTTGATATACCGATTCTTAATAAGAGTTTTATTTGGTCCAAAATAATGTTTAAGAGTGAACAAAACCATATTTAATGACGGTTCTCCATCAAAAGGTGATAAGTGAACCTTTAGTGAAAACTAGGGCATATACGCCTAAAATTGAATTCTTTCCGTATTTTAAGCCTTTATCTTTTATTGCATAAATGTAAAAATATTTAAGAACATATATAATCATATTTTAGTTATTTCTATCCATTCCTGCCATTACAACAGCTACATGTTGACTACCATTTAAAATAATATTATTTTATTATTAGAGTGCAACGTAAGATTCCCAAGAAACTCGTTGTTGCGTGTTGGGTACGCCATCGAGCATAGCATCCCCTTTAAAGTAGTATTAATATTTTATTAACAAATATGGATAAATATGAAAATTTCATATTCCTTATTTACCTGGGGTGTTACATCCTTCCCCCCTTTTGGGAATTTCGTCCTCGCAATTTTAAAATTGCGCTTGGAAACATCCTTGAACGTCCCACATCGGAGAAGAGTCGGTAAAAAAATCACTTTAAAATAAAGAAAGATAAGTACAAAGGTCACCCGAGTTAACCCATACTAGGATTCCAAGTATGAAAATATAGACATGGAGGAAAAATCAAAGGGTCATGTTCTGATGGAGAGTGATAGAAAACATGTTTAGGAGAAAGTTAACCACGAGAAAATCACAAACTTGTGATGGGTTAAACGGTATTCGATTCCCCAGTAGGAAAAGTTAATAGACAACATTTTTGTTTTAAGTTACTTTTTATTGAGGAATTTATTCATAAGGAAGCATAATCACTTATCATGTTGACTTTCAACTTTTACTAGATTCCTTAGTCAAACTCATATTTTTTCCAAAAGACGAGTATTTAGGGAGACTTGTTCGCATTAAGAGTACTATAATAAACTTCTAGAGAATCACCTAATCCCCAAAAGAGAACTATATACATCCCATATATTTAGGCTTTAACCAAAACCAAAACCAAAACCAAAAAGGTTAGTACAAGATCAGATAATCCAGAAAAGGATAACCCCTTATAAAAGGAAAATCTATTCTTAATCTCCAAAATTTGTCCAACAAAACCCAAAGTTCAAAGAGGACAATCCGATAAACAATTTGTCCATAAAATTCTTCAAAGTAAACTAATATAAGATTGAAATCCAAATATTTGAAGGATTTAGTCACATATTCTTCCAAGTTAAATCGTAACATTTATCTCCAAACAACATCAGTTGCTCCTAAAGTCTCACATTGAAAAGTAATTATCCTAATCACATATCCTCCAAAATCAACTTACTCTTAATTCATAAAATCATATAACTAAAAAGAATCAGTCAAACTAACCAGGGGCTTCATGTAGTCCAGTGGTAGGCGATAAATACCATTCGCACTTTGGTTGTGGGTTCGATTCCGGCAGCATTGTCCGACGCGACGGGTTGTCACACGGTCTGCATGTTGTCCTCTTTCCAAAACTATATAATTCTCAAATCATTACCCAAAAGGGATAAAATCATCAAAAATAACCATAACATAATTTAACCTCAATTTTATCTCATGCCTTTCACTTCAATCATAACATATGGTAACCCATAATTACCTCAAAAGTAAGGATCATAGAAACCCAAATGGTTCTTTATAACTATGTCCAAAAAAGAAAAGATAACTATTACTTGAATAAAGTTTGCCTATATTAAACATCAGGGTTACACATAATATAAAAAGTCTTCTAATGTAACCCCATCATCAAAAAAGACTTAATACTCTTAAGAATTTCACCCTAACTCTTGAAGCCCTTATATGTTGACATCTTACTCATTCAACATTCTTCATGATCCATTATCCATTCGTTTCCAACTTATTCCGAAATACCTCTTTCCTACAAAAAAAATCATGAATCATATCCTAAGATTCCAAAATAAGAAAACAATAGTCATGAAATAGTACATACCTTTGATTGGACATTGTCAGTTTCTTCATCCTCAATTGGAATGGCATTAGGTATTGGTAAACGAATATTGGTACGCTCTTGGTGACCCCATTCACGAAACTTCTTCATAGGACATGCGTTTGCATAATGACCATGCACACCACATTTAAAACATTCAATTGATCCCTCAGAAAGAACTTCTTTCCCTTTCCTCGAGTCAACTGGATGCTTCCTTTTTCCATGGCAGGTTCTTGCTTTATGACCTTCATTTCCACATCTATAGCATATTTCTTTCCCTTTGAAACATTTTCCTAGGTGTTTCTTTCCACATCTTTGACACATAGGTTTTTGAACACACTTACCTTTATGATTATTACCTGTACTTCCGTAGGGATTTGTTTCTTGCATATATGATTCCTTAGAGAAATCCCCAAGGTTTAGGTGGTCAATCATGACTCCAGATAGTTGGTTGAGGATAATCAAAAGAGTTCTAATTGATGCTCCCATATAATTCAGTTGCTTGCTCAAAAAACTGTCACAGTTTCCTTCACATCCACTGTTACTTTGGTGCCTGCTAGATCCAGCCATTTACTAAAACCAAAAAAAGGTCAGTGTGAGTATATCAACAAAACCATCATGTACTAATGAGTAAGATAGAAAATAAGATATACTTACTCATTCACTTTATCTAAAACTAAGACTCTTTCTGAAATCCTAACCATTATGATAATTTTCACTTATGCTTAAAGAATACCCTAACCTCTAAAGTTATCTAAACCGACCATTGATACCAACTATAAGGCCTCAGCCATAAACCTTACTTAATCTTGAGTTATTACAAGATTACACATTGAGGATCTTTTCAGGTTTAGAGTTTTAGAGAATTAGATCATGAAACTTGCATTACATTCCACATTTAAACAAAGTGGTTACATAAAAGACAGTATTCATTCTTCCCATCACGGAAACATATTTAAAATATAACACGGATTCTTTCTTGACACATCCTTGACACTATCATCACATCACGTACCTTTCCCTTGACCTGTGAAAAACATTTCAAAAACTTGGGATGAGCATAAAAAGCTCAGTAAGGGCTATAAAAATATGGAAAGGAAACATGAGTTCTTATATACATAAGAATGAAATCATACTTTACCCATAAAACCTAGGCATATCAAATCATGAATAAATCATAGAAGACATAAGACATAAAGGTAACTTGAGGCATTCATAAAATTCTTACGTAGGGAGTAACCCTCTTGGTTACGTTTGGAATACCCATCACAGTATATTACCTAAATCTCTTCGGAGAAACCTTAAAGTTTCACTCCTTCGCGTTACCCAATGCATTGGAGAGCTATATCGGGCTCACCCGCCCTTAGTTTATCACGGAACCACTCGTTCTTCATAACAATGCCCAAGAACCATAACATAATCGTATCACATAACACATGCATAAGGGAAACATAACATTTCCACATTTCAATCACAATATAACATTTTAGGATATTGAAATAATGAATCCATTCAAAAAGAAACCATTTCCAAAACCATTTAAAACATTTAATAAAGAGATTTTTGAATCAAAGTGTCCCATACCACCTTGAAGCTTTTAACATTTTAAACCATTAATATCCATATAAATAAATCCTTAAAACCATTTTTAAAACATGGATATTAATAAGAACAAATAATTAAAACATATAAAAGGATATTTTGGTTAAAGGGGTTTTACCAAAATTAGAGCCACTTGAATACAATAATCGAGGAATAACATTTAGTCAGAACTTTATAATATCATGAGAATAAAAGGATTCATGATATAATACTCCAAAGGACAGTATATACACCATATAAGAGTGAATTGGTACATAACAACAATGAAACCTCAATAGAAATGTCAAATGTGATGAAATCCCTTATAAAGAAGGTATCCTTAAATTAAGGACAAATAAATCTCAAAAATATGTGTGACAAATATATATACACCCAATATAAGTTGATATTAAGTGTAAAAAAATAAAAGGTCAATCACACATATTCAATGGATGACATATTCAATGACTACAAGTTGAACCCAAAGAAATCGAAATTGGGTTAAAAAGTTCCCTTGACAGCCCAACGGCATCACGTCAAAATGAGTTGATGAGAGATAAAAATTGAATCTCATCACTTGTACATAAAATTTACATCAATAAGGATGTATGAGAACATATCCCAACATAAAAATATGTAAATTAAAAGACCCAATAAAAGAAGTCTTTTAAAAAAGAGGAGGGTGAAAGGTTCCCTTACCGACTTGGGTATCTTTCAAAACATACACCCCATGAAAGAAAGACAATAGGTCATTGATGTAAATACTCATAAACGAAAGTATATTACACAAATAGTAGAATAATGGGCAGTACATACACCACTCAGTGGAATTTGTGGCGAATGTAGCATAAATCTCACGGGAATAAAAGTGAGATGAATAATCCATTACGAAAATTCGGCAGCCTAACGGCGCCACTCAAAACTTCCAAAATGGATTGATGAGAGGAAATAGGGTCTCTCATCATATGAAGATAATAATTACATTAGGAGTAATATAAAATAACATCCCAATCATAAGAAATATGAGCTTAAAAGGAATGACATAAAAGAGTGTACTTAAAAAGAAAGAGAGGTGTAGGATCCCTTACCTCGGGTCCGACTTGACTCGATCGTTCTTTAATCACCTGAATAATAAACTTGAGTTAATTTATAATTCCTTAAGAACATTTTTCAAGTTCATTATTACTTTTATACCACTTATTACCATGTCATAAACATTCTGTAATCATTTAAGTTAATAATATTTGTTTTGCCGATATTTGGTTCTTAAGTCGAAAGTGGACTTCTAACAATTACATGTTGTTCGTGTGGCCAAATGTTTATTATATACAGAATTGTATTAATTATTTAGATATCATATATGTCATATATATCCAGTACATGCATGCATTTATAACATTACATAATCATTTAGAGGTAAGAAATGAAATGCATCGTTCATGGAGACGGTAAGCCGTACGTACGCATGAACGCTACTTTCATTTCTATTTCGTATTTTATAGAATGGAATAATAATGATATAAAGGTATATTATAATTCCAGTATAATATCATATATAATATCATATTTCCATCCTTTATACATCCCACATATGGTATTTAACGAATCAAATCACTTTGAGGGGGCGGTAGTCCGCACTTCCTTAAATGAAGATATCGCGTATACCCATAATGGAAGCCATAAAGGTAAGACAAAAATGAAAAATACAGAAGCATAAATAAAACATAAACATATTATATATCATATATAAAAATAGTGACATCATAATGGCCACCTTTGAAAGTGTTAAATGAGTATTGAACAATCATCGTTTCGGGAGGCAGAATTTCACCATCCATGGAAACTGTATGTTCTTTAACCATTTGATGTAGTTGTGTGAGAGTGTAGCTCGAATAAATCTTATAACAACATCCTAGTATATTTAATATACTGGTTTTGTTACAAAAGAAGTAAATAAAAAGAGTTTAGGGGGTTGTAGAAGCAAAATAAAACAAATGAACATGAGAGAATGAATTACCTTTAAAATTGTAACTCCTTTTGATTTGAGCCTAAAGGCTTCCTTTCAAAGGATTCTTCCCAAATGGAATCCTCTAGGATGAGTAGAGGGATGTGGAGAGAGTAAATGGTCAGGGTTTGGCCGAGCCAAATGCTTGAGGAGTGTGTTAAATGAGTTAGAGGTGGGGGCCTTTTATAAGAGGAGAGGAGGGGCACTTTTGGAAAGTAAAGAAATATTACTTTATTTGAAAATGTGTTTCGGTTTCAAAAGGTCCCACATTGATATAATTCGTGGGTAAGGTGATAAGGCTTCGAAATCCACTCATCCAATAAGTTGTAGACATGTGTAGTTCATAGATTTTACATTATCTTTCCATTTTATTTCAATTGTCAAATAATGATGTCATCGCTGCATCATTATTATGTCATAAATAATTTAATTTATTTAATGTCTAGAAATTATAAAAAAATTACTATGATGTAGGAAATCTTTTTATCTTTCCAATGAATATTTATAATTAAAAATATGACTTGTATAACCCCACTTAAAAATTGTTTTAGTAAAACATATCATGTTTGTGTCAATTTTACTTTTACATTAAATAAAATGTTATTTAGGTCATTTCCCAACCAAAGTGGATCCATGGGGTCCCCAAGTTGACCCATGGCTTGTCTTGGTCGGCCATGACACAACCAATTAGGTTAGGACATGTGTCAAGCTCATCTTATTCCATTAAAGCATTATTTTTACCTTAAACTACACTAATTACCACTAATCGCGATTAAAAACTTAATAAGTTACTATTCACCAAAAAATTATTTTAATCTCATTGAACCACATTTTACTTCTTAATGACAACCATGTATGTCGGATTTTTGAAAATCAAAACACAATGATGGAAAAATTTCATTTAAACGGAAAATCAGTTTTTATAAGTACCACTTAGTGGTTTCATTATTCATCAAAAATTGAAGTTTTTCAGAAAAATCCCAAAAATTCACCCTAAGCTATATTTGATATTCTGAATTCAAAAATGAAATCCGTTTTACAAAATTCAAAACATATAATTCACATTATTTAATTTAATAATTAATTCCCGCTGTCATGACAAATAGCGTGTTTTATGAAACAATAAGTATCAAAAGATTGACACTAGTTTAAGTCTGATTTCAAAGTGAAATTGATTCCAACGACCACTATTAGATTAAATGGTAAAAATATTTTCTAATTTCACTTTAAAACCAATTCAAAATATAATATAATCATATAAATAAATTAGATTAATAAGTGGTTTTGAATTAAAATACAACATTTTACACTATTCATTAAAAAAATGAACTTTATCGGAAAGATACCAAAAATTTACACAAAGTAAATTTTGATGTCCCGATTCTTAATAAGAGTTTTATTTGGTCCAAAATAGTGTTTAAGAGTGAACAAAACCATATTTAATGACGGTTCTCCATCAAAAGGTGATAAGTGAACCTTTAGTGAAAACTAGGGCATATACGCCTAAAATTGAATTCTTTCCGTATTTTAAGCCTTTATCTTTTATTGCATAAATGTAAAAATATTTAAGAACATATATAATCATATTTTAGTTATTTCTATCCATTCCCGCCATTACAATGGCTACATGTTAACTACCATTTAAAATAATATTATTTTATTATTAGAGTGCAACGTAAGATTCCCAAGAAACTCGTTGTTGCGTGTTGGGTACGCCATCGAGCATAGCGTCCCCTTTAAAGTCATATTAATATTTTATTCACAAATATGGATAAATATGAAAATGTCATATTCCTTATTTACCTGGGGTGTTACATGTCACCTCAAAGAACATTTTGAATGGCTCTCAGTTTGAATTTTTGATCATGCGGTTGGGTTCAAAATGCCATGTTAACCCCTGACATGATATAATTTTGTCTGCTCTGGGTGTTTTGGAAGGATCTATGTTGATGGGGAGTTAAATGATAGAATTGATTTAATAATAAAATAATTAAAATAAATCACCTCCTCCCCCTTTTCTAAACATGCCAAACCCCCTCTTCCTTCCTCCTTCACTGACAGATGAACCAAGCAAGGAGATCCCACCAGAGGCAGTTTTTCATTTGAAACATTGGAAAATAAAGCATCAGCACATCTCAAACATCATTCAGAATCAAAAGATTCATAGTTCCACCATAAGGTGGATGGTCTGATATTTTATCTTGTCCCCCATTTTTATGCATTGTTGTTCATTGATCAATCATCAAGGGTGTGTATATCAGTTCCCAAGCTTCCTGGAACAGCTTTCGGATTAATTTTTGGACCATCGAAGTGTTCTTAGTGGTCCACAGAAGCTACAGTGGTTAATTCAGGTGTGTAATTACAGTTTTTTGTTAGTTGGTGTTGTTTCGGTGAGGTGGTGTTGTGGCTCTGGTAGGGTGGTATGGTGACTTTGGTAGGGACGAAATTAGATGGTCGGTGGGAGAGGGTTTTTTTTTAAACCATGTATCTTGAAAACCAGGGGTTTGTTTTGCATACTGTTTGCAGCAACGTGACCCTTGATTCAAGGAGGACCTTTTGAGGTACCTTTGTATACTTTTTGACCCAGGATCGAGGCTTGGTGGCACAGAACAACCATTAATAAGATTATTATTATTATTATTATTATTATTATTATTATTATTATTATTATTATTTGGAGCTCCTGGAATCAGACATATCTTATAATTTTTTTGTCCGATTGATGTACCTTCAGCAGCGTTGGGACCCTAACTTTAATGTGGATGTTTCATGACGAATTTTGGGTGCTGAAAAAAAATCATGGTGTGGGCCCTATGAGGCAGGATTTGGGTGTTTACGATGAAATGCACCTTTTTAACCAGGTGTTCTATTTGGACAAATGAGTAGTCAATCCTATATATTTTTCTTTGAGGATCGTAATGGAGATATCCATTTCATGTTTTTTTATTGACATGTGGGACCCACGAGGACCCATTGTAGGTAATTGTACCCTTTTCACTGGTTGTCCATTTTCAGTGAGTAAATAGCCTATCTTATGTGCTTTCTTGTGTAGAATGTGATGGTGGACCCGGTTTGGGTCTTGTATATGCGGCGTGTAGGTGATGTCATATGGGTCTCTTGGGATAGTGATGCTTACCCATAGGGTTTTGTGGAACCCCCCTAGTATCATTAATGATGTTACGACTAACAAGGTTGATTGACTCCCTCTGGTATTTTCACTTCAAGGTTTTTATTATCACATCCCATTCATCGGACTGTGACCCCTATTCAATTAATTTGCAAGCATATAGCATAGTGGTACAACCCTACCATATTAGAGAGAAGGTTAACATTCCGTAGAGTGGTGCTACCCTACCATGCTAGGGATCGGGCTCACATCTCCACTTTTGGGATTGAGTTTCCTCATTCCACTTTGACTACAGACTTAGATAACATGGAGCACATATTTCCCTAAGAGGCTTGGCATGATCCTCACATCCCTCTATATTTCCCCAGTGGAGTTCACAGAATTGACATGACCAATATTTATGTGGGAATCGATCCTATACCCAAAATGTTCCAGTAGTGGATGTAGCCCCATTGAGACCTGAAATTGGCCATCTAGATCTGTATTGATATCTGTTCTTTCAGATTTCTCTGGAACCATTACATGAGTTATTAGGTGGTGTTTATGGAATCATTGTGACCGACATTACATGGGAGATGATCCCCTATTTGAGTGAAATGACCTCTTTGAATTGGGCTATTAATGTTTCTTCTCTAGAGTCAAGAATTGGAATGACCAACTCATCACTGATGATGATCCCCTTCTAGGCGAGTTGTTCTAGATTCGAGTTGTTGCACGATACCCCTTTCTTGGTTTGGTGTTCTGTCTATGGTTTTAGTGTCCCCCAGTGGACCTTGGGTTGGATCCCCTACCTGAGGATTGTGAGGTACATTAGTCATCATGGGACTTCTTCTATGACGTTGTCCATTGAGCGGGGTCTTGTGGATAGGTATCATGATTTTTTGTTGGGTTGTGTCGTTTGTATGGTTTACTAATTGACTGATATCTTTTAGTTGAGTTCCAACTGGTTTGGTGAGGTTGGATCATCAACATTGAGTTATCGATTTTTGTCCCCTCTCATTTTGTGTGACATCAGGGATGGTTTTTCTCTCATTGTGTGTTCTTTGAAGAAGATTTCTACCATCACCTCAATTCAGAGCACTTTTCTGTCTATGAGGTTGGTACCTCATGAGACCGGTGCAAGTGTTGCATTGGAACCATGAGTTTTTAACCATTGATATTATAAGGTCGGGACCATGAGACTTTGTGATGGTGATTAGTATGTATTGATTTTTCACTAGGAGTCTCGTGGAATGTGTTGTTTTGTGGACATGTCATGAAGGTTGAGCTGACTAGTTAGGTATATCCCTTGATGGTCTCGAGATAGAGTTTCTCTCATATTGGGTTTCTTTAGGATGGTTCAAGTTAACTAATAGTTATCAGTTACTACCATTTTTTGTTTGAAGTTTTTGGGGTGCCTACTGAGTATTCATATGCTCACCCCAGCACTTTCTTTTACTCCACATGTCTTGTGTCGTATGCATTCCATATGTCATTAGACTAAGTCCTAGTTGGACCCAAAGTAGGAAGAGATTTGTAGCTAGACTGATCGGTGTTTTCACCACAGCATGGATGAGGATCTTGTTGTATCATGTTTGATAGTGATCTCCCCTTTCAGAGAAGGTTGAAGGCTTTTGAGGTTTTCTATTGGTCAGCCCTATATTTTTCTTTTTTGTACTTCTCTTGTACTCTAGTTTGGGATATATTTATGCATGCATTTATTTTCAGTTTTATATATATCTCTACACTATTTCATCAAGGTGTATGTGGGTGTGTATGTACAGGTACTTTAGTCTAAGGAATCCTTGTGTATGATAGCCTAATCAGTGTTGGACGACAGCCTTTGGCCTGTGGAAGTTGTCTTGGGGAGTCTCAGTTCGAACCCTATTGGGTCGCATCAAGAAAGAGTTGTATCAGAGGAGGTTTCACCTTTGGGACCTCAAAGCGTAGTTTTTCTAGCTGTGATCTTGTATTGTGTTTCTTAGCATCAGGGTTAGGATGTATCGAGTTCAGTTTTTAAGCCAGGGACTCCAGTGTTGGTGTGGCGTCCAATGTATCCATACACTAGGACTCTAATATCAAACCTTTCAACGCAGTACTTTAATACACTTATCATATGGGAAGAACAATATATGCATTATATAGGATTGGGTTATGGGTGTCTCATGTCCTTCTTGAGTTAGCTCCCAAGATATAATCTTTGATAGTGGTGTGTCTTGAATTTGTTCAAGATATTTCCATGATGTTAGACATTGAGGGTTCCATATATGGGTTCTGTGTACAACCTGATGAGTGACTAGGTCACCTTTTAGGGGCCTAGTAAAGAGGTAAGTCAGGTTCTGGTTGTCTAGTTGGTGGATCCACCACCCGTCAAGTAGTCTGTAGACCCACCTCTAAGGGTTCATGTGGATAAAGCCTATCAGAATGGGTCGTGGATGGTTCTGTTAGTCTTGGTGTTGTTTGGAATAGCATACACTACATGAGGAAAAGGGATCATTCCCCCACTAAGATGCATTTTTGTTTTGTGATTAAAAAACGTGTTGCCGAGTCAGTTCCGTCCAAAGCAGACAATACCACGGTTTTTTGGTTGAGTCCCTTTGACTTGTGTACATGAGGCTTGGAAGAATATTGGTAGCCAAATTCCTTGAAATACCCAATGTGATTTTTTGGGAAGTCCTATTTTGTTCATTGGTTAACTCGTGTGATCAATTTCAGCTTGTATACGGGATGCTTGAGGATATTGTTGTGTGGTACGTCGTGGATTCAAATTCATAGGAAGGATGGACACTCCGCCCACTAAGATGGATCCTTGAGGTGAGAACCCAAAATATGTGGGTGATTAATTTCCTCCTAAAGTGGATAGTCTAGAGTTTTAGTTCATGAGTTCCCCCGACCTATGATTTTGAGGGTGTTTTTTTGCAATAGAGGGGGTTTCGTAGTGGTTTTTAAGACCCAATGGGTATGCTTGGAAAACCCTGTTGTTCTCATTGTGGTGGAGACGATTTCCATCAGGTTTTGAGGTTTTGTTGCATGATCTCATGTGAGGGATTATCTAGATGGCATGGGGTGTGGATTTCTATAAGTTGGAGAGTGTGTCAACCTTATGATGTTTTGCAGGGGCACTAATCACATGATGAGACATGGTGTTGAGGTGGTCCTTTCCATGGCATCGTGTTGGTGTCAGAACAAACCATTTGGAACTGGTTGAGGTCTGTTGGGCATCTTTCAGGGTGGTTATAGACTGGAGAGGGTTGCCCTAGGTGTTTAGTGATGTGGTCTTCTGTTCAGTTGGATCTTATCAAGGGTTCAAAGTGTTATTTGGGGATTCATGCAACCTGTGAGGGTTGTAAACCCCTTATTTCATTATTGGTGTGGTGGTTCTACTTGGTGTGAGTGTTTTGCAACCCAAGAACCTTTAGTGAGCTCACTAGTGTGGGATTCCTAGTGGATATCTTAGGTCCTTTCCCATGTTCCTATTATTTTTATTTTTGGTGATGGAATGGCTTAAGGTGGGGAGGATGTAGAGTCTCGGGTTTTTTCTTATCAGAATTTGGAATATTTCTATGAATACTTCCAAATCTATGCACTAAGAAGACTTGAAATTCTGTGGCTGGGTGTTCTAGGAATTAATTTTAATCAAATATTAAGAATTCTATACTATTCATGTGCTGAAATGGGTTATCTCTCAAATGGTATCTCTGATCATAAATCCTTGGGAACGGTTGCGTCTGGAGCGTGTTGTTTACCATAGGTGGGGTATAGGTTTTGTTAGAGCGGGGATAATGTAGGAAAAATAATTGAGGGTGTTTTCGTAAATAAATTAAAATAATTTATTTTTGACATTGCCTCAAATAACATTGTAATCGGGTCTCATATTGAATTTCTGAGCCCGTTGTTGGGTTCAAAACATTATATTTACCCTAGGAGTGATATAATGGTTTATGTGCCAGGTGTTTTGGATAGATTCGTGTTGATGGGGAGTTAAATGAGTGGATTTAATTAATAATAAAATTGATTAAAATAAATCACATCATCCCCCTATGATGTGCAGGACAAACCCCTTCCTCCTTCCTCCTTCACCGACGGATGAACCAAACAAGGATGGGTCACCGGAGGCTATTTTCAACATTGACCGTCGGCAGGTCGAGCATCAGCATGTCCAATGCATTGTAATGAACCCAAAACGTCAACATTTCTTTATGAGTTAGGTGGTTTGATCTTTGTTCCCACCCATGTTTATGCATCGTTTTTCTTTGATTTGTCATCAAGGTTGCGTAGATTGGGACTCGGTTTTTCCGAAATAGCTTCAGATCAATTTTTTGGACCACCCATGTGTTCCTGGTGGCCCGTGGAAGCTCCAGAAATGAATTCCATCATGGAGCAGATGGTTTTCGTTAAGGTGGAGGTATTCGGGTGAGGTGGTGCAGTGGCTCTAGCAGGGTGGCGTGGTGGGTCTGGTGGGGCCGGTGGTGGAGGGCCAGCAAGCCAGGGTTTTTATTTAAAATCATGTATCTTGCAAACCAGGGGTCTGTTTTACAAGTTGTCTATGGAAACATGACCCTTGATTTGAGGTGGACCATTGGAGGTATCATTGAATACTTTTTGTCTCAGTACAAATACTTGGTGGTACAAAACTTCCACTAATAATAATATTATAAATATTATTATTATTTGCAGCTCATTGAATAGGACATATCTTCTGCATCCGATATTCAATTGATGCATTGTCAGTGGAATTTAAACACTCACTTTAATGCAAATGTTTTAGGGATGATTTTTGGTGCTGAAAACAAAAATTGTGGTGATGGCCCCATGAGTCATAGTATGGTCGTTTGCTGTGAAATAAAAAATTTTAACCATGTATTCGATTTGGACAAATGAGTAGTAGATCTAGTGTGTTCTTTCATGAGGATCGAAATGGTGTGATATGTTTGATGTGTTCCAGGATTGAGCCATGGTCCCCACGAGTACTAGTTAGAGTTAATAGTACACATTTCACCAGTTTTCTGTTTTCAATGAGTAAATATCCTATCCTTTTTGTTTTCCTGCATAGAACGTGATGGTGTCCGCAGTTTTCTCCTAGGAGACATGGTGTGTATGGGATGTCATGTGGGTCACTCAGGCTAGCGACGAAAACTAATAGGGTTATGTGGGACCCCCTGATCCCTTTGATGGTGTAACTACTGGAAGGTTTGAGTGGTTCCCCCTAGTATCATATGGTGTAATTACGAATAGATGGGTTGGATGGTTCCCCTGGTCATTTTGCTTTGAGGGTTTTGGTATCACATCCCCTTCACCAAACTGCGAGCCCTCTTCGGCTGATTTTCATACATGCAGCGTAGTGGTACTCCCCTACCATGTTAGGGAGCAGGTTCATGTTTCATGGAGTGGTTGTCCCCTACCATTCTATGGAGATGGATCATGTTTCCACTCTTTGGACTGAGTTATATCAGTCTGCTTCAACAATAGACTTAGCAGACTTGGAGCACTTATCACCGAGAGAGGTTGGGAACAATACTCATGTCCTTTCATGTTTCCCTAGTAGATTTATCAAAATCAATGTGACCAATATTTTCACAGGACTTGGTCCTCTAACTAGGTTGTTCCAAGAGGGGATGGATCCCCAGTGAGCCCTAGGAGATGAACTTCTAGTTTTGTATCGAAATCTATTATTTTGGATTTCTATAGAACATTTCCATGAGTTATCGGGTGGGGTTTGTGGTATCATCATGATCGAAAATACATGGGTTAAGATCCCTAATTTCAGTGATATAATAAATAGTGTATCGAATCATGTTTTTAATGTTTCCTCAACATTGTTGGGAATCAGTGTGACCAACTCCACATGAGTGTTGATCTTTTTCTAGGAGAGTTATTCCAGATCTGGTTTGTTGTGTTATACCACTTTTTGTGTTCAGTGGTCCATGTAGGGTTTTAGATTCCCCCAGTAGACCTTGGGTGGGATCACCTACCTGATGACTGGGAGGCAGTTTTGACCCTGGGTAACTTCTTCTGTGACGTTGTTCATCGAGTGTTCTCCCACAGATAGGTATCATGTGGGTTGGTCGGGTTGTGTGCTTTGTATGTTTTACCAACAGAGTGACATATCTCAGTGGAGTGGAAACTTGGTTGGATAGGTTTCCTCATGGACTTTTGGATGTTGATGTTTTACCCCTCTCTTTCTATGTGCCATCAGGGATGGTTTTTCTCTCTTTGTGTATCCTCTAAGGTAGATTTCTACCTTCGCATTGAGCTAAATCCCTTTTCTATTTTTGAGGTCAGTGCCTCATGAGACCGGTGTGTCTGTTGTTTTGGAACCTAGAGTTTTTCACCATGGAATGTCTATGGTCAAAACCATGAGACTTGGTGATGGTGCTAAGTATACCTAGGTTTTGTTCTGGTAGTCCTGTGGAATGTGTCATTTTGTTGACAAGCTAGGGATATCGTGCTAACTAGTCAGATATTGTCGAGGAAAGTCTTGAGATGGAATTTCTCTCACATTTTGTTCCCTCGGGTAGGGTTGAGTTATGTGATGCCTATTAGTTGTTCCCATTTTGGTTTTGGGTTTTTGAGGATCCTACTGAGTATTCTTATACTAACACTTGCACGGGATTTTCCCTCAGATGTATTGTGTCTTATTTAGACAACAAGTCCTTCAATGGTGTCCCAATTGGACTTAGAGCAGGTAGATCGTAGTAGCTAAACTGACCTGGGTTTTCCCTGGATCTTGGATAAGGAGCATACCATCTGGTATTTAACGGTGATCCCCTTCTTCAGGGTAGGTTGAACTCTTTTTATTTTTTCTTTATTTGGGCCATGTATTTTCCATTTGTTTATTTCTGTTGTACTCTATTTTAGGATAGATTTATGCATGCATTTACTTTTAGAATTCTATATATCTCTACAATGTTTCATGGAGGTGTATGTGGGTGAGTGAATATAGGTGCATTAATCTAAGGCCTCCTTGTTTGTGAGAGCCTACTCAGCATTGGATGCCAACCCCTGACCTGTGGAGGCCGGCTTGGGGAGTCATGGATTGAGCCCCATTGGGTTAAGTCGTGACATTTAATCAATTGTTTAAAATCATTTTGATTCGTAGTAAGCATACAACCTTAAGTATTTCAATAATCATATAAAATTAAATGTAATATAATTTAATGGGTCATTGGAGATAATAAGTCATAGCTTATTACCTCATGAATCTATTATATGTAGTATACAAGATTCTACTTTTGTTTGGTTGTTCAGATAAAAAAACTCCACTTTTTATATCGTGAGTATACTCTATATCAAACATAAGATTCAACTCATTATAATCTTTCCATATCATCACAACCCATAGTATCCATGGTGATCATTGATTAGGGAAAACACAATGTTATGCTTTGAGCACATTTTATCATTTCACTAGTCATGTAAAATATAAAACTAACTTAAATGAATGACCAATGGGGATTCCCTATATTAAAATACCATGATATAAACCCATTGAAAATAATCATTAAATATAGTCTCTAATGAATTTAATCCCATGAAACATCACATGATCCTCAAGTTTCTACTATGTTAATGTATTTTTTAATGAATCTGCTATATTATTCTCTATGTTCACTCAACCAATGTTTTCATCATCCCTATCAACAACCTCTCAAATGAGATTATATTTTTGGATGTGTTTGGTTCTTTTTTTGGAACCAACATTCCTTCCCTTGAGAAATAGATTCATTTTTATAAAATTAATGCTCAATTTATCTTATAATTCTATAAATCACTACATGTTTAATAATGACCTTATCTATCCAAGAATATTCTTCCATAGAATTTAATGTAATGAAATAATGATCCTTATCTATTGAGCCTTCCAAGATGGCTTGTTTGGAACTCATATAACTGATAACTCTTCTATTTAAGAATAACAAAAAACCATATTGAGATCTCATGTAATCCTTATCAATTAGGAAACTAATAATAGTTTATCAACTTATAATAATCACCCTCATGCCTCAAATGACTATGAAAATATTAATACATAATCTCGTGTACTAAAGGTTATTCTTTATTTAAATCATATGTCTCGCAGGATTGGATTGGTATCAAATTTTTATGATCAACGTAAAATTAAAATAATGTTGATTATACAGTTTAGAATACATGATAGATACAATAGAATACACATAGGGAATATTTTCAATCTATTCAAACTCATTAGAATCTTCATAATGTTGGTTCCATATTAAACTTGTAAAAACCCTTTTTGAGTTATTGATGTTAAACCACTTTACCACATTACCAATATATGTGTTTCACTAAATCTAAATAACCCCTCCAATCTATCAATATATATCATTATACCCAATATATTGGTTAGGTCACCCCATATATTTACTAGATAACTCAACCATTTTTTAAAAAAATATTGAGTCATGGAATCATTTAGGTTAAGTAGTACGTCGTCCACATATAATATCAATAATACCAAAATACTACCAATAAACATCATATATACATATTTTTATTGAAACCAAACTCTTTAATTACATAATTAAATCAGATATTACAACTCTAATAAATATTTTATAATCTATAAATAGACTGTTGAAACATTCAAGCTTTAACAGAATAATTTGGGACTTCAAAACCTTAATTTTTCATCATGTAAACATCCCTAAAAAATATCATTAAAGAAAGATATTTTGAAATTCATTTTTTATATCTAATAATAGTAACAAGATATTATGACATACAATTTCGGAATGCTGTTAATAATTCTTACTGGGGAAAGAGTCTCTCCAGAGTTAATAACATGAATTTTCAGAAGTTCATAGGATACTACAAGATCCTTATAGGTAGAAACTCTACAATCCATGTTAGTTTTCTTGTAGAAAAGCCACTTGAACACTTCGAGTATCACCCCTCTAGATGCATCATCCAAGCTTCAAATTTGATTACTGTATATAGATTCCATATTAAATATCATGGCACTTAACCATTCCTCATAATAAAAACTCGTAATGTACTCTTTCCCAGTAGTAGTTTCATTATTTGTAAACATTATAGAACCAACATTTTTTATAATAAATCCATATCTCTTAGGTATCATATGAATCATGTCACACCATAATTTTTATTGTGTAACCTAAGTCAGATATTTTATAACCCTTTGTGTAATTGAATCACTTTCCATCTAAGGAACGATTCATATAATTTGGTTTTAAAGTTCACCATGCTCAACATTCATCCCATATAATTCACTATTTATAAATTTCATCTCCAGGAATCTAGAGAACAATTCCACAAAAAGTTTGTACTTATTAGGACTATAGGAATAATATCCCTTAGTTTCTTTATGATAATCAATAAATAAGTATTTTTATAATATAGGGTCAAGTATTTCATAATCCAAATATCCTAAATAAGCATTAAAATCTGAAATCCACATAAAAGAAAAATTGGGATGCTTCGAAGTCCATATCACATATGGTGTATTAATGAATACTTTAGATAGAACTATGTTAAGTAAGAATGTAGTAGTTTCTAATGAATATTATAACACCCTGAGATTTTAGTTTATATTATTTTCAATGAATACCATGTTTGAAAAAATGTAAAAAATGAAACACTAAACTTAAATAATCTACATTATTATTATTTAAATATTATAATTGTAACCTAGCCATTAGATCGATGGTTATAAATATCAGTAACAAAATTTTGAAATATTTATATATGTTTTCCTAATAAAAATTTATTGATTAATTATTAGAAAATAATTACTCAATTTTTAATGATAACAATTAAATGATATATTTTATAGAATAGTAAAACATTAAAAGGTACATTTTTCTCTAAAAATATAATTTCATTATATGCTCTATGTTTCAATTAAATATAAATTAATTTTATTAATAGTATTCAATTTATTTTAAAAAATATATATTTTTTATACATAAAAACTCATGAATAATCATTTATAAAGTGATTATAATTTTTTTTATAATTGACGATAAAATCATTTGACGGTAAAAAGATATAATTTCCAAAAAAAACTATTTCTATTTGTGAAATATAATTTTAAAATTATGGTTTAAATTAATCAGTGATGATAAATTATTTTGATTAAATTTATTGATAATATATTTAATTTAATTAATTAAAAATAATATTATTTTTGTTACTAAGAATGAAAAGATATTAATTTCATTTTATACATCAAAAATAACTTTTTCTAAAATTGATTTTCCTAAATTTTTTGCACAGATGATTGAATTAATTTCTTGCATATTTATTAATATTAATTATTAAATAAAATTCGTTATTGAATTCAATATTTAAAAATTACCATAATGTTAATTTTTTATATTTTTTTGAGAAGGTTTATTTTTTATGAATATTCAATAATATCATTTTTATGAATACCATAACATTGATGACATTAGTATGATAAAATAATGAGATTAAAATATATAAATATATTATATCTTCGACATATATTTTTAATGAGTAAATTAAATTATTTCAAATGATTATTTTTAATTTAGAAACCTATACTTGACTTTTGGAACCTATGTTGTATTGTATTCTAATAAAAATTTACTTTTGATTCTATACATTTAAAGAGGTGGTTAAATGATTCCATTTCCTTTTTAAATTGTTCTAATGTTAAAAAACCTTTAATTATTTAAAAATAATAAACTAAATTAATTTTAATTACCAATTCTCATGAATTGTTTTCCATAATAATTATAAATTCATTTTGACACCTAAAATTTTTTTTTTCTAAAAATTGATTATTTTTTTGTTTTTCATTCTTCTATTAGAATTAATTTCATCAACTTCTAGAAGTTGAATTTTGAAAATTTTATTTCAAATTTTTAATATTGATATTAAAATATTTTTTAAGACTATTTTTATTTCTATCCATAAGGAATAGTTACCCTGATAAACAATTATCACCATGTTTAATATAACATCCTCGCTTATTTAGATATATGAGATATTATGAGTTTATAAATTTTCCTATTATATTTTGATTCTCCTCTATTATAATCTATTGGGTGGCTGTTTTTTAGTTAATGGGGTCAAATTATAAATGTTTTTTGTTTTAAGGATATTCTTTGTTGTGGTGTGGCAATTAATTTTCCACCAGCATGTCGGTGGAACCCACCGGCTATCTATGGGGCTCTATGAGGTTTGTACTTTTCTTCATTCCCCATTAACTCATTGGTGGGGTTCCACCAGCCATATGATTGTGTTGAAATAACCTATGTGGTTTCTTCTAGGAAACCCAACTATCTAGTGGAAAATCATCAGCCAGTTAATGTTATTTATAGAACCTAGGTAGTTCTACCAAACACACTAGCCAACTGGTAGCCAGTCAGCGACCAGCTAATGGAACCACCAAATATATAGTTTTGGACATTGGTTGTATTTTGTTCTTGGTCTAAGGGTGAATCTAATACACCCCCCTGATATTTTGATCCCATGTGATTTTAACCCTATTTAACACCTAATTATGACACAAAAGGACTTATTTTGAATTTGAAATCTCCTCTTTTTCCTTCAGAGCTCTCCCATTCATATCCCATTGATTTTTTAAGATCAGATCAATTCTTTGATGCTAGAACACTTATTTCTTCATATATATATTAATGTTATTATTCTTATTTATTACAATATAATCCTGGATCTATGATGTATCTATGGTTTATATACCAATATAATGATTAGTTCATTCTTTATTCATAGATCTCTGGTGGATCAATCATTTTGAGGATGTATCTTGATCAGATCATGATCTACCATAAATTACTAATGATTTATAGTTATTTGTTATGAATCATCTTCTAGAACCTCTTCTTTATGGATGATTGATGATGGAAGTATAATCCATTAATAATCCTTTGGTATATTTTTGGTGTATTCAACAACTCAATGATATCCCATTGATTAGAAAATGATTCCTCATGAACAGTGGACATTTTTAGGTATGCTTCTTTAGATATATCATCTTCATACTCTCTTATTCAATATTATCTTGGATCCATTTTTCATTGATGGGTTTTTTGTGTATAAATGTTCATTGGCTAGAACCAAGGTTCTCTTCTATATTTAACGAGGAATTAATGATCTGTTCATAAATAGACAATGGATGCGGTGAATAGAAATTCTCTTCTTCAATGTATCTTAGAACTAGTTCCATTGAAATAATTTCTGAGGTGTTTAATTCATTAATTTCCTTATTAATGTGGAATTTTCTTGATTATTTATTTCTAAGCCTTTTTATTTATAAATCAAAAACCCAATTTATGAATACATGATATGTGAGAAAGTTATTTGTGGGTGTGCAACATGATATGGGCTTTAATATATTCATAAAACTTAGATTTATTCATCAACAATATTTAGGTAGGATGTTCCTTAACTTTTGAGTCCCGTTAATACTCTTATTTTCATGATTCATGATGTGTTATCATTTCTTTTTATACATGTTTGATGGTATTTTCTTGTTGGTGTGTATAGCCTATGATATGAATATATGATCTCAAAATCTATCACTATTTCTAAATTATCTTATTACAATGTTGGATGTTAATCATATGTTTTTATATTTTTCTACTATATTATTATGATGACATTATATTATTGTCTTATTTTTATTTTCCATGTTAAGGGTGTGACCATGTCACTGGAGATTTTTTCTTACTATTCATATTAGTTAGACTATCAAGGTATTATTACCCCTTAGAGGGAGATTTCACACAATGTTTAGTGATGAAGAAGGTGGGCCCATATATAGGGTATGAGCATGACAGCCTTATGGCACAACAGACACATGATGTCTTGAGGATATCGAGTAACACATTTCCATCTTTATGGCTAGTTCTTTATCACTTCCAACAACTTTTATCATCTTACTGGTTTAAATTTGAGCATATATAGTTGTAGCTTATGGTGTCTTCCTAAGAACATGATTTCTTGGGATATAATTGATTATTCATTCATGTTCATTAATTGTTATCATCAAATAAACATGGAATACTTATGCATACTTGTTATGGATTCATTGGTGGTGTCCTAATGGGTTTTATTACTCACGCCTTACAAGGAAACCTCGGTGTACTTGAATAATTTATGTATAGAAATCTAATAAATGGAAAGGTATCATTATACAGTAACCCATACAGTACATATATAAATATTACATCATTTTATATGAATATTCAAAATATTTCTTAATAATACATGCTTGCGGAACGTAGTGTTTTAGTTTCTTTTAAAATTTGGATATGTAAACAAGTGTAAAATTATGTATCTACATAATTTCCCATTTAGTTATTCACAAATGACAAACTTATTATACATTACATACTTAAAATCATTCTATATAACCTTGGTAAGGTAAACATAATAAATGGTGCATTCAGATGCTCTATTAGGGAAAACATAACAGAGATCAATAAATGATCATATGGGAGAATTAGATAAGCATGAGAGTATGATTTCATGATATAATCATTATAAAATAATTACCATAAATTCATATATCATATAATTAAACATGGAATGATGTTTTTTTCAATCGAAAAATATAATACAGAAGAGTGTGGAATCATCAATATTCAATCATGAGGCATGAAAACTTATCATAAGCATAATACATAATATTTTGGCATACACATATTCATATAAAATAATTTCCTTAGTAAATTTTCACTGCCAATACTACCATAGTGTATTTAGTCTAGTACCTATTCCATAATTTCCATAGTTGAGGTTCACTCCCAAGACTATCTTACTAGACAAAGTCCCTTACTAAACTAGGCTCACTACCCATTCCAATATTTAATATCTGATGAGGCATTTATATTTGCCTAATGAATTGGAGGTATATAATGGACTCAACCGACCTTGGTTTATAACATAACCACCTTTACATTGTTAATAATAGAACCACCCATCAAATATTTAAAACCATGCATATGTGTGAAACAAGATCAAAAAATATTTATCATATCATCATATCATAACCCATGGAAAGGATATGGGTTTCATGAACATTTCATAATAGAAATAATAAACCATTGAAATAAAGATTAAATATTTTAACATTGGATTGTTTTTCCTCATTGAATCCCTAATGGATTTCATGGCTACACTCATTTTGAGTCAATGTGGACCTTCTTTCCAAAGGCAAGCAGACATTAGAACTTTTCGAGCAACATCTTAGAAAATGTGTTGGTTGAAGGGATGGTAGATCAAGATCATAACACGATTTTGGTGTGGGACTATTTCCAAATATAAAATTCTCTTATATATTTAATATGTTCTCATAAATCCTTCCCAAATACTGGTGTCGGACTAGTCACCAAAGTCTCAATGATCTAATCAATGACATGAGTATTATGTGAACCTCTATATTTATTTTTTTTTCCATATTTATATTATTATTTCATTATTCTTTGATTTAAAGATGACTTGTTTGGCTCTCCAGATTTTATTTTATTTTTGGGAGGTGGTTTATATTTTGGAGTTAGGATTGAACATTGAAGTCGTTTCCTACAAAAACTATGAAAATAGGAAACAAAACACCAATAGTTAGATTGAATAATTAGTAATTACACCCTAAAAGGATCCCATTAAGGGAGTAAATTTCAACATATTGATAGTATTATCATTGTTGATATCTATGACCTCTTGATTCTTAATCAATATTAAAAACAAGAAACATATAAATATCAATCACATTATGTGAGTGTGTGCCATTAAATTTAGAATGAGGGATTATGCACTGAGGCTATCCTAGGAAGATTCATGTTCCATTAAAGGGTTGTCCATAGGAAATAATGTGGGGCATACAGATGATCCACCTTGGGATACCCAACCTAGTTGGTCAGTAGGGTGAGAATATGTTTTGGGGTTTACACATAGGATGTTACCCATTTCTAGAATCCAACATAAATATATCTAATCAGGGTATATTAATAAATGGTTAGGGATTACACCTAGGAGGATTCCTTTATATCTAGAACTATGAGGATTATCTAGACTTGATGTCAACTAAAGGTTTTTTCAAGGATTACACCTAAGAGGATTCCTATATAACTTTAAACAGTATGATTATCATGACTCGGAGTGAATAAGGATTACTGTGAGAAGTTTCTCAACTAAATTGTAATTAAAGGCCTCGTTAGAGATTATTTCATAGAGGATTTCCATATATTTGGAACAAAGATGGAAATCTTGACTCAAGGTGAATAGTGAAAACCATGAGGATTATATGAACTCATTGATAATTAAAGGTTTTGTTGGGGATTACACAAAGGATAATTCTCTTGTATTTAAAAATAAGATGAGTATCTTAACTCTAAATAATTAAAGGTTTTTTTGGGAATTATTCTTAGGAGGATTCAAATATATTTAAAACTATGCCAATTATCTCAACTTAATGTGAATAGTGATAGCCCTGAAAATTATCTCAATTCAATTTTAAATTGAAGGATTGGTTGGGGATTACACCTATGAGTATTCCCATGCAAATTGAAACTAAGATTAGTATCTCAACTCTAGGTAAATGAAGGTTTAGTAAGGGTTTTGACCTATGGGGATTCCTATATATTTTAAACTAAAAGGATTATCTAGACATAAGGTGAATAGTTTTAACCATTAGTAGTATCTAAAATCTATGGAAATTGAAGGTTTGTTTAGTGCTTTTGCGTAGGAGGATTCCCATGTATTAAAAAAATAAGTGTATCTCAACTCTAGGTAATTAAAGGTTTAGTCGGGACATAAACCCAGGTTGATGTCAATATATTTGAAAGAATGAGGGTATACTAACTCAAGGTTAATATTGATAATCATGATATTTATATAAACTCATTATTAATTTAAGGTTTGTTTTGGGATTATACCTAGGGGGATTAACATGTATTTAAACAAATATGGGTATCTTAACTAACGTTGAATAGTGATAACCTTGAGGTGTATCTGAACTAGATTTTAATTTATGGTTTGGTTAAGGAATAAACCAAGGGGTAATACCATGTATTTGAAACTAATTTTACTATCTAAACTCAATTTAATTGAATTCTTAGTCATGTATTGCACCTAGGAGGATGCCCATATAGTTCAAACAATGCGGAGTATCTCGACTCCATGTGAATAGTGACTGTTATGTGGAGTGTTTCAACTAAATGGTTCTTGAATTTTTGGTTGGGGATTACACCAGGAAGGATTCCCATGTATTTGAAACCAAGGGGAGTGTCTCAACTATGGGTAATTGATGTTTTAGTCTAATCTTACACCTTGATTGATGCCCATATGTCTCGAACAAGGGGTATCTCGGCTCAATGTGAATAATGATAACCATGAGGAGTATCTCAACTCAATGGTGTTTTTTTAATCCATGAGTACTATCTCGACTCGTGGAAATTGTTTGCATATAATTGATTACTATTTTCAGGGTGTACCAAGCATGGTCAATGATCAAGAGACTATAAGGAGAGATAGGGGAATACACCTCAGGGGATTCCCATGATTGATTGTCTCCCTTCCCCATCTACTAATAAAATATCGAGGAAAATATATTGTCAAGATTGATTCTTACACCTAGTATGAGGCCCATGATGGATACCTAGAAGAGTATCTCGACTATGTGTGTATATGGAATGAATTCGTTCCTACGTATGAGACCTAGTTGAATTGGTGTTTATCCCTAGTGATGCTTAAGGAATATACTTAGCCCTAGTGGGGGATAAAAAAGGTCATTATCAATACTAAACTCTATCATTATGTGGGTTTACCCAAGTATAGGATACATGGGTGAGTCTATCATTTATAGGAAACTTGGTAAAATTTCCCAAGTGGGATTCCATGGGTGCAGGGTCTCCCATGTGGAGTGCCATGCGCGAAGGGTCTAGTAAGTGGATTACATGGGGTGAAGGGTCTCCCAAGTGTATTTAATTAGTTAAAGGGTCTCTCAACTAGAGTAAATTATATGATGGGTTTCCCATATAATATAGGGGCCAAACTGAGGTCTCTCTCAAGTGGCTCTCCCAAGTGAGGGATTGCTCAAGTGAGTGAATTTCCCCAGATGAGTGATCAAGTGAGTGCATCACTCCATTGGTGTTTCTCCTAAGAATGGGTTTTCACTCGTGGTTTTCCAATGTGGTTCTTCAATTTGGTGGGTCACCCATGTAATGGTGAACAAAGGTTCCCTTTCTCAAGTGAGTTTGAGCAATGGTGGTTTTCCCAAGTAATGGTATACTATATCGGTGAAAAAGTACGATTATCAAAGCTCTTACCTTTTTCTTCTTTAGGGTGTTTGTTAATACCCCTTAAAATTTTAGGTAGGGGATATAGTTATATACTAGTCGGCATACCTAGGTGCATAATCTGCAAAAGTGAGATTGGTGAGTGACCTAAAGGATATATGTGGATGAGCTTCAGGAATGGGAAATGCAAATATCATGAATGATATGGTTGAGGGATATTAGAAAACAACTTGCATGAGAACCCAAATTATTTTATAAAAAAATTTACTTCCAACAGACATTACTTTTGATTTATAAATCCCCTCGGGCACTACAAGTAGTCAAATTCAAACATGCGAAGAGAAATATTCCCTAATATATGGTAGATACACACTATCAAGATGAATTTTAATTCCAAAAAGTGCACATAATACCATCAAAAATGTGTTTTAAGGCATTAAAAGCTTTTTATAAATAATTTTCCTAATCCCCAACCTACTCTTTGACGGATTTTCTCACCACCACACCACTATATTGGGTAAAATTTCTATGTAATGTCAATCCCTTAGTGTGTGAGAATTCATGGAGCATATGGAAATATAATATACTTATGTTTCTAGAATGGAGACAAATATCTACTCAATCTTGACATGTGTTATATAATTGTGGATATTATCATGGTTTTTGAGGAAATGTTTATGGCCTTTATTTTTCATTGAAAAATAAAATCCCACCACCATAATTAGATTCATTTATAATGAAAATATTATGATTATATGGTAAATTTAGGTAACATTAACACATTTCTAAATCATCTGGTGGAATTTGGAGTTGTCTCACCAGTGGGAGGATGCATTCCCAAAGTATAATATCAGTTCCTGGATTTTGTATTTCACCAAGATAAGTATATCATCTCTAAGCATTTGGGCTGTCAAGAGGAACAATTTACTTAAAGTGGAGTTTCCAAGAGGAGTAATAAAAACTCAAGGCATATATTTCCAAAAATAGAACATATTCGAATTCTATGATGGAAAAATGGAGTATAATGAATGTTTATTCATGTATAGATTAATGATAAGAGATATGGATGTCAATATGTATCATGTCTTATTAGGAATTATACCACATATAGTTATGATAAAAGGACTCCTATGTATATCATGTTCATACATAAAGGAATAAAATATTCATCATGGAATCATTGATGAATAACTCTATGATGAAATATCCCACATAGATCAATCTCATATATATGATATAGGATATCATCACTTTACCAAGAATTTATGGGTAGGGACCCATGTTTCTATGCGGTGTTTCATAGATCTGACTCTCATTCTAAATTTTTTGGCCATATGCGGCATCCCACTCTAAAATGTTTAAGGTCATGAAAGATATAATATATAAACCATAGTCTTTAGTAATGTAGTTAGGACATGGTACCCTTAGGTCGGTCGTGTGGATAATGTGTATTCTATAATTTTTTTCATAGGTCAATAGACCTAGTGATCATAACTCAATTTTTTCTAGGGTCATCTAGTGGTGCCTATTAGCATTATATATTTTTATTTTATTCCCTGACTATTTCTTAAGCCATTAATGGGGAGGACTAGAGGTTAGGAACTTAGATTTTACTCAAGATTCCATTTTTGGGTTTTCAACCATAAAGTTTTAATCGTTTTCTTTTTTTTAAATATTCTAATGGTTTGTCTAGGAAATGTAGGGTGCATTCCAAGGGAGCAGTGACTCGAATCTTACATTGGGTTCCCTTTTTTGGTTTTCAACAGATTTTACTAGGTATCTTTCCATTGGTAGTATAGTTTTATGAAACCTAAACAAATGTTTCATGTTTTTTAGGTTGGATGTCTTTGATCATATGGGAAGTGGTATATATGTTGAAATGGGAAGAACAACCCCATCTTGAATTGACAACCCAACATCATTATTGAAGACTACCTCAAGTATTATTGCATGTATTTAAAGTCTTAATTAATGGAATATATGTTTTTTAAAATAGGTAAAACTAGATTGGACACATACAACTATAGTTTAAAGTCTCTTATATTTGACACAAAAAGTGGGTGAGGTAGTCTATAGAGTAATGGGATATGAGAAGATCGACATGAATAAAGAGGTAAGTGTTATTATATACAATATCATGGGTAAGTACACTTATTTTAGTATCATAGTTCTTAGACCAAATGATTCATTAAGTTTGTGGTTATGAATCTCAATCCCTATGGTGGATATGATCTTCCAAATAGATAATCTAAACATGATGCGTTAGTGACTCTTAGGTATAGGAACACACTGATAAGAAGGAGAAAAGGAACATAAGGTCATAATCTTACATTTAAATTGAGGATAATTAATGAATGTGTAATATTGAGGTTACTTGATTCATTTAGAATTCTTGGGTTATGGATTGTGTAAATCATAAATTTTGAATGTTTGAGTCAATTGAAACTAGATACTGGTGGGAATATAATGGAAATTAATAATTGAATAAACTAATGTCACACTTTGTCAGTGGATAGAATATAGGGTTCAGATGGACCATTCTTTAAGGAAAAAAACATCCCATAGGGTTACTTCACAATCTCAGAGGAAACAATATTATTCACCATAAAATCCTAGTGGGTTCCATTCAAATAAATTAATCCCTTTCTATAAAATTTTTGTGAAATTTTGAACCAATAGGATTAATCAACTCAAGGTTAGTGGATTCTAATAGGAATAATTGGTTGGGGTTTATTCAAACATCAAATATATGAATTTTTTTATGGATTAAATGGCTATTTAAGAATGATTTCGACAACCTAATGGTTATTACACAATATAAAAAACATATTATCATGGTGTAGGGATACAAATTCATATTTATATGTACACAATCACTTAAATGGGTATTATAATCAATGTGAAAAGGTAATAATTTTAAGAATGACAAGGGACTACTATTATAGATTATTTTTACTTTTAATGGGAAAAGAAAAACTCATCATACCATTTCCTAGTCCAGGGATCTAGTGAGCATAGCCCATATTTTACTAGGGTAACACAGTGAACCCCATGGGATATTTTCCCTTTTTATGATCTAATTTTTTTCTGAAATCTGATAGGTAATGGATCTAAAGTAGAAGAAATGACCTCTCCTTAGGATACCCTTTATGGGTTTTCTTCCTAAGAATACGTTTATAACACTTTTGATTTGTATTTTAATGACTTATAATTATGACTATATTGGTGTAGAATTCAAGGTTGTGCAATATAAGACAATTATTTCTAAGGTTTATGTTTGTGAAACTTGGACTAGTAGTTTTCAGTTTCACTTAGTATAGGGTTTATTGGTGTCACTATGTATCTCATCGGAAGGAGAATCGATCCACATGTAGTTCTTATAGAGATAAGGTCCCCTAAAAATTTCTTACACACATAAAGGGAAATGGGAATTATATTTTGAGAATGCGTCTATAAAAGAGAAAACTCACATCAAAATATCATTTGTTGATCGATCTCCTGTGTAGAAGGTGATGGATTGATACTTTTAGGAACAAATAGTTTTTGTGATGAAGGATTCTACATGAACCATTCTCTCATGTTGGGAAGAAAAAGGCCACATGAAATTATCCACCTTGACAAGTTTGGAGTCATGCATGATAGACTTTTACCCTAAAATTTAAATTCATGAGGTAGGGGTGGTGACCATATAGTTTAATTTCATGAATTAAGAACATGGTTGATTTGATATTTGTAGTCTTGCCTCTTAGAATGAAACTAGATAGTTAAAATTCATGAAGCATAGATTAAGCTCTCTATATTTGAAAAAAAATGCTTCTTAATTACCCAAGTTATAAAGACTCTCCATGTTCTCTAAGATCACAAGAGTCATGATTCATGTGAGAAATTAGGGAAACATAGAAAATAATTTAAACCACATGAGATTTAATGATAGGGGGCATGTAGAGGGGGGTTCATTGAACTGAAAGAAAGAACCACTATATGGATTTGTCTCCCATGGAGGGATGTGGTTGAATGTTATTAAAATTAATTATTGGGATTGAAATAGAAGATTCAAAAATCATATTTATCCTAGAGTATGGGAATAAAACATTGAATAGTTCTTATTAAATGTTTCCTTAAAAATATCTGACCCATATGAAATAAAATGTGTAAATGCTTGTCATAATTTGGGTAGACCATGACATTATGGTCTGTTGGTATAAACACAACTATTGAATCATTGAGAAAATAAAAGGGACCCTTATATACATCAATATATTACCTATGTGGGAGGCATTTTAATATTTCATCCTAGTATGGGATAGAAATAAAGTAAATCCCTAGGGATAATACCCAATAAAAAAGACCCAAACTTCTTTAATGGATGATTAGACCCTACTATTGATTTTCTAATAGGGGCCATATACTAGGTACATTTACATGGATCTAGATCTCATGTATGTAATGGGTCATATAGAATTGAACATGAATTATGAGATTTAATTTCATTTTAGTTGTAATATTATTTTATTTATTTTATGATCATGTGATAATGAAATTTATTCATATTTTAATGACATATATATAGGATTAATGTTATACATTTTAATGTCCTGTGATTAGGATATTTTCCATGCAGTTAAACATCATATTGTGGAGGAATATGATTGTTTTGGTTTAATATCACCTATCCTTGACAAATGTTTTTACATTTTATGGTCTTTCATTCAAGACTATTAATGATATTGTGGTTTAGAGTCATATAGTTAAGACCACGGAGAGATGAGAATTATGGCCATGTATCATAGACCATATGGATGTGAGAATGTAGGCCAAGGAATAAAACACCACTAATGGGTGATAAGTTCATGATTGGGCCCAATACAGGAGGTTGGAGAGTTACTATATATCCCATAAATGGGAATTAATTCACAAAAAGTTCTAAAAAGTAAATCAGTAGGATACCAGCACTAGTATTGGAGGTTCTCTCATGTGAGAGTTATAGAAACAAAGAATTTTAAACCACACTATATGGGAATTAACCATTTAGTTTAACATAATTGGGTAAGAAAACTGGATACAATGTTTAACATCATATGGTGAGGATGAATTGTTGTATAGTTTAACATCATGTGATTTGGATAAGGTGAACCAACATGAAGATTATGTAAAGCATATTTAAAATTGCATCTATTTATTGGGGGTGTTTTTATGAATGGTAAATTCTTATCCCTACATATTAATTTGGATAAATAACCATATGATGGGGGATATTAAGTTGATCTATCTTGTATATAATAAATGTTGGTCTCATAGACTAGAACATTCTATGTAGTTTATTGTCATGTAGGGTGGACCAAATCATTAAGCAGATTATGCTCATGTGAATTGGTGGACACATAATAGAAACTATTGAATATGATGACATAAAACATACAATAATTCTTAATATCTCTGAAAATATGAATATGTATAAGGTAAATAATGTATTAAAATGTCTGAATAAGAGACTAGATACTTGTTGGGGTATAATGGACATTAGTAATGGAAGAAAACTAATTCCACACTCAGTTAATGGATATGGGTGGGAGTAAGGTAATCATTACCATGATCAGTATAGGGATACAACATGTTCTTTAGGAATAACTTTCCTCTACAACCAAAATATCCCATATGGATATCTACACATGCTTAGTGGAAAACATTGATATTCTCTATCAAATCTTAGAAGGGTCCCTTCTGATCAATCAATCTATGCCACTAATATTTCTATGAAATTTAACGCAACATTTAATTCAGGTATCTTGGTTATTGATTAATAACCTTTTTTAGTGATCTATTAAAGTGTTGTATTATCATTTGTGTTGGATAATATAATGCACAGTTTAAAGTCCAGGTTTCTAGGACCAAATGTTATGAAATTTAACTTCATGTGAAGATGACACAAGCTTGGACCTACATCGTGTAGTTTAACATCATATAGATAGTATATATTTAATGGATATACATTTAAATTTAAAAAAACTAGGACATTAGGATATATATTTTGGTTTCATAAATTATATACCTTGGTGTCCTCTAATTTGGGGTCATACAACTAGAACTATGGTGGATTTCTATTTATAGTCATATGATAAGGACCAATGGTGGGCCTTTTAATATCTTTTATCTAGGACCAATGGTAAGGATGATACATTTTTTCTAACCATTAATAATGAAATTATGTGAATAGAGACCTATGGGGATGAATGCTAGTGAATGTCACACCTGCAGGGAAGTATTTTTTTCCATACTCCCAAGACAGAGGGTGCAGGCATCACCACATATCCCATGACATCCTAAATCAAGTTGTAGGAAGTTCTAATAAGTTGTATGGTTAGAGACCAAAGCTAGTAGGAGTTTCTCATATGTGAGGGATAAAGCATCATGTTATTTTACATCATATAATAGGGACATGAACCATATATTTTAATGTATTACTGATAGAAAATTGAATATTATGATTAACTACTTATAGTGTGGGTGGGGTAACATACAATTTACCATATTGTGACAAGGTTTTTTTCCTACTGTTTAACATCATGTGACTAGGATGATTTTTGGGCAGTTTAAATTGATGTATCTCAAACTACGATGTCATGTAGTTTTGGGTTATATAACTAGGATCTAATGTGACATAGCTCATCGGTCAAGGTGATCTTCTAGTGGAGTGATAATAACTCACATACATGTGTCATGAGTCTGAAGATTCTCTAACTTTATTAGGATTTTTTAAATTTTATTCTAGAGATAGTATTTAAATATGAATCATTATTCAATCACATGTCCCAAAATTTAGTTTTATAGACAATAATTATGATTATCATTCATGGTCACCATTATAGGTCTCAAGATCCTCATAATCTCAATATGGTTTTTATCCAAAAAACATGTAATTTATGTTTCCACATTCTTAGATGTAACATCCCATTACCCCATTTAAAGTAATTCCTTTCCATTTTCTTAATTTATTCTTTAATTGGGTGCATATTGGGACTCCCAATGATGGAGATACTTTTTTTGGAAAAAGAATTAATGATCAGGGATGGATGTTTTTTTTGAATTAATAGAGTTTGGGTATAGATTTGTTAAGTTATTTTTGGGGTTCTTCCCAAGTTCGTAGAATGCATAAGGTATTTTTTGAGTTTTTTGTTTGAGAACATGGGGTTTTATAATGAGTGATAGGAAATTAAAGAGTCTGTAAGGGGCATAAATGGTATTCACTTGGTCTCCAAAGACAATTTATGAACTTTTTACAAAGTTTAAAAGTTGTACATGATCTGTAATAATAAAATTTTATATTTTTATAAAAATATGATTGGTTTTTCGGCATACTTAATTTTCATCTATAAAATGACTATAAAGCAGTTTCAAATCATGTAACTATAGGGAGTTTGTATTTTAGGGTACCTCTCGGCATTAATTTTATTTTATTATCACGTGGATCACTTGGATATCAACCAAGAACCCTTATCTAGCAATTTTTTAAGACTCTACTCAATTTGTATTGAGCCTTTTGATGATTGATCATTATTGTGGTCGGTTTTCCTCTATCCAGGAAAGTAAGAGTTTATTATTATTCATTTCCTTCATTTTTTTTGGTTTATACCATTTCATTATCAAATTCATTGGCCTATGATGATGTTTCTTCTTGAATTCTTCTAGATATGTGGTGTGATCTTCTTCTGGGGGTTGTTTCCTTTGATGGTTGTGGTGTAGTGGGTGTGAATTCTTGAGGTAAGTGTTGTTTAATTTCCTCTTCCAACATGGTTTTGGTAATTTTGATAAATTATAATATTTTTTTATTGATTCTAGGGACTTCTTTTTCATTGTTTCATTCTATTCTTGTTGTATCCTTTGTAGGCATGTGTGACCCCAAGTTTTGAGGTTGGTGGTTTCGTCTCTAGCCTGTGTTGATGAACTGTATTGATCTTATATTTATAAAATTATTTATAAATAAAATTTTCATTATATTTTTGTTTGAAAATGAATTTAGGATAAAATTTGGTTTTCACTAATTTTTGGTAAATAGATAAAAGGTTATTTTCAAAGAATTGAAATGATTTATAAAATTTAGCACATGGGATACCTTAGGAGCGTAGGTTGAAGGTTTATCATAGGTTCATCATCTATATTACCATCACAAGGTTAGCCCATGGGATTTTTCTCTTCTCATTAGGCCTATTTTTCTAGGGACTTGTTATTGGAATTGTTTGGGGGTTCACCCATGGGGTGTTCCTCCACACCTTAGCCCTGGGTTTTAAGGACTTATTATGAACTAGTCAATTGTTGTGGTATGATTAGTTTGTTATCCTGACATGTTGAGTTCCTTCGAATTATTTACCTATTATTGGATTTATAATATTTTGTGAAATTAAATTCATTCATTGGATTTTGATAAATCCCAATGGAAAAATATTCTTGAAATTAATATACTTTCTATTTTTTTTGGAATTCTTGGAAAATGGATATATTTTCCAGGATTTTCATTGAAATTATTTACTACATGTAATTTAATGTTTTATTTAGGAAGATAATATTTTGTTTATTGTATAGAGACTTGTTATGGAACACTTGGTTAGGATCGTACAAATTTTTTTAGCTCACACTGAGGTTACCCAGTTTGGATTCTAGTATCACTAAGAGAGGGACAGGTGAACCGATTATATAATTTTCATTTATGTTTCCTTACTTTTAAAATATAATTGTTCTTCTATAAAAGATTTATTTTCCTCATGAAAACAATTCTAACACATATCCATAAGAGTATACTGATTTAAAAGGTTCACTACTAAGAAAGATTACCTACATCCTTAGTAGAGTTTGGAAAGAATTCAATACCACATAATCCAATAAAATCCAATCCTATGATGTGGAATAAAATGAGTAGGATATTCCATTACACTTGTGTAGAACTTTGAAAAAAAATAGTGTGTGTTATCTCTCTTGGAACCAGTGGCATAAATAATGCTTCCATTTCCTCTAGTTCAACTTTCACAATTTGATCCTTCAAAACTATTCTTATCTTTCTTACCCAGAAGATGGTAGGAACATCCTTGAGTCCTCCACGAACTATCCAGCTTCCTCTGTAAACTTCTTGTATTCAATTTTAACTGAATTTAATTGTGTGTCACAAGTTACTTTTGGATAGACTTCCTCTTCTGTGTATCACCCCTACTTTGAGAACATTAAATTCTTCCATGTACTAGTGATGCTTCGTGAATGGCTAGTTCATCCACGTATTGCCTCTCCTACATGATCGCCTTTCATTTGTGGGTTACAGTGCCCCCAAAAAACATCTTATGCATATTATCCTCATGAACCATATCAATCCCAGAAATGATCCCCATGAACAGTTTTTTCCTTTATAGAAACTATCCTCCACAAACTACTTCCCATTGTGGAATACTCCTTTACGAACTACTATAAACTTCTCCAAATTTTTTTCTAATGTGATGATATCTTGTTATAAAATTCAATATCTTCTAAAAATATGGGGTTAAGGTTCATTATATAGGAAAATAAATCCAAAATTTCAAACAATTAGATTTACCACACTTTTGAATGTGGTATCATCATCACCACATATTATGAACATAATGTGAATTGTTTCTGATACGAAGTACGCATACTATTTTTCTTCCATCCTCATCGATGTAGATTCCATATGTTAATGGATCACCAACTCTATTCTAAAAATGAAATCCTTCTCTATGAACTTCAATCCTTCTATGAACTAGGATCCTCTCTGTGAACTTGGAGCCTCCCATGAGCTATTTCTCATACACGGTCTGCATATCATGTTTCGCAGTCACTGTAATGCAGAATTCTCCCATTGCCAATTTTATTTCACTGCTCCACGTACCTCCTATGCGGTCCATCAACTCTCCTTTACAGTTTGAAAACTATAATTTGTGAACTACTTTCCAAAAATTATTTTCTTTTTCCATAAAATAAATTCCCGATTTTGTGCCCAAAAACGTGGAAAACACTAGGAAATAGTAGCACCTAAAATATTTACTTCAGGAAGTACACCAATGATGATTTACTATCTTCTGTCTTATATAAAAATAAGATTCTTTCATCATGAACCTTATCTATCATGATATAAAGTCTTTTATTGATCACCTTTAGCATAGACAGATTTACAAAGGAATGTATTGTAACTTCCCTATATTATAACAACATCTTTCATTCCAATCAAACCTGAATATGATTATAAGAATATATTTTCACCCATTCCTTCAAAAATATTGCATCACAATTTTTCCAAAAAACATATGTTATTTTTTGAAATACAAATCAGAAAATAATCATCATATTTTCCAAGGAAATAGAAAACTCAATTGATTTACCCTTTTTTATGATAAATGACAACACTAATCAAAAGAAAAATATTCTCAATTAATTTTCCATCCAACTTGGTCCCAACACACACCGAATGCACTTAATTGGTATTACATAGAGATTTTAATGTTTTTCAATGCAAGGAATGGTGTTTTAGTGGGGTGACTAGGTTTTTGGTCTACTGTATTGGTAGTTGGTGGTGGGATGTTGGGAGTACGCCCATGTTTTCACATGGAGTAGTTGGTTTTTCTTATTTTAGTATTCATTTTTGGTTAAAATTTTAGTAGTATACTATTTATTCTTTTGAATTGTTTGGTTTTAGTTATGGAATATATTTTTCTTCCATGTTTCTCTTTTACTTTTGTATATATATCATGTTATTTCTAGTAAGAACCCAGTTCTTATTTTTGAGGTACGGGTTTCTTCTTTTCTCTTTTCCTTAAGTGTTTTTTAGAATATAAGGAAAATTGGGAAAATCCCAAATTTTGGGAGTACACGTTGTGTACTTTTCCACACACCGTGTACTTTTTGCCATGTGGGATGAGTACACAGGGCGTGTGGCCATGTCGGCGATGAAGGGTGTTGGAACCAAATACATGTCATGTAGATAGTAGGCAGGCGAATAGTTGTGTGGTGGCCAGCTGTGGGACAGAACACATCGTTTACTCATAAAGAAACATCGTGTAGTCATGTCGGCAGATGAGCAGTGCCAAGCTGGTGGGAAACCTCCAATGGAACAGTTAATAAATAGGAATTACACACTGTGTACTTTGTTTTTTTCACTTAAAATGGGCAGTAGCCTCTCATGTTCACACGGAAGGCGTAGAGCGGGAAGTGATCTTGGGATAGGTAGGCCGAAGCCTTAGAGATCCATCGAGCACACGTCAGGAATCCATTTCTGCCTCAGACGATCTCATTGGAATAGTACGGGTAAGCCCTCCACTCTTCTTAAGTCGTTCATTCCAATTATTCCTCTAAGGGAAGTTATTTGCGTTTAAGAGAGAATTATTTTACCTCATATATATAGTGTTCTTGGACATTTTATAAGGTGTCGTTCGTGTATATCATTCGTTGGTGTTAAAGGTAGGTGGCTTGGTGTTTATTTTCTAACTGTTGTGTGTTTTTGTGTGTTTTTGAGCTACGATCCCGTATTTGGGGTGTCGTGTGGCTGAGGTCATAGATATATTTAGATACCTAGAAGGGTGTAGGTAATTAAATGTGATATTAAAATGTTTTTTGGGATTGCTGCTTGGATCCAAGACCACCCCAGAAGTGCATTCCTTTGTTTAGCCGTTTGGCCAGGATACCCAAGGGTATGCCCTGTTTATATTCTACATTTCTTTTTCCTTGAGAGTAATGGTATTTAAATTTCTTGTGATATATTGGGCATGGCCCGGTTATATCAGCCCGGGGGCGTTGTTTTACTTATCCTGAGGGCAGTTGATATCTTAGCATGAGGGAAACTTCTTCTGTGTTGTGGGAAATAGACTCTGTGTCTGAGGGTGAAACTATGTACGCCTGGGGGAAAAATCTGTTCTGTCTGTGGGAAAGTACATGGGGGTAACGTTCCTAATAACCTAAGGGTAAGGGTTGAGTGTCTGTGGACACTGACGGTTTACTTAGAAATTCACTATGGTGATTTCTTAATATTAAATGGATTAAATGAATAATTAAATGGAAATTTAACTATTAAGTTAGTTACTTTTGAGTATTGCTTAGTTAATTGCATTTTACTACTGCATACTATTGTTGCATGTTTACACACTGTTGAGCACGGGCCTTTGGTGGGTTCCTACTGAGATTATTTCTCACACCCTGTTTGGGTCATGCTTTTCGGCCCAAACAGATTACGTTTCTGTAGGTGTAGATAAGGGAAAGGGTCCCTATACATGTACTTGATTGCTGATGGGGTGTAGGAGAGAATGGGACCGAGAATTGGCTCGCGATGTTGCGGGTTGTTCTATTTTTCTTTTCTGTACTTGTACTTCAGTTGTATTGTATTGATTGGGAAACATGTTTTGGTTGTTTTCATAGAATAGTGACATGCTGCATCTTCATATATATATATATATGACTACTCGTTTCCCTATTTGTTATCAGTTATCCATTTCAGTTAAATATACTATTGTTACTTCTGTTGTTGTTGTATGTTTATATTATATTCCAGTGTGCTACACTTTGACAAATGAGGACATAGTTTCCCCACTATCAGACCTCGGCCCTCGCTGCTAGTCAGTAGCCTCTAGCGTTTGGGGAAATGCGCTTGAGGTCATGTGGTGAACTGGGTTCGGGGAACCCGTTATGTGGAACCTAGAACCGGGATGTTACAAAGTGGTATCAGAGCCGGTGTCCATTTGATGTGCCAGCAAAGACGTTGGGCCCTTCTAGGGGGGTGGGTTATGGAAATCCCACATCAAAGGAGGAGGAGCATGAAGCACCCCTTTATAAGGTGGTGTGGATACCTATCCCATCATGAGGCCTTTTCCTGGGGGGGTGCCTGAGGGCCAGAACCCCGAGAAAATCAAAACCGTGTGGGCTAGGCCCAAAGCGGACAATATCATGATTGTGGGCTGACTAGGCCGTTACAAATGGTATCAGAGCGGTGTTCTTTTCTCTGACTTAATATTTGGAGCCTTAGTCAGGGATAAGATGAGAATTGTAGTTGGTAATAAGTTGTGTCGGGGCGTAGCTAACCCGTGTACAGGGAAAATCCAATTTACCTCGTATTGCAATTTTACTGATTTTTCAATTTACAGTTGATATGATTTCACCATTGGGTGACGCACTTGTGATTGTGCTTTTTTTATTTTATCTGTGGGTTCAATTTAGTTGCAACCCGATGAGATGAGGGTGTGCCATCCCATGCATCATTTAGGCACATAGTAGAAATCACATGTCATTCATAGTTCCATGCCATGTAGGTGCATTAGAAATTGCATGTTGTTGTGATAGTTATTGTGCTTGAAAAGCATGTTGTTTTGATAGCTTCTTGATAAATACCTGTTATGAGATAGGGTATTGTTGTATAAAATTGTTAAAATAATGGACTCCAAACATTGGTTTTTGGGGAGTATGAGCCCTCATTGACTAGAATTTGGTGGATCATTAGCTGTTTATTTTGTTATAACAAATATAAGTTGTCAAAGTTTTATTCGCGGGGAGTATGGGACCTCACGGATCGGAATTTGGCACTTAGTTGTTTTTTTTACTATTCTATGGGTTCCAAGGAATTTAATGAGGCATACTGTCCAGAAAACCCAGTATACACTCCTTGTAGTACTTTAGACACGCCGTGTATGGCCTTATGTTTGGGAAGAAAAGTAAACTTTTTGAGTACACGCCGTGTATCTGGAGTACATGCCTTGTAGTCTCTTTCTGTGTCACAAACCGTGTGGGTTGCGACACGGGGTAGGGAACACTTGGGTAAAACACACTGTGTACCTGATATACATGTCTTGTAGTCTCTTCCCGTGTCACAAACCATGGGGGTGGCGACCTGGGGAAAAGAAGAGCTTAGGGTGAACAAACCATGTACCGGATGTACACATCATGTAGTGTTGACCCAGAGTCCGCCCGTGTAACTAATAACATGGACGGAGGGGACCTTAAGACATACACGATGTTTCATTGATGAACACGTCGTGTAGTGTGGTCTAGGGACTTGGCCGTGTAACTAACAACACGGGTCAGTGTCACCTCTCCTTGAACATGCTGTGTACCTCTGGGACATGTCGTGTAGTCTTGTCAGAGGACAGACCATGTGGCGTTAGCCATGTGGCTGGGGAAATGGGGTAGTGTACACGCCGTGTTCGGGTGTCACACACCGTGTAGTGTCAAGATGAGTAGTCGGTCGTGTCACAAGTGACACGGGCAGTTGGAAAATTACACTATACACACCGTGTAGATGATATACACGCCGTGTAGTTTTGTTCAATGGAAGTTGTGTGGATCAACTGTGTAGAAGGACCCGGGCATGTAAATAGAAGTCAAGTACATTCCATGTAGTCAGTATACACACCGTGTAGTCTTGTTTTGAAAATTTTGAATGCCTTATTCCTACTGTCCCCTTTTGGGTTTTTTTGTTTTTGGTCATTGTTAATCTTGTTCTAAGGTGTGATTTTGACCTTTTAGAGTCATTCCACTGAGACGACCGCGCGTTGTTCACCAGGAGAGAGTAAATGAGTATACTCCTGAAATGGTAGGCCATGGGCTACCAGTGGATCCTCCAGTAGAGCCAGATGCGGCGCCAGCCATTATACCAAACACAGGTGCGGAGGCGCAGTTCTGTGAAGACTTTATTAGATTCATGCAGACCATTCAGGGAGCACCGCAGGCTTCCACATCTATGGATGAGCTGACTCGTATATTTTAGCAGCAGCATCCGCCTACATTTTTAGGGGATGGTGGACCTCAGGCTGCAGAGTCTTGGATGGGGTTGATGCAGACTATTTTCGGGCACCATGAAACGCCTCCAGGGCAGAGGGTCAAGCTCTTGATGTATATGCTATGTGATTATTCCAAGAGGTGGTGGGATGTTACCACCTAGTCAGAGAATCACAGGGACATGGCATGGGAGGATTTCTAGATTTTCTTTTATGAATTCTTCTTCCCAGAGACATTGAGGGCTGATCGAGCTCGAGGGTTCATGAATCTGTAGCAGGGCGCTATGTCGGTGATGGATTGTTCTACTCGCTTCACTGAGCCTCAGCATTTTGCACCCGTTCTGGTGGGTGACGAGACATTTAGGGCCAGACACTTCGAGGATGGCCTTCGGTATGACATCCAAGTGCTGGTAAATGTTTTCAGGTTGACTTCAGTACATGATATAGTGAATCAGATTCTAATTATAGAGAGGAAACTGTGGGAAGCTAGTGGTGTGGGCCAGGGCGGTTCATCACAAGTTTCTAGTACTATTTCTACTAGTAAGACGAAGAGATAGATAGACTTCACTCAGGGTGGCTGTACCATCCAGAAGGATGTTTCAGGTGGTCAGATCAGGTGCTACCAGTGTGGTAAAGAGGGGAACAAGAGACCGTATTGTCCACGTGACCCAGTGGAGTGCCGCGTTTGTGTCAAGATGGGTCATCTGCAGCACTTTTGAAGGGTGTTTCCTTTGATGTCTAGTGAGAGGGGTTCTGTGCAGACTCCGCATGCGGGAGCAGGACCAGCAGCTTCTTACCAGTCAGGGAACTCGAATACTTCATGGCGTGCAGGTAGATATGGTGGTCATGTCTGTGGTATCCAGACACTAGGATCTCAGAGACAGTAGGGTGCGACAGCTCAGGGTAGCCAAGCTGTGTCGCAGGGTCATGGCATTAGGCAGGCATATGCAGTGCAGCAGACCCAACAGGAGTAGGATCCCAGACCTTCTATAGCCATAGGTACTATTCTAGTAGCTTCTGTCTTATCTTCAGTACTTTTTGATACGGGTTCTATGCATTGTTTCATATCTGTACCCGTTTTGGAGAGCCTTGGCCTCTGTGTTTCTTCTTCTTCTTCTTCTTCTAATATCATGATGCTAGACAATCCGTTGGGGACTAGAATGGCTGGTGTGAATCAGTGCAGGGAGTTCCCCCTTGAGTTTGAAGGGTGACACTTTCTTTGGGACCTCTATGTCTTAGAGATGAAAGAATATGATGTCAATCTCGGGATGGACTTGTTGGTTCCCTTTCAAGACTTTGTAGATTGATATCGTTGTAGGGTGAGTTTCACGTCACCCGAGGGAGAATAGTTTCTATATATGGGCGAATAGAATGTTCAGGCGAGTCGAGCTGGGCCAGAGCATCGTGGTCGAGGTGGAGTCACAGCCCAGATTGCTAGATTATATCTGGATGATCAGGGGACTTGTCAGGCAGATTTCCCTCCAGTGGTTGATTGTTTCAGGGATGTCTTTCCGGATGACTTTTCGGGTCTACCTCTGGAGCGAGAGGTGAATTTCTCTATTGATCTTGTGCCAGGAGCAGCACTGGTGTCCATTACTTCTTATAGGATGGCTACACCAGAGTTGCTGGAGCTCAAGAGGCAGTTAGAGGAGTTACAGGAAAATGGTTTTATCTGAACCAGTACTTCTCTGTGGGGTTCTCCGGTCCTTTTTGCGAAGAAGGCGGATGGTACCCTCAGACTCTGCATGTATTATCAGAAGCTGAACCGGTTGATGATTAAGAACTGATATCCCTTGCTGATGATTGATGATCTTTTTTATCAACATCATGGTGAATGAGTGTTCTCAAAGATTGAATTGAGTTCAGGATATCATCAGTTGCATGTGAGACCATCGGATACACCGCTTATAGCATTTCGGAGCAGATATGGTCAGTACGAGTACTTGGTTATGCCGTTCGGACTCACGAATGCGCTAGAGGTTTTCATGGCTCTGATTAATCATGTGTTCCATCCTTATCTGGATTCTTTTGTGGTAGTATTCGTGGGCGTTATCTTGGTGTACTCTCACACTTAACACGACCATGCCACCCATCTTGAGATCGTATTGAGTACATTGAGAGAGCATCAGTTGTATGCTAAACTCTCAAAGTGCCACTTTTGGATGGACCAGATTCACTTCCTAGGTCATATCATCTCAAAGGCAGGAGTTATCGTGGACCCGAGGAAGGTGAGAGCAGTAGTTTCCTGGGAGCAGCATAAGAATGTGTTTGAGTTACGAAGTTTCTTAGGGCTGGCTGGTTACTACAGACGCTTCATCCCGGACTTCTCATGCTTAGCAGTTCCATTGACGAGTTTGACTAAGAAGGGTGTGAAGTTCGTTTTATCAGAAGTTTGCAAGACAGATTTTCAAGACCTTAAAGGAAGGTTGACATCAGCACCCATCCTAATACTTCCAGAGGAAGGGAAGAGCTATACAGTTTATTGTGATGCAACAGTTATTGGGCTGGGATCAGTGTTGATGCAGGACGATCGTGTTGTTGTGTATGGTTCTCAGCATTTGAGGCCACATGAGAGGAATTACTCGACGCATGATCTTGAGTTGGTTGCGGTCGTGCATGCATTGCGCTGTTGGAGACATTATCTATTGGGAGAATGTTTTGAGGTTTTTACCAACCACAAAAGTCTCAAGTATATCTTTACTCACCGTGACTTGAATCTGACATAGGGAAGGTGGGTTTAATACCTACAGTACTTTTATTTTGATCTCGCCTATACACCTGGTAAAGGTAATGTAGTAACTGATGCACTGATAAGGAAGACTCAAATACAGGCAGTGTAGGAGGCCAGTGGTGAGTGGCAGCTTATGGCTTTGTTCTCTGAGATGCATTTGGAGGTTCACGACAATTAGGTGAAAACTTATCTTTCGTCTTTAGTTGTGACTTCTACCCTCCTGGATAGAGTGATGATGAGACAACTATCTGATTCAAAAGGCCTAGTTCTACGGTAGTCGGTGGAAAGTGAGGACCCTCCTCCTGGTTGGGAAATAGGTGATGATGAGGTTCTGTGTTACCAGGGATGAGTATAGGTTCAAGGGGATATACGTGAGGATCTGATGTGGGAGTTTCAAGCTTCATCTTGGGAAGTCCATCCCTGAGTTACCAAGATGTACCGAGACTTGAGACGTCAGTACTAGTGGCCGGGTATGAAGAGAGATGTAGCTAGTTTTGTTGTGAGGTGTTCCACCTGTCAGCAGGTGAAGGTGGAACATCAGAGACCAGCTAGACTGTTATAATAGTGATCCATCCCGATGTGTAAATGGGATGACTTCGCGATGGACTTAGTGGGTGGTTTTCCGAGGTCACCTTGAGACAATGATGCCATGTGGGTTGTTGTGGACAGACTCATGAAGGTAGCTCACTTTTTTCCGATAAAGGAGACCTTCAGAGTCAACGAGCTTGGGAATTTGTATATCCGAGAGATCGTACGTCTTCATGGGGTTCCTCGTTCTTTCATTTCAGATAGGGATGCCCGTTTTACATCTAATTTCTAGCAGAGTTTCCAGAGGTAACTAGGTACACGGGTGCTTCTGAGCACATTATACCACCTTCAGACATATGGCTAGTCAGATTGAACGATTCTGGTGCTAGAGGACATGTTGTGTGCATGCGTCCTAGACTTTGGGGGCTCTTGGTAGAAGCATATACCCCTTTTTGAGTTTTCCAACAACAATAGTTTTCAGGAAACCATCGAGATGGCACCTTACAAGGATTTATATGGTAGGCCATGCCGAACACCCTTATGCTGGATAGAGGCAGGTGAGGCAGCTTTACTGGGACCATGTCTCGTGCAGGAGACTTCTGAGTAGGTCCAGTTGATTCAGAAGAAATTGGCTACCACGTAGTCTCATCAGAAATCTTATGTTGATTACCACAAATGACCTTTGTAGTTCGTGGTCGGGGATCAAGTCTTCTTGCGTGTTTCGCCGAGGCTGGGACATAGGCGGATCAGGAGATGGGGTAAAATTTCACCGAGGTAAGTGGGGTTGTTTGAGATTCTGGAGAGATTCGGTCCAGTCATCTATCAGTTGTAGTTACCACATAGGTACCGAGCCATGCACGATGTCTTCCATGTATCTCAGCTGCACCGCTATCATTCAGACCCATCTCACATCTTTCATCCAGAGGAGGTTGATCTGGAGGAAGATGTGTCCTTTGAAGAGAATCTGATCAGTATCATTGACAAGAGCACGAAGGTTCTCTGAGGTCGGTCAGTTCCTCTCGTACGGGTGCTATGGAAGCATGGTCGAGTGCAGGATGAAACCTGTGAGTGGGAGACCGACGTATGTGCTCAGTGGCCAAAGTTGTTCTGAGCTTTATCTTTGCCACCCTTGAAGGGAAATTCGGGGATTAATTGCATTAAGGGGATAAGTTTGTAAGAATCCGGTTCTTATTTTTGAGGTATAGGTTTCTTCTTTTCTCTTTTCCTTAAGTGTTTTTGATAAAATAAGGAAAATGGGGGAAAATCCCAAATTTTGGGAGTACATGCCATGTACTTTTCCACACGTTGGGTACTTTTTTCCGTGTGGGATGAGTACACAGGGCATGTGGCCATGTTGGCAATGAGGGTATAGGAATCAACTACACGCCGTGTAGTGGTCCTTTACACACTGTGTAGTCAGTCAGAAGGCGAATAGTAGGGCGGTGGCCAGCTGTGGGGAAGCACACACCGTGTACTCATGCAGACACGTCGTGTAGTCATGTCGGCAGATGAATAGTGCTAGGACGGTGGGAAACCACTAAAGGAACAGTTAAAAAATGGGATGTACATGTCGTGTACTTAGAAATACATGTTGTGTACTTTGTTTTTTTGGCTTAAAATGGGCAGTAGCATCCCATGTTCATAGTGAAGGCTTAGAATGGGAAGATGGCTCGGGGGAGGAAGGTCGGAGCTTTGGAGATCTGCCGAGCACACGTCACGAATTTGTTTCTGCCTCATATGATCTCGTTGGAACTGTACGGGTAATCCCTCTACTCTTCTTAAGCCGTTCTTTCCAGTTATTCTTCTAAGGGAATTCATTTGCATTTAAGCGAGAATTATTTTATATCATATATATGGCGTTCATGGACATTTTAGAAGGAGTTATTTGCATATATCGTTTGCTGGTGTTAAAGGTAGGTGGCTTGGTGTTGATTTTCCAACTGTCGTGCGTTTTTGTGTGTTTTTGAGCTACGAACCCATATTTGGCGTGTCATGTGGCTGAGGTCGTGGATATTTTTAGATACCTAGAATGATGTAGGTAATTAAATGTGATATTAAAATGCTGTTTTGGATCGCCGCTTGGATCTAGGACCACCCCGGGGGTGCGTTCCTCTGTTTGTCCATTTGGCTAGGATACCCGAGGGTATTCCCTGTTTATATTCTAAATTACTTTTTCCTTGAGAGGAATGGTATTTAAATTTCTAGTGATATATTGGGCATGGCCCGGTTACTTCAGCCCGAGGGCCTTGTTTTACTTAGACTGAGGGCAGTTGATATGTTAGCCTGAGGGAAACTTCTTCCATGCCTGTGGGCAATAGACTATGTGCCAGAGGGCGACACTGCGTACGCCTGAGGGAAAAATTTGTTCTGCCTGTGGGAAAGTACATGTGGGTAACGTTCCTAATTACCTGAGGGTAAGGGTTGAGTATCTATGGACACTTAAGGTTTACTTGGAAATTCACTGTGGTGATTTCATAATATTAAATGGATTAAATGAATAATTAAATGGCAATATAACTGTTAAGTTAGTTACGTTTGAGTACTGCTTAGTTAATTGAATTTGACTAATGCACACTGTTGTTGCATGTTTACACACATTTGAGTAGCGGCCTTTAGTGGGTTCCTACTGAAATTATTTCTCACACACTGTTTGGGTCATGCTTTTCGGCCCAAACAGATTACGTTTCTGTAGGTGTAGATAAGGGAAAGGGTCCCTATACAGGTACTTGATTGATGTTGGGGTGTAGGAGAGCATGCGACCGAGCATTGGCTTGCGATGCCGCGGGTTGTTCTATTTTGCTTTTCTGTACTTGTACTTCAGTTGTATTGTACTGATTGGGTAACATGTTTTGGCTGTTTTTATAGAATAGTGACATGTTGCATCTTCATATATATATGACTGTTGGTTTCCCCTTTTTATATCAGTTATCCATTTCAGTTAAATATATTGTTGCTGCTTCTGCTGTTGTTGTATGTTTGTATTATATTCCATTGCACTACACTTTGACAAATGAGGGCATAGATTTCCCACTATCAGACCTAGGCCCTCGCTGCTAGTCGGCAGCCTCTGGCATTTGGGGAAATGCGCTTGAGGTAAGGTGGCGAACCGGATTCAGGGAACCCGTTGAGTGGCACCCAGAACCGGGACGTTACATTTCTTATATTGTATGAAATCATTCCCTCTATTTATTGTTTGATTCCTGAGTACTTGTCCTCATCCTGTAGGGATCAAGAACATTCCTCAGGTATTTGAGGTGTCATTTTAGGAACCAGTTTTATACGGTATTTGGGTTGGTTCATTACATTTTGGTATCAGAGGTGATATGTCCTAAAGATTCCTTTTCATGGGCCATTTAGTAGTCTAGATATATAATTGTTGGGACTTGAGATGTATGTTATATTAAGTTCATATCCAAGTCTTTACATGATGATACACAAGTTTCTTTGGGATTTTGTGATTTGTGTCTCCAATTTTATGTAATTAATGTCAATATTAGTATTTTCTTATGGATTTTATAATTTGAAGTGAGATTTTTTTGTTGTATGATCACTTATTTTGGTTCGATGTGAAACACTATGCCTATGATATGTGTTCTCCAAGTTCCACATGAGGGTGTAGCTGATGCTTTCCAAGGGAATCCTTTGTTGGATCAGAACATTATTGAGGTTATTGTGTGGGAATTTCATGTCGTCAACTAGAATGTTCCATAAGTTTCTAACACATTTTTAGAGGTATATCTAGGAGCAGGGGGAGACAAGGATCGATCACATGATTTCTTAAATGAGAATCCACTATCCTTTAAAGGTATGAATGTACCTCAAATAATAGAGGAATTTTTTGAAAATATTTATTATATCTTCAACATCATATAAACACTTGGGAATATCAAGGTGATGTGTTTAGTGTTTAAACATGAGGTTCTTAGTAAGTGGTGGTGGTATTCCTTAGTATAGGATAATAATCATATATTATTATACTAGAAGGGTTTCATCACTCTGTTCTTCCATAAATTCTTTCTAGAGTTGCTGATGATGGATAAATCTCTGGAGTTCCTCACTTTTCAGAAGAAAGACTGTGTGTTGTGATCATACACAAATCAATTTTCTGAGCTGGTTCAATTTGCAGTATAGGTAGTAAAGAGTGGACTTGTGAAGGCTTAGAAGTACATATTAGGGTTTCAACTGGATATTATATCACATATAATGATATGGAAGATTTCAACCTATATAGAGATAGTTGATAGGGTTATGGTGGAAAATACAAATTCGATTGTAAATGATGGATATTACAACAATTCTCTTCCACCTATTGGTAGATTCAGTGGAACTCTAGAGAAAGAGATAAAGTGGATGGATCATTGCAGGATTAGTGGAGGTGGTTCTCTACATCTGAAGTCATCATCACCTCTTATTGTATCTAGTGTTCTTCCTTTGACTTTCTATAATTTTGGTAAGGTCATACACACATGGAATTATTGTCCTTCACCTAAAAATATGGTTAATAGCTCTGGGAGTTATGGTAATCTACATTGTTTCATTTAGGATATGTATACACCTTGATATTTTTTGGGATCTCTTGATCTAAAGGTTATTTAAGTGTATTCAGATGCTTCAAAGACAACAAGGATCCATCCATTATGCTCATAATTAAAGCACCTTCATGCAGTAGATGAGTTTCCATAAGAGGTAGATTCAAGTCCAGCAATAAATAGAGGTATCATATTTATTAAATCCTCAGTGGTAATTCATTTATTTGATATCGGTGCTTCCCAACCATTAATATCTGGTTGTTTTCTTGATTTTATTAACCTTCCAACAGAGCATGTGTCCATTGTTTTGAAGATAGTGATACCTATTGTGAAGAGGAAAGAGAAATAATTTTAGTTTTCTTATTGTATGCTATGAATAGATAATATGAATCTAGTGTGGTATTTTATTATTCTCAATCTGGATTAGTTTGGCATCATCATCTAGATGGATTGGCTTTTTTCTCATCAAGTTAATGCTTATTGTAAAGATCGGTGTGTCTTAAATCCCTGAGATGATTGGAGATCTTTGGTGTTTTAGAGAGATTAGTATTTTTTTATATAAAGAACCTTCCCACCAAGATATCAGGTATTTTTTCTACTCTTTTTGTTGATCCTGATTTTGTTTCTTCTATTATTGATATTCCTTCCATCGTCTGGGGTTTTCTTGATGTTTTTATAGAATATTCCTCTAGGATTATTCTAGATATGGAGGTAGAGTATATAATTAACCTACTATTAGGTACACAATCCATATTGATACCTTATTATTTTATATAATCTGTGGAGATGAAATAGATTAAGATTCATTTGGATGACTTGGTGAAAAAAGGTTTTGTTCTCCCTTTTGTTTTTCCTTGGGCATCCCCAGTGCTCTTTTCCAAGAAGTTTCATGGTTTACTCATGTTGTGCATGGATAATCAGAATTTGAAACAAGTAAAAGTTAAAAATAAGCAAATTTTTCCTCATGAGGATTTTTTTTAGTTAAAATTGGAAAATTGGTTTTGAAGATTTATCTCCATATAGATTATCATTAGATCAGAGTTCAGGAGTGTGATATACCAAAGAAATATTTCCAGAGTAGGTATGTCCACTATAAATATCTTTTAATGTAGTTATTTATGACTAATTCTCTTATAGTTTTCATGGCCTTGATGAACTGGATATTCAATCAATATATCAACACTTTTGTGGTAGTTTTAAAAAATGAGACTTATGTTTACTCCGGATCTGTGCACGACCATGAACACCATTTGAGGTTGGTTTTCGAAATAATAACAAGTAACCATTAGTTTGGAAATATTTCGAAATAAAACCTTTATATTCAAGAAGTGAAATTATATGGACACATTATTTTTTTTGAATGGATTGTTATTTGAAAATGGGAAGGTAAAGGATGTGTTTTCATGGGAAGATCCATGAAATTTCATTAAAATTCATAGCATCCTTTGTCCTATTTGATTTTATCGATGTTTTTTTCTGTAATTATCTATGTTAGTTAAACATTTGACTACTCTTTCCCGGAAAGGGGGGGGGGAATACCTTGGTATTCTTAGTGTTAGTCTTCTATTAGTGAGATGAATAGACTTCTCACATCAGCATCTATTTTGTTATTTCTATGACCTGGTACGGAGTATATGGTTTTTTATGATTATTCAGGTGTTGGTTATTGTTGTGTTCTCATATATGATGATCATTTAGTGGCTTACATCTCTTTTAATAATTGGTATCTTGAGAATAATTACCCCTCTCAAGATTTAGATCTTATCGTGGTGATGTAAGCACTTAAGTGTTAGAGGTATTATCTTTTTGGGGAAAGGTTTGCTTCTTTTTCTAACCATAAAAGTTTGAACAACGTCATTTATCCGAAATACATCAATCTTAGATAGAGTTTTTGTGTGGAATACCTTTAAATATTTTACATTGATATCACCTATACCCCGGAGAAGGGGAATTTCATTATAAACGCTCTTAGCATAAAAGTTCCATCACATGCAATTTTGGAATTAAAAGATGGGTGAAACCTTATGGGGATTTTTTCTGAGTTGTATCTTGATTCTCAGGAGTATTTTTAGGTATAGTTATAACCATTTCTTAGTTATCATCATATCTCTTAGATTCTATTCTACATAATTACCTATAGAATGTTGAGTTCAGAGGAATTCAAGAAACCCTATATTGTAGGGACACCATTTCAATTTTGTCTCTCTCTTCATATGGTATTCTTAGTTTTGGGGATCAGTTTGTTTTCTCAACATGATTGAGGATCTAGTATTTTTGTACTATCATATTTCTTCATGATTCATTCATTTGGGGGATATAATGATGTATTATGGAATGAGATAGAAATTCTAGGTTGGGTTAACCTCTTATGGTGCCATTTTTTAAATTGGAAGAGGTGTCCATGGGATTCATTACCATATTACTACAGAATCCCTAGTGGATGAATTCTATAGGGGGTTTGACCAATCAGTTGAAAAATTAAGCACATTTTATTTCGATCAAAATTATCAAAAATGATAAAGATCTAGGTATGTTGTATGTGAAATAATCTTTTTGAAGTTACATGGAGTTTCTTGAGTTGTTGTTTTAGAATAGGATTCAAGTGTTACTTTTAGGTTTCTATGAAGTCTCTAAGCGGTTATGGGGACTCAATTCAGATTGATTACATCTTATCATCCACAAAAATATGGTCATACAGAGCATGTTATTTGGATTCTACATGATATTATTCATGCCTGTGTCTTGGACTTTGGTGGATATTGGGATAGCCATCTGGGAATGGATGGGTTTTCCTGTAATAATATTTATTAATCTTCAATAATCATGGATCCTTTTGAGGATTTGTTTGACTTATTATGCAGCTCACTTATTTGTTGGAGAGATGTTGTAACATATTCTTTGGTTGGTTTGAGTTTGGTTCAAAAGACATGTGCACAGATTCAGGATATACATTGATATCTAGTAATAAAGCTGAGTCAAAAAAATCTTATGTGGATGAATAGAATCATCCATTAGAGTTATCTATAGGTGATCATGTTTTCTTAAAATATTCTCTTTGTTTGGGTCACTATCGGCATGGAAAAAGGGGATTTTGGATCCAAGATATGGGGCACCGTTTAAGATCATTGAGCGGCATGAGAAGTTTTCTTATCATTCTCAATTTCCAGCTCCATTGAAAGGAATTGATAATTTTTTCCATGTTTCATAGTTCCATAAATATCATATTTATCCCTCTCACATTCTAAGTTGTTAAGGGATTGAATTAGAGTCATTTGTTTCTATTCTGGAGTAGAAAAAACAAATCATGGACTCTTAGGTGAAATTATTTCATGGGAATTCTATTCCCTTGTTCATAGTGTTATGACAGCATATATCATATTATCATGATACTTGGGAGTGAAAATCATTGATGAGTGATTAGTGGCCTTACCACTTTGTTGAACTTCATTCTTCCACATGACTTCCTAGGGAGGTAAAGTATTATGTTGGGGAATTTTTAACATATTGTTACCCACTTTTTGGTAATTCCTTTCCCTTTTCGTATTTTCCACTTCAATTGGGTGCATCTAGGGACTCCCTAGGATAGAGAGAATTTCTTGTGGAAAATAAATTAATATGAGGATATAGATGTTTTTTTCAATTAATGGATTCCAAGAATAAATGTGTTTATGTAGTTTTGTTTTTCCTCTTGAGTTTGGAGAATTTCTGTGGTGTTTTTGAGTTTTTGTGTAAGAACATGGTGTTTTCTGCTATGCATTGGGTAATTACAAGGGGTTTAAGGGGGTTAACCGATGTGTACTTAGTCTCCATACACAATTCATGATCTATTTTCACATTTTGAAAGTGGTACAAGATGTTTAATGGTTACGTTACATCTAATAATAAAAGGAATGTTTTAAATTGAAATCATATGGGGTTTTCAGCATACTTAATCATCATGGATTAAACAACATGTAAAGTACTTAAAAAACATGTAACTAACGGGAGGTCGGATTTTATGGTATCTTTATGAAGAAAATTTAGTTCATTCTCCCACAGATCTCTTGGATCTCTGCATAGAACCCTTATCTAATGATTTTTAAAGTCTCTATTTGATCTAGATTTATCCATTTAGCAATTGGTCATTGTGGTGGTTGGTTATCATCTCTCTAAAATGTAATCCTTTATTCTTCATCATTTCCTATATCATAGTATAATCATGTCATAACATTTTCATATTTTTTCACATGTGATGATGTTTCTTCTTTCCATCTTCTTGATCTATGGTGTGATCATTTTCTAGGGTTTGATTCCATTGTTGGTTATAGTGTGGTGGGTTTTCATTGTTAGGATGAGTGTCATTTCCTCTCCTCCGCCATCCCTTTTTGGAATATTAGATCAATTCTAAGATTTGTAGATTGATTCTTGGATCTTCTTTGTTATTATTTCATTCTCTTCATTGGGTTTACTTTGTGGGAGTGTGTGGGACTAATTTTTTTGGGAGGTGGTTCCTTCTCTAGCCTTTATTGATTAAATGTATTACTCCTATTTTTATAGATATTTTTATAAATAAATTATTTATGATTCTTTTATGTGTGTAAATGAATTTTTTCTAAAGGGTGGTCTTTCCCTAGTTTTCATTAAATGTAAATATTGGGTATTTTCAAAGAATTTGAATGATTTATGTCATGAAACATAAGGTAAGCCTTGGGTACATATGTGAAATGTTATGAATAGGTTCATCCAATATATTTCTATCATGAGGTTAGCAGATGGGGATAATCTCTACTCCATGGGCTTGTTGTTCTAGGGAATTTTTCTTGACATTGTTGGGGTTCACTCATGGGGTGTTCCTCTAATCCTTGGGCTTGAGTTCTTGGGACATTGTATACAGTAGTCGTTTATTGTGGTATGAGAGGTATTATCACCTGACTTATTTAGTTCATTGGCGTGATTTAAATTTTCGTATCTTTATATGATTTTTTTATATTCTCACTTTGGATTTTAATAAATGTTAATGTAAAAATATGATTGATATTTTGGGATTTAATAAAAATGGAAAAATTACCATCCATTTGATAGATCTACTTTACTAATTATCATACCATGTTTAATTTTTAAATATCATATGTGGTTTATTGTACAGAGACATTTTATGGAACACCTGGGTGGTATCCTAGTAATCCTATTATATCACACTCTATTAACTTCTTTAGTGGTGTGTATACCTTTTTACTTCATTCTATGATGTGAATTAAAAGGAATCTCAGTTAGGTGATAGATATTTTATTCATCTAGATGTGTATATGGTGGTGATATGGTGGGAGTCTTCCCATGTTATCACGTAGAGTAGTTTTTTAAAATTTTATTAGTCTTTTATGATTAGACTTGTACTTGGAGATTGTTTCCTCATTTTAGTTGTTTGGTTTTAGTTATGGAATATATTTATCTTACATTATTTCTCTATGTCTTGTGTATAAGTGTGTCATGTAATTTCTTCAGGTTGGGTGAAATATTTCCCTCCAGTTTTTGTTTGATTTCTGGGAACTGGTTTCCATCATGTGGGGATTGGTAATGCCCTTTGAGTATGTGACATATTATGTCGGGTGCGATTTTGAGAGGTTAGTCTGGTTAGTTTGTTACATTGGACTTAAAAAATAACTTATTACATCTAGGTATAAGATATGGGTGGCTCATAAGCTTTGATACAATTTTTGTGTTCAGTTTTAGATGTCCACATGGATAAAGAAGAAACTTTGGTGTCAATGGATCCCATATCCCATCATATATATTCTCTTAAAGTTATCCCATCAAGAAAAATAACTTATCAATTGTATGTTCTAACAATTTATGGTAGAAGTATAATTTTTTATCTTCTCTAAAATATACCTTTTACCCATTTAGTTCACATAATATATGGTACCTTGATCAAATATGTTTTTTAAGCATTAGAAGAAAACTTGTGGGATTTCTCTGAACAGAAGAAAATCATTTTATTTTATGTTTCTTTAAGAGATGGATGACAAAAATTCTTCCCTATTTTGTTATATATTCCCCTATTGTTATGATAATGTGTTCGAATTATGGGTTTGGAAGTTCAAGCCCTAATCTAAATCAACACAACCGGAGAATCAAAATTATTGGAGGCCTCATATACTGATGATGTTTCCCATGGATTGGGGAGCTCTGAAACTCTTGGAAGATTTTTAGAAACTACTAGAGTCAAAAAATTATAATGTGCCTTATTATGAGTTAAAAAATATGTAAATTTCTCTACCCCAGTGGACTGGGGGGCTTTATAATATTAAAATTCCACCAACCATGTAGGCCTCTGTGAGACAGATCAGGATCCTTAATTCACCTGGTGAGGGGGTGATATTTTTAAAAATACCCCCAAGAATGTATTATAGGTTATTTTAATTAATGGATCACTTATTTAACAAAAATATATTTTTATATAATGGGGAAAATATATATAAATCATCTTCATAATTACTTTTTGGATATCCTTATTTTCTTGATTCAACTAAGAAATTTTTTCTTTGTAAAATATAGTCCTGTCATTCTCAAGGGGATTACATGTAGAAGAATTTTCAACACCAATTCCTATTCAATTTTCAGTTTAGAAGATGATAAAGGGAGTCACAACATAGAACATAATTATTGGATATTTTTTTGAAATTGGGAATATATTCCATTAACCTTGAACCCTGAAGCCAGTACAATGTCAATAATTCCTTCTATAGAGGAATCAAAGGTATCACTAATACCTTATTCACTAATTAATATAGAAGATAATGATTAAAACTATTGGTACTTGTATAATTATAAAAATGTACAATCATAATCATCAAAAAGGTTCTCGTCAAAACCATGTGGAAAGTATTCAGACTTGGTTGATACCATGTTGATGGAGACATAGGTGAATTGCTGCTCCAATAATATTGAATATCCCATTAGGTATGTCAGTTCCTATTTTCTCAATTGGTAGGATGATTTCTGATGTATCATTTTGAGGGAAGATTTACATTGGACAATTGGGTGGGTCAGCACCCATTGGCATGTTCGGTGGTTCATCACCCATTGGAATCATTGGTGGGTTAGTTCCTATAATCCAATTGGTGGATCAGTGCTTGTTAGACCATTTTGTGGTTCAACACCTCCTGTATTGTTTTTTGGTCAGTACTCATTGTACTATTTGGTGTTTTTGTTCCCATTAGACCATTTTGGGGGTTGGAGCCCATTAAACCATTTTACATGTCAATGCCCGTAAATATTAATCTCAATTATTTGGGAGGATGGCGAAAACATATTCTACCTATGCCTTGGAATTTTTTTTTGGAATTTAACCCACATATATCATCTTGTGTAGTATATAATTGATGAAAAATCATTCCTTGATCATGTTACATTAAATATGATGTTAAGGGATATAATTTATATGGTCATTCTATCATGACTCTTCAGGTCATTTTATTTCTAGAAGCGTGATCGCGTTGTCTTCAAGAGAATAGGTAAAGTACCATGAAACCATTTAATTATGGAAGGAATAAATTTTATCCTTCCTAATTTCAAGATCACATCGCATAATCATTTTCATCTTAAGGGTGGTCGTAGCTACTTTATCTTTCCATGGGTTCCATATTTTTTATGGTGTTTCAGGATATGCTCTCTACATGGTTCTAAAAATATTATACCTTATATGTTGTGTTATAGTTGTAAACTCTCAAAAACAATTGGGGTACTCTATTGGAATAAGTGTAGTTTAAAACTTAGCCAATAGTTTTTCCATAAATATCTCCATCAAAAATTATTGAGAAATTCATGTTTCCATGGAATGTTCATGAACCTTCTATCTAGAAATGTAATCCATAACTCTCTCATTTTCCTACTTGTTACAATTTTAAAGGTCAAGGATTTTCATTTTCTTCTAAATAGTGAAAAATTGTAAGAAGAATTTCTTAAAAATGCATTACCCTCTTGATATAGACCCAAATGATGGTTATTATACCAAGAAAATATGGGGCCTCCCAAGGTTTTCCCAAAGAATATATGCTTGGTGTCCTCTTGTTGTTATAGGGTTCTAAACATTCCGTTTCACTAGGAAGAGAAATGGGCGTGATGTTGATGAAGAGATGTTTGGGTTCTCAAAGCTATTAGGGGGAGGATTTGAATCCATCCACTCAGTATATTGATTCCTCTACAGTTTTACTAGTTCACATCATCCTTCACGAGAATCCATTCGGGTAATGAGAAAATCTAAAATATTTTTTTATATCTTCATCTGAGATACCCTCAGATGAATTTATCGAGTTGGTGCCCAATATATTCCTAGTGGTATGAACACATCATAATTAATCAACAGTATTTTATAATGGGTCGATTGATTTAATATTAGTTAAATAGGGTGGATCAATTGTACCATTATGAGTCCAGTTGCCTTATCACATTGAAGAGGTATAATTGAAGGAGTCATGGTGTCCTCAACCAGATAATCATAATCAAAATATTTACTTACCCTAAGAAACTTAGCATTGATCTTCTGAGGCTCTAATATATTGGCTTCTATATAGGAAATAATATCTTTTACTAAGATGTATTCACCATGGTTATGTGATGGTTTGGTAGTAAATGTGTCCACACACATATTTTTTTCAACAGTTTCATGGTTTACATCATCTTTTGGACCAGTAATGATGAAATTTATTAATGAGAAATGAATGGAAGGATGTCAATATTCCCTTTTAAAATAATTTTCAATTATATTGCATTTATTCCAACTTGATGACCCTTTAAGTGGTTATAGGGTTAAAAATGAAAAAAAAAATCCTCTAGATTTGTAGACTAGTGTTTACTATAAGATTCTACCATCACTAAGGATAAATGTATATATAATTGAAGCATCTAATTAGAAATAATCTAGAATTTACCCCAATATGCTCTTAGTATGCACATATGGTACGTACATGTGTAGGAAGTAGTAGGGACCTAGACATGCTGTAGAGTGGTAGTGGCTGGCTACCCCCCCCCCCCAACACTAACTCTCCTTCTGGATGCCTAAATCTGAATGGTAGGAATAATAATTATTTCCTTACAGTTTCTTGAATAATTATGGTCAAACATCATTGAATATGACCACAGTGGATTGGGGCCCTTCTGGTATGCTCTGGGTGACTTCCATGATGTGGTGTACATAATCCTCTACCACCCCAAGATAGGGAATAAATGGGTTGTTATCCTCTAGGGAAAGGATCATAATATTATTGGATGAGGATACATAAACCATGTGTCCCTTGCAACCCTTCATTGATAGGATTTCCAAAAGGGATTCATCCTCTAGATATATTTATGAGATTCTTCGTGTGTTGTGTTGGATCCATTGCACTGATATTTCCACACTATGGTGCTCACCATACAGTGTTGGAGTTGTTGCATTAATGACATTGTTTGTCAAGGCCACAAGATAATGGTCTCCATAACAGTCAACAAATATTTTTTTCATGTACAATGGTTATTAGGAGTCACTTGAGGTTACATGTGGGTATTACCATCTTATCCGGTGATTTATTAATTTTTCAGCACACTAGGAGATTTCCTTTAGATTTTAGTAAATCACCCATGTTCTGGAGATGAAAAAAACAAGACACTTCTCAGTGTATCATCCAAAATATGAGTCCATTTTTATATGATCTCCTTGAAATAATGGATGGAAACATATTCTATTTTCATATGTGATAGGATTGATAGTGTTAAAAGATTTCACATTAGGTTCAATATTATTGTTTCTCACAGAAACTCTGAAATCTTTAATGCCCTTAATTATTTTAGGTCAATGTGTTCCCTATTTTTAAAGGAATGAATCCACTTAAACATTTCCATAAACATCATAGAAAATTTATTATTCAAAATTATGGGATTTCAGGCTCATCACACCATTTGGGGGGGATTATTACCTACTTTGGGGCTCTCTTATAGATTTGATATTTATTCTTGAATCCTTACCAAATCCTAGTGTGGGATAGGTTTCTTTATTGTAAATGATATGATTAAATACATGTGTTTGATGTAAACCTTTATATGGATTAGTGGTTTCCCATATTTCTCTTATTAATTCTTTATTATATTGTTTAAATCATCCTAGTTGGGATTTATGGATTTTATTTTACTCCAGGGAGGCAGTTGGGGTTTTAGAGTGGGGATTCATCCTACAAGAGGCTTCTTATATTTGACATGTAAATAGGAATCAAAGCCACGTATTTGGACAATCTTTTCAAGTCATACTCCCAAAAAGGAGGCCCATAATGGAGTCCCTTTTATAATACAGATGATATGATCATCAAAAGTCTCTAAGCTCTTGTGAGTCATGCTATAAATGAGAAAAAAGATATGATGAATGATCAATCACATTGTGTGAGGGTGCACCCTTATATTTTAAAGTAGTTCATATGAACTGAGGATATCTTAGGAATATACATGTTCCATAAAAGGGGAAACCATAAGAAAAAGGGTGGGGAATACACAGGTGATACCTAGGGATACCTAGCCTAGTAGGTGGGTTCAATGAGATAATGTTTTGGGGCTTAAAACTAAGAGGAGGCCCATGTCTAGGAACCAAGATGAATATATAAACTCAAGGTATATTAATAAATATCCAGGTATTACACCTAAGAGAATTCTCTTATATTTGGAACCATTATGTGTATCTTGACTAAATGGTAATTGAATATTTGGTTAGGTCTTACACCTAGGATGATGCCCATATATTTAGAACTAAGAGGATTATCTCGAATCAAGGTGAATAATGATAACCACGATGAGTATCTCAACTCAATTGTAATTCAAGGATTTGATGGGGATTACACCTAAGAGAATTACTATATATTTGAAACCAAGATGAGTATATCAACTCAAGGTGAATTGTGATAACCATGAGCAGTATCTCAACTTAATGTTAATTGAATATTTTGTTCGGTCTTATAACTTGTATGATGCCCATGTATTTGAAAAAAAAGAGGATTATCTCAAATCTATGTAATTAAAATATTAATCTTGTCATATTCTTAGGAGTATTTCCAAATATTTGAAACTGGGAGGATTATATTGAATCAAGTTGAATAATTATAACCAAGAGTAGTATCATAACTTAATAGTATTTGAAGGATTCATTGGGTAAACACCTAAGAGGATTTCAATGATTTCAAAACCAAGAGGAGTATCTAAAATCAAGGTTACTGAAGGTTCAGAAAAGGATTACATCTAAGAGGATTCCTATATATCTGAAATAAATAGAAGTATACTGAATCAAAGTGAATAGTGCTAACCATGATTAGTATTTCAACTCATTGGTAATTGGGGGTTTGGCTAGAGATTGCACCTAGTAGGATATACATGTATTTGAAACCATGAGGAGTATCTAAACTCTATGTAATTGAAGGTTCAGTTGTGGAATACACCTAGAAGGATTACTATATATTAGAAATCAAGAGTAATATCTTGAGTCATGGGGAATAATGTTATCATTGATGGGTATCTCAACATAATGGTAAGTGAAGGTTTAGTTGTAGATTAAGCCTATGAGTATTACCATGTATTTTTACTCCAAGAGGAGTATCCCAAATCAAGAGGAATTGTAATAACCATGATAGATATCTCTAACCAATGGTAATTGAAGGTTTGGCTAAGGCTTACACCTTGAAGAATGCCTACGTATTTGAATTTGAGAGGTTTATCTCAAATCTATGTAATTTAAGGATAATTCAGGGCTTTAACCAAAGAGGATACCCATATATATGAAACCAAGAGGATTATCTCAAATCACAATGAATAGAGATAACCATGAGAAGTATAATAACTCATTGGTAATTGAAGGTTTGGTTTGGGCTTAAAGCTAGATTCTAATGTATTTTAAATAAATAGGATTATTTAAACTCTAGGTAATTGAATTTTTAGTTAGGGATTTCAAATAGTAGGATTCTGATGTATCTGGAACCATGAGAAGTATCTTTACTCAAGGTGAGTAATTAAAACCAAAAGGAGTATCTAGACTCATTGAAATGGTTTGGGTCTTATACATTAATTATGTACAAGCATACCTAGCCCAGGTAGTGAATTAAGTGATGGTAAAGAGAGATAGGGGCTTACACCTAAGGGTCCCCATGAATTATCCCCCCCCCCCACACACACACAATTTCTACTAGTAATAATATGAGTAATATTTATTGTTTAGGTTGGGGCATACACCTAGTAGGAGGACCATGAGGTAAACCTGAAGGAGTGTCTCAACTGTAGCTGTATATGGCATGAATCGGTGCCCAGGTTTGATACCTTGGTGAATTGGTGTTAATCCATATTGAGGGGTAATAATGATTAATATCCCTATTATGGGATAAGAATGGTTAATATATCTAGTGTAAGATATAATTATCATGTTTTCTGAGTATAGGGGACATGGGATAATATCTCAAGTATAAGGGACTTGGGTTAATATATGAGGTAGGATTCCATGGGTGAAGGGTATCCCCTGTGTAGTTCCTTGGGTGAAGGGTCTACCAAGATGAGTTCCTTGGGTGAAGGGTCCCCCTAGTGGAGTTCCTTGTGATAAGGGTCACCTAAGTGGATTACCATGGATGAATGCTCTCCCGAGTAAGGTATGGGCCCAAGTGAGGGGTTATTCTAGTGGGTCACCCAAGTGACGTCTTTCTCAAGTGAGTGGGTTTCTCAAGTTCCTCACTTAAGTGAGTGGGTGGCCCATGTAATAGGTCACCCAAGTGGGTTGGTGGTTTTCCATTGGGGTTTTCCCATGTTTTTGTTTACCCAAGGGTTTCTCCAAAGTGGTGGGTTACCAATTTGGGTCACCCAAGTAGGAGTGAAATAATGTGTCCTCAGCCTGGTAGGGGTTCTCCATGGTGGTTCACCCCGATAACTAAAGACTACATGGGGAAACATTTAGGGTGATCGGAGCTCTTACCTTGTTCATCCTTTGAGTCTTTGTTCATCCCTTAAAAAATTTGAGATGAGGAGGTCTATTTATAGACTAACAGGAAGACCTTGGTATGAAAGGTGGGATAGAGATTAGGGTGAGTAACCTATATGATATGCGAATGTTAGCTATGTGATGGGTCTACGTTAATGGATTTAATGATATAGTCATGGGAGTTTGGTGAATGACTTGTATGAGAGCATTAATTCATTTATTAAAATTTCCCAACCTCTGAAATCCATAAATATTGATATGTAAGTATGTTTGGAATTTAAAAATATTCAAATAGAAGCTAGTAATTTTAATTAAACCCCGTGATATGATGTACACACTATATTAGGATGTTTGATAATGTTAACCTTTTCTTGGAAGACCCTAAAAAAATTAGGCATCGTCAATTTTTTATCAGCGATTTAAAAAATACACAGCCTATTCCCTAATGTATTTTCCCACCACTACACCGCTAGATTGGGTAATGTTTCTACGGAATATCAATCCCTTAGAGTGTGAGTAGTCTATTATAACTTTTAAGTCTTATATGATTCTTCTTCTAGCATGGAAATACATTTCTACTCAAACTCAACATGTGTTGTGTTATTTATGATAGTATCATTGGTCGTGTAGAAAAACACATGGAATGAATTTTTTGATGCCAAAAATAGTATACCCTGTAATAATACAGAACATAAATGGATGTTATTATTAATAAAAATTCCTTTAAAATATCACTAGAATGTTTTTTTGAGGAAAATTCATGTTTCATTTGGAAACAAGTACTTATAATATAAAACATTCCAAATTATGAAGGAAAACGTTTTATTTGAATAGAAAAAATTAAAATTATAAATGAATTTTTAAAGGAAATATAATTCATGAGGGTGGGTAAATCCATTTATATATTGTATGTTAAAAAATAAAATTCTTTCAAAGTTTTAGTAAAAAGGTAAAAGTTACATTTTTATAAAATGATAAGAAAATTCCTTTTAAAACTTGGTAAAGAAAGATAAATATGGTAAAAATGAAATAAAATAATATTTTGAATATTTTAGAAACAATCTTGAAAACATTATTAATAAAATATTCAAATGGAATAAATATTTCTCACTGAAGGGGAAAATGTGGTTTGTTTTCATTGAAAACATTCTCTTGGTATCTTGATTACATTAAGAAAGTAAAATTAAAGAAACCCCTTAAATATCATGGAATAACTAATGTATAAGTAAATAAATGTTATTTAGGAGTTTAAGATTATAAAACATTATCATTAAAATATTTTATTCTAAATAATCTTAGATAAAATGATATTGTAACATAATACCATTGCCTAAGTTCATCTTGATTCATAAAATCTATAAATACCTACCTAATAAATTTAAATTTATTATAAATTATTAAAATAACCCTAATAATACCTATAATACCACACATAATTCAATTATAACATCTTATGCCCCATTAATTAGAAAATTTTCATTATCCTCATCATTTTGAGAGTTAAAAAATTCTTTTTTCAGGTATGTATTGGTTTGAAGGTTATGGATTTTAAAATTTAATCATGTTTCATTCATATATATAATATAAATAATGATAAAAATATAATATATATTCATTATATACATATTCATAACCATTAACATAAATCGGTGATGAAAAATGATTTGCGTCACTACATGGAGACGATAGTCTGTACTTGCACATGAGCGACGTTACACTTTTTCAATGGATGGAATGATGGAAATTTAAATATTAATTCATCCCTATGTGATTATAATTATTATTACATAAATATCATATAGAAACATTAAATCTATCATAATAACCAACCATGAATGATGGTGGTGGAAAATGGGTTGTAACTCTACATGGAGGCGGTAGTCCACACGTACACAAGTGATAATTTTATCTCCAATTATATTGAAAATATGTGTTATGTGTTTATTTAATCGGCATAATAACATCACATTATATTTATTATACGTTTTTAATCATGTTTTAATATATAAAACAAGTTTATATGAATTAGTAAGAGAAATAAATTTAAAAAAGCATGGTTAAGATCTATACCTCTTATTTAAGAGAAGTCCATTGGATTACTCATTAGTCATTAAAGTATTAGTCTTAAGAGAGTACCAGAATATTTAAGATAGAAGGAAAAAATTTATAAAGATTTTGGAGTTGGTATTTTCTGCTCTATAAGGATCAAATTTTGTGAATAATAGAGGAAAGTAGGCTTCCTTAGATAAGTGAGGGGAGGGATACACATTGAATTTCTTAAGAGTTCAATTATTTAATGTCAATTTCATTAAAAAAGTGGCTCAAAATATAGAGGTATTATATTTTTCATAATATACTGTTAAAATATCATTAAATAATATGAATTTTATAGGTTTGGGTGATAATATTAATTCATATATACAATTTGAATTCAATTCAATACACTTTTTCCTTGTTTTATACTATGTTTATATGGTTTTTATTGGTTTTTTGAGGAAATAGGATCTGATTAAGAATAGTATGTGATTATGTTTAATTTAAACAATTATAGATAGTTTTTATTATAAATCTAGGATTTATGGTGTAAACTTTTCTTGGAGATACTATAGAGAGCCACATACCAAAGTCTTAAATCCATTTGAATATGTAAAATTCTCTCGTTGATGAAATATTATTACATAATAAGAAGACTTGCATCATAAAAATCTTGGTATCTACCTCTATTCAAAAATCCATATGACCCTATGATTTCAATTTAGTCCATAAATCGTGGAGATATAGAGTGATGATGATTTGAAGGTTATCTATAATGATGTAAAATGGTGTTTTATGGTATAAATGTTCTAGGAAGAGAGAAATTTATGATTACTTACGATGTAAAATATAATTATTTCATAAGTAAATCGTCCTATTTATACTTTAGGATCCCCAAATTTTTGATGAACTTTATTTTTACATCTGATTTCAGGATTTTATTTTCATCTATTCTGTCTTGTTTTTCATTAGTTTCTCATTCATTACATCATTGTGGTCTAGTTCTGAAGGTGTTTTCAATGTCCATTCATTATTCCAAACATGTTCTTATATCAATTAAACTATTATGTTGTTTCATCTTTTATAAACAAGTAAGATTATTGTTTTTGATTTCTTTCTTAATGCATGATTTCTTTAATGGATATTTCAATCATTCTTCCTCTATTCACTATGTTTAAATTTATCTTCGTCATTTTTGGCTAGTACTCTTAGGGATAGAGATATGGATTTGGAATAGAAAATATTAAATTAATCACTAAAAAATCTAGATAATTTATATTCTAGAAAAAATAAGTTAATAATAAAATTATATCTCATTCTCTTACAAAGAATAGATCTATAGGATTATAAGGGTAGGACACTAACCTAATTGTAATGAGAAAAACCAGGACCAAAACATTGATTTGTTTCATTTCTTTGTAGATTCACCTATTGAATCTTGAAAAACAACCACATCTAGTCCAAATAGTGATTGTCAACATAGGAAGATCCATTTTTTCAAACTAAACCCAACTTGGAAATTCTTTAACAGATAGGTGTTCTAAGACAATAGACCTACTGAATGAGTTATCGAACGTGTCAAATTAATTGTTCTATTTTTACATGAATTTATATAGTATAAAAGGAACCCTAGTTCTTCTCTAGATGGAGCCATAGATAATTAATTTAAAAAAATGTTTTGATTATAAAAACTTTAATGAGGTTCTAGGAAATTTGGTTTTTTTATATAATATGAAATCATATAAATTTAAGTGATAACAAAAAGAAAAAATTGTATGATTCAATTAAGTGTGATCAACCCAGGGAATATCATGATGGTCATCCTTCATTAAATTAAGAGATAGGGTTATAATATTTTAATACCTGGTTTTTAACACCTAGAACCATAATGTTACTAAGTTTAAACTAGAATAACTCCTTGGGTTCAGTCAAAAACACACAATGATTCACTAGATATCATCGATTATTGGGTGATTTGTGTTCGACTTCATAACTGAAACTCACTGAGGCAACACATGAAGAACTCAATGCACTATCCAAGTTTGAATGTTATAAAAATGTGATTTCATGACATTAAGTTACATTTCCATGGAATTGTTTATGTGGGTTAAATTTTCTAATATAAACCACACAAACACCACAATTGATTATAGAAGAAAAAGGTTTGAACAGTGTGTGCAACATCATATGAAAGGGTACCACAAAACATGATCATTTGAGTTTGAGTATGATCTATCAATATATAAATCAATTAAATATGATGATATTATGAATAAAAATAACATACAACCAGGAATTAAAAGAATTATTAAAAATAATACAAACATGAAGCTCAGGATTACATCACGTTCATCCCTGGGTGATCATAAGGAGTTTAGAAGTCCATGGGAGGGGGGAAGAACGAGATGTTGATGTAGAATTTCCCATTTAATCTGGAACTTATAGGGATGAATATTTGACACCATTAGGACTCAAAAATTGCAACACCTTTCCTCCTGGAAGAACATCCAAATGGGGTGCCCAAGGTGATAGTATACAGGCAATGTGGGAGGTGGTTTTTCACACCCTGATTTCAAGAATCCATTTGGTCAGTGGTTTTGGGTGTCCAGATAGTCTTAAATCACATTATAAAAAACCAAAAGGTTATTGGAAGACACCTTTTCTATATCTATGTCACATTTTGATGCTAGAAAATGTATATAATAATTGATAAATCAAAAATATAAAGGTATACTTTTGACTCTGTGTAGATTCATTCTATTGGACAGATAGGTTCATTTGGGACTCTTAATGGAATAATTGGGATTAGGTTACATAATAAATGTTTGTATCCCACTGAGGTATCAATATAATCCCGAACCTTTTTCCAATTCAGATGCACGTAGTTCTCAAAACCTGCAAAATAGTGGACATGTGTTCATGGGATTCCACATATTTTGTCCCATTTTCCTTATGCATCATCTGGGGCTCTCCAAATCACCTCCACCTTCAATGAAATCATCAAAACCAGTGAATTTTTACTTTTTAATGGTAAAAATCAAAAAAAAAATTAAAAAATCATGAAATTTGTGATTTGTTATAATTTTAATTTTCAATACAAAACTAGTTTAAAATTGTGGTGTAAGGGTGGAAATGACAAGTGAATCACAGTGTGAACACACCCCCACACCAAGACATTTTCACACTTGGGAAAATTCACATTTACAAAATGATTCATTTATATATTCCCAAATAAATGAATATTTAACATTAAATTAAATATTTATACCTTAATGAAATGTGATCAATGAAAAAATTGCACCAAGGATTTATTATAATTGATCATGGAAAAAAGTGTATCATAAATTGTAGCAAAATGAAATTAAAAGAAATTAATGATACTAATATGAGAAAGTAATTCAAAATTAAATCATTCTAATAACTCTAAAAATCTCTTTGAAAACCATTCCATGATATTATTTAAACTTTTTATCCAATAAATATATGTTATTTTAACATTTATCTGGATAAATGATTTTTCTGAAAAAACATTCCCTACATCCTTTGCAATCAAATTTCAAAGCCCAGTCACTCAATCATTACTGAAAGTCAAACCATAATCTCTAGACCTATAAATCCCAATATTTTATACATTTCATCACTCCCCTCATTTATTACTATTATTTTTCTTTCAAAATATGAATGTCGAAAAAATATCACCTTCATCCCCCAACCCTTGTTTTATCTCCCCAAGACACTAATTTTAATAGTTATGACAAGATCAAAGGTTGAGGAAGAGTGTTTTCCACCTGTACAAGGGAAAACCAATATTTTTGTGTTGTTTTCTATTATTTTTTTTTCTTTTTATTTTTATTTATAGTTTTTTTAGGGAGAAGAATAGTTGGATTACAAGTAAAAACACATTGGTCAATCCTGTACAGTAATGATACAGATCATATAAGGAACGAATGTAATTAAAAATCATTTTAGAAAGATGAAAAATATTCATCTAAGATATATTTATATTCAATTAAGTAAGAAATATTCACACTTCATGAATTGGTGAAAAATATGTTTTGAGATATTAAGTGGCACAATTTCCCATAAACTACTCACATAAAGGGTACCACTATTCTCGAAGGTTTCGAATAAATATAACCATTTATATCATCAAAAAACGACCAATTCACTAAAAAACACACCCCAATGTTAAATTTATTCTAATACACAAATTTCATCATTGAATCAAAAAAAATTAAATTTTAAAACAACGTGAAATAGGTAAATTATTCATACATTTTCAAAAACATCCATGATTCAACAGGAATCGTTTTCCTTGATAAAGTGGGCATCAAAATTTAAAATTATAGAAAAAAATTGAGGGGGGGAATAGGGGTAAAGTAACAATATAATCTAGAAATCCAAAAAGGTAAAAAGATTAAAGATGATGACAATTCCTAACTAACCCTATAATATACTCATCCCCCCATACCTAGAGTATGAGGTGTCCTCATCGTAGTAAAAGAGAATGTGGGAAGGAAGGATAAAAGCTGATGGGCTTACTAGTATCGTTCTTCTTGATGTTATATTTCTTCCACTGTATTATTTGTAAAATCCTAATAAATGTTTTTTTCTTCCCATTTACGGTAATAATTTGTCCACTCTTCTCCTGAAAAAATAGGTATTGCACCGACAGGGTAAACATTATAAATAATATAAGGATTGAGCCATCAGAAACTATGCTTACCTGGGTTGAGATTTAGCCTACAATTGTACATAGGAACCCTATCACTAAAATAAAACTTCCACTGTTTAATCATTTTATCATGGATATCCTTGGTTTCTCTTAATAGATTTGGGAGTTCTCATATGCATCAGAATGAATATATTCTAACTCATGAATCTGCAACTTCCTATGGTCACCTGCATCTAAGAGATTCATATTACATTGTTTAACATCCCAATATGCTTAATGATATAAAACTAAAATGAGGTGGAAATACATTCCAAACACAATTCTATATGGTGAGATTCTGATTAGGGATTTAAGAGATGTACGGTACACCCAAAGTGCATCATCCATGAAAAAACTCCAATATTTCCTATTATATTGTACCATTTTTAAAAAGACTCACTTAACTTTATGATTTGAGATTTAATCTTGTATTTTAGTTTGAAGGTGATATGCAGTGGAGACTTTATGAACAACCCCATACATATAAAGAAAATTTTACATGTTGTTATTGCAAAAATGTGAACCCTGATCACTAATGACGAATCTTGGAAAAACAAACCTGCTGAAAATCTGGGATCTCACAAAATCAACAGCCAATCAAGATTCATCAAGTTAGGTAGCCTTTCATTCCACCCATTTATATATATAGTCCATATTTAATAGGATATACACAAATATAAATTCATTAGGGAAATACCCCATGGTGTTAATTCCCCATGCATCGAAGATCTCAAAAAATAACATGGGTTATTAAGGAATTTTATTCCTCATAGAGATATTCCCTATAAATTGACATCACTTATATGACTTAAAAAATAGATGGGAATATCTTTACATTTTTTAAGAATAAAGTTACGAGTCCATGACCTTTTTAGTAGTGCATTGAGATCCAAAATGGCCCCACAAGACAATTTGTGGAAGAAGGTCAAAACAGAGGTGGACTCATGGTCAGGGACACACTGACGAACAAATTAGTCACTAAACATTCTTCACAAATATGGGCCATCCCAAATGTACCATCATGAATCATTCTTACTTATCTGGGACTTTAAATTTATGAAATAAGTGGGGATGCTAGATGTTTCTAGAAAATTTACAATGTCTGTATACTAAGGGGTATGGTCATCAATATCACAAAGGTTATCATGAGGGAATAATTCTATAATGGGGAGGGACAAATCAACATGGTGGTCTAATGGTGGGGAAATAATAATTATGTGGTTAGATACATAATTTTCCACTCCTATATTATCATGAATTCCAAGCTCATACTCCTAAAGGAGGAACATCCAATGAATGAGGTGGTGTTTGGTTTCATGTTACTCTAGGAGAAATTGGAGGGTAGCATGATCTGAAAACACAATGATTTTTTACCAGATAGTATATGTACATAATTATACCAAGTAAAAGAAAATAGAAAAGAGTTATTTTTTCATGGTGTTTTAGTTTTCTGGGGTAGGATCAAGGGTACTCAAGGCATACGTAATGACATGAGGAGACTTCTCAACCCATTGTAAAAAAACTGACCCAACTACAAAGATATTGGCATCACATATAAGTTCAAATGGGAGGTATCACCTTGGTGGTTGGATGGTCCGAGGTGAGGTGAGAATCCTTTTTAGTGAATTCAATGCATCCTCAAAATTTTTATCAAAAACAAATTCAGCATCCTTTTTCAACAATCAAGAAAAGGGAAGTGAACTATTAATAAATTCTATAATGAATCGGAGGAAAAAACTAGAATGACCAAGAAATATTACACCTCACTAAAAAAAAATTATATAGAAGAGTTCAAATTAATTAAATTTTTTATTTATCTACTTGAATTACTTCATTTTAAATAACATTTCTAAGAACTATTCCCCACTCAAACATGAAATGGAATTTATCATAATTCAATATGAGATATTTTTCAATGTAACGATTGAGGACAGAACCTAGGTGTGGAAAGCAGTCATCAAAGGAAGTGACAAAAATCATGTAATCATCCATAAATACTTCCATAAAATTCTCAAGGTACTCAAAATAAATACTCAACATACAACAATGAAAAGTACTAGAAGCATTACATAGACCAAAAGGAATCTTTTTAAATGAAAATGTTCCAAATGGATAGGTAAATGTTGTATTTTCTTGATCCTTAGGGGAAATATGGATTTAAAAATATCTTGAATATCCATCAAGGAAACAATAATGGGACTTACCAGCTAATCATTCTAACATTTGGTCAATGAAAGGTTAAGGAAAGTGGTCTTTTCCCAGGGCTTGATTCTTCCAATGGTAGTCAATATAGACTCACCAACTATTTGAAACATGTGTTTGAACCAGTTCATTCCATTCATTTGAAAAAACAGTTATTCCAATTTTTTAGGAACAATTTTCATTGGTCTAAGCCATTTACTACTATAAATTGGATAAATGATCCCTTTCGAAAGTAATTTACTAACTTCTTATTTCACCACATCATGGATATTAGGAATTAACCAGTATTAATATTGCCTTATAGGCTCAGAATCATCATCTAAAAGTATATAGTGCATAAAAATAGATGGTATAATACCAATAATATCATCCAATGTCCTTCTAATTTTCTTTTTACACTCTCTCAAAAGGCCGAGATGTTTTGATTCCTATTATATAGAGAGGTTATTAGCAATAGTGATGGGTAATTGGTTAATACCCTCAAGATATGTGTATTTTAAATTAGATGGAAGTGGTTTTATTTTCAAAACCATTGGTTTTTTTATTGAGGGGGGGGGGGGGTTTGGTTGAGATAGGTCCAAGAAACGTTCTATCTACTCATGTTTATTCACTAAGGGAAGAGAATCTATGGAAATTATATTTGAAGAATCATCGAAGGTCATTGGTACCTTAGAAAGAACGCACACATCAATTAAAGCACAACATTTACACATTTCTAAACCCACAAAACACTCAAAACATTAATCAAAACTAAAATCATCCAAGGTTGAAGAATATGAAAATGAATCAGAGTATGGGTCAAGCGGAGAATTTTGTGTGTGTGTGTGTGTGTATTTTAAGAGAACTTACATTGAATAGACAAGAAGGGTGGACTTCACTTAAATGTGGGGTTTCATAGGCTTAAAGATGCTAAAACATACCTTTTTACCACTGAAATCCATTGATAGAATTCCATTATAAACATTGATGATCATCCTTTCTATTTTAAAGAATGGCCTCCCAATTATTAGAGGGGAATGTCCTTGGGTTTGGATATCTTCCATCTCAATAATGTAGAAATCGATGAGGAAGATAAGATTATTCACTCTTATAAGGACATCATCAATCACTCCATATGGTCCTGTTGTGCTCCAGTTTGAAATTTGAATGATGAAGCCCATTGTTTGAAGCTCTCCAACCTAAAAATAAGTGTAAACGGAGTGAGGCATTACAATAACTAAATCACCGAAATCTAGAACAGCATCTGAAAAGATTTTCTCCCCTATGGTGCATGTTATCAAGAATATTCCTTTATCCTTTCATATGGATGGAATTTTTGGTTAAATAAAGGCTGATTAATTCCTTCCCTTGTTGACTCTCTCATTCCCCTTCAGTCATCATCTATGGGTGAAAATCTTTTTAAGAAATTTGGTGTATTGTGGGATTTTTTTAACTACATCTAATAATGTAATTTTACCATGTACCTTTTTAAATATATCTATTATCAGTTAATCAATCTCATTGTTATATTTTTTCTTGGATTTAGATAGAGTTTGGGGGAAAGGAAGAGGAATGTATTGTTTAGTGTAATCCTCAATGAAAATTTGTTCAACATTATTTTTTTTCAACATTAGAACATTTGGAGGGTAGGTAAAGAGATTTTTCAGTAGGGGTCATACATTTTTGTAGAATAATAGGAAGAAGAAACTTATTTACCACTATGATGTGTAATTTCTCATACATTACCTTTTTCTTTTGGACTAGAAATAGGTTGTGATAGTAGTTGTTCAAAATCTTGCATCTTTATCTCACTGATGGTGTTTTTCAGTTGATACACTTGAGTTCATAGGTTATGAATAAGTGATTGTTTTGTATGTTTGAACTAAAGGTTATAGGTTTCCATTTTCTTCATTATATCCTCCAGGCTTGGTTCATATTTTGGAGGAGGATGGTTATTTAGTGATGTGGTAGGATAATAATGTTTCATACCATATCCCTGTTGATACTAGTTCTTTTTAGGGCATCTCAAGTATCCTCCTTGTTGTTATTGTGGTTGTGAATTTCACTCGGGGTTTGGATTTGGAATGAATGGTTCTTTATTGAAGGGTGTTGATTTCGAAAAAATACACCCAGAGAATACTAATGAACAAGACTCAGATGAATCCTGAAGTTGTGTGAACTTGTTAGAACAATGAGTGTTATCAGAAGAAAATACAATAATTAAATGGAATTAAAAAATATTTTGAGTTACCTTTTGATTGATATAATTTCCTTATAAGGGTATGAATCTCATCAATTTTATTATATGCCTTTTGTTCTAGGGTTTAATGACTAACCTAATAAACTCCATGGGTCAGTGTAATTTCTCATCTACCAAATTGTTGTACATTTTGATCCATATTGGCTGTTAATTCGCAAGTGTTGGAATGAGTTTTATCAACTAGGGAACCACTAGATATAGCATCTATAACACCACAATACATGGGGAAAATTCCCTCATTGAATTATTGAATTAGAAATCGATTACTAATTTTGTGGTTGGGGAAACATGAACAATGTATTTTTAATATCTCCCAATATTCATGAAGGGTCTCTCCTTTTGATTTTCAAATAACAAAGATTTATTTTTAAACTAATGGAGTTTGGGAGGCATGTAAGAATTTCTCTAGAAAGTGTCTTTTAAGGTCATTACATCCACTAATTGTGGTAGTAATACTATATACTTAGACTTTGGATGCACCATCAATGGTGAAAGGGAAGAACCAAAACATTATGAGGTCCTCAAACACATTTTGGGGTTTCATGGTGAAGGAAACTATGTGAAACTCCTTGAGATGTTTGTGATGGTCCTTATTAGGAAGGACGTGAAATTTAGAAAATAGGTGGATTATTCTTACTCTCATATCAAAATTGGATGGTTCCATTGGATATTGGATATACATAGGTTGTTACTCCACATCCAAGGTTATCAGTTCTTTTAAAGTTCAGTTATTTACTACCATGTTTTCTAGGGTTTGATTTGGTTCTATTTTTGATTTGTTTAGGATCACTTGATGTTCTACAAGGGATTATTTAGTATTTATTTAATATCCTACTCAAGATAAAATAATTTTTAAGTGATGTGTCTTTTCAATTTATGGGTCAAATTCTATCAGTTTTTCTTTTTTTGATCTGGTCAGGAAAATAAGTTGTGAGGTTTGATTTTTTTTATGATTTAATATGGGTAAAATAAAATCACATAAGAATGTTTAAAAGAGAAATAAAGAAATTTTTATACTATATAATTATAGATATATAGGAAGAGATAGAGAAGAATATTCACACACAAAACAAAAGAAAAAACAATAAAAAGGATGGGGGATATTAAAAGAAGTAATAATTAAGAAGTAAAATAAATAAATAAAAGGAAATAAAGAGAAAAAATTACCTTGAATCCCTGGAAATGAAGTCAAAATTTGATCTTGTTTTTGAGCGTGTCAAATTAAATTTTTAGTTTTTTGGAGAATTTATTAACAATAGAAGGAACCCTAGGTTGTCTCTCGACAGAGCCATAGATTGTTAATTTAAAAATAATGTTTTCATTATAAAAAATTGAAATGGGATTATATGATATTATGTTTTCTAGTTTAATATGTAAACATATAAAAGAAATCAATACAAGAAAGTAGAAATTGACATATTCGATTAAGCGTGATCAACCCGAGAAATCTCATGAAGCTCATCCTTTAACGCGTCAAGAGATAGGGTTATGATATTTTAATCCCTCATTTGTAACACATATAAATATGATTTTAATATTTTTTAATTATTATTCTTCCTAGATCTCAGTCGAAAACACAAAATTATTCATCGAATATCACTGATGATTAGGTGATTTATCTTCGACTTCATAACTGAAACTCATCGAGGCAACACATGACGAACTCGATGTGCCCTCTAGGATTTTATTTTTCTAATTTGTTATTATGAAATTAAATTACATGGACATTTAAGTGTTTATGTGAGTTAAATTGACTGATATGAACCACACAAACACTACAATTGATAAGGGAGGAAAATTGATGAATGGTGTGTGAAACATTACGGGAAAGGGTACCCCCAAACATGATCATTTGCGTTTAATTATGAAGAAATCGTATTTAACTCAATTAAATAAGAATATATGATAAATAAAAACAACATAAAATTTGTGATTAAAAATATAATTCAAAATAATAAAAATATGAAGCTCGAAATTACATCACGTTGATCCCCGGGTGATCTCAAGCAGTTTAGAAATCCATGGAAGGGGAGGAAGAAAAAGATAGTGATGTAGAACATCCCATAGACTACAAAACTTAAAGAGATGATGATAGGAATCATTTGGGACTCTAAAATAGAATCACATTTCTTCTTGGTCAAACATCCAAATGGGGTTCCCAAGGTACAAATTTATAAGTAAACTGGGTGGTGGTTTCAGGGACCATGATTTCTAGAATCCATTTAGTCCAAGGTTTTGGGCAGCCCGACCATCTTAAATCACTTTGGATAAAACTAAAAAAAATTGAAGACATATTATCTATATCCATTTAAAATTTGGTGGCTAGATAATTTATATAATAATATATATTACCAAAATACAGAGGAAAACATTTGACTTCTTGTAGATTCATTATTTTGGACAGATAGAATCATTTGGGTCTTTTAATGGATAAATTGGGATTGGGTTCCTTCATCAATGTTGTTTCCCACTATTTTATGGATCTTATCACAAAATGTTAGTCCATTTTAATGCACTCAGTTCTTGGAACATGCAAAATAGTTGTCATGTTTTCATGGGATTCCATGTAGTTTGGCCCATTTTCATTTTGTATCATCGTACGATCTCTGAATCACCTTTACCTTCAATTATATCAGAAAAACAAGTAAAATTTAATTTTTTAACAGTGAAAATCACAAAAAAATAAATAAAAATCATTAAGTGAAGTTTCTTTTTATATTTTTAATTTTCCACAAAAAACAACTTTAAAATAGTCGTGTAATGTTGGAAATGAATAATTAATCATGGTGTAATCACCAAACCATTTCAGATTTTGGGATATCCTATACCCAGGTTCCCAAAAATTGATCCTGGACCCATCTTCAATAAACTAAATTATATGATATTATCCAGTCTTAAAATACTACTTAATATAGTTCTTGTGTTTAATACTCTTTAGGTTTTAATACCTATTCTATTATTCTCTAGCATCACCTCCCTATGAATTTAAACCTAGACTTCCATAATTCTAGGTATATTCAAAAAATTTCTAATTGGGTTTAAGATAAATTTATAATTTGATCAATCCTATGTGTAGATAATGAAATTTTATGGTCTGGGAAATTTTTTATTCCATTTTCAAGTAAGTATTTGTCATAGTGACCTCTAGAAAAGACTGGGGATTACCTCATACGACTTCCTTTTACCATTTTCTCTTCAAACTTTTTAACTCTAATTATTTTCTTCATTTGTGATAAGATTAAAGTGTATGAACTAGGCCGCCCAAAATCATCCAAGGATCTTAGATATTTGAGAACCTCTTACATTCAAACCCAAAATAGATAGATACTTATTTTCACAATGTCATTCAAACATGGTCAAGAAGAATAATCTTACTACTCTAAATCTATAAAATTCACAATTACTGTTGCTCATATTGTGGGGAGTGAAACCATATGCACCTATATGTACCATCATGGACAATAGATTTTTATCCATTAGTGGGGTTGCTCCCAGAAATATTCTTTCTCATATTCAAGAACACACCATCATTATAAAACTTGGCCTCATCCATATGATCCAAAACATGGGTCAAGTTATTGGGCTTTATAGAGAGGACCCACATGAGAGTTTATCAAATTTTCTGGAAGTTTTTTACACCATCATTAACCAAGGTGTATCTTCCGATTGCATTTTTCTTAGGTTACTTCCTTTCTCCTTACACTACATAGATAAGGATTGGATGAAGAGTTAGGTTATCAAATAAACCACCACATGGGATTTCCAAGATAATAAATTCCTTGACAATTACTTTCCAACCATACATACCTATAATATGTGTAATGAAATTCAAAACTCCACTCAAATGGATGGGAAATTATCCTCTAAGCAATGGTACCATTTTAATAAAGTGTCTCAAAAATACCCACATCATGGGCTCAATGTTGGATTCAAATTCAATCCTTTTACCATGGCTTACAACCAATCCCTTTTAGCATGGTGGACATCACTGCTAATAGTGGACTCATTTTTTACAAAAAAATAAGTTTATAGATTCATTTTAGAAGAAATATAACTCAATTTTAGCCTTTTTAAAAGTGAAATTGGGGTTCAAAAGAATTTGTTTCACCAAATAGAGGAAACCACCTAAATTTCATCCTAGAATGAATCTCTCAATAAAAAACTAAAAAATTTATAATTTCCCCAAAAATAATTACCAACACCTTTTTAATATGGAAATAAAAGAATATGAGATGTGTGGACTCCCACTACCATATCTAGATTTTGGGAAAGGAATGGAGTAAAATAAGAGTCAATATTGTAATTATGTGAATTACATCCAACAATTGCAACAATACTAGTAGTTTTACTACTAATAAAGGTTCTTTCAATGGAAATAAAAAACCAATCAGGTGTATAATAAATGAGGAGTGGTCAATATCAAACAAGAAATTAAGGACCACCTAGGTATGCTCCACAAAACCATGGTCCCCAATCCGAAAAAACCATACCCCCTATGACTTGGGAGTTTCAACCTTAACTGCATTTGTTCCATCAATAAGCACCACCTTGATTGACAAAAGCATCCCCACCTCAAAAATCAAACATGGAAAATATACTCACTATTTTTTTAGAAAAATAATATCGTTGAAAACAATAGTTAAAATTAAAAATAAAAGGATTAGTCTTCACAATCAGGATCATCAAGTCAATCAAATTTCTAAGACTCTCTAAGATCGACTATCAGGATCACTGCATCGTAACATCTAGAATCACTCTAGAGAGAATTTTAGGGATTTACCCTTCATATTAAAAAATAAATACGATTTCGACATCCTTGTATAGTAAATGAAAAGTGGAAGGAAAACCCCCACTCCAAATAAAATAGTAGCTGAAACATGAAGTACTGAGGAAGCTAAAGAAAAAAAGCTTGAAATGTGATAAAAATTAAATATTCTATAATCAAAGAAGCTAGTTAATGAAGGAATTTATGTTGAACCACTATCATAAAAACCCCATATTCCATGTCTTGAGTGGATGTGACCATGGTATATGGATTCTTAGTATAAAAAATTGTAGACATGTTCAAACAAATGTGCATCAATATTCCCTTTGGTGAATCCATTTCCAAAATGCTAGTTTATGAAAAAAAAACTAAAACTGTTTATCTCAAAAGAAAAAGAAAAACTGGTAACTTTATATTTATGTATTTTTATGAATAGTGATATATGGTGGTTTAACTAAAAATTACACTAAATATGAGAGATCCTAGGGGATTCACAGTTCCATTCACCATTGGGTTGGGTAATTTTGGAAAATCTTTGTGTGATATTTTTAAACTCATCAATATCATATTGGAGAATTTTTTTTAGAGATTATAACTAAAATAGCTAATGTTAACAAGGGTAGTGTTTCATATCCCTAATAAATATGTTCAGTAGCCTCATTTACTTCTCATGGAAGGTATCGTTAATCCTGAAAAGTTCATTTTACCTACTGAAATTCTCATCTTAATCATCGAGGAAGAGGGTCATATCCCCCTAATTCAAGGGAGACCTTATATTATGACAGGTAAATCACTCATAGATATTAATAAAGGTATAATAATTTTTCCAGTTAGTTAAGAACAAGTAGTCTTTTATTTTGTGAAAGAAGAAATGTAAAGTGGATATTCTATTTGCAGTCAAGATATTTTTATGGATGATGAATAAAATTATTTTTTGGCTCATAAATATGATACTGAAATATATTTATCTGAATAAGAGGAAATTATCAAATAAAAATAAATTTAATTCATCAAGCCTATTAAAAGACTCTTTTAAGGAATTGAAAACTTCAATTAATAATCCACTCACTTGAAAACTAAAAATTATACCAAGAATTTTGAAATTCTCAATCTTAGAGACTAAACATGTGTTGTCAGTTATCATAAGATCCTAGCAGAATAAGGATCAAAAATAAAATTTTCTAAAATTCCTTATGAGTCATAAGAGTTAAATATCTTGGATTATTGATGATATCAATAGAATAAACCTCAATATCTGAACACAAAACATTATGCAAGAAGAACGTTGAAAACCAAAATACCAACCCCACTAGTGGCTCACTCCTCTTATAAAAGAAGTCGTCAAAAGGGATGTTTTGAAAAATATAGAAATTGACATTATGTTTTCCCTATAAGATTGTGGTTGGAAGATACCACAACAAGTGGTTCCAAATAATGGAGGCCTTACCATGACAAATAATAATGAAGATTATTTGATTCAAACTTGGACCATTACTATATGAAACTTCTATGTTGATTATAGAAACATGAAAACATACACTAAAAAAGCATGACCATTATTTATTAACATATTAATCAATTTGGAAACAAGTAACCTCTATCCATAATTTTCATATCAATAATTCATGAAATTTTTATCTTAAGAGTTGAATTATTATTAGGATGAACCAATATTTTTTATGTAATGTCTGAATGTTTTAATGAGATACTATATTTCAGAAGATGAAATTCAGAGTGTGTTAGATTTTTTCCTTGCATTTCCAATTAGTGGTAACCAAGGGTTTTATAATTCCATATCTAAAAACATTTAAAGTGGATTATTATCTCCCACTATTCATTAGGATGCAAGAAACATTGTGTAAAGATGTGATTAGAGACAATAAATTAGCTCTATTAGAAAATGGAATAAAATGCAATAGAATCCCATTTTGGAAGGTGAAATCTTTTATATATAGGGGTATAATATATGGTTCTCTTTACCAATTCCAATTCAAAACTATATATCTATATTTTTTTAGAAAACATATGAAAGTGGGTAGAATCTAAGGACACCATTCTTAATTTGTCCAAAGTTTTACTAAACTTTCTAAAGAAAAACATTGTTCTTGATTTAGAATTCCCTAATAATTCATCTATGATCAGGGAACACACTTCAAAATTAATTCCATGATAGGGAATATAGATATATATAGATTTTATTATAATAAAATAAACCCTTAACATATAATAATTTATAGGTTGGTGGAATGGTATAATTAATAAATAATGAATGTTTCCAAGAAAACAGTCAATAAATGTTGGAAGGATTGGACTATGAAACAAGATGATTACATCTGGGCTTATAAAAATAACTTTAAAACAACCATCAACACAACTCCATACAAAATTTTCTAAATAAAACCATTCCACTAGAATTTTGAATTAGAACATTTCTCACTTTGAGAAATCAAAAAAATAAACACGGATACTTAGATGGATTGGAAGACAAGGCTCCCATAATTAGATGATATTGAAGAAATCAGAATGGATTCATATGAAAATTATAAAACTATTAATAGAAAAGAGAATTTAATGACCAACACATCATGAAAACGATATTTACATTAGGGGATATGGTCTTTTTATTCAATTCATGATTACAATTTTTCCCTATGAAATATAAATCTCTATGTTTTGGGCCATATAAAGTAATTAAATTGTTCCCCTATGAAATAGTAGAAATTTAATGAGGATATGTGATATCCTTTAAGGATAATAATCATCGGTTAAAGATTTACCAAGATATATTTTAAAAAGTTTGTGCCCTATATTTATGGTTCACTTGATTTGAGGGGGTTTATACATCTAGACATTAAATGAAGCACTGACTTAGAGGCAATGCATATGTGTTCCATTAGGATGATTAAGATCATTGATGCTTATCTATTTCACTTACACTATCTGGGTTCTAATAATTAATTCCAAAAGACATTTAACAATGTGGTTTAATTATTTATGTCATAGATTACATGGTTTTGTACCAGATTCCATTCAAAGAACTAATATTGTAATTCATCAGTTTATGGTTTATGTTTTTCTACCCATAGGTTTTAGACTATGAAACTAGGGTTTATAGAATTTCCCCTTTTACTTTGTTAAGCCTCTACACCCTCTTCATTTCTACTACACCTTCGTCACCTCTCTATCCAGGACTATACCTCCTCCATGATCTGTACAGCCCACACATTGTCGTACCTTCACTCATTGTTTCCTATTTCTCTATCAATACCTATTATGATTCTCAATACACCTAGGGTGTGAATGATTGGAGGCATAGAAAAGCCACATCCAAAATTTCCATCTAAGAATCTAGGTTGGGGGAAGAAATATCTCATTTTTCAGACATCATTCACGAGATCCTTATCCACTATCACTACCACTAGTGAATCCATCACATCATTCCACCCCATTAGTTTCAGCTTTGAATTATATATCCCACCACTATTAATTTGTTTACCAACCTTCTCATATTCACTCATACCTATGTTTTTAAAACCCTTGGTATCCGGTATTCTTATAACATTTGTAGGCTAGTCCTATGCCGACCAACAATATTCTAGATTTGGTTTTCCTATGGAATATCCACATGGATAAGGATGTCTTAGAGTCCCTCTATCAAATCCATATCTATCATATCCTTGAGCTATGAGAGGAGATGTATCAGGAAATTTTACTTGAGTTCTTAGATATGTTTTACCTTGATATCATCCAAGTTTCCTCCAGGTTGGGAGGTGGGGATTGGGAACTCATATTGGGAGATTTTGGACTTATCCTGGGTTTATATCCCTTGGATATCACTACCTCTGTAGTTTACTCCCCCCCCATGCCTAGATCCTAAAAACCATAAATCCCCCAAATACTAGAGCAATAATGGTATGTGTTGTCCTAAGCATCCATGATCCACCTACCATGATAAGAACCTAAATGAGGGGTTCCACTCTGACAATCATTCATCAAGATAGCTAATTCCTGGTTAACACTAGGAGACTATCATGGGGTCGTCACTTAGAATGAGGTGCCCATTATAACCATAGCCATGGGATACCCTAATGTGAACATGGCCTTCCAGTTCACATTATATTTTTGGGTCTAGGCTAGGAGGGAACATAGAACCCCATGACGGGATATTTCATCACACATCTAACTTTTAATTTGAGAATTTTTTACTCCTCCTAGCCTCTCTCCTCCCTAGGATCAATTCATCTAATTGAACTCGTCATTCTCTCTAATATAGAGAAACTCTAAAAGGTGTTTGATCATTATGATTAGGAAACTAGCTATGAAAATTCCACTGATAAGGAACCTACTTTATCTACCTTAATATCAACTTCTACCCCTACTTATTAGACTACTCCTTCCATGATTGAGGATTAATATACTTCCCAATCATATCCATCCTAATTCACCCATATAGTGTCATAGGTATATTGTAGGGGGTACCCATTTTATTATAGAGAACCATCACACCATATACCAGTGCTTGGTGATACCCTTTATTCCCCCCCATATATTCATTTCAATTCTCCACCACCTCATTTTTTCCATCCTTCCATTGGTAAACCCACTAACCCTCACCCCTCCACTGTAAATCCTACCTCTAGCTCCATACCTCTCCTATCCACCATCGCATTAGAATCCAAATCGATCGAGCTTCCTCCTAAGATCATTTACCATGCTTCTTAGTGCGACTTTTAGTAGAGAATACTCGATGAAGAACTGTATATAATTTGGAAACTTTACCCAAGGATTGTTAATCAATCCAGTGACCAAACACACAACCTTCATATAGATCAGTACATTATATCATCCTTCATCTGACCTCATAATACTGATGGGGCTAAGCCTTCTTCTAGTTCCATGATAGCTATTTCCAAAATATATCATCATGTTACTGCCACTATAGCTAATATAGGCAAGGTTGACCAAATCCAATCACCCATAAATAGGTTGGGGACTTCTAATACTGATCACCGAGATTCTACCCACTCTTCTTTGTTTCTTATTTATTGTGTACACCAACCCCAATTTTTATTTTTTTGTTTATTTATTTATTTCATTGTATTTCATGCCTTTATTTGTATCTTCTATGTGAAATTATAGAGGGAATAAAAAAATTTGTTTCTTGATGCACTTATACTAATTCTTCATTCATCATGCATACATTTTTGTTATGTATCTCTCTTATTCTTCCTTGATCACCTTTTATACTCTATCTAGGCTACTAACTAGCTTCCCCTATTAGGTTATCTTTTTTGTAGTTTTTCCACAGGATATCCATCCATGAGATTCTTGGATTATCTAATTTCCACATGAGATGTTTGTTCCATCCATTTATGAGGTTTTCAATCCTTCAAAGTTACAATTAGAGCTCATGGAAATTACTTGTAGTTTCTACAAGTGGACAAGGAACATTGATTTGATAGACTACTCTGATTAATCCATGACCATTATTTTAGGATAGAATCCTTTTTAGAACTTCATGGGTGGAAACCCATAGTCCAATCATTTTCATCATAGTTATGTTTTTTTCAATCTTTTATTTTTCAGTTTCTAGGCCTTGTCTACTATGATTTTATTATGGTGTTTCTTTTTAATCAAGTCCATGCATTTATGGGATTTGATAGTCATTTGGATTGTTTTATACACTTATCCATTTTATGCTTTATTTTTTAATATATCTTTTGAAATAATCATTTCTACATTGTAGGTGTGATGTTTCTCTAACATTATTGTAGGTAGTTAGGTTTCACAACATCATCCAACATTTTTACTCATGCCATAACATTCCTTACAGAGAGATCTTCATTCCCTGTACTTATTTATTTATTTCTATTAAATATATTTCACTATTATCATTTCAATATACCCCACATCACATCCAAACTATTTAAAAAACTATTTCATTTTAAGTATGTGGGGGGAATTATTGATCACTATTTCATGTGCACATAGATTGCTACCTATTCCCATTTTTTTAAGGTAAATGTATCTTTAGAATCATGTTTTGAATTGAAATCCCATTACTCACACGTAAATAAAAATGAATGTTTGGATAGAAATTATTAAAATCCATAATATATTAATTTTTCATAATTTTATCTTTCTTTTGGAGTTGAGTATGTTAATTATGATTCCAAATTCCCCAAAAAATATTAATTGACTAATAACATATTACTATTCCATGATTGAATTCCACTTTTTATATGTATTCTAATTCCTGAGAGGATTTTGGTCTTAATATTTCGAATTATTTTTTAATCGTATTTATTATGAGACACTTGGGATATGTAAAACTATTAGAACTTATATTGATATGTTATCCAGGTTATAACTAAACAAATACACTGTAAATATCCTAAACCATGTAGCCTAGAGTTGGTGGTTACTTTATTACTTTTTCTTATGATAGAAGGAAACACATCCCAAAGTACATAATATTATAATGGTTATAGTAACTAGATCCATACATGAATATCATTTTACAAATGAAAACATGAAGTATAAAAATCTTTTTTCTTCTTGTACATCATTATTTCCTCTAGAATAACCCAACATGTCAATCATAATACACGTATTAGTATCCTAAGAAGAGAAACATAATAAAGGGGTGAGATAAAATACTCAATAAGTGTATGATTATGTTCAAAGCTATGAATAAATAGATAATAATAATTTTTTTAAAGGTGATGTCTTGGTCAAATCCCAAGACACAATTTAATATATATAAATACTACAAAAGTCAAAAAGAGGGGATCTTATTACAATATTTTTCATAGAGAGGGAGAAGATCAACAGGCATATCCTCAAGCCATGAGAGGCCCTGGTTGATTCCCTTATTTTTCAGACCATTAGAAACCATGTTCGCTTCACGAAAGGCATGCATGGAAATGTATCTGATCTCCCTAAGAGAGTCAAGGCAGTTCATCCAGTGGGTGGTAAGCAGCCATGCAAGGTGAACCAAACCATTCCAAATAGCTTGGACTATGGTTGTAGAGTCACTTTAAATCCATATGTTGTTACAACCCTTTTTCTTAACAAAATCAATTGCATGAATCACAACCAACATTTTTGCTTATAGTGATGAGGCCAAACCACATCTTCTAAAGAAACATACAATACAATGACCAAGAACATCTCTAAAGATAGAACCACATCCTGTAGGTCCCGGATTTCCTTTGGAGGCTCCATTAACATTGATTTTGATTCAACTTGGGATTGAAGAATGCCAAAAAAACCTTAGGGTGTGCCTCGACTACCTATAGATACCTTGAATTCGAATTTGGTGGAGGATCATAAGGTCTCTATCATTTTTGTCATAATGATCTTTTTGAATCGAGGTCGCTTCCCTAATGGCGATGAGAATCCGCATCCAACAAACATTAAGATTAAATGATCAGTTGTTGTGGATAAAATCATTTCTAGCATACCAGATAATGTGGAGAAGCTCTGTAATAGCAATTAGAAGAATATTCTTGATTTTCTGTAAGAAATAATTCTCCACACAATGATGTATTTGTGAACTAATGGAGTCGAGGTGTCACCATCTGCAATCAAACATGTCAGTAATATAGTTCCAAAGGGATGAATCTATAGAAAAAGACAGAAATAGGTGGTTGATATCTTCTCTGTGTTTGTGACATAATGGGCACATAGAACAGATTTGAATACCAAAAGTTTGAATACCAACCTAGGTAGGGATGCGGTTGTGGGAAATACACCAAACAAGGTTAAGCCTCGATGGTTTAATCCAATGATTGTCAAAGGATTTAAACAAACAAAATCTAGTTTCAAAATTCATGAAGTTGTGATTTTAAAGACTTTTAGTGTAAATCACACCATTATGATTAGGCTCCCAGATAAGGAAATAATTAGTGGGAGAGAAGGTATAATTGTCAACCATATGCATGATGTTGCCAGGAAAGTTGGAATGCCTGGATTGCATCACATCCTTAATAGAGAAAGTGGTGTTAATAGGAGGGGAGTGAGGAGATAACAGGGTAATAAGGGGGAACCGGTCTAGTTATCTAGGAATAAATTCATGGAAGAGTCAATGCTCACCATCCATCTATAATTGTTCATTATATTTGCGAAGGAAAATCTGATGGTTGGCCAGATCAATGAGTTCATATAATTCAAATTTCCTTTCTTTAGATTCATAAGGAACCTGTTATTAAGGAAGGAGATAGAGTCTGAGTTACTATTAATCAAACTCTAGGTTAACTTGGCTTGAAGAGCTTCATTGAAGAGTTTGATGTTTCTAATTCCCATGCCACCCTTCTTAAAAGGTTTACAACAATCAGACCAGGAGTTGGTAACCAGCCTCTTTTCAAGGATGCTGCCAGACCAAACAATGTTTTTGATGTATAGGTTAATTTGTTAAGGTGATCGGTAGGCCATTTATATACCATCATAGATTAGACCATATTCGAAACAATGGTCAATTTAACAAGATAGATTCTTCTATCCATGGATATGGATTTTCCTTTCTAAGAAGAAATTTGATTGAGGACTTGGTAAAAAAATAGTGTTAAAATGCATGGATTGAGGATTTCCCCAAAGGATGGAAACCCCCAAATAGATGAAAAGGAAGGAACCTTCTTTTATGCCTAGGATATTAATTTTTCTATTTTTCCTAATAGAAGAAAAACTTTTTCCAAATAAAACTAAGGATTTGTTCCAACTAATTGCTTGCCAAGAGATCTCTTCATAATGAGCTAAGGTGTTTTTTAAAGATTGAGTTTTTCTTTTGTCGCCTTCAAAGAATATGATGATATCATCAGCGTATAAAATATGCGTAGGAACATAATAATTTCTAGCCACCTGAATGGGTTTGAGTTTTCTTTATCCCACCAAGAGGGATAGCAATATACTAGGATAGTCTTCTGAAATAACAAAAGGAATGGTAGATAAGGGGTCACCTTGTATGACACCCTTTGTGAATTTAATGTAGCCTTTAAGAGATCCATTAATAAGGATTGAGATATTGGCCGAAGAAAATAAGGTGTTTATTCTACTGATGAATGTATCATTAAAACCAAAATCCTGAAGATCATTAATGATGAAACTCCAATAAATAGTGTCAAAATCTTTTCTAATATCATGTTTGATCCCAATATTACCTCCTCTATTAATTTTATTTAAAGACTTGGTGAATTCGTAGGCAAGATAAATGCAGTCTTGAATAGACCTCCGCATGATAAAACTGAATTAATTCCAAGAGATTATTTTACTACATATGGAAGAGAGACAACTGGCAAGAATCTTGGTAACAATTTTTTATAAAGAATTAATTAGAGTAATCGATTAGAAGAGATGAATATCAGAAGTGTTTTCCACTTTAGGTATTAAGGTAAGGAATTGAGTGTTAAGGCCATGGAGGGACCCCATTAGTGAAAAGGGATCTAATGAGGTTACAAACATCTAAGTATATGACCTCCTAAAATGTTGGAAGAAACCATTATTGAAGCCATCAGGACCCGAAGCACTATAATAATTGATACTAACGACAGTGTCTTTGATCTCATGATCAAGATGGATGCTCAAGAGAAAGATATTGTCCTCTTCACTTACCAAAACCGGAATTACCTCAGGAAGGAGGTCCTTGTTAGTGTGAGGTCCATTGAAAGAAAAATTCAATGTTGGAGACTACATGTTTTTCAATGTCTGCCTCGGTGTCCAAAATGTTTTCATTATCACTGGAGTAAGGAGAGAGATCTAGATACTTTTCAAATTATTTGAAGGGAGTTATAGAACTTATTATTTTTATCTTTACCTGAAAGCCATTTAGTTTTAAAGACTTGCTTGTTTATATTATCTTTACGCGTTATAAGGGATGTAAGCTTCTGAGAGATGTTGATTTCATATTCAGAATCCAAAGTGAAATCAGAAATAGTAAAGATATTTTGAATTTTTCTAAGCTCATTCTCAAGGGTGGAAATTTCATTGTCCATTTTTTTAGCTTTATTTGTGCACTAACCTTTGAGACACTGTTTGAGATGCTTAAGCTTGGTGGTATAGGCAAAAGCATCATAGTGATGCTTCATCGAGCCCCAACAGTCCCTTATAAAATTTGAGCAATCCAAGTCCACAGACCAAACATTATTAAATTTGAAGGGGATATTAGATTTTGATTATTTAGGGAAGATACTAATGAGGATGGGATGATGATCTGTGTTTAGTTTGGACAAGGTAAAACTAGATATGGTATCCCAATTTTCCAGATCCAGGAGGTTTGTGAAAGCCCTATCTAGTTTTCAAGAAAACATCCTATTGTAATGTCTTTTATACCAAGTGTATTTGGCACCTATAAGATTTATTTCATTGAAATTGAATTCTTCAATCGATGCCCTAAATTATTTTGAGGAAATAGATGAGTGAGAGGGACCAATTTTTTCACAGGAAAAGATAATGACATTAAAATTCCCAATCAAAAACCAAGGGTCATGCATATTGTTAGCTAAGTCTAAAAGATCAATCCAAAGTGGCCTTCGACCTTAATATCTATTTATAACATAAATCATAGTGAAAAAAATATTTAATTCATCTAGGAAAGAATCAAGAGTAAACATTTGATCAGAGAATTTGTAAGCGTTAACATTTTGTAAGGAATCATGGTACACTACCACAAAACAGGGAAAGGCAGTGCCACCCCTTTATCAGCGCTAACGAAAAAGTGTTGATAAAGGGGGGGCCTTTATCAGTGCTCAAAAAAGCACTCATAAATGGTGCCTTTATCAGCGCTGATAAAAGGACCCCTTTATCAGTGCTTTTTTCAGCGCTGATAGAGGCCCCCTTTATCAGTGCTTTTTTTAGCACTGATAAAGGGACCCCCTTTATCAGCGCTTGTTTAGTAGCGCTGGTAAAGGGGGGGCCTTTATCAGCGCTTTTTTTAAAAGCACTGATAAAGGGTCGACTTCCAAAAAAAATTAAAACTTAATATATAAATATCGTTATATAGTTATATTGATATAAATATAATATATAATTTTTAAATATATTTTAGATAAGTATAAATGTACATTTACACTTATTATACTTAATATATAAGATTTTTAGTAAAAATGGCTTCTTAAAAAATTTAAAAAATATTTTTAATTAATAATTTGGTAATTATTATGGAGTAATAGTAATTTAATAACAATTTGAAGAGTAAAAAAATTAAAAAAATTAAAAAAAGATCCAAAATATGTTGAAAACCCAACTCGAACATTAAATGGCAATAACTTTTGATCCGGGTGTCCGTTTGAGCTCTACCACATATCGAATCGAAGCCTGCGACGAGATCTACGTCCTTGTGACCTGGGGGGACCCCGGTCAAGCGTTTTTCAAGGCCAAAAGAGGCCCATCAGGCCTCCAAAATGAGTTTTTAGTCGGGGAACCCATATTTTTTAACATTTTGTGGATTTTCAGCCTCGTTTAAGGGGGTATTATTGGCTTGTTTTTGGTGGGGACTGAATTTATTCCAAGGTATTACATTTATATTGATATTATGTCCTTGAAATTGCATCGTTTTTTATAATGAACTGCTATTTATAATCAAATATATAACTATATATACATATTTTTTATATATTCACACCTAAAAATAAAATTTTTTAAATAAATAATTGAAAATATTTACATATAAAATATATTATCTTTATCTAAATAATAACTAATAATAATTTTATTTAAAATTCCAATATATGAATATTTATATAACTACTATATATTAATATAACTATACATATATTAATATAACTATATATATATATTAATATAACTGTATGTATATATTAATATAACTATATATATATATATTTATATAACTATATATATATTAATATAACTATATATATATATATTAATATAACCATATATATTAATATAAATATATATTATTATACTCATACATATAATTATATATATATATATATATAAATAAATAGATATATCATGAATAAGGGAACAAATCAATATAGGGTAGTGGTAAAGGCTTTAGGTGCGCTGGGGGGATGTCTCGAGATCAAATTCGGGTGGAGGAACGGGTGTGCGTGCAAGCTTGATTTAAAGGGATAGCGCTGATAAAGGGTGTAGGTGGTGCGGGTGGGCGCTGGAGGTGCGGGAAAGCACTGATAAAGGGGGGCTCAACGGCTGTAAAAATCCCCCCCCTCAGATTGGAAGTATTTTTTTTTATTTTTTTTTATTTTTTTATTTTTTCATCAGCGCTTTTTTTTAGCGCTGATAAAAGGGGTCTTTATCAGAACTTTTTGGAGCACTGATAAAGGGCACCCCCCCTTTATCTTCACTGCCATTAAAAGCACTTTATCTAGTGCTGTTAATGGCCATTTTTAACACTAATAAAATCCATATTTGTAGTAGTGGTAAAAGATACAAAGAGAGTCAACAGATTCCATATTTTTACAAGCACCTAGAAAGATATATTCATAACCACATAAATGCTAAAAATTCAAGTAGTAAATAATTTTAGGTTCTGCAATAGCAAAAATTTTGGTTTTATGAGTTAAAATCATTCTTTTAATAATAGAGAGGGTGTCAGGATTTGCAATGCCCTTGCAATTCCAAAATATATTAAAACCTGGAATTGGAGCAAGAGCCCCTCTTTCTCTTTTTGGAACCTTCCAAACGTTTCCTCCTCATTGATATTATATGAGTTTGAGAGGAGTCTGGATTTTTCTTCTTACCCTGTTTACACATAGAATAAATAGAGGAGATGTTGGTGGCACCTATATCTACAAAATATTAATTTGTATCTCGTGAAAGAAAGTTTATGGGGATTATTATGTGGTCCTCTTTTGATTCCTTGGTTTCATTCAAAGGCTCAAAGATTGTAGATAGCACCTATTCAGTCTGAATGCCTACCGAAATTTCAGACCCCATTGGAAAACTCATTTGGTTTCTCAATGGGGTCATAACCATATCATTATATGAAGGATGTGCATGAGTTGACTATACTTCCATAGAATTTTCATTAGGTAAATTGAAATCAGTGAAAGAATTCATACCTATCTTCCCATTCATGAAAACCCGAGTTACAGTATCAGAAGCATGTTGGTCTGTAATCAGAGAAGTATCACTCTTTATAGATGAAGTATTCATAGCAGATTGAAAAACCAAAGCATGGGTAATGTCATTCTGTCCAACCTTCGTAGGTGATGAAGTACATTTCATCTTCAGCAAGAGGGTGGAGTCATGTGTGGAATCCAGAGATAATATCCCATTGGGGACATCCTTCAGTAGCATCCCAGTTCCCACAGAGATATCTTATGGTATTGAGTTATCAATTTGGAAATTATTACACAACTCTATGACATGTCTTTCAATTTTTTCAATGATACACAGATCAGTATTGATATTTTCTTTTTTCTCTACCTGTTGATATCCTAGGTAGTACACGAGGCCTCTCCCAGAAATGTTGATTTTTTTACCCATACCTCAGCTTTTTTCCTAGGAGGCTCGGGAAAATTAAGAGCAGGCCCTTTGTCCTTGTGCATTCGGACCTCAGTCCAGCCATCATCATGAGGCTGGGAAACCTAGATTTTCACTATTTTTCATTTTAATAATGAATTTCCAACAATTTTGTAGAGCTCGCAGTAAAGAGGAATCCGCTTGACTTCAACCCTCACTTCTATTTTGTAATCTTTAGCATTGAAAATAATCATCTTAAGGAGATTCACAACCATATCCACTTCAACTATAATTTTATCATAGAAACTAATTTCAGTATTTAGAGTTCTTTAGTCAATTTTGAGAGGAATAACAATGACGGAAGCGATGTAATTCAATATCTTTGGATGCCAGAAGTACCAGTTGAGTCTATGAAGTCGAATCCAGATTTACTCCATGGTATTCTTAGAAATGTTTGGATTGAAATGAAAATATCAATCTGAAATTCATAGAACACTAGGTTTTAACTATAGATTCACTAATTTCTAGACCTTATCGAGCTCTTCCTGGGAGCACAGTAGCATGTGAAAGTATCCATTTCCCAATGAAACCAGCTTCTATTTGGTGAAACCATAAATATGAGAAATCCAAGATTTCAGATCCGCATTTTTTCAAGGCTTATCAACTTTGAAAATATTTTTAGAAATCATGTATTTGGAAGAAAATGGGATTTCTTCTAAAGATAAAAATAAAGAAGATTCTTTTAAAAACCATTTTTTGAATTTGTGATTACATAAAGAGAGTAAAATGGAAGGAAAACATGTATTATATTGAAATAAAAATAGTAGAATAATATTTATGAGTTTATTGAGACATGGATCATAATATTTCGTCATTGGAAACATAAACATAAACAATCCTAATAAACAGTGATATTGTACAATAAAACCAATACCACTTCAATAACACTGAATCATAAGCCCCAAGAAAGAATAATATTCAATGAAACATAAAATATAATGATAATAAATAAATTCATTTTATTACTTGTCATATGGGCTACATAGATACCACATAAAGGAAGATAGGTGTATAATATAGAATGTCTTAAAGGAGGAAAATTGAACCAAAAATCCCTTACCTTATATTTTACTTCCTTCGTACATGTTTTGGACATCCTATATAATTAATATAGGTTTCTTATATATATATATTAAAGATCCATGATCATATATCTCATACCATATATTATTTAGTTGTTTTAGTTTATCAACTGCTTCATAATAATTCTTTGTTCAAATCTCTATTTCAGATGATAATTGCTTTGTTTATCATATATTTTTTGGTTTGGTAATTTTATTCATTTTACTTTGAACATGTTTCCATTATATATTTTATTTAAACCATCATATAAATATCATATATATTCATTATATATTTATTTATATTAATCTATAAAATCTATAGATAGGAAATAGATTACAACTTTCTTGGAGATGGTAGGTCGTACATACGCATGAATGATGTTTTCATTTACTTAACCGATGGAATGAAAGAAAAATAAATATTCATTAAACATTAAATTATCATTATTATAATATATATATAATTTATATTAATATAATTAATCCATATTACCATACATGTAAAAATAAATTGAAAACTCTTCACATTACTACATGGAAGCAGTATTCCACACGTAAGCGCGAGCGATGTTAATATCATCCCAGATGATTTAAAGGTGAGAAGTTATATGTGATATTATATTTAAAGAAGTTTATTTATTTATTAAATATCATATATATTAGTTAACATTATCATTAATACCATCTATGTAAAGAATATGTGAAAATGAATCACATTTCTTCGCGTGGAGGTAGTCCATCGGTCACACGAGCGACGTTATCATATCCCCTACAAAATCGAAAGTAAGAAGGTATATGTGATATAATAATTATATAAGTATAATAACATTGTAAATACCATATAAATATTTTAAATCAATAATTATTTCTATCCTTTAAATGTGGTGAATGAAAATGAATTGCATTATTTTGTGAGGTTGTGGTCTTCCGTACATACAATTGACAGTTTTGTTTCCCATTTGATGGAACAAGAGATGAATATAGGTCAGTATCATAACATAATATCATATCATTATATTTTAGATAATTTTTTTATTATATTATCAAATATGATGCATATTATAAGTAGTTAAAATAATACTTAAAATGAAAACACATACTTAAATATGTTACCTCTTCTTTTGGAAACCTATTTTGGTTTAAGCTAAAGCCTTCCATGTTTGAATATATGATCTGAAAAAGGACTATAATATGTGGGGAGATAATTAAATAAGATTTTTGGGTAGTTATTGTCCAAACCAAATGGATTTGGGAGTGTGAAAAGGATACGAGAGTAGGTGTCCTTTTATTGGTTGGGAGAGGAAACACTTGGAATGTTTGAAAGGAATCAATTATTCCCCCACTATTATCATGTCAAAAGCCACCAAAATAGGTAATTAATGAACCATAGAGGTCAAAAAGTCTAAATATATCCATCCAATGGGTTTTGGAAATGTTTAAAGTTCATTTTAACACTGATCTTTTTATTTTAACCCCTGGTAAATCAATTTTTACATTAACTGTGGTAATTAATCATTACTATTTTCACTATTAATTATTGTTTTTGGCACCCAAAATTGTGAAAAATAAACTTTTAATTTGAAAATTTGAGTAATTTAGAGACTCTTTAAGAATAAAAATACAAATACTTGGATGTAGAATCCTAAAGAATACATGTTTGGGATTTCCTTTCTAAGGTCATAGATTATGTCTTGTTGTATTACTTTTACTTAGTGTAGGAATATCCCATTTGCCAAAAAAAATGGGCTAGTGAGGGATAAGATTTATATTGAGCTCGACATAGGCTCATGTGGGGATTTTCCTCAACCGCACCTAGGGAGCCATCCTAGTCAACTAGCTCAGGGGGCATAGGGAGCACAGGTAAGTTCCCATGCAAGAGGGGTATAGTCGTGCCATAAGGCATAAACACAGTGGTAGAGTGGGATGATAATGGGTGGTGCTGATGGAGGTTGGGAGTGGAACATATTACTCTCTTCTAGAAACCATTGGTTCCACGTTTTGTTTTAAAGTGATAGGGAAAGAGCCATAGGATTTTGATGAGGGATGGAGAATAGTGTGTACGGTTCATCAGTTCATTAAAGACTTAGATACAACTGAGGTCATCAGATTTAATTGATCCTCACTGTCTATTTGAATCACGTGATCATTAAATAAGAATATTTGAAATAATATGATCACGCATAGTACAAAACTTTCACCTTCAACCTCCCAACACCCAGTATAGATAACGTGATACATGCTTGATGCTCAATAGACACCACCCCCATTTGTAGTACTTCATTAATATTCACAATATCCTAATACAACTAGCATGTATGCCCCTATGATTGAAATCCTCAATCCATATTATACACGAGTCATTTTGTGAACCTCATTGATCATGTCATTCACCTATGAAACAAAGTCTCCACCCACCCATGAACCCTTGTAGATATAAATTCTTATCACACAGACCTCCCTCCTTGAAATAGTGACTTTTGTGTGCATAATATCTATTGGATATATTATTTTTCCATATACCCTTTATACAGTGTGAGATAACCCCCATGAAGACAGCCCTAGTGTGCACACCTTTCACATGTTTAAAGGACCTCTTGAAAGACCTACCTTTAGATCATGTGATTGTGTGAGTAATAGAGCGTCATGAAACATGATAACGTATGACCTTGGGCACATGGGTCACCCATATTGGTGTCCAAAAGCATAAACCAGTGGATGGTCTAACCCATGATATCATGACTTTTGTGATCCATTTATCATCTAGTGCTTTCATGAATCCCTGAACATGGCTTCCATGGAATGTATCACCCTCGTGGGTCCTTGGCATGATCACAGAACCCATCACAATCCCCTTTTTATGACTTGTGAGTCACATGAACAAGTTAGTTTCATGTGACCACATAGAGAAGGTACCCCACTAATATATGTATAATTCCATGGGTAGACCCTTAGCTATAAAAATCTCATGCACTATGAATCCTCACCCATTCTTTTGGTGTCATTGAAAAGGATATGCATATGTTGGAAGAACCCCTCATAATACCCAATTAAGGTCACAAAAATTTCATGAGCAGTGAGGATTTAGGAATTCTTATCATGTGTGCAGCCCTCCACATGTGTGTTTCATTAAAACACATGAGATCCCATGGAATTTTCCACACATTACCTTTCAAAGTCCCTCAAAATTTTAGGTGATTTCCTACGGACAAGCCAAGTGTATCTTGAGAAAAAATGTTAACATGTTAGCATTATCATGCAATTTTTTTATTAACATGTCAAGAATTATCATATGACTGTCTAAGAAAAAGTTAGGTTGATCAAGTTACAACATACAAACATGTATACTTTGATCATGTGAAATACACTAGACATGTTCACTTTAATTATGAAAATTATCCTGAACATGTTCTCTTCAATCATGTGAATATGTCCAAGACAAGTCAATCGATGATGTGAAGCACCTTCTACAAGACCGCTCTGATCATGTGAATAAATCCTTGAAAATTAAATTGATCATGATATGAATCTTGGTAATGTTAGAGAGACACCCTTGAATGTGTCTTCCATGTCATACTAACACCCCAAATGTGTTGGCAAGACAATCAAGGCATGTACAGAAGGTGGAAAAGACATATCTAGAAAATACCCTAAGACATGTCCACTTCATTCAACAAGTATACTTAGAATCATTCAATGTGGAACCTATAAATGAATCTTTAGCCACATTCCCACTTTATAAAGGAATTTTTCTTTAATAGGATAGTATTATTCACTCATTCAACCCAATTGGTTTCATGTTGTAGGGAAGACCTTTCATTGTCTCTATCTCTTTTTATCTGATAGAAGATAGAGAATGAGTATCTCATAAAGGTAATCAATCCAGGTATAAGACCAAAACATGTATAAACCCTATTGGATAATAATAATGTCTATGATCATGATCACCCACCTTCTACCATCAGAGGTTTATGGGGTAACTAAACCATGTAATGTTTTATTCTTTTCCAAAGAGGATGTGTAGGATGTCTCTCTGAGGCTTAGTCTCTAATGAGCATCCACATTCTTGTAAGTCCCCCCATCCTCCAAAATTCTAACATCCTTTCTCATCCATCCTTATATGAGAAGTGGGCTCATACACAGGAATCATTTTAAGTGTATACTATGACCATACCCTCAAAATACCCTAGTCCCGTCAACAGGTTAAGGATAAATCTAACTATGAGGAATTTGATTCATATTATAAACAGAATACATTGGAAACGTTCTTAAGGACCTATATCCATATCATATCCTCTATGATATGGGTAACCTTACCTCTGAAAGGCTAACATTTATGTGTAATCCCCATTCAAATATCCGGTTATGCAATGTTTCCAATATTATGTTATCTCTTGTTTCCCACACTGAGTCTGACTCATGTGTAATTAGAGGATAGTAATGATTAGACCAATAGAATGATTAGAATACCACCTATGTGGGATCTCTATTGGGATGTAATTTTGATTTCATATCATCTTTTCTGAAAGTTCCATACTCTCTATGAGGAAATCTATGCAAGCCTTATGTGCTTAAGTTCCACTTAAGGCATCTTTTTTATATCCCTCGAAATGTATATGCCTTTTTTAGAACTATGTGGAATCTTATTCCTATCTTAATAGGATACGTTGGATGAAAACCAAAGGTTTGAGCCCCATGTTTACATCCTTATCATATAACATTAAACTACATGGATCGGTCCAGTTATACGACCTTAAAACTGTGACAAATGAACTATGTGGGTTTTGATTCTTATTCTCATGGGATGTGCAGGATTCCTCATTGGGGATTAATCTCATCTCTATGACACTAAATTACTTCTTATATAGAAATAAACTCTATAGTTCTCAAATATGGTTATAGAAAAAATATTCATGAATAAATAAGAGAATGGTGGAAAAATCATGGTGTGCACACAATTATTCCTATCAACACGTGGTCTTACTCAAGTTATTGACATAAGGGTAACCAAAACCATATCAGGGCATGGGAAAGATTTTACAAACATATATTAAATATATTAGAGGGTCCTAGAGTAGAAAATAATTCCTCCCAAAATGGTATGATGAGCCTGACCGCCCATCCTATTGACCAATGTGAGTTCTTAAGCATTGTTGGGTCTGAAACCCCAAGCAACTACCTACCTTTGGAAATCAAGTACATACTCATTTATGGATGTAGGAACCATTGGGAGTTTCTAATAATTATCACTAAATTTTAAACTCAAAATGAGTGATAGATTAAGGAATTGACCCCACCCCAAATTAAATCAACCAGGAAACCCATCCACATATTTTTTGATGAAACAAAATGGATAACCCAATGTAAACGGTTGAGTAGGGCATTGAATCCCCCACAATTAAACCATTAGGAAAAACCATACATTTCTTCACTAATTAAAAAAATGTTGAACCCAACAAGAAATTATTAACTATGTTATCCTTTCAATGTTTAAAAGGATATACAACCCATTTCCCATCAGGTCATTTTCTTTCGTACTTATCATAAACCAAAATAGAAAACCCAAAACATTTCTTTACTGCACGGATCCTTGTATAAAAGGAAAGGATTACCTCTTTATTCTTTAATTGTGAAATTAATTATTCAAATATGCACTCTTATATATGATTATACATAATTAATGTGTCTTTTTTCTTTTTTAGGACATTCCAAATTACATACAATCAAAACATCATCATTGAATGTGCTAATGTATTACAAGATCATTGGACAAGATGCTTTGTCCCAAAGGCTTTGATGTACGTTGTCACTAACACACCACTTCCAATGTTAGTCGGTGAACATCCTAGTCTAGGAATACCATGTTAAGATCTCCATACCAACATTGGAATTAGTCCATGAAATCCTTCTAAGGATGAATTGCCATTGGTCTTCTTTCCCATGATAGACCACAGGAGAGGAAGTGTCCCTTTTCCCTCATTTAACCACTTTGGGATCTTATACCTAGAATGCATCAATTAATACCATCTATAATGCAAGTATGTGGATTATAACAATCATCATGTGAACTCAATCTCTCATGATCTACCTAATAGGTATCCCATATGTTCTGGTCATCATCATCAACATGTGATTATGATTCCACAAGGAGTTGTAGAGGTGGTTATGCCTATACCAACTATCCCAGATGGGGAATCCAATAGGAGAGTCCTCCAAGGTGTATCCAAATAATGTAGCTCTAGAGTAGTATTATATCCCTATTAATGTCAATATTTCAAAAGTCAACAACCATGTACCAATATTGGCCCAGAATCAATCCCATATCATCAGTTTTCAGGATTTTATAACTTCATCATAGTTGTCATTGCAACTATGCAATCCCAGGGGCACCCTAAATTTTATGGATAGAGGAATTATTATCATATTTTACCATGAAATCATCTTCCATATGGGAATCAGCCACTAAAACAGTACCATGGGCACCAACCCTTCAAATAGTACAATGTTTACCAACCCCTAAAATGGTATAGAGGGCACCAACCCACGAAATAGTATATCGGGCACCGACCCACCAAACAAGATACTCCATTGAGGAGGATCACCTTCCACTTATGTCTTAGTCAATATGATATCAATCATATCTGATTAATTATCAAAATATCTAGATGAGAACATTTTTTAAGAGTATAATCATACACTCTTGTAGTCAAATGATCCATATCAAATTGGACCACCTTTAGCCTATGGAACAAAAAATAAAGTTCTCTGAAGTGTCGTTTAGGAATATATAGAATGTGTTACTGGACATGTTGGTATTTCAAAGTATAATTTCAATAGGACATGAGGATAGTGGTTTCCATGTAATTAGTCTCTAGGTTTCATATTGAGACTCCACTAATTATCCACTCACCCTACCCCCGATAACGGATATCGTGTTGTCATGGATCCTTCTAGTCATCCCCTTGTAGATGACAAGGAAATTTCTATAGAGGACTAGATGAATCAGATCCAATGATATAATAGGGATCTTCAAGAAATAATTGTTTAAATTCTTGTGTAATCACTACCCTGAAAATATGTATGATCCCTTGCCTATGGAATCCTTCCTTGTAGTGAATTACCCTAGCCCACAAGGTTGGGATCATTTTCATATTTTTCATCCCCTAACTTGATGAAATCAAAACATTGTTCCACCTCACCCTATCCCACAAGGCTGAGGTATTTTTATATTTTTAAGACCCATATCCCACAAGGATAGGGGAATTTACATATTTTCAACCTCATCATCAAGGGTATTCTAAAAACCTTTTAAATTTGATCAATGCCACAAAGACTCCATAAGATTTTGTATCTTTTAATCAGTAAGAAGCCTCTACATCATCCAATACCCCCAATGCTTCAACACATACCCTCAAGAATAATAAATACAAGAATTTTTCTCCAAAAACTCTAAAATATGTTATACGCTCATGCCGATTGAGGAATAGATAGCCCACCGGAGAAGAAGCATGCTCTCCCATCTCTTGAGGACAGAAAGTGAGAAGTATATTCCCTTAAATCAAGGCATGTCCTCATATACTTTGATTATTCCCTGGAAAATGGTTTTTTAGATCTCTAAATGATGAGAAAGTTGAGTGCTGAAAGGATGATAGACCATGACAACCATTTTCACTACCATAGATGTCTCAAAAATGAAATAAATCGTTGATTTTCCTTTAAATACTAGATTTAGATACATATAAATATCAGGATGTTGGAACCACCAACACATGAATCCAAGATCTGGTCATCTAAGCACTCTAAATAGGAAGCACCATTTTTGCAGAGAAAATGATCTGTATGCCCCTAGGTATATGTGAAATTCTTTAAACACATGATTCAACAAAGATTATTCCTTTCAAACAAAAAATTTCACCAATTATTTTTATTGTACCATGGAAAATGGTTTGATGGAACTCCCAATAATTAGAAAGCTGAATGATGTAGGGTTGAAATGCCATGAGAACCGTTACCCCTACAATCGACATCTTGGGAACCCAATAGGGAGTTGATTTGTATTAAAGTATTGGTCAGATAGATTGGTAATTTTAGGCTAGATAGAGATGAAGGGAACTAAAACAAATGAAATATGAATAAGATTCATCAATGATCCAGCAAATTGGTCACTCTTATAATATGTTATCCACATTTTTCCTCACCACACTACATTAAAACTGCATGGCCAATGTTCTTACCGCAAGATGTTAAAATGCATGGTCGATGTCCTAACCACAAGATGTAAAACTGCATGGTTGATTTCCTAGTCACATGATGCTAAAATGTGTAACCACATTGTTGTAACATGATGTTAAATTTCACAACCACATCCTAGTCACATTATGTTATGCTTCATGATACATCATGATTGCATGATGCTAAAACATCACAACAACGTACTTACCAAATGATGATAAACTGCATGAACCATGTCTTGGTCACACAATGGTAATCATTGAAAAATATAGATCTATGGGAATAGATTATCAGCATCATGTGGAAATTTTAGTTTCCATAATTACCACCGATACAGCATAGCCTCAATCCCAAAAATATCAAAAAATCATCAATACCCCTCAGTCGCCAACTAAGGGAATTATCTAATAGGTCACCTCCCCAAAAAAATATAGGCATCAAATACCCCTTTTCTAATAAGGAAAGTTTTATACTGAGGGGTAAGGATCATATACCCCCTAGTTCATACAGATTCTATTATCATATTCATACAGTAATCATGGAGAAAAGTATAAATCCACCCCCCTTTGCATAAAGTCCACTGGCATATTCCAATGGCATGTGGAGGATAGAATTGGACATATATCCCAAATTCAATCAATGAAATTGACCAATATGTCGTGAAAGATGAGAGATTATAGTCATATATTCCATTACATACCATATGGTTGTGCTAGAGATCTATGAAAGAAACAGAGGAGCTCCACCAGCATATTCTAGTGAAGATGTTGGGATAGGTATATATTCCTATCCTAACAACCAGAGAAGGACAACACTTTGATCAGTATTATCAAGTGGCTACTCCAGATTAAGAATATATCCTTTCTCCCGTCCATGAGTATTATCAACATATACCAATAAAGATTGTGTAGTGGGATTGGGATCATATCCCAACTCCGATTGAGGCTCACCAAGTGATAGCAGCACATGCCATAGGATATTCTTATATTCATATTTCAAAAGACAAGAAGAATATTCTAAAGGACCTTCTTTTTTCTTTTTTCCCCGTTCTAGATGGGGAAAACCAAGTAAGAGTAGAACATACCTTGGTACAGGATTATATGCCTCTTGAAAACAAAAAGAATAGCAGTATCCTCTAAAGGATCAACATTGGACTCATATCCCATTTTTGACCGAGGCTCACCAGGGGAGAGTGGAACATGAATTCGGATAGGCTAATATTCCTATCAATGAAGCTACTAAAAATATTCTTATTGATTATAAAAGGATGCTCATATCCCTTCTCCCGTTCTGGAGGTCCGTTAGCATATTTTGATGGGGAATGTATATTTCGAACAAGCTCATATTCTGGTTCCAACCGGGGCACACCTAGTGAGAGAGACACATGCCTTGGGACAAAAAAATAATCATCATAATACAAATTCCCAGAATTGGGATCATATCCCCATTCTTTCCTAGTATAACCAAGTGAGATAAGCACATGTCTTGGGATATTCTCATATCTCTATCATAGAAACCCACTAAAATACTCTAGCAGATTCTCAGCAATGGGATCATATTACCACAACAACACATGGTTATCAATATATCCCAGTACCCTCATAGAGAATTATTATATCCCTACACAACCCCAAAATTTAGAATTACAAGTTTTGTCCATGATGCAGAATGATGGTCATACCCCAACTCACTCGATGCCAAGTGTCATTGAGGTCGTTTGAGACTCATTCTCTACACCCCAAGGGTCTGTCTACTCTTAAACTTAATAATAAATCAATCGTTACTATGATATTCCTCCTCGTGGTAGTGTGAACATGGATCGTAGTAATTCTAATCCTAAAATATACCATGGTCAAACACCCCATGGTGATATCTCTAACGGAAAATGACATCATCCCCTTTCCCAGACATCTCTGTATAGATAGGTGTTCAAAACATAGATTCCTTAGTTTCTATAGGTGTTCAAAACATAAATTCCTTAGTATATAATGGTGCTTGAAATATTAGGGTTAACCATTTATAGTTCCACATAAATCATTAGAATCACTTCACCATAGTTAGAAGGGACCAAGAGAGGAAACCTTTGTGGTCTTACTAGGTAAAGACATATAGATCTGATGAAGAATAAGTTATCATGTAGATATAGATAGTGTTAGTTAGAAAAAACCTCTCATGAATGTCTAGAACAATTACCACTTCCAATTACAAGATCCAAAATGGGTCAAAATGGGAGTTCATGATTTACCTTCTACCAAATATGTAGCTTAATTATTGGAGATTAGTGGGTGGGTATATCCTTTATTAGGGATATATGGGTCACCACAAAATCCTAAATACATTTGGTTGTCAGCAGGGCATGACTGTTTCCTCTATGGGTTGATACCTAGAATTGGAAGATATTAAAACGTTTTTATGGCATGTTGTACCTACATCATGAGAACTCTATAACTGATTGGAAAAGTTCCATAAGATTATTTTTTTTTTGAATATGGGCCAAGCTCATCCTGGTAGTAATATTTTTAATTATAAATTGTATCATGTCATAACCACATGACATTAAACTGTATGTTATATGCCATAGTAGTAAGATATTAAACTGTAAATCATATCTAATCTTGACATCATGATGTTAAATTGTACAAAAGACATATTAACCACATAAAATAAAATTGTATATATCACATCCTTGTAGTAAGATGTTAAACTGCACAATGTCTTTCATCCTGATCACATGATGTTAAATAGTATGAAATAATCTAGTACTGCAATACTTTAAATAAATAACATCTCACTTCCTAACTGCATGACGTTAAAATATATAAAACATTTCCTAACCACAAGATGTTAAGCTATACGGAACACATCCTAGTTGTATGATGTCCAACTGCATGGAAAATTTCCTAACAGCATGTTGTTAAACTATAAAGAGCTCATCCTGGAAGCAAGATGATAAACTACACAACATATTTTGTCCTAAATGAAAGATTTTAAAATGTATGGGAGATTTCATCACCACATTATGCTAAACCGATTAGTAAGAATCATCTCACTAATGATTCACCTCACATTTTCCATATCTCTGAAAAATAATGGTGAAATTCCCATGTCCTTGTGTGAGATTCAGATCCACATAGAGAATACATTCATCCAAGAAATATGTGTGTCTTGATTCCTAGAATCATAGGATACAATGTGAAACATGAAACTATATTCTTGGGACTAGCTGCAGTATTACTTTCCTTCCCCATCATGTGACCCACATCCTTACCACAAGATGTTAACCTACAACAATAATTTCATCTCTTCATGACACTAAACTGCATAGTTTCTAAAACCTATGAGGGTCTTGATTCCTAAAATCACAAGTTATGTAGTGAAGTCTAAACCGTTATTTTTGGGCCTAGTCGCTGTATTAATTTTCTTCCACATCATTTGACATGCCTCCTTACCACTAGATGTTAAACTGTACATATAATTTCCCCTCCACTTGACACTCAACTGAACAATTTCCATGAACTACATGTGGATTGATTACTATAATCATAGGATACGTGGTGATGTGTAAACCTCCTTTTTTGGGCCTTGCTGCTGCATTCATCTTCATTCACATCGATTCACCCACACCCTTACATCAAGATGTTAAACTGCAAGTTCAGGTCCTTACCACACGACATTGATCTACACTGATTTCTTGAAGTATGTATGACTTTATTCTCATTAAAATGAGATACATAAGAATGCACGTATCTTAGAACCTATCCATGAACTACATGATACAAAATCACATGTCATTTCTCTAATTGCCTCCATTTTGTGAGGATCATTTTCAATTCCTTATTTCTCAAAATTATCCAAGCTCTCATGGGATTAGGATATATAGTGAGGTTTTTTACAAATGAACAAGGCATATTAGTTCACAAATGGTTTATGATGTTCTTTAGTTCTCGCCTCATGATGTTAAATTTCTTGGTCGATGTCCCTTTCATAACATAATACTACAAATTTTTATGGACCTTTCCTAAAAGGACCACTTTTTTTGTGTTAGTCTTTTGCCACACCTTCATTTAAGAACTATGTGTGGCTTTATTTATACAAACACAGGATATGTAGTGATGCTCGAATCTCCATTCCTGAGCCTCTCTATGACAGTAAATGCGAATAATGACCCCCTATGCATATGGGTCATACTTGTTTAGAGATTTTTCCATTTAGGAACTTTTATTTATTAATTCATTCCATCATAGGATATGTAGTGATGCCCAGATCTCAAATCATGGGTCCAGCTGTAGCAACCTAGGAAACAAATGCACCCACAACTACATAAGTTAGTATTCAGGTTCATTTTTAATACATTTGAGCCAGATCTATGTACGGTTTTTTAGTTCACATAATATATCTTGAATAATGTTTCACATTGGTTTCCCACATCCTTACCACATGACTTTAAACTACATGGAAACTGATACGTCATTAAAACATGATGTTAAACTGGTAGGTAAATGTTCTGGTCACATGAAATTAATTTTGGACAAAAAATATGTCCCCACAACATGATTTTAAAATGTGTAACCATCACCCATTTTCATCCCTTATCAAAGGATCATAAGATCCTTACCCAGATTAACAAGAGTATGGGGTGCTCCTACCATCTTTTAAGAACCTCAATTCATAAATCACACTTCATGTATTAAGAAAATCAGGTTGATTCCATCCTTTCGTCATGCTAGTAATGGAAAAAATATATCTCTAATTGACTATGTTATCAATTCACAAGGGTTTAGACCTACCATCTAGATATATTTGTCTCTGTATGGATGTAATTCTAATCCTCATGATCATGACGTCACCGTGGCTAAACTCATCACTTAAGGGTCTTTTAGTTCATCCATGACAATATTATCCCATGTCATTAATCATGATCGAAGTACCATGAACTGTCATTTACAACATTTTCATCTACATATTGGGATTATGTTGGAGTAAAATTGACCTCGAGAATTATAATTAGGATCTTTTGTAACGTCCTTCTCTTATCAGGTCCATCTGTATCCTAACCTTAAACTTTCCACACTACCATCAAAGTTGTATGACCCTAAACTCTAGCCGTTTATGGTCCAAATTTCAATACCATAAAATATTATAGAAAGAGGCCCAAAACGTTTTTGGATAAAAAATTGAAAATGGTGTCGTAAGAAAAATTTAAGACTTCACTCATAAAATCCTCATCCCAAAAGTTTTTAAAAAAATAGAGTGGAAATGAATAATGAATAAGTATAAAAGGTCTTACTTTGTAGCCCAAGTAAAACCCAAGTTATGATCATTGGATCCCATGGCCTTAGAAATATTTAGATTAATGGTTTGTCACATATCCTCCTCAGGATAACATCATCACTATTAGGAAACAGAACTTTTAGTTTGTTCAAACCCTTCTTGAATCTTAGTTTCCATAAATCATACATTATGATTTGAGCACCTTGGGTCGCTACAAACCATTCATGGTACTTATAAATAAAAATAAATCTCTCTTTTATTCAATTAGATTTATGAATAAGGTCTTAGAACTACTAACCAGATATATCTTGGCCAAATATAAGGGGCATTCTGATTCTTATGAGCCTGATATCGTCGTGGCAGAACCCTTCACCTGAGGGTGGTCTGGGTCATTCCAGGTATGATTATCTCATACCATCCTTATGAATCGAGAACATTGTATCATGACTTATAATCCCCATACCTATCATATTTGATAGGATTCAACATCCTTGATGTTACATCATGATGTATTGTACTTTTCATCAAAGAGGGGATGTGACACCCCATTCTTGAACCTCTTGGTGACCCACACCATGTGACTCGAAACCATATAGCCTATGTCCAAGGAATCCAAAATTAAAAGATAAATTTCACAAGGGTACCATAACTCTTCCTAGATAGTCCTATTCCACTTTCCCCACTTCATTGATCATATGTTTGAGTAATCTAAAATCTTTCATGTCCCTTGGAAAAGAGTGGGGATCAACACTACTTGACTAGGCATGTTATCACTATGGACCCATCCATAAGGGCATGGGTCAACCAATTAGACGCATATCCTCATTATATTAATGGAACTCCAATCCTCATAATCTTCAATGAAACCATGATGGAACATAAAAACTTATGGTGTTTTGGGTCACCCTGAGTATGTATGACACATTCCATGATTCATCGACCAAGCTCTTAAATACTTGATTTACCTAACTTGTATTCTAACTATCCCAGTGGATTCAGCTTCCATAATACTTTTTTCAAAATACCAATTTCACCTCCATTATATTTCATTTCCCTTGGAAAAGAGTGGGTACACTTCTATTTGATCATCCAAGCATTGCATAGGGCCTTTGACCTACCAACCAGAGGTATCTCTTCCTTACGGAATGGAACTCCAATCCTCCTTAGTCCTGCTAACACTACGACAAAACTCATAACCTTATGGTGTCTTGGGTCATCCATGTAATTTCTACCCCATATTCTATATTCATCAATCAAGTACTAGAATAAATACTTTAAACTACATGGAATCTCATGATCCAAGTTGAAAGACCATAAATTACTACAACAAAAGGTCTGAGCTAAAAGACCATAAAACAATATCAATAGAAGGTCTGAGTCTGAAGACCCTAAACTATAGCAGAGAAAATTTCCAAGCTATAAGAACATGAAATATATCATACAAAAGGTATGATCAAGATTCCCCAAAACTACAACACAAGAAATGTCTGATCTAGAAGATCCTAAACTACAACACATAAAAGGTTTAAGCTAAAAGACACTAAACTACATCACAAAAATGGTTCTAGATAGAAGACCCTAAACTAAATCAAACTGATGGTATAGTTTATAGGACTAAAATACAAAAAACAAATCTCTCCAAGTTGAAAACCTAATAAGGGAATTCGGGCCAAAATTCAGGTCCCTTCTTGAAATACGTGCACTTTGTGCAATCTAGGAAATATTGAGTTTCTATAAAACAGAATAGGTAAAATACTTGTTCAGTTCAAAGAACAATAAAAAGGAATCCTAAGTAATATAAAATTAAATTACTATTAATTCATCCTCTATATGAATATTAGGAAAACTATAGGGAAAAAATAAAAATTTACAATGATTGTTGGCCCGACCATATTTCCTTAGAAAAATAAATATTGCTCACTAAGTCCCTTGACTTAGGTAGATATTAAAGCCTTCACCCTTGGGATGGATACTATATCCAAACTATCCTTGAAAATTATGAGACCTAAAGGAAACTATAGTAGGTACATAAAAAATAAATATCATGTTAGTGGTAATTTATGATCATTCCTAAAAAATTATTGTAATTTTTGCACCCAAATCTAGGAATTTTGGCCTATTTGGTATTACACACAAAGTATAGGTATCGTAGATGATCCGAGAAACATCTCTACCAAAACATGAATCAATACCTAGGATTTTATCATAAGATATTGACATTCCTATTCTTTTGTATGAGCTATATTTATATAAGGACTTCATCATAGTGTTCTTTATCAATTAACCTATGTTCCCTATGCCAAAGCTTGATCTTCATAGTGTTATATTTTCTAACTATGAATGAATTGATTCCCATTCCCATGGGATACGTAGTGAAATCTATGTAATTTACTTTGCATCTAGTACATTGTTCTTTTTATCCAATTCTCATTCCATCCAAGAATTCATTCACATTCCAATTTTAGGGTATCCATATTCAAATCCATGGATTCACCCAAACACTCATAAGTATCTTCTTGATAGCACCTAAAATTCCATAGTCAACACACTCTACAAAAATTCTCTCTTGGGGATCAAAATCCAAACATTTTAGATTATCAGATATAGGTAAAATTGATCTATGTTTACCTTATAAGTCGATTCTTTTCATTTTGAATGAATCCAATTTTGAGGGGGGGAATTTTCTTCACACCCATAATTGTGAATCATATAGTTTTCCTTTGAGAATTTTAAAAATTTGGATACTATGAAAGAGTGAAATTATAAAAACCTAAAGGTAGCAACTTGTAGAATATGTTGTTGGGATTTTATTTATAAGGTAATATGTTTTTCGCTCGTTGTATTCATTTTACTTAGGTTATAAATTCCAATTTATTTAGAAAATATGTGCCAATCAGGGATAAAAATCCTACCCAACTAAACCAAAGCTCATGTGTGTAGTTGCCTCAACCATGCCTAGTGATCTATCTTGGTCGGATAGAATATGTGGAATAGGGATCATAGGAAATCACCCACACAAGAGTTTCAGATCCATGACATAGTGTGGAAGCGTAGTGGTAGAGAGGTCCAACATAAGGTGGTGCTGGAAAAGGTTGGGATTAGTCCCCAAATACTCCCTTTTGGTGACTATTCTTTTCTCCTTATCTTATATAGTGGATGGAAGAATCCATAGGATTTCAATGTGGGATGTAGAAAAGTGGGTATTGATAACCCATTATTTAAAAATATAGATACAATCGAGGTTGTTGTATGTGATTGATTCTCACTATCAATTTGAATATCACAATCATGTACTATGAATATCTGAAAGAATATGATCCCACATAGTGTTAACTTTTACCTTCAACCTCTGGATGCCTTGGTTCGATGTCGCAAGAAATTCTCAATGATCACTTGATACTACAGCCATCTCTAGTCTTTCATTGATATCCACACGATCCTAATACAACCTACATGGAAACCCCTATGATCGATATCCAGTGTATGTCATGCACTTGAGCCACATCAAAAAGCTCATTGATCAGGTGAATGACCAAATATCACATGATCGCATGTCTAATGAGCCACCATGATGGAAATCTACATCTTACATGAATGGGTTCATTTCAAACACCAGAATTCATCATAAAGGTATTCATCACGTGAATCCCATTATAATAACCAGTTTCATATCATGAGCACTTCCACCTGTGCATGAATCCCTCACATGATGATATTTTGTCATGAAATCGAGTAAATACAACCAATAAAATCATCACATGAAGTTTATGACCAATTGAATATCCAATGTTATTCATGTATTATATTCTGAATAAATTGATATTATAAAGAGGATATCCATCAATTGCCCAAGATTCCATCGCATAGAGGCCAATCATGTGAGTCCCATCGAGAGACCATTGCAAGAAGCACTGAAAATAAATAATGATGATCTTGAGAGAAAAAAATACAATACTATGTCTTCACTAGAAAACAACATGTATTTTCATCAGAAGAACTTCCCATCTTCCATGAGATGGGGTAATTCGAAACCTCGGAACTAGTCATGTGAATACATAAAATCTCCTCCACTTCAGCACCCTTTACTCCAAGGCAAGGCTAAACGAATACAAGTGCTCATGTGAGGCCCATATAATGATAAACAATGTTCTGGCCGTCATTCAGTGTTCCATCACAGGACACTATCTCACAATCACATGATTATTTTCACATGAATCCCCCACCTCCTTGGCCAAAACATGTGGCATCCTCCCCTATTCAAATTTTTCCCACCATCAAGCTACCTCAACCAATATAAACTTTTATACCCTTATAAATAAAACATTTGGGGAGAAGAGGGAGATTAGCATAGAAATATATGAGATAGACACAACTTTTAGAGATCACCTCTAGGTAATGAGGGGGGATCCTATTGTGAGAACCTGTTGTGTGGTTCCTCCATAAGAACTCATCATGCGATCATCATAATATTATGTGACTGCATGACAGGGAAATATCATGAGAGCCCCCTATGAAATATCATCTATATAAGTCCATAAACACCAAAAAAATATATATCCATGTCACACGTACCTCCCTCCTTGAGAAAATGACTTTTATATGCATAAGAGATAGTGGATATACTATTTTTCAATGTACCATGTATACTATAAAAGCCATCATGCATGAAGACATCCCCAGTGTGCAGTGTAATGCCCTGACCCTAGAATCCCAAAGTCAGTTTCTTACTTTATTAAATTGTAATGATTACAATTAATGAATATCGAAGGACTAGTCAGTGGAGTAGTTTTGGGAACCATATGTCATACATGATACCCATAATACATTGGTATAATAAAATAATTCATAACATAAGTAAGGATCATCATCCTTGAAACTGATTCAAAGGATTCCTCTTCATTATTTGGGGAAAGGAAACAAAATAAGGGTGAACTCAAATTCTCAGTAAGGGTGAGTGAAACAGAAGTAATAATGAATCAACGAGAATAAATGGAAATGTAAATTAAAATAACAAAGAACATATTCCATATTATTAACTTGATAATTCATAATCAATATAAAAAAGGTAAATAACTAAAACACATTTTATTTGATCCATAAACTTAGAATGAAATGCATCCACCGATTATATCATATGAAAATATCATGAATAAAAATAATAATAACTAAAATATAAATTAATTAAATTCTTAATTAATTTATTTTGTGACTCAATAAAATTATATCCTATATCATCACGACTTTTCAAAATATGGTTTAAAACTATAGGTTGAAACCCGTGTAATTTGGACAAATCATTTGTTTCATGAGAACCTGTAAATGCTTCGAGGGGATATCTAAAGTATGGGTCCCACCCATCACTACAAGTCTAAATCATTCCTCCTATTGAGTAGTATTTTTAATTTACAAACAATATTTCCAATCAAATATTAGTATTGAATAATGAATACAGATTTATCAATATTTCCCCAGATAATCAAATAATTGTCAAAGTAAATATCGTACGTAAAAATGATTTATTGTCTAGGAAATAATAATATTCATCACCAAATAATTTGTATAATTAATTAAATTTTAAATGATTAATTATTACAATAAAGTGATTGTTTCCAGAGAAATTGAACAATCACAAAAGAAAGTGATAATGCAAATATAACTTTTACCACTTGATATTTTCTAATATAAAGTCTATATGTGAGATATTTAAAATTGAAACTTAAAATACAATTAATTATGATTTAATCATGATATTAAATAAAAACTGGGAACTATATATAGCACATTATATTAAATTCCTTCATAATGACAAATAAGTCCCAATGGAATGTAAATTGAGATGAAATCCCTTACAAGTTGGTAACTTTTGAATCATTATCCATATAAAAGAAGTGAAATAAAATGAATAATTGTATACCATTAAGATAAATTTACTCATGATATAAAATATAGTAGGGTAAATTTATACACTGCTCATAATAAATAATTGGTGAATATGGCATATCCCCCATGAAAGTAAATGTGATATAAGAAACTATTACCTTGTGTTTCCTTTTGGGTGAACGTCCTTTAAACTAATTTATAATGGTTTTAATCCTATTATTAACTTATTCCAAAACCATAATCATATTTATAAAATAATATTTTATCTTATTATAATATCTTATTACCCATTTTTTACAGTCTTTCATTATTTTGACTAATTCGTGTGTTAATTGCATAGGTTTTCAAGTATGTTTTGACTTGTTATTTTTCGTATAATTATGTATATCTTAATTTAATAATATACAAAATTTAAAAAAATATTTAAATATCATATATATTTATTATATATTTATTCAAATCAATCCATAAAATTTGGACGTTGTAAATAGAATACAGCATTCATGGAGACGGTATGTCACACCCAAGTTTTTTTTCATGTCTTTGTTTTGATACAGTTCATTGGAAATACCAATCCTTTTATTGAGTTTTGGTTGAGATTAATGTCGATTTTTTAACTTCCATATATTTCTAATCATCCTACCATGGGTTCCCCGTAGCATGTTTGGGAGTTTTTGGACAAAAGTGTGGTTACATTAAGATTTCGGCCAACCGTGAGCCCATTTCTAGTTTAAAAAAAATAATTTATTTCTTTTATATATTATTCATATTTTTAATATTTTTCGGTGATTTCACCTCTCACACTCTCCCAAGAACCCTAGTAAAACCCCATGTTTCACTTTTAATATTTGGAGTTCCTATTAGTTACGGATTAGTGATAAATTTTTCAAGTCTTCTGAAATCGTCCAGATTTTGTAAGGTAATTTATTACTTTCATGAATCATTTTTTTCTCTTTTCTACCCAAATAATATTTAACAAGTTATTACAGACCTAATGAGACTCTCCAAGAAGTTACAATCCCTTCCCTTTCCTCTAATGGTGTAGATATAAGGGAAGATGAAGAGTTCTCTAGTTTCCAAGGTGAGATTCGTTCAACATTCTCCTCCATCTTCCTCCTCCTTCCACTTTGTTTTCTTTTAATATACTTTCCTAGTCTTTCAAGAACTATGTTTATTTTAAACCATTATTTTTTATGGGTTTTTGGTTCATTTAGGGTTAGTCTTCATAGATCTAGAGTGTTGGGAACTACGGCGGGTGATATCGGGTGTGTGGTTCCTTTCTGTCATAGTTTTGAGGTTTGATATCCCTTGAACATGACTTTATCATTTATATTTTATAATTTTTTTTCTCACCTTATATATATTTTTAGTATTGTTTTTCATCATTTGGATAATTTTATTGGTGTTCAAAATGGTAGTTTAAGCCTTATTTTGTAAAAAGTATTGTTGATTTGCTATAAATGTGTACACCAATTGCCTACATAAATGTTATATCATATTATGAACATGTTTTATGGTATTTTGAACATGTTTCAGTAGCTTGAATAAATTTTTGGAATGAAAATTTTATTTTATCCCTTTTTAAGTGCTTTGAAAAAAATTATAAAAGTGCTTGCCATGTGTTCGGTAAATTTCTCAGTTGGATTTTATGTGCTTAGTGCGATTAAAAATGATTTATTTGGATTTATAAATAAATTGGAAGCATGAAAAATGGTATTATTGGATCCTTCTATCTTTGTATAAAGTATTCTTTTTATTTATAAACAAATTGGTTTAGGTTGGTAAACATGTTTTGGACCGAGTTTCCGAAAAATGGCATGTTTGGCATTCTTCTAAAAATGGTTGGGCTTATAATGAGTAACCTGAATTTTTTAATGGATTTATTAAAGTGGGTTTCTACCTTAAATGGTGTGTATTCACATCATTATTAAATTTGAAAATTTTACCTTTAAAAAATGTTAGTTTTTAGAAATGCTTAAAGGCGTGTTTGGAATTTTTCTTGTAAAAATTGTTTCCATGTTTATTTCATGTTATATCATTTGATTCCATTTTATGGTCCAAGAAATTGATTTATTAAATTGTGTTTGGGAAAAAATTAGTTTGATATGGTATTGGTCGGTTTTTTCCTAAAATATCATTTTTGAATTGTTTTTAAGTGCAATGCCTCCTTATACTTCTTGAAATTGTTTTATGAAAATTTTGGTGGTTTATTGATCTGTAAAAGAAAAGTAAGACATGTGTGTAGGAATTGTGATTTTTTTATGATTTTTAAATGTAATGTTCAAGAGAAAATGGTATTTTATATATTTGTAACTTTTCTGAGCACAAAAATGGAAAAGTCGAGTATCTAGGTGTGCAGACATGTACTTGTATGCTAGTGATCCGAATGAGTTTTGTCCCTGTTTCACGTAGCATGTTTGACGATGAAAAAACTAAATAAACTATGATGATGATGATATTGGGGAACACTAGTTCATGTTTTATTCTTCTACTGGTGGATCATGTTCATGAGAATGGATATTTTTTATGGTTACTTTTACCCTGAGATACGAGGTACCTAGGGCCCACAATGAACTAGTGCCTAGGGGTGTTCTTGTGACTTGTACTCATTGGCTATTTTATACTCACCATGGGAATACAGTGTGTTTAGTTTGTAAATTCTGAAGCACATGTGTTCTATTTAAAATTTTACATTCTTTAAAGCAACCCTCATGAAAACAATTTTCATTTTTAAGTTACACCTCTTTTACAAATTGTTACTAACAATCTTGTCTATAAAACATGAAAGTTTTCATCTAGTAATTTGTATAGCATGGAACCTCATTTGGAAAATTAATATTTATATATTGTAATTAAAACATGAAAATTACGTTTATTTTATTTTAAATAATGTGAATTGGTAATATATTATCAAGCTATCCTACCGTGTTTTAATACTCACGCCTATAGTTTTCTTCTATTTTTATCCCTTGTAAAGGTTCTATATTGAGTTCATTTTCTTTGGGTGAAGAGTGTTCTTTGGGTTGGATAGTGATTAGTGGGATAAAATGGTATTAGATTGGTCATCAGGTTTGGTAAGTTGGTCATATTTTTTAGTTCTACTTTAGGGTTCTTGTGTAAATAAGGTTCAGTTCAATTTTATATAAATATATGTTGGGTTGTCTATTTCTTTCCTCTACTTTTTTCTTGATTATATTTGGGAGAAATTGTTCTTTTTTCACTCTACTAATTCTCTTAGTTATTTTTTCCATCCTGGGAGTATTAGTAATGCCTCTCGAGACTTTTCGTGGAGCGGCCAGGGTGACCGGTTCAGGGTGACCTGGGCTGGTTTATGAAAAAATGGTATTAAGGGTAGCTTGTCACCTAGATGATATTTTTTTAGAGAACCCTTTATTATTTGTGGATTTTAAGTTAGATGGTATAGGATTTTTGAGACTTCTAGTGTAGGTTTAGGAAGAGTGTTGTGAACTCTTACTCATTCCGACCCTCACGGGTCTATGGGAATTCCAGTTTTATTAGTTTCTTTGGTTTTTATTGATTTTTTGGTGATGGGATACAATAAGGGGAGTTGTAATAATGGTATATGTGAGCTCGCAGGGACTTGAAAGCCATGTAGAGCAAGGTCATGGTCCTAAGAATTCACTATGTGCTGGTGGTGTGTTTAACATATGGCCACCAACTATAGGGTCAAGTCACCCAAGAACACTTGTTCCCTTTTGTGGGTCTCTTGGAATTTTCTTGAATTTGGAATTTTGTTTTGAAAATAAGTGTGTAAGAATTGTGAAAATTGGTTTTAAAGGAAAGTATGTTTATTGAAAAGTGGAAAATGGGTTTTAAAAATTTAATATGATAAAGGTTTTCGAATGTTGGGTTTTGTGAAAAAAATCATGGGGATAAAGAGAAAATGATTTAACCGGATTGAATTTCCTAAATCTAAACATATGGTTTATCAAATTTAATTGTTTGGAAATATTGGATTATTTTAAAGTTATTATGAACTTTGTTTTAAATGGGGTTTTTTGGTCTGTTGAAAAATGTTTGAATCTGATGAATTGGTTTTGGAAATTTGGTTTTGAGTGGTTGATATTATTTCTAGAAATACATTTTATCCTTTGTGGTTATTGGATTATGAAAAGAGACCTTTATGAATTTTAATAAAATTGGAAAGGGATATTTGTAATAGAATAGTTTCTTTTAGAGGTTCTTTTAAATGAAATGTATTGAGTTTTTAATCAAATGGTTCTTGATGATGTGTGTTTTATTTTGTGAAATCTGATAATGGTTTTTGATTTAGTGGTTAATGTTCCCTTGTAAGGTACATGATTATTTTTTGAGTGATGATTATTTTATTTTAGAATTTTGTGTTTTCATGGGTTCTCACATGCATGGTTTTACAGATATATGGATGGATGGTTGATACGGCATGCTTGTTGGATTCTTGGGGTGGCACAGAAATGTGTATATGAGTGATTCTTGATGAAAATCCATTGGTGAATGTGAAAATCCACAAAGTTGGTTTGTTTTTCAAAAGTTTTTTAAGATGAAAAATTGTGGTGTTTATTATAAACTGATGGTTATGTGGCTGGTTTTTTCTATACCATATAATCGTTGTTTATTCGGTATGCTTCGTTGCGATATGGAAGTCATACTCTTATTATGTCTTCATGTGGTATCTCATTGGTGGCTCACTTTTGGATCAATGTTCAGGGTGTTTGTAAAGATGGGTTGGATGTTGTGATGTGGACACAGATGGTTCTCCACTGGAAAGATTTCTAGGAGATCAACCTAAGGATTCATTTCAAATGTTAAATCCACATCTTCGAATGATATATCAACCTTTTTTTTGGAATAAATAGATTTTTTTCTTGATTTGATGTTCCTTCCCATTATTTTATCCCTCTCGATTGGGGTAGTTTTGCTGGGTGAGGTTGATGTGTTTTTCTATGTACCTTTTCCATTCTTCTCCTCATTCGGAGTGAGAGAAAATAGTGTTTTATATCTTCATGTTCTTGTTTGGGTAAAAGTATATTGTTTGAGGATGGTAGTTTCATGGTGTCCCTTGACCTGTTGTTCTAGACTAGGAGTGTTATGTGTCACCATGTGGAACTAAGGGTAAGAGTTCAATTTATGGATTATCAAATCCTGACTGTGAGGCAGGATATGCTTCATCCATCAAAGCTCTAGCCATAAGTCTCAGAATGAAGTTGGTGCATAGTCAGGAGTCCCAGGACTATGGGTAGTATTTCTAAGCTCATGAATCTAAATTTTTTTGTGGTAGTTCATTTATTTCTTTTTTTTTTGTTTCAGTTTCCCAATGATAGGTTCCCCTTCCCTCCCTCTCCGATGTTTTTGGGGTTTTTATCCATACAGATAGCATTGGCCCAGTTCTTGTTCCCTCAATTCGAGAGTGGGGGGGGGGGTTAATTGTTCATGTTGTGTTCCTCTTAACATAGGTTGGAAGGTTGTTTTGGGAGAGTTTTGGTGGGATTTTATGGGAGAGACCCATTCCTAGTTCATGCTGAATTATCTTTTGGTCATTGATCGTTGGTTCTTAATGGTGAGGAGAACAACCACGGGTCTTTTAGAGTTTCCTCCTTATAAAATTTTGAGTGCTAGTTATTATTAATGGTGGGTAGTCCATTGATAACACCCATAGAATAATTGGTTTTTGTTAGTGATCATTATTTTGGTTGATCATTGGGTTCATTGGGAGAAGTCCCAAAAATCTGGTTCTAGGTTTGGTTATGAAGGTAGGGGCTCGATCTTTCGGTTGATTCTTGAGAAGTGGTTGGGAGTTGATGTTTCAGTTGAGGTAAGAGGCTTAAGTTCTGTTAATGGTGGATTTTGTTTCATTGTATTCAATGTCTGGACCATATTGATAAGGAAATCTTAGTTTTTGATCAATAATTTAGAATGTTTTTTGGCTTTCCGGGGTGGAAAGCTGTAATGGTGGGGAGAATTGTCACACCTAATTTTTTTCATTACTTGGTTTTAATCTAGTTCTTTGTAAACCCCATTCCTTTTCGTGGGTTTTTGGTGATATGAATGTTTATTTTTGAACTGAAATCTGTATCTAATAATCCTAACATGGGTTCGCCATAGCACTTTTGGGATTTTTTGGAGAAAAGGGTGGTTACATTAAGATTTGGGCCAACCGAGAGCCCATTTCTAGTTTTAAAAATAATAATTTTATTATTTTAAATTTTATTCATTATTTAATATTTTTCAGTTATTCCAACACTCACTCTAGGTCAGGAACCTTAGGTTTACCCCCATGTTCCACTTTCCCTCTTTGGAGCTCATATTTGTTGTGGGTTAGGGCTAAATTTCTCAATTCTTCAAAAATCATCCAGATTTGGTAAGGCAATTTGTTTCATTCAGGAATCATTAATTTTTTTCTATTTTAAAAAATATATATTCTTTCCCAGTTCTTCCATACCTATGGATCCTCTCCAATAAGTTTCAAGCCATTCTCTTGACTCTAATGGTGTATATCTATAAGAAGATGAAGAGTTCTCTAGTTTCCAAGGTGAGATTCCTTCTCCTTTCTCCTCCCTATTCCTTATCCTTCCACTTTGTTTTGGTTTAATCCTTAAAACTGGTCATTAAATTCCCAAGGTTATGTTATAACATTATTTTTTATGCATTTTTGGTTCACTTAGGGCTGGTTTTCAAAGATCTATAGTGTTGGGAACTTCGACGGGTGATATCGGGTGTGCAGTTCCTTTCTGCCATGGTTTTGAGGTAGGATATCCCTTTAACATGCCTTTATCATTTATGTTTCATAGTTTTATTTTTTTTCTTACTGGATATATATGTTTATTATTTTTCAGCCTTTGGATAATTTTATGTGTGTGAAAAATAGTTGTTTAAGAATTATTCTGTGAAAAGTAGTGTTGATTTGTTATAAACATGTACACCGCTTGATTTATTAAATGTTATATTAGCTTACACAACTATTTCATGTTATTTTTAATATATTTAAGTATATTTAAGAAATTTATATCATGAAAATGGTATTTTAACCCTTTCCAAGTGCTTAAAAAAATTTGTTAAAAACTGCATGTCATGTGCTCGGTAAATTTTCCAGTGGGTATTCATGGGATTAGTGCAATTTAAAATTCTTTTTTTGGATTTATTAATACATTTGAAGCATAAAAATTGTAGTTTTGGGTCATTTTATGATGTTCCAAACTAGTTTTGGTTTTATAGACAAATGTATTTTTTTTGGTAAACATGTTTTGGCCTGAGTTGCCGAAAAATTGACTGTTTGGCATCCTTATAAAAATGGTCATGCTATGGATGTGTAACTTTAATTTTTTAAGGGATTTATAAAAGTGGTTTTATTTTTTAAATGGTATTTATACGCATATTTATTAAATTTAAAATTTTTACCTTTGGAAAATTTTAGTTTTGAGAAATGATTAAAGTCTCATTTGGCATTTTTCTTATAAAAATTGTTTCCATGTGTATTTCATTCTGTATCATTTGAAGCCATTTTTTGGTACATGAAATTGAATTAATAAATGGTATTGGGGTTTAAAAATATGGTTTGATATGGTATTGTTTGGTTTTTTTCCTTAAAATATCAATTTTGAATGTTTTTTATGGGAAAGGACTCGTTATACTTCTTGAAATTGTTTTATGAAAATTTAGGTGGTTTATTGATCTTTGAAATTATTGTGAGACACGTGTGTCAGATTTTTGATGTGAGTATTATTTTTAAATTTAATATTCATGAGAAAATTTTATTTTATATATTTTTAAATTTTTTGAGCACAAAAAGGGAAAACTTAGGTATCTTAGTTGGGGGACGTGTACTGGAATTCTAGTGATCTTGAGGGTTTTGTCCCCATTTCACGTAGCAAGTTAGACGATAACAACATTAACTAAACTATGATGATGGTGATGCTGAGGACCACTTGGTTATGGATGATTCTTCTACTAGTGTATCTTATTCATGATAAGGTATATTTTTTATGGATTCTTTTACACTGAGATACAAGGTAACTGGGGCCCACAACGAGCTAGTGCCTAGGGGTGTTACCATGACTTGTGATCATTGGCTATTTTGTACTCACCATCAACATACGGTGTGTTTAGTTGGTTAATTCAGTAGTATGTTTGTTTTTATAAAATTTTACATTATTTAAATCATCCCTCTTGAAAACTATTATCATTTTAAAGTTCCCCCTCTTTTAAAAATTGTTACTATAAATCTATTTTATAAAACATGCAATCTTTTGTCAGGTAATTTTTATAGCATAGATCTCATTTGGAAAAAATATTTTTAAATATCTTAGTTCAAACATGAAATTTATGCTTATTTTATTTTAATGTATGTGCATTGTTAATATACTATCAGGATAAACTTCTGAGATTTAATACTCATGCCTATAGTTTTCTTCTATTTTTATCCCTTTTGAAGGTTTCATCTTCAGTTCGGTCACATTGGAAGATGAGTATTCGTTGTGTTGGAGAGTGACTAGTGGGGTCACAAAGTGTTATTTTGGTCTTCAGGTTTGGCTAGTTGGTTGTATTTTTTTTTGTATATTCAGTTTTATTTATAAATTTTGTTTAGTTCATTTTTATTAAAAATGTATGTTGGGCTCTCCATTTCATTATGGTTCTTAGTTCTTGAATAAATTTGGATGAAAACATTGCCTTTTCACTCAAATTATTCCATTGGTTCTTGTCTCCATATTTGGTGGATTGGGAATTCCTCATGAGGCTTATCCCAGAGCAGCCTTGGTGACTGGTTCAGGGTCGACTTGGGCTGGTTCGTGACACGGTAGGCCATATGTACGCATGAATGATATATCCAATTCTTTGTTTCATTAAAAGTATGAAAATTAATTAATAATTGTATGTGTGTAAAATATAATTCTAGTATCATATTTATTTCATATATGTCACAAATTTTTATTAATACAATCATTAATACTTTCCATGTATAGCATGAAAGAATCACATCGGTTTGAGGATGCAGTAGTCCACACGTCCACAAACGAAGTTATCTTATTCCCACAAAATGGAAAATAGAAAGTAATGTTTTATATAAAAATTAAAGAAGAATAAATAAATTATAAATATCATATATATCATATATAAACTATAAATCCATCATTTTTTTCAACCATAAAAGGTGGTCATGGAAGAACAAATAACTTCAGTTCGCGAGGTTGTAGTCCTCCGTACACACAAACAATGACTATGTGTCCCATTTGATGGATTTGTGTGAAAGTTTATATCTAAAGATTATAATAAAAACATATAATTATATATAATATAATTATTTTATTATATAATCATGATATTAAAATAATAGAAGTGGTGGATAATAAATGAAATAAAAGTGATTGTTGAAGAACGTTGCCTCTTATTCGAGTAATCCATTTGATTTATACAAAAATACTTCAATTAATTTCTAACCAAATATAGGCTTCTAGGATGATTGTGAATATTGTTTTGATATATTTGGGAAGGTTTTCCCTGATCTATAGGGCTTGATATGTGTGAATAAGTAGGAGAGGTGAGTCCTTTTTTATAGTGGTGGAGGAGTGGCATTATTGTAAATATAAAACGTTAAAAACTATTGAGAGGTATCCCTTACAACATGTTCCTCCAATAATGATCCAAACTATAAAAAATGGAGTATATGGTCTAAATATTTCCATAAAATAGTTTTTATACATGTTTATAGTTCATTTTGGCTCTTAAGATGAAGTTTTAGTCTCTTGTTAAGCTAAATTTTACCTTAATCATTGTAATTAATTTTAATTGCATTCACTAATATTTTTCATAGAAAACTATGTTTAACTTACTATACATTATATATTTTTATTATTATAAATATATAATCCATTTTTTCAAATTCCAATTGATTGATTGTCAGAAATTAATTTAAATTTAATCTCATATATGGGATGAGAATACATATTGTTAAAGTAAAACTTTTCAGAAGTTTAAGAGGTTTTTATATCCAATTTAATTTTGACTTTTATTAGAATGACCAAAATTGGATTAAATTTTTCATAATTGAACTAATTATACTTTAAAACCAATTTTAAATTTAATTTAACAATAATAATTATTTATACGAAAAAAGAGTTTTCAATTAAAATTATGTAGTTTATACTATTCATCAAAACATAAAAAATTCAAAAAAATAAAAAAAAATATTCACCCTAAGATAATTATTATATTAAAATTTAAAAAATTGTGTTTATTTTTAAAAATAATATTTATAAAAGTTACAAAAATTGTAATTAAAATAGGTTCTCCATTAAAAGGCATAAATCTACATTTAGAAAAATATAGGTTTTATGAATAATATTGGGATTGATCTTATATTATGAATATAAAATATATTGGATGAATATAAAAACACTTTATTGGATATATAGTATATATGTTATCATAAGTTTGTTAATACTATTCATAACCTCCTACTTAACAGCTAGGTTATATCTAATTATATTAAATAATAATATATTAATAATATATTATTGTTCGGTAAAACCTAGTCATTCATGAAATGAAAGCTATAGAAGAAAGTATTTGTTGTGGGTAATGAAATCTAACTATGTATCACATTAATTTCAAAATATAAAATATATTGAATTTATTTTAAAATGGTGAATATATTCTAAAGTATTAAGATATTATATTCTATTCTACACTTGGTGTGGCATGTCATACAAGCAATCAGATAAAAAGTTACTCTTTTAGAATTTCATGGGTGTCACATTCCCCCACCTTGTATAAATTAAATCATAGAGATTTAAACTTGATCTTGATAATAAATTATTTGATATTTAAAAATACTATTTTTGAAAAAACCACATCATAAATAGGGATAATAACACATCTTCTTAATAAGAAGGAAAATGAAATGTGAATGTCACCACAAAATTCGGCTTTCAAATATGGTAACATTACTAAAAACATGGACTTACAAGAGAAATATAACTATCTAATTATAATAGATAGTAATAGAGAATATTTTCATCTAAAGTTTAGTGGTTTAAAATCCATAAACCATTGGTGTGAAAAATGTCATTAATATCATCAAAAATGGTGATAATAGGACAACATTTTTCTTTCAAGACCATTTTTCCTAGTCCTATGGAATTATTTCACTCTATAAGAATATAAGTAAATATACATTTATATTTCGTAAACACTATATTATCCTTTATTTGTTCCTTGAACCATTTTTAATTCTTTTCTTATCACAGGTTTCATAATTGGCGAAGTAATATAATAACCTCTAAAACCTCATCTAGAGATCAACTTAAATAATTTCAGAAATGGTTAACCTTTCCAAATATTATGATCAAACACATTAGAATCATTTAAGTGGTATTTATTAGTATCAAATTTAATTTATCCTTATCAATCATCATTCTATAAATATTTGTAACTTATTGAGTATTATAATTCCCTCAACCATATTTTTTCCAAAAAAATTAACTTTATACCAAATCACTTTACTTAGTACCATTCAACATATGATCTCAAATATTTAATTAAAATGAACTATTGTAAAATAATTCTAAATTTCATAAATCATATGATAAAATATCATCAATAAAATACTTTTAAAACATAATTCATATATCTGAATATATAATGAAATTAATCATTCCACTTAGGTTATGTCAATAAAATATAATTAGCCTTGAACCCTTAACTTGTTCTGATGTATATTACCTTCAATATTGGGTAATTATTTTGTATAGTGACCCATATCTTTGAAGATATGACGTTGAATAAAAGTTTTTTCCTTCTTCCCTTCACATAATTTTTCCTAGTGACTTTTTTATTCTCACTTGTAAAAAACTCTCAATGTGTTAAAACATTTCCCAGGGGGGTTCTTTCCACAGTTATCAAATGTGGGAAATTAATTTTTTACCTTATTCACTTTATCTTTTATTTATATTGCTTAATCTTATACCCTTTATTCCATTTGAATCTCTATTACTTACACAATAATTTCTCAATCTTGATGGCACATAAAATTATTTCATAGTTTGAAAAAAAAAGTTGGAGAAACAAGCACCATTAGAAAATTTGGTTTAAGACCTTGATAGAAGTGGTTAGTATTTCACTTCATGTTGCATATGAAATCATTAGAATACCTTGATAAACATGTAAAGGTATTTTCATACTCCTAAAACATTAATTATACTTTTTCATTAAACTATGGAACTTTCTCTGGATCTTAGTTTTTTTCTTGCGAGGGAAATATTTAACAAAAAACATATACCTAAAAGTTCTTCATTCCATGAGCTATATTTCTTCTTCCTCCCTAGTATTTTGGATCAAAACTAGCATTTATCTACATCACTAGTGGGACAATACACTTAAAGTGTAATCTTTTCCTTTTCACCACATCTGAAATCCATAAATAACTTTTCTAAAGATTTAATGTGTTGCTCAGCTTCAATTAGATCAGTAGTCCCGCTATATGATTGGGGCCACTATCGCATAAAGAGATCCATAATCAAAGAATATCATTATGGAAAAGGTTTATCCATATGATAACGGTTATGTTTCATTACCTAATTAATATTCCCTAATATATCCATAACTTTCTCTATTCTAATACCCGCTATAATGGGTTTCTTAGTCACAAAACCTCTATATTGGCCATGAGTATTGATATACTTCTACTTCCAAGTTCCATTTTAAATAATGGAATATACTAGATTATCTCATAAAATTATTAAATTTGAATAATTCTAAAAAAGGTGTAATAGTTAACAAAAATTGAAAATTTTATGCATAGCTAATCTCATAATCGTAAACACAGTTTCTTTTGGGACATATTTACTTTTAAATCCTTTATAGTGGTTTGTAATGAAAATGATAATTATTCTAAGCATACCCCTTGGGAGTTTCAAAACAAGTGTACATTAAGGCCTATTTTCATATACCAGGTTATTCTCTAAAGTTGGGCCCAACACACATTTTCATAGTTATTATCCCTAGGTACATTTGTGCTAGAACCAAGTTCACCTGTAGTATCCAAATAGTGATGTATTTCTAGGAATACCCGTATAATTTTAACCCTACAAAAATTCAAGGATGTTGTTCTATACTTATCATCAAATTATACCTTATGGTTATGTCCCAAATTTATCATTTCCAAGATCTAGTTTCCATGTTTTAGACTAAAATTCCAATGATACCAACAGTAATGCCCCGACCCCAAAAGCCCAGAGTTGGTGCCTTTATTAAAATTGTAGGATTATAAGGAATAAAATCATGAAGTACCAATCTATTAAGAAGTTTTAGAAAAACAGATTACATACTTTATTCCCATAATACATTTGGAAAATAAAATATATCAAAAAATAAGTGAATGCTTAGAATCCTTGAAACATATTGAACAGATATATCCCTATGAAAGTAAAGGTGAGACAATAATCCCTTACCTTGAGTTTGCTTTTGGGTGAAAAAAAATTAAACTATTTTATAATGGTTTTATGTATGTTATTAACTTATAAAAAACCCATAATCACATTTATTATATCATATATTATATTATTATAATATCTTATTACACATTTGTTTACAATCTATCATTATTTTCACTAATTCGAGTATTAATTGCCTAGTTTTTCCACTATGTTTAGACTTTTTATTTTGGTTATTCTTATATATATCATGATTTAATAATATAAATTATTTAAACCATGATTTAAATATCATATATATTTTTTATATATTAATTTATAGTATTCCATAAAATATGGAGACAGGAAAAGTAATGCACCGTTCATGGAGATGGTAGGTCATTCAAACGCATGAATGCTACTTCCATTTCTTTGTCGAAATAAATGAATAAAACTTAAATAATTTATATATATATATATATATATTATAATCCATGTATCATATCTATGTCATCTATTCCATATTTTTTTATTAATTTCATCTTCAAAACATTATATGTATTGTCTGAATGAATTGCATCACTTTGAGAAGGCGGTTGTCCACATGTCCACAAACGAAGTTACCATATTCTCACAAAATTTAAAGCATAAAGGAATGTGTTATATAAAACTTTTATAAGCATAATTAAATTATAAATATCATATATATCTTATATAAACTATAAATCTTTCATTATTTCCAAATTTTAATATTCGAAATTGTTGAACGAATGACATCGTTTCACGAGGCATTAGTCTGTCATACACATGAATGATGATTGTGTATCCCATTTTATGGATGTGTATAAATGTTTAGGTGAAAATATTTGAATAAAAAAATCACATTATATTTAATATACTGATTTTATTAAATAATAATGATATAAAAATATCTTAATTTGTGCATAAGTAAATGAAACAAAAGTGATCGTTGAAGAACGTTACCTATTATTTGGGTAAATCTTTTTGGTTTATACCAAAATAATTCCATGGTTTAATTTATTCCAAAAGTGGGGATTATAAGATGATTTTATGGATTTTAGGGAGCTATTTTGGCAGGTTTTTATGATTCAAAGGGCTTGAGATGTGTGAATATGTGTGAGGGGTGAGTGCCCTTTTATATTGAAGGAGGTGTGGCATTCTTGTAAATATAAAATGGTTAAAACTATTTATAGGTCTCCCTTACGTAATTTTCCACCAATTAAGAAATAAATTATATAAAATGAAGGATATTATCAAAATATTGACATAAAAAAAATTTACATGTTTCTTGCTCATTTTGGCCCTTAAGTATAAGGTTTATTCTCTTGTTAAGCTTAATTTTACCTTAATCACTATAATTAATTTTAGCTGCTTCCACTAATATTTTTTATCAAAAACTAATTTTACCTTATAAGAAATTATAAATTATTCTAATTAACACAGGGGTTTTGGGTTAAGGGGTTTGGAGGTCATTGTTTCTTCAGGTTCTTTTGTTTCGGCTCAACCATAGTGTTGGCTTCTGGTTTCAGTTTTGTCATGCTGTCGTTGTTCAGAAACCTCGACCGCTCTTATACCTACCCTGACCTTAAGCCCCTATACTTCTCTCTGAGATGGATCTGAAGCAGTGGTTCCCCAAATATTTTGAGAGGTGGGGTTCAGGGGAAGATTTTGCCCCACGTGCGGTATGTTTCAGTTTTCGGTGGTGCTTTGTTTGTCTCCTTTTCTTTGGCGGTTGATCTACTCAAGGCTAGCTCGATGAAGGTTCTGATGGTGTTTTTTGGTATGAATTTTCTCTATTTTGGTTATGGAGGAATCTTTTGGTGGTTCTCGATAGTGTTTTTTCTAGTTAAGGTTTCTTTATTTTCGAATTTTTTGAAGTGGGTTCGAAATTTACTATTGTATTGGATGTTTCTAGTTTTCATTGGTATGGGGTTGTGGTTAAATCATGGTTTAAAAGGACTCTGGTGATTTCTAGAAACTGGTGAAATGTTGGAGCGATGGCGATGAAGTGGTATAGATGATGTCGATGGTGGTGAGTTTCTTCTCCAGTGGTGAGAATAGAGATTTTAATTTCACTGATGGAATATGGAAGTGACGTGGCTTTTTTACCTCTCTTGGTTTGAGGTCATGATGGTTGATAGTTCGTGGGTCATAGTGGGTTAACCCGTGGATCAAAGTGGATAAGGAGGGTGAATTTGGCCTTTTAAAATTTGAATGTGGAATGAAATGTGTAGTGGTTTTGGATGTGGAATATGCATGGAAAAGTGGATCTATGTATAGTTCTCACTTACCCATAAATTTTATTTTCAAATAATATAAAAAAATGGATTGTGGATGAGAAAGTGAGTTTTTAAAGTAAAAATGTTCCAAAGTTTGAGATGTTTTTATATCCAATTTCAATTTGAAATTAATTAAAATGACATAAATGGAATTAATTTATATATAATATAAATAATTAAACTTTAAAACCAATTTAAAATAGATTTAAACAATATAAATTATTTTCATGAAAATCATTTTTCAATTACAATTCAGTATTTTTCACTATTCATCAAAAATAGATACTTCTATTAAAAATACCAAAGCTTCACCCTAAGCTATATTTTGTGTTCCTATTTAAAAATTTAACATTATTTTGACTTATAAAATTTATTAATGTGACAAAATCTGGTTTTAAAATAGGTTAACCATTAAAAGGTGGTAAATCTACTATTAGAAAAATATTGGTTTTTATGTGTGATATTGGGTTTTCTCTTATCTTATGGATATAAAATATTTATATTCTCATTAGTTATAAAATATTATTCATAACCTCCAACTTAATAGCTGGTTTATATCTTATTATATTAAATAAAAATAATTTAATAATATATTGTTTTTTGGTAAAACTCAGTCTTGTGGGTAATGAAAGGTATCAAAGAATGTATTTTTTGTGTGTAAGGAAATATAAATCTTTATAGTGTGCATTGAACGATATAAAATATATTAAATTTATTTTAAATTATTGAATATATTTTAAATTTTTTGGATGTTATATTCTCTTCTACACTTGGTGTTTCTTGTCATACACACTATCAAATAAGAAGTCACTCATCAAGAATTTTAAGGGAGTTACATTAACCGCATATGCACATTTTAAGTACCTCATGTAAGACCTTACATTATATCACATGATCACGTGAGTAATAGAACCCCATGCTACATGATAATGAAGTCCCTTGGGCACTTGGGACACCCATACTAGTTTCTGCAAGTGTAACCTAGTTGAAATTCAAACCCTCGATATCATGAATTTCATCGTCCATATATCTTTTTTTGATTTAATATATCCCTTTACATGGATTACATGGAATATAACACCCCCTTGGTTCCTTGGTGTAATTGTGGGACCCATCATAAGCCCCTTTTTAAGACATGTGAATCGCATGATCAATGTAATTTCAGGAGTCCCCATCGAGCAGGAACCCCCTTCAAATATGTATAGATCCATGCAAATAACCTCAACCATTTGTGTCCCATTCTCCATGATCCCTCATCCATTCTTATGGTGTCATTTGGAAACCTATGTATATTTTGGAATAACCCCTCGCAAGCCCCAATAATGGTCATGTGAATCGCATGAGGAGTGGGGCTTCATGTGGTTCCATCATGTGTGCATCCCTGTTTATGTTCATGGGCTTCACATGCCTAAGAACCCATGGATAAACACTCAGATGTACATGGGTAGGTCCTAAAAATTTCATGTGATTACCCAAGGACAATCCAAGTGGATCTCCAGATAACTTATTAACATGTCGGAATTATCATGTGATTCCCCCTTGACATGTCATGAATTTCCATGGAAAAGTCCAAATACAATTCAGGTTGATAATGTGATAGAATAGAAACATATCTTCATTGATCATGAAGAATACATTGTACATGTCCACATTAATCATTTGATTTGTCTTAAACATGTCTACTTTGATCATGTAAAGACATCCAAGACAGATCAATTGATTTTGTGAAGCACCTTTGACATGGCAACACTAATCATTTGAAGACATCCAAGATAATTCAATTGATCATGAAATGTATCTTGGAAATGTTAGGAAGAAACCATTTAAAATGCCTATCATGTCATACTGACACACCAAACATGTTAAGAATACAATCAAGGAATGTTCAATAGGCCTCAAAGACATGTCAGGAAAATCCCATAATACATGTCCACATTGTTCAAAAATCTCACTTAGACTCTCCCCATGTGGACCCTATCCAGGAATCTTTTGTTGTATTCCACCTTTATTATGGAAATCCCATAATTGGATAAGATTATGCATTCATTAAACCCTATTGGTGTCATGTTCTCGAACAAAACTTTATTGGACCCCATCTCTCTTTATCTCCTTAGGGATAGATAATGAGTATCTCGTAAAGGGAATCCATCTTGGTATAGGCCTATATAATGCTTAAAATCTCAAGTAATATAATAATAACTCTAATAGGGATCACCAACCTTGGCCCATTAGTAGTTTTGGGGGTAACTAAACTATGATAACTCAAATTTCTATCCAAATAGGATCTGTAGGACACCTATCTAAGGCCTAAGCTCCAATGATTATCCACTTTGATGTAACTCCCTCCATTTAACATAATTTTACCATAAATTATCATCCATAAGTAGAAAAGAAGTGGTTTCATACACAAACATCATTTTAAGTTTATTCTCAAACCATATCCTTAAAATACCCTAGACCCATCAATAGGTTAGGGATGAATCGAACTACGATGACTCTAGTTCCTATCATAAATAGGATATATAAGATGTCTTTAAAAGGCCCAAGATCCATATAATATCCTATTTTAGATGGGTAACCTTTCATTTTAAAGGGAAACTTTGATATGTAATCCATGTTCAAATATCTTCTCATGCAATGTCTCTGATCTTCTGTTATCTATTGTTTCAAATAGTTAGTATGAATCATGTGGGATTAAGGGCTAGAAATGATTTTAAAATTAGCTTGATTATATTTCCAAAGGTTTAGGATCTTTATTGGGGTGTAAGTATGATTTTATCTTATCTTATATCTATAGGACATACTCTTGATGTGGAAATATATAGCATCATTTTATGCATAAGTCCTACCTAAGGCCTCTATTGGCATATCTCTCAGGACAAAGATGCTCATTTGTGAACTACATGGACTCTAATTCCTATCCTAATAGGATATATAAGATGGCTTTCCAAGTCATGAGCCCCATATTTACATCCTTACTATATGAAGTTAAACCACATAGATTGGTCTAGTTATACGACCTTAAAACTGTGACAAAAAAATACTTGCGTTTTGATTCCTATTCTCACAAGATGCATAGAAATCCTTAGTGAGGTTAAATCCATATCCAAGACACCAACCAACTTACTTGAAGTAAATAAACTCTAGAGTTATGTATCAAAGATATAACCTAAAATGATCATGAATAAATAAGAGAATGGTGTAAAAATCATGGTGTGCGAATAGTTTTTCCTATAAAAACACGATCTTAGTCAAGTAATTTAGACAATGGTAACTAGTCTTGTATTTTTTCTTGGGAAAAATTTCATTAAAATATCATAAATCTATAATAGAGTCATGTATAATGAAATAATTCCCCCCTAAAAGGGTGTGATGAGACAGACCTCTCATCCTCTTTCCAAAGATAGTTCATAAGCGTCGTTGGTTATGAAGCCCCAAAGGATCACCTTCCATTGGAATATAGGTTCTTAATTAGTTATGTATATGGTAATTATTAAGATTTTATAATAAATATTAATAAAAGGTAAACTTGACGTGAGTGATTTATAAAGGCATTGAACCCCCCCCCCCCCCATAGTTAAACCATCGAGAAAACCCATCCACATCATTTCTAACAGAAACATTGCCAAAAATAAAGTTGAACATGTTAGATAATATTAATAACTATGATTCCAAATATGAAATAATTTTTTTTTCAAATTCAATTCACATAATTATTAGAATTTAATTTTAAAATAAAACTAATAGACATGATGAAAAAATTTCTTTCCCAAAATAGTTTGCATATGTATGGAAATTTTTTATATTGAAATTGAATATAAAATTGATCCCAATGAATAAAATTTGATAAATTTTAATTTAATTTATCTATATTTAATTTATAAACAATTTAAAATATAATTTAACTTTGTAAATTATTTAATTGAAAATACGTTTTTTTAATAAAAACCAGTATTTTTCCATATTCATCTAAAAAATAATATTTTCATAAAATTATAAAAAAAATCACTCTAAGTTAATTTTGATATGATGATTTCAAAAAATATTTTAATTTTTTAAAATAAATTTATAAAATATATAAGAATTAATTTTAAAATAAGTGCTCAAAATGTGAAGATACTGCTCTTTAAAAAAATACAATTTTTCAAAAATATTTATTTTTCTTTCATGTGATTTTTTTTATTTCTATTAAATGTAAAACCATGGAATTTATTTTTTACTTGTTCAAAACATATAATTTTCATAATCTAGTTATACCTATTCATATCATCTCAATTAATGGCCTGGTTATAATGGAATACTATTTTATTTTTTATTTAGACTCAATATTTCATGTTCACAAAGCTATCACAGAGAATGGATTTATTTAAAAATAAATATATTGTAAAGTATTAGGGTGTTACATTATTAACCCTTAAAAAATTGCATCCTTCTAATTTCTATAATTTTTCCTTGTGAATATATTTGGGTAGTTCTTCGTTATAATCTCTTTGGGGTCAACTGTCACCTCTTATATCTTATGATTTCCCCAAACTACTTTTACCATACAAGTCATCTAATTCCTCAACACTTATTCTCTAGTGTCTATAATTTTGATAGTCTCCTCACAACAAGATATATTAGGTTCCAATTCTATTTCTTCATAGTTAAGAACATGTTTTGGTTCCATCATATATGTCCTTAAGAAAGATAAGTGAAACACATCATGTACTTCAGAGAGACTTGGCTACGTCACTAAATGGTAAGACAGAAATCCAAACATTTCTAAAAAATCAAAGGGTCTAATATACCTGGGTAACAATTTTACCTTCTTAAAAAACCTTATGACACACATCCCTGGATATAAATTCATGAAAACATGATCTCCCTCTTGAAAATACAAATCTTTCCTCTGAATACTTGTATTGATCTTTTTGTCTACTATGGGATTCTTTGATATTGATTTTAATAATAATTACCTTTGTTGTTGTATCCTCCAAAAGTTATAGTCTTACAAGATTCATTTCACTAACAGCATCTTGACAAGTTGTAGTATGACATCTCTTTCCTTGTAATTCTTCATATGGTGCCATTTTTTAACTACAACAGAAGCTATTTTTATATGTGAACCCTTCCAAACATAAATACTAATAACACGTGCCTTTAATGTAAAAAGGTAATAACCTCAAAATTTATTCTAATGTATGAATAATACTATCATACTATATACCTAGATTATGTTCATTAGTGTAGTCCATTCTTGTTCTACCTTTTTCTTCATGTGATATAATGAGATTCCATTCATAGAGACAATATGGCCAAGAAAATAAACATTCTAAATCCATAATTCACACTTTCTAAAATTACCATATAACTATTTTCTTCTAAGAGACTCAAGAATAATCCTCAAGTAATTCTCATGGTCCTCATAACTAATAGATTATACCAAGTTATCATCAATATATATCATAAAATATTTATCAATATTTTCCTTGAATACCATATTTGTTAGATCCATGAAGACAGATTGTGTATTAATTAATGAAAATAGAATTAATGTGAATTAGTAATGTATATACCTCGTAAGAGATATTATCTTCAAAATATCTTCCTTATTTAATCACAATTGATGATACACAAAATGAATTTCATTCTACAAAAAATATTCCTCAACATGAATTTTATCGAATAATTCATCAATGCGAGGTAGGTTGTACTTCTTATTTATCATAACAGCACTGATTTACCTATAATCATTGCACAGCCTCAAAGATGTATCATTCTTTCTAAAGAAAATAACTGTGGATCCCAAAATTGAAACACTAGGGCTTATAAATAACTTATCACACATCTCTTAGTTTTTTTTTCTTGAACTCCACTAATTAAACACTGGCCATTCTATAGAGATTATTTGATATTGGTCTTGCTTCAGAGATTAAATCAATTGAAAAACGTAATTTCACACTCTGGTGGATGTCATGGAAATTCCTCAAGAAATACATTAATTTATTCCTACACAATACGTAAATACTCAATTTTATGATTATCTTTTCCATATATTGATTGTTTCTTCTCTTCATCCCTAAGAATATCTTTCAGAAGATCTACAAGTGGTGGATCTAGATAAGACCCAGATGATGAAGTCTCCCCTATAAAGATAATTAATTCCACATATTCATTGTAAATCATAACTTCCTACTCTTTTAAAAAAATTAAACTGTATTTTGAAATTCAACCTATACCATGTATTATATAAAAATAAACCATTATTATAATAATGAAAATAAAAAACAGGGCATGTTTATATGTCATAATAGCAACAAAATAACACATCCTTACTGTGATGATACTTTCACTAGGATTCATGACTCAAAAATCACTTTTTTATGTTTCTTGGAAAATATCTAATTTTCATGGAAAACATTGAATATATAAAGGAGTGGGATGATCTAGAATAAAAAAAAGATATATTTTTGGATATGATTAATGTACCTTTAACCACATCATTAGGTAATTAAAACTTAGTTATTTTTCTCCTATAATATTATGCTTTCCCCCATGAAATTTTATGGGGTAAATTATCATTGTGCCTAGTGAAAACCCTCACATGGTGTCTCATATCATTAAAATTCATGAATTTCACATTGTAATATTCATTTGTAGACTAGAAATCACTAGTACAAATGCATTTCTATCCATATTTTTAACAAACTACCATTTCCAAAAATCATGTTCCATGATGTTTCTTTCCATATTTATTGAATAATGTAAATTTCACCCTTAACTTCATTCATTTTTCTATATTTCCTTTTCTGGTGTTCTCAACATCCCTCATCTTATCTTGTTTTCTTTAAAATACATAAGAGTTGGAGAATTATTTATTTATCTTTATAGTACATGATATTAGATCCTCATATGATGAGAAATATTGGTAGACTAGTGTCATTTGAAGGATTGGATTGATACCATAGAATAAATGGTCAATCATTCTCATTAGATTATGTATACAGTATGTTTATGCCTTGATAATGTTATAGAGTTGGCTACCAACGTAGATATATTATTCTCTTATTTTTGTCTTAGACTCCTGAATTTTCTTTCCATATCTGCTCATTCCTCATGAGGAAAATATTTTTATAAAAAGGCTTCCATGAAATCCATCCATTCCATGTTTTATATTTCTTCTGCATCACTAGTTTTTTGAATCAATGACCAATAATGTCTTGCATCCCCTAAGATATGATAAAATTTTATGACAACCTTCTCCCTTTCCTTTCTTCCGAGAGTGAGAAATATCTTCTCTAAAAAACTTATTCATTCCTTGACAACCAATGGATTTATAATACCAATAAATGATATAGTTTAATATCACATGATGAGTTCTAATGTTGTTACACTACATGGTGGATCAATACTTCATTTCATATAGTTAAGTCTATTAATCATTCCATAATTAAATTTCCCCAATATGTTTATAATTTGATGTGTTCCAAGTGAAGTTCTAGCACCATATTCATTATCACTCTCAATAGGTCAATCCAAACATGGGTTATGTGTATTGATATGGTTATCATTAAATCTAGAAGGTTTTATTTCTAAAAAAATTAATACACTATATTAGATTATAACATTATGAAGCATATTTTATAATCAAAAAAATAGTGAACCACTTAACATAAATTGAAAAACTCATGGATGGATAATATCATAGTCATAAACATGGATTAATTCGGTACTTTTTCAAATCATAAAAATATTTTAAAACCCTTCATAGTGGTTTGTAAATAAAATTTGAATTAACCCAAAAATATCACTTGGTTATTTGAAACCATGTGTAAATTAAGTCCCATCTTCATATACTAAGTATCGCTCGAGTCATGCTTGACATGCCTTTTTAGGATTATTACCCCTAGGTAAATGTTTTCTAGAACCACATCCACTTATAGTATCTAGAGTGGTTGTATTTATATAAAAAACAACGTAATATCTTCCCCATCAAAACATTGGTATGTTCTTAAATAATTATCCTAAAAGTCAATATTGGGATTATGTTTTCAAATAAATGTTCTCTTAATTTTAATTCCCAATGGTTTTACTAAAAATATATTAACACTAACTATAAATACCTTAGACCTAATGGACTAGAGTCAATGTTTACTTTACTATATTGCAATAAGATTCCTGGAATCGCATCCTGAAAGACTGAATATTTTAGTAGTCTTCGTAACTAGATACATTCTTGAATCTCATTTTTCAAAGGAAATCATAAAGAATAAGTTCTTTAATCAAGTTTATAATTATTTACTCTATGATAAACATGATTATTAATCATAATACTCATCTTATCATACTAAGAAAATAAATATAATAAAATATTGAACTCAAATACTCTATAAAGTTATGATTATGATAAAATCTAGAAATAAATAAAGAATAATAAAAATGGGAATTTAAATAACTAAAAATTTGAAATTAAATCAATAAATTGATCATAATATGGAAGGAATGAATAATGATCATATAATTTCATATATGTAATCATTCAATCTTGATAATTTCACATGGATATTAAAACTAATAAAATAATCACATGGACATCAATGACTAATACCATAATTATAGAATTCATAATTTTTGACATCATAACCATACCATCAAACCCTAATGCGAATATTACTTATATAAATGGGTAATACCTCAAACAAAAACCAAATCTACTTTTCCTTAAGAGATCTACTGATGCATCAAGGGTATAAGAGGTTTCTACCATTCACTAAATAAGTCCAATTCATTATTCCAATAAATAGGTGAAACATAATCAACATAAATATTCATCATATAACAACTAGGAAATTAAATGTTAATACTTTCCCAAATTAATAAACATAATCACAATCCATTTAAAGTAATATATATAATTGTATCTAAATAGTTCATCCCCATTAAAATTGATCATAAACCATACATAGAATTAATAAAGATTTTATCATTGGATTATATTCATAGTAACTCTTATGTAACATCAATTTATATCATCTTACATGTATAATTATTTATAAGGATCACTTGGAACATTTCTTAAGGAAAATAAACATTCTTTGAAAATAAATTTATTTAAAACTAAAAAATCATAAAATATTATTGAAAACATTTCTATAAAAATCACCTTATAAATTATAAACTAATATTTTTATAAAATAATTGTAATGATGGTGGAAAATTCAATTCATTTATTTCAAGTTAAAATAAAACATTGTTTTCACACTTTGGTAAAAAGTTAATAATTTCCTCATTCCAAAAATGAACTATAGATTCCTTTTAAATGATTTTTTTAAAAAGTAAAACAAGGGTCAAATTTTATTCAACAAATCCTTTGGATAATTTTAAAATATTTTTGAGAACCTTTTTATAACACAAATATATAGAATAATACGCTTTTTTAGTCGAATAAAGAAATAAATATGATATTTTTCTTTAAAACATTCTTTTAAACTCTTGAGTGCATAAAGATAAGAAAATGACAGGAAAAAAATATATTCTCATGAAATAACAATATTATAAGAAAATTATTGATTTTCATGATATATGTATAATAATATTTCATCATTTTAAGCATAAACATAAACAATCCTGATAAATGATGAGATTGTACCAAAAAAGTATTTCCACTTTGGTAACATTGAGTTGTTAGCCCCATGAAAGAATAAAATTAAATGAAAATGAAAATATAATCAGAATAATTAAATTCATTAAATTACATGTAAAATGGTATGTAACCTCATAAAATATGATAGATGCATAACATGACATATGTCTTAAATAAGGATAATTGAGACAAAAATCCCTTACCTTAGTTATAAATTCCTCCATATGTGTTTGAAACTTCTGTATAATAAATATTTATTTATTATTAATTTATAATATAAAAATAATCTTATATATAATTCTATATATGATTTACTTATAGTTTTTTATCATCCATTTTTTAGAAATTCTTTATTAAAATCATTGTTCGGGTGATAATTGTTATGTTTTTCATGAATATTTTTATGCAATAATTTTGGTCCTTTTATTTTGAACATGGTTCCATTAAATATATAATGTAAAACATTATATTAAAATAAATTCATCCTTATTACAATCCATGTAAAAAAATGAAAAACATTTCACATCGCTATGTGGAGGCGGTAGTCCACACATAGGCACAAGCGATATTATTTTTTCCCAAATGATTCGAAGATAATACTATAGATGTGATATTTTATTTCCAAAATTATTTTTAGGTCATAAATATCACATATATTAACTAACTTTTTCCTTAATTCCTTCCATGTGAAGTGTATACGAAAATTGAATCACATCGCCTAGTGAGGTGGTAGTTTGTCGCACACACAAGCGATGTTGTTGTATCCCCCATAAAATGGAAAGTAAGATAATATATGTGATATCATAATTAAATAATTATAATAATTTCATAAATATAATGTACATATTTTAAATCCATCATTGTATTTATCCTTGAAATTTGGTGATGGAAAAAGTATTACCTTGTTTCGCGAGACGGTAGTCTGTCATACACATGAACAATGACTTAGTTTTTCATTTAATGGAAGAGGAGACAGATATAGTTAATTATATTAATATAATAAAATATCATTATATGGTAGATACTAATTTTATTATTTTATCATATATGAATAATACTATAAGGATCTATTGGAAGAGGTAAAATGAAAACATGTATTCAAAAACTTTTCCTCCTCTTTAGGAAACCCCTTTAAGTTTAACCTAAATCCTTCCAAGATTGGATTTATGATCTAAAAAATGACTATATAATGTGATATGGTAAGAGAATAACATATTTGGGCACATAATTTTTAAAATATATAGCTTTTTTAGTGTCAAGTGTTGGGTAGAGTGTGTAGGCTTTTATAAGTATAAGAGAAGACACACATAGAATCCATGAAAAATTGATTATGACATAAATCCATAAATCCATTCTTGTACTAACTTTTTCTTCACATGATGTAATGTTATTACATTCATAGAGACAATATGTCCAAGAAAATAAACATTCTAAATCCATAATTCACACTTTCTAAAATTACCGTATAACTATTTTCTTCTAAGAGTCTCAAGAATAATCCTCAAGTAATTCTAATAGTCCTCATAACTAATAGATTATACCAAGTTATCATCAATATATATCATAAAATATTTTTCAAGATATTCCTTGAATACTATATTTGTTAGATTTATGAAGATAGATGGTGTATTAATCAATGAAAATAGAATTACTGTGAAGTAGTAATGTATGTACCTCGTATGAGATACTATCTTCAAAATATCTTCCTTATTTACTCAAAATTGATGATATAGAAAACGAATTTCATTCTTAAAAAAATATTCATCCACATTAATTTGATCTAACAATTCATCAATGTGAGGTAGGTTGTACTTTTTATTTATCATTACAGCATTGATTTACCTATAATCAATCCACAACCTCATAAATATATCATTCTTTCTCAAGAAAATAACTGTGGATCCCAAAATTGAAACACTAGGGATTATAAATAACTTATCACACATCTCCTATTTTTTTCTTGAACTCCACTAATTCAACAGTGGCTATTCTATAGATATTATTTGATATTGGTCTTCCATCAGAGATTAAATCAATGGAAAATGCAATTTCACACTCTGGTGGATGTCATGGAAATTCCTCAAGAAATACATTAATTTATTCCTACACAATACGTACATCCTCAATTTTATTATTATCTTTTCCATATGTTGATTGTTTCTTCTATTCATCCCTAAGAATATATTTCAAAAGATCTATAAGGGGTGGATCTAGATAAGACTCGAATGATGAATCCTCCCCTATAAACATAATTAATTCCACATATTCATTATAAATCATTACTTCCTACTCTTTTTAATAAATTTTTAAACTATATTTTGAAATTCAACCCATACCATATATTATATAAAAATAAACCATTATTATAATAGTGAAAATATAAAATAGGGCATGTTTATATGTCATAATAGTAACAAAATCACACATCCTTACTGTGAAGATACTTCCACAAGGATTCATAACTCATAAATCTGTTTTTTATGTTTCTTGGAAAATATCAAATTTTCATGGAAAACAAGGAAGATATAAAGGAGTGATAATCTAGAATCAAAAAATAATAATTAGATAAATTTTTGGATATGATTAACATACCTTTCACCGCATCATTTGGTACTTCAAACATAGTTATTTTTCTCTTATAATATTATTCTTTCTCCCATGGAATTTTATAGGGTAAATTCTCAGAGTGCCTAGTGAAATCCCTCACATGGTGTCTCATATCTTTAAAATTCACGAATTTCACATTGGAATCATCATTAATAGACTAGAAATCACCAGTAAAAATGTATTTCTATCATTATTTTTAATAAACTACCATTTAAAAAAATCATGTTTCATGATGTTTCTTTCCATATTTATTGAATAATGTAAATTCCACCCTTAACTTCATTCGTTTTTCTATATTTCCTTTTCTGGTGTTCTCAACATCCCTCATCTTATCTTTTTTTCTTTAAAATCTATAAGAGTTGTAGAATTATTTCATTATCTTTATATTACATGATATTAGATTCACATATGATGAGAAATATTGGTAGACTTGTGTCATTTGAAATATTGGATTAATCCCATAGAAGAAATGGTTAATAGTTCTCATTAGATTATGTATACAGTCTATTTATGCCTTGATGACCTTGTAAAGTTGGATTCCTACATAGATATATTTTTCCCTTATTTTTTTCTTAGACTCGTGAATTTTCTTTCTATATCTGCTCATTTCTCATGAGGAAAATATTTTTATAAAAAGTGTTCCATGAAATCCATCCATTCCATGTTTTATATTTCTTCTGCATGCCCATTTTTTTGAATCAATGACCACTATTGTTTTGCATCCCCTAAGATATGATAAACTTTTATGATAACATTCTCCCTTTCCTTTCATCCGAGAGTGAGAAATATCATCCCGAAAAAAACTTATTCATTCCTTTACTACCAATGGATTTATACTACCAATAAATGATATAGTTTAATGTCACATGATGAGTTCTAATGTTGTTACATTGCATGGTGGATCAATAGTTTTTTTCATCTAGTTAAGTTTATTAATCATACCATAATTAAGTTTCCTTAATATTTTTATAATTTGATGTGTTCCAGCTGATGTTCTAGCACCAGCTTCATTATCATTCCCAATAGTGCAATCCCAACATGGGTTATGTGTATTCATATGGTTATCATTACATCTGGAAGGTTTTATTTCTAAAAAAAGGAATACACTATATTAGATTATAACTTTATTAAGCATAATGTATAATCCAAAAAATAGTGAACCACTTAACATAAATTGAATAAATCATGGATGGATAATATCATAGTCATAAACATGGTTTCATTGGGAACTTTTTCAAATCATAACAATATTTTAAAACCCTTCATAGTGCTTTGTAAATAAAATATGAATTAACCCAAACATATCATTTGGTCATTTCAAACCAGATGTGAATTAAGTCTCATCTTCATATACTAAGTATCGCTCGAGTCATTCTTGACATGCCTTTTAGGGATTATTACCACTAGGTAATTTTTTTCTAGAACCACATCAACTTATAGTATCTAGAGGGGGTGTATTTATATAAAAATCAACGTGATATCTTCCCCATCAAAACTTTGGTATGTTCCGCTATAATTATCCTAAAAGTCAATATTGGGATTATGTATTCAAATAAATGTTTTCCTAATTTTAATTCCCAAGTGTTTTACTAAAAATACATTAATACTAACTATAAAGACCTTAGCCCTAGTGGACTAGAGTCAATGTTTACTTTACTATAATGCAATAAGATTCCTGGAATCGCATCATGAAAGACTGAATATTTTAGTAGTCTTGGTAACTAGATACATTCTTGGATCTCATTTTTCAAATGAAAACATAAAAATAAGTTTTCTCATCATGTTTATAATTATTTACTCTATTATAAACATGAATATCAATCATAATACTCATCTTATCATACTAATAAAAGAAATATAATAAAAGAGTGATCTCAAATTCTCTACATGGTTATTATTATGATAAAATCTAGAAATAAATAAAGAACAAGAAAAATGGGAATGCAAATAACTAAAAAATGTGACATTAAATCAATAAATTGATCGTAATATGGAAGGAATGAATAATGATCATATAATTTCATATATGTAATCATTAAATCTTGATAATTTTACATGGATATTAAAACTTATAAAAGAATCACATGGACATCAATGACTAACACCATAATTATGGAATGTATAATTTCTGACATCATAACCACACCATCAAACCCTAATGGGAATATAACTTATATAAATGGGTAATACCTCAACCAAAAACCAAATCTATTTTTCCTTAAGATACCTACTGATGCATCAAGGGGATAAGTGGTTTGAACCATTCACTAACTAAGTCCAATGCATTCTTCATATAAATAGGTGAAACATAATCGAAATAAATATTCATAATATAACAACTAGAAAATTAAATTTTAATACTTTCCCTAATTAATAAACATAATCACAATCCATTTAAAGTAATATACATAATTGTATCTAAATAGTTCATCCCCATTAAAATTGATCATAAACGATATATAGAATTAATAAAGATTTTATCATTGGATTATATTCATAGTAAATCTTATGTAACATAAATTTATATCATCTTATATGGAAAATTATTTATAAGGATCACTTGGAACATTTCTTAAGGAAAATAATGATTCTTTGAAAATAAATTTATTTAAAACTAAAAAATCATAAAATATTTTGGAAAACCGTTCTATGAAAATAACCTTAGAAATTATAAATTAATATTCTGAGAAAATAATGGTAATGATGGTGGAAAATTAAATTCATTTCTTACAAGTTAAAATAAAACATTCTTTTCACACTAAGGTAAAAAGTAAATAATTTCCTCATTCCAAAAATGAACTGTAGATTCCTTTTAAACGATTTTTTAAAAAGTAAAAAAATGGTCTAATTTTATTCAATAAATCCTTTGGATAATTTTAAAATATTTTTGAAAACCTTTTTATAAAACAAATATATGAAAAAATATGGTTTTTCAGTCGAATAAATAAATAAATATGATATTTTTCTTAAAAACATTTTTTTAAACTCTTGAGTGCATAAAGATAAGAAAATGAAAGGAAAAATATATTCTCATGAAATAAAAATATTATAAGAAAATTATTGATTTTCATGAGATATGTATAATAATATTTTATCATTGGAAGAATAAACATAAACAATCCTCATAAATGATTAGACTGTACCAAAAAACTATTTCCACTTTGGTAACATTGAATTGTTAGCCCCATGGGAGAATGACATTAAATGAAAATTAAAATATAATCAGAATAATTAAATTCATTAAATTACATGTAAAATGGTATGTCACCTCATAAAAGATGATAGGTTCATAACATGACATGTGTCTTAAATAAGAATAATTGATACAAAAATCCCTTACCTTAGGTCTAAATTCCTCCATACGTGTTTGAAACATTTGTATAATAAATATTGTTTTATTAAAAACATATAATATAAAAATAATATTATATATCATTATATATATGATTTAATTATAGTCTTTAATCATCAATTTTTTAAAAATTCTTTATTAAAATCATTGTTTGGGTGATAATTGTTATGTTTTTCATGAATATTTTGATGCAATAATTTTGGTCATTTTACTTTGATCATGGTTCCATTAAATATATAATGTAAAACCTTATATAAATATCATATATATTCATTATATATGTATTTATAGTAATCTATAAATTCTAGATCTAAGAAATGGATTACACAATTCATGGAGACGGTTGGTCATACGTACTCATGAATGATATTTCCATTTTCTCGATGATCAAATGAAAGGAAAATAAATATTAATTAAACTATAAATAATTATTATTATGATATATATATACTTTATATTAATATAAATTCATCTTTATTACCATACATGTATAAAAATGAAAAACATTTCACATCGCTATGTGGAGGCGGTAGTCCACACATATGCACAAGTGATGTTATTTTTTCCCAAATGATTAGTAGATAACAATTTAGATGTGATATTTTATTTCCAAAATTATTTTTAGGTCATAAATATCACATATATTAACTAACTTTATCCTTAATTCCTTTCATGTAAATTGTATATGAAAATTGATTTACATTACCTAGTGCGGTGGTAGTCTGTCGCACACACGAGCGATGTTGTTGGATCCCCCATAAAATGGAAAGTAAGATCATATATGTGATATCTTAATTAAATAATTATAATAATTTCATAAATATAATGTACATATTTTTAATCCATCATTGTATCTATCCTTGAAATTTGGTGATGTAAAAATTATTACCTTGTTTCGCGAGACGGTAGTCTCTCATACACATGAAAAATGATTTAATTTTTCATTTAATGGAAGAGGAGATAGATATAGTTAATTATATTAATATAATAAAATATCATTATATGGTAGATACTAATTTTATTATATTATCATATATGAATAATAGTATAATGAGCTATTGGAAGAGGGAAAATGAAAACACATAGTCAAAAACATTTCCTCCTCTTCATGAAACCCCTTTAAGTTTTACCTAAATCCTTCCTAGATTGGCTTTATGATCTTAAAAATGACTATATAATGTGATATGGTAAGTGAATAAGATATTTGGGTACATATGTTTTTAAATAGATAGCTTTTCTAGTGTCAAGTGTTGGGTAAAGTGTGTAGCCTTTTATATATAGGAGAGAGGACAGACTTGGAATCCGTGAAAAATAGATTATGACCCTACTTTTATCATTAAAAAAGGATCCAAAATATATCATTTCCAAACCATATAGTTTATAAGATATAAATATGTCAATTTAATTTATTTTTTACTATTAAGTAGGTAATTTTAACCATTATTGTTTTAGTTTGACTCTTAGTAAATCTGTTTTTACCTTAACCGCCAGAATTAATTTTTATTGTTGTCACTATTCACTACAGTCAAAAAATAATTTTAACTTATTAGATAATAATTATGATTATGAATACAATTATTTAATTTATTTTTCCATATTCAATTCACTTAATTTTCTGAATTAAATTTAAAATAAAACCCACAAATGTGATGAAAAATTGGTTTTCCAAAGAAAAGTTATCATAAGTATGAAAAAAAATTAAAATAAAATTAAAAATAAAATTGGTCTAAATTATATAAATTAGTTAAACTATAATATTTTTTATATATTTTTACTTTATAAAAAATTTAAAATATATTTTAACTTTTTAAATAATTTAAATGAAAAAGCAGTTTTCAATAAAAACTAGAATATTTCACTATTCATCGAAAAATGAATCTTTCAAAAAAATTATTAAGATTGTACTATACGGTAATTTTGATATGATGATTTAAAAATGGTATTAACTTTTTAGATAAATTTTATGAAATTGGTAAATTTTAGTTTTAAAAATAGTTCTCAAAATGCGATGAAACCACTATTTATAAAAATACAATTTTTATTGAAATATTTATTTTTAAATCAAATGATTTTTATTTTTAATTATAATAAATAAATATAAATTTAATTTAATTTATACATTTTTAAAAAATATAATTTCAAAAATATAGTTAGTATTATTCATTGCCATCAATTTTACAGATAGGTTATAATGATACACTATATTACGGTTTATTTAGACTCAAGGTTGGGTGTTCCACAACCTATATAAGGGAGTAGATTTATTTAAAAGGAAATTTATTGTAAAGTCTCAAGGAGTCACATACACTATTAAAATTTTAACACCCAAAGATTTCATAGTACATTATTTCTTCAAAGTAATTCAATAACTTGCACTACACGCAACACTAAGTTCAAGTACACCACAACATACCAAACTAGCCGTTCAATAGTGGTTATGAATAGAAGTAACTGAATTTTGACCTTTATATCATCCTTATAATTTTAGAATCCATATTATGAGTTTTTTAGACATAATGTAAGAACAAATTCATTTTTTTCAAATAAAAGAAGTATTTTTCAAAAAATGAAAATTTACTACCTTTTAATGGTGAACCCTTTTTAAATCCAATATTTGAAACTTTTATATATTCAATTTGACAAAATAAACTTCTTATTTATAATAGGGACATAAGAATTTAGTTTCAATAAATTTATGTTGTTTTCTGATAACTTTCATATTTTGGTGAATACTGAAAAATACTATATTTTAACAGAAAGAAACTTTTTTATTCAAAATAATTTATAGTGTTTAATTATACATTTTAATGGTTTGGAAGTATAACTATGTTATATTATTACCATTAAATCCAATGATGGTCATTATAAGTAATTTCACTTTGAAATTGGACATAAACATGTGTCAATCTTTTGATAGTTATTATTTCTTAAAAAGATGCTTTTTGGTTTTTACAATGGAAATTAATTTTAAATTAATTAATACAACTTCTATGTTTATAAATTGGTAAAATAGAATTAATTTTTTGATTCGGAATATCGAAATTATCCAGGGGTAAATTTTTGGTATCTTTTTGAAAACATTCAATTTTTGATGAATAGTGAAAAACACTAAGTCATTGTTTAAAACCGACTTTTTATTTAAATAATTATTTATTTTATTTAAATTTATTTTAGGTGAAAATATATACATAATACCTATATATTTTCAATGAAATTAAATGGATTCGGTTTATAATAATTTTAGATATATAAAAATTTTATTGAACTTTTTACCGTCTTTTACCTACCTCCTAGGAGTATTTGAAAATTCACATAAATCTTAATATTAAAGATTCCGTGAGTTGAATTTTGAAAATCCAAGAGACACAGTTAATATCACGGAGTAAAATGTGTTTCAATAAGATAAAAATAATTTTTGGTGAATAATAACTTTTTTACTTTTATTTACAAGAGTTAAAAGTAAATAGGGTAATTAAGGGTAAAAATGATATTATTATTACCCTAACACATGTCCTAATTCTATTGGATAAGTATAATTCGACCAAGAAAATCCTTAGGAATAAAATATGAACCTTTTTGGTCCACTTGGATTAGATGAGGATATTCATTATTATTTAATTCAAAGAAGAGTTAAAAGTTTAAAATTCAATGTTTAATAAATAAACCATTTTTAATATATAGTTTAACATAAGATAAATTAGACTAAAAATATTCATTAGAAATAAAAAATATTTCCTACATAATTTTATTTTATTTATATTTTTTATAAATTAAATAATTTAATTTATTTTTGACACAATGATGATGAAGTAATTACCTAATTAATGAAATATTAAAATAATTGATATTATAAATATCCAAATAAATGTAATTTTAGACTTTTTATGAATTAAAATAATTTTATAGGATAATATGACATATTATGGTTGGTTAGATGAATTTTTTTCGAAGTACTAATGCTATTATGAATTTAGAAAAAACAAAATACCAAATAGTGGCAAAATTGACAAAAAAGAGTTTTTAAAACAAATTTTATATTATTAGTTGATATTCTATTCCTAAAAGTCTAACATTTGGAAAAAAACATATATAATGATAGTTGTATCATTAATGAACCACTTGGGGATCTCTTGGAAGTTTATAGTATGTTTATTAACCATATAATATAAAAATACAAAGAGACATGGTAAATGTCAAACTATTTAACTAAGAGTTAAATCTATAAGATAAGGTTAATATAGTGACCCAAACCGGTCTAAAACCTATTGGTTGAGTGGTTTTCGACCCATAACCAGATTATAATTTAAATAATCTACTTTTTAGCCATTATAAACCGAAAATTATTTTATTATAAAATAAGTTTTCCAGATTTTTCTAAGGTGCCCCTCACTCCTCTTATAAAATGGCACTCCCCCTTCTCTATAATTCACAGCTCCAAAGCCATTTAGCTCAGCCAAACCCTACCCAAATACCCTATAAACATTCATCCCTTCATCCTATAGTCCTTTCTTTAGTCATAAATCCAACCTAAGGATCCCTTTTGATCAAATCAAAAGGAAGAACCCGAAGAAGAGGTAAATATTTCATCACCTCTTTCAAGTTCCTTTCTTCTTCCACTTCCTCTTTCTTTGTTATTTCAATTCTAAAATAATAACTCTACTATCTTCTATATATTGTGATGTTATTATAAATATGGTATGACCATATTAATTATTCTATCCATACATTGAAAGACATGTCACCATACGTGCGTACGTACGGCTTACCGTTTCGACGTCACGGTGTAATTGTTATTCAATACATTATTATTTGGATGGGTATAATAATGTTGTGTAATTTATTTAAATAATAAATATAAAATGATAATGAATTTTTATATATTATATACCATCTAATTATATATAATTTTAATATCAAAAGAATGATAATGTCTCTCGTGCGTACGTACAGATTACCGTCTCCACGAACGTGATGAGATTCATTCCCCATCATATCCATTCAAGAATAATTTTCATTATATGACTAGAAATAATGTTTAAAGACTTAATATAATTTGGAATATGAATAAGAAACATCTTATCCATAACAAACATTCCTTATGTAACAAATCATACAAAAGAAAATGAATCGGTTAACACCTGAAAGGACTATAATACTAAGATATTATTAACAAAGCAATGTTAAAAGATCATATATGATATCATATAAATATATATTATTCTTGTATAATTTAATAAAAATTATTTCACTATTATACCGGATGTTAAACTACCCTCGAACAAGGAAAATTACAAGGTAAGGGTTAATTTCACAATCTCTTTATTATTCGATTTTGTTTTTACGTAAGTATCTACTAGGACCTCATTATCATCCACATCCATGTTTCTTAAAAATATATTCCAAATTTTTTTTACTATTTACTAGAATATGGGTTAAAGTCATTTATAACCTTGTTTTACTTTTTATAATTTTTTTTGAAAGGAACATTTCCGTCATTTTCCAAACAAAGTATTTTTTAACCTTTTCGACAAAATTAAGGTAAAAATGTCTTTTTTAACTTATACAGTGGGTGTGGCTATTTTCTTCCATTATAACATCATCAAAGCTTCCCTTGAAATTTTATAAGAATATTTTCAAAGTAAATGTTTTCCTAAATGATTTCAAAATAGAAAGAGATATTTCTCTAAAAATGGTTTTGATTTTATCTATGTCAACGTCATTTGATGGATTTTAAGCTTATTGAAGTTGATTTATTATGATAAAAAACATCCATATTGTATTGAAGGTTTTGTGATATGTTTGATTGTGGATGTGTTATTTTTACACCATTCATGGTTTATGGATAAAGTATTGACATTTATTATGCTAGTTTTAATAATAATGTTTATGACTTGAAGGTTAATATTTTTATTAAAACAGTAATCCAAATACAAAGAGAAGAGTCACGGGGGTCTAAAGTATTGCAACCCCAAAGCATCGTTTTTGAAAAACTTAAAACCTTCAGTGGGAAAAGACCCTAAAGATGATAATGAAGAAATAGTGTTGTTTGGTGTTACCGTAGATGCGATAAAGTCCGCCACCAAGTTACCCTCCCTCCAGGTATGAGAGATCTCCATGAACGCCCCCATTAAATCCTTACATCACCTAAATGTATAAAGTATGCTCCATGGAATCTTGCCTCTGTTTTCAGCGCATTGAACAGCACCAGGGAATCGGTCTCCACAGAAGACACCACCAGATTTCTGCAAACACACATCTGCAGACCTGTTTCCATGGCTCGAGCTTCTGCCTGAAGTGCATCGCCTCCCCCGAACGAGGTAGCAAACGTTGTAAATACAAATCCAGTTTGGTCACGCATGAGGCCCCCTCCTCGCATCTCCCCTTTGATCAACAAACCATCAACGTTAAGTTTTATTCCATGTGTTTTTGGCCGCCATCTCACCCATTGTCCATGACCAGGAGGGAAGGACTGATGTTCTGCACTGCCAACAAAATAAATGGCATGCATTGAAGGAGTAGAATTGCAGTCTGGGCACAGCTTAAGCAGATCCAGCACAGTATTTTTCAATCTGATGTGTATACTAACCTGAGATACAGAGCCTTTACTGTGGCGGTTGTTGTTCCGGGCCTGCCATATAGTCTAGCACCCAGCAGTGATTATGAGCATCCTTGCTTTCCTTTCATCACCTTGGATTTCAGCTCCCCTAAAATAGGAGTGTAGAAAGTCCTCTGTGTTACCATCATACCCATTCCATCCAAAAAATGCTCTGATGGTCTGCCAGACCCCCCCTTTCCCATTCACTTTCATAAAAAAGATTCCCCACAGATTCTGTGCTAGGAGACCTACAACACCAGCATTAGGAGATCGTTGGTATTACCATTAGTTGAAGGTTAGAATCCATTGGTAGATCCTTCTTCTGCGCTCTCCACATCAAAAAATTGAATTTCAAAGGGATCACTTTGCACCATAGAATCTATCCCCACGGATCAACATTCACCAACTCCCTCGTCAAATTATCTAAGGCTTTGATGGAGCCCTCTATAGCTCCTCAATGCATAGGTAGGTCTCATGAGTCAAACTAGTGTCTTGGCATAAGGCCTTAACATAATCTTATTTGTAGTCTTGGAAGAAGGCCTTGACTATGTGGTTATGATATTCTGGCATTATGCATTCCATCATTATAAAAGTGGCAATTGATATTGCATTTTATTATTAGACTAGTAGAATATTCATGTGAATAAGTGAATGGAATTATTTTGATTTATATTTTCCATATTATGATGATGTTAATGTTGAAAAGGCTTTGGTTTTAGTTCTATACATTTCATTAAATGTTTATGCTTATTTATGAAAGTTTCCGCTATATTGTTATCCTTACTGAGCATCTGATCTCACCCCTTTTTATGTTTTATCTTTCCCAGGATGCGAAGAAGTATATTATGACTGAGCTTCAGGGATAGTCTATGGGATCTTAGTGTTTTTCATGGAAACAATGTTGTTGTATTATTCCATTTTATGATGTAATGTAAACCTTATGAATGTATCTAGTACTTCCAAGGCTACTAAACTAATTGGTCTTTTGAGACATGATCTTTTGTGATCATTCCAATGTTATGTAATAATGCACCGACACTGGGTAACTAGGGTCGAGGCGTTACATATGGTGTCATAGGAAGGTTAGTACAAACCTTGGAAACTAGATTTAGATAAACTCTGATTATAGCACATAGCCCTAAGATAGTCTTTGAGGATTAGTATAGAAAAACTTCCTAGAATTTTGTACTGTAAAGATTTTGTGAGTTTTGAAATAAAATACATCCTTGTTTGGATATGAGCATGTAGAGGAGGCTTTGGGATAGATGTAACTAGGTGTAAAACCTGAAAACACCACTTTGAGGTAGTCTCGAACGGGAACTAGTGCATGACAATGGGCCTTACTGAACTCTTGGTTACGAAACTCATGGGGGATATGATTAGGATAATTCTAATTTTATTTAGAAATAATTATGAAGGTTTTACGAGTATATACCTCCTCAAAGAAAATATTTTTATGATTATGGAATATATCCATAAAATGATCAATTTATGTTTGTTATTTTACAAGTTTGGATTTATTCATTGCAATTTATAAACTGATCTAGTGTATGACATTGTATAGAAATGGCGCCCAGTTGAATGAATGTGAACTCCAAAAATATGTATGATCCAAAGAGTAAGAAGGATCATATCTTTCATGGTATTAACCCAACATTTAGAAGGGAAATAATATCCCATGTATTCTCAACATATGAAGAAATAGTATAATGTGTTAATAAGATAAGTAAATAATTCTCTAAGTCCTATAGATTTGAAGGGAAGTAAGAGAAGAAAATGATGGAAGAGGGAAATATGGATAAAGGGAAGAGGGAAATGAAGGATTTTTTCATATGTGATAACTATGGAAAGAATCACCTTGGTAAATGCTGGAAGGGAATGGGAGTTTGTTATAAGTGTGGAAAAAAAGGACACCAATTACGTAATTGTAAGGGTAAGAAAAAAAATTCAAATGTACAATGCTTCATCTACAAGAAGTTGGGACACTACGCGAATAAATTTCCAAATCATCAGAGTATACACCAAATGCTAGTATTCAATAATAATAAAGTTATGATACTAACGAAGATGAAGAGGAATGATTAGATTTCTTACGTTGTTATTAAATTATTGTGTCATTTGAGTATTGTATTGATGATGTAAATGTTATAAGAATTATAGAGTATATAAGGATTGTACTATAGTACTATTTTATTAAGGACTTGAGATTGTGTAGAACCAAGAAAAGTAACTCAATTGCAGGTTAAATTTTTGGAAAATATATGGTTAAGAGAAGGATAAATCATAATATGGTGCTGATACCGAGGTAGTGATTTTGGAATAATAAATGATTGATTTGGATAAATTGCATTGGATATTCATGGCTACCTTGAAATTGATTAATGATTTGTATATTCCATCATTATTGGGGTATATAACATTTTTGGATAGGAGTATATCAATTATTCTATAAGGGATAAGGGATCATGAATGTAATCATTAAGGTTTTATGTAATTCAGGATGTCGTAGTGTTTTAAAAGAATACATGATGAAGGTGTTCACATGTTATTACCTGGAAAAAATGATCTTCACTGTTTTTACCTTCCTTATAAATTTTGGACTGTGAGTTTGGAAAGAATTATTTTGGATAATTGTAATTTGAGATTATTTTTGGATTTCCATAAATATGACAACTCAGAGGTCAGGTGGCAATCTGTCGTGACTGGCAAGGCTACGAGACTTGAACCCACAACTGAAGGGCGGCAAGGGTGTATCACCTACCACTGGCCCATGTGATGTTCTGGATTGAATAATGTAGTTTTTTTAAAAGGTCTGGTAGATGAATTATAAATTCATTTTTTTGGAACCCTATTGGAATAGGATAAATATAATATATTTTTAAGTTCTATTATCTTATAGAGTGAAAGATGAGTATGTGGTAGAAATTAGTTAAAGGATGGAACTCTACTTGTCAAGTATATATTTTATGTCTTCTCTTATTCTATAAAGAAATTAATCCTTAAACGTTCGGTAAGGGATCTTAAAACTACAAATATGTTATCCAAATACCTTAAGTTTTGCTGAACCGATGATATTTTAAATCATCATAGATTGATGGATTTGAGGCCCTCAATTCTACAATTTTTTGTGACTCATGACCTTAATAACTCCGTATAAATATTTACATTTTTCATCCAATTACGTGTCTCTAATTTCCATAAATGTTCTCCTAATAGAGATCATTATTTGGTGGTGACTTTTTCATTCCCCTTTTCCTCTTATTATGACTAAATTTTATTAACCAATTTCCGATGTGGGTTTTCCCACAAAGGTATTTTCTATTTTCAACCTTTAATTTTCGAAGAACAATTTTCAATTGTGAGGAAGCAATTTATTTAAGGAGTAAAGAATGTAACACCCCAAGATTTCATTGTACATTATTTCTTCAAAGTAATTCAATAACTTTCACTACACGCAACACTGAGTTCAAGTGCACCACGACTTACTAAACTAGCCGTTCAAAAGTGGTTATGAATAGTATTAACTAAATTTTGAACTTTATATAATACTTGTAATTTTAGATTTCATATTATGAGTTTCTTAGACATAATTTAAGAAAAAAATCATTTTTTCAGATAAAAGAAGTGTTTTTCAAAAAATGCAATTTTACAGCCTTTTAATGGCGAAGCCTTTTTAAATCCAATATTTGAAACTTTTATGTATTAAATTTGACATAGTAAACTTATTCTTTATAATAGGGACATAGGAATTTAGTGTCAATAATTTTTTGGTGTTTTTCTAATAACTTTCATATTTGGGTGAATAGTTAAAAATACTATATTTTAACTGAAAACAACTTTTGTAGTCAAAATAATTTATAGTGTTGGGTTATACATTTTAATGTTTGGAATTATAATTAGATTATATTTTTACCATTTAATTCAATGATGGTCATTGTAAGTAATTTCACTTTGAAATTGGACATAAACAAGTATCAATCTTTTGATAGTTATTATTTCTTAAAAAGACGCTTTTTGGTTTTGACAATGGGAATTAATTTTAAATTAATTAATGCAAATTATATGTTTCTAAATTGGAAAAATAGAATTCATTTTTGGATTAAGAATTTTGAAATTAGCCTAGGGTGAATTTTTGGTATTTTTCTGAAAACATTCAATTTTTGATGAATAGTGAAAAACACTGAGTCATTGTTTAAAACCGGCTTTTTATTTAATAATTATTTATTTTATTTAAATTTATTTTAGGTCAAAATAGATATATAATACCTATATATTTTTAATTCAATTCATTGGAGTAAGTTTATAATTATTTTAGATATATAAAAATTTTATTGAACTTTTTATCGACTTTTACCTACCTCATAGGAGTATTTGCAAATTTACATAAAACATAATATTACCGATTCATTGAGTTGAATTTCGAAAATCCAAGAGACACAGTTAATATAAAGGAGTAAAATTTGGTTCAATAAGATAAAAATAATTTTTTGTGAATAGTTACATTTTACTTTTATTTACAACGGTTAAAAGTAAATAGGGTAATTAAGGGTAAAAATGATATTATTATTACCCTAACACTTGTACTAATTCTATTGGATAAGTATAATTCTACCAAAACCAACCTTAGGAATAAAATATGAACCTCTTTGGTCCACTTGGATTAGATTAGGATATTTATTATTATTTAATTCAAAGAAGAGTTAAAAGTGTTAAATTCAATGTTTAATAACTAAACCATTTTTAATATAGGGTTACACATAAGATAAATTAGACTATAATTATTCATTAGAAAGTTAAAATATATTTCCTACATAATGGTATTTTATTTATATTTTTTTGACATTAAATAATTTAATTTATTTATGACACAGTGATGATGAAGTAATTACCTAATTAATGAAATATTAAAATAATTGATATTATAAATATCCAAATAAATGTAATTTGAGACTTTTTATGAATTCCACTAATTTTATAGGTAAATATGACATATTAGGGTTGGTTATATGATTTTTTTTCGAATTAATAATGTTGTTATGAAATTAGAAAAAACAAAATACCAAATAGTGTCAAAATTGAAAAAAAAAAGTGTTTTTAAAACAAATATTATATTATTTATTGATATTTTACTCCTAGAAATATAATGTTATTCCAAAAGACTTATATAATGATACATTTGTCATTAATGAACCACTAGGGGATCGCTTATATGTTTATAGTAAGTTTATTAACCATATAATATAAAAATACAAAGAGACATGGTAAATGTCAAACTATTTAACTAAAAGTTAAATCTAAAAGATAAGTTAAATATAGTGACCCAAACCTATCTAAAACCTCTTGGTTGAGTGTTTTTCGACCCATCTCCACCTTAACCTTTAAATAATCCACTTTTTAGCCATTATAAACCTAAAATTATTTTATTATAAAATAATAATTCTAGCTTTTCCTATGGTGTCGATCACTCCTCTTATAAAAGGGAACTCCCCCTTCTCTCAAATTCACACCTCCAAAGCCATTTGTCTCAGCCAAACTCTGCCGAAATACCCTCTCAATTGTCCTAACTTCATCCTATAGGCCTTACTTTAGTTATAAAGACATCTTAAAGAGCCCTTATGATCAAATCCAAAGGAAGAACCTGAAGAAGAGGTAAATATTTCATCACCTCTTTCAAGTTCCTTTCTTCTTCCACTTCCTCTTTCTTTGTTATTTACATTATAAAATAATAAATCCAGTATCTTCTATATACTGTGATTTTATTATAAATATGTTACAGCAATATTAATTATTTTATCCATCCTTTGAAAGACATGTCACCATACGTGCGTGCGTATGGCTTACCATCTCCACATCGTGGTGTAATTGTTATTCAATACATTATTATTCGGATGGGTATAATGATGATGTGTAATTTATATAAATAATAAATATAAAATGATAATGATTCTGTATATATGATATACTATCTAATTATATATTATTTTAATATCAAAAGAATGATATTGTCACCCGTGTGTACGTACGGATTACCGTCTCCACGAACACAATGAGATTCATTCCTCATCGTATCCATTCAAGAATAATTTTCATTAGATGATTAAAAATAATGTTTAAAGACTTAATATCATTATTAATATGAATAAGATACATCCTATCCATAACAAACATTACTTACGTATCAAATCATATAAAGGAAAATGAATCAGTTAACACCCGAAACGACAATAATACTAAGATATTATTAACAAAGAAATGTTAAAAGATATTATATGATATCATATTAATATATATAATTCTTTTATAATTTAATAACAATTATTTCACCATTATACAGGAGGTTAAACTACCCTCAACCAAGGAAAGGTCAAGGTAAGGGTTAATTTCACAATCTCTTTATTATCCGAGGTTGTTTTTACGTAAGTATCTATTGGGAAATATTGATCATCCACATCCATGTTTCTTAAAAATGTATTCCAAAACATTTTTAATATTTACTATACTATTTTTTAAAGTCATTTATACCCTTTTTTTATTTTTTATAAAATGGTTTTAAAGGATTATTTCTGTCATTTTCCAAACAAGGTACTTTTTAACCTTTTCAATAAAATTAATGTAAGAATATCTTTTTTTAACTTATACAGAAGGTGCGGCTATTTTCCACCGTTATAACATTGTTGAAGCTTCCCTTACAATCTTATAAGAATATTTTTAAAATAAATGTTCTCTTAAATGATTTCAAAATAGAAAGAGATATTTCTCTAAAAAAATGTTTGATTTCATCTATGTCAACATCCTTTGATAGATTTTAAGCTTATTGAAGTTTATTTATTATGATACAAAACATCCATATTGCATTGAAGGTTTTGTGATATGTTTGATGATGGAGTTTTATTTTTACACCATTCATGGTTTATGGATATAGTATTGAAATTTCGTATGCTAGTATTAATATGAATGTTTATATTATATTTAAACCTTTTCATATTAGCAATGCATTGGACTTAGTAAGTGATGGGTGGAGCCCGCTATAGATCCTTGATGCATCAGTTGGTCTCATGAGACAAACTAGTGTCTTGGAACACGGCCTTCACAAAATCATATTTGTTGTCTTGGCACAGACCATTGACTATGTGGTTATAAAATTATGGAATTATGCATTCCATCATTTTGAATGTGGCTATTGATATTGCATTTGATTATTCGACTAGTAGAATATCCATGTGAGTAAGTAAATGACATTATTTTGATTTATATTTTCCATATTATGATGAAGTTTATGTTGAAAAGGCTTTGGTTTTAGTTATATATATTTCCTTAAATGTTTATTCATATTTATGAAAGTTTCTGCTATATTTTTATCCTTATTGAGCATCTGAGCTCACCCCTTTTTATGTTTTATCTTTTCCAAGATGCGAAGAAGTATATTACGGCTGACCTACAGGGATAGTCTATGGGATCTCAGTGTTTTCCATGGAAACAATGTCCTTGTAGTTTTCCATTTTATGATGTAATGTAAACCTTATGAATGTATCTAGTACTTCCAAGGATACTAAACTATTCAGTCTTTCGAGACATTATCTTTTGTGATCATGCCAATGTCATGTAATAAGGCACCGACTCTGGGTAACGAGGTCTGGGGCGTTACAAAAATTATTTAGTATGTTCAATTGTTGAGCCTCGTTTTCCTAAGACCATATGTACATTATCCATTCATTACTCATAATTTCTATGGATGACCATCTAAGGATTGATCCGTATTTCAAGATAATTTTTCCCCTCCTACTATACTCTTGGTTTTTTCATGATTTTCATTTAAAAAAGTAAATGGGGAACAATAATTTCTTATAGACATGGGATGCTTACTAGTGAGGTGATTTTTTGTGGTATTTTTACTTAATTTATGGGATGTTTTCCATGGTTACTTCAGATGTTCCTTCATTATGATATTATTTCTAAAAAATGGGTTGTGTATTAGGAATGTCAAAACTCACCATTACTAGGAAAATGTGTAACATTCTCAACTCAGAATCCACTAAACTGATGTCCCGACCAGAAGAGTCCCATGACCTAAATAATTCCTCCCTGTGTGCGAGTGGTTACCAAATAGTGGTGAGGGTCTAATAAGTCACATGGGTAGACTATACCCTATTTACCATAGTAATACATAGCAGAAAAAAATATAAATAGCAGAAATAAAATGAAACAACCAATAAACAAGCATATCCAAACATCTCACAAAACTAGGTGCAAACAACAATTCAACATTATGCATGTCGTGAAATGCTTATAGTTCCAAAGTGAATAAAACCTGAAATAAAAACATACAGCTAAGACCCCAAGAATGGGTCCTGACTCCATGTTTGGATCCTTATCCATGTATATCCAAGTCCAACTCAACATCCTAGCATAGGGTCTGTACCCTGTTCCTGACCAATAATAATGAAATCTTCTCAGGTACACAATGGCGGCTCAAGCAGGGAATGACTACAAAAATCAGTAGGCCACCACCAATGGTGTATACAAAATATCCAGTCTAAATGGATAGTGCATGCAAGTAACAAATAAATGAAAATTAAAAAAGTCCAACTCAGGTACGCTTGTTAATAAACATTATGTTAACCATTTCTATCATTATTAGTGTTCCTGTTTTTTATTCCCTCTTCTATAACTAATCCATTTTCATCACGTTTTCCATGGATTTGAAAAATTTATCATCTACACATGGGTCTAAGGAAATCAAAAACTTAGCATAAAGGAATAAATCAATTCCCTTTATCACTAGGGATAATCACATCACAATAAAACATTATCCTCACCTCGAAGCCTCATTCCAAGTGGAATTAAACCATTAGGGGAATAGATCCTTCTTCCCCTTCCTAAACCTATGCATTTTGGGGTGGAGTTTGGAGCCTCATTCTAGCTCAAACCATTGGTGTAGAACCTCAAGTAAATACACCGAACTACCAATATATTTTCACATGCTTATTTATATGTCCACTACATACAAGTCATATCATAACCTAACACAACCAATCCAAACAAAAATCATATTTTATAACCATCGACATGGGAATTGATACAATTCCATAACCCCTTAACACATTTATCATTAAACTACATATCTTTTTATCCCAATTCTTATCCTCGTGCCTTAACCAATTAGGTATGTTAAAAAATTTCTATACATTATCCAATATTCATCAATTTCCAAACATTATCCCATGATCCCATTTATCATTTAACAAGTAAAATTCTTATATCACATAGAAAAACCACTTTATTACATTCAACCCACTAGGTATAACCCATAATTTCCATGAATTAGATCATTAAACATATTCATAAATTCTTTTAATACATCTCATTTAACATATTCCCCATTTCTCATTCCATTACTATTTATATGTTCACCATTTCATATGTAATAATCCTCTTAGGAATTTCTTATAGAATTCATTAACCATTCGACATAATCTCATTTAACCCATTTTTTTCCATTTTTATGTCATGCCAAACAACACCTTATTCCATTATCAATCATAGGCCTAACTACTCATGAACCACATTAATCATAAAATTACCCAACCATCATATTCATCTTAGGCTCTACCTAAGCACTATACAATTTCATACCATTTTTTTATCCAAGTTCAGGAAGATCGATTCACCCCATGTGTGGCCCTCAATTGGTCAAATCGTCCGCAATGCATCCCAAAGAGATCACGAGGGGTTAAATTGGTTAGTTGGATTCTGATTTAATAAAATCTCATTAACGGCACCAAAATAACAAAAAGGGTAAGACAAGAATACAACCGTATAGGAATATTTCTAGATAAAAACTATGGGATATAACTTGTAGACCACCTACCTCGGATCTGATGATGAAAACACACCTAAACGTGGCCTTACACCCATATTAAAACACCTATTTAATCTTTAACCTAGATTCCTCCAGAAAATAAGGGTTTTCAATATTCGTAAGAAGATCTACCAAGGTGAAAACCCAAATCCAAATTAGAGAAGAAAGGGGGAGATTAGACTTACTCAGGGCTTCAATCCGAAATTGATGTAACTTCAAACAACCTATATATGAAAAAAAATCACCCTTGGAAGCCCTTGATGGTTCTTATTTATCACTAGGGTTGAAGGGGGGAAATGGGAGGAAAATCAGGTGGAACATAAAATTCACATAATGGGAATTTTGTAAGTTTTCCCAACTTTGTTGGGACACACGGTTTTCCAAACATTGTGAAAGCCATTATCCAAAGGAAGTTAGGTCGCATGGTTACCTGGGAAGGTTGTACGGTTAGAAAAACCATGCTCTAGTAGTGTGATATGCCACTATATAAGGTTGAAAGGTTCACATGGGTAGGGCGCACGGTTTACCTAATCGTGTACAAACCATGCACCTTGAACATATTGGCTTATTTTCCCTTTTCCTTTTATGTTTCAAACCCCCATAACAACCCTGATGTCCCTTATACACCAAAGAGACATTCCATTAACCCTAAAAATATATCAAAACCAAAAAATTTAAACAAGGATATACCTCCACAAATTCTGGGATCTTACAACCTCACTACCTTATAATGGATCGTCCTGGAGCTACATTCCCAAGAATCACTAAACTTCTATAACAAAGAGATCATGCCACTAGTCCCACCAATCATTTCCCATTTTCCAAGTTTCCCTCTTCAAATTACAATGTTGTCACAAAATTTTAACCATGGGTATGATCTTTCCTCACAACGATGCCTCCCCACAGTCCTACAGCATAAACCAGATACTCCTCACAGGACTCATTAACTTTAACCATACATTAAATACTAGAACTAAATAGGGAAAACTTATGAAATATTTTCTAATTAACAGCACATGTAAACTCTTCACACAACGTCATACCATCATGGCAGAATAAATTGGCTTCCCATAGGTCTGATCCTCTTTGCAACTCATGAGCTAAAATCAAATGGAATCATTTTACTCAGTTTCAATACCCTAACAGTGACCAAAACCTGATATCAGTTAATGGAAAACACAAGATCCTTCCAATCACCTTTTCTAACTTACATCCATCCACCACTAGTGTCCCAATGATCCCATTACATAACTGTACATCCAAGATACAACCAAAATCTTAGTGCACTCAACTTATTAAACTGGTGCCAACACTCACTATCAGGGCCATCTCAGCCGAATGGTGATCACTTGTGTTCCTCCAACTTGAAGCTCCAATCACGTCATCAACCCACCACTTGTCTTTGATGGTTCATTATTCCATATTCCATTGCTTTTCACCCCCCACTATCAAATAAATACTTCCATAATCTAAACTCAACTTTCACATCATCTGGCCTAATCCAACTCACCAAGATCGAACATCCATAGGTACACAATCCTGTATTTTCATCCTGCCTTATCATTGAAACCATCCAGGAGGACATCCCACACAATCCATGTCAGGACTAATATCAACATAACCTAACTCGAGTAATATTTCATTTTTGAATGGCACATGTCTCTATGACATCGAATCGGGGGTGGGTCTAAATTCATCACATCTGTTCAACTTTACTATATCGTGTTGGACCACCCCAACTATATTGTCCCAATAACACCCATCTTCCACTAATGGTGCACAACTCTTTTTCACCTATCCAAGGCGCTTACTGAAGCCTATCACTATCATCGAACATGCATATCATGGACATTCCCTAACATCTGATATAATCCCTCCATCACGACATCACTTCCCTCCAAACCATCATCATGCATCTCCACCCCCATTAAAATTCCTAACATTAACACTCTATTGTCTATACACAAATTAAGAAGGATAGGCTCTCACCCAAACCTGTTCCAAAATTTGAAATGCACTTCTCATCCTAAACATCCATGATACTCAATCACATGGACAATGTTCCCTCAAACTTCAAGGAATTCCAACCACCATGTCTTACACTCATTCATAATCCAATCCCCAAAACTTATACATGGTTGTCTATATATTCCTAGAAAAGGAAAATGAACATCATCTAGTGCCTGTTTCGGCTTCCGTGAGTGGAACCCATGACATTTTTTGACACCTGATCCATCCTGTGGACCTTACCCAAAAACAGTGATGGCGTACATCCCATCATCTAGCTCCACATATAATACCCCATGAGAATAAACTCTATGATGCACCTCATCCAACCAAAACACCTTCAAGTTGTTTAGTGTAATTCCAAATCCTCTCAACATACCTGGGATGATGTCAAGATGTTGGGAATGATCATCACTAGTTGATGAATTCTAAGAAGTTTTTAAAGAACACAACTAACAACATACCCAACACTAATGTCACCTCCCACTAAGGCACAACATGACATGCCAAGGTTCCCAGGATTCCCTACTGAACACATCTCATCATCACTTAACCACCACTGATCCACGAGAATCCACAAAAAAATCATGTACCAATGTTTCTCGTGTTAATACTTCTACCATACCCCTCGAGCCCTTCCGACATGACCCTGATGGTTATCAAGAAAGAAAAATTTCCAATCACACTAATAAATACGAATGGTCTTTCACGTAACAAGGATCCCTACATTGGATTCACCCAGATTAACAGATGTTGATCCTAATTACAATCACACCTTTCTAACTCGTACCTGAATCTCGACCTCATTAGAGTCGTCATGTTTCACATTTTATTATGACCACACTTAAACCAAATTAATTTCCTACAATAAAACCATCAACTATGTGTAACCTAGTACCTGCATACTAACCTAACCATGCATCTTGGTTAGTCATCCTCACCAACCTCGAGGCTTCTTCTACATCTCACCCAAAAACCAAACCATTCATAAAAATATGATTATCTATGTGACCACCCTATCCTTGGTGTCACCGTCAAAACAAAAGCATCTAACCACACTTATTTCACCCATGTATCATCCACTCAAAAACAAAATCAAGACCTCCATTCATCTTCATCCAAAAAGAGGGTTCAGGTATCTATACCATATAACCCATTTGAAAAAACCATGAATCCTATCACGAGCACTAGGCTTACCTTATTATAGAACTATAGAACCACTATACCATTTATCAAAACATGATGGTACTCATTATATCTCCATTCCACTTTTGAATCATCTATCATGCTTCATATTACAAGGCACCCACATCACAGGGATAGCCTCCCATGAGGTCACCCTTGATTTTATTGAATCTGTCGATGTGTAACCAAAAATTGAGTCACATCACCAAACATCCATCATCCCAATTATCAATCTAAGAAAAACCTGCATTGATAAATGTTCTCTTCATAACACTATCATGCTCCAAATATCCACTTCAATGATTAATTTCCCAAATCCCTAGGAACCTCATCCAACTTCTATCTTACGTCACCTTGAAGGTTTAATGATACCAACTCCCCACACTGGAGTCGCAACAATCATAAGCCATTGGTCCTCTTACAAACCACACACATTAAGTTATGAACAAATCAACATTCAGGAATAGCACTCTGGCCCCCATTCCGATACACATTATATATAACTCACCAAATGACAATTAACTACAGGTTCCACACTAAAAGTACCCATACATGTACATCAACACTAAGATCCAAAGTTCTTCTCTCGGATCCAAAACACAACTTGCAAGGTCCTTACTCACATCCCAGCTGTCCTCATGGTCCATCATGAACTCTGTAAAATCACATCCCCCCTGGATTTACACACTCACATTACCAAAAAACGTCTCATGACTGAAAGTTATTATCCCTAATGAGTTTTCCCTATGCACAACTCCTATGCCATATCATAACAAACATGTTATCACACCCCAAATCTAAGGTTCCAAAGTCGGTCACTCTCACTGCCCCAAAACACTCATACCGAGGTTCAAAATGAAAACACAAGGAATTACCACTACCCTATTCCCCCAAAGGTTTCAAAGGTCCTTACCTTATTCATGACCATAATCCAAAAAATTATCCTAAAAAATACTCAGATGAATGATTGAAAGGGTTAAACTACGTACGGAAAATATCTTATACCATTAACATTAAAGAACCCATTTTGCATACACTATACCAACAGTAATCATCATGCGTGGAACACTGGCCTCTACCATACCTACAGAATGTAATGGTCAACATGGGGTAACTAATTTAAATGATCATAGGTCTTTCATCAAACTCCTATTTTTAAACCATTTCCTCTTTCACAATGCAAAAAATTTCTTAGGAACATTTCCTATTTCACAATTTGTGAAAATCCTCATTTTTAAATCATTTACACCATTCATTAAGAAAAATCCATTAACTATTTTACCATCACTATGAAATATTTCTCTTTCAAACACCATTCATCCATTACAATTTATCACAACCTAAAATTTTAATTCATTCATATTGTTTCATTGCACACATTATTCCTTAATTATTCATTTACATTATTTTCATTCACCCACGTGCATTACCATTATTAGGAAACATTTTCATCAAATGTTTCAAGGAAGTAAAATTCATTCTACTCTTTATGCCCCACATACTAACCATGTGTCTGCATATCATGATGCATGCCACCTGTGTCCTTAGGTTCTTAAAATGATGCATGAATTCACAACCTCATGACATTCCATCCATGAGAAAAATATCATAAAATGGTCCCATCACACAACATGTGAATCACCCAATAGTGAAATATCATTCAATTGTAACAACACATACTAGGAACACCAATTCCCATCCTAGGTTACATGGGTTTTCCCTCGTACACAGTTTAGCTACTCCCAAGCACGAGCTCATTAATAAGGACCAACACTTCCTAGCCTCCAATCTACCATACCCAAATATTAATATATAATAACTAGAAAGGAAAATCTTCTAATACAACTTTTTAACATCCCCAACCTAGAATCCACAAAATTGGTTCCCCGAGGTAAGACATCACATGACCTCTAGTGCACCTCCCCATACGGCAGAGGTTTCCAACTAGTGGCAAGGGTCTAATAAGTCATGTGGGAATACTATACCCTCTTTACCAGAGTAAGCTAAATAAGAACACAATATAAACAATGAAAACAAAATGAAACAACCAATAAATATTCATAGCCAAACATCTCTGCAAACTGGTTGTGAACCAAAATTCAGTATTTACCATGTCATGACTTGTTGATAGTTCCAAAGTGAATAAAACCTAAAGTAAAAAAATGGTTAAATCCCTAGAACATGTCTTGAATCCAATTTTGGATCCTCATCCATGTATATCAATGTCCAAATAAACATCCTATCATTGGGCCTTTTCTATTTTCCTAACCTACAACCATGAAATCTGCTCGGGTACCCAATGGTGGCACGAGAAAGGTGTGAGTAAATAACCTAGTAGGCCACCATCAATACTATCTACAAAATATCCTGTCTAAATGGATATTTCATTAAATTAATAAATAAATAACAAGTAAAAAAGGACAAATCAGGGAGTTTTAGTTAACAATCATTTATTTAACCCTTTTTATCATTATTACCATTTCCATATTTTATGCCCTCTTTTTTAATTGATCCATTTTCATCACATGTTTCATGGGTTTCGCACATTCATCAACAACACAAGGGTGTAAGGCAATCAAACAATATGAATAAAGGAATAAATAAAAAACATTTCTCACTAGGGATAATCACATCACAACAACACAATATCCTTACCTCAAAGCCTCAGTCCGGGTGGAATGAAACCATTTGGGGAATAGATCCTCTTTCCCCTTCCCTAACCTATGTATTTTGGGCTAGATTTCAGAACCTCAGTCTAACTCGACTTGTGGGCATAGAATCTCTAGTCGATAACCCACACTACCAAACCATGTTCACATTTTTATTTATCCGTTCACCACATACATGTAAAATCAAAACCAATCCAAATAAAAATCATATTCCATGACCATAGACGTGATAATTGATACTATTCCATAATCCCTTAACACATTTTTCATTACATTACATAGCTTCTTATCCCACTTCTTATCTTCATGCCTTAACCCATTATGTATGTTCAAAAATTCCCCAATATTATCCAAGATTCATCAATTACCATACTTTATCCCATGATCCAATTTATCATTTCACAAGTATAATTCTTATATCACATAATAAAACAACATTATTACATTCATCCCACTAGGTATACCCCATAATTCCCATCTATTAACTCATTAAACATATTCATCAATTCCCTCACTATATCACATTTATAGTATTCTCCATTTACCATGCCATTACCATTTACATGTTCACTATTTCATATGCACTCATCTTCTTAGGAATTTTTAATAAAATTCATTAAGCATTCGACATAATCTCATTTAACCCATTTTTTCCATTTTCATGTCGTGCCATGCAACCCCTTATTCCATTATCAATCATAGTCACAACTACCTATGACCCACATTAATCATCAAAATACCCAAAAATCATGTTCATATTAGGATCTACATAATCACTATACAATTTCATACCATTTCTGTTATCCAAGTTTAGGAAGGTTGGTGCACCCCATGGGTGGCCCTAGATGGGTCAAATCATCTTCAATGCATCCCATGGGGATCGTGAGGGGTTAAATTTATTATATGGATTCCCATTTTACCAAATCTCACTGAAATAACTAAAATCACAATAAGGGGAAGCTAAGAATACAACCTCACAAGCACAAATTTACATAAAAACTATGTGATATAACTTTTAGTCCACCTTCCTCGAATCTGATGAAGAATGCACTCCTAAACATGGCCTTATACCCAGATTCAAACACCTCTTTAATCATTAACCAACATTCCACTAGAAAATAATGGTTTTATAGATTTAGAAGAATATCATCCAATGTAAAAACCCTAATCCAGAAAAGATAAGAAATGAAGAGATTAGAACTACCTAAGGCTTCGATCTACAATTATAGGAACTCCAAACAAACTAGAGATGAAGGATGATCACCCTTGGAATCCCTTGAGGGTTCAATTTTGTCACTAGGTTTGAGGGAGTATAATTTCAGGGAAAATGGGGTGAAACATAAAAATTCCTTAATGAAAACTTATTAATTTTTCCCAACTTTACAATGATGCATGGTTTCCCCCACACAGTTTTCCAAACCGTATGAAAACTATGCACAACCCACTATCCAAAGGGTGTTAGGTTGCACAGTTACCTAGGAAGGTCAAACGGTTTGAAAAACAATGCACTAGACATGTGATATGCCACTATCTAAGGTTTAATGTTTTTCCTAGGCAAGCCACATGATTAACTTAACCATGTGTAAATGGTGTACTTTATAGTGATTGGCCCAGTTTTCCTTTCCTTTTGTGTTACAAACCCTTAGAACATTCATGATTTCCCTTATACACCTTGGAAACATTTCATTAACTCTAACAAGAGATTAAAACCAGAAAAATTAAACAATGACATACCTCCCCAAAGATCAGGATCTTGTACGATGAGTCTCAAGAAAATCATATGTTGTTAGGTGGTGGATGTTAGATCTTCCATAAAGATAAATTTTAAAAAAAAGGGGTTAAATAAAAAGTTAAAAGAAAGAAACATGGTACCTTAATTATAGATTCAAGGTATATTCATAGAACTTCTTTATTCTTTTGGGAGTATGAATATTCTACAATATATACGATATTGTTTATTATACTTTTCATTGTTATAATGTATAATTCTTTAGAGTTTACCCCCATTTTAGAGTTGTATTATTATTATCTACCCACCAACCCTCAGCCTTAGAGTCATTTGAACCAAAATGTTAATGCCCTTATAAATAATTGAATTATTTTTTTATAGATTCTAGAAGTTATATCCCTTGCAAAAACATGGTTATGAATATATATTCATGGTATGATCATAACTCCAATTTTAAATTACTATGATTTTTGAGAGAAAATCTGTGGGGTGGTAAATTACAACATGGGTATATCTATCTAAGGAATAGTTGAAAATGGAAATTAAAAGAAGTTGGGATTCGAATAAATAAATTGACTATGAAGAAAGGGTTATTTTATTTCTAGGGATGATTTGGAGGGATTATCACATATCTAAAAACACATTGTTTTATTTAAATGGTTCTAATGAATGTTTCATGTTAATAATTTTACATTGAGTTTCTTATTGAGATTATTTTTTCTTTAGGACAAGAAATTGTTCAAGACTGGGGGAATATGATAATATTAAATTCATATATACAATTTGGATTCAATTCATTTATCTTTACACATATTTTAAACTACATTAATCTAATTTTTTATTGGGTTTTTCAATAAATTGATGTTGATTTGGAATAGCAGGTTTTTCTGTTGAATTTTGTAATTATAGATAATTTAGGTCATAAATCTGTGATTTATGAAATAAATTCTCAACAAAAAACTCTATGTATCCATAGACCAAATCCATAAATACATTTAAATCCTCAAAAGTCTCTATGAATAAAAATAAAAACATAATAGGAGGACTTGTGTTATAAAAAACTCAGGATCTACCTCCAATAAACCTTTCCAGAGACCCAATAGTTTTTATTCAAGTAGTTACTCCTGAATATACAAAGTGAAGAAGATTTAAAGATTTTCATTTATGATGTTAAATATTGATTTATGGTGTAAAAGTTCTAGTAAGATACTAATTTATATTTACATGAGACATAAAATCAAATAACACTATTAGTAATTCAGCCAATTTAGAATTTAGGGACCCCAGATTTTAGAGGACCTTTTTTTATGTCTGGTTTTAGGATTTTCTTTTCATCCATTCTATCTAGTTTTTATCTCATCATCTATTCCTTCCATGGTCATGATATGGTTCTGAAGGATTTTCTAATTTCTATTCATTATTCTAAACCCATTCTACTTTTAATTTAATTTTTGTTTTACCACATCTTTTCCATTAAGGTATGGTTGATTTTTATTTCATTCTTAATCATTGATTTGTTTAATGGATGTTTCTTTCTTACTACCTCTTATCCAACCATTTAAATTAGTAATCTTCATGTGGGGATAATCATCCTAGGGTGAGGGATCAAGATTCTGGGTGGCGTCTCTTCAATAAATCTCTAAAAAAATATTTTTTTGTTTATTGGTTATGAAATTAGGTTAATAATAAAATCATATCTCATTATCTTTCAAGAACAATATTTGGGAAATTTTGGGGGGAAAACCTTACATTTTTTTAATGAACCAAACTCAGACCAATAAATTTATTTATTTCCTACATATTTAGTTTCATATAATGTGCCTAGTTTGAAAACCAACTCTAGGAAAAATAATGGTCTTCAACTTAAGTAGATCCATTTTTCAAGACCAAACCCAACATGGGGAATCCTAAATAGCTATCTCATATGAGCTAATAGACCTACCCTTATAAGATTTAGGGATACCCACTACACAGGAACCCTTTAATTGATCATGGACTCGTATTTATCAACTATAGAAAAATCAGTTTCTTTATCTTAAAACCCAACCTCATATAATTCTCATGGGTAATCCACTCTATATTATAATCCCTAGGTCATAATATGTTGTTTTCATCTCCATGTGGGTTCAACTCCAAACCTCCATTATTCTATGTGTATTCACAATAGTTCTAGTTGTGTAAAACATAAATTTATAATTGATTATTCCAATTTGAACTAAAAATACTATTTGGGAAGTTCATTGGGTGGGAATCATACCCATATCTCATAGTTTTACACCCTTGGTATATCCATTTTTAACATTAACCATGTTCACAAAAATTTTCACTTTTTACTATTTACTATAACAAAAAATTGAGTTAATACTTTAAAATTATATAATTATGATGATTAGAAATATAAAATAAATTTTACCAAATTTTAATTTCTTTAAGTTTTCAAATTTAATTTTAATTAATCGTGTAAACCATAATGAAATATTTTCTTCAAAAAACTGAATTTGTAAGCATAAAACCTAATTTGCATCCATTCAATTCAATGTAAAAACCATAAAATGAATTTTAAAATATTATATTGAATATATAATATATAAATTTCATTAACACAATAAATCAATATAGATTAAATATATTTATTAGGGAAAAAACAAATTTCACAAAAGGAAACATTTTTTTAGAACAATGTCTTTTTAAGACCAAAAAATTAACTTATTCAAAAATAAACTATAATTATGGTTCCATTGTAAATAGTTATAATATATAATTAAAGTATTATTAGGTTAATTTATGATTTAATTCAAAATATAATGTTACATTAATTGAAAAATATAGATATTTGTTTATAAAAATGGGTATTCTTTAGGATTCACTGAAAAATAAAAAAATTGAAAAAATCATAAAAATTCACCCAAACAAGATATTAACATCATGATTTTAAAAAATTATATTAATTTACTCAAATAAAATTTCAAAAAAAATATCTAAAATAATTAGAATGATCATGTATGAAAATGTGATAAAAATCATTTTTGAAGAAACCGTATTTTTTAAGCATAAATTAACTTTACTAAAAATTGAGTACTTACTTATTATGAATTTTTTTATAAATTTCCATTAATAAAAACCTTATAAATATTTTTATAAAGTATTTATTTATATTAATATCTACTAATTTATTGTATATGTTACAAAAGGTTTCTATATCACAGTTCATATAAACTCAGGGTTTCATATAAGTAAAGCTATCAAATACTTCAAGTTTTATTTCAAAGGAAAAATGTCTCACCTTGTAAGATGTTCAAATTTAGTATCATGGAATTGAGAGAGGTATCATAATATAATTTATAGGATACCATAGTTTTAAATATGTATCTTCTTACACATTACTCTAGATTATCTTGCCTATATTGGCCCAAACATTTCATACAAAAACACTACAACTTATTAGTGGAATATTCATTTTATATAAATATGATCCATGTTATAATCTAAAAGGTTTAGTTTCCATGGAATCTTGGAAAAATAAAAAACCAATACATAAATGATCTACATCATTTCCCAATAATTTATTCACAATTATCACCCTTCTTATACATAACATACCTAAAACCTTTCTCCATAATATGGGTAAGTGAAAAATAAAGGGTGAGCTCAGAGGCTTAATAAAAATAAAAATAATAGATATCAAGAAATGATCATAAGTGAGAATAAGATAATAATAAGGTTATAATATCATTATCTTAACATTATAAAATCATACGCATCAATTCACGTATCATAATCATGAAATATGACATAAATTTTTATTAATCAAAATATATATGCCTTAAGAGTGTGTGATCAAAAATAACCAATCATGATCCATGCTAACATATCATAATAATAATACATAAGTGTGTTTAAAACACATATGCAAAGATACTTATTTCATTATTCGAGGACCACTTCTAATACTTTCATAGTGGATTGGTTTTCCTCATCATTACATCATTTCCTTAGTCAAGGTTCACTCCCAAGGCTATATTATTAGACATGGTACCTTTCTAAACTTGGTTTACTCCCTATTTTATTCCTTATTATCTCATGAATTATCCTTTTTTACCCAATACAATGGAATCCTATATATTTATAGTCCAATCCATCACATAATTGAAACTATAAATATGTGTGCTATAATATTATAATACATTTATCATATCATAACCCATGAAAAAGATATTAGTTTCATAATAATTTTATATTCATAATAATAAACTATCTATATAAATAATAAATATGTTAAAATTGTATTATATCCTTGATAAATAATAAGAAACATCAAAGTATTAAATTATAGATGAAAATGCCTTTAAAATATCACTATGACATTTCTTAGGGAAAATATCCTTATCATTTTGAAATCACCTAGTTAAAATAAAAAAAATTACAAAATATTTAGGGAAATATTTATTTTAAATGAAACAAGGAAAATAATAAATTAATATTTAAATAAAATAGTATTTTTTCTGTTGAGTAATATTGTTCATGTGGTGTATGCTAAAACAAAAATTCCTTTTGCATTCTCGATAAAAACCAGAAGTACCAAATTTGGAAAAGGATAAGATGATTCCATTTAAACCATGTTAAATACATAAATCCTAGTTAAAAATTGATTTAAATAATATTTATATAATATTAAAAACATTCTTAAAACCAATTTAATGAAAATATGTACATAAAAGAAAAGATTATCGGTTGAAGAAAAAAAACAATGTTAGTTTTACAAAAACATTTTTTGGTAACATGAGTACATAAAGAGAGTAAAATTAAAGGAAAAAATAATATCTGGAAATAAACAAAGTATAATAAAATTCATAATACTTTTGAGCGATATGTCACAAAATTTCATCAAAAAAATTAATTATAAACAATCCCTGTAAAATGAGATTGCAACATAAAACCCTCACCTCAAGTCTGTGTTTCTTCATAAGTGATCTAACATCCTATATAATAAATATTAATTCATTATAATTTTATAATAAAACAAAAATATTACCTATAAAACCGAACATGGTTTACTTAAAACATATTATCATCTGTTCATTAATAATTTTTCATTACCATCATCATTTAGGGTGTTAACTGCTTCATTTTTCTTCTATGTATTGGTTCTGCAGTTATGGTCCTTGAACTTTGATCCTGGTTAATTCATATCAAGAATTTTAATCATTATATATATATAAGATATAAATTCATTATATACATATTTATGAACATTCATATAAATTAGTAATGAAAATTTAATTATATCACTATATGGAGATAATAGTTTGTATGTATGTACGAGTGATGGTTCCTTTTGTTTATGGATGGAATGAATGAAAGGTAAATATTAATAAAAATGTATAGAATTATTATTATGTAATGAATATAATATATATATATATATATATATATTAAATCTAACATAATAACCAACCATGAAATATGGGGATAGAAAATGTATTATATCTCTTTATGAGGGTGAAAGTCCACAGATACACATAAGCGATACTTTCATCTCCCATTTGATGGATAAGATGTGTTAAAATGTTATTAAATAATTATAAAGACTTATTAATATATTTATGATAATATATTCATCATTATTTAATTTATTAAATAAGTATAAGATGAAATAAAATTGAAATATCCTGGTTAATATATATACCTCTTCTTTGAACGGTCTCCATTGGATTCCTCCTTAAGCCTTAAAGGATTAGTCTTACAAGAATACCATAAGCTCTATGATTAAGGTAAGTAATATAGAAAATTTTTTGAGAATTAATTTTCTAATATAGAATCCTGAAATGGTGTGTATACAAGAGAAGAATAGGTTCCCTTTTATAAGTGAAGGGATAGACATACATGGAATTTCATAAAATATTTCAATGATATAAGGTCACTTTATTGTGAAAGTGGATCAAGATGGATAGGGATTTGAAGTTCGGTTAAAAACATTTTTAAATATCCTCAAACAATAAGAATTTTATAGGTGTGTGTGGTAATCCAAACATTATCTCTTGGTTTAACCCCCCCCCCCCCCTCCCGTTAATCCTATGTAAACCTTAATTGCGGTAACAAAATTTATAAATATTTTTCATAAAGTTGTTATTAATATTCATACCTACCAATTTAATGGCTTTGTAATAATATTTTATTATATCATTGTTCATGTAGACTAGGTGTTTCATGTAAGAAAACTATCTAATAAATATAGTTTATTTCAATGGAAATACATATAAAATCATGGGTTATTATGATATACCACCCTTACAAGGAATTTCATCCTCCAAATTTTATTCGTCTCATATAAATAAATGAGGATATACCTGCTTCATCACAACCTTTGGTTACCAGGTATTTTTTAAAAAAATTTAGATTTTTCTAAAGAACATTAACGAAGAAAGTAGTCTTTTTCCATTGATTTTTATCTTTATTATCCAAGATTTAGATATGTTTTTATATAAATTAATTTTCATTCTCAAGTGTTGTAACAACTAATTTAAGTTAATATAGAGTATTGGGAATGTAATTCCTTTGAAGAGATACATGGAACACATCATGAACTTGATATATTTTTTGTGGGAGTGCCATGTAGTAAGAAACCATTACAATTTGATCAAGAATATAAAAAATTAACAATATACCTAGGTCTTATCATTAACATATTTTATAATATTATAACTTTATTCTATGAATAAATTCACAAGAAAACCTTATAACTAACCTCAAATTCAAGATCTCACTAATAATGGTCAATATAACTCTTCTATCAACTCTCAAATCCATTGATGTACTCCTGAATGAATATAATGATATCTAACACTTAAAGATATAGGTTAGGTCTAAATATATTTACTTCTCTAATTTCAAACCAGTATTTTAGTGTTCTATAATTCTTTCCATTGATGACTTTATGAGGATCCACTTGAATGATCAAGTGAAATCTATTATTATAAGAAAACTCAACTATCAGAAGGTGGTGATTTCATCCCCCATTGAAATCCAAATAAATATATCTCAAATATCCTATAGGGTTTTAATTTTTACCTCATAAAAACTATTTGTATGAGGATGATAGGTAAAACTAAAACATGGATTTTTATCTACAACAAGTTGAAGACTTTTCTAGAACATTAAGGTAAAACTAGAAACTAAATTAGATACATCATAATATAGTACTCCATACAACCATACCAGTTTATGTATATATTATATTGTTTATTAAGGGAGAAATATTTTCTAATAGAAATAAATTATTCTGACTTCATAAGAATATTTACTATAAACCAAATAGAATTGTGGCCTTTATATTTTTTACTGAGTACCATGAAAAAATAGATACAGATATTTTTCACATTTCTATTATAGTATGGGTAATGGTTATAACATCACCTTAGACTTTTATCTCTTAGAATTAAATTTTTATCATACCACAAACCAAGATTGATACTCTACAATATCTCTCTTCATGTTATACCACCACAAAAAACCTTTTAGATCTATATACATATTTATACTTCCAGGATTAATAGAGGATGATGAAATATGATATTCTTCCAATAATTACTTATTTAAGTCTTCTATTGGTGGGACACATACTCATTTATTGAACCTTATCATTCTATTATAATAAAGGTTGAACTTAGAAACATTTTCCACCTTATTTTTAAGCTCCACATTATCCTTATACACCTATTTAATCTTCACATATATTAATGGTTAAAAACTCATTTCATAAAGATAATATGTCTCCTCTTCCTTCACAATTTCAAATTCCATCCTTTAATAATATATAGATATTATATATTTTGTGATCCTCATCATATATAATATTTTAGTATCCTTTCAACTCAAATTATCATCAAACTCATTCACCTTTACATGTTAGTAATGTATTGAGAATTCCTAATATTTAATAAAATCCAAGTATTTTATATAGCACAAATTCAACTCTTTCTTAGTTAATGTATACATTAATGTTTTCTAATCAGTATATATGACACACCTATCTCCATATAGATAATACCTCCTATAATTAATGCAAATATTATCCAGATATAAATGACACACCTACATCAAACATAGGTGTATCAAAATAGGAATTTAATGGGTATTTACTTACAATTTATGACCAACTAATAGTATCAAGATCAAAGATAAATCTTTGAAAAATATTTAGATCTTGATAGTTGATCAAAAAATATTAAATAAGTTTTAATTGATGCATATTATTGATCATGGTCTTATTATGTTCCCAGTAATCAATGTATATCCACGTTAATGAATATTTATTCTTAATAAAAAGTATAGGTTCACTACATGTAGACTCACTTGGACAAATTAATCCCTTATCTATATTCTCTTGGAGTTTATTATTAAATTCCTACAACTCAATTGGGGCCATTCCTTATGGATTCATTGAAATAAGTGTAACATCTAGTATTAGTTCTACTAAAATTAAAAATTAAAAATTTAGAGGAATACTAGGTAACTATTATATAGATAAAACAAAAAACATCCATAAAATAGGCATTTATTTTATGTTGAGTTTCTCTCCAACCATATGAGATAAATACACCCTTTAAATAGGTTTCAAGACTCGTGCAGTAAATTTAATTTTCATTGGAAGTTCACAATTATACTTCACTAATAGACAATCATACTTTGGTTTGGAATATAATATGTGTATTCCATTACTTGAAAATTAATATGGGATTTATATAAAGAAATCCAGTTTATTTCAAAAATCATATCAAATTCCTCTACAGGAAGAATAATAATATTTTTAGGTAGTATATTCCAACAAAATTAAACTGGGAAGATTCATAGACTTGAGATGTGATCCTCATACCATCAATATTTGTTACAAATATTTTGATATATAATCATTGAGGTGTTAATGTGATAATATTTGAAAAAAAAATAGTTATAAATGACTGGGTATAATTTGAATCGAATAAGACATTATTAGTTTGATAGTGGACGGTATATATACCTTTCACTACTTTGTTATCTCACCCCATGTCAGAAATATGGGTCACAAGATATTTTCATTTGTCTCTAGGGTTAAGAGGTAGTTAATGTATATCACCATCAATAAACATCATATTTTTACACTGATTAGAATAATTTCCATTCTACTTGAACTTACAGTATTCAAGTGTGGGTGGAAAATTCTATAGAGATCTATCTTCATTTTAATCATTATCTAATGTATTTATATTACTTCAACATTCAATTTTCTAATTTACTTCTTTTTCATAGATAAAAAATTTACAAGTCACCTAAAGATAATTTCTTCTATGTTTTATTCCACACTTATGTAATAAAATGAAAATCATATTATTCTTTCAATGGATTTAGTTATTATAACTTCCTTGTAATACCATCATTATTTTCATATCAAACCCGTGAGATTTATGGGTGAATCCAATATCAAATTCCACCTTGATTTCATGTAAAAGGATTTATTCCGATCAATTGAATTATTTTATGGATAATAACTTTCAGATACTAGGTTTTAAGCCACTGAAGAATCGATGAATATTAATTTTTTCTATAATAATAATACCAAAAGTGTACATCACAAGTCTTTTAAATTTTGATTCATAGGTACCAATAGATTCATCATCCTTCTATATAATCTCAATGAATTTAATCTCTACATTTGTTCAATGAATATGAAGAAATTACATACTGAAAAATAAGCTCATAAACTCATCCCACTCCATAGAACCAATTTCATAACATTACTTTGTATTCTTGATAAGAGACCACCATTGTACTATTTCACCATCCAAATAGTGAATTTTTAAGATATACTTATCATTCTCTAAGAACTAGATAATGGCAGATATATTTTTAGTGGTAATATTCCATTTCTCATCAATTATTGGATCAATATACCCACAAAAATAATATATGCATTACCTTATAAAGGAATCAAGAATATGTAATTCCCATATTTTATAGTTTTCTTGTTGGGTATGATTCATGGATTGAGAATGTTGTGTAATCATAACAACCAAGTTTTTCATTACAAATATCACAACATTACATTTATAAGGAGAATAATCATTTCATTTTCTCTCACATTTAGGTTAAAATGATTCCTTCTAATTCTATTTATTTATTGAAACTAAACAATATTTTAGGAGAAACATTAATTATAGTGGGAAATCATATAATTATAAAAAAGTATATTATATTATTTCTAAATCATGACACCTTCTTTAAATTATATGACACCTTGGGTTTAACCTAGGTAATCAATGGTCATTATCTATTCAAATCCATTATGATGAACCTTAAATAAAATTTTAATTAAACTACGAATATCCCCTCAAAATTTCAAACCATTTGAAAAGGTTGAAATCTCCATGCACCAAAATGATGGAAGAAATATACTCGACCAACTCATTTTGGGGTAATTACCCCTAGATTCATCTATGCCAAAACTACATCCCATTATATTATCTCTAAAGGGATAGATTTTATTAGGAAAACCACAATCCTTCCTTTATCATAAAATAGGATTTTATTCTATACTTAGGATTATCATAAGGTTTATTACTAACTTTTTCTCATCCTAGATTCCAAAATTAACTAAACCTTTCTCTAATACCAACTATAGTGAACCAATCATTTCATACATAAATACAATGTCTTATTAGTGTAATATTCATTACATGTCAATATGATCAACACCAGAATGGAAAAGGTTTGTTTTAGTTGGCAAAATAGGTATATATATAATCTTCATTATTTCCCATTATGTTCTTTACAACTAACGCCCTTATTAAACATATCATTCTTGAAACCTTTCTCTGAAAGCTATGGGTAGGAATCATAATAAAGGGTGAGACTTTATATTCGATAAGGGTAAATATAATAGATGTCAATCATTGATAATAAGTGATAATACGGTAAGAATAAGGGTATGATAACATGATCATAAAATTAGAAAATCATACCCATCAGTTCATATATGATAATCATAAAGCATGACATAATTTTTTATCAATCAAAATACATATGACATAAGAGTTTGGAATCATCAATAATCAATCATGATCCATGAGAGTATATCATAATCAAATGATATAAGTGTTTTTCTTTCACATAATCATAAAAAATTATGTCATTAGACAAGGATCACTAAAAACACTATCATAGTGGATTGGGTTCACTTATTATTATATCATTTCCTTAGTTAATGTTCACTCCCAATATTATTTTATCAGACATAGTCCCTTACTGAACTAGGTTAACTCCCCATTCTAGTATTTATCTCATGAGATATATTTCATTACCCAAATAATTTTTGGGATATATAATTCCAAGCACACCCATCAAATAAAGAAAACCATTTGTTTTTTTTCCACAATTTCAGAAAATCATTCATCATGTCATCATATCATAACCCATGGAAGGGATACGGGTTTCATAAAAATTCCATATTCATAATCCCAAACAACCAATAGGAAGAATAAATATGGTAAAATTGTATCATATCCTTAGTAAATCATAAGAAAGATCAAAGTATGTTGTTATTAATTAAAATACTTTTAAAATACCATTATTTATTTTGGGAGTAAAATACAATTTTTATTTTGAAATCACTTATTTAAAAACTAAAAATGTCCAAAAGATTTTTTTTTGAAAAAAAATGAAAATTTTAATTTATTCATCAAATAAAATTGTTTTCATTTTTTGGATAACGTTATTCATGTAATACATGATAAAACAAAAAATCAATTCAAATTTTCAATAAAAGTCAAAAGTACCATGTTTGAAAAATGATAAGAGGATTCATTTTAAGAAATTTTAAAGATAATAAAATATAGTTACAAATTAATTTGAATAATTTTTATATAATATTAAAAATGTTATTGAAAACATTTTAAATAAAATATGGGAATGGAAGAAAATATTACCAACTAGAGAGAAAAATAAGGTCGGTTTTCCTTAAAATATTTTTTCCATCACATGACTAAATAAAGATATAAAAATTAAAAGGAAAGTATGTAATATCTATAAATAACCATAGGAGTATAAAATTATTAATACCTACAACTTATAGATTATATAATTTCATTAACTAAAAATTTAATCATAGACAATCCTTATAAAAATGAGATTGTGACATAAAAACCATACCTCAAGTCCATCTTGCTTCATAAGTTCTCAAAAATCCTATATAATAAATTTAAATTCGTTATAATTTTATTTTAGAAAAATAATTATACATATAATATCATAAAACAATTACTTGTATAATCACTTATTCATTAACGACATTTCATTGTCATCATCATTTCGGGTATTAACTTCTTCATTTTTCTTATATGTTTTTGTTTTGTGGTTAAGTTACTGTAACTTTAATCATTCTTAATTTGTCTCTATAATGTTAATTATTTTATAAATATCTTATATATTCATTATATAAATAATTATTACCATTCATATAAATATTTGATGAAAAATGAATTACATCACTACATGGAGACGCTGGTCTATACGTACGCACGAGTGATGTTTCAATTTTTTTATAGATGGAATGAAATAAAGGTTAGTATTAATTCATATTCCAATAATATTAATTAAATCAAAGTTATATTTTATATATATATATATATTTATATATTTATATACAATAAATAAAAAATAACCAGCCAAGAAATATGTGGATGGAAAATTAATTATATCGCTACGTCGAGGCGGTAGTCCACATGTACATCTCACATTTGATTTATAATTTTTTGTAAAAGTTTGTGATATCATCATGATAATATGTAAATATATTTATGATATTTTATTCATCATTTTTTATGGATAAAAAAATAATAGAGGTTGTAGAACAAAAAATAAAATTGAAATATCTCGGTTAAGATCTATACATCTTCTTTGAAAGACCTCCTTTCATTTACTTTTAATCCATGAAGGATTCATCTTAAAAGACGAATAAAATATATAAGATGAAGTTAAAGAATATAATAATGCTTTTTATTATTATTTTCTGATATAAAAGGATCAAATATTGTTGATTAGTGAAGAGAATAGATTCCCTTTTGTCACGAACCAACTCGGGTCGACCCTGAACCGGTCACCCGAGCCAGCCCGTGACATGGCCCGAAGGGCGTTCCCGATCCCCACGGGCTGGAAACTAGTGTGGGGCATCAAAACTCAACAAGAGGGAATGATTTATCCCAGTAAAAACAAATACATAAATAAATAAATAAAGCAGCGGAAGGAAAATAAATTACATGAAAAAGTAAAAATGACCAACAAAAACACACTAACCTCGTCTCGACCAAAAACTCTAAGAACTCCGAGAGTCGCTCACCAGTCCACAACCAACTCTCAATAACAGCGAGTGAGCTTGATCCAAACCTGTAGCAAAACTAAAAATAGGAAAACATTATAGGCGTGAGTATTAAAACTCAGTAGGTAGGCCCGACTAATTCTATTCCCAATGCACATACCATTAAATAAAGAATTTATCAATTCCAAGTTTGAACTAAATTATATAAAATATTGGTTCTTCACACACACACATTTTCATTTCTAAAACAAGTATCAGTCCATTGCCCGTTATAATTTGAAAACAATTTTTAAATGTTGAAAGGAACATGTGCATTGCATTTTTAATACATTTCTTTTATGAACAATTAGAAAACCAATCTTTAGTTATTATACAAAAAGGAAAACTACACATAACACACAGCACACACCAAGGGAAATGGAAAAAGTGGCACACAGGGGACAGCAACCGAACTAGACCTCTCAACCGTCCACCACATGTAAATAAACACTAATAGAAACATCGGTTGAACCTAGGAGATCGTGAACAATCCAGAACATACTATATATTTGACTCATCCTGAAGGAATGCCCTAACTCGATGACGTCATAACGCCCATACTACTACCCGGTATATCCCCGCATGGCCTAACCAAGGGGCCCAACCCCCATAGCAGCAATAACTCAGTATTCCCCTACTATGGGGCCACTACCCAGTGCGTATTCTAAACTAGTGCAGTAATCATTCACAGAAAATTCACTCAATATGCCAGGTTCCCATGTCAACACATACAATAAAAAGGGGTGTGTCCACAATGTAAATCAATCAGTCACGATGCACAAACATCACATACAGCTCATGAAATCAACACACACAAAATATCACCCCTGAATGTGTTTTCCAAAATAATTTATTCTATTAAAGTGCCAAATGGGCCGTCACAAATTTTAAAACAAAACCTCATTTCTCGAGAAAACCCAAAACACTTGTTCAGAAGAAATCACTTATCTTTAAAACTACAAGTACGTTTGAAATTACGTGAATATGTTTAAAGGCCAAATGGGAATTATTTCAATATAGGGTGTCCGCTCGTCAAGAAAATGTTTCAAGTGTTCGGTATAAAATAAACGGCTCTTTTTACACTAAATAATCATTTAAATTTTTATTATCTAATATTATTTCTTATTCATTAAAATTAATAAAACATCAATCAATTAATAAATTCTAAATTTAAAAGTGAGTGCAGTGGGATACCTACCTCGATTCTCAAACTAATCATGACGATACGACACGCCTCGCGCGGGCGCACCGGCACGTGCAAGCTGGCAACCACAGTGTCACGGAAATGCCTTGTCAACGCGCTGCAACCAAAAGTAAAATAATATAAAACACAGAAACACTAACCAGTGACAATTAAACATAGAAAAAATAACTAAAAACAAACATAAACATTAGTTTAAAATAATAAAAACAAAAGACAACGCATACCTCACCTGAACCCCAGTGCAGGCGAAACGGCTTGAGCCCAACTCGCTCGCCTTCGGCGGCGGATGCTCGTCGTGTGCCCAGTTGAGAACAAGGTGTGCAGCTGGTCACGTTAATAGAGGGTGATGAAGGAGGTGCCAAGGGCACTGTGCTGCTACAGGCTGGACGGCGTGCCGGCTAGAGAGGCGTGTAGAAAGAGCCTGGGGAGGTCCTGCTCACGATGCTACAAGGGAGTTAGGTGGCTCTCTGTGGGTCTGGTCATCCAGCGATAAGGAGGAATGCAGACCGCCGATGTTGGAAAGTAGGATGAGGCACCGCAGATTTCTGAAGTTGGACGAAAGTCACGGCGAGTGTGGAGGCTGGAGGCGGGCTAGTGCAGTATGGGAGATCTGGGCAGGAGGCGGGTCGATACTGGTACCTGCAGGTCAAGTAGGGTAGGGAGGCCAAAATGTGCAGGGGGTACTGGCCAGCAAGAGGGCGCCGGACCTAGAGGTAGAATCCAGGGGCACTGCGAAGGGGTGCCGGAGGTGGAGGTCAGCAGCGCAGGGTGAGGGAGAACAGGGAGAGGGGACCGGCGGCTGGCTGCTTCAAAGAGGGAGGGGGTTTCTTTAGTGCGGGACTCACCGGGGTGGAGCGCTAGGCGAGGTGGAGAGCTGGGGGCGGATCTGGAAGAGGGATCGGGCGACGAGCAGCATGAGGTTGGAGGTACACCAGGCTGGGGGTGGGGGTCTGTGTGAGGGTGAACACTGGATAGGGAAGTGGCAGTAGAGGCCCGTCGCGGAATGGTGCGGCGGAGAGCTGCACATGTGGGCTGCAGCGGAAGTGGATGCGACTAGAAAACCGGACTTACAGGGGCGTGTTGTGCAGGAAGACACTAGTATGAGGGCGATAGTCGTCCGGTGAAGAGGGAACCGGAGCAGCGAACAAGGAGGGGGTGCTCCTCGGGTGTGCTGAGTAGGGAGAAACGGAGAGGGCGCAGAAGCGAGGCCAGCCGGGGTGTGAGATGAGGGCGGTGACCTGGGGATCAGATGGAATATGCGGAGATGAAAAACAAAGAGGATGGCGCTCCGCTGGGGCGTGATGGATGGGGAATGAACCAGGGGGCATGGTCATGTGGGTAAGGCGGAAGAAGAACAGGGGCAGGCTGGGGTGCGGGATGTCCGAGGGAGGGTGTGGCGTGGGAAGCCAGCCGCTGCTGTATGTGGGGGCTGGAATGAGCTGTTGTGGGAATAAAACAAAAAACCACAACAAAAGCGAAGGGGGGGAAGCCAGCTGCAAGGCGGGGGACACCCGTGTGGAAGAACCAAAAGAGAGAAGATAAAGAAAAAAAGATAAGAAGAAAGAGGAATAAAGAGAAAAATAGAATAAAATAAAATTAAAAGTAAATGATAATAATAATAATATTATTATTATTGTTATTGTTATTGTTATTAATAATAATAATGAATTCATATAAAATTAACTAAGGGCCACGCCGTTGCATGGGAGAATCCGCGTGGCATTGCGCTCTGCCCGTGTGTCCAATGGCGTCGAACCCAAAACATGCATTTTTTTGACAAAGCACAAAAATATGGTTCTAGAATAAAAGCAGCAGATAGGTTAGGGTGTGACAATTCTCCCCACCATAACGCTTCCCTTCCTCGGGAAGCCACAAAAAGACCTAGATAGAAGAAACTTTTTAAGTGTCACTCACCCCCAAATGTTTAGGCACCTCCAGTTGATCAATCCAAACGAACAACAAACTCCCATGACACGCAACTTATCCTCAAAACATGAACACTTTAAGACACCACCAAAACAAAACTCTAATACTAATGCGGGGAGGCCCGAATGGAATCTCCACCATAGGAAACAATCCAAACTGAGTTCAACAGGACCCGTGATGGGTCTCCCCACCATTAGGACTGGTGAAACTAACCGAACTTGAAAACTTTCCATATGGACCAAAAACCCCCCAGCACGTGGGGGATAAGGGAAGGTCCCTATGGGTAGAGCATCGAAACTACCGTCACCGTCACTCCAACGATGCCACACCCTCAGAAGAACACAAACCATACCACACTAAGGATGAAGATTAAATCAATGCCCTTCTTCACTACGGGGGTTCAGTTGACTATGCACCAGCTTCACTCTAGGACCTATGGCTGGAGCTCTAATGATTGAAGCATCTCCTGCCTCATAGTCAGGATTCAAAAATTATCAATCAAAACACACGAACCAGAATTTTACCAAACACACATCCATTAGAACAAAGGTTTCAAAGAGGTTCATCCACAACCATTCTTACAACTGAAATAAAAGAAACACCACAAAACGGTACAGTTCACGACTACTACATCCAAGAAACACTATAAAGAGAAAACCCAAAACTGATCTCCAAACACCATCCTACTCCTGCGGACGAGCTAAGGTGTCCTTCAACAAACCAGTTTTGGCTTCAATGTGCTTCTTGAAAACACCCCAACAGAATCACTGTAAGTGGCCCAGACGTCCACAGGTGTAGCAGGGTTTTGAAGCATCCGGGCATATCGGCCTCTTGTGCCCCCGCTTACCACACTGGTGACAGATCAAGGCATTGTGTTGTGAGGAAGATGACTGAAAGTTTTAAGGCCTATTGATTCCTCTATTAGTTCCACCACCATCATGTCGCTTCTCATTCTTCTTATCGCTATCTTCTATACTACATCTCAAAGCCGGAGGAGGATTCACCACCTCATGTCCTCCTGCTAACTCAGCTTCGACGAGGAAAGCTTGTCTCACCACATCAGGGAAAGTGATCACATTTAATTCTCCCACCTTCGACTACAGCTCAGGATGTAATCCAAGCTCAAAATTTCGAGCTTTCACGGGATCATTTCCAACATACCCCAGTTCATATGGAGCCAGGTCCAGGAAACAATGAAAGAATTCCAAAACCAATCTGACACCTTGCTGGAGACCGCATAACTCCATCCTCTTCCTCACCCTTGTCACTTCAGAGAAGTACTATTGGATGAATGAAGACTTGAAGAACTCCCAAGTGAGATCTTTACAAGGATTATTTTGAGACACCGACTTCCACCATTTCCAGGTTGGACCTTCAAGCATAAAGGTATCCAACTTCACCTTTAACGAATCTGGCAACCCAATGAAACTGAACTTCCTTTCAATCTTCCGTAACCACTCCTCTTCTTCAAGAGGATCTATCTTCCCATAAAAGAGGAGAGGGTTCAACTTCTGAAACTCGAGGATGTAGTTTTTGGGATGATCAACTGGAGGATTTTCTAAGGATGCACCACCTGAATTTGCACCTCGGGAATCCATAAAACCTTCGTGGGGGAAAACACTAAGGAACAAGAAAACAGGAAGATGGTTCAAACATGGTCATTGTCATTTCAAATACCAATATAACACTTTTCACAATGTTTTTTTTCAGAAAAAATGAAAACCCAGACGATTCACTAGAGGGAAACTAGTAAAAATGGGTGACTATACCATATGGTTGGCAGCCATACACCAGTCACACCACCGTCACTGAGATCATTCTAGATTAAAGTCTATGGCCCCACATGGCTTTCCAGACCATGCGAGCTCACGGAGGTCACTTTCCTAACTCTCATTTCATTTCCAAATACCAAACAAACCATAAGAATCAAAAGACATCGACAACCCAAACATCCCATAGAAACCCGAGGTTCGGAACGACCAAGGGTTCATGGCGTCCTTCTCGTCCGTATACCTCGAGTCCCGAAAATCATACTCTGTCTACCATGACAACCCCAAATAATAATGGGTGCTCTGAAAAACAAGGTCCGCTCAGGAGTTGACCTTCTCTGATACCATTTTGTCACGAACCAACCCATGTCGACCCTGAACCGATCACCCGAGCCGGCCCGTGACATGGCCCGAAGGGCGTTCCCGATCCCCACGGGATGGCAACTAGTGTCGGGCATCAAAACTCAACAAGAGGGAACGATTTCTCACTGTAAAAATAAATAAATAAATAAAGCAGCAGAAGGAAAATAAATGACACGAAAAAAGGAAAAATGACCAAAAAAACACCCCAACCTCATCTTGACCAAAAACTCTTGTGACTCCGAGAGTCGCTCACCAGTCCACAACCAACTCTCACTAATGGAAAGCGAGCTCGAGCTAAACCTGCAGCAAAACTAAAAACAGGAAAACACTATAGGCGTGAGTATTAAAATTCAATAGGTAGGCCCGGATAATTCTATTCCCAATGCACATGCCATTAAATAATGAATTTATCAGTTCCAGGTTTGAACTAAATTATATAAAATATTGGTTCTTCACACACACACATTTTCATTTCTAAAACAAGTATCAGTCCATTGCCCATTATAATTTGAAAACAATTTTTAAATGTTGAAAGGAACAGGTGCATTGCATTTTTAATACATTTCTTTTATGAACAATTAGAAAACCAAACTTTAGTTATTATCCAAAAAGGAAAACTACACATAACACACAACACACACCAAGGGAAATGGAAAAAGTGGCACACAGGGGCCAGCAACCGAACTAGACCTCTCAACCATCCACCACTTGAAAATAAGCACTAATAGAAACATGGGTTGAACCTAGGAGATTGTGAACAATCCTTAACATACTATACATCTGATTCATCCTGAAGGCATGCCCTAACTCGATGACGTCATAACGCCCATACTACTACCCGGTATAGCCCTTCATGGCCTAACTGAGGGGCCCAATCCCCATAGCAACAATAAATCAGTATTCTCCTACTATGGGGCCACTAGTCAGTGCGTATTCTAAACTAGTGCAGTAATCATTCTCAGAAAATTCACTCAATATGCTAGGTTCCCATGTCAACACATACAATAAAAAGGGGTGCGTCCACAATGTAAATCAATCAGTCACGATGCACAAACATCACATACAGCTCACGCAATCCACACACACAAAATATCACCCCTGAATGGGTTTTCCGAAATAATTTATTCTTTTAAAGTGCCAAACGGGCCATCACAAATTTTAAAACAAAACCTCATTTCTCGAGAAAACCCAAAACACTTGTTCAGAAGAAATAAATTATCTTCAAAACTAGAAGTATGTTTGAAATTCCATGAATTATGTTTAAAGGCCAAATGGGCATTCTTTCAACATAGGGTTTTCTCTCGTTAAGAAAATGTTTCAAGTGTTCGGTATAAAATAAACAACTCTTTTTACACTAAATAATCATTTAAAGTTTTATTATCTAATATTATTTCTTATTCATTAAAATTAATAAAACATAAAGAAATTAATAAATTCTAAATTTAAAAGTGAGTGCAGTGGGGGACCTACCTCAACTCTCAAACCAATCAGGAAGATGCGACACACCTCGCGCGGGCGCACCGGCTCGTGCAACCTGGCAACCACAGTGTCACAGAAATGCCTTGCCAACGTGCTTCAACCGAAATTAAAATAATCTAAAACACAGAAACACTGACCAGTGACAATTAAACATCACAAAAATAACTAAAAACCAACATAAATAGTAATTTAAAATAATAAAAACAAAACACAATGCATACCTCACCTAAACCCTAGTGCAGGCGAAACGGCTTGAGCCCAACTCCCTCACCTTCGGCGGCAGATGCTCATCGTGCGCCCAGTTGGGAACAAGGTGTGCGGCTGGTCATGTGAACAGACAGTGCAGTAGGAGGCACCAAGGGCATTGCGCTACTACAGGCTGGATGCCGTGTCGGCTGGAGATGACGTGCAGAAAGAGCCTGGGGAGGTCCTGCTCACGATGCTACAAGGGAGCTAGGGGACTCTCCACGAGTCTGGTCATCCAGCAGGAAGGAGGACTATGGACCGCCGATGATAGAGAGTAGGATGAGGAATCGTAGATTGATGATGTTGGCCAGAAGTCACGGCGAGTGCGGAGGCTGGAGGCGGGCTAGTGCAGCATGGGAGATCCTGGTAGGAGGCGGGTCGATACTAGTACCTGCAGGCCGAGTAGGGGAGGGAGGCCGAAATGTGCAGTGGGGTCTAGCCAGCAGGAGGGCGCCGGACCTGGAGGTATAATCCAGGGGCACTGTGAAGGGGTGTAGGAGGTGGGGGTTAGCAGCGCGGGGTAAGGGAGAATAGGGAGAGGGGACCGGAAGCTGGGTGCTGCAAAGAGAGAGGGGGTTCCTTAGTGCGGGACTCACAAGGGCGGAGCACTAAGAGAGGTGGAGAGCTGGGGGCGGATCTGGAAGAGGGATCGGGCGACAAGCATCATGAGGGAGGAGGCACACCAGGATGGGGGGGGGTCTGCGTGAGGGTGAACATTGGACAGGGAAGTGGCAGTAGGGGCCAGCCGCGGAGTGGTGCGGCGGAGAGCTGCACACGTGGGCTGCTGCGGAAGCGGATGCGACTGTAAAACCGGACTTACAGGGGGTTCTACGTAGGAAGACACTTGTAGGATGGAAATAGGCGTCCGGTAAAGAGGGAACCGGAGTAGCGAACAAGGAGGGGGTGCTCCTCGGGTGTGCTGAGTAGGGAGAAACGGCGAGGGCGCAGGAGTGAGGCCAGCTGGGCTGTGAGACGAGGGCGGCGACTTGGGGAGCGGATGGAACATGTGGAGAGGGAAAACAGGGAGGATGGCTCTCTACTGGTGCGCGATTTCTGGGGAACGAACCAGGGGCCGTGGTCCTGCGGGTAATGCTGGGGCGCGGGATGTCCGAGGGAGGGTGTGGCGTGGGAAGCCAGCCAATGTTGTGTGTGGAGGCTGGAATGAGCTACTGCAGGAAGAAAACAAACAACAAAAAAAAGAGAAGGGGGGCAGTCAACTGCAAGGAGGGGGACACCCGCGTGGAAGAACCAAAAGAGAGAAGATAAAGAAAAAAAAGATAAGCAGAAAGAGGAATAAAGAGAAAAATAAAATAAAATAAAATAAAAATTAAATGATAATAATAATAATATTATTATTATTATTATTATTATTATTATTATTAATGAATTCATATAAAATTAACGAAGGGTCACGCCGTTGCATGGGTGAAGTCGCACGGTATCGTAGTCCGTCCGTGCGTCCAACGGCGTCGAACACAAAAACATGCATTTGTTTTTTGACAAAGCAAAAAAATCGGGTTCTAGAATAAAAGCAACAGACAGGTCGGGGTGTGACACCGTTTATATGTGAGGGGTGGGACACACATGGAATTTCTCAAGATATTTTGTTTATATAAGGTTACTTTTGTGAGAAATAGGATCTAAATAGAAAGGGATTATAAGTTAAGATAAAATATGGTTTAAATATCTTCACCAATTAAAATTTTACTAACTTTGGTGTGATCTTGTGTTTGTTGTGGTTTGTGGTTGAACAAAAAATTTATTTTATTAGAACATGGAATATATCATTGGGATGACCAAGGTCGTTTCCAAATGAGAATGTGTTGGAAAGTTATTAAATATTCCAAATAACATATTAATATTTAATTTTTTTTAAAATATTAAAACATCTATAAATTATTGGTGTTATTTTTTTGGTTTTCTAATTTTATAAATATCAAATGAAAATAGCAAACACAACATAGATCGAAAAAAATATAGGAGTTCCAATAGAGAATTCCCATGGGTTAGAAGATCATTTTAAAATTTTCAAAATATTTTAGCTCAATTAAAAGACTCATTATCATTTATACATACCCCATATACTATATATCTTGGTATGAACCATTATTTTTTTTAATAGAATCATCTAAACTAACCAAAAATATCATGTGTTCTCCTTAGTTAGTGGGTAAGGACACTCCCTAATTAAATGAATGTACTTACTCACTCACCTAACAGAAATCTAATACCATTATCACATTAAAAAAATGACTCCATAGGTATTAAGTGTGATAAAAAAGGAAAGATAAATTGAAGTGTAACAAGCAGAGGAGTGCGGTAGTGTTAATGGAGTGCAGAGTGACAATCACCACCTCTATATGTCATCCCCCATATATTTGATCTTTGATGTCATTCTTGGATCGACCACTCAAACAAATCCTTTACCTCTCTAGGATGATAGAGGAGAAAAATATCTCAATTTAAAATGAATGATAAGTCATTGGAATGAAATAACTTATCTATTTATATAGTGGATGTCCAAAATACCCAGAAAGGGTTCACCGACTCTCGTATTTCCAATACCCACTAAATAAGAAGTACATCAAACATTATGACAAACTAAGTACAACATAAACATAATTTATATTTTATCACTTAATTTTAATATATAATAAATATATTATCTTGTAAAACTATGTAATTAAATCGACTCAAAAATCCTGCAATACTAAATGAACCTTGAATGTTGAAATAATATTTGTTCATATAATATTTTCCCATATATTCACTTAATACCTTGTGAATAATTTTAATAAAAAAATTCAGCCCAATTATTCTATATTAAATTAAGAAATAATTTATTTATTCATCATTATTCAATATTACTTGAACAACTCTCATACCATGTGGTGGGACCCACCATTTCTTATATAGTTATTCAACAGAATATGTCAAAATCTTGAATACGCTATTGTGTCTAACCCTCTAGACCCTTATATTGATAATAATGAATAATATTCATAGATAAAAATAAGAGTCTAAGAACATATTAAGGACCCTAAAAAGATAATTAATATTAATAGAAATGACCACCATCCAACAAACACATGTTGTGTAATATAATCTCTTTGTATCACAATATTTCATAAATTAAGATGTTAAACATGTTTCATCATCAATTCTTGCATTATTACTTTTGGACAAAACAGCATGGACTTACCTTGGACTACTATGGACATATATTTAAAAAGGTAATAAAATTTTAATTAACTAGGCCTAAGATATCACTTCCTCAACTTGGAAGTGAAAAATTTTATCTTGATTGTCCAACCAATTTCATTACACCAATGACGCACTCAGTACAAGCTACATTTCCATGAATTCAATGTCATGGTTTTTTTCATAAGTCAAAGCATGTGATAAAATGGTAAAAATTTATAGTGATATTAATTCAGGAGACCAATACATGTTTTCATAGATAGGAACAACCAATGACACTTGAAACATCTGGTATTCCCATTGAAAGGTCTTTCCCCATGATCTATTCTAATAAAGACAACAAAGTGAAAACTTCTAGAGAATAAGTACCAATTCTTATGAGTCCCCAACACTTGATGGTCTCACATCAGATATTCTCTATCAACATGATGTATCTAGTCCATAGGGAATATCTTTAGTATTTATATCATGGTTTATCTAGGTTCTCTTTATTTTCTAGAAGTTGTTATAACATTTTTATACAACAAGTAATCCAAGGATATTACCAAAAATATAGTGGATGTAAAAGTATCAACACAATTCCAATAATATAAACACATGTATATAAAAACATTTATACATGTAATGGTTATAGAAGTACATATATAAGTTAGGTCTTGGGCACCCACTTTCAATAGCAGTGTGTCTTGCTTTAGTGGATCATCTTCAAGCCTCAGTTCTTTATCGATGCTACATCAGTAGAAGAAAATTATTAGTAACATCTTCAAGTTATCACCCTCATGAGCTTATTATTCATCATGATAATGGAAGAAATATTCATCAAATTTATTTATTGGTATTCATCTGACCTTAGTGCGGGTTTGGTTAGATTTAATAAGATTTGATAAGAGTTTAAATAGGTCACCACGCATTCATCTTCTCTGATTAGAATATTTGTGGTTAAAACGACATCGGGTGAAAGATTCAAGTAGTAGTACTAAACTGACTTCAAAACCTATCGTTGACCTTGTTTTATCTATTCTTTTTAGATATTTGACACTACATAATTAGGATCTGAGCTCATCCTCCTTCTGTGTTCAGTTTCAATGGGTGGCTCAATCAAGTTCATCAATAGGTTTTTTCTGTGGTTAGAAGATCATGAGATCATGGGTATTTTTTTCAAGGTCATAATCTTGGATTTTTTGGAAGTGGTAGTGTGATAGATACAGGTGTTCAAGATGATCTCCCATGGTGGAATATTCCTTGTAGTCAATTTAATGCAAGAGACTGTATCATGTTGAGAGAAAGCAGAAGGTAAGTTGAGCCAGAGTCATGTTTAAAGTGTTTCAATTGATTGATGAGTTTCATTGATCAAATCCTTTTCACAATTTTTAGTGTCTTGTATCGACCACATGAAGATGTTGGTTATGAAGTATCATGGTATAGGGGAGCTTCATGATATCTTGCCTTTAGAAAATTTGAGGGATTTTTTCCACAGTTGATTGCTTAGGAGATGGAATGGTAGATAATTGCCTTTTCATTTTTTCAGTTTCTTGATTGACTGCATAAAGGGGTGATGTCATGGTCTATCCAATAATTTAAAAAAAATTGAACTATATAAAACATTTTTTAGTGTGGGTTTTTTCAATTTAGAATTATATAATAAAATCCAAAAATAAATTATGGTTATCAATAAATTCCTAAAAATTAATGAATCAATAAAAATAATCAATATTCTCATTTATTAATTAAAACCAAAATTCAAAATATCAATAAAAATTTAATTAATCACCTAGGATTAAATTAATCAAATGGATAATTAACAATGAAAAACATATAAAATTTTACAAGATTTAAGCTCACATCACTCCTGCACACATAAACCATTTCACTCTAGGGAAATCTTATTCATTTAATTTCATTTATTAAAAAAAACCAAATTATTTTCCTAACTAAATCTAAATACACCATCTAGAGAAGAATAAATCCATATGTTCTTTTAATGTTTTAATTTTTATGGATCTTCAATGATATTAATTAATTGAATAAATTCAATTCAATCAAATGTTTATATCTAGGAGTGTATCAAATTAGATTTAAGTGGAATCACTATTTTAATAAGAATCACTTACATTTATCAATATCTCATATGTTTCTTAAAACAAAGTTAAATTTTCCGCTTCATTGACAAAAATCAAATGAATTTTTTATAATTTAGTTTTTTTCCTCATTTGGGTTCAATATTCCCCTAACCTAATGGAATTCATTTTTTATTATTAGGCACTTATTCTTTTTTTTCTAATTTTTTTCCAGCCACTTATGTGTGAAGAATTAGGAAAAATAACTTATTAAAATATGTATATATTGATTTAACCCACACATCTAGTTAATAATATCTTAGATATTTATTTTAGGATCCTGAATAAAAATTGTACTCTAGGTTTAAAGAACTAATATCAATATATTCAAATTTTCCTCCCTATGGTGTTTTTTAACAAATTTGAAATTTCCTCATGTTAAGTTCAAAATTTCTACTGACCTTAAGTTATAATTCTTATTCAACTAAAACATTTCGTACTCACTCTCTCTTTTTTAATTATAAGTCCATATATCCATGAAGGAAGTGAAAAAGTCACTCAAAATTAATCTAATTATTACTATTTTAGAACCAATGAAATTGTTAACTCTATTATGAAATTTAAACTAGTTAGGGAATTATTTATCCTACTAGAAATTTGAAAAAAAAAACAAAAACTATATAAAAGAGTTGTGTAAAGTATTTATAATTAGAATAATATTTTCCTTTTATTTTTTTGATTATTTTTAACAAAATAAACTTACAAAAACATATTAAAATAATAAATATTTTTTTGATAGATTTTAAAACATTTCCTTAAAAACATCAAAACAAATTCAATCTGGTTTTAATCCCTTTCTCCCACACTTCTTTATCATGTTTTATTTAAGTTTAAACAAACATGTAAAAAAATTATTTTGAAAAAAAGTGAAAAGGATTAGGTATTTATTGGGGTTATTTTATCTATAATTCATGAGTTAACCACTTTATGTATTTATTATAGATATTTGAGGAAACATACTATGTGTTTTTCACTTAGGGAAATCGAGTATAAAATTAGAATAAATATAAGAAACACTTATTAAAATGTAAATATATTGAAAAAGAAAGAGATGGGATGAGAATAATGCGGGTTTCCCACCTAAGAGGGGATGTTTTTATACTTTTCATATTTGGAATGTCTTATTTTCATCCTTAATATATCATATGATGAGGTTTATATGATTGGAACCACCATATTAAGTTCCAAAAAAATATTTTCATCTATAATTTTTCCTCAAGGTCCCCTTTAAAATAGTTATTTATCTCCACCCCCTGATAAATATGGTTTATCGGATTAGGTGGGGGTGGAAGGATAATTCATAGAGTATCTTCAATCTCTACCATATCTATTTTATCTTTTTCATCATCAATTGGAAACAATAGTAATTTTTCTTGGTCTCTTTCAAACAAGGGTGTGTCATTAAATAATTTAAATTGAATAAAACCAAAGTGAATTTAATTAAAATAAAAATTTACCATTCATTTGTGATAGCCTCTAATTTTATTTTCTCATGAAACGAATCTGGTGATTCATATTTTACTATATATTTCACTAGTTTATATTCATTTTGACGATGAGGGAGTATTTGATTTCACACATGTTTTATCACTCCATCTTCTTTAGCCACTTCCTGGGTGGTATCATCTTCATATGATTCAAGAGATTGTTTCCATATATTATCAAAGTAGTCCTAAATTGTATCATCACCCACTCACTAGGTATCCTTATATTCAGTTCCCATGTTTATATTATCTTTATTATTTTGGGGGGCGTTGACAATTATATATGTTTTTTCCTTCAGTTCTCATAGGTATTCTTGACTTTTCTTCTATTGTTAGTCTAACAGTAACTGGGTGGGGATGTTACTTTGGACCTCCTCCTTAAGCTCGTATGGGAATGTAAACTAGGTATGTGTGTGAGGATCTATTAGAGAGTAGTCTCAATGTGATGATTATACCATTTGAAGAAAAAGATAAATAAAAAAACTCAAAAAAATTGAAAACACTTATTATGGTTGTGTTAATATAGTGAATACTCAACCTAAATCCCCAAAAATAGTGATAAGTTGATCTTATATTATTTATTAGTCTTGTTCAAATATAATTTTTATTTTATTAAATAAATGAATTTCTTATATGGATAACCAAGTTCATTTTCCAAGTTGTGTGTGTGGGATAATTCTTTACTATTTCAAATCACATATTAATATTTGTTTATTGTTTTTTAAATTTTTAAAATAAATAAAACTATGGGTGTTTCATTTTGGTTATTGTATTTTATAAACATTGAACAAAATATAAGAAACACAATAATATTAAGAAGAAATAAATTATGTTTTAGGGTAAATTCATATTGGTTCGATGATCATTTAGAATTCTTCTAAATATTATAACTTAATTCACAGACTCAAAATCATTTATCTATAAACCCTCAACTAATTTACTTCAGTATGGAACCACTAATATTCTCATGGAATCCTAAAAAAAAGACTTAAAATCTCATGTGTTCTCCTTGGTGAATGGCTAATAACTCCCCCTCAATTTAGTGAATAGACTATATCACTCACAGGGGGGTAATTTTGTACCATTATCTAATTCAAAACACACAAATTCATTAGTATAAAGTCTTATACGAAAGGAGGGATACATTTAATTAGACTAAGTATAGGAGTGTAGTAGTGTTAATGGATTGAAGGGTAATAATGACCTCCTATACACACCATTATCATTGTTGCAACAGAATTAGATACCAATATAGTGATAAATTGAATTTAAAAAAATTCAAATACACCATTAGGATTACCTTAAATCCACCTCATTGGGTTGGTTCTTCATTATCGTGATGATTGAGATCACTGGGATGTAATAGGTCTGAGAAATCATTAATAAGTTAAAGGAGAAGAGAACATCATAGCATGATGTATATAAAGTACAATTGTGTTAGAATTAAAATAAAGAAAGAAATATAGTAAAAAACATGCTATGGTCGGAAAGATATGAATATTTCTATCGAATGTGGGGGTGTATTTGTTTGTTTTTGTGAGATTTCTTCTGTAATTCAATGCCTTGTGAACAAATTTTCTTTTCTTATATTACCACCATGTTTCCCAAATGATGGTAGTGATTGACTCTGTTGATAGAATCTTCTCTCTATGATCATGCTCATACACCTTTGAGAAAATTAGAGTGGATGTGATCTAATTATTTACAGAGAAGTAAAATACATATTTTTTTATCCTTTCTCACATTAGCATTTTACTAAATCACATGATAGGTGGATTAGGCTCTCTGTAATTGAGAAAAATTGAAGACTGTTTGGGTATGAAATTAAATAATTTTGGTGCTAGAAATACCTATATGTGGGCCTTTTAACTAGACATCACTTCTTTCCATTTATAAAAAATGCATGGCAACATATGAATTTCATGCTAGTGCTACTAGACAAATCATAGTGTTGGGATTCATTGGGTAATTTTACGGAGAACATTATGTGTGCTCTATTTTAGACCCAAAAATGGTGTGAGAGGATGGATAGTGTCCTTGTATTATTCAATCACACATGAATAGGTACAAAAATAATATTAAAGAAATTATTTATTCCTAGTCTGGAATTAAATAGTATCGACACTACTTGCCTCCAACAGTTGTTTGAATCCCAACTCAGTTTCGACTATTAGTGGATCAAGATCTACTCGACATTTCAAGAGGACAAGTGACATGACTTCTTGTCTTATTCAATAGTGGGCTCATTGGTTTCCATCAATCCTAGTAAACTTTACTGAACTTCATCTATGTGAAACTGCTATTCTTCATTAGTAATATTTATTGGTTTCAAAAAGTAGCATACTATCTTTGGGTATTCTTCAATGGTTGGTGGTTCTTGGTGTTCGACCAATGGTATGGCTTGATTCAGTGTATAATATTAAAGCCTTATTTTTTGGGAGATACAAAATTTATTTAAGAAATTATACAAGTGTAACATCTGGTCATCACCCTCATGATATTCTTCATCATCATCACAAGCATGGGAGTGGTCTTATTTAGCTTTAGTAGTTAGAATTATTTTGAACTCAGTACCATTTTGGTTAGATTTCATCGTATTTTATTTGATTTTCAATGGGTATTTTTGAATTCATCTTCTCTGATTGAAATAGGTGTTTAATAGATGGATTCAAGTGCATGCTTCAAGTAGGGGGACCCAATCAACCTTAACACTGATCTCTATCCCTAGTTTTTCTATTCTTTTAGGTGCTTCGACGATAAAAAATTCATATTTTAGATTGGCATCCTTCAGTTTTTGTTTTCAATAACTGGATTTATGTAGGACTTAAATTATTTTTTTTCTATTGAAATTAGATCTCATAATTGTGGGAACTTTTTCACGGTTGCGGTCTCGAATTTGGTTCGAGTGGAAGTGTGGTAGACGCAATTTTTTAATATGACCTGTTTTGGTGGAAGACGCATTATGTTCAATTTAGTGAAATCGAGAGTATTAATTTTATATAAAATACATGTTCAATTGAGGTGGAGGCATGGTCAAATTGTTGTGGTTGATTAAGGGGTGTGGTAGATTGAATCCTTTAACATATTTACAATGGTTCAGATTGGCCACATAAAGAGGATGGCCACAAAGTCACTTGGAAGGGGGATCCTCATGAAATCATTCCATTTAAAAATTAAAGAAGTGAAGACATGTTTTATTTCTTAGGATATGGCATGGTCAATCCTTACCTTTATCATTTTTTAGGTTTCATGATTGGCCACATGAAGGTGCGATGTCACGGTCACTCCAAGCCTTTACAAATTTTGAGCTACATATCAGATACACATATTTTTTTAGTGCATTATTTTTTTATTTAAAATTAAATATTAAGATAAAAAAATATTTATGTATACTAATAAATTACCAAAAATTAATGAATAAATGAATATAATTGACATGGTCATTTATCAATTACATCCAGAATTCACAATATCAAATAAAACTAATTAATCACCCAGGATTAAATAAATTTACAGGGTTAATTATCAATAAAAAATATATATAAATTTCGATGATTTTATCTCACATCAGCCTTAATTATTAGTTTAATCCCCCCAGGTCATCGTCATAAAAAAAGATATTGTGCATGTAATAATAGATTTTAGAAAAATGTATTTTTAAGCCCAAAAATGAAACTTATAGTAATATCTATTAAAATGATGATTCCAATGTAATTAATTATTTTATTTAAAAGTACATGCTAATTATGTTACATTTATATTAATTTCAAAACATTTTGGTACTATAACTTGTAAATAAATGACATTTTTTACAAAAAAAATGTATTTCCACTATTCACTGAAAAATAAATGTATTTAGAAATAAAAAACAAATATTTCACCCTAAGATAATATTGACATTATAATTTGAAAAATGATATTAAATTAATAAAATAAAATTTCTCAAAATTGTACAAATTAAATATAATTTCCACATGAAAAAATGCAACAAAACCTATTTATGAAGAAAACATATTTTCGAAGCATAAAATGACTTTACTGAAAATTGAGTACTTATTTATTATATATTAATTAATAATTTTTCATTATTTAAAACCTTTATAATTATTTTTCATAAATTTTTTATTAATTTTCATGCCTTTCAATTTGATGGCTATATTATATAGGTATATTATATCACGTTACATATAGATATGTGGTTACGTGTAAGGAAAAATATTGAATACTTCATGTTTATTTCAAAGTAAATACATATAAAATCATGGGGTGTTTCATTTCCACACAATAATCTATGTTATTTATCTTTATTTATTTGTATGACATGGCTTTCATATGAGATTACATTATGATGACTCATCTTCTTCCTTTTTTACTTTAAGTATTTATATTTTATTTATATTATTGGTGAAATGATGTGATATTGAGGGTATAGTATCCCCAATAATGGATTTAATACACTCAGTACTAGTTAGTAGCCTCATCTATTTGGGTTGGTGTGCATGAGGTCCAGTGGCTCTTCTTCTTAGACCAGGGGGTTCAGTTTGGGGCATTAAAAATAGTATCAGGTCAAAAAAAATTCTTTGAACTAACATAGGACATGGTGGAAATAAGATTGGTTGTGTGTGACTCTGGTATCGGAGTTTTCATGTGTTTGGAAAGATCATGTGTAATGGACCTATAAGTTACCATTTATGGGGTTTATTTCATAGTTTTATATGATTTGGGTGCATTCTTGTATCACGACAAGGTGCATTGTATCACATGTCGTATATATACATGTTATGAATGAAATATATTTAATTTGATGCCTTGATGTGTGATATTTATTCAATATAGACCTATATTCTTTGATTGAATTATATATCTATTTTCCATGTTGTTTTGATATATCTATTATCATTAATTATTTAAACCTGAGAATGTTGTTATGTTTTTTATACATATATATATATATGGGACTGGGACTAATATACAAGGATAGATAACATGGTTATTTCTTGGAGGGATATACCTTCGGTTATGGGAAAACTCCTAGGAGAACCTTCATGTGATTCTATATTACGACTATAATATTTCCTAATAACTTCAGTTTTTATAAATGCTTCCTTTATATTTCAAAAGATACCAAGCTGAAGGATACTGATGGGACCACCTAATAACATGGTTCAAGTTTCTCTCACTATGTATGATTCCCCCATTCCAATACATTCTATTGAGGGTTTGTGGTAGATCATGAACTCTCACATACTATTGTGGAATAGGTAATGGGATCACCTTAGTCGAGAGTCCTCCTAATTGTTTCTTTCCTTGGTTGAAGGAACTCATATCCATGGTTAACTATAGTACAGACTTATAACTCCAGCACACATAATACTTTAATGGAAATGGGGGACATAAAATACATTGAAGTGTATAGATATCATGATGGTTTCTTTGACCACATTGAGACACATGAGGATAGGTTGGTGTAGCTAGTTGTGTTCATGCTACAAGGACCCACCAAAAGGTGGTGAAGCATGATGGGATAGGCTGGTAAAACATGGGGGTATCACTTGTGATGCCTTAAATGGAATGTTCTATGATGAAATATTTTATAATATTATAAATATAAACTAATTGTAGGAGTTATTAGAGTTTTAGTGGGAATCTATGATGGTGTCTGCATGCTTCACTTATTTAAACAGATGATAGGTTAGGGTTTCTAACCTAATGAAGTACCTTGAGTTTTTGTGCAAGGACTTGACTATCGAGAATGGTCAGGAGAAGAATTGAGTAGTTGGTATTATTCTGCCCTTTAGTACTCTGGTAGCTAGACTATAATGAACCAGTATTTTCATACATGGATATTACATATTTTTATATGAATATTCATTACATTACACAAAAAAATTCCCAAGGACAATAATAGTTTAGTGGATTTGGAATGTCTGAACACATTCTTCTAATTTGGTGAAATATCTTCAACATCTCCAATAAATTTATTACCCTTTTGTACTCTTATAAAAAACCATTATTTATAACCCATTTAATGGAAACATAATAAGGTGTGAGCTTAGATGCTTAGTAAGGTTAAACAAGGAATATACGTAATCATAATATGAGCACAATGGTATGAAAACATGAGTAAAAAATTTGAAGATAATACCCTACATATCAAATATCATATACATGAGTCATGGAATAAATATTGTAGATCATAAGACATAAGTCATAATGAAATAAAAGAACGTGATCCTTGAGATTATAACAATGGCATGAGAAATTGAAATTGTGGAAGACAAATATACATGTAATATAATTCCCTTTAAATCAAGGAACATTTCCAAAAAATAATAGGGAACTTAAAGAGGACTAAACCAACTGGGCAGGACAAACCACTATACAAAGTTATTGTATTTTCCTTATATGGGATTAGGTTTCCCCATATTCCCATAGTGGATCAAGTTTCCCAGTCTTCCATAGTGGATCAAGCTCATCAACCTCTTTCCATCATTATATCATGACATATAAATATTAACCCAATGCATTGTAGATAGATATAGGTATTAACCATCACATAATTAAATCCATACGTATTTGTACCAAAAGGACATAAATAATTAATGATATAAGAACCCATGGAATAAAATGGGCTTCATAAAAATCATTTAACCATAACTAACCCATGGAAAAAAAATGGGTTTCTAAATATCATTCCATCATAAACATAAATAGTTATTAGAAATAATAAGAATGGTATAATTGAATCATATCCTTAGTAAAACTCAATTAACATAATATAATGTTATCATATATGGGAAATAATTTAGATATCACTTTGAAACAATTCTTGGGAAAAATATCATTTCTTCTTCGAATTTGTTTTTTTTCTTAAAACGATGTGAAATTTTATAAGAAAGTATTTTATTTGAAAATAACTGTGGAATATTGTAGATAAAACATCAAATGATTATGGATTAATTATTTTGGAAAATTTATTTCATGCCATATAAGAAAAAAGACATCCATTTCATACTTTTTCAAGAAAAGTCACAAAGTACCTCATTTTGAAAATGACAAAAATATTCCTTTCAAACCCTATAGTAAAAAGTAAAAAATTGGTAAAAATAAATTTAAACATCCAAAGGATAATATTGAAAACATTTTTTGAAAAAAATTTAGAAAACATGGACATGGAAGATAAATTTTCCCCAATAGAGACTTAAAATGAAACAATCCCAAATATTGATGAAATTGTGAAATAAATTTTCATCACTTTATAATTAGTAGAATCGTATGCTCCATGAAAGAAGAAAAATTATCTGGATATGTAAATAACATAATATTATAGATAATACTTATAAAATAAATTCTTGGTAAGTATATAAACAATGTAGAAGAAACAAGTTGTGTATAAGGCATGTGTCCCACAGAAATCAAAGTGAGACATAAATCCCTTACCTTATATCTTGACTCTCATGGTACTCATGAAAAACTCATGTATAATAAGTATAAGTTTATTATACAAATATTATAGAACCGTATTAATGTATATAATACAATAATTTATTTACTTATGACTTTATATTACCCACTAATTAGAAATTCCAATTTTAAGTTATGTTTAGGGTAATAACTGCTTTCTTTCTCATACTTGTTTTGACTTGATGTTCTTGGTACTCATACATAGATAAATATTGAATTGTTTAAATAATGATAACCAGTATAAAAATATCATATATATTAATTATATATTTATTTATGTTCATCTATAAAATATAGAAATAGAAAATAAAATACACTGTTCATGGAGACGGTAGGTCATACATAGGCATGAACACTCCTTCCATTTCATGTAATATTGAAAAAAACAGAAATTAAATGAAATATATGTGTATATATAATATCATAAATTTATAATTATTATGTCATATATATAATATACTTTCCCTAAACTCATCCTTGATAAATTTCATGTAAAGTGTAAACGAACCACATCATTTTGAGGAGACAGTAGTCCACACATCCACAAACGAAGTTATCATATTTCCAAAAAGTGTAAAGAACGATGTTATGTGTTATATAATAATTAAAAAATAATAAATACATAATAAATATCATATATATCATCTAAAAACATAAATTACATCATTATTTCCAACCTTTAAAGGTGGAAATGGAAGAACGAGCGACATCAGTTCCTGAGACGGTAGTCCGCCGTTCACATAAATGATGATGGTGTATCTTGTTTGATGGAATTGTGTGTGAGTGTAGGTAAAATACATAATATTTAAACATATTATTATATATAATATATTTATTTTATTATATATATTTAAAATAAAAAAAAATTTAATGGGTTTGAGAAATAAATAAAACAATAACATTCTTTGATGAATGTTGCCTCTTCTTTGGGTATCTCATTATGATTTTCACAAAATGACTCATTTGGTGGGATTTCTACCCAATGTAGGTATTTAAGGATCAATAGAGAGTTTTGGGGATTATATTGGGATAGATTTTGGCCAAACCAAATAGGTTTTGAATTGTGAATAGTAGAGAATAAGTTGTTCCCTATTAAAAGAGAGTGGAGGGGAACTCATGGAAATCATCAAAATATTAAATTAATATAAATTAATTTTTAAGTAAAAATGGATCATAAATTATTAATTTAGAATACATGATTATTTTTTTTCTAAATACTTTCATCCAAAATAAATTAGATATATTTTGAATATTTTTAATCATTGTCTTTTAGCTTTAACCCTTATTTAATCCTTTTAATTCTTAATGTGGTATGATTTAATTTATAATTTGAGGGTTAATATAATTAAGATAAAATTAAGAAAGACAAATAAATGGGTCATTTATTACATTAAAATAATTATCATAATTATTTAACCTAATTTTATATTTTTATGAATTTTATATCATTTAATAAAATATTATTTATTTTAAAATATCATTAATGTCAATTTTGAAACTATTAATTAATTGAATTTTAAAAATATCATCACAACATGATATAGTTGAACCAACTATTATAAATCATCACTATATTCTAAAATTCATCATTAAAATTCTTGTATGGCATTAATTATATCAAATTATATTTATTTTAAAACTTTTAAGATCATTTATTTGATTCTTCCCATAATTATACAGTTACTACATTATCATTGTGCAACCATTTGAGGTAATTATTTTGTCACTAAGAATTATAAATAATTTAAAATTATGTATATAAATATTGTATCTTTATAAATACCATTTATAACCAAACATATCCCTTATATATCCTCATATTAAAAATATTTCTCTTATTAAAAACAAAAGTATGACAAAATTGACTTTCCTTTAAATATAAAATTATAAAGGTTGTATTCTCATACAAAAGAGAATAAAATGGTATCATAACAGATACTTTAATGCATAGTTAATAAAAATATTCATCCAATAAAATCAAAAAAAGTGTTAATGTAATTTTATATTATTTATAATATTATTTTTATCCTTAGTTACCTAATTTACCATTAACTGTGGTAATAAAAATTAACAAAGTTACTATTCATATTTTGTCTAAAAATAAATAGAATATATTTTATAAGGTATGACCTTATGATTTAAAATATAGATTAAATTTTTCATAATTAATAATACAAAATGTTCAGAAATTATTTAAAAATTTATCCAATTGATTTATTGAGAAAATGGGTTTTTAAAGTAAAAAAGTCTAAAATATTGAAGTTTTTTACATAAAAATTCAATTTAAAATTTATTATAATTAATTTAAATAGATTAAATTAAAAAATATTGATCTGATAATACTTTAAAACAAGTCTAAAATATAATCTAGGAATATAAATAAATCAGATGAAAATGCAGTTTTTAATTAAAATACAGTATTTTTTCACCATTCATCAAAAAATGAATCCTATCAATAAATTACCAAATATTAAACCAAAGTAAATTTTGATATGAATACTTCAAATAAAAAGTTTGTTTTTTCAAATATAATTTATAAATTATTAGAAAATGTGATTTAAAACAATTTCTCCATCAAAAGGCAGAAAAACTGTTTTCTTAGAAAAATACTTCTTTTTTATTTAAAATTGGATTTGTTATTATACCATGTATTAAAAGAACGTAATAAGAATTTCAAATATTTTATTTAATTTATTAAGGATATATTTCATTCATATAATTTTACAAGATTTTTTTGTTTATTTAATGGAATAAAACACACTTGTAAACAGTAAATAATATTTACAAAAACATTTCCTTTTATTTTAAAAATGGTTTTAAATTAATTTTTAATTAATAGGTAAATAAATTATGTGTAAACCATAATTTCATAATTTATTTAATCCTATTAATACATTCCATTCTAACAGATAGGTTATAATTATCTCTTTTCAATAAGTATAATAATAAAATGATGATTCAAGGAAACTTTGTATTGTGTGTAAAGCAAGCTAATATAGTGTGACATGTAGCGGAAGCTTAAATTGGTGTATCTTATACCCAAGTAAATCAAAAATAATAATTTATTTATAAAATTAAGAGGTTAATAAAAACTCATTGTGTTACATTCTACCCCCTCAAAGTTTTTCATACTAAAACAAAAAAATGTGGATGCTTCCACCTCATTATATTTTAAAGTTACCATCCATATTCATCAAACTAGTGGTTTTATCCACAAAACATTAACCAGGTGAGTGTTCTTGTTTTGTATAACTTTATCTCTATCATCCAAAAATTTTATGAGTTTCTCTTCATAAGAATGATCTTGATTCAGTGGTACGAAATTTGAGTTTTTTACATGTCATGGATCAGGTGGGTACTTCCTCAGAATACATATATGGAACACATCATTAACCTGAAAGAGATTTGGTAAAAGTGACAATGGATAGGCTATAGTTCAAATACAGTCAAGAATTTAAAAAGTAAATTTCATCCGAACACTTTCAAATTATACTTTGAAAATCAAAGGTAGATGTTTGAGAATTTCTTTATGGGAAACCCATATCATAAAAAAGGGTTTATAAAAAATTCTCTTAAATAGAGGGAAAGTAAAAGGAAATGATAACCATGTAACTAGGATTATTGAAAAGTGATATCATATACGTGGAATAAAATTCCAACTATCATGTTCTGATGGAGAGTGATAGAGAACATGGTCAATATAAAGTTAATCATCGTAGAATGATAAATCTGTTTTGTTCTAAGGGACCATTTGTTTCATAAAAAATGATGGTACTAGGGTGATTTTTTTTAATATAATTTTCCTAAAGTTGAATAATTTTCACAAGAATATATAATTACTTGATTAAATTCCATTTTTTAGAACAATCTCATCCATCAGTTGTGCCTTGATCAATTCCCACATTGTCTCTTACTCTAAGAAATAAGGTTTAAATTGTAATTCCTGAAGAACTAATGGATCATATGATCCATAATGAGATGATAAGTCATTACTTATGTGTCTAGTTATCATATTAACAAAATGGTTAGGACATGTTATCCAATATTAATAAATCTTAATATTATAAAACATTAATCTCTAAAAACTCATCCAAAATTAAACATATAAAATTTTAAAAATGGATACCCTCATGAACATTCTAAAAGATTAAAAACCAAAACATTCAAAATATGTTAACTAAATTTCAAAAATCAACTCATCTTTAATCCCCCAAACAACTTTATGTAGATCGTAATTGTCAGACACAAAACATGTAAAGACCATTATCATGTATTCTAGTGAAACTTGGTAATAAACTAAATTACCATAAAACCTTAGTGAAAACATATATTCTTTCAAAAAATAACTCTTTCCTCAAAACATAAATCTAATAAATCTATAAAATCAAACCACGATATCATAAACCACTTTTTCATCAATTCCAAGGTTATAAATAACATCCCATTTATTTTAGCACAATCAAACCTATATGTATTACATTATCCCAACAAAATACATATATTATGGGTCATACTTCCCTTAATCATGTTTTTCCCAAAAATATGACCTTACAACATCAATCACATTTCATGGTTACCAGTACCATTCATCATATGCTATTAAATCCTTATAGGAAAACTATAGTGGACCAAAACATAAATGTTTAATTATTCAATAATACTATAAATTTACTTTGAAAACATTATTCTTAAATTGCATTACCTAAATACTCAATCATTCCACCACTTCATTGTCATACTGCACATTTCCCATAATTATTTCATGATATTTCCCTTTGCCTTTGGATTTAAGAGGTTTCATACAGCCATCATCATCGTTAACCCTTAGATTTGGGAATTGATTAGAATAATTCCCATTTTTGTTACACTTGAATCATTGAAGTGTGGAGGATTTATTCTATGTATCCCTCTCTCTATTCACCTCATTATCTAACTTCTTCCCATTACATCAAAATTCATTTTCCAGGTGACCTACCTTTCCAAATTGAAATATTTATTGGTCCAATTAATACAATCTCAACCATTCTTATTTCAACACTTAATTCATAATTGAAAAAAATCATATTCTTTTCTCTATGTTTTTATATTTTTCTTTAAACTCCATATACCTTTTAATTTCAAAACCATGTGATTGATATGTAACTCCAAACTCCATTTCCACCTTGATGGCACATTGAAAGATTTATTCATAACTACTGAATTTCCTTAGCTAACACTCATTGAAGACTTGGATTTATGAAACTAAAAAATCAATCAACATTAATTTTACGTTTGATGATAATACTATAAATGTACCATCAAAATCCTATAAAATTAACCTTATAGGTACCAAAAAACTCCTAATCCCTTTACTTTAACTCCAGGAACTCCTTATCTATCTTTGTATGAAGAACATGATAAAAGTAATTATTTATGAATAAGTTCTTGAACTCATCCCAATCCATGGATTCAATTACATATAGTTGCATTCTATTCTGGATTGTATTCCACTATTGGTCTGCCTCATCTTATGAAGGATAAATTTCCAAAATCACTTTTTCATGTTCCAAATATAGAAGGATGAAAAATATATTTTCAGTTGTACTGGTTTATTGTTTATCAATAAGTGGATCAGAAGACACACTAGAATAAGTTGAATGTTGCCTCATGAAAGAATCAATAGAAATTTGGTCCCTTCTATTCTTATTTATAATTCCATAATGATTGGTAGCTTGTTTAGGTATAATGATAAAAAATTTCATTCTATATCCCATTACATTTGGTTGTTCAGCAGGACAATCACTAAATTTCCTATTGCATTCACCACTAACAAGGTTCCTTCAGGTTCCATCCATCGGCTAAAACCAAGAATAAATGTGTGAGAAACACTAATCATAGTGGTAGAACCATATAATCATGGGTAATTACGTATAATTTTTCAATCTGTGACACCTTAGGTTTAATCCTAGGTTATTCATGATTCTTACTAAAAGTATAGGATTATAACCAATACATAGACTTATCCTTAGAGACATCTATAGACATATCCTTAAATATATATATATATAGGGATATCACTATATTTTTATCATCCTAGTTTCCAATGGTTGACTAAACTATTCCTTGATTCCAACTATAAAAACCCAAGATTTTTATACATAGTTATTACATATTTTTAATAGGAATATTTATTATATTACAAAAATACATGCCCAAGTACCATAATAGTTTATTACATTTTTAAACTTGGAAAACATTCTTCTAATTTGGTGAATGATCTTCAACATATCCCACAAAGATCTCCCCCTTTATTACTCCTAACCAAAACCATTCTTTATAACCTGAGGAATAGAAACATAAGAAACGGTGATCTCAAATTCTCAGTAAGAGTAAACATGGAATATATGTAAGAATAATATAAGAATGAGGATATAAAATCCTGAGAACAATATTTGGAGATCATTCCATGAATATTAAAGATCATATACATGATTCGTGGAATAAATTTTGGCAGATCATAAGACATAAATCATAAGAAAATCAAATCACATGATCCATTAAAGTATTAAAATGGAATCAAACGTGGAAATTGTGGTAGGCACATAAACATGTAATATCATTCCCTATAAATCAAGGAAAATTTCCAAAATATAACAGGGGACTTCCTAGGGAATATATCTATTGTGTGGGACACACCACCATCATCAGTCGTAGTACTTTCCTTATAAGGTATTGGGTTTCCTCAGCTTCTGATAGTGGATTAGGTATCCCCATATTTCATTGTGCATTAATCTCATCGAATTGTTTCCATCATTATCTCATGGGATATAAATCTATACCCAATGAATTGGAGGGAGATATTTTTCTCACCCATAAAATAATGATAACCATACATATGTGTTCCACAGGAACATAAATCATTCAACATATCATAACCTATGGAATGAAATGGGTTTTATAAACATCATTCAATTTGAACATAACCCATGGAAATGAAATGGGTTTCAACAATATCATTTAATCATAAACATAAACCAGTATTTGAAAGAATAAGAATGGTGGTATTAAATAATATCCCCATTAAAACATAAGAAACATCAAAGAACGTTATCCTGGATAGATAATAATTTTGAGATATCACTTGAAAACAATTCTTGATGAAAATACCCTTTCTGTTTTGAAAACATTTTTTTATTAAAATGACACACAATTTTAAAAGAAAAAATTTATCTAATAATAAATGTAGAATATTTTAAAATAAAATAAAAATAAATATAGCATAATGAGGGTATAAAATTCCATAAATTCCATATAATATGAAATAAAACTTTCCTTTCATACGTTTGCTGGAAAAGTCACAAATTACCTTTTTTGAAAACGAAAAAAATATTCCTTTCAAACCGTGTAGTAAAAAGGTAAAAATGGGTAAAAATAACATTAAATATCTATATGAGAATTTTAAAAACATTTTTTCAAAATATTTTTAGAAAACATGGACATATAAGATAAATATTCCCCAATTGATACTTAAAACGTAACAATATCAAATATTGATGAGATTGTAAAATAAATACTCATCACTTTATTATCAGTAGAATTATATGCCCCATGAATGAAATAAAATTATATAGATATGAAATTACCGTAATCTTCTTGTATAAGACACATAAAATACATTCATGGGTATTATATAAACTACATTTAAGAAACATGAAGTGTATAATGCATGTGTCCTACAGAAATAAAAGTGAGATATAAATCCCTTACCTTAAATCTTGACTCTCACTGTACTCATGAAATACTCATATATATGTTAAATATAATTTTATTATAAATATGTTAAAGAAATATATTAATATATATAAAAACATAAATAATTTACTTATGAAATTATATTACCCACTTATTAATAGTTCCATGTTTGAGTTATGTTTCTACCAGTAACTGTTTTGTTTCTCATACATGTTTTGACATGTAATTCTTGGTCCTCATAATTAGATCATAATTTAATTATCTTTAGAATTATAAAAATGATACTAATATCATATATATTAATTATATATTTATTTATGTTTATCTATAAAATATATAAATAGAAAGTAAAATATATTGTTCATGGAGATGATAGGTCGTACGTACGCATGAACGCTGCTTCCATTTCATGTCATATTGAAATATAGAATGTAAAAAAAGAAATTTATGTGTATACATATAATATCATTGAAGTAAAATTGTTATGCCTTATATAATATACTTTCAATAAACCCATCCTTAATACATTTCATGTAATTTGTGAATGGATCACATTTCTTTGAGGAGGTGGTCGTCCACACATCCACAAAAGAAGTTATCGTATTTCTATAAAATAGAAATCATAAAGTTATGTGTTATATAATAATTAAAAAAAATAAATAAATCATATATATCATATATATAATATAAAAAAATTACATCATTATTTCCAACCATGAAAATTGGAAATGGAAGAATGAGAGACATCGGTTTTTGAGGTGGTAGTCCGACGTACACATGAACGATGATTGTGTATCTGATTTTATGGAAGTGTATATGAATTTAGATCTACATGTTAATATAAAAACATATAATTATATTTAGGATACTGTTTTTATAATATAAACATGAATTAAAAATAATTTTAAGGGGTTTGAGTAAGAAATAATACATGAATTTTTGTTGGTGAACGTTACCTCTTTTTTGGGTATCTCTTTTTGATTTGCACAAAGTACTCATTTGGTTGTATTAATTCCCAAAATAAGGATACTAGGAAGAATTTAGGAATTTTAGGAGTATATTTTGATATATTATGGCTAAAACAAATAGGTTATGAAGTTTTAATAAAAGAGAATAAGTGTTTCCCTTTTATAAGAGAGGGGAGGGGCGCTCTTGGAAATCTTCAAAATATTAAATTAATATAAATTAATTTTTTATAAAAATGGATCAAAAATTTTTAATTTAGAATATAGGCTGATTTTGGGTCGAAATATCTCCATCTAATATAAATTTGATAAGTTTGGACTATTTTTTTATTCCCTATCATTTTTCTTTGACTTTTATTTAATCTTTTTTATTCTTACAATGATATCATGTAAATTATACTTTCAGGGATAATATAATTACTATAATATTAAAAAATACCTATAAATGAGCCATTTATTAAATTTTAATAATTATCAAGATAATTTAAGCAAATTTTAAAATTTATGAATTTTAAATCATTTAATAAAATATTATTTATTTTAAAATACCATTAATGTCAATTTTTACACTATTCATTCCTTGACTTTAAAAACTATCATAACAACATGATATCTTTGACCCAACTCTTTTAAAACATCAATAACATGTATAATTAATCTATAAAATTTTTGGAAGAAATTAATTATTTTAAATAATATTTTTTTAATATTTTTTTATAATTTATTTGATTCTTCCATTAATTAAACAATTACTACATCATTATTATATCACTATTTAAGGTAACTATTTTGTCACTAAAATTTATGTTTAAATTACCATAAAGTAGATAAACATATTATATTTATAAATACTATTTATAGTACAGCATATCCCTTATACAACCTTATATTAAAAATATTTCTCTGGTTAAAAACAAAAGTATGACAAAATTGAATTTCCTTTTTCTATAATATTATAAAGGTTATATTCTCATTAAAAATGTCATAAATAGAATAATAGTAAATTATTCAATTATTAGGGATAAAAAATATTTATCCCATAAAATTAGTACAATTTTAATGGTAATTTTATAATATTTATAATATTATTTTTATCCTTAATTACTCAATTTACGCATAAGTGTGGTAATAAAAATTACCAAAGTTATTATTCGTATTTTTTCCAAAAATAAAAGGGGATTATATAAAAAATCTGTAATATCTGATTCCAAATATGGAATCCATTTTTCGAAATTCAAAATATATAATTTTTATAAAAACTTTAAAAAATAATCTCATTGACGAATCGATAAAATGAGTTTTATAGTTAAAACGTCCAAAAGATAAAAAAGTTTTCATATACAAATTCAATTTAAAATTTATTCCAGTAACCTTAATTTAGTTAATTTATAAAATATTAATCTAATTATACTTTAATCCAAGTCTAAAATATAATCTAATAAAAAAAGTAAATTAGAAAAAAAATCAATTAAAAACAATATTTTTTCACTATTCATCAAAAAATGAATCTTATCAAAAAAATACCAAAAATTCAACCAAATAAATTTTAATACTCATAATTAAAATAAGATGTTTATTTTAACAAATATAATTTATAAATGTTTTAGAAAATTTATTTAAAACAAGTGTAGCATCAAAAGGCGATAAAAATGCTTTTTTTGAAAAATACTTCTTTTATATTTAAAATTGGATTTGTTATTATATTATGTCTTAAAATCCCATAATATGATAGTTAAATATTATATTTAATACACTGTAGATATTTTTAATTAATATAATTCCACAATATTTATTTTTTTATTTTTGGTATAAAACACACTTGTTCACATTAAAACAATGTTCAGAAAAACATTTCATTCTATTATAAAAAAGGGTTTCACACTCATTTATAATTTATTTTTAAAATAATTATATGTAAATAATAATTTCATAATTATTTTAATACATTTTTTACCTTCTATTCTAATGTATAGGTTATATCATTGAAGGCCAAAAGTATCCAAGCCTTCGAATTTGATCAGACAGTCTATGTCCAGACTGGTGGGCACCACAGACTCCTGCATGTACTTCTTTTATGACAGCCATTGTTTCTTCACCATCAATACATCTGAAGAGAACTCCATCAAAACCACGTTTGTAGAGAATTTTCTCGAGGTGGTTTGGACTATCATAAAGAGTAAAATTGACCACACGTCGCCGAATTTGTTCTTTCTCAGCTCTATCAGGTGGAAGTGTTCCATTTTGAAGGTATTCCCTGATAGGTGACATCCATCCTATAGTATGACCATATGTTTCAGGAATGGGACTAATTTCATTAATTTCCTCTGTTCTGACTTGAACATAAGGTGAAATTGCACGACGGTGGGCAATACAGATGGTTGTCTCATCCCGATTTGGATCTGCTAATGCTGTGGCTATATTAGCCAGTGCATCTGCTTGAGCATTTTGTGATCTTGGGACATAAGAAAATGTCGGTTCTGAAGGGAATTCCGACATTAACTCTCTGACGTAATCATACAAAGGGATTAATTCTTCTTTTCTGATGGCATAATCCCCATTGACTTTTTTGATTACCAGGTCTGAATCACCTTTTACCTTTAAGTGATTCACTTGCGCTTGAAGTGCTAACTCCAAGCCTGTAATGAGAGCTTGGTATTCAGCTTCATTATTGGTACCAACTTCCCATAACAAAAAGGAATAAGGTAACACTGCCTTATCTGGAGAAATGAGCACAATTCCTAAACCAACTTTGTTGAATTTAGGATTTTCCATTTTCTTTCCTGTTGGACTTCTAGAAGCACTATCAAAATACATTTCCCATGTTTGAGGACTCTCTTGAATAGAGAAAACTTCCTCATCAGGGAGTTCGATATCTGAATACGTGTCTTCCACTGAAGGATGTTCAGCCAGGAAATCAGCCAGAGCTTGGCCCTTAATTGCCTTTTGAGACACATACTGGATGTCGAACTGCTGTAGAATAACTGCCCACCTTGCCAGACGTCCTGTAAGCATTGGACGACTAAGGATGAATTTGAGCGGATTATTACGAGATATCAATTGGACCTCGTGATGTTGCAGGTAGTGTCTCAGTTTCTGAACTGCAAATATTAATGCCAGGCAACACTTTTCAATACTTGAATACCGGGTTTCTGCTTCAAGCATAGTTCTACTGAGATAGTAGAGACTATTTTCATTCCCAGCATCATTCTTTTGAGCAAGAAAGGCACCCAATGATCGCTCTAAAGCTGTCACATAGAGGATAAGAGGCCTACCCTCAACAGGTGGCATGAGTACTGGTGGACTCAAGAGGTATTTCTTGAGAACATCAAATGCTTCTTGACATTCTTCAGTCCAGTGGTAAGTGACTCCTTTCTTCAATAATTTGGTAAAAGGTAAACTTTTGCCTGCCAAATTGGCGATGAAACGCCGAATATAGGATAAGTGTCCTTGAAGTCCTCTTAATTCTGTCAAATTCTGAGGAGGTGACATACCAAGGATTGATTTGGTCTTCTTAGGATCGACTTCAATACCACGATGGCGTACAACAAAGCCAAGGAATTTTCCTGAGGTTACCCCAAAAGCACATTTTAAGGGGTTCATCTTCAAATTATGTTGTCGAAGCTTGTGGAATACGACTTCCAAATCAGCCAAGTGATCAAAACGTTGTTTGGATTTAACCACCAAATCATCTACATAGCATTCAACAAACTTCCCTAGAAAAGGTTTGAAGATACGATGCATGGCGCGTTGATATGTTGCACCTGCATTCTTTAAACCAAAGGGCATCACTCGGTAACAAAACACACCTTGAGGAGCTCTGAAGGCTGTATATTCCTCATCTTCTGGGGCCATTCGGATCTGATTATATCCAGAATATCCATCCATGAAAGAAATTACTTCATAGCCAGCCGTCGCATCAATTAAGAGTTCTGTAATCGGAACTGGGAAATCATCTTTAGGACAATACCGATTAAGATCTCTAAAATCGATGAAAACCCTAATTTGTCCATTCTTCTTCTTTACAGGGACAATATTAGCCAACCACTTGGGATATTGAACTTCTCTGACGAAGTTAGCTTTGATAAGCTTATCCACTTCAGCCTCGATTCTGGAAGCATAGGTTGGGTGTGTTCTTCTCGCGGCTTGCTTGAATCCTCGATGTTCTTTTGGCAAACCCAAATGAGGGTGGCAACATCAGGATCAAGGCCAGGCATCTCTGTATAATTCCAAGAAAAAATATCTTTATTTTGCTTTAGAAAAGAAATATACATCTCTTGTTCTTCAAGGTTCATGGCCGCACTAATTAAAGTGGGGCGTGGATCTTTCTCTGTACCCAGATTTACTTCTTTGAGTTCATCCACAGTGGTAGAGATACCCTCTTCAAATGCTGGAGGAGCATCTCTAAGATCTTCCTCTTCCTCTTCATCATGTGTTATTTCTTCTGTTTCTACTTGCAAAGTAGATGAAAAAACGAAATTCTCATGATCATAAGAGATGTCACAATTTTCACATTTTGAAGAAGAAGCTTCCATTTCCGACCCTATTGATGATAAAAGGTCTTCTTTGGGAATCAAAGAGGAGATGATGGATTGAGAATCGACATCAATATTCACCTCAGGTGTTGCTATAACTTCTTCTGGCCTGATTAGCAAAGTATAGACTTGTTGGATTTCAGCAGACGAAATGAAAACGTCACCACTTATGCTTTCATCACTGCTTGGTAAGTTACCAATTTCTCCCATGTTGTCTGGCTCGATTGCCGTAATTGACATTATGGATCTTTCCATAAGAGTATTTTTATTTGGGCCTATTTTGTCAATTTGACTGATAGGTAACACATAATCTATACTCACATGTGAAAATGGATTTATTGGAATTTTTTTTAGACCATATGGAGCATTAACTTTGGTAGTTTCCTTCATTGTAGATTTTTCTCTTCCCTTCATGTGATAAAATTCCGCCTCAATGTATTGAGACTCACATGTCTTGAACGGGGCTTTATCACCATACAATGTTCCAACTTGACCATCGAAACAGTATTTGAGACATTGATGGTATGACGATGGAATAGCTGCATGCTGATGTAGCCAAGGTCTTCCAAGCAAGATATTGAATGCTGAGTCTTGATCAACAATCATGAAATCCGAATTGGAAACAAGATCTCCAAACTGAGTTCTGAGCGTAACTTCTCCCAGTGGTTCTTGTTCATTTTTATCATATCCTTGCAACATCATGGTAGAAGGAGATAAATCAGATTCCGTGAGGCCCAATCGACGAAGTGTGCGAATGGGCATGAGGTTGACTCCTGAACCATTGTCAATGAAAGCTCTTCGAACATCTATACCATTGACTTTGCCAGATAAGTACAAAGGTTTTATGTGCCCATGCACAACATCATCCTCATCTTTATCAGTAAAAGATATCACTGCATGGCATTCTGCAGGATTATTCTCTATGTGATAAATTTCAGCTGCAGCAATTTCAGCTTCAAACTCCTGAGGACTTCACAAAGCTTCGATGAGTGCTTCCCGAAGATCTCTTGATAGATTCAAAGCATCCAAAATTGATAATTTGGCTGGTACTTGGGCCAAGTGTTTCAATATATCATACTTTTGATCTAGAGGCCTGCGTTTCCCAATAGGAATATGCGGTTTAGCAGGTACCTTGGAAGCAGATGCTTTGGAAGCTGATGCATCTTGTATTGAAGTTGGCAACATCCTTGGTTTTGGAAAATTAGACTGATTAGATCCATTTGCTTGCTGAGATAAAGAAGATGGAACATTTAATCGGTCTTCCAAAATAACTGTGCCGAAGCTGAGTTGGCCATTGGCAGAAGAACTTGCTTGTTCATTTTGAGCTCGCTGAAGGGCTCTACCACGAGTTTCTGCTGCATATACAGTGCTAGCAGGGGTAGAATTAGAGTAGTGGCTTCGGAAAGATCCACGTCTTCCCCTATATCCTGAACCTCTAGAACTTCCTCGGGTTCCTTTATTTGATACAGGGAATTCAGGCTCATCAAGACTGGAATATGAATCTGTTAATTGAATCATATTAACAGAACCAAAGATCAATTCTTCGTCTGATAAAGACTCTGCCTGGTTGGCCTGTTTCGGCTGTGCCGTTTGGTGGGACGGTGCCCGTGGCTTTGAAGTAGATGGCATGAAATCTTCCAGAGTCAAAGACAATTTAGGCTTTGATATATACTCATCTTCTTCTGATTCCTCTTTCTTCTTTGAATTGCTCTGCCCTTTTGAGGATTTGTCTTTTGATGGAGGCTTTACTGCAGCTTTTGTAGGAGACACAATTGGCTTCTTCAATTGTGTTCGCAAAATGGAATGGGTCCGATTGATTGTCTTTCTGACCATCCAATCATCATATTTTTTCGCAGTTTTGCTTTTGACTTCCTGCCACTCGCCTCCTTCCTCTGGATCTGTAGCGGTAATACACGCTACATGAGCTGAAGAACCCTTCAATTTGACTTGTCCCAAGTCGACCATCTTTTGTAGGAGGTCTTTAAAGACAAAACACTCCTGGATGGGATGTCCCAACATTTGATGAAAGGGACAATAATTGGGACGGTCTTCATCTCATTCCTTGTTTGGTCTCTTCGGCACTGGTAATTGAACCAAATTATTTTCCAGAGTTGAAATGAAGTAACCAGGAACTTGATCACTTCGGAAAGAGTATGTTTTACTCTTCATATCCTCAAATTGTTTTCGTCGTTGATCTTTTTGATCATTTGGACGAAACAGCCTTTGTTGTTGGCGTTCAGGAGGTGGAGCCCTTCGAGAAGATGAAGGTTTTGAAGTAGAAATAGGTACAGGTGCCTGTTTAAGCATAACTGTAGCAGTTTCTGCTTTACCCATTCTTCTTCCTGGAGCTGATGGAATTACACGAGATTTAACCTTAGCCTGTATAAGGGAATCTTCAATCTGTTGAGCGATTGAAGTAAGGTCTCGAAACCCTCCTGTGTATTTCACAGGGATCAATGGCGTGCGTAATTCGTCACGCAAATTTGCCACACAGATTGGCAACAATTCCTCCTGAGGGAGTGCTAAACTCAAGGAATATGTTAATCCCTTCCAACGAGCAATGAAATCAGAGACTCTTTCATTCTCTCTTTGCTTACAGTTTGTAAGATCGAAAACTGTCGTTTTTGGCAAAGTTGAGCTAAACTGAAGAAGGAATTTTTGACGAAGATCCTCCCATCCGATGACTGACCGGGATTGCAAGCTTGTATACCAGACAAAAGCTGGTCCTTGCAAGGTTCGCACGAAGCATCTGAGTTTCACTGCTTCTTGCTGCTCTGGAGTTCCCATCATAGGATCACAACAAGATACGTAATGCGTCAAATGTTGTTCAGGGTCGCCTGATCCATTGAAAGTAGGGAAAATAGGGTTTCCAAAACTGGATGGAGGAGAAATTGAATCTACCCATTCAGGGTAAACTTTCTTTTCAGGTTGAACTTGCGCCCGTTTCCCTTCCATAGTTTCTAACCGAGCTGTTAATGACTCAATAGTAGTTATTAACTTTTGAGAAATGTCAGGTTGAACTTGATTTTGGGTAGGTGCAATGAATGGAGCTTGGACAGCCGTGGAGGTTGGTGCTGCAACTAATGGTAGTGCTGCCAACCGTTGTTGCGTTTGACCCGTAGGATTAGACCTCTGTGGGTGTACTGACAAAGGAGGATATTCTTGATCCATCTCAGTAGTTACAACAAATTCCTTCGGCTGTCGGACTTCAGCATTCTTAAGAAGAAGACTACTCTGAAGTAGTTCTGCATTCAACCTTCTTAATTCTTTCATTTCTTCCTCCTGTTGTACAAACCTTTGCTCTAATGAGAGCGATTGACCTCCTTCAGAGGAAGGGTAAGAAGTAACCTGATTCTTTCCTTTCCCCTTATTGGATCCTTTTCGGAGAGGGGGAAGTGGGTTTCTTGAAGGAATACCCAGATTTTGGGTAAGCCTTTGATTACGTGTGCGCACACCTTCTTCATTTAGGTCCGTGTGCGCAACTTCTTGAGCAGGAACCTCTTCGTCTGATCCCTCTGATTGAGCCTCATCTGGTGAATCAGCAGCAACGACAGTGATGACATTAATGGATTCATATTTCATAGAATCCTTTCTATCAACATTTCTGTGATATTGTCTTCTTCCATGTCCATGATGAAACATGGAATTCCGTTGACTTGATCCCTCAGGAATTTCTTTGTGAACCGTCACTTGGAGAGAATCTCCTGATAGCTTGGCTCTTCGTTCCTCTTGAGGCTTCTTCCCTAATCGAGAGAATACTGACTTTCTCTGAGGGAGGGATTGAGGATTTGAAAAAGTCCCCAGTCCGGTGGACTGGGGATGTTCCTGCTGCTTCCGCTCAACTCCTCGAATCCCATTTGTTGACTCTGAGGGTTGGGTTAGAGAAGTCCCCAGTCTGGCAAGCTGGGGTGTCTCTTGACATGCTATGTCTGAGATCTTCTTGAAATCTCTCTTGATCTTGCGGATCTTAGTTCGGAAATTAGCTGGATGCATTAACCTGTATCCACTTTTATCACCTGGTTCAACAGACCGTTGGATGATTTCCGAAACTTCTGTCATTTGATGACGTGTTTGCTCCAGACGAGAGGCTTGTGCAATATTCTCGCCTGCTTGATGTAGGAGCAATTCAACAACCTGTTCTCTATATATTTGATTTTGAGAGGAACTAGTTGAAGCTTGATCTTGAGCAAGATTTTGATTACGAACAAAGCCCATTGACTGTGGCCGGCCATGGGCAATAACATTGCATGAGACCATTTTCGGCGGGCTTTGCTGACCGGAAAGCACTGTGAAATGTAGTGCTCCGTGAACACCCCATCCTCTGATATGAACATTAGATGGAGCATTGGAAATTAACTGACACAATTTTCTCAGCGCGCCAAGGCATGAACGTTGAAGGGTTCTCTGTTGCTTTTCAACCTTCGGATACCGAGAGACTGATAGAGATGCCAAATCAATCTGGCGTTGTAACCCTTCTATTATCTTAAGATGATTTTCATATTCATCGTAATATAATACCTTCTTCTTTAATTGACAAAGAGTTTTCCATAGGTTGAGACGAATATCATGGATTCCATCATCCGTCAACATCTTTGGAATGTCATACTGGGAATCAGCCAAAGGCCAAAACATGACTGGTACTTCACCTTTTGCCAGTTTTTTCCTCATGTTCAGCATTTCCTCTTTATCATTAAATGAAGATTCTTCTACCTGTTTGGACCAGAGTTGGTGTTTCCTTGTTGCTTCATCGGATTCAACAAGATTGGTAGAGGAATTACTATTCATGCTGGAAGATGAATGACCCAGGGAAGGTTCGGAGAATAACCTGAACCCCAAGCTATCTTCTGATGGAGAAAGAATTTCACCTGCCGATAGTAAAGCATCAGACATGACTGGTTTTACGTTTGCAAGTGCCTCGAGATAAGAGGGCTTTCTCGTCACTACATTGCCTTCTGAAGAATTTTCGAGACAATGTGAATCACTACTGCGGAGAGGACTTTCGCAGCGAAGTTCATCACCATGAGGAGGACCATCATGATGGGTTACAGCAAAAGATGAGATCTTTTGCTCCTTGGTCTTCTGACCACACAGAGGGTTCCTGTGGCTCTCATCTGAAGAAGAAACTTCAAGATTGACCGAATTTTCATGAAGCAAGTCTTCGTGAAGAAGTGTCTGTTGAAGACCTTCGGGATTAATGTTCCCGTTATTGGGAACTGAGGGAGTATAATCTTGAATTCCAACAGATAAATGTCTGAGGGCTTCAAGAACTCCAGCATCGAGCAAGGCTTTGTTGTAGATTGGCCTTTGATCTCCTGACTGTGCTTGGCGGATCTTTTTCTTAGATGCCTTCTTACTCGCTTTAGAAACCACTTGATGAAGAAAGTGATTGCTCTGAGCAGGTGTATGTGCCTGATCAGGAAAGATGGTCAGGTTAGGCTGACGATCATCGCTCAAATCAGGTGTATGTGCCTGACTTGGTTGTCCGTATGATATGGGGGAGTAGGCCCCACAACCCTCTTGGACTGGAACAGATGTGTGTGTCTGTTCCGGAGTGAATTGTTGATGTGTCACTCCATTGCTAGGGATAGATTTATGTGTCTGTCCCTGAGATGATGCTGAAGATGTTATGATATCCTGGCAAGCATCCAGAATATGAGCAGGAATTTGCTTCTGCTCTTTCACCATTGACAAAATATGCTTGGTGACTTAAGCCTCCGGAACAGGGATATACGTCCATTCCGGGCTTGGAGTAGATGTATGTGCCTGCTCCTGTCCTCCTTTTCCTGTCAGTGAATCCTGACAGTACTCAAGTGTGGAGGCAGAGAGTTTAGTCTGCCTCCTGTTTGTCGTCGGGGCTTTCCGACTGACTTCTCCGTGTACTACCAAGAGAGACTGTTGGTAGGCTTGATTAGTATTAGCAGGTGTATGTGCCTGCTGATTACACTTCGCCAAACGCGGTTGACGAGATCCACCATATGTAGTCAGACGAGCCTGCTGACTAACTGATGATGTATAAGCAGGTGTATGTTCCTGCCTATGGTACTCCGCCGGAATTGCCTGGCGGGATCGGCTTGATGCTGCCAGACGAGTCTGCTGGACAGCGGGATTAAAACGAACAGGTGTGTATGCCTGTTCATTATTTGCCACCAAGTTAGGTTGGTGGACTTCTCCGGAGATGGCAGGGATGACAACCTGCCTATTGTTAACCGGATTCCGTCTCTGGCGGTTCACCTTGCCTGCTCGGGTTCGAGGAACCTGAGCTGAATGCCTGGAGTCGGTACCCTCATCATGTTGAGGGCGCACTACCGCATGAGTCTGGCGGCGATTGTTGATGGGAGCCCTTGAGAAGGACTCCTGTCTTTTTGAATTAAGGTCCTGCGGGACCTGCTCATTCACTTCCTCGGAGTAAGGGAGTGAATGGAAACTGCGTTCCGGGGATAACGACCCGAAATGGTTAGAGACGGTAGTCAGCACCGCCTGATTCTTGATTGCTGGTCGCCGTTGTCCAGACGACCAGGTAGAATTGTTAACTTGGAGGGCTTGACGAGCGGCCTCCAGAGTTGGGATAGTACCGTTGCGACGGTACTCCTTAACCAGTGCATTTGAAACACAGCGTTGAAGACGCTGAGTTGGTGATGTCATCCTCAGAGCGGATGACGTTCCAGCAGGAGTAGCAGCATTGGTTTTCACAGCAGCAGACCTCACAGTAGAGGTGTTCACAGCAGCAGTATTCACAGGGGTGAATTTAAGGAAAGCCATTTTTGCAGAAGATCTTGAGAAAAGAGTGCCTGTTCCATGTAACAGACATAATCAAGATGAATCTGGCTACGGCATCTTTTGGATGATCATATGTCAATGATTGCCTTGTTGGCCCAAGGGGCCTAACAGATAAGAAGAACATCACTTTAACTTGGTTAAGGATTCACGTCGGGTTCACCATTTTTGTTTCGCACGGAATCCGGGGATGACCTCCTGGATGGGAGATTCAAACATTCTGATCGGTTTCTAACGGGTTTGTTCGTAGAACCGGAAACATCCAATGATTCCACATCCGTTTGGACCTACTTTCCAAAGGCAGGCGCTCATTAGCTTGTGGACTAATGAGGCTTAGGAATTTGCATCGGTCGAGAGGATGGGAGGTCGGACTCATCACACCTTTTTGAGGGGAATTATTGTCTACTCCGGGACTCTCTTTATAGATTTAAGTTATGTTCGTGAATCCTTATTACATTACCAAGTACAAAATGAGCTTTCCTTTAGTTTTATCAATCAATGATTAAATATTCAAGAAATTTAGAGAATCTTTTATATGTATTCGAGGTTCTTCATCAATATAGAATCATCTATATTTGTTTTAGAGATTCTTGATCAATGGTATCCTTTAAAATATTTATATAAAAGTCTCTTGGTCATTTTGATGACCAGGCTGGTTTTAAAGCCACTCAGTGGGGCACTTGAAGTTTATCGTCATTCAGAAGGACGGAGATTATTTCAAAGTTGGGATCGAACCCACAAATGGGCTACCTACGTATCCTTTGTTTTGGAAAAGGAATCAGAACCCACGTAGTTCGAGAAATGGATGATGTTTATGATTGATGGTTCAAAGATGAATGTCATAATTACTTTTACACTCTAAGCTCACGTGAGTCATGCTCGGTGTGAGAAACAAGAGGTATTGGTAAAAAATAGACAATTATGCCATGAAGGATGCAATCATAAGAATTTGTTTGGGGCTTATGTATGGATGACTGCCCAAATAGATGAAGGTTTAGGATTTACTTTTAGGGAGAAAATCCATGAACAGGGTCCATAAAGTTATATGTGCTTCATGGAGATTTGAATACTCTAATCTTGGGGCTTACTCCTAAGGAGGATGCCCAAGTTAGGAGGGGACTTATGATTAGGTTTTAATCCTGAAAAGGAAACCCAAATCAAAGGTAAATTAGGACTGGTTAAGAGAAATTTAAGGGACTTGGGGCTTACTCCTGAAAAGGAAGCCCAAGGTTATGACTGAGTCTTATTCCTGAAAAGGAGACCCAGGTTAGGATTCTCTCATCTTAAAGGATGAGGTTGAATGAATGAACTCTCAATCTTTGGTGACATAAAGATGTTTACATCACTAGGTTTTGAGAGATATTTCACAGAATTCCTTTCAGACAAGGATGTCAAATCAAGAAATCATGCCATAAATGGCTTTGAAGAGTATCTTGAAGACTTAATCTTGAATAGGAAAGGTAAAATGGCTTAAGAGGGGTAAAATGGGCAAGATGGGCACCCAAAAAAGATAGGGGCGCGCAAGTATTAAAGGTCGCGCAAGTCCTGCGGCGGCGCGCAAGTATTGGTCGCGCAAGTATACTTGCGCGACATGAGGGATACTTGCGCGATTTTCAACCAGAGTTGAAATACTTGAGAGACTCTTTTTTAAACCCTTTATAATCCTCTTGAGGTTCTTCCAGAGAGGGGACGCGCAAGTTATATTGAAGTAATTAAGTCGGCACGCAAGTGTTTGATAAGTTTCAACACTTTGGCCTTCCTTCTTCCCTTTAGATCTTCCATTCTAGGTAAGAAATTACCTTAGAAGTGTTCTGGAAGCTTTGAGAAGAGACTTGGGCGTCGGGAGCTTCAATTCGAGTTTCTGGAAAAAGATCCTCTCGAATGGGGGGCCTACAGGGTCTATTTATAGGCAAAAGAAGACCCCGGGCGGTTACTGGGCGGTTACCAGATCTGTCGCGCAAGTCCCTTGCACGACCATGAGGGGTCGCGCAAGTGTTGAGGCGGCGCGCAAGTGTACTTGCGCGACCAAGAGGAAACTTGCGCGACCTATGGGCAATGTTCTCCTTGTTCATCCCTTTGTCGATTTTTGATGTTTCTTCAAAAGATGAATCACTTTTTGCTTAGATATTCCCCTTTTCCGATCTTTAGATTCTGTGACGAAAGGAGCGTCAACAGGTGGCCTTAAGGCCAAACCTGTGATAGATACGGGGCTTGACAGTGATGCGGCCTAACCCAATACTATTTGTTCTTATGGATACATTGGTACATATGTGGAATCATGGTGGATAACCCATTATCATGAATTTTTTTATGACTATCCATCGAGTCTTGATCCAAAGTAGCTATAATTGGGGTTTGTGGTGTCTTTTTTAGCACATGATCGATTAGCACATGATTTATTATTATTTCTAGTGCATTTACTTAATGTCTTGGAATACACCTCTTATGAATCGAAACATATATTTATGTAAAAATAGGGGTGTCATAATAGGTTTCTATGAACACCATGCATATGAATTTCAATATGCATACATAATTCATGATCATGGATCTGGACAAGTGCAGGGGCCCAGCGACAGGGAGCTAAGAAGATGGAGATTTTTTTTCATATGCGATATCTTGAAAGACTTTGGAGTAATGTCGTAGAGTATTTATATATTTTTTGGTTTCTATATTAAACTCTAATTGACCTACCACATTCGGGGTCCTTGGTTTATTACTTTTAGGACTCTGAGAAACATAACATTCCATCTGTTATAGGATTTTTTTTCATTTTAGTTCCACTATGAACTTTTATGTTATCGTTATTTTGATTTGATTATAATTTATGAATTCTAATACTGAAGATATAGTCTTCCCACTACACCATTAAAATCCTCACTACTAGTCACCAAACTCTTTCATACTGGGAGGCATGCATGAGTTCATGTATCACTCTTTCCAAAACTAGGTGATTCAGGTCAGGGAATTACAATGTTGTAATATAGGAGGGTTTTAACCTCCTACCCATGGAAGATATATCATAATATCTTACAGTCTGTAAATATGAAAAATATCTCAATGAAGAGATAATGGATCCAATACTTTAGATCATGGACCATAGCTACCAACTTCAAGTCATTTGTAGGGAAGTTATAATCTTGTGTCATAGCTAATGAGGGACTCCCATGCCTCTTAGTTAGTTTTTCACCCATGTTTGATAAATATGTATTAGGATATCAGGCAACACTTCTAGTGGTTAGGAATAAATAGAAATATTGAGTTCTTTGTTTCTCATTTCCTGACCTGTCATAGGATCAAAGTAGAGCATTAATGGCTATGAGGATTACTTTAACCACTTCTAGTTCCTATGTAAAAGTGGGGTTAGGTGAAGATTAATTTTTTAATGGGGTTTCCCAGGAACCCAAGATGTTGATATGTTTTCTTTGTTATAATTGATCAGCTGATGAAAGTGGAACAGTTCTTTCCAATTCAATAGAATCACTATATAGACGAGTTGGTAATGATTTATGTATAGGATATTATATAACTATATGGAGTGCCTTCAAACATCTTATTGAAAAAACATACTCATTTTACATAATGGTTCTTCTTTGTATTATAGAAGTATTTTGGGACCAAGTTAAAACCAAGTATGATGGATCATCTGTAGACCCATAGAAATTCAGATGGGATGATCTAGATCTTTAAAGATATGCTTCAAGAATGAATCCTATAATTTGGTAGATCATTGTATGATCATCTATCCTTGGTGTATTTTGTTTACAATATAAATTTTTAGGAATATATTTTGTAACATCTCGATTCTAAAAGCCAACCAAAGGCCCCGTACCCAGTTAGTCACATGGCCTCAAGTGCATTTCCCCAAATGCCAGAGGCTACCGACTAGAAGTGAGGGCCTTGGGTGTGATAGTGGGGAAACTATGCCCTCATTGGAAGAGTACACAGTGGAAGTAAACAAATACATAAAAAAGTGGAAGCAATAATACTATTATACCAAAATAAACAGCAGAAAACTGATAGAATAAACTAGAGCACATATATATAATGTTGCATGACACATATGTCTAGGAAAGCAGCGAAACAAAGAACAATGCTAAAATATAGAACTAAACCAAGAGAAAAAGAAAATCAGTTTTCATCTCCACAGCATCGCAAGTCCAAGCTTGGTCTCGTGCTCTCCATATCCATAGTATGTCAAGTACCTGAAGTAGAAGGGTGATTGCCCTTGTCTAGACCTACAACAATATAATGTGTTTGGGCCCAAAAGCATGGCCCAAACAGGGTGTGAGACTAATCCCAGTAGGAAACCACCACGAGATCCATACCTAACATTCAATGAGTATATGGTAGGTAAAAGTACAAGAAATGGTAAACAGGAAGGTACTCAACAGTAAACAATCCACAGTTTCGATATCAAACAACAACTAAAAAAGACGATAAACACAATAGGTAACCCTCTAGGAAACACTCTCATTCTATCCCCTCTGGTCCTACCTATCAAGTACAAGCAACCCTCTAGGTAGTACACTCAGTCTAACCCCTTAGGTTCAGCTTAAGTATAGACTCTATGAGGAATCATTCATCGTCAATTCCCCCTATAGTCTCGTATCATAACTAAAGACGCTATAGGGAAGCACTTACATCACATTCCCTCTGTGGCCCGCATTGAGGAACTATATACTGTTTAAGGAAGCACTCAACATCAATTCCCCCTATGGTTTCACATCGTGAATTATAAAGACACTATGGAGAAGCCCTCAACGTCCATTCTCCCTATGGTCTATACACTATGATCTCACGGTCCCGTGTAAGTCAGGTAAGTGTAGCAGTGCATAACAGCCAAGGTAAACCTCAAAAACTACTTGTGTAGAATTATACAGCACAATAGCATAATAGAACAACAGTCACACCATACTAAAATACTAGGCAAGGGAAAGTAAACAGCAACTTAACAGGCAATCTAGACCCAAGGGTCCAAACAGGCAAAGAATGCATGGGAAATACATCCAAAGAATAAAAATTCACCCTATTAACAAATAATTATCCTCAAATCAAGCATACAAGCATATAAGGAAAATAATAGGGATAAAACAGTAAACGTGCAACACCCTGTTCATGGGTATTGGGCAATTTTTCACATAAAACTCAAGAACTAGATACAGAAAGTCACAAAACACCTACCTCGGTGTTGGGAGATCAAGATACCTAAACCAAGAGTCTTTAATCTCCATAGAATGATATAGATCTATGAAAATGTATAAAACATTCAACCCACAATAACTCATGGAAGAGGATAAATCAAGGGATGGTTCTCTATGAGAAGAGATAACTCACTGATGTGATTCCAATGCAACCTTCGTTGTTTGATTTAGAGGATGGATGCTCGGCTAGGGGCTCGTCAAAGATTCGAGGCTGGTCGGCGCTCTCAGATGAACTAGGTTGAGAAAGAGATGGTTCTGTCCATCAGACGCGACCTCAGTGCATTTAATGAAAAAAACAAATACACAGTGTGCACTTTTGAAGTACACGGTATGTACCCACCGTTTCCGTAGTCTGCTTTAGGTAGCCTCCAAGTCATCCCACATGGTCGTGTGTGAGGCCGCTACACGGCCAGCACATGGATACCCGTGCTAACCGAGTACATGGCATGTACTCATAAAGTACACAGTGTGTACTCATAAAGTACACTGTGTGTACTTCAAAAATTTCCAGAAACTCCTATTTTCTAAAAAAAACTCTATAAAAATAAAAAAATACCTGAAAAGAAGATCTGGGTTCTTACAAACTTCCCCCCTTAAAGAAATCTGTCCCCGAATTTCCCTAGAACAGTGTAGAAGAAGAAACCTCGAATAGCTCTGACCACTGGGCTCATACATTGGAATCCCTCTCCCAAGTATCATCATGTACTCGCCCATGCTTCCATAGCACTCGTACCAGAGGAACAGACCGGCCATGGAGAACCTTTATACTGTGATCGAAAATCCGGATAGGATGCTCCTCGAACGATGCATCCACTTCCAACTCAACCTCCTCGGGTTGAAAGGAATGAGACGGATATGAGAAGTAATGTCGAAGTTGAGAAATGTGGAAAATTTCGTGTATAGCCCGGTACCTCTGAGGTAACGGAAACCGATAGGCAACCGGCCCGACTCTCTCCAACACCTCAAATGGCCCGACATACCTTGGAGAAAGCTTACCCTATCTCCTAATCCTCATGTGACCCAACATTAGTGTGACACACGATAAAACCTGATCCCTAACCTAGAACTCCATAGGTAGTATCCACTGATCAGCATAAGACTTCTATGAAGACTGCACAGTATCCATCCTCTTCTAAATCATCTCTGTCTGCTTTGTGGTCTCTTGAACAAGACGAGGTCCCAACAAAGCTGACTTTCCTGCCTCCAGCCAACCCAAGGGTGACTGTCCTGGCCTACTATTAAAAGCCTCATAAGGTGCATCTTAATAGTTTATTGAAAACTATTGTTGTATGCATACTCCACAATAGGTATATGCTTCTCCCTAGAACCTCCAAAATCCAGGATGCATGCTCGGAGCATGTCCTCAAGCACCTCAATCCTACGCTCAGACTGGCCGTATGTCTGGGGGTGGTAAGATGTACTCAAAAGTACCTATGTACCCAAATCCTTCTTAAGCCTAGAACAAACCCAATAAGTAAAATGGGAATCCCTATCTCAAACAATAGAGTGTGAAACTCAATGCAGGCATACAATCTCTCAGATGTACAACCATCCCAGTACATCAACACTGAAGGTCTCCTTGATCGGCAAAAAGTAAGAAACCTTCGTGAGTCTGTCAATGACAACCCAAATTGCGTCATTTCCTAGAGGAGGCCTCAGAAAACCAGTCCCAAAGTCCATCGCAATGTCATTCCACTTCCACTCGAGGATAGGCAACTGCTTTAAAAGCCCATCCGGTCGCTAATGCTTCACCTTCACCTGCTGATAGGTGGAACACCTCATGATGAAACCTGCAACATCTTTCATTATTCCTAGCCCCAAATACTAACTGTGTAGATCACGATACATCTTGGTGATGCCAGGATGAAATTCCCAAACTAAGGAATGAAAGTCTCACATCAGTTCCTCGCGTATGTCTGTTGTCACCCATATGCGCACCTGGAAATGCAGGATCTCGTCCTCCCCTATGGTCTATCCAGGAATGTGGTCCTCTCTGGACATGGTCTCCCTTAAGACTAAGCCTTTAGAATCTGATAGCTTACTCATTTTCACTTGATCAAGAAGGGTATAGGTGACAACTATAGAAGAAATGAATGTATACCCCTGTCTGTCGTGCACCTCCAAATGCATCTCTGAGAATAGAGCCATAAGCTTCCACTCACTGCAGGCCTCCTGAACTACCTATATCTGAGTCCTCCTTCTCAATTCATCAGCCACTGCGTTGTCTTTCCTAGGCATATAGGCAAGCTCAAAGTCAAAGGAATGAAGGTACTCAACCCACCTTCGATGTCTCAAATTCAGATCATGCTGAATGAAGTTGTACTGGAAACTCTTGTGGTCGGTGAAAACCCAAAAATGGTCTCCCAGAAGATAATGTCTCCAACAGCGTAAGGCATGAACAACTTCCACCAACTCAAGATCGTGTGTCTGGTAGTGCCTATCATGTGGTCGCAACTACTAAGACATGTATTCAATGACTCCTTCCCCCTGGATAAGTATAGCTCCCATCCCGATTCCTGAAGCATCACAATACATAGTATAGCTCTTGCCCGGATCTTGCAAGAATAGTATTGGTGCTGAAGTTAACCTCCCCTTCAGCTCCTGAAAGGCTGACTCACAAGAATCTGTCCACAAGAACTCTGCACCCATCTTAGTCAGACTCGTCAGTGGTGCTGCTATGTGTGAAAATTACTATATGAAATTTGTGTAGTATCCAACCAGCCCTAGGAAACTCTGCACCTCAAATATGTTCTTCGGCTTCTCCCAGGAAACTATTAATCTCACTTTCTCGGGGTCTACTGATACTCATGTTTCTGAGATAACATGACCCAAGAAGTGAATCGTATCCATCCAAAAGTGACATTTTGAGAGCTTAGAATATAACTGATGCTCTATCAGTGTACTCAAAACGATCTCAAGATGGGTAGCATGGTCATGTTGAGTGTGAGAATACACTAAGATATCTTCCACAAAAACCACCATGAAAGAATCCAAGTATGGATGGAATACTCAGTTCATCGGTGCCATGAGAACTTTAGGCTCGTTTGTGAGGCTAAACAGCAATACCATATACTCATATAAACCATACCTGCTCTGAAAGGCTGTGAGAGGTATATCTGATGGTCTAACGTGAAACTAATGATAACCGGATCTCAAGTAAATATTAGAGAACACTTGGGCTCCTTGAAGCTGATCAAAGAGATCATAAATCCTTGGTAAAGGATATCTGTTCTTTACCATCAACTGGTTCAACTTCCGATAATCCACACAAACCCTGAGGGTGTCGTCTTCCTTGTTCGCAAACAGGACAGGCGAACCCCAAGGAGACGTACTGGGTAAGATGAAACCCCTTGCTTGCAACTCCTACAACTGCTTCATGAGCTCCAGTAACTCTGGTGTAGCCATACTGTAAGGAGGAATGGACACTGATTCCACCCCAGGCACAAGATCAATAGAAATGTCTACCTCATTCTCTGGAGTAAAACCTAAAAAGTCTTTTGTAAAGACGTCACTGAAATGATCCACCACTGGAGGAAATTCTAACTGAGAAGTCGCCTAATCATCCAGATATAAACCAGTAATCTGGGTTGTAAATCCTCCTAACCCATGATGCTCTGGACCCACTCTTCTCTCTTGGACATCTCACTCACCCTTATGAAGAAACAATACACCCTCTGGTGATGTGAAACTCACCATGTGGCGATAACAGTCAATGACTTCCTGGAAGGGAACTAGCCATTCCATTCCAAAAATGACATCATAGCTTGTCATCTCTAAGACATAGATATCCCATAGAAAGTGACACCCACCAAACTCTTGAGGGAACTCCTGACACTGATGTACAATCGCCGTTCTAGTCCCCAATGAAGTTTCTAGTGTCAATGTGTCAGCAGAAGAAAAGATGCAGAGCCCAAGACTCTCCACAACCGCAACAGATATAAAGCTATGAGAATCCTCTGTATCGAAAAGAGAAGAAGCTAAAACTGAGGAAACTAAGATCGTACCTCGAACTATAGAAGGTATTGGATCCAACTCCTACTGGGTCAGCTCCACTACAAAAGTATGGCCTGCATCGTGGCCCTGTGACCCTACCTGACCACTCTGAGCCGATCCACCTTATTGTCGCTGAAAGAACAGTGAATGACCACCATGGCCACGGCCTCCACCTCGGCCCGAATGGCCAGAAGAGAACTAGTTCCCTGACTGGTGAGAAATTGGTGGTTTTTCTCCTAAACGAAGAGTCAGAGAAGAACCCCTGTCACCAGCTGCTGGTGAGAAGATCTGACAGAAGCACTGAAGGTGACCCAACATGCCGCATGATTGGCACTCCACTGGGTCTCTCAGGCCATGTGGCCTCGTATTCCCACTCTTCCCACACTCATAGCACACCACCTATCTACCATAAGATGTGTCTCGCCTCCTTGAATCATCATGCGAAGACTCCTTGCGGCGCTTCCTACTATCAATAGGAGAGATGCTAACTCTAGATGTCGAGTCGCCCTGGCTCACAACTCTATATTCCCTCATATTGCACTTTGTGATCAGCGCTTGGTTTAAGATAGAAGTAATAGAAGTCAACTAGAAGATTTTAACCTATGATCAGATTTTGTGCCTCAGACCATCCTCGAACTTCCTTGCCATGAATAACTAACCACCTCTAGAAATAGGAAGGAAGTGATGTAGCTTGGTAAAGAGAGAGAAATACTCCATAACAGATTGTGTACCCTGATCTAGACTCATAAACTCTTAGGCTCGATCGGCCCTCTAGGTATCCGAATAGATGTAGTCATAGAAGATGCACTGAAACTCATCCCACGCCATAACCTACTAGCATCCCACCTGTGAGATCACATCCCACCACCTCTTGGCGGAGTTCCAAAGCATATAGGTAGCGAGCCTGACCCTCCTCTCTGGAGGCATCTCCAAATGCTCGAAGATTATAAGCTTGGCTTCTAGCCATGACTCTGTAGACTGGGGTCCTCCATCCCCTGAGAAAGTATGAGGATGCTGTTGTTGGAAGACCCGCGTCAAATCATCCATCGACCAGGTAGGAGGTGGTGCCCCTGAAAGGTCTGCATCATCCTTATAAATCCTTCCCTGAACTGTGCATCAGCACCTGTGTCGGGTATAATAGTTGGTGTCAAGACTGGAACGACTAGAGGATCTACAGGTAGTCCCTAATCAACTATGTCTGGTGTCTGATCACCTCCTGGAAACTGGTGTACAACTGGAGGACGTCTCGATGGCTTGACTTTGCAAGGTGAAGTGCACACATTAGATCAAGATTATCATGGACTGAAAACTAGAAGTACAGGAATAAAAGGATAAAGAAATCATTCAAGTTTTGAAAAACATGACTTCATGGAATGTATGTCCCATACATGGTATGTTCCCTTAAGTCGTTCACATGGGCGTGTACTCCTGCCAGAACTGGTCGTGTAACACACCATACACACAGATAATTCCCCTAACACACGACGTGTACTTGAATCCTCTTCCCTTGACCGAGTCCTTCCACACGGTTAATCCACATGGCTCTCCTAAGACAAGACTATACTGTGTGTTCAAGATGGACACATTGTGTACTAGAGAAGCTTCGTCTGGCTCGTGTTGTTAGTGAAACGGCCTGGTACACAGCCCACACTACATGGCGTGTTCCAAGTGGACACGGCATGTATGTGAAGGGATATCACTGACCCATGTTGTTAGTTACACAGCTGGATACACGGCTGACACTGCACGGCGTGTTCTAGATGGACACGACATGTACGATAAGGGATAACACCAAACCGTGTTGTTAGTGACATGGTCAGGTACCTGGGTCAAGATACACGGTGTTTCCAACTGGCACACTGTCTATTCTCACCGGACTTTCCTCATCCCATGTATCTGCCCACATGGCTGATGACACATTTAGAGACTAAATGGCGTGTACATAGAGTACACGGCGTGTACTTAAAGAAAAATTGTTTCTTCCCAAACAGAAGAACACATGGCATGTAGTCAAAACTACACTGCGTGTATTCTGGGTTTTCCCAGACAGTAAGCCTCAAAAACTACTCAAGAACCCATAAAACACCGAAACGAACATTGAAAGTGCCAAATTCTGATCTGTGAGGACTCATACTCCCCATGAATCAAATCTTGGCATCTTAAACATGTTATAACAATATAACAAGTTAATGATCCACAAAATTCCGGTCCATGAGGGCCCATAACACCTCAAGAACCAAATTTTGGTTTTCATTCAAACAAAACCTTACACAAACAATACCCTATCAAATAGTAGGTATTTTATCAAGGAATCTATCACAACATCATGCATATTCTAAACAACATCTTTCACAACAACATGAAATCACTAATGCATCCTAAATTTCCTAGCAAGGAAGCATGACCTGTGATTTCTAGTAAGTGCCTATATGATGCATGAGATAGAATACCCTCATCTCATCGGGTTATGATAGAAATAGAACCTCAATAACATAAATAATAACCAGTACAAAACATGTCAGTCACCGAATGGTGAACATCAAGGAAACCATAAACATACAAAACCAGAAGAAATTTCATTAACGAGGTAGAGTGGTTTTTTCCTGTACACGGTTTAGCTACTCCTGAGCATTGCTTATTACCAAGTACCTAGTCCTTCATATCCCTAACTATAGGATCAAAACAGTAAGTCAAGAGAAAATAATGCCTCTGATACCACTTTGTAACATCCTGGTTCCAAAATCCACCCGAAGGCGCCTCGTACCCGGTTAGTCACATGGACTCAAGCGCATTTCCTCAAACACCAGAGGTTGGAGACTAGCTGCGAGGGCCTTGGGTGTGATAGTGGGTAAACTATGACCACATTGGAAGAGTACACAGTGGAAGTAAACAAATATATACAAGAGAGGAATCAATAATAATATCTTCCCAAAATAAATAGCAGAAAACTGATAGAATAAACTAAAGCACATATATATAATGTTGCATGATACATATGTCTATGAAAGAAGCAAAACAAAGCGCAATGCTGAAATAAAGTACTAACCCAAGTGCAAAAGAAAAATATTAATCATCTCTAATGCATTGCAAGCCTAATCTTGGTCTCGTTCTCTCCAGCTCCACAGCCTGTCATGTACCTAAAGTAAAATGGTGTTTTCCCTTCTCTAGATCTGCAAAAATATAATCTGTTTGGGCCTAAAATAATGGCCCAAACAGTGTGTGAGATTAATCCTAATAGGCAACCCCCGCGAGATCTGTGCCTAACAGTCAATGAGTATATGGAAGTTAAAAGTACAAGAAATAGTAAACAGGAAGGTACTCAACAGTAAACAATCCACAGTTTTAATATCAAGAAACAACTAAACATGCAAATAAACAAAATAGGTAACCCTCTAGGAAGCACTCTCGGTCTAACCCCTCTAGTCCTTCCTAACAAGTACAAGTGACCCTCTAGGCAATACACTTAGTCTAACCCTGCAGGATCAGCTTAAACATAGACACTCTGAGGAAGCACTCACCTTCAATTCTTCCTATAGTCTCATATCGTAACTAATGGCACTCTAGGGAAGCACTTACATCACATTCCCTTTGTGGCCCACTATGAGGAACTACAAACACTCTAAGGAAGCACTCAATTTCAATCCCCCTTGTGGTCTCACATCATAAATTATAAAGACACTCTAGAGAAGCCCTCAACATCCATTGTTCCTAAGGTCTATACACTAGGTTCTCACGGACCCATGTAAGTCAAGCAAGTGTAGCAGTGCGTAACGGCCAAGGTAAACCTCAAGAATTACTTGGATAGCATTCTACAGCACAAAAGCATAATAGTCACACAATCCTACAATACTAGGCATGGGAAAGTAAACATCATCCTAACATGTAGTCAAAACCCAAGGGTCCAAATAGGAAAATCAAGCATGGTCAATACATCCAAAGCACAACAATTCACCTTATTCCCAAATAATTATCCTCAACTCAAGAAAACAAGCAAAGAAGAAAAACAATAGGACTAAAATGGTAAACGTGCAATACCCCGTTCATGGGTATTGGGAAATTTTTCACATAAAACTCAAGGAGTATCTACGAAAAAGCACAAACCACCTACCACCATGTTGGGATGTCAAGATACTTGAAACAAGAGGCTTGAATCACCTTATAACGTCGATGATCTATGAAAACGCATAAAACGTTCAACCCACGATAACTTACGGAAGAGGAGAAATCAAGGGATGGTGCTCTATGAGAAGAGAAAACTCACCGATGTGATTTGAACGCAACAGTAGGTGTTTGATTCATAGAATGGACGCTCGGCTGGTGGCTCGTCAATGATCCGCGGCTGCTTGGCACTCTCGGACGAACTAGGCTGAGAAGGAGACGGTTCTGTCCGTCAAACACGACCCTGATACATTTAATGAAAAAACAAAATACACAGTGTGTACTTTTGAAGTACATGGCATGTACCCACCATTTTTTTACTCCACTTTAGGCGGCCTCCGGTTCATCCCACATGTCCATGTGCAAGGCCGCTACACGAACAGCACACGACTACCCGTGGTAACCGAGTACACAGCATTTAATTCAAAAATTTCCAGAAACTCCTCTTTTCTCAAAAACTCCATAAAAAGAAAAACATACCTGAAAAGAAGATCTGGGTTCTTACATATTCAAATGGAACCTTTTAAGTCTCTTTATGTTCATTAATTTCGCTTATTGATATGTTGGCATGATGTGGGTGAGGCATCTATTGTTGGGTAGAATATGGTGCACGAGACCTCTGGGATGGTAAAATCGATTAGGAAGTATATTTTTACTACTCTTAGTAGACACCAGTTGTATGTAAACTAAAGTAGATGACCTTTGGAGTTCCCTTTAGGAGACTGGGTTTTCATACAGATGTAACCTCAGTTGGGCCATCATTCTTCGTAAAGGAAAGGGAATCTAGAACCACATTTTGTGGGATCTTTTGAGACCACTAAGAATATAAAAGAATTTTTTTCCAACTGGGCCTTCCTCTATAGTATTTATTTATGTATTACATTTTTTTTGCCTCTCAACTTTAGTGGTATGATCCCAACCCTTCGCATGTGTTTGTCTATGAATTTTTTAAGTTGGAACCAATTTCATCAATTATGGAGTGGTTGGTATGGATTGTGAAATGGAGTGAGAAATTACTATGGTGGAAGATGGTACCACTTATATGATCTCAATATGAGCAATGTTGAATCCAGGAGTAGAATTAGGAGTGGTGATCTGATTTATGGGATCAATAGATAGTGTTGTTCAAGAGGGACTTCTATAGATACTTATCAAAGATAATAAATCATTAGAGGGGGATATTTTAACATAATATATTTTAAAGGTTTTTAATTTTTATCCTTTTCAGAGTTAAATTCAGTTTTTTGAATCATTGGATGTTTTATGGTGTATTAAATATCATTTTATGTATTTTCAGCTACACCACAAGAAGGATTACACCTTGGTGTAGTTTTTTTTATACATATGACCCACATGTCTAATATTGGTAGAAACAAAACCCTTGTGGTGAGGTGTCATCTTAGGAATGTAGGGTTATGATTCCTCTCGTTAGATACAGCCAAGAACACCTTACCATTCCATGGAGAAAGGTATGGTGTGCCCAAAATAGACAAGGTTTCTACACCAAGATATGGAGAGTCTCAATGCCATGCTGCCAAGGTTTGGTCTATTTGAGGCCACCACGTCTATGGTGGGCATCACCATGCCATGTCGATGACTATTTGAAATTATAAAATGGATTAATGAAACTCTATGATTCTTGGGATTCATATATCTCAAATATAAAACTACATGAGTTTAATTTAGGGAGTTATTTATGAGTTTTTTTACTCGATTTCTCCCATGATTACCCTTATTATTCTTCCTATTTGGGGGGATTATGGTCTTGAAAGAAATTAAGGAGAATATTGGAATATCATTTAATTATTATCCTCTCTTCATTTCTTGAAGTCTAGACCTAACTGATGTCTTCTATGAGATTGACATCCGATCTATAGGATTGAAAATATTCCTTTAGATTGGATATAAATATTACCATTGAAAGAAGTTTTAATTTGTTAAGTTTAATTGATTTTGAGACTATGTTACCATATCATTCTTGAATCTTATTATAGGCCCCATTTTTTGATTAATTATTATTTTTTCTAAAGACCCTTGGTATGAGAGTTTGATCCAATTGGTGAACATATGTATTTTGGGTATCATCACATGACAACCATGATCCATTCGCATCAACATACTTGAGGAATGAATTTTCATACCATATATATCCATTTAATAATGTTTTTTCCTTCATATAGAAAACATGTGTGTGTAGCCTATGCGAATCATGTTTTATATTGATCACATGTGAGTATGTTTAAGTTTATTTTGAGACCCATGTTTGATATTGATCACATGTGTTTGAATTTATCGCGTGTGAGACCCATGGTTGATAATGATCTCATATTTCTCTATGTGCCTCTAATGAGACTCATTCTTGATGTGATATGTTTGTTCTTATACTATTTATTACATGTTTTGTGTAGTGTGTCACCTATGAAGGTTTTTATTCTATTTTCAAGTGACAGATGAACTATTTTATTTGAGTTTTCTCTTAGAGGGTGGAGAATGTGCAACATGCAGTGATGATAATGATGGACCAAGACACAGGGTAGGAGAGTGATGGTCTTGAGTTATAACCAATGGAAGTTTTAGGATATGATGGCCTTGTGTCCCAACCCAAGGTAGAGATAGGTTATGATGGCCTTGAGGCCTTACTCATGATAGAGATAAGGCTCAATAGTCATATAGCCTAACCTAAGACTGATTAGCCTTATACTTTGTGATATATGTGGTGGTCTTATAGCCAACCCATGATCATAAATTTTGTTTTGACTATCCTTCCATCATGGATATAAAATAAGAATAGATAGGGTTCATGGTGGCTTGATTAGCACAAGAATTACCGATGCATGATTGATTTTTTTTCTTTCACATTTACTTAATTTCATGGAATACACCACTTATGCATGTGCCATTATGTGAAGGATACATTCATGGTTTCCTTATGAGTTTATAATCATAACATTCATGGGAATCCTGACATGTGTGAAAAATTCATTATCTGGGATGTGGTAAAGGATAATAGTCCAGTGATAGGGAGATAAGTACACTAAGACAGCTGATTGGGGGTGGTACTTGTATGGATACTAGAGTGATTTTTCATAGTATTTATTTATTTTTTTATTTATTTCTTAAACTCTTGTTTACCTTCCACATTAGGGTCCTTAATTTGTTACTTGTATGACTCTGGGACATGAGATATCATATGTTAGATTATTCTAGTAATTTTAGTATTTTTGTACAATTTTATGTTATTATTATTTTGATATTATTCCTGGGTATGGCTTCTGATGCTAAGGTTATATTCTTGCCACTACACTATTTAGACCTTCACTGATAGTCAATAGCCTCTTGCATATGAGGAGGCATGCATGAGGTCGTGTAGCATTATGACACAAACTATGTGATATGGGTTGGAAAATTATATATATAATGGATAAATATTATTTTTATGACATAATAAATATAAAATATTATATATCTTTTTACCCTCTCGTCTATTGAAAAATGATAATGTCATTTGTGTGTACGCGTGCACTACCACCTCCACGAAGTGATGTGATTCATTTTTTATGTGTACCATACATGGATGAATTTATGGATGGATTTAATGAATATATATTATATTTTTAACATGGTTAAAATTATGTGTCTATGAACAAAGTTAAAGGATCATAATCTTCAAACTGAAATAGTCATGGAAATGGAATAGATAGCACCTTGAATGTAGATTTTAATGGAAAAATGTTACTATATGGGTGATTGGAAATTATGAATGAAAAATATATGGTAGTATAAGTATTAATATAGTTTTTATATATATTTATAATAAATGTATATTTATTATATGTGGCTTTGAGTGCATAAAAAGTATGTTATGACTTGAGGTAAGGGTTTCGTCCCAAATTACCTTCTTTGATATATGTTTTGTATTATGCATATATTTGTGTTTATATAGTGTATATGTTGCCTATTTGGATTATTGTTACATTAATCCCTTTTTATTCATGTTTTATAAGTTTTATTTATATTTCTATCTTTCTAGTAGGTTTTGAATCAAGTTTTGTAAAATTCATAGGGGTTTTCTCATCTCACATTTATTTCAGTGTGACTTATATCATATTCGCCAATTGTTTTATATTGTGTCGTGTATATACTAACAATAGATATTTTTTATTATTATTTTCATGATAATTATGCAGATTTAAAAATCCATAATAGTTTCTCTCTTTTATTAGAATTGATTCAGTGATTACTAAAATGTTATGGGTTTTTATCGCAATCACATTTTTTATCTGGATTTTTACTATTTAATTTTTTTGGGAAATCATATTATCTCTATATATCTCTAAAAACTCATAAATTTTATTTATTTGCCACTATTTTATTATTTTTCATGCGTTTATATTTATTTTTCTCTCTTTGGTACTAAAAATTATTGAGATATTTTTTTATAAAATCTAGCATTATTTCATCTTTTTTAGTTGAGACTATTTTTCATTCATTTTCATGTTCTTAAAATTGTTTTATGGAAGTTTTTATCTAAACATTAATTTTTTGAAATGGAATGTTTTACTGCCTTTGACATTCATTACAAATAATTAAAATGAATATTTTCAAAAAAAATATGACTCACTTTTTACACTTTACAAAAATTGTGAAAATAATGTTTTCTATTAAAAAAACAAGAAAGGATTTTCCCAAAATCATGTATTTTCTTCATCATGAATTTTCATTTATAAGTTTCTAACTTTTTTTGAAGGGAAAATTTATTTCCACCATTTTCAACACTTTTATTTTTAAAATTCACCAAAAGAAATTGATGTTTTCTTATGATTTTTTAAACTATATTTTTAAGTATTTTATAAAATATATTTTTCAAATATGTCAAAAAAATTTGAGGATTATTATGATTAACTTGGGATGTGATCTTGTGATACCATCCTGTTTATTTCTCTAAATGGATTATGTTGATGATATTTTAGGGATGATTTCATGACACTTGTTTCTTTCCCATGGGTTAATTACACTATAATGAAATGATGGATGTTTTTATGATCATGTGGCACACATATGTATGGGTTTCTTTATTTTATAGGTTTCCATAGAATTATATAACCTTTTAATTCATTGGGTAATATTTTATATCTTATTATCTCAAAGGTTATGTGGGTGGTTAGCTCCCAAGAGGGTATAAGGGTATTTATCACTAGATCAAGAAGGTACATGGGTGGTTATCCCAAGATTACTATGTGATGAATGTCTTGGTTGGTAGCCTTGACATATAATGTAATGAATGTATTTTTGGATAAAATTGACATATGATTTATATTCTTATGTTTATTCCACATTATTATTCCATATGTTTATGTATATGTTATTCTCTCATGGTTTATTATTGTTTGATGCTTCATAATATTAGGATTTATATCTTATATTATGAAAAATATTTATATAATAACTCAGTATATGAGATTTTTTTCATTTTTTATGATCTTTATGTACCATTATTTTGTTTAAATACCCTTATAAACATATTATGTTCACTTATGATATTTTATTGATATCTCTCATGTTTACCCTTACTGGGAATTTGAGCTCGCCTTTTTTAATATTTACATTTCCCCAGATTATGAAGAATGAAATTGTGTATGACATGAATATAAGGGTATCATGTGTGTAATATTTTGTGGGATATGTTGAATTATTCTTATGGAATAATAGAATCATGTTATAAGGTAAAAAAATAATCTTTTGATGAGAAAGACATGATTTTTGTTTTATAAATGGTTTTTTCTATCATTCTAAAACTATAAACCTAAAATTTTGTGGTTATATATGTGACTCAACATTATCTATTTATATTTTAATTATGGATGCTTAAAATTGTGTCACATTAGTTTTAATCAAAACCAGTATGTAAATAATATGTTTTTTGCATCAAATTTTGGTGTACGGGTTCCGGGTTATCTTATATATCCTTAAAAAGATACAGGATGGTCACATGAGCTCATTATAAATTATATTATATCTAACAAGTCATGATTATTCTTATTAAACACACCATTCTACTATAGAGTTTCATGAGTATAAACTTGAGAAAAAATTCTTTCATCTCTCAAATGATCAATGAATACATACATCACGTATTCACCACCACGATTTAACTAGAAAATCTTAAGAATTTTCCCAATGGATATTATAATCCAATTTTGAATACCTAGAAATTTTTAAATGATCTAAACCTATATCTCATAAGAAAAACATAACAATACTGACTAAAATAATTAGTAAAGGTTACAAAGTACCAATACCCACCACTTTCTTGAGTACTCATTAGTCCATATATATCAATTTTATATAATCAAATAGTCTATTATCCCTCTCATATTTTCCACTTAAAGGAATTTTTTAATTTCTACTAATAAAAAACTAAAAATTATCTAATGATTCATAATTAAATGAGTCTGAAAATCAATCTCTATAGGGTATTTGGATGTGTTTTTATTTATAAAACCAATTATATAATGGAAAATATAAGTGGTGTTAGAGTAAAACTTAACAATATTATCTTGAATATTATAGATATTATTTTTCCTATATAGAATATATAAATGATTCTTCATCCTCCTAATTCCATAAAAAATTATATTCATACATATAAAACAACACTTGTTCTTAATAATTAATGAAATTTCATCTTGTCTGAACAAGATATAGAAAAAAAATTATTTACTAGAATAACATGGTAAAAATATTCTAATTCTAGAATTAATACATTTTTTACCTAGAACATAAGTTTTAAATAATGATGCAGTATCTCTTTCTTCATTGTTAACATGAATATCTACTACACCAATCATAAATGTGTATGCCTTGTCCTTATAGAAACAAATTTATGGATAAGTTATTAGAGCATCTGAAATGAGTAATTTTGTAAGTCATGATATGGTACCAAATAGAGATGGTGGGTTAGAAAAATAAAATTCTAGAATCAGAAACAACGTGAAAACTTTTGTATAACTGTAGAAATAGATGAATGGATACTGAATGTTACAATATTAACAAAAATATATAATTTTAAGTAATGAATTTTTTAGATGTTTGCAGTTTTCTTGATCAAGTAATAGTCATTCTAAAATATTGTTTTATTCCAGAACTAGAACAACCACTATATTTTTCTATAAATGGATGGTTTATGTCACTTGTACTATAGTAATTTTCAGTTTTAATATTATTCTATTTCTAAGTAGAGTTATATTATTTAGGGAACTTATAACTTGTTGTATTTTCTCTCATAATCCTAAAGTTATAGTGTTCCTACAAGGTATTAGGACTAAGTCCAAACTATGTTAATTCCATGTTATTATTATTTTCTTTTTTCTTTTTTTCTTATTTTATTTCTTTTTATTATATTTTAGATGTTTTTATTTGTCTATGTAAAGTGATTTAGTATAGATATATTAGATCTTGGCCTTATATTTTTATTACTGTCATCATGTGTTTTCTAATTCAAAGGCTCAAAACTCTTATTCCACATTCAGTAATTTTTTAGGTAAAATTTTGGAACAAAGGTTTCCAAGACAATAGGATATATAAAATATCAGTTATAGTGTTTATGGTTATGAGACCCTAATCAGGATTTTAAATCTTAGTTTAGAGAATCATTCTATGTTTTTATTTATGTTAGAATTTGGATAAAAATTTCCTAACCCCTTTATGTTTTTTTAGAATCAATGAGATTTAACTATTTTTTAAAGGATGAAATTGGAATAGGATAAGGTCTAGATTGATAAATTTGATGGGTTAGATTTCATATTTTGGAGGATGAATATATCAGACTATCTATTCTAGAGATACCTTTTGGTTCCATTGAAGGGATTCAAACTGGAATAAATTTAAAAGGAAGAATGAGAAAGGATTGAATGGAAAGCATTGGGAGATTTTTGGTTGATACTTTCTTAGAATTAGGCTTTCACCATTCAAGAAGTGAGAAACATTTTTAGTTAATGAATACACTTATAAAAATATATGATAAGTCAAATTGTATAAACAAAATGTTTCTAATGTGGTGAAATTTTGGAATAAAAATGTAAGAAGAATTTTTGGTGGTGGACCATGTCAATGAATTCAATGTGATTTCAACTTGGTTCGAAGAATTTATAGAGAAGTTCACTAGGGTATTGTGGGTATTAATCCTTTATATTTTCCCAAATATATAAGGAATGTAAACTGAAATAGGGGGAATTATATTCTAAAACATAACTTATAATTTTTCTCCACCTCAAGGTTTTAGTTGATTGAAAATTAGATCTTTTAATAAAATAACAATATATCAGATTTTAAAATTCAATACAATGGAAATTAAAAAAAATGAAGGTAACAGAATTTGAAAAAAAATAGTATACAAAGTGAAAATTTAGTTTTTTGAAATTCAAAAATATCCAAAAAAATGAAAGAAAATATCATAAAGTAAAAAAAATAGAATAGATTAAAAAATAATGTGTAGAGTAATGATTAAAATCATTAAACTCGTAAAAAGGATATTATTACCAAACTAAACTTTTATCCAAAGTTTAAAGAGGATATTTAAAAGATGATACAATGTATCATGTATTCTTATCCAAAATATCCCTATACTTACATTGGAATTTGGCCCTATATTTTTATCCCTACAAGCCCTTGATCAAGATGATCAGAACAAACATTATCTTCTTATCCCTAAAATCCCTCAGTCACATAGGATAAGAAAATACAATAACTTCCAATACAAGTAATACCTCAATCCTGAATTATTAACAATATATAAATGAAATGAAAAATGTTTTAAGATCTCTATAATGGAAAACCTCACATGATGGTAGCACTTAGAAAAAAAACTCAGAAAGGAAAAAATATTACAATGATCGGAAGAGAGCTCAGCAACAATCAATTGTATAACATAAAAATGAGTAGAAATTTTCATAATTATCTAGGTAATTTTTACTTACATACTTTATATTAATATTATTATGATCCATTAATATGTGTTTTTATTTATATATGTGGTTTTAGAAAACTCTAACATTCAAAATGATGCTATTGAGATATGAAGCGGAAGCAAAAAAACATGGAATTTAAAAAATTATCACTAGATCAATGTAACTATTTCATCTCTAATGACTCATAGCCTAGTAATCAACCTAAGGATTTTTCATGAAGTATTTAAGCATGAAAAATAAATTGAACTTTTTCCTTGTTTTATTTTTAAATTTTAGCAATGTATGTTCATTATCGTTAGCTGCTGCTTGAAGGAACTGATGTTGAATCCCTCTAGATCATCCACACATGCTTAAATTGTCAATTGGAATTGTAGATATTTAAGTTCTAGTGTGGAATTTCAATGAAGCCTTTGATTTGTCAATGATCATCGCCTCACTATTCCTTCAGTCTATAAAGGATAACTCTAATTTATTTCTTAGATTATCTGCTACCCTTCCTAGGATGCGGGAGACATGATGGATGATCTCTTAATTTCAATTAGATGAATATTCCCTCAAAAAAAGCTCCCTATTACTTATTTAGTGGGATTAAAATACCCAAAAATTGATCCATGGCCCTTAAATATATATTACCCACTAATTAAGTCATAAATGACAACTTATGACCTACTAACCATGTCATAGACATCATTTTTATTTTTATCAATTAATTGTAATATAATAAATATATTTCATGTTTAAGGTGACCCATTAAATTGACTCAAAATTATTATAAATTTTTTAATGAATCTCAAAAATAAAAATAATATTCATTCATTAAATATTTTCCATGTATTAACTTAAATACTAGTAAATAAATTAAATAAATAAATTCAGCTCCAATTGCTTTATACTCTAATAATAATGAGTTTAATTATTTATTAGTGATTATTTATACTTATAAATCTCTTGAAACCCATGGTGGGTCCACTATGTCCCATACACCAATTCATTATAAAGGGAAAAACTTTTTGAAAATGCTAATTTTTTGATCCTTTAAGCCCTTATCTCAATAGGATTGAGTAACAATAATATACCATGAGTGGATTCGAGCAACCGTTTAAGGACTATAAAAAGATAAGGCATAGTTTGTAACAACCCAGTTAATTATAAAATAATTTTTTTTATTTTTTTAATAAATATTTAAATTCATTATAAATTTATAATGAAATAATTGTTATTTTTATAAATTAACGAATTTACACTAATGTAAGAGTAACTTGGCCTTATAAATAGTAAAATGAAAATTATGAATAGTAATTTTGTCTAATAGAATAGTAACCTCGCCTATGAGAGTATAAATAACATTTTTGTATCTTATAAGTGTAATAATGATATATTTATATCATGGAATAAGTAAATAAATATTTTGGAAATTATAAATTAATTGTTGGTATTTTTTCAAGTCCTAAATATTTAATTATAATTTTATAATTAATTTAATGATTTAGAAGAAAATTTATTTTCATAAAATAGAATTATATATTAATATTTTATTGTATTATTATTATAATATTATTTTAATAGACCTTGATTAATATTTCAAGGTGTTATAAATCAGTTATAGTTATAGAATTGTTATTTTTAAAATAAATTATGATTTTATTTAAAAATTAAAAGTAACATATTTAGAAAATTATTTTGATAAAATAGATTTAATTTTTGAATTCTAAACATCAAAAAATGGGTGGGATTATTTTTTTTATTTTTCTAAAATACTTGAATTTTTGTGAATAGTGAAATGTGGTAATTTACGGTATATATACATTAAAAGTTAAATAAAATATTCCTAACAACATGAATGATGTAATAATCATAATCTGTAAATTCCCTTGATTATTTTAATGTATTTTATGATAATTAAAAAATTATTCATAGTCTTGAGAAAAATTAATAAACCGATGAATAAAATAATAAAACAACCCACCTCTGCTCCACTATAAATACCACCACTCACCCCCTCATCTCCTCACACCTCTCAAGCATTGAGAGTTGAAAAAATTATACCAAATACTCTTCCCAATATTCTTTCTCATGTCCAATACCTTCAGGTCACCCCAAAAGGCCAAAATCAAAAGCCTTAAAGAGGTTCTCAAGGAGGATAATTCAAGATGTAATAATCCACTTTCATTTTCTTTTATTTTCTTTTCAGTTCATTTTATTTTCTTTTAATCTATTCACCACTCATTATACAATAGAAATGAAAACTATAGTATCTTATATACAGTAAAATTTTATCATATTTATGAAATAATTCATCATCATAATTTTTCTCCACTCACTTTTATTCTAAAAATAAAAACACCATTTGTGATGTGTCGAATTACCAACATCATGGATGATGTGTTCTCAATTTACATTACCACCTTCATGGATGATCATAAAAAATATTAATGGTTGAAAAATATTTTAAATTATATGATATAACCTATTTTATGTTCTGTAATTAACAAATATACATAATATTAAATTATATAACGAAACTAGTTTGTGATTATCGAAGAACCACTAAAATTATATAAAAGAATATCATTAATTTTTTATCTAATGATTAATCATAATATCTGAAAAATTATTTATGGTATCATTTAATATTTTTGAAACATATTAAAACCATTTCATTCCACTTATGAATTTTCTATTCCATTCAACAAGAAATCCATTATGAACCGACCATGGAAACCATGTAAATAACGCACCCAAAACAATAGAAATAACAAAAAAATATAAATAAATGGATGGAATAATGTTATAAATAAATCATATAAGGTGTTATAAAAATGAATATATTTATATAATGTATTAATAACACTCTTTTAACCATTTTAGATGAGGTTTAAACACATTTTATATAAGTCAAACCTGAGGTAAGGGAATTATTAACCCAATTTCCATTCTTTGGGTTAAATTTCTTCTTCATTTATTTTTTTCATGATATGATTACTAATGATATGAATGTTTAATATATTATTTTTTTTATGTGTATTTACAATGATTATACATATTCCTTTAATTTTATTAATTCTCTCTTCAATTATATGGTATGTGTAAGGGACTCCTCTTTAAAAAAACCTCTTTTAAATTTCTATTATTACAAAATATAAAAACGAATGTTTTTATGAAAGTTTTAATGTTTTATGATTATTTTATGGTTCTTTGAAATTTTTTATAATGAATTTTTGGACCTATATCTCCCTCTAATTAATTGGGTATTTTTATGTTGGAAGTCGGTTGTATGGTTACTCCAAGTGTAATTGTGATGGTTACAACATAAGGTAGTCGAGAGGGTTACATTGTAAGGTAGCCATGACGGTTACAAATAATAAGGAAGATGTGAGGGTTACAATATTATGTAATTAATTCACCAAGTTAAATTTATGGTATTATTATTTTTCTATATTTTATGTAAATATCATGTTTTCATAAAGTAACTATATAACACTTATTAGGTGGGAAGTATGACTTTGTGTAAATTATTTCATATACTTATTAATATTCTTATAATAATGGTTTCTATACTTATTTTTATATCCCTTCCTGAGGTTTTTGTTCCCATACCAATTTTTTTTAAAAATCATAAGGTTTAAGGATAGGTGAGAGAAAATTTGAAGCCAAGATGAATGATGTGATGTTTTTTTTATGAAAATATTTCTTGTTTTTATTATAAAATTTTGTATTATGAAAAAATGGATATTGATTTAACTGGTAATAACTTTTTATTCTTATGGGTTGGTTTGTATGAAATATTTCCTAACTTTTAAAAACTCTAAACAGAAAATATATTTGGGGATGAAAAAAGTAAATTCTAAAAAAAAAATCTAGATTATGTAATGCTTATGGTTGGGTCCTTATAGTTGGAATTAGAGAACGGTTTAGATAACCTTAGGGGTTGGGATGATATTAATAGAATACCATAAATTATTTTTACCCTATATTTAAAAGATATATTATTTGAATAATACCATGTTTCCTCATCAATTATATGTCTGTTCAGATTGGTTTTCTGCTAAATATACAGGGAAGCTGAAGTTAGAAGGAACCGAGAGGCTGATATCTTTCTAAATCCACAACTTTGAATAGTAGGGATTGGAACCAAGGAGTTTTTTATAGTAATGTCTCACCTGTCACAGGAAATAAATGGTAGTATAATCCATGAAAGATAAAAACCAGAACTACCACAAAGGAACATGACAATATTGAATCATTTTATAAGGAAAAAACCTTCTACTTTTAGCAGTTCTTTTGACCTAGTGGCAGGTGAAGGATGGATTTAATCCCTTGAAAAGTCATTCAATGTCATAGGGTTTTTAGATAATAAAAAGTTTATTCTTTCCATTTATCATTTTGAAGGTGAAGCTGGCCAGTGGTGGTAAATGGTCAAGAATATCAGGGATATCAAGGAGTTTGATTCCTTGAAATGGGATGAATTTAAAAACATTTTCCATGAAAAATATTTTCTAAAGATTTCTCAACTTAGTATGGAAAATAAATTCCTTGAATTGAAGAAAATGGAGGAGGATTTAGTGGCTATTTATGAAGAAAACATCACCTAATTGGAAAGGTATTCTCCAAATATTATTGAGGATTTTGATAGTAAAATCAATCATTTTAACTTATGATTAAAGCCAAGGTACCGAAGAGAATTGGCCTCCTGAGAATTCAAAAGTTATGAGAAATTTTTCCAATGTACAGATAGGGTAGAAATGAAGTTTTTTATGAGAACATGTACATTGAAAACAAGAAGAATAAGAGGTCAAGATGTAATGAAATGGGGAAGAATAAATCAAATAATTCTGAACATAAGGATTTCCAATTATAGTTTGTGAAAAGTGTGGTAAAAACACCCTAGGGAATTACTTACCAAAACTAAGAAGTGTTTTCAATGTTTTAAGTTTGGACATATGGACCGAGATTGTAATGAAAATGAACTTAAGATGAATTCTGATAAGAAAACTATAAAGTGTTTTAAATGTGGTGATATAGATCATTATGAAAATACCTACCTAAAGAAAGATCTTAATTATGGAAATAAGTTTGATTATAAGCAGAAAGGTGCAGTGAGATCCATTGTTACTACGTTAGCATATGTTGGTTCATCCAATGAAGTGGTATCATGTACTTTGTTATTTTACTTAGATTTTTCTAATTTCTTTTTTGATATGGGGTCTACACATTCTTTTATTTATAAGAAATTTTTTGTTAAATTGGAAATTTCACCTTAAGAGATGAGACTGAAACTTATGGTTAAAACACTAGGGTGAAATAATATAGCATAAAGGGATTATATGAATCTTCCTATTGTTGTTTATTGAAATAAATTACCTAAAAACCTTATTTTTTTTCTTTTTCTAGAGTTTGAGGTAATTGTGGGTATGGATTGTCATTCTGTTTATCAAGCTAGAATTTATTATAGAGATAAAGAAGTTTTTTTTCAAAAATAGTTTCATTTTGTATACAAAAATTAACTCATACAATTGATAACATATCAGGAAGATGATAAATTGTTAAAAGATATAATTGAAAGTTATCTTTATCATATTGTTGAAAAGAAGGAACTTTTTAGATTAATGATGTACTAGTGGTAAATGAATACCTTGATGTTTTTCATGATGAGTTGCATGGTGTTATACCTGATCAAGAAGTTGAATTTACCATTGACATAGTTACTAATGCTAAGACAATTTTAAAATCCCATTATTGAATGAATCAATTTGAACTTATTGAATTGAAAAATCAGTTACAATAGTTTCTTGATAAAAGATTCATTCTTCATAACACTTCTTTGTGGGGAGGTACTGTTTTGTTCATTAAAAATAAAGATGGGTCCATGATATTTTATATTTGATTATAGAGCTTTGAATAACATTTTTGTTAATAATAAGTAACATTTTCCTCATATCAATGAATTTTTTGATCGGATCTAGGGAGCTTTGTATTTATCTAAGATTGACTTAAGATCTGGTTACCAGTAGTTGGTGGTGAAGAAGGAAAACATTCCAAAAATATCTTTTCATGCAAGATATAGGCATTATGAGTTTGTTGTTATTTTCATTGGTTTGAGAAATTCCCCTTTTTTATTCATAGATCTTATAAATATAATATTTGGATAATTTTGTTGTTTTTATTGATGACATTTTGGTCTTTTAAAAAATTTATGAGGATCATGAAAAAAAATTAAGGATTGTCTTGCAAACTCTCAAAGAAAAAAAGTTATGTGGAAAATTTAGCAAATGTGAGTTTTGTTTTCAAAATATTTCTTTTCATGGGAACTTTGTAAACAATGATAGAATAATATTTGATCCTTCCAAAACATAATTTTTTGATGAATGTCCAAGACCTAAAAATTTCACAATGATTCATATTTTTCTTAGATTAGCAGGTTATTACTGATAGTTCATTAAAACAATTCATGGTTATCTAGATTTCTAACTAAGATAACATGAAAAGGTGTTAAATTTATTTGGATAGAAGAATGTGGCATTTTTTTAGGAACTAATGAAGAGACCAATGAATTCTCTAGTTTTGGCCCTACCTTTCATAAATTGGAAATTTTTTATATAAAGTGATGATTCATTGAACGGAATTGGTTTTTTATGAATTAGATTGATTAGGTAATTACTTATGCATCAAGAAAAATGAAACCTCATGAGTTAATCTATCCCTCACATGATTTGGAATTGTCATCTATGTTCTTTTATTTGAAAACATGGAGGCATCATTGATATGGATACAAATGCAAAATATATACTCACCATAAAAGGATAACATATATATTCAATCAGATGAAATTAAACATGAGGTAGAGAAGATGGCTTGAACTGATAATGGATTATGATTTCAAGATCAATTACCATCCTATAAAAGTAAAAAAAGTGGTTGATTACTTTAGTCGAAAACATCATGCATCATTAACCATGTTACGTTTGGAACATGACCCTTGATTAATGATTTGATGAATTTTATCTTGGAATTTGTTGGTTCTGGAAATTCCTCTATTTTATTTACGTATCAGTATAATCATCTCTATCAGACAGAATTAATCAAGTATAAAAATAAGACATAGAGTTATAAAAAAAGGTAGAATTGGCGAAAAATGATAAATTTACAGAATTTAATGTTTATAAAGATTGTGTTCTGGTATTTGGGAATAGATTTCGTGTGTCTTGGGATTCCTAGATAAAGAAATAATTGTTGTGTGAAGCTCATAGTTCTCCATTTTCAGTTCTTCATTGAAGTACTAATATGTACAGAGACCTTTGGGAGTATTACAGGTGGGATGGAATGAAAAAAGATATTTTTATTTTACCATGAAATGTTTGACATGTTAATAGGTTAAAGAATACTGGTAACTATAAAATGGGATGATTTATCCATTTCTAGTGCTATAGTAGAAATTGGAAAATATATCCATGGACTTCATGGTGGGACTAACAAAGACTTCTCTATGTAACAATATGATTTGGTTTATTGTTGACTGACTGACTAAATCTGCGAATTTATTTTTTATTCAAGATACTATGTCTTTGAAACAAATTTATCAATTGTACCTCAAAGATATTGTTAGGTTACATGGAGTTCTTATTTTCATTGTATCTTACCATGATCTTGGGTTTACTTATAACATTTGGAAAGGCCTTTAGAAGTCATTGGGAATATAATTAAATTTCACCACAACCTTTCATCCTCAATCTAATGGACAGACTGAGAGAATAATATTTACCTTGGAGGATATGATAGTCTCTTATTAAATGGAATACCAAGGAAGTTGGTATTGGCATCTTTCTTTATTCTATTTTTCTTATAATAACATTTTTCATTCTAGTATATAAATGGTACCTTTTGTGGAATTATATGGAAAGTGGTGTCAAACTCCATCATTTTGGGATGAATTCAAGGAAAGGAAGTTTATGGGACCATAATTATTTGAGGGAATGCTTGATAAAGTGAATATGATCTAGTAAGACATGAGGGAATCTTAGAGAAGGCAGAAAAGTTATGCAGATAATAAGAGGAAAGACTTTTCTTTCGAGGTAGGAGCTCATGTTTCCCTTAAAATCTCACCAAGGAAAAGTGTTATGTGTTTTGGTAAGAAAGGAAAGATAATTCCATGGTTCATTGGACCTTATGAAATCCTAGATAAAGTTGTACCACTCACCTACCGAGTAGCTTTCTATCCGATTTTATCTTAGGTACACAATGTTTTTCATGTTTCAATGTTGAGAAAGTATGCTCCAAATCCATATCTTGTTTGAGTGGAGAAGTATTTCAGATGGAAGAGAACCTTTCTTATGAAGAGAAACCTTTTCATATTATTGATCTTAGAGATAAAGAATTGTGGAATATGGTAATCCATCAAGTTAATGTTTTGTGGAGAAACCACATGGTTGAAGATGAACCATGGTAATCTAAAAATTCTATGATGGAAATGTACCCTCACTTGTTTAATAAATAAATAAAAAATTGTTAGGACGTAATTTCTAGAAGGTGTGGAGAATGTAATAACCCAGGTACTTAAAAAATAATTTTTTTTCATTCAGGAATTAAATATTTAAATATATTTTAAATTTATAATGAAATAATTGATATTTATAGAAATTAAGGAATTTACACTCATCGAATAATAACTTGACCTTAGAAATAGTAAAATGACCAATAAGAATAATAATTTTGGACAATATAATTATAACATCACCTATGAGAGTATAAATAAAAAAATTATCTTATAAGTTTAATAATGATATATTTATATCATTTATTTAGTAAATAAATGTTTTTGAAATAATAAATTAAGTGTTGGTATTTTTGTAAGTCATAAATATTTAATTAAAATTTTATAATTAATTTAATTAAATTAAAAGAATTTTTTTTTACAAAATATAATCATAAATTAATATTTCATTTTCTTGTGGTTATAAGATACTTTAATGAGACCTTGATTAATTTTTCAAGGTGTTATGAAATCTGTTGTAGTTTTAAAATTGTTATATTTTGAATAAATTGTGATTTCAGTTAAAAATTAAATTTAACCTATTTAGAAATTTATTTTGATAAAATGGATTTTCATTTTTGAATTTAACATGTCAAAAAATTATTGGGGTTAATTTTTCAGATTTTTTTGAAAGACTTGAATTTTAGTGAATAGTGAAATACGGTAATTTACTGTGTATATACATCATAAGTTAAATACACTATTTCTAACATCATGAATGGTTTAAGAACCATAATCTAGAAATTCCATTAATTATTTTAATATATTTGATTATAAGTCTCAAACTATTCATAGTCTTGAGACAAAATAATAAATTAATGAATAAAATAATCAAAAACCCCTCCTCTCCTCCACTGTAAATCCCACCCTCACCTGCTCTTCTCCTCACACCTCCCAATCTTTGATAATTTTCCAAATTATACCCAATAATCTTCCCCATACTCTTCTACACATCCAAGACCTACTAGTATCACCAAAAGGACAAAACCAAAGGCCTTAAGGAGGTTCTCATGGAGGATAATTCAAGAGGTAAAAAAAACCTCTTTCATTTTCTTTTATTTTTTACAATTTTTTTTTTTTTATAATACTCTCCTCACATAACCTTATCAATGAGGAGTTAAAAATACATTATCTTATATATACTATAATTTTATATTGTTTATGGAAAAATTCATCACTATACTTTTCTTCTCTCCCTTTTATTCTGAAAATAAAAACATCATTTGTGATGTGTTGAATTACCGACATCGTGGACGATGTGTTTTAAATTTTCATTACTGTATAAATGGTTGGTAATAAAACCATTTTAATGGTTAAAAATTATTTTAAATTTTATTATATAACATCTTTTATGTTATTTAATTATCATATATTTTTAATATTAAATTATATAATGAAACTAGTTTGTGATTATCAAAGAACCGCCAAAATTATCTAAACAAATATCATTAATGTTTTATCTAATGATTCATCATAATATCTTAAAAATGATTTATAGTATCATTTAATATTATATAAACATATTAATACCATTTCATTCCACTTCTGGGTTTTCTATTCCATTCCACAAGAAAATCTATTCCGAACCGACCATGGATACCAGGTAAATAACGCATCTGAAACAAAGTAAATAACAAAATATTATTAATAAATGGGTGTAATGATGTTCTAAAATAATCATATAATGTGTTATAAAAATTAATATGTTTATATAAAATATTAAGAATTCTATTTAAACCATTATACATTAGGTTTAGACACATTTTATGTAAGACGAAGCTGAGGTAAGAGAATTATTAACCCAATTCTCATTCTTTGGGTTAACCTTCTACTTAATTGATTTTGTCATGCTAATATTATTTGTGATATGAATGTTTAATATATTATGTTTTATTATGTGTATTTATAGTGAGTATACATCTTCCTATAATTTTATCAATTCTTTCTTCAATTAAATGTTATGTGTAAGGGGATCCACTTTGAAAATCCTCTTTTAAATTTCTATTTTAAAAAAAATTAAAAGGAAGGCTTTTACGCAAGTGTTCATGCATTATGATTAAATTATGGTTCTTGGAAAAAATTTATGATGAAGGTTGGTACATATATCTCTCTCCAATGCATTGGGTATGTTTAAGTTGGAGGTCACCGGTATGGTTACCTTCTTCTACCATATCCATGTATTTAGTGAATGTACTACCATCCTCATCAATAGGTCTTGAGATATCACTTCCTTTTAGAAGAAATTTTTTTTCTTGATCATTAAATCAATTTTATACCACCAATTGCACACCCAATTAAATATTCCTCACCATAACATAAATTTCATGGTTTATATCTTGCATCAAAGTACAAAATGAAATAGTACTCATTGATAAAAATCTCAATTTATAAGACCCTTACACAAATTCAAAGATTAGAACTACCAATAACACCTGAAACATGTAGTGTTCCAATTAGAGGGTCATTTCTTTAAGATCTCAACTACTAAAGATCTCTAAGTGTGAACTTCATGATAAAAAAGTATCAATGCATATGAATACTATCACTTGTTATTTAAACATCATTTTTTCCTATTATTATAATATATCTACACCATAGGATGTATGTTTAACATTAATATCATGGTATCTATATGTTCTCATTATAGGCTAGGAATTATTATAACCTTTTGATATGACATATAATCTGTGGAAATTACCATATAAATAGTATACATATAAGTATCAATACTCTTATGTTAAGATAAATACATGCATATACCAGACTATATACGTGTAAAGGTGATCGAATTATATAAACGAGTTGGGACTGGGGTACCCAATCATATCATGAAATTCATATTCTTCAGAGTCAGTTGTAACTACATCAGAAGTAGTTTTTTCATATTCTAATGAAATCAATATAGCTTGTCATATTATGAGGAATTAAATAATTCACCACTATATAAATTCTACATTTAGAAAAATTAAATCTAACATGAAACCTCAGTTTACCAGATTTTAATCCTACACTCTTAAAAAAATTAAATCAATATATAAAATTAAATAAAATTCACTAAAAGGAATATTTTTATTTCAAAAATAATGGATTAAAATGAGTCATTGACTCAAAAATGTCACCCTTATTCGAAATAACAAGATATGAAATAAAATTTTCAAGTTTTACTGAAATATAAAATAAAATACTTCATGTTTTCAATCTTTCATAAATTCACTTTCTATAAAAAATGGGATGAAATGTTATCGAATTCTCTCCCAAAATATTAAAATAAAAGAATCATAAAATTGAAATTTATAGTCCCCCTAACAAGATATGAAATGAAAACTAAATTGGATTATTTCCTCTTAAATATTTAGAAAAAACCTCTCCCTGTTAATATTTAAGAAAACATATTATTTCTTAAAATTCTCATCCCTTTTGGATTTCAAAGAGAAACACAATAGAAAGTAAAGCGAGTAGGAAAAAATTGAGGAAATTAATTTCTCTCATATTTATAAAAGCAATGAAAACAAATTTATCTCCCTTTAAAAAATATTGATCAGATGGATTAGATAAAAAAATTTTAAAAAAACAATCCCCCTTCATAAGGGACTTAAAAATTTTAAACATAAAACAAAAAGTTAAAAAAGAAACATCATGTTAATTTAAATTATTTAGAAGTACATATTTCCTTAAATATACTAAATGTACCTTCCAATGAATTTAAATAACCCTCCCCTTTATATAATACGTTCTTCTATTAATAAAAAAATATGAACAATTAAAACATTTCTCTCCTTTTGAAAATTAGTAGTCTTTAATAAAATTCAAGGAACAATAAGATGATGAATATTAAACCTTTTCTTAAAATTCATCCTTCAATATGTACAAATGATCTTGTTCTTCTTAATATGGTACTGGTGAAAATTCCAAAAAAAAATTATTATCTACTATACTTAAGTAAGACTTTGTGTATACATGCTTGAAAACACTTTCTTTTTCATGCAGCTTAAACAAACTCTCATGTAAAGCTCACAAAATTAAAATCAATATAATATTTAGTTCTAACTAAATTTGAATTTATTATGTTTAAAAACAATAATAAATTTTATTATATATATATAGAGAGAAATTAAATTTAAAATTAGAAACGTTTTGAAATATATATTTGAAGAACCCACGTGAAAAAATTAAAAAAAAAATATGAAAACTTATAATATTATCCTCTTTTTTAAATAGTTTTTAATGTTGGGAGTTTTTTTAAATAATAATTTAATTTAATATGACTTTAAATTTGATCGTTCGTAACATCTATTTAAAGTATTTTAATCTATTATAACTTAAATATTTAGTGAAAACTGTAAGAATCAGTTTTTAGGTTCCGATAAAGTTAAGAAAATGTATATTTTTATGTGTGATCTCAAAGAAAATAGTATCTTACATCGATTTGTTTTTCTCATGACTGATGTATTTATTTTATAGATATATAAATAACATTATTTTTTTCAAAAAGGATTAGATTTTGAATAAATTTTAAACCAAAATCCATGAGTTTGTGTTATACCGATAACACTTGAGCACAAAAACTTCTAACTGCCATAAAATCTTTAGAAATATAGACTACAGTCATGTAAATTGGTAAAATCGAAAGACAGAGCAGCGAAAGGAGAGCGCATGCCATGATGACCTAGGTCGGAGATGACGGAGGCTCCGGCCCCCTCCTCCTCGAAAGGTGGAGGGGGGATCCTCTCCCCGGTGGCTCGTCCTTTTACCCCTTTCTCCAATCCGGTGTTTCTTCCCCATTTCCCGTCGATTTCTCTTAGCCCTAAGGTTCCCAATCTTCACGACGAATCTCCTCAGCTCGTGATTTTTCTTACAGAGTTCAACGACGCTTCTGACCTGCACAGATCAACGCTGTTGGTTCGTTTCAAAGGCCGTCATCCCCCGGTCGATGCATCCGAAAGATTCGTCTTTGATTCTTGGGGTCTTCAAAACCGAGCGGTGGTGGGTCTGCTTGACCGGTGTCAACTGATGGTACGCTTTTCTTCTGAGGAGGATTTGGTCGTCGCCTGGTCCAGGGCTCCTCGGGTGTTCAATGGCTGTGGTTTTTTCCTCCTACGATGGTCGTTTGATTTCAATTTGAACCGTGATCCGCCTTCGGCTGCCGTTTGGGTAAGTTTTCTTGATTTGCCTCTACCCTTCCAGAATCCCTCTATCGTATGTATGATCGGTAATTTGGTTGGACGCTACATGTGTCCTGATTTTCGAACCGCTGCGGTTTGTCATCCCATTCTTCCTTGCGCTTGTATTGAGGTCGACGTTTCAAAACCTCCAACCGAGTGGTTGTGGATCTCAGTTGGAGAAGAGTTGAGGTGGAAGCAACGAGTGGTGTTCGAATCTTGGACCGCGTTATGCTTAGGATGCAGCAAGCTTGGTCATATGGCCTCAGGTTGTCGCCGCAAGAACCAGTATGGGCCTTCGGAGGAGCTGGTGGTTCCGGTGGTGAAACATCATCTGTGGGTTAGTGCTGATTTGGGGGAGAACAATGTGGCACACGGTGTGGTTCCAGGGGATAAGGCTCTGCGCTCTTTGACCCATGGAGCGATTCTGGATCCCAAGACAGCCCCAATAGATTCCCATTTGAACCCCTCAGTTCGTGAGGTTTTCAGCCGTCTAGAGAAGGATTTGGGTGATCCTCGTTCTTCTGTTGTTCACTCTAAAGAGAGTAATGGTACCAGCAGGAACACAGCAATGCAGTTTGCTATCAATGCAATGAGGGTTAATGGGGAAACTAGAATGGAGGTTGATGTGGGTGATCACATATGCGGTCTGGCCCCAGGAGATCAGCAATTTCAATTCATGGGACGTGTCTTCGCTCAATCAAGTGGATCGGGTTGTTCCTTGCAGCAAGCGGACCAAGGGGAGGCTGCACCCGACCCTTCAATAGGGTTGTCAATAAGGGATGTTAACCCAGAAAAGAAGGTTGTGGGGGAAACCTTTGGAGTAGCGGGTCCACTGCCCTTGGGTACTGTGACATCGGGTACCTATGCCCAGGCAGTGGGGGCTGGTGGTAGTGCCATATCTGGAAGCAATCAGTCTTTGAGCACCCAAGCACGGGTGTCAAATTTAAAGCATGCTGGTAACCTTCTCAACTCGAGGGGCTCTTTATCTAGCCTCAAAGTAAGTAACGGATTCGACTGTTTGAGCAATGAGGGGGACTCGGACTGCAACCAGTTCTGTACCTTTGAAGACGAAATGGTTGGAGAGGTCCAACTCTCGGATGTTGTTGATACAGGAGGGGATGGAAAGGACCTGCATAGACCAAGGAGAAAAAATGGGAATAAAGAAAACATAGATCCTGGAAGTTGCATTGTATACAAGAAGCAGAAGACAAAGGGGCGCAAGGACTACTCCCACCTCCCGAGGCCAATGGAGACTCGGTCAGTAAAGAAAGTCGGAAATCCAAAGGAACACAGGGGCCAAATAATGGAAGGCGGGGAGGTTCAGCAGGCTAGTTGCGAGGTTGTTGTCCCTACTAACCCTGAGGGTGAAAAGGGGCCTCCGGACTCGGTGCAGCAAGGTCAGAATACCTACACTGATGACTCGCAACGACAGATACTTTCGATGCTGAATCAAATGGACCTACTTTTGAACTCTGATGAGGAAATGACTGAAAACACGCTGGATATTCAAGAGTTAAAGAAGAGGAGGGTGCTTCAGGTGACCTCTTCTAAGGAGCAAGGTAAGTAGATCGACAAGCAGACCCGCATTTTGCTTAGAGGATGTAACACGGGGAAGATCAGCAAGGAGGAACTCTTACAATCTTGGGACATACTTTCAAATATCTGCGAAGGAGTTCTAAAGGATGATCCTGACATCCAACTTAATTCTATTCCCTGGATATTATTTATAGATCTTGACTTGAAGCAGCTTAAAATTTTCTTTAACAAATCAGTTGTGACTTTTGATGCCAAACCAGGAAAGGTGTGAGGGTTCTCACTTTTTCCCTTAAAAGTGATTGAAAATAAAAAATTTAACGTTGGATGGATGGATGACTACAGTCAAGTGTTCCTTATTACTAGAGAATAACTATAAATATTATCCAAGAAAATTAAATTTTGTGCATATACTCTTCTTATCCAACCAAAAACCTCTAAATTCATCATATGAGTAGCTTTTAAGAGTAAAATCAATTATGAAAAATATAATATACCACATTCAGAAGAACCTTTCAAGTAATGGAAAAAAATTAGAACTTTTATATGTGATTCCTTTGGATTTTATTATAATATCACATGAAATCATTATGAAAAAATAATTTCTGGTCAACTAGATATTAAATATAGTAAACTTCTAATCATACCTCTATAATTTTTTTGATCAACCAGTTTACTGGATTCATCAAGATAAATTTTGATTGAGGTACCTAATGGAGTACTAATACTAGAATGAATTTCAAAACTGAATTGATTTAATAAATTTATAATATATTTAGGTTGAGTTATAATTTTCCCTTATAATTTTTGAGAAATTTGAAGACCAATAAAAATTTGATTTTACTCATCATCTAAATTTCAAACTCACTCTTCATAAGTTCTGAAAACCCATTGGAAAGATGATTTTGAGTTGATCCAAAAATAATATCTTCAATATAAATTTGAAAATTTATGATTTTTTAAAATATATATATAAATAGTTGGATCATCACTTCACATAAAAAATTATTTTTGAAGTAAAAATATGGTAATTATACCATACTAAGCTCTTGGAGTTTGTCTCCGGTGTTAAATAGATTTGGTAAGTTCAAATACATGTTCCAAAAATTTGATATCTTCAATACTACGGTTTGTTCAGTATAAAATTCATCTTAAACATATCCTTTAAGAAAGTCACTTTTTATATCCATTTAATATAAAGTCAAACCTAGATGTTTTTTGAAGGCTAATAGAATTCAAATAGACTCAATCCCAGATACCACTGAAAATGTATCACAGTGAATTTTTCCTTCTTAAAAATAACCCTTTCTAACATATTTTTCTTTATTATTTACTATTATTACATTTTCATCACATTTGTTTCTAAAAATAAATTTTAACCTTATCACTAGAATTTATTTAGATCTTTCAACCAATGTTAAGAATTTATTCCATTTAAATTTATTAAGCTCTTCAGGCATATAAGTTATCCAGCTTTCATCACCCAAGGAAGAACCTATTGTTTTAGGTAAAAATTGGGATAGGAATTCATGATAATGACATTTATTTCTTAAGGAATTTCAAGTTTTTACTTCTTGAATCACATCTACAATGATATGATTAGTGGGAGGATCCTTTGATATTGATTGGTTTTTTGTTAAAATGGTTGGTTGTTCATCAACTATCTGTTGTGTATCTCCCATTTAATTAGTTTTAGATATTGAGTATCCATGTTTCTAACTTCCTAACGATTCAGTATTGATGTTTGTGGTTAAAATTCCAGTAAATAAACAGAAATTATTTCAAAAGCATCATTCAAAGGTTTAGTTTTTTAATGTTTCACAAAAATAAATGGATTAATTTCATGAAATTATACATGAACACTTTTCCCAAAAAATATTATATTGTTTATTAAAGACACTATATCCCTTACTAGTTTTGTAATAACCAATAAAAACACATTCATTATAATTAGGATCAAATTTGTGAATTTTATATTTAGTATTTAAAATCAACACTTTACATTTAAAGACTCTGAAGTATGAGTTTTTTTCTTCTGGTCCACAACTCAGAAATAGTTTTATAAAGAAAAGGATGAAGTCAAACCAAATTTATAGTATAATAAATAGTACTCAAAACCTCATCACAAAAATTTTTAGTAATAGAATATTCACTCAACAAATTTTGATTCATTTTCTGAAAAATAATATTTCTTTATATAACTACTACATTTTTATGTGTTTTTAGTGTTGAAAATATGGGAAATAACTTTATTACTATAAAATGTTTTGAAATAAGACTTTACAAACTCACCACTGAGATCACTTGGGATAGTAATCAAAGGTTGGTTTTCATAATTTTTTATAAAAGTATGAAAATTTTTTAAAAAAAAGACTTATGAGTAAGAAAATATGTCCAGGTAAATATAGTATAATCATCAAAAATGATGTTACTTCCTATCCCATATGCAACTAAGCCAGTGCTCCCATATGGTTCTTTACAAGGCATCAAACGCACCTCACCATACACTAGAGGCTTTTGATAAGTAGTGAAGGAATTAGTGTGTTCATTAAGGGACTATGCCCTCAAATCAATTTGAACATCAGAATAAATAACTCGATAACATATAAAGCTGTAAATTAATAGTGTAGAAGTAATAAATAAACTGAAATAGAACATGAAGTAATAATAAATGAAATGCTATAAAATCTCAAACAGTTATGTCATACAACACTGGTCACCCACTAGGCTGACCATACATATAGGAGTACATTAAGGAAATTAAAATTAAAATACAAGGCTATACTACGAACTCCAATCCAGATCACATACCCAGTATCCATGACACTATTGAACTAAATCAACTTGAACATGAGAATCCACACGAGTGGCTCTGTTTGATCATGAAACTATAGGCCTTAACCCTATCTACCATACATATATGCTAAACCTAAAAAGAATAAATAAGGTATGTGTGTACAGGGGTGAGAATATGATCTACATAACCCACCCTAATGATGAACCAATAAATTTTTTGTCATAATTGCGGCTCATGCAATATACTCAACCTAAAATTTTGAGAATTGAGAAGCGTCGCCAAAAGTTGTTCAAGCCTCCTTGAACCGAGAGTCGGGCTAACAAAATCAAGGTCCCCACAAATCACACAAGGACCAATCCCAAACCACATATCGCCTCTCCTCAGGAGAACCCTGTCAATCTTGTCCAGAACCGGGTCATCCCTTCCAATCGCATGGCCAAACGGTGCACCGCTCTGGACCATGGCATCCAAATCATTCGCTGTAAGAGTGACCGGGAGCTCCCTTAGTGGGCTATCCCACTTTATATAACGCAAGCCGTGGTTTACCGTCGTGTTCAGGAAGTCTTTATGATTGCAGGCCACGGTGTGGAAGTAGGAGTTGGCGGACAACAAGATGTTCGCGTGGTACTAAAGAAGAGTGCGTGGGAGATTGTCCCATCCCCACACACACAGCACCAAGAAGGGTCTTGTTAGAAGAACCACCCAGGCAGACCCTGTTTCAGTAGTATCGCGATAGCGTGAAGCATAATGGCGACCGTGGTCGGGCCCTTGTAGGTAATCAAATCTGCCTTACCCACTACCATTACGTTCCCAACCTACTCATAACTCTATCAAATTGCACGTACATCACCAGCTCAAGCCGCTTGGCTTCCGAGGCATCCAAGTCAAGGTGCAAGAGATAGTAGTTCCGTGGGTGATAAACCGCCTGGAGCAGTCGCAGCAGACGCCGCCCGTCCCAAGTTGCACCGTATATCAAGTACGAAAATCTTGGAAACTGCAGATGCCCGAGCATGTCGTCGCCTGCGCCAAAATCTTTGCTTGAAACGGTCGTTGTCGAATGAAGAAAGGAGGCGTCAGACCATGAGGATGCAGTGCGATGTCTGAGAGTCGCGGAAATAAGAAATATCAATGATAGAACAGAGATCAGGAGTCTAGAAATGATCCATTTTCGACCAAAATGCAGACGGATGTGCGTTCTTTTCGGGTAATTTTTTAATATGAGTTTTAAAAAAAATAGGTAAAAGGGGTTAGGGTTCCGGTATTTTTAAAACTGGGTCCAAGATGCGTGAACCTCGTTCACGCATCACTGACCCCGGGAAGATGCGTGAACGGGGTTCACGCATCTTAACCGCGCTGAAGGATGCGTGAACCGCGTTCACGCATCCTTCACGAAGTTGATGAAGGATGCATGAACGGGGTTCACGCATCCTACAGTAACTTTTTTTTAATATATTTATTTTTATTTTTTTTTGTTTTGTTTTATATATATATATATATATACAAACAAAATATAAAATTCAGCAGAATTTATCTGCTATTTAATATCCAGCAGAACTGCCATTACAGCAGTCTGGATTCTGACAGAAACCATCACCCAGGGCTCTCTTTTATAAGAGGGCTTACCCAGGAAATCATATTGCATTTCCGATGTGGGATTCAGGTTCTCTTTTCCTGCACATAACTTTCTGCATTTCCGATGCGGGATTCTGTTTCAAGTACGTGACTTTGAAAGACTGTAAAATACAAACTATACGACCAATATAAATAAAACTTAAAACATGGATTAAACATATAATAAATAGTTGAAAATGAAAAAAATTTCGTAAAAAGGGTTGATGAATAATAATTTATAAGCTTTCAAAACCACCAACTTGAAACTTAAAAAAGTTTCAAGTAAGTGACTTTGAAAGACCATAAAATAAAAACTATAAGACCAATATTAATGAAACTTAAAACATGGATTAAACATACAAGAAATAGTTGAAAATAAAAACAATTTCATAAAAAGTGTTGATGAATAATAATTTATAAGCTTTCAAAACCACCAAATTGAAACTTAAAAATGTTTCAAGTACGTGTCTTTGAAAGATTATAAAATACAAACTATATAACCAATATGAATGAAACATAATATACGGATTAAACATATAAGAAATAGTTGAAAATAAAAAGAAATTCATAAAAAAAAATTAATGAAAAATAATTTATAAGCTTTCAAAACCACCAACTTGAAACTTAAATACGTTTACGTGCCTTTGAAAGCCTATGAAATACAAACTATAAAACCAATATAAATGAAAATTAAAACATGGATTAAACATATAACAAATAGTTAATAATTAATTAGGTAATTAGTAATATAATTATTAATTAGTTAATAATTAATATAATTATTAATTATTAATTACTAATATACAATAATTAATTAGTTAATTAGTAATATAATTATATAATAGTTAATTAGTTAAATGATTAGTATAATTATTAACTGATAATTACTTAGTTAATTAGTAATATAAATCTTAATAATAATTATTAATTATAATTATAATTATTAATTATTAATTATTAATTATATAATAATTAATTAGTTAATTAATAATATAATTATTAAATATAATTATTTATTATTTATTATATAATAATTAATTAGCTAATTAGTAATATATTTATTAATTATATTTATTTTTTATTTATCTATAATTATTAATTAGTTAATTTGTAATATAATTATTAATTATAAAATAAGTAATTGATTAATTAGTAATATAATTAGTGATTATAATTATTTATTATAATTATAAATTATTAATTATTAATTATTAATTATTAATTATATAATATTTAAGTAGCTAATTACCAATATAATGATTAACTATTAAAAATTAATTGGTTATTTAGTACTATAATTATTAACTATAATTATTATATATTAATTAGTAATATAATTATTTATTATAATTAGTAATATAATTAGTAATTATAATTAGTAATTATTAATTATATAATAATTAATTAGTTAATTACCAATATAATTATTAATTATTAAAAATTAATTATATATTAATTAATTAGTTAATTAGTAATATAATTATTAATTATTAATTACATAACAATTAATTAGTTAATTATTAATATAATAATTAATTATATAATTAATAATTATAACAATAATTAAAAATTATATTACTAATTAACTAATTAATTATTATATAATTAATTATTAATAATTAATAACTAATAATTGTAATGAATATTTATAATTATTTATTATATTACTAATTTACTAATTAACTAATTAATTATTATGAAATTAATAATTATATGTTTAATTCGTATATTAAGTTTCATTCATATTGGTCATATAGTTTGTATTTTATAATCTTTCAAAGACACGTACTTGAAACATTTTTAAGTTTCAAGTTGGTGGTTTTGAAAGCTTATAAATTATTATTCATCAACACTTTTTATGAAATTGTTTTTATTTTCAACTATTTCTTGTATGTTTAATCCATGTTTTAAGTTTCATTCATATTGGTCTTATAGTTTTTATTTTATAGTCTTTCAAAGTCACGTACTTGAAACTTTTTTAAGTTTCAAGTTGGTGGTTTTGAAAGCTTATAAACTATTATTCATCAACCCTTTTTACGAAATTCTTTTCATTTTCAACTATTTATTATATGTTTAATCCATGTTTTATGTTTTATTTATATTGGTCGTATAGTTTGTATTTTACAGTCTTTCAAAGTCACGTACATGAAACAGAATCCCGCATTGGAAATGCAAAATGTTCTGTGCAGGAAAAGAGAACCCGAATCCCACATCGGAAATGCAGTATGATTTCCTAGGCAAGCCCTCTTATAAAAGAGAGCCCTGGGTGATGGTTTCTTTCAGAATCCAGACTACTGTAATGGCAGTTCTGCTGGATATTAAATAGCAGATAAATTCTGCTGAATTTTATATTTTTTTTGTGTATATATATATATATATATATATTCAAAAAAAGTTACTGTAGGATGCGTGAACCCCGTTCACGCATCCTTCATCAACTTCGTGAAGGATGTGTGAACGCGGTTCACCCATCCTTCAGCGCGGTTAAGATGCGTGAACCCCGTTCACGCATCTTCTCGGGGTCAGTGATGCGTGAACGTGGTTCACGCATCTTGGACCTAGTTTTAAAAATATCGGAACCCTAACCCCTTTTACCTAATTTTTGTTTTTCTAAAACCCATATTAAAAAATTAGTTGTTCTTTTCATCGGTAACAAGACAAACAGGATCACTTTTAGGGTTTCATAAGTGAAAAATAAAACCTAACTTGTACTTGGATATATTTTTTTTGGTTTTACAAAAATAAAAAATTTGGGAAACGGGATCAGGGTTCCGGAATTTCGAAATATGGGTCTTGGATGGGTGAACATCATTCACACATACTTGGTCGTGGAAGGATGCGTGAATGTCATTCACCACTACTAGAAAAACAGGTATTTGCGACGGGGCATTTGCGACGGGATACCGTCGCAAATGTCTTTTTGCGACGGGGTCCCGTCGCAAATGTCTTTTTGCGACGGGGTCCCGTCGCAAATAGCCCGTTGCTGAAAACGGCGTCGCAACAACACTTATTTGCGACGGGCCCGTCGCTAAAACCTTTTTTTGCGACGGTCATTCTCCCCGTCGCAAATAGTATTCCGTATTTTTGTAAAAAACTTTTCAAATAGTTTTTGCGACGGCACCGTCGCAAAAACTATTTTTTAAAAAAAATAAAAAACTATTAATAATACTAGTATTTGCGACGGGCATAGTATCCCGTCGCAAATACTATTTTCTTAAAAAAAATAAAAACTATTAATAATACTAGTATTTGCGACGGGCATAGTATCCCGTCGCAAATACTATAAAAAAATAATAAAAAATAAATTATTAATAAATTATTTTAATTAATATAATAATAGAATTATAATTCACAAATAAAAAAAATTAATTATTTTAATTAATATAATAATAATATAATTATAATTCAAAAATAAAAAATAATAGAATTTTAATAAATTATTTAATTAATATAATAATATTAGAATTATAATTCATAAATAAAAAAAATATTAATAAGTTATTTTAATTAATATAAAAATAATAGAATTATTTTACATTCAAATATTAAAATAATTCAAGTATTACAAAAAATATAATTAAATTATAATATTATAAAATTTTAATATATATATATATATATATATTAATATTATAAAATATAAATAATTTTATTATTCATATTAATATTGTTATTTAAAAATATAATATTATTAATATTTTATAATGAGACAAAAACTAAGAATAGAAAAAAAATATTTTGATTTCCCAAATTTTATAACATAAATACAAACTCTAATCTGAAGGAGGGGGGAGGTGGGGGATCTGCAGATGGTGGTGGAGGAAACTTCATCCCTAAAGCATGAGTGAGTCGGCGCATGTACTCCATCTGCTCCTGATGTTGCTGCTGCCACCGACTCGTCTGCTCCTCGTACAACTGCTATTGGCGTGGACACTCCTCCTCATGCTGCTGACGCATCTGCTCCTGCTCCTGTCGGAGACTCTCTATCTGTGCAGTCTGAGATCGCAACTGATCCTCATACTGTGTAGTAGAAGAAGATGCACGAGCTCCTCTCGAGCTGGACGCCGACATCGCAGCACTGCCATAATAATCTCCGGGAGTCAGTCGAGAGCCGATACCAACTACCCGGCCCTTCTCGAAGGCATACTAGGTGGCCTGCATCCATGCCGCCTCATCAAACTGACGGGCAGTGGTCTGATCTGATGACTCAGCCTGACTCTCAGGCTGGGCCTGTGACGTTGCGGCCTCATATGACTCCTATAGTTGCAATTTAAAATTAAAATTGTGAATATATTATATGCAGTTAATTTTTAAACTTCAAAACAAATAATACTGACCACGATGTGATGCTGACGATCACCTCTGAGCTCCCCAGTAGCAGGATCACTATACATCCTCTCATATACGTCGTACTCTGTAATATCGGGGTGCTCGACAGCCTATAAGAATAAAAAATAAACTGTTAATATTTATAGTTATATAAAATATTTATAAATAATGTACGTACCAGATGCTGTCTATGAGTACTGAAAGAACGACTCCCAGCTCGATGAGTCACCTCCTGTCTCCCCCGATTCTGCCTCCCCACCGATGATCTCCTCTGAAAGGCACCACTCAACCAGTGTGCACATAATCCATCTCATACATGGGATGAAATATACTCTGGTCGGTGTGCTCTACGTGACTCCTCAAAATCTGACACTCCTGCTTTCTTTATCGCAGCTTTTCTTAAATTGTGCAAAAACTGACGAAGGCGATCACGCATGGCCACCTCCCATGCCTCGTGGATGGCGTCACGCATGGTATCCTCGATCGGATACCATAAACCCTACAAATAAATCAAAATATCAAGTTAGAAATGAAATAATTTTCAAAATAAAAATTATTTATTTACGTACGTACCAACCAATGGCCGAACATGGCCTGCTGCACATCAATGGGAATCTGCTCCCATGTGGTCCACGACTGAGAGAAATAGTTGCGCAAAATAGCGCTGCCCTATCCGACTGCTATATGCGGAAAACTGAAAAAATAATAAACATTTATTATGTGAATAGATTAATGAAATCTTAGTCAAATCCACAGGTTATCACACAGGTTATCACACCTCCGTGTGCGTGGATCAAACCAAAGACGTGGACGTCGCTCGGGGACGGGGTCAGGAATCATCAATCGTGCAAGACCGCGCCCCCTCCACGTACTCCCTGGAGCGCCTGTAGGCTGAGGGTCATCTTTCAGCAACGCATCCGCATCGAAAGTCAGGTCAGCATCCGCCAACTCACGAAATGTGGCCTCGTCCATCTGAAACAGAAAATGTTAATGTTAGCAAATAATTGATAATTACTATTATATATACATATATACATATATACATATTATGATTGTATATAAATACCATGGAATGCTATCAGTGTTCATCTTCATCATCATCTTCATATATGTCAATGTCATCTTCATATTCCTCCTCAACATCATCGATATCCATTCGAGTTACAGTTGCTTGATCTCTTACCATTTCAAATTCATATGTGACATCATTAACATCATCGTCATCACCGACTCTTAAATGTGGGGGGTCGTCATCGATACTCATGTCTCTTTGTAAAAAAGATTGATTTTGAGTACTCTCTTGAAAAACTTCAATTCTTTGAACATCAGTGAAAGCACATTCACTTTGACTAAACTGATTGTCTCGAATTTTGATTTTTATTATACTCCACCAATCAGTCAAGTCTCTTGATGTTGCACAGTACTTTGCATAATAAACTTGATATGCCTGTTGAGCCAATAAGAATGGTTCATTGACTGCGAGAACACTTTTACATTTAATATCAATAATTCCATGAGTTGGATGAACACGCACACCTCTCTCTGTATCCAACCACCGACATTTGAACATGGTTATGTAATGTTGTCCATGATAACAGAGTTCAATGATTTCATCAAGTATGCCATAAAAGTCAACTTCATTTTCTCGATGATGAGATCCTCTCAAGCAAACTCCACTGTTCATTGTTTTTTTCGATTCCCCATATGCATGTGTGTGGAATCGAAATCCATTCACCACATATGCATTATAAGTTTTAACAAGTTTGGAAGGTGGGTTACTCAATACACACAGCCGTTTGTCAATTTTATCAGCATGTCGAGACACCTGAAAATTTGTGAAATAATTATCAATATAGTAAACTGTACATTGAATGAGTTGCTAAAAGATAAATAATTTATGTTACCAGTTTTTGAAACCACTGAGAGAAATTTTTCAGTCGACGTTCTTCGAGAGCAGCTGCTGTAATTTGTGGAATTTGTTTCTTGATATGATTATCATACAACCTATAAAAACCAAAGTTATTTACTGTAACAAAAATGATAGAATAAGTGATATAAACACTTACAGTACAACGGATGTCATCTCTTCACAGTTGAGCAGAACATACGTATGAGCTCTCTGATGTTCATCATCTGAAAGCCAGCATTCATAAACTCCACCAAAACCAAGCTCTAACTGGTTGAAAATAGATAATTGATTGTCGATTTCATCAATATTCCTCTCGTTCCGTCCCATTCGGTTGTGTTTTGAAGGATACTCAGATTCAAAATAATGGGAGGAGAAAAAAGATATTTCCTCTTACAAATAAGATTCTGCAATAGATCCTTCAACAGATGCTTTGTTACGTACTTTTCTTTTCAATTTTTGCATGCATCTTTCAAATGGGTACATCCATCGAAACTGTACCGGACCTCCACATTTGGCTTCATATGGCAAATGTAACATCAAATGTTCCATTGAGTCGAAGAAAGACGGCGGAAATATTTTTTCCAGTTTACATATAATTACAATAACATCTTTTTCAAGTTTTCCTAGAGCATCATAATCTGCCGTAGCCGCACAAATTTCCTGAAAAAAATGAGACATGTCTGTTATGGAATCCCAAATCACAGAATTCAACAGACCTCTTAATCCAATGGGTAGAATTCTCTCCATTATAACATGACAATCATGACTTTTTAATCCAGTAATATGACCATTCTTTACACATCTACCCAAATTAGAAGCACAGCCATCTGGAAGTCTCAAATCTGCAATCCACTGACAAAATAATAAACGGTTTTCTTTAGACAGTGTATAAGTTGCTTTTGGTTTTAGTAACCTTTCTGTTCTGACATTCTCAAATAGTTCCAATTCAGGACGCCTGCAAATTTGGGCAAGATCTAAACGTGCATTTACATTGTCTTTGCTCTTTCCTGGCGTATCCAAAACTGTATGAAACAAATTATCAAAATAGTTCTTCTCAATATGCATGACATCTAACATGTGTCGGACCAACAGATCAGACCAATATGGCAAATCCCAAAATATGCTACGTTTAATCCAATTGTGTTCTTTCCCAAAACCAGAAATTTTCTGTTGATTTATTGTGGGACCAAAAGTGATGGGAGGTAAAGAAAATACAACTGATTTTAACTCCGAACCTGATAGCATTTTTGGAGGTCCATCCCTTTCAACTGTTCCTTTTCTGAAATGAGATCTATTTCTGCGAAAAGGATGATCAGCTGGAAGAAATCTGCGATGACAATCAAAATAACAAGGTTTCTTTCCATGAATGAGAATAAATGCTTTGTTCTCTCCCATACAGTAAGGACATGATTTCTGACCATGTGTACTCCAGCCAGATAACATACCATAAGCCGGGAAGTCACTTATTGTCCACATCAATGCTGCTCTCAGTATGAAATTCTGTTTCGTTGCAACATCATATGTACTGACACCAGTACTCCATAATAAATTTAATTCATCAATCAATGGATTCAAATAAACATCAATATTTTTCTTCGGATTTCCTGGAATTAGTAAAGTCAAAAAGATATATGGCTCCTTCATCAACATCCATGGAGGTAAATTGTACGGAGTTAAAAAAATAGGCCAACATGAATATTGACTACCATAAGATCCAAACGGACAGAAACCATCAGTGGAAAGGCCCAGTCAAACATTTCTAGCTTCTAAAGCAAAGGATGGATGCACTCTATCAAAATGTTTCCATGAATCACCATCGGCTGGATGATTCAAGCTTTTATCGGTTGAAATATTCTCTTTATGCCATGACATCATTGTCGTTGTATTCTTAGACATGAATAAACGTTGAAGTCTGTATGTAAGCGAAAAATATCTCAACTGTTTTACAGGAATCAAACCAGACTTCCCGTGTTGTCCTTCTTTATATCTCAGTTGCCCACGTGTAGGACAACTATCCAACGACTCATTTTCCCCAGAATATAAAATGCAGTCATTTGAACATGCATGAATCTTCTGAAAAGTAAGTCCCAAATTTCAAACCAGCCTCTTACTCTCATAGTAATTTGCAGGTAAAACATTTCCTTCGGGTAACGGTGTTTTCAGCAAAGAAAATATCTGGTCAAAACAGGTGTTTGACATTCCGTTATCTGATTTGATAGCCATAAATTTTGCAACTGCTTCTAATTTGCCCATCTTGCAGCCAGGATATAATGCATCCTCAACAGATTTCAACAACTCATAAAATTCAGACGGTGCCAACTCAGGATTTAAAGCTATATCAGCCAGAGTTTCTGTATGTTGAACAGATGAACCTGCAACATCATGTACTAAATCTTGAAACCGGGATGGATCCGGAATCAAGTTGGTATCACCTGCTCTGGAACTGCGTCAACCGTGTTGATACCAAAAAACATAATCTGGTTGAAAACCAAAACGCAAGAGATGTTCTCCCACTTTGTCAAACGTGTCAAACGTTCTCAATGCACATTTTCTGCAAGGGCATTTTATTTTTCCTTCTGAAACAAATTCTGAATTTGATTCCGCAAATGATAAAAAAGCCTCCACACCCTCAACATATACTGGATTTAAACCAGAACCGTTTGGATTTCTACGTTGATTTATCCATATGCAGTCACCTAATAATGATTGTTGACGACCTCGTTGTTCCATATTTCTCTATAAAATATAAAAGAATTACTGGTTTTGAATAATTTGTTAGAAAAAACACTTAAGTAAAGATTGAATATATTGAGAATAAAGCAAAATATGTTACAAATATTGATAATTTTAATATTATATTGATTTTTTATTATTTTAATAATACTAATATAATTTTTTCATAAATATTAATTATATAATAATAACATTATTACATTATTAGTATATTTTATTATTAATATTAAAATAACATAATTTTTTATATTATATACAATTCTCCTTTCATCTGTGTGTTTAACATTCTGTCTCCACATGTAATATTTGCATTCACTTTCACCTCTCCATTGGCGAGTAGGTTGATAATTTTGAAAAAGAATGTGAATATTACATGTGGTGACAGAAAACACACAGATGAAAAGAGAATTGTATATAATATAGAAAATTATATTATTTTAATATTAATAATAAAATATACAAATAATGTACTAATTATTGGTAATTATTACTAATTATTACTAATTATTGGTAATTATTATTAATTATTACTAATTATTGGTAATTATTACTAATTATTACTAATTACTGGTAATTATTACTAATTACTGACAATTATTCCTAATTATTACTAATTGTTACTATTTATTACTAATTATTACTAATTATTACTATTTACCGGTAATTATTCCTAATTATTGGTAATTATTACTAATTATTGGTAATTATTACTAATTATTGGTAATTATTACTAATTATTGGTAATTATTACTAATTGTTACTATTTATTACTAATTATTACTATTTATTACTATTTACCGGTAATTATTCCTAATTATTGTTAATTATTACTAATTATTGGTAATTATTACTAATTATTGGTAATTATTACTAATTATTGGTAATTATTACTAATTATTGGTAATTATTACTAATTATTGGTAATTATTACTAATTATTGGTAATTAATACTAATTATTGGTAATTATTGATAATTATTGTTAATTATTGGTAATTATTACTAATTATTGGTAATTATTGCTAATTATTGCTAATTATTACTAATTATTGGTAATTATTATTAATTATTGGTAATTATTACTAATTATTGGTAATTAATACTAATTATTGGTAATTAATACTAATTATTACTAATTATTGTTAATTATTACTAATTATTACTAATTATTGGTAATTATTGTTAATTATTACTAATTATTGGTAATTATCCCTAATTATTGGTAATTATTATGAATTATTGGTAATTATTACTAATTATTACTAATTATTACTAATTATTACTAATTATTGGTAATTATTACTAATTATTGGTAATTATTACTAATTATTGGTAATTATTCCTAATTATTGGTAATTATTCCTAATTATTGGTAATTGTTACTAATTATTGGTAATTATTACTAATTATTCCAAATTATTGGTAATTATTAACAATTATTGGTAATTATTACTAATTATTACTAATTATTGGTAATTATTACTAATTATTGCTAATTAACAGTAATTATTGGTAATTAATACTAATTATTGGTAATTAATACTAATTATTGGTAATTAATACTAATTATTGGTAATTAATACTAATTATTACTAATTATTGGTAATTACTGGTAATTATTACTAATTACTGGTAATTATTACTAATTACTGGAAATTATTACTAATTACTGGAAATTATTACTAATTATTAGTAATTATTACTAATTATTGTTAATTATTACTAATTATTACTAATTATTACTAATTACTGGTAATTATTCCTAATTATTACTAATTATTACTATTTATTACTATTTACCGGTAATTATTACTAATTATTGGTAATTATTACTAATTATTGGTAATTATTACTAATTATTGGTAATTATTACTAATTATTAGTAATTATTACTAATTATTGGTAATTATTACTAATTACTGGTAATTATTACTAATTATTGGTAATTATTAATAATTATTGGTATTTATTACCAATTATTGGTAATTAATACTAATTATTGGTAATTAATACTAATTATTGGTAATTAATACTAATTATTGGTAATTAATACTAATTGTTACTAATTATTGGTAATTATTCCTAATTATTGGTAATTATTACTAATTATTGGTAATTATTACTAATTATTCCTAATTATTGGTAATTATTAATAATTATTGGTTATTATTACTAATTATTACTAATTATTGGTAATTATTACTAATTATTGGTAATTAATACTAATTATTGGTAATTAATACTAATTATTGGTAATTAATACTAATTATTGGTAATTAATACTAATTATTGGTAATTAATACTAATTATTGGTAATTAATACTAATTATTACTAGTTATTGGTAATTACTGGTAATTATTACTAATTACTGGTAATTATTACTAATTACTGGTAATTATTACTAATTACTGGTAATTATTACTAATTACTGGTAATTATTACTAATTATTGGTAATTATTACTAATTACTGGTAATTATTACTAATTACTGGTAATTATTCCTAATTATTACTAATTGTTACTATTTATTACTAATTATTACTATTTATTACTATTTATCGGTAATTATTACTAATTATTGGTAATTATTATGAATTATTGGTAATTATTACTAATTATTTGTAATTATTACTAATTATTGGTAATTATTACTAATTATTGGTAATTATTACGAATTATTGGTAATTATTACTAATTATTGGTAATTATTACGAATTATTTGTAATTATTACTAATTATTGATAATTATTACTAATTATTGGTAATTATTACTAATTATTGGTAATTAATACTAATTATTGATAATTAATACTAATTATTGGTAATTAATACTAATTATGGGTAATTAATACTAATTATTACTAATTATTGGTAATTATTGGTAATTATTACTAATTATTGGTAATTATTACTATTTATTGGTAATTATTACTAATTATTGGTAATTATTACTAATTATTGGTAATTATTACTAATTATTCCTAATTATTGATAATTGTTGGTAATTGTTCCTAATTATTAGTAATTAAATGAATAATTACTAATAATTAGGAATAATTACAAATAATAACATTATTAGTATATTTTTATATTAATATTAAAATAATATAATTTTCTAATTTATATACAGTTCTCCTTTCATCTGTGCGTTTTCTATCTCCACATACAAATAATACATGTGAAGACAGCAAACACACAGATGAAAAGAGAACTGTATATATATAAAAAATTATATTATTTTAATATTAATAATAAAATAGACTAATAATGTAATAATGTTATTATCCCTAATTATTGGTATTTATTACTAATTATTAATATTTATTCTTAATTATTAAAAATTATTACTAATTATTCCTAATTACTATTAACTATGAACAATACTAATAATTTAAATTTATTAAGTAATAAAACAATATAAACATAATTAAATTACAACTAATTAAGAATAATTGAAACTAATAAAAAATTAAAAATAAATATTAAATTAAATTGAACATAAATAACTTGAAAATTGATCTGGTCTGATCGTTCTTCAAAACTTTAATATCAGCTCCGGAGAAAAAAATTAAACTGAAGAAAAACTGAACTTTAGAAATATAACTTTGAGAGAAGAAGAAGATGGAATTTGAGAATGTTTTGAAAAAAACGGATGGGGGTATTTATAGGTTAGATTATTTGCGACGGGATTCCCGTCGCAAATAGTATTATTTGCGACGGGACCCGTCGCAAATACCTTAGCCGACATTTATTACGGTCAACAGGTAAATAGTTATTTGCGACGGGACCCGTCGCAAATAACCACCTGCCGACATACTATTTGCGACGGGGGAATATTCCCGTCGCAAATACCTTTTACCGCCGCCGGTTATTTGCGACGGGAATATTCCCCCGTCGCAAATAGTTTTCCCGCAATTTGGCGCGCAACGCGCGCCAGTTCTTTTGCTACGGGGAAAGAAATCCCGTCGCAAAAGCCTACTTATTTGCGACGGGTAAATACCCCCGTCGCAAATAAGTTTTTAACAGGACTATTTGCGACGGGATTTATTCCCGTCGCAAATAACCCGTCACAATTGCTCATTTTTCCCGTAGTGCACGCCTCGTTGCCCCCGCGGAAGATGCGTGAACGGGGTTCACGCATCATTCAGCTGGTCTACGAAGGACGCGTGAACGGCGTTCACGCATCCCACCGAGTCTATAAAAGGAGGGGTACCCCCTCAAAAACCATTGTTCTTCTCTGAATTTTGTTGCGAAGCCCTACAGAAATTTTTTCTCAACAAATATTTGCTGCTTTTATAGAGGTAAAATTTCTATTTAACATTTTAATTGTCTTAATTGTATTTATTTATTTCATTTTTATGTTTAATTGTGTGTATTATTTATTTATTTCATATGTTATGCATGATGTGTAATGTTTTGTATGATTTAATTTTATTGATTTTGAATGTTTTGTATGATTGAATTTTTTGAATGTATGTTGTATGAATATTCAATGTTTTATGTTATGTCTAAAATGTTGAGTGTTTAGAAAAAGTAATTTATCTTAAAGAAGTTTATTTTAATGAATGGTTTTGATGTAAGTGTAAATTATATAATATGGATAATATAATAATTATACCAAAAAACATGGTATGAGTGATGACTGATCTTGAGATGACCGACCATGCATAATTGAAATTGCATGTTTTATTTTGTGTATGTGGTTATTCAATTTGTAATAATTGCATTTTTTCCACATTGATAACATGTGAGTCATCTCTCAGTAAATGTAAGCACATGCGTGTCCGCTTAAAAAAAATTATGTATTTCATACCCCTAGACCCCCTCACATACATGTGTGTAAATTTGTAATTAAAAGACAGACGCCCCCAAAGAGGTGTCCCTGAACAGGCTTCCATGAAGAGGTATTCGAGAACTCGTTCGAGAGGAGGCGTTGTTGTTTGACAGGAGGTTGGCGGTTGCTGAAATATTTGATAATAGAGACAGGAGTTCATCCATTGGTTGTAGTTAGTTTATCAGATAATGATAAACTAATCGTAAGTCTCAAGATCAAGTCATGATTATATATTCATAAGTAATTAAACTTTATGAAACATTATATTAAATTTGCTTTTGTGATAATATCACAATCACTATACCTTAACAGTGATAAATCAATACATAAAAAAGTATCAAGATAATCAATTATTCAAAACCAAATTAAATAATTTAAAATTTTAATGTAGTATATAATATTTTTTAAATTATTTTTTTATAGGTAATTATGTCTGTGAAGATATATTGCAACAGTGAGGTAATTTATACCGAGCAGGGATTTAGCTACAGTGTGCCACCTACTATAGTGGTAAATCTCTATGGTTGTATGACATTGGATGCAGTTCGTAATAAGATTCATAGTCGGTTAAAACTGAGGGCTGAACAAGCAATCACTTCAATTAAATACTGGCATCTTCAATATCCTGAGCATCTGTGGCACATCGAGTACCCTATAGTCGATGATGAGGATTGGATGGAGGCTTCTCTGTTATTCAGTAAATAGTGTATTAATGGTTTGATGGAATTATTTTTTGTCATTTCTAATATTGATGTGGTGCGATCAATTACTACAGAACCATGCTTTGTGAGCTCTGTAGAAGCCGGTCCTTCACAGCAGTCTAATTCATTGCCTCATCCTCATATGACTCCTGTGGAAGAATGTTATGAAGAAGATGATCAAAATTTGGAAGGGAATGTAGATGAAATCCCTTTGTGTGCTGATATATTGCATGAAAGTTTATCTGAGGAAGAAGAATCTGGGGAGTCATCAGGGGATGATATGGTTGGGAATGAACCTTCTGAGGTTCCTTTGAGAGATAGACATCCACTACATCCACCAGTTAGTGGTAATCAGCATTCACTTTTGAGTTCCTTAGTTGAAGGAATGTCCCATGAACAACATTTTGATTGGGATGTCATTATACCAGCTTCTGAATTCCCTGACATTATAAGGAATAAGCCTACATCAAATTATAATGCCATATATGTTGGGCAGCAGTACGAAAGTAAACTGGCCATGAAAAATGTGATAAAGCAATACCACATTGAGCAACATTTCACTTTTGTGGTTGATGAGTCAAAGAAGACCAAATATGTCATTCGTTGTGAAAAATATGAGTCAGAATGTAAATTTTGATTAAGAGAAATATTTGATAAATATTATGGATGTTGGAAGATAACCAAATTAGAAGGTCCACACACTTGTCTGCATCCCATCTTGGCATAAGATCACTCTTCCCTTGATGCAGTGTTTATATCTACTGTTATTTTTGAGATGATACGAACATGTCAGGATGTTCTTGTTTCCCTTGTTTAGGAAAGAATTCAAATGTTGTATAACTATAAGATATCATACAACAAAGCTTGGAATGAAAAACAGAAAGCCATTTTAAAAGTGTACGGTGATTGGGACGAGTCTTAGGCGATGTTGCCACAAATTATGGAATTGTTGTTTCTCAACAATCAGATTGTTTATCATTTGGACAGTGTTGACTATGTATCCCAGAATCATCGAGTTGATCGGTCAAAGGTGAAGTTCAATAGGATTTTTTGGGCATTCAGACCATGCATTGCTGCCTTTCTCTATTGTAAACAGTTTATTCAGGTAGATGGAACATTCCTTTCTGGCAAGTATACAGGTGTTCTACTCATTGCTGCCACACAAGATGGTAATCACGCTCCTCTTACACTTTCTTTTTCTATTGTTGAAAAAGAAAATTTTGAATGTTGGAGCTGGTTTTTGGCATGTGTACGTGTTCATGTCACGCAGAAACAGGGCGTGTGTCTGATATCTTATTGTCATCGAGCGATTATAGAGGCTGTGAGTAGTGATGGGGTTTCTTGGACTGAGCTGAATTCTAATCATCGTTATTGCATTAGACATATTGAAAGTAATGTGCATAAGCATTTTTTAGATGAGGCCATAAAGAAGATGACCCTCAAGTTGGGTTTGGTTTTCTAAACTTTCTTTTTTTTTAACAAAATTTAATATCCATTTTAATACATTATTATCTTATGGTTTCAGCATATGAACCCCAACAAGAAAGGTTTGATCGACGTCTTGAAGAGATTCAAACTGTTAATGAGGAGGTATATGAATATATGATGTAAATTTCAAAGGAAAAATGGTCATTAGCATACGATGGTGGCATGAGATATGGGCATATGAACACTAATATAGTGGAGTGCATAAATGGGGTTCTCAAGGGTTTGCGCAAACTCCCAATCACATGGTTAGTGCAAGAGACATTTTTTAGATCTGTTCACTACTTTGTTGACCAGTCCCAAAAGGCCTACCAGAGGATGGAAAATGGAATGCTTTTTACTCATCATTTTCAAAGTGATATTGACCAGATATAGAATGAGGCTTCAAGATGGAATGTTATAGGCTTTGATAGGGAAAAGTGGAGCTTTCGGGTAAGATAATGCTACGATCAGGGTACATGCACTGCTGATGGAGTGTTTGTCGTGAGGTTGGACAACATGTACTATGATTGCGGCAGATTTCAGGAATTGAGATATCAATGTGTACATGTTATCGCAGCTTGCGCTTCGGTAAATATATCATGGGAGCCATATGTTGACCCAATGTATCACATGAGCACTTTGGTAAACTGTTATAGTGCTGCTTGGATGCCTGGTGGTGACTTCCATTCTATCACATTGCATGCTGATCAACCGACCATCGTCCTTGATATTTCTAGGTTTTCATAAGTTGGTTTTTGTTTCATTTATGATTTTCTCAATGTCTGTCATTTTTAAAATTATTGGCTTCATGCTACCAGGTTGCGGCCCTGAGGAAGACCGAAGTCAACTCACCTAAAAAATGAGATGGATTGGCCTCGGCAATGAGGAGGGAGAATATGATGCAATATTTTTCACGCGGAAGGATATACTCGTAATAGATTTTTCCAAGTGGTTGGACAAAGTTCCACATCTCATCATCTATGATCAAGTCTGTGTACCGTATCATTAATATGTATATGTTGTTTCGTATGTGAATGTTTCATTATTGAATCCTTTTATTTCTGACCTGCTCCATTTTTGAGATGTTTGAATTTTGGTTTGTCTCATTTTTGGATTTTATCATAAAAAATTTTATGATACTAAAACTATTTTGGTTTGTCTCATTTTTGAATTTGTGCTTATAGGTCCCAAGTAGTCTCCTCTAGGATACCATATATCCACAACAAATTATTTTGGTTTGTATCATTTTTGAATTTGTGTAGACATGTGTTGAAATCCATCAAGACATCATACAACATCCACTTTGGGATACCATGGGTTGAAACAAAGCCCCAGGATAACGGTTCTCAACCATCACCTGTAGGAACACTATGCATTTCGCCACAAATTCCACCACATCCAATTAAATCAAAGAATATTTTATCATATTATGAAACAATTATCCTCTACCACTATCCACCCATACATCAAAGTGCAAGGCTACTAACTCCTCTATTACTTTCCAAGCCTCTATATATTCCAGAACAATCTCCTTTTGTGACTCGGGTATGAAATTTCCTTTCTTGAGGTGTTAGAGATCTCAAAAAAAATTGTTTTGAAAAAAATCCATATGCCACATTTGTCTCAAGCTCATATCTAATTGGGAAAAGATGTACCTAAAACTCTTGTTTCATTGAAGACCAAAAAGTTCTCCCCAATGAGGTAATGATACCACAAACATATTGTATTTCTGGTCAATTCCATCAATGGAGCCTAAACTCAAGTGAATTTGGGTACAAATATCTTGTAATATCCTACTAGATCAAAAAAATGTCTTATATCATCAACATTTTTGGGTGATTCCCATGAAAAAATCGCTTTGACCTTCAATAGGTCCACTGCTACACCATATTGGGAAACCACATTCCCATGTACATGCACTTCTCTTGTCCAAAACATGCACTTGGACAACTTTTCATAGAGATGGTTGTGTTGATGGACTTAAAATAATATTGTGAGATTATAGGCATGCTCCTCCATTGACATTGTGTAATTATAGATATCATCAATGAATACTATGGTAGCCTATGAACAACCTCATACAGGTTTTCTATCCCCACTGCTTTATTTTCTACCTTATTTCTCTTGTTGTAGATTTTTTCTAAATAAAATTTTACACTTTTTGGATTTTATCATAAAGAATTTTATGAAGATTGTGTGACTGTCCTATCCGCTGATGTATGCTTCTAGATCCCAAAGGGAGAGAGAACGATATTTGAGTGTTCATGTATTCTATTATGTTTTCATATCCTATATATTCAAAGGTGATGATATATCCATATATGTCTCAGGAATAGGTGAAGAGGAGAAATAACATGACCTCCTTCAAGAAGGAATAATGGATTACCTGAGGAGGGGTGGCTTAAAGTTGATTCTGTGGGGGAGGAATGTTCATCACCAATCCTCATTTAAGGGAAAGTCCAGTGGTTCCCCTAAATCCCTAGAATGGGGAGGTTTACATGAGCACCCCAAGGTTGAGACCCGTGTTACCAAGTTAATGTAAAATTTAAAACAATTTCATAGTTCCACCTTTCTGTGGAGGTTACACACGTGAATGCACTTACCATGGGTATGAAAACTCAATAGTGGACACAAATGTTCCGGATGGTCTTATCATACTTGTAAGGTGGCTTTGGAAGTGGGCATAGCCTGATGATGTTGGAATGGTTCATGGAGGGGACAACATGGGGATGATGACATGACAAAAGAGGAATGTTTTTAACTCTCTGTGGGATGTGTGAACGTCGTTCATGCATCCCTCCTCTCGGGTGAATGCGTGAATGGCGTTGATGCATCCTTCCACGGCGAAGGATGCGCGAACGCCATTCACGCATCCAAAACCCATTTTTAAAAATACTGAAACCCTGATCCCCTTTCCACAATTTTTATTTTTGTAAAACCCAAAAAAAATATTCATTCTACTTCGATATTGCGACGTGTTACAGGGAACGAGGGAGATAGGGATAGCGAAGGTGAAGAGGCTGCGGACGAGCAGTCCCTTTTGTGCCATTTGCACCGTTTTGTGCATAAGGCAGAACAATGTTAGCCCAAGAGAGGGATATATACTCAAACTAGTCATGTCACAAATGAAAATATAATTAAGACAAATAATAGCATGAAACCATAGTCAATCCCTAGGTCATTGATCCTGGTCAACTGGCTGTGGTGCTGCCAGGGACATCCATATTTATTTGCATATATATATATAATCCAATAGAAATATATATATATATATATATATATATACATATATATGTATGTATGTATATGTATATCAATGATTAAGGTAAAAGAAATAACATAAATCAACACCATTCGATCATGGGGTTTGTAATCTAGATTTACTAGACATCCTATGAAAGGTAATTGAGATAGATTTCATACCTATCAAGTCGTGTATCATTAAGTCAATCTCTAGGTCCATAACCCCAATCAACAATACCTACTTTTTCCACCATCATAACTTCTCGTAGCAAGATACATCACCACAAGTGGATACTAATCCTAACCTTGGGTTCACCTGTACTTACCTCCAATCACTACAATGATGCATTTTTGGGAAGTACATCTACACATCTGGTAAATGAACTAGAGTTAGACGCCAGGCCACTCAGGCCATGTAAATTTATTTCAATGTCTAAGACCAAGGTCCTAGTCTATAAGTGGTCATGACATTGCAACTTGGGTGAAACCTAAGGGTCTAAACCTTAGGAGAACTATAAGAAGATATCATCAATGAGATGTCATGCCCACCCCTCAAGGTCTTTAATCAGGGAGATCATAATCATCCCTATCATATAGGATATCATAATCACCCACAGTTATCCAACGATGTGAAACTACATGTCCAACACAATGGTCAATTAATCAGTTAAGGAGAGAATAATCTTCCCTATGACTCTAGAGATTTTTGATAGGCCCAGAGGCTGTCGTTAACTCCCTATAGGTCTATGAAAAACACAAAATTTTTAAAAACTCAACAGATGCAACTAATTAATTAAAATGAGTAAATAATCAGGTTGATATTAATCTATAGAGACGGGTAAATTAGTTTAATTATGTTTTAAAAACATTTAATTTTATTAATTCTCAGAAAGATGTGGGAAATGTGGGTTTAATTGATTTTGGGAAAGAAAAATAAGAAAGTAATGATGGTTGATTTTTTTATATCAAATTTTAAAAAACATACTAGGGTTTTTTAATTTCAGGGTTCAGGTACAATTGGATTAAAGAAAATAGGTTGATTAATTCATAATTTTTGTTAGATTAAAGATGAGGAATATCCAATGGTCATGGTATCCCCTCCTCAATGTAGAAATACCGTATTTCCATTGGTCTGATAATTTAGGGTTTTACCAAATTGAGATTGTCTCAATAGAATATTTAAACCTGATTTCCCCAAAATTTTACAATGGTCATTACTTCTTTAGGTTTGTTAGTTTTGTAATATTAGGGTTCCTTTCAGATTCAATTATCAATGTTCATGATAAATGGAAAAGAATAGGATTGGAAATGAAGATTAAGTTGTGACAAACCAAATAATTGATTAAAATAAAATGAAATTAATCCAAAAAACCATCCCCCTTCTATTAAGTAACCCTATCATAAGGAAATTTTATCCCCTCATCCTAGTTATGAGAGGATTAGAGGAAATTTGGAAATAAAATGAAAGAATAAATAAAAGCAAGATAAAATTAAGGAGTGCCCTGCAGAACGCAGCTTCTCACTCTAATATTTTGTCTTTCGAGATCTCCTCGACACCAGCAGGCTATCCCTCCATTTAAAAACTCTAGATGGAGTTTTTTATTAATGAGGATCATTAATTTTGGTCTAAAGGTGATATGGGATAGGTCCCTTGTCATATATTCTATCAAATATTGAATATATTCCAAATCTAGTTTTTTAATCTCATCTCGACCTTTTACATGATGTGTAAAGATTACAGATTATGAAATCTTTTAATTTCCAAGAATCGTGAATTTTGGCATATCTCTTCCAAAAAAATCAACCTGAAAAAACATACCTAATGTAAATGGAATACACAATGTGTAAATTCCCTACTCCAGTTTTTCAACTCTGCTGAATTCTCAAAATTTTGATGTCTCTTAGGTTGAATATTTTCCACTTTTCTATCCTTTTACAAGGATAAGTTTCATCCTAATATAAAACAAAAAACAAGTCAATCCATTCCAAAATTTTATTGATTAATCATTTATATAAAGAAATTAATTTATTAAAACACTCTAAAATAAGTGCATGAAAAAAAAATATAAAGTGAAATAATCCTTGATTATAATCAGGTCAAGGAGAGTGTATCCATAGTCATCAAATGTTAATTAGAGGAGAGAGGAATCATCATCATTACTCAGGAGAGCATAATAATCAATGAGTATCATTACTAGGGACACCGTGTTGGTATATGATAATTGTAGGCTCAAAAAATGGATCCCAGGAAGAACCTCTGGAAATCGCAATAATATAATAAACAAACATACAAATCAATAGTCATATCATATGTAGAACCTATGGGTATGTCAATAAACATAAGAAATAACATGTCTCAGAATCTTGATCCCAAGGAAGCACATCTGGGAATCCCAAATAACGAATAAGATGGATCCTAGGAAGAAAATCTAGTAATCCCAATGAGAAATAAATATGCATCGCAATAGGCTCATCATCCACCAACCAGAAAGTAGATCTGGTAATCATCACTGCATAAACAACAAACAAGTAAAATTATAAATAAAAGAGTGTGGGTTTCCAAATGCCTAAACCCACCACTACTATCACAGCCTCCTGGGATTATATGTTTGGTGTAGATTCTAAGGTGACACCCACTACCATCTCTACCCAAACCCAACAAAATAGCTTTGGTTCAGTCAAACATCGAGGCACCCACAGGGTCCCTCAATTAAAAACACTTCAGTGTCATCCTACTCAGTATCCTTGGTAGAAAAGGTAAATGGAGGTATCCTATATTGAATCCTATAATGGTAAGTAAGAAGAGGAAACCTACTTGGGAAAATCGAAATTTTATACAGGTAAAGGGGTCATGCAAGAAATTCCCTGAGATAGAATATAAGAAAATTCATCCCATAGTGGACCCTTGGTATAGAAGAAGATATGGGAATCCTACACAGGATCCTCTAGGTAGAAACATAAGTTGTGGAATGATACAGGGGATCCTCAGAAACAACTATTCTCTAGGCCTCTTGGACCATAAGGGAATATCTCACAAGGGATATGTCCTAAAAGGAAGTCTAAAAGAATTTTTCAGGGAAGATGGATAATGGACCATCTCAAATCAAGGTCTCGCTCTTAGGAGACAACTGGGTTTGATTACAATAGGAAGAACTTCCCCTTTTATGGAAAATTCTGAAACGCCAACAAAGAGTACCTAAAACGCCTAAAGTGTTTTACCATCAGGATATATATGAAAATATAATCGGAATGGAATGGTCATGCGTCCAATTCTAACCCATGGGTGTAAAGGTATGGAAAACTTTAAAAAAGGGTATCAAGGGGGAAGTACACAACATGTCTCCCCTGGTACACGACGTGTACTCCCAAATCCCCACCTAAGATTATACTGCTAGTAGAATTGTTGGGTAAAATCCATAGTACATATTGTGTTCACCATGTATATGGTTTTTACCCTAAATGGGGCACCTTCACATGTACATCACATGTCATGGCCATATACATAGCCTGACTAGGTTTCATTGCATGATGTACAACCCACACTAGGTATGGTCATGTACTCTATACAGCCATGTTCCCCTACATGAGTTGTCTGGAAGGGTAATTATCTACATGGATGAGTCCTAATACATGAAATGTATAACCTTTACACAGCATGTAATTATAAAAATATCATATTCCCTCAACAGGAAGAACACATGGCATGTGTTCTGGAACAACATTTCATGTGATCAGTTTTCTAAATAGGAAACCCCTCAAATAGCCTGAAACCTCCGTTTTTACACTAAAAGAAATTGATATACTCACAAGGTATCCTATGTATAAATAATATGTGTTTAAAACTAATAAATAAAAAATATATGGGGATATATGGAAAAAACATAAAAACATCCTATCTTTGGGTGTAATTCGTTGAAGCTTAATTTGTTTCCACCCACCATAACTACTGCATGATGATATGACACATCCCTAACTTCATAGTGGTACCTCTCTTTCTCCCTCTCTGTATCTCTCTCCCTCGCTATTTCTCTCTCACATTCATGTGATGAAAGATCCCCAAAGAGGTTGTACACGAGAATCCAAGGGAGGGGGAAGAAAACAAAATAATAAAAGAAAAGAAAAAAGAAAAGAAAAGAAAATGGGGAACCGGCCCGACCCCGGTTCCTAACATGAGCTTATACCTCACCTAAAAAACCCTCCACTTTTGACTCAATAGAGGAGACATAATATCAATCTGATTTTCCTTTCAAAAGATACGGCCAAACGAACATGTGTGAATAAATCAATATTTAATTTATTAAATATTAATTATTAATTATCCCTTTAAAATGTGAATATATTATAAATCCACCAAACTCTTATCCTAGGTTAAAAACTCTATTCCAACACTAAAATGGGTTTGAAAAGTTATCTGATATCATCTTCTGGTTTAAAATTACCATTTTACCCCTTGTAAGCATCTGAAGAAAGAATTCAAATTTATGATCAAAATTCACGTCTAAAAAAACATGGTACCTTACAAAGGAAATATATATAGTGTTTTCTCCTAATTCTTACAGTTTTTTTTATAACTAAATAAATCCATTTTCACAAGCTATAAATCTCAAAAAGTTGATACTTCACTCATATCATTAAAATTTGACTTATTTTTTTACCAAATTGGCAAGGATCACACACTCTATTAAATTTAAACTCATGTTTTGATAGATCTATAACAAGAAATTTTTCTAGAAAGTTTATCTAGAGTCCAAAAGTTATAGTGACCAATCCTCAAATTCAAAATATAATAAAAATTTTCAATAACACTTAATAATCCAATTAAATCATTGCTCATTTAAAAAAGTAACCATTTTCCTATAGTTAACTTGGGATAATAAGGTTGTTATTAATTATTAAAACATATAAAACATTAAATATTAAATATTTCTCAAGAAAATATACATCACTAATTCTATTGATTTCATCTAGTGCATTTTCATCCAAAGTGACTCATCTATAATTTAACTTTTTGAAGTTTTAGATATTATAATTTTCCCCTATTTTGTGTCAATAAAAACCATTATCCCTGTACCAATTTTTCAATTTTATGGTTTCATCCTATTTTTTTGAAAATATTAAGACTAAGTTCTTAGTACCCAAAATCACTTGGGTTCGGAAATGTAGGAAAATAAAATTTTAGAAACCCACGTATTTCGAACTCTTTTTTTAAACAATAGTTAGTTCTTTAGAAATAAAATCTTTATGAAATCCCAAAATATTGAACAAGATTTAAAGATCAAAACATTCTCTAGGGAAGTCTCATTTTTAATTTTTTACAAAATGGTATACCTTTCAATATTAAATAATTTGACTAAAAATGAGATTTATTAGAAGTATAACCCAATATATTAGATCTTCTAGATGGTATTTCTTATTTATACATATTTTAAAAAAAATTACCAAAATTAAAGATATGAAAAATATTTTTCAATCTATGGACTCAACATTAAGTTTAATAACTAAATCTGGATCATTAGTAGTTGAACATCAACTGGATTTAAACTCTTATTATAATGAAATTTTTAAAATTTAAAAGGTAAGTTCTTAAATTTTATTATTATATTTTGTAAGATCTTAATTAGTATAATTATTATTATTATTTAATTTTTTATTCACTTTTTTCAAAAGAGTTATATATTTCATCATTTATTTATATATAGGAAAATCTTCCACATCATCTGATGAATTAAAATTTTTATCTTCCAATGGATTTACATTTTCATCATTTAATGAGGTCGAATAATTATCATTTGAAGTTTATGAAAGTTTTTAAAAAATATATAAATGAGTAAGATATTCTATAGTTACCTTTAGAATAATCAATTTCTCATCCTTAAGAACATTTTCATAGAAACCAATAATATTCTTACCATCACTATCACTTTCTCTAGATAAACTACCAAATGTCATATATCCTCTACTTTTACTCCATGTATCTCTATATTTTAGACTTTTCTTACCTCTTCTTTTAGAATTTATCCTCAACCTTATTTATCTTCTCTTTAATATCTCAAAATATGTACTTTTATGACCATTCTTCTTACATTCATAGTAGATAACATCTAATGATTCTTTCTTATAATATTTTTACCTTCTAATTTTTTGATGATCATATCATAAGTTCTTTTCTTTATAATATTATGCATTCTTCTTGTTAATTTATTAATTTATCCTTTACTAGATTTATTATTTTTAATTTCTAAAGAACATTTAAATTTATTGTTTTTTATGATTAGCTCAAAAATTTATAACTCTTGAAGAAACATATGCATAAGTAGAAACAAAAGAAAAACCATTCTTCAACTTCTATCTCTCAAGAATCTCTTTTTAATCTTCTGAAATATTTTATGAGATTTCCAATAAAATCGTCATGACTCATCATAGTTAAATTTTATATATCTTCAATATCAATACATTTAGATTCCCACTCCTTTGGAAGTATATTTTTTTAATGGATGATGCCATGTCCAAAAGACCAAATCACAATTATTATAAAATAAATTGGTTAAAAAAGTCTAAAATATGGAATCATATTACAATACTTATCGTGAAGAGGGATAAGATCAACTGGAAGATCATCAAGCTAGTTAGAGTCTTGGTTTACTCCATTTCTTTCAAGGCCATCTGGAATCATATTTTCTTCATGATAAACATGAGTGAGTATGTAATCGATGTTGAGAAGAGCACGGGTGTAATCCATCCAATGAGTAGTGATCATCCATGCTAGATGTGTCACACCATTCAAAATTGATTGTACAATAGTAGTCGAATAACTGTCAATATAGAGATTGTTTCAACCATACAGCTTGGAGAAGTTAATGGCATGTATCTAACTCAACATTTTAGCCTCCAAGAAGAGGCAATGCATCACCTACCAAGAAAGCATCCAAGGATCTGACCAAGGTGGTCCCTGAAGATAGCTCCACAACCTTCAGGACCCAAGTTTCCTTTGGAGGATCCATCCACATTTACTTTGATCCATATAGGAAAAGGATCTCTACAGAACACATCAAAAGTGCAATGAGGTTGGAAAAATTTCCCATCAATCCTAAGACGATGTAGAATTCCAAAGTTAGGAACAATATTCTCACAGTGGCCCTTTTTGTATCATTGCAGCTTCACAAATGGAAATAAGGATCTGTGTCCGACTTGTATTATAGATAAATGAGTAATTATTGTGAAAATTTTCATTTCTATCATACCAGATCAAATGATGCAGATCCGTAATAGCAACAAGGAAAAGGTTCTTAATTTTCTAAGAACATTCCATTTTCACACATCGCTTTAGTTAAGAATTGACATAGTCAAGAATCAACCACCTACAGTCTAATAAGTCAAGAATATGGTTCCAAAGAATAGAATTAGTGGAACAAGAAAGAAAAAGATGATTAGCATCTTCTCGGTGTCGGTTGAAGAGTACACCTTCAGAGCAGATTTGAATACCAAACTACTGAAGGCACCTATCTGTGGGAACTCGGTTGTGAGGGAGGTTCCAAATAAGTGTGAATCTTTAAGTATTTATCCATTTTTTTCAAAATGTTTAATCCAACCAAGATCACTTTCAGAATTACTATAATAATGATTGTAAAAAAATTGAGTTAAGAATAACATTGTGAGAAGGCTCCCAAATTAAGAAATCATCAGTGTTTGAGAAATAGTAGTTGTCAATGACATGTGTGATGGTTTTAGGGAGATGATCATTTTGGGAATTTATCATATCTCTAATATAGTAGCTAGTATTTTCAAGAGTTTTACTAAGAGTGATCATAGAAATTATGGTTGTTCCAGTCTAGTTGTCCATCCAGAAATTCATAGAGGAAATCCGGGAAACCATCCATCTTGAGTTATTTATAATACCATAGAAAGATTTCTTGATGGATGATCAGATAGATGAGTTTAAGAAGTTCAAATTTCCATCCTTATGTTTTCCAAAAAACACAACTGGAAATAATGGCATTTGCGACGGGTTATTTGCGTCGGGATCCCGTCGCTAATAGGCTTTTGCGACGGGGTCCCATCGCAAATAGCTCATCGTGGAAAACGGCGTCGCAACAACAATTATTTGCGACAGACCCGTCGCTAAAGGTATTATTTACGACGGAGATTCTTCCCGTCGCAAATATTAGTCCGTATATATGTAAAAACTTTTAAAAAAACTAATTGCGACGGGCCCGTCGCAACTACCAATTGCAATGGGCCCGTCGCAATTAGATTTTTTCAAAAAAATTAAAAAAAATTAATAAATTATTTTAATCAATACTATAATAATACTATTTGCGACGGGCATAGTATCTCGTCGCAAATACTAAAAAAATAAAAAAAATAAATTATTAATAAATTATTTTAATTAATATAATAATAATCCAAATATAATTCAAAAATAAAAAATATTAATAAATTATTTTAATTAATATAATAATAATAGAATTATAATTCAAAATTAAAAAATAATATAATATTAATAAATGATTTTAATTAATATAATAATATTAGAATTAAAATTATAAATAAAAAAATATTAATAAGTTATTTTAATTAATATAAAAATAATAGAATTATTTTACATTCAAATATTAAAATAATTCTAATATGACAAAATAAAATAATTAAATTATAATATTATAAAATTTTAATATATATATATAATTTAATATTATAAAATATAAATAATATTATTATTCATATTAATATTGTTATTTCAAAATATAATATTATTAATATTTTATAATGAGACAGAAACTACGAATAGAAAAAAAATTCATATTTTGATTTAACAAATTTTATAACATAAAAACAAACTATAATCTGAAGGAGGGGGGGAGGGGGGAGGGGGGATCTGCAGATGCTGGTGGAGGAAACTTCATCCCTAAAGCATGAGTGAGTCGGCACATGTACTCCATCTGCTCCTGATGCTGCTGCTGCCACCGACTCTTCTGCTCCTCGTACAACTACTAGTGACGTCGACGCTCCTCCTCATGTTGCTGCTGCTGCTGACGCATCTACTCCTGCTCCTGTTGGAGACTCCCTATCAGTACAGTATGAGATCACAACTGATCATCATACTGTGTAGCAGAAGAAGATGCACGAGCTCCTCTCGAGCTGGACGCCGACATCGCAGCACTGCCATAATATTCTCCGGGAGTCAGTCGAGAGTTGATACCAACTACCCGACCCTTCTCGAAGGCATACTGGGTGGCCTGCATCCATGCCGCCTCATCAAACTGACGGCCAGTGGTCTGATCTGATGACTCGGCCTGACTCTCAGGTCGGATCTATGACGCTGCGGCCTCATATTACTCCTGTAGTTTCAATTTAAAATTAAAATTATGAATATATTATATACAGTTAATTTTTAAACTTGAAAACAAATAATACTGACCATGATGTGACGTTGGCGATCACCTCTGAGCTCCCCAGTTGCAGGATCACAATACATCCTCTGAGATACGTCATACTCCGTAATATCGGGGTGCTCGACAGCCTATAAGAATAAAAAATAAACTGTTAATATTTATAGTTATATAAAATATTTATAAATAATGTACGTACCAGATACTGTCTATGAGTACTGAAAGTACGACTCCCAGCTTGATGAGTCACCTCCTGTCTCCCCGGATTCTGCCTCCCCACCGATGATCTCCTCTGAAAGCCATCACTCAACCAGTGCACACATAATCCTTCCCATACATGGGATGAAATGTACTCTGGTCGGTGTACTCTACATGACTCATCAAAAACTGACACTCCTGCTTTCTTTATGGCATCTTTTCTTAAATTGTGCAAAAACTGACGAAAGTGATCACGCATGGCCACCTCCCATGCCTCGTGGATGGCGTCACACATGGTATCCTTGATCAGATACCGTAAACCCTAAAAATAAATCAAAATATCAAGTTAGAAATGAAATAATTTTCAAAATAAAAATTATTTATTTACATACGTACCAACCAATGGCCGAACATGGCCTGCTGCACATAAATGGGAATCTGATCCCATGTGGTCCAAGGTTGAGAGAATTTTTTGCGCAAAATAGTGTTGCCCTATCCGACTGCTATATGCGGAAAACTGTAAAAATAATAAACATATATTATGTGAATAGATTAATGAAATCTTAGTCAAATACACAGGTTATTACACCTCTGTGTGCGTGGATCAAACCCAAGACATGGACGTCGCTCAGGGATAGGGTCAGGAATCATCAATCGTGCAAGACCGCACCCCCTCCGTGTACTCCCTAGAGCGCCTGCAGGCTGAGGGTCATCTGCCAACAACTCATCTGCATCGAAAGGCAGGTCAGCATCCGCCAACTCACGAAATGTGTCGTCGTCCATCTGAAACAGAAAATATTAATGTTGTTATCAAATATTTGATAATTACTATTATATATACATATATATTAGTTATGATTGTATATAACTACCATGAAATTCTATCAGTGTTCATCTTCATCGTCATCTTCATATATGTCAATGTCATCTTCATATTCCTCCTCAACATCATCGATATCCATTCGAGTTTCAGTTGCTTCATCTCTTACCATTTCAAATTCATATGTGACATCATTAACATCATTGTCATCACTGACTCTTAAATGTGGGGTGTCGTCATCAATACTCATGTATCTTTGTAAAAAATATTGATTTTGAGTACTCTCTTGAAAAACTTCAATTCTTTGCACATCAGTGAAAGAACATTCACTTTGACTAAACTGATTGTCTTGAATTTTGATTTTTATTATACTCCACCAATCAGTCAACTCTCTTGATGTAGCACAATACATTGCGTAATAAACTTGATGTGCCTGTTGAGCTAATAAGAATGGTTCATTTACTGCGAGAACACTTTTACATTTAATATCAATGATTCCATGAGTCGGATGAACACACACACCTCTCTCTGTATCCAACCACTGACATTTGAACATGGTTATGTAATGTTGTCCAAGATAACAGAGTTCAATGATTTCATCAAGTATGCCATAAAAGTCAACTTCATTTTCTCGATGATGATATCCTCTCAAGCTAACTCCACTATTCATTGTTTTTTTTATTCCCCATATGCATGTGTGTGAAATCGAAATCCATTCACCACGTATGCATTATAAGTTTTAACAAGTTTGGAAGGTGGGTTACTCAATATACATAGTCGTTTGTCAATTTTATCAGCATGTCGAGACACCTAAAAAATTGTGAAATAATTATCAATATAGTAAACTATACATTGAATGAGTTGCTAAAAGATAAAGAAATTATGTTACCAGTTTTTGAAACCACTGAGAGAAATTTTTCTGTCGGCATTCTTCGAGAGCAGCTGCTGTAATTTGTGGAATTTGTTTCTTGATATGATTATAATACAACCTATAAAAAACAAAGTTATTTACCGTAACATAAATGATAGAATAAGTGATATAAACACTTACAGTACAACTGATGTCATCTCTTCACAGTTGAGCAGAACATACGTATGAGCTCTGTGATGTTCATTATCTGAAATCTAGCGTTCATAAACTCCACCAAAACCAAGCTCTGGCTGGTTGAAAACAGATAATTGATTGTCGATTTCATAAATATTTCTCTCGTTCCATCCCATTCGGTTGTGTTTTGAAGGATACTCAGATTCAAAATAATGGGAGCATAAAAAAGATATTTCCTCTTGCAAATAAGCTTCTGCAATAGATCCTTCAACAGATGCTTTGTTACGTACTTTTATTTTCAATTTTTGCATGCATATTTAAAATGGGTACGTCCATCGAAACTATAATAGAACTCCACATTTGGCTTCATATGGAAAATGTAACATCAAACTTTCCATTGAGTTAAAGAAAGACGGAGGAAATATTTTTTCCAGTTTACATATAATTATAACAACATCTTCTTCAAGTTTTCATAGAGCATCATAATCTGCTGTAGCCACACAAATTTCCCGAAAAAAATGAGACATGTCTGTTATGGAATCCCAAATAACAGAATTCAACAGACCTCTTAATCCAATGGGTAGAAGTCTTTCTATTATAACATGACAATCATGACTTTTTAATCCAGTAATATGACCATTATTTACACATCTACCCAAATTGGAAGCACAACCATCTGGAAGTCTCAAATCTGTAATCCACTGACAAAATAATAAACAGTTTTCTTTAGACAGTGTATAAGATGCTTTTGGTTTCAGTAACCTTTCTGTTCTGACATTCTCAAACTGTTCCAGTTCTGGACGCCTACAAATTTGGGCAAGATCTAAAAGTCATGAATATTGACTACCATGGAATTAGTAAAGTCAAAAAGATATATGGCTCCTTCATCAACATCCATGGAGGTAAATTGTACGGAGTTAAAAAAACAGTCTAACATGAATATTGACTACCATAAGATCCAAATGGATAGAAACCATCAATGGAAAGACCCAGTCGAACATTTCTAGCTTCTAAAGCAAAGGATGGATGCACTCTATCAAAATGTTTCCATGAATCACCATCGGCTGGATGATTCAAACTTTTATCGGTTGAAATATTCTCTTTATGCCATGAAATCATTGTCACTGTATTCTTAGACATGAATAAACTCTGAAGTCTGGATGTAAGTGGAAAATATCTCAACTATTTTACAGGAATCAAACCAGACTTCCCATGTTTCCCTTCTTTATATCTCAGTTGCCCACATGTGGGACAACTATCCAACGACTCATTTTCCCCATAATATAAAATGCAGTCATTTGAACATGCATGAATCTTCTTCCAAGTAAGTCCCAAATTTCAAACCATCCTCTTACTCTCATAGTAATTTGCAGTAAAAACATTTCCTTCAGGTAACAGTGTTTTAAGCAAAGAAAATATCTGGTCAAAATAGGTGTTTGACATTCCGTTATCTGATTTGATAGCCAAAAATTTTGCAACTTCTTCTAATTTTCTCATCTTGCAGCCATGATATAATGCATCCTCAGCAGACCTCAACAACTCATAAAATTCAGACGGTGCCAACTCAGGATTTGAATCTATATCAGCCGGAGTTTCTGTATGTTGAACAGATGAACCTGCAACATCATGTACTAAATCTTGAAACTGGGATGGATCGGAATCAAGTTAGTATCACCTACTCTGGAATTGCATTCACCGTGTTGATACCAAAAAACATAATCTGGTTGAAAACCAAAACGCAAGAGATGTCCCCCCACTTTGTCAAACATGTCAAACATTCTCAATGCACATTTTCTACAAGGGCATTTTATTTTGCATTCTGAAACAAATTCTGGATTTGATGCTGCAAATGATAAAAAAGTCTCCACACCCTCTATATATACTAGATTTAAACCAGAACCGTTTGGATTTCTACGTTGATTTATCCATATGCGGTCATCTAATAATGACTGTTGACGACCTCGTTGTTCCATATTTTTCTATAAAATATAAAAGCATTACTGGTTTTGAATAATTTGTTAGAAAAAACACTCAAGCAAAGATTTAATATGTCGAGAATAAAGCAAAACATGTTACAAATATTGATAATTTTAATATTATATTGATTTTTTATTATTTTAATAATACTAATATAATTTTTTTTTCATAAATACTAATTATATAATAATAACATTATTACATTATTAGTATATTTTATTATTAATATTAAAATAATATAATTTTCTATATTATATACAATTCTCCTTTCATCTGTGTGTTTAACATTCTATCTCCACATGTAATATTTGCATTCACTTTCACATCTCCATTGGCGAGTAGGTTGATAATTTTGAAAAAGAATGCAAATATTACATGTGGAGACAGAAAACACACAGATGAAAAGAGAATTGTATATAATATAGAAAATTATATTATTTTAATATTAATAATAAAATATACTAACAATGTAATAATGTTATTATTATATAATTAATATTTATGAAAAAAATTATATTGGTAATTATTACTAATTATTGGTAACTATTGTTAATTATTGGTAATTATTGGTAATTATTGGTAATTATTGTTAATTATTGGTAATTATTGGAAATTATTGGTAATTATTGGTAATTATTCCTAATTATTGGTAATTATTGGTAATTATTGGTAATTATTGGAAATTATTGGTAATTATTGGTAAATATTGGTAATTATTGGTAATTATTGGTAATTATTTGTAATTATTTGTAATTATTGGTAATTATTGGTATTTATTGGTAATTATTGGTAATTATTGGTAATTATTGGTAATTATTGGTAATTATTGGTAATTATTGGTAATTATTTCTAATTATTGGTAATTATTTCTAATTATTGGTAATTATAACTAATTATTGGTAATTATAACTAATTATTGGTAATTGTAACTAATTATTGGTAATTATAACTAATTATTGGTAATTATAACTAATTATTTGTAATTATAACTAATTATTGGTAATTATTACTAATTATTGGTAATTATTACTAATTATTGCTAATTATTACTAATTATTGCTAATTATTGGTAATTATTACTAATTATTCCTAATTATTACTAATTATTCCTAATTATTACTAATTATTCCTAATTATTCCTAATTATATCTAATTATTCCTAATTAATGGTAATTATTCCTAATTAATGGTAATTATTACTAATTATTGGTAATTATTCCTAATTATTGGTAATTATTCCAAATTATTGGTAATTATTGCTAATTATTGCTAATTATTGCTAATTATTGGTAATTATTGCTAATTATAGCTAATTATTGCTAATTATTGCTAGAGATTGCTAATTATTGGTAATTATTGCTAATTATTGTTAATTATTGCTAATTATTGGTAATTATTGGTAATTATTGGTAATTACTGGTAATTATTGGTAGTTATTGGTAATTATTGGTAATTATTGCTAATTATTGCTAATTATTGGTAATTATTGGTAATTATTGGTAATTATTGGTAATTATTTGTAATTATTGGTAATTATTGGTAATTATTCCTAAATATTGGTAATTATCCCTAATTATTGGTAAATATTGGTAATTATTGGTAAATATTGGTAATTATTGGTAAATATTGGTAATTAGTGGTAAATATTGGTAATTATTGGTAATTATTGGTAATTATTGGTAATTATTGGTAATTATTGGTAATTATTGGTAATTATTGGTAATTATTACTAATTATTGGTAATTATAACTAATTATTGGTAATTATAACTAATTATTGGTAATTATAACTAATTATTGGTAATTATAACTAATTATTGGTGATTATTACTAATTATTGGTAATTGTTACTAATTATTGGTTATTATTTGTAATTATTACTAAGTATTTTTAATTATTACTAATTATTCCTAATTATTACTAATTATTCCTAATTATTACTAATTATTACTAATTATTCCTAATTATTACTAATTATTCCTTATTATTCCTAATTATTCCTAATTATTACAAATTATTCCTAATTATTACTAATTATTCCTAATTATTACTAAATATTCCTAATTATTACTAATTATTCCTAATTATTACTAATTATTCCAAATTATTACTAATTATTCCTAATTATTACTAATTATTGGTAATTATTACTAATTATTGTTAATTATTACTAATTATTGGTAATTATTACTAATTATTGGTAATCATTACTAATTATTGGTAATTATTACTAATTATTGGTAATTATTAATAATTATTGGTAATTATTACTAATTATTGTTAATTATCACTAATTATTGGTAATTATTACAAATTATTGGTAGTTATTACTAATTATAAGTAATTATTACTAATTATTACTAATTATTACTAATTATTGGTAATTATTACTAATTATTACTAATTATTGGTAATTATTATTAATTATTGGTAATTAGTGGTAATTATTGGTAATTATTTCGAATTATTAACAATTATTACTAATTATTGGTTATTATTGGTTATTATTACTAATTATGGATAATTATTGGTAATTATTTCTAATTATTGGTAATTATTTCTAATTATTGGTAATTATTTGAAATTATTACTAATTGTTGGTAATTATTTGTAGTTATTGCTAATTATTGGTAATTATTTCTAATTATTGTTAATTATTACTCATTTTTACTAATTATTGGTAATTATTGGTAATTATTACTAATTATGGATAATTATTGGTAATTATTACTAATTATGGATAATTATTGGTAATTATTACTAATTATAGATAATTATTGGTAATTATTACTAATTATGGATAATTATTGGTAATTATTACTAAGTATTGGTAATTATTTGTAATTATTACTAATTATTGGTAATTATTAATAATTATTGCTAATTATTGGTAATTATTAATAATTATTGCTAATTATTTGTTATTATTACTAATTATTGGTAATTATTACTAATTATTACAAATTATTGCAAATTATTAGTAATTATTACTAATTATTACTAATTATTGGAAATTATTGGAAATTATTACGAATTATTGGTAATTATTACTAATTATTAGTAATTATTACTAATTATTACGAATTATTGGTAATTATTACTAATTATTCCTAATTACCATTAACTATGAACAATGAATACTAATAATTTAAATTTATTAAGTAACAAAACAATCTAAACATAATTAAATTAAAACTAATTAAGAATAATTGAAACTAATAAAAAATTTAAAATAAATATTAAATTAAAATGAACATAAATACCTTTAAAATGGATATGAGGTTGATCTATGATCGCTGTTGAAAACTTCAATATCAACTCCGAAAAAAAAATGAAACTTAAAAAACGCTGAACTCTAAAAATAGAGTTTTGAGAGAACTAGAAGATGGAGTTTGAGAATGAATGAAAAAAACAGATGGGGGGTATTTATAGGTTAGATTATTTGCGACGGGTGTATTTGTGACGGGATACCCGTCGCAAATACCTTAGCCCGCATTTATTACGGGCAACGGGTAAATAGTCATTTGCGACGGGACCCGTCGCAAATCACAACCTGCTGACATACTATTTGCGACGGGGGGTATATTCCCGTCGCAAATATGTTTTACCGCCGCCGGTTATTTACGACGGGCGGTAACCGCCCGTCTCAAATAACCTTCCCGCGGTTTGGCGCGCAAAGCGCGCCAGTACTTTTGCGACAAGGAAAGCTATCCCGTCGCAAATACCCATTTTTCCCGTAGTGAAATCAATTTTTGAGAAAAGAAATAGAATCAGATTTGTGATGGAGATGGTTCCAAGTGAGTCTGGATTGAAGGGATTCATTAAATTACTTAAGATTTTGAATGTCAATACCAACCTTTTCAATAGGTTTACAATAAGTAAACTAGGGGACAATCAAAAGTTTTCTTTCCCGAGCGCTACAAGTCCAAATAATTTTTTTGATAGAAATGTACATTTTTTATAAGACCCGGAGGCCATTTATTGACCCTCATGGAGTAAACCATATTAGAAACAATAGTATATTTGACCAGGAATATTCTTCCCACCATAGAGAGAGATTTACCTTTCTATGAAAGGAGTTGATTTATAACTAGATCAAAAATTGTAGAAAAGTAGTAAGATTTAGGTCTAACCTAAAAAATGGGAACACCAAGAAAAGTAAAATGTAAAGAGTCTTCTTTTCTTCCTAGGTCACTGATAATGTTACATTTCCTACTAGTAGGAAAGTTTTTTCCAAAGAAGATGTTGGGTTTGTTCCAACTAATGCTTTTACTAGAAACATATTCATAGTGAGAGAGATAATTTCTAAAGTTTTGAATGTCTCTTTTGTCACCATGAAGAAAAACGATGATATCATTAGCGTATAATAAGTTATTTGGAGAATTCACATTCCTATAAACATGAATGGGCTTGAGTTTTTTTCTCTCTAAAAGATGAGTGAGAAGACGACTAAGATAATCTTCCACAATAGAGTAAAGAATTGTAGAGAGGGGGAATCCTTTCCTAACACCTTTAGTGAATTTTAATAGCCCTTTGGAGATCCATTGAACAGAATGGAAATCGAGGTCGAGTTGAATATGGATTTTTTTGGAGAAAAAATGAGTTAGTAAAATCAAATCCTTGAAGAACCTTGAAGATAATTCCCTAATACATGGTATCAAAATTATTTCTAATGTCAATTTTAATATCAATGTTACCTCCTTTGTTAGCTTCATCTAAAGTGTTGATGCATTCAGAGGTAAGGCAAATGAATCCTTGTATAGATCAAACATTAATAAATCCAAATTGGTTCCAAGAGACATTTTTTTCCATGATAGGTTAAAGTCTATTAGAATTTATTTTATTGAGGATTTTACGAGGAGTGTTAATGAGAGCAATGGGAATAAATAAGTGAATATCAGAATAACTGTCCACTTTGGGAATCAAATAAAGAAATTAAGCATTAATAAAATGAGGAAGAACACCATTGGAGAAGAATGTTTTGACCAATTTTCAAACATCAAATTGAACAACATCCCAATAATGTTAAAAGAAACACTTATTCAAACCATCAGGAGCTAGAGCACTATCAGGAATCAAACTAAAAATAGTGTCTTTGATATCATGATCAAGGGGAACGTTTTTTAAAGTATATCAATATCTTTCTCCACTGGATAATCATCTAAAATATCCATCTCACTAAGAGATTGAAAACTAATAACAATATTTCTTAAGTGTTGGCGCATCTGAGAAAAAAACATTCCATGTATAAAAAATAAAAAAAAAATTAATCGGCACATAACATAGATCTTATGGATTCAAGAACTTTGGTAGTTCTGAAATTAATAATCTCGCATTTCTTATAAATTCTGGTAGCATGTTCACAAAAAGATATTTTATTTTATTTTTTCCTCATCATTGAGCATGATATAGTATTTCATACTATATATATTTCCTGAAATTTAGGCTTCTCAAATCGGGAAAATATAGAAACCACTTTCTTAGGAATTTTATAATTTTATATCATTATCAAATAATTCTTCACTGTAGAATTAATAAAAAATCCCTTCATCTGATCATTCTAGTACACATAATCATTTCTATTAATGGTTAAAGGATGATTAGAATTAAAATTTTCTATATATCCAATAGGTATTACTATCATCATATAAAAATAATTTCTTCACTACAGAGTGTAAGGAAATTTAGATGATTTCCATCAACCAATGGAAAATTAAAAAAATACTAGGATCATTCTCAAAGATAGAGAATCACTCTGATACCAAGTTTTTCCATATATATAAGGTAGGAAAACTACAAGAATATTGAATTTTAGTCTAAAACATGTCTTAAAATTTTAATCCAACTCAAGTGTAAGTTGATTGGAAAATTAATCATCTACAAAATCACAATATATCATAGTATAAAAGTAATTATGGTGTAAAAAAATAGTATTCATAGTATAAATTCATTTTTTTATAAATTCATAATATCCCAAAAGTTAAATAACACTGATAAAATTAAAAAAACAGTTTTGAAAATTACGAATTGAGTAAGGGTTCCAATCCTTAAACTCCTAAAGAGGATATTATTTCCAAACCATAATTTAATTCAATGTGTAAGGATGATATTTGAACCTAATCTAAGGTATCATGTCTTATTATCCCCGAAATTACTTGATATAAACCTTTTAGAAGGTGACTCTATCTTCATATCCCCAAAATCCCCTGATCAAGTTGATCAGAATAAGCTCTATCTTCTTATTCTTTAAATCCATCGATCAAGAAAGATTAGAAAAATCACTATCTTCCTATAAATAAAATCCATTGATCACATAGGATATAAAATAGATGAATACACATAAAAAATACTAAATAGTTTTATAATGTAAAACATTACATGGGGGTATATCTTCATAAAAACACTCAGAAAATAAAAAAATTACACTGATCAGAATACCTCTTAGTAAAGATAAGTTTGGAAACATTAAAATGACCAAAAAATTTCAAAATTATCAAAGAAATTTTTAGTTACATATGTTGTATAAAATTTATTTTGATCCATGAATCTCTTATTCTATGTATTACTGAATTTTTAACAAACTATGATATTCAAAATCCATATTATTTCAATTCATTTTCAATTAAATTGAAATCATTTTTTCAAATTATGATGATATTAGTGTAGCATCTCATGTTTTTAAAAAATAAATTCCTTACCATTATAGTGATTTTTCATTTATTAATATTAAATCTATCATGAAACCTGAATTCATCCATTTTTCATCTTTCACACCAAAAAAATGTCAAAACAACATATAAAGACAAATCAAACTCACTAAAAGGAATATTGTGACTTCAAAAACAAATTACGTGAATGATTTAATGACTCAAAACTTCTCTCTTCCCTTCTAGAATAATTGGATGAAATAATTTTCATGGTGATAAATTCTAGTCGTAAGTCTGACTTGATGTTTGAGGATATTCAATATCTGGATCTAAGTGAATAAATTCAAATGATAGAATATCATGCTTATACTGAAATTGAATTCAGTGTGATAAGTATGGGAGTTTTATTTCTCAAAAAAATAGAATAAGAAATATAAATGAGATAGGAGTAGTGGAAATGTGGTAGAACCCATACCTATATGCAAGCATTGTGGGGAAAAGCATCTTGTGAAGAAATTATGCATAGACCAAAGGATCAATTTCTAAATGTATGATTCTATAATTTCATTCATAAATCTTACTTCAGAATAAAAGAATAATATGGTGATGAGTTTCTCCAATCCTCTTGAGTCATAGATAATTGACACTTGTGCTTATTTTTACTCAATATATAATGGGTCATGAGAAACTGTGTTTCCATATGATTTGGTACGTTTCACATTATGGATGATGAAACTCTCCAGATTTTGGGAAGATATGATGTTTTTATCCAAACTTAAAATGAATTATTATTGGATTTTCATGGTTTGTGGCATATAATGGGGTTACATAAGAACCAAATATTAGTGACACAACTAAATAATGAGGGTTTTTTTACTATGTTTTTAGATTTCATGTGTAAATTAACCCAAGTCTCTATGGTGTTATCCAAAGGTGTGAAAGATGAGACATTGTTTCTAACCAGGAATTCTATGTAACATCTTGACTTACATTGTCAGGTCCAACCTGGAATTTCACATGACCTTAGGCACAACTCCTCATATATAAGTGACGCACGCCTATCTTAGGGCGTGGAAAAACAATTTTTTCCTAAGTTAAAATGTAGTTAAGTGGTTGACCTAGGATGTCTCCCTAAGAGGAGTTCACACAAAATGGGTTGTCACTTTAAAACAGGGGTAAAGATGTTGTGAATGGAAATTTGAAATTCAAATGATTGAAAAACAATGAAATTAAAAAGGGTGATTAGGTCGGGGTCGGTTTCCTAATTATAATGCTATCCTTGTTCAATTTAATTCAAACCTCTTCTTCTTAGTTGATTAAAGTGAGTTTCCACAATCGTTTCCTCTCACTTCCTTGGTGAAATTATTATTGTGAGAGAAAACCTTACCAAGATCTTGGTTTGGTCAACTCTCCTTCCATGTGTAAAATAGTTGTATTGAATATCCTTAATTGAAATGGGCAATACCCGATCGGGTTTTGTTTTTCCCAAATAATCAAGAACATTCACTACACCTTTTACACGCACTGACGATCGTCGAGTATTTCACCACTAATTCCTGGTTTATTCCATCGTAAATAAACCGGAAATTAGTGGAGGGAGATATTCATTATTTTACCAAGGCAAAAATAAATAACGGAATTAATATTCAAGAACGATCGAACTTGATAATAAAATCCACTATAATAAATTGAAAACAACTTTGAAGAATAAAGAAATTTATTCAATTGCGTCCAAGAACTCAAGCATTACAATGTAGAAAACCAACCCTTCCCCAATCACTCCAAAAGTTTACCCTACCATGGTAAGGGTAATCGAGTTGAATGGGAAAGAATAAGGCATTAAAAAACTATGAAAAAGAAAATAAATAAAAAATAAAACAAAAAAGATCGTCTTCTTGGTGTCCCGGAAGGAATGGGGTGGAGAATGGATGCTTTGAGAGGGTGGAGCTCTCCTCCTTTTATAGCCAGAATGCTTCCCCCGAATGTCAACGTGTTTTAGCCCCATTAAATGACCTCTTCATGCGTTGATCCCTTCTTGAATGTTGTTCATAATTCCCTTGGACGTGTCCCCTCAAAATTCCATCGGATTTGGACAAGTATTACGAGGGTTATGGCCGTTTTACTATGAGCATTTATTCTGTCCAGTCAGACTCTCCAAAACGAACTCCTCCGGATTAGGGTGATTTAATGGCACCATAAATGGCCAATTAACTCGGTGATTCCTTAATAAAAGATGCTAAAAAACTCCTTGCGCATCCACCCACCGAATTTCACAAGCTTTGGGCCCACAATGGATGTGGTATGGATCCCACATCAAAACTAGGCAGAACTGAAAACAGTTTTCTTGAGCAAAATTGTGAGCTTCTTTTGAGCTTCAATATGGCCGATTAAGATTTTAGTCCAAATATATTAAATGAATCCCTGGATGTGTAGAATCTGGAAAAGAAATAATTTTTCAATTTGGATCAGTGTAGATAATGTTATGGCCAATCTACCGAAATAATTTAAAACTGTTAAAAATCCAAAATGGCCAATTTTTACTATTCAGCTCAAAATAACACCATTATCATAAAAATGAAACAATTCATCTTAGAGGAACAATTTTGTGGGTTTAAAACAATGATATTCAATATAAATTAATTGAAAATATTTGCTCTATAAATTCCCCCACACTTATCACTTGGACTCCTGGACAGGTAAAAATCAAATCAAATCAAATCCAAAACACATATCAATGAGATCAATCAAATCAATTTCAAGAAACAAAAAGATATCATGCCTCATAAAAAAACTATTATTTCAAGTTCTCCATTTAATATTTTAATATATTTCCACTTCATTTCTTATCCCATGCACACAAAACACCTACCTCGCATGAATTTTATCTCATCTCACAAATATAAAGGCTGAACAAGGCTTTTCTCATCCAAACTCACACAAGAGTCACCATAGGTTTGATAAATTCCTACTTCTCCACCCGATGTGAGTCAAGAACATGTGTTTCTCATGAGGACTTTTCAGGGTTGTTCTGTGGCTTTCGGTTGGTAGGATTTAGATGGTAAAAGTTCTGAGGCCGAAAAAGGAAGGCTTGGCTCTTATTGAAGCAAAATTGCAAGATTCTAGTTTTCACTCAAATATGGTCTCCTTCACTTCCCCTTTGTTGAAAATAGGCTCCATCATCATTCAATAAGCTCAGCAGCAAACAGTTCAATCTTTTCAAACATGATTTTTTTAAAGCTCCAGATAGGCACAACTTTCTTTTTACATTGGAAGCTCCAGAAAGGCACAGCTTCACTTGTCATAAAAGCTCCAGAAAAGGCACAACTTTCAACAGAATAATTTTTTAGCATCACACACATCTCTTCCACAATTTATTTTCCACCCAAAGTATAACCAAATGAGGTATTACACCACAAGACATCTTCCCCCACACGTAAGTTCAACTAGATCATGCAATTTTACTTCAAGAGCATGTATGATAGGGAAAATTGGCTTGTAATGTGGCTAACCTAACAAAAAATTCATGGCTACTAGGGGCTACAATGAAGGATAAATGTAAAGGTGGGCCATAATGAAAAGGATTATTTTGAAAAGGGGGCTTCAAACAAAATAAATGCCTCAATCATTTAAAACACACGTACCCCAACCCTCAAGTTTTGAAAGGAATAAATCAAATTCTGGTTAAAGCAAGCATGGTCTGGTTCTCTCAAGAAATGAGGTGAATGAAAAGAATATGACAAAAATGGTTCAGAAGCCTCACAAGAAAGTGATCTTAAAGAAACAGACAGTGAAATATGGCATGGGTTTCAAAAATTAGTGTACTTTTCATTAAATTCCAAAAGATTTGAACTTGAAACAAAGTTATTTCAGCAATCATTTAAACTCAGTTTCATGGAATAGATTGGTTCACTCATTGAAATGAGTTTAAAAATGGTATTGATAATCATTTCAGCTCAAAAGTTTCGAAAACACACCAAAAATTGAAAAATAAACAAACACAAATTTTAAAACACACAATTTTTTTTTGAAAACAAACATCAAATGAAAATCCCATACTACAAAGGTTCCCTCCCCCACACTTAACTGATGCAGTGTCCTCAATGCATTCAAGTGGATTTAACATATATGTAGATTTCTTATTGAATCATAACAGCTAAGTAAGTATAAAGGAGAGGTACAACCTGACTTATTGGCAATGCAATGTTGAGTTTGGATCCTACGTGTTGCTCTTTGAAAACCTAATAAAAAGTAAAAACATAACATAAGAAATATATCAAAAGAAATGAAAATAGGAATAGGATGAGAAAAGAAGGATAAAACTTGGTTTAATCCCCCAAGTGGGCCCTGGGTTTTGACTGCCTCCAGAGGGCAGTACCAGCTTTTATCCATAATCTGTTGGTGGATGAGGTTTCTTTGATTTGAACCACCACATGTGGCTCTTCCCAACTTTCATTTCATTGTTCTTGTTGAGGAGGACTCCATAGATAGATTACACCAGATCCACCCCCTTATCAATGTGGTACACCGTGCATGGTGGGGGTAGGATGAAGTACAGAGCCTCCTCCTTCTTGGGTTCCGCATGAACAACATCATATTTATTCTCTAGTGGTTGATGAAGGTATGATACATCTGGGGAAAAATCAAAGGGAATGTCAGAGTTTAATTCTATTTGAAAAAAATTAAAGCATGAAGAATCAATATCAAATTCTTCCCTTTCAAAGTAAGTATCTTGTGTCTCATTTTCCACCAGAAAATCCACTTTGATATTCTCTTGTACTCCCTCCATTAAATGTTCAACAGGTTTGGGGAGCTCTAGATGTTCCTCTTCAGATCCATATTCTCCCTCCAAGGAAATACAAGTGTTGGATGAATCTGACAAATTAAAACAAGGGGAGGTAATACTCAATTTAGTTTCAACAAAATCAAAAGATAATGAGTTTATAAAAAGATTAACTCCCGGAGCTTGTTTGGATTCAATTTCTTCTTCAAAAGGAGGTGTCTCTTGGAGTTGAATTTCCGTAGATAGAGGTAGGTAGTTAGACTCCTATATCTTCTCTTCAAATTCCACTGCTTGGTTGGTTTCTTCCTTCAATGTTGCTGAATCATCTACATTATCAGGAATAGTTGGATCAAGAAGTTCCTCACACTCATTCCAGAAGTTATCTAGATCTTTTTGATCTCCCATATGAATTTCAATAGATAAATCATCTTCATCAATCTTCTCCAACATTGATTGAGATGGGCTCAATGGAACTTATTTTAATTTCATCAAGGCCTCCTTGGGTTCTTCAACTTGAAGGATTTGTGAGGATACTTCTTCCATCAAATTTTCTGGTTCAGGTTCTTGTTCTGGCTCCAGTTGTGGATCCTGGGATGCATGTACTTGTTTCGTTATCCACTGTATTGAGGTCTCTAGGTTTTGAACTGTTTGACTAATTCTTTCAAATTGGGCTTCAATATCCTTATGAACTTCTTCTTCTTGGTGTTGTACGTTGATTATGTCTTGATAAAATTCTGGAAAATACTCTTGAAGTTCAATTAATTCTCTATCCAATCCCTCCAACACTGGGTATTCGAGGTTCTCTTTAAGGTTTTCAATGAGATCCTTGAATTCATCCTCTGTGATGATTTGGGTTCGAGCTCCCCGAATTTGTTTAGCCAAGAAAGAAACTTTATAATCTATAGACCAAGGTGATTCAATAATTGGTTCTCGCACTGGTTGGTAATTGTTCCATGAATTAAAGAAATAATCATTTGAAAACAACATGGCAAAATATTTTTTTTGTATTTTTTTTAATTGAAAAAGTCAAATATTAACAATTAGTTTGTGGCACTACCTCCCCGGCAACGGCGCCAAGTTTGACGCACGCCTGTCGTAGGGTGTGGCAAAACAATTTTTTCCTAAGTTAAAATGTAGTTAAGTGGTTGACCTAGGATGTCTCCCAAAGAGGAGTTCACACAAAATGGGTTGTCACTTTAAAACGGGGGTAAAAATGTTGTGAATGGAAATTTGAAATTCAAATGATTGAAAAACAATGAAATTAAAAAGGGTGATTAGGTCGGGGTCGGTTTCCTAATTATAATGCTATCCTTGTTCAATTTAATTCAAACCTCTTCTTCTTAGTTGATTAAAGTGAGTTTCCACAATCGTTTCCTCTCACTTCCTTGGTGAAATTATTATTGTGAGAGAAAAGCTTACCAAGATCTTGGTTTGGTCAACTCTCCTTCCATGTGTAAAATAGTTGTATTGAATATCCTTAATTGAAATGGGCAATACCCGATCGGGTTTTGTTTTTCCCAAATAATCAAGAACATTCACTACACCTTTTACACGTACTGACGATCGTCGAGTACTTCACCACTAATTCCTGGTTTATTCCATCGTATATAAACCAGAAATTAGTGGAGGGAGATATTGATTATTTTACCAAGGCAAAAATAAATAACAGAATTAATATTCAAGAACAATCGAACTTGATAATAAAATCTGCTATAATAAATTGAAAACAACTTTGAAGAAGAGAGAAATTTATTCAATTGCGTCCAAGAACTCAAGCATTACAATGTAGAAAACCAACCCTTCCCCAATCACTGCAAAAGTTTACCCCACCATGGTAAGGGTAATCGAGTTGAATGGGGAAGAATACGGCATTAAAAAACTATGAAAAAGAAAATAAATAAAAAATAAAACAAAAAAGATCGTCTTCTTGGTGTCCCGGAAGGAATGGGGTGGAGAATGGATGCTTTGAGAGGGTGGAGCTCTCCTCCTTTTATAGTCAGAATGCTTCCCCCGAATGTCGACGCGTTTTAGTCCCATTAAATGACCTCTTCACGCATTTATCCCTTCTTGAATGTTGTTCATAATTCCCTTGGACGTGTCCCCTCAAAATTCCATCGGATTTGGACAAGTATTACGAGAGTTATGGCCGTTTTACTATGAGCATTTATTCTGTCCAGTCAGACTCTCCAAAACGAACTCCTCCGGATTAGGGTGATTTAATGGCACCATAAACGGCCAATTAACTCGGTGATTCCTTCATAAAAGATTCTACAAAACTCCTTGCACGTCCACCCACTGAATTTCACAAGCTTTGGGCCCACAATGGATGAGGTATGGATCCCACATCAAAACTAGGCAGAACTGAAAACAGTTTTCTTGAGCAAACTTGTGAGCTTCTTTTGAACTTCAATATGGCCGATTCAGATTTTGGTCCAAATATATTAAATGAATCCCTGGATTTGTAGAATCTGGAAAAGAAAGAATTTTTCAATTTGGATCAGTGTAGATAATGTTATGGCCAATCTACCGAAATAATTTAAAACTGTTAAAAATCCAAAATGGCCAATTTTTACTATTCAGCTCAAAATAACACCATTATCATAAAAATGAAACAATTCATCTTAGAGGAACAATTTTGTGGGTTTAAAAAAAATGATATTCAATATAAATTAATTGAAAATATTTGCTCTATCAATAAGATTCTACTAACTATAAGTTACGAACTCTATTGGATCATGGGGATATTATACTCTATATTAGAGTGTATGATAATAAATAAATATACAAACTTACAAAAATATAAAATCAAAGTATACTGATAATGACAACATATCATTGGTAATAAATGAATATGGAAACAATAGACTCAAAATTCTTAATAGGGACAGGAATTGACTACCCACTAAGTTGATCACATATACAAATAAATAAAAGTAGAAAATTATAGGAGGCTCCACAACTCCAATCCTCACCCTATCCTAGACACCAAACTCATTGTGATGTATCCAACTCATCAATCAACTCGAGCCTTAGCCTAACCTATATCGACATTAAGTGAGATATTTTTGAGTACCCAAGTTCCATGGCCTCTTGAGTAAGGTGTGAGTACATCTTGGTAGGACATTACCATTGTGGTCCAATACCCAAACAGTAATATGAAATGTATGTGCATGTGATAATCTTAGAAAAGAGTAAACAATAAAAACCCAAAAAAACAAACAAATACCATATATTGAGTAGTTTTGTGCTTACTAAGCTTTCAAAAAACCCTAGTCATAATTGCTTCAACTCGATATCGGTATATATGTAAAATTGGATGTATAAATCTATCACCACATGTCATGACATGTGCCATAATTTCTAGCATCGATTAGTACCATAAACCTATCAATCCATGTTCCTCCTTTAAGTAAAAATTCCACGCCCCACCCCAAACCTATTAATTTTCAAGAACACCACATGCCCCACCCTGATTATTATTGAAGAACATTTGTGTAGATTTGTTTTAACAAAGTTTTTTATTTGTTGATAACTAATATTTTTGGTATAAAATGTTTTTGAGTTACAGAAAGTTGATTTTGCTGGTTATTGAAGATTTTCTTAAAGAGGATGTTGTTGAAGAATAAGAAGTCAGAAGTTAATAAAGTGTCTCAAACTTTCTTAACAAAATTAGATGATGCTTTGATTATTTTAAAGTTCTCAAATATAATGAAAAATTTCATGATAAAATTTGTCGAAAAAATTATAGAAATGGTTGACGTTTTTTTTAGCAACATTATGAGAAATTTGGAACCTAAATTTTGAGAAACCTTATGAGGGAATCTGGATCCTACTTCTCAATATGTTACCCAGATCCTACTTCTGAACATGTTACCCAGATCTAACTTCTGAGCATGTTTCTAGAAACCCAGATCATACTTCTAAGAATTTTATTGGGAAACCCGAATCCTACTTCTAATAATATTATTGGGAAACCCAGATCCTACTTCTGAGCATGTTACCAAAATCCTACTTCAAAGAATGTTAATAGTATACTCAGATCCTACCTCAGATCATGTTGCTGGGAAACACAGATCTTGCATTATGAGGATGTTGATTATATTAAGGAAATGTTTCTTATAGAATACTTACTTATACAAGGAAATATTTTTCAAAGAAAACATCCTTAAATAAGTAAAATTTCCTTAGAAAAAGAAAATTTTCTTACAAAAAAGGTTTTTCTAGAAGACTTATGATTTGAAGAAGTCAAAGGAATATCCTAAAAAGTTTGGAACCAAAATTCGTAACCAGGAAGTTCAAGAAATGGGAACCAGGAAGTTCAAGAAATCAGAAACAAGAAATTCAAGAAATAAGAACCTTGAATTTGAAGAAATCAGAACCAAAAATTTCAAGAAATCAGAACCAAGAATTTCAAGAAATTTGAACATAGAAGTTGAATAAATTAGAACCAGGAAGTTCAAGAAATTGGAACCAGGAAGTTCAAGAAATTGGAACCTATATGTAGAAGAAATAGGAACCTGGAAGTTGAAGAATTCAGAACCATGAAGTTTATGAAATCAAAACTAGGAAGTTCAAGAAACCAGAACCTAAATTCGGAACCTTATGACAATCCTGAGCAACATTTTGAGAAACCCATAATGAAAATTCTGAGCAACATGTTGAGAAAACAAGAATGAAAATTTTGAGAAACATGTTAAGAAAACTGGAACCTAAATTTGGAACCTTATGAAAATCTAGAGAAATATATTGAGAAACCTAGAATGAAAATTCTGAGCAACATGTTGATAAATCCAGAATGACAATTTTGAGCAACATGTTGAGAAAACTAGATTGATAGTGTTGAGAAACATGTTGAGAAAACTGGAATGACAATTCTGAGAAACATGTTGAGAAAATTGGAACCTGAATTCTTAAGAAACAGATATTCCTTAAGGAAAATATATTCCTCAAGAAAAATATAAATATTTCAAGAATTCAAACCCAAATTTCAACTTTGTGAAAATATCAGATAAATTTAAGTAGGTTTGAAGTATAAAAATATTAAAGATTAAATGTGAGATATTTACGGAGTTTTTAAGATTTGAGGAAGCTGGAATGATTTTCAAGATTCCCACCTTTGTTTTCTGGGTGTCCTATACATATTCACCCAGATCATTTGATCTTTTTTAGCTTTCACATATACAGAAAAGGCAGAGAATTGGAGAATTAAATATGAAAAGTTCCTACCATATTGAAGAAGTTTTCTTAAGTTTTTGAGAATAAGAGAATTGGAATCATCTTACCTTGCTAAGAAGATCAGAATTATCTTGAAGAATTTTTCTTGAGTTTTTTAGCAGAAGGAAATCAAAACAATCATTACCTTACTAAGAAGACTGGTTTCAGAAAATTGGATTCAAGAAAATCGAATAGAAGATTTAGTGTGACCATTTGTGGAGCATCTTCAACAAAGCTCTTATTATTGTGTTTTTCTTGGTTGTTCTTTAAGAAAACATTGTAAATTTATGAGAGTTAGTATAATCTTTCCTATCAGGAGATAGAAGGTGTCTAATAGTATTTGGCACAATTTTTATTCACTTCTTATTATACTGGATTTCTAAAGACCCACGAGAGTGGCTATGGCAAGGACGTAGGTTCTCATATTTAGGCCAAAACTTGTAAATCTTGTGTTCCTTTCTTGCTTTGCCTTTCTTGCATGCCTGAGTTTCTTATTAAAGGTTGATAAGGAAATAAATCTTAACAGTTTTTAAGGGTTAAGTTTCATAAAGTTTTCAAACTTATAAAAAGTAAAACAACTGATTCAATCCCCCCTTCTCAGTTTTTATTCGATCTGTGGAACTTCAAGTGGTATAAAAGAGAGGTTACCTTTTTTAATACTTATCATGGAGAATATAAATTTAGTCAAAAATATATAAATTCCTAAATTCTATGGAAATAATTATTATGGATGGAAAATAGGATGATTCTATATCTCCTTTCTTTTGGACTTGAATTTTTTGATGCTACAACTATTGGCTTTCCACCTATTGAGAAAAATGATCCTATGACGTTTGCTGATAATAGAAACATAAAAGTTGATGGAAAGGTTAGAAATACTATTCTCATGTACTTATCAAAAAAATTATCAGAAGGTGACGGGTCTCACAACATCAAAAGTCGTGTGGGACAAGCTGGAAAGTGTTTTTGAAGGAAATACAAAAGTGAAGGAGGCTAAGATACAAATTTGGCATATTAATTTTGAAGGCACTAGGATGAGAGATGATGAAACAATTGATGAATATTTCACTAGAGTGAATGAAATTGTATGCAACATCAAAGGATTCGGGGAAGACATGGAAGATTCTATAATTGTGAAGAAACTTATGAGAAACTTTCTAGATAGGTTTAATTCTATAATTACAACTTTAGAAGATAAGGATTATTTATCTCTTGATAAACTGCATAACTTTCTTGTTGCTTATAAAATGAGGAAATATCCAATATTTAAGAATAATATGGAAGATGAAATGGCTTCTGAGGCTATAAGAAAGATTAAAATTCAAGATGATGATGAAGCTGATCCATACGAGTCTGATGATAAAGAAGATGAAGAGTTGAATGAAAAAATCATGTCCCTCATATCCAAGAACTATCAAAGAGGAAGAGGAAATTATGGAGGGAAAATTCCTCTAAAATGTTTTGAGTGTGGTAGAATAGGACACTTTTCTATGAATTTCCCTAAGAAGAAAGTTGTAGAATATCAAGATGTTTCTGATGAGAATCCTCGATGGAAGAAGTATAATAAGAATGGAAAATAAGAGAATACTTCTAAAAAATCAAGAAGAAGTTTTCTAGAAAGAAAAGAAGTATGTTGAGTAAGAAGGTTGAATCAGGATCATTTAAAAATGATTCCTCAAAAGATAAAAGTAAATAAAAATTCATAACCTTCATTGCAAAAGTTAAGAAAAAAAAATGTTTCCTCAGAGAGTGAAGAATGTGATGAAAAATATTACATAGAATATAAGCTAAGATCCGAACTTACTACATGTCTTGAGAAAAAAATATCTCAATAAAGAAATTTGTGTGATGAAGAAAAATCATGAAGAAGTTCTTGATGAAATTAAAGATGTCACCAAGAAGGAATATGGATACAATGAAGAAATTTTAAGTTACAAACTTAGAATTGTTGAACATGGAATGATGATTGAAGATATTAGTAAGAAGCTAGAAACTAAAGAAGAAGAGGTAAAAAAGTTGCAATCAACAGTTATTGAGTCTTAAAATACCCTAAAGAAGATGAATGAAAACTTCAACAAATCCATTAAAGTAAGATGAGACTTCCAAGATTGATAAGAAGGCTTACCATGAGAATCAGATGAAATCTTCTCCTATCAAAAGTAATGTTTTATCTGATTCTTATAAAATTTAACGTTATGGATAAAGTATTAGTAATTTTTGGGTGGATAAAGGATGTGAGAAACATATCAATCCTACAAAAGTAGAAAACTCACTTGAAATAAGAGATGACCTATATCCTAAGTTTTCTAGAGCTGAAAGAAGTCATCAACCTCAAAAAAATTTCTATAAAAAAATATCATTATTTAATAGAAAATAGAGATTTTAGGGATATTTATGGTGATGTAGAATATATGGGCATAAATCTTATACTTTTTGTCACAATTTACCTCTACCCAAAAGAAGGTTGGAGCAAAGTGGAAGAAATAGTGAAAGAAGAATGAGTAACTTTTTGTACTCATAGAAAGTCGAAAAGATTAATTCTCAATATGTAAGAAACATTCCAACAAAGAATGAATTTGAATTTTTGGATGAATTTTGTGGAAGATTTGATCAGTTTGGTCATCATGCCGAATGATGTATGACACTCCTTCTAGAATAAGTTTCATATGAAAAGAAAGAAAATAAAGCTGAAAATAAGAAGGTTGGTGAGAGAACTTTTGTTGTTGAGACTGATTTGAAAGAAAGTAAGAGGAAAAATCCATGGATTATTGATAGTGGTTGTTCATAACACATGATAGGTGATATAATAATCATGGAACATGTTTAAAGTCATGATGGAGGAGCGGTTACTTTTGGAAATGATAGTTCCCTAAAAATTAATGGAATTGGAATGCCAGATATTGAAGCAGTGAAACAGAAATAAAAGGAAGTATTTCTTGTTAATGGGATAAAACATAACTTACTGAGTGTAAGTCAACTTTTTGATTATGGAAAAGAAGTTATCTTCAAAAAGGATTCTTGTATCATCAAAAGTGTTATAAAGGAAAAGTGGTTACATAAGTAAAAATAACCAGTGGGAATCTCTTTCAAATTGAAGAATCTAATAACTCTAGTTATTTAAGTATTTAATATGAAAAAAAGTTGTGGCACCAAAGACTAGGACACTTTGGGAAGAAGAAAATGGGTAAGCTTTCTAAAGTTGATGTTGTTCAGAATTTCCTAGAACTGAAAAAAAGAGATGAACATGTTGTTATTACTTTCCAGAAAAGTAAATATGACAAAAAAAAGTCATAAAAGAGTTGAGATTAAATTTAACAACCCAATTGAGCTTATTCATTCCGATCTATATGAGATGATGAGGCATCAATTAAAAAAATAAGATTTATACTTTATCACTTTTATTGATGATTTAACTTAGATGAAAAACATCATGTTCATGAAGCATAAGTTAGAGGCTATTTAAATGTTTAAATTCTTCTAAAAAGATGTTGGGAAAGAATTGGGACCTTCCATAAAGAATCTGAGAATAGACAATGGTACCGAATTCACAAGAAATTATTTTGAAACTTATCTAAGGAAGCATGGTATCAAACATCTATATAGTGCTCCTTATACTTCACAACAAAATAGAGTAGCAGAAAAGAAGAATATACACTTGGTGGAATGGGAAGAATTATGTTATCAAAATACAAACATTCAAAATTCTTTTGGAGATAAGCTATTAGCACTGATGCACATGCTCAAAATAGATTTTTTTTGAGACCAGAAACCAACATGACTTATTATGATATGTGGTATAACAAAAATCCATCATTGAAATACTTCAAAAATTTTGGAAGCCCATGCTTTCTCAAAATCAAAAATATGGAATTAGGAAAGTTTTATGAGAAATATAAAGAAGGAATATTTATGGGTTATTCACCAAATGGAAGAAGTTACAAATACTAGAACAAAAATTTACAAAAGATGGTGGATTCATATGATGTGAAGGTAGTTGAAAATCCAAGTTCCTTCACAAAATCTATTAATAATATTGAGTATGATAAATCATTGAATCCCCAAAAAAGTGAAAATGATTCAGATGAGTCACATGGGGAATAAAGTGATGCATGGAAAGGAAATGTGAGTTTTCTTACCTTATGAAAACATGTTGAATCTGAAAATATAATTGGGGATCATAAGGCACCAATTCTGACTAGAAGGAAGTTGAGATTAGAAAATCAGACTTCCCTTATTTCAAAAGTTGAACCAAAATTAGTTTCAGAAGCTATTCAACATAAATAATTTCTAAATTCTATGAATCAAGAACTATATCAGATTGAGAATAATGAAACATGAGAACGTTTTCCAAGGCCATAAAATAAAAAATTTATCAGAACCAAGTGGGTTTATAGAAATAAATTGAATGAGCATGGAGAAGTTACAAGAAACAAAGAAAGGCTTTTGTTAAAAGTATATGCATAGGTGGAAGGTGTGGATTTCTATGGAACCTTTTCCCATGTTGCAAGTTTGGAAACTATTCAAATGTTTCTTGCAGTGGCTGCTCATTGGAATTACAAGGTTTATCAGATGGATGTAAAGTCATCTTTCTTAAATGGTGGTATTGAGGAAGAATTTTACATTGAACAACATTGTGTGTTTTTACTTGATGAGTATGAAAAGAAAGTTTTCAAATTGAAGAAATCCTTGTATTGGCTGAAACAAGCTCCATGATAATGGTATTCGAAGATTTAAAATTCTTTGAGAAAGATGAACTTTTCTAAAGGAAAGGTTGATAGAAACTTTTATATTAAAGATATTGACGCCAAAACTTTAATTGTAATCATTTGTGTGGATGATATAATTTTTATTGGAGATGAATAAAAGGTTTATGAAGATTTTTCTAAATACATGAAGAAAAATTTTGAAATGTCAATGTTGGGAGAATTAACTTTCTTCCTTGGCTTACAAGTTCAACAAAAAGAAAACTACATTTTCTTATCCTAAGAAAAGTATTCCAATGAATTTTAAAAGAAGTTTGGGATGGAAGAATGAAAGGAAGTATCAACTCCTATCTCAATGAGCACAAAGTTGAAAAAAGATGAATCAGGGAACAATGTGAATCATAAAGACTTTCAAAAGTTAATAGGAAGTCTTATTTATCTTACATCTTCATGGCTTAATATTTCTTATGTTGTGACTCTATGTTCTCAGTATCAAAGTAATCCAAAAGAATCACACATGTTGGAACCTAATAGGATTTTGAGATATATTAAAGGAACAACTTCAAATGGGTTGTTATACAAGAGAAATAATGAGATGAAGTTTCATGGTTATAATAATGTTGATTGGGATGGTGATTGTAATGATAGAAAATCAACATCATGAGGAAAATATTTCTTAGGGGAATGTTGTGTGAGTTGGAACAGTAAGAAATAATGTTTAGTATCTTTAATCACAGGTGAATCGAATTATGGTTCACCTACTCAAGCTTTTATTCAAATGATGTGGATGAAGGTTCAGCAGGATGATTTGAAAGTGAATGTTTCAAAACCATTGAAGAAACTTTGTGATAATCAAAGTGTCATTGATCTTTCTAATAATCATGTTCAATATTCAATATCAAAACACATTGATATAAAGAATCAATTTTTAGAATTGAAGGATTCTTCTGGAGAAGTCTTGATGGAATATATTTCAACAAAGTATTAGATTGCTGATATTTTTACAAAATTAATGTCAAAAGAAAGGTTTATTGAACTGAGGCTGCAACTCCTTGTTCAGCCTCCTCCTGTGACTTCCTGAAAACTCATAAGAAATTTTCCCCCACCATGATATAGATTATGTTTAAAAAAGTGGAGATTATGTAAAAACTTTCTACATTAAAAGTGGTGTTTACTTGGATTTCTTTTATGAATCTGAAGTTGTGGTTATCATATAATTGGGAGAGAGAAAGATAAAGATAAAAGTTGAGGAGGAGTTTGAGTAAGGTTATGTTTATCCTAAATGGCCGCAAAATTTTCTTGTCACTGAGGGATGTAAATCCTTAAAAAAATATTACATTATCTAATAGTTTGGTGTTAATAAACTCTTTTTTAAAAAGTTTGTGTTTTGGTAAAGTTCACGAACTTGAGATGTGAAAAAATTTTAGAGGTTAAAACTTGTTAACAAGGGTTTCCAACAAATCCAAAGGGGTAGATTGAAGAACCTTTGTGGTGTTTTTTTTAACAAAGTTTTTCATTTTTTGACAACTAATATTTTTGTTAAATAATTTTTTTGAGTTATAGAAAGTTTCAGTTTCCGGTTGATGAAGATTTTATTAAACAAAATGTTGTTAAAGAATAAGAAGTCAGAAGTTAAGAATGTTTCTCAATATTTCTTAACAGAATCATATGATGATTTTTTTATCTTAAATATCTCAAATATCATAAAAAGTTTCATGATAAAAGTTTTTGAAGAAATGCAGGAAAGGGTTGATGTTTTTTTAGCAACAATATGAGAAATTCGGAACTTGGATTTTAAGAAACCTTATGAGGAAATTCGGATCCTACTTATGAACATGTTACTTTGATCCTACTTTTGAACATGTTACCTAGATCTATCTTTTGAGCATGTTTCTAGAAACTCGAGTCATCTAATAATATTACTGGGAAACCCAAATCCTACTTTTAAGAATGTTACTATGAAACTCGGATCCTACTTCTGAACATGTTACCAGGATACTACTTCTGATCATGTTATAAGGATACTCAAATCCTACTTCTAATAATGTTGCTGGGAAACTTGGATCTTGCATTCTAAGTATGTTGTTGAGCTTAAGGAAATGTTTCTTATAGAAGAATTCCTTATGCAAGGAAATTTTTTTACAGAAAACTTCCTTAAATAAGGAAAATTTCCTTAGAGAAACAAAATTTTCATACAGAAATGGTTTTTCTAGAAGATTGAAGAGTTGAAGAAGTCAAACGAAGATCAAGAAAAGTTCGGAACCTGAATTCAGAACCAGAAAGTTCAAGAAATCAAACCCAGGATGTTCCAGAAATAGGAACCATGAATTTCAAGAAATCAGAACCTGATAGTTGAAGATATCGGAACCAAGAAGTCCAAGAAATCAGAACCATAAAGTTCAAGAAATTAGAACCTAGAATTTGAAGAGATTGGAACCAGGAAGTTCAAGAAATCAGAACCAGAATGTTCATAAAATCGGAACCTAGAAGTTGAAGAAATCAGAACCTGGAATTTTAAGAAATCAGAACCATGAAGTTGATGAAATCAGAACCAGGAAGTTCAAGAAACCAGAACCTAAATTCAGAACCTTATGACAATCCTGAGAAACATGTTGAGAAACCTAGAAAGACAATTCTGAGCAACATGTTGAGAAAACCAAAATGAAAATTATGAACAAAAGGTTAAGAAAACTGGAACCTGAATTCAGAACCATATGACAATCCTGAGAAACATGTTGAGAAACCCAGAATGAAAATTCTGAGCAACATGTTGAGAAATCTAAAATGACAATTTTGAGAAACATGATGAGAAAACCAGAATGAAAATGTTGAGAAACATGTTTAGAAAATAAGAATGACAATTCTGGGCAACATGTTGAGAAAACCTGAACTTGAATTCTTAAGAAATATATCTTCCTTAAAGAAAATATATTCCTCAAGAAAGATATGAAGATTTCAAAAATTCAAGCCCGAATTTAAACTTTTTCTAAATATAGGAGAAATTTAAGGAGGTTTAAAGATGTCAAAGATTTAAGATTAAATGTGAGAGATTTGTGGAGTTTTAAAGATTTGAGAAAGTGGGAAACATTTCCAATATTCCCACATTCTTTATAAGTTTCCTATAAATATGATCCCATATCATTTTCTCTTTTGTAACTTTCACATATGTGGAAAAGGTAGAGAGCTATCGAATTCAAAGTGAAAAGTTCCTACCATCTTGAAGATGTTTTCTTGAGTGTTTGAGAATAAGAGAATCAGAATCATCTTACCCAACTAAAAAGATTGGAATTATCATGAAGAAGTATTCTTGAGTTGTTTAGTAGAAGTAAATCGGAAGAATCATTACCTTACTGAGAAGACCTGTTTTAGAAAATCAGATTCAAGAAAACCAGACTGAAGATTTGGAGTGAGAATTTGTCGAGCAGCTTCAACAAAGTTCTTATTTTTGTGTTTGACTAATTTTTTCTTTAAGAAAACATTTTAAACTAATGGGAGTAAGTATAATCCTTTATATCCGAAGATAGAAGGTGTCTAATGGGAGTTGGAACAATTTTTATTCACTTCTTATTATAGTTTATTTCCATAGACCCATGGGAGTGTCTATGGAAAGGATGTAGGTTCTCATATTGAGGCTGAAACTTGTAAATCATGTGTGCCTTTATTGCTTTGACATTCTTGTATGCTTGATTCTCTTGCTAAAGTTTGATGAGGAAATAAATATTAATAGGTTGCAAGGGTTAAGTTTCTTAATGTTTTGAAAGTTATAAAAAGTAAAACAACTGATTCAACACCCCCCCCCCTTCTCAGTTGTTATTTGTTCCTTGGAACTTTAGTTTTCATTGTGTGGAACTTTACACACCCCACCCTGACGGTGGTCATTATCCTCAATTGATGGTAAGTCCCACACAACATTCTTTATGTAGTTATATAATCACATCACCCCTACATGGAATTATCCCACTTTTTCCTATAGTCAAATAATTATCAACCCAAACATGTTATACTCCCAGGTAAACAATATTTCCATGATCTAAACTATATCATCTAATGATATATAGTCTATATCCATCATTATTTCATCAGTATCCCCCTCCATGGGGTCATACTTCCCAAAATAAACATCCATATCATCTAGATACCAAAAGAAATGTTCAATATGCTATAAAATAACATAAGAAATATGTATTATATAAATTAAAAATAAGGAATATCAATAATAGTTCTCAAGAGGCTATACACACCCACATGTGATCACTATCAAGCATGGTTAATCAATAAATACTGATAAAGTGTCATATCAAGGAAACTAGTGTATACATATAAGTAGATCATATAATATCATCATGAGAATAGTTGAAACAATAAAGTACATATAATCATCATCAAACATAGAAATAATCTACATAGGTATACTCATGGAAAAAAGAATCACAAAGGGTATGATGGGCTACACATGCACACATATGTTGTTAAACCATCAAACATGGTCTCTCAGGCTCTAAGTATCTTGTAGAGAAACCAAACATCAAATAGTGTCTTTATAATATATGGAAAAAAATTAGTGATCAAGCCTCGTCCATTGGAGGCTAACATCAAGCCAGTTCACAAGGGACCATCGTGGCACTTTTCACTTTTTTCAATTACATTAGGTAAGGGTCCTTAAATTGATTAATACTAAAGAATCCTTCATTCATAAAGATTTACTGGTTATTAATAACACATTATGAATTAAGGTTCACTATACTAATATATAAAACCTTATATATCATTCCAATAAATATTCATAGTAATAAAGGGTAGAGTACATGGGACCACCTAAGGTCCATCTCATGAAAATTTATTCTAATTAATTAATTATAACTATATTATTATTAATTAAAATATTAAAATAACTCACATTCATGGGTGAAGGGACACTAGTCAAAAGACTTTCAGGATATCACTGCCCATTCAAAACCTCAATCAACCATTCATAGAATGTATGTCTCACACTTCTAAATTCATTCTATGTAAAATACTCATTGTTTGTAAATAAGAAAAATTCTAATTGAATATTATTAAATTTTAACCTTTTGTAGAAACCAACTAAACAATGTACCGTAGCTGCAACATCCTCCAATGGAATTTGAGCCACTCCTTACACACTCGTGATTATAAGATGATAAAAATCCCCAAATCAATTCCATGTTTTGATATACAATTCAAAATAAATTGACCAAAAATAATATAAAAAAATTATAAAGGCACTTTCATTCATCAACACTACCATAAACGGTACACATTCATCATTATAGGACATCCCATATCCATAACAATCCAAGGATCTATAAATCTCGATCAATACAATCAAGATTTAGTGTAATTCTCTTCTGATTCTCTATTTCAAGATATTCCAATTATAAATAAAGAAAAAAAATGATATAGGGGAATAATATCTAAATTTAATCATAACATATAAGGATCACAAAGTCTTAAACATACCGAGAGGATCATAAATGACAAACGGCGACACGATCTACCATAGTGGAAGGAAAAAAGAGGCCAAGATTAAAGAACAATTGAAGTATCTCACCCAGATTTTCCATTAGTTTGAGTCTAGATCCACCTATAATCAAGGATATGTTTAACACTTTTATATTTTATAATTTATTTTATTTTAAATAAATTGAATCTCTTTAATAGCTTTTGATGCATGCATAACTAGGTCTAACTAAAAAGTGAAAATTTATTAAAATATTATTATACATGATCATTATAACCTAGACATTAAGTTACCATGTATGAATATTAATAACTAAATTATGTAAATTATATGGTTTATACATGTATCATATAAATTCAATGTTTATATATTTATTAGAAATAAAATGATAATCATTTTAAAGAAAAAAAATGTTTTTTGAAAAACTATATTTTTCGAAAAGGCGGTTTAGTAACACTTTGTGAGCATAATTTAAAATTAATTTTACCATTTTTAGAAAAAATTCATAAAATTAAATTCATTTTTAAATAATAATATCAAAACTAACTTAGGGTGACTTTTTTTAATTTTTCGTAAATTTTTTATTTATTTATGATTAGTGAAAAATAATGATTTGTATTTTTTAGACTTCTCATGTGTTAATCAAGTTTTAATGATCACAAATCATTACATTCTGTAAATCTTGTTAATTCTACTTAATCTATCTAAAATCTTGTGTACAAATGATTTGTTTTGTTATGCATTAAATAATTATTAAAAACTATTTTATTTCTAATGAAATTAGCTTATGAATGATTAAGTTTAATTCATTATATGAATATCAATGTTTTAGTCTGTGTACAGAGATTTGGCTAAGTCTGAGAAATCGTGAGTCATCCACTGATTGTTTTTTTTTTGGAAAAGGACCCAAACACCGTAGCCATCCAGACACCATGACTATCCAGACAACGTGACCATCCAGACACTGTAACCATCCAGACACCATCACCATCTAGAAACTGTAACCATCAAGACACGGTGACCAACCAGAAACCGTGACCATCCAAACACCATGACCATCCAGACACTATGACCATCCAAACACTATCACCATCTAGACACCATGACCATCTAGACACCATGAACCTAACACCACATTTGTGCTATCGGTTCCTGATCTCAATACAACTAGGCCATCATAGTTATATCACTGCTCAAATACAAAGAAGGAGACACCATTTCAAAGCGACACTGTTTCATGGATACACCGTTTACAGAAAAACTATGACACTATTTATTAATTTGTTTTGTTGCTTTCTAATTTAATTTCTAATAGTCATTTTTGAAACTTTTAAATGCACTAACATAATTAATGTTTCTTTGTAGACATGTCACATGATAGTATGAGGTACAAGGTGCCGAATACATGCATCATGTCAGCTCCAACACATTTATTCTAAGATTAAAAAGAACGAAGTGATGGTGGTGACTGTAGTGACGAAGTTGTAACAGAAAAACAAGTGTGTCTGTGATGGAAAAGAATCACGATATTTCATGCAAACTGACACTGCTGAAAAACACATGAAGCATACTCAAATCCTATAGTCGAGAAAATTTACGCTCTATCAACTCCACGAAGAACACGAGCTAGATCTAGCTGACTTACGATACTCTATTTTCCACAAGAGGACTCAATTTTCGTATCTTCTTCATCCCAGAAGTCTATAGCTATATAAACCAACACTCTGAGTACTTCTAACCTTATCTCATCATTTATGCTCGGTTGTGTATTATTTTTATCTTTCGAGCAGTGTGTGTGTCTGTATAAAAACATAAATTTTCTCCTATATCAAACTAAAGGATACAAGATATCCTTTATATCACATCTTTTTACACTTTTTTATTCCCACAGATAAGTGTGGAAGAGGTCCCTCTGTGACCTGTTAGTTCATACCCATGAAGAACTATGGAAGAGGTCGAGTGACCCTGACAGTCTTGTGTAGTGTTGTTAACCCCGATACAGGGTGTGGATCAAGTTTATTTATATAAACTGCTTGGTGGAAGGTGATCACCAAGTAGAGTGGATTAGGACTCGGCTTGAGACTAAACCACTTGTTTTTTATCTGCTATGTAGTTTATTTTAGTTTTCTCTTTTTTAATGTTTAATTCCAAAATCAAAAAATTAACTTTGATAGATAATCTTGGAGAGAAGTTATAATTGTTTTGCCTTATTATAATAGCTTCAAAAGTAATGTTAATAATTAATATTAAGATTACTAAGAATTAATCAATATTATAAGAAGTTATTTAAACAGTCAAACTTTCATAACAGTATAACCTTGATTGACTGGGCCGTATTTAAATTTATTGAGGAACATTTTTAGGAATACTATTTAAACAAAAAAAAATTATAGATACTCAATTCACCCCCCCCCCCCCTCTTGAGTACTCTAATCTGACCAACATTTGGTATCAGAGGATTGTTTCTTAAGAATCTATTCTTAACCCTATTCAACTGTGACTATAGTTATTCTTTAAAGATCTATAAATTTCTTTTAATTATAAATTTTTAGATATTTTAAAGTATTTATTTATTATGGATAATAGATTAGAAGGTACTGCAACAAACATACCACCATTCTTTAATTGAACCGATTATTCACAATGGAAAATTAAAATTAAAATGCATTTAGAAAGTATGATCTCTAAAATCTGGACTTCAATTATAGATAAATATAAGATTCCTGCTACTAATAGAATCACTTAGTATAAACCTACGAAAACTAACTACAATAAAAATTTCAAATCTATGAATGTTTAATACTTATCTTTAGGAAATAAATAATTTAATAGGATCTCTTCATGTAAACCTGCCCTTGAAATTTGGGATACCTTGTTTGTTTCACATGAAGGAACTTATAGTGTGAAAGAAATGATACATAATACTTATACTATTAAATATGATTACATTAAAATGAAACCTGATGAACCTATTTCAAACATGTATCTCAGGATCAATGAAATTTTAAACATAATGATTTCTCTTAGAAGAGAATTCACTTCCAAAGAACAAATCATAAAGATTCTCAAATGTCTACCTAACATATGGAGAGGAAACTCTATCTCTATTAGAGACTCATGAAACATCAGAAATCTACCTTTAAAAAACTCATTGGAAAATTGATGATGTATGAAGAGGAGGTAAAATTCAACAAGGAAGAGGAGGATGAACCCAAAACAAAATATATTTAGTTCAAGACCACCACCTCTAAACACCAAGAAAAAGGGAAATTGGAAGTTTCTGTAGAAATTTCCAGTAGTGAACAATCATCACCTAACAGTGATGAGGATATGGCTCAACTAGCTAAAAGGTTTAAGAGATTTTACAAGAAGAATAACTTTTTCATAAATCCTAACTTCAAGGGAAAATATGATCAAAAGGGAAGTTGGAAGAAATATTGGAAAAGAAGTGACAAGTCTGATGAGATTGTATGCTATGAATGTAAGAAAAAAGGACATATCAAGGATGATTGTCCCAATCTCATGTACAAAAATAAATATGAGGACAAAGATAGAAAGTATAAAAAATAAATTAAAGCAAAATGGAGTGATTTTTAGGATAGTTCAAGTGACTCAAAATCTTCACATGATGAACAGGATAACAAATCCAATATGTGTTTTATGAAAAACACATCTGAGGTAACACTGGAATATTCTGTACACAATTCCTATTATTATGGAGATGAGAGTGACTCTAAAAATATTTATAATGCAGAAATGTTTGAGTATTGTAATATTCTTGAAGTGAAATGCAATGAAAAAAAGATAAATACAATTCTTTAAAGAAACAACATGCTCTTACCTCAACTGTTAAAACTTAACTCACTATAGAAAAGGAGATAAATGATCAATTACTCAAAGATAACAATGAAGTAAAACTATATAATGAGAAATTGAAAAAGGATCTTGAAAGTTTTACTAATGGTAAAGATGCCTTGGTACAAATTCTATGTAAACAGATAGCTCCTAAATATACTACTGGAATTGGTTATCAACCTGGTAAAAGGAATTTTGGAAGAACTAGTTTTGTTTCTAAATCTAGGACATACAACATTACTCCCAGTTCTAGAAAACATTTAGTTAGTTCAAGTTATAATGCACTCTCTACCGTTTCAAGATTTTCTTGACCAAATAGAGTTTATTTTTCAAATACTTTACATAATGCTTATAGGAAACCTATGAAGAAGATATGGGTTTCTAAGGAACTAGTAACTAATATTACTGGACCCAAACAAGTATGGGTACCAAAATCTATTTTTATTTGACTATTTTATAGGAAAGTTTCTTAAAGAGTTCCTGGAGAAGCTTGTGGTACTTGTACAGTGGGTGTTCAAGAAACATTATAGGAGAATATTCATACTTCAAGAACTTAATAAAAATTGATGGAGGACATGTCACCTTTGGTGACAATGCCAAAGGAAAAATCATTGGCCTTGGCCAAATCGGTAACTCTAACTCAGTTTTTATTTCCAAGGTACTTTTTTTATGGATTGAAATATAACCTGCTTAGTATTTAACGATTATGTGATAATAGATTTCATGTCAAATTTGAAAAATATCCTTGAAATATTTTAAATTCAAAAAATGAATTATCGTTTTCTACATTAAGAAATGAAAATGTATATTCTGTTAAGTTACATTCATTAGCTTCTCAAAATGCTTCATGTTTAGGTGTGTTTCACAAAGAGTCTTGGATTTGGCATAGGAGACTAAGACATTGTAACACTCACTCCCTTTTAAAGTTAACTAGAAAATTCTTCGTCAAATACCTAACCAAACTTGATTTTCCAAATGATAAAGTGTGTAATACTTTTCAAAAGGGAAAGAAAAAAAAATTCTTTATACCAAAGGAAGAAGTGTCAACTTCTAAACCTCTCTAATTGGTTCTCAGGGATTTTTTTGGACCATCTAGAGTTTCTAGTATAAATGGGAATAAATATTTTTATGTTCTTGTAGATGACTTTTCTAGATATACCTAGACTTTATTTTTCACTCAAAAAAGTGAATCCTGCTCTCATTTTACCAAATATTCCAAAACTGTAGAAAATATTAGTGGACTTAGAATTAAATCCTTAATAAGTGATCATGGTTGTGAGTTTCAAAATCAAGAGTTTGAATCCTTTTTCTCATAAAATAGATATATTCACAATTTCTCTTCCCCTAGAACACCTCAATAGAATGGAGTTATAGAAAGAAGAAATAGAACCATGTAAGAGATTGTTAGAACCATGATTAGTGAATATGAATTTCCTATTTATTTTTGGGATGAAGCTATAAATACAGCATGTTATATTATCAATAGAGTGTTGATTATACCTATGCTTAAAAAATCTCCATATGATTTGTGGAACAATAGAAAACCCAAAGTTAGCTACTTCAAAGTATTTGGTTACAATGTATATATCTTTAATACTAAGGAAAATCTTGACAAATTTTCATCCAAGAGTGATGAAGGAATCTTCTTAGGATATTCAATTTCTATTAAAGCCTATAGAGTGTTTAATAAAATCACTAAATGTGTAGAAGAATCATTCCATGTCAAATTTGAGGAAATATATCCACATAATCCTAAGACCACTCTAGAAAACCTAGAGGATGATGTATCAAATCTATATATTAATTCAAAATATTCTAACCATCCTGTAAAGGAATCTGTGAAAACTTCCAATTCTAGAAATTCTTTATATTCATGTCACAATGAACCAGACCTTGTTGAAGAACCTGAAATCACCAGTTCTTCTTTTTTTAGAGCTTTTAGAACTCTTAAGAACCATCTTTTAGATGTTGTTGTAGGAGACATAGATAAAGGAACTCAAAATATAGCTTCTCTTAGAAATTAGGTTGAACATCAAGTCTTATTGTCACAACTTGAACCTAGAAACATTAATGATGCTATCAATGATGAATTTTGGGTAATGGCTATTCAAGAATAACTTAATCAGTTTAAAAAGAACAGAGTTTGGAAACTTTTTGATAGACCCAAAGACACATTCATCATAGGATCTAAATGGGTGTTTATAAATAATGTATATGAAGATGTTAATATAGTTAGAAACAAGGTTAGATTGGTTAAACAAGGCTATAGTCAAGAAGAAGGAATTGACTATGAAGAGACCTTTGCAACAGTATCTAGACTTGAAGCCATCATAATTCTGCTTACTTATGCAGCACATATGAATTTCAGAAAATATCAAATGGATGTCAAAAGTGCATTTCTAAATAGATATATAGATGAGGATGTTTTTGCTGAGCAACCCTTGGTTTTACAAACCCCCATTTTCTGAACCACAGTTTTAAATTACAAAATCCTTATACAGTTTAAACTAATCTCTAAGAGCTTGGTATGATAGATTAAGTACTTTTCTTATTTCCAATGGTTTTGAAAAGGAATAGCTAATCCTAAACTTTTTATTAAATGAATTTCCAATGATGTTTTAGTAGTTAAAATCTATGTAGATGACATTATATTTGGATATTCAAAAAATTCTTTATGTATTGAATTTTCTAAAACGATGCAAAACAAATTTGAAATGAGTTTAATGGGTGAACTCAAATTATTTCTTGGATTTCAAATCTTTCAAAATAAGGATGGTATTATTTTAAATCTATGTAAATATGCTAAATATATTCTAAAACATTTTGGATTAGATAGAACTAGAATTAGTGAGACTCCAATGAGTACTAATTGTAAGTTAGATCTTGATGAAGATGGAAAATCTGTTGATCAAACCACTTACAGAGGAATGATTAGAATCTTACTCTACTTAACTTATAGTTGAACTGACATTATGTTTAGTGTGTGTATGTGTGCTCAGTTTCAAGAAAATCCTAAGTAATCCCATTTAAATGTTGTTAAAAGAATCTTCGAATACCTCAAGCATACACCCCGTCTAGGACTATTCTATCCCAGAGGACAATATTTTGAGTTAGTGAGTCATTCTAATGCGGACTTCGGTGGTTGTAATTTAGATAGAAAAATAACCTCTAGAACATGTCACTTTTTAGGCAAGTCACTAGTATCATGGTTTAGTATGAAAAAAAACTTTGTTACATTTTCTACTATAGAAGCTGAATACATAGCTGTTGGTAGTTGTTGTTCAAAAATTTCATGGATGAAACACACATTACTAGATTATGGATATCAATTCAAGCATGTACCTATAAATTGTGACAATAAAACTGCTATTAAAATCTCAAAAAATCATTTTTCAGACTCTATGACAAAACATATTGATGCAAGACATCATTTTTGAGAGATCATTATCAAAAAGGTGGCATCACTTTGGAATTCATTGGAACTGAATATCAGTTTTCTAATATATTCACCAAACCACTAAATTTTGAAAGAATAGATTACATCATACATGAATTGGGAATGATAAATCTTAAGTAGTAAGTATATTGTTTCACAGTTTACGGTTTCACAAGTCATTGTCTAAATATTACAGTTTAACTCTAGAAGTTCTATAATTTTACTATCTCAAGACTTGTTGTTTCATGTTTACTGCCCCATAGTTACTATTTATTGGTTACTATCTGGTACTTACTGTCTCAAACAATACGGTCGCACTGTTTAGAAATCACACTATTACGGTCTCACCATGAATTCTTATTATGGTCTCACCGTAAAGATTCATTATTGTTTTATTTATACATTATAACTCGTATCATGGTAATTCATTGTTTTATTCTTTTTTACTTTCCCTTGATTTTGATCCTGCGACGCTTGATATCCCTAAACGATAAAATAAATTACGTTTCACTCATTCTTTAATCGAGCTCTCTTCTCTCAAACCATAACCCCTCTTTCAACCCTTCTCTCTCTCAAACCTTTAGTGAATTCCCAGGAGGAAACACCCATCTTCATTAACTCCTAATAAGAGAGGTTCAAAGAAGAAGCTGAAAATCACACCAATGTTAGAACCTGAGGGCCCTCTGAATCTGAATATAGTGAACAGAGTAGTGGTACCTAAAAATGAGATATGCCCAATGTGGCTCTGTCAATTAAGTCTTTGGTATTGAAAGTGATAATAGAGCAAGGATGGATATATTGGTTCACAAAAGAGAATAGGCCTGTTTACCCGAAGCTAGTTTCACAGTTTTACCAGTATTCTCAATTATCTTTTGATTCAGAATATGTATATGTTTTGTGAAGTTTGATCAATGGCCAGATTTGTACATTTTCTTCGAGTTTATTGGTAGAATGCCTTAGGATACCTCATGAGGGTATTTGTGAGGACTAGTAGAGAGGTCCTCCACCTCTGAGTGAGTTATTTGTTTTGGAAGAATCTTTGAGAAGTTTAATTGGAAATCAAACTAAGAGGAGAGCCATAACTGCCAAGCTAGATGGAGAAACCAGACTTCTGTTTATGATTATTCATAATTTGATTATCCCCGAAAAAGGTGATTTTGTTGTACTCAAGTATCAGGATGTATTTTTGAAACATCTCATAAAAAATGGACATAAGATCAACATATGAAAGTATGTTATACACCATATGTGTGAGTTGATTAAAACAACATCAAAGTCAACATACCTATTTTATTCAAGGCTTATCTCGGTTATGATTCATGCAAATAGATTGGTTGGACCAAATGACGAATCCATTAAGGATTATGAGTTCTGTATTTTGAAAGTTACAGTAAAGAGAATGAAAATCAATTAGAATTCATGGAGAAAAGTTTGGGTGGAAGATAATGAAAGGGTTTATGAAAAGTTAAAGCTGGTGGAACACCCTTCAAGACCTAAATATATTTATGATCCTAGTTTAGAGCCATATAAACTTGTTGAATATTTTGATGAGGAAGAAGAATAAGAGGTTGTTGTACCTCTGATAGAAACTGTTCTGGTAGAGGAAGATAGTGAATCTTCTCTTCAAGTCTTATTTAAAAAATAAGTTCATGTTCCTAAAGAGGTTTTTGATCTAGAAGAACAACTAGCTTTAAAAAAAGAATATGTTGCTATGTTAAGTGAACAAAATGTTATATAAGAGCATGTAGAAGAATATCTATCTGTTGTGAAAGAATTTTCCCTTTAGGAACACCCAAAGGAACAAGATGTTCCTAAAGTTATTCCATATATTGAAGAGAGAATGGAGAAAGCCTTTTAGTTTTCTATAAAGGAAATGGTGAATGAAATTAGGGATGAAATCGTGGAAATAGATCAAGGATGTTAATATCTTTGTCCGAAGAAAGATGCACCTGTTGAGGGGGAGCTACCCCCTAATCTGGAATCTGTTGAAGTCCTTAATCCGATTGATCCAAGATCACTGGATACATGGTATTAAATTCCCTAGTTATTTTGATGTGACTGATTCCCAAGAAGTCTCAGTTAAAGGTATTGATTTGTCTACTATGTTTCATTTTAAACCGGCATATGTTCCTGAAGCTATCTCTACCAAAGAACCTGAGCCTGTCTCAGCTTCTATTCATGAACCCTCACAAGAATCTACAAACTTGGTTAATAAAGATGATATGAAATCATTTGGAGCAACCCTATTTTTTGGAGTTAAAAAACTCTTGAATACCCAAATGGATCCTGTAACCAATTTAAGTGAGAGAGATGATGAATTGTTGTTAGAAAAAGTCATATGGAAGATTCATCTCAAGATTCTTCATGAGATTCAAGAAGTCATTGTCGAGAATAAACAGCTCTGTGATGAAGTAAAAACTCTCAGAGGTATGGTTGAATAAAGGCATAGGGTGATAACCTCAAGACCAGAACTTATTTCTTATCCTATTGAGGTTATTTTTAGTCATACCCCACAGGAATTAGCCTCATTGATTCAACCTCATCTAACATTCTTAGCTAAAAAGGTAGCTGAAAGAAACAGGTAGATTGTTCAAGAGGTGCATGAGATTGTTATTAGTCTTAACAAGTTAAATAATGAGTATAAGGATTTTCTCCAGAAAGTTATGAATCAAATGAAATCCCTTACCTCAATTGTCACTACTTCTAATACTTCAATACAACCATCTCAAACTTCTTTAGATAGTGATCTGCTCTGAACTGTTGTCAAAGAAGAACTTCAATCTTTGCTTAGTGTCTTTGACAAAGAATATCTATATGAAGTTATCAAGAACACTGACAGAGTTCTTTATTTGGTGCAAATTCATTCCATGATTTACAATGATTCTCAGCAAGAAATTTCAAAGAATTTGGAATTCTACTTCAATCAGATCTTCTCTAAGAATGACATGAACAACCACTTCAAGTACCTTGTGGAAAATATGAGGATTCCTCATGTCACTCAAGATTTCAAAACACAAGTCCAAAATCTCAAAGATTCCACTAATTTGTTGGATAAGTTTGGGTGAACAAGGATGACTTTGAAAAATACATGCATTATGGTTTAGAGATCATTGCTTAATTCATCAAGATTTTGAGGCCTTATCTTCATGTCCAAAGTACTGCAATTGTCGCTCCTACAGCTGCACCCCTGAGATCTAGTTTGCCTACCATCTCATCCTCTTCCCTTGCATCCACATCTATGTTTGTCTCTTAGGATATGAGTTAGATCATTCATGTTATCCTTGATCAACAGTTTCCTCAGTCTTCCACCACACCTACCCTAGACCCATCTATTTTTGAAGGACTCCCTTTACCTTCTTTTTCCACTGGTTTACTCCCTTCCTTCACTTCTACCTCTGATCCTATGGCTTCTTCTTATAATGTTGAAGCAAAGGGAAAAGAGAAGACAAGACAGTGCTGTAGAAAAGTGACTACTACCTTTGGATAGGGATGTTTTATGTAGTCTTGTTCCTTCCTATTTGTATTGACACCTTTTATCTATCTAATGAATTGTTCACTTTTATTGTCTACTTCTTATTTACTATTTTTGATAATCCCAAAAGGGGGAGAAATGTGTATTCTATATGTATTCTATATGATCATTAATGAAGAGACACATTACCTAAGAATAAATCTCTCACTCAAATGATTTTTGATCATCAAAAAGGGGGATATTGTTGGACTCCTCATGTGTTAATCTTGTTTTAATGATCACAAATAATACACATTCTATAAAGCTTGTTAATTATGTTTAATCTATCTAAAATTAAGTGTACATATGATTCGTTTCTTTATGCCCTAAATAATTATTGTAAACTATTTTTTTTTAATGAATTCTCTTATTAATGATTATGTTTAATTAATTCTAGGAATATCACTATTTAAGTCTGTGTACAGAGATTTGGCTAAGTCTACAAAATGGTGAGTCTGCCACCAGTTGTGTTTTTCTAGAAAAGGACCCAGATACCGTAACCATCCAAACATTGTGACCATCCAGACACTGTGACCATCTAGTCATTGTAACCATCCAGACACTGTAACTATCCAGACAGTGTGACCATCCATACATCGTGACCATTTAGACACCATGACCATCCAGACACCATGACCATCCAGACATCGTGACCATCCAGACATTATGACCATCTAGGCACTGTCACCATCTAGACACTGTGACCATCCAGACATTGTGACAAGACACCGTGATCCTAACACCGCATCAGTGCTACCAGTTCTGGATCTATATACCACTTTTCCATCATAGATGTATCACCGCTCAAAGACAAAGAAGGAGACACCATTTCAATGAGACACTGTTTCATGGAGACACCATTTACAGACATACTATGACACCATTTCTTAATCTATTTTGTCATGTTTCAATTTAATTTCTAAAATTCATATTTCAATCTTGTAAATTCACTGACATAATTAATGTTTCTTTGTAGATATGTCACCAGAAAGTATGAGGTGCGAGGTGTAGAATACATGCATCATGTCAGCACCAACACATGCATTCTAAGATTAAAAATAATGAAGTGATCATGATGACTTTAGTGACGATAGTGTAATTGAAAAACAAGTGTGTGCCTGATAATGAAGAATCATGAGCTTTCATGAAACCCAACAATGTTGAATGACACATGAAGCATACTCGAATCCAAGAGTCGAGAACATTTCTTCTCTACCAACTCCATGAAGAACACGAGCCAGATCTGGCTAACTTATGATCCACTGTTTTCTACAAGAGGACTCGATTTCTGCATCTACTTCATCCCAAAAGTCCAGAGCTGCATATACCAACACCCTAAGCACTTCTAACCTTATCTAATAATTTCGGCTCTATTTTGTTTTATTTTTATCTTTCGAGTAGTGTGTGTGTCTGTATAAAAACATGCATTGTCTCCTCCATCAAACTGAAAGATGCAAGATATCATTTCTCTCACATCTTTTTACACTTGTGTATTCCCATGGATAAGTGTTGAAGAGGTCCTTGTGTGACCTATTAGTTCATACCCATGAAGAACTGTGGAATAGGTCATGTGACCTGGATAGTCTTATGTACTTTTGTTAACCCCAATCCAGGGTGTGGATCAATTTTATTTATATAAACTCTCTGATGGCAGGTGATCACCAAGTGGAGTGGATTAGGTCTTGGCATGAGACTGAACCATTGGTTTTTTATCTGTTGTGTTGTTTATTTTAGTTTTATATATTTTATTGTTTAATTCAGAAATCACTAAATTTACTTTGATAGTTAATCTTGGAAAGAAGTTATAATTGTTTTTCCTTATTATAATATCTTCAAAAGTAATGTTAATAACTGATATTTTGATTACTTATAATTAATCAATCATATAAGAAGTTATTTAAATAATCAAACTTTCCTAACTGTATAACCTTGATTGACTGGGCTATATTTAAATTTATTGGGGAACCTTTTTGAGAATATTATTTAAACATAATTTCTTATAGATACTCAATTCACCCCCCCCCCTCTTCAGTACTCTACTCTGACCAACATTATTTAAAATTTACTTTTCTTTTTAAATTATTTACAATGCTAAATTATATTTTCATTTTTTATTAAAGTAATTTTTTTTTCAATTTTATAACAATAAATAAATTTTAGTTTATTATAATCAATTTCATATTTAATTTTGATTTTAAAACCATCTATACTTATGAGAATTTTCTCTTTCGAAACCCGATTTTTCTTCACATCTGTAGGTATAATTTTAAATTGGATTCTGCCAATTATGTGAATTTAATTTAGAAAAATTGATTCTATATTTGGAATAAGAATAATTTTTATTGTATAATAAGTTCAAATTAACTTTTACCACTATGAATAGTAAAACTAGTAAAAAATAATTATCAGGGTTAAGGAAAAAACTGATTTACCAATGGTTAAACTAAACATATAAGGGATAAAATAACCTACAAACTTGTAAAAACTTAATTTTTGGACATATTTTAACTTTATAACCTATAAGAGTCTATAATTATTCATTTTGGATGATTTTTCTAAGACAAAAATGTGGTTTTAATTGATTCTTTTCAAAAATTCCGTGTATATCATCTCCCTTGTTTATAAAAGGTCACCCACTCTCCTCCCCTCTTAACACTTCAAAATACATTTGGTTTTTACTAGAAATTAAAAAATTGATTAGTTACTCCCATAAAAATATGCTATATCCCTTTTGTATCATAAATATATTCTAGGAAGGCTTTAAGTGAAAATCTAAAGAGGTAATTCAAAGAAGTGGTAAAATTTTTAAACAATCATTTTTATTTTATTTATTTTTACACTTCCTACAAATATTATTAAATAATTATATTCTAATAAAAAATTATATACCATATATTAAGTTTTTATTATGTTAATATAATAACCTATATTCATCTCCTCTTCTATCTAATTTGAAACAAAACTAATGATCGTCTGTGAAGCGGACAACCACCTCGTGAACCAATCGAACTTGTTTTCCATCAAAAACTCTCATGATTTTATATAATGTTGGTTTTAATGTATATTTATAATAAATATTATATAATTATATTTTTAAAATAATAATATCACATATAAATTCCTAATTTACATTCTATTTAAAAAATATTATAGCATCGCTCATGTGTACGGCGGACTACTGCCTCGCAAAGCGATGTGATTCGTTTTTCACTAACACTATACATAGAAGGTAATAAGGATAGATTTAATGAATATATTTGGTTTCTATGACATGATATAAATTATTTAAAATTAATATATCATACACTTCCTTACCCTTTCACCCATTAATGGGATGATATCTTCGCTAATACATACATATAGCCTACTGTCTCCACAAAGCGATGTGATTCATTTTCCATGCACAACTTTTTATAATGGCTATAATAATGTATATATGGAATAAATATTATATTTATAACATTATTATAATTATTTATATGATTTATTTATATCCTATATAAAATGACCATAACTTTCATGAAAAAACATAGATGAGAAAACAAGGAAATTAATAGCCAAAATAATAAAAATATTATTAATAATAGTATGGAAAAATATTATAATAGGGTAATATATGATATTATAAATATGATTATGGTTATGTTATAAATTAATAACATTATTAAATCCATAATAAATGATCTTAAATAATTTTCAACTAAATGAAAGATTGAAGTGAGGGATTTCATCTCAATTTCCATTTTATTGAGACATATTTGTTAATACACACCTAACCACTTATATATAGTGTATATACTACCCATTTTATGTATTTAGAATTAATGAATATTTTTTTATTATGATTAATGTTTTATTAAAATTTTATTCTTCACAGTTTACAGTTTAAAAATTACCAAATAGGTAAAAAGATATTATACAATCTCACCTTCTTTTGTGATTGTTTACTTTCACTTGAAACAATCACTTATGATAATTTTTAATTACAAAATATATTTGTATTAAATATACATATAATTGTATGAGGGATAATATTATTTCCTAAACCGTATACCACTTTTACATACGGTTTTTACTTTGAATTTTATTTGATTACCTAGGTAAATATTGATAAATCGATATCCTTTACTCAATATAGATATTTTATGATAATGAATATTGATTCATGAAATAAATAAATTATTTGATATATAATGAATGCTTTGGAAATGAAATTATGGGGGGACCAAATATAGATATCCCCCAATGCATCAATAGGTCTCATGAAACAAATCAGTTGGCCAAATCTGATGGGTTTTTATGTGTAGTTTCAAACTATATTGTGAAAGATCATGAAAGTAGAGGTATCATGATTTCTGATATTATGGGGTCTAATAATTAAGAATTAATTTCATTTATAATTAATTTATTATTATTCTTCATGAGACTTTAACATTGATACTATCTCTAGATTCATCTCATTCATAGTTTATTGATTAAATGGAATGTTTTTTCTATTAGTTACCTTACCATATTTATTATGAATTATTTCATGCTCAAGTTATTGATTAAATTTAATGTGTTTTCATTTATTTACCTTTCCATATTGAGTATGATTTTTTACTCATTATATAATATGTTTTATTTAACTATTAATGATAATTTGAGCTCAATCTTATTTTGTTTCATTTCCCCTAGTTATAAAGATGAATCCTTTGAATGAGTTTCAAGGATAATGGAAATTTTCTTTTGTTATGTTTTATATTCTTTTCTTAATGTAAAATGGGTACCATGTAAGTATATGGATCTCAAAAAATTCTTAAATGATCATTAATTTGTGATTTCACCCTTTGTATCTATGTTAATGTAATAAAGTAGGCACTCGCTTTAGGTTATTGGAGTTAGGGTCATCACCATTGGTATCAGAGGAAGTTTAGTAGAAGACTTGGGAACTAGATTAAGGAAAACATATATTAGTTAAAACAACCAAATTATAGTCTTTGATGATAAGTATAGAATAATATCTTAAAGTTTTAGTAAGGAAGATATTATATGGTTTTTACTAGAAATACATCCCTATATCAATACTAAAAATGGACATGGTTCTAGCACAATTGTACCTATTGGTAATAACTATGAAAAGGGTGTATTGGTATTGAACTAATTGTCAGCCAATTCATGAAAATGGGACATACTTTTCACTTTTTTTGACACTCCTAGTGGATATTCTTAGGACGATTCATATTTTCTTTACAAACAATTATAAAGGATTTGAAAATAAATATATCCCCAATGAAACCAAGTTTATGATTCTAATATTATCAATTCCAAAAATTTTTAAATTTATGTTAATTGTTACACTATATTTATAATTATACAGTATGATTTAAAATTCATAATTTTATAATCTAATTTAGTTTATGTCACTGTTTGTAAATAGCATCTAGATGGAAGAATGGTATCAATACTCATGGAAAATGAAGAGATTTCCATGTGGAGCAAGCCAATACAGTTGGTATTAGAACTAATCATATCATGGATATATTATGGTAGCTTAATCTAGTTATAAAAAATAACCTTTTCCTAATGGAGCAACCTATTCTATAGTATGATTCTCATATTTGGGATCACTTCATGCAATAGAAACCCACATAATTTGGTGGGACTACTAATATAATGGTATATAAGCAATGGATTAATTCTCTTGAGAAGATATTTATGTATTTAAGATGTGATTAAAATGAAAAGGTTACACTTTTAGTGTATTTTATAAAAGTATTTGTTGATCAATTGTGGTCATTGATCCATAATACTAGAGAGTGAGAGAAAATAGAACTCTTGGATTAAAAATATTTTAAGGAGACATTCTTCAAAAAATATTTGCCTTGTTAGGAATAAACTGAAATAAATAGAAAGTTCCTTGGATTAATGAAAAAGGTAGAAAAAGTGGTTTTGTGTATGAGGATACCTTTACAAGGTTATCCAAGTATTCTATGAATTACATATGCAACACGGAGTGTAAGATTGGCTGTTTCTTTTAAAGGCTTAAGAAAAGTATCCAAACGTTAGAGATCTCTCAATAATTTTCATCATATGGTGAAATGGTTTTATGTTCCATCAAAATAGATAACTAATTATCCATATAATACATGTTCAAGAGAATTTAATAAAATAAGAGGTCGAATTAACACCAAGAAAAAGGGAACACATCTAAAAAGAAGAAAATAATGAATCAATTCCCATCTTGTGAAAACTTTGGAATGAATTATCATGGGAAATTCATTAAGGGTTTGGGAGTTTGTTATAAGTGCAGGGATAAGGTTCATCAGACTAATGAACATAAAGGAAAGAATAAAAACACCATTATTTAGTGTTTTAACTATTGTGAAATAGGACACTATGAAAATTAATGCCCTAATTATTGTGGGAATATACCACAAAAGTGGAAAAGGTGAGAAGGCCAAGCTTATAAAATCAGTATAGCTAAGGTGGAAGTACCCATGACGTAGTGGTAGGTACTTTGATCATAGCTTCAAATTTAGATAATTATTTATTTGATTCTGAATCCTTGTAATCATTTATATCTTCCAAGCTTTCTAAAAAAAATTAGATATTTACTTAGCACGTTTAGAATGGAGTTGTCTGTCAAAACACCTAGTGGAAGTCTCATTGTAATAAGGATGTGTTAAGTAGTCTCAATTGTGAAAAATAAACATTCTTTACTTTTTGACCTTATTATCAAACCAATGGAGGAATTCGATATAATCCTTGGTATGGACAGGATTTTAAAATATTAATAAAAAATATTACAATTAGAAGAAAATTTACATTCATAATGAATATATAGAATTACTTATCTTTAGATAAGAGACATAATCAACTGAAACATTGTAAAGACCCGTAAATTTCAAGGAAATTTTTTTCTTATTTTTCTTTGGAATTTTAATTGAACGCAGTTTCTGACGGCACCTGATTCTGAGGCCTAGTGTGCCCGGAATCATTTTCCGAAGTTTGGCTCGGGTACGTTCAGTGAACGAATGAGCGGGTTTTTCTAACTTTTGAACCGGTGCTTGGAATAAAATTATGAGGGCACCAATGGAATCACAGCGCTGGTATTTTCTTAGAAACGCCTTTTCCGGAGTTGTGTTTGCTCGAGTGTGGTTTTTAAATTTTTGGGGTTAAGTTAAGAAATAAAATAAAGTAGTGCGACAACTTTATTTTTATTTCACTTAAAGCCACTTAAAAGCCACTTAAAGTCTCTTGAGCTAAGTTAAAGCGGATAGGGTGCAAACCAAAATATCCTACCCTCTTGGTAGGATATTTTTTAGGTGGGGCCCGCACGAGCCCTATCATTTTTTTCCTCTAAGTAACGCACCCGCGAAAACTTCTTTTTAATGAAAGTAAACTGGTGCATTTTCTTAAACTCTTAAACGCTCCTATTAATTGGGCGGTTTATTCGTTGAAATTAATTCTATGAATTAATGGGTCGTTACTTAGTTTGTTTTTCAATTTGTTGGCATGTTAATAAAATAAGACCAATGCTTGTTTTCTCTTAAGGGTTGCTTGTTGAGAGAGTTGGGAGAGGCTTGAGATCTTCATCCTCCAAAGTGAAGAACGCGAAGAACGCGAAGAACGCGAAGAACGCGAAGAACGCGAAGAACGCGAAGAACGCGAAGAATTCTGAACCCTCGGAGATCGACGACGCGAAGCCGTGTTCCGTGACGCTGACGATTCTTCTCCCGCGACGTTCTTCTGCGACGTTTCTCCTCCCACGACAAATCTTCGATCAACTGCTTGAGGTAGGAGATTTCGGAACTTTTAATTTTCTTTGTGGATTTTATCCTTAACACAGATTTAATTCATGAAATAAAAATCTGTGTGTTTTTTCTTAAACCTCAGATATCGTCGACGCGACACCGTATACCGCGACGACGCGACGCCCTTCCGCGACGCGACGATCATCTTCTTCCGCGATAGTCAATTCCGCGAAGAACTCGTTCGACGATTGCGACGAGGTAGGGTGTTTACGTGATTTTTCCTTATGTGATTCTCTTCCATATTTTATCCGCGTTTATTTGGACCACATGATATCAGTTAACGGGAGGAGGCCAGAACGCACAAACACGGTTGCCCCCCTCCCTATTGTTTTTCTTGTTATTGCAGATCGAATGAAAGTGACGTGGTATCGTCGCACTGCGTGGGATTGAGCGGCAAGAAATGTGCGACGTTGTCACGCCGCGCATTCAATTTTTTGAACCAATTTCGCGGCGCCGTCGCGCCGTGCCGAAGAACCACAAAGGAACCCCGGCCAAAGTCGGGTGGCGGAGAAAGGGGCGCGGCGCCATCGCGTCGCGCTGGAAAACCACAAAGACGGTACGTTTTGTTAATTGACGTGCAGATCAAGGGACGATGACGAAGCAAGCCTCTATGGTGTTTGAATCCCTTCGCAGTGAAGGTCGGGTCTCAGGAGGACCATTGGCGAAGACGGTAGGAGAAACGGACCACCGGAGCGCGTCCGGTGGTCCGTGGAAGGCGGTTGCGGCGCGCCACGCTGGCGCGGCGGTGCCGGCGACCGGCGGCGGCGGTTGCCGCCGGCCTCAATTAGCGGCGAGGGTGGGGGAGCCGCACACCCCGCCCGCGGCTTCCGCGTGGCCGCGCTGGCCGAGCCGCGGCTGGATAGTCGGGCCGGAATGAGCCGGCCACGCCGGCCGGGCCGGGTCGACCCGGTTCGGGCCGACCCAGGGGGGTCGGGCCGGGTCGGTCCGGGCCCAGACCCCCCCCCCCCGTTTTCGGACCCCTCACGGTCTTTCGCCCATATCTTGAGTTGTAGACCTCCGATCCATGCACCGTCAGCGGTGATGCGATCCTTGGATCGAGGCGGTCGTTTCGGTATATTGCACTCAAAGTTTTGGAACACTTTAGGTTCGTCCGAGTTGGTTCAGATACGAAACCAACCGGGGCCTCAGAGCGGAAACGCTCGTATCATGAGCTCCAGACGTCCGATTGATGTGTCGTCGGCTTTGATGGATTCCTCTAAGTGAGACGGATCTTTTGGCTTACTCCTCTTGAGTTTTGGATGTCGTCGGAGTGTGGTCGGGTTGGTTTGCTCACGAAATCCAACCGGGCCCCTGGAACGAAAAGGCTAATAACTCACAGACCGTGCATCCGATTGACGCGCCGTCTGTCTCGTTGATTTCCTCTTGATGAGACAGAACTTTTGGCATACTTCGCCCGAGTTTTGGTTGCTGTTGGATAGTGGCCGGGTTGGATTGTACCCAAAATCCAACCGGGCCCCTGGAACGGAAAAGCTGATATCTTTCAGACCAGACGTCCGTTTGACGAACCGTCTGCGGCATTGGTGATCACATTGAGAAACGGTCCCCTTAAGTTTAACCTATGATAGTTGGGGTACAGTTGAGATACGGCCGGGTTGGTTCGTACATGAGACCAACCGGGCCCCTGGGACGAAAAGGATAATAACTCACAGACCGGGCGTCCGATTGACGCGCCGTCTGTTGTGTTAAGACCCCTGTGATGAGGCAGTACTTTGAGACACTTCTTCGTGGGACTTTTTGATACTTGGGGTATCGACCAGTTGCTCGTGGAGCGGAACCTTCTGGAGACGGGCGTGTGGAGTACGGAGACCGTGTAGCCGGCTGAGACCTGACAACTGCTTGACTGATCGATTCGGTGTGTTTTGGATAGCCCAATGGGGAGCGCTTGGTTGTAGTGGCAGACCCACGATGGATGAGCTCTTGGTTGTAGCGGCAGACCCGCGGTACTAAACAGAAGGAGTACCTCTTGAGGCTATGAGGGGGAGCTCTTGGTTGTAGCGGCAGACCCATGGTGGGAAGTGCTTGGTTGTAGCAGCAGGCCCACAGTACTCGACAGGAGGAGTACGTCAACAGTCTTAGGTTAGTGAGCAGTACCTTGGAGTCGTGACAGGGCCACTGTACACTCCAGAGACGGGGCTCTTCAGCAGTTACGGTTTCGATAATGAAAATCCTGGTTTGAGCTGAGACTTTTGACCTTTGTGTTTACCTAATGATTTAGATGGGTCACTTGATAACTTAGGTATATGTATGGGCATATACCTGGGTAGTGGTTATCTATTGAAATCTTCTTTGTGGTTATCCTTGTTGGTTTTTAGTGAGACCTTGAGGGTCTCGGGGTCCCTACTGAGTATCATCATACTCACCCATGCACGGGCTATGCCCGCACCTCGTTGTGTTGGTTGCAGATGACGGGCAGTGCTGACGGAGGCCGAGTGTTCGAGGACTGGACGGTACCCGGAGGTAGACTACACGAAGAGTCAGTACCCGGAGGTGGACTAAACGACAAGTCAGTATATGGAGGTGGACTTCACGGTGAGACGACAATCAGAGGAGGTTGACGGGCGAGAGTGTTGTGGAGGCTATCTATACCTACCCTTCAGGTAGGATCCGTGGTGGACGATCCAGGAGCTGCGCCATCTGTACCTACCCTTCAGGTAAGATCCGAGGAGGACGACCCAAGAGCCACTTCCTTCCTTCCAGCTGTTGTCTTTTTCTATTATACTTTGTTCAGTTGTAGTTGTACTTTCTTTTGGGTTTGTATTCTGGCCCATTTACCTTCAGCACTTCTCTTTGTACTTAGTGTTTTACTTCTGCTTGTACTCTGTGGTGTTTTGTTTACTTTTATAAAGGCAATGTCTTCCCAGTTATCGGGATTTACGCCTTTGGTGCTAGTCGCCATCCCCTGGCCTTGGAAGGCGGGCTTGGGGTAGTCACGGCATGGGCCCCGAGGATGGGTCGTGACAAATTGGTATCAGAGGAGTTGGTTCTACCACAGAACTTATAACACTGATATTTTCTTTCTATGAAGTAATAGTGTTAAGAGTACCAAGTGTGGTTTTCAGTTCAGGGAGTCCAGTGTTTGTGCGGGAGGCCGATGTATCCATACACCAGGACCCTGACAACTGATTTCCGACTTTGTGCATGAAAACACTGATTGTGTGTGTGTTTCTATAAGTTTTTAAATGTCAGCTCAAACCAGGTCAGCTCACCAGGTATAATCGTTTGACCGTGTCACATTGTTTCTTTCAGGATGCCTTTTCACGGACGACCATCTAGAGCCCAGAGGGATGTGTGTACTGACAGCCTATCGAGCGACGAGGCATCGGTACAGGGCCCTCTTGCAGTTGAGGCACCAGCAGAGGCACCAGCAGTACTACCATACGTTGGGCCACTGATGCCACCAGCCCCAGTAGTAGGCGATGCCCGCCACTTGAGCGTGCTGCACGAGTTCCAGCGCCAGAGGCCACCCAGGTTCCGGGGAGAGACAGACCCACAGGTGGCTGAGGATTGGCTGGAGGAAGTGGTGAGAGTCTTCAGGCTAGTGGGGACGCCTGCAGACTTTATGGTGATCTTTACTGCCAGCCTTCTTCAGGCAGCAGCAGGAAGGTGGTGGGGCCACTTGTTCCAGTTTTGTGACGGGATGACCTTCACATGTGAAGACTTAGAGACCTTCTTCAGGGTGGAGTTTGTGCCAGTAGCTCTACACCCCAAGCGTGTACAGGAGCTTCTTCCTTTGCCGCAGGGTTTTCGATCAGTAGCCGAGTCATCTATGGGCAGTAGACATATGATGTAGAGGTCCAAGAGGACTAGAGCCAGTCGTACGAGGATTAGGAAGTGTTATGAATGCGGCAAGAAGGGTCACCTGGTATGTGACTGTCCGACTCCTCGTACAGATGATCTACAGGCTTTGGAGGAGCCTCTGAGGCAGAAGCAACGGCCGGTGCTTGAGCAACAGCCGAGCAGTGGACAAGGTAGTAGAGCTCCGGGAGTAGGTGGATAGGAGAGGAACTAGTGGATACGTCCCTTGTACTTCTAGTTCCATGTTTCTGTTGTATTCGTGTCTTTGTACTATGAGCTGCAATAATAAAAAGACACTTATCTTTGTGATGTTTTCTTTCCTGTCCTTTTGTTTGGTTTATACTGAGTGGTCCTTGTTAAGACTGTTGACTAGACCCTCACTTTCTAGATTTCTACTGGAGGAGATCCAGTGACCTCACACTGATGCCGACAGTGTGACTCGACCCTTGGAGGCGAGAGTGACAGTTGGATCTATTGGTAGTTTTGTCGAGGACTTACGATGCCATCCATGGCATGAATACATCATTCATGTCTGGATTGACTGTATTAGGCAATGGGTGTGGTTCATCCAGGGGATGAGACCGAGTTTCTCTTTTCGGCAAAGGAGAAATTTTAGCAGCTCTTTCAGATCGTAGGCAATGAAGGTGAAGATCATCCAGGAGCGGATGAAGACTGCACAGTACAGTAAGAAACAAGAAACTGGCACCAGTCTTGGAGACTCGGGCATGTTAAAAGTTTCTATAACAGGAATCTTAAAGGAGAGATGAGTCTGTGGAGCAGCAGAAGTGGAGGCAAAGCTAGGAGAGCAGCATGAGGTGGTGTATATATTAACATGCTACAACCATCCGCCTTAGTTATCCCCGCCAGGCTCAGGGAGCTGGAGGGCGGAGGAAGAGTGTGGCTGCATGCGGTCAAGGAGAGTGAACAGATGGCTCTAAGAATGATTCAAGGGACACTCTGTGTCCACTACTAGCTACTGTAGTAACGGACGTTGATATGAATCATTCCTTCCTTCCACAAATCTTTTCCCAGACCTAGAGTTTCTGGTAAGCCGTAGACTTGACCCTCACGTCTGGAGGTACCTTGGGAGAAGACTCGATAATCACACTTACGTCGACGGTGTGGTCAGACCCTCGAGGCAAGAGTTTTGGTTGGAATCTCTTGGTGGCAGTGTCGAGGCCTTACGACGTTGGTTTGAGTATAGACTGGGAAATCACAGTTCATACACAAATTGTCGGTATTAGGCAAAAAGTTTATGGTTTAACTACGACGTCGGGATGGGTTTTCCTTGGTTGGAGAAAAGGAAACGCCAGGCAGCACAGGGTAAACTCATGCACAGGAAGGTGCAACCGATCACTCTTGAGTCAGTCAACCTTACCCTCGTAGCAGTAGTTGTTTTGAGTTTTAATAGGAATTGGAGACCTCTAGAGTTCGAGGATGACGATCACGTCTTTATACGGGTCTCACCTCGACGAGGTTTATGGAGACGTGGCCAAGGCGGAAAGTTATCTCCGAGGTTCAGTGGACCTTCTTAGGTCCTCAGCTGGGCGGGCAGGGTGGTTTACCGCTTGACCCATCCACCTCAGTTGCACCAGGTTCACGACAATTTCCATGTATCTTAACTGAGGAGATACGTGCTTGACCCTCCACATATCCTCAACCTTGAGGAGTTGGATGATGGCGATGAGGTGACTTCCATGGAGGTTCCTGTGGGGATCGAGGATCGACAGGAGAAGATCCTAGGAGGACGGTCGATTCCTCTTGTGCACTTTCTTTGGCAGTACGAGGACTTCTAGGTGAGCACATGGGAGCGAAAGGCTCAGATGCGTGCTCAGTACCGCTTTTGTAACCCTAGTTTATGTTAAAGCTTTACGAGGATGTAAAGCCCTGAGGTGGGAGTGATATAAAGACCCGTAAATTTCAAGGAAATTTTTTTCTTAATTTTCTTTGGAATTTTACAAGAATGCAGTTTCTGACGGCACCTGATTCCGAGGCCCGGTGTGCCCGGAATCATTTTCCGAAGTTTGGATCGGGTACGTTCAGTGAACAAATGAGCAGGTTTTTCTAACTTTTGAACCGGTGCTTAGAATCAAATTCTGAGGGCACCGATGGAATCACAGCGCTGGTATTTACTTAGAAATGCCTTTCCGGAGTTGCGTTTGCTCGGGTGTGGTTTTTTAAATTTTTGGGGTTAAGTTAAGAAATAAAATAAAGTAGTGTGACAACTTTATTTTTATTTCACTTAAAGCCACTTAAAGCCACTTGAGATAAGTTAAAGTGGATAGGGTGCAATCCAAAATATCCTACCCTCTTGGTAGGATATTTGTGAGGTGGGGCCCGAACGAGCCCTACCATTTTTTTCCTCTAAGTAACGCACCCGCGAAAACTCCTCTTTAATGAAAGTCAACTGATGCATTTTCTTAAACTCTTAAACGCTCCTATTAATTGGGCAGTTTATTCGTTGAAATTAATTCTATGAATTAATGGGTCGTTACTTAGTTTGTTTTTCAATTTGTTGGCATGTTAATAAAATAAGACCAATGCTTGTTTTCTCTTTAGGGTTGCTTGTTGATAGAGTTGGGAGAGGCTTGAGTTCTTCATCCTCCTTCGCGAAGAACGCGAAGAACGCGAAGAACGCGAAGAATGTCGAACCCTCGGAGATCGACAATGCGACACCGTGTTCCGCGACGCCGAAGATTCTTCTCCCACGACGTTTCTCCTCCCACGACAAATCTTCGATCAACTGCTTGAGGTAGGAGATTTCGGAACTTTTAATTTCCTTTGTGGATTTTATCCTTAACACGGATTTAATTCACGAAATAAAAATCTGAGTGTTTTTCATTAAACCTCAGAGATCGTCGACGTGACGCCGTATACCGCGACCACGCGACGCCCTTCCATGACGCGACGATCATCTTCTTCCGCGACGGTCAATTCTGCGAAGAACTCGTCCGACGAATACGACGAGGTAGGGGGTTTACATGATTTTTCCTTACATGATTCTCTTACTTCTTTTATCCGCGTTTATTTGGACCGCATGATATCAGTTCACGGGAGGAGTCCGGACCGCACAAACACGGCCGCCCCCCTCTCTATTGTTTTTCTTGTTATTGCGGATCGAATGAAAGTGATGTGGTGTCGTCGCACCATGTGGGATTGAGCGGCAAGAAATGCGCGACGTCGTCACGCCGCGCATTCAATTTTTTGAACCAATTCCACGGCGCCGTCGCGCCGTGCCGAAGAACCGAAAAGGAACCCCGACCGGAGTCGGGCCATGGCGAAGGGGCGCGGCGCCATCGCGTCACGCCGGAAAACCACAAAGACGGTGCATTTTGTTAATTGACGTGAAGATCAAGGGACGACGACGAATCAAGATGCTATGGCGTTTGAATCCCTTCACAGTGAAGGTCGGGTCCCGGGAGGACCGTTGGTGAAGACGGTAGGAGAAACGGACCACCAGAGCGCGTCCGGTGGTCCGCGGAAGGCGGTGGCGGCAAACCACGCCTGCGCGGTGGCGCCGGAGACCGGCGGTGGCGGCGCGCCGCCGGAGGGCTAGCGACGACGGTTGCCGCCGGCCTCAATTAGCGGCGAGGGTGGGGGAGCCGCGCACCCTGCCCGCGGCTTCCGCGCGACCGCGCTGGCCGAGCCGCGGCTGGCCGGTCGGGCAGGACCGAGCCAGCCGCGCCGGGCCGCACCGGCCAGGCCGGGTCGACCCGGTTCGGGCCGACCCAGGGGGGTCGGGCCGGGTCGGTCCGAGCCCATACCCCCCCCCCCCCCCCATTTTCGGACCCCTCACAGTCTTTCGCCCATATCATGAGCTGTAGACCTCTGATCGACACACCGTCAGTGGCGATGTGATCCTTGGATCGAGACGGTCGTTTCAGTATATCTCACTCAAAGTTTCAGAACATTTTGGGTTTAACCGGGTTGGTTCGGATACGAAACCAACTGGGTCCTCAGAGCGGAAACGCTCATATCTTGAGCTCCGGACGTCCGATTGAGGTGCCGTCAACTTTGATGGATTCCTCTAAGTGAGTCGGATATTTTGGCTTACTCCGCTTGAGGTTTGGATGCCGTCGGAGTGCGGTCGGGTTGGTTTGCTCACGAAATCCAACCGGGCCCCTGGAACGAAAAGGCCAATAACTCACAGACCGGGCGTCCGATTGACGCGCCGTCTGTCTCGTTGATTTCCTCTTGATGAGATGGAACTTTTTTCATACTTCTCCCAAGTTTTGGTTGTTGTTGGATAGTGGCCGGGTTGGATTGTACCTGAAATCCAACCGGGCCCCTGGAACGGAAAAGCTAATATCTTTCAGACCAGACGTCTGTTTGACGAACCGTCTGCGGCGTTGGTGATCACGTTGAGAAACGGTCCCTTTAAGTTTAACCTATGATAGTTGGGGTATAGTTGAGATACGTCCGGGTTGGTTCGTACACGAGACCAACCGGGCCCCTAGGACGAAAAGGCTAATAACTCACAGACCTGGCGTCCGATTGACGCGTCGTCTGTTGTGTTGAGACCCCTGTGACGAGCCGGTCCTTTGATACACTTCTTCGTGGGACTTTTTGATACTTGAGGTATTGACCAGTAGCTCGTGGAGTGGACCCTTTTGGAGACGGGCATGCGGAGTACGGAGACCGTGTAGCCGGATGATACCTGACGACTGCTTGACCGATTGATTCGGTGTGTTTCGGATAGCCCAGTGGGGAGTGCTTGGTTGTAGCGGAAGACCCACGGCGGGTGAGCGCTTGGTTGTAGCAGCAGACCTGCGGTACTCAACAGAAGGAGTACCTCTTGAGGCTCTGAGGGGGAGCACTTGGTTGTAGCGGCAGACCCATGGTGGGAAGCGCTTGGTTGTAGCAGCAGGCCCACAGTACTCGACAGGAGGAGTACCTCATCAGTCTTAGGTTAGTGAGCAATACCTCAGAGTCGTGACAGGACCACTGTACACTCTAGAGACGGGGCTCTTCAGCAGTTATGGTTTCGATAATGAAAATATTGGTTTGAGCTGAGACTTTTGACCTTTGTGTTTACCTCATGATTGAGATGGGTCACTTGATAAATTAGGTATATGTATGGGCACATACCTGGGTAGTGGTTATCTGTTGAGATATTCTTTGTGGTCATCCTTGTTGGTTTTTAGTGAGACCTTGAGTGTCTCGGGGTCCCTACTGAGTATCGTCATACTCACCCCTGCACGGGCTATGCCCGCACCTCGTTGTATTGGTTGCAGACGACGGGCAGTGATGACGGAGGCCGAGTGTTCGAGGATTGGACGGTACCCGGAGGTGGACTACACGACGAGTCAGTACCCAGTGGTGGACTAAACGACGAGTCAGTATCTGGAGGTGGACTTCACGGCGAGAGGACACTCGGAGGAGGTTGACGGGCGAGAGCATTGTGGAGGCTATCTGTACCTACCCTTCAGGTAGGATCCGTGGTGGACGATCCAGGAGCTGCGCCATCTGTACCTACCCTTTAGGTAGGATCCGAGGAGGATGACCCAGGAGCCTCTTCCATCCTTCCAGATGTTGTCTTTTTCTATTATACTTTGTTCAGTTGTAGTTGTACTTTCTTTTGGGTTTGTATTCTGTCCCATTTACCGTCAACACTTCTCTTTGTACTTAGTGTTTTAATTCCGCTTGTACTCTGTGGTATTTTGTTTACTTTTATAAAGGAAATGTGTTCCCAGTTATCGGGATTTACGCCTTTGGTGCTAGTCGCCAGCCCCTGGCCTATGGAAGGCAGGCTTGTGGTAGTCACGGCATGGGCCCCGAGGACGGGTCGTGACAAACATGTCTATATCCAACCCCGGTAACTCTACTAAATGAGATTCTTGGAGAACAATAAAAGTCATATTTTATATATGGAGAAGGTGGTATTAAAATTAATGATTTTTCTATTGTACAAGAATGTATTGATGTATTTTCTATAGAATTACCTAGATGTCCCCTAGAGAATAAAGATGAGTTTTCCATTTATTTAGTCCATGAAGAAAAACCAATATCAAAGAGTCACTATAGAATTGCCACTATGGAATTAGTGGAGCTGAAGAAACAACAATAAGAGTTGTTTGATTGGTTATTTATTCTCTCAAGTGTTTCACCATGGAGAGCCACTATTATTTGAGATTACCCAACCTGGATTCAAGTATCACTGAGAGGGGGAGTTTTTGAATTATTGATATATTTTTCTTTTAGGTTTCATTTCTTAAGAAACAATCTTTAGAAACTATTAAATATTTCTTTCTCTAGTGAAAATAAATCAAACACATAACCATAAGAATAAATATTTTACAAGGTTAAATACTCAAAAGGAGTAGATAGTCCTTAGTATGGTTTGGAAATAATTTAATACCACACAATACACTAGAAAACAATCATTTTATATGGAATACAATGAGTGGGATATTCCCTTACACTCATGTAGATCTAAGATCAATACAACAGATCATTTTCTTCAGATAGCATGAAATTATATAATAATTTTTTTGTAACAAACATGTTATTGTGATTCTTGGTCAACTTTAAGAAATATAGACATATAATCTGATTCTTCAATTTCTTACCTAGAAGATGGTAAGAAACTCAGGTTCATTTTAATTAATTCCTAGTATGATTTTACCAGTTCCAAAATCCCAGTATGAAAATCCTTTTACAAAAATATCAATATGAAAATACCAATATGAAAATCCCAATATAAAAAACCCAGTTCGAAAATTACATTACAAAAAATACGAGTGCAAAAATCACAATATGATTCTCCCAGTATGATTTTAATAGTACTAAAAATATATAAATATGTCCAAATATGGTTGAGAAAAATCTACACCTCATTTATCCTGAGTAAAAAACACTTAATCTAATTCCTCATCCAGTAGAGTACAATAATCATTTGAATATGATGTTTTAAATGAATACGATGTTCAAATCGGAATACAATATTTTCCTCTTCTATAAGAAAAAAACTTCTTTATGAAATCACAATCAGTATAACCTTCTTCACTTTCTAAAAATTTGGAGGTTATATTTCCTCTTTCATGAGTAATTAAAGTCACACCAAAACACAGAGTTTTATTTTCCTTTTATAAGTAATAAAGAACAGTTTAGGTGGGATCTTGAAAAGGCTTTCCCACATCCCCAACATTCCCAAGTCTTCAAAATTCCTTAAATCATAGATCATTATTTTACTCATACAATTCACTATGAAATTTGGGTCTTTCTTTGACTTCTTCAACCTTCCATGAATTTCATATGGATTTATGAATTCATCAAAGCTTCTCAAATTTCACGAACCTTCTCAAAACTTATAACAACTTTATCTCACTTCTTAATTCTTTCACAAACTTTAGTCCGATTCTGATTTTCCATTATGATTTCCTAGTATGATTTTTTCATTAAGAAATCCTCATATGATTTTCTCATTAAGAAATACTAGTATGATTTTCTCATTAAAAAATCCTAGTATGATTTTTTCATTATGAAGTCCCAGTATGATTTGTTCAATATGATTTTTTTAGTATGTCTTCTTTGGTATGAATTTTTCAGTATGATTTCTTTAAAACAAATTCTTCAGTACAATTTCTACAATAAAATTTATTTGGTATGAATTATTTAGTATGGTTTCTTTAGTATGAATTATTTAGTATGACTTCATCTGTACAAATTCTTCAGTATGAATTCTTCAGTAATATTTTTTCTTCCTCAAGCTCAGCAATATATTTTTCTTCCTGATCCTCAACAAATTCTTTTTATTCTTGAGCCTCAGAAACATATTTTTCTTCCTGAGTCTCATAAAAAAATTTCCTTCCTAATACTTAGGAACATAGTTTTCTTCCCGAGCCTCATTAACTTCTTTTTCTTCCTGAGCCTCATCAACATTTTTCCTTCCTGAGCCTCATCAACATATTTTCCTTCCTAAGTCTCAAAAACATATTTTTCATAATAATCATTCTTAAAAACTCTTCCTTCCTCAAATTTTATTCATAAATATTGTATTATAAGTTTCACAACTTACTTATGATTTATGAGAAACAAAAAACAAAAATTAATTATCATATCTTTATCAGATCCATGCTGAATTTGATTACAGTCAGTACCTCATTACAATATTCTCCCATTCTGGACCCAAGGTGAGTCATATCATAACCTTTTATTCCAAATTTATTCTTCTATATAGGATGGACTTTTTTAAACAAAGTGATTCTGATTTTTCAAAAAACTATTTATGATTTATATTTTCAACTTTTACAAAGTTAGTTGATTTATCTTATTTAGAAACATAATACAAAAATATTATAAAACAAACTTCAAAAAACCTTATACAGTCAAATTGGTCCCCATAATATGCCTTTATGGATTTTTTTATTAACCAATATTCATAAATCAATTAAATTTTAAACCTCAAAAATTGGATTAATTATCATAAATTTAAAGCCTACGTGAGCTAACTCATTATAAGAAACAATAATTATTGAAAGCATAACCATGTTGTCAAAAAGTACTGATTTTGAAACTTCCTCGGCTTTTTTCCTCATCTTTTTTTATCATCTTTTCTTGCTAGTATTTTCTTCTTCACCTTACTTTAATTATTCAATTTACCTAGATGAAAGAAAATTTGTTTCCTAAAACCACTCTAACAAACAGTGAGAATAATATACCCACTTACATTCTAAAATCATAGCTTATCCACAACTCCCCCTTTTTACAAGCTTCCTTAAGTATATATTTATAAATCAATTATCCCCCTTCAAAACACTATCCAAAGGAAAGATGAGAGAGGGTAAAATACTCATACCTAAACCTTGATTAGAAGGAGGTTGGATTCCCATGTTCAACTTCAATTTATAAAAATGTTACTTTGGTAAAGGTTTTGTGAATATGTTAGAAACTTGTTTCGATGTAGAAACACACTCTATATTTAATTAATTCTTATTCACATGATCTTTAATAAAGTGGTAATTGTTATCAATATGTTTTAAATGATGATTTTGTACCGGATTATTGGTAATGATTATGGTAATTTTATTATCACATTACAAGAGAAAGGGTAACTTGACTTTAACAAGTCTTCTATTTGAGTTTTCACCCACATAAGTTGAGTGGTATCTTGAGTGGAAGAAACATACTCAACTTCATCCATACTAAGAGTTACTAAATTCTATTTCTTTTTATACCAACTAATAAAACATTTATCCAAAAATAAAACTCAACCATATATGGATCTTCTATCATCAACATTCCCTACCCAATTAGAATCTGAATACCCAAAAAATTCAATAATTTCTAATATCATACCAAATTCTAAAATTTTTCGTGCCATTTATAAATCTCATAATTATTTTTCCATCCATAATATTTGATTCTTTTGGAGAGATTTGAAATCTTGTACATAAGGTAACAGTATAAAAAATTTCAGGTCTTGAGGTAGTAAAATATAAAAAACTTCATATCAACTTCAAAAATTATTTCTGATCAACTTCTTTGCCTTCTCAATCTTTACTCAAATTGGTTCCCACATAAATTGGTATCGAAACTAATTTCAAATTTTCCATGATGAACTTCTAAATAACTTCCTTAGCATAATTTTCTTGAGAAATAAAAATGTGTTTCTTCTTTTTTAAGATTTTTAACCTAATAAAGTATTTCATTTCCCCAAGCATGGAAATTTCAAGGAATTTTTTCATATCATCATAAAATCTTTCAAATTTTCTTTTATCATTCCCAGAAAAGATAATTTAATCAACATAAAAATGCTGATAAGTGAAAACTCCTAAATTTCATTATTTTAAAGAATTTTATCAACTCTTCCTTTCTGGAAATTCAAATTCCTTAAGAAAGTTTCTAATTTTGAGGTCCATTCCCTTAGAGCCAATTTTTTTCCATATAAGTCTTTCTTCAGCTTATAAACAAAACTTTCATCTTTCACAACAACAAATCCACAATGTTCTTCAATATAAATTTCCTTATCAAGATCACCACTCAAAAATGAAGATTTGATATCCATTTGAAAAAAATTGAAACTTCATTGGGAAGTGATAACAAGAAATATTTTAATGGTATCTAGACTTTCCATCAAAGAAAAGGTTTTCTAAAAATAAATACCTTCGATTTTTTAATACCATTTTCAAATAAGTATTTCATTGTTCCTTATCACTTCACCATATTCATTCATCTTGTTCTAGAGAACTCACTTTATACCAATAACATTTTTATTATCTGTCTTAGGTATGAGTTCCTAGTTATGATTTCCCTCAATCTGATCAAGTTCTTCTTCCATGTCTTGAACCCATTATGTATTCTCAAAAGCATAATCAACATCTTTCATTTCAACTTTTGAATATAAAGAACTGTGTGTAATGGCATTTTCTGTTCTTCTTGTTTCAACTTTCTGATGTTGATCAACAATAATATTGTGAGATTCCACTTGCTTCCTCATCCTAGGATGAGATTTTAGAGTATCTTCCTCATCACAAGAAATATATGTGTCTGATTATTCTTCTTAAGTAGGATTATAATTCTCTTTATCCTTATCTAAAATTTTAATGAGACTTTCTTTATCCTTCTCAACTTCCTTATCCAAATGAGTCTATTTATCCTCATATTTTTCGATAACTTTTACATAAATAAAATAAACTATTCTTCTTAATTATTTATTAATACATACATATCCTATTCCTTACAGAGTAAAGCTAAGAAATATTCTATCTTCACCTATCTGTTCAAACTTTCCCAAGATTCCACCTTTCTTCTTTATGATTCATGGACTCCCAAAAACTCTTAAGTGTTTCAAACTTGTAGTTTTTTTATAAAAAAATTCATATAGTGTCATATCTAAACTTTTCCTATGGAAACATAAATTTTGAATATACATAGTAGTACTCATGTATTGCCTCCAAAAGTAATGAGAAAGACCATGTTCAAGTAACATAGTTCTCCCCATTTCAACAAAACATCTATTCTTTCTTTTAGAAACCCCATTTCTTAGGAGTATATGGTGAAATTAACTCATGCTGAATTTTACATTTCTCAAGATAACTTTTAAATTATTCATTCTTATAGTCACCACCATTATCATTTCTGAACTTCTTCATGGAATACTCACATTCCTTCTCATCTTTCCTCCTGAAAATTTTAAACATTTTTAGAGCATATAACTTATGTTTCATATACATAACACAATTAATGTGAGTAAAGTCATAAATGAAAGTGATGAAGTAATTATATCCATTAATTTATTGTTTTATAATTGGCCCATATATATCAAAATGAATAATTTTTAGGGTTTTTTTTGATCAAATATCAACTTTTTTATGCGTAGAATTTGTAATTTTTCCTTTCTAAAAAATATTAAAACACCAATATCTTATTCTTGATATATTCAGAATATCTTTGAAACTATTACACATTGATAACTTTCCCATGTTTCTCTGACACATGTCTCCAAACATTTTATGTCACAACATATTTTATTCTACCATACCCAATTAAAAAGAGTTTTGAATTTCACCAACTTAGAACAAGTTTACTTTTGTCTGTTGTCCTCTTGTATATATCTTTCCATCTTAGTCACTTTTAAAAATAAACCCATATTTTCTGAAGATAACATTGTTTCCCTCATCAAAAAATTTTGAAACACTTATAATCTTATATTTCATCTCATAAATATATAATGTTTTCTTGGATTTTATCTTTTCTTTTCTAATGATGGTTGATCCAACACCTTTGATTCTTAAAGATTCATCATTTAAAAATGTCACATTTCCTTCCTTGTATTCTTTTACATTATTAAAAAACTTTAAGTCTCATATAATATGGGAAGATTACCCACTATAAAGAATTCAATGTCATTCTTATTTTTTAGCTTTTAAAGTGGTTTTAACAATAAGATCATTTTCTTCTACCTTTTCTTTCTTTACCTCTAGATTATGATAATTGTTAAAAAAGTTGTTATTGTAACAAAACAATACAACCATTAGCAAGAATTCCAAGTTGTCCACATATTTCAAAATTAGTTTCTAAGTGTTGGAACCTATTCTCAATTTTCACATCAACTTTCTTTGGTTTCTTCTGAACTTCCTTCTCAGACTTCTTTTGAGAGGATTGAATCCCCCAAAAAACATGTCTTTCATAACCTATGGAATAGTAGTAATGTTTTTAGTTGAACAAAAAAATATTTTTTGTATGTCCAAATCCACTGCAATACCAGAAGTATCCAAAGAAATATTATTTACCTCTGAAACATTCAGATTGGCTGATGTTGTGAGTATGTTTGTCAGCAACCTTTTTAATTGAACTTTGTGGACTCCCAACCATTTTGTTTTCAAATGAATATTTTCTCTTGAGATTAGATTTAATTCCATCCCTTTTGGAACTAGAATTAATATAAACTTTTTCATATTAATAATTTTTAGAAACATTTTTGAACTCATTGTTATTAGAAACATTTGAATTCATGAAATTCTTAGTCTTGTCCACATACATAAATTTCCCAATTTATTCTTTTTAGAAACATTTCAAGCTTTCTTTTCAAGAAAAAATTCATTATTCTTCTCAAAATTTGAAGGTGGATTTTAATCCTTCTCAGGTTCTTAATTATTATAACTTTTACAAACTTTATAGAGAGGGGTTTTAAGACTTGTATCCCTCTATTCATCTTTAGAATGTTTTTCTGCAAGTTTTAACTCTTGTTCTTTTACTTTTAACTTAACTTCTAGATGTTTGTTCTGATTATTTTCTTCCTAAGAAAATTTATTCAAGATATAAATTTCTTCCATCATATTGAATTTATCATTAGAAAGACATTCGTGATTATTTTTTAACGAACTTTCTTTTATTAATTTTTTATTTTTCCTTCTCAAGCCCTCTAATCTTTCTCAGAAATTATTTCAACTTTTCATTAAAATGAGATTCAAGTTGAATTTATTATTATTCAGAAATGTTTCTTCTAAAATCTTCATTATTCGCTATTGAAATAAAATCATTCTCTCCAAGTTTCTCAAAAAAAATATTTTTTGGATTTAACTTCACTATCTTCTTATTTATCTTCTTTAGAAAAAAATCTTTTTCTTTTAAATTTGAAGAACTTTTTATCTTTCCCTATGGAAAAATATTTATCTTTATCCCCATGTTTTTTCCATGACGTTCTTGTCTTTATTTATTCTTCATCACTATATAATTCTTTATTTCTTTGAAGAAAATTAGTTGTAAAGTGAACAATGGCTCCACATTGAAAACATTTCAAAGTAAGTTTCCATTTTTATTTTATTATTCGTCTTATTATATTTCTAGAAGACAAGGATAAAATTTCATCAAAAATTTTACATATCACATTTTCAGAATCAGAATCACCATCTTCTTCTTTAATAAGAATATTTTTTGACTTTTCTTTCTTGGAAGATTTGAATGGAATATATCTATCAACTTTTTCTTCATTTCATAGCTTTATCCCTTCTCATTTCACAAGTGAGGATAGTTCTATAAAAATCAACCAAAGAAAATGTTTTAGTATCTCTATCTTTCAATTAAGAAACTTTATCATCAATCTTTTTAAGAAGGATTCTTAATATCTTCTTAGAAATCGTAAAATCATCCAAAATTTTCAATAAGACATCTGATATGTTTCCAATATCATTTACCCTATTAAAGTAGTCTCCAACTGATTTGTATTGATTTATATTAATATCTCCATTCTTAAGCCTCCATATTTGCAACTTTTTTTTATTTTCATTTGTATTTCCTTCATAAATGTTTTTTAACTAATCCAAAATAACATTGGTAGTGGAAACACATTTCACTATTAAAAAATTGATTTTAGAAATTTATTAGATTAAATAATTATTATCCCTGCCATAATTCTCAAGATTCTTCTTATTAATGGGAGTAAGAGGAACTATGTCATCAATAAGAGGAAATCCATCTGTTGTAACATCAAGATCATCCTACCCAAGAAAATATAATATAACAAAACATTATATCTTTCTAGATATGATAGTTCTTACCATCGAAGATTAGAATACCTTTAATATTAACACAATTGAATTTCTCCATCACCATATCCCTTTCAAAAACTTTAGCAAAGAGTAAATAAAAAGAACCTTCATCTCTAACACAAATTGAGATTACCCAATCAGGATTCAAGTATCACTGAGATTGGGAGGGGTTGAATCAATGATATATTTTTCTTTTAGGTTTCCTTTATTAAGAAACAATTTTATCCTCCAATTGAATATTTTTTTATCTAGTGAAAACAAACCAAACACATAACCACAGGAACACAAAATTTTACAAGGTTCACTACTCAACAAGAGTATCTAGTCCTTGGTATGATTTGTAAATAATCTAATACCACAAAATATACTATAAAAACTATTATTTTTTGTAAAATACAATGAGTCGGATATTCCCTTACACTCATGTAGATCTAAGATTAGTATAATAGAGCATGTGATTTCGATAGCACAAAATAATATAAGAATGTTTTTCTAACAAACATTTTAAGGTGATTATCGATAAACTTTAACAAATATAAACTTTCAATATAATTATTCACTTTCTTACCCAAAATCTAGTAAGAAATTCATATACATTTTAATGAAATCCCAATACGATTTTCTCAGTAGGAAAATATAATTATGAAAATCCTATTATAAAAATATCAGTATGAAAATTCTAGTACTAAAATCCCAGTACAAAAAATCCCAGTACGAAAATCCTAGTATGAAAATCCCAGTATAAAAATTCATGTAGGATTCTCCCAGTATGGTTTTCCCAATACAAGAAATATATAACTCTATCCGAATATGGTTGATAAAAATCTACACCTCTTCGATCCTGATTACAAAACACTCAGTCTGATTCTCAATTCATAAGTATACAATAATCAGTTTAATATAATGATTAGATTTTAATACAATCCTTTCATATTCTATCCAGTAATAAAAATTATTTAAGAAAGAACAATCCAGAAAACCTTCTTCACTTTCATGAAATGTGGAGTTTTTCTTTCATCCTTCGCGAGAAATTCAAGTCACACTAATAAATAAAGTTTTTATATTCTTTTATTGGAAATCAATAATAGTTTAGGTAGGATCTTGAAAATTATTTCCCACTTCACCAACATTCCCAAATCATAAATCTTTCTTAAATATTTGATAATTATTTTACTCATTCAATTTCTAATGAAATATGGGACTTTATTATACTTCTTCAACCTTCCTTGAATTTCAAATTGATTTATGACATCATAAAATCTTCTCAACCATTCTTGAAACTTTTCAAAACTTATAAAATCTTCAATTTACTTCTTAATTCATTAAAAAAATTCAGTTTAATTCTGATTTTCCATGATAATTTCCCAGTATTTTTTTTTCATTAAGAAATCCTAGTACACATTTTTCATTAAGAAATTCTCATATGATTTTTTCATTGAAAAAGCCCAGTACAATTTGTTCAGTATTATTTCCTCAGTGTGATTTCTTCAATACTATTTCTTCAGTATGATTTCTTCAGTATTATAACAACCCTGATCTTTATTTCACACTTAAACATAATTTATTTCATAAAATATTCACTTGATACAACATATAAGATCAATAGGTATAGTTTACTTGGGTCTTAGGAACATTACATAATAACTTAAAACATGAAATACACATCTTTATTTAAAACTTCTTTTACAAGACCACACACATTCCTTCATACTTAGCATTGCATGTGATAACCGGAGGACACGCATAAGAAAAAGGTGAGCTATAAAGCCTAGTAAGGGAGTAAACAAGGAATAACATGAATAATATAGTAAATTTTAGGCAACAGTAATATTAATGGATCACAAGATAAACATGAACATAACGGCATGATATAGCATGGTTGTCATAACACGGAAATGTGGAAACAACATTTAACATGATATTAGCATGATCCAAGGCTCCTTGAACATAGATCATGAGTAAACCTTCATTTAACTTGAATTAGCATGATTAAACCCTCATTGAACTTGAAGTATCATGATACTAATCTTTACCCAATGCATTGGAGTGCTATCAGGGCGCACCCTTTATAAACATTTCATTTCATGCATAAGTGTTCCACATGGATCATACAACATGGAATCATTCAAAATAATTATTTTTTATATGATAAAGGGGTTTGGAATACATAAGTTTAACTCTATAATCAATACATAAATGTGAATAAAGTTGAATACCCTTGATAGATAAATGGTCCTGGTATTCACTACACAATGACTTTGGTTTGGAAAATCACGGTACAATTTTGGCACCATTATGGCGTAACATAAGACTTCATAAAAATGGTTGATGAAAGAGAAAGTGTAATATCATAATATTTACATGAAATGTACTATAAGGTTTTATATAGATACATGTACAAACATATGTAATGGAATTTTGATGCATAATATAAAATAATGTCTTGAATATAAATTTGGAGAGAGAAATATCTTACGGAATTTCGGCATGGTAACTGGTGTACATGAGAGGCATTAATGAGAGAGAAAGGGGTATATCAGCATTAAAACATAAGGAGGTAATTATAGGGGATGTTCAAAATAATACCCCAAAATATATAATTTAAAATAAAAGGGTATAACAATATAATGAAACTTGGACAAAAATGACACAAGAAGAAATCCCTTACTTGTAAGTGTGATCCCAAAGGATTGGGAGGGGCTTGAAAGAGGCTTTTGGGGAGCTTGGGACACCTTGGGAGGATTTTAGGGAGAGGAGGGAAGGATCAGAAAATGATCCAATGGTTTTGAGTAAAGATAAGTGGGATCTTGGGTGATTTTATGTAGGAAAAGAGTGGGAATTATTTATTATTTAGTTTTTGGACACCACACATTAAACTAATCAAAACCACAAATTAACCCATGGTTTCCAACAAATGGGAGTAGAAAAAATTATTTTATAACGCCAATGTCCAAATTTATTAAAATATTAGGCTTTATTATGTTGAGGTGAGTCACACTCTCAAGGAAATCAATTTAAAAAGTGAAAATATTTTATAAGTCTTGATGGGTCCACTAATCCACCATAAAATTAATCAAACAAATATAATATCAATTTAATTTAAAGGTAAAATATATATTGGATTAAAATACCACATATAGTATTTTATTACATCACTATTGGATAATTATGATGTTATAAAAAACATTATATATTTAAACGGTATTTAATTTTTACCCAAAAAATTGAATATCTCGGAAAATTATGAAAAAAATTCACCATTAGATAATTTCAACTGTAACACCCCGACCCCAGTTACCCAGAGTCGGTGCATTATTACATAACATTGGCATGATCACAAGAAAGATCAAATCTCGAAAGACCGATTGGATTAGTAGCCTTGGAAACACTAGATATATTCATAAGTTTTACATTACATCATAAAATGAAAAACTACTACAACAACATAATTTTTCCACAGTCCACACTATAATCCCCCCATAATATCCCTGCAGGTCATTCATAACTTACATCTTCACATCCTGGGAAAAATAAAACATAGAAAAGGGGTGATCTCAAATGCCCAGTAAGGATAACAATATAGCGGAACATTAAAAAATAAGCATAAACATTTAAGGCAATGAATTACTAAAACAAAAGCATTTTAAACATGAACTTCAACATAGTATGGAAAAAGTAAAATGAAATAATGCCATTTACTTGTTCACATGGATATTCTACTAATCGAATAATCACATCCAATATCAATAACCACTTTCATAATGTTGGAATGCATAATGCCAGACTATCATAACCACATAGCCAAGGCCTCGTGCCAAGACTACAAATAAGATTTTGCCAAGGCCTTGTGCCAAGACACTAGTTTGTCTCATGAGACCTACCGATGCATCGAGAAGCTATACCGGGCTCCACCCGTCACATATTAAGTCCAATGCATTCCCATATGAAAAGGTTTAAACATAACATAAACATTCGTATTAAAACTAGCATACGAAATGTCAATAATTTCACCATAAACTATGAATGGTATAAAAATAGCACATCCACAGTCAAACATATCACAAAACCTTCAATACAATATAGAAGTTTTTTATCACAATAAATCAACTTCAAATAAGCGTAAAATCCGTCAAAGGATGTTGACATAGATGAAATCAAAACACTTTTTAGAGAAATATTTCTTTCTATTTTTGAAATCATTTAAGATCCATATAAAATAAAACATTTTCTTGAAAATATTCTTATAAGCTTGTAAGGGAAGCTTTGACGGTTTTATAACGGCGGAAAATAACCACACCCGCTGTATAAGTTAAAAAAACATTCTTACCTCAATTATGTCGAAAAGGTTAAAAAGAACCTTGTTTTGAAAACGATGGAAAGATTCCTTTATAAACCTCTTATAACAAGTCAACCAAGGGTATAAATGACTTTAACCCATATTCTTGTAAATAATAAAAAATGTTTTGAAATACATTTTTAAGAAAACATGGATGTGGATGATAAAGAGATCCCAGTAGATTATTACATATAAACAACCTCGGATAATGAAGAGATTGTGAAATAAACCCTTACCTTGTACTTTTCCTTTGTTGGGGTAGGTTAACCTCCTGTATAATGGTGAAATAATTGTTATTAAATTATACAAGAATCATATACATTAATATGATATCATATATGATCTTTTAACATTGCTTTATTAATAATATCTTAGTATTATCGTCGTTTCGGGTGATAATCGATTCGTTCTTCTTAAATGTTTGGTTATGTAAGACATGTTTGTAATGGATAGATTATATCTTATTCATAATCAGAATGATATTAACATTATTTTTAACCCGAAAATGAGAATAAGACTTTAATGGATACGATGGAGAATGAATCTCATCGCGTTCGTGGAGACGGTAGTCCGTACGTACGCACGAACGCTACTTCCATTTTTATTTTAAAAGAATTGAATCCAAATGATACATAGGTATATTACTATTCCAGTATAATATAATATTTTATATATGTTACTTAAGTTCATTAACAACATCCTTTATACGTTCCATGTGTGGTATGAACGAGTCATATCATTTTAAGGGGGCGGTAGTCTGCACTTCCTCAAATGAAATTATCGTATGTATATACAACATGAAACGAATAATGATATGAAATAAAATGGAATTACAGAAGCTTATATATAAAATATATATCATTAATATCATATTTAATTACAGTGCCATCATAATTGCCACCATGAGAGGCGGTAAGATGTATTTGAACAATCATCGTTTCGTGAGGCGTTAGTTTGCCATCCACAGAAACATTATGTTCATCATCCATTAGATGGAGTTGTGTGTATGTGTAGTTTGAATCCTTCTTATAACAACATCCTAGTATATTTTGGATACTGGTGTTGTTACAAAAGAAAGGAACTAAAAAGATTTTGGGGGTTGGAGAAGCAAAATAAATGAAAATAATTTAAGAGAAATCGTTACCTTTAATTTAGGTAACTCACTTTGGTTGGAACCAAAGGACTTCTTGAAATGCTTTCTGCCTAAGGGGAAGCTTCAAGGAGGAGGATAGGGATGTGGGGATCTTATTTGGGCAGGGTTTGGACGATCCAAGTGGCTTGAGAGGTGTGAGGAATGAGTAGAAGTGGTCTTCTTTTATAAGGGAGAGGAGGGGCTCTTTAGGAAAGAGTGAAAGTATTACTTTATAATATAATTATATTCGGTTTATAATGGTCCAAAAATCATTGAGGTCGAAGATAAGATGACTCATTTTCTAAATAACATCAACCAATAAGATTTGTACAGGTTTTAGATAATATTTTAATCATTATAATCTTATTTATTTAAATGATTTATTAATGAGGTAAACATTGCATCATTATTGTGTCATTAATAATTTAACTTATTTGATGTCTAAAAATTATAAATAAAATATCATTATGTAGGAAATCTTTTTAGATTTCTAATTAATATTTATAATCGAAAATCCAACATGTATAACCCTATGTCAAAATTGTTCTTCTAAAAGATGTAAGCTTATGCCATTTTTATTTTTATTTTAACTTTTTTAATATAATGTGTCCCTACCACATACAAGTGGCTCTAAGGGGTCCCCAAATAGACCCAAGGATGCCCATGGTCGGGTATGTGTCCACTAATAAGGTTAGGACACGTTTTAGGGTAATTTTGTATTATTATAATATTATTTTTAACCCTTATTTACCGGATTTACCCTTTAACCATGGTAAATAAAATATTTACCGCAGTAATTATTCAAAATGTGTAAAAATAAAAGTTACCTATTTACATAATTTGGACATCCTGATTCCAAATATTTAATCCATTTTTCCAAATTCAAAACACAGAAGTGGCAGAAATTAATTTAAAATTAATTCCCGTTGTTAAAATAAAAAGCTTGTTTTTAAGAGATAATAACTATCAAAAGATTGACACTTGTTTATGTCTGATTTAATTGTGAAATTATGTCCAATAACGAACATTAAATTAAATGGTAAAAATATATTCTAAATATACTTTAAAACCACTCAAATTCATAATTTATCAATATTAATTATTTTGATTAAAAAAGTTGTTTTTAATTAAAATTTAGTAATTTTCACTATTCATCAAAATATAAAAGTTATCCGAAAAGTACCAAAATTTCACCCTAGGCTAATTTCAATATTCCGAATCCAAAAATGAAGTCCATTTTGAAATATAAAATATATATGATTTCAAAAAGTAGGTATTACTATTCACAACGACTAGTTTAATTAGTTTTGGTGTGTGTTAGAACTCGAGGTTGCGTACAACACACGCTATCGCATTATTCGAAGGGAAACATACCGTGGAAGCTTGGGGTGTTACATTCTACCCTCCTTCAAATAATTGCGTCCTTGAAATTTCTAGGGTATTACTTCATAAAAAGACTCGGGTGGTTCTTCATCATAAGTTCCTCGGGTTCCCACGTTGCCTCTTCCATCTTATGATTTCTTCACAAAACTTTTACCAGACGCGTCGTCCGGTTTCTCAGTACTTGTTCTCTTGTATCAAGAATCCTGACAGGCTCTTCACAATAAGATAGATCGGGTTCTAGTTCTAATTCCTCATAGGTTAGTACATGCGTTGGGTCAGGCATGTATTTTCTCAATAGAGATACGTGGAACACATCGTGAACTTTGGAGAGACTTGGCGGCATTGCCAATCGGTAAGCTACAACCCCAATTCGTTCTAGAATTTCGAAAGGTCTGATGTACCTGGGACTCAATTTACCTTTCTTACCAATACGTATGACTCCCTTCCATGGAGATACCTTCAGAAAAACATGATCACCGACTTGAAATTCCAAATCCTTCCTTCGATTATCGACATAGCTCTTCTGCCTACTTTGAGCTGCTTTGATGTGATTTTGGATTACTTTCACCTTTTCCACCATTTCCTCCACCAGTTCTGGGTCTACAAGTTTTCTTTCACCAACGTCATCCCAACAGGTTGGTGTACGACATCTCTTTTTGTATAACACTTCATATGGTGCCATCTGAATACTCGAATGGAAGCTATTGTTATAGGAAAATTCTACCAGAGGTAAATATTGATCCCACATACCCTGAAAATCAAGTGAGCAAGATCTCAACATGTCTTCTAGGGTTTGAATAGTCCGTTCTGATTGTCCATCTGTCTGAGGGTGGTAAGCAGTGCTCAAATGAAGTTCAGTATCCAGAGATTTCTGAAGACTTTTCCAAAATCTTGAAGTAAAACGGGGATCACGATCAGAAACAATCGATAGGGGTACTCCATGAAGTCTCACAACTTCATTAATATATAGTCTTGCTAGACGTTCCAGGGGTAGATCTTCTCTTATAGCAAGAAAATGTGCTGACTTGGTAAGATGATCAATAATAAACCATATTGCATCGTTCCTTCTAGGAGTCTTTGGTAGCCCCATGACAAAGTCCATCGTAATATTGTCCCATTTCCACTCCGGTATGAGAAGAGGTTGCATGACTCCTCCAGGTTGTTGCCTTCCAGCTTTCACTTGTTGACAAACCATACATCTTGACACAAAATTAGCAATCTCCCTCTTCATGTTGTCCCACCAAAAATGTTCCTTCAAATCTCTATACATTTTGGTGCTCCCAGGGTGTATAGAGAAATTGGAACTATGAGCATCATCCAGCAATTCCCTTTTCAGATCAGGTAAATCGGGAACACAAAGTCTCTTCCCGAATTTCAAAATTCCATCTTCATACACAAAGTCTCTCAATCTCCCATCATTCACAGCTTTAATATTCTTTTGGAATTATTCATCATCAGTCTGAGAACTCTTAATTCTTTCTAGTAAAGATGGTTTGGCAACCATTTGAAAAAGAAATGATGTTTCGCCTTCCCTGGTTATTCCCATGTCCATCTTTACTAGATCCATGAAAATTGGATCCCTTTCAATTCTAATATTGTTCAAAACTCCATGGTCTTTTCTACTCAAAGCATCTGCCACCTTGTTTGCCTTCCCCGGGTGGTAGTGTATCGTACAATCATAATCCTTGAGTAATTCAAGCCATCTCCTTTGCCTCATGTTGAGTTCTTTTTGTGAGAAAATATACTTCAAACTCTTGTGATCAGTATAAATCTCACATTTTTCACCATAGAGGTAGTGCCTCCATATCTTCAAAGCAAAGATCACAGCTGCTAACTCAAGATCATGAGTAGGATAGTTTTGTTCATGAATTTTCAACTTTCGTGATGCATAGGCAATAACTCTATCATTCTGCATAAGGACACAACCAAGTCCTTTCTTCGATGCATCACTATAAATAACGAACCCATCATTCCCCGATGGTAGAGTCAATATAGGAGCATTGACTAATCTTCTCTCCAGTTCTTCAAAACATTCTTCACACTCTTTTGCCCAAACAAATTTAACCCCTTTACGTGTGAGCTTCGTTAATGGGTTAGCCAATCGGGCAAAATTCTGGACGAAACGTCGATAATAACCTGCCAAACCAATAAAACTGCGTACCTCAGTTATACTCGTAGGTGTTGGCCATTCTTGGATTTCCTTGGTCTTAGAAGGATCAATAGAGATTCCATCTTTAGAGACAATATGGCCAAGAAAAGAAATCTCCTGAAGCCAGAATTCACACTTGCTAAACTTCCCATATAATTCATACCTCCTCAGAGTCTTCAAGATAATGCGCAAGTGATTTTCATGATCTTCGTAGGTTTTGGAGTATACCAAGATATCATCAATAAATACCACCACAAATTCATCGAGATACTCCTTGAAAACTCTATTCATCAGAACCATGAATACAGAGGGTGCATTAGTCAATCCAAATGGCATTAAGGTAAACTCGTAATGCCCGTACCTGGTTTGAAATGCTGTCTTCGGAATGTCTTCCTTCTTCACACACAACTGATGGTATCCAGATCGAAGGTCAATCTTTGAAAAGTATTTAGATCCATGCAGTTGGTCAAATAAATCATCAATACGAGGTAGGGGATACTTGTTCTTTATCGTTATAGCATTGATCTCCCTGTAGTCGATACATAACCTCATAGATCCATCTTTCTTTTTAACAAAAAGAACAGGGGCTCCCCATGGAGAAACACTAGGGCGAATAAATCCTTTATTACTCAATTCCTCTAGTTGTTTATTTAGTTCGACTAACTCTACAGTAGCCATTCTATAAGGGGTCTTCGATATAGGCCTTGATCTAGGAATCAAATCAATGGAAAACTCAACTTCTCGTTCTGGAGGATGTCCAGGTAAATCTTCTGGAAATACATCTACAAATTCTTTCACAACAGGTACATCCTCTATTTGAACATTCCTTTCCTCACCGACAGTTATTTCATTCTCTTCCTCCCCAATAATTGAATTAAGTTGAGATACTGGGGGAGGATCTAAATAAGAACTAGGTGGTGACGATTCTGCTCTAAAAATAAGGTGTTCCTTATCATTATCATCAAGAATCGTAACCTCTTTCTTCTTACAATAAATCTTCACATCATAGTCCGAAAGCCAGTCCATACCGAGGATTATATCAAACTCAATCATAGGTATGACGATGAGATCAGCAGATAAAGAAAATTTATGTGCTCTAATGGGGACTGATTCACAAAACTTTGTTGCAATGATACTTCCCTTAAGAGTTTTAACTGACAACTCCCTTATTAAATCAAATTGGAAATATCTAATTTTCTTAGCAAACTGGGAAGATATGAAACAATGCGATGATCCAGAATCAAATAATGCATTTTCTAAACTTGAGGAAACCATTAAATTACCTGCCACCACGTCTTTCAAAGCTTCTACCTCAGCAGTAGTGATAGCATAATCCTGGCTTTGATCCCTTGGCCTTTTCTGAGGTAAGTTCTCCTGACGCTTAGGACATTCATTTTCATAATGCCCCATCTCCCTACAATTGTAGCACTGAACGTTGGTAGCTTCCTTATTCCCCTTGCAATCATGAGCTTGGTGGCCTTTTTCACCACACTTGCAACAGACTCCCATTCCCTTCAAGCAAGTACCAGGATGTTTCTTCCCGCATTTACCACAGGATGGATATTCAACCTTTCCCTTCTTCCCCTTATTTCCATTCCCAGATTGATCAGCAGGTCTCTTCTTCTCTTGCTTTGCTTTAAAGTCATAAGACTTAGAGAATTCCTTTTCGGTCTTGATAGCACATGAGACAATGTCTTAGTACGATTAAAAGGATTGTGATACTAATGCTCGACGGAGAAATGGTTTTAACCCATCAAAGAAACGATCAATCTTACTTCTTGGGTTGCGTATATAATCACCAGCGTACCTCGCTAACCTTGTAAAGTTAGCCTCATACTTTGTGACATTCCCATCCTCCTTTTGTCTCAGACTCAGAAATTGCCTTTCCATATCTGCTCGATGGTCACGAGGGAAGTATTTTTCTAAAAATAGATCTTTGAACTCCCTCCATTCCATATTTGATACTTCATCATCTTCCTTCATGTTTTGAATCAATGACCACCATTGATCAGCATCTCCAGTGAGGCGGTAAACTGCCATGATAACCTTTTCCCTTTCACTGCTCCCCAAAGCCTGAAATATTTTCTCTAGGGAATTTATCCATTGCTCAGCTACTAAGGGATTTGTACTCTCATTGAACGTTGGTGGTTGTTGCCTCATGAATCGATCTAACATTGATCCTCCACGCTGCAGATCAGGGTGCTCCATATGGGTAAGGTTATTATTCATAACCTGAGTAAGTTGTCCCAGTATGGTGATTAGCTGATCGGCACCAGTTGCATCACCAGCCCCACTATAATTATCTTGAGCAGGAGGTCAATCCCTTCATGGATTGCGTGCATTGATACGGTTTCCATTTCTTCCACTAGGCACCATTTCTAAACAATGGCATAAACTAGATCAGTTTATTGAATCAAAATACATAATCCCATACTTATAAAACACTTAACATAAATTGAACTATTTATGGATATAATCCATAATCATAAAAATGTTTTCTTTGAGGAAGTATATACTCATAAACCCTTCATAATGATTTGTAAAGAAAATGAGAGTTATCCTAAGCATATCCCCCGGGAGTGTCGTAACCAAGAGTGCAGCAAGGCCCGTTGTCGTGCACCAGTTCCCGTTCGAGTCTAGCTCAAAGCGGTGTTTTCGGGTTTTACCCCTAGGTACATCTGTGCTAGAGCCGCCTCTACCTGCTCGTATCCAGACAGGGATGTATTTCTCGGAAAACTCACAAAATCTCTACAATACCAAAATTCTAGGAAGTTCTTCTATACTAATCCTCAAAGTTCATCTTAGGTCTACGTGCTCTAATCAGAGTTTATCTAAATCTAGCTTCCAAGTTTTGTACTAAACTTCCTCTGATACCAACTGTAACGCCCCGACCCCAGTTACCCAGAGTTGGTGAATTATTACATAACATTGGCATGATCACAAGAAAGATCAAATCTCAAAAGACTGATTGGTTTAGTAGCCTTGGAAACACTAGATATATTCATAAGTTTTACATTACATCATAAAATGAAAAAACTACTACAACAACATAATTTTTCCACAGTCCACACTATAATCCCCCCATAATATCCCTGCAGGTCATTCATAACTTACATCTTCACATCCTGGGAAAAATAAAACATAGAAAAGGGGTGAGCTCAAATGCCCAGTAAGGATAACAATATAGAGGAACATTCAAAAATAAGCATAAACATTTAAGGCAATGAATTACTAAAACAAAAGCCTTTTAAACTTGAACTTCAACATAGTATGGCAAAAGTAAAATGAAATAATTCCATTTACTTGTTCACATGGATATTCTACTAATCGAATAATCACATGCAATATCAATAACCACTTTCATAATGTTGGAATGCATAATGCCAGACTATCATAACCACATAGCCAAGGCCTCGTGCCAAGACTACAAATAATATTTTGCCAAGGCCTTGTGCCAAGACACTAGTTTGTCTCATGAGACCTACCGATGCATCGAGGAGCTATAGAGGGCTCCACCCGTCACATATTAAGTCCAATGCATTCCCATATGAAAAGGTTTAAACATAACATAAACATTCGTATTAAAACTAGCATACGAAATGTCAATAATTTCACCATAAACTATGAATGGTATAAAAATAGCACATCCACATTCAAACATATCACAAAACCTTCAATACAATATAGAAGTTTTGTATCACAATAAATCAACTTCAAATAAGCGTAAAATCCGTCAAAGGATGTTGACATAGATGAAATCAAAACACTTTTTAGAGAAATATCTCTTTCTATTTTTGAAATCATTTAAGAGCCATATAAAATAAAACATTTTCTTGAAAATATTCTTATAAGCTTGTAAGGGAAGCTTTGAAGATTTTATAACGGCAGAAAATAACCGCACCCGCCGTATAAGTTAAAAAAACATTCTTACCTCAATTATGTCGAAAAGGTTAAAAAGGACCTTGTTTTGAAAAAGACGGAAAGATTCCTTTATAAACCTCTTATAACAAGTAAAACAAGTGTATAAATGACTTTAACCCATATTCTTGTAAATAATAAAAAATGTTTTGAAATACATTTTTAAGAAAACATGGATGTGGATGATAAAGAGATCCCAGTAGATTATTACATATAAACAACCTCGGATAATGAAGAGATTGTGAAATAAACCCTTACCTTGTACTTTTCCTTTGTTGGGGTAGGTTAACCTCCTGTATAATGGTGAAATAATTGTTATTAAATTATACAATAATCATATACATTAATATGATATCATATATGATCTTTTAACATTGCTTTATTAATAATATCTTAGTATTATCGTCGTTTCGGGTGATAATCGATTCGTTCTTCTTAAATGTTTGGTTACGTAAGACATGTTTGTAATGGATAGATTATATCTTATTCATAATCAGAATGATATTAACATTATTTTTAACCCTAAATGAGAATAATACTTGAATGGATACGATGGAGAATGAATCTCATCGCGTTCGTGGAGACGGTAGTCCGTACGTACGCACGAACGCTACTTCCATTTTTATTTTAAAAGAATTGAATCCAAATGATACATAGGTATATTACTATTCCAGTATAATATAATATTTTATATATGTTACTTAAGTTCATTAACACCATCCTTTATACGTTCCATGTGTGGTATGAACGAGTCATATCATTTTAAGGGGGCGGTAGTCCGCACTTCCTCAAATGAAATTATCGTATGTATATACAACATTAAACGAATAATGATATGAAATAAAATGGAATTACAGAAGCTTATATATAAAATATATATCATTAATATCATATTTAATTACATTTCCATCATAATGGCCACCATGAGAGGCGGTAAGATGTATTTGAACAATCATCGTTTCGTGAGGCGTTAGTTTTCCATCCACAGAAACATTATGTTCATCATCCATTAGATGGAGTTGTGTGTATGTGTAGTTTGAATACTTCTTATAACAACATCCTAGTATATTGTGGATACTGGTTTTGTTACAAAAGAAAGGAAATAAAAAGATTTTGGGGGTTGGAGAAGCAAAATAAATGAAAATAATTTAAGAGAAATCGTTACCTTTAATTTAGGTAACTCACTTTGGTTGGAACCAAAGGACTTCTTGAAATGCTTTCTGCCTAAGGGGAAGCTTCAAGGAGGAGGATAGGGATGTGGGGATCTTATTTGGGCAGGGTTTGGACGAGCCAAGTGGCTTGAGAGGTGTGAGGAATGAGTAGAAGTGGTCTCCTTTTATAAGGAAGAGGAGGAGCTCTTTAAGAAAGAGTGAAAGTATTACTTTATAATTTAATTATATTCGGTTTATAATGGTCCAAAAATCATTTAGGTCGAAGATAAGATGACTCATTTTCTAAATAACATAAACCAATAATAATTGGACAGGTTTTAGATAATATTTTAATCATTATAATCTTATTTATTTAAATGATTTATTAATGAGGTAAACATTGCATCATTATTGTGTCATTAATAATTTAACTTATTTGATGTCTAAAAATTATAAATAAAATAAAATTATGTAGGAAATCGTTTTAGCTTTCTAATGAATATTTATAATCGAAAATCCAACATGTATAACCCTATGTAAAAATTGTTCTTCTAAAAGATGTAAGCTTATGCCATTTTTATTTTTATTTTAACTTTTTTAATATAATGTGTCCCTACCACATACAAGTGGCTCTAAGGGGTCCCCAAATAGACCCAAGGATGCCCATGGTCGGGTATGTGTCCAAAAATAATGTTAGGACACGTTTTAGGGTAATTTTGTATTATTATAATATTATTTTTTAACCCTTATTTACCGGATTTACCCTTTAACCATGGTAAATAAAATATTTACCGCAGTAATTATTCAAAATGTGTAAAAATAAAAGTTACCTATTTACATAATTTGGACATCCTGATTCCAAATATTTAATCCATTTTTCCAAATTCAAAACACAGAAGTTTCAGAAATTAATTTAAAATTAATTCTCGTTGTTAAAATAAAAAGCGTGTTTTTAAGAGATAATAACTATCAAAAGATTGACACTTGTTTATGTCTGATTTAATTGTGAAATTATGTCCAATGACAAACATTAAATTAAATGGTAAAAATATATTCTAAATATACTTTAAAACCACTCAAATTCATAATTTATCAATATTAATTATTTTGATTAAAAAAGTTGTTTTTAATTAAAATTTAGTAATTTTCACTATTCATCAAAATATAAAAGTTATCCGAAAAGTACCAAAATTTCACCCTAGGCTAATTTCAATATTCCGAATCCAAAAATGAAGTCCATTTTGAAATATAAAATATATATTATTTCAAAAATTAGGTATTACTATTCACAACGGCTAGTTTAATTAGTTGTGGTGTGTGTTAGAAATCGAGGTTGCGTACAACACACGCTATCACATTATTCGAAGGGAAACGTACCGTGGAAGCTTGGGGTGTTACATCAACATCCGGATTCCAAAAATAATATTCATTTTATCTAAATAATTTTCTAAATATGTGAATTTTCACTTTTAAAATAAAAACTGACATTTATTGATAATTCATGGTTTTTTATAAAAACAATTTTCAAACCTTAATAAAAATTACAATTGTATTCATAAAAATTATATGATCAATTATATTTAATAGAAATTATTATAGTAATAATAATATTATATTAAAATATTATTTAATTCCAAAAATCCATTAATTAATTAAAATAGATTTCTTAATTGAATATTGACTAAAAATATTATTTGTGCTTTAAAAACCATTTACAAAGTAACAATAATGAAATGAATATATATTATTTATAAAAAAAATAAAGCACATAATCATAGTGTTAGGTTCTTATTACATAACCCCTTATAACACCCTCATAATATCGAAGGGTAAGGTGTGCGATGGTAATGGACTCTTGGGTACACTCAGATAACAACACTCAGGTGGTAATCTCTATTAACTTCCACTTCTCTCATAGGAGGTTATACTCAAGCTTAAAATGTTGAATATTATATTGGGATTAGTCAAGAGAGAATCCTATTAATTCCACCTCTTTTCCTAATTCCAAAAAATGGGCTTTGTATGAAACAATTCTATTGGATGAGTCCATCGGTTCCTTTGTCTGAGTAAATTGGATTTGTTAAAGCCCTATATTTATACTAACCATGTGATCACTATTCAATGGATATATTAGCAACAATAAAAATTCTAAATGGTATTTTTGAAATCCAAAAACATAAAATAATGGAAATTTATATTTTTTATAACAATTTTACATACTAATACATTTAATTATATCAATAGGAATTTTCATTAATAAAAGTTTGGGTCGTTACAATCTTCACCCCTTAAAAAATTTCTCCTTCAAAATTTCCTTTTCCCACACTAAAATAGATGGGGATAACTCTTCTCCCTAACTTCCTTTGATTCCCACATTTCCTCTTCAAATTTTTGGTTTCACCACAACACCTTGATGAGGGTCATTTTCTTATTTTTTAGAACTTTTTCCTTATAATATAAGAGCTTCACCAGATTCTCTTCATAGGAGAGGTCATTCTCCAATGGTACCACCTATGGGATGAGAACATGCAACGGGTTAGGTATGTACTTCCTCTAGAGTGATACATAGAATACATCATGTACTTGAGATAGGTTTGGTGGGAGTGTTAGTCAATAGGCGACTGCTCCAATGAGATCAAGGATCTCAAAAGTGTCAATGTACCTTAGACTAAGCTTTCCCTTCTTACAAAATCTCATAACTCTATTCCAAAGTGATATTCAGAGGAATACCATGTCTCTGACATCAAACTCTAGGTCTCATCGAAAATTATCAGCATAGCGCTTGTGTCGAATTTGGGTAGATTTGATGTGATGTCGGATAGTCTTAACCTTCTCTGCCATTTCTTCGACAAATTATGGACCTAGGAGTTTTCGATCCCCAAATTCATCCCAACATGTCAGTGCTCTGCACCTCTTCCTATACAGGGCTTCATAAGGATCAATTTGGATGCTTGAGTGGAAACTGTTATTGTAAAAGAACACAACCTGCGGAAGATTTTGATCCCATCCTCCATTAAATTCCATTGAGCATGCTCTCAAAATGTCCTCAAGTGTTTGGATAGTCTAATCAGATTGGACATCATTTTGAAGATGATAAGCCGTATTGAATTCCATCTTAATATTCAAAGCATGTTGAACACTCTTCCATAACATAGAGGTGAATCTCGGATCTCAATCATATACAATAGATAGTGGTAGTCCATGCAACCTTACCACTTCTATAATATATATCTATTCTAGTTGATCCAATGAGAAATCCTCCTGAATTGAAATGAAGTGTGTAGTCTTTTGTAAAACGATCCACAACAACCCAAATATAATTGTTTCCTTTGGATGCCTTCATAAGTTTGTTGACAAAGTCCATTGTGATGTTCTACCATTTCCATGATGGTATAGGTAATGGTTGCATCATCCCCTTACACTTCTGACTCTCAGCCTTCACTTGCTAACATACAAGGCACTTTGATGTATACTCAGCGATATCCTTCTTCATGTTATCCCACCAATAAAGCACTCAGATATCTCGATACATCATATTGTTTCCTGGGTGAATGTAGAAATTCGAACTATGTGCATCATCCAAAAGTTTTTTCTTTAACTCCGAATTTGATAGAACACATAGTCTTGTCCCAAATATCACAATTCCTTCTCTGTTAACATTAAACTCTGAGGATTTCTTTGTTCTGAAAGATTCCACTTTCTTATTAATTCTCACATCATTTTTTTGGGAATCCTTTAACATTTTCAAAATAGACTATTGATCAATCATTTGTGAAAGGATTGATGATGTTCCCTTCTTTAAGATTCCCATGTCCATATTCATCAAATCTAAGAATATTGGATCCTTTTTAATTCTCATAAATGACAGAATTAATGGGTCATTTCTACTAAGAGCATCCTCCACATTGTTCACTTTCCTAGGGTGGTAATGGATTGAGTAGTCATAGTATTTGATCATCTCTAACCATATTCGTTCAGGCATGATCAAATATTTCTGTGTGAATATATACTTGATGATTTTGTGATCTGTGTATATTTCACACTTCTCCCTAAAAAGGTAATGTTCCCATATTTTTAAAGTGAAGATTACTTCAGCCAACTCTAGATCATGTGTTGGATATTTCATCTCTTGAAATTTTAATTTCCTTGAAGCATAGGCAATTACTTTTTAATTTTTTTATCCACCCACATCCCAGGCCCTTCATCGAAACATCCCTAAATACCATGAAAATTTCTCCACTTGTAGTTAATGTGAGCATGGTCATAGTGATAAGCATCCTTTTCAACTCCTTTAAGGTCTCTTCGCATTCATCACTAAAAAAAACTTGACTCCATTATGAATTATCATGGTAAGAGGGTTTGAAAATCATGAGAAATTTCTCAAAAATTGGAAATAATATTGAGCAAACCCTAGGAAGCTACGGATATCCATCACCGATGATGGCCTCGATCATCCCTCAATTTCATCTGTCTTAGAGGGATCCACATATATCACATTTCTTGTGATTATATGACCCAATAATGAGACGTCCTTCAACCAAAACTCACACTTTCTGTGCTTTTCATAGATCTTATCCTTTTGCAAGGTCTCTAGTACAGCGCTTAGATTCTCCTCATGCTCTTATTTGTTTTTGGACTATATTAGAATATTATCTATAAATACTACCACATATTTGTCAAGGTAATCTCTAAATACTATATTTATCAATTCTTTGAATATTTATAGAGAATTGGTGAGTCTGAAAGGCATTACTATGAATTAATAGTACCCGTATCTGGTATGAAAAGCAGTCTTTGGGATATCCTCCTTCTTCACCCTTGCTTCATAATATCATGACCACAAATCCACCTTAGAAGATGTATTGTGCTCCATGTAGATAATCGAATAAGTAATCAATTCGTGGTAGAGGATACTTGTTATTTATCTTGATTTTTTTGAGCTTACGATAATCAATGCCAAGGCACATTGACCCATCATTATTCTTGAAAAAGAGGACTGTTTCACCCCATGGTGAGGTACTTGGGAGTATAAACCCTTTATCCAGATTCTTCTGTAGTTATTTCTTTAGCTCCTCAAGATCCATAATAGTAATTCTTTATAGATTCTTGGATATTGGAAATGCCCTGGGTATATGATCAATTGAGAATTCAACATCTCTTCTAGGAGGAAGACCAGACAATTCCTCAGGTAACACTTCAGTGAATTTCCTCATAATAGGCATGTCTTCATGGATGGTTTCTTCCTTAGACTCAATCATCTGAGCAAGATATTCCTGATCATAGGGTAGTAATATCCACATTCGAGATGATGGTGCTAAGTAGGATTTATCCTCCTCCTTGAACATGTATAGAATCAGGGGTCGATTCGCCATATACAGATTGATTTCCCTCTCACAGAAATTTATGTTGGCTCTATATATGGAAATACAATCCATGCCAAGAATTGCATAAAACTTCACTAGAATAAGTACATTAAGGTTTTCTAGGAATTTCAATCCCCAAATTATAACAGGGGAGGATTTATATTCATGGGGTGGAATGATTTCCCCATTTGTCGTTCTCACCAACATCTTAACTTCCATTATTTTTACTGGTGTTGGGATTGTTATACTAAAATTTCAGGATATAAAAGAATGTGTACAACTAGAATCAGAAATTACATTCTCTATTGTTGAATGAATAACTAGAATATCTATCACCATTTCATTGTTGGGGTTCAATTCAATGGTAGTGATGGAAAAAATCTCACCCTTGTTGCCTTGGAGGTTTTCGTTTGCCTCCGAAAACCCTTGGCTTAGTGAACTGGTTTACAAAGTTCCCTGGTTCTTTGCTGTTGAAGCAATGAACGACATGTTGAGGGTAGAATAGAGCGTTCCTCTCCTCTATCATAGTTGTGCATTTTTCATGTCGGTATTTAATGGATAGGTTCCCTTCTCTTCCACACCAAAATCATTTCCTCGTCCCCTTTAAGAAATTTCTAGGGTGCTTCTTTCCACACCTTTGCAAGTGGGGTGTAATATTTTCGTAGTACTGTTGGATTTATTCATCGGTTCACCATAATTAAAGTCCACCTTATTCTTTTTATCCCCATGATACCACTAATATTCGCCAATCTTCATTTCCACCTTGAGGGAACATCAGAAAATTTCCTCATAACTCTCGAAGTCATGGATCACTAGGGCTATCCGTAGGCTAGGTTTTAGCCCACCAAAGAAGCTGTAAACCATGCATTCAGGGGTATTGACAAAGAGGGAGGTGTATCATACAAGCCTTATGAATTTTTCCTTATACACTTTGATGGATTCATCGTCTTTTTTCTTGAGGGAAAAGAATTCCCTTTCCATCTTAATTCATAGGGTGCGAGGAAAATATTTATCGAAAAACATTTTCTAGAAATCCTTTCATTCCAACACCTTGATATCCTCTTTAGGCTTCATATTTTTTATCAATGTCCACCATTGATCAGCTTCACCCTCCATATGATAAGAAGGCATAATAACCTTGTCCTTTTCAGAACATTTAATTTTAGAGAAGATCTTTTCAATGGAGTTTATCCATCGTTCATTATTTTAGGGATCAGATGATCCGTTGAAAGTAGGAGGTCTTTGTCTCATTAAGCTCTCGATTTCAACTTGTTCTTTCTTAGAGGGGTTGAATATTCCTCTTGACCCATGTTTCTATTCAAAACATGAGTTAACTGAGAGAGTATCATGACAAAGTTCACAATTCTTGCTCCCATCAGATTGGGCATCTCATTAGAACAGTTTTCACATTGATCATCGCATCAGTTGTTAGCTCGAGTCCTTCTATTAACATTCATTGGCAAGAATAAAAGGAAATTTAGGAGTAACACATAAAGGAGAATCTAATGACAAAAAGGGATAACTTATAAATTACTTTTATTTCCTTAACTTATGAAGTTATAGGCTCCAATATATGTTATCCCTGATCTACTTCCCAATATGTATTCTTAGTGGAATTTTTTTTAATTACCTTAATAATAGTTCATAATAAGTTTATGAATTTACCAAAATAATATCCCTTGATAGTGTTATAACCAAGAGTGTAGTAAGGTCTATTTTCATACATCAAGTCTTGCTCAAAGTAGTGTTTTTAGGTTTTAACCCTAGATACATCTCTTCCAGAGCTGCCTCTACCTGCTCGTAGCCAGACAGGGATATATTTTCTTGATAAACCACTTACCCAATACTCTCAAAAATTTAGGGATGTTTTTATTATACTTAGTCTTATCCCAAAGGCTTTCACTAGCGTTTTTCCAATCCTAATCCCAAAAATAACTAAACATATCCTCTAATGTCAACTATAACAACACTTATCTTTATTTCACACTTAAACATAATTTATTGCATAAAAATATTTACTTGATAAAACATAGAATATCAAGAGGTATAATGTATTTGGGGATTAGGAGCATTACATAATAACTTAAAACATGAAATACACATCTTTATTGAAAACTTATTTTACATGACCATACACATTCCTTCATACTTAACATTGCTTGGGAGAACCTGAGGAAATGAATAAGAAAAGGGTGAGCTATAAATCTCAATAAGGGAGTAAACAAGGAATAACATGAAGAATATAGTACATGTTAGGAAACAGGAATATCAATGGAGCATAAGAGAAACATGAACATAAATGCATGATATAGCATGATTATCACAACATGAAAGGTGACAACAACATTTAACATAATATTAGCATGAGCTAAGGCTAATTGAACTTGGAGCATGATTAAATCCTTATTGATCTTTAATTATCATGATTAAATCCTAATTTCACTTGACCTATCATGATACTAATCTTTACCCAATGCATTGGATCGCTATCAGGGCACACCCTTTATATACATTTCATTTCATGCATAAGTGTGTCATATGGATCTTACAACATAAAATCATTAAACATCATCATTTATTCCACGATAAAGGAATTTGTAATACATAAATGAGACTATATAATAAATAATTAAATGTTCAAAAAGTTTAATACCCTTGATAGAGAAATGGGTGTGGTATTCACTACACAATGACTTTGGCTTGGAAAATCACAGTGCAATTTCGACAGCATAACAGTGTGACATAAGAATTCATAAAAATGGTTGATGAGAGAGAAAGTGGTATATCATCATATTTAAATGAAATGGAAAGTAATAGGGTTATATATATACATGTCCCAACATATTTAATTGAATTTATATGTATAATATAAAATAATTTCTTGAATGTAAATGAGGAGAGAGAAATCTCTTACGGAATTTAAGCATGGTAACAAGTGTATATGGGGGGAATTAATGAGAGATAAAGGGGTATATCATCATTAAAACATATGTAGGGTAGTATAGGGGAGGTGAGAAATCATACCCCAACATTTATAATTGAAAATATAAGGGGATAAAAATATAAAGAAACTTGAAGAAAATGAGAAGAAATTCCTTACTCTGAATTGTGATCCCAAAGGATTGAAAGGGGATTGAGAGAGGATTCTTAGGAGTTTTGTGTGACCTGGAAGGATTTGATAGAGAGTAGGGCAGGGTAGGGACGTGATCTAAGGGTTTTGACTGAAGAGAAGTAGGATCTTGGGTTGGTTTATATAGGAAAAGATAGCAAGTTTTTTATTATTTAGGTTTTGGACACCACACATTAAACTAATCAAAACCAAAAACCAACCCATGGTTTTTGCCCATGTTTTCTTACAAAGGGGACTGTAAAACATTATTTTATAAGTTAAATTTCTGATATTATTAAAATATTATACTTTATTACGTGGAGATGAGTTATACTCTAAAGGAAATGAATTTAAAAAGGTTATAATGTTTTATAAGTCTTGAAGGGTCCACTAAGGCAATATAAAGTTAATAAAACAAATATAAAATTAAATTTTTTTAAGGTTAAAACATATATTGGCCGAAAATCACATTTATAGTATTTTATTACATCACTATTGGGTTATTATGATGTCATAAAACACATTATATATTTAAATGGTATTTAATTTTTACCCAAAAATTTGACTCTCTCAGAAAATTATGAAAAATTCATCGTTGGATAATTTTGATGTCCTGATTCTGAAAATAATATTCATTTTATCTAACTAATTTTCTAAATATGTGAATTTTCACTTTTAAAATAAAAACCTACATTTATTTAAAATTCATGGGTTTTGACAAAAATCATTTTCAATCCTTAATAAAAATTACAATTGTGTTCATAAAAATTATACGATCATTTATATTTAATAAAAAGTAATTTAGTAATAACCATGTTTTATTAAAATATTATTTAATTTCAAAATTCCATTAATTCATCAAAATAGATTTCTTAATTGAATATTAACTAAAAATACTATTTGTGCTTTAAAAACTATTTTCAAAGTAACAATAATGAAATGAATGTATATTCTTTATACAAAAAATAAAGCAAATAATCATATTGCTAGGGTATTGTAACATAACCCCTTATAAAACCCTCATAAGACTAAATGGTCAGGTTTTCGATGGTGGTATACTCTTGGGGAGGCTCAGATAACATCGCTCGGGTGGTAATCTCTATTAACTTCTACTTCCCTTATAGGCGGTTCTGCTCAAACATAATGTGTTGAAGATCAGCAAGGGATTGGTCAAGAGAAAATCCTTGTGATTCCACCTCCTTTATGATCAATGAAAAATGGGCTTCATATGATGAAATTATACTATTTGAGGCCATCGCTTCCTTTGTCTGAGTAAATTGGATTTTTCAAAGCCCTGTATTTATACTAATCATGTGATCACTGTTCGACAACTATATTAGCAATGGTAAAAATTATTAACAATATTTTGAAACCCAAAAAAAACCATGGATGTGAATATTTTATATAACCATTTTACATATTAAGACATTTAATTGGATCAATAGAAATTTTACTTAATAAAATTTTGGATCGTTACATGTATCATTTATTTAGTATGAAATCTTTAGAATGATTTATTTTGTATGAATTCTTTAGTATAATTTCATCTGTGAAAATTATTTAGTATGAATTCTGCAGTACAATATTTTTCTTCTTCATGATTAGCAACATCTTTTTCTTCCTGAGCCTCAACAATATCTTTTTCTTCCTGAGCCTCATCAACATGTTTTTCTTCCTAAGCCTTGTTAACATCTTTTCTGTACTTATCCATTGCAACATATTTTTCTTCTCAAGCCTCAGCAAAATATTTTTCTTCCTGAGCCTCATCAAAATCTCTTCTTTCCTGAGCCTCATCAACATCTTTTCTTTCTTGAAGATCAGCAACATCTTTTTCTTACTCATCTTTCTTCAAAACTTTTCTTTACTCTCCTTTTTTTCATAAATATTGTATAATAAGTTTCAGAACTTACTTATGATTTATGAGAAATATAAAACACCAAAGCATCATCAGATTTTTATCAGATACATACTAAATCTGATTAAAATTAGTACCTCATTATGATCTTATCCCATTCCAACCCCAAGGTGAGTCTAATCAAAACTTTTTCTTCCAAATAGATTCTTTTTGATATGGAGGACATTCTTAAACAAAGTGAGTCTAATTTTTCTAAAAGCTATTTTTGAGCTCGATTTTCAACTATTACAAAGTTATTTGATTTATCTACTTTGAAAACAGTAGAAAAAATTATTTTAAAACAAACCTCCAAAAACCTTATCCAGTCAACTTGGACCCAACATTATCTTCATTAAGAATAAAGATAGATCTCTGAGGTAGTTCATTGATTATAGGGAAATCAAGGGTATTATGATAATGAAAAGGTACCCTCTACCTTGGATTGAAGAATTATTCAGCCAAATTCACAGAGCCCAATATTTTTCAATGATTAACCTTCATTTTGGGTATCATCAATTATGAGTAAAGAAGGCATACATTCTAAATAAAAAAATTTGTATGATGTATGGAAATTACAAATTTACATTAATGTCATTTGTATTGAATAATGAACCCTATTTTTTTGATCTAATGAATAGAGTATTCAAGGAATATCTTGATGGTTTTTTTGTATTCATTGATGATATTGCAATGATTTAACCCATGGAGGTCCACATTGATGGTAGAAGAATGATTTTTCACAAACCCAAGCCTTCCTACAATTGGCCAAGGACCGGAGACAATCTCTAAGAAGACATAAACTAAATGGGATGCATTATCCTTAATTACATGTAGGCAGACACGTAATTATCTCTATAAAAAAGTGCATGGGTATAATAAAATTTTTAACCCCTAGAGTGTAAAAAATTTATTAATAACCTAGAAGAAAATACATAACAGAGTATAATTGAAAGATAAAAATGATATAAAGGGGAAAAATATATTCCTAGCTAGGAATACAGGTGTAAAACCAAAACAGACAACAACTATATAGTGAAGTGGGAAAGATCCCAACTCTAGATCCCATACTCTAACCACCGAACACAGTCAGCATAACCATGTACTACTAAACTCCATCGATATCAGGTCCACTATAGTCACTTCCACTAGTACAAAAGTATATTTTAAACATTGGTCTTTTATTAATTTTTCAAATCAGTTATTAAGAGATGTTATTAAATGTGATGTAGTAAGTATGTATTTAAAGTTGGTTACAAAAAATGGACATTGTAAAGGAAATATTGAATTATTTTTCACATCAGTTATTTGATAATCGATGTGAAAAATGGTTTATCACATCATTTATCCAATAACTGATGTGAAAAAACAACATGGAAAATGGTTTTTCGTGTCAGTTATAATATAAGAAACATGGAATAACATTATATATGTGTTTTTCATATTGGTTATTAAATAAAAGACATGAAAAATTAAGAAAATTATTTCTAAACATCATTCCTCTCCATAGCCAACCAAAATAAGAAACAGACAAAGACAGGCAATAGTAGCAATAGTAAAAACACAATTACAATTACAACATTAAAAATTAAAATAAATTGTACAAACTAACTAAAACCCAATCAAACTTGTAAAATGATTTTCCCATTTTAATTGAAAGTGTCTAATATCTTACTCACAATAAAAAAGAGGTTCATTAAAAAGATACAATTTAAAAGGAAAGAATTTAAAATCTACTATGAATAAATTGAATGAAATACTAAGGAAAATTTTATATAGAAATCTAACCTCATTAAACTTCTTAACTATAAAAGTTGAATTCATTTCATACATAAATCTTAAATCATAATATCCACGTTATTTCATGCCTTCTTGTTTATGAAAAGACTATTTGGGATATTTTTTTTGATTCAAAATAACATTATTAAGAAATATATGAAAAAGTTAGTAATTGTAAAAGAAAATTCACCTTTACTTTTAAAAATTTGATCTTTCCACTCTTCTTTATTTTTGTGTCTTGAAATATATTCCTTTCCCTATTTTAAAGTAATATGAATAATATAAATTTAAGTATTTATAATGTATAAAAGTATTAAAAAATTCAAACTTTTGTGTTCAACGCATCCATAAAATTTTCTCTCACTTCACTATGGATAAAGAATACCTAGTAAAGTGTCTTCTTCTTTAGAAAAAATAAACCTAACATCCAATTTTCAATGATATAAAATAAAATTTGATGTTATTAGTTATTATTTTAAAAGATATATAAAACTTTGTGAGATATATGTTTCATACTCACGAAGATAAAGAAACACCCAACACTGAATAATTATATTCTGTTGAAATCTTTCAGCTATATACATTTTTCGTTCTACGTAATAAATTTTCATTTCTACTGGTGAAATAAAATGTGGTTCCATAAATCCATATACATCTATTTTATCATTCTCCTTGAGAATTGTATAAATATACCTAATATAAAAAAATAAGTATAAATTTTCAATAAATTAAACATATAGAAAGATTTATTTTAAAACTTACATAAAAAAACATGAATCATGTTTATTCCCAACATATCTCCATTCATAAGCTCCATGATATCATTTTTCAAAATCCCAACATTTATTGTATTCCCACAAACACCAGCTTCAAATGGAATCTCATAAACATTCAACAATAATTTTGAATATTTTGATAATTTATCAAGACTACTAGAATCTGTATATGAAGTCCTAGAACTTTTTATTTTTTAGTCTACATAGTATTTATTTACAATTAAATATTCTTATAAAAAAGATAAATATATTAACATTACAGTGTTAAAAAAAATTAATACCAAAATGAAAGAAATGATAAAATATATATATACCTCGGTGGGAATATGTCACAAAAGTCTAGATGGTCAAACTAAAAGGTGTTCGATATTGTTTCCAACTATTCTCATCTCATATGTAGGTAATGGAACTCTTGTTTACCTATCTATAATATCATGCACAGTGACTCTATGATTATCTATCTATATATCTTGGTGATAAATGGTATATCCAATATCAAATATCATCCCATATGAAATGATAAAATTTCGGGTATGATCAATATATAACTCACAATATCTGGGAATATGTGGAGGAGGGGCATATGAGTCGGATAAGAATGAGTGGGGTCAGTAGGTTGAGGTGGAGGAGTGGGAGCTGCTTGTGGGTATAGTGGAGTGGGAGATGCAGTTTAAAACTGTCTTTGCATGTCTCCAAACATTGACTATACTAAAGCTCTGATCCTATCCTCCATCATCACCTATATATCATGAACTATAGCTTCCCAAGATTATATTTTCTTTTTATAAACACAAATCACTGCTGAAAAACGTGGAAACACTTTTTTCACTGATACATCTACTGGGTATCCTCATACATGACCCAGGTGTTTGGGATTTTCCAATTTATTAGAAAAAATATTCTTCCAAGCCTCATCTATAAAGACCCCCTGTGTGTTCTTCTCTTCAAGATTATCCTATATGAAATATTTAAAAAAAATCATAGTGAATCACAATATATAACAAATTTAAAAAAATATAAATAAATAAATAAAACATCTTACCATCCTCTCGGTTACAAGCATCGACTCTTCAATAATAGATTTTCTTTTTTTCTCATATGATCCCTCTTCATTTTTTCGTGTCTAATGGGGGGGAGGTCCAAACTCTACAGACCCTGAAGTGTCCGCTCTCAAATTTTGAATTTTTTCTGCTATCGTTTTTTCTTCTAATAATGTATACCCTCCCCAAGATAACGTATGAGGGTATATGTTTTTTTATTGGATCTCCTAATGAGATCTCCTTGATTCCTATAAAATATCAACTAAGAAAAAAAATCATTAACATGGTCATCAAAATCAGAAAAAACAACTTATAAAAGGTAACATTTCACTTACCAAAAATTATTCTCTTCGCCTACTTTCAACAATTAGCTTAAATTTATATTTTTCTACAAATATATTTATATAACATAGATTCTGATGTTGTTTATCCACAAAAATGAACTATGATGTAATGAATGATTTTAAATTCCTTCATTTCCTAGCATCCAATGATAAAATTTTCCTCATGACTCCTCCAGTATTAGGTACATCATATTTCATCAAGGAAAACATATATTACTATAAAATTTTTAAGATAAGTAAAATAAAAACAAAAAATCTTACCAAAATGGTCTCCCACAACTAAGATGATGTCACTTTTTCAACATTTATCTTGTCATAAAACAAAATACTAACTTTTATTTTACCTTGAACTACTATAAAAGTCTTTAATTTTTTTCATTTTGACTATTTTTAATATCATTATCATCAAATTATATATGTATCCTCTGTTTCTAGATATGTGAAATTGATAATTTTGTTAAATGTGTTGTTCCACATTTACCAACCCTCAAACTCTTTTGGGACACCAAGGAAGTAGTTGTATCATGTAAAGAAGGATGGGGAGTCTTATCAATAGGATCATGTGTACGTTCCTCTCTAGATGTGTGAGTACAATAATCTCCAAATGAATTTTTTGGATTTGATTATTGGTCTTTCATTATCCTAAAAATCAATTAAATAAAACAATTAGCACACAAATATACAAATCCAACTATTACATACAAATGTAATTACAAAATGAAAAATCATCAAACAAAAAGTAAACTAAATAAATTAATAGATAATATGTGTTTTAGTAAATACAATAAAATTAAATTATCTAACATTTTATGAAATTTAAATAGGTAAATAATAAATAAACATATGTTACCTATAATATTAGTAATGTACAAAAGGATTTTTTTCCAAAATTTATTCTTCATGATCATTCCGTGTGGCACAAATTATGTCTACAATGTGCTCATAAATATTATCTCTTAATATTTCCATGGAAGTAGGTATCTCACATAAATTAGAATCTTAGTCAAGATTTTCATCACCAACATATTGTTTTGTTTCCTGGTAAAATAATATACCAATGCATGTCAGAATGGTCAAGAACATAGAAATTTTTTTTTCATGTGTTTCCACTATAAAAGGATTAATTGTGGATCACAATTTATTCAGATTAACAAGTTTCATTCAAAATTCATCATGTATGAAACATCTATTATTGATAAACCATTTTCATTTAAATAATGGAACTTGAAATTTAATGTAATCAATCTCACATATTTCTTCAATGACTCCATAATATGAACTTGTTGCAAAAATTGGGTTTTTTCCTTTAGTAATCAAAAAATGCATTGATTTGGTTAACACCAATACACTATTATTCTGTACTTCACTTTGGGTGTCTTAATCTTTAGTAAGAAATGTATATCCATTAATTTCATACCTGGAATATGTTATCAAAATTAAACATGTCCCACCCACTAACCATCTCAATGTTTCTTATTCATCTAGTTTATCAAACATGTTCTCTTTAAACTATGACAAAAAATTATTCTCATTAAAATTACACATATCTTTCTTCTTTGGATAACATTGTTTCAACACATTAATATGAAATGTTATATATGGTTGATCATCATCTATGTTATTAAGTATGTATAAATGTACCTTTTTTATTTGTTCACTTGTCAAAGATTTGACATTCAAACCTTGAATCCCATTTCCCCCCATAATTAACTCATTCATGTAGAGATAGAGGCAAACCAATGTACTCCACTATAAATAAGTAGCTTGCACAAAACTCCATAACCTCCTCATAAATATTCTTCATAAAAATAGAGGCTCAATTTCAAAATGGATTCTTAACATACCCCTTCTATATCTCCATATAACTTTTAAAAGGATAAATCTAACATAGATATATAGGTCTACAAAACTTTTTTTCTCGCACCAAATGAACCATTAAATTCACCATAATATCAAAAAAAAAGTTAAATTAAAATACATTTCCAATTGAAAAAGTATATAATTTTTTTTCTAAAATTTTCAATGCATTTAGATCAATCACATTATTACAAATTGAATTGAAAAAATAACTCACCTTCATGATAGTCATTCTGAAATGGATGGCCAATATTACATATAATGAAATTAGTAGGAGTTGTTGCATCAGGATGTGACAATCATGAGATTTCATACTTATCAACTTTAAATACTTTAAAGAAACAATATTTTTTACGTTTGAATAATAACACTATAGAACTTTAATATCATGAAGATACTAACAAAAGCTAATTTTCTCCCTCTTGGATAATGTATGATAAGCCATATATAGGAATTTTCGTCTTCCATCAGGAGTGGGATCTAACTCCAAACATATTCTAATTGAGAGTAAGTCCAATATTGCATTTAACCTATCTTTAGTATTTCCTTTAATATCTAACAACATTCCAATAAATCTATTGTAGATATTATTCTCCATGTTCATGACATCAATGTTATGTTTTACCTCATGATATCTCCAATATGGTTGCTCAAAAAATATTGACCTTTTCTTCCAAATATTTTGTTCATTACTAGATGTATGTGTCTTTCTGAATGTCGTGACAAGGTTTTGTACCACTCAAAATACTGATCAGTGGATAAAGGTTTTGGTGAAATATAAAATTCTTGTGAACAATTTAATGCATTTTTTAATCTACTATAAGAGTGATCCATAGAAAAAAAAACTTTCAATGACCCATTTATACTATCTTTCTACCATGATTCAACTAATAATATGAAATCTGATGTTAGAAAATTAGACATGCTTTATTACCCTAAACACTATATCCATAAAAATTTACATGTGTCTAGAAGTCATTTATATTGAATATAATAATTGCATGCAGTTAAAAATATTCTATTTTATAAGAATCATACACCCTAATATCGTTCTCCCATAATAGTTTCAAATCATCAATTAATTGTGATAATAAAATATCAATATCATTTTTGAGCTATTTTGGTCCAGAGTTCATTAAATTCAACATGAAATGTTTTCAATTCATAAAAAATTCAACAAATAAGTTGTAAATTACCAATAAAATAGGCCATGAAATCTATGTGTTGTTAAGGCTTTGATATGGATTCTTTTCATCCATGCATATTCCAAGTCTGAGATTTCAAAATTCATTTTCTAATGTAGGAAAAAACTGATCAATTTTATTCTAATGTGTACAATTAGCTAGATGCCATAATTTTTCATCACATATTTTCTCATTTGTATTCCCTCTTAACCTTTTTGTATCATGTGAATTTTCAATTAAACGTTTCAAATTATGAATTATAGGAAGATACTAAGATTCCTTAGTAGGGGTATCTATAAATGCTAAATCAGCATGTAATTATTCTTTCAACTTATACCATGACATCTTACATTTAGGATACTTTGAAAGAAATCGAATTTCTTCCGATATTGCACACATTCATTCAGGAAGAAACATATTTTTTTGTACTTTAATCCCATCAGGCATAGTATTTTCTTCTCTTTATAATGTGAATTAGTAATATCATTTTCTTTAGGAAGAATAACTTTAAACAATTGTAGAAAATTTGTAAAACTCTTTCCACTCCAACCATGTTTTGCCTTCAAGTTAATCAATCATAATATTGATGATAAAACCATAAATTCAATACAACCAATATATAATGTTTTTTCAGAATCATCATATAGATTCTCAATTTTTAGTTCTTTCTCAATTACCTCAGATTCAATATCATGAATCATTTATTCAATTTAATTAGAGTTATCATCTTGTAAATAATCATCATTAATAGATCTAAAATTATGCCCAGTTTCACCATGCCAAATCTAGGGTCTATAAATCAGATTAAAACCATGAAAATTTAAATGATCTTTGATATCTTGAATTTTCAACTTCTTCCTATTTAAACATTTAGACATGGAAAAAAATGTCATTGTTTGGAACATTTCACTTAGAAAATTCCAAAAATTCTTCAACACCATCCTCATATTCATCACTTATTCAAAGTATCATAATCTAACTTCGATTGATTATTATCTATAACAAATATAAAAAATAAATATCTTGTTAAGATAAATCAATTTTAAATTTATATCAAATATGTAATAATTAGAATGTAACATAATTTTTAAATCTGAAACAAATATATGAGTATTTGAAAAATACATTTATAAATTATATACAATAATGGGATATAAGTTTATATATAAATATTAAATAATAAAAATATATGTATGGAATTAATTTATAATCTACTTCCTTTGATAGAATAAAAATACAAATTTATTGGGAGAAAAATTATTTTAGTGTGAATACCATGTGATGCATGTTTAATTCATAAGTCCCATGAGTATAGGGACATTTCTTATAATAAAATACATACCATAAACAAAAAATATCCAATGTCACCTGGATGAATTCTATAAAATATTCTCTTCCTTCACCATCATTTAATGATAGGAACACAACAAATCATTCTTCAAGAACTAACAATAGCCCATCAAATTATCAAACCAATCATTAATCAATGGGAAGGTATATTTTTTCTTCATCATTACTATATTCATTAAATGGAAATTGATGAAAAACTTTACAATATAATCTACCTTATTCATGAAAAACCATAAAGAACCTAATGGTAGTACACTACCCTAGATAAAATCCTTTTATAATTGATCATTAATCTGAATCCCTAACTCTCACAACTCCAAAGAAGAAATCATATATAGAGTCTAATAAATCAAAGAGAACCTAAAGTTGAAACTCAGTCATGAACTCAATATATTCATCGAGGTTATATTTTTAGAACCACTATAGGGGATTCATCTTGAAATTTATCAAAATCTCTTGGGGATAATACTATATAAATATATATGGGAACTAATGTCAACCATACTAATGTGAAAAGATAAAACTGATAAAATATGATGGTTTAAGAATATTGCAATGAGATATTTTAGTACAGGTAATGAAAAAATTAAAGTTAGGACTATGGCGCCATAGAATGACTGAAATATAGAATGGATGAGTGAGTTTAACAAGAGAGTGAGGTAGAACAGATGCGCAAAAATGAGGTTGATGAAACCTAAGGATCTAAGAAGATAGAAAACCAATATTTAAGTCGATCGGATCTAACAAAATGAGGGTTAGGGATTCTGTGTTAGAGAGACAATTAATCTTTCATGAGAAGAGAAACAACACCAAAATTATTCAAACAAAAATTCGTAAAATTTTAAATGATTAATCACAATAGTTATTACATAACTAATGTGATAAAGTGGCCTTTTCACGTCAACTATTTTATAACTAACATGGAAAAGTAATGAAAATCTCTTTATTGTGTCAGTTATATAATAACCGATGTAATAAAGATGATTTATCATGTTAGTTATGATATAATTGATATAATAAATCAATATATTTGGCATTATCATGACAGTTATATAATAAATGACATGAAAAATCACATATATCGATTTATCATGTTAGTTATATAATAACTGGTGTCATAAATCCAGTTAAATGCCTTTGTCACATCAGTAATGAATAACCGACGTGATAAGGTCAGCACGGAATGTTATACCCCAACCTTCCATGATACACTTCTCTTTGAATAGTACAATAGCTTGCGCTATACGCAACTTTGAGTTCTAGCACACCACGACCAATCAAACTAGCCATTATGAATATTAATACCCACTTTCTGAAAATTTATAAAACTGATTTTTCAAAATGGAATTTATTTTTGGATTTGTAAAATCAAAATTAGATTAGGGTTAATTTTTGGTATTTTTCTGAAAACATTCAATTTTTTATGAATAGTGAAAAACACTTCGATATTGTTTAAAACTGAATTTTTATTTAAATAATTAGTTATTTTATTTAAATTTATTTTTGGTCAAATTAGATACATAAAACCTATATATTTTCAATTTAATTCATTAGATTCATTTTATAATAAAATTAGAAATATAAAATTTTATTGAACTTTTTAACGTCTTTTACCCACCTTCTAGGAATATTTACAAAATTTCATAAAATGTAATTTTACCACTTCTGTGGATTGAATTTCAAAAATATGAGAGGCACGGTTGAGATCATTAAGTAAAATGTGGTTCAATAGGATGAAATTAATTTTGGTGAATAGTAACTTTTGAATTTTATTTACCACGGTTAAAAGTAAATAGTGTAATTAAAGGTAAAAATGATATTATAATTACCCTAACACATGTCCTAATTCTATTGGATAAGTTTATTTCGACCAAAATTATCCTTAGGAATAAAATATTATCTTCTTTGATCCACTTGGATTAGATTAGGACATTTATTATTATTTTATTTAAAGAAGAGTTAAAAGTGTCAAATTCAAATTTTAATAACTAAACCATTTTTAATATATGATTATACATAAGATAAATTAGAATATAAATATTTATTAGAAATATAAAAATATTTTCTACATCATGGTATTTTATTTATAATTTTTAGACATTAAATAATTAAATTTATTTATGACACAATGATGATATAGTAATTACCTTATTAATGAAAGATTAAAATAATTGATATTATAAATATCTAAATAAATGTAAATTGAGACTTTTCATGTATTCCACTAATTTTATAGGTTAATATGACATTTTAGGATTGATTTAATTTATTTTTTTATGTAATCAAGTTTTTTTGACTTTCACAAAAACCAAATACTAAATAGTGTCAAAATTGACATAAATGAGTTTTTTAAAAAAATAATATATTATTAAATGATATAATATTCCTAAAAATATACAGTTTGGACAAAGTACTTATATAAGGTTAGATATATCAATAATTAACTACTTGGGGTTCTCTTGTCTTTTTATAGTAATTTTATTAACCATTTATTACAATAATACAAAAGTATATGGTAAAAGTTAAACTATTTAACTAAGACTTAAATTTAAAAGATAAGGTTAATATGGTGACCTAAACCTGTCTAAAACCTATTGGTTGAGTGGTTTTATACTTAGAACCACCTTATCCTAAAAATAAATCCTTTTCTATCCATTATATAATGAATATTATTGTATAATAAAATAATATTTCAAGCTTTTCCTAAAGTGACTCTCACCTCTCTTATAAAAGGGTACTTCCCCTTCTCTCAAAATCATACCTTCAAAGCCATTTGGCTTGGCCAGACCCTACTCAAATATCCTCCCAACTACCCTCAATTTAACCTAGAGGCCTTACTTCGATTTGAATCTAACCTACGGATCCCTTTTGATCAAATCAAAAGAAAGAACCCGAAGAAGAGGTAATAATTTCATCACCTCTTTCAAAGTACTTTTCTTCTTCCACTTCCTCTTTCTTTGTTGTTTCCAAAACAAAATAATAACTCAATAACCTTATAATTACTTTGATGTTATTATAAATATGGTACAACCATATTAATTATTCTATTCATCCTATGAATGAAAAATTCACCATACGTGCATATGTACGGCATACTGTCTCTACGTTGTGGTGTAGTTTGTTATTCAACACTTCATTATTTGGATGGATATAATAATGAGTACAATTTATGTAAATAATAAATATAAAATGTTTATTATTCTTTATATATTATATACCATCCAATTTCATATGATTTCACAATCAATAGTATGATATTTTTGCTCGTGCATACTTACGGATTACCATCTCCACGAACGCGATGAGATTCATTCCCCATCATAATAATTCAAGAATAATTTTCATTTTATAATTAAAAATAATGTTTAATAACTTAATTTCATTCGGGATATGAATCAAATACATCCTATCCATAACAAACATGACTTATGTAAAAAGGAAAACGAATCAATTAACACCTAAAACAATGATACTACTGAAATATTATTAAGAAAGCAATATTTGAAGATCATATATGATATCATATTAATACATGTGGTTTTTTATAATTTAATAACAATGATTTTTCTATTATATAGGAGGATAAGGTACCCTCGATCAAGGAAAAGTACAAGGTAAGGGTTAATTCTATAATCTCTTTACTATCTGAGGTTGATTTTACGAAAGTATCTACTGGGACATATTTATGATCCTCATCTGTGTTTCCTAAAAATGTATTTCAAAATATTTTTACTATTAACTAGACTATGGGTTAAAGCCCTTTATACCCTCATTTTAATTTTTATAAAATGGTTTGAAAATAATCTTTCCATCACTTTCCAGATAAGGTACTTTATGACCTTTTCGATGAATTAAGGTAAGAATGTTTTTTTAACTTATATGGTAGGTGTGGCTATTTTCTGTCATTATAACACCTTAAAAGTTTCCCTTACAAGCTTATAATAATATTTTCAAAACAAATTTTTTATTTTATAATTATGTGACTTTTAAATTATTTCAAATTAGAAAGCGAAAATTCTCTCAAATGGTTATGATTTCATCTATATCGACATCCTTTGATGGATTTTACACTTTTTTGAAGTTGATTTATTATGATAAAATATTCCATATTATATTGAAGGTTTTGTGACATGTTTGACTTTGGATGTTTTATTTTTATACCATTCATGGTTTATGGTTAAATTATTAATATTTTCAATGATAGTTTTAAAATGAATGTTTATGTTATGTTTCAACCTTTTCATATGAGGAATGCATTGGACATTATAAATGACGGGTGGAGCCCACTATAGATCCTCGATGAATTGGTAGGTCTCATGAGAAAAAGTAGTGTCTTGACACAAGGCCTTGACAAAATCTAATTTGTAATCTTGGAATGAGGCATTGACTATGTGGTTATGATGTCCATAATTATGCATTTCGTCATTACGAAATTAGTTATTGATATTATATGTGATTATTCGACTACTAGAATATCAATCTTGATAAGTAAATGGCGTTATTTGATTTAACTTTTCCATATTATGTTGAAGTTTATTTTTAAAAGTATTGTGTTTTAGTCTTATACATTGACTTAAATGTTTATGCTTATTTATAATAGTTTTCGCTATATTGTTATCGTTACTAAGAATCTAAGCTCACCAATTTCTAGGTTTTATTTTTCCCATGACGCGAAGAAGTATATTATGATTAACCTACAGAAATAGACTAAGGGATATGAGTGTGTTTAAAGGAGACACAATGTCGTTGTTTCTTCATTTCATAATGTAGTGTAAAACTTATGTATGTATCTAGTACTTCCATGGCTACTAAACTGATCGGTCTTTCAAGACATGATTCCTTGTATCATGCCACTGTTATGTAATAATGCAAAGACTCTGGGTAACTAGGGTCGAGTCATTACAATTGGCATCAAAAGAAGTTTATTACAAACCTTGGAAACTATATTTAAAAAAACTTTGATTAGATAACATTCCCATAAGATAGACTTTGAGGATTAGTATAGAATAACTTCTTAGAATCTTGGTAATGTAGAGATTTTGAGAATTTTCCAAGAAATACATCCCTGTATGGATACGAGTAGGTAGAGGACGGTCTGGAACAGATGTACCTAGGAGTGAAAACTCTGACACAGAGTTTTGGGCTTGACCCGGGGTATCCTGGTACACGAAAATAGGTCTTTTTTCACTCTTGGTTGTGACACCCTCGAGGGATATGATTAGGATAATTCAAATTTTCTTTACAAACCATTATAAAGGATTTATGAGTAAATACCTCCTCAAATAAATTTTTGTATGATTATGGATTATATGAATAAACTGTTCAATTTATGTTAGTTATTTTACTAGTTTGGAATTATGTATTGCGATTCATAAACTAATCTAGTGTATTCCATTGTTTAGAAATGGAACCTAGTGGAAGGAATGGAAACTATATCAATGCACGTAATCCATATAGAAATTTACTTCTACTCGAGATAATTATAGTAGAGATGGTGATGCAACCAGTGTTGAACAACTTGTAACCATACTAGGACAACTCACTGAAGTTATGAATAATAACATTACCTATATAGAGCACCCTGATCCACAACGCGGAGGATCGATGTTAGGCCGCTTCACGTGACAACAACCACCAATATTTAATGGGTCTAAAAATCCATTTGTATCTGAGCTGTGGATAAGTTTATTAGAGAAATATATTTCAAGATTTGGGGAGTAATGAAAGGGAAAAAGTTTTCATGGTAGTTTATCGCCTCATGGGAGATGCAGATAAATGGTGGTCATTAATTCAAAACACAAAGGAGGATGAAAAAGTATAAAATATTCAATGGAGTGAGATTAAAGAACTTTTTTAGAAAAATACTTTCCTCATGACCATCGAGAAGATATGGAATGAACATTTCTAAGTCTGAGGCAAAAGGAGGATGAGAATGTCTTAAAGTACAAGGATAACTTTACAAGGTTATCAAGGCATGTGGTAGATTATATATGTAACCCAAGGAGTGATATTGATCGATTCTTTTATGGCTTAAAACCATTTCTACATTGGGAATTAGTCTTATAATCCTTCTCATCATACGAAGATACTATCTTGTGTGCTGTCAAGATAGAAAATCAATTCTCTAAGTCTTATGACTTTAAAGCAAAGTAAGAGAAGAATAGATCTGTTGAACACTCTATAAATGAAAATATGGGGAATAAAGGAAAATTTGAATTTCCATCCTGTAGTAAATGTGGGAAGAAACACCCTGGTACTTTCCTGAAGGGAATGGTAGTATGTTACAGGTGTGGTGAAAAATTCCACCAAACTCGTGATTGCAAGGTAAAGAAAGAGGTTGTTAATGTTGAATGCTATAATTGTAGAGAAATGGGGCATTATGCAAATGAATGTATTAAGATCCAAGTAAACTTACCTAAGAAAAGTCCAAGGAAGCAAGGCCAAGCTTATGTGATCACTATTGCTGAGGTTAAAGATCTGAATGATGTGTTGGCATGTAATTTAATAGTTTCCACCAATTTATCCAATGCTTTATTTGATTCGGGATCATTGGATTATTTCATATCTTCCCAGTTTTCTAAGAAAATTAGATATTTCCAATTTGATTTAACAAGGGAGTTTTCAATCAAAACACCTAAGGGAAGTATCATTACAACGAAGTTTTGTGAATCATTTCACATTAGGGCATATAAAAGTGCTTTATCTACTGATCTCATCGCCATACCCATGATTGAATTTGATATAATCCTCAATATGGATTATCTTTAAGACCATAATGCAAAAATTTATTGTAAGAAGAGGGAGGTTACAATTTTAGATGATGATAAAGAGTAAATTATCTTTAGAGTAGAAACTTCACCATCTGATTCTTATCTATATCCAGCCCCAGTAGCTCTACTAAATTCAATTATTAGGAAAGAAGGGAGTGAAATAACTATGGGTGAGAAAAAATATGTTCAAATAGAGGATGTACCTATTGTGAAAGAATATATTGATGTATTTCTAGAGGATTTACCTGGACATCCTCCAGAACAAGAAATTGATCTTTTCATTGATTTAATTCCGGGTTCAAGGCCCATATCGAAGACCCCTTGTAGATTGGCCACTATGAAATTAGTGTAACTAAAGATAGAACTAGAGTAAATGAGTAATAATGGATTTATTCTCCCTAGTGTTTCTCCATGGGGAGCTGTTGTTCTTTTTATTAAGAAGAAATATGGAACTTTTAGTTTGTGCATTGACTATAGGGAGATCAATGCTATAACAATAATGAACAATTATCCCATGTTGTGCATTGATGATTTATTCGATCAACTTCATGGAGATCAATATTTTTCAAATATTGACCTTTGATCTTGATATCATCAGTTGTGTGTAAAGATGGAATACATTCTGAAGACAGTATTTTGTACCGGGTATGGGCATTACGAATTTACAGTAATGCCTTTTGGACTGACTAATTCACCCTCTATCTTTATGGATCTAATGAATAGAGTTTTCAAGGAATATATTGATGAATTTGAGTGGTATTTATTGATGATATCTTGGTATAATAAAAAATATACTAAGATCATGAAAATCACTTGCGTACTATTCTAAATACTCTTAGAAAAAATGAATTATATGGGAAGTTTAGCAAGTGTGAATTCTGGCTTTAGGAGATTTCTTTTCTTGGCCATATTGTCTCTAAGGATGGAATCTCTGTTGATCCTTCTAAGATAAGAGTAATACAATAATGGCCAACACCGATGAGAAAAACTGAGGTACACAGTTTTATTGGTTTAGTTGGTTATTGTCGGTGTTTCGTCCAAGATATTTCCGGATTGGCTAACCCATTAACCAAGCTCACACATAAAGGGGTTAAATTTGTTTGGAAAAAAGTGTGCGAATAATTTTTTGAAGAACTGAAGAGAATATTAGTTAATTCTTTATCTGGACTCTACCATTGGGGAATGATGGGTTTATTATTTATAGTGATGCTTCAAAGAAAGGACTTGGTTGTGTCCTTATGCATAATGATAGAGTTATTTCCTATTCATCACGACAGCTAAAAATTCATGAACAAAACTATCCCACTCATGATCCTGAGTTAGCAGCAGTAATCTTTTCTTTTAATATATGGAGACACTATCTCTATGGTGAAAATGTGAGATATATACTAATCACAAGAGTTTAAATTATATTTTATCATAGAAATAACTCAACATGAGGCAAAGATGGTTGCTTGAACAACTCAAGGATTAAGATTTCACTATGCACTACCACCTGGGAAAGTAAAATAAGGTGGCAGATACTTTGAGAATAAAGGATCATGGATTTTTTAAAAAGATGAGAGTTGAAAGGGATCCTATGTTCATGGATCTAGTAAAGATGGATATGGGAATAATCATGGAAGGTGAAACAACAATTCTTTTTCAAATGGTTTCCATTCCATTTTTACTAAAAAGGATAAAAATTTCTCAGACTTATGAGGAGGAGTTTCAAAAGAAAATTAAATCTGTGAATGATGAAAGATTGATCTACATCGTATATGAAGATGGAATTTTGAAATTTATACTTTGTGTTCCTGATATACTTGATATAAAAAAGGAATTGTTGGATGATGATGATTGATCCAATTTCTCTATACACCCTAGTAGCACTAAGATGTATAGAGATTTTAAGGAACATTTTTTGTGGGACAACATGAAGAGGGAGATTGTTGATTATGTGTCAAGATGTTTGGTTTTTCAATAGGTTAAGGCTTGAAGAAAAAATCTTGGAGGAGTTATGAAACCACTTCCCGTACTTGAGTGGAAATGGGATGATATTAGGATGGAATTTTCATGGGTCTACCAAAGAATCCTAGAAGAAATGATAAAATATCGGTCATTGTTGATTGTCTTAACAAGTCAGAACATTTTTTTTCTATAAGAGAATATTTACCACTTGAACATTTAGAAAGACTATATATTAATGAAGTTGTAAGACTTCATGGAGTACTCCTATAGATTGTTTCTGATCGTGATCCCCATTTTACATCAATATTCTAGAAAAGTCTTCAAAAGACCCTAGATACTGAACTTCGTTTGAGCACTACCGACCACCCTCAAACTGATGGACAATCAAAACGGACTATTCAAACCTTAGAATACATTTTGAGATCTTTCTCACTTGACTTTCACGGTATATGGGATCAATATTTACCTATGGTAGAATTTTCCTATAATAATAGCTTCCATTCAAGTATTCATATGGAACCATATGTAACGTTATATGGAAAGAGATGACGCACACTAACTTGTTGGGATGAAGTTAGTGAAGGAAAAATCGTAGTCTCATAACTAATTGAGGAAACAATGGAAAAGGTGAAGATTATCCAAACCCACATCAAAGTAGCTCAAAGTAAGCAAAAGAGCTATGCCAATAACCGAAGGAAGGATTTGGAATTTCAAGTAGGAGATCATGTTTTCTTAAAGGCGTCTCCATGGAAGGGTGTTGTATGTTTCGGTAAGAAGGGTAAATTAAGTCCCAAGTACATCATACCTTTCGAAATTCTAGAACAAATTAGAGTTGTAGATTATCGTTTGGCAATGCCTCCAAGTCTCTCCAAAGTTCATGATGTGTTCCACATATCACTATTGAGAAAATACATTCTTGACCCAATGCATGTACTCACCTATGAATAATTAGAACTAGAACCTGATCTGTCTTATTGTGAAGAGCCTATCAGGATTCTTGATACCAGAGAACAAGTGTTGAGAAACCGGATGACTCATCTGGTAAAAGTTCTATGGAGAAACCAAAAGATGGAAGAGGTAATGTGGGAACCTGAGGAACTTATTATGAAGATCCACCTGAATATTTTTATGAAGTAGTATTATATAAATTTCTAGGACAAAATTATTTTAAGTAGGGAAGAATGTAACACCCACATCTTCCACGATATGCTTCTCTTTGAATAATACAATAACTTGTGCTATACGCAACTTCGAGTTCTAGCATACCACGACCAATCAAACTATCCAATAGGAATATTAATACCCACTTTTTGAAATTTTATAATATTTATTTTTCAAAATGGACTCTATTTTTTGATTCATAATATCAAAATTAGCTTAGAGTGAATTTTTGGTATTTTTCTGAAAACATTCAATTTTTGATTAATTGTGAAAAAACACTATGTTATTGTTCAAACCCATCTTTTTATTTAAACAATTAGTTATTTTATTTATATTTATTTTATGTAAAAATAGATACATAATATCTATATATGTTCATTGTATTTCATTGGAGTCATTTTATAATAAAATTAGATGTATAAATTTTATTGAACTTTTTAACGCCTTTTACCCACCTTTTAGGCACATTTGAAAATTTGCATGAAACGTAATTTTACAGCTTCTGTGAATTGAATTTCAAAAATCCTAGAGACATAGTTTAAATTATTAAGTAAAATGTGGTTCAATAGGACAAAAAGAAATTTTTGGCGAATAGTAACTTTTGAATTTTATTTACCACGGTTAAAAGTAAATATGGTAATTAAAGGTAAAAATGATAAAATAATTACCCTAACACATTTCCTAATTCTATTGGATAAGATTATTTATACCAAAATTAAATTTAGGAATAAAATATGATCTTCTTTTATCCACTTGGATTAAATTAGGACATTTATTATTATTTTATTTAAAGAAGAGTTAAAAGTGTTGAATTCAAATTTTAATAACTAAAATTTTTTTAATATAGGGATATACATAAGATAAATTCAACTATAAATATTAATTATAAATATAGAAATATTTCCTACATTGAGGTATTTTATTTATAATTTTTAGACATTATATAATTAAATTTATTTATGACACAATAATGATGCAGTAATTTCGTTATTAAATAAATATTACAATAATTGATATTATAAATATATAAATAAATGTAAATTGAGACTTTTGATTCATTAAACTAATTTTATAGGTTAATATCGCATTTAAGGATTGATTTAATTTATTTTTTGTGATGTAATCAAATTTTTTTGACTTTCAAAAAAACCAAATACTAAATAGTGTTAAAATTGACATAGATGAGTTTTTAAAACAAATATTATATTATTAAATGATATAATATTAATAAAAATATAATTTTAATCCAAAGGACTTATATAATGTTATGTATATCAATAATGAACCACTTGGGGTTCTTTTGGATTTTTATAGTAAGTTTATTAACCATTTATTATAATAATACACGAATACATGGTAAAAGTTAAACTATTTAACTAAGAGTTAAATCTAAAAGATAAGGTTAATATGGTGACCTAAACCTATCTAAAACATATTGGTTGAAATATTTGAGACCCATTCCCACCTTATCCTTGAAATAAATCCTTTTTTATTCATTATAAACTGAATATGATTGTATAATAAAATAATACTTCATGTTTTTTCTAAAGTGACTGTCACCTCTTTTATAAAAGGGTACTTCCCCTTCTCTCAAAATCACACCTCCCAATCCATTTGGCTCAGCCAAACCCTGATCAAATATCCCCCCAAATACTATCAATTAAACCTAGAGGCCTTACTTTTATTATAATCCAAACTAATGAGCCCTTTTGATCAAATCAAAAGGAAACACCCGAAGAAGAGGTAATAATTTCATCACCTCTTTCAAAGTTCTTTTCATCTTCCACTTCCTCTTTCTTTTTTTTCTCCATACCAAAATAATAATTCCAATAAATTATACTTACTATGATGTTATTATAAATATGGTACAACCATAGTTATTATTCTATCCATCCTATGAATGACAAAGTCACCATACATGTATACGTATCGGTTACTGTCTCCACGTCGTGGTGTAGTTTGTTATTCAACGGTTCATTATTTGAATGGTTATAATAATGGGTATAATTGATGTAAATAATAAATATAAAATGTTAATTATTCTTTATATATGATATACCATCCAATTACATATGATTTAACCATCAATAGAATGATATTGTCGCTTATGTGTACGTACGGATTATCATCTCCACGAACGCGATGAGATTCATTCCCCGTCGTAATCATTCAAGAATAATTTTCATTTTATGATTAAAAAATAATGTTTAGTAACTTAATAAAATTCTGAATATGAATCAAACACATCCTATCCATAACAAACACGACTTACATAACAAAACATATAAAGAAAAACAAATCAGGTAACTCCCAAAACAATGATACTACTGAAATATTATTAACAAATCAATATTAGAAGATCATACATGATATCATATTTATGTATGTAGTTATTTTATAATTTAATAAAAATTATTTAACTATTATACATGAGGTTAATGTAACATTTATCAAGGAAAAGTACAAGGTAAGGGTAAATTTTACAATCACTTTATTATCTAAGGTTGATTTTACGAAAGTATCTATTGGGACTTCTTTATGATCCACATCTGTTTTCCATAAAAATGTATTTCAAAATATTTTTACTATTAACTAGACTATGGATTAAATCCATTTATACCATTCATGGTTTATGGTTAAAGTATTAAGATTTTGAATGATATTTTTAATATGAATATTTATGTTATGTTTTAACCTTTTCATATGAGGAATGTATTAGACATTATAAATGATGGGTAGAGCCCGCTATAGCTCCTTGATGCATCGGTAGGTCTCATGAGACAAACTAGTGTCTTGGAACAAGGCATTGAAAAAATCTAATTTTTAGTCATGGAATAATTCCTTGACTATGTGGTTATGATATCCGGAATTATGCATTCCAACATTATGAAATTAGATATTGATATTACATGTGATTATTAGACTAGTAGAATATCCATGTGAATAAGTAAATGGAATTATTTGATTTATCTTTTCCATATTATTCTGAAATTTATTTTTAAAAGTATTTTTTTAGTCTTATACATTGCCTTAAATTTTTATGCTTATTTATGATAGTTTTCGTTATATTGTTATCCTTACTGAGAATATGAGCTCACCCCTTTATATGTTTTATTTTTTCCATGATGCTAAGAAGTATATTATGATTAACCTGCAGGAATAGACTAAGGGATATGAGTGTGTTAAAAGGGGACACAATGTTTTTGTTTTTTCATTTCGTAATGTAATGTAAAACCTATGTATGTATCTAGTACTTCCAAAGCTACTAAACAGATCGGCCTTTCAGGACATGATTCCTTGTATCATGTCAATGTTATGTAATAATGCACCGACTATGGGTAACTGGGTTCAGGTCATTTCATGGAAAATACTTTTTGTACTAGTGTGCTAATCTATATTTCATCTACATAATACAAAATTCATGTGGAAAAATCCCATGTAGGTGTGAGTATATACATACCTAGTTGGACACCCTGAAATCACCAAACATAAAGCATAAAATATCGGTCATCTCATAACCACATAAATATTTCAATAAAGATAAATGAGAAATACATAAAAACAACCCAGATATAGATATTATCAAAGTAGAAACCATCCCTTAAAGTTCTCAACCAAACCATGTATCATCCTAGGAATACACACAAGTCTTTATGGTCACACCCGATTATAGGAGAACTCACACCTCAGGTATAGATTCCACTGAGGGTGCTCAACCGAGAGTCTAGGCTCATAGATACTCACCATTTGTAAGAAAATGATGGAACTCAGAATACAATAATACATAGATAGGGGGTCACACCCAAGGATCACTAGGGAAACACAAGACCATAATGGATTTATCCTGCTTTATGGGTGATCGATGCCCAGGTAAATATTGTTCACACCGATTTTGACAACCCTACCTTGGGAGAACAATGAGAGTGAGGGTCACTTGGGGCCTCTTAGAGTGATACATTCTCTAATAATGTAAGGGGTCTTAAATATGAAACTTTAGACCATATGTCGTACTGAACCCTCATGGGAGCGGACTGAGGCTACTCACTAAAAAATAAGGGAACTCACAGACACTGGTCTAAAAGAGGGAACACACCCAACCAATAATCAAAAATAGAAAACATCCAACAAGTATTTGTTAATAATCACTGAAAGTATCATCTCACTTTCATAACCTCATGACATATCACTAATTTCAAAATAAAGGTCATCATCATGTACTACATGGAAAAATATTTAGGGCGGAATACTTTTATGCTCTCATCTGAGTCTGGATAAAACATGATGAACACACAAGGCTCATTGTTGGTCCAAAGGGATAAAACATAAATCCTTAAATATTTCATATAAAACAACCATGAATGAAAAATTGGATCACTTTATCATGATCATCATGGGAAAAAATTTGGGACAGGCTATTTATATATGAAAATTGGACACCCGGTGAAAAAAACACTCCATCATAACACGTATGTATGGTGCTTTGTGGGCCCAGGCCATGAGTCTGAATTAAATATAACTACTTTTTATTGAATATTACACCTCAATACCATGATTGCAAATCCATAGATAGATTTACAATCTAATGTCCCATGAAAAAAGTTACGACCAAAATAAATTTTCCATGAAAACAAAAATAATAATAATAATAATAATAATTTTTATTTTTATTTTTATTTTTTAAAACCTTGTTCAAAGGAGGATTGGGTTCAAGAATAAGGCTTCCCCTTCCCCACCCCCTACCCCCTCATATAATTAATAGTGTCCATTCCCAACTGGTCTCCCCAATAAGTTGGTGCCTCCTTAGATCTTCAAATTTATTATTATTATTAAAAAAATAACACATGTCTCACCCATTTTATATAACTAGTTGGTGACCACCCTTGGTTTCACCCTTTTATTTCCTATTCAATTATTGTTATTTATATATCGTTATCATTAATGATAATTGTAACATCCCAAGTAAGTAATGAATAATAGATATTTTTATCTATGTATATTAATGAATTAGTTAGTGTTTTAGAGGCTTAAAATGAAAATAAATCCAATCTTAAGCATGGAATACACTAATATTTTTAAAAGATTGTTTTACTGCCTTTTGATGGAAAGCCATTTTTAAATCTATATTTTGACAATTTTATAAGATATTTTTGTCAAAATAAACTTATTATTTATTATTGGGACATCAAAATTTACTTTGTGTGAATTTTTGGTATTTTTCAGACAATGTTCATTTTTTAATGAATAATGAAAAATACTGCATTTTACATCAAAACTGCTTTTTAATCTAATTTATTTATGTGATTATATTATCTTTTGAAATGGTTTTGAAGTGAAATTAGAATATATTTTTACCATTTAATCCAATGGTGGTCATTGGAATCAATTTCACTTTGAAATTAGACTTAAACTGGTGTCAATCTTTTGATACTTATTGTTTTATAAAAACACGCTATTTGCTCTGAAAGCGGGAAATAATTATTAAATTAATTAATGTGACTTATATGTTTTGAATTTTGTAAAATAGACTTCATTTTTGAATTCGTAATATCAAATATAGCTTAGGGTGAATTTTTGGTAATTTGCTGAAAAACTTCAATTTTTGAAGAATAGTGAAACCACTAAGTGGTACTTATAAAAACTGATTTTCCGTTTAAATGAAATTTTTCCATCATTGTGTTTTGAATTTAAAAAATCCTACATACATGGTTGTCATTAATAAGTAAAATGTGGTTTAATGAGATTAAAATAATTTTTTTGTTGAATAGTAACTTTTTTTCATTAATCGCGATTAGAGGTAATTAGTGTAATTTAAGGTAAAAATGATATTATAAAAATATGAAAACACCATGACACTTGTACTACCCCTATTGGATGAGTCATGGCCGACCAAGACAACCCATGGGTCGATTTAGGGGACCCTATGGAGCCTCTTGGGTGAGATAATGACTTTAATGCCTTTTTTTAAATAATGGTGAAAGTGACACTAACATAAATTGTTTTACTAAAACAATTTTTATAAGGGGTTATACTAATCATAATTTTGTCTATAAATACTCTTTGGAAAGATAAAAAGATTTCATACATCAGGATATTTTTTTATAATTTTTAGTCATTAAATAAATTAATTTAATTAGGACATCGTGATGATGCAACGATGACCTCATTAATGAACAGTTTAAATAAAATGAAACGATAATATAAAATCTAAGACCTACACTTGTCCAAAAACTGTTGTATGGGAATATTGCGAAGACTTATCATCTTATCTTTGAAATATATCAATTTGGGACCTTAGAAATTCGAAACACTTTTGAAAATAATATAATAGTTTCATGATTTCCAAAAGTGCCCCTCCTCTCCTCTTATAAAAGGCCCCCACCTCTACCTCATTTCACACACTCCTCAAGCCTTTGGCTCGGCCATCCCCTGCCCATTTAATCTCTCCACATCCCTCTCCTCATCCTAGAGGATTTCCTTTGGGCAGAATCCTTTCAAAGGAAGCCTTTAGGCTCAAATCAAAAGGAGTTACACTTTTAAAGGTAATTCATTCTCTCATGTTCATTTGTTTTATTTTGCTTCTCCAACACCCTAAACTATTTTTATTTACTTATTTTGTAACAAAAACAGTATCTTCAATATACTAGGATGTTGTTATAAGATTTATTCGAGCTACACTCTCACACAACTACATAAAATGGTTAAAGAACATAAAATTTCCGTGGATGGTGAAATTCTGCCTCCCGAAACGATGATTGTTCAATACTCATTTAACACCTTCAAAGGTGGCCATTATGATGTCAATATTTTTATATATGATATATAATATTTTTATTCTTTCCTTAATCTTCTGTATTTTTCATTTATGGAATACCATTATTGTTTCCATTATGGGTAAACACGATATCTTCATTTTAGGAAGTGCGGACTACCGCCCCCTGAAAGTGATTTGATTCATTAATACCATATGTGGGATGTGTAAAGGATAAAGTTAATGATATTATATATGTTATTATACTGTAATTATAATATACTCTTATATAATTATGATTCCATTCCAGAAAATACGAAATAGAAATGGAAGTAGTGTGCATGCGTACGTACGGCTTACCGTCTCCATGAACGGTGCATTTCATTTATTACCTCTAAATGTGATGTAATATTATCAATACATGTATATGCTGAATATATATGATATATATGTTATACAAATCATTAATATCATTCTGGATATAACGAACCTTTGACCAAATTAACAACATGTAAGTGTAAGAAGTCTGTTTTTGACTTAAGAACCAAATACCGATAAAATGAACATTATTAACTTAAATGATTACATGATGTTCATAACATGGTATAAAAGGAATAATGAAGTTAAAAAAGGTTCTTAAGCAAGTATAGATTAACTCAAGTTTATTATTCAGGAGATTAAAGAACGGTCGGGTCAAGTCGGATACGAGGTATGGGACTTCGTCTCAATCTCCTTTCATTGAGGCATATTTTGTTTTATACACAACCTTCTTTTATACTGTGTATAAACCCCTTTGACTTTTACATTTATCCAAAAGGAATCTTTTTTATACGAATCATTTTACTAAACGACAAAAGGGAATGTTTTTTTCGTACGTATGCGGCGACAACGACTTCTCCGCCGTCGTGACCATTATTTGAGTTTCGGCTTCCTCTACAAGCCATACCTTCTTTTTTAAAAGAAAAATAAATACCATGTTTTACTTTTCTTTTATTTTGGTATTGAAAATGGTTTTCATAATGTTTTTATATCAATGTGTTGTATTGATATCTTTTTATTGAAAGGTGGGAATGTTATGTTTCCTTTATGCATGTTTTATGTGATATGATTATTTTTAGGTTCTTGGGAATTATTATGAAAACGGGTGGTTCCATGATAAACTAAGGGCGGGTGAGCCCGATATAGCTCTCCAATGCATTGGGTAATGCAAAGGAGTGAAACGTTGAGGTTTCTCCGAAGAGATTTAGGGAATATACTGTGATGGGTATTCCAAACGTAACCAAGAGGGTTACTCCCTACGTAAGAATGTTATAAATTCCTCAAGTTACCTTTATGTATTATGATTTCTATGATTTATTCATGATTTGATGAGGTATGTTAAAGTGCTTATGTTTTATGGATAAAGTATGATCTCATCCTTATGTATATATGTACCCATGTTTCCTTTCCATATTTTTATATCCCTTACTGAGCTTTTTATGCTCATCCCAAGTTTTTTTGAAATGTTTTTCACAGGTCAAGGGAAAGGTACATGATATGATGATAGTTTCAAGGAAGTGTCAAGAAAGAATCCATGTTTATTTTAAATATGTTTCCATTGATGGGAATGAAGAATACTAGCTTTATGTAACCACTTTGTTTATATGTGGAATGTAATACAAGTTTTATGATCTAATTCTCTAAAACTCTAAACCCGAAAAGATCCTCAATGTGTAGTCTTGTAATAACTCAAGATTAAGTAAGGTTTAAGGCTTGGGCCTTATAGTTGGTATCAAAGGTCGGTTTAGATAACTTTAGGAGTTATAATTCTATTAAATGATTATCCAAAAATATTTTTTTTAAATGATATAGCATTTAAAGATTACCATGTTGCTTCATCTAAGACATGTTTGTTCAGAATGGTTTTCTGCAGAGGAAACAGGGAAGCAGTGCTAGTAAGGCATACAGAAGGAAATAACCTTCCAAATCAGCATCCTGAGATGCTCGGAATTGGAACTGAACTGTTTGTTGCAGTAATGGCGTAGTTGACTCAGGCTATAAATGGTGGAGGTATCCATGCACGAGATCATCCAGGCCAACCGTAGAGGAACATGTCAGTGGTGGAACATTTAATGTGGCAACATCCCCCATCATTCAGAGGATCATCTGACCATGTACTAGATGAAGGGTGTATTAAAGCACTGGAGAAGATTTTTGATGTCATGGGGTGTTCAGACAATCAAAAGGTTAGTCTTGCTATTTACCGTTTGGAGGGTGAGGCAGATCAGTGGTGGTCTATGGTTAAAAATATCAGGGACACCGATGAGATTGATGATCTTGACTGGGATGAATTCAAAGGTATGTTTCTTGAGAATTATTTTCCTAAGGTTGTTCGACTTAGGATGGAAAAGAAATTCTTGGAATTGAGGCAAGAGGAAGACTCAGTGGCTACCTATGAAGAAAGGTTTACTCGATTGGCAAGGTATGCTCCAAATTTTATCCGAGAACTTGATAGTAAAATCAATCGTTTTTACTCAGGATTAAAGACAAAATATCGAAAGGCATTAGCTTCTCGTGAGTTTAAAAGTTATGAAAAGCTTTTTCGATGTGCTGAGAAGGTGGAAATGGAGTTTGCCGATGATCAAGTGTTCTATAACAACCAACAGAAGAAGAGACCGAGGTGGCAGGAGAAAGGTAAGAATTCTTCAAAAAAAGTCTGATGGTAAGAAAATTAAGTTTCTAGTTTGTGATAAATGTGTAAAAAGGCATGCTGGGGAATGTCTTCTGAATTCTGGAAAGTGCTACCGATGTGGTAAGATGGGACATAAGGCTCGTGATTGCACTGAAAATGATCAAGGTGAAGGTAAGACCAAATTTTATTTACAGTTAGTGAAATGTTATAAGTGTAATGAGATGGGTCACTATGAAAACGAGTGTCTGACAAAGAGCTTGAGTGATGGGAAGCAGTTAGACTACAAGCAGAAAGGGGTGGCGAAATCCTTTGCAACTACTTTAGCAGATGTCGGGCCATCAAATGAAGTTGTATCAGGTACTTTGTTTGTTTTTTCAGATTATTCCAGTGTGTTGTTTGATTCGGGGTTTACACATTCTTTCATCTCTGAAACCTTTTCTAGTAAAATGGGAATACCATCTCAAGAAATGACTCCTGAACTTGTGGTAAAAACACCTGGGGGAAATGTTGAGGCAAAAAGAATTTATAAGAATCTTCCTATCCTTATTTGTGGAAAGAACCTACTTGCAAACCTTATTGTTCTACCTCTAGTAGAGTTTGATGTTATCCTAGGTATGGATTGGCTCTCTATTTACCATGATAAGATTGACTGTAGAGCTAAAGAAGTTTCTTTTCAGAAAGACTTTCAGTTTGTGTACAATAATGAACCCTTACTGTTGATAACTTATCAAGGGGCCAAGAAACTTGTAAAAGATGGAAATGAATGTTACCTTGCACACGTCGTTGAAAATAAAGGAACTGTTCAGATTAATGATGTGCCGGTGGTAAATGAGTATCCTGATTTTTTTCCTGATGAGTTTCCTGGAATAATACCAGATCGGGAAGTTGAGTTTACTGTTGACTTAGTTCCTAATGCTAAGCCAATTTCAAAACCCCCTTATCGAATGGCTCAAATTGAACTTTTGGAGTTAAAGGAGCAATTGCAAGATTTATTAGAGAAAGGTTTCATTCGACCTAGCACATCACCATGGGGTGCTCCTGTTTTATTTGTTAAAAAGAAAGATGGTTCTATGAGACTTTGCATTGATTATAGGTCCTTGAATAATATCACTATTAAGAACAAATATCCTTTGCCTCATATCAATGATTTGTTTGATCAGCTCCAGGGAGCTCAGTTTTTTTCAAAGATTGACTTGAGATCGGGGTACCATCAGCTAGAGGTAAAGGAGGCAGATATTCTGAAGACCGCGTTCCGTACGAGATATGGCCATTATGAATTTGTAGTAATGCCTTTTGGGATAACCAATGAACCTGCTGTATTCATGGACTTAATGAATAGAATTTTCCATGAGTTCTTGGATAAGTTTGTGGTGGTTTTTATTGATGATATTTTGGTGTTTTCTAAAAGTAAAGAGGAGCATGAAAGACATTTAAGGGTTATCTTGCAAACCTTAAAAGAAAAGAAATTGTATGGGAAATTTAGCAAGTGTGAGTTTTGGTTGCAACAAATTTCTTTCCTTGGTCACATTGTTTCTAAAGATGGGATAAAAGTTGATCCAGCAAAAACAAAGGTTGTTGAAGAATGGCCAAGACCCACAAATATAACTGAGATTCGTAGCTTCCTTGGTTTGGAAGGCTATTACCGAAGGTTTGTTAGAAATTTTTCATGGTTATCTAGTCCAATGACTAAGCTAACTCGGAAGGGTGTTAAGTTTATCTGGACAAAATAATGTGATGATTGTTTTCAGGAATTGAAAAGAAGATTGGTGAATGCTCCAGTTTTGGAAATACCTTCCAGGAATGGTGAGTTTGTTATCTACAATGATGCTTCATTGAAAGGACTTGGTTGCATCCTAATGCAGAATGATCAGGTAATTGCTTATGATTCACGACAGTTGAAAACTCATGAGGTAAATTACTCTACACATGATTTGGAATTAGCTGTTGTTGTTTTTGCTATAAAAATTTGGAGGCATCATTTGTATGGAGTAAAGTGTGAAATATATACTGATTACAAAAGTTTAAAGTATATATTCACTCAGAAAGAGTTAAACATGAGATAGAGGAGATGGCTGGAATTAATCAAGGATTATGATTGTACAATTCATTACCATCCGGGAAAAGAAAATAAAGTGGCTGATGCTTTAAGTCGAAAAATTAATGCTTCATTAGCAATGTTGTGTTTGGAACGTGATCCTTTGGTTAAGGAGTTGATGAACTTTGGCATAGAAGTTGTTGGTGCAGGATGTTATTATGTTTTGTTTCAGGTATTAGTGAGATCATCTCTATCAGATAGAATCAAGCAAGCACAGAAGCAAGACAGTGAGTTGCAGAAAAAGGTAGAGCTGGTTCAGAAAGGTAAGTTTCCTGAATTCAACATTTATAATGATTGCGTTTTGAGATTTGGGAAGAGATTGTGTGTACCTTGTGATTCACAGTTGAAGAGAGAGTTGTTATGTGAAGCTCATAGTTCTCAGTTTTCAGTTCATCCTGGCAGTACTAAGATGTACAGAGATCTGTGGGAGTATTACTGGTGGGATGGAATGAAAAGAGATATTGCTGATTTTACTATGAAGTGTTTGACATGTCAACAGGTTAAAGCAGAGAGGCAGTTACCGAAAGGGATGCTTCAGCCTTTACCAGTGCCAGAGTGGAAATGGGAGAATATATCCATGGACTTTGTTGTGGGATTACCGAAGACAACTCGAGGTAATAATGCAATCTGGGTTATTGTTGATCGCTTGACCAAATATGCTCATTTCCTTGCTATACGAGATACTTTTTCCCTAGATCAACTTTCCCGTTTGTATCTTAAAGAGATAGTCAGGTTACATGGAGTTCCCCTCTCCATTGTATCTGACCGTGATCCCAGGTTCACTTCTAACTTTTGGAAAGTCCTTCAGAGGTCGTTGGGTACTGAATTAAATTTTAGTACAGCTTTTCATCCTCAATCAGATGGGCAGTCAGAATGAACAATTCAGACATTGGAGGATATGCTACGTTCTTGCTCTATGGATTATCAGGGAAGTTGGGACCAACATTTTTCTTTGGTTGAATTTTCATATAATAACAGTTTTCATTCCAGTATATAGATGGCACCATTTCAGACATTATATGGGAAGCGGTGTCGAACTCCAGTTTTCTGGGATGAAGTGGGTGAAAGGAAGTTGATGGGACCAGAATTGGTAGAAGAGATGGCAGAACAAGTTCAGCTGATTCAGAAGCACATGAGAACAGTTCAGAGCAGGCAGAAGAGTTATGCGGATAACCGGAGGAAGGATCTATCTTTCGAGGTAGGTGATCATGTTTTTCTCAAAGTCTCACCATGGAAAAGTGTGATGCGATTTGGTAATAAAGGAAAGATGAGTCCAAGGTTCATTGGACCATATGAAATTCTGGAGAGAGTTGGATCAGTTGCATACCAGGTGGCTTTACCTTCGAGTTTATCTCAGGTACACAATGTTTTTCACGTTTCGATGTTGAGAAAGTATATGCCAGATCCATCTCATGTTTTGAGTCTAGAGGTAGTTCATCTGGAAGAGAACCTATCTTATGAGGAACAACCGGTCCAGATTCTTGACCATAGGGAGCAAGTGTTACAGAATAAGGTGATTAAGCAGGTAAAGGTTTTGTGGAAAACCCACATGATGGAAGAGGCAACATGGGAATCTGATAATGCAACAAGGGATAAGTACCCCCATTTATTTGATAAGTAAATAAATTGCGGGGATGCAATTTTTTAAAGGGGGGAAGGATGTAACATCCCAAGTAAGTAATGAATAATAGATATTTTTATCTATGACTATTAATGAGTTAGTTAGTGTTTTAGAGGCTTAAAATGAAAATAAATCCAATCTTAAGCATGGAATACACTAATATTTTTAAAATATTGTTTTACTGCCTTTTGATGGAAAACCATTTTTAAATCTATCTTTTGACAATTTTATAAGCTATGTTTTTCAAAATAAACTTATTATTTATTATTGGGAAATCAAAATTTACTTTTTGTGAATTTTTGGTATTTTTCAGACAATGTTCATTTTTTAATGAATAGTGAAAAATACTGCATTTTACATCAAAACTGCTTTTTAATATAATTTATTTATATGATTAGATTATCTTTTGAATTGTCTTTGAAGTGAAATTAGAATATATTTTTAACATTTAATCCAATGGTGGTCATTGGAATCAATTTCACATTGAAATTAGACTTAAACTAGTGTCAATCTTTTGATACTTATTATTTTATAAAAACACGCTATTTGCTCTGACAACGGGAATTAATTATTAAATTAATTAATTTGAATTATATGTTTTGAATTTTGTAAAATAGACTTCATTTTTGAATTTGGAATATCAAATATAGCTTAGGGTGAATTTTTGGTAATTTTCTAAAAAACTTCAATTTTTGATGAATAGTGAAACCACTAAGTGGTACTTATAAAAACTAATTTTCTGTTTAAATGAAATTTTGCCATCATTGTGTTTTGAATTTAAAAAATCCGACATGCATGGTTTTCATTAAGAAGTAAAATGTGGTTCAATGAGATTAAAATAATTTTTTGGTGAATAGTAACTTTTTTTCATTAATCGCGATTAGAGGTAATTAGTGTAATTTAAGGTAAAAATGATATTATAAAAATATGAAAACACCATGACACTTGTCCTACCCATATTGGATGAGTCATGGCCGACCAAGACAACCCATGGGTCTATTTAGGGGACCCTATGGAGCCTCTTGGGTGAGATAATGACTTTAATGCCTTTTTTTAAAATAAAGGTGAAAATGACACTAACATAAATTGTTTTACTAAACAAAATTTTAGAAGGGGTTATACTAATCATAATTTTGTCTATAAATACTCTTTTGAAAGATAAAAAGATTTCCTACATCATAATATTTTTTTTATAATTTTTATACATTAAATAAATTAATTTAATTATGACATCATGATGATGCAATGATGACCACATTAATGAACAGTTTAAATAAAATGAAACGATAATATAAAATCTAAGACCTACACTTGTCCAAAAATTATTGTATGGAAATATTTCAAAGCCTTATCATCTTATATTTGAAATATATCAATGTGGGACCTTAGAAATTTGAAACACTTTTGAAAATAAAATAATAGTTTCATGATTTCCAAAAGTGCCCCTCCTCTCCTCTTATAAAAGGCCCCCAACTCTACCTCATTTCACACACTCCTCAAGCCTTTGGCTCAGACATCCCCTACCCATTTACTCTCTCCACATCCCTCTCCTAATCCTAGAGGATTCCCTTTGGGCATAATCCTTTCAAAGGAAGCCTTTAGGCTCAAATCAAAAGGAGTTACACTTTTAAAGGTAATTCATTCTCTCATGTTCATTTGTTTTATTTTGCTTCTCCAACCCCCTAAACTCTTTTTATTTACTTCTTTTGTAACAACACCAGTATATTAAATATACTAGGATGTTGTTACAAGATTTATTCGAGCTACACTCTCACACAACTACATCAAATGGTTAAAGAACATACGGTTTCCATGGATGGCGAAATTCTGCCTCCCGAAACGAGGATTGTTCAATACTCATTTAACACCTTCAAAGGTGGCCATTATGATGTCACTATTTTTATATATGATATATAATATGTTTATTCTTTCCTTAAGCTTCTGTATTTTTCATTTATGGCATACCATTATTTTTTCTATTATGGGTAAACACGATATCTTCATTTTAGGAAGTGCAAACTACCACCCCCTGAAAGTGATTTGATTCGTTAATACCATATGTGGGATGTGTAAAGGATAAAGTTAATGATATTATATATGTTATTATACTGGAATTATAATATACTCTTATATCATTATGATTCCATTCCAGAAAATACGAAATAGAAATGGAAGTAGCGTTCATGCGTACGTACGGCTTACCGTCTCCATGAACGGTGCATTTCATTTCTTACCTCTAAATGTGATGTAATATTATCAATACATGTATATTCTGAATATATATGATATATATGTTATCCAAATCATTAATATCATTCTGGATATAACGAAACTTTGACCAAATTAACAACATGTAAGTGTAAGAAGTCTATTTTTGACTTAAGAACCAAATACCGAAAAAATGAACATTATTAACTTAAATGATTACATGACGTTCAAAACATGGTATAAAAGGAATAATGAACTTGAAAAAGGTTCTTAAGAAAGTAGAGATTAACTCAAGTTTATTATTCAGGAGATTAAAGAACGTTCGGGTCAAGTCGGATACGAGGTATGGGACTTCGTCTCAATCTCCTTTCATTGAGGCATATTTTGTTTTATACACAACCTTCTTTTATACAGTGTATAAACCCCTTTGACTTTTACGTTTATCCAAAAGGAATATTTTTTATACGAAGCATTTTACTAAACGACAAAAGGGAATTTTTTTGTCGTACGTATGCGGCGACAACGGGTTCTACGCCGTCGTGACCGTTATTTGAGTTTCGGATTCCTCTACAAGCCATACCTTCTTTTTTAAAAGAAAAATAAATACCTTGTTTTACTTTTCTTTTATTTTGGTATTGAAAATGGTTTTCATAATGTTTTTATATCAATGTGTTGTATTGATATCTTGTGATTGAAAGGTGGGAATGTTATGTTTCCTTTATGCATGTTTTATGTGATATGATTATTTTGAAGTTCTTGGGAATTATTATGAAAACGGGTGGTTCCGTGATAAACTAAGGGCGGGTGAGCCCGATATAGCTCTCCAATGCATTGGGTAACGCAAAGGAGTGAAACGTTAAGGTTTCTTCGAAGAGATTTAGGGAATATACTGTGATGGGTATTCCAAACGTAACCAAGAGGGTTACTCCCTACGTAAGAATGTTATGAATGCCTCAAGTTACCTTTATGTATTATGATTTCTATGATTTATTCATGATTTGATGAGGTATGTTAAAGTGCTTATGTTTTATGGGTAAAGTATGATCTCATCCTTATGTATATATGTACCCATGTTTCCTTTCCATATTTTTATATCCCTTACTGAGTTTTTTATGCTCATCCCAAGTTTTGTTGAAATGTTTTTCACAGGTCAAGGGAAAGGTACATGATATGATGATAGTTTCAAGTAAGTGTCAAGAAAGAATCCATGTTTATTTTAAATGTGTTTCCATTGATGTGAATGAAGAATACTATCTTTATGTAACCACTTTGTTTATATGTGGAATGTAATGCAAGTTTTATGATCTAATTCTCTAGAACTCTAAACCCGAAAAGATCCTCAATGTGTAATCTTGTAATAACTCAAGATTAAGTAAGGTTTAAGGCTGGGGCCTTATAATAATGAATTAACCTAAGTCTTGCTTTTTTTAATCTTATTAACACACACCATCCTCCATGACCAGACATAAATCGGATTCCAGTCATTCTTCACTTGAAAATCATCCATTATTTCCATACATAGAAACCACACATCTCGGGTTGTATGAACACTGACATACACACCAACACCATACTCCATAATTAACTGTGGCTAGATTCTTTCTTCCCGTTGCTTAGAAACAATAATCGATTCTCCTCCAGATAGATCCACTCAATCCATCTTGCAAACAACTAATACCCAATACAAATTTGGGTTCCCATCATCACCGCCACATCTTCTTAGCATATCCAAAATCAAAATTTTAACTCAATATCATGATCCGTTATGAAAAATAACAAACACAAAATGATCATTATTCCCAAATATCATCGAAACTCCATTCAACTGATTACCAATGATGAACACCAATAACAGAGGGGGAAAGGCACAAGACATAAATTTAACATTGAATTAAGGCTGTATTTGTTTACCATAATCATCAGTGTCAAATTAAGTTGAATTATAATAGTAGAAAGAATCAACAAGGAATAAATATCAAATTCCTAGATCTAGGTTGAGAAATCCAACATCGTACAACCCAATGGAGATCAATTAAAAAATCAATTTGGAATGGGATTAATTCATATTCTTATAAAACTTTAAATTGGGATAAAAAAAATAGAATGCCTTACTTAAAGATTGGATTAGTTTTTTCTTGAAGGACATTTTTTCTAGTGATGAAGAAGTCTCATTGCTTTCACTACCTCTCTATCCACCTCTATCCAATCATCGTTAATTCTCTGATATAGGTCTGAGAATGAAGAGTGCTTAATCATCCTATTAAATCATCCTGGGGATTTGTAGTTAACCCTATAGATTCACTATAACATGTCTTTTATTGAAGGAATTAGGTCATGGGTATTCAATGAATTAATTAAATTAATTAATTAGTCAACTTAATGTACCTACCAATGCCTACCTCAACTGAACATCCTATTCCAACCAACCTTATGTCATGCCTAGGGTAAGCCTCACATTTCAGATTCAATAATGGCCTTGGATTTATGATTGGAGACTCCATTCAAGTTTTATTACACTTTTTTTTAGAAAAATTATTGTGTGAGATATTTATATATTTTTTATTTTTTATAATATCATTTTCATCCTCATTAGGACTCAAAATCTAACTCTGTATCAATGTATAGCTCTGAAAATATTCCTAGAAATTTTCTAAAGTCTTAGATGAAAAAACCCAATTCGTTACACTCTCCCTGCCTTTAAGTATTTTTTATCCTAAAAAGAGAAATCATATTCATAAGGTAAAAATTGAGCTATCAATTTGGTCTCCCACACCAGTGGTCTCTCTATAAGGTTCACGTACTATCAACAAGCATGCACCCAAAGGGAACACTTTCCCATTAAGGGTATTCTCTTTTTAGTTTTTAAATGCCACTGGGCTTCTTAAACTCCTCAAAATGGTAACTTTACCCCCCCCCCCCAACATCCATCTCCTCTTGGTAGCAATCATGAAATGAGTTTTTTATGTGCCTCCTCATCTAAAAAATATGGAAAATACCAATAACTTGGTCTAACTATGGTCACTGTGTCAATAGGTATGCCTCCTCACTAACCTATCACAAAAATTGGAAATAGGGGATATGATCCCTAAAGATAACCTAAGGTACTGGGCCAAAATCCATAATCCATGTTGAGGTGAGATCTCTAGAAACACAATATCTCCTAGTAGAACTAAAAAGACCATTTTTGTTGGTCCTCAAGGGACTATTGATGTTTTTATGTAGTCTTCGTCCACCCCTAGATGAACTGAACCTTTTAAAATCATCACTAGCACAAAATCTTGGACATTAGTTTTGTCTCTCACTGGCTCTAAACCATAAATAAATGACCTTAAGTACCTCCCATACATGGCCTTTTATGGTGCTACACTGATGGTATATTATCCTTCCATTTATGGCCCAAAACTGACATGAAAATCCAAAGCATGTTCACCAGAACCTGAACATTTTGATTTACCTGGCCACCTATCTAGGGTAGATACATTGTTTTGAACCGAAAATGAGTCTCAACACCTTTGAATCCTCAGTATAATCATGATTTTAAGTGAGCATAAAATTCTGAAATTATCATTGAGGGAATTCCACAAAGTTAGAATACCTCCCACATGAACAGGAATCCTAAATTCTATACTATGCTCTTCCAGTACTCACCTTCAGATAGGTGATACATTAAGAGTTGAACTTAGCAACAAGATACAACATCATTGGCCACTATACTAATTCCATAAGATTCTAGTGCATCCTCACCACACCAAGATGTATTTCTAAGGTAAATCAACATCCTCATCATATCATCTCACGGCATGACTAGTGTCATTATCCATCCTTGAACAAGGATAGTGTGCTCCCCACCATTATAAAATACATCAGGATCATGTCCACTCAATATCTATTCATTCAAGATATCGTATTTAATATCCCCAAGTTTTTAATTCATTCTTCGCCAAATAAGTAGAGGGGTAACAACCAATTATGGGAGATATGTTTCCACATCCTCGTTCTCAAGGGGAAACTAAAATAGGTCAACCAATATGTCACCTCTCTTAACAAAATCGGATGGAATGCTTCATTGTGAGAATATTATATTATGTCCATGACCTTGGGAGTCACTCGAGCTAGCAGTACCTCAGCATTTACAAGTACACTACCACCCCCTTGTCTAAGAAGTCATATCCCAAGAAGTGGACTTCTCAAATACAAAACAAACTCTATAATATATCTATATAAAGATGGTACGATTGGATAATGTTCTAAACCATACAAAAGTGTATCAAATTTTCCTCTTCTAACACCACGTACACAAGGATTTAACTAAGGAGACTACCAAGAACCAATCCTGTAAGAGATGAGGATTTGGTTCATAAGTCCCATAACTCTGTCAGGGAGTTCAACATGCCAGAGGATATCACTAAGGACTCCAAAAAACTGTAGTATCTTTATAAATCCACCCTAATTATATCAACCTATAAAACATAGAGATTTTGATGAATCATCCTAAGGTCAAAATCTGAGAACCACTTCTCCCCAAACCACTGGTAAAAGAATTCATCAATCCCTGGATGGGGATACTTCTCACCAATGATCACCTGGTTTAGGTGAGCTCAATACACACCTATCCATAATCTCTCATATGCCTCCAAGGTGAAAAACTCTGGACTATATAGAAAAACACATTGGGTATTATGAAGACCTACCTCTATAAATATTCCAGCCACAACATTAGCTCATGCAGCCCTATGGGGTCATCTGATATGCTAGTGTGGAATGTGCCTATCGTGGGGTGTGACAAAAAAAAATTAAAACTAAGATAAAATTTAGTAAATTAGGTAACCTAATTTTTATCCATAGAGGAGTGCACAACAATTATGTTTGTCACAATAATTAAAGAAATAATAAGAGGTTCTTTTTTAATGTAGTTTGAGTTCAAAAATAAAGCAAGCAATTGAAAAGAAAGGTTGAACACTAATGGATGAAAATATTGATGGGGTCAGGGTAGGATCACCTTTTGAAATTTCATCGTAGTCACAAAGATCATCTTACCTCTCTTCCTTTTGAATGACAAATGAAAGACTCCTCTATCAAGTTATCTATCACCCTTGGTTAAATAAAAAAATAGAACTCACTCCTATGTGCATGGAAGTTCATAAAAAATTCCAAAAAAAACTAAGGCAAGTCCCGATCGGGAATTGATTCTCCTTATAACTCTATAAAAAGTTTACTAGTTCCACACACGTGCCACCGATCGTTAGACACTCACCACCTAACACAATCTGCTCAATCGAGACAAATTGCACTAGGCGGAGGGAGATTAAAAGTTTTTAACCAAAGATATTAAAAATGAATACACCAAACTAAAAACACAATTTCATTAAGAGAATTGGGAAAAAATGATAATAGATGTAATTAAAAAGAAATATAAGGTTTTACATTTAAGCACAAAACTCTGACATTATAAAAAAGAAACTCCCCCTTCCCCGATCACTCAAAGGTTTTACCCCTCCATGTGAAGGGTATTAGAGTTGAAAGGGAAAGAAGAGAGCATGATGAAACTAATTAAAAATAAAATAGAAAATAAAAATAAATTCAAGAACTCAATCCTCCAGCACATCCCTTCTTGCACCTTCTTCAACCACATTGAATGGAAGTGAACACCCTTATTTATAGGCTTGTGGAGTTGAGAATTTCCCTCCAAAATTACTCCACCTAAAGAATGAGTTCGGTTGGAAAAATAAATGACCGAATTTGGAATTTGTTCCTTCTTTAAAGTTGTTTCTACATCTCTCATCTGTCGACACGTAAATTTTCATCTTTATTGGCCATGAAATGAAGAAGTTATGGCCGCCACACTCAGAATATTTATTTCTGCCAGACATAGTTTTTTTATTCCAATATTTCTACTTACAATGAATTTATGACCTTGAGAATGAAAGAATCAGGCGCGACCACATTAATGAAACTTGTTACCCCAGATATTTTCCAGCTCCATGTAAAATTTCCGCTCTAATGGTTTGGCCATTAAGTAGATACGGGACCAAAAATAAAATTATGCATTTCTGTGCATAGTTTTAGAGGCCTAGTTTGTGAGCTGGATTTGAGCTTCCAAATGATTGATTGAGCTTTGGGTCCAGAAGGATAAAATGACGAAAAATACAATATAAATCCTACAAAAAGGAATAATTCAATTTGGATCAAACATATAAAATATATTCCTGAAATACAGAAGATCCACAAAACTTCTAAATTTCCAGAATTAACCAATTTCCACAATTAAGGCCATAATTCTCCAAAACACTAAAATGATACAAATCAGCTCAAATTCATTAATTAGAAAAGGTTAAATCATTGAAACACATATTAAAAATAATTAAAATATTATCTCTATCATATTGTAAATATTATTTTATCCCTAGGTGCAGTTCTATGAAAGAAACAAACCTATTATGAGGTAATAAGAATGAAACATCCTCAGGTTAGGCATCCATGTACTCATTGAACACTTTAGGAAATTGAAAGCCCATAATATCTTCTATTCTAAGGGTTATACTATCCAAATGATAAATAATTTGTATCCACATGAACATGAGATCATCCTGGTCTACCTATAAATAATTATCATCAAATATTCAAAACTCCATCACATTGCAATGTAACCCTCTATGTTAATCATCAACTAAGCCTGTATGGTAGATTACCAATCCATATAAAATAAAACATCATAGGGACTCACTAGATGTTATGGAAGGGTTCCATGTAAGGATATATCTCATCTTAGAGTCTGGACAGACTAACAATAAAAGAGTGTGATCATTGATCCCCCTCTATAGGAGCATCCAACACAAGGGTAAAGATGAAAGGCTCCACTTGTATCTCTATATCTCTAAAAGGGGGTATGTTTATAGAAATTTGGATTATTAATTTATGCTAAATCTATTGATGGTGTAGTGAAGACACATGGTGTACCTCAAACCACTTGTGAAGCCTTTGACTAAAAAGATCCTACCTCCTAAAGCTATCATTTACCTTTCCCACCAGTTCATTATAACCATGGATTTATCTCATGACTTAGCACACCAAAAAACATCGAACACACAAGCTAAAAGAATACATCGACTACACATTAACACTATCCACTTTAAGTGGCACTAACTCACCTTTATTATTTTAGATCACATCATAAGAATGTGTATTAGTGGGGGAAGTGTCCCTCTTTATTAAATTTCCAATATCAAGTAAAACATATCAAAAATAGGGCTCCATTGACTCCGCACATCACCATATAAAAGTCTCACCACTAGGATCGCCATTAAGATGGATCCTATTACAGTGGGACTTTTGCAGCATAGGATCATGCACATCCTCTACCACCCAATAAGGGGATATAGATCATCACATGTCCTTGGTGATCACTAATCCTATAGCCCAAAATTCTCAATAAATATAGGTGTGTCATCTTCTAGTACTACTAGAACCCACATTTTCTCCATGGATAAAACTGGTTTCAATGAAACTATCTAGTTAGTCGGGGTCCTTTAAGATGAAAAACCTGGTGTGTGACCTTGATCCAATCCTATACTACCTAAGGGTTTTTCTTTTCATGAAACCTTAGATGTACCTATCATTAGAACTCATGTAACGCACTAAGCATGTGTGTACCATCATCTTATCTTTCTAGATCCATCCAATACGATGCATACAGAAGATCATAATCCTAGACAACTAAAGGAGGTTCCATGTAATAGTCAACATGTGGTATGACTACTTGGTTCTCACCAAGAGTAAACATCTCATGTATGTGTCCCATAGTTGATTCCTCATCTATATACTACTCTTCCTCATGACGTTGTCTCAAATTCATAGATTGTTGTCATCATGGAAGCATCTTGAATGTCATAAAGACCAACCACATTCAAAGAGAAAATTTCGGGAGTTGAATTAAGATGGAAATTCAATGAAATGAATCCTATATAATTCATGTACCATTGGTTTCCCTAAAATAGATGTATCAAAATTCCAAGTTGACAAGTAGGTAGTCAAAGTCATGATAAATGGATACATTGGCCTCCACACCAACATTGGGTTCCCTATACGAGATCCTCACCCAAGACACTTGGAAAACATTTCCATGTGTTCCAAAGATAATTCCTAGAATAAGTTTATAACTCTAAACGCTGACCAGGGTAGCCACCACCTTTGGAACCACATTGTAATTACCTAGACCATTGGGGCCAGACTGTCTGATGAAAGGTCAATCCATAACAACCCCAAGCCCAATTTCAATAGGTTAGGGGCCAGAAAAAAGTTCCAAAAAGGAATAAACTAAATGTGAGGCATTATCCTTAAGTACCTATACACACACACACAACCATCTCTATGAAAAAGTGTATAGGTATAATAAAATATTGAACATCTAGAGTGTAAAAAATGAATAAATAACCAAAAATAAAGTACATATCAAAGTAAAATAGTGAAATAAAAATGAAATAAATGGGTAAAATATATGCCCAACCAAAAATAAAGGGGGGAAACTAAACTCACAACAACTGTAAATAGTAGAGTTGGGGAGATCCAAACTATAGATCCCAGTGTTTGACCACCGAACATGGTCAACATCACCATGTACTGTTAAGATTCACTAATAATATGTCCACCATAGTTACTACTAATTTTTCTGTCATATACATAACACATAATACGTGTGGGAAAATACCATGTAGTGGTGAGTATATACATACCCAGTAGGGCACCCCAAAATAACCAAACATAATTTATAAAATATAGATTAACTCATATCCATATATATATGTTAATAAGAATAAGTGATACATAGATAAAAAATAACCAGATATAGATATTCTCAAAGTACACAACCAATCGCAAAGGTCTCAACCAAACCATGCACCATCCAAGGATTCCTCTTAAGTATTTAAGGTCATGTCCAATTATGAGAGAACTCACTCATTAGTTCTAGATAACACTAATGGAACTCATCTAAGTGGTCATGCTTGTCAGGCCTCACAATTAGGAATAACTCATTGGTACTTGGAAGAGAATAATTCATGGATAGGGGTTTCACATAGGGCTCACTACATAAAAACCTAACCCTAATAGATTTATCCTTATAGATAAGGGATCGACACTTGGGTAAATATTGATCACGCTATTTCCAACAACCATATCTAGGGAGCATGATGAGAATGAGGATCGTGATGTGTATCTTGAAGGGATACTTGATCTAATATGTCAAGTTTTATGAAATCCAAAACTCTGGACTAAATTCTAAACTGAACCCTCAATGGATAAGACTGATATTACTCACTCAAGAATAAGGTAACTCGTCCACACTAGTCTGAAAGAGGGAACACGCCCAACTGATAATCCAAAAGGGAATGCACCTAACTGATACTAGTTAAGTATCATTGAAAGAATAATCTTTCTTACAATACCTCACATTATATCTCTGATTCCAAAATTAATTTCATCATCATGTTCAATATGAAAAATTGTTCATGGTGGACTACTTGTGTGTTGGTATCTGAGCCAAGAAAAATACTGATGAATGTAAGAAGGTCATCACCAGTCTAAATGGATAAAACATAAATCCATCAATATTTTACCATAAATGGACATGAATGGACAAACAAATAATGTTTTTGTGATCTTCATGGTAAAACCCTCAGTATAGGCTATTTATTTTCCTAAATCAAACAATAGGTGAAAAAATTTGTTTCATCTTAACACATACATACGATGCTTCATGGGACCAAGCCATGAGTCTAAATTAAATATCCATCATTGGTCTTGAATCGACCACCTCAATAACATGATCATGATACAATATATGGATTTACAATACAATGTCACATAAAGAAGCTATGAATGAAACAAAGTTTCTACAACAAAAATAATAATAATAATAATAATTTATATTATCATTTTTTGAAACCTTATTCAAAAGGATAATTGGGTTCACACCCAAGGATTCCCCCCTTATCACGCACACATTTTTTGATCCTAGATGGTCTCCCCTTAAAGTTTCAAAATAATAATAATTATTAAAAATAATAATAACACAAGTCTACCCAATTTTATACGCTCAGGTCATACGCCCCCACGGTTTCATCCTTTTCCCTATTCAATTATTATTATTTCAATATTATTATCACTAATGATAATGAAATAACACATGTCTCATTTTTTAATGTTATTATTATTAAAAATATTAATAACACACTTATTCTTCCATGGATAGCCAAAAATTGGATTTTTTCCATTCTTCATTGGAAAACTATCCATCACTTCCATAAATAGACAACACACATACCAGGTCATGGGAACACTTCCATCGACACCAGCACCAAATTCCATCAACATAATTGGCTAGATTATGACCACTCAATGATCAAAAACATCAATCACTGCTCCTCTAGAGAGATCTTCTCAATCCGGCCCACAAACCTCTGATAAGAAATCCAATGTTGGGTTCCCATTATCACGCCACATCTTCATTGCATCTCAAAAATAAAAATATAAACTCGAGATTGTGATCCTTTTAAGAGAATTAATGAAATCACAATGATCGGTATTCTAAGATATCATTGAATCATCAGTCAACTAATTACCCATGAAAAAAATCCATGAACGAAGGGGGAAACGCACAGGCCAAAAGGTTTACATTGAATGAAGTCCATGTTGTTTTCTCCATCGTCATCAAATCAAAGAACAATGAATTATAATAGTTCCAAAAACCAATGAGGAATAATTATCAAATTCATAGATATAGTAAGAGAAATAAAATGTTGGATAACCCAATGGAAATTAGTCTCTGAATTAATTTAGAAAATTATTAATTCATCTTTGTCTCAAACATTAAACAGGTATAAAACCACAAAAAAATTCCCTACATGGATATTGTATCATTATTTGTTGAAGAACACATTCACTAGTGATGAAGAATACCCACTGCATTCACTGCCTCTTGATCCACCTTGATCAAATCATTGGTCATTCTTCAATCTAGGTCCTCTAATGAATAACTCCCAATACTCCACTAAAATCCTCTTAAGGTTATGCAACCAAACCTAGAGATTTTCTATAATAAGGTATTTATATAGGGAACTAAGTTAAGTGTATTAAATTAATTAATTAATTAATTAATCTACTTAACATAGCCACCAACAACACCTCAATTGAACATGTTTTTCCAACCAAACTACGATCACGTATAGGTTAAGCCTCGCATTTTAAACTTAATGGATGTTTCATATTTATGATCTGATATTATGTTCAGTAGTTAGTACAATTATTCAATAAAACTATATGCATGGGATATTAATATATTTAATATTTCTATAATATCAATTCTGATCTCATTAGGCCTTGAAATATCATGTCTTCTTTGTTCTAAGCTTTAAAAATATTCTTATAAATATTCCAAATTCTTTCACAGAAAAAATTATGTGTTGCATATATCTTGGTGTATTATAAAATCTAAGAGTATAACACCCCAATATTTAATGTTTATTCCTTCTTAAATAATTTCAATGTTGAGTCAATAAGTTTATGTTATGACTTCTCCATTCCTTATGGTTTTATGTTTTGAAAATCACAAACACTTTTTCTTAAGTTCTGAATTTTTTTCTTAAGTTCTATTTTTGTCATTTTGTTTTACTTACAGTTTTTTTCATTACATTATACTTACAGAATTATAATTCTATTATACTTACAGAATTATAATTTTGTTATACTTACAGAATTTTCATTCCGTTATACATACAGAATTCTCATTCAGTTTTATGATTCAGAATCTGGTATAAATCTCATTCAGTTTTATGATTTCAAATCCGGTACAAATGTCATTCAGTTTTATGATTCCGAATCTGGTACAAATGTCATTCAGTTTTATGATTCTGAATCCAGTACAAATTTCATTCAGTTTTATGATTCTAAATTTGGTACAAATGTAATTCAATTTTATGATTCTGAATCCTGTACAAATCTCAATCAGTTTTATGATTCTGAATCTAGTATAAATTCCATTCAGTATTATTATTCCAAATCTTGTATAAATGTAATTAAATTTTATGATTCTGAATCTGGTACAAATTTCATTCAGTTTTATGATTCCGAATCTGGTACAAATTTCATTCATTTTTATGATTCTGAATCCGGTATAAATGTCATTCTGTTTTATGATTCCGAATCCGGTACAAATGTCATTCAGTTTTATGATTCCAAATCCTTTACATAAGTCATTATGTTTCTTGATTCTAATTTTGTATCAAATGTGATACCATTTTCTCAATCCAATTTACTTTTTCTTAATAATCTATTTTATTGATAATGTAAGAGTTGTTTAATATATCATTCCAATATTATCAGATTCTAAGATTTCTTATACATAACATTTATCTTTAACTTAACATCCTTTCTTTTACTTGAAATGATGTCATACAATCTGTTACAAACTAACAGTTTTATGTTTGACACATGTCCAGGTCCCTCTACAATTTAAAGAAAATATGACCGTTGGAGTGGAGCCGACTATTGGGAATTTTTTCCTACAAATACAAGTCCATTTTAATTAGAAAAGAACTTTAATGTAGACAGTGGATGAACTAGATGCATGTGAAAAAGTTGTTAAGTGATTTCTAGAGAGAGAGGCTGTTACAACTCTCAGTGCTTCGTGCGGATTTTGTGAACAACTTTTTCAGGCACGAAAAACTTGTTCAGACTTTCTTTGTGCAGACTCTGATCATACTAATCATGGGCTTCGGGGTCTGGAAGACAGAGGTTCTGTTTTCCTTCTAATTCAAGGGCTTGTGGGGATAGAAAGACAGATACCGATCTTCAAATTGAGGGCTTACCTGGGTTTGGGTAAGACAGAATTTCTTGAAAGTATAAATCAAGGAACCTTTATCAAAGTTTGTTGGATACCCTTCTCTTTGGGTTAAAAGAATCTTATAGTTACTTGTTTACTATTTTAAGTTATTTTATATTTCCGATATAATCTTAAATTTGTTAAAGTTAAAAATTATAACTTTCTTATACTTTTTAATTCTATTATTCTAATTATATTAAAGATTATATATGCTTTAAGGTAGAATCTTTCCTTTGAAGGTTCCAAAGGAATTTTTTAAAGTATACAATTCACCCCCCTCTTGTATATTGAGCTTCTATATCATTATTTAGATCCTACATTGAAGTCATTAGATATCTCACAATGCACATAACATTTAGTCTTTATAAAACAAACACTTTGTTACAACCTATCCATTAATCTTAATTGTTTTACTTTTGTGATTTGAATTTCAAAAAGAGACTTACACGGTTGCGATCAGTAAGATATGTTGAGCCTAATAAGATCAACATAATTTTTGTTGAATAGTAATGTACCATTATAAATAGTAACTTGACACATATGAACAGTAATGTACCCTTATAAATAGTAACCCCACCCATGTAATTATAAATAAAATTTAGGCCCCTTGTAAATGAGAGTGAATATTTTAAAAATAAATAATTAAGTGTTAGTATTTTTTTGAGAAGAAAATAATTATTTAAAATTTTATAATTAATAGATTAATTTAAAATATAATTCATTTTCATAAAATGTATTCATAAAAAAATATTTTTTTGTCCTATAATTTTGAGAAAATTTAATGATACCTTAGTTGATTTTTCAAGTTATTATAAAATCAGTTATAATTTTAAAAACTGTATTTTTTTTGAGTAAATGGTGTTGTTAATTAAAAATTAAATTTATCATATGTATAAAAAAAATCATAAAATGGAGTTCATTTTTGGATTCTATATGTCAAAAAATGTTTAGGTTGACTTTTTCATTTTTCTGAAATACTTGAATTTTTGTGAATAGTAAAATAAGGTAATTACGGTATAAGTACGTTATAAGATAAATACATTGATCCATGCTTCATGGATGATGTAAGAAACCATTAGTATGAACTCGCATGAAATAATTACTATTTGTAGTCATAATAATCAAGAATATTCATATTCTTGAGAAAAAATAATAAATTAATGATTAAAATAATGCAAAAACCCTTCTCTCCTCCATTGTATAAACCACCCCTCACCCCCTCTTCCTCTCACACATCTCCAGCTTTGATACTTGCTTATGTTATGAAAAATACTATTCCCAAAACCTACCCCCACGTCCAAAACCTTATGGTCTCACCAAAAGGCCAAAAACAAAGGCCTTAAGGAGATTCTCAAGGAGGATTACTCAAGAGGTAAACCTCTCTTCCTTTTTCTATCAACTTCTTTTACATGTTCCATTCTTTTGTTTCTCTCTAATCACCTCCCATAATCCAAATGTTGTGATAATTCCATCATCTTACATGTATTATAATTTTATTATGATAATGTAATATTTCATCATCATCGGTTTTCCCCCTCATATTATACAAAAAATGAAAACACCATCCAATATGTTTTAATTTATCACATTCAAGGACAACGGGTTTTGAATTTCTATTACCATCTCCAATTATATTCATGAAAAATAAATTTATGATTGAACTAGATCATAATATTTTTAATATATCCTATTTAATTTTATGTAATCATTTTTTACATATGGTATTTAATTATATAACAAAATAATTTTGTGGTGATTGAAAAACCATCAAAATAATCCAAGCGTTTTTCATTAAAATTTTATATAATGATTTATCCTATCCCAAAATAACCAAAGGATTTATATGATAATTTAACATTATATATTATCATTAATAACTAATAACTTCATTTCTGGATTTTAATTTACATTTTAAATGATCTTCCATACTCTTATACAAGCAAATCGAACATGAAAACTAAGGAAATGTGCACTCCCAAAAAAATGAAATTGAATATATTAACCCATCCAAAAGGCAATAAATAAACTTAATAAAAAAATAATAAATTAATTAAATATATATAAGGTTCTATACTTCATAATTAATGAATGTAATTTGATTATTCAGGATATTAGGACAAACTGCAAAATACATTCAGACTTAAGGTAAGGGGTTTCTCATCTCACTTTTATTTCCATGAGATATCCATTTTTCGCCACTTATTTCTTGTATGTGGAGTATATATTATGCCTATTGATATATAATGTCATTATTCTCCTTAAATTCAAGGTATTCAATGTTTCATTTGATGTTTATTAATTTTTGGTCATACGATTCGATTGATTACAATAGGGTAAGGGACATTGAGGCTTGCTTGGTATTGTGCACTTAATATTTATTATGTGGTGTATCACCAAACCCTTTGAGATCATTTTTAATTTGAAATAATAATTTTTTTAAATATCAATATTCTTGTGTCATTGATATGATTATTTCCTTATTTGTATACCATTTTACATATGGTGTTTATTTTGAATGTTATTTTAACTGAGGAAATATTGATGAATCCATATCCTATATTAAATAAGGATATATAAAAGGAATATTTTTATTTAATTAAATATAATTATGAAGAATTATTTATTCTTTCAGTGATTGGTGGGGCCTGATACACCCCCTCGATGCATTGACATGTCTCATGAGACAAAACAGTTGGCGAGAAACCCTTCTTTTTTGTTTCTAATCAAAATCAAATGGGTTTCTACCCACAGACCTAAACCATATCGATGGTATAATTTTTAATTTACTAGATACATAACATCCACTAAATAATAATTTTCTTCATTCAGTACTCATTTATTACATTCCTTTGTACTTTCACTATGACAAAATCTATGGATGAATTTCCAGTCCTTGTTTATTAATGGCATGTTTTTTTCAGATTATTTACAATTCCATTATGTCTATACCTTATTGACTTTACTTATCATTTTATTGATTCATGTATCCATTACTGATCATTTGAGATCACCCTTGTTATGTTTCATTTCCCCTGGTTATGAAGAATTAAATATTGAATAATCTTTCAAGGATGCAGTTTATTTCATACTATTATGTATCATGTTGTATTTTCTATATTTCTCAATGTACTATGGGAATAATGTATGTAATATAGTCTTTTAAAATTTCTAAACTAATCAGTCCTTTAGGATTTATTTCTTGTAATCATGTTAATGTAATAAAATAATGCACCAGCTCAAGGTTTTTGAGGTCGTGGTGTTACAATGAGGGCTATGAGAATCACTTGTGAATCATTAATGAAATTATTAGAAGGAAATATTTTTATTTGAAATTTAGTGAGTGTGATTTATGGATTAAAGATGATTACTTTCTTGTCTATATTTTCTCTAAGGATCGAATCTCAGTTAATGATCTGAAAAAAAGGCATTCATAGAATTTCCTACACCAAAAAACATAATTGTGGTACATAGCTTCATTGGTATGGTAGGTTACTATCGGCGATTCATTAATAATTCTTTCTAATTGGGTAACCCATTAACCAATCATACTTTTAAAGGCATTAAGTTTGTTTGGAAAATTTAATGTGAATAATGTTTTGATAAACTAAAAAGAATAATGTTAATGCTCCTATTTTGACTCAACCATCTAGAAATGATGGGTTTGTGATATATAGTGATGCATAGAATAAGGGAATTGGTTGTGTCATAATGAAACATGATAAAGTTATTTCATATGAATTAAGTCAATTGAAGACTCTTGAACAGAACTATCCAACCCAAGATCTTGAGTTGGCATTTTTAATCTTTTCTTTTAATATGAAGACATTATCTCAATAGTAAAAGATATGATATATACACGGATCATAAAATCCTATAATATATATTTTCATGGAAATAGTTAAATATGATACAAAGAAGATGGATCAAGATAATCAAGGGTTATGATTTCTTGATAAATTACCACCCAAGTAATGAAAGTAAGTAAGTGGATGCATTGAGTAGGAAAGATCAAGGAGTTATGACCCAAATGAGGATTGAGAGGGATATTATGTTCATGGATCTAGTAAAGATGAATATGGGGATTATTAAGGAAATATATGAATCACTACTTTTTTAAATTATCATGAAACCATTTTATTAAAAAAGATAAATATTTATACATTCCATATATACTTGAGCTAAAAATGGAAATGTTGGTTGATTCTCAAAGTTCAAATTTCTCTATACACCCTGGTAGCGCCAAGATTTATAGGTTTTTTAGGGATCATTTTTTGTGGGATAATATGAAGTGGAAAATTAAGGAACAATGTATCAAGACACTTAGTTTTTCAACAGGTCAAGTATAAGATATAGTATCTTATAGGATTCATGCAATCTATTCCTATTCCTATATAGAAATGGGATAACATTACTATATAATTTTTCATAGGACTATCAAAGGCTCCAAGAAAGAATGATGCAATATAGGTTATTAATGATCACCTAACCCAATATGCACATTTCATCTCCATAAGAGAAGATTTACCTTTTTATTGCCTAACAAAGATATAAATTAATGAGGTTTTAATGCTTTATGGAACACCTATTTTGATATTTTCTGATCATGATCCCCATTTTACATTAAAATTATATAATATTCTTCATAAATCTCTTTATATTGAGATTAATTTGATAATTTCTTACCATCATAAAACCAATGGGTGGTATGAAAGGAATATTCAAACAATATAATACATATTCATCTCATGATAACTTGGATATAAAGGTGTGTGGGATCAGTATTTAACTTTGGTATAGATTTCCTATAAAAATAGTTTCCATTCAAGTATTCAAATGGTGTTGTATAAAGCATTATATGGAAAAGGATGTTGTAATAAAAAATTTTGGGATGAAGTTGGTGAAAGGAAACCTATAGGGCTAGAACTTGTTAAAGAGACAACAAAAAAGGTAACAAATATTCAGTATCATGTTAAATCCACTCAAATTAGGCAAAAAAATTGTGTTGAAAATTGAAATGAGGATTTTGAATTATATGTGGGAGATCTTGTTTTCTAGAGAGCATCTCTATGGAAGGGTGTCATCATGTTTGGTAAGAAAGTGAAATTCATCCACATGTACATAAAACTTTTTTAAATACTTGAAAGAATTTGAGTTATTTCTTATAATTTTTCAATGCCACTAAGTCTCTAAAAAGTACATGATTTTTTCCATATATCATTGCTAAGGAAGTACATGCAATAACCAATGAATTTTCTCACCTTTGATGAAATAAAATTGGAACCCAGTCTATCTTACTATGAAGAAACCACCTAGATTCATGATACTAGAGAGAAAATATTTAGGAATCAGATTACTCGAATAATAAAGGTCCATTAGAGAAATCATAAAATGGATGAAGCAATTAGGGAAGTAGAGGATTCCATGAAGGTGAACTACCCACATCTATTTAAAAAGTAATATCCATAAAAGTTTTTGAGGAAGAAATTTTTATTTGAGGGACTAATGTAACACCCTAATATTTTAAGAATTATTTCCTTTTAAATAAATTCAATCTCTTAGATAGCTTGTGATTCATGCAACACTAGGTTTAAATAAAATGTGATACTCTATTAAAACATTATTTAAACATAACCATTATAACGTATCCATTAAGTGGATGGGTATGAATAGGACTAACTAAATTATGAAAATTATATTTTTTCACATTTATAAAATAAATTCAATGGTTATCTATTGATTATAAATAAAATAATAATTATTTGAAATAAAAAATAAATGTTTTCTGAAAACTATAGTTTTCAAAAGGCTGGATTAGTCGTGCTTTGCACACATAATTTAAAATTAATTTTAATCAAATTTATAAAATTTATTTTAATAAAATAACTTTATTTTTTAAATCATAATATCTAAATTATCATAGGGTGAATTTTTTTATCTTTCTAAAATTTTTCATTTTTCAATGAATAGTGAAAACCAATGATTTTTATTGAAAACTGACTTTTAATTTAAATTATTTATGAAGATAAGTTATATTTTAAATTTAACTTAAATTAAAATTATTTCAATTATATTTTATTAAATAAAATATGTGTTGTTTTGATCAATTTAATATTTAAATCTTATATTAAAACATTCTCTACTTATAAGAAGTTTCTCTTTGGAAACCCACTTTTCCATCGCATCTACATGTATAATTTTAAATTCGATTCTTCCACTTCTATAAATTTAATTTTAAAAAATTTATTAAATAATTATAATGATAATAATTTATATTATTTAATCTGTTGAACTTAATTTTTTACCATTATGATAAGTGAAATCAGTAAAAATTAGTTACTACGGTTGAGGTAAAAACTGATTTACCAGGGGTTAAACTAAAAAGATATGGTTTAAAAATACTAAAAATATGTTAGAAACCCATTTTATGTATATATTTATACCTAAAAACATATAAGGGTCAATAATTACTCATTTTATAGGATTTTTTAATGATTAAAACTTATGTGTGATTGAATGTTTTAAAAAATTCAATGTGTGTCCCCCCACTTATAAAAGGTCACCCCCTCTCCTCCCCTCTTAACACTTCCAAATCCATTGGATTAAGCCAATAACAAAAAAAATAACTTTATTACTACCATAAAAACATACTCTCTTTATTTTTAGATCATAAATCTATCCTACTAAGGGTTTTGGTGCAAACCTAAATAGGTCGTCCGAAGAAGAGATAATTTTCTTAAATGATCAGTTTTATTTTATTTATTCTGACACCTTATTAAAATATTATTTAATTATGTTAGTATAATAAAAAAATTATATTCCATAAAATTATATGCTATTATATTAATTTATTAACCTATATCCATCTCATCTTCCATCAAATGGGAAAAGAAACTATCAATCATATGTATGGCGGACTACCACCTCGCGAACCAATGGAACTTGTTTTCCATCAACAAATCTTATAGTCAGATATAATGTTGGGTTTAATGTATAAATATAATATTTATGACATAATTATAATTTTTAAATTATAATATTACATATACCTTCTTACTTTCCATTCCATTTAAAATATGATAATGTCGCTCGTGTGTATAGGGGACTACCGCCTCATGAAGCGTTGTGATTCATTTTTCACTTACACATTACATAGAATGTAATAAGGATAAATTTTATGAATATATTTGATATATATGAAATTATGTCAATTATTTAGAATTAATATATCATAAAATTCCTTACCCTTTCTCCCATTAATGGAATGATATCATCTTTGGTGCATACGTATAGTCTATCGTCTCCACGAAGCGATGTCATTCATTTTCCATAAAAAACTTTTAAGAATGGTTATAATAATATATATAATAAGTAAATATAATATTTATAACATTATTATTATTTTAAATATTATTTATTTATATCTAATGTACAATACTTTGAAATTTCATAAAGAAACATGGATAAGAAAACAAGACAATTAACACCTAAAATAATGAAAATAATGAAATATTATAAAAAAACAGGTGGTAAAATGTTATAATAAGATCATATATGATATAATAATAATTATTATGGTTCTTTTATAAATTAATAACATTCTTAAAACCATTATACATGAGTTTAAATTATTTTTAACTAAATTAAATTATGAGGTAAGGTATTTCATCTCAATTCTTATTTCATTGAGACATATTTGTTAATATGCACATATTTGCTTTTATATGGTGTATATAATGACCCTTTGATGTATTTAAAATGAATAACTATTTATTAATGATGATTAATGTTTAGTTTCAAGTTTATTATTCAAATTTTTACAATTTAAAAGTTACAAAAGAGGTAAAAAAATATTTTATAGTCTCACCTTCTTTTGTGATTATTTACATATAATTAAAATAGTCACTTTCTTGTGATCATTTTTCATTTGAAGCTATATTTACATTAAAATTACATATTCTTGTATGATATATTTTATTATTTCATAAATAATATACCATTTTTACATATTATTTTTACTTTGAAATTTATTTGAATAATTGGGGGAATATTGATAAATCTGTATCATTTACTCAATATAGATATTTAATGATAAGGAATATTGATTAATGAATTATATAAATTATTCAATATATGAGGATTTATTTGGAAATTTATTTATGGGTAGTGAGAAATTATATATATATACCCTAGATGCATCGATAGGTCTCATGATTCAAATTAGTTGGCCAAATTAGATGGATTTTTACCCATAGTTTTAAACATTCTTTTTAAAGGTCTTGATTGTAAAAATATCATGACGCATGAGATCATGAAGTCCAATAATTAAGTATTTCCTTCATTGAGAATTTATTTATTATTATTATCCATGATATTTTTTCGTTGATATTATCTCTAGATTTATTTCATTCTTAGTTTATTTATTAAATAGAATGTGTGTTCAATTAGTTACCTTACCATATTGAGAATGCCTTATTTAATGCTCAAGTTATTGATTAAATATAATTTGTTTTCAGTTATTAACATTTCCATATTTAAAATTATTTGTTTACCCAAGATATATTCTATTTTATGTAACCCTTACTGAGGATTTCATATCTCCTTTATTTTGTTACCTTTTATGGATTATGAATACTAATACTTTGAATGAGTTTCAAGGATTCTTAGTATTTGATTTTGTAATGTTTTATTTTATTTTACCTATGTAAAAAGGGTATCATGTATATATATGGTTCACTAAAATTTATAAACTCTTAATTTTATTGTGATTTGAAACTTTTTATATATTCCAATGTAATAAATTAGTCATTGGATCTAGGTTACTGGAGTATAGGTCATTATAAAAGATCCTGGAGGGAGGAAGAGTATAGAACATCTCTGAAATGCTCACAAAAATCTGAGCCAAGGATGATAAAACCAAGGGATATTCTATAGGAAAAAAGGACCCAAAGGCCCTTAATTAAACTATATTAGTAACTTCCTACTTTCTAGAAGGTTGGGGACCATAATCTACCTGATATAGAATCACCAACTGGCAAATGGGTCTTATTAGGCAGAAAACTCACTACTAGTCTCACAAGTGATCCAGTGTAGGCTCACCAAATAGCTAGTGATACATATTGTGAAGTAGGTCTTCTGGCCACCCCACCATCTAGACTATGATCCTACAGCATCCCGGCTTCTCTGAGTCTCCTCCATTGAAACTCTAAGCATCTAGTTTCCCACCATGCTTCTATTCAATTCTAAAAACACTCCTCAAGGATGTTCATATTTGAAGTATCTCAGGTCGACATCTGGTTCTTTAGATGATTCATCCACTAAATAAAAAGTTTAAATTCCCTCAAAAAAATCACAACCACAATGGCATAGGCAACTACATATGGAATTAGAAATTCATGGTGTAAAAAAAACTTATGAATTTTTTATGTTGCAGCATGATCATCTTGATCATATGGGTGATAAGGGGATGAAATTATTGGCTGATAAAGGCATATTGAGACTTGTATTCATTGAGTATGGAATATGTGAGGACTGTATCCTTATAAATAATTAAATTATAACCTTCAATACATAAGTTAAGATGCCAAAGATTTATAATTTAGAGTTATTTTATACTAATTTAATGAGAATATCCCCTAATTAGTTTCCATGGAATCCTATTATACTATTATATCTTTATCTATGATGTATCCCAAAAAATTTGGGTGTTATTTCTCAAGCACAAGTTTAAGGTTTTTGGAACATTCATCATGTGTATATCTATAGTGGAAAAGTATTATAGAATTAAGTTAAAATGCTTAAGGTTTGATTATGGGGATAATAATAGAGTAGGTAGTTTTAAAGGTTTTTCTAGAAAAAATTCAAATGGTTTGTGAATATATTATGAGGAACACTATAGTAGAATAGTTTTATAGAGAGGATAAATCAAACATTGAATGAGAGATCCAGAAGCATGATGTTATATATTAATTACCCAAAATAGTTTTGGGTGAGGGTTATAAACTATGTTTCTGATATTTTTAACCTAATTCCTTCCACTCTATTAGGGAAAAAATACTAAAAGAACTTTGATCTGGAATAATGTTTTATATCTCTTTCTATAATTTCTATAGAATTGTCACATATATCCACATTGATGTTTGAGATAGGGAATATAAGAGTAAAATTATAAGTCATGATTCTTCATAGTTTATGGAATTGAAGACATTAGATTTTGACTATTGGATATCAACTAATGAAAGGTCATTATAAGATTCAATACTCTATTCAATGATATAATCTTATGGAAGGATCAGAAATTGGAAAAATATGTGATAGAGAACAAAGAATATGATCATTCCAAAGTTCATATAGATTTAATTTCAAGAGTTATAGTTAGTTTATGGAGGATAAAAAGTTTTTATATTAGAGCCTAAATGGGGGAGGTTTAGATATAATTCATATTCTGTTGGTATCACCAAGTCTATATAAACCAAATTCATGAGGGAAACAAAATCTCATAGTAGATCTTTAGAATTTAAAGTCCTAGAAATAGTTTTTATGAAAGATTTGGAGTTTCAGGTTAAGTTTCCAAGTTCTACAAGGGATAGTAACCAAGTAAATAGGTTTGTTAGTGATATAGAATTATTATTAATTATAGATAGTGTAGAACCTGATAGCCTATAAGAGGTGGTAGGTCTCAGTGAATCGACATATTGGGAGGTAAGAATGAATGAAGAAATGAATTTCTTACACATTTCAAAAAAATGTGTGATAATAGATCTTCTTACTAAAAAATATCATTATAGAACAAGTGGTTATACTAATTTAAAGAATAAAAATGATGGTAATAAATGATATAATAAAATCTTGTTGTGAAAGTATTTCAAAAAATGGAAGTTTTGAATTTCTTAGAAACATTTTATCCAGTTGTAAAGAATTAAACAATTTTAATTGTACTCAAAATGGTTGTTATAGAGGGTCTAAATCTTGACCAATTAGATGTGAAGATTGCATTCCTTCATGTTGATTTAGAGGAGGAAATATTCATAGAGAAACCAAAGGGTTAGGCAGAAATACAAAATAATGTTGTGTTGTGTTTGCTCAAATGGAGCTTATATGAGCTAAAAAAGAACCTAGGAATTGGTACAATAAGTTAAATTCCTTTATAATAAAGAATGTGTTCATCTAGGGTAATTAAGATTATTTAAATTACCAAAATGTGTTTGGTAATGAGAACTTAATTATACTTATTCTCTATATTGATAATATGTCTCTTGCAAGTTAGAGAGCAGATCTGATTGTAGATCTGAAAGTTTAATTTTTTGGGAGATAAGAGATGAAAAATCATGGTTCTGTAAAATAGATTTTGGGAATGAGGATAAAAAGGGACATGAATTAACTAACATTATTCCTCTCTTAGTTATAGAATATACCAAAAGTGATATAAATATTTAAAATAGTCAAATATAAACCCGTAACCACTCCTTTGGTCAGAAATTTCATATTGACCAAATATAAGGAACCTAGAAAAAAAGATGAGGATGATTACATGGTGTGATTTCTACCAACATCAATGGTCATATGTTTGATTTGTGTAATTGTTTATACTATGAAATAAATTTCATATGTAGTGGGAGTAATCAACAATTTCATGTAAAATGTCATAATGGAACACCAGGAAGCAATGATGTGGATACACCGATATCTAAAAAGGTTCCAAAAACATATCACTTTATTTATGAATGGATTATATGTTATAGGGGTTTGTGGATTCATAATTTAGAGAATATATGGACACATGGATAAGTACCACTATATATGTATTAATTTTTTAGAGGAATAGTAATAAGTTAGATATACGAACATCAACTTGTAATTTTACTATCCAAAACAGAAGGAGTGTATGTGGAAATTATGGAAGCTATGAATGATTCAATATAGATAAAGGGGGTATTGGATAATCACATAATATGGTAGTAAAATGAAAAATTGTTTCATGATAATCGGAACATAATTCATCTTTCAAAGAATCTGATGGTTTACTCCAATGAAAATCATATTCAGCATAAGTATTAAAGGATGGATCCAATGAAAATCATATTCAGTTTAAGTATTAAAGGATGGAGTTTTGGAACTATAGATCATTGATGGATGGAGGAATATAAAAAACAAGTTTATGAAGATCATAATCTATAAAATTATAGGGTGTTGTTGGACCTTAGTGGGAATTGGTTTACTCGAAGTAAGGTGGAGGATCATGGTTCCATTGTGATCAAGGAATAAAGAGAGAACATAAGAGAGTATACTAGAGGACCTTCTTTTAATTCCTTGAAAAATATCTTCAAGTGGTAAATTTTTACGCTTAATCATATAAAAACCATTTCATAGTTATGTTTTCATAACTTTCAGAAGGGGTGGTTATATAATTTATGATACAAAATCAGATGGAGATGGTGGTGTAGCAGAACCAATTCCAAAACTATATTCATTAATTAAAAATTTACAAAAAAACTATAGTAGACAAATGAGTTATAAATGTTTCATTATTAATCTAAATCTAAAACTTAAGGTGGTGAAAATTCCTGGTTGTTGGCAATTACCTTAATCGAATGATAATCATTCACAAAGATCAATTGGTGGTGGAACTAGAATTACTAACTAAAATTATCTATAAATGGGTGAGTGGGGACACTTATACTAGGGTATTATTTAGTTTTAATCTTATTCTATTTATTATTATAGTTTCATTATTTAGGGCTCTTATAATTTAATGTTTTTCTCTTTTGAACCTAAAATTATAGTGTTCCACATATAGAGTAGGTTTGAATCCAAGTCATTCTAATTTCATGTTATTTTTTTTTATTCTTTTGGGTTATTTTATTATGAAACATCTTGTCTAGATGTGTAAGGTGATATAGTATGGAGATTTTTGAGAATGGTTCCATGTTTTGGTTCTAACAACAGGCATCATCTATTTCATAGGTTCCAAACTTTTATTTTTCATTTGAGAGTTTTGGAGTACAGTATCCGAAATAGAGGGTTCTGGCACAACACAATTATCTTAAATTTATTAGTTTTTTTTCATCATAAAAAATATGTGATGTATACTTAGTATATAATACATATGAATATAATAAGAGAAATTAATTTCTATAAAATTTCCTTCTATTTTATCATAATTATTCTTTTGAGAACACTTCATAACCTTAGATACAAATCTTGAATTAAATTATAGGTTATAACTATAAGAGATATCAAAATGATAATAATTATGAATTTCATTATCTATGATAGACATATTTATTGGTTTTTATAATTTTTTATATATTATTATCAAGTACTTTTAATGAATATAGTCCAACTGAAATAAAAACCTCATGCATCATTACCATTAGTGAGACAAGATCAATATTTTAGTAAGTAATTAGTATGTTTTTTCATTCCTATAATAACATAACAATTAGGTAGGTCACCATACCAATTATGTCACATCTGAATCTTGTAAAGTTGAGTGGAAAAATTGTTTCCCTAATCCATCATATAGAAAATATTCAACAACATACCTTTGGTATCCTAACTCCTAGTATTCCCCATTTAGTGTCACTAAAATCTCATATTGGGATATAGTTACCTAACCCTTAGGGTTATCCACATCCACTATGCAATACACATAATAATCTATGGGCACTATACTTTATAATAACCTTCCAATTGAATGATCTATGTCATAGCATGTGTTTGGTTTAAAATAAATATCACACTTAGTATTTTTAGGGTTTTCATAGCCTCATGTGAATATTATCTATAACTGTTGTGTCTCATGAAATATTAAAATCTCATGTAACCCCTTTATTTATACATGATTCTAGAGATTTAGTTTTGGAATTTTTCTTCCATCAACCAAATTAATGTGTAACTATTTTCACAACTCACGTTTTTTGTTACTAACCTAAAATAGAATCCAAATATCTTTACACATATCCAAATGCATCAACTAAATATAGTATATAAACTCTTTAATGTAATGTTTTTTAATAAAATGAAACTATAAATACATATAATATTAATCATGGAGTGATAAGTAGCGAAACTCGCTTTTTTAGACAAAGAATAAGCCTCGGGACTGATGATCTGCCTGACCCAAATTTCATATACCCATGTTTCTTTACTCCATAAAAACAAAATTTTCATTATAATTATAACATGTAATATTTTTAAATTATAATCAACATAGAAATTTAATTTTGTAGATTCATTACAAACCAAATTCAATGTTGAAGGAAAATAAATATTAAATTTTCATACCTAACATATAACTCTTATATGCATGGTAAGATAATTTATAGGAATTAATTTAAACATTTTAAAATAAAACATATAAAATTCTTAATATAAATAATTTATATTAATAAATATTTAAATAGTTATTTTATAAATATATTAACAATTAATTATTCAACATGAGATATAATAACTTTATATGATCAATTCTATCAAAGCCACTTTTTATTAGTCATCCAGATTTGGCATGTGCAAGTTGGAACATATTTTTAGAAAAATAATTTTTATAGTTTCTCAAATATCAGAGATTACTACTATGGAATAGTCACATAATCTAAAACATTTTAGACTACAACATAATTTAAAATCATATTTCATTTAGTTTCTTTTATCTCACTAAGAAACATGATGGATCAACATTCTTTATAGTATAATCGGTCCCCATGGTGGCTCTTACCATGACTAGTATACATCAACCACAACATGGTTTTTCCTCAAGGTGGAGCTTCCCACATATGGTGATGTAAAAAACAATACTCTATTTTATGGTTATAATAACAATAATCTTTCCATTACTCCATGCTAGACATATACATGGGTCGGGCTAGATAGTTTTGAGTTAGAAAAAATGACCCATTTATTAATTTGATCTTTCTAGGCCACCTCGAGCCAATCCCATTGATAGATATGTCATTTTAAATATATTTTATTTGTATTTAAATGATTTAAATCCCAAAATTTTTTATTTTATGTGAAATTTCATCATTTTTGTAATTTTGTAGTGTTTTGAGATAAATTGTGAAAATACCTTAGTTCTAGATTTTTAACATTTTTCATTAGTTTGGTTTTTTGGTCATATCCTTGTTTATAATGATAAAATTGTTGAAATATTTTTTTATTAACCCTTGTATAATGGGATTCATATTTTTAAACTACACCAAGGTCTGAATCAACCATATGGAGGCCCAAAAAAATCATTCAAAGTGCACGAGCCAGTTTTCAGACAGAATTGAATATTCGTCAATAAATGAAGCATAACTTAGACCAAAGGTGGATAAATATAATGATTATACCTAAAAAATATATTTAACTCGAATAATAATCTTCATGATAAATACCAAGAATAAATTATTCCATTATTACGGCCTTTTGGTGCATGACATTGGGGAAAGTTGATGAGTCACTTCGTATAGAAAAATATCTTTTAATATTACAGGTATAACATTTTCACCAAGCGTCTTATGGATCTTATATTTTTTATGGAGAAATAAAACTAGTGTTGGAACAACATATATGCAGACTCCAAAGCCTGATTAGTCTAGGAAGAGTCCCAAAATAAATCCAACTTTAGGGGATACAGATCTGGACAAAAGATTTCCACACCCCTTTCTCCTTATATTTTCATCTTCAAATTCATTTGAGAGGATAATTGGATTAAAGAAGGATGTTATTAAAGAGAAGACATGTTTCATAATAGTATAATTCCATGAAGTTATCAATCCGTGAATGACTACATTCCAAGCGGTGGTGGGCAGCAGAGATCTGAGGATTCATCCATTTTGAGTTTGTGTTCTTCATTGTAAATTATTTCATTTTGAATTGTCCTGGAATTTTTTTTCTTGAATAAAGGAGGTTTCTTTATTTATATATTTAAATTTATTATATTTTATTATGTATTGTTTATCATATTATAAATATAATATTATTTAATTTTTTTAAACATATTTGGACGAGGTCTCCCCATTGAGCACAATAATTCCAATTAGGTTTGATTTCTCGGAGGTCTGTGACTAATCAAATCACATTAATGAGAAGATAAACACCCATAATTTATGTCTTGTTATGGTTTTTATATATAATATATTAATATCTTGATTCCTTGAGATATAAATAGGATAATTCAATTGGAAATAAATTTTTGACATTGATAAAGGGAGTGTCTGAGGATCGATGTTTGTCCACCACCACCTTCTATAGTTTTTTTTCTAAGTTTGGTTTTCTTCTGATTTATAATCACTAATGTAGATTTATTTTATAATTATTGTTTTATATAATTTAAATTTGGTTAATTAAATTTTAATCCTTTCTTTTAGTTTTAACTTTTAAAAAAAATTACAAAGTGATAGTTTGATATCTTAGTTTCCAACCTCCTTGTGAGATAACCCCATGGTCACCATTGTAATACATTTATAAAGGGATAAATTATTGACTGGGGAAACAAGAAAAAAAATCTACAGTAACCCATTTATTAATCAATCTTTGAAAAAAAATCTTGATTAAAGGATTAGTTAAAAAAAATTGTCTGTTAATCAATCAGACTATAAAATATTATTAATTTAAATAAAATTTATATTAAATGATCACTAATTTGGAATAATAAATTGAAAATATTATATTTTTAAAAAACTATTATTATAATATAATATAATTTGTATATGTGGGTCACATAATGGGTAATGTATTAAATAATATGATCAGCCTTGTTATTAATCTAGCTTTGAAAATTGGCATTTTTAATAATTAGGCCAAAAAAATAGACCAAATAAGACATTTTTATTGGATAAATCTTACCAAGTCAGTACATGTCCCATGACCCATGTATATATAACCATGGTGATTAGATAACCATGTTATTTTGATGAAAACATTATGAATAATAATGTGGTTATATAATAATGATCATGGTTCTAGAAAACAACCAAAACTAGTTTTTAAACATTTAAACTTCATCCTATTGATTCATAATCATAAATGGATTTGATACCACTGATGGGTTTTGTGTAAAATATATATACCTATATGCAATGGAAGAAAACACAAAACTCAAGACAATATCAAGTTTGAGAATAATAAATAAGATAAAATATGAAAATAATAAAATAAGTGTTTCTCACTATCCATGCTTTCAATATTAATTGGAAGTGAGTTTGATCCAGTCCCCACTAATAGATATGTTTTATAAAATGATCATGACCACAACATGTTATATTTCATGGTCTATTCCTAGATTCTATATGGAATAGTGAAATTATATGACATGATATTATGAACATGGCATTATCATATAATGTGATAACATGTTGAATCCTTAAAACATCTACACAAAATTATATCATGCTTGGTTATTCATCATTTAATGATGAATGTGAGGAGTTTTAATGTATTAAATGATTTTTTAAACATTAAACAATAAATGTAGTGATTAAGAAAAATGTTTCAAAGTGTTGAAACTCATGGAACAATTATGAATTTCTCCAATCAATATTAGATAAATGATTTCATTTCTAGATTACCTATATAAGTTTTTTGAATATTATAAAAGTGTTTGGAATTATATTTTTTCAAAATTCTATATATAAATCCTCATAGATAATTCCATAAAGCTAATATTTCTCTCCATACTTAAAACTCAAGATTCTATTGGATTGTGGCGTGAGGGAGATCTTCCTCAAGAATAAGAAGAATTTAATGATTCATAATTTCATTTGGAGAAAGAATAATTTCATCTATTTTGTTTAAACTATTGTGAAAAGATTCAACAGCCTATATCAACTAGGAAAAGATACATAATTATTATTTTTCTTTATTTATATTCATTACAAAAATATATAAATATTCTATGTTTAATTGTGTTTTGGATTTTTCTACCATTCCATTTTATGTGTTATACATCCCTCCAAACCTTCACCATAAGAAAAAACCAATAGGTTCATTCCCTTAATGATATTCACTATCCAATTGAATAAATAAATGCTTCATAAGAACCTCACATCTATAATGATAGTATAGTGACCCAAGCTTCTCATACATGGATATTGCATATTTTAAGATTAATATTCATTACATCACACAAACATACACCTAAGTACATGATAATAGAATTTTAAAACCATAACATGCATATCAAATATAATAATCTTGATTCATGGCATAAATATTGGTAGTTTATAAGATATGAATCATAAGGAAATCAAAGAACTTGTTCCATGATAGTATAACATTAGCATGATACAAAGAATTTGTGGCATACACCTAAGCATAGAAAATCATTTTTTGTAGTAGTGAAGGTTCATTTCCATGTCTATCATAGTGTAATGGGTTCACTCCCCAAACCATAATAGTGGTCAAGGATCACTCCCAAGACCATCATAGAAAAAAAAGGTCCCTTACTGAACCAATTTCACTCCTTGTTCTAGTCCTATCTATCTCATGAGATATAAATACTTACCTATTGCATTGAAGGTAGATATTGGTCCCACCCATCACATAATGAAAATTATATATATTTGTGCCACAATATCATAAAGTACTCATCATCCCATAACCCATGAAATAAAATTGGTTTCATAAACATTTCATCGTATCATAACTTATGTAAAAGAGATGGGTTTCATAGTCGTTTCATAATTTAATCATAGTATAAACCATGTAAAAATAAATAGGTGTCATAATAATTATAGCATGGCATAAACCATGTAAGGTAATCTGGTTTCATAAACATATTTTCATCATAAATCATTCATAGTAAGAATAAGAATGGTATCCTTTATTCATATCCCCAGAAAAGAATAAATTATATCAAAGTATTTAATCTTATATAGAGATTTATTTTTAAATATAAATCACTTGTAAAATTTCTTAAGGAAAATAACTTTTCATAAAACATTTTTTAAATACTTTTCTTTGAAAATAATCCTAAAAACTTATAAAGGAATCGTTAAATCATTTAAATCATTTCTTGATTAAAATATCATTTCTTCTTTGAAAAAAAATACTTTTTAAAAAATAAAATATTTTGAAAATCCTTTTATTTTAAGTAAACCTTGAAAGATTATAAGTAATAATAAAAAATAATAATGGTCATGATGGAAAAAAATTGTGTTCATGTCATACATTTTAAAACAAAGATTCCTTTCACATTTTCAATAAAAGATAACAGAGAATTGTTTGGAAAATGAAATGATGATTCATTTCAAAACATTGTTTTTTTAGTAAAACATCGGTACAAATTAATTTTAAAAATAAAAGTATAATATTAAAAAAATTGAAAATAATTTTAGAATATGTTTTTTTGGAAGAATATGGATTTATGACTGAGAGAGAAATAAAGTTTGATTTTATTTAAAATAGCTTATCAATTATTTTAAGTATGAAAGAGTGTAAAAATGGTAATATTACTTGAAAATGTTGTGAATAACTACAGGATAATAAATTTCATGATTTTATTGAGAGATATATCATAATATTTTATCATTGTAAACATACTCACAAATAATATCAAAAAATGATGAGATTATAACATAAAATCATTACCAATTGGGTAACTTTGAATCGTAAGACCCGTGAAGGAATAACATAAAATTAAACTTAAAATATCACGAACATAAATTAATTCATGATATTACATGTCAAAGATATTTTATATAAAACTTGTAAAATAATATAGTTTTATAACTTAACATATATCTAAAAGAAGCCAAATTGAGATAAAAATAACTTACCGCATTGTTAACTTTTGTAATGTAAACCCTGTGAAGAATATATCTTCAAATAGATATGTAAATACAAATAATTTTTAGGATAATAATCATAAAATATATTCATTGGTATTATATAAATCACATAAAATAAATAGGTGGTGACTATGAAATGTGTCTCACAGAAGTAAAAAGTGAGACGAAAATCCCTTACCGTAAGTCTCGAATTTCATTATACTCATTCGAACCTACTATATAATAAAAATAAGTATATTATAAATATATGAAATAAAAATAATTATATATATAATACCATATATTATTTAATTATATCCTTTTATTACCTTTTTATTAACAATTCCATGTTAAATTCTCATTTTGGGTAATAATGGATTTGTTTTTCATATATGTTTTGATTTGTTATTTTTAGACATCTTTATTTGATCATGGTTTCATAATATATATAATAATAATCCTGAAATAATTAAAATATTTATACATCAATTATAATTTTATTAATAATCATTAAATATTCTTTTGATAAATAAATTATGTTACAATCATTGAGATGGTAGGTCGTACGTACACAGGGGTAATGTTTCCATTTTTCAATGATTATTGTGGAAATGAGGTAAGTAATATATTATCATTACATAATTATCATAATATCTTAAATATAATATTATTTCTTTAAATATACTTCTACATATCATCCATGGGGTGTGGTGATGAGAAACAAGTAACATCGCTTTGTGAAGGAGATAGGTCACACGTACACAAACGACGTTATCATATTTCAGTGAGTTGAAAGGTAATAAATAAAATGATATATTGTCATTTAAGAATTAAAAATATATCATTAATATCATAATTTTTTTATATATATAATATATATTTATTTAATTTGTCCTTATTATCTTCCATTTAAAGTGTTAATGAAAATGAATCACATTTCTTTGTAAGCCGGTAGTCCGTCGTACACACGAGATACATTATCATATCCCCTATTAAATGGAAATTAAAAAAATGTGTATATGATATAATTAATAAAAAATTATATTAATTATATAAATATCATATATTTATATATACTTAATATTCATCATAATACCCAACTTTTAGAGGTGGAAATGGAAAAAAGAATGGCGTCGGTTCTTGAGATAGTAGTCTGTTGTACACACGAATGATACTTTTGTAACCCAATTTATGGAAGTGGATATGGTTTTAGATAAATAAAATAACATAAAAACATATATTTATATCCAAAATATTGTTTTTATTATATTATCATAGTTTAATAAGAACTTAATAAGTTGGATGAAGAAGTAAAATAAAAACGCTCGTTGAAGAACGTTATTGCTTCTCTAGGTAACCTCATCAGGTTTGCACCCAAATCCTTCCTAGGTTACATTTATAAAAAAACTATGGATTATATGATTATATTGTGGAATTTTGGAAGTGATATGGGTAGGTATTTTCTTAACTGGTATGTTTTTAAGGTTTAAATAAGAGATTAAAGTGGGTATCCATTTATAAGTGAGGTGGGTGACACACTTGTAATTTTTTGAAAAGAAAAGGTGTAACCCCATTTATATCATTCTTAAAGAATACAAATATTTATTACTAAAGTTAAAAATAATTTATAGGACATAAATATGTTCATAAAATATATTTTAGAAAAGTTTTTAGGTCATTTTAACTCTTATATGTTTAGTCTAACCGCCCAATAAACACATTTTTACCTTAACCGTGGTAATTCATTTTTATTGTATTCAATATTCATTTTGGTAAAAAAAATATTAACAAATTATATAATATAAATTATTATTATTAAAATTATGGAATATATTTTTCCAAATTCAATTCACATAGTTGGAAAATTTTAATTTAAAATTAATCTCATAGACTCAATGAGAATGCGGGTTTTTAAAGTGAAAATGTTCAAAACTTTATAAAGTTTTTATATCCAATTTCAACATGAAATTGATTAAAATAAAGTAAATTGTATTAATAGATTTATAAGTTTACGAATTTTATTTTAAAACAAAATTAAATTTTAATTTAACTTTACAAATAATTTAAATGAAATGGCAGTTTTCAATTAAAATTCAGTATTTTTTCACTATTCATCAAAAATTTAATCTTTGCATAAAAATCTAAAAAATTAACCACAATAAAATTTCGACATGATGATTTAAAAAGTTATGTTAATTTTTTAAAATAAATTTTCTAAAATTTTAAAATTTTAAATTTAAAACAAAACCTGCATATGTGATGAAAAAGATGGTTTACGGGAAGTGTATTTTTTTCAAGCACAAGATGATTTTATATCAACTCTCTGTCTAATGATAATAATTTTATGTTTATAAATTAAAATTTATTGATATATAATATATAAATTTTATTTAAAACATTCCTTGTTATTTATTATTTTAATTAATTAAAATGGAGAAACATTATTCACTTTAAAACAATTTTCAAAAAAACCCATTATTAAACCCAAAAAACACTTATACTAAAATATAATATAATATTTATTAAAATGTAATTGAGTGGATTAAATATTAATATATAATATTTATTTTAATTTAAAACTTAAATTAGAACATAAATTACTTAATTTATTGAAAATAAGTGATAGCTTTACAACAATCGGTATTTTTCACTATTCATTGGGAAATCAATTGTTTTCAAAAAAAACCCAAAATTTCACCATAAGTTAATTTCAATATGAATATTTCAAATATTAATTTAATTTTATCAAATAAATTTTCTAAAATATCTATAATATTTTCTCCTAAAAAGTAATAAAATCAATTTTGAAGAAAATATATTTTTGATGAATATAATCACATTACTAAAAATTGATTGATTATTTACTAAGACTATAAATAAATTTATATTGAGTAGAAAATTTATATCTATATTTAATAAATTATTTAATACTATTCATACTCACCTATTTAATACCTTTATAATGGTCATATTTAAAATAATAATATTTCATGGTCCACTGATATTCAGTGTCACATGTCATGCATGCTAACGAAGAGACTTATTGTCGCATGTAACACAATCTATCTAAAAAATTAAATTAATTTGAAAACAAATTATTTCATAAAGTATTATGATGTTACATTATACACCCCATAAAATTAATTTGGAATTCAAAATTCATCTTAGTAATCAAAGGTTTTCCATTTAAAAATCCCTTCTTAGAAACCCACATCATTGGAATGAATAATAAAACTTCCCTTAAAAGGGAAAGTTGGAAAGATAAAGGCTACCTAATGTAACTCGTAACTAGGTTTTAAAATATGAGAACATATTTTGGATATAAATATTTTTACATTTAGGAAAAGAATAAATAATTATAGATAGTGACAGAGATCATTGATCATAATAAAGTGGGTGATCCATAGAAGGTAAACAACCAAAAAAAACTATAAACTAAAGAGGCATGAGAAATTTCATTTATATCATACAAATTGATGATAGTAGGACTCCATTTTATTTCAAGATAATTTTCCTAAATTTTAATAATTTTCAAAAGAAGATATAATTACTTTATTTCATTCTATTTCATAAGCACAATCTCACCCTCTAATTATTCCTTGATCAATTCTCACTTCATCTCTTAATATAAGAAATAAATGTGAATTTGTTATGCCTAAAGTACTAAAGGATCATAAGATCCATAAATAGAATTATAATTCATTTCATCTATCTTTATCGATCATCATAAAAAAAATGTTTAGTATAAGTTATCCAATATGCATAAATCTTCATAAGGTGAAGTAATATATTAATCTCTAAAACCTCATCCAAAGTTCATCTTAAACCATTCCATAAATGGTTAACCGTATAACCCTTCCAAAATTAAAAATTTATAATGAAGTTCATTGAATATCTCAAAATAAAATTTTCATTAATCACCCAAACAATATGAAGTGGCTCTCAATTTTTACATACCGAACATGTGAACACCTTCATCATGTATTCTCTTGAAACATGGTAATAACCTGAATTGCCATAAAACCTTGTTAAAACATATATGATTACTTATTCATTGAATAAAACCACATATTATTGAATATTTTCTATAAATCCAATAATGTTGTGAAGTCCATAAATGATTACATAACCCACTTTTTTCACAAATCATTAATCAGTTCCAAGGTAATCAATACTATCTAATTTACTTTATTCATATCAATCATCTATTTATCCAAACTAAACACAATTTTTTAAACATCTGGAATATATTAAGGTTTATCATACCTTAATCAAAATATCACTTTAGTATTTAAATAACTTTTATAGTTCATTAGGATCATTCAAAATATTCTTTAAAATCCTTTACAAAAAAATTATATTGAACAATCCTTATATATTACATAATTATTGAATTCAAAAACATAAATACTTCAATCAGTCCAATTCCTTCTCAAACCATTAACTAGGATTAATCATCTTATTCTTTAATATCTTATTCCTTTCATATGTCATTTATAGTCTCTTCATCATCAATAGAAAAAATATTACTTGTAAAACCTTGTTAATTCTCTTCATGATCTTTCCCCTTAGGACATAAATTTCGATAATGCCCATACATCCCACATTTAAAAAAATCAAACATAGATGATATATTAGGGAGACCATTATTCATATACATTACATTAATTAAACTATTCATTTTCCTCTATAGTTACATTCTTTGAGTCCTTCTTTTCCAAAATCAAAACATATTCTTGACCCTTTAAGGTATTCCCTTGGGTGCTTCTTCCCACATTCTTGACATATAAAAATATGATTTTTCCTTATAGTATGTTCTCCATTACCTGAAATCTCATTGAATTTTATCCTTCTTTTATTCTCTGAGTTTGTGAGTTGATTATTGTGTCTGTTGTTAATCATATATCATGATAACTGATTAGGCATAATCAAAACATCCTTTAAACAATTAACCATCCAATTTGGCTACTCATCGTCAAATTTTCCATAGTATTCAATGTTAACCAAGTTCCTTTTGTTTAATATCATTGAATACAACCAAAAATCATAGTGTAATAAATGCTAATCATAATAGGAAACCAAATAATCACAAAAATAACTTATAGGATGGGTAAATCAATAAAAATTCTTTTTAATTAATGACACCTTAGTTTTATCCAAGGTCATTCATAGTCATCATCTATTTTAATCTTTCATTATGGTTCATAAAGATTTTTTTAGTTTAAAAAACATGTCCCTTGGGAGTCTCAAACTAGGTGTGCAGTAAAGCCTATTATTTTTTCCCAGGTAATGATCGAGTCCATCTCAATGCACCCTTTTCAGAGTTATTACCCCTAGGTACCTATATTTGAAATCCATATCCACATTTAGTATTCAGATAGTGATGTAATTAGTTTTAAATCACTTGATCTATCATTTACCAAAATTTTAGGACATTTTTTTTTAATTTTACTCATCCTTAAATTTATCCTTATAAAAATCACTAGACATATCCTTAGAAATATACCTATGGATCTCAAAATAAATATCATTATAGTTTTCAAAGGTTAACTAATCATTTCCTCTAATAAAAATTATAATGAACCAAGATTCTCATACATAGATATTACATATTTTTAGATGAATATTCATTACATTAAACAGAAACATGTATGAAGTCCTTAATAGTTTAGTTTTATTGGAAACTTGGAATTAAATCTTCTTTATTCATGAAATATCATTAATTTATCACATAAATATCTTCCCCTTTATTGATCCTACTTAAAAAAACCTTTCATCATAACCTGGGGAAAGGAAACATAAGAAAGGGAGAGCTTAGATACTCTATAAGGGTAAACAAGGGAGATAAATAATCATAACATGATAATAAGGGTATGATAAAATGATAATAGCATTTTAAAAACATACCATTTATATCAAATATCATAATATTTATTCATGGAATAATGGTTGACATTTCATAAGACATAATCATAAATAAATCAAAGAACATGTTCCATGAGAGCATAACATTGGCATATGACATGAAATTTCTAGAATACACATAAAAATAAAAACTAAGTTCCATAGTATTCAAGGATCATTTCCAAGGATATCATAGTGTAATTGGTTCACTCCCCAAACCATCATAGTAGTCAAGTTTCACTCTTATGGCCATAATAGCAGACAAAATCCCTTAATTAACCAAGTTCACTCCCTATTCCAGTCATGTCTATCTCATGAGATATAAATCCTCACCAAATGAATTGGAGGGGGATATATTTCCCCCATATCACATAATGAAAATAATATATATGTATTCCAAAATATTATAAAACATTAATTATACCATAACCCATGAAATGAAATGGTTTCCATAAAAATTTCATTATATAATAACATATAAGAATGATACCAGTTTCATAATCATTTCAACATTTTATCATAGCATAACCTATGAAAAAATAAGTAGGTTTCATAAGAATGTTACCATGGTGTAACCTATTGAAGAGAAAAGGGTTTCATAAACATCTTTTCATTATAAACCATTAAAATTAAGAATAAGAATGGTATCCTTGTTTTATATTTCTATTAAAGAATAAATTATATCTAAAGATATAACATTACATTGATAATTATTTTAAAAGTTAAATAAATTAGAACATTACTTTTGGAAAATAATTTTTCATAAAATATTTTGGAAATCCTTTTCTTTGAAAATAACCCTGAAAACTTATAAAGGATGCTTTAAAAATCAATTACAAAATTTATTGAGGAAAATATCTTTTACACTTTTAAAAAGAAAACTTTTAAAACAAAAATAATTATGAAAATACTTTTATTTGAAAACAAACTTGAAAACTTATAAATTATGCTTCAAATATAGTAATGTTCATGATAGAGGATATTTTTTTTCATGCCACACATGTTAAAATAAAGATTACTTTCATATTTTCAATAAAATCCAACAGGTCATTATTGGGAAAAGGATATGAAGATTCCTTTAAAAACATTATTTTTTTAAAATTAAAAAATTGGTAAAAAATATTTTAAAAATTATAGGATAATATTAAAAAAATTAAAACATTATTAGAAGACATGTTTTTAGAATAAGGTGGATTTCCGGCCTAGAGAGAAATAAATTCTGAATTTATTAAAAATATTTTATCAATTATTTTACATACTAAAGAGTGTAAAAGTGGTACTATTTACTAAAAATATCATGAATAACAATAGTAGAATAAAATTCATGAGTATATTGAACGATTTATCATAATATTTTATCATCATAATAATAATAAACAACCCCGATAAACGATGAGATTGTAACATAAAATCATTACCACTTTGGAAACATTTAATCATAAGACCCATGAATAAATAACATAAAATTAAACTTAAAATTTCATTAGGATAAATAAATTCAATATATTACAAGAAAATTGGGTGTATATACACCTCCTTAAATAATATGTGTGTGTAACATAACGTATGTCTCTAAGAAGAAAAATTGAGACAGAAATTTATTGCCACTTTGGTTACTTTTCAAATATAAACCCCATGAAAGAGAGATCCTAAACTAGATATGTAAATCCAAATAATTTTTAGTTTTATAATCATAAAATAAATTCATAGGCATTATATACACTATATAAAATAAATAGTTGTTGACTATGACATGTGCCCTACAAAAGTAAAAAGTTAAACGGAAATCCCTTAACGTAAGTCTCTACTTCCTTCATACTCATTTTAATCTCTTGAATAATAAATATATATTTATTATACATGTATTAAAGAATAATAATTTTATATATCATACCATATTTATTTTAATTATTTTCTTTTATTTCATTTTTATTAACAATTCCAAGTTAAAGTCTCATTTGGGTAATAGCCCCTTTGTTTTTCATATATGTATTGATTTGTTATTTTTAGTCCTCTTACTTAGATCATGGTTATATCATATCAAGAATAATAATAATTAAATAATTTCTATATTTATACTTCATTTATAATTTTAATACAAACCATGAAATATGGTTTGTTAAATGAAGTATGTTACAATCATAAAGACAGTAGGTTGTACGTATGCATGAGTAAAGTTTCTATTTTTCAATGATCCTTATATAAAGGATTTAAATAATATATTATATTAAAAAACTATATTAGTATCATAAATTACATATTATTTCTTAAAATATACTTATACATATCATCTATTTGTTGTGGGGATGAAAAGAGAGTCACATTACTTCATGAAGGTGGTTGTCCACACATACATGAACGACGTTATCATCTTCCAGTGAGTGAAAATGTAAGAAATAAAATGATATATTATCTTTTCAAAATTATAAATATTTCATGAATATATTTTATTTATATCATATATATTTATTATCTTTATCCTTATTATCTTCTATGTAAAGCATTAATGAAAACGAATCGCATCACTTCGTGAAGCGGTAGTCCATCGTACATACGAGCGATGTTATTGTATCCCCTATAGAATGGAAAGTAAAAAATGTATATATTATATAATTAACTAATAGATATAATAATGTTATAAATATCATATATATATACATTATATACATCATTATACCCAAACATAATAGGTAGTAATGTAAAAAACAAATGACATTTGTTTGTGAGGTGGTAGTTCACCGTACACACGAATGATGATTTCATAAACCATTTGATGGAAGTGGATATGGTTTAGGTCATTACCATAAAATAACAACATATAATTATATTTAATATACTTTAGTTATTACATAATCATTTTTTAATTATAATTGATGTAGGTTAAAGAAGAAGTGAAATAAAAACACTAGTTGAAGAATGTTACATCTTCTTCAGGTAACCTTCTTATGCTTGCACCAAAATCATTCTTAGGTTGAACTTATGCCAAGAATAAAAATTATAGGATGAGATGAGGGAACTTTTGAAGTTAAATTTTTAAGTAATTTTCTGATCCAAAATGGTTTTAAGGTATGGAGAAGAGAGGAAAAGGGTGGCCTTTTATAAGTGGGCGGGTGACACACTTGTAATTGTTTGAAAATAAAAGGTGTACCCACATTTGTATCATGAAAAAGGGATCAAAAATATATTAGTATCTATAATTATACATTATAGGGTCTAAATATTTTAAAAAATTATATTTCATTCACATTTTTAGGTCATTTAAACCCTTATATTTTTAGATTGACCCCCAGTAAACTCATTTTTACCTTAACTATTAATTTTTACTATTTTCACTAATCATTTTGTTAAAAATTTATGTTGAACATATTACATAATAAAAATTTACCTAATTCCAAATATTTAACAAATTTTTTAAAATTCATTTCATATAATCGATAAAAGTTAATTTAAAATTAATCATGTATACGTGACTAGAAAGCGGGTTTTCAAAGAGAAAATGTTCAAAAGTCTAAAAAGTTTTTATATCCAATTTCAAGATTAAATTGATTAAAATGACCTAAATTGGGATAATATATTTATAATTTAACTAAATTTAATTTAAAAAAATTAAAATATATTTTTACTTTATAAATAATTTAAAAGAAAATGAAGTTTTCAATTAAAATTCAGTATTTTCACTATTCATCAAAAAAATAATCTTTTCAAAAAATTCTAAAACAAATAACACTAATATAATTTTTACATTATTATTTTAAAATTTTATTTTATTTTTTAAAATAAATGTGAACAAAAATTAAAACCAAACCTGCAAACGCAATGAAAAAAGCGAGTTTTTAATATGCATATTTTAAAGCATAAGATAATTTTATATTTACTCTATGTCTAATAATAATCATTGTATGAATATGAATTAAAATTTATTTATATATAATCTATAAATTTAATTTAAAACATTCATCCTTAGGTATTATTTTAAATAATTAAAATGGAGAAACATTATGCACTTTAAAAAAGTTTTTAGAAAAACGCTTTTTTAAACCTAAAAATAAAATTATACTAAAATCCAATACAAATTTGATTCAAAAAAATTAATTGTATTAAATATTACTAAATAATACTTATTTTAATTTAAAACATAGTTGGGAATTTAAATTACTTAATTTATTGGAGATAAATGATAGTTCTACAATTCATTTAAAATAAATATTTTTCAAAAAAATCCCAAATTTTCACCTTAAGATAATTTTGATATGATTATTTCAAATATAAATTTCATTTTATCAAATAAATTTTATAAAATACTTAAAATATTTTCTCATAAAAATCATTAAAAATCATTTTTGGAGGAAACATATTTTGGATGAATATAATCACCATACTATAAATTGATTGATTAATTACTAAGAATTTATAAATATATTTATATTGAGTAAGAAATTTATATGTATATTTAACAAAATAATTAATTCATTTCATAGCCTCTTATTTAATGGATAGTTTATAAAGGTCGTAATTAAAATAATATCATTTCATAGTTTGTTGAAACTCAGTTTCACGTGTCATGAACACTAATGAAGAAACTCATTATTGTGTGTAATGCAAGATATCTAAAAATTTATATTAATTTGAAAAAAAACATAAAATATTGGGATGTTACCCATGCACTATCACTACATCCTAATAGTTAAATGGATAGAAAATAGATTGAGATGATTTTTTCCAACTGTGAATGAACTATGATGTCCCAAGTGAGGTTAATAAATCATTATTTTATAAGCCTCCTTCATCAAATAAAAGATCCATATTAAAGTTCTAATTTTTGATACATTATGAGATAGAAAAACTATTTGGTTTCCATATCATGTATTTATATTATCATTAATCTCCTTTAACAATCAATATTCCAACTATACATCATCATATGATGTTTCAATGATTAAAAATAATCATGATAATCAACATCGGAGAAATCATTGAGTGATATCACATATAATTTTATAAAAGAACTATGATGTGGTATAGAAGACCATGTGAATTCACTATCCACAATGTGGTGACTTTCACAATATCATAGTCTGAACTTTAGTTCACATTATTCAATAGGTATAAACCACCACATCATGGTTTTACTTTTAGTGTATATTTCTATCACATCACAATTAGATAACCAAATTTGGTGCTCCTTAACTCACCAAATATATTTATATTGCATGTATCTAAGCACTGAAATTTTGTCACGACCCGTCCTCGGGGCCCGTGTCGTGACTACCCCAAGCCCGCCTTCCATAGTCCAGGGGCTGGCGACTAGCACCAAGGTGTAAATCTCGATAAAGGGAAGGTATTGCATTTGTAAAGTAAACAACAAACACCACAGAGTAAGCAGACAGAAGTAAATACTAAGTAAAAACTAGTACAACAGTAAGTGCGGAAAGTAAGTGGGCCAGAATACAAACCCAAACTGAAAGTAAAGTACAACTAGAAAGGGAAAACAGCAACTGAAAAGTAAAGCCGCAACGTCGAGTTGTCCACTGGAAATCCCACCTGAAGGGTGGGTACAGAAATCCTCCACTGCTCCTCGGGTCCAGCCGACCGCTCCGAGTACGTCCCGCCCAGTGGTCCACCTCCAGGTACCGTCCTACTCCGCAAGCCTCCACCATGATCAGCGTTGTCCGTTGTCTGCAACCAACACAATATAGTGCGGGAATAGCCCATGTAGGAGTGAGTATAAGCTACTCAGTAGGGACCTTGAGACCCCCGAAGGTCTCCCAGAATCCACAAAGGATAAACTACAAAGGAAAGATACAATCACAAATTAACATCCGACACGGCTTAGGTATATGACCATACATATACCTAAGTCATCAATTCTCGCTCGGCTCCAACATCCGAGCTCAAGTACAACCCAGTCCACACAAGAAAGCAAAACATAAATCCACACAAGATAGCACAACAGAATCCACAAAGGAAAGCAAAATAGGATTCAACTCACGCAGGTATACTTCTTCATATGATGATAAAGATGACCAGATATTGCCACTGATTCATCTAAGCCGTCGGACCCACAAAGAATCGATAGGTACTAACCCCCGCAATGACCCACAAAGGATCTGACCCACAAAGGATCAATAGGTAACTAACCCCCGCAATGACCCACCAAGGATCTGACCCACAAAGGATCGATAGGTACTAACCCCCGCAATGACCCACAGAGGATCGGACCCACACAAGATCGATAGATAACTAACCCCCGCAAAGACCCACACAGGATCTGTAGGCGCTGGCCCACATAGGACCGCTGAGCGCTGACCCACACAGGATCAGACCCACACAGGATCGGTATCACTGACCCACAAAGGATCGCTGAGTGTTGTAGTCGTCGTCGCCGAATCCACTGAGGATCTCTGTACAGTCGTTGTCGTCACACTAGCAGTCACAGCTAGCTCTAGGGTTCCCGCACACAGCAAGCTCGTTCGGGAGGGTCCGCTCCACGATCTGAGAGGCTGATACATCAACTGACACATAGTCCAGAGTTGATGTATCCAAAAGTTCCGTATCGTCAACAGGAACTCAACGTCGCAGACGGCGCGTCAATCGGACGTCCGGTCTGAGAGTTATTGGCTTTTTCATCCCAGGGGCCCGGTTGGTTTTTAAGGAAAAACCAACCCGACCGTACTCCACCTGTGTCCAAACCTAGGGCGGAGTAATCAAAAAGATCTGTCTCACTTAGAGGAAAACAACAAAGTCGACGGCTTTTCAATTGGACGTCCGAAGCTCAAGATATGAGTGTTTCCGCTCCGAGGGCCCGGTTGGTTTCGTGTACAAACCAACCCGGCCGAACCCAAAGTATTCTGAAACCTTGAGTGTGATATACCAAAACGATCGTCTCGATCCAAGGATCACATCTCCGCTAACGACACGTCGTTCGGAGGCCCGTAGCTCAAGTTATGAGCAAAAGACCGTAAAGGTCCGAAAACGGGGGGTCTGGGCCCGGTCCAACCCCCCCTGGGTCGACCCGAACCGGGTCCGGGTCCGAACCGGAAGGCTTGGCCCGTCCTGGCCTAGGCGCGACCCGGCCCGGCCGGTGTGGGCACGACCCGGCCGCCGGGGTCGGCTCCGCCGGTTACGGCCGCGCGGCGCGGGGGGGGGGGGGGGGGGGGGGGCGTGTCACCCCCGCGTGAGAACACCACGGCCCCACGTGGGGTTGCCCTTGGTCAGCGGATGCGGCAGGGCCGCGTCCCGTGTCTTTCCGAACCCGCACGATCGCGGGTCTGTCAACCGCCACCGCCACGCCGGCGACCCACGCCGCCGGTGGAGTCCGCGGACCACCGGAGTTGCTCAGGTGGTCCGATTTCATTTCCGTCTGCGCCGCAACTCATCCCGGGTCTCGTTCTTCACTGCGGAATCAACAAATTGTCTTTGCGGCCCATTTTGTCGTAGTCCGCCATTCCGCACACCAAGAACAAAAGGGCAGCGGGTTCGGACTTGTTCGTTGGTCCGCACCCACTGCGTTAGCGATTTGAAACAACACCATAATTCCTAGCAATTGATAAACCTCGACCTGCAATAAAAATCCACGGACCAACTTGTTAATTGGTTGGTCCGTGTTCTTGCCTTGGAAGAAAACAAACATGGGTATTATCATTTTCAAAACGACCCCTACCTCAACATCGTCATCGGATGCGAGTTCGTCGCGGAATTGACCGTCGCGGTAGGAGATGATCGTCACGTCGCGGAAGGGCGTCGCGTCGTCGCGGTATACGACGTCGCGTCGATGAACTCTGAGGATCAAGAACATACAGATTTAATTATAACAATTAAATCCATGTTGAGGATAAAAACCACAAATGAATTTAAAAGATTTTAAATCTCCTACCTCAAGCATTTGATCGAAGATTTGTCACAGGGAAATAACGTCGCGGAAGAAGCGTCGGCGTCGTGTCGATCTCCGGGGGTCGGGCGTTCTTCATCGCCCTTCGTCGGAGGTCGGCATTCTTTGTGTTCTTCGCGTTCTTCGTGGAGGGGAAAGAAGGTACGGATTTTCCAAATCCTCTCAACAAACAACCCGTCAACAAAAAGGAGAGGTGTTGGTCTTATTTTATTAATATGCCAATAGTTTGAAAAAAACGGGTTAAGAAACGAACAAATTAATTCATAGAATTAATTTCAACGAATTAACCGCCCAATTAATAGGGGCTTTAAGAATATAGAAAACGTTTCAGTTGACTTTCGTTTAATAGGGGTTTTCACGGGTGCGTTACTTAGCGGAAAAGAAACGGTGGGGCTCGTGCAAGCCCCACCTCACAAATATCCTACCAAGAGGGTAGGATATTTTGGGTTCCACCCTATCCGCTTCAACTCAGCTTAAGCAGCTTTAATTGGCTTTAAGCGGCTTTAAGTGAAATAAAATAAAGTTTGTCGTACCACATTATTTTATTTCTTAACTTAAAGCCCAAAAATTTAAAAACCACACCCGAGCAAATGCAACTCCAGAAGAGGCGTTTCTAAGCAAATACTGGCGCTGCGATTCCATCGGTGCCCTCGTAATTAGATTCCGAGCACCGATTCAAAAGTTAGAAAAACCCGCTCGTTCGTTCACTGAACGTACCCGAGCCAAACTTCGGAAAATGATTCTGGGCACACCGGGCCTCGGAATCATGTGCCGTCAAAAAATGAGTTCTTGTAAAATTCCAAAGAAAATTAAGAAAAAGATTTCCTTGAAATTTACAAGTCTTTACATCACTCCTACCTCAGGGATTTATGTCCCCGTAAAGATACATCATAAACTAGGGAAACAAATGTGGGTACTGAGCACGCATCTGAGCCTCCCGCTCCAAAGTGCTCTCCTGGAGGTTCCCATGCTGTCATCTGATGCGCACAAGAGGAATCGATCGTCCATGTAGGACCTACTCCTGTCGATCCTCGATCTCCACCGGGACCTCTACAAAATTCTCCCCATCATCAACGTCCAGCTCCCCATGGTCAATGATGTGCATCGGGTCGTGCACGTATCTCCTCAGCTAAGATACGTGGAAGACGTCGTGCACCCGGTGCAACTGAGGTGGTAGAGCCAAGAGATAAGCCACCTCGCCAATCCTTCTGAGGACCTGGAATGGTCCGATGAAGCGTGGATACAACTTGCCACCTCGCCCAAATCTTTGTAATCCACGTTGAGGTGAGGCACGCAAGAAGACGTGGTCGCCATCCTCGAACTCTAGTGGCCTCCGCCTCCTGTCAGCAGAAGACTTCTGCCGGCTCTGAGCTGTCCTCATATGCTCCTGGATGACATGGACCTTCTCTGTCGTGGCTCGGACCATCTCTGGCCCCAAAAGTGCTGACTCCCCAGGGTCTGTTCAGCACAAAGGAGATCTTCAAGGTCTGCTGTACAACACCTCGTATGGTGTCATCCCGATGGTGGAGTGGTAACTGTTGTTGTACGCGAACTCCACCAAGGGTAGGTGGTCCTCCCAGCTGCGACCCAAGTCGAGGACACATGCGAGGAGCATGTCCTCGAGAGTCTGAATGGTCCTCTCTGTCTGACCATCCGTCTGAGGGTGAAAGGCGGTGCTCAGACGTAGCTGCGTCCCGAACGCCTCCTGCAACCCCTTCCAAAGCCGGTAAGTAAGGTGGTAATCTCGATCGGAGAAGATAGATGGTGGCACACCGTGAATCCGCACAATATCCTGAATGTAGAGATGTCCCAAGCTCTCCACTGAGCCCTGCTCTCTGATGGGTAAGAAGTGAACCGACTTGGTGAGTCAGTCGACAATCACCCACATGGAGTCATGACCTCTAGAAGTGTGTGGAAGTCCAGTCACGAAGTCCATAGATATCCCATCCCACTTCCACTCCGGGGCCTCTAAGGGCTGTACCAAGCCTGCTGGTACCTGGTGCTCTGCCTTCACCTGCTGGCAAGTGAGGCATCCTGAAACGAACTCTGCCACAACCTTCTTCATGCCCAGCCACCTGTGATGTCGTCTGAGGTCCTGGTACATCTTTGCCACTCCAGGTTGCACCGCCAAAGGAGAAGTGTGAAACTCTATCAGCACCTCCTCTCGTAAAGCGACTGGTACTAAGGTACATCCTCTGAAAAGGATTTCATGCTCTGCTCCAAAGGAGAAGCCATCAGGTGTATGTCCTGAGGATTTCTGTGCACGCCGCGTCTCACAGTCGGCATCCCCACGATGTGCCTCTCTGACTCTTTGTAGTAGTGGAGGAGTGACTGTGAGAGACTGAAGGAAGGATTCTTCATCTCTATCTATGAAGGATATCTGCAAAGAGGCTAGCTACTCTATCGCCTCCTCAAGTTGTTGAATGCCCATCCTCCTGCTGAGAGCATCAGCTACTACATTTCCCTTCCTAGAAGTATAGACTATCTCAAAGTCATAGTCCTAGAGGAACTCCAGCCATCGTCGCTGTCTCAGGTTCGGGTCCTTCTGTGAGAATATGTACCTGAGACTCTGGTGGTCAGAAAAGACTGTAAAGTGCTCGCCCATCAGATAGTGTCTCCATGTCTTCAGGGCAAAGACCACTGCTGCTAACTCCAGGTCATGGGTAGCGTAGTTCTGCTCATGCGGCCTCAACTGACGTGATCCATAGGCGATCACTGCCCGCTCCTGCATCAGTACACATCCGAGTCCGGTCCCTGATGCATTGCAGTAGACTACGTACCCTACTCCCTCCTCAGGCAACCTCAAGATAGGTGCGCTGGTCAATCTCTGTCTCAGCTCCTGGAAGCTCTGCTGACATCTGTCTGACCACACAAAGGGTTTCCCCTTCTTCATCAAAGATGACAGTGGTGTCTCAACTCTGGAGAAGTCTGTCACAAATCTCCGATAGTATCCAACTATTCCCAAGAAACTATGCACCTCCATCACGCTCCTGGGTGGCTCCCAAGCAAGCATTGCCTCGATCTTCACGGGATCCACCGCAACTCCTGCCTCAGAAATGACGTGCCCCAAGAAGTGGACCTCACATAACCAGAACTGGCACTTCAAGAGCTTTCCATAAATCTGGTTCTCTCAGAGTGTGTCTAGTACAACCTGCAAGTGGTAGGCGTGCTCCTCCTTAGTCGCCGAGTAAATAAAAATGTCGTCGAGGAAGACTACGACAAATAGATCGATTTATGGTTGAAAGATCATGTTCATGAGGCCCATGAACACTGCTGGAGCATTGGTTACGCCGAATGGCATAACCAAGAAATCATAGTGGCCATACTGACTTCTGAAGGCCCTCTTCTGCACGTCCTCGTCCCGAACTCTGAGCAGATGATAGCCTGACCTGAGGTCTATCTTCGAGAACCAATGTGATCCCTTGAGCTGATCAAAGAGGTCTTCAATCCTAAGTAGCGGATACTTGTTCCTCACTGTCACCTGGTTCAGGCGACGATAGTCGACACACAGTCGCAAGCTCCCGCCCACCTTCTTGGCGAACAATATCGGGGAAGCCCAGGGTGAAACAATGGGTCGGATCAATCCCTTGCCCTGCAAGTCCTCCAACTGTACCCGTAGCTCTCGAAGCTCAGAGGGGGACATCCGATATGCTGGAGTGGATATCAGGGTTGTCCCAGGGTACAGATCAATATAAAAGTCTACCTCTCTGCGAGGAGGTAGTCTTGGAACGTCATTGGTAAAGACGTCCGCATACTGATCCACCACTGCAGGAAAACTAGGACTCCGCACGTCCACTACTCCTAGGATGAGGCTAGCCAACTGATGAGTGATGGGCTCTCCTCTCCTCTACGGAAGTCCATCCTGTGCTACGAAGGCTCCCTTCTCGCCGGTGAAGGTGAACCTGCTCCCGTCGGTGTGTACACATCGAACCTTGCGCCTAATATAGTCAATCTGTGCATGGACTGTAGAAAACCAATCCATGCCCAAGATGACGTCGTAAGGCCTCGACGCTGCTACAAGAAGATCCCAGACGAAGCTCTCGCCTCATAGAGTAAGCTCACACTGCCGGCACCAGTGCGTAATCGTCGAGTCTGCTCTCGTAGGAGTCTCTAGCTGTAAGGATCAAGCCAACAGCTCTGTTGGAATCTCCGAGCTCCGAACAAGGGCAGCGGCTATGAAAGAGTGACTTGCTCCTGTGTCTATAAGAACTGCAGCAAAGCTGTAATATACACAGATAGTACCTAGAATCATCTCAGGTGCGTCGTGGTCGTAGGCCTCTGCTGCCTGGAGTTGTGCCTATCTCTGCCTGCCAGCTCCCTGTGGCCGGCGTGGACCTCCTGGTGGTGGTGGTGGTAGAGCCTCAAAGCATCGCCCACCACCTGCTGCTCGGCCAGCTCCTTTGCCTCGTCCACCTCCTCCCAACGAACCGCCACGGTCGACCCTCTGCCTCTGGCTGGGTGGCCCCTCAACTGTCTGCTGCTCCTCGGCACGGTGGGTCGGGCAGTCACAACCCATGTGACCATATCCGCCGCATGTGTAGCACTGCCTGCCTCTCGAAAGATTGGCCCTGCGCTGTGTGCCCCACACTGCTGATCCAGTGCCCAGAGGCCGTCTACGTGAGGTTCTGGTCTGCCTGGACCCCTGAGTCATTCGTTGACTGCCTGCTGCGGAAGACTCTGCCACATGCCGCCCCGTGGTAGGTCTCGCCGCTGGAGAAGTCTTAGCAAGAAAGCTCTCGATCAAAAGGGCTCACTCCAGTACTCCTTCCTGAGTCGGAATGTTGAGGGAGATCAGCGATGCCATGATCTCGTGTCTCAATCCCTTCTCAAAGGTCTAGGCCCGTAAGAATGGGTCTCGTACCATGTCGGTCGAGTAGCATGAGAGGTCGATAAATCTCACCGAGTACTGGGCGACCGTCAAACTGCACTGTAGCAGCTGAAGAAGCTCCTGGATGCGCACCGCACGGAGGGTGTTCGGGACGAACTCTGAGCGGAAGAGGCCCTCAAAGTCTATCCAGAGAAGAGATTCCTCATCGTGCACCTGGAGAATCAAGCTCCACCATCGGCCCGCTGCTGCGTGTAGTAGGCTCGCTGTGAGGATCACCATGAGGTCTGCTAGTGTCCTCACTAGCCTAAAAACTCGAACAACTACCTCCAGCCAGTCCTCGGCTGCCTGGGGGTCCGTCTCCCCATCAAACCTGGGCGGTCGCTGGTGATAGAACTCATGCAGTGCACTAAGGCGACGTGCATCGTCAGCGGCTGGGGCTGGAAGCATCGGTGGCTCGGCGGGTAGAGGTACCGTCGGTGCCTCAGCCGTCAAAGGGCCATGTACCAAGGCCTCGTCACTCGGCGGGCTGTCGTCACGCTCAACTCTCGGAACCCTAGCTGGCTGCCATCATGGGGCCATCCTGAAAAGGAAACAGGTTCGCCACGGTCATAACAGTATACCTGGTGATCTGATACAAGTAATCACAAAGAAAACTTGAAACAAACATGCAATCAATGTTTTCGTGCATTAAGTCGGAAATCAGAAGTCAGGGTCCTGGTGTATGGATACGTCGATCGCCGCACCAACACTGGACTCCCTAGACTGATAACCACACCCAATATTCTAAACACTATTGCTTCACATAGAAAAAAGATCAGAGTCTGCGGTAGAACCGAACTCCTCTGATACCAATTTGTCACGACCCGTCCTCGGGGACCGTGTCGTGACTACCCCAAGCCCGCCTTCCATAGGCCAGGGGCTGGCGACTAGCACCAAGGCGTAAATACCGATAAAGGGAAGGAATTTCCTTTGTAAAGTAAACAAAAAACACCACAGAGTAAGCAGACAGAAGTAAATACTAAGTAAAAACTGGTACAACAGTAAGTGCAGAAAGTAAGTGGGCCAGAATACAAACCCAAACTGAAAGTAAAGTACAACTGGAAAGGGAAAATAGCAACTGAAAAGTAAATCTGCAACGTCGAGCTGTCCACTAGAAATCCCACCTGAAGGGTGGGTACAGAAAGCCTCCACTACTCCTCGGGTCCAGCCGACCGCTCCGAGTACGTCCCGCCCAGTGGTCCACCTCCAGGTACCGTCCTGCTCTGCAAGCCTCCACCACGATCAGCGTTGTCCATCGTCTGCAACCAACACAACGTAGTGCGGTCATAGCCCGTGCATGGGTGAGTATAAGCTACTCAGTAGAGACCCCGAGACCCCCGAAGGTCTCCCAGAATCCACAAAGGATAAACCACAAAGGAAAGATACAATCACGAAGTAACATCCGACACGGCTTAGGTATATGCCCATACATATACCTAAGTCATCAATTCTCACTCGGATCCAACATCCGAGATCAAGTACAACCCAGTCCACACAGGAAAGAAAAATGTAAATCCACACAGGATAGCACAACAAAATCCACAAAGGAAAGAAAAACAGGATTCAGCTCACACAGGTATACTTCTTCATATGACGATAAAGATGACCAGATATTGTCACTGATTCATCTAATCCATCGGACCCACAAAGGATCGATAGGTAATAACCCCCGCAATGACCCACAAAGGATCTGACCCACAAAGGATTGATAGATAACTAACCCCCGCAATGACCCACAAAGGATCTGACCCACAAAGGATTTATAGGTACTTACCCCCACAATGACCCACATAGGATCGGACCCACACAGGATCGATAGGTAACTAACCCCCGCAAAGACCCACACAGGATTGGACCCACACAGGATCTGTAGGCGCTGGCCCACACAGGACCGTTGAGCACTGACCCACACAGGATCAGACCCACATAGGATCGGTAGCACTGACCCACAAAGGATCGCTGAGTGATGTAGTCGTCACCGTCAAATCCACTGAGGATCTATGTACAGTCGTCGTCGTCACAGTAGCAGTCGCAGCCAGCTCTTGGGTTCCCGCACACAGCAAGCTAGTTTGGGAGGGTCTGCTCCACGAGCCGAGAGGCTGATACATCAACAGACACATAGTCCAGAGTTTATGTATCCAAAAGTTATGTATCATCAACATGAACTCAACGTCGCAGACGGCGTGTCAATCAGATGCCCAGTCTGAGAGTTATTGGCTTTTTCGTCCCAGGGGCCCTATTGGTTTTTAAGGAAAAACCAACTCGACCGTACTCCACCTGCGTCCAAACCTCGGGCGGAGAAATGCAAAAGATCTGTCTCACTTAGATGAAAACAACAAAGTCGATGGCACGTCAATTGGATGTCCAAATCTCAAGATATGAGCGTTTCTGCTCCGAGGGCCCGGTTGGTTTCGTGTACGAACCAACCCGGCCAAACCCAAAGTATTCTGAAACCTTGAGTGTGATATAGCGAAACAACTGTCTCGATCCAAGGATCGAATCACCGCTGATGACGCGTTGTTCGGAGGCCCCTATCTCAAGTTATGAGCAAAAGACCGTAAAGGTCCAAAAATGGGGGGTCTGGGCCCGGACCGACCCGGCCCAACCCCCCCTGGGTCGGCCCGAACCGGGTTGATCCGACCCGGGTCCAAGTCCGACCCGGCAGGAGCGGCGCGGGCGCGGCTCGGCCGCCGAGGTCAGCTCCGCCGGTTACGGCCGAGCGGCGCGGAGGAGCATGCCGCCCCCGTGTGAGAACACCATGGCCCCGCGTGGGGCTGCCCTTGGTCAGCGGACGCGGCAGGGCCACGTCCCGTGTCTTGTCGGACCCGCGCGGTTGCGGGTCTATCGACCGCCGCAGCCGCACCGGCGACATGCGCCGCCGGTGGAGTCCGCGGGCCACCGGAGTTGCTCTGGTGGTCCGATTTCATTTCCGTCTGCGCCGCAGCTCATCCCGTGTCCCGTTCTTCACTGCGGAATCAACAAATTGTCTCTGCGGCCCGTTTTCTCATCGTCCATCGTTCCACACACCAAGAACAAAAGGGCGGTGGGTTCGGACTTGTTCGTTGGTCCGCACCCATCGCGTTAGTGGTTTGAAACAACACCATAATTCCCAGCAATTGATAAACCTCGACCTGCAATAAAAATCCGCAGACCAACTTGTTAATTGGTTGGTCCGCATTCTTGCCTTGGAGGAAAACAAACATGGGTATTATCATTTTCAAAACAACCCCTACCTCAACGTCGTCGTCGGATGCGAGTTCGTCACGGAATTGACTGTCACGGTAGGAGATGATCGTCGCGTCGTGTCGTCGTGGTATAAGGCGTTGCGTCGACGAACTCCGAGGATAAAGAACATACAGATTTAATTATAACAATTAAATCCATGTTGAGGATAAAAACCACAAAGGAATTTAAAAGATTTTAAATCTCCTACCTCAAGCAGTTGTTCGAAGATTTTTCGCGGGGAAAGAACGTCGCGGAAGAAGCGTCGGCGTTGCGTCGATCTCTGGGGGTCGGGCATTCTTCATCGCCCATCGACGGAGGCCGGCGTTCTTCGCGTTCTTTGCGTTTTTCGCGGAGGGGAAAGAAGGTTTGGATTTTCCAAATCCTCTCAACAAACATCCCGTCAACAAAAAGGATAGGTGTTTGTCTTATTTTATTAATATGCCAACAGTTTGAAAAAAAACATGTTAAGAAACGAACAAATTAATTCATAGAATTAATTTCAACGAATTAACTGCCCAATTAATAGGGGTGTTAAGAATTTAGAAAACACGTCAGTTGACTTTCGTTTAATAGGGGTTTTCGCGGGTGCATTACTTAGCGGAAAAGAAACGGTGGGGCTCGTGTGGGCCCCACCTCACAAATATCCTACCAAGAGAGTAGGATATTTTGGGTTCCACCCTATCAGCTTCAACTCACCTTAAGCAGCTTTAAGTGGCTTTAAGAGGCTTTAAGTGAAATAAAATAAAGTTTTTCGTACCACATTATTTTATTTCTTAACTTAAAGCCCAAAAATTTAAAAACCACACCCGAGCAAACGCAACTCCGGAAGAGGCGTTTCTAAGAAAATATCGGCACTGCGATTCCATCGGTGCCCTCGGAATTCGATTCCGATCACCGGTTCAAAAGTTAGAAAAACCCACTAGTTTGTTCACTGAACGTACCCGAGCCAAACCTTGGAAAATGATTCTGACCACACCGGGCCTCGGAATCACGTGCCGTCAAAAACTGTGTTCTTGTAAAATTACAAAGAAAATTAAGAAAAAAAATTCCTTGTAATTTACGGGTCTTTACATCACTCCCACCTCAGGGCTTTACGTCCCTGTAAAGATACATCATAAAATAGGGAAACAAATGTGGGTACTGAGCACGCATCTGAGCCTCCCGCTCCCAAGTGCTCTCCTGGAGGTTCTCGTGCTGCCATATGATGCGCACAAGAGGAATCGATCGTCCATGTAGGACCCGCTCCTGTCGATCCTCGATCTCCACCGAGACCTCCGCAAAAGTCACCCCATCATCAACGTCTAGCTCCCCATGGTCAATGATGTGTGTCGGGTCGTGCACGTATCTCCTCAGCTGAGATACGTGGAAGACGTCGTGCACCCGGTGCAACTGAGGTGGTAGATCCAGGCGATAAGACACCTCGCCAATCTTGCTGAGGACCTGGAATAGTCTGATGAAGCGTGGAGATAACTTGTCGCCTTGGCCAAATCTTCGTAATCCACGTCGAGGTGAGACACGCAAGAAGACGTGGTCACCATCCTCGAACTCTAGTGGCCTCCGCCTCCTGTCATCATAAGACTTCTGCTGGCTATGAGCTGTCCTCATCCACTCTTGGATGACATGGACCTTCTCTGTCATGGCCCGGACCATCTCTAGTCCCACAAGTGCTGACTCCCCAGGGTCTGTCCAGCACAAAGGAGATCTGCAAGTTCTGCCGTACAACGCCTCGTATGGTTCCATCCCGATGGTGGAGTGGTAACTGTTGTTTTACGCGAACTCCACCAAGGGTAGGTGGTCCTCCCAGCTGCGACCCAAGTCGAGGACACATGCGCGGAGCATGTCCTCAAGAGTTTGAATGGTTCTCTTCGTCTGACCATTCGTCTGAGGGTGAAAGGTGATGCTCAAACGTAGCTGCGTCCCGAACGCCTCCTGCAGCCCCTTCCAAAGCCGGGAAGTAAAGCGAGAATCTCGATCGGAGACGATAGATGGTGGCACACCGTGAAGCCGTACAATCTCCTGAACGTAGAGATGTCCCAAGCTCTCCACTGAGCCCTGCTCTCTGATGGGTAAGAAGTGAGCCGACTTGGTGAGTCGGTCGACAATCACCCAGATGGAGTCGTGACCTCTAGAAGTGCGTGGAAGTCCAGTCACAAATTCCATAGATATCTCGTCCCACTTCCACTCTCGGACCTCTAAGGGTTGTACCAAGCCTGCTGATACCTGGTGCTCTGCCTTCACCTGCTGCCAAGTGAGGCATCGTGAAACGAACTCTACCACAACCTTCTTCATGCCCGGCCACCAGTGTTGTCGTCTGAGGTCCTGGTACATCTTTGCCACTCCAAGGTGTACTGCCAAAGGAGAAGTGTGAAACTCTCTCAGCACCTCCTCTCGTAAGGCGACTGGTACTAAGGTACGTCCTCTGAAAAGGATGTCGTGCTCTGCTCCAAAGGAGAAGCCATCAGGTGCCTGTCCTGAGGATATCTGTGCACGCCGCGTCTCACAGTCGGTGTCCCCATGCTGTGCCTCTCTGACCCGCTCTAGTAGTGGAGGAGTGACTGTGAGAGACTGAAGGAAGGCTGCTCCATCTCTATCTACGAAGGATATCTTCAAAGCGTCTAGCTGCTCTGTCGCCTCCTCAAGTAGCTGAATGCCCGTCCTCCTGCTAAGAGCATCAGCTACTAATTTTCCCTTCCCAGGAGTATAGACTATCTCAAAGTCATAGTCGTGGAGGAACTCGAGACATTGCCATTGTCTCAGGTTCAGGTCCTTCTGCAAGAAGATGTACCTGAGACTCTGGTGGTCAGAAAAGATTGTAAAGTGCTCGCCCATTAGATAGTGTCGCCATGTCTTCAGGGCGAAGACCACTGCTGCTAACTCCAGGTCATGGGTAGCGTAGTTCTGCTCATGCGGCCTCAAATGACGTGATCCATAGGCGATCACTGCCCGCTCCTTCATCAGTACACATCTGAGTCCGGTCCCTGATGCATCGCAGTAGACTACGTACCCTACTCCCTCCTCAGGAAACCTCAAGATAGGTGCGCTGGTCAATCTCTGTCTCAGCTCCTAGAAGCTCTACTGACATATATCTGACCACACAAAGGGTTTCCCCTTCTTCATCAAAGATGAGAGTGGTGCCGCAACTCTGGAGAAGTCTGGCACAAATCTCCGATAGTATCTAACTAGTCCCAAGAAACTCCGCACCTCTATCACGCTCCTGGGTGGATCCCAAGCAAGCACTGCATCGATCTTCGTGGGATCCACCGCAACTCCGGCCTCAGAAATGACATGCCCCAAGAAGTGGACCTCACGTAACCAAAACTGGCACTTCAAGAGCTTTCCATAAAGATGGTGCTCTCGGAGTGTGTCTAGTACAACCCGCAAGTGGTAGGCATGCTCCTCCTCAGTCGTCGAGTAAATCAAAATGCCGTCGATGAAGACTACGACAAATCGATCGAGGTATGGCTGAAAGATCCTGTTCATAAGGCCCATGAACACTGCTGGAGAATTGGTTACGCCAAATGGCATAACAAAGAACTCATAGTGTCCATACCGACATCTGAAGGCCGTCTTCTGCACATCCTCGTCCTGAGCTCTGAGCTGATGATAACCTAACCTAAGGTCTATCTTCGAGAACCACCATGCTACCTTGAGCTGATCAAAGAGGACTTCAATCCTCGGTAGCGGATACTTGTTCCTCACTATCACCTGGTTCAGGAGACGATAGTCGACACACAGTCGCAAGCTCTCGTCCGCCTTCTTGGCGAACAATATCGGGGAAGCCCAGGGTGAAACACTGTGTCGGATGAATCTCTTGCCCTGCAAGTCCTCCAACTGTACCCGTAGCTCTCGAAGCTCATCGGGGGCCATCCTATATGCTGGAGTGGATATCGGGGTTGTCCCAGAGTACAGATCAATATAAAAGTCTACCTCTCTGCGAGGAGGTAGTCCTGGAACGTCACTGGGAAAGACGTCTGCATACTGATCCACCAGTACAGGAAAACTAAGACTATGCACGTCAACTGCTCCTAGGATGAGGCTAGCCAATTGATGAGTGATGGGTTGTCCTCTCCTCTGCGGAAGTCCATCCTGTGCTGCGAAGGCTCCCTTCTCGCCGGTGAAGGTGAACCTGCTCCCATCGGTGCGTACACATCACACCTTGCGCCTAATACAGTCAATATGTGCATGGACTGTAGATAACCAATCCATGCCCAAGATGACGTCGTAAGGCCTCAACGCTGCTACAAGAAGATCCCAGCCGAAGCTCTCACCTCTTAGAGTAAGCTCACACTGCCGGCACCAGTGCGTAATCGTCGAGTCTTCTCCCGTAGGAGTCTCTATCCGTAAGGATCGAGCCAACGGCTCTGTCGGAATCTCTGAGCTCTGAAAAAGGGCAGCAGCTATGAAAGAGTGACTCGCTCCTGTGTCTATAAGAACTGCAGCAAAGGTGGAATAGACACAAGTAGTACCTAGAATCATCTCGGGCGCGCCGTGGTTGTAGGCCTCCGCTACCTGGAGTTGTTCCTATCTCTGCCCTCCAGCTCCCTGTGGCCGAGGTGGACCTCCTAGTGGTGGTGGTGGTAGAGCCTCAAAGCATCGCCCACCACCTGCTGCTCGGCCAGCTCCTCTGCCTTGTCTACCTCCTCCATGCGGATTGCCACGGTCGACCCTCTGACTCTGCCTGGGTGGCCCCTCAACCGTCTACTGCTCCTCGGCATGGTGGGTTGGGCAGTCATGAGCCATATGACCCTGTCCTCTGCATGTGTATCACTTCCTGCCTCTCGAAAGATTGGCCCTGTGCTGTGTGCCCCGCACTGCTGAGCCAGTTTCCTAAGGCCGTCTACGTGAGGTTCTGGTCTGCCTAGACCCCTGAGTAATCTGTCGACTACCTTCTGCGGAAGACTCTGCTACCTGCTGCCCCGCGGTAGGTCTCGCCGCTGGAGAAGTCTCAGCAAGAAAGCTCTCGATCAAAAGGGCTCATTCCAGTACTCCTATCTGAGTCGGAATGCTGAGGGAGATCAGTGATGTCCTGGTCTCGTGTCTCAATCCCTGCTCAAAGGTCCGGGCCCGGAAGAATGGGTCTCGTACCATGTCGGTCGAGTAGCGCGAGAGATCGGTAAATCTCACCGAGTACTGGGCGACCGTCAAGCTGCCATGCCGCAGCTGAAAAAGCTCGTGGATGCGCACCACACGGGGGGTGGCCGGGACGAACTCTGAGCGGAAGAGGCCCTCAAAGTCTGTCTAGAGAAGAGATGCCTCATCGTGCACCTGGATCATCAAGCTCCACCATCGGCCTGCTGCTGCGTGCAGTAGGCTCGCTGTGAGGATCACCATGAGGTCTACTGGTGTCCTCACTAGCCTGAAAACTCGAAAAACTACCTCCAGCCAGTCCTCGGCTGCCTGGGGGTCCGTCTCCCCGTAGAACCTGGGCGGTCGCTGGCACTGGAACTCATGCAGTGCACTAAGGCGACGTGCATCGTCAGCAGCTGGGGCTGGAAGCATCGGTGGCTCGGCGGGTAGAGGTACCGCTGGTGCCTCAGCTGTCAAAGGGCCCTGTACCGAGGCCTCGTTGCTCGGCGGGCTGTCGTCACGCTCAACTCTAGGAACCCTAGCTGGCTGCCATCGTGGGGCCATCCTGAAAAGGAAACAGGTGTGCCACGGTCAGAACAGTATACCTGGTGAGCTGATACAAGTAATCACAAAGAAAAATTGAAACACACTTGCAATCAATGTTTTCGTGCATTAAGTCGGAAATCAGAAGTCAGGGTCCTGGTGTACGGATACGTCAACCGCCGCACCAACACTGGACTCCCTGGACTGATAACCACACCCAATACGCTAAACACTATTTCTTCACATAGAAAAAAGATCATATTCTGCGGTAGAACCCAACTCCTCTGATACCAATTTGTCACGACCCGTCCTCGGGGCCCGTGCCGTGACTACCCCAAGCCCGCCTCCCATAGGCCAGGGGCTGGTGACTAGCACCAAGCCGTAAATCTCGGTAAAGGGAAGGCATTGCCTTTGTAAAGTAAACAAAAAACAACACAGAGTAAGCAGACAGAAGTAAATACTAAGTAAAAACTGGTACAACAGTAAGTGCAGAAAGTAAGTGGGCCAGAATAAAAACCCAAACTGAAAGTAAAGTACAACTGGAAAGGGAAAACAAGAACTGAAAAGTAAAGCCGCTACGTCAAGCTGTCCATTGGAAATCCCACCTGAAGGGTGGGTACAGAAAGCCTCCACTGCTCCTCGAGTCCAGCCGACTGCTCCGAGTACATCCCGCCCAGTGGTCCACCTCCAGGTACCGTCCTACTCCGCAAGCCTCCACCACGATCAGCGTTGTCCGTCGTCTGCAACCAACACAACATAGTGCGGGCATAGCCCATGGAGGGGTGAGTATAAGCTACTCAGTAGAGACCCCGAGACCCCTGAAGGTCTCCCAAAATCCACAAAGGATAAACCACAAAGGAAAGATACAATCACGAAGTAACATCCGACACGGCTTAGGTATATGCCCATACATATACCAAAGTCATCAATTCTCGCTCGGCTCCAACATCCAAGCTCAAGTACAACCCAGTCCACACGGGAAAGAAAAACGTAAATCCACACAGGATAGCACAACACAATCCACAAAGGAAAGCAAAATATGATTCCGCTCACATAGGTATACTTCTTCATATGACGATAAAGATGACCGGATATTCCCACTGATTCATCTAAGCCATCGGACCCACAAAGGATCGATAGGTACTAACCCCCGCAATGGCCCACAAAGGATCTGACCCACAAAGGATCAATAGGTAACCAACCCCCGCAATGACCCACAAAGGATCGATAGGTACTAACCCCCGCAATGACCCACACAGGATCGGACCCACACAGGATCGATAGGTAACTAACCCCGGCAAAGACCCACACAGGATCAGACCCACACAGGATCTGTAGGCGTTGGCCCACACAGGAGCGCTGAGCGCTGACCCACACAGGATCGGACCCACATAGGATCGGTAGCACTGACCCACAAAGGATCGTTGAGTGATGTAGTCGTCGCCGTCAAATCCACTGAGGATCTCTGTACAGTTGTCGTCGTCACAATAGCAGTCGCAGCCAGCTCTATGGTTACTGCACACAGCAAGCTCGTTCGGGAGGGTCCGCTCCACAAGCCGAGAGGCTGATACATCAACTGACACATAGTCTAGAGTTGATGTATCCAAAAGTTCTGTATCTTCAACAGGAACTCAACGTCGCAGACGGTGCGTCAATCGGACGCCCGGTCTGAGAGTTATTGGCTTTTTCGTCCCAGGGGACCGGTTGGTTTTTAAGTAAAAACCAAACCGAACGTACTCCACCTACGGCCAAACCTCATGTGGAGTAATCCATATGATCTGTCTCACTTAGAGTAAAACAACAAAGTCGACGGCACGTCAATTGGACGTCCGAAGCTCAAGATATGAGCGTTTCCGCTCCGAGGGCCCGGTTGGTTTCGTGTACGAACCAACCCGGCCGAACCCAAATTATTCGGAAACCTTGAGTGTGATATACTGAAACGACCATCTCGATCCAAGGATCGCATCGCCGCTGACGGTGCATCGTTCGGAAGCCCGTAGCTCAAATTATGAGCAAAAGACCGTAAAGGTCTGAAAACGGGGGGTCTGGGCCCGGACCGACCCGGCCCAACCCCCCCTGGGTCGGCCCGAACCGGGTCAACCCGACCCGGGTCCAAGTCCGACCCGAAAGGCGGGGCCCGGCCCAGCCGACGCTGGCGCGGCCCGGCCGTCGGGGTCAGCTCCGCCGGTTACGGCCGAGCGGCGCAGGGGGGCGTGCCGCCCCCGCGTGAGAACACTGCGGCCCCACGTGGGGCCGCCCTTGGTCAGCGGATGCGGCAGGGCCGCGTCCTGTGTCTCGCCGGACCCGCACAGTCGCGGGTCTGTCGACCACCGTCATCGCGGCTGAAGCCGAAGCGGCTCCGTCTGGCGGCGTGCCGGGGCGCCACCTCCGCGCCGGCGACCCGCGCCGTCGGTGGAGTCTGCGGGCCACCAGAGTTGCTCCGGTGGTCCGATTTCATTTCCGTCTGCGCCGTAGCTCATCCCGAGTCCCGTTCTTCACTGCGGAATCAACAAATTGTCTCTACGGCCCATTTTGTCATCATCCTCCATTCCGCACACCAAGAACAAAAGGGCGGTGGGTTTGGACTTGTTCGTTGGTCTGCACCCACCGCGTTAGCTGTTTGAAACAACACCATAATTCCCAGCAATTGATAAACCTCGACCCGCAATAAAAATCCGTGGACCAACTTGTTAATTGGTTGGTCTGCGTTCTTGCCTTGGAGGAAAACAAACATGGGTATTATCTTTTTCAAAACAACCCCTACCTCAACGTCGTCGTCAGATGCGAGTTCGTCACGGAATTGACCGTCGCGGTAGGAGATGATCGTCGCTGTATACAGCGTCGCGTCGACGAAATCCGAGGATCAAGAACATACAGATTTAATTATAACAATTAAATCCATGTTGAGGATAAAAACCACAAAGGAATTTAAAAGATTTTAAATCTCCTACCTCAAGAAGTTGATCGAAGATTTGTCGCGGGGAAAGAACGTCGCGGAAGAAGCGTCGGCGCCGCGTCGATCTCCAGGGGTCGGGCGTTCTTCATCTCTTTTCGTCGGAGGCCGGCGTTCTTCGCATTCTTTGAATTATTCGCGGAGGGGAAAGAAGGTACGTATTTTCCAAATCCTCTCAACAAACAACCCGTCAACAAAAAGGAGAGGTGTTGGTCTTATTTTCTTAATATGCCAACAGTTTGAAAAAAACGGTTTAAGAAATGAAAAAATTAATTCATAGAATTAATTTCAACGAATTAACCGCCCAATTAATAGAGGCGTTAAGAATTTAGAAAATGCATCAGTTGACTTTCGTTTAATAGGGGTTTTTGCGGGTGCGTTACTTAGAGAAAAAGAAACAGTGGGGCTCGTGTAGGCCCCACCTCACAAATATCCTACCAAGAGGGTAGGATATTTTGGGTTCCACCCTATCCGCTTCAACTCAGCTTAAGCAGCTTTAAGTGGATTTAAGCGGCTTTAAGTGAAATAAAATATAGTTTTTCGTACCACATTATTTTATTTCTTAACTTAAAGCCCAAAAATTTAAAAACCACACCCGAGAAAACGCAACTCCGGAAGTGGCGTTTCTAAGCAAATATCGGCGCTGTGATTCCATCGGTGCCCTCGGAATTCGATTCCGAGCACCGGTTCAAAAGTTAGAAAAACCCGCTTGTTCGTTCACTGAACGTACCCGAGCCAAACTTCGGAAAATGATTTTGGGAACACCGGGCCTTGGAATCACGTGCCGTCAAAAACTGTGTTCTTGTAAAATTCCAAATAAAATTAAGAAAAACATTTCCTTGAAATTTACGGGTCTTTACAAATTTACCCTCAACCACTACTAGTTTTGGTTCACCATACATGTCACCTTCGGGATTCTTCTGAATTCATCCAAGATAAGGGTTTCATCCTCAAGCATTTAATGGTGTACTCCCCAACATAATACTTCCCTTATTCTTATTATAAAAGAACCATGTTTTATGGATTCCATCATAACTCAAATACAATCACTCACGATCCATGATCATTTAATATAATTAGAATCATCCCACAAGCCTTACTCTAGAGTCTATAAATATCATACTACCCTACACTACCATATTTCATTTTCATTCTTCAATATCACATGAATATCGCATACCAACATTTTATAGACCTCATATTGTCCCGCTAAGAATTATGTAGTTTCATAAGTGACCAACTCACTATAGATGAGTCACTCTCAGATTATTTATAGTTATGTTGAACCACTTGACCCTTTTACGGTCTACAAAACCCAGTGAAAAATTATCACATTTTACATTCATTAAAATGTCATGGTCCATCACTCATATAAACTGACCACCTGGATTTAACCAATATCCTCAAGACTCCTCAGTTATCCCACCATTACACTATAAAGACCTCATCTCTTGAACTGGTCATATCTCAGTCCACCAGCTCTCATAGGATGATCTATATCTAACCATTCCCATATCATCACATACTCTTACTTGCACTCTATATAACATCAAATGGGTGCCTCCTTTATCCATTTCTATGTCGCAATAAGGTTTATAAAACTTTTTTCCTAGTCATCTCACACCTGATCATAACCTAAGGGTGATAATTCACTAAATCCCATTGGAATCTTATTACATGATTATAAGAGATTTTGTTTAATTATTCTATCGTATAAAACTATAAAAAAGTTAAAATAAAACTATAGAGATGCCCAACTATGAGTCATTACTGTAATGACCGAAAAATTCATTAATGGAAATTCCTCTTGATCTAATTAAATGTCTTATTATGGTTATATAAAATGTGAACTTCATTGGTTTTATGTTTCTAGATTTTAAAATACCATTATGAATTGTGTTTTTTGCTAATATAGTCCTTGAACAGTGATCACGTGATTAGTATAAATACATTACTTTAAAAAATCCAATTTACTCAAAAAAAGGAAGAAATGGCCTTATCCAGTAGATTTTCCCCGTATGAAACCCATTTCTCAAAGATCTGAAAGGAGGTAGTGTCATTGGGATTCCCTCTTGACCAAACCCAAACTGATCTTTAACACGTTAAGCTTGAGCGGAACTGACTACGGGAGAAGTGGAAGTTAAAAGAGATTACCACCCGAGTGATGTTATCTGAGCCACCCCAAGAGTCTGTCACCATCACAAACCTTATCCTTCAGTCTTATACGGGTGTTATAAGGGGTTATGTAACAATACCCTAGCACTATGACTATGTACATTATTTTTGTATAAATAATGTGCATTCATTTTATTATTGTTACTTTGTAAACAGTTTTTAAAGCAAAAATAGTATTTTTAGTTAATATTCAACTAAGAAATCTATTTTGATGAATTAATGGATTTTTGAATTAAATAATATTTTAATAAAATATTATTATAATTAAGTTAATTTTTATTAAATATAAATTATCATATAATTTTATGAATGCAATTGTAATTTTTATTATGGTTTGAAAGCTATTTTTTTCAAAACCCTTAAATTTTTTATAAATGTCGGTTTTTTATTTTAAAAGTAAAAATTCACATATTTATAAAAATATTTAGATAAAATTAATATTATTTTTGGAATCAGGACGTCGAAATTATCCAATGGTGAATTTTTCATAATTTTCTGAGATAGTCGAATGTTTGGGTAAAAATTAAATATTGTTTAAATATATAATATGTTTTATGGAATCATAATGACCCAATAGTGATGTAATAAAATAATATAAACATTATTTTCATCCTATATATGTTTTACCATTAAAATTATTTGATTTTGGGTTTGTTTGATTTATTTTAAAAAGCTTTAGTGGACCCTCCAAGACTTATAAAACATTTTGTCTTTTTAAATAGTTTTTCTCGAGAGTGTGACTCACCTCCACATAAGAAACCCTATTATTTTAAGAAGTTCATACATTGTCCTTATAAAATATTTTTTTCCACTCCCATTTGAAAAAAAAGGGCAAAACCCATGGTATGTTTTGTGTTATTGATTAGTTTAATGTGTGGTGACCCAAACCTAAATAATAAAGAATTACCTCTCCTTTCCTATATAAACCCACCCAAGATCCCACTTCCTCTTCAATAAAATCCTTGTTAGTTTAACCAACCCCTGACCTTCTCTCTCTATAATCCTCATATGGTTCCCCAAGATCCCAATAATCCTCTCTCAAGCCTCTCCCAAGCCTTTGGTATCACACTTCCAAGTAAGGGATTTCTTCCTTTCTCATTTTTGTCTAATTTTCTTTAAGTTGTTATGCACTTTTGTTTTCAATTAAAAATGTTGGGGTATGATTTTTCACCTCCCCCATACTTCCCAATTTATTTTTGGATGATGGTATACCCCTTTCTCTCACATTAATTTCGCCCATGTATACCCGTTACCATGCCAAAATTCCGTGAGGGATTTCTCTCTCCTCTTTTACATCCAAGTAATTCTTTTGTATAATGCATCTAAATTCCATTATGTTTGTTGGTACATGTATCTATATTACCCCATTACTTTACATTTCATTTACATATGATGAGAAACTCTTTTCTCTCTCATCAATCATTTTCATGAATCCTTATGTCACGTCGTTATGCTGCCGAAATTGCACTGCGTTTTTCCAAGCCAAGATCATTGTGTTGTGAATACCATACCCATGTCTCTATCAAGGGTATTCAGATTTATTAACATATACATATTTAATGGTAATTTAATTTATTTATTCCACATTACTTAATCATGGAATAACTTGTGATTTTGATTGATTCCATGTTATATGATCCATGTGGAACACTTTTGCATGAAATGAAATGTTTAAGAAGGGTGCACCCTGATAGCGCTCCAATGCATTGGGTAAAGTATAGTATCATGATACTTAATTTGAAATGGGTGTTTACTCATTCTAATTCAAGTGAAATGAGTATTTACTCATGTTTAATGTGAAATTATGGTTTACTCATGCTCCATGTGCAATGATCTTTGGCTCATGTTAATTCCAGGTTAAGTGTTGTTGCCACATTTCCATTTTATGATTATCATGTTTTATCATGCCTTTATATTGATGTTTTTATTGTTCTCCATTTATATGACTATTTTCTAACATGTATTTTATTCCTAATGTTATTCCATGTTTATTCCCTTACTGGGATTTATATCTCACCCTTTTCTTATGCATGTCCTCAGGTTATCCCATGCAATGCTAAGTACGAGGGAATGTAGCGGTCATGTAAAGGAAATTTTAACTAAAGATGTTGTGTGTTTTATGTTCTAAGATAATATGTAATGTTCCTAAGCCCCAAATACACTAGACCTATTTATATTCTATATTGTATCAAGTGAATATTTTATGTAAATAATGAGGTTTAAGTGTGTAATAAAAATAAGGGGTTTCATAGTTGGTATCAGAGGATAGGTTTAGTAATTTTTGGGATTAGGATTAGAAAACCCTAGTGAAGACTTAGAGATAAGAACAAGTATAATAAAAACATCCATAAGTATTGGTGAGTATTGATTAAGTGGTTTATCAAGCAAATACATCCTTGTCTGGATACGATCAGGTAGAGGCGGCTCTGGCACAGATGTATCCTAGGAGTAAAACCAGAAAATACCACATTGAGCTAGAATCGAACGGGAACGGGGGCATGACAATGGGACTTGCTGCACACTTGGTTACGACACTCCTGGGGGATATGCTTTGGTAAATTCACAAGCTTAGTATGAACCCTTATTAAGGCAATTAAAAAAATTTCCTCTAAGAATATATGTTAAAAAGTAGATCATGAATATCATATATTAAAGCCTATGGATTCATAAGTTAAGGAAATAAAAGTTATTTATAAGTCAGCAGTTTTTTCCTTGGATTACCCTTTATGTGTTACCCCAAACTTTCCTTTTATTCCAGCCAATGGCCAATAATAGGAGGACATAGGCTAACAACTGATGTGAAGATCAATGTGATTATTGTGCTAATGAGATTCCCAATCTGATGGGAGCGGGAATCGAGAACTTTGGCATGCCTCTCTCTCAGTTAACTCAAAATTTGAATAAAAACACGAGACAAGAGGAATGTTCAACCCCCCTAATAAAGAACAAGTTACTCTCGAAAGCTTCATGAGACAAAATCCTACTTTTAATGATTCATTCAATCCCTCAATCACCAAACAATGGATCAACTCCATTGAAAATATATTCTCCATACTTCAATGTTATGAAAAAGAGAAGGTTCTCCTAGCTACTTATCGTATGGAGGGTGAAGCTAATCAATGGTGGAAATTGATCAAAAATACAAAGCCTGGGGAGGATATCGAGGCATTATAATGGAAGGATTTCTGGAAGATTTTTTTTGATAAATATTTTCCATGCACCCTCTAACTTAAGATGGAAAGGGACTTCCTTTCCCTCAAGAAAAAAGACAACGAATCTATCAGAGAGTATGAGGTAAACTTCACAAGGCTAGCATGATATGCCTCTGGCTTTGTCTTTGCCTTCGAATGCATGGTCGACCACTTCTTTGATGGGTTGAAACCTAGACTATGGAAAGCGCTGGCAATCCATGACTTCAACATCTATAAGGAAATTGTCTGAAGTACCCTCAAGGTCGCAATGGAGATCGGAGAATATCAGGGGTATCATGGGGATAAAAAGCGTAAGGTGTACTTCAATGCTAGTGGTCCGATTGATAAATAAAATGTTTCTAAGAAGATACAGCACCCCACTTTCCAAAGGGGTAGAAAGAAACACCCTAGAAATTGCTTCAATGGGAAGAGGAAATGCTTTAGGTGTGGAAGATAAGGGAACCTAACTATTAACTGCTGAAAAGAAAAACCCACAACTGCAACAGAGGAAAGGACTACTTCGTTTGAACCTCAATGTATTGTTCATTGCTACAACTACAAAGAACCAGGGAATCTTGAAAATCAGTGCCCTAAGCCGAGGGTTTTTGGAGGAAACAAACAACCTCCAAGGCAGCAAGGGCAAGCTTTTTCCATCACTACTACCAAAGTGAACCCAGACAATGAAGTGGTTATAAGTATGCTAATTATTCATTCAATAATAGCGAACATACTTTTTGATTAAGGTTCTATGAATTCTTTTATATCCCAAAAGTTTATTAGAACAATACTAACACCACCACAAATCATGTAAGTAAAGATGTTAGTGAGTATGGAAAATGGGGAAATCATTGCATCCCATGAATATAACTCCTCCCCTATCATAATCTATGGATTGAATTTCATAGAGAACCTCATCATACTCCCTCTGGTGGAATTTGATGCAATTCTTGGCATGGATTGGCTTTCATTATATAGACCCAACATAAATTGTCATGAGAGGGAAATCACTCTCCATGTGGAGAATCGACCACTGATTCTATACTAGTGCAAGGAGGAAGATGAATCTTATTTATCTCCATCATCTCAAACATGGATATTACTGCCCTATGAGCACACGTATCTAGCTCAGATGATTGAGTCTAAGCCGGCAACCACCCTTGTAGATATTCCTGTTGTGAGGGAATTCATTGAAGTTTTTCCCGAGAAATTGTCTTGTCTTCCTCCTATAAGAGATGTTGAATTCTCAATTGACCTTATACCTGGGGAATTTCCAATATCCAAGACTCCATATAGAATGGTTGTTGTGGAGCTTGAGGAGCTGAAGAAACAACTATAGAAGAATTTGGATAAAGGGTTTATATACCCAAGTGCTTCACCATGGGGTGCACCAGTCCTCTTCGTCAAGAAGAAAGATGGGTCAATGCGACTTTGCATCAATTATCATGAACTTAACAAAATTAAGATAAAGAACAAGTATCATCTCCCATGAATCGATGACTTGTTCGATCAGCTATGTGGAGCACAATACTTCTCCAAGGTTGATTTGTGGTCAGGATATTATCAATTAAGATTGAAGAAGGAAGATATCCCCAAGAATAATTTTCGTACAAGATATGGGCACTATGAATTCATAGTAATACCTTTCAGAATCGCTAATGCTCCAGAAATATTCATGGACTTGATGAATAGAGTATTTAGGGATTACCTTGACAAATTTTTGGTAGTCTTTATAGATGATATTCTGATATACTCCAAAACCAAGTAGGATCATGAGGAGCATTTAAGAACTATACTAGAGTCCTTGAGGAAGGAGAATCTCTATGAAAAGTACAGCAAGTGTGAGTTCTAGTTGAAGGAAGTCTCATTCTTGGGCCATATCATCACAAGAAATGGGATATCTGTGGATCCCTCCAAAACATATGCAATTTAGGGATAGTTGAGGATAACATTGGTAACGGGTATCCATAGCTTCTTTGGTTTATCAGGATATTATCTACGATTTGTGATAAATTTCTCATGATTGTCCAACCCTCTTACCAAGATAACTCAGAAGGGAGTAAAGTTTTCTTGGATTTATGAATGTGAAGAAAGCTTCAAGGAGTTAAAAAGGAGGCTTATCACTATGCTCCTTCTCACTTTACCCACAAGTGGAGAACTTTTGTGGTATTCAGTGATGCTTTGAAGAAGGGAATGGGCTATGTGTTGATGAAAAATGACAAAGTAATTGCCTATGCTTCAAGGAAATTGAAAGTTCATGTGCAGAATTATCCAACACATGATTTAGAGTTGGCTGTGGTGATCTTCGCTTTAAAATTTTGGTGGCATTATCTCTTTTTGGAGAAGTGTGGAATATATATAGACCACAAAATCCTCAAGTATATATTCACACAAAAAGAGTTGAACATGTGCCAATAAAGATGGTTAGAGATGATCAAAGACTATAACTGCTCAATCCATTACCACCCTGGGAAAGAAAACAAGGTGGAAGGTGCTCTAAGTAGAAAGGACCCAGCAATTCTATCATTGATGAGAATTGAGAAGGACCCAATCTTCTTCGATTTTATGAAGATGGACCTGGGAATCATAAATAAGGGAACATCATCAATACTTTCACAAATGATTGCTCAACCGTCTTTTTGGAAAGGATAAAGGATGCTCAAAAGGATGATGTGGGAATTCAGAAGAGAGTGGAATCTATCAAAAAATGGAAATCCTTAGAGTTCAATGTTAATGAAGAAGGAACTGTGACATTTGGGAAAAGACTATGTGTTCCATAAAGTCCAGATCTAAAGAAGGAACTTTAGGATGATGTGCATAGTTCAAATTTTTATATTCACCCAGGAAACACAAAGATGTATCGAGATCTCCAAGAGAATTATTGGTGGGATAATATGAAGAAGGAGATCATTGAGTATACATCAAAGTTTCTGGTGTGTCATAAAGTGAAGGTAGAGAGGCATAAGTCTAAGGGGATGATGCAACCATTGCCCATACTAGTACAGAAATGGGAGAACATCACCATGGAATTTTTCACCGGACTTCCGAAGACATTCAAAGGAAACAATGAAATCTGGGTTGTTGTGGATCATCTTACAAATTCTACACACTACATTGCAATTCGGGAGGATTTCTCATTGGATCAGCTAGCACGAATATATATCAGAGAAGTGGTAAGGCTGCATGGAGTACCACTATCTATTGCATCCAATCGAGATCCAAGATTCACCTCTAAGTTTTGTAAGAGTCTTCAAAATTCTCTAGATATTGAATTGAACTTTAGTACGGCCTATCATCCTCAAACTTATGGCCAATATGAGCAAAATATCCAGACACTGGAAGATATGTTAAGATCATGTTCTATGGACTTCAAAAAAGGGTGGTACCAACATCTCCCACTGGTTTAATTATCCTACAATAATAGTTTCCACTCGAGCATCTGAATGGAACCTTATGAATCCCTTTATGATAAGAGGTGCAGAACATCGTCATGTTGGGATGAAGTCAGTGAGAGTAAGGTGTTAGGACCAGAAATGGTCGAAGAAATGGTGGAGAAGGTGAAAACAATTCTGCATCATATCAAGGATTCCCAGAGTCGACAGAAGAGTTATACAGATAACCGTCAACTAGACCTTGAGTTTAAAGTTGGATGCATGTTATTTCTACGAATATCTCCATGGAAGAAGGTCGTGAGGTTTGGAAAGAAATAGAAGTTAAGTCCTAGGTACATCGACCCCTTCGAGATTCTTGATTGTGTTGGGGATGTGGCCTATCAACTAGAGCATTAGCATACCATGGACAAAGTACATGATGTCTTTCATGTATCCCTCTTAAGGAAGTACATACTAGAACCTTCACATGTTCTCCATTCAGAGATAGTATAGTTATAGGATGATCTTTAGAAGCAACCAGTGAAGATCTTAGATTGTAGAGAAAAAGTTCTACAAAATAAGACAATGCCCCGCGTCAAGGTGTTGTGTCAAAACCACAAGTTTAAAGAAGCGACATGGGAATTGGAGGAAGTGATGAAGCAGAGTTAACCACATCTATTTTAGTGTGGGAAAAAGAAATTTTGAGGGAGAAATTTCTTAAGGGGGAAGATTTTAATGACCCAAACATTCATTAATATAAATTCCTCTTGATCTAATTAAATGTCTTATTATGGTTATATAAAATGTGAACTTCATTAGTTTTATGTTTTTGGATTTTAAAATACCATTATAAATTTTGATTATTTCTAATATAGTCGTTGAACAGTTATCTAATGATTAGTATAAATATAGGGCTTTAAAAAATCCAATTTACTCAGAAAAAGGAAGTGATGGCCTTATCCAGTAGACTTTCCCCGTACGAAACCCATATTTCAGAGCTCTAAAAGGAGGTGGAATCATTGGGCTTTATTCTTGACCAAGTCCAAGCTGAGCTTGAACACATTAAGCTTGAGCAGAATCGACTATGGGAGAAGTGGAATTTAATAGATATTACCACCCGAGCGATGTTATCCGAGCCACCCCAAGAGTCTTTCACCATCACAAACCTTACCCTTCGGTCTTATGAAAGTGTTATAAGGGTTTATATAACAAGACCCAAGAACTATGACTATGTACATTATTTTAGTACAAAGAATGTGCATTCATTTTATTATTGTTACTTTGTAAATAGTTTTAAAGAAAAAATAGTATTTTTAGTTAATATTCAAATAAGAAATCTATTTTGATGAATTAATGGATTTTTGAATTAAATAATATTTTAATAAAATATTATTATAATTAAATTACTCTTTATTAAATATAAATGATCATATAATTTTATGAATGCAATTTTGATTTTTATTAAGGTTTGGAAGCTGTTTTTGTCGAAACCTGTGAATTTTCGATAAATATCGGTTTTTATTTTAAAAGTAAAAATTCACAGATTTATAAAATTATTTAGATAAAATTAATATTATTTTTTTAATCAGGATGTCATAATTATCCAACATTGAATTTTTCATAATTTTCTGAGACAATTGAATTTTTGGGTAAAAATGTTATACCGTTTAAATATATAATGTGTTTTATGAAATAATAATGATCCAATAGTGATGTAATAAAATAATATAAACATTATGTTAGGACAATATATGTTTTACCATTAAAATAATGTGATTTTGGGTTTTTTTGATTTATTTTACAAATCTTTAGTGGACCCTCCAAGACATATAAAACATTTTGTCTTTTTAAATTGTTTTCTTTGAAAGTGTGACTCACCTCCACATAAGAAACCCTATTATTTTAAGAATTTCGTCCATTGGACTTATAAAATATTATTTTCCACTCCCCTTTGGAAAAAACCATGGGCAAAAACCATGGTCTGGTTTGTGGTATTGATTATTTTAATGTGTGGTGACCCAAACCTAAATAATAAAGAATTCCCTCTCCTTTCCTACACAAGCTCCCAATTACTCTTTAATAATAGCCTTTAGAGTTCAAAAAACACCTTACCACCTCTCTCTATAATCCTTTTAAGGTTCCCCAAGATCCCAAGAATCCTCTCTCAAGCCTCTCCTAAGCCTTTGGGATCACACTTCCAAGTAAGGGATTTCTTCCTTTCTCATTTTTGTCCAATTTTCTATAATTTATTATGACCTTTTTTTCAATTAAAAATGTTGGGGTATGATTGAGATCCTCCCCCATACTTCCCTCTTAATTTTTTGATGATGTTAGACCCCTTTATCTCTCATTAATGCCGCCCATGTACACCCATTACCATGCCAAAATTCCATGAGGGGTTTATCTCTCCTCTTTTGCATCCAAGTAATTATTTTGTATTATACATCTAAATTCCATTACGTTTGTTGGTACATGTATCTATATGACCCACTAACGTTCCATTTCATGTAAATATGATGAGACACCATTTTCTCTCTCATAAATCATTTTCATGAATCCTTATGTCACACTGTTGTGGTGCTGAAATTGCACCGCATTTTTCCAAGCCAAGATCATTATGTAGTGAATATCATACCCATGTCTCTATCAAGGGTATTCAGCTTTATGTACATATACCTATGGAATGGTACTTTCATTATTTATCCCACATTACTTAATCGTGGAATAACTTGTGATGTTGATTTATTCCGTGTTATATGATCCATGTGGCACACTTTTGCATGAAATGAAATGTTTAAGAAGGGTGTGCCCTGATAGTGATCCAATGTATTGGGTAAAGTATAGTATCATGATACTTCATGTGCAATGGTTTATGACTCATTCTAATCCAAGTGAAATGATGATTTACTCGTGATTCATGTGCAATTAGGGTTTACTCATGCTCCATGTGCAATGAGCCTTGGCCCATGCTAATTCCATGTTAAGTGTTGTTGCCACATTTCCATGTTATGATTATCATGATTTATCATGACTTTATGTTCATGTTTCTCTTTTTCTACATTGATATACCTATTGTATAACATGTATTTTATTCCTCATGTTATTCCATGTTTATTCCCTTACTAGGCTTTATATCTCACCATTTTCTTTTGCATGTACTCAGGTTATCCCATGAAATGCTAAGTACGAGGGAATGTAGTGGTCATGTAAAAGAAATTTTCAATAAATATGTTGTGTATATTATGTTCTAAGTTGTTATGTAATGTTCCTAAGCCCCAAAGACACTATACCTCTTGATCTTTTATGTTTTATCAAGTGAATATTTTATGCAATAAATCAGATTTAAGTGTGTAATGAAAAGAAGGGTTGTCATAATTGGTCTCACCATGGACCTGTATCCAAATCCCCATTGATATCCTCTATTATTCTCATTTTCACTAGGGCTCAATCCCTTATACATCAAACATAATTTCTACACATCCACCAAGGTTAACGTACAAAATTTATGCACATAACTCAATAGGTGACTATCAACAATATCCCTAGTAATATCCAATATAAATATATAGATTCATGCACCAAATGAAATGAATGTCATAAAAATCACATGAATACACCTATTGAATAATTATATACTCAATAATCTCCCCAATGATCAACTCATACCTACTTTGGTCAATGGAAAAGTGAGAAAGATTTTACCATGGTCTTTCACATCTAACTCCCACTAGGAACTCCTCCTAGGACAACAATGAAAATGAGGGTAACCCCCAAATTGTTCCTTTAATAGGTTGTGGATTGGCGACTTGCATTGAAGATATAATACTTACAAATGGGAATCATTGCCCTCATAAATCTCAGAATCAAATAAAGTAAACCACCAATCAACTCTATAATATAAATATAAAATAAATATCCTATTATTCTTGTAATGTCATACAAAATCCAAATCCTAGATTAATAATAGGAAGAGGAACCACCTATAATAGATACTCTAAAAGTAACTCCAACCTTGAGATGGTAATGTCTATCTCAGACACTAAATACAAACTGGTAAACTATAAAATATATTTACATATATATGTTTGTGTGTATACATATTTACAAAGTAGGATCTTCCTCAATATGTCATGTGAAAATGTGGGAAAAGCTGCCTAATGTATCACTAAATAAATAGAAAAACCAACACATGACTAAAATTGTTTATTTATCACCCAACCTCACCAAGACTCACTCACTCAATATCACAAAAAAAGTATAATAATATAACATCAAAATAATATATATATATATATATATATATATATTGAAAAGGTACTTCACAGCCACTTCCCCATTGTTTTTTCTCTCTAACACCCTAACAAAAAATGTCACATGCTTTCATCTCTTCTGTAGTTGTGAAATCACACAATATATCTCATATCAAAACCCTATACCACATACTACATCTATATCATCATCCTTGGTAATTAACATTTTTATTTATTTTGAGAAGAACAACATACAGAAAACCCCAAAAGGAGAAACCTCGTGGTGGTCTAAAGTAATGTAAACCCAAAGCATCATTGACAACCAAACTCATCCCCTCCTTTGGAAAAGAACCCAATCTAAATAAAGAAAGCATAATTTGATTTGATGACTCCAGAGATTCCAAGAAGTCCTCTACCATGTTCTCCTACCGCCATGTATGAGAGACCTACATGTGGTTACCCATTAGAAATTTGAACTTTATTATAGTATATGCGACATTCGAAGGGATATTACCCTTACCCATCAAATCATTATACAAAAACATGGAGTCTATCTCCACCACTGTAAGGTTGATCTGCCTTTGCTTACATACCTCTAGCCCGGTCTCCATGGCCATTGCCTCCACCTGCAGGATATCACCTCTTCCATAAGTAGCAGCGAACACTACAATGACTGAACCCCTCTGGTCTCTCATGAATCCGCCCCCTCGCATCACCCCCATGACCAGAAACCCATATATGTTGATCTTAAAACTATGACATGGTGGATTCCATCGAACCCACCTACCCTGCCTAGAAAGATCCACCGGGTTGACATTTGAGAGATTCGGGAATGTATACTTCACCGAGGGTGATGAATGGAAATCTGGGCATAGTCGAAACAGATCTGGTAGAAAATTTTTCATCCGGAAAATAACACTAATGTGAGACCTTGAGACATGATTATGAGGAACCGCATTTCGGACCTGCCAGATAATCCAGCAACCAGTAATAATGATAATGGTGCTTGCCTTCCTCTCAGCCCCATAGAAGTATGTACCTCTGAACCATGAACTTAGAAAATTCTTCTATACCCCTCTCAACACCTCCCAACCAAAAAACCCCCCAAAGGTCTCCCAAATACCCCTAGACCATTCACTTTCATAGAAAAGATGGCCCACTATTTCATGATTTGAATACCTGCAACACCAGCACTTAGAGGCCATATTCAAACCTATATGTTGTAGGTTTTCATCAGTATGCAATGCTTTGTTCCTCACATGCCACACCATAAAATTAAATTTGGATGGAATCTCCTTTCTCCACAGATTCACTCCCCATGGGTCTCCATTTGACATGTCCCTTGTCACATGAATGTAATCCTTAATAGAAAAAATACCCGACGTCGACCTGTGAAAATAAGTTTATCAGGATCATCACTGATAACAATTCTATTAAAAACAGCGAGTTTATTCTCATCAATGATAGCCTGAAGAAATTGAGGATACCCACAGGCCTCGCTAAAAGATATGTCTGAGATGGGGAAACCTGGGAAATACAGCCTGACCTCCCCCCAATCATGCTTCCAGAAGATTATGTTCCTTGTTCCCACTAACCACTGAGAGTGATGATGTAAAACCTCCATGAAAGGATGAATTAGATTCTATATCCGAGAAGAATTGTATATATTCTCCCACATATTATGACCATATATCTCCTACATAGTCCTTCCCTAAAGGGACCGACCTTCCAGCACTTCCCAAGAAAGCTTTTCATGAAGCCCCTCCATGGATGAGGAGACACTCCTCAGATTTATCCCACCTTTGGAGAGAGGCCTTGCAAGACATTTCCCCAAATCCCAGTGATGTCTTCCCTCCATCTGTCCATCCCATATAAAAAACATCATACTCTTATCCAGTTTGTAAATTACACTTTTCGTAACCTTAAGGGTAGAGAGAATATGCATGGTAATGGAGACCAAGACACTATTCACTAAAGTTATACGACCTCTGAAGGAAAGAAATCTATTTTTCCAATTATAAATCCCCTGGATATTTTTCTGATAAGTTTATCAAAATGGTGGACCCTAAGAGAGGAGGGACTAACTGAAGCCCCAAGATACTCCATCGAAAAGGAGCCTCTCTCCATATTCAAACATAGCTCCACATCCCTCACCCTCCTATCAGAGAAATCCCTGGTTATATAAAAGGTTCTTTTCTCTTTTTTCACCACCTGCCCACTCCACTTACAATATTCCCCTAGAAGACCATTCAACCCCTACATAGAACATCTACTGCCATTGATGAAGACAATTGTTTCATCTGCAAACATCAAGTGTGAGATACCCCTTGTAGCATTCCTATTATGATAGGGGAAAATTTTACCCATATTCAGCCTTGATTAATAAAGTAGCTAAAATCGTTTTGAGAGAGAATGAAAGGAGTGGGGGAAAGAGGATCCCCTTTCCATAGACCATGACATGTCTTGAAAAAAACCAAATTGTTTACCCATAAAGGATTTTGAAATCCTTGTCGAGCTGAAACAACGGAAAAGCAAGTCACTAGTCTAAATAGAGAACCTCATGCTTTTCAAGACTCTGAGAACAAAACCCCTTTCCATCCTGTCATATGCCTTGCTCATATCTAGCTTCACCACCAAAGTTTCCCTAAAGGACCTGTTGTTGATGCCACTAACCATTTCCTGAGCCACACCTATTGCATCCTGAATAGACCTCCCTTTAATGAACCCATGATGTTCTGAGGCCATCAAAGAATCTAGGTGAATAGCCAGTCTTCTATTCAGAATGCTGGCCAAGGTCTTGTACGGTATATTGCACATAATAATGGGATGATACTGATCAATAGACTGAGGATTACCCACCTTAAAAATAAGAACCATCTTGGTTTCACAAGAAATACATGGAAAGTCCCCCTAGAAGAAATCCTAGACAGATCTCACCAGGTCGCCTTTAAAAATTTCCCACATCACCCTACAAAAAGATCCAGGGAATCTATCAGGCCCTGGTGCACTATCCAGGTTCAAAGACCAAATCACCTCATGAACTTCAGCCTCATCTAGAGTCCTCCTCAAGCCCCTATCAATGATCATCGAAACATATCTTGGAATGCCCACAAATATTTTAGCACTCCCGCTCGGTATCCCCCTACCATATTTGGATTGGGTGAAGTCAATAGAGATTTGAGGGCCCCATTAAATATGGCCCCTACCTTATCACAATCATTGGTGAAGGAACCATGTTCTTTACAAATGATGGGCCGCTGAACACAGCGGCGTTCTCTAATGTCGATGTGAAAATAGCCAGAGTTCCTATCTCCCTCCCAAATCCATCTGACTCTAGCATTCTCTATGGACAGTCGCTCCTATCTCAAAAGAATATCAGTAAGAATATCCTTTTTGATTCTCAGTTCGATAAATAGAGACACATCCTAGGCATGTTCTAGGAAATTCTCCAAAAGTTCCCCCTCCTTACTGATCTTGACCAAATCGTGATCACGAGATAGTATCTTCTTTGTCTAGAAGCGGAGAAGATTTTTGATCCATCTCAACTTGTTATGAAGAGTGATCCACTAGTTCCCCCGGGGATGAAAGTCCCAAGCTTCACTGACCACATCTGAGAAATTTGGTTCTTCCATCCACATTCTGGAAAAAACACCACAACCTTCACTACTCGGCCTTGCACCCAGAGAAACACGAAGCAGAGAGTGATCAGATAAACACCAAACTAGATGAACAACTCTGAAATCCTAAAACGTTGAAACAAAATTCTTGTTCATCAGGCATCTATCAAGATGACAAAAGGTACATCTCCCTCAAAGGCAGTTTTTACACCATGTATATCCTCTTCCCTCAAATCCAGCATCTATAAGGCCATTCCTAGCTATGAAGGAAACGAATGCATGATTGGAATTCCTAGGAAAATAACCTCCACCTTTATTCTCCTCTAGACTAGAAATAATATTGAAATTTCCCCCGACAAGCCAAGGAACATCATCTAGGTTAACGACATCCAAATCACGCCACAAGGATTCCTGGGCCTGAGCATCACACTTGGCATAGACTAAGGAGAAAATAATCACCTGATTCCCAACTGTGATCCTGGTGGTGAAATACTGATCCAATTCACTCAACATATTGATTCTAACATGATCCTTCCAAAAAAATCCAAATATGGGAGTTAGGAGGATCCCCGTTAAAAAAGCCTCAAACCTTAAGCCTCTGCGCATACTCAATTGTCTTTCTAGCAACCTGTTTTGGTTCCAGAATAGTGACCATAGAAACCTGAGTGTTTCTAAGATCTTTGAAGTTGAAATCAGACTTTTCCCTGGCCTCGAGACCACGTGAGTTCCAAATTAAAACTTTAGACATTGATTCGGGCACATCTGGCTTTGGCCCCAGACTCCCAGCCCCCTGCAGAATGAAGCAAGAAAGAACAAACCATTGCGCTAGATTTTGATTTAAATCTTGTTTGAAAACCAACATGAACCTAAAAGGAAATTTCCCCTAAAAATAATGCTCCTCTAGAAGACACATTGATAGTAATGTCTGTAGAAATAAAGGCCTTCCCTTCCTGAAAAACTTCACCCAACATCGGAGGCGATGAAGGAGAACGAGGAGGGGAAGGAAGCGGAATCGATCCTGTAGAAGACAGAGGAGAGGACACCACGGGAGGAGGGATCCAGGCCAAAAGAGGAATATTCCTATGCAAGGAGAGCGAGGATTCTTCAAGGTCACTCAATTCTTCCACCCTGGTGATCTCATATATACAACTATGAGATAGAACCCAATCCCCTGTAGACAGAGATCGCAGACAAACTGAATTGTTGAGATTCAACCCCAAAGGATAGAGGTCCTTCAATAGAACCTGAACCCAGGAGACATCACCCCTTCCACCGTATACGGGAACCAAATCGTGATAAGGGGGCTCGCCCATCACTGAAGACAAAAGGCCTAGAAGAGGAAGACTCCGACATCTGAATAAAGGGAACTAAATCAATTCCTTTTCCCTGATTGCGGCCCTCCGGCCCAGAAGGGACCCGCATACGAGAATGCTGAGGAAAGGACATCGAAACCCCCCCCCCCCCCCGAAGTTGAAATCCTCCCAGTGAGATTTTCAAAAAACCTATAAGGTATTAACATATATATGAAAAATAGAACAAAACCTAGTAAAAACTAGATAGAACAGATGCTGATGACGATCCTTCATTCCTTCAATCCTGATCACAAAATGATCCTGGAGCGGCCGAGAAATATCCAAATCAATACAAAAATATATCACAACCTCGTCACATTTCCTTTATGGTAGGGTATCATGAATATAAAGGACATAAACCATGTGACCTCTGCCTACTATGCATAAACCCCACCGTGTATCATCATCACAACCACATAACCATGTCAACTGCTGTATCACATACTATAATTTTAATACATAGCAGCCTATATTCTTATGCCTACTTTAAGTGATCATGTCTCGTTCTACACCTATAAGCGAGAGATGGGGACTGGTAGTATTTGTCCTCCTATACCCTCATTAACAAATATACTACAGAAAACACCAAAAACTAAAAACATTATTATGTTGTTTAGGTTATCTGACTTGAGTAGGGTGTATATAGAATCAAAATAAAATATATCATATAATCTAATCACACTATAAGATACAAACCCTTTAATGACGCATTTTTTTATTTAAATTTTAGTTAAAATTCTTTTTTAATGTCTTATATAATGATTCTCGGGGGTATGGAAGGCCTTGAGAGCATCCTAGATGTTAGGGACTTGAAAAATGTGGGAATGAGGCTTACAGTGAATGGGGAACGGTTATTTCTAACCATGAACTTTCAATGATATGAATGGGGAATCATGGTTAAAAAAATAAATAAAGTTGTCCTGGAAACCATTTATCATTGGTCCATATCCATTCGCATGGCTTCCAAATAGTTTTCTAAATCATGCAAGTGGTGCAGAAAACCATGAAACTTGAGTTTCCCATGGGAATAGGAGCTCACACAATTGGTGCACGGTTTGGAAAATCATGTTGTCAAACCATGTTCCTTGTTAAAAGTGGAAATTTTATGATTTCTCCCTCTCAATATTATATCTATCTCCACCAATTATTTCCCTCATTTCACTCCTAATAGCCTAAGGTGAAAACCAAACTCTCCCTCCTCTTCAATGGGTGGATCTCCTTCGATTCTAGAACATTTGAAGTGTTGTTTCTCTTGATTAAAATCTCTAGGTAAGTCTATAAGTTGGTTTCCTTCTTTTCTTTGGATAATTCACAAATGGGAAAATCCTCTTCTTCTAAGTCTCAGGATTCCTATTACTAGGGAGTTCTTTACTTTTGTGATTGTGGTCATTTTAAATTGAATCGATGTTTGGGGTTGGATGAGTGTTTTTATAAAATTATAAGGTATATGGTCTAATTTTTATTTTCCATAGTCTCATTATTATTTATTTTTATTCCCTATGCACAATGGAATCAATTTATTGTAAATTTTATTATTTTTTATAAAAATTAGATTGGTCTTCTAATTAATTTTTTATACCCTTCATGTATCTCGTTTGGTCTAATAATGACTATGAAATTGGGACTATGTGCACCCATGGGGTGTTCCACCCCCTTGAAAATGGTAAAATGTGTTGTATATATTGAAATATAGGTTTCATGAGATTAAACCAGTTGTAATTGTTGTTTGGAATGTTATCATGGAATAGGGAGATGCTTGGGTTACCTTGGAAAATGAAATACATTATGATATAATAAAGGGAAGAAGTGGTAAATCATTAAAGGGTTGTGTTTAAATAGCTAAATGGTTTTTAAGATAATTTAATATAAGTGATATAAAAATAAAGTATTAAATTTTAGAATTTTTTGATTGGGTTAAAATGTGTTTATTTTTATAGACCATGGTGAACAATTTTTGAAATGGAATTCCCTTTTTATTGTAATGTGTTAAAAGGTTAATGATAATGAACCTTTAAAATTTTAAATAATAGTATGTGTTATGATGTTATACTGTGGATCCTCATACTTGGGCTGGGCCTAATAGATACTCTAGTCCCAACTGATGTCATGCATGGCTTGGTTACTAGATTGATACTCTAAGAACCAATTATTTAATATGATATAGGTGCTTGGATTGATTATCTGAAATGCCTTTAATTGATTTTATTTGATTAATAAATGCACCACTATAAATTAAATTTCATAAACCCTATGGTATATTTTTCAAATGACTTGCATGGTTCAAAGCATGTTTGATTGGAATGGGTGTCATTTGGAACCTGAGGACCAGTGAGGTTAGTAAAATTTATATTTAATTATAAAACTGGTCAACATTATTGTTATATCTATTATCACCCTTATACATTTTCATGCACTATTATTTAGACTGTATATTTTTTTATACACCGTTGGTAGTGGCCTACTGAGTTTTACTTACACCCCGCTCGGGCCGGCGTTGGTACTCGAGTAGATTTTAGGGTTTCAGGTTTGGATAATCGTAAGGGTCCTATGTTAGATTTATAATTTGGGACTTGGGATGAAGCATGGATGAGGGGACCAGGCATTATGTCAAGACCCATTTTTTTATTTTTAGTCTGTCTTTATTTTGGGTTTATTTTGACACATGACACTACTATGATAGAACGTGTTTATTATATTGTTTTTTGGGTTCTTTCCCCATTTTATGATTTTTTAATGTGATTTATGGTTGTTAGTGTATATTATTTCTCATTATTTCATATTATTCCTATTGTTTCTTTACTCTAATAAATATGGTATAGTCTCCCCAAATTTCTTATTAGACCCTAACTATTAATTGGAATCCTTTGGCGTATGGGGAGGAGGGCCTAAGGTCATGTGGAGAAGTGGTTCATCTACTAGTTCGAGTGATTTAGGTTAGGATATTACACACACTGAATCATAATCTAAATTTTCCTTACCAAATTATAATTATTACATCCCATAACCATCATCACATCATAATCACCATTCACTAGATACTGTTGATGCCTCTACAACTCAACCAGCCACTTCTTCCACACAAAATAGCTAGAAAATCATTTGTATTTTCCTATTTAAAGATATAATTCACCTATTTATATATTTACTATTTTATCAAGCACATTACACTCATCATGTAACTCATTTATCCAAATCTAATGATAAACCATACCAATGGGAAGGGTCAACCAAATTTTTTTCAAACATCTATGTGTATGAATCAAATAGAAATTATCTCTTTATTTCTCTTTTTTTAATTCATTCATCTCTCTTAATTTCCATTTAAATCTTGCATTATAATTATCATCACATTTAAACATTTAAATTCCATAAAATTATAATGTAGACCTCTCAAAGGTGAGATGGATTTTTATATTGTAAAAAATTCCCAATTTGAGGGTTTTATGATGAATAATTATATATTAATCATAAAATATAAATCAGACCAACTAGAAAAAAAATAAGATTTCCAAAAAGATAATACTTCTATTCATGTAGGAAATTAATTTCATATACAAATTTTAAGACTTTGACATTCAAAGAAAATGACTATTACATATTAAAATTCAACAAAAGGGTTGACTCTTATATATTAATATTTTACTTTTCTATATTAAAATTGTAATATTATGTATTATAGGTAGATTCTGTAATTTTTCGATTTCTAAAGTCGGTTAAAAGTTATTTTTTATTGAAAATTATGAAAAGGGGTTACTTTTATGTAATGATAAAATGAATTGTTTATATTAAAATATTACTTTTACCTATGGAGAAATAACTCTTAGGTATCAAAAATAAGAAAAATGAATTACATCTATGCATGTAATAATAACTCTTATGTATATATAGAATAATTCTATGTATTGAAAATTTAACAAACTTTTTAACATGTATGGGTTATTTCCAAGAGGGATGGTCAACACATAAGGGCCATTTTGCTGTAAAGGAAATATGTAAGGATCCTTCCCGAGGAAAAGTAAATACATGAGGGTTATTTATATGACCAAATAAATATATAATGGTCATTATAGAATTAGAAAAATTTTAAAAAAAATTCAAAAATTACATAATCACTATTTCTTACTAAAAAACGCAAGTAAATTTGGAACTTAATTTCCCCAACCATTGGAACTACCAAAAGACATCCTCAAACTCCCTAAACACTCATAAAATGAGAAAGGGTTTGGGAAAATCCAAACCCTTATATCATATACCTCTAAAATTATTCTCATACACAAGAATCAAAACCAACCCATAAGGATAAAACAACTAAAAATCCAAATACTCCCTCAGAGATACCTCTAAAATGAAGATAGTTCCATTACTAAATCATAATCCAGATCAAAAAATAAATAATCCTGAACAAATAATCATCAATTTGATCTTCTCATCATAAATGAAAAAAAGGTTCAAAATATATCAGGGTAATGAGATATCATATGTGACTCACATTTCTACATATATTCCTCCAAGCCATCATAACTCCACAAAACATAAACCAAGGGAATGATTCCACTATACGTGAATGCCTCATCATCCTCCACTTCCAACTCTCCTCTTTCAATGACATAGGAGTCATTGTCAAGATACTAATGAAGTTTTGACACATGAAAAATATCATGGATCCAATCCAATTACAAAGTAATAAATAACTAATATTCCACCTCATCATCACGCCCCATCAAATAAAAAAAGGCCAATAAAATAGGGAGAAATCTTACTCCCTCATCCAAACCTTAACTACTCAAGATGAGGAGAAACCCTCAAGAACACATGATCCATAACCATGAATTATATAGTTCTCTTCCACTAATAATCATAATAATTATGATGGTCCTATGTTTCCTTTATATTCTCTCAAAACATCTACTCCTTCTCATTAATGATATGCAGCACTAGTCCAAGGACCACATACTCTCCAATCTCAATCTAGCACAATAGAGACATATATATATGGTCATAAAACACCTTAAATAGAGCCATGATAATGAAATATTGATATTTATAATTATATAATAACTCAACCAAATATAGTTTCTTTACCCATGATCCACCAAAATCCAAAACACATGTTGGTGATGAAAAAGGCATATTGGGTCTCAATAAGTGTGTCAATGACTTGATGGAGGGGAAAATGACCCCCAAGTACCATTTTAACTTAAAGGGGAACCATATGTATAACTTTTTATAATTACTCACAACTTGAAAATTTTTCACACAACTACTTTCATGAAAAAGGTGGTTTCAAATTTCATAAGTGTCATGTACTCTAAAGATGGCCACCAATGGAAAATGCACAGTCACCTTGCAACCTTAGTTTCATGAAAAAACATAAAATATAGTGTGAACCCCCTAAAATTTCATGATATTGTTAGTTATTCATGGTCCATGTTACACCCCAATGTGTCACTTTCTTGTTAGTAATATTTTTTTCATTTTTACTCTTTGGTTCTAGGTGTTCCAGGTTGAAATTTTTTAGTTTTTGTGAGTTTTATAAGGGTACATGGTTAAGGATAACGACTTGGAAACCATACATTATAAACTATATGGACATTTTATTAGTGTATATAGGGGATAACATGTTCTATTTATGTTTAATTAAACCATGTGAGACAACTGTGTGGCCTCTAGGATGTGGAACAGTGGCAGATGCATGGTTTAAACATAGTTTAAGAAATTGTGCGAGACAACCATGAGGCCTACCTAGATTAAGGTATTTCAATAATTTACCCTTATTTTTAATTCAAGATTTCACCCCCAAAGACTCATTAATTCAAACCCCATGACCCAAACTCCTTTCATAGGATCCTCTCACCTTCTTCAATCTTCTCCAATTAGGTTTAGAGTGGTTCTCCATCCAGATCAAGAGGTATGAGCTCCTCTTCTCCCTTTATATTAGCATATCACTTTCTATAAAAACCCTATAAAGCTATTGGTCACTTTTGGATGATATTATTGGTTAGGGTTGGTTGTAATTAGGGATTTTGGTTTCAAATGGTTGTGATCCATTTTAGGAGTTCCTTTCCTTTGAATTTTGTCGAAGGCAACAAGGTTCCACCATTTGAGGTAGGTGTTTCCATTTCATTTTCTTTTATTTGATATTTAAATTGATTATTTGGTTTTCTAAAATCATTTTTGACCTAGATAATTGTGTTTTAGATTATATAGGTTTTATTTTTTAAATCTCTCCTTGACTTTTTTTTGGATTTCATGTGGAAAATGGTTGGAATTTCATATTTGAAATGGTTATTTTGTGTAAATGGGAATTTTATGAATTTTAAATGTTTTATAAAATTAAAAGGTTATTTTTATATGATAAATGAATTTCTAAATATATTTTTAATCCAAATAGAGTTTTTAAATTGGTTTCCCCCTTTTGTGTAAAAATGGATTTCCGTAGTGTTAAAATATGTGGTGTTGTTTTGTAAAGGGAAAATGATTTTCCCTCAGGTGGTTTTTTTATGATTATTGAGAATAATGTTTGAGATGTTCTTGGAGTTTAATTTGGTTTAAAATATATGTTATAAAGAGATTCCTCAAAGGTATATGTATTATATGAGAATAGTGATTCCTGGTTTTCACTTTATAAAATGATGTTGATTTATTTTTTTCTTATATCCATGTTAAGCCCCTTTATTTATTGATGATGTTATGTGTATACATGAGATGGATGTTTTATATATGATAAATTTTTCACTTATGTGTTGGGGATATTTCTAAGGGTAGTAAATAGGATATGGGAATAATGTGATTTTGATGTTAACCCTTAGGGCTTGTTATTTTCATGTAATGAAATTGTTTGTTAGTGGCCCATATCCTTTAGTTATTATATGAGGGATCCATGGATACTGAGTGGAAATTTAGGGTATGTGTTTATGATATTTTATATTACACACTAATGATTCTCCACTAGTTGTACATAATACCTAGCTAGTGGGGTATCATCAATGAGATTTAGTGAGAGTGATTTTATTGATGAATTTATACCATTAACTTAATGGTAGTAGGTCTACTTTGGGATTCTAATACATTCCCATTATTACATGTGAAGTCACCTCATGATATGAATCATATTTTATGCCTTTTTGTTATAAATATTGTCATGTGTGTTTATTTTATTGGATGGTCTTACTTTATGTGTTGATCCTTTTTTGGGTTTTAGTCTTGATGTAGATTAGTTTTGTTCTTTCCATTTATTAGTGTTACTTGTAACCTAATATGGTTGTGTTTCATTATTTTGGCTCATACTTACTTAATTTTCTTTGATTTGGGTGTGTAAAATATTTTAAGGTAAAATTGGGGAGATTTTTATCAAAGTGTTTTCCTTCATTGGAACTTTTAAAATACTTGGAACCATGTGAGGTTTTATTTTAAAAGGTGATATGTTTCAAAGAGAAAGTTATTGTTTCCTTTTAAATTGGTATTGTTTGGGAAAATCACTATATTTTTTAAATGGTTTTATAAATTGAACACCTTTATGAAGTGAAAGATTCGTGATTTTCTTATTCTTATGTTTTTTAAAGGGAATAAAAAAATATTTTTCTACGATAATTTTTTTAAAAGAACTAGCATAATTTGTGTATTTTATAAAATAAATAAAATGTAATCATAATGATATCCTACTAGCTTTATCTCACACCCTACATACTCATGTTAGTGGGTATGTATTGTTCATTTCTGGTGAATCTCTCTTCAGATTTGGGTTTTTGGTTGATTGGGGACACTATGGTTATCTGGATCAGGGTGGTGACTTGAGAGTTACATAGAGATAGAGGTTAAGCCTTTGGTTTTATGGAACTAAATGAATCTAGTTTTGATTTTTCTCTTTTTGGTCTTCTGTATGGTTTCTTTCAGCATCCACTATAGTTTCTAACTCTATATTGTTTGGTTATCTATTGAGATGTCTTTTGGAATGTACCTTGGTTTCTTTATTATAATTTTGTGTTGTGATGTTTATACTTGGATTCTCAAGGTTGAATCCATCCCCAAAGGTTATGTTTGATACCCTTGGAACTTTTAGTCAACCTAAGGGGGTCGAAGATGATCCTTAGGTATTTTTTGGTTTGTTTTAGGTGTCGGTTTGGATGGAGGTTTGGTTTGGTTTGTTTCAAAATGGTATCAAAGAATGGGTTTCTTGAAAGGTGCCTGGGTTTTGAGACTCACCTTCTTGTTATTTGATGGTCAGTGGTAGAAATAATATAGGATTATTAGGACTTGGGTTTTAGGTCTAGATAATTTCTTGGAAATCTCTTCCTTATGTCGGATCTTGAGTTACCATGGGTGTTCAGAAGACTTATTTTGAATTTTTGAAGTTTTGGTGGTTTTTTTGAGATATTTTGTTGGGAATAGTAGTTACTCCAAGTTTTTGGGATATTTTTGGTGGAATACTAGGAAATTACTTATTTTATAGTATAATTATATTGGTTTTGTATGGAAAATATTTAAGTCATTTGATTTGTTAAACCATGCATAGTCCATGTGAACTATTCTAGATAACTTCTAGTGGAACTCACACAATTGGTGCATAGTCTGAAAAAGTATGCAGAAGAACCATGTGTAGTGGAGAAATATTGGAATTTTTTAGGTTTTCTACCTTACTTATTTTTTGGATTTGTCTATGTTTGATGATTTTTTATGGTTGTTTGAGTGGAGTTTCTTATTTGTAAAATTTTTCAAATAAAGTTTTAAAATAAATGTTTTCTTGATTTAGTGATAGGTTTTGTTTAACAAATAATTTTTTGGATGACATGGGGTGTTTTTATTAAAATATTTTAAACTCAGTGAAAGTGGTTTAAGAAAAAATGTTATTTTGAGGTTATGTTTGTTTAAAAATGATTTGGTTATGGGTCATGAAGTATTTTGAGTTATATTTTTAAATGGGGGTTTTATGTAACCTTGGTTTGGTTTCTTTAGGATTTGGTTCCCTTGTGTGGGGTTTTGAGGTGATTGTGTAATTTCTGTTCGACTTGGAATATTTGTGGTTATTATCTTTGTATTTCATTTTAATGTGGTTTAATTGAGTGATTTTTATGTTTTTTTAGAATTTGTTTCCCCATTAAAGAACCCATAATTTAGGAATGGAATGCCTTAGGTAGTTTTCTTAATGATCCAGGAGTCATCTTTCCATTCTATAAATCTACCCAGACTCACAATGTAGTGTTAGAGACATGTTCCAATTATCTTTTGGATCATGAATTATTGTTTTTTAATTGATATCATCTATTATTCTATGGTGATCATGGATCCCATTAGACGATTGAGTGGCTAGCCAATACTGAATAGATTTTTGACTTTCTACAAAATTATAAAGAATCTAGGGTTTATTTGAAGGTTTGGTCTTAGAGTGGTGGAAGCAAATTATTCATTCCCCACCATTAAAGGATCTATATTGGGGATATTTCGTGGCCACCTTTATCCAGTGGTTTTATCCTAAATAAGTGATAGTTAAAAAGGTGGTGATGTTTTTAGGTATCCTCCAGGTTGATCAGTCGGTGAAATTCTATGGTGAACATTTCACCAGCATGGTACCCTTATCCCCATAGTTGGAAACTAATGATTTAAAAAAGTTTTGGTTCTTTTATAGAGGAATCCATCCATAAATTATCTCATTAGTGATTTAGTATAGCCCGACTTCCCATGTGGAAGTAGTTTTTAAGGTTATTGTGTTCAAGGAAATAATAGTTGGGAAACCTGTGTTGGGTGATGATTTGATTCCCATTGTATCTTGTAAAGATGATCTATTTGGAAATAAGGGAAAATAGGGAAGTGATAAGTATGGGAATAAATATTCTCAACCTACCATTCCTATTTCATTAAAGTGGGATCTAGTTGTGTTATTCTAGTGTGGGAGGTCTTGGAACATTTTATATTATTTTCCTATAGCTTTTAATACCTACCAATTGTATAGATTTCTTAGTAACATTTGGAGGTTTTGTGAGATAGTCAAGCATTATAATAATAATTTTCATACCTAAATTAAATCTGACCAGTGTTCTACATTTTTTCTACTATAGGAGTATTGCAAGATGATAATTATTTTGGGATCATCCACTTTTATAATTTTTCATTTTGGTTTGGGTATAGTCTCATATTTTTTGTACCTATACCCTTAATGTTTTATGGCTGAAAGGTGATTTTTACCCCATTTACATATATTTGATGTTTTTCATGCCACATTGATTCTTTATTCTTGTTGTATTTTATGAATAGTGTGGACCATGTGTTGAGGTTGGTTGTGTGGATGGCATGGGTATGCCTTGGGTTTGGGCAAGTGTAATGGGGGGAGATATTGGTTTTTGGGTAGGCTGTGAGAGCTATCGGGCCAAGATTTTCTTAATGATTTATATGAGTAGGTTTTATATGATTTAGCCCCATGTTACCCTCTGTTATGTTTTGTGACCTGGGTTTGGGCCCATTCTATTCCAAGTTGAGGCATGTGCATGTTGTGGTGTCCCTCTCATTTCTTAGAGTTTTTTTCTTGGTGATTGGGTATAGTGACATCTTGGTTGTTCTTGAGGATGTGATCTTTTGGGTTGTTTTGAGATAGCTATAAAGGTTAGTGGAATCTTGCCTCTTTACTGGTAATCTTACCTTTTTATGTCTACCTATCTTATTTTTCACCATTTTAGAGAAATTCTAAATATTGGGAGATATTTTCCCTAGTCTCCATGTGTTTTGACATTCGTGTAGAGTAATCATTTAGGATGTCTTTGGCTGGTATTTTATATCTTTTAACAAAATTGTCCTTACATGTTATTGAGGCAGTGGTTATGTTTTTGTATGTGATCTATTTTTAGGATTTAGGAGACTCTTAGGAGTATTGGTGGATACCTTGATACTTCTGATTCCAAAGAAGATCATAGGAGTGGCTATTCCAAAATCATATTTTATTATAAATTAACTTTCGATTAGTGAGTATTTAACCTCTTAGTAATCCTAGTGTGTTATATGTTACAGGGTTTTGAATCTTTCTCTATTGGTTATCCCAAGGAATGGATTTTTTGAGATTTGAGTTTTCTGATTTTGAGGTTTGGAAAGTTGGTTGTAAGTTGTTTCCTCATTATTGGGATGATAATATTGGAATTCCTAATTATCCTAACTAACTAATGATGTTATAGGGGTATAAAGTAGTATTGTGGGTAGTTTTAAGCACCCCAAGGTATCACTTTCTTGGTACTAATCTTGTGTTCATTTTTTCCCTTGGGTTTTGGGTATTTCAAGTAGAATTTTTTTAATTTTTGAGAGTTTTCTAGGGGTGCATGGATAAGGATATTGGTTTTGAAAATATGTAGTATAAATTTTTAGGAAATTTCAATGGTGTGTATAGGGGATTTAATGGTATAATAATGGTTTAGAAAACTATTCTTGATAACTATGCGGCCTCTGTGGTGTGCGATAGTGGTAAACACATGATTTGTGTACAGTTTGAAAAACTGTGCAAGACAACCATGTGACATACCCAGTTTGGTGTATTTTTTTCATTTAACATTATTTTTAATTGAGGATTTCACCCCAATCCTCATCCAATAGAACCCCATGACCCAAATTCCTTCCAAGGGATTCTCCCACCTTCTTCAAGATTCTATAAGTGGATTTGGAGTGGTTCTTGAGTGGTTCTTCATCTAGATCAACAGGTATAATCTACTTTTCTCTCTTTCTATTAGTTTCTATTTTTTATCGAACACCTATAACCCGAGTGGTCATTCATGGTAAATTTTATTGGTTAGTTTAGGTTGGAATTGGGGATTTTGGTTTTAGTTGGTTTTGATCCAGAGTAGGAGTTCCTTTCTGAGGTATTTCATCAAATGTGAAAAGGTTCCACCATTTGTGGTAGGTGTTTCCATTTCATTTACTTTTATTTGAGAGTTCCATTGATGGTTGGGTTTTCTAAATAAATTTTTGACCTAGATAATTTTGTCTTGGATTATATAGTTTTTATTTGTTAAATATTTCATTGACTTGGTTTGTATTTCAGGTGTAAAATAGTTGGAATTTCATATTTGAAATGGTTATTTGGTGTAAATGGGTATTTAATGCATTTTACATGTTTGATAAAATTTCATTGTTTTTTTTATGAGAAAAGAATTTTTTCATTGTGTTTTAATCCAAATGGAGTTTTCAAATTTGGATTCCCCTTTTTGTATGAAAATTATTTCCATTGTTTTATAATAGGTGGTTTTGTTTTGTAAAGTGAAAAGGTGTTTCCCTTAGGTGTTTTGTTTATGATTGCAAAAAATAAATTTTTAGATGTCCTTGGAGTTTCATTTGGATTAAAAATTGTTTTAAAAAATGTATTTCTCAAACGTATATCTATTATATGGGAATAATGATGGCCCATTTTTTCACTTTGTAAAATGATATTAGTTGATTTTTTCTTTCACCATGTTGAGCCCCCTTATTTGTTGATGATGTTATGTGTATCCATGTGATAGATCTTTTATATTTTATTAATATTGTACTTATGTGTTGGGGATCTTTCTAAGGGTATTAAATGGGATATAGGAATAATTTGATTTTGATGTTAGCCCATGGGGATTATTATTTTCATGTGATGAAATTATTTGTTAGTGGCCAACCTCATTTAGTTATTATATGGGGGATCCAAGGTTACTGAGTGGGAAGTTATGGAAAATTTCTATCATACTTTATATTACATGCTAACAATTATCCCCTTGTTGTACATAATAATTGGTTAGTTGGGTGTCTCTGATGAAACTAGTTGAGAATGATTTGGTTGATGAATGTAGACCATTAACCTGCTCATAGTAGTTCTACTTTACATGTCTTGTACTTTCCCATTTGTCCTCATAGATTCACATCATGATATGTATCATATGTTATCCCTTTTTGTTGTACATATTGGAATGTGTGTTTCTTTTATTGTATGGACTTGCTTGATGTGTTGATCCTTTTTTGGTTTTAGTCGTGATATTTTTTTAGTTTTTTTCCTTACATTTATTATAATTACTTATAACCTACTATAGATCAACTCCATCGTATGAAGAGCATGTATCCAGTAGAAGGGAGAGTAAATATTTAATAAAATAATAGAAATGAGTTTGAGATCAGTGTCGTGGTGGACGATCGCCACACTTGTGCACATCACTCTTGCTCATCACAAAATTAATAAAACATCAGAATTTAAGCACAGAATAAATAAAATTTCCACATACCACCCCCGAGACAAGTCTCGGGTTAACCCCTCATTTCTGAGGGTAAGAGGTCATGGTGGATAATATGAGAATAATAAAGAAGAAAGGAAGGAGAAAAGATGAAGAAGAAAATAAGGTGGATGGGTGGACAGAGAAATAAATGAATTTTATTAGAAATATAAATTAAAATTGAAAACTAAAACAAATATAAAGAAAATAAATTAAATAGGGAATATTTTTGGCCGGCCTCCCTCGGTGGAGATCTCCTCCTTGGTGCCTTGAAGGAATGTAATGGAGAATGGCATATTTTGAGAGGGAGGACCTCTCCTCCTTTTATAGCCAGAATTTATTACCATATTGTTGATGCGTTTTAGCCCGATTACATGACATATTCACGCATTTCACCCTTCTTCAATGTTGTTCATAATTTTCTTGTGAGTTCCCTATAAAAATATCAGAAGTTTTTGACAAGTATTCCGAGTGTTATACCCGTTTTACTCTGACCATTTATTTTGGCCAGTCAGACTCACCAAATCGCAAACCTCCGAATTAGTATGCTTTAATGACCCCCTTAAACGGCCAATAAATGCGGTTGTGCCATAATGAAAGATTCTAAAAAATTCCTTACACATCCCCCTACCGAATTTCACAACATTTGGGCCCACCATGAATAAGTTATGGGCCCCACACCAAAAATCGGCAGAACTGTGAACAGTTTTCATGCTCCCACTTGTGAGCTTCTTTTGAGTATCCATATGACAGATTCAGCTTTTAGTCCAAAAATAGTAAATGAATCCCTGGATTTTTAGAATCTGGAAAAAAAAGAATTTTTCAATTTGGATTAGTGTAGGAAATTTTATGGCCAAAAAACTTAAATAAGTTAAAACAGTTAAGAATTCGAAATGGACCATTTTTACTATTAAGCTCAAAATATTACTAATATCATAAAAATGTGACAATTACCCATACAATAACACTATGTTGGGATTATAAACAATGATTTACACTATAAAATATATGAAAATGTGAGCTTCATCACGGTCTAACATGCACCTAATGGTAGCCCGACCACAAGTCAATCTTGGAGAAAACCATCACTCCTCGGAGCTGGTCAAAGAGTCCATCTGTATGAGGTAGTGGATACCAGTTCTTTATCATAAGCTAGTTCAACCAGTGATAATCCACTCACAACCTATGTATAATATCCATGTTCTTGGTAAAAATGATAGGTGATCCCCATGACGTAGTATTGGGTCACATTAAACCCTTAGCTTCAAAGTCCTCTAAATGCTTCTTGAGCTCCTGTAGCTCAGTCGGTGCCATTCTATAAGGAGGAATGTACACTAGTGTTGCTCCTAGAACAAGCTCAATGGTAAACTCTACCTCTCTCACTAGAGGTAGTCCATAGAATTCTTCAGGGAATACATCCCAAAAATGATCCACCAAAGGTGGTAATTCTATACATCACATTCCCTGATCACTCATAAAGAGACTAGCCATCTTGGTTATCACCCCACCTGGAACATGATGCTTTGGTCTAGATTTACTTTCATGTATATCTCATTCACCTTTCCCTTGGGTGATGTAAATGACACCTTCTGGTGATGCGAATCAACATTGATGAGGTGTGGAACCAACTATTACATACCTAGAATGACATAAAAATCATTCATCTTGAGGAAAAAAAGATTCCATAGTAAGAGATATATGCCCACCTCAAGAGGGGAATCCTTGCACAGACATATACTCTCAAATCACACTCCCAAGGGAGTATCTAAGTTTGCAACACTATAACATTAATCGATCACCAGCCCAAGGATATCCACAATTGCTACAGATAAAAAGGAGTGTGAAGAGCCTACATCAAAAAAGGAAGAAACAAAAGTAAATACTACGAGAATAGTAACTCGAACTGTAGAATTCCCTAGACTTTGTTCCTTGATAGTAGACTGCATTGTATACATATGGCCAGATTCATGTCATTAAGATGCAACCCCGACTAACCTAAGCAAGTACACTATATTAGCACTGTACATAGAAGTTTGGCTACCTCAACCACGAATACCTCCTCTTCCTAATCAGCTAGTAGTATTCCAGCTCCCCGCCTGATGTGGAGCTACTAATCCTCCACCAGAATATAGATTTGGTATAGATCCCTTCTTAATAGGCACTGAAGGGAGATTCTGGAAAAAGTGCTGAAGGTAACCAATCACTACCGAAAAATGGGTATTTACGATGGGGTATTTGCGATGGGGGAGCGTCATGTCACAAAAAGTACTTCGAGAGGGACTATTTGCGACGATACCCTCTTCCCATTGCAAATAGTTAGTTATTTGCAACGAAAAGATGGTCCCCGTCGCAAAAGGTTTAGCACTAGTTGTGTGCCAAAGCGCGAGAAGGGAATTTGTGACGGACATAAGGGCTCATCACAAATATCTGGTGGCGTTTTTTTAGTATTTGCGGCGGGATTTATCGCCCATCGCAAATAGTATGTCGGCATTTTGGTATTTGCAACGGGTCCAATTGTCAATACCTTTTTAATCACTATTCCTACTAAATAGGGGGTTAATATTTATGACGAGCCCTGTCGTAAATACTCTCGTTGAAACTAATAAAACCTATATATATCCTCATCTGTTTTTCCTCTTATTCCACTCCTTTCTCTACTCCTCTCCCCATCCCAACTTACATTTTCTCTCTCAAAAAAATTCTATGTTAAAATTTTTAAATTCGAGCAATATTCGCGACTTAAATCCTCCAAAAGATTCAGTTTTTAGGTATTTATCTATTTCTTTTATTTTTTTAGTTAGTTCATTTTATTTGATATTAGTTATAATTATTGTTAATTAGTTGCAATTAAATTAAATTAGAATTTAATTGTTTTATTTTGCATTATTTTTTTACGAATATGTGTGATTAGTATTAATTAGTATTAATTAATAGTTATATTGATTAGTAGTCATTAGTAGTCATTAGTAGTCATTAGTATTAATTAGAAAAATTATTAGTTTTCATTAATAATTAGTCATAATTAGTAATAATTAGTGATAATTTGTAAAAATTAGTGTTAATAAGTAGTAAATTGAAATAAATATTTATAAATAATAATAAATAGTCAAAATTAGTCATAATTGTCAATAATTAGTGGTAATTAAAAATAATTCTTAAAAAGTAGTCATAATTAGTAATAATTAGTAATAAATATGATTAATTAGAAATAATTAGGAATAATTAGGAATAATTAGGAATAATTAGGAATAATTAGGAATAATTAGGAGTAATTAGTAATAATTATGAATAATTAGGAATAAATAGTAATAATTAATCACAATTATGAATAATTAGTAATAATTAGTAATAAATAGTAATAATTAGTAATAATTAGGAATAATTAGTAATAATTAAGATTAATTAGGATTAATTAGTAATAATCAGGATAAATTAGTAATAATTAGAATTAATTAGTAATAATTAGAATTAATTAGTTATAATTTGGATTAATTACTAATAATTAGGATTAATTAGTAATAATTAGTTTTCATTAGTAATAATTTGGATTAATTAGTAATAATTAGGACTAATTAGTAATAATTAGGATTAATCACTAATAATTAGAATTAATTAGTAATAATTAGGATTAATTAGTAATAATTAGTAATAATTAGTATTAAATAGTAATAAATTATAATAATTAGTAATAAATAGTAATAATTTGTAATAATTAGTAATAAATAGTAATAAATAGTAATAATTATGAATAAATAGTAATAAATAGTAATAAATAAGAATAATGAGGAATAATTAGGAATAATTAGGAATAATTAGTAATAATAAGTAATAATGAGTAATAATTAGTAATAATTAGTAATAAATAGGAATATTTAGTAATAAATACGATTAATTAGTAATAAATTGGATTAATTGCTAATAAATAGGATTAATTAGTAATAATTAGGATTAATTAGTAATAATTAGGATTAATTAGTAATAATTAGGATTAATTAGTAATAATTAGGATTAATTGGTAATCATTGGGATTAATTAGTAATAATTGGGATTAATTAGTAATAATTAGGATTACATAGTAATAATTAGTAATAAATAGTGATAATTAGTAATAAATAGTTATAAATAGTAATAAATAGTAATAAATAGAAATAAATAGGAACAAATAGGAAATATTAGTAATAATTAGTAATAGTTATTAATAAGTAGGAATAATTCATAATAATTTGTAATAATTAGTAATAATTAGTAAAAATTTGTAATAATTAGGATTAATTAGTAATAATTGTGACTAATTAGTAATAATTAGGATTAATTAGTAATAATTAGTAATAATTATGATTAATTTTCCTTGATTAGTAATAATTAGGATTGATTGGTAATATTTAGGATTGATTAGTAGTAATTTGGATTGATTAGTAATAATTAGGATTGATTAGTAATAATTAGGATTGATTAGTAATAATTAGGATTGATTAGTAATAATTAGGATTGACTAGTAATAATTAGGATTGGTTAGGAATAATTATGATTGATTAGTAATAATTAGTAATAATTAGGAATAATTAGCAATAATTTAGAATAATTAAGAATGATTAAGAATAATTAGGAATAATTATGAATAATTAAGAATAATTAGGAATAATTAGGAATAATTAGTAAAAATTAAGAATAATTAATAATTATTAGGAATAATTAAGAATATTTAGGAATAATTAGAATTAATTAGAAATAATTACAAATAATTAGGATTAATTATAAATAATTGGGATTAATTAGAAATAATTATGATTAATTATCAATAACATGGTTAATTAGCACTAATTAGCATTAATTAGTAGTAATTAGGATTAATTAGTAATAATTATGATTAATTATAAATAATTAGTAATAATTAACAATAATTAGTAATAATTATGAATATTTTAGAATATTTAATAATAATCATGAATGATTTGGTATAATTTCTAAAAATTTGCAATAATTAGAAATAATTCACAATAATTCGCAATAATTCGCAATAAATTCATAATAAATTGGTATAATTTTCAGTAGATGGGTGGTATTCCTTTTGCTCGATGGCTCATCTCCTGGAAAATTTGTCTCACTGAAATCACTCTAAAAAATATGCTCTAACGTACTGATATCAATTTTCATATTCATGAGGATTGATATGCACACATCAGAGAAGATTTTTTATATTGATTTTAGTGAGAGAAAGTTAAAAGGAGATGAGCAATTGGGAAAAAGGATCTTTTTCCTAATGACCCATCTTCTTGCAACTTTCTCTGTCTGAAATCAATATGAAAAATCTTCTCTAACATACAAATATCCATTTTTTGTATGCACAAAAATAGAGAGCAGTGTGTTAAGGCCTCCCTACTCTCTATTATTGTGCATACAAAAATGGATATTCGTACGTCGAAGTAAATTTTTCATAGTGATTTTAGTAGGAGAAAGTTACAAGGAGATGAGACATCAGGAAAACGAGTTATCGCCAATCTACTGGAAATTATACCACTAATAATTAGTGGTAATTAGTATAAATTAGCTATAATTACTAATAATTAGTTGAAATTAGTATAAATTATTATAAATTAGTGTAGATTATTATAAATTTTAAAACAAATACGATAAATAACTATAAAATAATAGAAATTGTTATACATTTTTAGAAAAGTGAATTTAAATTTCTTCCCTTTTTTGGATAGTGTTTTTCATATATCAAATTATACAAAAATACTAATTATATTATAATTTTTAGAGAAATATGGACCAAGGAAGTAGAAAATAGTCATTATTAGATAATCGCACCTAAATAAATCAGCAAAAGAATCCAAATAGTTCTAGTTTAAATCTTTTATATATTGAGAGTGTTGAAGATTTATTATCATTTGCATCATCAAACCCAGAATTTGTTTCAGATGGGAAAATTAAGTGTCCTTGTAAAAAATATTATCCGAGGAAGTTTGGAACATTTGACAATGTTAGAGGTCATCTATTGTGTTTTGGTTTTCAATCAGATTATTTTTTTGGTATCAACATGGTGAATGTAGTTCCAAATAAGATACTAATAATTTGGTTCTAGATCCATCACAGTTTCAAAAATTAGTATATGATGTGGTAGGTCCTTCTTTTCAAAAAAATAAAACTCAGGATGATATTGATTTAACTACAAAGTTGGAATCATCTCAATTTTATGAGTTATTGAGGTCTGTTGAGGAAGCCTTATATCCAAGATACAAGATAAGAATGTTTTATGTGGTTGAAAATTTTATGGCTATTAAATTAGGTAATGTAATTTCAAATAACTATTTTAAAAAGATATTCTTTTTTGGTTAAAACACGGTTGCCTGAAGTAAGTGTGTTGCCTAAACATTTCTTTGAGAGAAAAAGGTTGGTTTATAATCTGGTTCTTGGTTATCAGAATATTCATGCATGTTCAAATGATTGCTCTTATATTATGGTGATAATGAGTCATTAGATAACTTTCCCACATTTGGAAAATCAAGGTATAAAGAGTCTTAACTAGGGAAGTCTAGATTGATTCTTGTAAAATAGTTGAGATATTTTCCACTTACACCCAAATTGCAGGATTTATTTATGTATTAAAACACAACAACACTGATGTCATGGAAAAAACCAATATTTCAACTCGTAAAATCTTAAATCATTCCTTTGATGGTTATTCATGGATACATTTTGAAAAATTGCATCCATATTTTGCTTTGGAATCCCAAAATGTGTGATTGGGTCTTTATACTAACGGTTTTTGTCTATTTGGTTCTTACGGTAGTCAGTATTCATGTTGGTTTGTCTTTATAACTCTATACAATTTGTCTCCTTGTACATTGATGAAGGATCCATATATCTTTTTTACCTAATTAATTCCAGGACATTCGAAAAAATAATATTGATTTTTATTTGAAACCATTGATTGATATGTTAAATTCATTTTGGAGTAATATTGTTAGTACATATGGTGTTTCTACAAAATAGAATTTCCTACTAAAAGCTGCATTGATGTGGACAATTAGTGACTTTGTCACGACCCATCCTCGGGGCCCGTGCCGTGACTACCCCAAACCCGCCTTCTATAGGTCAGGGGCTGGTGACTAGCACCAAGGCATAATTCCCAATAAAAAGGGAAGGCATTGCCTTTGTAAAGTAAACAAACACCACAAAGCAAGAAAGCAGAAGAAGTAAACACTAAGTAAAAACTGATACAAAAGTAAGTGCGGAAAAGTAAGTGGGCCAGTATACAAACCCAAACTGAAAGTAAAGTACAACTGGAAAGGGAAAACAACAACTGAAAGTAAATCCGCAGCCTCAAGCCATCCACTGGAAGTCCCACCTGAAGGGTGAGTACAGAAAGCCTCCACAGCTCCTCGGGTCCAGCCGTCCGCTCCGAGTACGTCCCACCCAGTGGTCCACCTCCAGGTACCGACCTGCTCCGCAAGCCTCAATCGTGATCAGCTCTATCTGTCGTCTGCAACCAACACAACGTAGTACGGGCATAGCCCGTGCAGGGGTGAGTATAAGCTACTCAGTAAAGACCCCAAGACCCTTCACGGTCTCCCAGAATCCACAAAGGAAAGATACAATCACGAAGTAACATCCGACACTACTTAGGTATATGCCCATACATATACCTAAGTCATCAATTCTTGATCGACTCCAACATCCGAGCTCAAGTACAACCCAGTCCACACAGGAAATAAAACAACTCAGTCCACATAGGAAAGCATAACGTAATCCACACAGGACATCAAGTCAATCTTATCGAAGATAAATATTGAAAGTCAAGATTCAGCTCACACAAGTATACTTATTTGTAAGACGATAGAGATGATAAGATGTAGCCACTGATTCATCTAAGCCATTGGACCAACACAGGATCGATAGGTATTAACAACCGCAATGACCCACAAAGGATTGATAGGTAACTAACCCCCGAAATGACCCACAAAGGATCGATAGGTAACTAACCCCCGCAATGACCCACAAAGGATCGATAGGTAACTAACCCCCGCAATGACCCACACAGGATCGGACCCACACAGGATCTGTAGGTGCTGGCCCACACAAGACCACTGAGCACTGACCCACACAGGATCTGACCTACATATGATCGGTGGCACTGATCCACGTAGGATCGCTGAGTGTTGTAGTCGTCACCGTCGAATCCACGGAGGATTTCTGTACAGTCGTCATTGTTGTCGCAGTCATAGCCAGCTCTAGGGTTTCCGCACACAACAAGCCCGTTCGGGAGGGTCCGCTCCACGAGCCGAAGGGCTGATACATCAACTGACACATAGTCCAGATTTTATGTATCCAAAAGTTCCGTATCGTCAACAGGAACTCAATGTCACAGACGGCGCGTCAATCGGACGCCCGGTCTGAGAGTTATTAGATTTTTCGTCCCAGGGGCCCGGTTGGTTTTTAAGTCAAAAACAACCCAACCATACTCCAAATGCATCCAAACCTCGAGCGGAGTAATCCAAAAGGTCCGTCTCACTTAGAGGAATCCATCAAAGTCTACGGAACGTCAATCAGACGCCCGGAGCTCAAGTTATAAGTGTTTCCGCTCCGAGGGCCCGGTTGGTTTTGTGTACGAACAAACCCGGATGAACCTAAAGTACTTTGAAACCTTGAGTGTAATTTATCAAAATGGCCTTCTCGATCCAAGGATCGCATCGCAGCTGACGGTGCGTCGATCGGAGGTCTGCAGCCCAAGTTATGGGCAACAGACCGAAACAGTCTGGTAAAAGGGGGTTTGGGCCCAGTCCGACCCGGCCCGATACCCTCTGGGTCGGCCCGAACTGGGTCGACCCATCCCAGGTCCGGGTCCGGCCCGCTTGGGAGCAGCACGGCCCGGCCTGGGCGCGGCCCGGCCCGGCACGCTGGCGCCAGCAGGTGGCTCAGCAGTTTGACCGAGCGGATGAGGGGGGCGCCTGCCCCCCCCCCCCCCCGTTTTGTAACCACGACCCCCTTAATGGGGCCACTTAAGATGGACACCTGGGGGTTGTAACCCCCGGCTCATCCTCTATCCGGATGGCCCGCTCTGGCCGGCCGGTTGTTGCCGCCACGGGACCGGCAAGGCTGGTCCCCCTGCTCTGACGCCGGCGGCCCGGAACCGGCCGCTGGTTCCCCTACTCCGCCGCGGCCCAGAACCGGTCGTAGCCTTGGTTCATCCGGTGTGGCGTGACAGCGTTGCGCCCTTCCACTGCATCCTCGCTCCGGCCGTGGTGCTTTTGTGGTTCTCCGGAGCGGCGCGACGGCGCCGCGTCTTTGGTTCGTCTTCAACGGTGCGACGCGACTTCGCCGCGCTTCTCCCCCTTTCCTTAACAATTCCCGCGTGGTGCTTCAGCACCGTGTTGCCTTACTCATGCTGCATCAATATCAAACAACCAAAAAGGGGAGGATAGTCGGCAGTGTTCGTGCGGTCCGACCTCCTCCCGTTATTACGATAACAGACGGCCACAAAAAGTCAATAAGCCAACGTTGAAGTAATCAGGAACAAACGAAATAATAATTCCCCTACCTCGAGCGTAGCTTGAACGGAGGTTCGTCACAGAAATAACTGTCGCGGAAGGAGGCGTCGCGAAAGAAGCATCGTCACGGAAGAAGGCGTCATTGGCATCGCGGTACACGGTTTCATGTAGTCGATCTCCAAGGATTCGGCGTTCTTCATTGGAGATCGGTGCGTTCTTCGCGTTCTTCACGTTCTTCATGTTCTTTGACGAAGAAGACGAAGATCTTAAAGCCTCCCTTATATTTTCTCCCAAACCTCCCAAGCAACGAGACTTCCAACCAAAAATAAAATAAGTTCAACACTTATTTTATTAACATAACTTAAGCATTTGAATTTCAAACATTCAAATTAAACTCACCAATTAATTAACATAAGTTATCAAAATTAATGGTGTGTTGAAGGAGTTATATAATATGAAGGGGTGGGGTTCGTGTGGGCCCCACCACCCTCATAACCTCCCATGGGAAGTTGGGTGGTTTCCCCCAACTTCCACTCAAAGGTTTTAACCACTTAGAAATAAAAATTGTAGTTAAATTTTTATTTTAACTTCCACAATTTTTAACAACTTCTCTCGGGAAAACACAACTCTGGAAAAGGTGTTACTAAGCAATTATCGGCGCTGTGAATCCATCGGTGCCCTCGGAATTCGATTCCGAGCAACGGTTCAAAAGTTATAAAAACCAGCTCGTTCGTTCACTGAACGTACCCGATCTAAACTTTGGATAGAAATTTCGGGCACACCGGGCCTCGGAATAAAGTGCTGTCAGAAACCGCGTCCTTGTAAAATCCCAATGAAAATTAAGAAAAAAAAATTCTCTTGAATTTTACGGGTATTTACATTACTCCCACCTCAGGGCTTTACGTCCCCGTAAAGATACATCAAAAACTAGGGGGACAAATGTGGGTACTAAGCACGCATCTGAGCCTCTCGCTCCCAAGAGCTCTCCTGTAGGTTCCCATGCTGCCATCTGATGCACACTAGAGGAATCGACCGTCCATGTAGGACCCGATCCTGTCGATCCTCTATCTCCACTGGGACCTCCTAAAAAATTTTCCCCATCATCAATGTCCATCTCCCCATGGTCAATGATATGTTTTGGGTCATGCACGTATCTCCTCAGCTGAGATACGTGGAAGATGTCATGCACTCGGTGCAACTGAGGTGGTAGAGACAGGCGATAAGACACCTCGCCAATCCTGCTGAGGACCTAGAATGGTCCAATGAAGCATGGAGACAACTTTCCGCCTCGGCCAAATCTTCGTATACCACGTCAAGGTGAGACCCGCAAGAAGACGTGGTCTCCATCCTCAAACTCCAGTGGCCTCCGCCTCCTGTCAGCATAAGACTTCTATCGGCTCTGAGCTGTCTTCATCTACTCTTGGATGACCTGGACCTTCTCTGTCATGGCCTGGACCATCTCTGGTCCCACAAGTGCTGACTCCCCAGGGTCTGTCCAGCACAGAGGTGACCTGCAAGGTCGGCCGTACAATGCCTCGTATGGTGCCATCCCGATGGTGGAGTGGTATCTGTTGTTGTACGTGAACTCCACCAAGGGTAGGTGGTCTTCCCAGCTACGACCAAAGTCTAGGACACATGCGCGGAGCATGTCCTCGAGAGTCTGAATGGTCCTCTACGTCTGACCATCTTTCTGAGGGTGAAAGGCTTTACTCAGACGTAGTTGCATCCCAAATGCCTCCTGCAACCCCTTCCAAAGCAAGGAAGTAAAGAGAGCATCTCGATCGGAGACGATGGATGATGTCACACCATGAAGTCGTACAATCTCCTGAATGTAGAGATGTCCCAAGATCTCCACTGAGCCCTTCTCTATGATGGGTAAGAATTGAGCTGACTTGGTGAGTCGGTCGACAATCACCCAAATGGAGTCGTGACCTCTGGAAGTGCATGGAAGTCCAGTCACGAAGTCCATTGATATGACGTCCTATTTCCACTCCAGGACCTCCAAGGTCTGTACCAAGCCTGCTGGTACGTGGTGATCTGCCTTCACCTGCTGGCAGGTGAGGCATCGAGAAACGAACTCTGCCACAGGAATAGACGGCCAAGCGGTCGCCCATCAGATAGTGTCGCCACATCTTCAGAGCGAAGACCACTACTGCTAACTCCAGGTCATGGGTAACGTAGTTCTTCTCATGCTACCTCAACTGATGTGATCCAAAGGCGATCACGACCCGCTCTTGCATCAGGACACATCTGAGTCTAGTCTCTGATGCATCGTAGTAAACTACGTATCCAACTCCCTCCTCTGGCAACCTCAAGATAGGCACACTGGTCAAACTCTGTCTCAGCTCTTGGAAGCTCTGCTGACATCTATCTGACCACATGAAGGGTTTCCCCTTCCTCCTTAACGTTATTCAAAGCTACAAAGATTTATCCTTTTCCGAAAAGGGAAATCCGGTCTCATCCCCTGGATGAACCACGTTCCTTTCCTAATACAATCAGTCTCATCATGAATAGTTAATTCATGACATGGATGACGTCGTAAGGCCTCGACGCTACTACCAAGAGATCCAACCGTTACTCTCACCTTCAAGGGTTTAGTCACACTGTCGGCATCAGTGTGTGGTCACTGGGTCTCTTCCAGTAAGAATCTTGTAAGTGAGGGTCAAGTCAACAGTTTTTAACTGGTATCCCTTAGTATTAACATACAAAAGACAAGAAAGCAGACGTCACCAAAGCAAGTGTATTTTATAACTTCAACTCAAAGTACAAGGACACAAGGAAACACAAACAAAGAAGCTAGAGGCATTATGGTCAAGGGCCTCTATGCCTAGAGCTAGTCCTGCACTTGTCCACCCGCTTCCGGAGCTCCATGATCATAAGCTTCAGCTGACTGAAGCTGTGCTCTCCCCTGTGGTAGGGGTGGACCTCCTGGTGGTGGTGGTGGTAGAGCCTCAAAACGTCGCACACCACCTGCCGCTCGACCAACTCCTCTACCTCATCTCCCTACTCCCTGCGGACCGCCACGGTCGAACCTCTGCCTCTACCTGGGTGGTTCCTCAACAGTCTGTTGCTCCTCTACATGGAGGTTCAGGTAGTCACGAGCCAAGTGGACCTGCCCGCCGCATGAATAACACTGTCTTCCACTCATAAGATTGGCTCTACTGCGTGTGCCCCGCACCTCCGAGCCAGTATCATGTGGTCGTCCGCCCAATGGTCTGGTCCGCTTGGACCTCTGCGACATCTGTTTACTGTCAGCTGCAGAAGACTCTGCTATGTGCCACCCTACGGTAGGTCTTGCTGCTGGTGTAGGTTCATCAAGAAAGATCTCAATCAAAAGAGCTCTCTCCAGTACCCCTTCCAGAGTCGGAGTGCTAAGGGAGATCAGCGATGCCCTGATCTCATGCCTCAATCCCTGCTCAAAGGTCCGGGCCCGGAAGAATAGGTCTCATACCATGTCCGTCGAGTAGCGTGAGAGATCGGTAAATCTCGTCGAGTACTAGGCAACCGTCATGCTGCCCTTTCGCAGCTGTAGAAGCTCCTGGATGTGCACCGCACGGAGGGTGGCTGGAACGAACTCCGAGCAGAAGAGGCTCTCAAAATCCATCCAGAGAAGAGATGCCTTGTCGTGCACCTGGAGCATCAAGCTCCACCATCTTCCTGCTGCCGCGTGTAGTACGCTCGCTGCAAGGATCACCATGAGGTCCACTGGTGTCCTCACTAACCTGAAAACCCGTACAACTGCCTCCATCCAATCCTTGGTGGCCTAAGGGTCCCTCTCCCCGCGGAACCTGGGTGGTTGCTGACACTGAAACTCATGCAGTGCACTAAGGCAACGTGCATTGTCAGCGGCTGGGGCTGGTAGCATCGATGGCTCGGTGGGTAGAGGTATTGTCGGTGCCTCTGCTATCAAAGGGCCCTGTACCGAGGCCTCGTCGCTCGGTGGGCTGTCGTCACGTATAACTCTCGGAACCCTAGTTGGCTGCCGTCATGGGGCCATCCTGTAAAGAAACAGGTGCGCCACGGTCAAACAGTATACCTGGTGAGCTGACACAAATTAATCACAATGAAAACATGAAACACACATGCAATTAATGTTTTCGTGCATTAAGTCATAAATCAGAAGTCAGGGTCCTGGTGTATGGATACGTCGGCCGCCACACCAACACTGGACTCCCTAGACTGATAACAACACCCAATACGCTTAACACTATTGCTTCACATAGAAAAATATCAGAGTCCTGAGTTCTGCCGTAGAACTGAATCCCTCTGATAGCAATTTGTCACGACCCGTCCTCGGGGCCCATGTCGTGACCACCCCAAGCCCGCCTTCCATAGGCCAGGGGCTGGCGACTAGCACCAAGGCGTAATTCCCAATAAAAAGGGAAGGCGTCGCCTTTGTAAAGTAAAAAATTACCACAGAGCAAGCAAGCAGAAGAAGTAAACACTAAGTAAAAACTGATACAAAAGTAAGTGTGGAAAAGTAAGTGGGCCAGTATACAAACCCAAACTGAAAGTAAAGTACAACTGGAAAGGGAAAATAGCAACTGAAAGAAAAGCCACAGCCTCGAGCCATCCACTGGAAGTCCCACCTGAAGAGTGAGTATAGATAGCCTCCACACCTCCTCGGGTCCAGCCGTCTGCTCAGAGTACGTCCCGCCCAGTGGTCCACCTCTGGGTACTGACCTACTCTGCAAGCCTCAACCGCGATCAGCGTTGTCCATCGTCTGCAACCAACACAACGTAGTGCGGACATAGCCCATGTAGGGGTGAGTATAAGCTACTCAGTAGGGACCCCGAGACCCCCGAAGGTATCCCAGAATCCACAAAGGAAAATACACAAAGGAAAGATACAATCACGAAGTAACATCCGACACTACTTAGGTATATGCCCATACATATACCTAAGTCACCAATTCTCGATCAGCTCCAACATCCGAGCTCAAGTACAACCCAGTCCACACAGGAAAAAAAACAACTCAATCCACACTGGAAAGCATAACATAATCCACACAGGTATACTTCTTTGTAAGACGATAGAGATGATCAGATGTAGCCACTGATTCATCTAATCCATCGGACCCACACAGGATCGATAGGTACTAACCCCCGCAATGACCCACAAAGGATCGATAGGTAACTAACCCCCGCATTGACCCACAAAGGATCGATAGGTAACTAACCCCCGCAATGACTCACAAAGGATCGATAGGTAACTAACCCCTGCAATGACCCACACAGGATCGAACCCACACAGGATCTGTAGGTGATGGCCCACACAGGACCGCTGAGCGTTGTCTCACATAGGATCGGACCCACACAGGATAAGTAACACTGATCCACATAGGATCGCTGAGTGCTGTAGTCGTCGTCGTTGAATCCACGGAGGATTTCTGTACAGTCGTCATCATCGTCCCAGTCGCAGCCAACTCTAGGGTTTCCGCACATAGCAAGCTCGTTCGGGAGGGTCCACTCCACGAGCCAAAGGGCTAATACATAAACTGACACATAGTCCGGAGTTGATGTATCCAAAAGTTTCGTATCGTCAATAGGAACTCAACGTCACAGATGCCGCATCAATCAACGCCCGGTCTGAGAGTTATTGGCTTTTTCGTCTCAGGGGCCCGGTTGGTTTTTAAGTCAAAAACAACCCGACCATACTCCAACTGCGTCCAAACCTCGATCAGAGTAAGCCAAAAGGTCTGTCTCACTTAGAGGAATCCATAAAAGTCGACGGCACGTCAATCGGACATCCAGAGCTCAAGTTATAAGTGTTTCCGCTCCGAGGGCCCGATTGGTTTCGTGTATGAACCAACACGACCGAACCCAAAGTACTTTGAAACCTTGAGTGTAATATATCGAAACGACCGTCTCAATCCAAGGATCGCATCACAGCTTATGGTGCATCGATCGGAGGTCCGCAGCCCAAGTTATTTGCAATAGACCGAATGATTCCAGTAAAAAAGGGGGTTCGGGCCCGGTCTGACCCGGCCCGATACCCTATGGGTCGGCCCAAACCGGGTCGACCCATCCTGGGTCTAAGTCCGGCTTGCTTGGGCGTGGCCCGGCCCGGCTGGCGTGGCCCGGCCTGGCGGCCCAGTCTGGCGGACCGGCCAGGGCAGCCGGCCCGGCGCGCTGGCACCAGCAGGTGGCTCGGCCGTTTGGCCGAGCGGATGAGGGGGGGGGCCTGCCCCCTGTTTTGTAATTGTGGCCCCCTTAATGGGGTCGCTTAAGATGGCCAGTCGGGGGTTGTAACCCCCAGATCATCCCCTGTCCGGCTGGCCTGCTCCAGCCGGCCGGCTGTTCCCGCCACGGGACCGGCAAGGCCGGTCCCCTTGCTCTGACACCAGCGGCCCGGACCTAGCCGCCGGTTCCCCTGCTCCTTCGTGGCCCCGCTCCGGCCATAGTGCTTTTGTGGTTCTCCGGCGCGGCGCGACGGCGCCGCACTTCTCCCCCTTTCCTTAACAATTCTCGCGCAGTGCTTCAGCGCCACGTTTCCTTACTCATGCCGCATCAATATCAAACAACCAAAAATGGGAGGAGAGTCGCCTGTGTTCGTGCGGTCCAACCTCCTCCTGTTATTGCGATAACAGACGGCCACAAAAATTCGATAATCCAACATTGAAGTAATCAGGAAAAAATGAAATAATAATTCCCCTACCTCGAGCATAGCTTGAATGGAGGTTCATCGTGGAAATAACCTTCGTGGAAAGAGGTGTCGCGAAAGGAGAATCGTCGCGGAAGAAGGCGTCTTTGGTGTCGTGGTACACGGTGTTGCATAGTCAATCTCCGAGGATTCGGCATTCTTCGTCGGAGATCGGTGCGTTCTTCGCATTCTTCGTGTTCTTTGACGAAGAAGATGAAGATCATCAAGCCTCCCTTAGCTTTTCTCCCAAACCTCCCAAGCAACAAGACTTCCAACCAAAAAATAAAATAAGTTCAACACTTATTTTATTAAAATAACTTAAGCATTTGAATTTCAAGCATTCATATTAAACTCACCAATTAATTAACTTAAGTTATCAAAATTAATGGTGAGTTAAAGGAGTTAGATAATATGAAGGGGTGGGGTTCGTGTGGGCCCCACCACCCTCATAACCTCCCATGGGACGTTCGGTGGTTTCCCCCAACTTCCACTCAAAGGTTTTAACCCCTTAGAAATAAAAATTGTAGTTAAATTTTTATTTTAACTTCCACAATTTTTAACAACTTCTCTCGTGAAAACGCAACTCCTGAAAAGGTGTTCCTAAGAAATTACCGGTGCTGTGAATCCATCAGTGCCCTCAGAATTTGATTCCGAGCACCGGTTCAAAAGTTAGAAAAACCCGCTCGTTCGGTCACTGATCGTACCCATGCTAAACTTCGGATAGAAATTCCGGGCACACCGGGCCTCGGAATCAAGTGCCGTCAAAAACCGCGTCCTTGTAAAATCCCAATGAAAATTAAGAAAAAATTTCCCTTGAATTTTATGGGTCTTTACAGACTTCCTAGCATATGGAATGTTTTCTGGATGGAGTACACATGATCCAAAATCATGTCCATACTATACGAGAGACAACAAAGTGTTTATGCTCGTCAATGGAAAAAAATATTTTTTTTGACTCTCATCACATATTCCTTCCAACTAATCATCCTTTTTAGAGGAACAAATATCATTTCAGAAAAGGTATAATTTAAAGAGATGAACATACAACAATGATATCATGTACAGAGGTAAAATCAATTATCTCTTTCTTACCTCCCATCACATTTGGACAAACAATAAACCAACAAAAAAATTATGGCTTTGGTAAAGAACACAATTGGATAAAACGGAGCAGTTTTTGGGATCTTCCATATTGATTTAATTTGTTGGTTCATCACATGTTGGATATCATACATATTGAGAGGAACTGTTTTGATAATTTATTTCAAACAATTTTGGATACACCAGGTAAGACCAAAGATAATGTAAAGGCACGATTAGATCTTTCCCAAATTTACATGTGACCATAACTTAAACTATTTGAAAATATCAGATCGTAGAAGTTATTGAATCCAAATGAATGCTTCCAATTTGGGAAGTTGTGTCAGAAATGGTCATATTACTGAATTAAAAATTCATTATTTATTGTTATAATGTAAATTAATCTACCCATTGGATTAATAATTTTATTGAATTCTATTATTTGGGATGCGATAATAGACATATAATATATTTTTTGAGACATTTGTGTGGTGACAGTAGACTAAAGTACACTATGCATACTGCAAAAAACCATTGTTTTAATTTTATGTAAACTAGAAAGAATCTTCTCATAGACTTTATTTGACTCAATGAAACATTTGTTATTAAATTTTCTGCATAAAACAAAATGTGGTGGTCTAGTACAGTTCGGATGGAAGTACCCATTTCAGAGGTGTATGCAGAAATTGAAGAAAAATGTATGTAAAAAAGGATCGGTTGAAGGCTCAATTGCATAAAATTATTTGAAAGAGGAAATTTATTTTTTATTATCTCATTATTTTGAATTTGAATATCCCTCAAAACACAAATTCATGGTCCATAATGGGGGAAATTTTGATGATGATACAAGAAATCAATTACCAATTTTTAATCATCCTGGACTTGGATTCAGTGGAGTTCATGAACGATGGATTTCAGATGATAAACATCACAGAGCTCATACATATGTTCTGTCCAAATGTGAAGAAATGAAACCATTTAAACTATGAGTGATCCTATCACTTATTCTATAATATTTTTCATAATAAATTAATCTTATTTTATTTTTAGGTTATATGATAATCATATCAAGAAATAGCTTCCACAAATTAAAACAGTTTCTATTGAATAACTTTGAAAAAATAAGTTTTCCTACCGGTTTCAAAAACTGGTAACATAAATTATTTATGGTTTAACATATAAAATTAATTTATTACTTATTATATCGATAATTGTTTTAAAAAAATTAGGTATCTCAACATGATGATAAAATTGACAATCGATTGTGTGTATTGAGTAACTCGCCACCCAAAATGGTTAAATATTATAATAAATATATGGTGAATGGTTTTCAATTTCATACACATATGTATGGGAAATCAAAAAAAACAATGAATAGTGGTGTCTTCTTAAGAGGATCTCATCATAGAGAAACTAAAGTTGACTTTTACATCATGATGGAAGAAATTATTGAATTGTGTTATCTGGGACATAATTGCATAACTATGATTAAATGTAATTGGTTGGATACTAATAGAGGATTTCATGTTCATCCAAACCATGAAATCATTGATATTAAGTATAAAATTCTTCTTGTAGTAAATTAACCATTTTTATTGGCTCATCGGGCACTTTAAATTTATTATGAAAATTATTGTGCTATTTTAAAATATTTGGGTGATTGGTGAAGCATAATAAAAATTAAATATCAGGATAATCAGTTTACTCAAAGTGAATGTGGTTCCACTAAAGTGAAAGGAATTTAAATTTTTCAATAGACTACTCCAAATCAATCTTTTCCATGAAGAGACATGAATATTGATGATGACACCCCGCAGTTAAGGGTCAATGGTGATGATGATGTTAATGATGTTTGAAATGAATTTGAAATGACAGTAGATGATAAAACTAAAATTCATATGGAAATTGATGGTGTTGATAAGGAATATGAATACATTGACACTATTAGATATGAATATGAGGCTGAAGATTAAGATTGACATAGTTAAATGCTATTTATAATCATATATAATATATATCTATATATAATAGTTATTTTTAACTATTTACAAACAATATTAATTTCAGGTTTCAGATGGAACATGATTCATTTTTTTAGTTGCAGGAGGCAAATATACCTTTTGTACAAGCAGTATGTTGAATCATCTGACCCTCAGACTATTGGAGGTTCTGGGAGGACTTAGAGGGGGTGTGTTTTTACCCAATTGATTATTCATGACCCAATCCTGGAGTGAAGTCCATATCTTAGCTTCGTCCCACGCATGCAGAGGTATATTTACCCATTTATTTTAGTTAGTTTTTATTAATTTATTTATATACTAGTTGTTTGATTATTTTTTATTTTTTCACAGCTTTTTATATATAGCTGTTGGACAGAGGAGCGCTATATTGTCCAATTATTTTTCTAAAACTTGGGTCACATGGTATGAGATTCCCATTGATGTTCAGTACATCATGCTTTATCATTGGATAATGTGTAAATAAATAATATTTATTTTGAAATTTATTTAATTTGTAACTTTATATTATAATTTATTTGTTGGTTTTATGGATCCCATTGATGAGAACATGTGTAGTGCTGTCTAGAAGGCATGAGAGGGGTTTATGTGGGACCATTTCTGTAGGTTTTTTTGCCTAATTTGAAAAGGAAAGAAATGAAGAAAGCAGGAGTGGTAGTTTTTGATGAGTCTTGCCATGCCCACCGACCTAATTACATTTCATCTCAACTTTGGGATGGATTATGTTCTCATTAGTTGGGTGGACGTTTTTAGAGGAGATCATCGGTAGGTCGACAAAACCGGAGGAGATAGGAGGTGACACAACGAGTTAGTATTCATACATTCAGTACACATAGGAAACATATGGTAAGTAATTTTTTTAAAATAATTTATATAAATTTAAATGTAACAATTTATTAAATATTAAAATAGGTAGTAAAAAATCCTAATATTATGGATTTCAATGGTTATAAGAGAATATATAGCGATCCTATCACTAGAGATATTAGAGGTGATTTCCAGCATCAAATTGTGGTTAGTATAATTTCTTTTTGAGTTTTAAAAATAACTGCAAATAATATTTTCACTATTATAATTTTAAATTGCAATTGAAATAGTAGTATGTGGTTGTGGTGTCTCAGACACAAACTGAGAGTCGGTCTGAGACCAAGGGTTATACTAGTGCCCACCGATTTTATGAGGCAACATGGATGAATCAACTCATTATACCTTCGAGAAAGGATGATTTGTTAGTAATGGATCTCGATTGATGTTTGAGAGTTATTATGGTAACACTGCGATGTCAGTGTCCAGCTCGAAAAGAGCTCATGGAGAGTCATCATCATCTACTACACAGTATCAGGATCAGCTGCGAGATCAGAGTGAACTTATATAGAGTATGCATAGGGAGCAAGAGGAGATGCATCAATGGAAGCAGTAGGAGTTGTGCCAATTGTTGTAGTAATAGGAGGAAGAGCTATGACGATAGCAGTAGCAGTAAGAGGAGGAGATGCTTTGATGGCAACAGCAGCTGCATGAGCAGATGGAGTACATGTGGCGTCTGACTCGTGGTTTAGGGATGAAGTTCCCTCCACCATCTTCTCTAGCTCCTCTAGAGCCCCCCCCCCCACAGTGATATTTTTTTTATGATAAAAATTTTGAATGAATTTTTTTTTAATATTAACTATTTACATTTTTATATGATGCATTTTTTATATTTTTGCGAATATTTCATTTTTTATTATTTATTTAATTTTTTATTATTTATTTAATTTTTTATTTTTTTATTTAATTTTTTATTATTCATTTAATTTTTTATTATTTTATTAATTTATTTAATTTTTTTTATCATTTCTCTTATTTATTTTTTTATAGTTTTACAAATATTAAGGTTTTTATTATTTTATAATTTTTATTATTTTACTAATATTAATATTATTATTTCATTAATATTATTATTATTATTATTATTATTATTATTATTATATTATTATTATTAATATTATTATTAATATTATTTTATTATTTTATAATTTTCATTATATTACTAATATTAATATTCTTATTTAATTAATATTATTAATATTAAAATTGTTATTATTATTATTATTATTATTATTTTCCATTATTATTTTTTTATTATTTTATAATTTTATTTTATTTTTATCAATAATATTATTTTATTCAATTTTTTTTAAGATATTTGTGACGAGGAGTCCCCGTTGCAAATACTTTTTTTAAAATAATCTTAGGGAAACTATTTGTGATGGGGACCCCATCGCAAAAAATTTTCATAAATAATCTTGGGAAAACTATTTGTGGTGAGTCCACATCCTATTGCAAATAATTTTTTTTACGACGCCCTTTTCTATAACGGTTCATTTGCGATGGGACCTCATGGAAAATGACCTATCGCAAATTGTTAAATTTCCAGTAGTGCATCCTACCCCAATCTCTGCACTCAATTAGGTCCCTCGTACACTGGTGCCTCTTATGACCTACCCTACCATACTGGTGACACACCATGTAACTTTTTATGAGCTTCATCTGACTCATGCAACCACCATGGGTAGACTCAAAGTGGAATTTCCTGTCACTAGACAACCCACCTCCCTACCTCGAAGGGGAATCAACCAGACTCATACTAGCAACTTCCCTTAAGTTTCACTCAGTAATGAGGTCCTTGTTCATTATCTCTTAAATGGTGGTTAACTAAAAGACAATCACCTATGATCAGATGATGTATGCAAGACCATCCTCAAATCAACTCGCAGTCATCAACTTTTCATCGATCAATGATGATGAAAAAAAATATGCAGGTATTATTCTATTAGAATTCCTGCATCAACTCTGGAATAGAAGGGGGAGTCCATGGAGCTCCCTATACAGATTGCATAAAGCACAATAATCTATCTTGAAATTGAGCATCAAAACCCAATGGAGAAAGAACAGGAGGTTCATGTAGTGTAACTATAGGAAGTAATACTGGTGGCTCGGGGCCCACCACCTCTTTAGCATGGTCGTCACTACCATCTTGGAGCATGACTTGAGGACATTGTGACAGCTTAGCTCTACAATTTCCAAATGTATGCATCTGATAACATTCAACAATAGATATAATTAATGATAACAGAAAATGATAGGTACAATTTCTTCCTATAAATGAGTCACAACTCTATTACTTCTCATAAATTTAGGTCTGGGTGATAATAAAGATCACATCAATTCACAAGTGACACTTCCTACAACCCATTACTAAGGCTAGGTCATTATCAAGGTCTCATATAACAACATAGGGGTTCTGGTATATGGAATTTCAATTACAAAGTGTAGAGGAAAACACCCTTTATTTTGAAATTGGAATCCCCATTTAATGGTAACCATATCATTTAAAATTTAAAATTTATTTAAGTTCATTCTTATTTATATGAATATAGACATCACGGTCTAGTCAGATATGTCACCATTACCAATTTATAAATTCTGATACTCTTTATAAATTGAAATTGGTATATCATGTAACTAAGACATGACCCCTTACATATGGTATCAATATATAATAGGTTGTGTAAAATGATTTGATTAAATGAATTGCCATTTCCAATTTATAGAATTAAATATTTCATAAATTACAATTGGAACTCGTGTAATCAAATCAGCTGACATTTCATCCCATAGAACCAGTGGTCTGCATCTGAAACCTGATATAATTGGTTAATTAAAGTTACATCATCAATATATATTGGAAAAACTCATTTATATTTATAGAGAAACTTTAATTAATATAATTACTTTATCCTTGTAAGAAATGTTAGCACATTTCCATGTATAATAGTCAAAGCACTAGTAATATATAGCATGAAAAATTGCTAATGTAAGAATTGAAATATACCTATATGTAATGGCATAATGCATAAAATTTGAATCCTCAAGTGTCTATAATGATGTATAAGATGATACCTCCTTTCCACACCAGGCTAAGGAAAAATAAGACCATAATAATAATATCAATAACTATTCCACAAAACATGTTCATAACCTAATGGTGAAATCAATACCATAGTAACAAGAATAATTCAATAACAATAATAACCCAACCCAGGTAATTTGTCTTTCCCTTATATATGGGTTAGCTACTCCTAGGAACAGACTCATTACCAAATTTTTACACATTCCTTATCTCTTATATAATACCCAAATAGTAATATAAATGGAAAAATACCTTGTTTATACGACTATGTAGTGTGCCCTCCTAGAATACACTAAGAGGTCCCCTTAGCTGGTTGTCCACATAACCTCAAGCTTGCCTCCCCATACGCTAGAGGCTATCGACCATCATTGAGGGCCTATGGTGTATCTGTGGGGAGACTATTCCCTCTTGATCAAAGTGTAGTATAGTGGTAAATATTAATGATAAGAATTAAAAATAATAATAAATAACTATAAATATAATAATAAATTACCCAGATAAATACACAAGAGAAAGATAAATTGGTACTAGATACAATATGATTATCATACCATGATGCTATAAAAAAGTGAAGTGCACGGGATACATGGGTACATGAATATAAAAAATGATAAACAAAAAGAAAAAAAGGCCAAAAGATACCTCCACTAGCATCACGAGTATAGGCTTGGTCCTCTACTCTCGTACTCCATCCTATAAATGAAAATCAAACATCAAAAGATGGGAACTTCCCTTTATCGAACCCTGTAATCATGAAGTCAATTTGGGTATCACTGGAGGCCCAAATAGGGTTTGAGATATACTTTATAGGCCACCACCAATAGTGTATATAACTATTCAATATGTGTATACAAAATGAGTCATGTATAGATAAATCTAATGCTAAAGTAGTAAATGAATGAACATGTCATTCGGTGTTCCACATGGGATACATGACCAACACTACCTGCTTTAGCCTAAGCATGATATTCTTAAATCAAGGTCAACTTGTACATGTGTGGTATGAAAGTAAAATGTAATATATATATATATATATATGAAAATAATAAGTATATAGGAATAAATTTATGGTAAACATGACTAGGCCATCAGAAGGTCAAGTGTAAACATGGACCGAACCCAATCATGTTCATTGTCTTGGAGGATTCATCCATAAACATAATAAAAGGAATCAAAATTTCTTATTAAAAATACATCCTAAGTTCTTAATGAAAAGGAATCCTTAGTTCTTATGAAAAAGTCATCTTGATCACATTCAAGGCGATCTGTAAGGAGGAACCTAGGCATCACTCCAGGTGAAATATGTGTTTACATTTCCATAAGAGTATGCCCAAGGTGATCCATAAGTGGAACCTAAGTATCACCCTTAGCATAGCCTAAATTCATAACTCTCTAATCCCTTCCAAGGTATTACATATAGGGAAAAAAGTATCTATCATTTCATGGTATAAAATCATTTCATATCGATCCCATTCAAGGTAATCTATGAGGGAACTAGGTATTGCTCATAGGTAAAGTACATAAGGCATCCACCCGATGATCCCATACAATGTATTCTATAAAATAAAACATGTATCACTCCTAGGTAATTAAGATTCATTTTTAAATTCTAATTTATAAATCTTGTTGATCCCATCTAATGTTTCCTAAACTCAGGACCCTTGTATCACCCTAGGCCTAATGTAAGGATATGGTTTTAACTATCACATGAACTCATAAAATTTAGTAAAATAAGTATAATAATTTAAAGGACCATTTCACACACCTTTATTGAGGGTTTAAATTAATTATTATCATAAGGATATAAGGACTTTAAGGAAGTAACACCCTTTGGAGTGGATCACTTTAGAGCGGTCACACTACGACATTAATTCACAAGTTTCTAGGACTATGTTAACCATGGGAAAACTATTTAATTTAATTTATTAAAAATTTTGGATGAATCACCAGATGAGTTTAGCAAATAAAAAAATGGAACATGATAAATACAATGATAATTTTAGGAACAAAAACTATACCACCTACCTTAGGTTTGTAGTTCAACCCTCATTCATTTTCTACCATTGAATTATGCTAGAACAGAAGAAATGGTAAAAAAGGTTAAAATCCATAAAATAGGGAATATTATCTCACACCAAAATAGTACCAAAGATGGAGTAATAAATTGAGAAAGGAATGAAGAGGATCAATTCTCTTACTGACACACTTACAATGAGATGAACAGTGGCTCAATCAGTGTCTGTATGAGAAATAAAAAAGGAAACCTAGCTTAGGTGTTGGAGACCTCATATATAAGAAGAGGTGTTGTGTGAGAGGATAATAAAATAAAAAAGAGGGGTTTTCCTATTAAAAAAAATAACCCATGAAACATTCATGATGTGAATATTTTTCACATCATGAAATGTTTAGGTTTTTCCACTCTAGGAAAAACCAATATACATCAATTATGGGGCATGTCCAGACCAATTCATGTCGTACATTTTTTCTATAGAAAACCTCCAACCCCCTAAAATGCTCTTCCCAAAAGAAAATCAACCACCCTAAATGCACAGTTACCCAGTCTAATCCAAAAAAACAAATATAACAAGGGTTTACCTAAATTTAAATAAAATTTTACCTCTTTGAAAAACTATTATATTACACCATTGGAGCTTGTCATCATACCAAGGGGGTCATGGATGCTCTTCAAGTATGTGGAGGGCCAGTTTGAGCATCAGTTTAGATGGAATCTTAGGTTAGTTAATTACAGGCCCATTAGAATTTCATAAACTAGGGAGTTTGAATAGGAAAAATTCTTATAAATATATAATCATTACCCTTTTAGGGAAAACCCTCTATAAGTTGAATAAGAATACTCTCATCTCACGCAAATCTATCTTTTTATGATTTTTTCAACTATACTCCCATGGATTCCCATAGGTGAGAAACCTAGGTGACACAGCACACATAGGTCATAAATCATATTAGCTTATATTATAGAACACTATGCACAAATTTCATCAATGAACAAAAAAATTTACACAAGATGATAATTCTTTATACAAATCTGAATTCCACACAACACCAGAGGTTGTGTGAAACTTTACCTTTCCAATCCATACACTATCCTTGTGCTAGATCCCATGGTTCACTCAACTAAAAAGTTTTACATATCTTCAAAGTTTCACAACATTGGATCTATATCCCCCATTTGATGCCTCTATTTACAAAACATACTTTTATGAAAGTTTAGCACTCATGGTCACCACATCCATTTGAATTGGGATCACTCAAGAAAACTCCATATGAACAACTAGTATTATAGACCCTTATTCCCAATCCCTTTACACACAAAAAAGGTTGGGAATTCACCTTGACTTCTTCTCCTAATCACAGTCACTCCCTTGTTAGGTCCCCTACATGTTTCCTAAAATGGGTAGTGTATGAACCTTTTACCCTCCAAAAGAATCTATGCAGTGGATATATAAGTCCTAACCATGGAATCATAGAGGGAAACCAACTATCATTCTTCTCATTGAGTTCATATGGGATCCCGAGATCCTTCTATCCTCCCATACTAATTGGAAATGGCAATTTTAATGTATAATACATGGCCATATCTAAGCGATAAGACTTCAAATTACATAGAATAATGTCATAGTTTAATTATGTTAAACTAATTGAAAATTTCCTCAGCACAAGACGTTAAACTGTAACCTTAACCTATGTAATGGCATAGGATGAAATGAGGTATGAGATTATGATTCCCCATATGATGGGAATAGTATGCCTCATGTGATGAGCATGAGATGATTTCCCCATTCTCTGGGAGGATACGGTGTGTAATTACCACACCATCCTTTGTTATCACCACTTTTACAATATAGGAATCCTTACCGCATAATGTCAAACTATAAGGTATGGTCCTGAATCATGACCTGAAACTATGCACTCAAAATACATGGATTTTGATAATTCCCCCTAGTATGGTATAAAATATGCCTCTCATAGGTTAAATCTCGACTTCTAAAAAAACCACCCCCCCCCCATAAAATGGGATGCCTCGGGTGACAAGCCATGGATAACCATAACATATCAAAAAAAGAACCCCATTACCATTTTATTCCCCCTCAAAAGACAATGAAACAAAATATTGATCATCTTTCTAGTGTACACTGAACCCCCCACCATACAAATCCAAATCCCCATTGGAATTTTTCATCACCAAAGGACAATAGCCTATGTCTATCCAAGTATGTGACAAACATGTATGGGAAGCGTTCTCCACTAGAATTTTGAACTGTGACCATCCCCATTAGACTATAAACCGTCATCATTCTCAATAGAATATAAACCAGGAGTGTCCCCACTATACTTTAACTTTTCTTTATCTTAGTACATGATGAAAATATATAGGAAGAATCCCCTTAATATAATTTAAATCTTTGAACACCCTCACTTGGATTTAAATCTATGAATCAACCTATAAATGATGAGTGTATGTGGGATCATCTGTACAATACTATAAATATGTGAAACACACTAACTTCTATCTAAACTAGTGAACCCTGACCTGATCTATCATAAACTCATCCATAGGAGGTGATACTATGAAACCTTAGGTGATAAGCCTAATAAGCCTCTATTATGAGTATAGGATCTCTTCTACCTCTACTTGGGTGACAAGCCTATGATGATGCCTCATGTGAGGAGAATGAGATGCCTTGTGTGATGAGAATAAGAAGCATGTGTGATGACAATGTGATCTCCCCACCCTTTCCTTAGGTGATGAGACTAATATTCTTACCATTTTTTATGAACATTGGATGTAATGACCCAATATTTTAGATCTGTTAAATTAATACAATCTTCGAAAGCTTATACAACACACAACACTAAACTTCCACAACACTCGACTAAAAACCATAAAATATTAAAATTATATTAATAATATAATCATTATTAAATAAAAATAAAATAATCAATTAAATTAATTTCAAATTATTATTTTTATTTGATTAATATTTAAAAGAAAGGATGTATTTTGAAGAACCAATTAGAAAAGCAGTGTTGTATTTTATCTTAATAAATTAAATTGATTGCAATTAAAATTTTACTATAATATTTAATATTTATATTTTCATGTAAACATTAAATTATTTATAAATTCATTTGAAATAAGATTAACGCCACTTGAAGTTTAAAAGTCATTTTTCAATAAAAGCAGTTTTTCTTTATATTTTGTATTTTTAGTTAAATAACTAAATATATAAATTTTATAGTCTTAATTTGATAAATATAAATTCATTTTTTATATTAAAAATTAAAAATTCTCTTAGGTTTAATTTTTTATATAATACTAAAATAATTTATTTTTATAAAAATCGTTAAAAAAACAATTTTTACTAATATTGTAGAATTTATGATTATATCAAGAAGTAAGTACAACTTTAAAACTTATAAAACATTTTTCAGGATCAAATATTTATTTAAGTAGTAAAACTATACATTTAGAAATGTTATTATAAATTTATAAAAACCTACTTTTAACAACTTATGTTATATTTTTTAATAAAAATTGTTTTATCCTTTTCTTTTAATTAAATATTTTTTTGATTAAATTATTCTTTGGATTTATTTGAAATACAAAAAATATATTTATTTTTATAATAAAACAATTAAAATAATTAAAATTAAATTCATTAATAATTTTAATCTACACATAAATTTTATGCTTAAAAATAAACTTATTCTAAAAACGGGTTTTTATGTGTTACATGTGCTAATATTAAAATTAAATTTTCATACACATATATATTTTATCTAATAAAATGTATTTCATATTTTGAATCAGTAGATAAAAATTATATAATAAGTTTTATTTTATTTTGATTTATTAAAATTCAATTACTTAGGTAAAAATTAGTTACCCGGATAAAACCAAAAATGGTAAAAGTGAACATTCTAATAGTAAAGGACTTGAAAACATGTAAAAACATGTGATAAAATCAATTTTTGAGGTATTATTAACCATATTTTATCCCTAACTCCAATATTTTCTATTTTAGAGTCTTCTTGACATGTGAAACATGTGATCTCTTTATATTAATTTGAAATATTTACAAAAAATGTAATTATGACAAATTAAAAATGGGGCCTCTCACCACCACTTTAAGACCATCCTAAAAATTTGGTTTCCTATTAAAAATATACCCTTTTTTTTACCATATAATCTAATTAATTTCCATTGATCCTCCTGTCACAAGATATTTTCATAATACCTCCATTTCCAAGGAGTATTCCAAGGGAAAGCTCAAGTCCTCAATGTGAGTACTTTTTTCCTTATATCATTCTTTTTCTTTCTTACTTTCTCAAATATAATTTTTATAATTCCTATATAATTAAATAAATATTGTTTTTATCCTGAATTTTATTATTCTAAGTTGATAAGTATTAATAATATTTCCCCTTTTCTATTAAGAAAAATAAAATTGTTAATCATGCATTATGTGGACCACCACATCCATAAAGACAAAACTTCTATTTTACACCAACCCCTATATTCACTAGTTATAAGAGGTAAAATTGGATAATAAATGTGACATATATAATATTATTATGATGATTAAGATACATATTATAGTTTACCTTTTTTCCTCTCATTATTCTAGAAATTAAAAATGTTAATCGTGTGTTGTGCGGACTACAGCCTCCATGAATTAACATATCTTGTTTTCCATCTAGTTTATTTTTTATTTTTTAAAAAATATTAAAATATTATTCACTAACTTTAAGGTATATAGATATTATTCTTCTATAATAGTTATATTATTCCAAAATAAACAACTTTCATAATCATAATCATCCATCAATTATGGTATGTTCATGTTTGGGTTGGTCTAACCACCTACTTGAAAAAGGCTATGAAATAATGTTATGGATGGTTATGAGAACTTAATTTATAATAATATATGATATAAAAAATAAATATTTTTTTATTTTTTTATAATGTTAAAAGTAATTTTAAACTCATTAATAAGGATACCAATGTTTGTTTGTAAAAAATCACTGAAATATGTTCATTATCAGTTTCATCTCTAATGATAGTAATAAAAACTACCAATAATGATATTATAACTTTATAAATAATTATAAAACATAAATTATAGTACCTTTTATGATATATTAATGATTAAATTTGGAATAATAATGAATAATAATGTCGATGTTATGAAACTTGTTCTCAATGATCAAGATCACTCACATTTGATATTTAAAATGGATAAAAACTAACTAATATACATGTAGAGATGAATTATAAATGAATATTATAAATGTTTATCGATATGAAAAATTTTATGAAACATGTGATTGGGATATTTATTTTTTATATAGGATATTCAAGTTATTTAGTTAAATTTAGGAATTAAGGTAAGGATTTTATATCTCAAATTTAATTTCTTTAAAAAAAATCTTATTATATACCATGTTTTATTTGGAATGGCGTATCTACAAAACATTTAATATTTTGTATCATGATCCTATCATTATTCATTATATTTAAGGTTTCATTTTAAATCATGTCCTTCAAGTGGTTTTGATTTCAATGTTTCTAGTATCGTAAGGTTTTGGGCTAACTCAATTTTCTCCCATTGAGTTACAAACATTCTTATTGAAATATATTGTTAAAATTATAATTTATTATACATGATGTATAATTTTTATGGTATTTAATACTTTTTTTATGTTCTAAAATTCTTGCTTATAACCTTATTATTAAATTATTCTTACCTCAATAATTATGTTACTTTTAAGGGTTTTTTGTCATAAATTTTAACCCCTTGATACATATTCCTTACTATACACCATGTTTTATTTGGAATTGTGAATCTAATTTCCCGTTAATATTTTTTATCATGATATTAACATTATTAATAGTATTTAATGTTTAATTTTAAATTATATCTGTCAATGGGTTTTGGTTTTAAATATTCTAATGTTGTAAATATTTCTTGTATTAAATTTTCATCCCTTGAGACATATTTCTTATTATACACAATATTTACATGGAATAGTGTATTAAATTCTTGTTTAATATTTTGTGTCATGATCCTCTCATTATTTATGAAATTTAATGTTTCATTTTAAATCATATAATTTAGGGTATTTTGACATGAAATTTTTTAATGTGGTAAGTTTTTCTTTGTATTATTTTCAATTCCAAGAGACATATATTATATTTCACATCATATTTTCATTTATATGGTGTATTTATTACCCAAATTCCTTAAAATATAATGAATATATTTATTTTAATTATATTTTAATTTCATGGTATCTCTCTCATGTCCTTATGAATCTTACGTTACCATTACCGTAATGGTTTTTCCATCTCAATTTTTTTAATTGAGAAATGATTTACATTCACCACTTAAGTCCCTTTTTTGGAAAATATATTGGTTATGAATTACATTTTATATACTTTAATATTATTTTCTTTTATGGGATTAAACTTGAGTAAATCTGTCACTTCATATTTTTACCAAATCATCCTATTTTATTGGCATAATTTTCCTTCCAATGCCTTTCCCCAATGAATGCTCTATATTCCCCACCTTTAATTGAAGGGTGTTCAACAAGATTCCATGCATAAATTGATTTAAAGAATTACTTAATTAACCATATATCATTGCTCTATACAGTGTTATACTAGGGGATTATTTCATAGAATGTTATTTCATTTATTGATTGGAATAATATTGAATATTTTTATACTTTTTATTTGAAAATGGATATTTATTGATTACTAAGAAATATTGGTTATGTATTGTATAAATTATTAATTCCTTCATATTATAAATTAATTGAAATTAATTAATGATGGTTGGGGACTTCAATATACCACTGATGTAAGGATAGACGTCATGAGACAAACAAGCTAGGGTATTTTGATGTATATTTTCCCAAAAAAAATATTTCTTAGACGCATGGCCTTGATGGTAAGATCATGGTGTCTAAGATCATAATGTCTTGGATGGGGAATGTAATTAGTAGCCTAACTTTATTCATTTTATAATTACTTAGCCTTAAACATTACATAATACTGTGAATTCCTTTATAATTCACTTCTTTACATTCCCAAATATATATTCAGTTCATAGTTTTAGAAAATTAAGAAATAATTCATATATATAAACCCACAAGAATACAAGTGGTTACAACTAAAAAAATATCCTTTTTTCTCATAATATAAATTTTTTTAATAAAAACATGTAATCTTTCATGGAATGTCTTCACAACATTCATCCAGGCTTCTCTTTTTCTCTTACCCATCGTTAAATCCTGTGAAAAACATTTAAAATATAATGATGAGAACATAAAAATCAGTAAGTAATATAAAAATAAGTATATAAACTGTTATTACCTAAAAAATTATAAACATATGAAATGATTTTCAAAAATACATATTTATCACCCAATAAGTATCATATATATACTTTGTGAAAAAAATAGATTTTCATAAAATAAAGAAAAACATAAATAAAACATATAGGTAACTTGGGAAATTACTTACTTAATATTTTAACCCTCATGAATACTTTATGATTTGTAACCCTTGTGGAAACCTTACAATGGAACCCTCACGTCTACCTTATGGTGTCACCGTCGTAGTTACACTTAGAGTAACCATATGGACCTAACCTCCAACATAAACTTACCCAATGAATTGGAGGGAGATATAGGTCCAAACCTTAATCATAAAAAATTCCCAAGAACCATAAATAAATCATAAAATAAGAATAATTACGTCATACAAATCATTCCCTTTAAGAAAAATAAAAGAAATTAAAATAGGATTTTCAAAGAAAAGTCCCTTATAAATATCATATATTTTAAGTGAGAATTGAAAAAAAGAATGTAATATGTGTATAAACTATAAATTAACATAATAAAAAATAATATAATCAAAATTAGTTTCACAAACAATCTTAGTACCACGTAATCAATAAAGTATAATGTTAACCTAAAGAATGGAAATTGGGTTAAGAATTCCCTTACCTTAGGTTCATCTTACTTAAAAAGTGTTCAAACCTCCTATATAATGGTTGAAATAGTTTTAATATATTAAATAATACTATTAATATTTAAAATTAATTATATGATATTATCATAACATATTTCAACCCATTTATTAATAATATTTTGTTATTTTCATTGCTTTAGATGCATTTATTTCATAGTTTCCATGGTTGGTTTATTATGGATTTTCATGTCGAAGGGGACGAAAATACATAATTGAAATTACATGATATTAATGAACATAAATAATATTAAATTTCCTTATATATCATTTTGGTTATATTCTATGAGTATAAATCGTTAGATAAATTATTAGTGATGATCGTTAGTTTATTTAGGTAAATTTTGATCATTACGAACCACTTTTTTTATTAATTAATAATATGCATAAACACTAGTTACAGAACTTAACATAACATATAATATGTATAATAAAATATTATTTAACCATATTAATGTTTTTATGACCATATTTGAATAAATTAATGGAAATTGAAAACACATCATCCACGATGTCGGTAAATCGACACATCATGGATCATGTTTTTACATTTAGAATAAAAGGTAGAGGAAAAAAAGTATGATGATTAATTTTTCCACAAACATGATCAAATAAGTATATATAAGGTAATATTTGTTTCATTAATCTTGTATAATATGAGGTTAATAGATTATAAGAAAAGAAAAAAATAATTGAAAATAAAAAGAAAAGAAATGAAAGAGGATTTTTACCTCTTGATTCTCTTCCTTGAGAACCTCCTTAAGGCCCCTGGTTTTGGCCTAATGGTGAGAAAAAAAGGAATTTTAAGTGCATAAGAGTCTTAGGAAGGGATTTGGGAATAAATTAAGAAATATAAATGGATTTGAGGTGTGATTGGAAGAGGTGGTGAGAGGAGGTATTTATAGTGGAGAAGAGGGGTGTTTAATCATTATTATATTCATTAGTTTTTTAATTTGAATCAAGACTATGAATAGTTTTAGAATTATCATAAAATATATTAAAATAATGAATTATAGTTTGATATTTTTGGATTACATAAGCCTTACATGATATATGACTCAAAAAATCATGTGTTTATCTTATATCGTAAATTATTATAGTTCAATATTCACAAAAAAAATCAAGTATTTCAGAAAAATACCAAAGATTCAAACCAACAATTTTTTAACATGTATAATTCATAAATGAACTCTTTTTTTAAAAAAATAGTTTTATAAATAGGAGAATTCTAATTTTTAATTAAAATCATAATTTATTCAAAAAATATGAGTTTTAAAATTATAACTAATTTTATAAAACTTTGAAAAATTAATTATAGTCTCACAAAATTATATTATAATCATAAGATGAAAAAATAATAATTAATCAATCTATTTTCTTAAAATAAATTTTCTTTTAAATAATTATATTAATTATAAAATTGTAATTAAATATTTATAACTTACAAAAATACCAACATTTAATTTATTATTTCTAAAACATTTATTTAATTATTTCGTGATATAAATATATTATGATTACACTTATAAGATACAAAATTTAATTTATACTCTCATAGGTGAGGTTACTATTCTATTGGCCAAATAACTATTCCTAATGGTCATGTTACTATTCTTAAGGTCAATTTACTATTCCATCTGTACAAATTCTTTAATTTCTATAAATATCAATTATTTCATTATAAATTTATAATGAATTTAAATATTTAATTATATAATTGAAAACATATTATTTTATAAGTACTTGGGTTTTTACATTATCCACACCTTTTGGATATTTCATCCTTGCAGTTTTAATTTACTTATTAAACAAGTGAGGGTACCTTTCCCTCATGGAATTTTCAGATTCCCATGTTTCTTCTTTAACCATGTGGTTTCTCCATAAAACTTTAACCTGGTAAATTACCTTATTCCGAAATAATTTCTCTCTATGATCAATAATCTGAATAGGATTTTATTCATTAGAATGGTTCTCTTCCAACTGAACTATATCTGGGCTAAAAACATTAGATAGATCTAGAACATACTTTCTCAACATCGAAACATGAAAAACATTGTGTACCAGAGATAAACTCAAAGTTAAATCTACTCAGTAGGTGAATGGTCCAGATTTCTTCATGATTTCATAAGTTCCAATGAACTGTGGACTTAATTTTTCTTTCTTACAAAAATTCATAAAACTTTTCCATTATAAGATTCTAAGAAAAACATGATTACCTGCCTCAAAAGAAAAGTATTTCCTTCTATTATCTGTATAAATTTTCTACCTACTCTGAGCTATCCTCATGTGTTTCTTGATCACAATCACTTTATCATCCACTTCCTATACTAATTATGGTCCCATCAACTCTTCAAATTCATCCCAAAATGTTGGAGTTTGACACTTCTTCTCATATAATTCCTCAAAAGGTTTCATCTATATATTGTAATAAAAACTGTTATTATAAGAAAACTCAACTAAAATAATATGTTGATCCCAAATTCCTTGATGGTCCATTGAACAAGCTCAAATCATATCCTTCAATGTCTGAATTTTTCCCTTGGTTTGTCCATTAGATTGAGGATGAAAGGTTTTACTTAAATTTAATTTTATTACCAATGTATTTTGAATGCCTTTCCAAAAGTTATAAGTGAACCTGGGATCATGGTCATATACAATTGAAAGAGGAACTCCATGTAACATGACGATCTCTTTGAGGAAAATTCAAGAAAACTAGTCCAAACACATAGTATATCGAATATGAAGGAAATATACATATTTAGTTAGTCGATCAAAAAGAACCCAAATTGCATTGTTACATAGACAATTATTTGGTAGTACCACCACAAAGTCCATAGATATATTATACCATTTTCACTCTGGCACTATCAAAGGTTGAAGCATCCCCTTTGGTTGTTATCACTCTAATTTAATTTTTTTACATGTGAAACATTTCATGGTAAAATATAAAATATCTATTTTCATTCCATCCCACCAGTAATACTCTCAGAGGTATCTATACATCTTAGTACTTCCAGGATAAAATAATAATATAGAACTATGAGCTTCACACATAAATTATTTCTTCAGCTAGGAATCACAAGGAACACATAATCTCTTCCCAAATCTCAAAACATAATCTTTATCAACCATAAATTCTAGAAACTTAACCCTTTTAACCAATTCTACATTTTTCTGTAACTCACTATCTTCCTTTAATGCTTGCTTAATTCTATCTGATAGAGATGACTCCACTAACACCTAAAACAAAATAGAGGAATTTCCTACACCAACAACTTCTAAGACAAAATTCATCAAATCTTTAATCAAAGGGTCTTGTTCTAAATGTAACATGATTAATTGTTCATGATGTTTTCAACTCAAGGAATTATCCACTTTGTTTTATTTTGAAAGATAGTAATTGATCATGAAATCATAATCCTTTATCATTTCAATACATCTTCTCTACCTCATGTTTAATTCTTTATGAGTGAATATATACTTCAGACTTTTATGGTCAGTATATATTTCACATTTGGCTCTATATAAATGATGCCTCCAAATTTTCAAAGTGAAAACCATAGCTTCTAATTCCAAATCTGGCGTGGGATATTTTAACTCATGAGGTTTTAGTTTCCTAAAAGAATAATAAATTACCAAATCATTCTACATCTAAACACAACCAATTCCCTTCAATGAAGCATCATTATAGATGAAAAATTCACCATTTATAGAAGGAAGGAAAAAAACTAGAGCATTCACCAATCTATTCTTTTGTTCCTAAAAAACGTCACATTATTATATAAAAATAAATTTAACCCCTTTTCATGTTCACTAAGTTATAATTATAGATAACTGTGTAAGGTTTTTAAAATACCATCGGCAATAACCTGCTAATCCAAGAATACTAAGAATCTCTATAAAATTTGTAGGTATTGGTCATTCATCAACCTTTTTTGTTTTGGTAGGATCAACTCTTATTTCATCCTTATTTACAATGTTCCCAATAAAATAAATATATTGCAACAAAAAATCACATTTGATAAATTTTTCTTATAACTTCTTTTCTTTGAGAGTTTTTAAGATAATCTTTAAGTGTTTTTCATGATCATTACAACTTTTAGAAAATACCAAAATATCATCAATAAAAACAGCATCAAACTTATCCAAATATTTAAATAATATTATATTCATAAGATACATGAATATAGTAGGGTAATTTATCAAATAAAAAGACATAACAAAACAACTAATAATGCTCATATCTAGTATGAAATGATGTTTTGGGGATGTCATCCTCCTTCACCTTCAGCTGATATTACCCAGATCTCAATTCAGTCTTAGAAAAACACTAAACTCTCTATAGATTATCAAACAAGTCATCGATATGAGTCAAAGGATACTTATTATTAATAGAAATTATATTTAAAGGTATATAATCAATACAAAGTATCATGGAACCATATTTATTTTTAATGAACAAAACAGGATCACCCCATGGTGAAGTGTGAAGATGAATGAAGCCTTTATCAAGAAAATACAAAAACTAATTTTTCAATTCAAGAAGTTCCAATTGATCCATTTGATAAGGGGGTTTTGAAATTGTCTTAGCATCCAGAACCAAGTTAATAGTAAATTAAACTTCCTGATCAGGTATAACACTGGAAAAATCATCAGGAAAAACATCCTAGTATTCATTTACCACTGGAACATAATTAATCTAAATAGTTCCCTTATTTTCAACAATATGAGCAAGATAACTTTCAATTAAACATTTTAGCAATTTCTCAGCTTCCTGGTATGTTATCAATTGTATGGTTTCATTCTTTTATACCAAATGAAACTCTTTCTGAAAAACAACTTCTTTAGATTTGCAATAAATCTTAACATGATAAACAAAAAAGGCAATCCATACCAATAAGGACATCAAACTCTTATTAAGGAAAAATAATAATGTTTTCAAGTAATGTATTTCCACAGATAACAATAGGAATATTCTTATAATTCCTTTTTTTCTATAATATTTCCCCCTAGCATTTTAACCAAAAGTTTTTGTTTCATTTTTTGAGGTGACATTTCCAATTTACCAGAAAATTTCTCAGAAATAAAGAAATGTGTAGACCCTGTATCAAACAATACATTATAAAATATGAGTAAAAAAAAGTACTTGATACCACTTCATCGGATGGCACATCATCTGTTGATGTAGTTAAAAAGGATCTAACTACACCTTTCTTATTATAATTTGACTATTTTCCAACATTTAGATCTTTCTTTGAGAAGGTATTTGAATAATGACTCATCTCACCACATTTAAAACACTTTAAAGTTCAGAATTAATATTAAGATAATTTTCATTACAATTTCGAGTAATATTTCTAAACTTACCACATAGAAAACACTTCCTAGTTTTTTTAAGGAATTCACTAAGGTTCTTTTTACCACAAATTTCACAAACTATAAACTAGAATTTATTACCATCAAATTTCTTTGATTGATTTTACCTATCATTTTCTGTCAATAAATCTTCTTGTGCTTGTTTTAAAAGTACATCTAATCATCAAAAAACTTCATTTCTAACCTCTCAGAACATCGGAAAAATTTCTCATAACTTTTTAATTCACATGAATTTAATACCCTTTGATATCTTGGCTTCAATCCTAAGTAAAAAATGATTTATTTTTCTATCAAGATATTGAATGATATTTTAGAGCATACCTTTCTAATCAGGTGAAGTTTTCTTCATACATAGACACTGAATCCACTTCTTTTGGTTAAAATGAAAGGAATTTCTTTTCCATCCTTATCCAAACCACCTTAGGAAAATATTTTTCAAAGAATGGATTTTTAAATTCATCCCATTTCAAGGCATAAATATCATCAATATACCTGACATTCTTGACCATTGACTACCACTGGTCATCTTCACCTTAAAAATGATAAATGGAAAGAATAAAATTTTGATAATCTGAATACCCCATAACATCAAATATCTTTTTAGGGGCTTTAATCCACCCTTTAACCACCACTAGGTCAAAATATCCACTAAAGGCAGGAGATTATTGCCTTATAAAATGTTCTACTATCGTCAAGTTCCTTTGTGGTAGATCTAGTTGTTCTATTTCATGGATTCCACCACCATTTATAACATAATTAAACTGAACCATTAATATCAAAAAAAAATCAGTTCCAATTCCCACCATTCTAGGTTGTGGATTCAGAAATATATCATCCTCTCGGGGTCTTCCTACTTCAGCTTCCCTGTTTATTCTGTGGAAAACCATTCTGAATAGAAATATATCAGATGAAGAAACATGGTAATCATAAAATGATATATAATTTAAACTTAAAAATAAGTTAAAAATCATTTATGGTATTCAATTAACATTATCTTAACCCCTAAAGTTATATAAACCATGCTATGATTCCAACTATAAGGACTCATCCTTAAACATTACATAATATTATAAATTCCTTTATAATTCACTTCTTTATAATCCCAATGATATTTTCAGTTTAGAGTTTTAGAAAATTAGTAAATAATTCATACATATAATCCCACAAGTATACAAGTGGGTATATCTAAAATAATATCCATTTTTCTCATAATATAAATTTTTTTAATAAAAACATGTAATCTTTCATGGAAAGTATTCACAACATTCATCTAGGCTTATCCTTTTCTCTTACCCATCCTTAAATCCTATGAAAAAAATTTCAAAACTTGGGATGAAAACATAAATCTCAGTAAGGGATATAAAAAAGGAGACAAACTATTAGTACATGAATACTTATAAATATTTGAAATCATTTTCACAAATATATACTTCTCACCCAATAAGTATCATATAGATACTTTGTGAAAACATGATATTTACATAAAACATAGAAAAAAATAAATAAAATATATAGGTAACTTTTGTAATTACTTACTTAATATTGTAACTCTCACAGCTACTTTATGATTTTTAACCCTCATGACTACCTTACAAAGTAACCCTCACAGTTACCATATAGTGTAACAAACGCAGTTACACTTGGAGTAACCATACAACCGAACTCTAACTTAAACATAACCAATGAATTGGAGGGATATATAGGTCCCACCTTTCATCAAAAAATATTCCTAATAAATAGGAAAAATCATAAAACAATAATACTTACATCATATAAATCATTCCCTTTAAGAAAAATAAAACAAATTAAAAGATATTTTTTAAAAGAAAATTCCCTTAAAAATATCATATATTTGAAGTGAGAATTGATAAAAATAATAGAATATGTTTATAAACTATAAATACATATAATAAAAAATAATATAATCAAAATTAGTTTCACAAATAATCTTTGTACCATATAATCAATAAAGTATAAGGTTAACCCAAAGAATGGAAATTGGGTTAAGAATTCCCTTACCTTGGGTTTTTCTTACTTAAGACATGTTAAAACCTCATGTGTAATGGTTTAAATAGTATTATTAATATATTAAAAGACCATATTCATATTCATGATTACTTATATTATCTTATCATAACATCTTTAAACCAATTTATTAATAATATTTTGTTATTTTTATTTTTATTTTGTACATTTATTTCATGGTTTCCATGGTTGGTTTATTATATATTTTATTATCGGAAGGGGAAAAAACTCTAGAATTGAAATTAAATTATATTAATTAACTTCTATAATATTAAATGGTCTTATATAACATTTTTTTTATATGGTATGATCATGAATATTTAGATAAAACATTAGTGATGGTCATTAGTTTATTTTGGTGAATTTTGATCATTACGAATCAATTTTATTTTATTAGTTAATATAATTAATAAAAACTAGATTAAAAACATAATATAACATATAAAATTTATAATACAATATTATTTAACCATATTAATGGTTTTATGATCATATTCATAGGAATTAATATAAATTTAAAACACATCATCCACGATGTCAGTAAATCGATACATCATTGATGATGTTTTTATTTTTAGAATAAAAGGGAGACAATAAGAAGTATGATGATTAATTTTTCCATAAACATGATAAAATTATAGTATATATAAGATTATATAGTTTTTATCCCTCTTGGATAAGGTTAGGTGAAGATCTTGTAAGAAAAGAAAAATAATTAAAAATAAAATGAAAGAGGATTTTTACCACTTGAATTCTCTTCCTTGAGAACCTCATTAAGGCCCTTGGTTTTGAACTTTTGATGAGACCTCCGGATCTTAGACGTGGGGAAGAGGCTTGTGAATCTATTTGGGTAGAAATTAATAAATCTCCAAGGCTTTGAGGTGTTAGTGGAATAGGTGGTGAGGAGAGGTATTTATAGTGGAGGAGAGGGGTGTTTTCTCATTATTATATTCATTAGTTTATTAACTTGGATCAATACTATGAATAGTTTGAGAATTATAATCAAATATATAAAAACAATGAATAATAGTTCTAGATTTTTTTTCTTAAATCATCCTTACATAATCTATTCCTAAAAACATGTATTTAGCTTATATCGTAAATTGCAGTATTTTACTATTCACCAAAAATTCAAGTATTTCAGAAAAATCCAAAAAAAATCACTCCAACCATTTTTCAGCATTTATAATTCAAAAATGAACTCCATTTTTTGGAAATAATTTTATAAATATGAGAAATATAATTTTAAATTAAACTCATAATTTATTCAAAAAATGCAAATTTTAAAATTATAACTAATTTTATAACACTTTGAAAAATTAATTAAAGTCACATAAAATTTTCTTATAATCATGATAAAAAAATAATTATTTATGAATATATTTTATGAAAATAAATTTTCTTTTAAATTATTAAATTAATTATAAAATTTTAATTAAATATTTAGAACTTATAAAAATATCGACACTTAATTTATTATTTCCAAAACATTTATTTAATTATTCCATGATATGAATATATCATGATTACACTTATATGATAAAAAAATTAATTATAATCTCATAGGTGAATTTACTATTCTATTGGTCAAATTACTACTTCTAATGGTCATGTTACTATTCCTAGGGTCAAGTTACTATTCTATCGGTATAAATTCCTTAATTTATATAAATATCAATTATTTCATTATAATTTTATGATGAATTTAAATATTTAATTCCATAATGAAAAAAAATTATTTTATAATTACATGGTTGTTACACATTTCATTGCTAAAGAACCACTAAGTTTTATCCATGTGATCTTTTCATTTTCATTATTATGCATGAATATATTATGCTTATATTTTAATTATATTATGGAATTATTTTTTATTATATATTATTTCCATATTATTTATGCTCATATGAAGCTTAGTTATTACTTTTTACTGTTATTTTCTATATTTACCCTTACTGAGCATTTGAGTTTACCACTTTTTATATTTTCATTTCTGCATGTTATGAACAAAAGTATTAAACATGGTATGTCAAAAAAATAGCTTCTTTGAAGAATTTATGGGAGATATATAAGACATATTATGTATTAAGTAGTTTCTTATATAGTTAAAAATAAATTTACATTAGTTGAGAAAGACATGGGCTTTATTTTTTTATGATTTTTCCTAATTATTTAAATTTGGAAACCTAAAAGTTTATGGTAATGTATGTGATTTAATATTTTTTAAAGTCATTTAATTATGGGATATTTATGTTCATGAATCTATAGTTGGTATTAAAAATAGTATATAAAGTTTGTTTTATTCACACCAAATTTGAGAGTGCGGGTCTAGGCCACTATAGTTGGTATCAGATCAGGGATTAGATAAATTTAGATATTAAAATGTTATTTGAGGATAATTTAAAGGTTGATGAGTTAATTTTGATCATAATTTCAAAGTTATATATAACCCTTTAGGTTAGTTGAGGTAATATTTAATATTTTAGAGATTAGGATAAGATAAATTTAGTGAAAACCCTAGTGATATGTCTAACTTATAATTCTAAGTATAAGATAGCATCTAGAGAACTCTTGGGAGATATCTCTCAGAAGCACTCCATCTTGGGTTTCCCTCTTTCACACTCGGTGTGGAGGGTGGATTCTTATAAGCTTCAAATCTTGTCATGGTTGGGGCTCTCTCAATGCATCTGGTACCACTACAGCTAGGTTCCAGTTGATTTTGTACCAGGAATTTTGGAGGCTTCGATTGCATATCTGGCGTTTCGGTTATCTTGTCACACTATTTTTGGAGATTTCTTCCAAATCTATGGCACTCAGCTCTTGCATGATTGGTTCATCAGTAGGGGATCATTTCGTGCTTCAACATGCAGACGAATGTGTTATCACGGTGAGAATAGTCCACTTCAGGAAGAAAGGGTGTCGGCCAGCCTTTGATGTGGGTTGGAGACACCTAGAGGTGGGGGCGGCTTCTCCATCGGACGGCTGGGCATGGGGTGAGTAGGATGGTGGTGCAATGGTGGAGCGATTGGTGGAGCGCAATTGGCAGGGTGATGTGGTCAGGTAGATGGCGATGGATAGGTGGTTCCAGATATGTATGTGGTGTTTTTTAATGTAAACTAGACCTTTGGCCTAGTTGGTTTGGAAATTTGTTTTTCTTGTAATCGGATATGTTTCAATGGGCTTTTGGTTCATTCAAATATAATTTTTTGTGCCTTTAGACCTTTGGGATAATAATGGGTTCTCCCTTAACTCAGTCCAAAAGGGATTTATGTTTGTTTTTCTTTCTCTTTTTAATATAGGTGATGGTACCCAACCTGTTTCAGTATAGGATAGCACCACAAAGTTTTGGTAAAGTAGATATTGTGTGTTTCTCCAAGAAATTTCATCTCTGACTAAATATTAAAAAGTACATGAGGTTGAGGAATAGATTCACCTTGGGGTAATCACCCTAAAAAAATTAGTTGATCATTGAATTGATCTTCACTCAGGTTTATAAAGAGTGGACCTAAGAGTATTCACCTATATCAACACTCCTGAGGTATATTATTTGGTTGATCATATTATCTTTATGAACCATTAATAAAGATTTATTTTATAATTACTTTATCAGATTAGGTTAAGAAGCATAAAATAACACAACTTAAGGTAACCAAATATTGAACCAAAAGTATCATGTGTTAAAAATAAAGGTTTAATAGAGGAATTCATCTTTATATTGATGCTTTCATATTCATATTTTTTATATAATCATAACCTTTTTTTACTATTTGGTTGAAACACAATCTAGAAAATGAAGCTAATAAAGGTATGTATCATGAAACCACTATGTCTTATAACTAAATATGGGAGTATACTTAAATGGTTGATAATATAATTATATGCATGTTAGAATAGAAAATGTGAGTTTCCTAGTATTACCTAAGGTAGTGAGGTTGATATATTAATAGAAATTTAATTATTATACTCTTATCTATTTTAATTAGTAAGTGATATTTATCGATGATATTATGGAATATTCTAAAATTTATGTGGATTTTGTGAAACATATAAGGATTTTTATTTAGTAGTTTTTCTTTAAAGGTATTTTAAACATATATTAAATAGTATCAATAACCTTGAAAAGTGATTTTATGACACAATTATATTTTTGGGGGTAACTATTCAAGAACACATGATTGAGGGATGGATAACCCTTAAGTTTAAAATGATGATTGGTTTTTATAAAAGTGAGTTAAATAGTGTTGACAACCTTATAATTTATTATTTATTTAATAAAAAAGTTATCTATGATGTTTTTATTGAATTTTATCTCATTTTTTGGGTTATGATATATATTAATTAGTGTGTTTCCTTATGGACTAATGGTAAATACCATTTCAGGGTTAATGATTGAGTTAATTTTTGGAATAATATAATATTTGATTGAGGTTTAATGTCTTATAGATTCAAATGGTTTTGGAAAAGGTATTTTATTAATAATATATGATTAGGGTACATAAATGCTTGGATATATGACTGTATGAAAGATTAATGTTGTTTGAGGAAAGATAAGTAACTTAATAGAGCCTAATAGAGTAAGGTAGATTTCATATTGGGAGTTATTTCCAAAATTATAAATATATTAAGAATACTCACACCTATATTCATTGGTGATTAATAATTAAAATTAAAAAGATTCAATTTATCTAAGGGGGTAGAATATAATGACTAGGGATTTAGATCATTTAAATTAATATTATCTCTGGAAGCCTGTCTCACACACAATATTGAACTAACACAACACCCAACTAAAACGTACCATTAAATATTAAAATTACATAAATATTATAATCATTAGTAACTAAAAAGATAATGATTAATTAAAATAATCACATTTTATTATTTTTCTTTGATTAATAAATTAAAAAAATATGTATTTTGAAGAACCATTTAAAAAACAGGGTATTGTTTCTTACCTTGATAAATTAAATTCATTAAAATTCAAATTTTATTATAATATGTAATATTTATATTGTTATGTTAACATTCAATTATTTATAAATTTATATTAAATGATAATAATGACACTTGAAGTTTAAAAGTCATTTTCCAATAAAAATAATTTTTATTTATATTTTTTATTTTCATTTAAATAGATAAATATATAAATTTAATAAATTTAATTTGATAAAAATAACTTTAGTTTTGAATTTATACTTTCAAAAGTAGCTCACATTTAATTTTTTAGATTTTCTGGAAATAATTTATTTTTAGGAAAATAGATAAAAATATTGTTTTTACTAAAATCCTGACATTTATGACTATATCAAGAAGTATGACATAAAATATTATAAAAAATCACATCAAATTTTTCTTTAAGGAGTAAAACTATACATTTAAAAATAATATTATGAATTCAGAAAACCTATGTTTAACAGCTTATGTAATATTTTTCAAAAAAACATTATTTTTGGTCTTTTAATTTAATTAAATATTATTTTTGTAAAATTCAGTTTTGGATTTCTTTGAAAGAAAAAAATTAATTTTTTTTAGTAAACCAATTTATATCATGAAAATCAAATACATTTATAATTTTATCCAACAAAAAAAATTTAAGCTTAAAAATACACTTTTTATTCAAATTGGTTTGTATGCATTATATGCAATATTGTTAATATTAATTTTCAGTATACATAGAAATTTTATTTTATAAAATGGATTTCATATTTTTAATCATTAGAAATAAATTAGTTAATATAGTTCATTTTATTTTTAGTCATTAAAAGTAAATTGCTTAGGTAAAGATTATCTACCACCATAAAAGTAAAAATTCTAAGAATATAGGACTTAAAAACATATTAAAAACACGTCTTAAAATTAATGATTTAGGTATGATAAATTTTATATCATCCCCTAATCCATTTTTCCATTTTTTAGTCTCCTTTTCATGTGAAACATGCTCTATGTTCTTATTAAGTTGAAATATTTACAAAAATTTCATTCTCAACACTTATAAAAGGTTCCACTTGTCATCCCTTCCAGACCACCCTAAAAATCTAGTTTTTACTTGAAAATCTGACCCATTTATTGATATATAATCCAATTAATTTTTATTTGGCCTTTTATAACAATATATTGTCTTAATACCTCCATTTACATGGAGACTTCTAAGGGAAATCCCAAGTCCTCAATTTGAGTAATTTTTTACTATCTTCTTTATTTTTCTTTCTTATATTTATAGATCTAATTTTTCTAATTACTATATAATTAAATAATTATTTTTTTTACTAAATTATATTATTCTAAGGTATTATCTATTAATAAAATTCCTATATTTCTATTTAGAAAAATGAAATATTCATTTGTGCATTATTTGAACTATCATCTTCATGAGGCGATGAATTTCATTTTTTACAAATGCCTATTTTCATTGGAAATAAGGGTTAAATTGAAGAATAAATTTATAATATATAATATAATTATTATTATTAATATAAAAAATATAGTTTTTCTTATTTCTCTCATTCTTCGAGAAATGAAAACGTTAACTATGTGTTGTGCGGACTACCACCTCCACGAATTAGCATATCTCATTTTTCATTTAGTTTCTTTCTAATTTATTAAAAAATATTCAAACATGATTTTCCACATTAAATATATCTAAATAATTTTATTCTATAATAATTATATTATTCCAAAATAAACCACTTTCATAATCATAATCATATATTAATTATGTTATGTTCATGTTTGGGTTGGTCTAACCACCTACTTGAAAAAAGATGTAAAATAATATCATGGATGACTATGAGAACTTAATTACTGGTAGCATATGATATAAATAATAAAATAAATATTTTTTCTATTTTTTTAATGGAAACATAAATTTTAAACTCCTGAATTAAGATACCAACATCTATTTGTGAAACATAACTTAAACAAGCTCATCATTACTTTCATATTTAAGAATAGTAACAAAAAATTCCATATAATGAAATTATTAAATTATAATTAATTATAAAACATTGATTACATAACCTTGTATGATTTGGTAATGACTAAATTTTGTATAATAATGAATAACAACATCAATATTACAAAACTAGATCCAAACAATCAAATTTACTCACACCTGATATTAAAAGTAGATAATAACTAACTAATATGCATATAGAGAAAAATTATAAATAAATTTTATAAAAGTTTATTAATATGAAAAAGATTCTAAAAAATGTGATTAAGATGTTATTTTTTTATACATAAGATTCAAGTTCTTTAGTGGAAATCAAGCATTAAGGTAAGGGTTTCATGTCTCAAATTTAATTTCTTAATACTTATTTCTTATTATACACAATGTTTTTTTATAATAGTGTATCTAATACCCATTTAATATTTTTAATCATGTTAATTTCATTATTCATGATATTTTATTTATCATTTTAAATTATATCTTTCAATGTGTTTTTATTCAAAAGTTTATAATGTCATAAGGGTTTTGTGCTAAATAATTTTCTATTATTGAGTTACAAACATTCTTATTGAACTCTATTGTTCCAAGTCTAATATGTTATACCTACTGAATAAATTGTGTGGTATTCCCTCATTATTTTCTGGGGTTTTAAAATTCTTCTTTCTAACCTTATTATCAAATGATTCTTACCTGAAGGATTATGTCACTTATAAGTGTTTCTTATCTCAAATTTTCATCCCTTGAGACATATTCCATATTATACACTATTTTTTATTTATAATGGTGTATCTATTTCCATTTTAATACTTTTTATCATGATACTATCATTATTCATAGTATTTAATGTTTCATTTGAAGGTATATCCTTCAAGGGGTTTTTATTCAAAAACTTCTAATACCGTAAGGGTTTCATGTCTCAAATTTCACCCCTTGTGACCTATTTCTTATTAGACTCTATTTTTACCTTATAATGGTGTATCTATTTTTCATTTAATATTTTGTATCATGATCCATTCATTATTTAAGAATTTAATGTTTCATTTTAAATCTTATTCTTTAATGGGTTTTGACTCAAAAGTTTTTAAGGTGATAAGGTCTTATTTGTCTCATTTTCAATTCCATGAGACATGTTTGATATTGGACACCATAATTTCATTATATGTTATATTCACTACCCTATTTCGTTTAAATATAATTAATATATTTCATTTAATTATATTTTAATTTTATGGTATCCCTCTCATGTTCTTTTGATTTTTAAATTACCATTATGGTAAGGGTTATGGTATCTCAATTTTGTTTCATTGATATATGATTCATATTCACCACTTATTTCCATTTTTTAGTGTATATATTTTTCATGGATTACCTTATAAATCCTATCATACTATTTTATTTATGGGGTTAAACTCACAGAAATAAATCACTACCTTTGTCTTACCAAATCATCCTCTGTTATAGGCATAATTTTTCTTCCAATACTTTTTCCTCTATGAACACTAAATATTTCCTTCCTTTGATTTAATTGTGTTAAAATAAATGTTATATGTTTATTGATTTGTAAAATTACTAGCATAACCATATACCATTACTCTATAATTGGCTTTCTTGAGATATGCTTATATAAAAAGCTAGTCCATTTATTGATTGGGGAAAAATTGATAATTAGTATACTTTTTATATCAACACAGATGTCTGTTATTTACTAAGGAATGTTGGTTATGTATTATATTTCTTATATATTCCCTCATATTATTAATCAATTAGATATATTTAGTTATGGTTTGGGGCCTCAATATCCCCTTGATGCATCTATGGGTCTCATGAGACAAACTAGATTGGGTATTTTGGTGTATGTCTTCCAAGAACAAAATATTACCTTGATACAGGGCCTTAACAGAAAGATCATGTAATCTAAGATAATGATTTTTTTATTAGGGCATGGAATTAGTTGTTTAGAATTACTAATTTCATCTTTAATGAACTAGTTATTTTTATCCATGTCATCTTTTTATTTCCATTTTTATCCATGGATATATTATGTTTTTAGTTTCATTCAATTATGGAATTATTTTTTGTTATCAATTTCTTCCATATTATTAATAAAACTTATTATCTTTAATTGTATCGCTTATGTTTACTCTTGATGAGTTTTTAAAATCACAACTTATAATGTTTCCATTTTCCCAATTTATAAGGAAAAGTATTTTACATGATATTACTAACATAATATATTTTTTAGAGAATTTATGGTAGATTTTAAAGACTTATTATGTATTAAGTAGTTTCTTATATAAAGGAAAATAAATGTCCATTGGTTGAGAAACAAATGGGGTTTATTAGTTTATGATTTTTTTTAATTCTCTAAATCTTAAAACCTAAAATATCATGGGAATATATGTAATGAAATATTTTTTTAGTTCATTTAATTATGGGATAGTTATATCCAGAAATATATGATTTGAATCAAAGAAAGTATGTAAACTATGTTTTATTCGCACCGAACCTAAGAGTGTGGGTCTAGCGAGCTACCTAGGATACCCTATCTGACAAGACTAGGAAGTATTATGTGATGAGAATAAGTTTTTTGGTGTGATAAGTGTCAGATACTTCACATAACAAATGTGCATCACCATGTGTGATGAGCACAAGATTCCTAAGGCAATGATCATGGATGTATTACATTATGATCATAAGTTTCTTCTTGATGGTCATGGTATTCCATGCATTATACACCTAATATTCCTTATTTCACTAGTATAATATTCCATAATAAACTCAAATGAGGAAGATAATTACATATAACCAACATGAATGACTCTGCCATCAACTCCCATCATAGGTATCCTCTCTGTTATGGAAGAAAGTGGTGTAATTAACTGGTGTCCACTAAAATACGGCACTGTTAACGAGATTCATGAATATATCTTGGATATGTAAAGGAGACTCAGACTAGGTGATGAACACTATGTAGTAATTCTTGGAATAAAGAGATGACATATCATTATCTTGTTTCGATCAAGGATGAAACATCTTTAACTATGCTAGTGGAGGTCTCATGCCTTTATAACATAGTAATGTGGGGCCACAGGGATTACAACTAGTCTAAAGATATAGAATCCCATGTGAATGTGAAACCCAATAGAAGAATATTGAAATATAATGTCAAACCTGAAGTTAAACTTCTCTCATGTAATAGTGAGAACATGATGAGAATTGGGTGTCATCGGTTCTAGACATCTTCCCCACGGATCCCTTTGCCTTCACCCAGGATAGGATGAGTAACATTGGGAATATTATGCATCTCCTTCACCAAAAATGTACTAAAAATTGTATTTATATGTCATGCAGGACACAAGATACCATCTACGCTCAAAAACCTTCCATTAATAGGTGTGGGGGTAGGAGGTCCAATCTTATGGAAATCTCACATGATTATGCTTATGTAGTGGAAACCACCACAACCATGGATATGGGGAATCCTCACCCCATTTCTCCCCAAAATATCATCAGTAGAGGGTTATAACTTCTCTCTTTTACAAGTACATGGAAGGAGTCATCCCCACCTAGGTGATGGGTTGTGAACAATTGAATTTCATGGCATTGTGACACCACTGTAGTGTGAAAAGATCATACATGGGTAAATCCCCCCAACCCCTCACCCTAATTTCCACCACTAACCATTTCAATAATCACTCCCTGTAATACTCTGACAGAATTATCCCTTCTGACAAATAAGTAGGGAATTCCCAAGTTTTTCCAGTTGAAGCTACCACCTGGGAGCTACCTAGGAGGGATCCTACCACTCAACATCACTAACAATGCGTGATGGACCTAGAATAAAATGAATAAGCCGATTCCACACCTGCTCCACCTACCCCAATACAAAATACATGGAACCCACACGGGGGCTAGGCCTATAACCTTGATTAACGATATGACACTTATATATCTATTATAGTTCCTTCCACTATCGATGCATATAGTATCATCCCCACTATAGAAAGAGGGGAAATCTTCACTAGGTTGGGATCATGGCCCTAGCTTCCCATTGAAAAAGTTATGTATAGAATCCCTCCTTTTTAAAACATAACTTTCATTACATTTTACAAAACCGAGGATCTTTAAGGTTTAGTGTCTTGGAAACTAGGAACTTAATACATAATGACATAAAACATTCTTTTTAAACACTTTAAAGGATTCTTCATTGTTCTTCCTAAGTTAATTACAACATCTCATAACCTGGGAGCATACATCAAAGGAAAGGGTGAGAAGAAGGCCTAGTAAGGGAAACAAGTGAAACATTTTACATGTGATCTTGAGATACATCAATAAAGTCATGATAAATAGATTTAAGGCATGAGAAAGACATCATGAGGAATATCATAAGGAAAAGAACATGATTCATAACTTGAATATGTGGCTACAACATTTTACTTAGACAATCATGAACATATCACCAAGGTCCATCCCCAAGGTGTCATTTAAAAAAAATTACCAAGGTTATTCACCAAGGTATCGTTAAAATTGCAATCCCTAGAGATCACATCATTACCCAATGCATTGGAGTGCTATCAGGGAGCACGCTTAATTTGTATTTATTATCATGTGGGACACATATATCATCATCAAAATTTCATAAATAACCCATATAGAATAAAATAAATGGGTTTCATTTCATAATCATAACGTTTTAAAAACTGCTTTGAAGACATGATCTTTATGTCACTTTAAACCAACAGAAAAGGAAAGCAGGTTTCATGTATGTAAATCCCAGAATTTAAAATAGAAAATTTTGATATATATGTGAATACCTTTATAGAATAAATATCTTTGATTATTCACTTAATAAAATAAAAGAATTTTAGAAAAAGAGAAAGACATTTTGAGATGAAAATTCTGCAGCATAACGGCTATGTTACAGGGTTTTAGAAAACATTGAAAATAGAAGGGACATGGGTCACCCACTCATAAATGGTCCATAAAAAAGTATGGGGACAGAATATAAAGGATATAAGAACATGGTAATGAAATTTTAAATACATACCATATGAAATTAAAAACATTAAAGGAAGATAAAAATAAGATTTCTCTTATGAAAATTTGGCAGCCTAACGGCTTCACTTAAAACTTAAAAAAATGAATTGATGAGATCGAATAGGGTATCTCATAATATGAACATAAATGGGATAGTATGATGGATATAAAGATCATGCCCCAACATAAGAAAAAGTAACTTGAATGACTTGACATAAAATAGAACTTTGAAAATGAGAAGGGTGAAAGAATCCCTTACAAAACTTCAGCAGCCTAACAGCGCCACTTAAACATTTATAAAATGAATTGATGAGAGAAAGAGAGGGTATCTAATCATATGAACATGAAAATTAAAGTAATATTAATATAAAAGAACACCCCCAACATAAGAACATGGGGCTTAAAATAAATGATTTAAACGAGAGTATTTGAAAAGAAAGAGAGAGGTAGGATCCCTTACCTTGATGAGTAACTTCAAAATATTGAAGTTTGGGACCTTGGGAGGCTTGAGGGAACCTTGGGAGGACTCCTTGGGAGGTACAGAGACCAAAACTTCATTGAGGGGGATTTTGGAATGGAAAGTATGAGATAATGGCTTGGTATTTATAAGGGAAGTGAGGGGACAAGGCATTAATGGCCAAGGGACACCTCATTGGTGGTATTGGAAATACCATGGGCTTTCCCATGGTATTTTCCCATGGTATTGGCTACCTGGGACACCTAAAACCTTATCTTACTATTCATAAGTCTACCAGAATTATTGCATAATTATTACATCCTTAAAGATGTCATTAAACACCCGAAACTCAAAAACTGTATTTTCACTATTCACTGAAAATTCAACTTTCTCAGAAAAATCCCAAAAATTCACCTTAACAAAATATCGATGCTCTGATTTCAAAAATGAACATCATTTTATGAAAATAAATTTCTAAATATTTTTTATTTAATTTTTATATAAAAAACTATTCACTGAAAATTCATTTTCTTCAGAAAAATCCCCAAAAATCACCATAACCTAATATCGATGCTCTGAATTCAAAAATGAACTCCATTTTATAAATATAATTTTCTAAATATTTTTAATTTAATTTTTAATTAAAAAATACTATTCACCTGAAAAAACTAATACTTGAATAATAATTTTTGAAATAGTAATTTATCTATTTTATTGAATCACATTACTTAATCAATGTGACTAAATTATATTAATACTTTCTTTAAGTGAGATTAATAATCCATTTGGTCACATTACTAATCCTAACCATAAAATCACTATTCGTAATTTACTATTCATCAAAAATTATGTTGATCTTATTAGACTCTAAATTTCATACTGAACGCATTTGTAGAAGACAATTTTTTGAAAATCATTACATATTGTTAATTATTTAAGGTTTACATAAATATATTTAAAATATCATTTTTCTAAAATTCAACAATAATATGCATAATATATTTATCCGGACATTTGAAAATTCACAAACTTCACCATAAGAAGAAATCACAATTTTATTTATCTCAAAGGATTATATAAACTAGTCATGGTCTCGTTACATAGCCCCTTATAACACCAGCATAGGACCTAAGAGTAAGGTGTGCTGGGGTGATAGAATCTTGGGGCGGCTCAGCCAACATTTCCCGGGTAATGATTTCTATTAGCTTGAAATTTTCAAGAAGGAGATTCTGTTATAGCTTCACACGATGAAGTTCGGCTTGGGTTTGGTCCAGAGCAATGCCCAAAGGTGCTACCTCCTTCCCGAGTTCTATCAGATGAGCTTTGATCGGCCCGAGACTACTGGATGGGGCCATTGAATCTTATTTCTATATTAATTAATCACGATCACTTGTATTTACATACAATAATCGCAACATTTAGTTTCCAACGGTCATATTGACCAACGTTCATATAACAGTCGAAACCCAATGGTCTTATTTTAATTATACTCATTTTATTAAATGAAATAGTTTTGTTGAGTATAAAATAAAATAACACACAAAGTTAGGGAACAAAATTTATTCAAAATTTCAGGGTGTTACAATCTTCCCCACTTAAGAAATTGCATCCTCACAATTTTAAAATTTGTCTTGGAAATTTCATTGAAAGTCCCACATCAGAAAAAGAGTCAGCAAAACTATTACTTTAAAAGAAAGAAAGGGAAGTACAAAGGTGACCCGAGTTAACCCATACTAGGATTCCATTTAGGAAAACATAGATATGGAAGAGAAAACAAAGGGTCATGTTCTGATGGAGAGTGATAGAAAACATGATTAAGACAAAATTAACCACAAGAAGATCATAAACTTAATATGTGTTAAACGGTTTTTGATTACCCTGTAGGAAACGTAAACCAACAACGTTTTTATTTTACGTTCATTTTCATAATTTTGAGGAATTAATTTACTACATATAATAAAAACATAAGGAAATATACATACCTTAAAGTACAGTTTCATCCCTTAATAAGTTTCCACCAAGACTAATCTTTTCTCCAAACAATGAACATTCAAAAATATGTGGTCTCATAAAAAGCACAAGAATCATCTTCCAGAGAATCACATAATTCACAAAAGAATAACTATATTTTTCTCTTGTCTTTATTCATCAACTAAAACTAAAAAGGTTAGTACAAGATCATATAATCCCCAAAAAGGATAATCCTTTATAAAAAGAAAAAAATACTATTAATCTCCAAAATTCAACAGAAGTACCCAAAGTTCTAGAAAGACCATTCAATACACAATCATCCTTAAAATTCTTCAAAATAATCCAAACTAAAATTGGAACCCAAAACTCAGAAAGGATTTAATCACATAGTCTCCCAGTAAATCTTAACACTTATCTCCAAATAACATTGACTACTATTAAAGTCTCATACTAATGTGTAATTAACCTATTCACATATTCTCTATGCTAGGTTCATCATTTTCCAGAAATAACCCAAATCACCATATATCCACAATAAATACATAAATTCTTACAAAAAAATTCAACCATTCCTCCTCAATTTAAATCCTGTAGTATTTTATTTTCCTTAGGGATATAGTACTCCAAAAGATAAAACACCATTCAAGATAACCATTATCATTTAATCACCAAATTATTTTCCTATACAAAGGATATCTATTTGATAAAACATAAGTTTCGAAAATCAACTTATTCTTGATCCATAAAAATAGCAGGTGCATTAGTCTGAAGGGCATAACAACAAACTCATAATTCTCATATCTTGATTGGAAGGCAGTTTTTGGAATATCATCATTCTTCACCCTCAATTGATGATAACCAGAACGAAGATCAATATTAGAGAAGAATTGATCCCCATGAATTTGGTCAAATAAGTCATCAATTCTTGGAAGTGGGTATCTGTTCTTCACTGTGATCCCATTCAGTTCTCTATAATCAATACATAGCCACATCGATCCATACTTCTTCTTCACAAAAAGAACTGGTGCTCCCCAAGGAGAAAACTTGGTTGGATAAACCCATTCTCCAAAAGATCTCGGAGTTGTTTCTTTAATTCCTCTAGCTCCACATTTTCCATCCTATAGGGGGTCTTTGACATCAGATAAGATCTAGGTACGAGTTCAATAGATAACTCTACCTCTCTTTCTGGGGGAGGTCCGGGTGACTCCTCAGGAAATAAGTCAATGTATTCCTAGATGATGGGGAAATTTTCTAAAAGAATAAATACTTCATGAGAAATTTATTTAATTTATGAATCTTTTAACTAAAAAAGATTTTATATCTTAAAACTTCATGCTTATAAAATTACATTTTTCTATAATTCCTTCATAATGATTCATAAAAAGCTTGTGATTAACCAAACATATCCCCCGGGAGTGTTGTAACCAAGAGTGCAGCAAGGACTGTTGTCATGTACCAGTTCTCATTCGAGTCAAGCTCAAAGAATTGTTTTTGGGTTTTACCCCTATGTGCATCTGTGCCAGAGCCACGTCTACATGCTCGTATCTAGACAGGGATGTATTTGCTTGATAAAACACTTACTCAGTACTCACCAAAATACCAGGAAGATTTCTTATATTTAAACATTTCTATAGGGTTCTTACTAAATTTTTCATATCCTAATTTCCATAAATAACTAAACCATCCTTTGATACCAACAATTGAATCCCGCCTTTTTATAACATAACTTTCATTACATTTTACAAAACCGAGGATATTTAAGGTTAAGTGTCTTAGAAACCAGGAACTTAATACATGAAGACATAAAACATTCTTCTTAAACACTTGAAAGGATTCTTTATTGTTCATACTAAGTTCATTATAGCATCTCATAACCTGGGAGAATACATCAAAGGAAAGGGTGAGCAGAAGGCCCAGTAAGGGAAACAAGTGAAACATTTTACATGTGAACTTGAGATACATCAATAAAGTCATGATAAATAGATTTAAGGCATGAGAAAGAGATCATGAGGCATATAATAATGAAAAGAACATGATTCATAACTTGAAGATGTGGCTACAGAATTTAAATTAGACAATCATGAACATATCACCAAGGTCCATCCCCAAGGTGTCATTTAAAAAAAATACCAAGGTTATTCACCAAGGTATCATTAAAATTGTAATCCCTAGAGATCACATCATTACCCAATGAATTAGAGCGCTATCAGGGCGCACCCTTAATTTGTATTTATTATCATGTGATCCAAATATATCATCATCAACATTTCATAAATAACCCATATAGCATAAAAGAAATGGGTTTCATTTTATAATCATAAAGTTTTAAAAACTGCTTTGAAGACATGATCTTTATGTCACTTTAAACCAACGGAAAAGGAAAGCGGGTTTCATGTATGTGAATCCCAGAATATAAAATAGAAAATTTTGATATATATGTGACTACCCATGTAGAATAAATATCTTTGAGTATTAACTTAATAAAATAAAAGAATTTGAGAAAAAAAGAGACATTTTGAGACGAAAATTCTGCAGCATAACGGCTATGTTACAGGGTTTTAGAAAACATTGAAAAGAGAGGGGACATGGGTCACCCACTCATAAATGATCCATAAAACAGTAGGGGGACATAATAGAAATGATATAATAACATGTTAGTGAAATTTTAAATAAATACCATATGAAATGAAAAACTTTAAAGGAAGACAAAAATAAGATTTCTCTTATGAAAATTCGGCAGCCTAACGGCGTCACTTAAAACATAAAAAATGAATTGATGAGATCGAATAGGGTCTCTCATCATACGAAAATAAAGGGGAAAGTATGATGTATATAGAGATCATACCCCAACATAAGAAAAAGGAACTTGAAATACTTGACATAAAATAGAACTTTGAAAATGAGAAGGGTGAAATAATCCCTTACAAAACTTCGGCAGCCTAACGGCACCACTTAAACATTCATAAAATGAATTTATGAGAGAAAGAGGGGGTCTATAATTATATGAACATGAAAAAGGACAGTAATATGAATATAAAAGAACACCCACAAAATAAGAACATGGGGCTTAAAATAAATGACATAAATTAGAGTACTTAAAAAGAAAGAGAGAGGTAGGATCCCTTACCTTGAAGAGGAACTTCGAAATGTTGAAGTTTGGGACCTTGGGAGGCTTGAGGGAACCTTGGGAGGACTCCTTATAGGGTACGGAGACCATAAATTCGTTGAGGAGGATTTTTGAATGGAAAGGATGATAGAATGTCTTGGTATTTGTAGAGGAAGTGAGGGGACAAGGCATTAATGGCCAAGGGACACCTCATTGGTGGTATTGGCAAAACCATGGGCTTGCCCATGGTATTTGCCCATGGTATTAGCCACTTGGTACACCTCATACCTTATCTTACTATTCATAAGTAGACCAGAATTATTTTATAATTATTACATCCTTAATGATGTCATTAAACACCTGAAACTCAAAAACTGTATTTTCATTATTCACCGAAAATTCAACTTTCTCAGAAAAATCCCAAAAATTCACCTTAACCAAATATCGATGCTCTGATTTCAAAAATGAACTTAATTTTATGAAAATAATTTTCTAAATATTTTTTATTTAATCTTTATATAAAAACACTATTCACTGAAAATTCATTTTTTCAGAAAAATCCCCAAAAATCACCATAACCTAATATCAATGCTCTGAATTTAAAAATGAACTCCATTTTATAAAAATATTTTTATAAATATTTTTAATTTAATTTTTAATTAAAAACCACTATTCACCTGAAAAAAAAACTAATACTTGACTAATAATTTTTGAAATAGTTATTTACCTATTTTATTGAATCACATTACTTAATCAAGGTGCCTAAATTATATTAGTACTTTATTTAAGTGAGATTAATAATCCATTTGGTCACATTACTAATCCTAAGCGTAAAATCCTTATTCCTAATTTACTATTCATTAAAAGTTAAGTTGATCTTATTAGACTATAAATTTCATACTGAACACATTTGCAGAAGACCATTTTTTAAAAATCATTACACATTATTAATTATTTAAGGTTTACATAAATATTTTTAAAATATCCTTTTTCTAAAATTCAACAATAATATGTATACTATATTTATCCGTAAATTTTAAAATTCGCAAACTTCACTATAAGAAGAAATCACAATTTTATTTATCTCAAAGGATTACATAAATTAACTATGGTCTCGTTACATAGCTCCTTATAACATCAGCATAGGACCTAAGAGTAAGGTGTTCTAGGGTGATAGAATCTTGGGGCAGCTCGGCCAACATTGCTCGAGTAGTGATTTCTATCAGCTTGAACATCTCGTGAATGAAATTTTGTTCCAACTTCACATGATGAAGTTCATCTTGGGTTTGGTCCAGAGAAAATCCCAAAGGTGCTACCTCCTTCCCGAGTTCCGTCAGATGAGCTTTGATCAGCCCAAGACTACTGGATGGGGCCATTGAATCTTCTTTCTATATTAATTAATCATGATCACTTCTATTTACATACAATAATCACAAAATTTAGTTTCCATTGGTTATATAACAGTCGAACCCCAATGGCCTTATTTTAATAATACTCATTTTATTAAATGAAATAGTTTTGTTGAGTATAAAATAAAATAACACACAATGTTAGGGAAAAAAATTTGTTCAAAATTTCAGGGCATTACATTATGTGTCATGCCCTTCATGTCATAAGTATGATTTAATTTGATCTTGGTTTATCTCTTGAGGGGTTACAGTGGTTTTAGGGAGTTGGGGGTTTCAAATTTTGAGATTTGGAGAAAACAGTCTAGGAACATGGTTAGTACTAATCACACAATAACCATGAGACATAGAAATGAATAACTCTATTGGTTTTTTCACAATTTGAAAATGGTTAGTCAGACCATGTAGCTTGAAAAGGAAACAGTGTGGGTGTTTTGGTGTTTATACATAGGTTCCACATGATTGAGCATGGTTTTCCCAAACCATTTAACTCTCTCTGGGTAACTATATGACTCTATTTTTTAAAGGATATATGCCACACACAATTGGAGCATGGTTTATTAAACCATGAAGCCTAACTATGCACCCCAATCTGAACCTCTAAAAAGTTAGAATTTTCCCCTTTTTCCCTTGATTTTTTTATATTTAATCACCTCTTAATCTCCCATAGGCTCAAACTAACCTCTCCCCACTACTATAGAGTCTTCTTCCCTTGATTCCTTGGTGTTTCCCCTTTTTTCTCGATGGATCTATTCAAGGTATATTACATTTTTTCTCGGTTTTCTCCTCCTCTTCCTATATCTCCTCTTCATCTCTCTTACCCTTATTCTATTGGAACTATATTAGGCTTTTAATGTTTCATATAGTGGGTTATATGGGGAATTTATGGTGTTTCTTTTGGATCTACTCTCATGAGGACTCAGTCTCTTCAATTCCAATATCTGTTTTTGAAGGTGACTAGTTCTCCTCAATAGGAGAGGTAGGTGTCTCTATATAATGGCTCTAACTTATGAATAACTTGATGTTCTTTTAAATTCCTTTTTTGTGTTATAAAATTTATTAATTTGATATCAAAGTGAAATTTTTGTCATGATATGCATGTTTTTAAAGGAGTTTTGTTTTAAAAATATATTTATGCACACTATGTGTTAAATGAAATTATTCAAAGGCGATTTTGACTCTAAAATGGATTTTCAAGTATGAGAGTAGTTATGATTCACTATGAAAATGTTTTCTCAACCATGATAGTTTTTTATTCAAATGTTTTGTAAAACATAGCACATTGGGAACCTTAGGAGCATCGAGTATGAACATATGCAAACCTTCATGAGTGTGGAACCACTAGGTGATATTATTATGATATCGATAGATTATGGTAGGAATAAAATTCAGTAGTATTCACATTACTCCTATTTAGTGTTCCTTTATGTGTCCTAGTATGAATTATCATCGGATAGATCCCACTTTTTCTTAGTTTTATACATGATGGTATGGATTCATGTTTGGTTGCTCACATTTTTATCTTATGTTGTATCCATGAATGGTTTTTATTATTCATTCACATTGCCCTAAATATACTTTTCATATTCCACATTTATATGAATATGAAATTATTTTATGAAAAACCAAAGGATTTTTAACAAATTAATTTTTATTTTGAAATTTCTTTACAAACAAGTTTTGTTTTAAAGATAGAACTAACGATTTTAGGGTGTTATACTTTGTATATATTCTTTGATGGTATCATACTAGTCTTTAGTTATCAATACATATTGTTTTAATTATTTATTTTTAGATCTAGTTTTGCAGGACTTGGGTAAATGGAAGGGTGTCATGTAGTTCATCGACTTCTCTTAGTTGCCATCACATTCTCGGAGTGACAGATTGGTGGTGATGGCTGGTCACATGGAGACGTGGTTTTTGATCTTGTCATGTTTTATTTTCATTTTTAGACTTTTGGGATTGATTTTTTATATCTCATGGTTTTTTTATCTTATTTCACATTGTATTATAAAATTTTATCTCCTTTATTTATTCAATATAATTTGTTGGTTCTTTCTCAGATCTACAACTTATGGAAAGCCATCTCATGAGATGTGTCTTATCGACCCGAATTGGTTCATTAAAAAATGGTATCATAGCCAATACCTAGCTATAAGTGTGATGAAATTTCCTAGGTTTTGTACATGGTTTTTGGTAGATAGAAGTTAGGATCATCTGAATTTTTCTAGTAAGTGTGGAAGGGTTCCTGGTCATCTCCCTTTTGTGCTTGAATTCAAGTTACCATGGGTGGTTATGGATTTTTACCAAGGTTGAGACTTAGTGTTTAAGGTTATTTAAATGAACTTAATTTTGGGTTTATTTAAATTAACCTATTCATTTTAATTTTTTGACTCTCATTTATAGAATAAATGTTTTCTTTAAAATCATATTGTTTAGAGGTTTAAATTTGGAAAACTGAAGTTTGTATTTTAATTCAAGAATTTTCTATTAAACTAATTAGATATTGTCTTTTTTTTGTTTATTTTAAAATGCCTCTAAGAAGAGATCTTCTAAATCTAAGAGAGGGTGTTGTGAGATAAGTTCCATAGGGGAATCCTCTAGTGAACTCTTATTTGGAGGAAGTTGTTATCTATAATATTCAGGCTCTGAATTTGGAGGGTGCTAGAAACCAAATATGAATAGTGGTTTATGGATTTGAATTTTTCAAGAAGAATCCACCTATATTTTTTGGTGATAAGGGACCCCGAGATTCTAAATATTGGATAGATCAAATTGAGAGGATCTAAATTTTTTTTGAAAACTCTGAATGACTGAAATGTGGGTTTTTAACTTACATGATTGAAGGACTGGGAAGGAGAAGGTGGGACTCCATCATGCAAGATAAGTTACACAAGGATATTACCTAGAATTATTTCAAGAAGATATTCAACAAAAATTTTCATCCTCAAAAATTATGAGTGGAAAAGACTTGGGAATTTCTGAACTTATAGAACGGGGAGTATTCAGTTATGGAGTATACCAACCACTTTACCGAGTTGGTTCACCTAGAACCAGAGCTTGTTACTAATGCTACCTCAATGCTTGGATGTTTGATATGGGTATGAGGGATGATATTCAACCGATGATTATTCTCTTATTAATACCAAACTTTTCTAAGGAATTTGACAAAGTATTTATGGATGAGGTGTAAATATCTAGGATAATGGGTTGAGTGGATCTTTAGTCACGGTATGAGGTAGACATGGTTTGTCTTGTGGCCAAAAAAGGAAGAGAAATGGTGAATAGGTTTATTCATGACCAGTTTATTTTGATTCTTTAGGAAAATAGTAGGTAGTTTGGTATTAGTGTGGGAGGTTTATTCATACCAAGCCTAATTTTACATAATCAATATAGAAAATATGGACATCGTAAGAATTTTTGTGGGAGAATCTCCCCAAGGTAGTATATGTGTATCCACTCTTATAAAAGGCTCTCAGGTTTGTTCTTATGCATCAAAGGATGGTGGATCTAATTCTAATATAGAGGGGGGTACTCAAGAAAAGAATAAATCTCATGGAGGATCTAAGACTATAAATATTTATGTGGTAGAGTATGTGTTAGAGGAATCTAAATCGGTGTTGGCTACTATTAGAGGTACGGTGTTCATCTCATCCTCTATGGATCTAGGATTTTTTGATATAGTCACATCTCATTATTTTATATCATCTAATTTAATTTAATTTTTTTATATTATGTTTTGAGATTATGTAATTAATTTTAGATATTTTTACACCTTTGGGAAAGAGGAAATAATAAGGTTTCAAATGTCATGAGGGTCAGGTGACTATTTCAAACCTCGAAGTTGTGTGTGACTTCCTATTTATTGATCAAAAAATCTTTGAACTGATTATTTTCATAGATCTGATGATTAGTGTCAAGTATTAGATCATCATGAATCACAATTAAGTTTATTTTCTATCTCCTAAAGAATTCTCCCATGCCTTTCGGGGTGAGTGGGATTCTAGATCTGGGAGAGCAGGGAATTTTGTTCCTTATAATAGAATGATATCATGTCAGTTGTTAGATATGTTCATTGATTTCATTGATATTCATTTGATCAATCCAATTCATGTAATGGTGAGTACATACCCCTATTTATTTTTGGATGATTTATATGGGTTACCACCACAGAGAGAGGTTGAATTCACTATTTACTTGTCCCTAGAATGATTCCCATTTATATTACATCATATCACATGGAACCTTATGATTTAAATGTGGTTAAAGTTTGGTTGATAGATCTTTAGGCCAATTTATTTATTCATCCTATCAATTCACCTTGGTCTTCACTAATCCTCTTTTCCAAGAAGTTAGATGAAAGCTTGATACTTTTCATAGATTACTGAAATCTTAATAGGTTGATCGTTAAGAAAAAAATACCCATTACATAGGATTGTTGGTCTCTTTGATCAAATAAAAATAGCTCATTGGTTTTATAAAAGTAACTTGTAGTTGGGTAACCAATAATTTAGATTCCAATAAAAGGATATACCTAAGATAATGTTTAAGATTCGGCATGGGAATTTTGAGTCCCTAGTTATGTCATTCAATCTCATTAACGCTCTTGTGGTATTTATATAACTAATTAACTAGTTCATTCATCAATTCTAAGAATCATTTTTGATTGTGTTTGTGGATGCTATTTTGGTGTACCCAAGTTAGAGGACTATCACATTGATCATTTTTACATCATCCGAGGAATGTTGAAAGATAATATCTTATACGGTAAGCTTTCTAAATGTAAATTTTGGATTCAAGAAGTGAATTTTAGGTTCTATGTTATATCTAAGGGGAAAATATCAGTGGATAATGAAAAGATATGGATGATAATTTTGTGGAAAAAACCTAGAAATTTGTTTGAAATATTGAGCTTATTGGTCTTAGCTAGTTATCATAGGCAGTTTGTTCAATACTTCTCTAATCTTGCATCTCTCATGACAGCATTGACCCACAAGGGTGTTAAGTTTGAATGTAATTAAAAATGTTAGAGATATTTTGAGGAACTTAAGATGAGATTGAATTCAACCCCAATTTTTATTCTCCCAAAACCGGGTTCAGGATATGTTGTTTTCTATGAGGCCTCAGGTACGAGATGCAGGTGTGTCTTAATATACGGAAAACATGTGGTAGCCTATAGCTCTATCCAATTACACCCTCGTGAAAATAACTACCCTACCCATGACCATAAATTATAATTTATTATGTACATTCTTAGTAATTTTCACCAATATCTCTTTAGGGAGCGGTTTATGGTATATTCTGGTCATAAGATCCTGAAGAATATTTTTACTCAAAGGGATCTGAAATTACAAAATAGATTCTTGGTTGAGTATATCTAAACTTTAGATTTTGATATTTCTTATACTCTTAGTAAATGGAATATGGTGTATAATTAATTGAGTATAAATTTACTTATCAAATACATAAAATAATTAAAATATGAGTGGTCTCTGATAGGTATGTTTGCTGGGATGAGATTGGGTGTGAAAGAGGCCAGTGGCTAGGTGTTCATACCTTTGGAGAAGGAAGACTAATAATTTGATGTTAAAAATCATCCCAAGTAGGTATCAAGCACTAATTTACAACATTTTAGTAAAATCCTTAATGGTGGGGAGATTTTGGGTGATTGGCCATAGTCTCTCATTGGTGTTTTGTGTTTCCAAGTTAGTTTGTTTAGTCTCGTATCTCTAAGGAAAGAGTTGTTCAATAGTGGACACCAGTCTATCTATTCCATACACCTTGGGACTACCAATATGTATCATGATATGAGACATAGGTATTGGTGGTTAGGGATGATTTGGTCAATTTTAGACTTTGTGTCACAGTGACTTACTTTCCATAATATTAAGGCAGAACACTAGAGACCTAAAAGTTTGTTGAAACCATTACCCATTATAGTTTGGAAGTGGGATAAAATATCCATTAACTTCATTGTAATTTTATAATAGACTTATAGTGAGAAGGATTAAATTTGGTTTATCATATATTGACTTAAAAAATAATCTAATTTACTTCCTATTAATATGATTATAAATATAGAGGAACTCATTTTCATGTATGTTTGAGAGGTCCTAAAGCTCTATGGAGTTCCTTCTGCAATAGTTTCTGATAGGGACCTATGGTTTACATCCATGTTCCAGAAAAAAAAATCAAGTGGAAATAGAATTAAAATTGAAATTAATCATGGTGTATCATCCTCTAATGTATGGACAGACTCAACATGCTATTTAGATTTTTAAGGATATTATTTGGGCATGCATGCTTGATTTTGGTGGTTTTTGGGAAAAGCACCAACCTTTAGTGAACTTTTTCCTATAACAATAGTTACTAAGATTATATCAAAATATCACCCTTAAAATCAATATATTGGCATCCATGTAGATATCCCTTGATCTAGGTGGTTTTGAGAGAGTAGTTCTTGGTTGGATTGATCCCTGTTTAGGAGATAACAGAAAAGGTATAATTGATCCAGAAGAGTCTAGCGACTACACAGAGTCATCATAAATCCTATATAGACTGTCTTCATCACCTGATAGATTTTTAGGTGGGTTATTGGGTCTTTATTAGACTTTCACCTCACTTGGTACATCATTGGTTGGGTAACCAGGGTAAGTTGGCGCTGAGGTTTTTTATCACTTTTGAGATCATTGAATTCCTTAGAATGTTGGATTATTGATTGGATTATTCATATAAATTTAAATTGATTAATGATGTGTTTCATGTTTCCCTACTTAGGATGTATCAATTATACCCTTCATGTGTGATCAAATGGGAAGATGTTTATCTTGATCTCAACACCTCTATGGTAGAATAAACTATTCAGATTATGGATCACCAAGATAACATATTGCGTAGTAAAATAATTCCATTGGTATATATACATTGGTAGTGTGGATAGGATATTCATGAGATACATGAGTGGGAATTGTTTATTATCCATTAGTGGCCCTCTATTTTTGTGATCCCAAAATCTTGAGTACTTTTTGGAGATAGAATGATTTATGGTGAGGATAATTTCTATACCCTCCTAAACACATGTACATTTTAATCTGATCTTGGTTTATCTATTGAAGTGGTTCAAGAGGTTTTTGAGAGTCAAGGGATTGAAATTTTGTATTTTAGAGAAATTAGGTTAGGCACACTGTTATTACTATCTATGTAGTAATTGTGTGACATGGAACTAAAGATCTCCAGTGGGGTTTTCATGGTTTAAGCATAGTGATTCAAACAATGCAGCTCATTAAGGAAATTGTGTTGGTGTTTGGGTGTTTTTATAGAGTTATTTCACAATTTGATCATGGTTTTCCCAAAATGTTCAAATCTCCCTAGGTATCCATACAGCTCTATTTTTTAAAGGATAGAGGCCACACGTAGTTGGTGCATGGTGTTTTGAACCTTCTATCCAAATCATGTACCCAGATTTAAACCTATAGAAATTGGAATTTACCCCTTTTCCCTTGATCTTTTTTATATCTAATCACCTATTAATCTTTGTTAAGATCAAAATAACCTCTCCCCGGTGCTCTAGATGATTCTCCCCTTGATTCCTTTTTGTTTTTTCTTTGTTCTTGGTGGATCTCTTAAAGGTATGCCCCATTTTTTATCTATTTTATCCTTCTATTCTAAGAACTCTTCTTGATCTCTCTTCCCCATGTTTTGATGGAACTTGGTTGGGATTTTAATTCTAGATATAGTTGGGTTAATAGGTAATTGATGGTGATTCTTATGGATCTAGGATCCTAATGACCTAATCTATTCAATTATAATCACTTTTTTAGAAGGTGACTATTTTTACTCCTTTTGTGAGGTAGGTGTCTCTTTACAAAGGTTTTGACTCATGAATTGCTTTATATTCTTGTAAATTCTTTTTGTTTATTTTATAAAATTTATTTATTTGATATCAAAGTGGAATTATTTCATGAGATACATTTTTTAAATGGGTTTTCCATTAAAAATATATATGTGCACACTATGTGTTTGATGAAAGGTTTCAATAGTGATTTTGACTCTAAAATGGATTGACAAGCATAGGAGCAGTGATGATTCACTGTGAAAATGTTTTCTAAATCATGGTCATTCTTTATTCAAATGTTTTGGAAAACATATCACATTGGTAACCTTATGTTTTTTAGGTGTGAACATATGAAAACCTTAGTGAGTGTGGTACTATTAGGGGTTATTCTTGTGATATTGATAGACTTTGGAAAGACTTGATATTGATAAGATTCATGTTATGCATGGATAGTATTCCTTCTTGTATCCTATTGCATATTCCAAAAGGATAAAGACCACTTGTTCTTGGTTTTATACATAATGGTTTGGTTTCATGTTTATTTTCTCACATTTTTATATTATGGTGCATCCATAGATGGTTTTTCTTATGGATTATATTTTTCCTACATGTACATGTCATATTCCTCATTTATGTGAATATGAAATGCTTTTAAAAAATACCAAATAATATTTTACAAAATTACTTCTCTTTCAAAATTTATTTATAAACTAGTTTTGTTTTAAATATTAAACTAATAGTTTCATTGTGTTAGACTTTGTATAAATTCATTGGAGGTATCCTACTAGGCTTTAGTTATCACACCCTACTTTTTACTTTAATTATTTATAGACTTGGTTTTGTAGGAATGAGGTAAAGAGAAGGGTTTTATATAGTTAACCAGCTTCACTTGATCTTCATAACCTTCTTTTATAGATATATTGGTGGTGAAAGTTGGTTAAATGGATATGTGTTTTTTGATCTTGTTATGTTTTATTTTTAGGTTTAACCTTTTAGGATTGATATTGTATCTCTCATGGATGAGTAATATTCTTCCAAATTGTAATCTATTATTTTATATCCTTTTGGTTATTCATGATACTTTTTTGATTCTTTTTTATCTTCACCCTATGGCGATCCATCTTGCATGATGTTTCTTTGTCAACCTAGGTTTTTTCATCACACTGGGTCGACTCTCCCAGCCACCAACAACACTAAAAAACTATCATGGAGGTCCTCCCCATGATGATGAATCTCACCACAAAATTCCTTCACAGAATTCCATAAATTGGCATGGAGGTATTTTATTTTTCAAGTAAATGCAATGCCCTGAAGTCCCTTCCTGGGGAAGAGGGGCTTCCAACCACCATGGAGGTCTTATCCACAGCATATTTTGTAATTTTCATGGAACAACTCTTGGAGGTCCATAGAATATCACACTTGAGGATCCCTTATACAATCACTAGAGACAGGTTTGGAGGCATTTATGTTAGGTCACCCTTGAACTCTTAAAACTAGAGGTAGCCAATGGTTACAAGAAAATTCCACCACCACCACCACCAGAGCTAGGGGCAGTCACCCATCAGTTGAGGATGACCATCCCTAAGGCTGAGGTTCATAGGGATACCAAATATCTCTATAAATAACAGAATATAGAGGATATATTGGATTCCTTTAAAGTACTCTTCAAGTATTCATATCTTCTATTTTCAGTCTCCCTCTTCTCTACCTCTACTATGGAAATAGTAGAGATATTAGGGTCTGATCTAGAACCCTCCGATGAGAAAGCACACTCCATCATGAAATGGTCTCTCAATGGTCTTACTTTACATAAATTATTCATGGATTCCCTAACCTATATGGATATTATCATTAAACTTATACCACCTCTAGAGGAAACTCCCTCATTTCATGGAAGATTGTCTCATGTGATTCTTTTTCAGCTCAAAATCCAACAATAGAATAGATCATTATCAATTCCTCCCCCGACGTCCAGTTTATTTAAAATGGAATATTTGGGTAACCAAGAGTAGGATTACTTTCCTAATAATTAATATGAGGAATAAATCTTGTTGTATTCCATGTAAACTGGCCAGTTACTAATTATTATCTAGCCAATTACAACATCGAACTTTATCGGCTCAGAGTTTATTATTGAGGATCACATAGTGTACCTCTGATGGAACCTGTGGGGGGTGTTTAACTACCTTCAATACCATCATCTAACCTACTCAAGAATCCATGATCACTTTATGTTCCTTCATCAGTCGTTTTTAAGGGTTAAAATCATATCACTCCAAGTATCCTAGTTCCCATGTTCATATGAGTATCATCATAGTTTTCAACAAACCTATATCAGGAGTCTCATTGTACTATGTGGAATAATAGAAGATGAATCTTATCATATAGAGATAAAGGGATGGATATTTCCCTTCAATTCATCACTCTATCATGGATAGAGAAATATCCTCTAGAAAATCCACCTGTTAATGGTGGAATTTCTCCACCAACCACTGCCACTATGAATGTCATCACAATCAGTCTCCCATATGACCAAGAATATGAGATTGGTGATAAGGAACATGAGGAAGAAGACCCACCATGAAGGGATCCACCATGTTTGGTAGACCTTTCTATGGGTTCTTGTACTCATCAGAAAAGATATACATTGGGAATTATGAGTCCCACTAAGGTATTGTCATCCATCTTTTGACACCTTATTAAGAGTAAAAGGATTTTTAAACTCATTAATTTGTCTGAGACAACACAAGAAACTGAAGTAAATACAAGAACGGTCACTTTAATCTAGGTGATCATGAACTGCAAGAGGCTTTATAATGAACTTATTAAATAACATCGCACCAAATTGGGAATATATTTAAGGGGATTATATCATTCCAAAAGTAGAACCCCGACAACCAAACCTCCTTAGTTGATCATATAGAGACAAAGAAGGTGGCCCTACCCATCTAATCAGGATAAAGGTTGGTGAATTCATCCACCCGATACATAGTCTAGTGAATCTCATGGTCCCCTCTTTAATGGATTAGTGTATCTTCCCACTATTGTATCATGACCACTCTTCCTCATGAGTTAGCTAACTAGTCATGGGAAGACACACATCGATGACCCTCAAGATGATATGATCAGTTCTCTTACAGCCTGTCTTGAATTCATTGAGATGTAGTGAGCCATAATTTATCCTAAGTGGAATCCATATCTAGAATTGGGGACTATACTCCTCCACCCCCGAATGTGGGTAACATGAGATTCACCTCATTCAATGGTATAGTTAGTCCAAAAAACACCTATCATATCTTTTATAGCAACCCTCTCTTTTAAAAACATTAAAATTTCATAACTTCTGTGGAATACATATAAATTATACATATAGATGCTAAAAGACCATATTTAGTCTAGTGCCTTTGGGAACATGGAAAAATAAACACTAGTACATGAGTGAGAGACATTATCTCTCACTAGATTCTACAAGACTAGCACCCCTCTTAGACATATCGTAAAAAATATCTTCATAACATGGGGAAGAAAACATAAAAAGGGATGAGATCAAATGCTCAGTAAGCGTAAACAAGGGATACATGTAAGAATAATCATGAGAAAAAGGGTATGAGAACATGATCATGAAAACAAAATATCATACCCTTCATGTCAAAGATTATAAACATGAATAATGGAATAAATCTTAGCTGTTCATAAGAAATTAATCATAAGTAAATAAATAACATAATCCATGAAAGCATAACATAGGAATAAAACATGGAATTTTGGAAAATAGATAAGTATATAATATAATTTCTATAATATCCAAGGTATTGTTTTCAAGACCATCTTAGTAGTATGGGTTCACTTCCCATACTATCTCGGTAGTCATGGTTCACTCATATAACCATCTTAGTAGCATGAGTTCACTCCTCATACCATCTTGGTAGTCATGGTTCACTCCCATGTCTATCTTAGTAGTCAAGGTTCATTCAAAAGACCATATTTTTCTATCTCATGAGGTATAAATCATTACCCAATGCATTGGAGGGATATATATGTCCCACCTATCTCATAGTGAAATCATACATACAGGTGCCACAAAATCATAAACAATCATATATTAACCCATGAAATTAAATGGGTATCATAAACATGTAAACATATCATAACCTATATAAAAGATGCATGTTTCATAATAATTTCATCAAAATCATAACTCGTGAAAGAGAAACATATTTCACAAACATATAACCCATGAAAGAGAAACAAATTTCATAAATACCACGGCATTAACCATTACCCATTCATAGAAATAATATGATTGTATCCTTTAGATCATTTCCTAGAAGGTAATGAGTAACATCAAGGGATGTCATATTATATGGAAAATAATTTTAAAATATCTTTCAAAAAAATTTCTTGAGGAAAATATACTTTCTAATTTTAAAAAAACATTTTAATATATAAAACCATTCGAAAATAATTTTCATATAAAATACCTTTAGAACTTATAAATAATACTTGAAATCATTTGAAAATATTTTTCCTTGAAAACTTATAAAATAAGATTAAAAACGTTTTAAAAAACGTTTTCTTTGAAAACACTTTGAAAACTTATAAAGAAAGCTTGAAAAAGTTTTGAAAATAATTTTTCTTGAAAACTTATAAAATAATCTTGAATACATTTTGGAAGACATTTTTCTTGAAAACTTATAAAAGAATATTGAAAAGATTTTGGAAACTATTTTTCTTAAAAACTTATAAAATAATCTTGAAAATGTTTTGGAAAAAAATTATTAAAAATTTATAAAAGAAGATTGAAAACATTTTGGAATCCATTTTTCTTGAAAATTTATAAAAGAAGATTGAAAATTTTGTGAAAATCATTTTTTTGGAAAACTTATAAAAGAAGATTGAAAACATTTTGGAAACCATTTTTATTAAAAATGTATAAAAGAAGCTTGAAAACATTTTGAAAACCATTTTTCTTGAAAACTTATAAAAGACGATTAAAAAGGTTATAGAAACCATTTTTCTTGAAAATATATAAAATAATCTTGAAAATTTTCTAGAAACCATTTTTCTAGAAAAATTATAAAAGAATCTTTAGAATGTTTTGGAAACCATTTTTCTTAAAAACTTATAAAAGAAGCTTAAAAACGTTTTGAGAACCATTTTCCATGAAAAATTATATAATAAGTTTGAAAACATTATGAAAACCATTTTTTTTAATATATGTTAAAAAATTATTTTAAAAAATAACCTTTAAACATTAAAATAAAGTTTCAAAGGATTGACATCGGTTATATTCATACATGTCATATGAGGTAAAAAGAACATTCTTTTTGCACAGTAAAAAGGATATAAAATTGCCTCGTTCAAAAATAAATAAGAATATTCCTTTGAAAACATTGGTACAAGATAAACAGGGTACAAATTTCATTTAATCATTATATTATATTAGTATAATATTATTTTAAACCCTTTTCAAAAAACATGGTCTTTAAGGAACACAGATTTCTGATCGTATAGAGGGTAAAGTCATGATTTCTTAAAAACACTTTATTAACTATATTATGTACCAAATAGTATAAAATTGTACCAATACATTAATATATAATTAATAACCCAATGATAATAAAATTCATGAATTTATTAAGATATGTAACATAATAATTCATCAAAGGAAGCATAAATGTAAACAATCTCGAAAAGCGATGGGATTGTCTCAATAAACTCTTATAAGTTGGTAACTTGGGACATAATTTCCATTTAAGAAAACTAAATTACATGAATCTTAAAATATAGTTAAAATAATTATATTCATGATAGGAAATGTAAAATGGAAATATATAAACCTCTAAAAATATTTTAGGTGCATAACAAAACATGAGACTCAAAGAAGACAAATTACGACAAAACATTTTTTACCGATTTGGTAACTTTTGAAACTTAAACCCCATGAATAAAAGATCATAAAATAGATATTTTAATACCCATAAATTTAATTATAATATATATATATAATAGAATCATGTTCATTATATACACCACATAAAAGGAAAGAGTGGTGAATATAGCATGTATCTCATGATAACAAAAAGTGAGATGAAATCCCCTTACCTTGTGTCGTGACTCTCTTCGTACTCATACAAGATTCATGTATAATAAATATAAGTTTATTATAATTATTTTATAGAATAATATTATTATACATAATACAATATATTGTTTTTTATGACCATATATTACCCACTTTTTAATGATCCTATGTTAAGGTTTTTCTTTGGGTAGTATTCACTTTGTTCTTCGCATGTGTCTTAATTTGTTATATCGTTGGTCCTTATACTTATATCCTGATTCAAAAATTTAAATCATGATATAAATATCATTTTTATCTATTATATTTATATTATAATAATCTATATAATAAATAAATGTGAAATGAAATACACCGTTCACGGAGACGATAAGTCGTACATACGCATGAACGTTGTTTCCATTTTTATTATCGTATTGAAAGAAAGTATGTAAATGAAATGTGTATATATATGTATATATATATATTTATTTATTTATTTATTTATTCAAATATCATTATTATATCATATAATTTCACTAAACACATCCTTAATAAATTTCATTGGGTGTGTGAACGAATCACGTCTCTTTTAGGGGGAGGTAGTCCACACTTCCTCAAACGAGATTATTGTATTAACACCAAATGAAAAGTAAAAATGATACATGTTATAAAATGAATACAGAAGATTAAATAAATATTAAATATAATATATGAAATATATAAACATATTTTCTATCATAATGGCTAACATGGTATGTGGTAATGGAAAAATGAATAATCATAGTTTCGTGAGGCAGTAGTCCACTGTACACAGAAACAGTGTGTTCGTTACCCATAAGATGGAGGTGTGTGTAAGTGTAGTTTAAACCCTTAGAATAAAAAAATACTAATATATTGAGGATACTGTTGTTTTCATACAAGAATTTAATAAAGATAGTGGAGTGGTGGAGAATAAAAAAAGGAAATGAGCTTGAGAGAAGATGTTGCATCTTAATCGGGTAACTTCTTTTTGTTTGTGCCAAAAGGATTCCTTGAATTTCCTTCTTCCCAAGGTAAGGCTTATAGGAGGAATATATGGAATTTGGGAGCTTATTTGAGTAGATATTGGGTGATCCAAGGGGCTTGAGAGGTTTGAGGAAGTGGGTAGAGGTGGCGGCCTTTTATTGGGAAGGGAAAGGACATAGTAGGCATTTTTTAAAACAAGTTTGGTGTACCCACGTTTTTACCTAACAAAAGTAATACCATGTAACGACCCATTGTTTTATAAATGTAATACCCTTATTATAAGTATTCCTTATAGTATAATAACATTAGGAAACACAATTATATATCATGATACTAAATATTATGTGACCATTAAACATAATTTTCCCACTTCTATGTTTTGAATTTCAAAAATATGACATACATGGTTACATTCAGGGTGATTTTTGGAGTCTAATAGAACAAAAATAATTTTGGTGAATATTAAGCTACCCTTATGAATAATAAACTACCCTTATGAATAGTAATATGACCCTTATTAATAGTAAGTCATCTAAAATAATAGTAACCTTACCCATGATTTATTAAATAAAATTTAGACATCTTATAAGTGATAACATGACCATAGTAAAGGTATTAGTATTTTTGTAAGTCATAAATAAATAATTAATTAATTTAAACAAATGTACTTTCCTAAAAAAAATTCATAAATTAACAATTCTATGTCTTTTAATTTTAAGATAATTTTATAAGACCTTATGTAATTTTTGAAAGCGTTATAAAATTAGTTTTAATTTTAAAATATCTATTTTTAAAGTAAATTGTGAGTTTAATTAAAAATTAAATTAATCATATTTAGAAAATTATTTTCATAAAATGGAGTTCATTTTTTTATTCTATGTATTGAAAAATGTTAAGGGTGAATTCTTTCAATTTTTTATAAATACTTGAATTTTTTGTGAATAATAAAATACATTAATTTATGGTATAAATACATTATAATTTAAATCCACAATTACTAAAAACATGAGTGATTTAAGCACCCAAATCTTGAATTCACGTTCCCTGTTTACTATTTTTGTCATCACTATTTTTGTTATTGAGGTAAATTAATGAACTAATGAATTAAATATTATGAAAACACTCTTTCCCACCACTATAAATACTGCTCCTCACAACCACATTTCCTCACACCTATCAAGATTCAAGCCTTGACTAAATTATTCCCAAAGATCATCCCTATCCGCTACCCCAAAAACATGAGATCTTGAACTCATCAAAATACCAATCCTAGGTTCCTTGAGTAGGATCTCAAGATGAGGATTCATGACGTAATTCCTCTCTCTCTCTCTTCTTTCAATTCCCTTTCAAATTTTTTTTCTTTTCTTCTCTTATACTCAAATTATCTTATACAAATTTAATTATAACTATATTATGATTGATATACTGTTATGATATCATGTTAATGTAATATTATTCATTATACTCCTCCCTCCCTCTCTTTGTTAATAAAAATGAAATTGTTTCCCGTGATGTGTTAATTTACCTACATCATGGGCGATGCGCTTCCATTTTCCTTCAATGCCTTCAAGGATGTAAATAAAACCATCAAATGGTTGAAAATAGATATTAAATTGTATGTTTTTCCCCTTTTATATTCTGGAACTAATTTATTTACATGACACTAAGTGATAAAATAAAACAAGTTTGTTGTGATCGAAAAACCACCCAAATTAACCAAAAATGATCATCATTAAATTTTATCTAATGATCCATCCTCATGGTACATAACCAAATTCATTATAAGATAATTTATAAATTTTTAATTTCACTAATATTATATTTTAACAATTCTGGATGTTCTACCACATTTCAAATGAACATTTGTTCATGAATACAAGTGAAAAGTTCATAAAAGCTAAGGAAATTAACACTCCCGAACAAAGAACTTAAACTCTATAACTCATAAAAAGACCCCTAAAAGAACTTAATGAAACCATAAGGAAACATATTCATGTATAAAAGGATTTTTAATTGTTAATTAATGAATATAATGTCATTATATAGTAAATTAAAGTGAATAAATCATTTATATACAAGGTAAGGAGAAATTCTCGAACCTAACTTTCATTCTTCAGGTTCTCCCTCTTTCACTCCATTTTCGGTATGGTTACTCCTTAAAAATAATTTTTTAATAATTATTTACATTTTTTATATAAATTTTTTCCACTGGAGTTTATGTCAAACACAATGTTTTCAAAAATAATTATTCTTTCAAAAACACACCTTTTACTTCTCACTCAAGGTTGATTGTTATTGTATCAAGTATAGTATTCCATATTTCTTTTGGGAACACAAAGTTTATGAATGTGTTATTATGAGATGAAAACCATTCCTTTACATGGGTTATTTATGTTCATTATTGATATATGTTCTATGTTTCATGCATGATAATTAAAATGTTATGATGTGATGGGTGCGCTCAGAATTATATAGGGCAATATGAATGTGATGGGTGTGCCCAGAATTATACAGTGCTCCAATGCATTAGGTAAAGTGATGAATATCATGAGTGAAAGTGAAATTATGCATAAAAATTATGTTATATTTATTCACAATTATGTTTGGTAGATGACCACTAAGACATGTTGTTTCATTTTTTTATGCATTACCGCATTCCAAGTATTTTCTTAATGTTTCCTATCATGATTATGATCCTATGACTATGTTATGATGAAAATTATTATGCCCATCCCATTTTATGTTATTTAATGTTCTTATCTATCCTATTACTAGGATTTTAGCTCACCCATTTTTGATGTATATCCTCAGGTGATTATGTGTACTAAGGAGTTTTCAAGGGAAAATAAGTAACTGGAGAAGAATGAATTAAATAAATGTTTATGTTTGATGTTGTAAATGTTATATTTGGTCCTAGTTTTCCCAAGACACTAAACCTATGAATCCTCATGGTGAAATACTATTATGTTGCTTATCCTTATAATGATGTAATAGTAATGTAAGAAAAGGCAGGGTCGCTATAGTTGGTATCAGAGGAAAGGTTTAGCTAATTTGTGAATTGGGATTAGTGAACCCTAGAGAAAACCTCTAGTATCAACTAAGTTCAAATATACACACAAAAATATTTGTTAAACACAGGGATCACGTAAGATATTCTTCTAGTGTAAATTGTAAAAATTAATAAGTTATATAGATAACATATAAACTGTCAGGAAAAGGAAATATTCTAGTGAATCTCGTAATACTTCCCTTAGTGTAATTCGATGTTATAATGGGAATGTATTGGATCTCATTATATATATCACATATCAACTGCCAGGAAAAGGAAATATCTGTTCATATTTTGAACCATCCCATGTTCCTCTACAAATTCAAGGAAGATTGTGAATCTCCTTTGAAAAATCCTTCAATGGGGTGGGTGTTGATACCCTATAAAAGAATAATACCTCATCCAAATGGTTAAGTCAAAGGAAAGTGCCAACCTTGTGGAAATTCCCATCATGACGGAATATGATTAATTATTTCCTAAAGAGTTACCCAGACTTCCCCAAAATCGTGAGGTAGATTTCTCAATAGAACTTATACTCAGAGTTGCTCCTTTCTCAAAGTTTCCCTATAGGATGGATATTATCGAACCGGAGGAGTTAAAGAAGTAGTTGTAAGAGAATTTGGGAAAAGGGTTCATACTCCCTAGTGCATCACCTTGGGGTGCACCAGTGCTCTTTGTGAAGAAGAATGATGGATCAATGTAGTTGTGTATTGATTAATGGGAACTCAATAAGATCACTATAAATAACAAGTATCCTCTTCCAAGGATTTATAACTTGTTCAATAAGTTAAGAGGAGATCAATACTTCTCAAAGGTGGATCTTCATTCTGGATATCATCTGCTAAATGTGAAGAAGGAATATATTCAGAAGACTACCTTTCATACAAGGTATGGGCACTATGAGTTTCTGGTAATGCCCTTCGGACTTACCAATGCCCCTTAAATATTCATGGATTTTATTAATAGAGTCTTTAAACATTACCTTGAAAAAAATTTGGTAGTGTTTATTGATGATATTATCATTTACTCCAATATTAAGGAGGAACATGAAGAACATCTTAGACTTTTTTTAGTGACATTGAGAAAGGAGAAGTTGTATTCCAAGTTCGACAAGTGTGACTTTTGGTTGAAGAAAGTCGCATTCTTAGGACATGTGATCACAAGAGATAGAATTTATATGTAACCTTCAAAAAAAAAGGTAATTAAAGAATGACCCAGGCCCTCTAGTGTCACAAAAATACGTAGTTTTCTTGAATTAGTTGGGCACTACCAAAATTTTGTGATAAATTTCTCACGATTTTCAAGCCCACTAACTAAGTTAACAAGGAAAGGGGTAAAGTATGTTTAGATAGAAGAATATGAGGAAATATTCAAGGAGATAAAGAGAAGGTTGATCACTACACATGTACTCACCCTACTGAAATGTGGAGAAAGTTTTGTGATATACGGTGATGATTCAAAGAAAGTATTAGGGTGAATACTCATGAAAAATGATAATTTGATAGCCTACACCTCACGATAGTTGAGGATCCATGATAATAACTAACCAACTAATGATCTAGAGTTGGCATCTGTTATTTTTTCTATAAAAATTTTTCGGCACTACCTTTATCATGAGAAGTGTGACATATACACCGACCACAGGAGCTTAAAGTATATATTAACACAAAAGGATCTCAACATGACTCAAAGGAGATGGTTATAGATAATCATAGACTATTATTTCTCTATTCACTACCATATTGGAAAGGATAACAAGGTAGTTGATGCTCTAAGAAGAAAATAACATGCTACTCAATCCATGTTACAGATTGAGAAAGAACTTATCTTTATGGATATTCAAAGGATGGATTTAGAAATCATAAGGAAAGGGGATATATCTTACCTTTCCCAAATTATTTTACAACCATCTATCCAAGAGAAGATTAAGGAGGAAAAAAGGGATAATATGGATTTACAAAAGAAGGTGAATGCAGTAAAGGATGGGAATCTGTAAGAGTTCCATATCAAGGATGATGGTTTGATTTGGTTTGGAACATGACTTTGTGTGCCTTCATCACCTAGGATAAAGAAGGAGCTATTTGACAATGCACATAGCTCAACATTCTTTACCCATCCTGGTAGCACCAAGATATATCGAGATATTTAAGAACACTTCTGGTGGGATAACATGAAGAAAGAGATTACGAAATATGTCTCAAGGTGCTTGGTATATCAGCAGGTTAAAGAAAAGTGAAAAAAATCCAAAGGGATTATGCAACCATTTCATATACCCATTTGGAAATGGGAGAATTTCACTATAGACTTTGCCGTGGGTCTCCCGAAGGCATCCAAGGGAAATAATGTGATATGGTTTGTGGTTGACCAACTCACCAAGACTGCCCATTTTATCTCTATTCGAGAAGATCTCTCGCTTGAACAACTTTCAAAGATATATGTGAAGGAAGCGGTGAGACTGCATGGTGTTCCAATATTTATTGTCTTTGACCGTGATCCAAGGTTCACATCTAAATTCTAGAGGAGTCTTCAACATGATTTGAGTACTGAATTAAATTTCATCATGGTCTATCACCCCCAAATTTATGGCCAACCTAAAAGGACTATCCAGACACTTGAAGATATGATAAGATCCTACACTTTATAATTCAAAGGTGGATGGGATCATCATCTCCTAATGGTTGAGTTCCCCTACAATAATATCTTAAACTCTAGAATTCAGATGGATCCATATGAAGATTTTTATGGAAAGTGATGTAGAACCCCAACATTTTGGGATGAATTTGGAGAAAGAAAGCTACTTACACCCAATATTGTGCAAGAGATGATAGAGAAGGTTCAAGTCATCCAAAAACATATCAAATCTACTCTGAGTCAAAAAAAGAGTTATGATGACAATCATAGAATGGACATGAAATTCAACATTAGAGATAAATTCTTCCTTCGAATATCACCATGGAAGAGAGTCATGCGGTTTGGAAAGAAAGGGAAGTTAAGCCCAAGGTACATTAGCCCCTTTAAAATCCTTGAACACATAGGATATGTGGCCTATCGACTTTCACATACACTGAATATGGCTCAAGTTCATGATATATTTCATGTATCACTTCTGAGGAAGTATATACTAGATCCCTCACATGTACTGAACTCAGAGGTGGTACAGTTGGAAGATGATCTCTCTTATGAGGAGTAGCTGGTAAAAATTCTAGACAAGAGAGATAAGCTCCTATGCACCAAGACAACCCATCTTGTCAAAGTTTTGTGTAGGAACCATATGTTTGAAGAATCAACTTGGGAACCAGAGGAAGAAATGAAGGGTAGGTACCCTCACCTGTTTGTGTAAAATGAAATTTAGAGGGGGAAATTTCAAAAGGGGGGAAGAATGTAACATCCCAATGTTTTATCAATGGAATACCCTTATTATAAGTATACCTTAAAGTATAATCACATTAGGAAACACAATGAAATATCATGATACTAAATACTATGTGACCGTTAAACATAATTTTTCCACTTCTATGTTTTGAATTTTGAAAATCTGACCTACATGGTTGCGTTCAGGGTGATTTTTGGAGTCTAATAGAACAAACATAATTTTTGGTGAATAGAAACCTACCCTTATGAATAGTAATCTACCCTTATGAATAGTAATATGACCCTTATGAATAGTAAATCATCCAAAATAATAGTAACTTCACCCATGAATGATTAAATAAAATTTAGGCATCTTATAAGTGATAATATGACTATAGTAAAAGTATTAGTATTTTTTAAGTCATAAATAGTTAATTAATTATTTTAAAAGAAATTTTATTTTCCTAAAATGTATTAATAAATTAAAAATTCTATGTCTTCTAGTTTTAAGATAATTTTATAAGACCTTCTGTAATTTTTGAAAGAGTTATAAAATCAATTTTAATTTTAAAATATCTATTTTTCAAGTAAATTGTGATTTTAATTAGAAATTAAATTAATCATATTTAGAAAATTATCTTCATAAAATGGAGTTAATTTTTGTATTCTTCGTATCAAAAAATGTTTAGGGTGAATTTTTCGTGATTTTTCCAAAATACTTGAATTTTTTTTAATAGTAAAATACATTAATTTACCATATAAATACATTATAATTTAAATACACTATTCCGGACATCATGAGTGATGTAAGCACCCAAGTATTAAACTCAAATTCCCTATTTACTATTTTTGGTCATGGAATCATCACTATTTCTATTCTTGAGGGAAATTAATAAAATAATGGATTAAATATTATGAAACCCCTCCTCTCCTCCACTATAAATACCACCCCTCACAACCACATTTCCTCACAACTCTCAAGATTCAATATTTGCCTAAATTCTACCAAAAGATATTCCCTAGCTCATCCCCCATTACCAAGAGCTATAGGGATCATTAAAAGACCAAGCCTAGGTTCCTTAATGAGGATCTCAAGAGGAGGATTCAAGAGGTAATTCTTCTCTCTCTTCTCTTTCAGTTTCCTTTCAAATTTCATTTCTTTTCTTCACTTATATTCAAATTATCTTATCCAAATTTCATGAAAACTCTAGTATGATTGATATACTGGTATTTTATCATGTTAATGTAATATTATTAATTATACTCCTCCCTCCCTCTCTTTTTTAATAAAAATGAAATTGTTGCCCGTGATATGTTAATTTACCTACATCATGGGTGATGCACTTCTATTTTCCTTCAATGCCTTCAAGGCTGTAAATAAAACCATAAAATGGTTGAAAACAGATTTTAAAGTGTATATTTTATCACCTTTTATGTTCTAGAACTAAATTATTTACATGACACTATGTGATAAAATAAAACAAGTTTGTTGTGATCGAAAAACCACCCAAATTAACCAAAAATTATCATCATTAAATTTTATCTAATGATTCATCCTCATGGTACATAAACAAATTAATTATAAGATCATTGATATCTCTGGAATGTCAAAAATATTATATATTAATAATTCTTGATGTTCATCCACATTTCAAATGAACATCCATTCATGAATACAAGTGAAACGTTCATAGAAGATAAGGAAATTAACCCTCTTGAACAAAGAATTTAAACTCTATAACTCATAAAAAGGCCCATAAAAGAACTTAATGAAACCATAATGAACCATATTCATGTAAAAAATGTTCTATAATTTATAATTAATGAATATAATGTCATTATATTAGACATTAAATTGAATAAAGCATTCAGATACAAGGTAAGGGGAAATTCTCAAACCCACCTTTCATTCTTCAGGTTCTCGCTCTTTCACTCCATTTTCGGTATGGTAACTCCTTAAAAATCATTTCTTTCATAATTATCATACCTTTTCTAGGATAGAAATTTTTTCTACTGGACTTTATGTTAAACACAATGTTTTACAAAAGAATTCTTCTTTCAGAAACCCACCTTTTACTTCTCACTCAAGGTTGATGGTTCTTATATCAAGTATGATATTCCCTATTTCTTTTGGGAACCCAATGTTTATGAATGTGTTATTATGAGATGAAACTCATTACTTTCCATGGGTTATTTATTTTCATGATTTATATATGTTCTATATGGAATGCATGATAACTAAAATGTTATGATGTGACGGGTGTGCCCAGAATTATATAGCACAATATGAATATTTAAATGTGATGGGTGCGCCTAGAATTATACAGTGCTCTAATGCATTGGGTAAAGTGATGAATCTCATGATTTAAAGTGAAATGATGTGTGAACATGATACTAGATTTCTTCACAACTATGTGTGGTATATGACCACTAAGACATGATGTTTCATTTTTTTATTCATTGCCACATTCCAAGTATTTTCTTAATTCTTCCTATCATAATTATAATCCTATGACTATGTAATGATGATAATTATTATTCTAATCCCATGTTATGTTGTTTCATGTTCTTATCTATCCTCTTACTAGGATTTTATCTCACCCCTTTTTGATGTATATCCTCAGGTGATTGTGTGTACTAATGAGTTTTCAAGGGACAATAAGAAGCTGGAGAAACTGAATTAAATAAAATTTTTTGTTTGATGTTGTAAATGTTATGTTTGTTTATAGTTTTCCCAAGACACTAAACCTATGGATCCTTGTGGTGAAATACTATTATGTTGTTTATCTTTATAATGATGTAATAGTAATGTAAGAAAAGGTAGGGTCATTATATACCAAACTAACCGAACTCAATAATTTAAGGTTAATGGAAAATTAATGGCTATAAAATAGGTTTTGAACAAGTTTATAGGTCATTTTGGGTCTTATATTTATGGTTTATTACTTTACTAACCTTATTTTTCTCTTAACCGATGTAATTAATTTTAATCACTTTCACTAATATTTTTGGTCAAAAACAAATTTAACCTTATTAGAAATTATAAATTATGCTGATTCAAAATATAGAATCCATTTTTTCAAATTATAATCATAGAAGTGGCCGAAATTTATTTAAAATTAATCCCATTGATGGAACGACATAGCGGGGTTTTAAAATAAAAACGTTCAAAAAAATTATAAGTTTTTATATCCAATTTCAATGTAAAATTTTTTACAATGACCTAAATTGGATTAATTGATAAAAATATTATCTAACAAAACTATCAGACTAATTAAAATATAATTTAATATTATAAAAAAATTAGATGAAAATGTAGTTTTGAAATAAAATCCATTATTTTTAACTATTCATTAAAAGATGAAACCTTACATAAAAATACCAAAAATTTATCCTAACCTAATTTTTATTTTTTTCTTCGAAATATCCTTTTTATTTTTACATATTAAATCTATAAAATTAATAAAAAATTTATTTAAAATGGGTTCTCCCTTAAAAGGTGGTAAAACTACCATTATAAAAAAATAGGTTTTTATGCATAAAATTTAGTTTGTTCTTACCTTATGTATATCAAATATATTGGATAAATATCAAAAATATTTGATTTAATATATAAAATATGTATTAAATTAATATCACTTACTAATTTTAATTAATTTAATTTACTAGGTTAAAATAGCTTTGTGACTATAATAATATTTTCCTTTATATTAAATTAGTTTTCATATTCATTTCTAATTAATTTGAAACCTATAAATTCATCTTATATTTGTGTAAACCACGTATTTTAATAATTTAGCTAATAATATTCATATAAATCAACTTAACGTCTAGGTTATATCTCATTATAAAACTATTTTTAATAATATATTATAGTTAGTTAACACTCAGTCTTGTGTGTTACGCAATCCATCAACGAAGTTCAATCTTGTGTGTAATGTATGCTAACCTTGTTGTTCCATGTAATGTACTCCAAGTCATTGTCATGTGAAATGAATTTTTGAATTAGTGAAAAAATATTTTTCGTGTTTCATGAAATGAAAAATATTAAAATATTAAATTAATTCAAAAAATATATTTCTCAAAATCTCGGGGTGTTACATTATACCCCCCTTAAAATGAATTTCACCCTCAAAATTAGTCTAGTTTATAAAAGGTTTAATACTTGAAATTTTCATTCATAGAATCCCTTATAATAAAAATGGATACTAAAACTTCCCTTAAAATGGAAAGTTGGAACCATAATGGTTACCTAAAGTAATATATAACAAGGTTTCCCCATATGATAACATAGGTTGGGAGTGAAGATAGGACATGGTGGAAAATCATAAATATTTATAGGGAGTGATTGAGGTCATCAAACACAAACAATTTAATGATAAAATAAAAGTTTAGGGCCTCAAATTCATAAATCTATGATGATTTATAAGGCCATTTATTCAAAAAATTAAGGTATTAGGTCAAAAAAAAATTATCAATATCTTATCACTGAGTAATTATTCTATTGAACAAGAATATAAGAAGTTATACTTACATGATATGTTTCTATAAATAAAATTCCATTCTTTGGTTTTGCTTTTATATATTTCTAATTCATCTATTACCTCAAGGAATGAATTTCCGGAAATTAACTTTGATTCATAAAGCACTAAAATACACTTTTAATGGATCTTAAGGCCCATAAAAGAATGAAAATTCTAACTATTTATCAATATTAATTAATTTATAAACATAAAAAGTAACAAAAATAATTCATAATTAATTATTATTCATCAAAAATAAATATACATTAACAAGGACATCACGTAGTCTAGTGGTAAGCTTGAAAACCTTATTTTTCTTCAATCACGAGTTCAAGTCCCATGGCCTTTCTGGACTTTATTGGTTATCACCTGATATAAATGATGTCCTTTTCTAAAAAAATCAAATTAATTTCCAAAATGTATAATATGGACATCTTGGAAATGTGGTTAGTCACTAAATAGCCTTTTAATCAAGGTTTTCAATACAAACTCAGTGCACAAATACTTCCTCTGAAGTTTAACTTAAAATTTTCATAAACAGTTAACCCTATAACCCTTATCAAATATTAAAATAAAAAACATTAAAAAGAGAGTCATGAAATCAAATTAAATTGATTCCTTGTATATGACAATGTAGCTCTTGGTTTTCACATTCGAAACATGTGAATACCCTCATCATACATTCTCTACAAACATGGTAATGTTATAAATTACTATAAATAGTTTTGGAAAACGTGCATGCTTCCTTATTCCAAAGTATATTGGATATATTAATTAAATCCAAAAAATATGTAAACCTAATCAATTCTAGAATAAACCACATATTAACCATTCCTTACTTAGTTCCAAGGTAATTAATATTGTCCCATTTACTTATCCATATCCCATGTATCTTTATCCATACAACATTATCTTAACATAAAGAAGATATTAAGGGTTAACTTCCATTAGTAAAAATATCACCTTATCATTAAATCACTTAACCAATCCATCAGGAACATTCAACATAAACTTGTAAATACAGAGTAAAAAACATAAGTAGAACAATCCTTGTATATTTCATCATTCATAACTTTTTAATCCAAAAACATAAAAACTACGATTAATTCATCCTTAATCCATTAAAAATGATACCTCATCCTATTACATAATACCTCTTTATATTAACATTCCATTTTTAGTCTCTTCATCATCCATAGTGTAATCATTACTCACACCACCTTGCGGATTCTCTTCATGAACTTTCCTCTTGGGAAATTGAGTTGTATAATGACCATTTACTCTACACTTAAAGTTCTTAACCTTTGATGATGTCTTAGGGAGTATGATATTTTTATCCATTTATTTAACCAAACTCTTAATTTTTCCCTTGAAGTCATTTGCTTCTTGTCATTCTTTTCTGTAGTCAAAAAAACTTTTTATTCCTCTAAGACATTCACTTTGGTGATTAATTCCACATTCTTGACATAAAGGGAACTGAATCCTATTTCATCTATGGTATCCATTACCCCTACTCTCAAATAACTCCTTATTTCTCTTCCTTGGTGAGTCCGAGAGTTGGTTAAGTTAAACTTCTTTAATCATGTTCCATGAAAACTGATTAGGCATGATCACAACATCTTTTACTCTAGTGATCACTCCACTTGACTACTCATCAGATAATCTTCCATCACATTTAACATTAGTCCAGTTCTTTCTGGTTCCATCTATTCACTAAAACCATAAGCATAGTGTGAGCATTACTTATCATAGTAGAAAACCACATAGTCATGAAAATAATTACTTATAGGATATCTAAATCATGACACCTTCCTTAATCTATAACACCCTAGGTTCATCCTAGGTTATTCCTAGAAAACTTATATTTTAAACATTCATGATAGTTCATGAAGAGTTTGTAAATTTCCAAAGCATGTCCCCTGGGATTTTCAAACCAGGTGTGTATCAAGGCCCATTGTTATGTACTAGATTACCCCGAGTTAGGCCTAGAACATCTTATCAAAGTTGTTACCCCTAGGTACATATGTGACAGATCCATATCCACTTGCAGTATCCAGACAAGGATGTATTTCTCTAAAACCACTTACTCTATCCTTTACCAAGATTCCAGGATATTTTCCTAAATGTTAAATCATCCTTATATTTATCCTTAGAGACATCCCCTAGACATATCCTTAGAAATATATTTAGGGATCTCACTAAAGTTTTCTCATCCTAGATTCTAAAGGTTAAATATAACTTTTCTATGATACCAACTACAGTGACCTTCACTTTTCAAAACATTAAAATTACATAACTTTTACAGAATATATAAACATTATAAAAATTGACACCCAAAGACCATATTTGGTCTAGTGCCTTTGGAAACATGGAAATGTAAACACTGGTACATGAGAGAGCTACATTATCTCCCACTAGGATCTCCAAGACTATCACCCCTCTTAGACATATCATAAAAAAATATATCTTCATAATCTGGGGAAGGAAACATAAAAAGGGGTGAGCTTAGATGCTCAGTAAGGGTAAACAATAGTGACATGTAAGCATAATCATTAGCATAAGGGTATGAGAACATGATCATAAAAATAGAAGATCATACCCTGCATTTCAAAGATCATAAACATGAATCATGGAATAAATATTAGTAGTTCATAAGACATGAATAAGAAAATAAATAACATAATCCATGAAAGAATAACATAGGAATTAAACATGGAATTATGGAAAATATATAAGCATATAATATGATTTCCATGGTAGCCAATGCATTACTACCCAGACCATCTTGGTAGTATGGGTTCACTCCCCATACCATCTTGGTAGTCATGGTTCACTCCCATGGTCATCTTAGTAGCATGAGTTCACTCCTCATACCATCTTGGTAGTCATGGTTCACTCCCATGGCCATTTTAGTAGTCAAGGTTCATTCCCAAGACCATATTAGTCAATCACATGAGATATAAATATTTACCTAATCCGTTGGAGGAATATATAGGTCCCACCATTCTCATGGTGAAATCATGCATACATGTGCCACAAAATCATAAACAGTCATATATTAACCCATGCAATTAAATGGGTATCATAAACATGTAAACATACCATAACCTATGAAAATATATATGTTTTATAATAATTTCATCAAAATCATAACTCATGAAAGAGAAACAGATTTCATAAACATATAACTCATGAAAGAGAAATGAATTTCAAAAATACCATGAAATTAATCACAACTCATTCATAGAAAGGATATGAATGTAACCTTTAGATCATTTCCTAGAAGGGTATGAGTAACATAAATGGATGTCATCTTATATGGAAAATAATTTGGAAATATCATTTAAACACATTTCTTTAAGAAAATATCCTTTCTTCTTTGAAAAAATATTTTTAATATATAAAACCATTTTATAATTATTTTCATATAAAATATCTTTAGAACTTATAAAGAATACTTTAAATAATTTGAAAACCTTTTTCCTTAAAAAATTATAAAATAAGATTCAAAACATTTTAAAAAAATATTTGAAAACACTTTGAAAACTTATAAATAAATCTTTAAAATGTTTTGAAAATCGTTTTTCTTAAAAACTTATAAAATATGATTGAAAATTTTTTGGAAACCGTTTTTCTTTAAAACTTATAGAAGAATCTTGAAAACGTTTTGTAAACAATTTTTATTGAAAACTTATAAAAGAATCCTGAAAACGTTTTGGAAACCATTTTTCTTGAAAACTTATAAAAGAAGATTGAAAATGTTTTGGAAACAATTTTCTTAAAAACTTATAAAAGAGTCTTCAAAAATATTTGGAAATAATTTTTCTTGAATACTTATAAAAGAAGCTTTAAAATGTTTTGGAAAAAAATTTCTTAAAAACATATAAAAGAATCTTGAAAAAAAATTTGGAAACCATTTTTATTAAAAACTTATAAAAGAATATTGAAAACTTTTTGGAAACTATTTTTATTGAAAACTTTTTGGAAACAATTTTTCTTGAAAATTTATAAAAGAATCTTAAAAACCGTTTGGAAACTATTTTTATTGAAAACTTATAAAAGAAGCTGAAAAAGATTTGAAAACCATTTTACTTGAAAACTTATAAAATAATCTTGAAAACAAATTGAAAACTATTTTCATTTAAAATCTATTTTAAAAACATTTTCTTAAAAAAATAACCATTAAACATAAACATGTCATATGAGGTAAAAAGAATATTCCTTTTGCATGGTAAAAAGTATAGAAAATTGCCTTATTTTGAAAGCGATAATAAGATTCCTTTGAAAACATTGGTAAAATACAAAAAGGGTAAAAAATTTATTTTAATTATTATAGTAGATTAGTAGTATATTCTTGGAAATCCATTTTATAAAACATGGTTTTTAAGGAATACAGATTTATAACCGTAGAGAGGGTAAAGTCAAGATTTCTTAAAAACACTTTCCTAACTATCTTATGTACCAAAGAGTAGAAAATGGTACCACTAAATTAATATAGAATAAATAACCATATTATAATAAAATTAATTTATTTATTGATATATGTAACATAATAATTCATCAAAGGAGGCATAAATGTAAACAATCTCGAAAAGCGATGAGATTGTCTCAATAAACTCTTATAACTTGGTAACTTGGGGTCATACAATACATGTAAGTAAATGAAATTAAATAAATCCTAAAATATCATTAAAATAAGGATATTAACGATAGTACATGTAAAATGTAAGTATATACACCTTGAAAAAAAAGTTTATGTGCATAACAAAACATGATTCCCAAAGAAGGAAAATTGAGACAAAATTGTTTTACTGATTTGGTAATTTTTGAAACCTAGAACCCATTAATGAAATATCATAAAATGGATATGTGAATAACCATAAATTTAATTATAATATACATATAATAAAATCATGGGCGTTACATATACCACACAAAAGTAAAGAATGGCGAACAAAGCATGTATCTCACGAAAATAAATAGTGAGATAAAATCCCCATACCTTGTGTCCTCACTTTCTTCGTACTCAGACAATATTTCAGTATAATAAATATAAGTTTATTATAAATATTTTAAAGAATAATATTATTATACATAATACCATATATGGTTTGATCATGACCTTATATTACCCACATTTTAATGATCCTATGTTAAGGTTTCGCTTTGGGTAATATTCACTTTGTTCTTCGCATGTGTCTTAATTTGTTATATTGTTGGTCCTTATACATATATCATGATTAAAGAATGTAAATAATGATATAAATATAATTTATATACATTGTATGTATATTATAATAATCTATTTCAAAAATAACTATGAAATGGAATATAGCGTTCATGGAGATAGTAATTCATACGTATGCATGAACATTATTTCCATTTTATTGTCGTATTGAAAGAAAGTATGTAAATGAAATGTGTATATAAAATTATTTATCTATATATATATATATAATTATTCTATTATAATTATTATATCATATAATTTCACTAAACCCATCCTTAATACATTCTATGTGGTGTGTGAACGAATCACATCGCTTTGAGGGGCGGTAGTCCACACTTACTCAAATGAGATTATTGTATTAACACCATATGAAAAGTAAAAAGATATGTGTTGTAAAAGGAATAAAAAATATTAAATAAATAATAAATATAATATATGAAATATATAAACATATTATTCATCATAATTTCCACCATGGTAGGTGGTAATGGAAAAATGACCAATCATCGTTTCATGATGCAGTAGTTTGTCGTACATAGAAACATTATGTTATTTACCCATTAGATGGAGGTGTCTATAATTATTGGTCAAAAACTTAGTAGAAAAATATCCTAGTATATTTATGTTACTGTTTTTGTCATAAAATAATTGAATAGAGAGATTGTAGGGGTGGAGAATAAAAATAAAGGAAAGGAGCTTGAGAGAATACGTTACCTCTTAATCGGGTAACTCCTTTTGGTTTGTGCCAAAAGGATTCATTGAGTTACCTTCTTGCCAAGGTAAGGATTCTAGGAGTAAGAGAGGGAAGTTAGGATATTATTTGAGTATATTTTTTAAAATAAAAGGGACTTTATAGGTGTGATGAAGTGGGTATATGTGGTGGCCTTTTATAGGGAAGGTAAAGGACACACTTGGAATTTTTAAAAAAAAGTAAGGTGTACCCACATTTTTATAAAAAAAGTAATAAAAAACCAAAATAAATCACTAATTTTAGTTTCATGTCCGAATAATGTAAATAAAATGTGTTTTTTACAAGTTTATAGGTCTTTTGGGTCTTATATTTATGGTTTAGTACTTTATTAACCTTATTTTTCTCTTAACTAGTGTAATTGATTTTAATAACTTTCACTAATATTTTTGGTAAAAAAAAAATTTTACCTTATTAGACATTATTAATTATGATGGTTCAAATATGGAATCCATTTTTAAAAATTCTAATCACATAATTTAAGGTAATTAATTTAAAATTAATTCCACTTATCGGACAACACAGTGGTGTTTTAACATAAAAACGTCCAAAAGTTTCCTATTTTTTATATCCAATTTCAATGTTAAATTGATTAAAATGACATAAAATGGATTAATTTTTAAAAATTGTATCTAACTAAACTATCAAACCAATTAAAAATACAATTTAACCTTATAAACAAATTAGATGAAAAAACAGTTTTTGAATTAAAATCCATTATTTTTAACTATTCATTAAAAGATGAAACCTTACATAAAAATACCAAAAATTTATCCTAACCTAATTTTTGTTGTTTTCTTAGAAATATACTTTTTATTTTTACATATTAAATCTATAAAACTAATAAAAAATTTATTTAAAATGTGTTCTCCATTAAATGTTGGTAAAACTACCATTATAAAAAAATAGGTTTTTATGCATAAAATTTGGTTTGTTGTTACCTTATGTATACAGAATCTATTGGATGAATATAAAAAATATTTTATTGAATATATAAAATATGTATTACATTAATATCACTTAAAAATTTTAATTAATTTAATTTACTAGGTTAAAATAGCTTTGTGACTATAATAATATTTTCCTTTATATTCAGTCGATTCTCATATTCATTTCTAATTAATTGGTAACCTATGAATTCATATTATATTTGTGTAAACCACATATTTTCATAATTTAGTTAATAATATTCATATTCATTGACTTAACAGCTTGTTTATATCTCATTATAATAATATTTTTCATAATATATTATAGTAAGGTGACACTTGGTCTTACTTGTTAAGAAAGGCATCGAGGAAGGTCAATCTTGTGTGTAATGTATGCTAACCTTGTTGTTATATGTAACGTATTCCAAGTCAGTGCCATGTTAAAGGAATTTTTTAATTTTTGAAAGATTATTTTTAGTTTTGTATGAAATGAAAAATATTAAAATATTAAATTAATTCAAAAAACTATTTCTCAAAAGATTGGGGTGTTGCATATTTCTTCTTGATGTGGCCTAGTAGGAACTATAGAACAGTAAGAATTCATCAGGATCTGATACTTTTTCCAGGCCTTAGAAGGACCCTCCTTTGTTAAGTATAGTCAATTGACCCCAAGATCCATCATTGTCTAGGAGTATCTCCATTAGGAATTCCTATATTGTTTCAACTCCACCTTGCATAAGACAAGTGCCACTGACCTCTCCAAGTGTAAAAAGTGGGATAATGAATGTGTTTCTAACTTAATTTCTTGATGAAAAAGACTAAAATATTCTCTCTATATGCATCTTCCTTAAATAGATATTGGGGATGTTCATGGATAATGTTCAAGATGAGCTGGTCCCGACCCTCATCTTCATAAAGTACCTAGGTGGATTCTGGGAATTCACCCATAGAGATCAGCACCTAGAAGAAGCTATTTTGTGGACCAATAAATGGTCACACCCATTACCTACTTCAACCCCAACATGGAATCCTATGAGATTAGTGATAGCTATGTTCATATATACCCAGGACCCTCAGTAAATTTGGATTCAGGAACCTCCAAATAATAGACCTCATCAAGTGTATCCCTATTATAAGAATGTTTCCTAGGGATCCCATCAAGGAAAAAAACCCATGGTCCCCTTCATGAAGTAGAATAATAGGGTTTACCCCTTGTAGGATGATCAGTTCATAGTTTTATTTATTTTTTCCATAGAGAAAACCTACTCAAGTTATCAAATATCAAAAAGACATAAAAATTTGGGTTAACAAACCATACCAAATATTGGCACTGCCATAATCTCCATGTACAAAACATCAAGAGTGTTTTTTATTTAAATAATGGACCCAAGATCAGGTAGATCATGGAATAATTGAGTTGGTTGACCCTGTGACATAGGCAATGTATGTCTCCACTAACCCTGGAGATAATGAGTATGTTATGGAATAACAATGGGTCTTTAACATAGGACCTCAGAAGTTCAATGACTAGTTATCCATAAAAATCAATCACTCAAGCCCATGGAACTATTCATTCCCAACTCAACCAATCGACACCTTCCATGGGCACCTCACTCTCTTAATTTACCTTCTTGGATTTATAGTATTACAAGTCTCAAAAAAGAAAGTGTTGGTAGAATAAGGATATCCAAGAGATTTCACCATTGTAAAGATAGGTTTACACCCTTATGGACTTGATTTCCCCTACATTAGAAGGAGATTCCATGATCCACTAGATATAGTAGGACTCCTCTGATGAAAATAATGAATATCCCTATTTCAATTCCATTAGATTTATAGATTTCTATTCCTAACTTTTTGATGGTATATACTAGTCAGCACCTTTTGTAACCTACTTTAACTATTCTCTACATAGGATAAATCACCATTTTGGCATTCATGGTGCTTGGGGTTCCATCCTAAAGAGTGTTTTTACATCACTGAAACTATAAGGAGAGAATTTCATTAAGATTAAAAAGTGAAACCCCCCATGTATGCATCATCTAGTGTTTCCCCACAACCCATATGATTGGTCAATGGTTCGGTTCAACTGCAACCTCCAAAGTCTCAAGCTCAGTGACAATTTTCTAAGGTTTAAGGACAACCAATGAAAGAAAAACTAAAATTTTCTATATGACATTAGGATGCAGCAGGTGTCATTCAAGCCCCACCACCTCATCCAACAAGGCCCATTACACTCCCTGTTAGGGAGAAACCTCTAGGGAGAACTAATATTCTTCTGGATAAAAAACTACATTGTTCTTATCCACCTAGTTGGCATACCAGCATGAATAGTGACCCAATATGCACTTCACCTATTTAAATAACTATGTACGGACCTTATCAAGGCCCTAATGAGCTATTTCTAGTTTTAAACTAAGGTGACCACAAATTAATTCTACCATGAAAAAGGAATCAGAGCATAAATACTATCAGGACACCTTCTATTTTTCTCAATAAGATGAGGGAGACACCATTAAAGGGAACATCCGCCATCTATATGAATCAAGATAGTTCAATAGCATGGATATATGTCAGTTCTTAGTGGACACTAGTTCCAGGATCAATATCATCCGAACATAGACACTCCATAAGCTGGGATTGACATAATCCAATTTGACACCATCTAATCTGATGATCCAAGGGTATGACAAGAGTAAAAAATAAACTGTGTGGAATGATTTGTCTAAAGATCCAATTTGGAAACTTGTTATAAAATACTAAATTCATGGTTTTCTCACAATACACAGCCTACAATACCATACTGGTAAGTCCTTATATCTACTTACATGTAGAATTTCCCTCTTTGTATCATCAGTGCATCAAATAATCCCTTTGTTATCAGATAAGGGAACTCCATGGTGATGTCCTTCCCTTTGAATCTCATAAATTACACTATCTAGATGTTGGGTATTACAATAGGTTATGAAAATATCCCCAGTTTGATGAAGATGAGTGTGTCAATGCTTTTAATGACTTAGCATAAACTAAGGTAAATCCTTGGGAAGATTTGAAAGATAGTTTCTTCTTACATATTCAATACTTGGAAGAAGAAACTCCAGGCCTTGGGAACCATTTCATCATGCCCAATAAAAAATAGTTCTCTCATATCACCTCATATTCCTATATATGAAATATTATTTTGAATCCCATAGATCCCATTAGTATAGCTTGTCGTAATTTATTCCCTTTTCCTATCATCCAACTCCACCACCATGTCTTTTGGAGATCTAGTCTGACACATTTGAAGTCAACCAAACATTATTGTTTTTGGAATCTAGGGAGGAACCTTCTATTGAAGGGACTATAGGACCAGATCCTCAACTTCTATTTCTATGGTATTTATGGAAATATAAGGTCAAGAATCCATTTATAAGGATTCTTCTCCTATGTAGTAATTTGTAACAGAATTGTAGTCACCTCTGCCTCAAAAGTCATCATCACCCTCTAGTATTCATTATTAAGATGAATTTTATGAATCCCCTCACACCTTATAGTAAGGATTATCCACTACTATTGATGAACTTAAATAGGTAAACCTTGACACTGAGGAAGACCTGAGGCTAACCTTGATCAATTTTATTATGTATCTTAATGAGAAAAAATGGTACACCAAAATCTTGGAGTAGTGTTGTGATGTATTTATATGGAGATATAAATAGATATTGGGACTTGATCCTTAGGTTATCGACCACCAAATTAGATTTACTATCATTTATCATGGATTCAAACAAGAACCAAGGAAAATGAATCCATCCCATGGTTCCATAGTTGAGGTTGAAGTTGATAAACTCATCAAATCCAGCTTTTTTCAGGGAAGTACAATTCTCTAAGTGGTTAGCCAACATCATCCTAGTTAGTAAGTATAATAGGCATATCAGAGTCTTCATCAACTTATAATAAATTAAAATTATCTTCCCAATATATTACTTCCCAATCCCAATGACTAAACTATTAATTGATTCAACCATTAGATTTCTAGACCTATCCTTTATGGATGGAAATTCTAGGTAAAATAATATTTGGATGCCTCCCAAGAATGAGGAATACACCACCTTCAGGGAATCTTAAAGAACCATTTTTTACTAATTAATTTACTTCGGTTTGAATTAATATTGAGTAACTTATCAATGTGTCATGAATTGAATATTCAATCCTCACCCCGAGACACATATGGAGTGTTACATGCAAATTTTAGTAGTCAAATCCTACAAATGATGGGACCATATCAAAAATATTAAAAAAAATTGACATAATCCATGCTCACTGACTAAAAATTAACCCCTTGATGTGTGCCTCTGGGGTTACCTATGATATGTTTCTTGGAATCATTTTCACATATATAGGCATCAAGATTGACCCAAAAAATATCAAGGCTATCATTAAAATTCCATTCCACACAATCTCTAAGATTTTTGAGGAATCTAAGGACATCTTTATTACATATGGTTTTTTTTCTACAACCTTTAAGGAAAATTAAATCCATTAACAAAACTCATAAACAAAGGTGTCACTTATTAATGAGATAAGGAATGTAAGACCGTGTTCAATGAAATCAGGTATTATTTTCTAAATCCTTTGGTTTTTATGTTTCTCATCCTGAGGAAGCCCCTAGACCTTTACATGACTACCCTAGAATGATCCATTGGCATCCTCTTGGATCAGAAGAGCAACCAATGAAAAAATAATATTCTATACTATCTTAGTCACATTTTCCTTAAAATTGAGGCTAGATATTCTCCCACTGATATGTGTCACCTCACCTTGGTATTCACTATTTAGAATCTATGATGTTTCCTAAAACATCATGATATATAATAAGTGCCTTTATTTGACCTATTAAATTATATCCTAAACAATCCCATTAAGACTGGGGGTTAGAATGGTCGACGATAGTCCTATAATATTTTAACATTAGGTTCATCCCTCATAAGGCTGTCGAGGGATAAGAATTTAAATATTTCATGTCTAAACACCAAACCCCTAAATATATTCGCTTAGGTGTCAACTTCTTAGATGAATACATATTACCCATAGACCATGTGGTTCCATTCTAGGAGATAAACTTCAATGGCGCTTCCAAAATCTTGACTAGGAGATGGATAAAAAACTTTAAACTCAACAGGATCAGTCAAGGTAGCCTTTATCACTCCCTCTAATCCCCTCATGTCATACTCATTTCTCCTGTCAGAAGGTTGAACTAATAATGAGGATGAGTACCAAGACCTAATAACAGGCCTCAGAAAATCCCTTGATATTTAAGTTCTTTGGTTGTTTATGAAGGTGACTCTGAGCTAGTCATAAAAAAATCATTAGTGGATACAGTTTCATAAAATAGGATCTCATACCTTTACTCACATACACATGTGACTTGATGGCTTAGTTTCCATCTAATACTAAGGTGTCTCATATCCCACCATCTCAGAATGATCGAGTATACACCCCTGCATTCCTAGATACAACTATTGCAGAGCTAGATCAAGATGATTTGATCATCCATGTGGCACAAAAGAAGTCCATTTTCCCCATCACCTTTGATGAGGGAAACCATAAATTTAATCAACATGTTGTTAGTTCCTCCAAGGTGTATCCATCAAGTTCCCTCATAGTGGAAGAAAAATATGACTTGATGGTTCATATCATCAAGTACCTTTTGGATAGAAAGATATCATTAGACCAATCCAAGCATGAGAAAATATGTCGATATGTAGCTAACTTTGTATTTTAGGAGGACCCCAACTCAAAGTAAGTATTATATAGGTGAATCTTTGATGGAATACTTCTATATTGTATCAATGGAAAGAAAGTCCATCAAGTTCTAAAAGTGATTCACACTAGGTCATGTGGGGCTCATCAATCAGGGTTGAATCTTTCTCACCAGATATGAAGGATGGGTTACTTTTGTCTCACCATAGTTTGTGACAATATGGAATTCACTAAGTATTATTCATTCCTTATTTTTGAATCATCCAATAGAGATCCTCTTTGAAAAAAAAGTATTATTGGACCTTTATTGTATGGGGAATCGATGTTATAGGCTCTTACCCACCTTTCATAGCTTAATAGTTCAGGTTTGTCCTTATCACCACTGAGTTATTCTTGAAGTGGGATGAATCCACCCCCCTCAATGAGGACAAGGTAAAATGTGTGGTTGATTTTATAAAGTCATGTATCATTCATTGGTTTGGGATCTCTCTCACTATTCTCAAGGATAATGGAACCAACTTCTAATCCACATAGTTGAAGAATTTGTACACCAAGTATAGTATCTAATCCAACCACAAATCACATTATCACATGGAAGAAAATGGATAGATCAAGGATTTAAAAAATCATATTTAACATTTTACAAAAGATGGTATATTAGAATAATAAAATATGTCCATAAAATATATCCAATTTCATCTAGGTGGATTAGACGACTCCTCAAATATCCACCCATGAAACTCTATATTCATTGGTATATAGAATAGAAGTAGTATTACCCATTGAGGTCGAGATTCCATAAATCCAAATATCCTTTTAAAACTAGATGACTCTAGATAAGAGGTCCCAAGTCCATTTATCCAAATTGGAATCCCTCGATGAGAATAGGCTCCAATCCCTCCATAACCTCGAGGTCCACCAGAATCAGGTGGCTAGAGCATTTAAAAAGAAGGTTTGTATCCACTCCTTCATCCAAGGTGGATTGGAATTTTTATTGATATAACTCATGATACTTATAAGGAAACAACCAAAGTTTTAGTCCATATTTAAGGACCCCTTCACCATCAATAATTTATATTCCAGTGGTGCATATTCCCTAGTCACCATAGATGGATAGCGTATTACACCTCCCACTAATGAAAGGTTCCTAAAAATGTACTTCATATGATCATCATGCCAGTTAATCATCATGGTCATATGACATTATACTATAAGACATTGTCCTAGTAACATGATGTTTAACTATAAAACAACATCCTAGTTACATTATGTTAAACTGTATGGAATTCTTCCTCACTACAAGATGTTAAGTTGCACGTTTCTCATCCACATCATATGATGTTAAACAATGTGTTCAATGTATTCTTCACATGATGTAAAACTACACTATAATTTCCTAGTTTCAATACTTTAAATTGTACAACTAATATCTTTTTATATGATGTTTATAAAACTGGGTTTTCACCCTCATAAGAGTAGGTGACCCCTCTTTTGGTCCTAGTCTCCTACAAAATCACTTATAAAAATATGTATGGATTTATTATCATTTCATGGGATATATAAATATGTTTGAGTGATTTATCCTAGTCCTATCCACACACACCTCCTCTTTCCTCCATCTTTTCATGATGGTTGAAACCCTTTCACTGTTTTTGTTGTTCTTTCTTGACATTTAGGTGATTTTTCTCCTTAGGAAACAAATTTGACCCTCAAAACCAATGTACCTAGTCTATTTTCTCAAATTCACAAGAGAATATCTCCTAGAGTATTGAAATTTATCAGAACATCCCTCCAGTTCACCACCAAATTTTGAGTCTACCTTGATATAGATACCTATAATCTTCCACATCTAATGCCCCCACACCCTATCCATGTGGTAATGGTTTGATGGCCTAAATGGATCACCACCTATCTAGGGTACACCCCATGGAGGACACTTGATGGAAAATATTAGTTCTCGTATACTAAAAATGGTCATCACTCGATCCGATATTTTTTCCCCATCCTTGAATAAGTAGTGATGGAACCTATTTCCCAAATATGATTAATAGTCATCCTCCACCCTTTGGTATCCCTCTTCAGGATTCAAATCTTGGAGATCACATTTTACTTTTTTTCATCCTCTTATATTCTAAAGGAATTTATCACCTACAGAGTTCCCCCCTTAATAACTTTTTCTCATCGACTGAGAAAATTGGTATGATAGAGTCTATGTCACATCCCCTCATGTAATATGGGTAGTCTGCCTCTACTCCTTATTTCACACACCGAGAATGACTCATGTGTTCAAGGAATTATTTTTAGATTAATCCCTAGTATAATTGAGGCTTTTCATGTACCCAAGGACCTTCTCTTTATCCCTACTAGTATGAATTTAAACTACATATCCTTCTTCACCCCATTTCCACATCCTCCATGAAGCATTGGGCTTCCTCTAGTTTCACATTAGGTTCTTTTATACCCACTATATTGCATGGGCCATCTCAAGAATTGGTCCCAACATCATGAAATTAAATTGTGTGTTCCCCTTTTCTAAGGACATTTGTATGGAACCTATCCCTTTATTCCTTCATTTGTTCCAAACAAACCATTCTAATAACATTCAATGGTCAAAGTTGTTCAGCCATAAGTTTTATCGAGCTGCTTCATTTCATACTTTCTCTATGAATTTAAACTATATGGTTTTTATCATCACTATATGAAGTTAAATTGTGTTCCCAACATCCTTACCACATAAAATTAAATTTTTCAGTATGTCCCTATCACATAACTTTAAACTATTTGATACATTGTTTCTCTCTCGAGAGGTCATCTCTTGATTTGTGTTGGCCTCTAAATAGGTGCCAAAATCATTTTTGGGCACCTACCACACCACGTCTAGAACTATGTATGACTTGATTACCATGGAAGAGATATAAATTGATGCTCAAACCTCCTATATTAAGGCCAGCATCAAAATCCATGCCCACTAGTAAGGTCATTTGTGCTAGAATTGGATCTTCATGGGTCTTTCCTTTCATATCAGTTTTGTTCTACTTCAGCCAGGGAGGCTTCCTATAACATCCCTGACCCAAGTGCCACTAAATTGGTGCCTTGAGTCAGGTTTTCACATGACCTCAAGCATGCCTCCACATTCCCCAGTGGTTTCCGACTAGTAGTGAGTGACCAATAGGTTATGTGGGGTGACTATACCCTCTTTACCAGAGTAATTCAAAGCAAATAACAATATAAATAGAGGAAATAAAAGGAAACAACCAATAACATGCATAGTTAAATATCTCCCAATTGGGTACAATCCACAAGCAAAAATAAATTTCATGTCATGTTACAATGTCAAGTGAAAAAACCCCAAAATAAGACAAACATAAGAATCCCCAAAACAGACCAAACTCCAAGTCTGGAACCTCATCCATGCATGTCCCATGTTAAACTCAACTCCCTAGCATAGGGACCTTTCCCTTGTCCTTTACCTATAAGCATGAAATCTTCTCGAGTACCCAACGATGTCTTGAGTAGGGTGTGATTACAACTCAGTAATCCACCACCAATGATTTTTATAGATAGCTAGTCTAACAGATAGTGAATTCAAGTATAAATAGATAAAAGTCAAAGGGAATAAAATTCAGAGGCCACTAGTTAACAATCTCTAATTAGCAATACTAACCAAGGTGCAATTCGTTATGTCTCTTCATTTCTAGTTCCTAATCAATCACACAAGGTTAATGGCATTCATAATTTTTATAAGGGAATAAGTAAGTCCCTAACTCACTAGGGATAACATATCACAACATCACAATATCCTCACCTCAAAGCCTCAATCTGAGTGGAATACAATTATTAGGGGAATAGACCTTTATCCACTTCCCTAACCCATGCATTGTGGGTGGAGTTAGAGCATCAGTCCAACTCGACCTATGGGAGGAGCCTCATCCTTTATCCCACACCTCAAGCCATGTTCACATGCTTATCCATTCATTCACTACACACAAAAAATATAACAACCAAACACAATCAATACATATAACAATCATAATCCACAACAATCAATATGGTAAAACATATTGTGCCATAACACATTAACATGTTTCCATTTACGTCACTTAACCCATTTAGTCTAATTCCAATCCTCAAACCTAGATCACTAATCATATTAAATAATTTCATTATTTCAACCCATTATACACATTCATAAATACCCATACGAAATCCCCTTAAACATATTTCCCATTCCACATACCATTATCAATTTAGCATAAAAACTATTTCACATGCACTAAATCGCTTAGGAATATCTGAAATATTTCATAAGCCTCTTACCTCAACCCCAATTTACCAATACCTCATTTTTACTTCCATTAATAATATCAAAATACTCAACAAGTGCTCTACATGATTTCACAACAACCTAGAACTTACTTAGCTAATTCTAGGTCTGGAAAGTATCAGCACACCCCATGGATGTCCTTAAATGGGTCAAATCGCCATCAATTCATCCCTTGGGGACTATGAGGGTTTCCATTCATCATTTAGACACCCAAAATACCAAATATATTAAATGGTTTCAAATCACATCAAAAGGTGACAAGAATAAAATCGAGCATGCAAAAATATTTAACACTACTATGGGATATCACTTGTAGACCACCTACCTTGAATCCATTGACGAATTCTCCCTCAATCAAAGCCTTAGATACTAATTTTACCAACCCTGGAAGCCTCAACCAATATATCACTAGAAAAATATGGTATTATATATTTTGAAGGAGATGAGAGAAAGATGAAAATCATAATTGAGAAGAGGAAGCAAGGAGGAGATTAGACTTACCTGGAGCTTTGATCCACAATCGATGACACTCCAAATGACCTATGAATGAAGAAGGACCCCCCTTGGGAGATTTTTGAAGCTTCGGTTTATAATTAGGGTTTAGGGGAGAGGAAATGAGGAAAATACTAAGTGAGCCTTAAAATTATGGAGTGGAAATTTTGTAAATTTCTCAACATTACTGGGCTGCACATTTTACGCACACTGTTTTCCAAACCGTGTGAAAACCATGTGAGAGCTACTATCCCAGAATCCTCATTTCTCATGGTTTCCTAAGAATTATGCATGGTTATCTTAACCATATGTTAATTTTATACAAGCCTCTATCCAAGTCTACACGACTACCTGGGTTGCTCTGCATGGTTTGCACTAACCGTGCACAAACTGTGCAACATGCCCAGAAATTCATTTTTCCTCCTCTTTCATGCCACAAACCCTAGAAAAACACATGATCCTTCTCATGATCTTTGTAAAACACTTATTTGACCAAAATAAAGTACTCGAACTAAACCATAAACAAAAAACATACCTTAAGAAAAATCTCAGATCTTACAACCTCCCCCCCATAGGATGGCTCATCATTGAGCCTATCTTCCCAAGCATAATTGAGCTTATAAAGAAAAGAGGTTGCGCCACTGGGCCTATATATCTGATTCTCTCTCCCAAGTTTCTTCCTAAATGTTTCCATGATTTCATAGAATACGAACCAAAGGTAAAACCTTGCCCCACAAAACCTTCTCACTACAGTCCAAAATAAAAACTAGATACTCCTCAAATGACGCATTAGGCTCAATCTCAACATCCTCAACATTTATTACATGATATGGATTAGGTTGATACTGTCGAAGTTGTGAAACATGAAAAACATCATGCATCCCATTTTAACATTGTGGAAGATCCAATCTGTAAGCCACTGGTCTGATCCTCTCCACAATTTCAAATGACCCAACATACCCAGGCACAAACTTTCCCTGATTTTGAATTCAATGGTGACCCAACCTTGGAGACACCTGAAGAAACACATTATCACCCACCATGAACTTGATAGTTCTATGACATTTATCTGCTTACGAATTTTTTCTACTCTAAGTTGTTTCCATCCACTTATGAACCAACCGAACCTTCTCAGATGTCTCCTGAATGAGAATTGATCCCAATATCTTAGACTACCCAGTTTCTAACCAAAAAATGGAGATCTACATGTTCTCCTATAGATTTCCCCAAAAGGCACATCTGAATTGTATCTTGGAAATAGTTATTGTAAGAAAACTCAATAAGCGGCATGTGATTTTCCCATGAACCGCCAAAATCTAGAACAGAGGCTCTCAACATGTCCTCCAATACCTGAATTGTACGCTATGACTACCCATATGTCTGTCGGTGATAATCCATACTCAAAAACACTTAGGTACCAAGAACCTTCTATATCCCTATCTTGAATCACAATGTGAAACATGGATCATGATCCAAAAACTATGGTTCTCGAAACACCATGAAACAACACTATATCTCGAACATATAACTCACTCAACTGGTTGACTGTATAAGCTTCCAAGATAGGAAAGAAATGATCCACTTTAGTAAACTGATCCAAAATGGCCTAGATTTCATCATTCTTTCAAGGCTTCCTCATAAGACTCACTACAAAGTCCATCGTTATGTCATTCCACTTCTATTGTGGAATGGAAAATGACATTAACAATCCACTTAGATGTGGATGCTCAGACTTCACCTATTGACAGGTAAGGAATCATTCCATAAAACCCACAAATTCTTTCTTCATTCCTGGACACCAATATTGGTAATAAAGATCACGATACATTTTAGTCAATACATGATGTAATTCCCACTTCGATGCATGGAACTCGTGCATCAACCCATCACATGCACCTGCTAGTACCTCAACATATACTTGAACATAGAAAACTCCATCAGCACCAATAGCCCAACTAGGGGGTGACTCCCCACCTTTAAGACTTTCCTTCATATCCAAACACTATAGATCCTCTAGATGACTCTAATTGACCTATATCAAAATAATTTACTCAATCGCTATAGATGAAAGGTCCATATGTTCGCTCTCATCCTACACCTCTAGGTGTATCTCAATAAACAAAGCCATCATTTTCCATTTAGAGTTGGATTCCTAAACCACATGATTCTGAGTCTTTAGGATCAGAGTGTCCACAAAACTATTTCCTTTTCCTACTGTATAAGACAACTCAAAATCGAAGGATTGTAGGTACTTGACCCACCTTCACTACTGAAGATTCAAATCCCGCTGAGAGAAAATGTACTTAAGACTTTTATGATCAGTAAACACTAGGAACCTCTCTCCCAACAAATAATTACTCCAACACTTCAAGGCATGAATCACGGTAGCTATCTCGAGATCATGGGTAGGGTAACTTCTTTCATGAGGTCTCAACTGCCTTGACCCATAAGCTATAACCCGATCATCCTACATCAACACTACCCTGATTCCAACATTGGACACATCATAGAAAAAGGTGTACTTCTTATCTAGTTCAGGTAGGATCATAATTGGTGCAGTAGTCAATTTCTTCTTCAATTCTTTAAAAGTAGTCTCACATGACTCTGACCACTCAAAATTAGCACCCTTCTTGGTTAAGATTGAGAGTGGTGCTACCAAATGAGACAAATCCCTAATGAACCTCCAGTAATAACCAGCTTAACCCTGAAAACTCTGAACATCAGAAAAATTCTTGATTTGCTCCCAAGACACCACAACCTGCACCTTCTTTGGATCTACTGACACACCTACTTCAGAAGTGATATGTCCCAAGAAATTCACTTTATCAATCTAGAACTAACACTTTGATAGCTTGGCATAAATCCTATGCTCTCTTAGTGTACTCAAGATGATGTCGTGATGTTTGGCATGATCGTCAAGATTTTGTGAGTACACCAAGATTTCATCAACAAATAAAACCATGAACTAATCTAGATAAGGGTAAAATATATGATTCATTAGTGCTATAAACACAACTGGTGCATTAGTCAACCCAAACGGCATCACCAAAAATTCATACAGCACATACCTCCTCTAAAAAGATGTCCACAGTACATAAAAAGGTCTCAACCTCAGTTGATGGTATCCCAATATCAAATATATCTCATAGAACACTAAGGAACCCTTAGTTAGTCAAACATTTCATCAATTCTAGGAATCGGGTATTACTTCTTAACCATAATCTGATTCAACTTCCTGTAATCGACACATAACTGCAATGACCCATCAGCCATCTTAAAAAACAGCATGAGTGATCCCCATAGAGACGTATCGGTTCAAATGAACCCCTTACACTATAACTCTTCCAACTGAGCCTTAAGATCCTAGATTTCTTCTGGTTCCATTTTATATGGTGAAATAGAAATTGGTTCTTTTCCTAGTAGCATCTCGATTATGAAATCCATATCTTTTTCAGGCGATAGTCCCAATAAATCCTTAAGAAACACATCTTGAAATCAATCCACCATAAAAGTAAAGACATGTTGCTCCACCTCTCCATCATCAAGAATAAGGCATGCCAAAAGGGCTATGATTTTCCCCAACTACTGACAAATTGGCCCTGTGTGGCCTGCTTGAAAATCCCACTCATCACGAAGGACATATGTGTCTCCCTTGGGAGATGTAAATTTTACCCTACATCAGGAAAAAAATATAGTCCTAATACATCACCAACCAGTTCATCCCCAAAATCAAGTCAAAAACTGACATCTCGAGAAAAAATAGGTTCCACAAAAAATGATAACCACCAACCTCTAAAGCACAACCTCTTCACTATCTGATATCCTTAACTCACATCCCTAATAGAGTATCAATTAACATAACCCCACAAACTTATTCCATAGCTAGGCCCAATACAACCCCAAACTATAAGGAGATAAAAGAGTGTGTGGAACCAGTTTTTCAAATAAAGCATTAGTGGGTTTGGAAGCTACAAGAATAGTATCTCAAACAGTAGACGGTCCATCCTCTCCAACTCTAGTTGTAGACTGAAATATGTGAAGATGGCCTATCCCTCTACCCTAAGATCTATCTTAGTACCCTACACTACACTTCCCTGGTGGTGCAGATGGTCTCGCCCTGGATTTCCACATCCACCACCCCAACCAGTATGACCAGTGGAGCTCCTACTACTTTTCTAATATGGGGTTATTGATCCCCTTCCCTCACTCGATATCAGCCTCTAACTCCCATCCATACCCAGCTTCTGAGGATTCTTGTAAAGCCTATATATATGTCCCAACCTTCCACGGGACCGACACTCGACTAGTAGTCGGGGACACTGACCCTGCATGTGCCCCGGACTACCACACTGATAATAGAACACCTGATCACCACCTTGAGAAGCTGACCCTCTCTTCTGACTATTCATTGCACTTTCACCATTTTCGGAACTTCCAAAACAATTCTCCCTTTCCTAGGAGGTGGTACCACATGTCTGACCTGTTGGTACCATAAGTACACCTCTCGAAGCTACCTTCAAGTTCCCTTATAAGATAAGGTCTTGGCCCACTACCTCTAAAAACCTCTTTAGAAAGAAGATGTTCACCTAGGACCTAATATCATGCCTAATACTATCCTGGAAGATTTTTTTCATAGTCACCTCATCTTTGGCCATCATCAATATGAATCGGCACAAGTATGTGAAATGACTAGGATAATCCATAACTAACGCATCCCACTGATTCAAACTTGTAAACTATTCATCCTTCTCCTTCCTCAAGGTTTCTGGGTAGTAATGTTCTAGAAACTTTTCCTGGAAATCCTTCCATTCAATTCCTTTATTCTGATCCATCTAAACCATAATATCCCACCAACGCTGGGCCTACCCTCTTAACTTGTAGGCTACCAACTTGACCCACTTACCAGAGGAGTCTCTAGATGATCATGAATAGTTTGTATAGAGTATATACAAAACTATGTTGCCTCTAGCCCACCCTCTCTAGTAAAGTTCAAAGGGTGCTACAGCTGAAACTCCCTGGTCAGCTCGAAAATACTTAGCACAATCCACCATCAATACCATTCCATCATATTCATAAAACAAGCAATATTTTCACGGAACCACTCTTCCCTGTTTTTCCTAAACCACCAGATCCTCTTACTTCACTACTGGGGGAGAATTCTCAACAATGTACTTATGTCTCCCAACCAACACATGTATTCGTGGAGGAATTTCTCTATAATTAAAAACATGGTATTATAACACAAACCATAAGGATTTCACAAATATAAAGAAAGACTCTTCATTAGCCAACAATAAACCATTTCACACACACCACCCAAAAAAATCTGATCATGCCTTCCACATTACCCCCAACCATCCCTACCATGTTCATGGATAACATGAGGTAAATAACTCAAATGACTGCAATCCTTACCTTCTACAGCATTCCAAAACTATTATCACCTCATAAATTACTCCAATAACATTTCATTTCACATACCACCCTTTATCAAGTATAATTACATAATTATCATTTAACATTTTTCTCCATTTTTAACTCAATTTTATTGCTTCTTTATACACAACTTTCACCACTTTGAAGAAATTCAAATGCATTCTACCCTTCAAGTCCCACACACCCATCCCATGTGTGTGTGTCTACTATGATGCATGTCACTTATATACATAGGTTCCTAAAATGATGCATGAATGCACAACCTCATTACATTCCATCCATGATAAAAATATCATAAAAATATCACATCACACCACATGTGTATCACTCAACACTAAAATATCATCAAATGTAACAACACACAACAAGAACAACAATTCCTTCCCTGGGTGACTGGGGTTTTCCCCTATACTTAGATTAGATACTCCCAGGAATGAGATCATTACCAAGACCCAAAACTATCCTAATCCCCTATCTAACATCCCCAAATAGTTAAAAGAGAAAATAACCTCCCTCGGATACCACTTTGTAACATCCCCAACCTGGGTGCCACTAAATCAGTGCCCTGATCCAGGTCATCACATGACCTCAAGCGCACCTCCCCATTCGCCATAGGTTGTCGACTAGTAGTGAGGGTCTAATAGGTCGTGTGGGGAGACTATACCCTCTTTACCAGAGTAATACATAGTAGATAATGATATAAATAGTGGAAAAAATGGGAAACAACCAATAACATGCATAGCCAAACATCTCCCAAGTGGGTACAATCCACAAACAATAGTAATTATGTCATGACATGCTACAATGTCAAGTGAACAAAACCCAAAATAAGAAAAATAGAAGAATCCCAAAAACATATCAGACTCCAAATCTGGAACCTCATTCATACATGTCCCATGTCCTACTCAACTCCCTAGCATAGGTCCCTTTCCCTTGTCCTGGCCTACAAGCTTGAAATCAACTCGGGTACCCAACAGCGGCCTGAGCAGGGTGTGCGTACAACTCAGTTGGTCACCACCAATGGTGTCTATAGATATCAAATATAACAGATAGTTCATGAAAATATAAATAAATAACAAGAAAAGGGAAGACAATTCGGAGGCCATAAGTTAACAATATCTACTTAGCTATACTAACCACGGGGCAATTCATTGTGTCTCTTCATTTCTAGTTCTTCATCAATCACACAAGGTTCATGGAATTCATAATTTTTATAAAGGAATAAGTAAGTCCCTAACTCACTAGTGATAACATATCACAACATCATAATATCCTCACCTTTAAGCCTCAGTTCAGGTGGAATACAACCATTAGGGTAATAAAGCTCTATCCCCTTCCCTAACTCATGCATTGTGGGTGGAGTTAAAGCATTGGTCCAACTCGGCCCGTGGGAGGAGCCTCAGTCCTTTATCCCACAACTCAATCCATGTGCATGTGATTATCCATACATTCACCACACACAATCCATATCAAAACCAAACACAACCAATACATATAACAATCATAATCCATAACAATCAACATGGTAAAAGATATTGTGCCATAACCCATTAACACATTTCCATTTACATCACTTGGCCCATTTAGCCCAATTCACATTCTCAAACCTAGATCACTAAGTGTATTCAATAATTTCCTTATTTCAAACCATTATACACGTTCATAAATTCCCTTATGAAATACCCTTTAACATATTTCTCATTCCACATACCATTATCAATTCAACATAAAAACTGTTTCACATGCACTAACTCGCATAGGCATATCTAAAATATTTCATAAGCCTCTTACCTCAACTATAATTAAATAATACCGAATTTGGACTTCCATTAAGAATATCAACATACTCAATAAGGGATCTACATGATTTCACAACAACCTAGAACTCACATAGCTAATTCTAGGTCTGTAAAGTATTGGCACACCCCATGGATGGCCTTAAATGGGTCAAATCGCCCTCGATGCATCCCATGGGAACCATGAGGGTTTCTATTCATCATTTAGACACCAAAAATACTAAATCTATTCAAGATTTTCAAGTCACTTTAGGAAGTGTCAAGAACAAAGTCGGGCATGCACAAATCTTCAACAAAACTATGGGATATAACTTGTAGACCACCTACCTTGAATCTGTTGATGAACGCTCCTTGAATCGAAGCCTTGGATCCTGATTCAACCAACCCTTGAAGAATCAACCTAGATATCACTAGAAAAAAAAGATTTTTAGAGATTCAGAAGAATATGGGATAAATATGCAAACCCTAATCGAGAAGATAAATCAAGGAGGAGATTAGACTTACTCGGAGCTTTGATCCGCAACTGAAGGTACTCCAAACGGCCTATGAATGAAGGAGGACCACCCATGGGAGCTCTTGGAAGTTTTGGTTTATCACTAGGGTTTAGGGGAGAGGAAAGGAGTAAAATCTTGAATGACCCTTAAAATCCTATAGTAAATTTTTTTTAAATTTCTCAACTTTACTGGGCTGCACAGTTTACCCACACAGTTTTCCAAACCATGCAAGAGCTACTATCCCAAAATCCCCCTTTATCATGGTTTCCTCAGAATTATACATGGTTAGATTAACCATGTGGTAACCGTGTGTAGTCCTCTATCTAAGGCTTCATGGTTACCTTGGATGCTCCACACAGTTTGCACTAACCATGCCCAAACTGTGCAATATGCCCAAAAATTCCTTTTTCCTATTCTTTCATGCCCCAAACCCCTGGAACACCCTTGATTTTTATCATGATATTTGGAAAACACTTACTTGACCAAAATAAAGTAGTTGAACTAAAACAAAAGCAAAAACATACCTTAAGAAAATCTTTGATCTTACATCCTCCCCACCTTAGGATGGATCATCCTTGATCATCTCTTCATAGGATCATTGAGCTTACTAAGAAAAGTACTTAGGCCACTGGGCCTGCATATCTGATTCTTTCTCCCAAGTTTCTTCCTAAATGTTTCCATTCTTCCATAGAACATGAACCAAAGGTACAAACTTGCCTCAAAAAACCTTTTCACTACAGTTCACAATACAAATCGGATGCTCCTCGAAGGACGCAATAGGCTCAAACTCAATATCCTTAACATTTATCACATGATATGGATCAGGTAAATACCGCTAAAGTTGTTAAACATTTAAAACATCATTCATACCATTGTACTATTATGGAAGATCCAATCAATAATCCATCAGTATAATCCTCTCCACAATTTCAAATGGCCCAACATACCTGGGCACAAGATTTACCTACTTATGAATTCGAAGGTGACCCAACCTTGGTGACACCTGAATAAATACATTATCAACCACCATGAAATAGAGAGTTCTATGACACCGATCTCCATATTACTTATGTCTACTCTGAGCCATTACCATACACTTCTGAACCAACCTAACCTTCTCAGAAATCTCTTTCATGAGACTCAATCCCAACATCTCAGACTAACCATCTTCTAACCAACACAATGGAGATCTACATGGACTCCCATAGAGTGCCTCAAAAGGATCCATCTTAATTATATCATAGAAACTATTATTGTAAGAAAAATCAACAAGTGACACGTGATTTTCCCATGAACCACTAAAATCCAGAACACAGGCTCTCAACATGTCCTCCAATACCTTAATTGTACAATCTGACTACCCGTCTGTCTGCGGGTGATAATTTTTACTCAAAAACACTTGGGTACCAAGCTTCTTCTATAGCCCCTACCTAAAGAGCGATGTGAAACATGGATCATGATCCAAAAATATGGTTCTCAGTACACCATGAAAATGCACTATCTCTCGAACATATAACTGGCCCATCTAGTCAACTATATAAGTTTCCTAGATTAGAAATAAATGAGCCACTTTAATCAACTAATCCACAAAGACCCAGATTGAATCATTATTTCAAGGCATCCTTATAATACCCACTAAAAATTCCATCATTGCATCATTTCACTTCCATTATGGAATGGCCAATGACTGTACAACCCACTTGGATGATGATGCTCAGTCTTCACCTATTAAAATTTAAGGCATCATGACACAAAACCCACAACTTATTTCTTCATTCCTGGACACCAATACTGCCAACAAATATCACAATACATTTTAGCCAATCTGGGATGTACTTCCCACTTTAATGCATGGAACCCCTATATCAACCCATCTCGCACACTCACTGGTACCACAACATAGCCCTGAATATAGAAAACTCCATCAACACCAACATCCCAACTAGGTGGTGACTCCCCACCTTTAAGACTTTCTTTCATAGCCAAACACTATGGATCCTCTAGCTAACTTCCCTTGACTTGACTCAAAATAATATGCTCAATCTCTATAGGCACAAGGGTCATATGTATGATCCAATAATGCACCTCTAGGTGTATCTCAATAAAAAAAGCCATCATTTTCCATTCAAAGTTGGATTCTTGAACCTCCTGATTCTGAGCCTTCTAGCTCAGAGCATCCACAAAACTATTCCATTTTATTGGTGTGTAAGACAATGTAAAATCAAAGGATTATAGGTACTTGACCCACCTTCACTGCCGAAGATTCAAATCTCACTCATAGAAAATGTACTTAATACTTTTATGATTAATAAACACTAGGAACCTTTCTCCCAAAAAGTAATGCCTCCAAAACGTCAAGTCATGAACCCCAATAGCTAGCTTGAGATCATGGGTAGGGTAATTTCATTCATGAGGTATCAAATTTCTTGACTCATAAGCTATAATCCGATCATCCTACATCAACACTACCCTGAGTCCAACACCGGACGCATCATGGAACAAGGTGTACTTCTTACCTAGTTCAGATCAGAATCGTTGAGGTAGTCAACCACTTCTTCAATTCTTGAAAAGTAGTATTTCATTCCTCTAACCACTCAAAATTAACACCCTTCTTGGTTAATCTTGATATTGGGGCTTCCAAATGAGAGAAATCCCAAATGAACCTCCGGTAATAACCAGCTGAACCTAGAAAACTCTGAACATCAGAAACATTCTTGGGAAGCTCCCAAGACACCATGGCCTACACCTTCTCTAAATCTACTGACACACCTACCTCATAAATGATATGTCCCAAGAAATTCACTTTATCAAACTGGAACTGAAACTTTGATAGCTTGGAATAAAGCCTATGCTCTATAAGTGTACTCAATATGATGTCAAGATGTTTGGCATGATCGTCAAGAGTTCGTGAGTACACCAAGATATCATCAACAAAGACAAAAATGAAATGATCTAGATAAGGGTAAAATATCTGATTCATTATCTCTATAAACACAACTGGTTCATTAGTCAACCCAAACGGCATCACCAAAAATTCATACAACTCGTACCTGCTTTAAAAAGCTTCCCACGGTACGTCAAAAGGTATCACCCTCAGTTAATGATATTTTGATCTCAAATAGATCTTGAAGAACACTGAGGCACCCCTTATTTGGTCAAGTAGGTCATCAATTCTGGGAAGTGGGTATTAGTTCTTAACCATCATCTGATTAAACTTCCTATAATCAACACATTACTATAACGACTCATCAGCCTTCATAGAAAACAGAATAGGTGATCCCCATGGAGACATATTGGGTCTAATGAACCCATTTTAATCCAAATCTTATAGATAAGCCATAAGCTCCTAGATTTCTCCCGGTTCTATTTGATATGGTGAAATAGAAATTAGTTCTTCCCCTAGCAGCATCTTGATTTTGAACTCCACATCCATTTCGGGTAGTAGTCCTGAGAAATCCTCATGAAACACATCTTAAAACTGATCCACCATAGAAGGAAAGACATGTTTCTCCACCTCCCCATCATTAAGAATAAAGTATGCCAATAGGGCTATGATTTTCCCCAACTTCTGGCCAATTATCCATGTGTGGCATGCTTGAAAATCCCACTCACCACGAAGGAAATATGTGTCTCACTTAGCAGATGTAAACGTTACCCTACATCGGTAACAATCAATATGGTAATGATACATCACTAGTCAGTCCATTCCCAAAATTAGGTCAAAAAATGACATCTTGAGAACAAATAGGCTCTATATAAAATGATAACCATCAACCTCTAAAGCAAAACCTCTACATTGTCCGATATCCTCAACCTGCACCCCCAATGGAGTATCAATTGACATAACCCCACAAAATTGTTCCATGGATAAGCCCAATACAACAATAAACTATGCAAAGATAAAAGAGTGTGTGGAACCTATGCCAAATAAAGCATTAGTGAGTGTGGAAGCTACAAGAATCGTACCTCAAACGGTAGACAGTCCAGCCTCACCACCTCCAGGTGTAGACTGAATTGCATGAAGATGTCATGTCCTTATACCCTAGTTATCTTGAATATACTCATCACAACCCACCCTGAGTCCCATTACATCATCTACATAAAACAAGAAATATTATCACAGAACCTCTATTCCCTATTATCCCAAAACACCCGATCCTCTTTCTCCACTACTAAGGGAGCATTCTCAGCAACTCCCTCATGTCTCCCAACCTGCACACATCTTTGTGGAGGTATTTATATACAATTCCAAACATGGTCTTTAGAACATAAAAAATTTGGCCTTCTTTTTTTATTTTATTATAGATAATACCCCTTTTAAGGGTTGAAGGGGAACCCATACATGACCCGTTGGCCAGAAGCACAAGGCCCGACATGACCCGTAATACATGACCCAAAGGCCCAGAGGCCTACCATGCCTAATACATGACCCGTCGACCCAGCCCACTAGAACTACCCCTCCCCAGCTTCTGCATCATTGATTTCCTTTATCTCCCCACCTGCATTGTTGATCATCTAGCAATGCCCCGTACAAAGCTGTATGGTGCCTGGTCCTAATGGCGGTTGTCATACCCTCTCATTCTTCCAATCCAGTTAGCTCTGCTTCTGGTGACTGCTAATGGTGCTCTAATCTTTATCTGGGGCCTTCTCTGTGTGAACTGGGCTACTTCATGTTCTTCAATTGCCTAAAGGCCCTGTGGCCCAAAGGCCTTTGATGGCCCGAAGGCCTTGAGACCCGTAGACCCAAACCGGTGGCACGAAATCCCAAATTAGGTGAATAGTCTGGATGCTACAATACCGAAAAGTGCCTGCTACAGTACTTCTATAGTACCCCCGAAAATTCTCCTCCACTCGGTTTTGAACCTGGGTCCCTTGGATGCCAAGAAGAAGCCCTTACCACTTGGGTACGGGCTCGTTGCCAGAACACAAACAATTTGGATTTCACAAATATAAAGGAATTATCTTCATCAGCCAACAACAAACCATTTAACACACACCACCCCAATATGTCTAATTATACCCAACACACTTCCCTTAACCATCCCGACCAAGGTCATGTATAACATGAGGTAACTAACTCACATGACCACAATCCTTGCCTTCTACACCATTTCAAAAATATTCTCACATCACAATTTACTCCAAAAACATTTAATTTCACATAACACCCTTTATCAAGTATAATTCCTTAATTATGATTTCACATTTTTCTCCCCTTTTAACCCATTTTTATTGCTTCATTAGACACAATTTTCACCACTTTTAAGAATTTCAAATGCATTCTACCCTCTATGTCCCACAGACCCATCCCATGTGTGTGTACCTACAATGATGCATGTCACTTATATACATAGGTTCATAAAATGATGCATGAATGCACAACCTCATGTCATTCCATCAACATGAAAAATATAATAAAACTATCACATAACACCACATTTACATCACTAAATAGTGAAATATCATCAAATGTAACAACACACAACAAGAACAACAATTCCTGCCTTGGGTGACTTGGGTTTTCCCCTGTACTTGGGTTAGATACTCCCAAGAATGAGCTCATTACCAAGTCCTGACACTATCCTAATCCCCTGTCTACTATCCAAAAAATGTAGGAAATAGAAAATAACCTCCCTATGATACCACTTTGTAACATGCCTGACCCAGGTTCCACTAAATCGGTGCCCTGAGTCGGGTCATCACATGGAATCAAGCACGCCTCCTCATTTGTAATAGGTTGTAGACTAGCAGCAAAGGTCTAATAGGTCCTGTGGGGATACTATACCCTCTTTACTAGAGTAATACACAGTATATCACAGTATAAATAGCGAAAACAATAGGAAACAACCAATAACATGCATATCTAAACATCTCCCAACTGGGTACAATCTAAAAGAAATAGTAAATATGTCATGTCATGGTACAAATTAAAGTGAAAAAAAACCAAAATAAGACAAATAGAGGAATCCCAAAAATTTCCAAGAATCCAATTTTGGAACCTCTTCCATGCATGTCCCATGTCCAACTCAACTCCATAGCATAGGGCCCTTGCCCTTGTCCTGGCCTGCAAGCATGAAATATGCTCAGGTACCCAATGGCGACTTTAGCAGGGTGTGAGTACAACTTAGTAGGTCACCACCAATGATGTATACAGATATCCAGTCTAACAGATAGTTCATACAATTATAAATAAATAAAAATAAAATGGAAGAAAATTTGGAGGCCACTATTTAATCATCTCTACTTAGCTATACTAACCAAGTTGCAATTCATTATGTATCTTAATTTATAGTTCCTCATCAATCACACAAGGTTCATGGAATTCATCATTTTCATAATGGAATAAGTAATTCCCTAAGTCACTAGGGATAACATATCACAACATCACAATATCCTCACCTTGAATCTTCAGTTAGGGTGGAATGCAACCATCAGGAGAATAGAGCTCTATCCCCTTCCCTAACCTATGCATTGTGGGTGGAGTTAGAGCATCAGTCCAACTCAACCCATGGTAGGATACTTAGTCCTTTATCCCACACCTCAATCCATGTGCACATTATTATCCATCCATTGACCACACACAAAAAATATCACAACCAATACATATAATAATCATAATCCATAATAATCAACATGGAAAAACATATTCTTCCATAACCCATTAACACATTTCCATTTACATCACCTAGCCAATTTATCCCAATTACCATTATCAAACCTAGATCACTAAGTCTATTAAAAAATTCCCTTATGTCAACTCATTATAAACATTCATAAATCCCCTTATAAAATCCCCTTCAACATATTTCCCATTTTACATACCATTATCAATTTAGCATAAAAAACCATTTCACATGCACCAACTCACTTAGGAATATCTAACATATTTCATAAGCCTCTTACCTCAACCTAAATTAACCAATACCTCAATTTTACTTCCATTAAGAATATAAACATACTAAATAAGGTCTCTACATGATTTCACAACAACCTAGAACTTAATTAGCTAATTCTAGGTCCAGAAAGTATCAGCACACCCCATGGATGGCCTTAAATGGGTCAAATAACCCTCAATGTGTCCCTTGGGTACCATAAGGGTTTCTATTCATCATTTAGACACCCAAAATACCAAATATATTTAATGGTTTCAAATCAAATAAATAAGTGACAAGAACAAAGTTAGGCATGCACAAATCTTTAACAAAACTATGGGATATAACTTATAGACCACCTACCTTGAATCTATTGATGAAATCTCCCTCAATAGAATCCTTATATATTGATTCAACCATCCCTTGAAGCCTCAATCTATATATCTCTAGAAAATTATGGTTTTATTGATTTTTAAGGAGATGGGAGAAAGATGAAAACCCTAATCGAGAAGAGGAAGCAAGGAGGAGATTAGATTTACCCAGAGCTTCGATCTGCAACTGACAGCAATCCAAACGACCTATGAATGAAGTAATACCACCCTTGGGCACTCTTGGAAGCTTTGGTTCGTCACTAGGGTTTAGGGGATAGGAATGGAGGAAAATCCTGAGTGAGCCTTAAAATCCCAGTGTCAATTTTGTAAATTTCTCAACTTTATTGGGCTACACGGTTTACCCACACAATTTTCCAAATAGTACACAAACCGTGAGAGGGATATTGTCCCAAAATCCCCATTTCATATGGTTTCCTAGGAAATATATATGGTTAGATTAATTGTGTAGTAACTGTGTGCAACCATCTATCTAAGGCTACACGGTTACTTGGGATGCTCCGCACGGTTTTCACTAACCATGCACAAACCGTGCAACATGCTCAGAAATTCTGTTCCTCCTCTTTCATGCCCCAAACCCCTAGAACACCCCTGATTCTTCTCATGATCTTTGGAAAAAACTTATTTGACCAAAATAAAGTAATTTAATTGAACCATAATCAAAAACATACTTAAGAAAAATCTTGTATCTTACACTGCCTCACCACCCCCAGTCTAAGAACCATGAATTTAAACTATACAAGCCTAGTATTGAGTGAAAGACCTTGAAAAAAACTCCTCAAGTCTTTATTAGAAAACCTTAAAATTCATGAACCATCGTATGATATCTATGATAGTAAACAAGTAGAACATTGTTTTTGAATTTGATTCAACCTTAAATCCCATAATCCCCATGTTCGAAGTTATATGACCTTAAACTATAACTTCCCATACTTTTTATAGAATGAATTTAAATTTCCAAAGACAAAATACACAAACCCTCATCAGGTTGAAAACCCACAAAGGGAAACATGAGAAAAAGTCAAGTTTCTAATTTCCAAGTCACCCCTATGAATTGGGAAAAAGTAAAAACACAAATAGAAAAGGTACAAAGCCTATGGGACTCAACATAGATACCTAGAAAAATTATTTCTATTATCATTGAACCCATTTATTCAATAAAAATTTAGATTCAACCTTTCACCCTTTTCCCCCTCTAGTCCAAGATATATGACTTTAAAATATAGAATTTCATCCCCTCCATGTGATTATTGAATTTCATCCCTGGCACATAATGATAAATTATATGGTCTCAGTCTTAGTTGTAATACCTTAAAAGAAACCTCCCCACCTCCTTTAATCCAACCATCATGACTTTAAATTGTGTACATCACCCTAGGTCACATGTATCATCATTGTATTTCCCTAATTCATGTTGGGTTTTGTCTTCTCCCGATGCCATACAGACCACCTCTACCCATGGTCCAAGATTGAAAAGTTTAAGCTCTATAGCATAAAGAACCAATTTGGTTCCCCCAAGTCATGGTCCAACATTCCCTATAAATTTGTGATTTGGTTGTCGTAGGGTGGTACAAAATCTTATTTTTTTCCCTAATAGAGTATATAGGCTGACCAGGGTTATCTCACTTGAGAAGTATCATATTAAATCAATCACTAATTCCTAATTCACCTAATCTAATTGTTTTTGGTGTTTTTATTTTATTTATGAAAACAATTGATATAAGTTTTGGGTTTTGGAAAAAATAAATACAAAACTATAAAACTACAAAAACATGAAGATTTAACATAATGATGTTAGGAAGAAAATTATGGCCCTAGTTTTTGGTAACACAAGTTTCTTCATTATTTATTTTTTGTTTAAATTCAATTTGATAATTCAATTTGTGAAATCTCATAAATGAATTACTTTACTTTGATTTATTTAATGTGGTATTTTTATAATTCCTAGGAAACCTATTTATCACACCAAATATCACCACCTACAATAGAAAAATATAACAACTCCTCAATAGAGAGTGTAATTCCTAAAATACTCAGCTCCACCATATGTTGTTTCATACCTTTATGTATCCTCAAATATATTGTATAAAGAGTTTACCTAAGATAAGGGAGGTAAAATGAATGAATCAAATAAAAGGAATGGACATTAGATCTGTGTCGTGGTGGACGACCACCACACCCATGAACTTGTCTCACTTCCATAGTAAATTGAATACATGGTAATTAAGAGCATCATAAAACCTTCTCCAAGGTGAATCCTCAAGTTATTCACTTTCCATTGTGAATTGAAAAGAGATCATGGTGGAATATGGAATAGATAGTGATATATTAGTATTGGAAGATAAAGATGGATGAATAATAAATGAAAAAAACTTAAATTAAAAGTGTGAATCTATGATTACATGACAAAAAAATTAAAAACAACAAAAAAATAAAACATGAAGGAAAACATAAAGAAGTGGTATACCTATAGTGTAGCTCAACGATAGATCCTCAGAAACCAATCTCTTTTCCATGCACCTTAGGTATGTATTTATAGTCTTTTCAGATTATCAGGCTATCATGAATAGATCATAATGGACCCTAGGTCATCCCATGGTCATAAAAGGGGGTCCTGAGTATTATTTTTTAAAGTCTTCCCATTTTTAGGTCATCTCAAGGGTTTTACATTGTGTAATTAATTCACAATGTGTAATGTGCAGAGGCTGAACTTCCCACAACTTTCATTCAAATCATATAATACTTAAACTTTCACATTGTCACCAGACTTCATTTTCATCCCCAATTCATCACCTTTTAGCTTGTTTTCTATTTTTTTTTTTGACATTTGTCTTTAATTTTCCAATGTTGTGTCTCACCACTTCACATTGCAACATGAAGTTTTCTTAGCTTTATTAATTCATTATTTTTGTTCCCTTTCTAAAAATTTGTTGTATCCTACCATAAAACAATTAAACAACGAAAATTTTAATCATTTAATGTGTAAAATAATTATGTTTTATATGTGAAAATATATTCAAAATATGAATTTTTCTATTTTTTAATTTCTACACACCATAAGACCTGATTCATCCTATTAATATGATTAGTGCATTGGAGTGTGACCCCAAGGTGGTTAGAGCACTCTTTGAGCTTCTCATTTAACCTCCACACTTTGTGTCTCGAGAGTTTGAATTCCTACATCACCATTCATGTATGAACAGTCTCCCATGTGGTGACGGAACCTAGACTAAATTGGATTTCCACCTATACAAGGAACATTCCCTGTAGAATTCTCATCAACAAATGATTACTCCTATATTCTGAAAATGTCTAAAAGTCAATTTGAAATTTGTTTCCCTCCATTATATATGAGGTGGGAATGGAATCCATATTCTAAAAATGGTCAATGGACATCCTCGATCTACCTATCTTCCCCCTTCACACAATTTACCTTCAACCACTCCTATTTACTAATAATCAAGTTTTATCACCCTATTTGTTACCTCTTCTTTACCTTCTGGTATATTGGCCAGTTAAATTGGTCATATGATAACATGCCTATTAGCCTCCTCATTTACGCAGGTTCCCTCGATGACCAACATATCATGCCCACCATGACCCATTCATCCCAGTTACTCTCATGTAACATTATTATCCCTCATCTACACCTTATTTATCATATAGATAATGGATCATGTGGGCTTATTGGTTTTAAACTGGTTCTCTCACTAACATGATTAAGTTACTCTCCATTTCATCCCTTCCACATGAATTTAAATTTCATGGTTCTCATCCTCATCATATGATGTTAAAATGTGTGTCAAATGTCCTTATAACATGACATTAAAGTGTATGGTATGTACCTATCACATGAATTTAAAAAACATGATACCTTATTCCTCCCTCAATTGGGCATCTCTAGTATTGTTTTGGCCTCCATATATATTCCACCTTTGATGTTGGTCACCTACCACACCTCATTTAGAACTAATATGACTTTATTCTCATGTACGGGGTATATAGTGATGCTAGAAAATCCTATATCGGATCCAATCACAAACTACTACCCCACTGTCTAGTAAGGATGCCTCTCCACTCGTGGTCTAAGCATAATTACCTTAAACTAAGAACACGTGGTCTTGAGTGCGTGGCCTTAAAAGGCACGACCCATCATCCAGGATTCACAACCTTAAAATGTATAACCCCTTAGTCCTAAGTGCATGTCCCAAAAAGGTACAATACCCAATCCAAGTAATGTGACCTTAAAATATTATTCCCCTTTTGGTTAAAGTTATGAAACCTTAAACTAAGAAGTGTAGGGGGATATCAATCTCCTCCCAGAAGCAGAGTTGAATTTTACTTCTCATGAATCTTGTTTAGTTGTAATTTTTTTGTTTTCACCACTAGATTATATGCTCTTCGTCTATTTGGTATACCCCATCGATATTCCTGATGCATGATGGGGTAGTTCTAAGAATTCTCAAACTCTTCCCAAGTAACTTGGTCATCCAACATTGCACTTTGTTTCCTCTTAGTTTGGATAAATATCTAGATCTAATTTATAAATGGGATCCCCTATGGTGATGGAACATGGCCTAAATTAGGTCAAATCATGTCTAGGGAACATTCCCCAATGGAACCATCCTCGTCTTTAAAAGGAATCCCCTACGGTGATATAATATAGCCAAAATTGGCTCACTTCCCATCCAGGTTACATTTTTTTAAGGATAAATCTTTAGTAGAATGGTCATAGAACCCATGAACTGAAAATGGTAAATGATTATCCTCAACCCATATTCCTCCTCCATCCATCGATACAAACTCGTGAGGTCACAATTTACCTCCCTCTACCTTCACTTTTCTCAAGTGGAGTTCTAACACCCTTTGTGTTAGGCCCTTGTGTTCCTTATGCATTGTTTAGGTTACCAAAGTCATGGAGTCATACCATCATGATTCTAATATCTTTATGTGTCTCCAATGGTGATTGATGCAATATTATTATCTCGATACATCCAACATGACCAACACTCTCATTTGATTGAGTGATTTTCCATTCATCTCTTGTTTCTCACACCGAACGTGGATCATATGGTCTTATAGATTTATAGTTTTTTATTTTATTAATATGATTTAGTGAAAATATAAAAATAGGAAAATGTAAAAAAGATATATCTTTTACTATTTAACAAAAAATAAGGTTTATCTACACATTAGAGACTCCCCCTTATAAAAAAATCCCCTCTATATCTCAGGCTGAGAGATAGTCTACTCCAGCTCATCTAGCCTCCATCGGGTTAATTCAAGGACTTATTTCCACCTAGATAGATCCATTGACTCTTCCTTATCCATGGTAAGAACCCCCTTATCCCAAACTTTCACCCTTCCATGTTTAGTCCTGCACTCCTCCACCATAGATTCCACCCTCGCCACTATAGTTTTGGTCATTTACAGGTGTGCCATTAGTTATTTGATAACATTATATTTATAAATAATTATGAAATCATGCTGGTGTACATGCTCTTATGAATGATTAAGTTCCATATATTCCACATAAAGTGCCTTGATTTCCTTAGATGTGCACTCATAGTGGGAAGCGTCAAATTTTTACCACTATTTTCACATTGTCTTAACTAATAAGTCTTAGTCTAGTGCATGGAGGGAATGATAGTATACACTTTTGTTCCTTAGATTCAAAATCCAATGGTGAATGGATCCCATCTGACCCACTAAATCATACCATGGGGTATGATTGATAATGTTTTGGATGATCCTTCATGCCTTGTGCCGAACTACCTAGTTCTCCTTGGCGATAGCCAACAAAAAATATTCAAGGTATTTGAATGGATCAGGTCGTTACTTAGTGAAGGAATCAAGTACGTTAGTGGTGGGTTCCTCTTATATAATCCTCTCTAAGGGTATAGGATATATGTAGAAGGGTATATTAGCATTTCTTGGCCCCTTTTTAGCTGTTTCCTCTTTGCTAACTAAAATCTCTACCAGTACATCAACTATCTCCCTCGATGTGATGAGATGATATACCTAGACCTAGGTTAATCCCTCCTAGATAGGTAATTCCTCAGAGCCCAATTCATCCACTGAAACATGGAAATACTTTCCAACATCTATACAAAACATATCAAGCATCATCTTTTATACTTTGACTGCTAAGATAGGGATCAGATCCTATAGAATCTGTGGAATAGTTAGCCTCTGAGGGATGTGTCCACATACACTGTCATAAGGAATTAGTAGATAGATCAAATTGTGAAAATGACTAGTTTAGATACATTCCATGGTAGAAAAGAGTTAAATGATTTATAGGCTTTGATAATTTCTATTTATTTCATCACTTCAGACACTACATCATGGTTAGTTGTCAGACCAACCAATGTCTCTAGGCCTGGAACTTCAAAAGTGAGGTCTACCATTAGAGACCCCTCCATACTAGTAGGTACACTTGTAGGTACCACCTGGTCTCCCAAGGTTTTAAGCCTTAAAGTTGTGGAGATGGAAAATGGAGGATTGGCACAAAATGTCAAGAAAACATCTAATATAGATGAAAAAATAGAGAAAAGGGAATTGGAATTTACCTTGAGAATATAGGGGTCTAGATAGTCAGACACCCTAGATGGTTTTTCCCACTTCAAGATGGATTCCCCACCGAAACCCCAAGGTAGGGGGCCATATATGACTGGTTGGACAAAGTAGATGGTAGCCTCTACCCATGTTTTCTCTATGGTTTCCCCTACTGCTAGCTTATGGATAGACCCAAGGGTGTGATCCTCATCATCCTCGATGTCACCCCCCTTACCTCCTATAGATTCTTCCTTTTCATTTCTTAATGGTTTTTGTATGGGTTGAAAAATGAGAGTTATTAATGTTCAAATTTTAGTTGTAACATTAAACCCAGAATCTTGAGACTTACCCTGCCAAAGAGGATCTCAGTCAAGTAATATTTGGGAAATAATTCCCTATTCAGTGGTGTTTTCCTAGGGAAATCTATCACCAGATTACTCTAACTCTGAATCAAGAGTATTCACTACCTAGGTTGTAACTTCCATATCAATTCCCCATTAGATTCTCCCATCAATCATAGATTTCATCTGATTAGTGTATGGATCACCCTCTCTATACTAGAATGTTAGGGAATCCACCTCGGCGAGGTACTCAAAACCTCTCCTATTAGTAAAAATGGGAATAAATCCAATAAATACCAACCTCTAGAAGCTTTATTTCATCCCTAATAAGCCTATGTTGTAGTTTCTAAATGGTGTGTGACGATCATAGTTGGTAACACACCTCCCAAAACTTAGATCATATTTTCCACTACTTGTACCATATGGAATAGACTCTTCCCTAAAGTCTCTCCATATTAACCCGAAGTAGCTTTGGAGCTTTCAAATTGATCCCATGATATCTTCCAAAGGATATCTAGACCTCTATATGGATTTATACTATGGGCCCTCTCAAAGAATGGGTAGAGGGACATCCCAGGTCTACCTTAGTAGTTTTTTTACTCTAATATGAGCCCTCATTTCTTCATAGAAATATCCCCTAATTTAAACTTTCCTCCTACCTTGTTTTCCCTAAGGTTTCTCTGAATAATCCACTGACCTCACCGTTCATCATAAGAATGTGTCTGTATACTCTACCACCAAATATTTTTCATAGTTTTGGGTAAGTCTCATGATGGAATTGGCTGGTGGTAGCATAATGGTCTTCCCAGAGACCTCATAGGTTATCATTCACTAAATATTGTGTATGACATAGGGATACCTTTTAGAATGGACCCCCTTATACACCTATGATACTGGCCATTGGATATATCTGAACTGAAAAGTAAATATGTCTGGAGTGCATGGATTGTAATAAATGTGGTCATATATCCATATAGCCAATACACTACCTCAGAAATTTTTCATGTATAATTTATTTTTGATATTTCCCTACTTATCATCGTCTATATCTCTATATGGAGTAGGAAAATTCTAGAAGTTGAAGTTTCCAATGTTACTTATATGAACCATAACCCCTTCTTCATTGATCAACACTAGTTTCACCTCAATAATATTAATAATAGTATGTATGATGTCGATGTTTGGAGGGGTAATAGTTTTTGGAAATTCATACCCCCCAAATTTTTTCATGACCTATACATATAGGAAGTGGAAAGGGCCATGGATACACCTTTTCATGTCTCATCAGGTGAAGTGCCCTAGCTGATTTTATAACCTAGTCAGCACAAGAATGATTAGGCTGACCTGGTTATCATATTTTAGGATAAAATCCATCACCATTATAGAGACCCAAGACTTTAACACATTTTATTACATGATTTTTAATATAAATATCCAATAAATACAACCAAATTATCTAGAATCCAAATTTCTTTGGAATACCAGGTATATAAAACTTCAACATGAAACTAAAACCCAAAATCTTTATTTGTTTCTTCTTAATGATATATTAAATCCCTTAAATATCCTAAACTGCATCGGATAACCTAGGGAATACATAAAATAAATTATTTATATATAAATAATAGTAACGGAATAAATATGGTAATGGAGCACAGTATATGATCCATAAGTCATAATATGATAGTATAAAAGACAAGGCTCATGAATAATCACATGGGTGCATAATATAATAAACATGGTATCATATGATCATAGAAACATAGGAAATTTTTATCAATATAAAATATTACATAAGAATAATTTAAGGTTAACTTCTAAGACAACATCACATGATAGACATAGTCTCATCGTCGATTAGGTTCACTCCTTAATCTCATTCATAACATCTCATGAGACAAAAGCATTATCCAATACATTGGACTGCTATATGGGTGAACCCATCATAACATGTACATGATTATTTGTACCAAAAAAGGAAATAAATCATAATTTATAAAAATAATAATTACCCATGTAAAGAAATGTTTTACATAATCTTTCCTCATATCATAATTAAAATAAATTTATAAAAGAAGGAATTTTAGAAATGAACATAAGGCATGTATTACCCCATCATATGAAGGTAAAATAATCTAGGTATATATGTGAGATACATATATATATACTCTAGGTAAGAGATAAAGGTCATAACATAAAGAAAAAAGGGTGGTTCGGAGAGATCTCTTACTATATGTTCCAGAATCGTTCTATGCTTGCACTTAACAAACTGGATAATAAAATTATATTAATTAATTAATTAAGAACCTTTTCTATCTATATTTTATTTACTATAATTTTATTATTTTCATTTATAACCATTTATATGAGATATAATGTTTAATTTCACTATTCTAAGGGTGTCTGTTTCATGGTTCCATAGTCGGATCACTTTTGGATAATTGTTGATGTTATTATAAAATGGGACTAAAAATATATAAGTGAAATAAAATAAAATTCATTTACTTCAAAAAATTATAATTTTCCCAAATACCCATATGTGTTTTGACATATTTTATTTTAGTAAAAAGGTTAATGTTAAATGGTTAGTTCATTTAGGCGGTTTTACCGATCATCACGAACAAGTTTCTTTCTATTTAATATTATGGATATATATTCATTATAGAAAGTAAAATTAGTTATAATATACTTATTATCATATTATTTAATGATAATAATATTTTTATGACCATCCTTCAAGGCGGTGGATAAAAACGAAGTATATTGTTCATGGAAGCGGTGAACAAACCATATTGTAAAAAATGATTCTCTTTAAGAAACAAAATAAGGGGGTAGAAAATGAACATTCCACTATAATAATAACATATCAGTATATTTAGTATAATGGTTTATTATTTTTAGGTATATTTTGATTATATGGGGTGGTAGAATAAGAATAAAATTGAATGATATTAGTCGATAATCTTATTTCTTTCTTTAGTATCCACCTCTTAAGCTACGCATTAAGGCTCCTTGAAATGGTATTTGGATGAGACCAGAAGAATTAGGAAAAGGGGAAGAGGTTTGGGAAGATATTTGGGTAGAAATTTTGAAAACTATGTGGCTTATAAGTTGTGAGTAGAAGGGGTGGTGAGGGTTGGTATTTATAATGGGAGTGGAGGGGTGTTTTTTAATATTATATTCATTAGTTTATTATTTTAGATCAAGATAATAAATAGTATTGATTATTATGACTATATAAAGTTAATGGTTCATGTGTGTTTTAAATAATTGGTTATTATATAATTCATGACTAAAAAATTCATGTATTTATCTTATAATGTTAAATATCGTATTTTATTGTATTTCACTATTCACAAAAAAAAAATCAACTATTTTAGAAATTTACCAAAAATTCACCCTAAATACTTTGATGTGTATATTCTAAAAGTGAAATTTATTTTTTGAAAATAAGTTTATAACTGTTAGAAATTTAATTTTTAAATAAAATCCTCATTTATTCTAAAAATAATAATTTTAATATTATGATTGATTTTTTGACCCTTTCAAAAATTACTTATGGTCTCATAAAATTGTATTATAATTATAATAAAACATAATATTAATATTTAAACCCATTTTATGAAAATAAAATTTCTTTTAAATAATTATATTTATTATAAAAGTGTAGTTAAAATATTTTTTTTTATAAAAAACAAACACTTACTTGTTAGTTTTAAAACATTTATTTACTTTTACCATGATATAAATATGTCATATTTTCATTTTAAAAGATAACTACATATTATTTTACACTTTAATAGATGATGATACCATTCTAATGGTTGGGTTACTATTCCCAATGATCATATTACTTTTTTAATGGTCGGGTTACTATTCCAACAGTCATATTACTATTCCAACAGTTACATTTTTAACAGTTATATGGGTTCCCTAATTTCTATAAATACCTTAAATTTCATGCATTCCTCATTCACTACTATTTTCTCTCAAGGTTATATATATTTTCATTTTGAAAATTAATATTTCATTACTAATATTCTACTTCATTTCAACAGTTTTGTTCGTGAGTGTGATTATTCTGGGGGATCAAGCATATCCAAATGTTTCTATTTTTATTGTATTATTTCCTATTTTTTGTTTCATTGGAATAATTTTAGTTTTTATGGCCATATTTATTCTCTAAATTTAATGTTAAAATTGTTATAATAAAAAAATCGGTTTTATCATGTGGTGTGTATGTATTATATAATATTATATTACTATGTGTGAAATGATTATATATTCAGAAGGAAGATTCCATTGATAAAATTCTAGGTCATTTCATTTTACCCCCTTAAGGTATTTAACCATAAAAATTTCATTTTAAAAACTATGGTGAAAACAAATGAGGTTGATTCTTATTCATATCTTCCTCTGATTCTCAGTTCTCCTCCTCATACTTATGGTTTCTCCATAGTACTTTGACTAGGTGAGTTTTATTGTTGCGTAGAACTTTATCTATATGGTCCAAGATCTTCACTGATTTCTCCTCATAATAGAGGTAATTTTTCAGTTGTGTCGACTCTGAATTCAATACATGTGAGGGATCTTATATGTAATTACTTAGGATGGAAATGTGGAATACATCATGTACTTAAGAAAGGGTTGTTGGGACTTCTAGTCTATAGGTCATAGTTCCAATGCGATAAATAATCTCAAAGGGGTCGATGTACCTAGAACTTAGTTTTCCCTTCTTCCCAAACGTCATGAATCTCTTATATGGAGATATGTGAAGTAATACCTTATATCTAACCTAAAACTTTAGGTCTCATATATGATTATTATCTTAGATATTTTATTGACTTTTAGCATCTTCGATGTATTTTTAAATGGTCTTGACCTATTATACCATTTACATGACCATTTTAGGACTCATCAGCTTGCATTCACTAACTTCATCCTAGCACATAGTCATTTTACATCTCTTCCTATAAATTGAATCATATGGATCCATTTAGATACTCAAGTAAAACTATTATTATTCAAGAAATTAAAAAGATAAATTTTTTGATTCCATCCTCCTTTGAAGTCTATGGATCATGTTCTCAACATTTTTTCAAGTGTATGTATATTCCACTAGATTAGGACTCATTTTGGGGGTGATAGTTCATATTGAAGTTCAATTCAGTGTTTAGATAATGTTTGATAATTTTCCAGAACTTGGAGTTAAAACTTGGATCTTGATCAAATACAACCAATAATGGTGTTCCAAGAAGCCTCAACATTTCTCTAATGTATATCAATGAAAGTTGATCAAGTGAAAAGTCCTCTTGAATTAAAATGAAGTAAGTGGTCTTTATAAGTAGATCCACCATGATCCATATATAATTATTTCCTCTTGATGCCTTTGTAATACGAGTGAGAAATTATATGGTGATGTTTACCCATTTCCATATAGGTATAGGTAATGGTTGCACCATCCCCTTGGAATTTTTCCTTTCAACCTTCACCTGCTGACATATAAGGAATTTGGATATTTGATATGTGATCTCATTCTTTATATTTTCCCACCAATAGTGATCTCAAAGATCTAGATACATCTTTGTGCTCCCTAGGTGGATGAAGAAGGTTGATCTATGTGCATCATTCAACAAATCCTTCTTTATCTTGGGATTTTATGGTATGCATAGTCATGACACAAAATTTATTACTTATTATTCATAATTTTTTAACTCCAAGTATTCCTATTTTCTTATAGCTTACACCTTATTTTTTTTTCACATCATCTCTTTGAGCATCATTTATCTTATCCATAAGAGAATTCTAAGAAATCATTTGAGAAGGAGTGATAAAGTTACTTCCTTTATGGTCCTCATGTCCATCTGTTTCATGTAAAATAAGATTTTATCCTTCTCAATTCTCATCACTTGTAAGGTTGAAGAATCCTTTATACTTATATCATATTCTACTTTATTTTATTTTCCGGTATGGTAGTGGATTGAGTAGTTATGTTCCTTGATCAACTCTAACTATCTCCGCTAACACATATTCAACTAATGTGAATATATAATTTAGGATCTTATAATCCATATATATTTCACATTTATACTCATACAAATAATTTTTCCAAATTTTTAATGTGAAGATCACTACAAAAAAACTCCAGATCATGTATTGGGTAGTTGTGCTCATAAACTTTCAACTTTATTAAGTCATAGGATATCATTTTACTATTATTCATCAGTACATAACCCAATACCTTCATTGAATCATCACTTATACATGAAAAGTTCCCCATCTGAGGGAAGTGTAAGGATTGGTTTAGTGATAAGCCTCTTTTTCAATTCCTTGAATCTCTCTTCCCATTCATTAGTCCAAAAAAACTTTACTCCCTTATAATTCATCTTGGTTAGAAGGTTTGATAGTCATGAGAATTTTCTCACAAATCATTGGTAATACCCATTTGGTCAAAGGAAACTATGAATATCTATTATAGAAACTATTCTGGGACACTCCCTAATTTCATTTTTCTTATAAGAATCAACGAATATCCATTTTCTAGTGATAATATACCACAAGAATGATACTTACTCTAACTAGAATTCAAATTTATTATAATTTTTATATAACTTATCCTTTTGAAAATTCCTTAGTACAATATTCAAATAATACTAATGGTCCACCTTATTTTTGGATTATATCATAATATCGCTTATAAATATTACCATAAATTTGTCTAAGTAGTCTCTAAATAATCAATACATTATGTCCATAAAAAATTTTGGAGCATTGGTGAGTCTAAAGATAATCACTATGAACTCATAGTGTTCATACCTTATTTGAGAGGCATTCTTGGTAATATCTTCCTTATTCAACTTTAATTGGTGATATCCTGACCAAAGGTCCACCTTATAGAAATATGAGACCCTACATAGTTGATCGAACAAGTAATATATCTATGGAATGGGATAATTTTTATTTATTTTTATTTTGTTTATTTCTTGATAATCAATGAAGAGGAACATTTACACATACTTCATATTGTCTAAGAGAATTGGCACACACCACAGTGAAGTGCTCACGCATATAAAACCATTTTCCAGATTCTCTTGTAATTACTTCATTAGTTCTTCCAAATCAATGGTGTCCATTCGGTTAGGAGTCTTGGATATGGGTAGATATCTAGGTATAATTTTGATTGAGAACTTAACCTCTCAGTCATTAGATAGACAAAGAAACTCTTCAAGGAATACACCAATATAATCCCTCATAAAGGGAATACCTTATATTATGATTCTCTCGTTGGTTTTAATAATTTTAGATAGATGTGATTTCTAATATGATAATAATATCCATAATTAAAAAATAATATTCCAAATATATTTATCCTCCTCCTTACACTTTTATAAAATCGAAGGATGACTCAGGATGTGAAGAGTGATCTCCCTCTCATGAAAGTTGATGTTGTCTTTATACAAGGGTAGAAAATTCATGCCCAATATAGTATCAAACTTCACTAAAGTAAGTAATACAAGTTTTTATAGGAGTTTCAACCCATAAATATTGATTGGTGAGGAGTTATATACTTTTTATATAATAATTTATTTGTTTTCTATTCTCATAGATAGCTCAGTCCCTGTGTTTTGAGGTGGTGTTTGAATATTTATACTAAAATTTCAAGATATGAAATAATTTGTGGAATTATAATCATATATGATATTTTAATATCATAAATGGATAATGAGAACACATTTCACTATTTGATTCTGGTTCTACTCATTTATGATATCCAAAATAAACTTAGGGATGAGGATACTCAAACATAAAAACATATAAAAATGGAAATTGTGAATATAAAAGGAATAAATTACAAAGGACGCATAAATACTAACTTATGAGTCTTTTGGTTTCAATCTAGGTTATACATAATAATTTTCATACCTAAAAATTTATTCAATTCCTTTATAATGGTTCATAAAGAGTTTGTGGATTTTCCAAAGAATACCCACCAGGAGGGTCAAACCAAGTGTGCAGCAATGCCTCTTTATTGTGCACCTGATGATGATTGAGTTCATTTTAAATATACCCTTTTCAATATTATTACACCTAGGTACAATTGTTCTAGAGACACATCCACTTGTAGTATCTATACAGGGATGTAATTTCTTGTAAAACACTTTCTCTATACTTCACCGAGATTTTAGGATATTCTCCAATACTTAGTCTTATCCCTAGGGTTCTCACTAAAGTATTCCAATCATAATTATAAAAAGTAAATATAACTTCATATTATATCAACTATAGTGACCCAATATTTTACACATATTATAACATGATTTTTAACATAAATATCCAATAAATTTAACCAAATGTTTGAGAGGCCTAGTATATTTGGAAGACTAGGTATATAAAACATAAAAATGAAACTAAAACGCAACATCTTTATTTATTTCTATTTAATGAGATCCTAAATCCCTTAGAGATTATAAAATAGCATATGATAACCTATGGAATATATATATAAAGTTTTGAGCAATAAATTCAAGTAAAGCAATAAACATGGTAATGGAGCACATCATATGAGACAGAGGGAATAACATGATAACATAAAAGACAAGGCTTGTGAATAATCACATGGGAGAAAAACACAATAAACATGGTATCATATGATCATGGTAATATGGTAATGTGTAAGAAATATAAAACATGACATAATCATAATTCAAGGCTAATTACCAATACAACATCACATGGTGGATAGAGTCCCATTATGTATTAGGTTCACTCCATAATCTTATTCATAACGTCCCATGAGACAAAAACATTATCCAATACATTAGATCACTATTTGGGTGAACCCGTCATAACATTTATATTCTTATGTTTGTCACAAAATTAAATCAATCATAAGGGATAAATTTAATAATTACCCATGGAAAGAAATTGTCTACATAATCTTGCCTCATATCATAATCAAAAAATATTTCTTAAAGGATGTAATTTAGAAATGAACATAAGGCATGTGTTACACTATCAAATGAAGGGTGAATAAGCTAGTTATATATGATAGAGACATATATAATTTATAATAATTCCCAAATATTAAATAGATATATAAAGTTAGTCATATATGGAAAGGTTATAACCCAAAGAAAAGAGTGGTTCGGAGAGATCTTTTACCTTGTGTTCCAGAATTATTCTATGATTGAACTTAATATCCATGATAATAAAATTAGATACATTGATAAATTAATTCATAACTTTTTACTTACATATTATATTTAATATAATTTTATTTTGTTAATTTATAACCATTTATATGAAATATAAGGTTTAATTTCACTATTCTGGGGAAGTTCATTTCATGGTTCCATGGTCGAATCACTTGTGGATAATTATTAATGTCCTTGTAAAATGGAACTAAAATTCTAGAAGTGAAATTAAATAGTATTAATGTAATTGAATAAATTATAATTTTCCTAAATAACCATTTTTTTATATTGTTATTCTTATTTTAGTAAAAATGTTAGTATTAAATGGTTAGTTCATTTAGACAGTTTCACCGACCATCACCAACTAGTTTTGTTCTATTTAATATTATGGTTATATACTCATTTCAATTTTTTAAGTAAGTTATGATATATTTATTATCATATTATTTAACCATAATAATATTTTTATGACTATCTTTGAAGGTGGTGGGGAAAAATTAAGTATGTTGTTCATGGCGGTGGTGAACCAGCCATATTGTAAACAACCCTTTCATTTAAGAAACAAAACAAGGGTACAAGATGGATATTACACCATAATAATAACATATCATTATATTTAGGATACTTATGTTACTATTTTTATGTGGATGGAGATTATATGGGGTGGTATAAGAAGAATAAAATTGAAATAGATTAGTAGAGAATCTTACCTCTTCCTTTAGTTTCTTGCTCTTAAGCTACCCCTTAAGGCTCCTTGAAATGGTTTTTAGATGAGAAAATAATATCTAAGATGTGTGTAAGAGGTTTGGGGAGATATTTGGGTAGAAAATTTTCAATATATAAGGCCTATAAGTTGTGAAGAGAATGGGTAGTGAGGGGTGGTATTTAAAAGGGGAGGAGAGGGGTGTTTTTGAATATTATATTCATTAGTTTATTATTTTAGTTCAAGACTAACAATAGTATTTATTATTATGAATATATATATTAAATTGTGCATGTTATTTTGAAATAAATTTTTCTTAAATTATTCATGGCTCAAAAAATCATGTATTTATCTTATAATGTTAAATATCGTATTTTACCATATTTTACTATTCACAAAAAAAAACAACTATTTTATAAAATTACCAAAAAATCACCATAGACATTTTTCAATGTGTAGATTCCAAAAATTAAATCCATTTTATGAAAATAATTTTATAAATATGATAAATTTAATTATTAAATAAAATCCCCATTTATTCAAAAAATTCCAATTTTAATATTATGATCGATTTTCTGACCCTTTGAAAAATTATTTATGGTCTCATAAAATTATAGTATAATTATAAAAAAAATTATATTAATTTATAATTCATTTTATGTAATTAAACTTTCTTTTAAATCATTATATTTATTATAAATGTGAAAGTAAAACATTTATGTTTTACAAAAAAGAACACTTAATTTATTGTTTTTAAAACATTTATTTACTTCTATCCTGATATAAATATAACATATTTTCATTTTATAAGATACCTAAATATTATTTTACACTTTCATGGGTGTGTATGCTATTCTAATGGTTAGGTTACTATTCCAAAACGGTCATATTACTATTCTAATGGTTAGGTTAATATTCTAATGGTCAGGTTATTATTCCAACAGTCAGATTTGTAATGGTTATATGGGTTACCTAATTTCTATAAATATCTCAAATTTCATTCATTCCTCGGTCACTTATATTTTCTCTCAATGTTATATACATTTTTATTTTCAAAATGAATATTACATTAATAATATTCTGCTTCATTTCTACATCATTTTTCATGAGTGTGATTATTTTGGTTGATCAAGTATACCCAAATTTTTATATTATTATTGTATTATTTTCTATTTTTCCATTATAATACATTCAATTATTAGGTAAATATTTATTATCTAAATGTAATTTTCAAAATTAATATAATTAAATTTTGTTCATTTTATCATGTAGTATGTGTGCATTATATAATATTATATTACTAAGTATGACATAATTATATATTCAGAAGATAAATTCTATTGATAAAATTATGGGCCATTACAACCAGGGTACCTGATTGTATTACTATACGTGTGTCCCTGATAGGAAAAAATTGTCTACTCAACAACACCTTTAAGAACATTTCTTATCTGACTTTGGTATGATAATCTTTCATGTTATATCCCCGTTGTTCATACCGTTATTCCTCCATAATGATCCAATGATACATTGGATTCCTTTGATGTTGAATGATATGGTATTTTTTAGGTATTCTTAGCATTAATCCCTCGATAATTTTCAAGAATAGGTATATCCATGTATTTTATTGAATATCTAGATAGAGGGATAGGTAATGTTGTAGAAACTTCATTAGTGCATCCAGCAAGATCTTCATCATCACCGATGTCTAGTCTAAATTCCCATTATCATTAGGTTCTAGGAAAAATTATTCATACTAAAATCCTACAATAGGGATCCCACCAATGTGGTAAAGATCCTATAAATTGATCCTCACTTCCCAGTGGTGTGGGATTAATGTGTTAGTGTCAGGCAATGACCTTCTCAGTAACTTCAGTAGCAGATTTAGATGGTGGTAGATGTGGATTTGGGACATCCACACTACTCATAAAATCCTATATGATGAAACCCATCCATATATTCTACACATGTGTTGCATACCCAGTATGCCTATTCACACTCATCTATGAAATTCCCCCCTGATCACAGATCTTAATCTTCAAACCAGCACATTCATTTGTCAGAAATGCTTTTGTGCATGATTCTAGAATAGTGAATTAGGAAAATCTCATCCACTAGAAGCTATCAAGTGCTAGTTTTGGTCCAAATGTTGAGGGTGTGATTGGTTTTGATATTTCACTCCATTTCTGCATGACCAGCAGTGACCACATTCCACAATTGGATCTCATCATGGAGCAAAAAACATAAAATTTGAGTATGGATATCTAATTCGGGTAGAATGGAATCATCATAGAGGCCAAAGTTGTAGAGAGGTAATTGGTTGCTGAGAATATATTACCTTTGTACCTCCATCTGTAGACTTAGAAATTTGTTGTAAAAGTTTATGATCCTTAAATGTTCCCCCTCTCTAAATTTATAGACCAGGGACCACATGGGTTACACAATGCACAAAACCAATTTTCGTGACCAGCCCAATGTTTCATAAAACAGCAAAAAATTACCCATCCCTATGAATTTTCCTTATAATTTATCCCTCTATTCCCCCATCAAGTCCAATTATATGGGGGGATTTTTTAGTGTTGAGAATTTATTCTTGGGTCTTGAGAAGTGTGTTGATTCCAATATGGAGTGGAAAACAGCCCTCGGGGGCCATTACAAAGAAAAGGGGAACCTTGCATATACATTTTGATCACTACGAGAAAGTTGTTGTAAAATTTAAGAAGTTTTTTGAACACCAAATATATCCTCTAGTAAAGGTATGTACTTTAAATAACTATAATTGAATGAACCAAACTCAGAACCTAGTATCAAACCTAAAACTTTTTTGAGCTAGTCAATGCTGAGAAAGCAAACAATACTTGCATGACCTAGGGAGTTCTAAAATACAAAATTCCTATAAATATAGTATCTCCCCCCATTTTAGGAGATGACCCTCAAGAATTAGAAGAGTCGCGCAATTGATAAATTTGTGTGACAATCTCACATAGGTCCTAAATCATGTCAGCTTATGTTAGAGATCACTTTTCAAAAAAAAATATCATTGAACACCGAATTTCATGCAATATGTTAATTCTTTAAGTGAATCTGAGTTCCATGCAACACCAAAGGTTGTGTGTAGCTATCCCTTTTCAATCCATGCACTATACTTGTGATAGATATCATGGTTTTAAAAACTATAAAGTTTCATGCAACCCTAAATTTTCATGGCACGGTCTTTGAGTCCATCATTTGATACCTCATTTTTATAAACATGCTTGTATGAAATTTGAGTTCTCTTGGGCCCCACGTCTATTCGAACTAGGCTCACTCATGAAAACTTCATATGCATGATTAGTATCATGTATGATTATTCCCAAGTCCTTTTCAATAATAAAGGTTCGGGAAGTCTCCTTGTCTTCTGCTCTTAAGAATAGGAGATAGCCCCCATGTATGCTGCCTAAAATGGGTAGTGTATGCACCTTTTTTTTCAGAATCATCTGACCACTAGATAAGTAAGCCCCTACCACAACATCATTAAGGTAAACTAACCATTGTTTCCCTCATTGAGTATAGGTGGGGTCCCTATATCCTTCTCTCCTCCCACCCTAACTGGGCTTAGGAATCTTAATGAATAAGCTCTGACCACATATGAGCTATAACTCTTTAAAGTTTATATAACAATGTCTAATTTTCCTAATTTTAAACTACATGACAATGTCCTTAGTATAAGATGTTAAATTGTATCCTTACCCTATGCAGTGAACATAGGATGCTCTGAGTGATGAGCTTAGGATTCCCTATGTGATTATCATGGGATGCCTCATGTGACGAGCATGAGATGATTCCCATATCCCTGGGGAAGCTCCAATGTGTAATCCCCACACTATCCTGCATTGTATCATATTTCATGACACCAGAATATTTACCACATTATTTTCAACTGCATAGTACACTCCCGCATCACAAACTTAAATAGTTCACTCAAATTACGTGGGTTTTGATCCCTAACTTCTAGTGGGGTATGTAATAAGGCTCATAGATGTTCAATCGTGACTTCCAAACAACCAATTTTCCTCTATACAATAGGATTCATCGAGTGACGAACCCAAGATAACCATACCATATCCCAGAAATTAATCCCAATACAATTTTATTACCCGTATGGATACAACGAATTAGAATCGTAGTCATATTTCTATAGTATATCGAACCCCCCTCCCCCCACACACCATACAAATTCAAAGACCCACTAGATTTTAGCATCACCATAGGACGATAACCTATGTCTGGCCCAGTATGTGACGAGCATTTATGGAAGCATCCCTCCAATGGACTTTAAATCTATGAGTATCCCTAATGGACTATAAATCATGACTATCCCTACTAGACTATAAACTATGAGATTCCCCATAGGATGTTAACTTGTGTCCAGATTGATATGTGATGAGTGTGTATGGGAAGCATCTGCCCACTAGAATTTAAATCTATGGGAACCCTCACTCTTCTTTAAACCTATAAATTGACCCATACCAGATGATAGTATGTGGGACCATTTACACTAGACTTTGAATATATGAAACACCCTCACTCGGTTATAAACATATGAACCCCTGCATGATACATTAGAAACCCATCCCTATGTGGCGAGCCTTGGGCACCTTAAGTGATGAGCCTAAGAATCCTATGTAATGAGAATGGGATATCATATACCTCTAATTAGGTGAGAATTATAATATGCTACCTCATGTGGTGAGCATGATATGCCTTATGTGATGATCATAAGAAGAATATGTGATGATCATATAATCCTTCCACAATTTCTTTAAGTGGTAATCCTGAGATTATTACATTGTGTGAGGAGAACAAGATTCCCTAAGTGACAATGCTAGTAAGCCTTATGGGATGAGTATAAGTTTCCTTATGTGGTGTGTGTCATATTCTTCACACAAAAAATATGGATCTTCATGTATAATGATCATAGGACCCATAAGGTAATGATCCTTGGATACCTTATGTAAGGAGCATAAGTTGCCTCATGATGATCATAGAATTTCCTGGGTTTTGCACATGAGAAACCTTATGTCACAAGAATAAGATTCTCTCACAACCTTAAATGAGGAATATAGTTACAGATTCTCAAAATTCCCAACACCATTATCATCTCTAATTATAGGTAGCTTCCCTGTTATGGCAGCAAGCAGTGTAATTAACTGGTGTACACTAGAAGATAGTGTTAGGGATGAGATTTTTAAATATATCTTAGAACTATAAGGGAGAACCAGACTATGTGAAGAACTAAAATGAGTAATCCTTGGAAGGAAGATCCAATATCCCATCATCCCATTTTTATCAAGGATCCAACATCATCAACCATGATGGTGAAGGTAACACATCTTTTGAATGTGAGAATATGGGGCCATGGGGATCGAGATCGGTACAAGAAAATTGAATCCTTCTTGTACGTACACCCTAGAGGAAGAATCAGAAAACAACATAACTCTGTAACATATCCTCTAGTGTATGAATGTTCTACTCTATCTGACCATCCATATAAGGATAAAAGGTAGTGTTGTTACAAAACTAAGACCCAAAATCACATTGAATACCTCCCCAGACTCATGAGGTGAAATGAGGATTCTTATCATAGATGATGGTCATTGTTACCCTATGAAGACTCACTACCTCATCCACATACTGCCTCTCCAAAACATCCATAACACATGAATCCTTGATTTATAAGAATTGAACTGACTTTTTCAACTAATCCATGATCATCAAAATAGTATCATATCCTATTTAGGTTCAATGTAAACTAGTGATGAAATCCATATAAATTTCCTCTCACTTGTAAATGAGAAAATCCAATTGTTTCATCACACTATTAGGAACATGAAGTGATGTCTTCACCTATTTACAGACTAAAAATCACAAAAAAAACTCCACTACTAACTACTTCATTATTGACTACCATAAATGACCCCTCAAACCTTGATGCATCTTTAATATACCGGTATACACTTTTAGGTATGAGCTATGAAACTCACAAATAACCACCTCTCACATCATATATATAAAAAATTCCCTGAAAACAGCATATGGTGTTGATCATCCTCTAAAAACCCATCAAGAGAATCACCATGAAATTCTTGATATTGCATCACCTCTACCTATGAGTCTCCTCACTATGAATCTTATTCCTTCTACAATAAGGATGATTACACTATCATCTGGTACAATAAACATCTACTATAAACCTACTCTATATTTAGATACATTGTTGAAAGCTCCCCCATCACTCTCCAAGAATCTCTAGAGTCCTGAACAACATCACCTCACAACTTCCTTATCAGCCACTACATTTCCTTTCCCTAGGTTGTAAGAGATATAGAAATCATAATCCTATAAAAACTTAATCCACGTCCTCTAATTCAAATTCAAATCCCATAGAGAGAATATATGCATCAAGATTTTTGATTTGTGAAAACTAAAAATCATTCTATTATAAGGTAATACTGCCACAACCTTCAAGTAAAAAGCATTAGAACCAAATCAAGATCATGGGTGGTGTTGTTACTCTTGTGTGGATGAAACTATTTGGACCCATATGATATCACATACCTATGTTTCATAAAGAAACAACCAAAACAAAAATGAAAAGTGTAAAAAAAACCTCAAACAGAAATCCCTCCTATGGAAACCGAAGAATAGGATAACTGGTCAGTTTATCCTTTAAGTAGTCAAAAGTTATATGAAACTGGTAGGTATTTATGAAATTATGGTCCTTCATAGTAAAAGATCTAAACTTGGCCGCAACTATAGATAAATAAAATAAATTACTCTAATAATAGTGCACAAGACCAAGGAAACTACAGACCTTTAAAATATTCTTGGTTTCTACCAAAGAAACAACCACCTTGATCTTAGAGGGATTGACTTCCAATCCTTTTTGAGACACCACATGCTCGAGAAAATACACCTCCCACTTCCAAAATTTTCAATTGTAAAACTTCCCATATATCTGATGGCATGGAAGGAATTATAAATATTCACTAAGAAGCTCAGCATGATCCTTCTCTGAATTCTAATACACAAATATGTCATTAGTAAACACTACCATGAACTGATCTAGGAACTGATGAAATAAATATTTTTTGAGTCCCATGAAAATAGTTGGTACATTTACAACACTGAACTGCATAACCATGAAGTTTGAGTGTCCATAATAATACCTAAATGTAGTCTTTGAGATATCCTCCTCCTTTACCCCCATCTAATGATACCCAAACCACAAATTGATCTTTGAAAACCATTTATCTCCCTTTAATTGATCAAAAAAATAATATATCCTTATAAAGAGATAGTGGTTCTTGACCATCACCTAATTTAGCTTCTAGTATTCTATGAAAAACCTCATACCACCATCTTCCTTATTATCTAATAACACTGGAGTACCCCAAGGTAGCACACTAAGCTAAATAAATCTTTTTTTCATCAAATCATTGATCTAAATTCTCAACTCTTTTAGTTTTAAAGGTTTCCTCTAATAAGGATTCATAGAAATTAGAGGGACACTAGGATACAATTATATCCTAAAATTTTTATCATGTTAAAGAGGTAGTGTCAGAACCTATTTGGTAAAAACATTTGAAAAATCCTTGAAAACTCTAGGTGACTCCACTGCTTATGCCTATAATGAACCCAATGAGGACTCCAATGGTTTTGAAAAAGAGTATATGAATTCCTATGGTCCATTTGATGATCTCACTTTCCAAAAAATACTACACGTTGGCCTCCCATATCATAGAACACAACTCTCCTTTAGAGTCAATCAATGGTTTTATGTATATAATACAACCAATCCATGTTAATGATTTCATCATATAGTTGTATCTATAGTAAGAAGAAATCACTCAATGACTTATGTTTTCCCATCATCATCTTGCATCCAAAACACAAATCATGTAAACTCAAAATACCTCTAACTAGCATAGTCAACATTAGGAGAACTAGAATCCTCTTCACTGTAATTCCCAAGGAATGGACTAAGGAAAGCACACGATGCTCTAGAATCAAATAAATATAAATCCAAGTTATATGATAAAAAAGTGGGGCCTCGAATGACCTCTATCCTACTTGGAGCTATAATATCTACAATGAAACTAGCCACGCCCAGATCCTCTACCTCTATGGACCTATTAAAGATCACTTCCAGGGCTACACTCATCCCTATTATCCTAAGGATGGGGAATATCATAGGTTTTCCTTCTGTCTGGTCCATCTCCCCTCGTTTGGACAAAATCCATTTGACCCTACTATGGATAAGGCCTCTAAGGAAACTATTTTTGAGGATAAATGAAAACTTTCTACCTGAACCTTGTTGTACTTCAATAATGGTTAGGCACTAAAATCACTAAGTACCATGAACTCCAAAAGAAAATCACATAGATTTAGACCTTCTAGTGGATGAACAAGAAAAACCATCTCCAAAAAAATACTAGGAAGACTATTGATGCTAACTCCCTGTTCGTATGAAACTCAATGGTCCCAGCATTTGAGACCCTCTATCTACAACTTTTCTCCTCATAAAGCTTTGATGACTCCCCTCCTAGGATTATCTCAAATACACATGCATCCATTCAACCATCTTCATCTCCTTCTGCACCTCTAAATATATAGGAAATATAAATGGGGTAACCACATACCAAATATCTATATGCAGTGCCTCCTCTAAATTCCATGTTATAACCTCAACAACTAGGAAAAGATCAAAGATAAAGTAGATAAGGTCTTTTAATTGAATCCTAAGATCTCGCATGCTTAGAATCCCATTTTGGAGAGAGAGAAACCCCTAACTTTTTTTCATTCATCATAAATGAAAGTAATTACACACAAAAATCTATCAGGAAATCATCCCATGAAATATATGACTCCTTTTACTCCATAATAAATAGAATCCACCACTGGAGTGAAACCCCTATCATCAGACTAATAGCTAATGGGTCCCAATATTCTATCCTAGAATGGATCAAACTAAATGAAATCTCAAGCTCCTCCAACTGGTACTCTATCTCTAAATCAGAGACACTTCCCTCATACTTATCCAATTACTAATGCTAGAACTCACAAAATATTATCCTCCAAGACTTGTCTTCCCTATATGGTTCAACACTCATATGATCAACTAGATTATACTATCGCACCTCACCAACTTAAGTCACACATGAACAGTGACAGGGATCCATCTCTGAAACAAAATGGAATCTCTTAAGATAGACAACATGGATTTCATTAAGATTTATTTTAGTTATCCTATATTCAAAAAAAAACATAAAAAATATGATTCTTGTACCTATCTTGGTTCTTTACCCCGTAGTCATCATTATCTCGCATAGGCTATTTAGTTTTCTTAAATTCCTTGTATTAGATCAAAGGGGTGCCTAATCGATTATGTCCTATCTAGTTTCCCTTGTAATATCACACACTAGATTTGGATAACACTATTTATCGACCTATCATTCCTATTTTAATAGTGGGTTACCTAGACCTAACTTGAATAGTACTTTTCAATAACTGTATTTGTATATATAAAGTTATTCATGATGTAAACTTAACATAATAGTGTTGATATTTTTTTATTCGCTATTTATATGTTAATATCCATAGATTACTTGTCATATCAAAAGGTTATAGTAGTGATCAGGCTATAATGATAACCTTAAGGTACTGTGGAATTATTCTTAAACATATTTCTTATGGTTTAGATACATCATACTAACTGGTCACATATTATATTTGACTATCAAGTGTTGGGGGCTCATAAGTATTAAAAATTCTTCTCATGAAGTTTTCACTTATTGATCTCAAGTAGATGAGATCACGAGGACTAACCCACCAAGAGGAACACCACATGTTTCAGGTTTCATTGGTAATTTATATCTATGAATATGTTTTATGGTCTTCTTAATTGATATTATTATCAGTGTATGCCATTTTATCATGTATTTTTATGCAAGTAAAATACTATGGCATTGAAGTCGTAGCAATGTATCATGTGTTGGGTGTGTCATTGGTGGTATGTCATTGATTGAATACTCAAGAAAAAATTTGTCACTTCTAAAAGGAAGTGATATCTCAGGCCTAGTTGATTGGGATGGTAGTACCTTCACTAAATACATGGTCATTGTAGAAGAAGGTAAGTTAATCTAGTTAGGTCAACAAACAAAAAATCAAGAATGGATGATGAAACAACGGTGCATCTTTCTTTATAAGATATCATGAGACAAAGTGATTATATTGCACAACGTGTGTTCATAGTTGTTTATATGATGTTTCCTAATCTGTTTAGGGGCCTTAATGGGTTTTTAGACTCCAATCCTAGTTTTTGAATAGGATTCATTGTTGTTTAGATAAATTCCTAGAGGCTCACAAGCTAAGTATATTTAAAATTCTAGCCTACTCTATTGAATAAGAGTTTAGGAAATTATAGTCCCCACCACATGGTCTGAGCTATGTCCAAGAATATATGATCTCCAAGTAATAAATAAATTCATATTATTCGAGTTTACAATAATTATTATTGGATTTATTTATTAAATTCATTTACAAGTATAAATTAACTATAAGGAAAATATTATATGAATGGATATTATTTTAAAATTTAAAGTTCATTTAATATTGGAAGCAATGAAGAGCTGAGTTAATGGATCTTTTTTATCATGTAATATATATTTATTATATTAAAAGTAATTGATAAAAATATAAATGATATTTATGACTCAGTATAGTAGTCATAAGATGCCATTTATGGTTTATTTAGTGGTTAATAAATATTTGGCGGTCATGGATCCTTTTTTGGGTAATTTTAAAACTCACTATTTAAAGGAGGAGTCTCTCACATGTGAACTATTTATCACACAAAGAATTAGAACCTCTCTCTCTTATCCCACTTTTTAGAGAGAGAAGTATATGATCTAAGCCTTTGCTCGAATTTTTTCTGCACGGGTCGATGGATCGCCCCTGCGGTGATCATCGGGTCATCGAAGGCGTTGTTGAACCTTCATTATAGCACCCATAATTGATGAACAGCATTCCCAAAAACATTTGAAGAATGTGCGGATAATATAAAGGGGTATATCTTTAGTTCTTTTGAGTAATTATCACTAGTGATAAGTAGATTTTGAGAATGGATTCAAATCAAAATATGTGATCTTCAGTTTACTTTTATGCTTAAAAACATAATGCATGATCCTTGAGGCTTTGTATCGGGGTGTTTTTTGAAAGTGGGTGACCTAGACCTAATTTAAACAGTAATTTTTTATCACTATATCATGTATAAAATGAGTTATGTAAGATTTACTCTTTCCATAATAGTGATAATATTTCTGTATCCAGTATTTATATAGTAATTTCCTTAGATTACATGTCATATCAAAAATGTTACATCAGTTCTCAGGATATAATGAGAACCTCAAGATACTATGACATTAATATTAAACATATGTACTGTGTTTTATATACATTATACTGACTAGAAATGGATTATGTATAACCATCAGGTGTTGGGGGCTCATAATCATTGATAATTCTTCTCATAAAGTTTTCACTTGGTGATCTCAGGTAGATGAGATTGTAAGGACTGATCCGATAATAGGAACACCGCATGTTTTAAGTGTCATTGGTAGTTCCTATCTACAAACATGTGCAATGGTATCTTGAATTGAGGTTATTTTCAGTTTGTACTATTTTATCACATACTTTGATTCAAGGAAAAAACTATGGCATTGAAGTCATAGCAAGGTAGATTACATTGGTTGTGTCATTGGTGGTATGGAATTGATTTAATAATCAAGAAATTATTTTTTGTTTCTAAAAGAAAGTTATTCCAATGGCCTATTTGATCAAGATTTTAATATCCTCACTAAATCCATGGCTATGGTAGAATAATTTAATTCCATCTAGTTAGGTCAATGAATAATAAATAAAGAAAGGATGATGACACGAAGTGTGTATCATGATTTATAAGATATCATGAGACAAAAAGATTATATTACATGGTTTGTGTTTATTATAAAAGGTTGTTGCTTCTATAATTAAACCTTATATATTTAGGGGCCTTGAAGGGTTGCTAGAATCAACTCCTGGCCTATGAATATATTTCACTACTATCGGGATAACAATCTAGAGGGTCACACACTAAGAATATTCAAAAGTCTCGACTATTCTAATGAATAGGACTATAGGACATCCACCATAGGGATAGAGTGATGTCCAAGAATATATAGTTTCTATGAAATAAATAAATTCATATTATTCAAGTTTATAATAATTGGTATTGAATTTATTTATTAAAATTATTCACAAGTGTTGAGTGAATTCCAGGAAAATATATTTTACAAACGAATAATATTTTATACAAGGTTCATTAATATATTTATGGGAGAAGAGAGTCATTTTAATGGCTCATATTTTATCAAATAAAAAATTTTAGATGTTACAAGTATGTGATAAAATATTTACAACATTTAGGACATGCATACTAAGTCTTGTTAAAGACTTAATTAGATGTTTGAGTTTATTTGAGGGGTAAAGTGGTATTTTTGTAAGCTTAAACCTATTTATGTAAGTTATAAGAGGCTCAAATTTAAGTGAATATTCACAGATCAAAATTTGAGAGATTCTCCCACTCTTATCTCAAGTTATAAAGAGAGAAGAAAGAGATTTGAGCACCTTGATCTAAGAACTCTCTCTTGGATTAAAGAAATAGTGCTTCTGAGATCGTGTCAATGTTGAAGGATGCTTTGATTCTTCATGATAGCACCTAGTGATCGAAGACCAAAGTTTTAGAAGTCATTTGAAGCAGATGTGGATGATCTAGAGTGATCAACTTTTGATTCCTTTGAGAAATGATCACCACTGAAGAAAAATTGATGAACATGACTTCAAATAAATTGAGGTATTGTTTGATTTATTTTTTATGCTTGCAAATTCTTCATGCGGGATCCTCGAGCCTCTATCGAGGATGGGCTTTGCCGGTGATGATGTAGTTATGTCAATCAGTGATGAAAAAAATTAAACACCTGACCCATATTATTTTAAAACACATCTCGATATCATCAATTAATATCAAAGGAATATAGGGCCACCCAAAAAAATATGTTTTATAAAATGGTGGGTGGTGAGTCATCATAGGGATAAATAATAATTAAAAAAACTTCTCCGAAGACCACCATATGTCATAAAGGTTTTAGAAAAACAAATAAAATAAAAATAAAAAATTTTCTAAAATGGGGCCTGGTTGTCGACAATTATTACAAATTAAATGGTACGAGGGGGGGCACTACACTAGTTGCCTTCCCTTTGTAGCACTGGAAAATCATGATTGAACCAACCCCATCATGGCCACCCTCCATATTGGCCTCCACTTTATAGCCCATCAACCTCCACCACCTAGTCTTCCAAGCTCCACTGTCGGCCTCTTCACTTTATCGGCATCCTACTTGGCCAGATTTCGATAGATTAGATATCGTCCAAAAACCGCCACCTTTCTCCTCACTGCTGGTCGGCCACCTTCCCGTCGTTCCCCACCTTGGCCTGGCAACTAGCCTTTCACCTTTCTCAGCACCACTCTTTGATGACCCTACTTATCGGAACCGCGCATAGTCACACTAAATACCCAAAAGCCTTTTCAAGATTTTTTGGGTTGTGTGGGGGGATGGAAATAAAAATATTATATATATATATATATATATATATTGAAATAAGTTACAAATTTTGGAATATATATTTTTTAAAAAATATAACTGGGATAGAGTGATAATTTTTAATTGAATTAAAATTAAAATAAACTATTTTAATTTATTTAGACATCTCAACAGAAATTTATCACAAATTATTGTTTTTATTACACAATTAATTTACCCGCCAATTGATCCTGATTAGAGATCAACCTATATATATTTTGTTTTTTAAATTTATTCAATTAACTATTTCAATTATGCATGATGCATGTAATTAATTAATTAAATAGATGGTGTGTGTATCATATTTCTTCTAGTAATATATATAAGTGAATGTGTGTCTATGAGAGCTTCATTGAATTTGTATTATGTATTCCAAATACCACCTCACATGTTTGTGAATATTTATTCATTATGATGAAGATTAATGAAGTTATGGACTGTGTTGAGACCAGGTGAAGTTCCAAATGAGATAGTGACACATTAGACTGAGGTACACACTACAATACGAGTCAAAGACGACTTTGGTATTTTATCCCTAGGGTCACAGTTGATACATTGAGAATAAATGGATTGAACAGTATCAACTTCTCAAGATTAGTTTCATTTTTTTTAATTTTTTAATTTTTTATTACTAGTTTTTGATTATGCAAGTTTTAACAAACAGATAAAATAATAAACAAAAACTACATATATTAAATCAATTTAAGATTAGATAAATGTTTTTATATATATTTCATATTCAATTTTGGGTGTGATCACATAGTATGTGTATATTAGATAGAAAATGAATTCATTCATTGATAAATAATATAAAAATCCGCAAAGAAATATTAAGTCACAAACGTCTTCCATCATTTTAATTTGAAAAAAACTGGTTGTACAAGGTACTCATGAGCCTTAGTTGAGGGTGCCTCCTATTATTGGGGAGTTATTATGAAATTTAAGGTTTGAATTAACTAATTATGGTGGTAAAGAAGTATCTATAGATATATTATTGTATCTTTAGAGGAAAAATATCGAGTAAATCAAGTTTATGATTTTAGAATCTGAGACTTCACTCAACAGCTTAAAGAGTCATGAGTTGATGTGGTTGTCTAGTCAAACACCTACCTTGAAACTCTCTAAGTAGTGGAATATACTTAGATTGGACTATGATGAGAGTTTTAAGGGATCATTTCCACTAGAATACTCTTGAAACTAAGTATTATGAATCTAGTAGTGAGGGATACTAGAGTTCAATAAAATAGTGAGATACATTTAATGATTTAATTGGTAATGTATAATTGGTAATCAAGATAAAAGTATTAATATGCTAGATTTAGTTTTTTTATAAAATTGAATGAAATACCACATAAACACTGTAATTATTATTAGAATAATTCAATTTCCCTACCAGAATGAGTTTCCAATTATTATTATAGGTGATTGCAAAAAGTGTTATAATATAGGAAATTCAAGGTGTTAGAGTCCTCAATACCTGTTAATCCACCTTAGGAAGTAAGGGTGAGAAAAATTATTACAATAGAATCATGTATGATTATTTTTACATCAAAATGTTATCATCGACATTTGGTGTGAGTTATGGATACAACATTAGTACATGTATGATTTCATATGTTGTCTCATCTCTGATAAGCTTATAAGGAGAAAGTGAAGTGTGACATAAATAGGTCGTGATTACAGTGAATATGTGTAAATTGAAAGATGAGTCACAATATTTCAATACATCCCTTTCTTTTATATTTTTCACCTGATTACTCTAATTTTTTAAGATTTAAAAACAAACAGTATGGAGAAGATGCTTCATTTCCTTTTGGGATATGTTTTCCAAGTAAATAAGAAATTAAAGAAAATAATTAAATATTATGGTCAAAAAGTTGAAAGAAAATATGAAAAGTCCAATGAAAAGTGTGATGTCAAAGGAACCTTCACAACATCCTTTAAAGAAAAGAGGTTGATAATCAAATAGAAGGTTATTTTCTTTACATGTCATGAGATAAGTCTATGGGAGTTTAAATTAAATGAACTGGATTAAAGAATCAATTAGTCGCTTCTTCTTTAGGTATATTCATGATTGTATGTAATTTGTTTTGTTCTACTTGGGCATTAAAAAAAATATTCTTATCACATATGTGTATTTAAATATAGTAACCAAGTAAGTATAGAAATATTATGTGAAGTAATGTGTGTTCTCCAAGAGGTTGAGAAAGTGTGATTCATAAGTCAGCAGTGAGAAGCATTCAACTTCCAATTTCCAAGTTTAATTGTTCTAAGTGAACTTTTGTTAAGTATTACCAAAACATTTATCTCATGTATCCGTTGTAAATAAGGATAAATTATTTTAGTTTTGGAATTAATGTTGTTTTTGGTGTTTAATAATCAACTAATAGTTCATTGATTCTTGAATCATTGGAAATATATGATGAATATAAAATGTGAGACTCGGTTATACCTAGTTTTGGAAAGATAATTATTCTTCTAGAAAACTAAAATTAATTGTCAAGGAAATACCCAGTATGGTATTTGTAGTGTGTCATCCCATATTGACCACTTTGAGGGGAGGTTTGAATTAGTGGTTTATTTTTAAAAATTAATTTTATTTCAAATTTAACCTCTTGAACCTGTTAAGGTTCTCGATACACTCAATATTATCTCTCAATCTCACTTTATGTGTAGTGGTAGTAATAGAGAGACTAGAACGCGATAATTACAAGGTTTGGTAAAAAGACATACTCATTGCTATATTGTTCCCACAAACATGGATTCTTCACTATGAAAAAATTGATTACAATGCTTCAGCTCTAATTGAAAGTCTTTTTTTACTTTCAAATCCAACTAAAATACTTCTAATACTTTTATCTTTGACTGAATGTCTTCTGATCCGGCTCCAATCTTGAGACGCCTTCTTCTCTCGGCACCAATCAGAAGACTTCACTTATGTTCAAAGGCTTGATCAACTATAGGATGATTCTATTATCTTCCTCCATGATCTTTTAGGATCTAAATTTATTTTTTACCTATTCAAGTATCTTTAATAATCTCTGGTCGAGTCTGTTGGCCTTGATCAATAATTCTAATCACCTGTAATGACATGTTTCCTTGGTGCAATAATGCTTAGGCCATGATTCCTTCTGACTAAAATCATGGCCTCACTTTGATGTGTGAATTAGATTCACAAACATGATTTATTATTTTATATATAAATATACCTTTCACAAAAATCACTTCTTCTTGAAATATAAATTCAGTTCATTCATGGATTGCATGGGATTTCTATGATATAAACCCTAGCACATGCATAATATTTCTTTTTTATTTTATATGATACCCAATGTTATGTTTTGGGTATCTAAATTTCAATTATTCAATATGTATAGTTTAAAAGTATATTTATCTTGGGTTATTCAATTCTTCTTCATGCATTCATGGGCTTGAATCACATGCATGAATGCAAGTATGCACTATTATCTGCTGCCTTATGTACAAACCCTAATTGGTGTACACAATTATTCTTCTACTCTTGTGTACTAACATCCTTCTTGCATAGAATAAACACACTATTTTTTACACACTTCACACACACAATACATTATTCAAGCATGGACCTTTTCACATGTATATGCATTTTGTCTCAATATTCTTCATGCAAGTCAAGAAAGCACAGGTTCTTGGTGCTTTGCAAAAACTAGGAAGAATACATGGGAAGGTATCTCACTTCTGAATGGATTCTCAAAATCTAAGTGTATTCACTGGACTCTTGAGTGAATGATTCACATGTTAATAGGTTCTTTGGATCTTCCCTTCTTTGTGTAGGAAAAAATCCTCACATAACCCTTCCTTGTGAAACAATGTGTCACGATGCTCTGTTTTATGGAGAAACAATATCTATCATAAATAAAAAAAGACAACAACCCTATCAATCAAGGGTAACTGCCTTTTATATGTGAGTACCCCCATGCCTTGTGCCACCTTAGATCCTCATTTTAAGCCACATCCAAGACTCCTTAAAATCATAACAAATACTAATGAGTCACGACTCTTCTTTAAACACCTAAGTCATTCAGGGTATCTCAAGTATATGCTGAATTTTATGGTGTATTATCTTTGAGAGTTCATGATATCCATTGTGGTGATATCATCACTTAATCCTGATCTCCTTTAATTATGTATGCTTGAACATTAGGATGAAAATTTGTTTACATTCATTCAAATCTCATTCTTCTCTTTATCTGCATGCGTGAAATACATGGATTGCATGCATGATATCAAATCGATATCAATTGCATCATCCCATCAGCATCATCATAGAAGATTTCTGGTTGCTTTATCGTTATATGTCCATCCTAACATTGATACACAACAGATCTTCGGGTGGTCGATGGTGGGACATGAAGTCCCCCTCTTATCAGACGGTCGAGATTAGCCACATTGTGTGGTTCATGTTATTTCCATCATTTTAATGACAGAGGAAGAGTGTTTCATGGGTACCCATCCCACATCACTTATTCACCTAGGATTTCATATGGTTTATCAATTAAGGCATGTGGATAATGACTCAATCTAGCTACCAAGGATTAGCATCAGTCACACCCTTCACACATGCCACTATAGCCGCACTCTTACATGGCCACTAACACCCTAAGAGCATGCTTCATGTGCCCATATATTCCTACAGGCCTTATGTTCAGGGCCATCATGGGTTTATAGATAGAGTAACCAACTTTTGGATATCCTAGAATGGCTCCCACTAGGTGTGTTACACCTCTATCCCACATGAGCCAGTGGTTGAGCATTTTCCTTGGTTGGTCAGTAAGTTGGCCTCTTTTTTTATATGATGCCACAATTATAATTCTTTCCAAACCATTCTCAAATGCCTTAAAATTTGCCAATATAACTTAAAAACAATTCCATCATCCATTTCTTCTTCAAGGAGAACAACATGTTTTCTTCAAATAATATTTCCTATCCTTTATCGTTTTTTCATTGAATCTTCAAACCATCATTTAAAGAAATATTTTCATGGTCTTCAATTGTAGTAAAAGTTGTTCAAACTCCTTAGAAAATATCCTCAACATTAAAGATCACTTCAAAAATCATCATATATATCCAAAGAGAATTTTTCAATAATGATATTCAATGCTATTATATAAATCCATAACAATTCTCTAGGCATAACCACTTCATCCAAACTCACCAAACACATATTGACACATCATTGACAATAAATGACATACTGGGACCAACGGTATTTAGACTCTGTGGAACTAAATACCTTAGTAATTATCAACATATATATTTATCTAGTTTTGTACAAATATACCTTTTGAAATAAAGGTAATCCACAAATATTTTTGTAATTTTTTCAACTAGATAAAATGAACTATTTCAAGGTTAAGCTAGTGGTATGTTCATTTTCATGTTCTTAAGTAATGTAAAAGTGAAGTATGAAATATGCATGGTCAAAATATATGAGTTGCTTTAGGCTCATGTGCTAAATAATATCTTTAAAAATAATTCATCTATCATTAAAAATCTATCATGGAGTAATTCCTAAATGCACATTTTATTATACACATAAAATTCTTGATGTTAGTAAAATGAATATCGTTGATGAGTCTTACATGAAAACATTGATAAAAAATGTTGCAAGGACTAGTTTCTAAACACTCATTTCCTCTTACACATTAGATACATAAAGTAAGTAAAATGAGTATTAATGTTTAAAGTAATAAAATTTTATGGTTTTTTCTCTCCTGACCTATTACTTTTCCATTTTTGAGAGTTGGAGGTGTTTGGGGGAGGTTCTGAGAGTTTTCGATGGAAGCTGGAGGTGCAACAGAGCTGCTGTAGGAAATAAACATCATGTAAACATTACACAATGTGAAAGTTGGTTTCACGACTTGTCTAGGGATGGTTCATGATGTGTATATTTTCAGGGTTAAATAATAAAAAGGTGACACGTTTTTTGGTGAAATAGAAACCAAATGGGATTACACATCGTGTAAATCCCCAATGCAGTGCCGTTTTAAAAGTTATTTCTAGACAAATTTTCATTTGTTTGGCAATGTATTGTTCTTCCTATCATTTTGGGAGAACCCTAGTCACCCTGAGGAATTCATAAATCCCTCTTCATCCCTCTTTAATCCACTGGTCCCGGTGGTTGTTCGTTGGCAATCTATAGTAATCTCCTCCTCCTTCTTGGTTGGTTTTATTCCTTTATTCTTCAGAGTTTTACTGTGGTAGTGAATTTTGGTTTGGTTTGTTTATTTAGGATGATATTTTATGATATTTGGCATGTTTTTGGTTTATCTATGGTTTATTATAGTGTGGTTTTGGTTGCGGGTGCTTATTCTTCACCCTGCAGTGTGCAGCAAGTCGATATAGCTTCTTTGAGGCATGGATTCTCTTATTTCTATTTATTGTGTATCATGAGAGAAAGTTTTCCTTTGTTTATATATGTATTATGGTTTTTTAGGCTTAATAAAAGATAAATAATTTTTTTAATTGAAATTTAAAGTGATAAATGGGGTTTGATTTGCATGATTTTATAGCTTTGATATTATTTGTGGTATTGTGGGTTGTACGGGCTTGATGCCCCACTGAAAATTATGGTCATCAGGGGCTTTGTTTGTGCTGGATATATGTGTTGTGATTTCTTATTTGGTTGTGATTTTTTTATTTCAACCTAAAATGGAAATAAATTAACCACTTATATTTGGTTAATGAAATAGTTTCCCCAAGAATATGGATTGTGTGATAACACCCCTAAAATAAAGTGGAATTTGGTAAAATCCTCTTTTTAAAATCTATAAAATTATATTGATGCATTTTGATTTCGGGCCATAATTTTGGGACAACTATATATGGTTGGGTCATGTGGGTATGGTAGTTTGTGGGTCGTTCTTTTGGGGCAGTGAGGTGGTTTGTGGGTTTTGCTTTTGGGGCGGAGAGGTGGTTTATAGTTTGTGATTTTGGAATGGAATGGTGTTTTGTGGGTTGTTATTTTAGAGAAGTGAGGTGGATTATGGGTTATGATTTTTTGTTGGTGAGGTAGTTTGTTTCTTTTTCATATATGCTTGAGAATTGATTGAATAAATGATTAATAATGATTAAAATGGCTTGGTTTGGTTTGGTTAATAGGGTGAAAATTATTAATGAATGATTAAATGATGGGTTGTGTGATTAAATTTGTTTGATTCTAAATAATTAAAAGAATGAGATGATTAAGTGGAATTGGTTGGAAACATTAATGTGGTTCATGGCTTGTTGTGTGGTGTTATGCATTTAGTGGTCATAGAAAAAGTGGAGATGTTGTGAGTTGGTTGGTTTGTTTGTGAACCCATAGTTTAGGATTGAGTGTTGTATACTATATATATATATATATATATATATATATATACTTTTGTATTCTTATGATTTCTATATTCACCCCACCCACGTCGAGCACTACGTGTCGACACCCGCATAGTCACACGGGGGGTGTTTTTCCTGATATCTGGTGAGGAGTACGGATGGATGGGTACCCACTTTTTTCCACTATATCTTCTAGGAGAGGTAGGTATTACATATTTTATGATGTTCAAAGGTTTGTTAGTGAATTAGATGGTGGTTGTGATGGCCTGGGTGTTTTCGAGCAGGATGTGATATGATCGTGCTTGTGGGGAGGCTTCTGGTGGGGGTCGTTCATGGTAAGAGGAGGGCATCAGGTTGATATCCTACATGTTCAGGATACCCAACTATTATAGTTATGGTAGTGTTTATGTTTTGGCCTAGGTGTTTCCAAGTGAGGTGTGTTATGGTCATGGTTATGGGGCGGCGAGCCCAAGATTCTGTAGGTGAGGTGTAGTTTGACCATGCTTGTGGGGCGGTGTGGTATACAGAATGGATGAGAGCACCAAGATGTACGATGTTGGGTGTGAGAGAGACATACAAATGGTAAATCAGTCCAAGGTACCCTTATCTATGTGATTGTCATTATATTATATTATTTGGAATGCATTATTTTGTGAGTATACCTTGGTGAGGTTATTATGATTAGTATACCTTTATAGGTGTTGTTTGGTTCTGTTGTTTTCTCACGGGTGCATTAGTATGATTCTTTTACATGTGCACAAGAGATTTTGGTTTTCCTACTGAGTATAATTGTATGCTCAACATACATATATAAAACTATTTTTAAGTTTATAGGAGGATTACATGGACTATGTCAGACATTACTAACTCAGACCATGGATAGTTGTCATGTTGCTTCTTTAACTTTGTTTTTGGGTATTCACTTTGGAGACTTTTATTGTATATATTTCATTTATACATGCATTGTGGGATGGTTTGGGTTTATTTTTATATTATTTTAGGGAGTTTATTGTGAATTATTCATCTTATATCTCGGCCCTATTTACATTATAGAGGGTAATTCCTCTCATACATTAGATTTTTATACCCTCGGTGCTAGTCGCCAACCAGGGGCCTACTGGAGGTAGAACTTAGGGGTCATTATCTCTCTCCCCTAATTGTAAAATATTTTGAGGTAGGTGTCATGACAGAGTGGTATCAAAGGTAGGTTGAAAATAGGATCAAGTTTAGATTTAGGCATAGTGAGGATTACATGGGTTGGTATGGAAACAGTGTTAGTTGACCTTGGTGCATGACATAGGTCAGGGAGACCGTCTAGGACACAGGATTTTAGACCCCCCCCCCATAATTGAGTTTATGGAATCTGATATTATTGAATGGCCAAGTAAGATGGACCTGCTTGCAGGGTGGAGTCCTAAGAAAGGTACATGCATCATGATGACTCATGTTCTTATTTGAATTGGGTTATTTTGATAAGGTTAAAATGAATAAAGTGATTTAAAATAAATAAAAAATAAAAATTATATACTACAAAGCTTAAGAATTTCTTTTTTTTACTTACATATATGTCTCATGTTTATTATCTGCATATGGATCAGGAAGTTGAGGTTTAGCAATCCGATTTGGTTGATCTCTACATAGTTGATCCGATATAGTAGGATGAGGCTCAACAGAGGGTGTTGTGTTTTTCTAGTTGAAGGATTTGGGGAAGTATGAGGGTGGTGTTTCAGAAATCGAGACCAAGATCTAGCTAGATGATCTTGAGATCTCTTTCAGTTTTATTTAGGCCTCAATAGAGTACTAGGTCCCTTTGGCGGTCAGTTAGATTTAGGGAGCTTCATGTCAGTAGTGGATGTTGTATCTAGGATAGTGGAAGGAGGTAGATGTTTTGTAGGTTGACTTTAAGAAGGATTTCCAATCAGAGTTCCTTTTGTCATCCACGAATGAAATAGAGGCAATATATTATTTCTCTTTAATAGGGGATCATGTCAGTGTAGGAGCTGGGAATCAGGTTCAAGGACCTTCTTTGTTTTTTTCCAAATCTTTTTGCAAATGTGGAGTTTCATGAAAGATGTCTCAAGGAGTCACTTCATCCTTCTATCCAGTTTGTAGTTACTCTTTTTACATTGTCGATGTATCTGGAGGTTCATAAGAAGGTAGAGGTGATCGAGTAGATACACTCGAGATGAGGTTTTCTGTGGGAGGGGAACCATCAGGGTTCCTCGAGGAGAAGAGTTTCCAATATCATTCCTCAGGCACCAGGACCTTAAAGGTTTTGACTAGCAAGGAGTTGGACTCAATATCTTTCTTACTAGCCTTTTGGGGATAGTGGTGTAAGAACTCGGTTCTTCCTTTGAGGTATGGATATTTCCTTTTTAGTTTTTAATTAAGAAAATGGGGTAAAAGAGGTTCAAGGGTTGGCTTCAGTCCTGTTACATGACGTGACTAGGAACTACACCCCATGTACTTATAGTTATATGTCATGTATTGAAGGATACATACCATGTAATCCTAGTACACAGCCACATAATGTTCGGGCTAGAATCTGTATGGACACGGTGTGTAGTATCAAGTACACGTTGTGTACTTTTTTATTGATTAAATTGGAAAGTAGCTTTGTTTTTTGTGAAAATAAGAAGGGTCTTGTCTGGTTTTGTGAAAAGTAGTGTCGAGGTCCATTTTCCTTCCTGATTGATCACCTGAACCCTAATTCCTTCATCATCAGTTGTTCTTGAACCTGATCGGTGATCTCTTGATTCCTCTTGATCCTTTCTTCCTGATTTCTTCTATCGATTGAGTTATTTAAGGTTGATAATTTATCATCATTTTGAAGATATACTCTATTCTAGATCAAATCAAATCTCGACATTGGATAAGTAGAGTCATACTATGATGAGGTAGGTGGTCTTGTTCCTTTCGATCAATGTTGATTTGTTTATATGTGTTGTATTACCATTATCCCATGTTTAGGGTGTAACCTTGAATGGAAATTGACCCTTTTTGTTTTCTAATGATGATTAGGTCATGAATTAAATTAAATTAAGCATTTTTGATCTTGTTGGTTTGAGTAAGGGCCATCCCATGGGTGTGTTCTCTTGGAATGACTATTTATGGTCGTTTGGACAAGGTTTCCAATGAGGAATGCCTTGTTTTCCCTTATTTTGTTATTAAGTATGAATTAAATTTATAATGGAATTGTAATTGTGGTAAATTGTGATTTATTTGATTAAAGGGTTTGGTATTAGTGATTTCCCCTTTTTCCCATGATATTCCAATTATCGTTTAAACCTTGTGATAGTTTAATTAACTTGTTACTTGATATGTATGATGCCCAAATGAGTTATTATATGTTAACCATGTAATAGTGTAATTTACAAGTATTGTTTATTATGCTAAAAAACTGATATATTGGGCTTGACCCTGATTGATTTTTTATGCATGTGGGTGAGTATTTGTTATGCCTGTAGATGGTGATTTTTTATGCTTGTGGGAGAGGATTCGTTAGGTATGAGGGAAAGGATTGGGTTATTATTGAGGCCAGGGTTTTTCTATGCCTTCAGGAAAGATGTTGAGTAGAATATTGAAATGGAATGACTTATGACGTTTCTTCTAAGACAAAGCACAATATTTGATTTGGTCTTCACTTTATTTGTTTAGATAGCCTTCTAAAGTATCTGTTGAGAATTATCTATATGGGGGATTGATGGGCTTAGTTCAGATCTGGATACTTATATAATTCAATGTAATTGAATGGTTGAACTGAACATAATGAATGAAAATAGAAAATAGGACTTGTGGGATTGTTTACTTTTGAGTGATTCCTAGTTTATTGCTTTTCTTTTTTGTGGACTACTTGTTACATATGCTCACTGATAGATAGGTACAGATATTTGGTGGTTGCCTACTAGGATTTATTTCTCACACCCTGTTTGGGTCATGATTTTGGATCCAAAAAAATTATATTGTTGTAGGTTTTTATAAGGGAAAGAACCCTTCTACAAGTACTTGAGATGTTGTTTAGGATCTACAGAGCATGGGACTGAGTTGAGGCTAGCGATGCTTCTTAGCTTTCTTTTGTTTCTTTTTATTTTGGAACATATATTTTGGATTCATGTAGTGTGCTTGTTTGGATGTTTTCTTAGAACATAATATGTTGCATCAGCTTTTTTATGGAATGATGCTTGGTTATTTATCTTATCAGTCTTTTGCTGTTTATTTCATATGTATGTTGTTTAATGCTTCTGTTATTGTATTATTATTTATTCCATTGTATTTCACTCTTACAATGAGGGTATAGTTTCTCCACTATCACACCATAGGACCTCGCTTCTAATTGGAAGCCTCTGGCATTTGGGGAAATGTGCTTGAGGCTATGTGGCCAACCAGGTACAGGGAACTAGTTGAGTGGAATCCGGATCCAGGATGTTACAAGTGTTTTATATGATTTTCCTGGGATATTTGTTGTAGTTTGTTTTGGTTGTGGGGTTTATGGACATCACCAAAACTAATACCTAGTGGTTCTCCAAGCTCACTTTAGTGTAGGTGGACATGTTCGGTACCGTCCTCAACAGTAGTTTCCAGGGAGTTTTTTTCAACAACAAGGAAAGTAGGTTTTTTCTCTACCAAGAGGTGATAGAGTAGGTAGAGTCCAACCTTAGGATGTTCCTCATGTTTAGTGATTGTGACCCAAGAATGGCCATAGAGGTGGTCATTAGCAAAGAGGTATAGGATATGGGTATTGTTATTTGCACATAGTGAAGACAATAATTCCATAGGGTCCATAGATCATCATAGGTACGATCAGTTTTTTTAGAACCCTTGTTTGTGCCTTCTTTAACTCATGATTTTCACACTCTTTTGTTGAACCCTCTCTATTTTGTACATTGGGACTATATGTATAGAGGCTTCTCATTCCCCTAGTGTTAATTATGCTATTTGGATTCCATAACATCTTGTTTGATGTGTGCTAGGGATGTAGACTGATGGTGGGGATGCATCAGTCTCGTAGGGATCTTTTCTTGTGACAGATGCAACCATAAGATTTCATCCTTGAAATTGACTAGTTATATTCTATATGTGTTATTATATACTGCTTCTGAATCAAAGTTTTGTTTTCAGATATGGATGGCTATTGTGTGGTTTTCTTTGGAGATCAGGGTTCTCTGGTAAGAAAGAGACATGTGGATCCCCTTATTTCTTTTGGAATTAGTGTATGTTAGGATGGTAGAGGTTCCCAGGTTCATTGGGGGAGTTCTTGTATGTTCTTCCCAAGGATTTTGTGATGATACCCTCTCAACATGATCTTGATTTCGGGATAGACTTACAGCTCAGTGCTTCTCCAATTTTGATGCCTCCTTATCAGATAATGCCTTATGAGTTGCAGGAGTTGAGGATTCAGATAGATTATCCGATGTAGAAGGTTTTTATCCATACTAGTGTGGCACCGTGGGCTGCTTCAATGTTGTTCAAAAATAATATGGATGGTAGTCTAAGGTTGTGCATAGACTATCGGAGGTTGAATCAGGTGACAGTCAAAAACTATTACCCTCTTCTAAGGATAAATGATATTTTTTCCAGCTAAGAGGAGCGATCTGGTTTTATAAGATCGATCTATGATCTGGATATCACCATTTGAGGGTGAAGGAGGGCGATATCCTAAATACTTCCTTCATATGTAGGTATGGGAATTTCGAGTTTTTATTCATGTCATTTGGTGTTATAAATGCACCAGTTGTGTTCGTAGGGCTTATGAAATTTATGTTCCTTGAGTTACTAGATCATTTAATCATCATATTAATCGATGATATATTGATCTACTCGAAGTCATAGGATAAGCACACCGAGCATCTCAGAACTGTCTTGTGGGTTCTTCAACGCCACCAGCTCAATGGAAAGTTGTCCAAGTGTAAGTTTTGAACATGAGAGGTTCATTTCCTCAAGTATGTGGTGTATTAGTAGGGTGTTGAAGCGGACATGTCTAAGTTTGAATTAGTTTTTTCTTAGGAAACACCCAAGAATGTGGCATAGGTTCATAACTTCCTTGGTCTCGTAGGCTATTATCGGAGGTTTGTACCCAAATTCTCTTTAGTCACAGCCTCATTGACAACTTTGACTAGGGATGAACATGCTTTTGCGTGGAGTGATTAGTTTTAGGAATAATTTGGTTACCTAAAGGGGGAGTTGGTTAGTGCTCTAGTGCTTTAGTTTCCTAAGGATGGGGTGATGTTTGAGGTGTTTTTTGATGCTTCCCATTTGTTATTGGGATGGGTTCTAATGCAATATAATGTGGTGATATTTTATGGGTCTAAGAAGTTACATCCCCATGAGCATAACTATTCCACCCATTATTTGGAGCTAGCAGTATTTGTGTTTTCCCTAAATTTGTGGCAGTATTACCTCATTCAAGAGCACTTTGTGGTATTCATAGATCACAGGAGTTTTAGGTATATCTTTTCCCGACATGATTAGAACTTATGGAAGTGGAGGTGGATGTAGTTTCATCAAGATTATGATTTTGAGATCTCCTATATCTCAGGAAAAGGTAATTTTGTGGCCTAAACTTTGATAAAGAATACATATAAGGGTATTTTTCGGTAATCTAGGGATTATTGGAGAGTAATAGTGGAGTTAAAATCCTTTCACTTAGATGAAAAGGTGGATGATGGAAGAGGTTGTTTGTTTCAAATGATGGTATAGACTTCCCTGATGCAGTAGGTGGAATATTCTCAATGGGGATACTCAGAGGTAGAGGTGATGCATGATTATTTTGGCTATGGTGATACTCCAGAGGGATGGATGGAGGATTGTCGGAACCAGATGTTGTTTTTTGGTAGGTTGTTTGTTCCGGTAGCGATGTGTGGGGGAGTCCTCTGTGAATTTCATAAATCACATTTTTTAGTACACCCAGGAGTTTCCAAGAAGTATTTTGGATTTAAGATTTAGTTTTTGTGTCCTAGTATGAAATGTGAAGTGGCATAATTTGTGTCAAAGTGATTGATTTTCCAGTAGTAAAATACTGAGCATTATGTTCCTGGTGGTTTGTTGCATCCCTTGGATGATCCCAAGTTGAAATAGGATGAAATCTTAATGTATTTCATCATGGGGTTACACAGATCTCATGGGGGGTTGTGATTCTATCTATTTGGTCATGGATTGCTTGAATAAATTGGCCCACTTCTTAGTAATCAAGGATTCAGGCGTAGTAGATGCTTTGGTTAAGAGGTATGTGGATGAGGTGGTGTGGTTGCATAGAGTTCCAAGGTCCATTGTCTCGGATTGGGATGTAAATTTTACTTCATGAGTTCTTAGGGGATTTTAACATGATTTTGTCACTCTTTTATTCCTCAACACTACTTTCCACCCTCATCTAGATGGGAAGATAGAATGGACTATCCAGAAATTGGAGGATATGTTACGGTTGGGTGTCTTGGACTTTGGTGGATCTTGGGTATGAAACCTAACTTTGGTAGAGTTTTATTATAATAATATCTATCACTCTTCCATTTCAATGGATCCATTTGAACATTTATATAGGATACCATTTTGTTCACTATTTTATTGGAAAGAGGTTAGGGAGACAACCATTATTGATCCTGATGTAGTATAGAGCATGATAGAGAAATTTCATCTTGTTCATGAGAGTATGAAAGCAATTCAAGACCAAATAAGTCTTATATTGATCACATAAGGAGGCCCTTGGAGTTCAAGGTTGGGGATCACGTGTTCTTGAAGGTTTCCCCTCGACATGGGTAGTGGAGGTTTTGTAGAGGGAGTAACCTTTCTCCTAGGTTTTTTGGGGCCTTTAAGGTGTGGGGCGATTTTTAAGGTGGCATATTGGTTGGTATTTTCACCATAGTTAGATAGGATCCATGATGTCTTCCATATCTCTCAGATTTGATGGTATCCTCACGATGACTCACATGTAATTTATTGGGGAGAGTTGGATATTGAGGATGGCATGACGTTAATAGAGATACTAGTGGAGATTTAGGATCTCTAATAGAAGGTGATGCATGGACAAACCATTTCCTTGGTTTGTGTGTTGTGGAGGTATGGTGTCCTGGAGGAGATTACTTGGGAGAAAGAGGTGCAGATGTGTGCCTAGTGCCTAGAGTTGTTTTGAGTTTTTATTTGCTTTGTTTTTATTTGTTATGTAATTTGTGTACCTTATTTTATGATATGATTTATTTGGTTTGTTTTGTTATGTGTGTGATAAAGTTATGAAATATGAAATGGGTAGTACCTAATTCCTAATTTAGATTAATTAACTATGATTCTATTAAACCCATGCAGGTGAGTTAGTGCTTCCCAGAGCTGATATTTTCTTTACATGGAGGATGGAATTCCCTGATTCATGTGTTCGGGATAGTACATTTTTTTGGTTTTAGTGGTTACTGGTTTGGGATGTGTGGAGGTTGAGATGGTTTTGAAATGGTTGTGTGGAACTATATTTGTGCGACAATAGAACTCTCATGGTTGTGGTGATGAGGTTGTGCAAGATGTTTGTCATCATTTGGTTTAACGTGTTTGGCTAGTGGTAGCATTTGAGGTATGAAAAGATCCTTGAGAGGTATCTTGAAGGGTGTTTGTTTAGACCCCTTTCCTTTTGGGATTAGTTTTGTATTATTGAGTGTGGTAATCATTTGAGAGTTATCTTATGTAATGGTATGTTCTCTCTTGATCCATTACTTTTCCAGTTTTGAGTGTTGGAGGTGTTCGGGGGAGGTTCGGGGGGTTTTCAGTGGAAGCTAGAAGTGCAACAGAGTTAATGTAGGAAATACACATTAGGTAAACTTTACACTATGTGAAAGTTGTTTTCATAGCTTTTCCAGGTCCAGTTCATGATATGTAGATTTTTAGGGTCAAATAATAAAAAGGTGACATGTTTTTAGGAAAAACCAAACCCTGAGGATTACACAACATGAAAGGGGATTACACTTCATTTAAATCACCAATGTAGTGTATCTTTTTGGTCAAATTTTCATTCATTCAGACATGGCTCTTATTCCTCTCATTTTGGGAAAACCATAGGTTCCTTGAGGAGTTATTAAATACCTCTTATTATCTCTTTGATCTGTTGGTCCTAGTGGTTGTTCATTGGCAATCCATGGTAATCCCTTCCTTATTATTGGTTGGTTTTATTTCATTTTTCTTCATAGTTTTGATGTGGTGGTGCATTTTTGTTTGGGTTTCTTTTTTGGGATGAATTTTTATGGTCTTTGGGTGTGTTATAGGTTGATACATGGTTTCTTATGGTGTGTTTGTGGTTGTGGGTGCTTCTTCTTCGCCTCGCGGTGCACAATGAGTCGAAAAAGCTTCTTTGAGGTCGGGATTCCCTCATTTCTATTTATTGTGTATCATACAGGAGGAGTTTTCTTTTGTTTATCTATGTATTATGGTAGTTTTAGCTTAATTAAAGATAAATAATTTGTTGAATTTAAATTGAAAGGGGTAAATGGGGTTTTGTTCAAATGATTTTATAGCTTTGATATTATTTGTGGAATTGTGGGTTGTATGGGCTTGATGCCCTGCTGAAAATTGTGGCCATTGGGGGATTTTTTTGCAATTGATATATGTGTTGTGATTTCTTCTTTGGTTGTGATTTTTGTGATATCACCCTAAAATAGAAATTGTTTAACCACTTATATTTGGCTAATGAAATGTTTTCCCCAGGATTATGGCTTGTGTGATAACACCCCTAAAATAAAGTGGAATGTGATAAAAGTCCCTTTTTGTAAATCTATAAAATGATCATAATGTGTTGTTATGTTTGGTTTTTCTTTTGAGATGGTGATGTGTGGTTGGGGCATGTGGGGCTGATGGTTTTTGGGTTGTGTTTTTGGGGCATAGAGGTGGTTTGTGGGACGTGCTTTTGGGGTGGTGAGGTGGTTAGTGGACCGTGATTTTGGGGTAGTGAGGTGTTTTGTGAATCATGATTTTGGGGAGGTGAGGTGGTTTGTGGGATATGATTTGGGGTGGTGAATTGTTTTCTTTATTTGTTCTATATTCTCAAGTAGTGATGGAATAAATGATTAATAATAATTAAAATGGATTGGGTTGGTTTGGCTAATAGGGTGAAAATTTTTAATGAATTATTAAATGATGGGTTGTGTGATTAAATTTGGTTGATGCTAAATAATTAAATGAATGAGATGATTAAGTGGAATTGGTTGGAAACATTAATTTGTATCATGGATTGTTGTGTGGTGTTATGGATTTAGAGGTGGCAGAAAAAGTGGTATTATTATGAGTTGGTTGGTTTTTTTGTGAACCCATTGATTGGGCTTGAGTATTTAATACTATATATATATATACTTTTATATTCTTGTGATTTCTATATTCACCCCACCCACATTTAGCACTACGTGACGACACACTCAAATTCATGCAGTGGGTGTTTTTTTCTGACATCTAGTGAGGAGTACAGATGGTTGGGTACCCACTTTTTCTCACTCTCTCTTCCAAACTAGGTAGGTATTACATGGGATATGATGGTTGGGAGTCTGTTAAGGCATTATATGGTGGTTGTGATGGACCAGGTGTTTTTGGGAGGGATTTGATATGAATTTTCATGCGAGGCAGCTTCTGGTGGGGGTCATGCATGGTAGGAGAGGGCATGAGGTTGATTTCATACATGTTCACGATACCCTACTACTCTGGTTATGGTAGTGGTTGTGTTGTGGACCAGGTATTTTCGGGTGAGATGTATTGTGGTTGTGATTTTGGGGTGGAAAGCCCAAGTTTCTATGGATTAGGTGTGTTGTGATCATTCTTGTGGGGTGGTGTGGTATACAGAAGAGATGGGAGCACCATGACATACGACATTGGGTGTGAGAGTGGCATACTAGTGGGAAAGCGGTGTGGGGTAACCTTATCGATGTGATTCTCGTTATATTATATTACTTGGATTGCGTTATATTTTTAGTGTTCCTTGGTGAGGTTGGGGTGATTAGTATACCTCTATAGGTTTTGTTTGCTTCTACTATTTTCTCACATGTGTATTGGTATGCTTCTTTCACATGTGTACGAGAGACTTTGATTTTACTACCGAGTATACTTGTATGCTCACTCTACATATATAAAATTGTTTTTAGGTTTAAAAGAGTATTATGTGGAATATTATAGAAATTATTATCTCATACATTGGATAAATGTTATGTCATTGATTTATCTTTGCTTTTGGGTATTCGCTTTGGATACTTTTATTGTATTTATTTTATTTATACATGTATTATGGGATGGTTTGGTTTTATTTTTATATTATGTCATGGATTTTATTGTGGTTTACTCATATTATCCCTTTATCATATTTATATTATATATGGTAATTCCTCTTACACATTATATTTGTATACCCTTTGTGTTAGTCTCCAACCTGAGGCCTACTGAAGGCTGAACTCGGGGGGTCATTATCTCTCTCCCCTCATTGCGGTATCTTTGGAGAAAGGGGATCATGACTTAATCATTGAAAAAAATACATAATATATTGATACATTCTTCACAAATATAGGTTAAATCCCATAACCATATGCCAACTATTATAAAAAATGGATATCATGTGAGTTTTATTATGATATAAATCAATTATGTCATAAAAATATGTATTTTGATGCAAAGAGTCTGTTAAGGAAATAAACAAACTTGTATCTGGAAAAATAAAATGTCCATCTTATGTTAGTATCCTAAAGATCATATAGTATATCATATAAATCCCTATGATAGAAAAGATACAGTCAGGTGATATAATATATTTATATAAAATGGTACACCTATCTATTTCACATAGTGGGAGAAATATTGACTTGGATTTATTCAATTACTGAGATACAAAAGTGGTTTTCATAGGAACAAGTTCTACAAGATCTTGTGGAAAAGGAAAATTCTTGAGACATGTACTTCATAGAGAGGATAAAATCATGGTAATGGTTTTACATTCACCACAGTCGGTGATACATTATTCATTGAGAATAATGAATCCTATAAGTAAGCATTAAATGGAAACAAGATAAGATTTATAAGATCAATTAAAATTCAATAATGGATTATATGTATCAAAGTACATGGGATTTTTATTTTGAATATTATGGTGGGTATTCAAGTGATATTATACATGGGTAGTACAATCATGGTACCAATAAGGCTTGATTGGTAGTACCAAGTCATTATGCCAAAATCCATTATAATTCTACTTATCATAACTACTTTCTATTATCATTATTTTGGGATTTGGATGTAAAGAACACCAAACTTGGAAGGTATATGTATAATGAAATAAGAAATGGTTGGTGACATCAAAGAATTATAATAAGGGGTGCAATTTAATGAAATCCATTTTTAGATTAAAGTAACCAACAAGATCATAGAATATTCATTTGGAATTATGTTTTTCCATGTTTCTACAAAAGGTTAGTGGGAGAACCACTGTTTTACAAGTGAAACATGTTTGATAACATATGGAAACAAATATTTTCCTTATATTTAGTTAAGACCAGAATAAAAGTAACTTTCTAGAGATTGACTTAAAGTAGAAATCTACATTCAAGGGAATGAGAACTATTGATGTGTATCTAATGGGTTACTTAGACCAATTCAAAAGTACATATACTGATAAGGTATTGAAAAATATAAGTTGGAAAAATTCTATAGAGATAATTGTTAACAATGTCACATGGCATAAATATCTCTTAGAAAACATGTATGGGATATAGGAGGAGATTTATGTAGTGATATGAATTCCATTCACTCATGTGATGGATAAATCATATTTTACATTCTATGTACTATATATGATATTGCCAACATATATTTTATGGTAAGAAAATATCAGTTTTATCTAGGAGAACTACACAAGAAGCGGTCAGAACTATCCAATAGTACTTGAGCAAGAACAAAATATATGTGCCTGGTATATGGAGAGAAAGGGATATTAGTTATAAAGGGACATAAACTAGTCTCTATATTGATCAATATGATATAATATCACAGTAAGGATAAGGTAATGATCAATATAAGATCATTCAAGCTAGTGGTATCCATATTCACAAATAACAAGTGCATTAAAAATTCTCATGCAGCTAAAGAAGCATTATATAATATACAACGATTTGTTCCTGTTTTTGGAACTACACCTAGTAAGTAAAGTATTATCATAATATATATTATGATAATCCTACTAATAGTACTATCCAAGATTTTAAATTTTGATACTGAGAAAAAGTAATATACTCGAGGATATCATCTCTTGAGGAGTCTTACTCAAGGAGGTGAATTCATGCATAGAAAAATAGCCATGCAACAAAAACATGGTAGGCCCATGACTAAATCCATAACTCAATAGAAACATGATCTTATCATGAAATATCAAACAAGTATAGTAAGAAAAATAGATCTAGTTCAAGTGGGAGTGTTGTAATAGTGGGTTCCCTAAACCAAACTTGAACAGTACATTTTAATTACCATATCATGTATACAGTGAGTTATTCATGATGTAAACTTTCCATAATAGTGTTTCTATTTCTATATCTACTATTTATATGGTAATGTCCATATATTACTTGTAGTATCAAAAGTTTGTAGTAGTTCCCAGACTATAATGAGAAATTCAAGGTATTATGGAATTAGTCTTAAACTTATGTCATATGGTTCAGATACATCATACCGATTGGACACAGATAATTTTTTAATATCAGGTGTTGGGGGATCATAAGCATTGAAACTTTTTCTCATGAAGTTTTCACTTGTTGATCTTGAGTAGATGAGGTCATTAGGACTAACCTGCCAATAGGAACACCACATGTTTCAAGTCTCATTGGAAGTTCTTTTCTTCGAACACATGTAATGGTCTCCTAAATTGAAATTATTATTAGTGCATATCATTTGATCACATACTTTTATGAAAATAAAAAACAATGTAATTGATTTTTTATTGAGGTAGCTTGTGTTGGGTTCATCATTAGTGGTATGGAATTTATTGAATAATTAAGAATGAATTTTTCGCTTATGAAAGGAAGTGATATTTCAGGCCTAGTTGATTGGGATGGTCATGGAAGAAGAAGTAATGTCCATATAGTTAGGTTAACAAATAATAAAGTAATAAAGGATGATGAAACAAGTGTGTGTCCTATTGTATGAGATAACATGAGAAAAGAGATTATATTACATGGTGTGTGTTCATAAGAAAGGTTGTCATTGCTAAGACTTTTCCTTATCTCTTTGGGGGACTTGATGGATTGTTATACTCCACTCCCAGTCTTTTAATATTACTCACTGATATCAAGATAAGGGCCTAGGGGTCACATACTAAGCATATTCAAAAGTTTGTCCTATTCTATTTAATAGTAGTTTAGGATAAGGTGGGACCCACCATGCAGTCCAAGATATTTCTAAGAATATACTCTCTCCATGAAATAAATAAATTCATATTATTTGAGTTTAGAATAATTAGTATTTGATTTATTTATTAAATTTATTTACAAGTATTAAAGTAAATACATGTAAAATATTATATGAAAAAATATTCTTTTCATATTCAATTTTTGTTACATATTGTCAAGAATAACGAACTGAGTTAATGGTTCTCTTTTATCATGTAATATATATTTATTATATTTTAAGTAAGTGATAAAAATATAAATGATATTTATTACTCATTAAAGTAGTCATAATATTTCATTTATGGTTTATTTAGTGGATAATAAATATTCCAGGGTCAAGGAGCCTTTTTCGGGTAATTTTATAAGTCAGTATTTAAAGGAGGAGGAAGATCTCACATGTAAACTATTCGTCACACAATGAATGAGATCATATCTCTCCTCTACCACTTCCTAGAGAGAGAAGCAGGAGATCCAACCCTTTGATCGAAGTTCTTCTTCACGAATCAATGTATTGTCACTACGATGATCATCGGGACATCGAAGGCATCATCAAATATTTTTTCTAGCACCTAGATTTTGACAAATAAAATTCTCACACACTTTTGAAGCACGTGTGGATGATCTAGAGGGATCCGACTTCGGTTCCTTCAAGTAACAATCACCAGTGATGAGTGTATTTTGAGCATGGATTTACATCGAAAGAGGTAATATTTGATTTATTTTTATGATTAAAAACCTCACATAGGGTCTTTGGGATTTTATATTGAATAGTGGTTTTTCAGTGATGACATAGCTATGTTGATCATTAGTGTAAAATTTTAAATCTCTGATCCATCTTCTTCCACTGCGCACCTCGATACCTTCAACATCCCAACCTGTATTTCCCAAACAGCACTCGATCAGGGACATGATATGACCTAAATAACTCCTCTATATATTCCAAAGGATAGCAACTATTCATGAGGGCCTAAAACATTCATGGGGAGACTATTCCCTCTAAAATAAAGCTCGAGGGATATGACTAAATCTAGAAAAAAATTTGCATAACTCATCCATATAACGAAGATACCAAAACCTATGGACAAATAAACAACAAGCCAAGAGGACCCCCAAAATCCATAATAGAAATCCGAAAATATTATATATGATGCATCAAAACATAAAAGAGTGCAGTAGTAGTGTATAAACATATAACAAGAATCACATATACAATAAACAATAGCACACTAACCAGTAAAAGTGTAGAACAATAACTGAAAAGTAAATACAATATACTCCATTTCAACTCATATAATCATCCATGTCAAATACTTGACCTCTACTACCTTCTATTCTTATACTACATGCCCAAGTTTAGGCATATTTTTTTCCAGGAAGAAAACATAAAGGCCTAACCACATACATCAAAACTCGTATCATGTATATGGGTAGGTAATGAATTAAACAACCCAATAAGAATCCCCAATTTCATAAAAATTCTAAGCATTGTTGTGATCAAGTGGATGTGCATGTAATACATATAGGGAGTGTAGTAGTTCTCATGCAATACACCCACCTGAAGACATAACACACAATGCACATACAATCATACGCATCAAGACTTTGTGTGATGACCATGCCACCACGACACCTAACCTTACCTAATTTGATTAGTGTTGGTAAAAGAGTAGTTTCATACCATAGATATCAACTCATACACAAATATGTAGAGTAGGGTGTGTTATCAAGACCATACCACTACCCGAAGACTCTAGGTAGGTCACACATTAAGTATTGTGGTTGTACCTTCTCACTAAAGGAAGGTGACACATAAAGTCTTGAACCCTCTCTTATCACTCAAGGGAGGTCATAAATCAAGCCTTAAATAACCCCTTATCACTTAAGGGAGGTTTAACATCAAGAACTAACCATGATTTCTCACTCATGGTTGGCCACACATCCCATCTCAAGACACACATTCTCACTCAAGTTTGGCACAAACATCACAGTTTGGATCATTCCTTCTCACTAAAGGCTAATCACACATCATGTCTCAAGCCCCTCCTTCTCACTCAAGGTTTCAACAAACATCACATAAATCACAGGAACATTTAATAATAATAATCGCAATAGGGGTATCAAATTAACCCGATGAAACATCCCAAGTTAAAATTATTATATGGAGAGCCATTGGTTTCTCCCTCAATAACCTCTCAAGGTTACATGCATAAGAATACTCATGCACCCAACACCTTCAAAAATGAATGAACTCATCACTCAAACTTTTATGCCAAATATCTTAGTAACCCACACCTAGATTGAGTTCAACATCTCAATATATGTCCAATGTACCTAAGGGAATATCTCCTACTCAATTTAAGGAATCGTACATGGTTTTATAGAACCTAAGACAATTAATCCATCTTTAAACTCTAAGGGGTCCAACTACATCATCTCAACCCAACATGGGATTTGATAAAAAAATAATACCTTCATTGTCCTACACAAAAAACCATGCATCGTCATGCAAAAAATAAACAATAAGGAAATCGCAATCATGGACCACATCAAAGAAGTCATACTTTAAAAAATAGGGCATCGCCCACACGAGGTCAAATGGACCAAAACCAACCACAACCAAGTCCTTATATATTTCCTTTAAAATCAAGTAAAAAACCTCTTTACAATCATTTAGAAAAGTAATCTCATGTTATAACATCCCATGTTTTGAATCGGATGAAAAAGATGAAGAAATTAAATTTTTCTGTTAGATGGGCAGGCCAGTTTTAAAACCAAGCATCGGAACTTTTTATTTCTAATAGTTAACACTATGATGTGTCTTTTAAATAAATTTAATTAGATTAAAAATTAAAATGGAAATAAATTAAATGAAGGGTAAAATCCTTCTTTATCACTTTGAAATATTCTATGTAATATTTTCAGAGTTAGATGTTGAGTCAGTGTGGGATTATGAGACCCGTGGACCCTGGACATTGATATAATAAAAATATTAAATATATTTATTCATACGTGTGTGCAATTTTTTTCAAAAAAAATAAAATAACTCCCAAATTTTGAGGTGTATGAGAAATATGAGACCACTGTTAGTTCCAAAACAACGGGTTTACCCTAATAAGGGTATAACTTTTATGCGCATCAGGTGTTTGGAAACCTCACACATGATAATACCCTCTTTATTTTTAATTAATTTATTATTCCATTTTTTATATAATAAATAATTTTTTCTCACAAATGGTTCGTATTACATGAAATTTGAGACCATTATTAGATCTGGGACATGGGGTTTACCCTAGGTAGGCTATAACTTTTGCGAGCATTGAATGTTCGGTCAGATCACACCCAAAGATAATTTAATAGTTTTTTAAATATTTTGTTGGGAAGTTAGAAATAATAATAATTTTATTATCAATATTATTATTATTTTTTGGTTGAAAACAAAAAAATGAAAATGTACTTAGATAATTAATAAGTTGTTTTGTGGTGTAAATAATAAGTGGGTAATGTAATAATTGTGATATTATTAATTGGGAAAATTAAATGAAAATGTGCAATCAATATTAATTTATTAGGTGTTATCAGGTTTTAATGGTTATTGTCATTAAAATAATAATGGTGACATTGATGTGTGGTGTTAAATAATAATAATTTTAATTATTTTTATTATTATTATATTGGGAAAAAACATTATTGTATATATGTATGATGTATATATATATATATATATGAGAATTAAATATATATATGTATATATATACATGTGCGGCTATATATATATATGCATATATAGATCTGTGTATATATACTTATAACATGTATATATATATATGGGTGGACATTTATTTTTGGGTTAGATAAAACAATATTAATTGTCTACATAAATGCTATTATGTAGAAAATTTATTAACTTCACAGTTTTAATGAATGTTTTGATTGAAATATTCATGGCGATAATTATGACATAGATTTAATAATAATAATAAAATATTGGTGTTATTATTATTATTATTAATTGGGGAAAATAATATTAGTGTATGTATATATATATATATGTGGAATATATATATATATATATATATTTTTATGTGTGTGTGCGCAGGTGTAAATAAATATATATATATATATATATATATATATATATATCTGTTTTACCTAGAAACCTATTGCAGGTCCCGAGCAGCTATTAAATTATTTAAATAGTTGCATGAGATTTATCTAAAATAATACATCATGCCCTAGCATGAAGTTTTGGTAATAATAATTAAAAAGTATTAAAAGCAATAAAAAGAAATCAAAAGAAATCAAAAGGAATGAAAAAGGAATGAAAATAAATAATAAAATAGAAAGCTGACATGATAAGAGTAAAAATAATTAAAAATGGGTTTATCCATTTTTATTATTATTTTTTATTTTTTCGTATCTTCCCTTTTATTTTATTTTTATTTTATTTTATTCTGTTACTTTTTCTTTCTTTTGTTTTTTTCTTTTTTTTCTCATTTCCTTATTTCTTTCCTTTCTCTTTTCCTTTTCTCTTTTCTCCCTCTCCTCTCCTGTGTGTCGCACCCCCCTCCTCTCCAGGTGGTGCACCACCCCCCATTGCCGCTTCAGAAGCCTTCTTCGCTTATGATTCTTCTCTATTTTCAACACAGTCATAAGCATTGTGAAGCTCTCGATAAGGCTAATCTTTCACACCAAGAATCTTTAAGTTACATCCACTCTTCGTTAAGTGATCTATCATGGAAAGTTTTTATTCCAAATTGGGGTATTTCTTAAATCCTCTAATTTCTCCTATTTTAGGTCAAATCAAAGGTTGTTGTAGGGCATAGGATATACTACGACTAAGTGGTAGGGCATATTTATTCTTTCCCTCTGTTTTGTTGCTTCGTTCAATTCACACCATTTTGCCGCTCGTCGGTTCCTACAAGCGAATCTCAAATAATGTGTATTAATTTAATTAAAATGTTTAACCTTGTTCTTTGTGACCTTTTTTTAGGGAGAACCCCTTCCTAAGTTGTTTTCATTCTATTTAAAACCCCTTTGGGTGTGTTGATACATTAGTCCTATTTATTGTTAGACTTGATTATTTAAATTATCATTTATGAGTGCATGTGTAATAAATTTAGGTTGATATTTTTAATTGAATGAAATTATTTAGGGTAAATTTTTTTTCCTAAATAATTCTGGTTATAAGACTTATTGTTCCTTGTTTTATTAAATGTCATTTTCACTTCTTATGCTGATAAATGTCATGTTTTGTTATATTATGAGTTATAATGTTGGTATTAAATGGTTACCTAAATGGTTACAATTATTAAATGTGTACTCTTTGATATATGCTTCTTTGAAATATAATTAAATCTGGGGTGCGGAGAGAATGTGGGTTCCATATTAAGAAACCACACATTGACTCTTTGTTCCTGATTGGTTATCACACTATGTGCTAGGGAGGCGATGTCTTAGTCTTTTCTAGACAAGGATTTCACTGGGCTTTCTATATACTCATGAGTGATACTGGTTCCCTAAGTGACAATCGTGGATGGACCCATTGGCAAGTGGCTATGCTAAGCCTCAAGTGATACTCTACCCCTTATGTGTGATACTTGGGATGGACTCATGATAAACCATGCCTCAAGCGATACTTGGTATTTTAGAAGATTGTCATGGATTGGCTCAGTGGTATTGGATAAATTAAAGTATGTATCGTAGAAATGCCTTCAAGAAAGTCTTAGACTCCAACTCTAAACATTAATATAATAATAATTTTAATATGTGGAAGGTTTTTATTGATGCTGATTTGAGTTCCTTATAAATTGTGATACCTCTCTAGTGCCTTGAATCACAATTTTTTTTGACACATAAAATATACCCCAAGCTATAATAAAAGATTGGATGGGATTGAAGCATTGGATATAATTGATTGGATGTATCGTAGTGATACCTTCAGGATGAGCTCAGACTCCACCTCTAAAATTTTTAGTTTTAATATAAATGGGTGAGATGTTTTTATTGATAATGCATAGATTTTCCTTATGCTTTATGATATTTCTCTTATACCTTTAGTGCATCTGGTACTGACATATAGATTATACCCTAAACCAAAGCACAAGCTTGGGGGTATACCCTTTTCTTTGGTATGTCTTGTTACTTAGGCCTTGCAATATATTTATATATATATTCTTCTTACCAGGTATCTCATTTAGACTTTCAAATTAGGCTGAAGCAGGTGGTATGGGATGGGTGTCCACTTAGGAACCCAAACCAAGTTACATTTATTTTCATTTATTTAAATTTATTTCATTTTTATATATGGCACACTACTATTTGTCTACATCACGAAATGGAAAGTTCTTGATGTTGTGGGTGCCAGCCTACTGAGATTATATCTCACACCCTACTTGGGAGCCATTTGGTACCCGAGTAGACTTTATATTTGCAGTATCTAGGTTGTTTTTTTTATTATGTTTACCTGGGAGTTAGGAGAAAATGACCGGGATGGATCTCAGGATGCTCATGGTGATCGCTCGTGGGGATTTGTTGTCTTTTATTTATTATTATATTGTATTGTAAAGCATGTTTTATTGTTTACTACTTTTCATCAGGTATTATTACCATGTTATGCATTCATCTGTTGTATAAATAGGTGTTGGGAACTTTTATAAAAATTGTTAATTTTTGTCTTCCGCTGCATTTTAAGTTATTTATTACTGTTTCTACTATTTTCTGTTCTTGTTATGATTCTGTTATCTATTTTATATTGTTAATATCTGTGCATACTCTAATCTATGAGGTAATAGTCTCTTCATATAATTATCCAAGGCCTTAGATGCTAGTCTATGGCCTTTGGAATTTGTGGAGATGCGCTTGAGGTCATGTGACCCACCAGTCCAGCCACCACCTTAGAGGTGAGTTGGGCTGGGATGTTACAAAGTGGTATCAAAGGTGGTTTATTTTTCTTCGTCTTACCATTTTGGGTTGGTAGATATGAGACTTGGAATGTGTTGACACTTGGTTAATAGCCGTGTCTGGGAATAATTACCCTATGTACGGGAAATTACCAAGTGGATAGGGCTGGGAATTGATGTTCATGCCTCTTGATATTACAGTTGATATGATTTCACCTCAAGTGATTGGTGTAATTTCTTATAATTATGGATTTATGGAATTTATGTAAATTTACCCATGGCCTAGTTTTCCAAGGATGAAACATAGAATTCATCATATTAGGCACATAGAAATTTCCATGCCATGAATAGTGACATGCCATGTAGGTTCATTTTAGTTTACCTGTTAATTCAAATTGTGTTCCTTGAATGTATTCCATATCTAGTATTTATTTAGCATGCCTATTAGATACCATGTTTCAATGATATATTTAGCATGTTATCCTATTTCCATGATTCCTGTTTACTAGCATGTTTTCCTTGTATCATGCTTCTGTGCTTATTAGAAATTCTTTATGATTAAAATGTCATGATTTTGTGATTTTAGAATGTTTCTCTCTGTTAGATGCTTTTAGTGACATGCTAGCTTGTTTTATATGTAATTGGTTGCTTTTGTTAAAATGTATTTGTTGCAATTAAATGGGATCCAAATGACACCTGTAAAGTGTATAGGTAATTTATAAATTGGTAGGTGGTCGCCCATATGATTGGATTATTGAACTTGTTCATGGTATTTTATGAAATGGTTTTAAATGTAAAGGGGTTAGAAATGGAACCTATAGTGATTTTTTCTATTTAAGACCCTTGTATAAGGGTAGTTTGAGTTTATCCTTGAGTTTCCTTGGAATGGAACTATAAGTGTATTTCGTAGGCTTTATTCTCTTTAGAAATGGCCTTAGTGATTGGATCTTGAGCCTAGTGGCTTTCATAGGTGGGAACCCATTATGGGTCGATGCTTTCTACTTTCATAAGGGGCTAGCCTGTGGTAGGTAGCACCCTTTGAGTTTAAATTCCTTGATAATGATGTGAGTTTTCTGATGTTTTGTATGGTTCAGGTTCCATTGTACCTAGTAGGACTCTTACTTTCTAAATAAACCCCTTTTTCGAATGGGTGGTCATGGTATCCTTTACTTTTATTTCTGTCTTGAGCATTGGGTAATTCTCATATTCAATAGGTTGGACATGCCTCAGGCATGGTTAGCTACTTCATAGGTCGTTTGACCCTTTATTCTCCACAGTGATGGATTTTTTAGTACATTTCCATTTGAGTTAAAATTCATCTTTCTTCTTTATCACCTCAGGGTAGTATACGTTCAAGTACGCAGTGTCGTCAAGTGCTTAATTTTTTTATGAACTAAATGATTTTAGTGTGATGGTTAATCCTTATACTATTAAATATTTCTCAAATCATATATGTAGTATAGTGACTTGTGCATTAAAAGAATCGAGTTTGTCCCAATGTTTGGGATGACTTCTAGAGACTCAGGTGTTTTGAAACATAGGTCAGTTCGGTTTTGGTTTTCATTCCAATTGTTTAAACATTTTCATTTATGGAGGTTCTAACCTAGCACCATTTTGAGATGCTATTATATATCTTCTTTTTTATGATAAAGACACTCCTAAAGTGGGAAATGTCATGTCAGTTTTGTTAAATATGTTTCCTTATGGGTAGAAGGAACACATCCAAAGAGGACCATTAGAGAACAGTGGGGCTGACTTAAATTTCGTGAGGCTTGTGAACTTTAAATTGTGTTAGTGCTTGATTAGCAACACGACGTTGGTGTGTTTAGAAGTTTATGAAACCTTTGTGTAATTTCATTGGTCATGGTTGGACTACGATGATTAATCTTCAACGATCACAGGATTCCTCGAGTGTTAATGGATCATTGATCGGTTAATGATGGTGCATCAGAAGGTGAAGCTGAGTTTCTTCTTGAAGTCGACCAGTTGTGGTTCAACTGTTTTTCTTTCCAGCACTTGGGTATGTTCGATTGGAATCTTTTTAAAACCTCTTAGTGTATCCTTCTTAGGGACGAGCATGTATCCTATCTTGAAATTTTCTAGGTACACTAAGAGAGCGCCGGTCTTACGTTGTGCTAAATTCTAAAAGTTGTTGGGTAATCTCTATCTGGTTGCATGTTGAACGCATGGTTCTTATCAAATCTTGGTCAGTATTGAGTGACCCTTTGATTCCCATATAGAAATTTCTTAGGATAACTCTTATACACCAGTCATTTATTCTTACTTGACCACTAGAATGATGCCTCTCTAGGCTTAGTCAATTCTTTAATGTGGACACCTTGGATCTTTACCAACATCTCACTTTTAACATAGAGTATGGAATACCTTAGGTTTGTTCTTTATACTCCCATAATGCCAATTTGAGGTTATCCCAGACTTATTTTCGGGCTCGGTGATGCTTGAATCAAGGAACATTACTGAAAGGCAGGTATAGAATTCGGTGGATGTGTTCGTGGGGAATGCGAGATACCTTGGAAGAAGGCATCATAGTTTAATTTGTAAAATTCCAGCTGTATAAGCCAAGAATCTTCCTGAATAATCGGCTAGAGTTGATTGACTATTTTTCTCTCTTATTTAATGGATCGATCAGTGAAGGACCGCCTTTGGCACATCCTCAGATGAGACGAGTGTGGTTTGTGTCGGCCATGGCTTTTCATGAAAAGTTGGCTCAACTTAGGCTTTAAGGTCGATAGGGAATCGACCATTTTATCCATTTTTGGAATCATGTAAGAAGTGTCACTGGAATTCTTAAGGGAATTTATAGTAGGAAATTCTAACGATGGAAGGGGTCATGGCTCAACATTTTCCCCTTTCAAAAGTTAAAGCCTAATGTGGGAAGTACTTTTGGCCTAATGTTTAAAAATACGACGACATGGTCGTGTCTCTAGATAAATGGGATTAGGTAAGTTTCATCTCAATGTTTTGATTGGAAAATGAGAATTTTATCATATCTAATTATTTGTGTGTCACTCTCCAAACCAATGCTTGAACGTGCATTGGGTGTTTGGAGACGTGATGTGGCCTTTTGTGCGAGACTTCACTACCCTTGTAGGTCGGGTGAGGGTTATGTTGTTCCCGAAGGCTTATCAAGGATGATAAGTTCTAAGGTGGGAAGGTTGTAATGTCCTATGTTTTGAACCAAATGAAAAGCGAAGGAAATTAAATTTTTTAGTTAGCTGGGTAGGCCGATTTTAAAACCGAGCATCAGAACTTTTTATTTCTGATAGTTGACACTAAAATATGTATTTTAAAAAATTGAATTAAATTAATTTGGTTAAAATTTAAAATAAAAATAAATTAAATTAAGGTTTAAATCCTTATTTATCACTTTGAAATATTCTATGAAATATTTTCAGAGTTATACGCTGAGTCAGTGTGGGATTCTGAGGCCCGTAGACCCTCAACGTTGATAGAATAAAACTATTAAATGTATTTATTCATACACGTGTGGGATGTTTTTCAAAAAAAAAAAATAACTCTCAAAAGAATTGTTCTATGAGAAATATGAGAAAACCTTTAGGTCCAAAATGTCGAGTTTACCCTAGGAAGGGTATAACTTTGATGCACATCGGGTGTTTGGAAACCCCGCACGTGATAATACCCTCTTTATTTTTAATTAATTTATTATTCCATTTTTTATATAATAAATAATTATTTTCTCACAAACGGTGCGTCGTATAAGAAATCTGAGAGCACTATAAGGTCCAGCATGTGGGGTTCACCCTAGGTAGGGTATAAATTTTTCAAGTGTCAGACGTTTGGTCAGATAGCACCTGAAGATAATTTAATAGCTTTTTAAATATTTTTGTTGGGATTTTAAAAATAATAATAATTTTATTATTAATATTATTATTATTTTTGGTTAAAAAAATGAAATTGTACTTCCATAATTAATAAGTTGTGTTGTGATATAAATAATAATTGGGCAGTGTGACAATTCTGAAATTATTAATTGAGAAAATTAAATGAAAATGTGCAATCAATATTAATTTATTAGGTGTTCTGAGTTTTTAATGGTTATTGTCATTAAAATACTAATGGTGTCATTGATGGGTGGTATTAAATAATAATAATTTTAATTATTATTATTATTATATTGAGACAGAAACATTTTTTTATATATATATGATGTATATATTTATATGGGGATTAAATATATATGTATATATATACATGCGCAGTTGTATATATATGAATATACAGATGTGTATATATATATATAACATGTATATATATATGGGTGGATATTTATTATTGGGTTAAATAAAACATCATTAATTTCCCACATAAATGTTATTATGTGGAAAATTTATTAACTTCTCAGTTTTAATGAAAGTTTTGATTGAACTATTCATAGCAATAATTATAACATAGATTTAATAATAACAATAAAATATTGGTGTTATTATTATTATTATTAAATGGGGAAAATAATATTGGTGTGTGTATATATAATATATATATGTGTGTGTGTGTGTGTGTGTGTATATTTATGTGTGTGTGCGCAGGTGTAAATAAATAAATAGATATATATATATTTCTGCTTTACCTGGAAGCCTATTGTGGGTCCGGAGTAGCTATTAAATTATTTAAATAGTTTCACGAGATTTATGTAAAATAATACATCGCTCCCTAGCACAAATTTTAGATAATAATAATTAAAAAGTATTAAAATGAATAAAAATAAATTTAAAGAAATCAAAAGATATGAAAAAGGAATGAAAATAAATAATAAAATAAAAAATGGACATGAGAAGAGTAAAAATAATTAAAAATGAGTTCAGATGTTTTTATTATTTTTTTCTTATTTTACCTTCTCTTCCCTTTTATTTTATTTTTATTTTATTTTATTCTTTTCCTTTTTCTTTATTTTATTTTTTTCTTCTTTTCTTCTTTCTTTATTTCTTTCCTTTCTCTTTTTCTTTTCTCTTCTCTCTGTCTCCTCTCCTATGCGTCACGCCCCTTCCTCTCCAGGTGGTGTTCTACCCCACATCATCACTTCAAAATCCTATTGCACCTCTAATTCTTCTCTATTTTTAATTTCATCAAAAGCACTATGAATCTCTTGGTAAGGATAATCTTCCACGCCAAGAATCTTTGAGTTTCATCCACTATCTATCGTGCGATCTTCTGTAGAATTTTTTTACTTGAAATTGGGGTCTTTCTTAAATCCTATGATTTCTCCCATTTTAGATCAAATCAAAGGTTGTTATGGGGCATGGGATATATTATGACTATGAGGTAGGGCATATTTATTCTTTCCCACCGTTTTGTTGCTTCATTCAAATCACACTATTGTGCCGCTCGTCGGTGCCTACCGGTAAATCTCAAATAATGTGTATTAATTTAATTAAACTATTTATCTTTTTTCTTTGTGATATTTTTTTAGGGAGAACATCTTCCTATGTTGTTGTCATGCTATTGGAAACCCCTTTGGGAATTCCGATACATTATTCCTATTTACTGTTAGCCTTGATTCTTTAAATTATCATTTATGAGTGCATGTGTAATAAATTTAGGTTGAGCTTTTGAATTGAATAGAATTATTTAGGTTGAATTGTTTTGCCTAAATAATTTTGGTTATAAGAATTATCATGACATATTTTATTAAAAAAAATTCCACTACTTATACTGATAAATGCCTTGTGTTGTTATATTGTGAGTTATAATGTTATTAAATGGTTACCTAAATAGTTGCAATTATTAAATGTGCACTCTGTGATATATTCTTATTTGAAATCTAATTAAATTCAGGGTGAGGATAAAACATTGGTTTTGTATTAAGGACCCACACATTGAATCTTCGTTCTTGATTGGTTACCACACTATGCGTCAGGGAGGCGATGTCTTAGGCTTTGTCGAATGAGGGTTTCCCTGGGATTTCTATATACTCATGAGTGATACTGGTTCCCTAAGGGGAAATCGAGGATGGACCCATTGACAAGTGGTTATGCCAAGCCTCAGGTAATACTCAAACCCTTATGTGGGATACCTGGGATGGACTCATTATAAACCATTCCTCGACCGATACCTGGTCTTTCATAATATTTTCAATGACGAGCTCGGTGGTATTGGATAATTTGAAGGATGTACCATAGCGATACCTTTGAAAAGGGATCTGAATTTAACTCTAAACTTTAATATAATAAAAATGTTAATGAATGGAAGCTTTTTATTGATGAATCTTTGAGTTCCTTGGGAATTTTGATACCTCTCTGGTGCCTTGAAGCACACTTTGTTTGACACATAAAATAAACCCCAAGCTATAACACAAGCTTGGATGGGCTCGAGGCATTGAATATAATTGATTGGATATATCGTAGTGATACCTTTGGGACAATCTCGGACTCCAACTCTAAAATTGTCAGTTTTAATATAAATGCATGAGATGTTTTTATTGATACTATATAGAGTTTCCTTATGCTTTGTGATACTTCTCTTGTGCCTTTAGTGCATCTGGTGTTGACATATGGATTAGACCCTAAGACAAAGCACAAGCTAGGGGTATACCCTTTTCTTTTTTCTGGAATGTTACTTGGGCCTTGATATATATATATATATATATATATATATATATATATATATATATTCTACTTACTAGGTATCTCATTCAAACTTCTGGCTTAGGTCGAATCAAGTGGTATGGGACGGGTTTCCTCTTAGGAACCCGGACCAAGTTACAATTATTTTCATTTATTTAAATTGATTGCATTTTTATACATGGAACACTTCTATTTGTATAAAGAATGAAATGGAAGGGTCTTGACACCGTGGGTGCAAGCCTACTGATATTATATATCACACCCTACTCAGGAACTATTTGGTACCCGAGTAGAATTTATATTTATAGGGTCTAGGTTTTTGGTTGTATTTCGTATACCTGGGAGTTATAAGCAAAGGACTGAGCTAGAGCTCGGGATTCTCATAGTGATCTCCCATGGGGATTTGATGTCTTTTCTTTATTATTGTATTGTATTGTAAAGAATTTTATATTTTTTACTACTTTTCATCATGTATCATTACCATGTCTTGAATTAAACTGTTGTATAAACAGGTGTTATCCACTTTTATAAAAATTGTTAATTTTTGTCTTCCACTACTTTTTCAATTATTTATTACTATTTCTGTTGTTATTTGTTCTTGTTATTCTTCCACTATCTATTTTATATTTTTAAAATCTATGCATACTCTGATATAGTAAGGCATAGTCTCCCCACAGACTTAAACAAGTCCCTCATTTCTAGTTAGCCGCCTCTGGCATTTGGTGAGATGCGCTTGAGGTCATGTGACCCACTAGTTTGGACACCACCTTATAGGTGAGCCGGGTTAGGAAATTATAGTATTAATCATGTTATTCTATCGGACAAAACTTTATTAAAAAATTATTTAGAAAACTCTACTCTTGTTTTGAAATTTCATTTCAAAAAAAATTCTTGAAAACACCCATTTTCCATAGAAATTTCATTCAAATAAAACCACTTTTTAAAATCACATTTCAAAAACCACTTTTTATCCTTGAAATCCAACCCATGGCACTAAATAATCCACAAAGAGGGCCACGAGAACATGTTTGAACAAGGCACCACCAAAAACCTATTTATCAAGATATGTGGTCCTTATTTATTATTATATTGATGCAATCATATCCCAATCTATTGGGAAAGATCACACAAGGAGTAAAACATGATGATAAATATAATAATACTGGAACATGAATATAAAATTACCAACTAATTAAAAGAATTAATAAACTTAAGGCCACATACCTCAATAAATTATCCATTAATCATTCCCTATCTCATAGGAACCTCCACTGAGTCCATGAGCACCAATCTCAGGCATAAACTCCATCAAATTAATAAACTAAACATTTAAAACCAAAATATAAAATTGTCATAATCAATTCCAAACTCACCGAGCAACCTCATGGAACTGAGTCCATAAGAAATAGGGTGTAATCTACTCCTGACATGCACCCAGACCTAAGACACACAAAATACCCAATTTAATTACCCAAATTGATGACTAATTGAACCTAAATTCATCAAAAACACTAAATAAATCTACTAGACAACATAACTCAAGAAAAATAATAAAAATTGGCATCATCATACCCTTTTGGGACCTACTCTATAATCTACACACCCAATCCCCATGAAGAAGGATGATTCCACCATGCTCTGGTGGAATCATCTCTTTGAAACCTTATAACCAGGATAACCACAGTCAAAGAAAAACAAGGGATAAGAATAAGGAGTGTGAGGGTAGATATTACCTTGAATTTTCATAACAAAACTATACTAAACCACACATATTTAAGGGATACAAAGGGATGGAGGTTGAGATCCAAAGAGAGATTCTCCCCCACCCCTCTTCTGATCGATTAAAACAAAGGGAGACCAATGAGGGTTCAAAAAAGGACCCTTGTTTAGTTACCAAAAATAACTTTCAAAAAAACTTCCCAACAATCGAGTCGCGACATGGCCATAATAGTCATGTTGTGATGCCACTTTACCAGGGCCACATCACATCATGTCCCCTTTGAGTCACAACACAACTACCCCCAAGCAGGGGGCTCAACCCCCAACCAAACACTATCATAGTGTGACCCCTATGGATCACAACATGAAAAGCCCTAAGTAGAGGGCCCAACCCCAGGAACAACACCATCATGGTGTGAAACCCTCTTTCACACCATGACCCCTACCCCACCTAGCCTATAGTTCATGGTAACACCTTTCACACTATGACACATGTGTGTCACAGTGTGAAATTATGCCTACAGTAGAATTCCATCTTAGTCTTTCTCTTCTATTATTCATAGAAATTGATGGTATTTTTATTCTATTATTTTTTATTACCCTTTTTCTATAATAAGGGTTCATGGGTTATGGGATTTCACCATTTAAATGTGAAATTCCTAGAAAAAATAGGGATTTTTCTCTTAGGATTAAGAACAGCCCTCTATATTTTATCCACACATAGTTAGAGGTTTCTCTCTCAACCATTGACTCATCGATAATTGTTCATGTCACAACCCTCTCCTTCCAAAGATATTGTAATGAGTGGAGAGAGATGATAACCCATGAGTCCCACCTCCAGTTGGCCTTAGGTTGGCGACTAGCACTGAGGGTATAAAAAGTTCACAATATGGGAGGCATTACCCTCTATAAATAAAACAAGATCGGTAGATAGGATAAAAAATCACCAAAAAATCTAGAAGACAATATAAATGTAAACTAAAAACCATCCCACAATGAATTAATAAAGTAAAAATGATACATATAAAAGTATATAACAATATACTGAAATAAAAATCTATGGCAGTGGCTCAACAATAGCTCTAATTCAACCAGTAATGTCTAGCTTGGTCCCCAAAGTCCTCCTAGAAACCTAAAAATAGTTTATATACATAGGGTGAGCATAACAGGTATACTTGGAAGGGATGTATCCAAGGCCTCAAGTGTACATGTTAAAAGATCATTCTAATGAACCAGTGAAAAAACAATAGAACCAACAAGCACCTATACAGGCCATCTAACCAAACCCATAGTCGCCATGGATCGCTCACCAAATCACGCATCTAATATAATAATATAGCATCATGATCATAACAAATCAAGGTTCCATGTTGTCACTTCCCCACTTATTTTTCAATGTCACTACCCAACATTGAAATTCATGTTCTCCCATAGCTTCCACACATACCACATCACATCACATTCCACCCATAGACACCTGGAACACACATCACATCACATCACTTCCACAAACCTATGGGCCACACATCACATCACATCCTGCCCGCAGACACGTAGGCCACAAATCATATCACATCCCGCTCACAGAAACCTAGGACACATATCACATCAGAACTAGAGTATTAGGGTATCATGAATGTGAAGGAAGTTAACCTCATTCCCTCCTTTGATCACACATACCCCCCCCCACACACACACATATCACATTACACCATATAACATCTCTCCTATTGACACCTAGGAAAACACATAACATCATATCACATCCCACCCATAAACACTTGTTCCACACATCACCACTAGGAAATATCCAACACCAACCCATATCACTGCTACTGAAGGAAGAGTGGGGGAGAGGGGGTAGTCAGCCATTTGTATCACTACCATCCTAGATGTTGGGGAAAACACCCGAAAATCAAAACCTCTAAGCATTGGTAAGGTTTCCCAACTCAAGTGAGGTGCATTTAAAATAACATAAACATACATGATATATGGATAGTACACAACACCTAACCTATGGGTTCAAATCAACCATACTAGTGAAAACCACATAAACACCACCATACTGCACATAAACTATCACAATTTTTTCCACCACTATATGCAACACCACACAACCACCACACAAGACACACAATATTTCCCACTATCAATTACATGTTTCGCCAAATTTGTTTGTTAGCTATTAATTTCATAGTACACTACTCATTCATTTATTCAATTCAGTTAATCAATTACCACACATCTATTTCCATCCCATATTTTTTATCTACTAGTCTATTTTTTTGTTTATCATCACAGTTCATCCCATGTATAACTGGTAAAATATCTCAACCACACCATGCTACAACTGGACCAACTCACACAACCACTGCTGCAACATCACACATCTACCATTGTCACCGCATCACATCTCCCAAACCATATCTCCATGAAAACCTCACATCACACAACTACAAGAACCATGAACTACAACCACTACACCACAACACAACCACCACTGCATAACTGCATTTTACCACCACACATCATCACCATCATGCATCACACCACTACACACCATAACCATATCACAACTTTGTGCACCACATTTAATTCATGTTAAAAAAACTCTACATCATAGCCTCACACATCACACAGCCTAGAAAGTAGCTCAATCAACCTAAAATATCCCAAACCATGTAGGGAAACATAGTAAGCACAATCATACACAACGGCATCACAAACTGGTTTCCACAATTATTTAGGTGTGTAATCGCATTAAATATTTATTTATAATGGGTATTATCACACAAACCATAATCTAGGGGCAACCAGTTTATTAGATAAATATATGTTATTTATCCTTTTTATATAGGGTGTTATCACACCACAACACAACAAGGGTAATCACAACACAATAATTACAACAAAAACAAGGCTCTCAACGGCCATCATTTTCAACAAGGCAACAACACAGAATAAAATCATCAGTAACATATATCAAATCATCAAAACATATAATAACTCCCCATCCCCATCAATTTTAGTTATTACAATTAATTATCTCATTATGTAAACCCTTAATATCCACCCAAAGGAAATAAAAACCATGAAGATCCCACACATAGAATATAAACAAGTTATAATGATGATTATCTACCTCAATGAATCTTTCTGATCTCACTATGCATCGCAGGGTGAAGCATAAACTACCCAAAAACAATCACCACATAAGAAACTCATGGATCAAACTACACCTCACCAAAGGTTTGTAAAAACACAACTAATACACATCCCAAACTAAATCTATGCCACCATAGTTAATCAATGAATAAGAATGAAATTAAAACCCATGGGGAAGAGAGGATAACTCAACATGAATCGCCAATGGGAATCCACCGAAACCCAAGGATCAAAGAAAGGGTGAAGAGGGCTAGAAGGTATCCTCATGCCACCTAGGGTTCACATGAAATGAGAGAGAGATAGATATAGAGATATAGAGAGAGAGTTACAACTGAATGAAAAGAAACCAACTGAAAGGGTTATAAAATAACATGGAACCTAAAACTTTCACATTGTGTAACCCATTCATGACATGAATCCCTATACTTCCAAATCCTGCCAAATTTTATGTCACCTTGGAATTTTTTAATTACACATCATGAATTCATCTTTAAAAACATGAATATGTTTCACACTACACACCTCATACAAACACAATCCATGAATTCACCAGCTACACAAGCCATAAATTACCATCTCACAATGTGAATCTAGTTCACTTCATGAACTATCACTTGGAGTAATCCTATAGATCCATCTCCACCGATCCCTTTAGACCTCCTTAGAATGCCTCGAACTTCCAAAATGGAAAAGTAAAGGGCTATGAAGGCGCTGTCTATTACATTATATACCTTTAAAATGGTTCTATCCCTCAAAAATCAAAACCAAACCCAAAGAAAAGAAGGGTTCCAAACAAATAACCCATGAGATACCTATCAAGGATCTCTTTATACTGCAAATGATACCACCATCCAACCACAAAACCACATCAACCTCCACATAGCCCAAACCAAACACTACCACAACCAACACACAAAACCACACTAAGCACAAAAAGTAGGGAATTCTATCTTCAATGTCAAGATAATATCCAATCTTGGCGATAATGACTTTCCTACACAGTTTTAATCACATCATAGTATAATGTATCTCAATTAGGAATCAATCCCTCCACTTTTCATGTGTTGAAAAAATTATTACAAATCACTCATCAAGGAAAACAGAATATATCATAACATAAAAAAGACTCACATCATCCAAAACAAAACATAACAAATCAATGATCAAAACAACTCTGGGTACTGGGAATGAATCTACGTCTCTGACTTCCAAGTACTCTCCTCCAGGACACCATGCCTTCATAACACACATACCAAGGAAATTTTCCACCCATACAGTAAATTCTCTTGAAAAATCAGGATCTCTACTAGCCACTCTATGAATTCCATATCTTCCTCAATATCCAACTCTCCCCATTCAATATTGTGGGAGTCATCATGAATAAACAAATAAAGATGAGATATGTAGAAGACTTCATGGATCCTAAATATCTATAGCGGAAATTTCAACTAATTCATCACATCACCAACATGCCCCAAAACCTTAAAGGGACTAAAAACCTAAGAGAAATCTTACTCCTCCTACCAAACCTCTATTTCCCACACTGAGGGGAGATTCTTAAAAAAACATGGCATCCAACCTCGAACTTTAGGGGCTTCCACTTACAATCAAAATAGGCCTTAGGATGGTATTTCACCACCCTCATTTGCTGACAAACCAACTGGATCTTCTTAGTCAGGCTTTGTACCACATCAGGACCAAGAAATACCAACTCCCAAACCTACATTGAGAAAAATAGAGAATGACATGGTCACCCATAAAACACCTCAAATGGAGACTTTTAAATAAAATATTGATAGGTATTATTGTACACAAACATGACCAAAGTCAATTGTCATATCCAAGATCCACCAAAGTCCAAGACACATGCCCACAACATATCCTCCAGCACCTTAATGGTCTGATCTGTTTTCCCATCTTTATGAAGTTATAAAGCAGTGTTAAGTTGCAACTAGGATCTAAAAGAATGTTACAAACCCTTCCAAAATCATGAGTAAAATGAGTATCTCAATAAAATATTATGGTCCTTGGAACCCTGTAAATCCTAACCACATCATTCACATACCACCTTGCTAAAACATCTATGAAACTCAACTAACCAATCACTAGGAAGTGAATCGATTTCGTCATTCACTCCATTATCACCCAAACTTCATAAAATCCTCCCTGATCATGGGGAAACCATGTAATGAAATACATCTATATTTCCTCCCATTTCCACTCAAGTACATCCAAGGACTATAACAAAACTCATGTAAAATGATGCTCCACTTTCATCGACTGAAAACCATACACTTTTCCACAAACTTCGCCACTAACTATTTCATCCTCAACCACCAAATATATCTCCTCAAGACATGATACATCTTTTTTACACTAGGATGTACTACTAAAAGTGATTTTTGAAGATCATGGAGAACTCCCTCATACATCTTCTTTATAATAAACAACCTCTCTTGGAATAAAACATAGTTCTGACCATCCTCTGGCCATCCCTCAGGAGCATCACCATAGACAACACTACCACACATCACATATACCTTTGATTCTTCCTGCTGAGACTCCTCTACCTATTGTGTGAAAGATGACTCCATGTTCATATGACAAATATCATGGAGAAATCCCTCATGAATCATCTTCAGAATAAACAACCTCTCTTGGAATAACACTTGGTTCTGACCATCCCTCAAGAGCATCACCATGGACAAAACGGTCACACGTCACCTATGCCTTTGATTCTTCCCACTAAGAATCATCCACATATTGTGTGAAATATGAATACATGTTCATTGGATGAAGAAAAAAATAGCCACTAATCTCCTTATCATCAAGATTTATCATTTCAATCTCCTCAATTCATTTCCAAACATCTACAGACTCCTGAGCCACATCCTCTCAGGACTTTCAACTCAACAAATCAAAAACCACATTACCCTTCCCTAGTTTATAATATATATCAAAATCATAATCCTAAAGAAAATACATCCACCTTCATTGGTGTATATTTGGATCCTTCTAAGATAAAACATATCTCAGGATCTTATGGTCAGTGAAAACCAAAAAATGATCACCAATGTGGTAATGATGAAAACACTTTATCACAAACACAATTGACACCAACTCTAAATCATAGGTAGAATATTTATACTCATGATGACATAAATTACTATACCCATAAGTGATATTATCTATATTCTTCATCAACATGCATCTCAATCCCAAACAAGATACATCACAAAAAACCTCAAACAATACAACCTCTTTTGGAAACTAAAGCACTAGAGCACTAACCAACTTCTCCTTTAGGTAACTGAACACTACCTAGAACTAATCTATCCATGAAAAATATTGTTCCTTACTATTCAACACTATTAGTGAGGCTAAAAATTAGAATAAATCAAGAACATACCACTTATAATATCCCATGAGACCAAGGAAACTGTAAACCTCAACCACATTGTTGGGTGTTTCCCAAGAAACAACTTTCTCAAACTTCAAAGGTTACACTTAAACACCCTACTAAGACACCACATGTCTAAGGAAACACACATATCTCATTTATAACTCACACTTAGACAACTTCCCATAATGTTGGTGATGTAGAAGGACCTATAGAACAACTTTGAGATGCTCAACATGATCATATTCTGGATTCAAGTAGACCAAGATATCATTGATGAATACGATGATAAACTAGTCCAGGAACTCACGGAACATGGTGTTCATAATCCCTATGAACATATATGGTGTGTTCGTAACACCAAAAAGCATGGCTGCATACTCAAAGTGATCATACCTACATCTGAAGGCAGCCTTATGAACATCCTCATCTTTCACCCTCAACTGGTGATATCCAGACTATAGATAGATCTTAAAGAACTAGACAGATCCTCTAAACTAGTTGAACATATCACCAATCCTCAAAATATGGTAACATTTCTTGATCATCAATTAATTCAACCTTCAATAATCTATACACAACCATAGACTATTGTCTTCATTCTTGATGAACAACACTAGTGTACCCTATGGTGACACACTGGGTTGGATGAAACCCCTCTACATAATATCATACACCTATATCCTCAAATCACTCAATTATGTGGGTGTTGTCTTATAAGGATCCATCAAAATCAGAGACGTTCACAGCTGCAACTCTATCTCAAACTCAATGTCGCACCAAGAAGGTAGTATCGTAACATCCTCTAAGAAAACATATAGAAACTCCTACAAAACCCTAGGAACACACCCAACCTGATCTTCTACTAAAATATCCTCCAACTATGAAAAAATAGGATCCACTTTCTTGCCACCTGATCAATAACCTCCCTTGCCAATGAATGCCACTCACTGGCCCTCTACATCAAAGAATGGAACTACTCCTTGAAATAAATAAATAAATGTATACATGGAATAAATCTAATTAATTCCAAGGATAATATCATATGGTTTTATCTTCAATAAGAATAAGTCCCCCACTGACTGGTGACGTCCCATCACCAATCTACACCCCCATCACACATCAAACAAAGAAGCCTGACCTCCAACCGATATAGATAACACCAGGGGAACTGAAATCCTCTCCATGTACATTCCCATAGCACAATCTAAAGTAGGAGTAACGAAGGATTGAGTGGATCCTAAATCAAACAAATCACACACAATGGTATATGATAAACTAATCATACCTCGAACAATTCTTGGTTCTGCTAGAGATGTTGCCTCTAACACATGCATCTGACTCAGATCCTCTATATCTCTACTTTTAGGCTCCATGGTCATGCTCTGGACTAGGTCCCAATGGATGGGGACCAACACAAGGTTTCCCTCTTTCAACTCTACCTTCTCTTAGCTACTGAACAATAACCCATGGTTCCTTCCGCTGAAACTGCATCAGAAAAAACTAATGCTTCTAAAAAGGGGCCTAATTAATCATCTGAAACTGACCTCCCTAAATGGTAGTACCTTGATCCTATAAGTTCCCATATCTCCCAAAGATATAGCATGAAAATGGAAAACCCTTAGTAGGTGCTCGGAAACCACATGCCCCTAACAGATAAGGGAAGAAACGGTTGTAGCTAGTTCTCTACTGAACAAAACCAAAACTGTAAGGACTTGGCCTTAAACAATACATATTCTAGTTATTTTAAAACTATATATCACTTTATTTTCACAAATATCTTTTAGGTTGATAGTTTTATCGAATTAGGAAAAAATCTTACATAGTAAACCCATACATTATAAGTGGACACTTATACTCAGTATCCATTTTTTTCACCAAAGGAAACCCTTTTTAAAAAATAAAACATGTTTTATTTTCATGAAATATCTTCAAAATTTTTATCTTTACTTCATCCTTGTCCCTACTCTTCTATAAAATCCTACTAAAAACATTTCAAAAAATTTGGATGAGCACCAAAAGCTCGGTAAGGGGCATAAAGAAAGAAAAATATTAGTCGAATGAAAAACATGAAATCCTATGTAATAATTACCTTTATCTCAATGTTCTTTGATATATTAAAATAAATAATTTTCACATGAAAAAATACATACTTTTAGCTCAAATAAAATCATTAAAACCCATATCTATAAAATTAAAACCATTTTTGGAAACAAAGAGCATGAAATTAATAACCCATTTTAAACCTGTGTCAGAAATAACTAAAGCCCAGTTAAATCCATAGGATAAACCCTTTGGTAACTCCATTTATATTTCCTCAAAATACAAGGTATATTAACAAATGAATTAGAGCACTATCTGAGCACACGCAAAGCTATAACAGGCTCACCCGGCACTATCTGAACGCACCCAATGTATAAGATATAATGGGATCACCCAACACTATCTGTTATGCCCCATCATAAAATTATCAAGTACATATCATTAATAAAACATTTTTATGCGTTCACTTTTTTATCCTAAAACATTAGAAAAAAACTCTTTTGAACTCGTAAGAAAATCACTTTTGGATATAAAAATAAACTTTTCTTTCAAAACCCCATTTTCAATACCAAAAAAGATTTTTATTTGAAAAAAAAATCAATACCAAGATACCCATAACAAGTTAAAATTTTCATTTCCTTTTAATAAAATTTCATTAAAAACGTTTTTGAGGAAAATAACATTCCCATTTTGAAAACACTTATTTTATTTTAAAAACATGCACACTTATAAATGAAAATATTTTATTTAAAAATAAACTTGTAAATATTTAAAGTAATATTCCATACATTGAGGCATCATAATGGAGGGAACATCCACTTATGCCATATAAGTTAAAAAAATCCTTTTAACCTTTGTAAAAAGAAACTTTAAAAGAATATTTTTTTTAAAGAAATTATGCTGCATGAAACATTAAAAAAAATTCCTTTTTGAAAAAACTTGAGATAAATTAGAAAATTACCTTTTTTTAAAACCTTCATGTATATATAAATAAATTTATAAAAATAATTTTAAAATTATGGACATGATAGAGAAATATTTAGACAATAAATCTTTAAAACATTTTAAATGAGGTTTTTTAGTTAAATATACCCTTACTCTAAGTATGAATAATCACATAAATAATTTATCTTCCTGAATAATAAACTTGGGATAATTATTTAATTTTATTTAATTTTATGTTGGATGTTTTGGATATATTTGGTTCTGAAGTCCAAAAAGAATTAGGTCTATAGACTATGGTCAAAGAGGTCATTAATCCACCATATCCAAAAAAGTATTCATGAAATAATTATAATATTTATACAAAAAATATACTTTTAAAACCAATTATGAAATATGGTTATGAAAAATAAATTATGTTACAATCATGGAGATGGTAGGTCATACATACGTATGAGTAACATTTTCATTTTTAATTGATCATTATAGAAAGAAGATAAGTATCATTTTATCTTTCCAAAATGATAATAATATATTATATATCATATTATTTATTTAAATATACTTATATATATCATTCATGTGATTTGGTGATGAAAAATGAATCGCATCGCTTCGTGAAGGTGACAGTTCACACGTATGCACGAACATTTTTCAGTACTTGGAATTGTAATAATTTAAATGATATATTATCTTATAATAATGATAAATATGTCATTAATATCATTTATAAACATTAATTACATCTGTAACACCCCAAGCTTCCACGGTACACTTCTCTTTGAATAATACAGTAGCGTGTGTTGTACGCAACTTCGAGTTCTAACACTCACCGTAACTAATCAAAGTAGCCATTATGAATAGTAATAACCATTTTTTAAATTTATAGAAATTTTATATTTCAAAATGGACTTCATTTTTGTATTCGTAATATCGAAATTAGCCTATGTTGAATTTTTTGTAATTTTCTGAGAACTTCCAATTTTTTATGAATAGTGAAAAATACTTAAAAACAACTTTTTTAATCAAAATAATTAATAGTGACAAATTATAATATTTAGTGGTTTTAAAGTATAATTAGAATATATTTTTACCATTTTATCCAATGGTGGTCATTAGAATTAATTTCACTTTGAAATTGGACATAAACAATTGTCAATCTTTTGATATAAATTGTTTCTTAAAAACACGCTATTTGTTGTGACAGCGGGAATTAATTATAAAATTAATTAATAAAACTTATATGTTTGGAATTTTGTAAAATAGACATCATTTTTGAAATCGGAATATCAAATATAGCTTAGGGTGAATTTTTGGGATTTTTCTGAAAAACTTCAATTTTTGATGAATAGTGAAACCACTAAGTGGTACTTATAAAAACTGATTTTTCGTTTAAATGAAATTTTACCACTTCTGTGTTTTTAATTTCAAAAATCCGACATACATGGTTGTCATTAAGAAGTAAAATGTGGTTCAATGAGATTAAAATAATTTTTGGTAAATAGTAACTTTTAAGTTCTTAATCGCGATTAGAGGTAATTAGTGTAGTTTAAGGTAAAAATAATGTTTTAATAATATGAGATGAGCTTGACACATGTCCTACCCTCATTGGATGTGCCATGGACGACCAAGACAATCCATGGGTCAACTTTGGGACCCCATGGAGCCACTTTAGTTGGAAAATGACATAAATACCTTTTATTTAATGTTAAAGTAAAAAACGACACAAACATGAAATGTTTTACTAAAGCAATTTTTACATGGGGTTATAAAAGTCATATTTTTTACTATAAATATTAATTGGAAAGCTAAAAGGATTTCCTACATCATAGTATTTTTTTATAATTTTTGGACATTAAATAAATTAAATTATTTATGACATCATTATGATGCAGCGATGACCTCATTATTTAACGATTTTAATAAAATGAAAAGATAATGTACAATACAAGGCTTACACTTGTCCAAAGACTATTTGATGGGTATATTTCGAACCCTTATCACCTTAGCCACAAATTATATAAGTGTGGGACCTTTAGAATCCTAAAAGAATTGTATAATAATGTAAACTTTCCTTACTTTCCAGGAGTGCCCCTCCTCTCCTCTTATAAAAGGCCCCCACCTCTACCACCTCATTCACACTTTCAAGCAATTTGGCTTGGCCAAACTCTTCCCAAATACTCTCCAAACTTCCCCCTCTTACTCCTAGAAGCCTCAATTTGGGCATAACTCTTCCCAAGGAAGCCTTTGGCTCAAATCAAAAAGAGTTACCCGATTTTGAGGTAATGTCTTCTCTAAATGTTGTTTTGTTTTATTTTTCTTCTCTAACCCCCTAAACTCTTTTATTAATTTCTTTTGTAACAACACCAGTATCCTAAATATACTAGGATGTTGTTATAAGAAGTATTAGAGCTAAACTTACACACACCTACATCTAATGGTTAAAGAACATACGGTTTCTGTGGATGGCGAATTTCTGCCTCACGAAACGATGATTGTTCAACACTCATATAACACCTTCAAAGGTGGCCATTAAGATGTCACTATATTTATATATGATATATAATATGTTTATTTTTTACTTATGCTTCTGTATTTCTCATTTATGGCATACTTTATGATTTCCAATATGGGTAAACGCGATAATTTCATTTTAGGAAGTGCGGACTACCGCCCCCTCAAAGTGATTTGAATCGTTAATGCCATATGTGGGATGTATAAAGGATGGAGTAAATGGTATTATAAAATATATTATACTGGAATTATATTATACATTTATATCATTATGATTTCATTCCATTAAATACAAAATAGAAATGAAAGTAGCGTTCATGCGTACGTACGGCTTACCGTCTCCATGAACAGTGCATTTCATTTCTTACCTCTAAATGTTACGTAATATTATAAATGAATGTATATACTGGATATATATGATATATATGAAATCTAAATCATGAATATAATTCTTGAGATAATGGATATTCTACCACATAAACAACTTGTAATTATAAGAAGTTTATTATTGACTCAAGTACCAAAGATCGACAAAACGACCATTATTAACTTAAATAATTACATAATGTTCATATCATTGTAATAAGTGATATAAAAAGGATAATGAAATTTAAAATGGTTCTTAATAAGGTATATATTAACTCTAGTTTATTATTCAGGAGGTTAAAGAACGGTTGATTCAAGTCGGACACGAGGTAAGGGAACTTCTTAACCCAACTTCCATTCTTTGGGTTAATCTCATAATTTCAAATTATGTCATGATATTATTATGTCCTATATTGTATTTTTACTTTCTTTATGTGTACATATAATGAATACACATAATAGATCTATTTTATTTTAAAAATTATCTTTGTAAGGACTTCGTCTCAATCTCCTTTCATTGAGTCATATTTCGTTTTATACACAACTTTATTTTTTACGGTGTATAAACCCCTTTGACTTTTACGTTTATTTAAAAGGAATCTTTTTTATATGAAGCGTTTTACTAAACGACAAAAGGGAATGTTTTTCTTTTCATACTTATGCGGCGACAATGACTTCTCCGTCTCCGTGACCATTATTTGAGTTTCGACTACAAGCCATCATTTTTTTTAATGAAAAATAAATACAAAGTTTTAACTTTCTTTTATTCTGGTATTGAAAATGGTTTTGAAAGCGTTTTTATTATATCAATGTGTTGTATTGATATCTTGTGATTGAAATGTGGAAATGTTATGTTTCCTTTATGCATGTCTTATGTGATACGATTATGTTATGGTTTATGATATGTTTAAACCTATTCATATGAGTAATGTATTGGACTTAATAAGTGACGGGTGGAGCCCGCTATAGCTCCTCGATGCATCGGTGGGTCTCATGAGACGACTAGACGTGGAATTGGCCGAGGCCCTTTCCCAATTTGATTTATGGTTTTGGCCGAGTCCTTAATCATTTTAGACGTCTTGGCCGAGGCCTTGACAAAATGTTTCAGAATGTCTGGAATTATACATTCCCTCATTATGAAAGTGGTTATTGATATTGCATGTGATTATTCAACCAGTAGAATATCCATGTGAAGAAGTGAATGGAATTATCTCGTTTTACTTTTTCCATATTATGTTGAAGTTCATGTTTAAAAGGATTTTTAGTTATACATTGACTTAAATTTTTATGTTTATTGATGAAAGATTCCGCTATATTGTTATCCTTACTAAGCATCTGAGCTCACCCCTTTCAATGTTTTAATATTTTCCAGGATGTGAAGAAGTATTTTATGAATGACCTGCAGGGATAGTCAGAAGAGGATATGAGTGTGGACTATTAAGACTTTGTTATTAGTTTTTCACTTTATGATGTAATGTAACAATTATGAATGTATCTAGTGTTTCCAAGGCTACTAAACTAATCGGTCTTTCGAGACTTGATCTTTTGTGATCATGCCAATGTTACGAAGTAATGCACCGACTCTGGGTAGCTGGGGTCGGGGCGTTACAGTTGGTATCAAAGGCAGTTTAGTACCAACCTTGGAAGCTAGATTTAGATTAACTCTGATTAGAGCACATAGCCCGAAGATAGACTTTGAGGATTAGTATAGAAGAACTTCCTAGAATTTTGGTATTGTAGAGATGTTGTGAGTTTTCCGAGCAATACATCCCTGTCTGGATACGAGCAGGTAGAGGCGGCTCTGGCACAGATGTACCTAGGGGTAAAACCCAAAAACACCGCTTTGAGCTAGACTCGAACGGGAACTGGTGCATGACAACGGGCCTTGCTGCACTCTTGGTTACGACACTCCCAGGGGATATGCTTAGGATAATTCTCATTTTCTTTACAAACCACTATGAAGGGTTATGAGTATATAATTCCTCAAAGAAAACATTTTTATGGATTACATCCATAAATAGTTCAATTTATGTTAAGTATCTTACAAGTATGGAATTATGTATTTTGATTCATAAACTAATATAGTTTATGCCATTGTTTAGAAATGGCGCCTAGTGGAAGGAATGGAAACCGTATCAATGCACGCACTCCGTGCAGGGATTTCCCTCCTACTCAAGATAATAATTGTGGAGATGGAGATACAACTGGTGCTGATCAACTTATTACTATACTGGGACAACTCACTCAGGTTATGAATAATAACCTTACTCATATGGAGCACCCTGATCCGCAACGTGGAGGATCAATGTTAGACCGCTTCATGAGGCAACAACCACCAACATTTAATGGGGGTACAAATCCGTTAGTAGCTGAGCAATGGATAAACTCCTTAGAGAAAATATTCCACGCCTTGGGGAGTAGCGAAAGGGAGAAGGTTATCATGGCAGTTTACCGCCTCACTAGAGATGCTGATCAATGGTGGTCATTGATTCAAAACACAAAGGAAGATGAAGAAGTATCAAATATGGAATGGAGAGAGTTCAAAGATCTTTTCTTAGAAAAATACTTTCCTCGTGACCATAGAGCAGATATGGAAAGGCAATTTTTGAGTCTGAGACAAAAGGAGGATGAGAATGTCGCAAAGTATGAGGCCAACTTTACAAGGTTAGCAAGGTATGCTGCAGATTATATACGTAACCCAAGGAGTAAGATTGATCATTTCTTTGATGGGTTAAAACCATTTCTCTGTCGAGCTCTAGTATCACAATCCTTCTCATCATACGAAGATATTGTCTCGTGTGATATCAAGACAGAAAAGGAATTCTCTAAGTCTTATGACAACAAAGTAAAGCAAGAGAAGAAGAGAACGGTGGAACAAGAGACAGATAAAGGGAAAAAGGGAAAGAAGGATTTTCCATTATGTGATAATTGTGGGAAGAATCACCCTGGTACTTGCCTAAAAGGAATGGGAGTTTGTTATAAATGTGGAGAAAAGGGTCACCAGGCTCATGATTGCAAGGGAAAGAAAGAGGCTATCAAAGTTTAATGCTACAATTGTAGAGAAATAGGTCATTATGCAAATGAATGTCCTAAGAGTCAGGGAAACTTACCTCAGAAAAGGCCAAGGGATCAAGGAAAATCGTATGTTGTTACAACAGTTGAAGCAGAATAATTAATGTATTGGTGCTTTTGGACTCATGGATTATATTCTGGTTATTAGAATAATGTGATATATATATATATAAGTATTTTACTGTAGTACTTTTTGATTTCAGTAAGGTTTTAATATGATGAAGGTAATCATATTTTTAGTATGTGACAAAAAGAGAAACTTTAATTTGTTTGGGGAATCTGATAAATTGATTTTGGAATTAAGAGACCTTTTAGAGAAAGTCTGGACAGAGGTATAAAGGTTGGAGTGGATTAAGTTGATCTTTGGATAGTATTGTTTAAGGTTAAAAAAATTTATGAAGATTATTTTTGGAATATTATAATACTATAGTTTTAGGAAAAGGACAACCTGCAGGGTGGGGCATAACCTGTCGCGTCGGACAAAGCTGCAGGAATAGAACCCACAACCATAGTGCGACAGGCCTTTATTTCCTACCACTAGCCTACAGGAAGTCCCTGGTTATTAAAAAATAGTTTTACAAATCTAAATGGTATGTGTTAATATTTGGAACCTTATACAATTAGGATAAATAGAATATTTTTGAGTTCTATTACCTTTTGGAGTAAAAGATGGGTTTATAGTAAAAATTTATTAAAGAATGAAAGTATACATAACAAGTATTTATAATCCCTTACGTTCTTAGTAAATCTCCTAAATAAATTCTTCAACTTTATAAAAGGTAACTTAAAACAAAAACGTTGTCGGTTAACTTTTCCTACTGGGGAATCAATGATCATTTAACCAATCACAAGTTTGTGATTTTCTTGTAGTTAAACTTTCTACTAATCCTATTTTCTACAAATCTCCATCAGACCTTGATGGTTTGTTTCTCCTCCATATCGATATTTTCATAGAATCCTAGAATGGGCTATCTCGGATGACCTTTGTACTTATCTTTCGTTCTTTTAATGTTATATTTTTATTAACTTTATTTCCGATGTGGGTTTTCCACAAAGGAATTTTCTATTTTCAACCTTTTATTTTCAAAGAAAAATTTCAAATTGCGAGGACGCAATTTATTGAAGGAGGGTAGAACGTAACACCCCAAGCTTCCACGGTACACTTCTCTTTGAATAATACAGTAGCGTGTGTTGTACGCAACTTCGAGTTCTAACACTCACTGTAACTAATCAAAGTAGCCGTTATGAATAGTAATAACCACTTTTTAAATTTATAGAAATTTTATATTTCAAAATGGACTTCATTTTTGTATTCGTAATATCAAAATTAGCCTATGTTGAATTTTTTGTAATTTTCTGAGAACTTCCAATTTTTAATGAATAGTGAAAAATACTTAAAAACAACTTTTTTAATCAAAATAATTAATAGTGAAAAATTATACTATTGAGTGGTTTTAAAGTATAATTAGAATATATTTTTACCATTTTATCCAATGGTGGTCATTTTAATTAATTTCACTTTGAAATTGGACAAAAACAATTCTCAATCTTTTGATATAAATTGTTTCTTAAAAACACGCTATTTGTTGTGACAGCGGGAATTAATTATAAAATTAATTAATGCAACTTATATGTTTGGAATTTTGTAAAATAGACATCATTTTTGAAATCGGAATATCAAATATATCTTAGGGTGAATTTTTGGGATTTTTCTGAAAAACTTCAATTTTTGATGAATAGTGAAACCACTAAGTGGTACTTATAAAAACTGATTTTTCGTTTAAATGAAATTTTACCACTTCTGTGTTTTTAATTTAAAAAATCCTACATAAATGGTTGTCATTAAGAAGTAAAATGTGGTTCAATGAGATTAAAATAATTTTTGGTGAATAGTAACTTTTAAGTTCTTAATCGCGATTAGAGGTAATTAGTGTAGTTTAAGGTAAAAATAATGTTTTAATAATATGAGATGAGCTTGACACATGTCCTACCCTCATTGGATGTGCCATGGCCGACCAAGACAATCCATGGGTCAACTTGGGGACCCCATGGATCCACTTTAGTTGGAAAATGACATAAATACCTTTTATTTAATGTTAAAGTAAAAAATGACACAAACATGAAATGTTTTACTAAAACAATTTTTACATGGGGTTATAAAAGTCATATTTTTTAATATAAATATTCATTAGAAAGCTAAATATATTTCCTACATCATAGTATTTTTTTTATAATTTTTAGACATTAAATAAATTAAATTATTTATGACATCATTATGGTGCAGCGATGACCTCATTATTTAACGATTTTAATAAAATGAAAAGATAATGTACAATCCAAGGCTTACACTTGTCCAAAGACTATTGGATGGGTATATTTCGAACCCTTATCACCTTATCCATGAATTATATAAGTGTGGGACCTTTAGAATCCAAAAAGAATTGTATAATAAAGTAAACTTTCCTTACTTTCCAAGAGTGCCCCTCCTCTCCTCTTATAAAAGGCCCCCACCTCTACCACCTCATTCACACTTTCAAGCCATTTGGCTCGGCCAAACTCTGCCCAAATACTCTCCAAACTTCCCCCTATTACTCCTAGAAGCCTCACTTTGGGCATAACTCTTCCCAAGGAAGCCTTTGGCTCAAATCAAAAAGAGTTACCCGATTTTGAGGTAATGTCTTCTCTAAATGTTGTTTTGATTTATTTTTCTTCTCCAACCCCCTAAACTCTTTTATTCATTTATTTTGTAACAACACCAGTATCCTAAATATACTAGGATGTTGTTATAATAAGTATTAGAGCTACACTTACACACACCTACATCTAATGGTTAAAGAACATACGGTTTCTGTGGATGGCGAATTTCTGTCTCACGAAACGATGATTGTTCAACACTCATATAACACCTTCAAAGGTGGCCATTAAGATGTCACTATATTTATATATGATATATAATATTTTTATGTTTTAATTATGCTTCTGTATTTCTCATTTATGGCATACTTTATGATTTCCATTATGGGTAAACGCGATAATTTCATTTTAGGAAGTGCGGACTACCGCCCCCTCAAAGTGATTTGAATCGTTAATGCCATATGTGGGATGTATAAAGGATGGAGTAAATGGTATTATAAAATTTATTATACTGGAATTATATTATACATTTATATCATTATGATTTCATTCCATTAAATACGAAATAGAAATGAAAGTAGCGTTCATGCGTACGTACGGCTTACCGTCTCCATGAACGGTGCATTTCATTTCTTACCTCTAAATGTTACGTAATATTATAAATGAATTTATATACTGGATATATATGATATATATGACATCTAAATCATGAATATAATTCTGGAGATAACGGATATTCTACCACATAAACAACTTGTAATTATAAGAAGTTTATTGTTGACTCAAGTACCAAAGATCGACAAAACGACCGTTATTAACTTAAATAATTACATAATGTTCATATCATTGTAATAAGTGATATAAAAAGGATAATGAAATTTAAAATGGTTATTAATAAGGTATATATTAACTCTAGTTTATTATTCAGGATGTTAAAGAACGGTTGAGTCAAGTCGGACACGAGGTAAGGGAACTTCTTAACCCAACTTCCATTCTTTGGGTTAATCTCCTACTTTCAAATTATGTCATGATATTATTATGTCCTATATTGTATTTGTACTTTCTTTATGTGTACATATAATTAATACACATAATAGATCTATTTTATTTTAAAAAATGATATTTGTAAGGACTTCGTCTCAATCTCCTTTCATTGAGGCATATTTCGTTTTATACACAACTTTATTTTATACGGTGTATAAACCCCTTTGACTTTTACGTTTATTTAAAAGGAATCTTTTTTATACAAAGCGTTTTACTAAACGACAAAAGGGAATGTTTTTCTTTCCGTACTTATGTGGAGACAATGACTTCTCCGCCGCCGTGACCATTATTTGAGTTTCGGCTTCCTCTACAAGCCATCATTTTTTTAATGAAAAATAAATACAAAGTTTTAACTTTCTTTTATTTTGGTATTGAAAATGGTTTTGAAAGCGTTTTTATTATATCAATGTGTTGTATTGATATCTTGTGATTGAAATGTGGAAATGTTATGTTTCATTTATGCATGTCTTATGTGATACGATTATGTTATGGTTTATGATATGTCTAAACCTATTCATATGAGGAATGTATTGGACTTAATAAGTGACGGGTGGAGCCCGCTATAGCTCCTCGATGCATCGGTGGGTCTCATGAGACAACTAGACGTGGAATTGGCTGAGGCCCTTTCCCAATTTGATTTATGGTTTTGGCCGAGGCCTTAATCATTTTAGACGTCTTGGCCGAGGCCTTGACAAAATGTTTCAGAATGTCTGGCATTATACATTCCCTCATTATGAAAGTGGTTATTGATATTGCATGTGATTATTCAACCAGTAGAATATCCATGTGAAGAAGTGAATGGCATTATCTCATTTTACTTTTTCCTTATTATGTTTAAGTTCATGTTTAAAAGGATTTTTAGTTATACATTGACTTAAATGTTTATATTTATTGATGAAAGCTTCCGCTATATTGTTATCCTTACTGAGCATCTGAGCTCACCCCTTTCAATGTTTTAATATTTTCCAGTATGTGAAGAAGTATTTTATGAATGACCTGCAGGGATAGTCAGAAGAGGATATGAGTGTGGACTATGTAGACTTTGTCATTAGTTTTTCACTTTATGATGTAATGTAACAATTATGAATGTATCTAGTGTTTCCAAGTCTACTAAACTAATCGGTCTTTTGAGACTTGATCTTTTGTGATCATGTCAATGTTACGAAGTAATGCACCGACTCTGGGTAGCTGGGGTCGGGGCGTTACAACATCATTATAACCAATAATGAGAGATGGTGATGGAAAATGAATCAAATAGATTTGTGAGGGGGTAGTCTGTCGTGCACACGAATGATGAATTGTTTTCCCATTTGATGGAAGTGAAGTTGGATATGGGTCATGAAACTAAAATAATAACATATAAGTATATGGAGGATAATTTATTTATTATTTTATCATTTTTTAAGAATATTTTCAGGATTTGGAAGAAAAAAACTAAAACAAGTGGATAAAACCATACCCCTTCTTTGGAAAACCTCCTTTCATTAACACCTTAAAACCACTAAGAATGGTGTTTTACTAAAAATAAGGCATATATAATGCATTTTGGGATTATGGAAAGCTATTTGTGTAGATATTGTCCAAATAAAATTAAGTGTTAATAAATGAGAAGAAGAGGAATACTTTTATAGAAGGGAGGGGCACACTTAGAATTTCTCAAAATATTAAATTAATATAAATTAATTTTTCATTAAAAATGGATCCAAAGTGATTTATTTAGAATATAATATTATTATGGGTCTAAATTCTCTCATAAAATAATTTTTAGATAATTTTAGGAAACTTTATCACCCTTATCATTTAGTTTTAACTGTTATTTAACCTCTTTAACTCTTACCATGATAACATTGATTTTTACTCTTTGAAGACCAAAGTTTCTACTATAAAATTCCAAATGACCCATAAATGGATCATAGTTGATATTTTAAACATTAACCTAATAAATTTTCCGAATTTAATATTTTTAGAAGTTTTATATCATTTCATAAAATATTAATTATTTTAGCATATCATTAATGTCAATTTTGACACTATCCATTATTTGACTTTTAAAAATATCAATACAATAAGATAAATTTGAACCAAATATTTTAATACATACCAAAAATTTCAATGTTAACTATAAAATTATTTTACCAAATTAATTATCTCAAAATTATTTTATTTATATATTTTTAATAACATTTATTTGATATTTCCATTAATAAAATAATTACTCCATCAGAATTGTGTGAGTATTTAAGGTAATTATTTCTTCACTAAAAAATTAAAAATAAATTAACATGATGAAGATAAAAAAATTATCTTTCAAATTAATATTTATAGTATAATATATCCTCTAGATAAACTCATATTAAAATTTTTATATTTATTAAAAATATGAGTGTGACATCTTTGACTTTTCTTTAAATAAAATATTATAAACATCATAATCTAATCCAAATGGACATAAATGGTCATATAAATGAACATTGAATGATTATAGATGAATATTACTCATGAAATAAAATTATGGAAAGTTTTAGGATAGTTTTATTGTCCTTATCATTTTATTTTTACCTTTAATCGCCTGATTTACCATTTACTGTGGTAACAAAAATTATTAAGGATATTATTCATATTCTCCAAAAATAAAAGTGACCTATTTAATAAATTTATAAATCCTGATTCCAAAAATTGAATCCATTTTTAAAAATTCAAAACATATAATTTAATAATTTAATTTAAAATTAAACCGATAAAACGCAACGAAAAATAGTTTTTTGGAAAATTGTCCCTTTTTAAATATAAATTGTTTTTTGGTAAATTCAAGTATAAAATACATTTTAAAAACCATAAATGGATTATTTTAATTCAAAATTAACTAATTAAAATTTAAAACTAATAAAAAATATATTTTTACTTTATAAATAGTTTAAAATAAAATTCAGATTTCAATAAAAATCAGTATTTTTTCACTATTCACTAAAAAAATAAAAAAAATTAGAAAAATATAAAAATATCACTATAGAATAATTTTGATATGATGAAACCAAAAATGAAGTTTATTTTTTTAAATAAATTTTTTAAAATTCTCATTAATTAATTATAGTATTAATTCATGAAGAGCAATAAAACCCATTTTTGAAGAAAACATTTTTTTATGATTAAAATGAATTTACTAAAAAATGAGTTATTATTTTATAATTATTTAATAATAAATTAGTAATGATCATTATAATTTTATATTTCTTAATTAATTTAATATAATTCATTCCTTCCAATTTAACAGCTAGGTTATAACGGTCACATAATAACAATATTTAGTTGTTTGTTTAAGATCAGTGTTATGTATCTTGTTTGATATCAAACATAGTATTTCATTTTAAAAAAAACTTGGGATGTTACATTATCTCTACCCACCCCCAATTTTGGAAATTTTTTCCTTACAATTTTTAACTCGTGCTTAAAACCCAAGGGTTTGATTTTTCAAAATATCTTTATTGAAATCCCATATCTGAAAAGGGATTAATAAAACTTCCACTTAAAAATAAAGAAATGGAAATTCAAAGGTCATCTAGAATAACCCATACTTGGTTTCCATATTGTAAAACATGGAAATTAAAGAGAAAAGTAAGCACCTAAGTACTGATAGAGATTGATAGATAACATGGTCATTAGGAAGTGAACGATCAGAAAACCATAAATCTATGATGGGTTAAATGGTCATTGATTTTCTAGTAAGAAAAGTAAATAGATAAAAAATTTATTTCAATATCATATTCATATATTTGAGGAATTAATTTACTTACCTATCTAATAATATGAGTAAATATACTTACTTGTCAAGAATAATTTTATCCTTTAATCAATTTCTATTACAAACTTATATTTTTCTTCAATCAATAAGTATTCAAGGTGAATTTTTCTTTCCTGAAGAATTAAAATAAACTTTTATGGATAAAAGATAAAAAAAAGATAAAAAAAATATTCCTCGTATCATTATTAATTAAAAATTATAATATAATATAATTCTATAAAAAAATAAAAAAACCTTTATATGAAAAAAACACTACTTTAGTCTCCAAAATTCAACAATAATACCCAAAGTTCAACATAGATCATTTGAAAAATAATTGACCTTAAAATTTCTCAAAAATATTCTAGAATAATATCGAAACCCAAAAATAATAAGGATTTTATTACATAATCTTCCAATTTAAAATTTAGCATTTATTTCTAAATAACATCAATGACTCTTAAAGTCTCACTCCATAATGTGTATATACCCAAATCATTTAATCTCTAAGATATGCTAGTCATTTCTATAAATAAACTAAATCATTATAAAGCCACAATAAAATAATATTTTTCACCAAAATACAATTCAAATTTTATTACTCAAACAAAATCACATAATATTATAATTTCCTTAATATTATAGGATTCCCAAAATAGTGAACATATTCCAAAATAACATTAATTACTTGATCACCAAATCATTTTCCAATGTTATGTTTATCTATTATATAAAACATATATTCCAAAAATCAACTTATTCTTCATCCATAAAATATTTTAACTAAAAATAAAAAACCATACTAACTGGTACTTCACGTAGGTGAGTGGTAGTCGATGCACCCTTGTCGCCCTTCGGTTGTGGGTTCAATTCCTACAGCCTTATTGGACATGACAGGTTGTCACGTGGTCTGTAGGATTTAGTTTCTAAAATTATATAATTCTTATAAAATTAAAAAAAATATGATAAAATCCTCAAAATGACCTTAATATATTTATCATTAATAAAAAAATTAATCTCAAATTTTATCTCATACTTTTCATTTTTCATCCCAAAAAGTAGTAATCGATAATTACCTCAAAAAAATAAATGTCTCTAAAAATACCATTAGTCGCCTTACAATTTCATAAATTAAAGCCTACAAAGGGGTTTCTAATAAATTTAACTTATGAAAAACCTTAATATTATAGACCTATTATTATATCCATAACTCTTAAGAAAACCTCTCATGAAAACATCTTAATCTCCAAAGTTTTTTAAACTCTACTCTGATGCCAACTATAAAGACCCAGCCTTAAAAAATATATATTATAGTTATTTTAAAACTAGAAATCACTTTATTTTCCTAAATATATTTTTGGTTTAGATATTTATAGAATTAGGAACAACTCTTACATATTAAACCCATACATTACAAGTGGACACTTATACTTAGTATCCATTTTTTCCACTAAAGGAAACCCTTTAAAAAATGTTTTATTTTCATGAAATATCTTTAAAAAAATTATATTAACATAATTCTTTTCCATAATATTCCTTAAAATCCAATGAAAAACACTTTAAAAACATGGGATAAGCATAAAAATCTCAGTAGGGGACATAAAGAAAGAAAATAGTTGGTCGAGGGAAAAACATGAAAACCCATATAATAATTATCTTTATCTCAAAGTTATTTGAGATATTGAAATAAATAATTTTCATATAAAAAAATATACACTTTTATATAAAATAAAATCATTAAAACCCATAGCAAGAAAATTAAAACCCTTTTCTAAATATAGAGAATGACATTCATAACTTGTCTTAAACTCATGTCAAAAACAACTAGAGCCTAGTTAAATCCATAAGAGAAACCCTTTAGTAACTCCCTAATTATTTCCTAAAAATAAAATGTACATTAACCAATTCATTGGAATGCTATCTGGTCACACCCAAATCTATAACAGGCTCACCTGGTTCTATTTGGGCGCACCCAATGTAAAAGCAATAATGGTCTCACCTAGCGCTATCCGGGCCGCCCCATCATATAAGCTATAATAGGCTCACCTAGAACTATCTGGGGAACCCCATAATATAATTATCAAGTAATATATCATGAATAAAACATTTTTATGATTTAAATTTTTCATTCTAAAACATTTGAAAAAAAACTATTTTAAACTCATAAGGAACTCACTTTTGGATATAAAAATACCCTTTTCTTTTAAAAATCCATTTTCCATACCAAAAAACCCTTTTATTTGAAAAATAATTATCAATACCAATTTACCAAAAACAATTTAAAATGATATTTTCCTTTTAAAAATATATCATTAAAAATATTCTTTAGGAAAACAACATTTCCATTTTGAAAGCACTTATTTTATTTTAAAAGGATGCACACTTATAAATGAGAACATTTTATTTGAAAATAAACTTATAAAAATTTAAAGGAATATTAAAAACATTGAGGCTTCATGGTTAAGGGAAAAATTTATCACTCCATAAAGTTAAAAAAACATATCTATTAAATTTTGTAAAAAGAAACTTTAAAAAATATTTTTTAAAAAATAAAGTCTTCTATATAAACCATAAAAAAGATTACTTTTTAAAATAATTTGAAAGAAGTTATAAAATTAACTTTTTTAAAACATTCTTGTCCATATAAATAAATTCATAAAAAAAATTTTAAAAACATGGACATTATAAATAAATATTTGGAAAATAAATCATTAAAACATTTTAAACAATGTTTTTTAGTTAGAGCCCCTTACCTTGAGTTTGATCATCACATACACTCTTTATCTTCCTGAATAATAAAATTAAGATAATTATTTAATTTATTGATAAAAAAAATTCAATTTTATTATTCATTTTATTTCACTTATTACCATGTTATAAAAATTACTTAATTATTTAAGTTTATATTGGATATTTTGGCGATATTCGGTTCTGAAGTCCAAAATGACTTAGGTATGTAGACTATGGTCAAAGAGGTCATTATTCTACCATATAAAGAATAATATTCATGAAATAATTATCATATTTATACATCAATTATAATTTAAAAATCAATAATTAAATATGGTTATGAAAAATGAACTACATTATAATCATGGAAAAGGTAGGTCGTACGTACGTATGAGTAATATTTTCATTTTTCAATGATCATTATGAAAAGAAGATAAATATAATTTTATATTAAAACAATGATAATAATATAATATATATCATATTATTTCTTTAAATATACTTATATATATCATCCATGTGATGTGGTGAGGAAAAACTAATCACATCGCTTCGTGGAGGTGATAATTCACACGCATGCACGAACGATAGTATCATTTTAGTACATGAAATTGTAAGAAAGTAAATGATATATTATATTTTAATAATGATAAATATGTGATTAATATAATTTATAAACATTAATTCCATCATTATAACCAATCGTGAGAGGCGATGATGGAAAATGAATTACATCAATTTGCGAGGCAGTAGTCTACAGTACACACGAATGGTGAATTCTTTTCCCATTTGATGGAAGTAGAGATGGATATGGGTCATAAAACTAACATAATAAAATATAATTATATTAATTATACTGTATTTATTATTTCATCATGGTTGAATAATATTTTAAGGAGTTTTAAGAAGAAGAAAAACTAAAAAAGTGGATAAAACTATACCTCTTCTTTGGAAAACCTCCATTAATTAACACCTTAAAACCACTAAGTATGGTGTTATACCAAACCTAATTCCTCTATAATTAGTTTATATATTATATAAAGGTATTTGGGAAGATATTTTCCTAACCAATTGTGTTTTTTAAGTGTTAATAAATGAGAATAAGAGGTTTCCTTTTATATGAGAGGGGAGGGGCGCTCTTGAAATTTCTCAAAATATTAAATTAATAAAAATTAATTTTTAATTAAAAATGGATCCAAAGTGAGTTATTTATAATATAATATTATTATGGGTATAAATAATCTCATATAATATTTTTTGGATAATTTTAGTTCACTTTATTATCATTATCATTTAGTTTTAATCCTTATTTAACCCCTTTAACTCTTACCATGACAACATTGAATTTTACTCTTTAAAGGTAAAAATTGTTACTATAAAATTCCAAAAAGACCCATAAATGGATATTGATTTATATTTTAAACATTATCCTAATAAATTGGATTAATTTAATATTTTTTGGAATTTTATATCATTTAATAAAATATTATTTATTTTAAAATATCACTAATGTCAATTTTGACACTATTCATTACTTTGACTTTTTAAAATATCGATAAAATAAGATAAATTTGAAAAAAAATATTTTAATATATCCCTAACATGTTAAATTAATCTACAAAATTCATTTATCACATTAATTATCTCAAATTATATCTATTTTAATATTTTCAATAATTGTTAATTGATATTTTCATTAATAAAATAATTACTCCACCAGCTTTATGTAAGCATTTAAGGTAATTATTTATTTAGTAAAAAATTAAAAATAAATTACCATGACGAATATAAATATTTTATCTTTAAAATTACTATTTATATTAGAATATATTCTCTGGATAACCTCATATTAAAAATGTTATATTTATTAAAAATGTGAATGTGACATCTTTGACTTTTCTTTCAATAAAATTTCATAAAGGTATTAATCTAATACAAGTGGAAATAAATAGTTATATAACTAGAAATTAAATTATTATGGATTAATATTACTCATAGAATAAAATTGGGGAAAGTTTTAGGGTTATTTTCTTGTTTATGTCATTTTATTTTTACCCTTAATTACATGATTACTAAGGCTACTATTCATATTGTCCAAAAATAAAAGTGACCTATTTAATAAATTAGGAAATCCAGATTAAAAATATGGAATCCATTTTTCAAAATTCAAAACACATAAGTTTTATCATTTAATTTAAAATTAAATCGATAAAATTCAATGAAAAACAATTTTACGAAAAAATGCCCTTTTTAAATATAAAATGTATTTATGCTAAATTCAGGTATTAAATCCATTTAAAACCCTATAATTGGATTATTTTAAATAAAAACTAACTAATTAAAATTTAAATATAATCAAAAATATAATTTTACTTTATAAATACGTTAAAAGAAAATATAGTTTTCAATAAAAATCTTTATTTTTTCACTATTCACTAAGAAATCAAATTTTTTAGAAAAATATCAAAATTTCACAATTGGATAATTTTGATTTTGTGAAACCAAAAATGAAGTTTATTTTGTTAAATACATTTTCTAAAATTTCCATAAATTAATTATAGTATTAATTCATGAAGAGCAATAAAAATAATTTTTGAAGAAAAGGTATTTTTTGATGATTGAAATAACTTTAGTAAAAATTAAGTTATTATTTTATAATAATTTAACAACAAATTCATAATTTGTAGGATCATTTTATATTTCATAATTTATTTAATACTATTAATTCCCACAAATTTAATAACTAGGTTATAACGGTCACATAATAATAATATTTACTTATTCGTTTGTGCTCGGTTTTATGTGTCTTGTATGTTGTCCAACATAGTATTTCTTTTTAAAAAAACTTGAGATGTTACACTAACTACCTGAACACCCACTTCACACTACCTAAATATCTACTCCTAGAAACACCCTACTATCCACTCTCTCAAGGCTCAACACCCAAGGAAAACATCTTCTTGATAACCTCATCCTTTTTCTACACCTCCAGATACGCCTGGAGTATAAACTGAGTAACTGAATACCTAATCATTGGGTGTAATGCCTCCTCTATAAATTTTACTACAGACACCTAATTTGGAAAAACATTAGGGGAAAAGTGTAATATTTTCATAAACCTTATCTCAAGCTCTCACACACTCAAACTCCCCTACTGAAGAGAGAGTTTCTTCTACCTCTTGGATTCACTCATCATCGATAAAAGGAACTCTTCTCATAACTCCCTCTAAAAATTGGGACACAACACATCTGACTCCTTATTGTCACTAAGAAATAGCATCCACCACTGACTCATAGCTCCCCACATCATACTAACTACCAGCAGAACTTGGAACTATATTCATGCTCAGATCAGACCAATAATGATCTCTAGCTCTTCTAACCAGTGCTCTATCTCCAGATCAAAGATGCTCCCCTCATACATACCCAAACTCTACTATTGAAAGTCAAGAAAATCTTGTTTCCATGCACCATACTCTTCTGTTAGGTCAACCTTTATACAATCAACCAGATCATCATATTGAACCTCAATTTCTTCAGTGAATAACAGATGATGAATGGGAGACATTTCTGAAAAGAAATAAGAATACCCTAAGCCCATTATCATTGAATTTCATCAAAAGTTATTTAATTTATTCATTTTATTTTTCCCATAAAAACTCATCTCATACATGAACACAAAAAATAATGATGCATGTACCTTTCCTAGGTATCTACCCTACAAACAGGATCACCTCACTTGGTCGTGCAATTAGATTAGAGTTTTTGTATTGGATCAAAGGGGGCCCTAAAATCCCATGTCCTAGCTGGTCTCCCTATCCTATGTCACATACCAAGGTCAAAAATCACTATTACCATACCAACCCATGAAAACCTCATAGTTCCTAACTCCAAAATTCATCCTATATTTCAACCAATCCTTTAATACCACTCTATTATGACCCCCTTTCAATAAAGATACCATAATGAGGGGAGAGAAATGATGACCCCTAAGTCCCACCTATAGTTGGCCTCGAGTTGGTGACAAGAACCAAGGGTATAAAAATATCACAGTATGGTAGGTATTAACCTCTATAAATGAAACATGATTGGGATATAGGATAAAAAATCACTAAAAAAACTCTAGCATACAATATAAAGGCAAACCAAAAACCATCCCACAATGTATGAATAAAGTAAACCTAATACATATAAAAGTATCTAACAATATACCAAAATAAAAATCTATGGAAGTGACTCAACAACAGCTCCAACCCAGCTAATAATGTCCATATCAATCCCCAAAGTCCTTCTAGAAACCTTAAAATAGTTTATATACATAGAGTGTTCATAATAGGTACACTCAGTAGGTACATAGCCAAGGACTCAAGTGCACATGTGAAAAGAGCATGATAATGCTTCAGTGAACAAACAGCAGAGCCAACAAGCACCTATATAGTTCATCTAACCAAACCCATACTCACCATGGATCACTCACCAAATCATGCATCTAGTATAAAAATATAGCATCGAGATCATAACAAAGCAAGGTTATCCATTGTCGCTTCCTCGTTGATTTGAATCTCTCACGCCCCAACTTAGAATGTCTTGTGTTCCCATACCTTCCATGCACGCCACGTCACATCACATCCTACCCAAAGACACCTAGGCCACACATCACATAATATCCCACCCATAGACACCTGGGCCACACATCAGATCACATCACATCCCACCCGCAAACACCTGGGCCAAACATCACAACATATCCTACCTGCAGACACTTGGGCTACACATCACATCAGAACCAAAGCATTTGGGTATTAAGAAATTGAAATAAATCAACCTCATTCCATCCTCCTACCATGCATGACCCCCACCGCATACCACATCACATCTCACTCATAGATACCTGGACCAACACATCCACTGGGTAATCTACAACACCAACCTGTATCACAGATGTTGAATCAAGAGGAAGGGAGAGGAGGTATCTAGCCATCTGTATCACTACCATCCTAGATGTTGGGGAAAATACCTAAAACTCAGAACCTCTGAGTGTTAGTAAGTTACCCATATTGGGTGGTATGCATATAAAATAACATAAACATACATGATATATGGATAGCACACAATACCCAACTTATGGGTTCACATCAACCGCACTAGTGAAAACCACATCACCATCACTGTACACACATATACCATCACAAATTCTTCCACCACACAAGCCACACTACATTTACTGCTTTCAATTATAGGTTTCACAACATTTTTTTGTTAACCATTAATTTCACGATACACTACTTATTCATTTATTCAATTCAATTATCCAATTACCATGAATATATTTCTAGTCTATATTGTTTATATACCAGCCTATTTTGTTTCATTTATCATCGTAGTTTATCCCATGGCTAACTGGGAAACTATATCAACCACACCATGCTACAACTGGCCCAATTCACACAACCACCACCACAACACCACACATACACCATCATCATCACAACACATTTCCCAAGACATCTCACCATGACAACCTCACATCACACAACCAGGACTACCACACACCACAACCACTATGCCACAACTACTACACCACAACAACTACACTACAATAATTGTACCACAACATAACCATCGCATGCAGCAACTGCACATTTCCACTACACATCATCACCACCACACATCACACCATTGTGAAACATAACCACATCACAACTTTTCACACCACATCACACAATTTTCCACATCGCATCCATGTTAACCAACCTCTGCATCACAGCACCACACATCACATGACCCAGCCGGTCACCTCCATCACTGTACAACATCCCAAATCACATAGGGTAACACAAAAATCATAATAATAGACAGCAGCATCACAAATCAATTTCCAAAATTATTTAGGATCTTACTTCCAGTAAATATTTATTTAGCATGGGTATTATATCACAATCCAGAATCTAGGGGAAAAATTTATTATCCAAATATAAATTCATTATCCTTTTTATTTAGGGTGCAATCACACAATAACATAGCAATGGTCATCAAATAACAACAACTTCAGCACAAAAAATGATCCCAACATCCATCAATTTCAACAAGTAAACAATATGGTATAAAATCATCAGAAACATATATCAAAATATTAAAACATGTGATAAATCCCCATCCCCATCAATTTTATTTATGTCAATTAATTGTCTCATTATATTGAACATTACTATCCACCCAGAGGAAATAAAAAACATGCAGATATCACACATAACACATAAAAATTTGAGAAATAGGATTCCCTAACTCAAAGAAGCTTTTCGATCTCACTATACACCATAGGGAAAAGAAGAAACTGCTCAGAAACCAATGCCGCACAAGGAACTTTTGGATCAACCTACACCACATAAAATGGTTGTCAAAATGCAACCCATACACAACCCAAACCAAAACCGTAGAATCGTAGTGGATCTTTGAAGAAGAACGAAAGGAAAACCTATGGGTAAGAGATGATAACTCACTCAATAATGGACATCCATCAGAATCCAAGGATCGAAGAAAGAGAGAAGAGGTCTAGAAGGTTTCCTTAAGGCACTTAGGGTTCGCATGGAATGAGAGAGAGAGAGAGAGGTATGGATGAATGAAAATAAATCAGGTGAAAGGGTTATAAAATAACTTAGAACCTGAAACTTTCACATCATGTAACCCATTCATGATGTGAATCCCTATATTTCAAAATCACACAAAATTCCTTGTAACCTCAGCCTTTATTTATTACATGTCATGAATTTGACTTTTATGATGTGAATATATTTCACGTTGCACACCTCATCCAAACAAAATTCATGAATTCGCTAGCTACACAAGCTATTAATCACCATCTCATGATGTGAATCTGGTTTACGTAGTGAACCTCCACCTGTAATTCTCTTATATCTCCAACTCCACCAAGCCCTCTAAACCTCCTCTGAACACCTCTAACTGCCCAAATGGAAAAGTAACGGGTCGAGAAGGCATGAGAAGATACAGTTCACACTTCCAGGGCTTCAAAATATTCATAAAATATTATTTTCTTACCTTTTTAATTTATTTATAAAGATTATATATGTCTTTAAGGATAGTAATATAATTATAGCACCCATTGAAAATAATTGAGTAGGCCAAAAAGGTAGGTGGCTCTATGTAGTTTTTTTTATTTATTAAACCATAAGTGCTTATTTAAATTCATGTTTTGGATGTTATTAATGTTATATATAATATTTATAACCATGTTGTGATAATCCATAAATTTTTATCATGACTCTTTTCCATAGGAATACTTGGTTTAAAATGTGTAAATTTTATTGTACATTAAATGACACACAGTAAGTGTTCATAAAAATTCTAAGCATGATATTTCAATAAATTAAACAAAAAAAATCATGGAATAGTGGGATATAATTTATAACAAATTGATGTAATGTTTGAATAAAAAAACATGATTTAAAATGTGTTTGGTTTATTAACAATACTTATTATATGGTTAACACCTTATACTTCATTTGGTATGAAATGTAAACAAATAGTCTCATATTGATTTTTAAAAATGATTCATGATAAATGTAGAGACCTGGTTTTTTCCAAATAAGACTTTGAAATATTTCTAAATATTATTCTAGAGCTAGGCGTTGAGATGAAGTGCGATTGTGAGGCCCGATGTTCCTGAAATTAATTTTATAAAAATATTAAATATATTTTATAATACGCACGCACAGTTAATTAAATAAAATGGGATAACTCTTAAATGGTTGATCAGATCAAAAATCTGAAACCACGATTGGGTCCATAACATGGTGTTTCCCCTAGACGCAACATAAAATAAGTTATCATAGGACGTTCATATCTCTCACTTGTTGGCAGAGAATTTTAAGTTATTTAATTAATTAATTTAATTAATTGATAAAGAAATCATTTAACCTAATTTATGGATATAAATTCATATTTTAGAAGAATTTCCTCATAATTATGCCTTTTCCAATGATGACAACCCCCCCCCCCCTCTGCCCCGAACAATGAAGATCGACGACGAACCCATGGATCTATACTGATCAAAGCATAGTAGATCATGCTCCTTCATCGACGAACGTCAACAATAATTGATGCAATCCATGTAGGACTCGTATTTTTTGTTTTTACATCTCTCATTAAACTTTGAGAATGTTGTCAATTAATTCTTCAATTAGCACCCTTTTACAATCCCAGATTTTGAAATAAACTTCGTTTATCAGTTTTTCCTAATCAAAATCACACGTTCTTGATCAGTTGACCAAGAATGTTTGGTCAATGATCCAAACCCTTTGACTATGCTACCTTTCCCTCTTGCTTATTCATGTTCTTCATCACAGAATCCTCGTGGATCCTGGTTTGACAGTTTTTGGACAACCCAAGCCCATTCGTGTGTGGAAATCGTCGACGGTTTTGCAAGTCGGGCACTGATTTAGAAAACTTGCAAGGTGAGGATGACTGATCCAGTGTTAAATTGTTGATTTTGTGATGGATGGAGGTGTGGATTTTTGTGGAAGGTGGTGACAGTTCGATTTGGCTAAGGTGGCTGGTCCATACGGCTCCGGGCAGGGGCGGTGGCAGTGGACCAGTGTACGAAGGCGGCTCCGGGCGAGTCTGAGGCAGCAGGGCGGTGGCTTTGGAAGGCGGCTGGAAGTGGCATAGTCGCAGCAGATTCTAGAAAGGTAGCATAGTAGGCGGCCAGCGGAGCAGATTCAAGGGTGGAAGGTGTCCAGTTCAGAGTAAGAGAGACCGGTGAGGACCTATGAATGGAGAAGGGTGCGAGGAGTTCGGTGGTGACCGTGACTAGAGTTGGTGGATCCGGAAGTTCTGGAAGACATGGGGAGGGGGGCTGGTGGCTAGGGTTAGAAATAGGGGAGGTGACGTGCGTGGGAAACCCTAAGGGCTAATTTGGTAGGGATGATACAGAGAGAAAAGAAATGATACTGAGAGGAGAAATTGGTTTATCATGTTTGGAGAGATAATTTTAATGGGAAAGAAATGATAAGAGGAGAAATGGAGAGAAATAGATTTCTCTCCTGCTATTGTTTTTAAATCACCCCAAAATTGGGATGATTTGGAGAGAAATGATGGTGGAGGGTTGTTAATATTTTAAAATTCCAATTTTATCCCTATTTTATATATGTATCACAATATAATTTCTTTTCTTTTATTTTAAAAAGATTCACCAAACAAGATGGAGAGAAATCTAAATCATTTCTTTTCTTTTACTAAGTTACTGATCCAAACGCAAGGAGAGAAATCACAATCATTTATTTTATTTTATTTTTCTTTTATAAAATATCAAATCATTTATTTTCTTTTACTAAAATCTAACCAAACACAGTGTAAGGGTGGGGGGAGTATGCAAAATTTTAATAAAAAAAATTAAATTTATGATATTAATAATAATAAACATTTTATTATTATTATTATTTATTTATTTAAACCCCCGTAACTCCCACCTGGGAAGTCCAATTAGCGTGCCATCAGTGGTGGAATGCCTCCGTTTACGATACGGTCATTTTAAGACTATTTTGAATAATTTTCTCTGACTTACAGCCTGGTCCCACAAAACACTTGAGAAATAATAGATTTAATATTATTATTAAATCTTTGGCACGTCATAACTCTTGCGTGTGGCATCCGATTAACGTGTCGTCAGTGGCAGCGCGACCCTGGTATTTGTGTGTATTTTTTAAGACTACTTCCAAGTGTTTAAACTAATGTATATGTGTGGGCCCCATGAGGCCTGGTTCCCACGTGGTGTAGTGAAATGCAGCTTTTTCACCAGGTATCCATTTTGGACGAATGAGTAGTCCATCTCGTGTGTTTTTCTGTGAGGATCGCAATGGTGAAATCCATATAATTTTTTTCAGGACTAATAAATGGGGCCAATGATATTTTATTTGAGAATAATGTAGTTATATACAAAATTTTCCATCAAAAGTTTGTTTGGGGCGAATAAATAGTCAATCTTGTGTGTTTTTTCCACAAAGATCACAACAGTGTGATCCGTTTGGATGTGTGGAGCCTTTTTTGTGATCTCGTTAATTATGGAAACATGAAAGGAATATTGGTGGAATATCCTTCTAATGTGTTTGAAGAGAACCCATGACTTAGGTCAACATCGACTCTTGTGAGAGTGGTGAAGATGCATGAAGAGATACAATACGAGATGTTCTTGGTGTGACACCTATTTGAGTCAGCACCTAATGACTGCAATAGTGTTTTCTAAGAGGTACCATCCATTATGGTTTTATAGTTTAGTTCCTCAATTTTTTCTAAAAGGAACCATCCAGTGGGGATGTCCAGAGAAGGTTTGGGATGACCCCTCAGGAGGTCTGGGTAGCGTAGTCCCTGACGAGAAAATACCATGCTAACCCCTTAGTAGGACTGGGTAGTGTAGTCCCCGATGAGAATATACTTGGATGACCCCTCAACTAGGCTGGGTGTGAAGACCCAGACCCCCCTTGGTCCCTTCCTTTGCCAAAAATCCGGTTTCCTTGCGGGGTACCGATCGGTGAGACCGATCGGTGAGACCGATCGGTGACACCGATCGCTGAGACCGATCGGTGAGACCGATCGCTGACACCGATCGGTGAGACCGATCGGTGAGACCGGCCCTGCCAAGTTGTTCCAGTAATGTTCCTTTTTCGCAAATAGGGTTTTAAACCCTATTCTTCCTTGCTAAAAATATCTTGGAAATCCGAAACGCACGCAAAGGTCTTAATTAAATGCTTCATTAATTCATGGGTCAGTTAAAACCACCCAGCACCATTAATGATGAGTCAAGCCACGTGGTCAACCCACGACTCCCTCGTCTTCCGTGGTTTTGTGTTTTCATCTCAACCGTCCCCAGCCCTTATAATTAAGGGTTAGGCCGTGGTTTTCCCCCTTCTTCAATCGTGGCCCTTCTGGTGCATCGGGACCGCCGCGTCGTTATCCGTAAAGTTCCGCGCCCCCGGCCTAAACGTCGATCATCCATCAGCAAGTAGGGATTTTCTCTCGTCTCTCACTTTTGTGTATCATGCGGGGTGGGCGTTACTTTTGTTCCTATGGAATTGGTTGAACCAAACCCTAATGAAGATAATAAACGAAGTTCTAAAGGAAAAAGGGGAAGGGGTTGTGATCGTTGTTTATGCTTTATCTTGTGATCATCCCTTTTTGTTGTACTGGTCTATGTTTTTCTGAAAATTGAGGCCGTTGGTGGTCGTGTGTGTGCACTTGAATCCCCTCGTGATGTTTTAAATGGGTTGCTGAAATTGTGAACTCCTGCTGTGAAATTGGTTAATCGCGTATACCCGGCTGAATAATTGAAAGCACCAGGATCAACCCTTCTGTGATAACTAACGGATAGAACACATGGAATTTTGAAATCATGGAGTGTGTTAAGTCGTTTAAATCTGGAAATCCCTGACTTGTGTTGGTATGGTTTCAGTGGTTGTGAGTTTTTATCACAAATTGGGGAGAGATCCTCTGTTGGCAGAACCGGGTGTGAGTGTTTTGGTTGATCTATGCTTGACGTTTTCCTTGGTTATGCTTATGGTAGTTGCCCAGTAGTGCTTAAAATTAATTGAACATTTGACTGAACGTGAAACAAGAATGGGACAAATGGTTTTGTGGGCAAGGGTCGTGAATTGTGACTCGGGCGTTGTGGTATTGTGTTCTGTAGGTTGGCTAGGAAAACCTAAGTTTTGGGTGAGTGTTTGTTACCTATATCTATACTTGTAGCTTTGTGTTTCTTATTCGCGCCCCACCCCAGTTGAGCACTTAGTGCCGAACACCCCCATTTATGGGGGGGGTGTTTTTCCCAACACTATACTTAGTGGCTGGTTATTAGCTCCTTTTCTGCTCCCTTTCCCGGATAGCCCAAGTACCTTCGGGCAGGCTGTGATGGCCTGAAGTCCATTATTAGCCCAAGAACCATCGGGCAGGGTGTTGTGGTGGTTGGCCAGGTGTGTGCGGCAGGTGGTTTCCCAAGTGTCTTCGGGATGAGGCCCAGGTGTTTTCGGGCGTGGCAGTGGATCCTTTAGCCCAGGTGTCTTCGGGCGTAGCGGTGGTTGTTCTGGCCTAGGTGTTTGCAGGCATGGTTACTTGTGACAGTTGAGGCCCAGGTGTGTGCGGGCGGGATTTGGCAGTGGGACTGCGTGTGGTTGTGGCCCAGGTGTGTGCGGGCGGGATTTGGCAGTGGGACTGCGTGTGGTTGTGGCCCAGGTGTGTGCGGGCGGGTGTGGCAGTGGGACTGCGGTGAGAATGGCGGGATTGGTCCGATGCGTAGGATGTCTCAATAACCAGTGGGAAAGTGGCGCGGGGTACCCAAACATCGATGTGCTCTTATATATATATTACTTGACTTGCGTTATTTGGGGAGCGAACCTTGGTGAGGCTTGGGATGGATAGTTGCCTTGTTAGGTGTTTGGTTTACTCTTTCTCACGGGACTTTAGTACGTTTCCCCCACTTGTGCACGAGAGTCTTGGTTTTCCCTACTGAGTGTACTTGTATGCTCACCCTACGTTTACTTTCAGGTTTCCAGGAGGACTATCAGGGCTGCGCGGGACCCTATTAGTCGGACAGTTGGAGTTGTCGCTGTTGTCGTACCTTTGTTTTCTTTTGGTATTGTACTTGAGAGCTTTCTTTTCTTTTGCACTTTGTGGCTTTCACTTTTGAAACATGCATGTGGGAATGGTTTACTTTTGGCTTTACTTTCTTTCTATCTTGGTGTTGTTGGGTTTTCTCCTCCTTATCTTTCGATCCTATAAAATAAAAAGGGTAATGCCTTCCATTATCGAGAATTTCCTATACCCTTGGTGCTAGTCGCCACTCCGGGACCTATTGAAGGCGGGTTTCGGGGGTCATTATCTCTCCTTCAACTTAAATAAGGAAGGGTCTGGCAATCTGCTGACCCTTCCCTCCTTTTGGTGAAGGCGGGTCGTGACAGAATGGTATCAGAGGCAGGTTGAGAGATAGGACGGAGTCTGGAGTTAGGCACAGTAAGGATTTCATGGGACGGTAAGGCAACAGCGTTGGGTGACCTTGGTGCGTGAAATAGGCCAGGGAGGACCGGCTAGGACACGGGATTTTAGGGCCCCCCGTGATCCGATGCAAGGACTCTGGACCTACCGAACGACCAAGTGAAGCCACACTGATTGCAGGGTAGAGACCCTAGGGGAGGTACATGCATCATAAATGACTTGTGTTCTTGTGTTTCTGGGATGTCTTGGGAAATTAAGAATAAATTAAATCTTAATAAGTTCGAGAACGGTTTTCTTTGCACTACTGGGCTTAGGCATTCCTTGTTTACCTTGCAGCTATGGCACCTGGAAGGCGACCACGTGTGGTACAGGCGATCGAGACTCCTGAGACTACCTTGGCCAATCAGCAGAGAGCTGATCGGGAGGAAGAGGACGACCGGTGGCAGAAGACTCTTCGAGCCTTTCAGCGACAGGCCCTCGAGAAATATGAGGGCAGCACCTCCGACATGAAGACGGAAGGCTGGCTGGAGGAGCTAGTCATAGCCTTCGGCCTGATTCGGGCCCCGACGGAGTACTGGGTTCCTCTGGCTGTTAGCCAGATGCGAGGAGTGTCACATCAGTGGTGGATGCTTCACCTGGGGAGTAGGAAAGAGTCTAAGGTTGCTTGGGCGGAATTCGAGAAGGAGTTCCGGGCGGAGTTTCTCTCCTCGACAATGAAGGCGGAGAAGAGGCAGGAGCTACTCTCCCTCCAGCAGGGGAGCATGTCCGTGAGGGAACTTGGAATCAAGTTCAAGGACCTCCTGCGTTTTGCTCCAGACCTCTTTCCCAATGAGGAGTCTCGGGCAAGACGTTTGGAGGAGGCGCTCCGACCCTCCCTCCAGTATGCTGTTACTCCCTTTACCCTTCCGACATACTTAGAGGTTCAGAAGAAGGCCGAAGTGGTGGAAAGGATGCACACTCTAGGCGGACTGTCACGAGAAGGGATCCAGCTGGGACCATCGAAGGGGAAGGCCGTCAGCACCAGGCCCCCAGCATCGGGACCCTCCAGGTTCCGACCCGCAGGGAGCAGGCCGCAGCAGTTTCAGTTTCGATCCCCTGGCCCACGTTCTTTTCCTTCAGGCTCGGGACCACGGTGCTTCATCTGCGGGAGCCCTGGACATCTTCGGAGTCAGTGCCCCGATCGGGTGCAGTACAGCGGTGGCAGTCATCCCCAGCACCCGCCACAGCAGCAGTTCCCAGCCAGACCCTTCCAGCAGCAGCAGCAGGGACAGCGAGCTCCCGCTCCTCCGCAGACAGACATAGGAGGGGGAGGCCGACCTCAGGGCGCTCCCCAGGGACCTCGACCAGGGCGTGGTCGGGGAGGTGGCCGACAGCCGAGGGGTAGGGGAGCTGGGCGTGGACAGTTACACGCCGCAGAAGAAACAGTTCCAGCAGGGCCAGAGGTTGTTCGAGGTACGATCAGTGTGTTTAGCACTCTTGCTTATGCTTTGTTCGATACCGGAGCTTCGCACTCCTTTGTTGCACCCAGTCTAGCCCGCGCCTTGGGTCTAGATGCCGAGAGACTTCCAGTTCCCCTGGTGTTGAGCACACCAGTTGGAGGTCAGACCGACTTGCTGTTCGTTTGTCGGGGATGTAGACTGATGTTGGGGCCACATCAGTCGGTTAAGGATCTCCTTCTGCTACAGATTCGGCCGTACGATGTCATCCTAGGCATCGACTGGCTATTTTCTGTGTGCGCCGTCATCGATTGTTTCCAAAGGAGGGTGGTGTTCTCCGGTTTGGACGGCCAGCGTGTTACTTTCACCGGCGAGCGGAGCTGTCCGAAGGGAAACAGGAGGGAGGAACCTCTCCTCTCCTTGTTGACCGAACTGACGATAGAATCAACAGATGCGGAAATGGTGGAAGTACCAGAGATCGTTCGTGAATTTATGGACGTCTTTCCTGAGGAGGTGACGACTCTACCCCCTCGACGTGATATCGAGTTCGGGATAGACCTGCAGCCCGGCTCTCGACCAATCTCGATGGCTCCTTACCGGATGGCACCTTCGGAGCTACGGGAGTTGCGGATACAGATTGACGATCTGATGAAGAGGGGTTATGTTCGTCCAAGTACATCACCGTGGGGTGCCCCAGTCTTGTTTGCGAAGAAAGCAGATGGTGGCCTCAGGTTATGCATAGATTACAGGAGGCTGAATCAGGTAACAATCAAGAACCGCTACCCTCTTCTGAGGATAGATGATCTTTTCGACCAGCTGAAGGGGGCAGGATGGTTCTCGAAGATCGACCTGCGATCCGGGTACCACCAGCTGAGGGTGAAGGATAGCGACGTCCCGAAGACGGCGTTCAGGTGCAGGTATGGGCACTTCAAGTTCGTGGTCATGCCCTTTGGTGTTACGAACGCCCCGGCCGTGTTCATGGGGCTTATGAACTCCATCTTTCGGGAGTACCTGGATCGGTTTGTGGTGGTGTTCATCAACGATATCCTGATCTACTCAAAGTCAGAAGAGGACCATGCAGAGCACCTGAGGACAGTTTTGGAGGTCCTACGACAGCACCAGCTCTATGGGAAGTTGTCAAAGTGCAAGTTCTGGGCGCGAGAAGTGCACTTCCTTGGACATGTAGTGTCTGAGCAGGGAGTAGCAGTCGACCCATCAAAGGTTGAGGCAATTGTTTCTTGGGCAGCACCCAAGAATGTGGCGGAAGTTCGGAGTTTCCTTGGACTGGCAGGCTACTACCGGAGATTCGTACCCAACTTCTCCCGGGTAGCAGCCCCTTTGATGGCTTTGACCAAGAAGGACCAAGTTTTCATGTGGAGCGAGCAATGTGAGTCGTCCTTCAGCTACCTAAAAGAAAAACTGGTTAGTGCCCCAGTGTTGAGGTTGCCAGAAGAAGGGATGGCCTATGAGGTATTCTGTGATGCTTCAGGACAGGGCCTGGGGTGCGTATTGATGCAGCGACAAGGGGTGATCTCCTACGGGTCCAGGCAGCTACGCCCCCATGAGCGGAACTATGCCACCCATGACCTGGAGCTTGCAGCGGTGGTGTTCGCATTAAAGATGTGGCGACATTACCTCTTTGGGGAGCGCTTTGTGGTCTTCACCGACCACAAAAGCTTGCGCTATATCTCCTCCCAGCGTGACTTGAACTTGCGACAGCGGAGGTGGGTCGAGTTTCTCCAGGACTACGACTTTGAGATCTCATACACTGAAGGTAAGGGAAACGTTGTGGCTGATGCCCTGAGCAGGAAGCCGCATCAGGAGGTGGTTCGGGAATCTGCTGATGCTTGGAAGGCAATGGGGGAGTTGGCTGCCTTGCACTTGGATGCAAGGGTGGAAGGTACTAGAGGTTGTTTGTTTCAGATGACGGTACAGTCCTCCTTGTTGCAGCAAGTGGAAGAGTCTCAGTGGGGAGATCCTGAGGTAGAAGTGTTGCGGGATCGCGTCGATCAAGGGAACGCCCCGGAAGGATGGTCGGAGGACAGCCGACATCGGATGCTCTTTCATCGGAGGTTGTTTGTTCCAGAGGTGATGCGTGATGGAGTCCTTCATGAGTTCCATAGCTCAGCCTTGGCGGTACATCCGGGTGTTTCGAAAATGTACCAAGGCCTGAGGGGACAGTTTTGGTGGCCCGGGGTGAAACGGGCAGTGGCAGAGTTCGTGGCTAAATGCCTGGTGTGTCAGCAGGTGAAGGCTGAGCACCGTGTTCCTGGTGGTCTGTTGCATCCTCTAGATGTTCCCGAGTGTAAGTGGGACGACGTCTCAATGGACTTCGTCACGGGACTACCCAGAGCTCAGGGCGGGCATGATGCTATCTGGGTAGTGGTGGATCGATTGACAAAATCTGCTCACTTCTTGGCTATCAAGGAGTCGGGACCCGTGAGTACCTTAGCACAGAGGTACGTGGATGAGGTGGTGCGTTTGCATGGAGTTCCGAAAACGATCGTCTCAGATCGGGACACTCGATTCACCTCACGAGTCTGGAAGGGGTTACAGCATGCTTTTGGCACCCAACTACGCCTTAGCACTGCTTTTCACCCTCAGACTGATGGACAGACAGAGCGGACTATCCAGACTTTGGAGGACATGCTGCGAGCATGTGTTCTGGATTTCGGAGGATCATGGGTACGACACTTGCCTTTAGTAGAGTTTGCCTACAACAACAGTTTTCACTCTACTATCGGCATGGCTCCTTTTGAGGCTTTGTATGGAAGACCATGTCGTTCACCCTTATGCTGGGCAGAGGTTGGTGAGACTGGTACTCTTGGACCAGAAGTAGTGCAGAGCACCACGGAGAAAGTCCAGCTAGTGCGGGAGAGGATGAAAGCAGCTCAGGATCGGCAGAAATCTTATGCTGATCGTCGGAGGAGGCCCCTGAAGTTCGAGGTGGGAGATCATGTGTTTTTGAAGGTTTCCCCTCGACGGGGGCAGCGGAGGTTCGGAAAGGGGAGTAAGCTCTCCCCTAGGTTCGTCGGACCTTTCGAGGTGCTGAGGCGAGTTGGCGAGGTGGCATATCAGCTGGCCCTACCACCTCAGTTGGAGAGGGTCCATGACGTCTTCCATGTCTCCCAGCTTCGTCAGTACTTACATGATGACTCTCATGTCATCAACTGGGGAGAGCTAGACGTGGGAGGAGACGCGACCTTCGAGGAACGGCCAGTCAGAATCGAGGATCGCAAGGAGAAAGTGCTTCGTGGACGAACCGTCGGCCTGGTTCGTGTGTTGTGGAGACATGGCGGCCTCGAAGAGAGTACGTGGGAGAGGGAAGCACAGATGCGTGCCCAATACCCCGAGTTGTTCTGAGCTTTGAACCCTTGGTGCCTGTTGTGACAGAACGTTTGACCTCTTTGGCTATGAAATGTGCTAGGTTCCTTTCCTCTGATTATGTGTGGGAAGCCCCGGTTGAAGGGAAGGGGAAACCCGACCCCTAATCAGGACGCATTAAGGTGGATGCGATTAAACCCGTGCGGGCGAGTCAGTGCCGCCCAAAGCGGATAATATCTTGACATGGGGGAGGGGAACTCCCCAAACCCACATGACCGGGCGGTTTGGCGTGGTATGATGCTTGGTTCTTGACAGGGAGTGTTTTCAATTAGCGAGGGTCCACTCCTAAGAGGTATCTTCGAAGATGGTTGTTCGGATCCTCTCTTTCCTTCTAGTTTGTTTTGATTCTCGGGGACGAGAATCGTTTAAGAGGTATCTGATGTGAAGACCCAGACCCCCCTTGGTCCCTTCCTTTGCCAAAAATCCGGTTTCCTTGCGGGGTACCGATCGCTGACACCGATCGGTGAGACCGATCGGTGAGACCGGCCCTGCCAAGTTGTTCCAGTAATGTTCCTTTTTCGCAAATAGGGTTTTAAACCCTATTCTTCCTTGCTAAAAATATCTTGGAAATCCGAAACGCACGCAAAGGTCTTAATTAAATTCTTCATTAATTCATGGGTCAGTTAAAACCACCCAGCACCATTAATGATGAGTCAAGCCACGTGGTCAACCCATGACTCCCTCGTCTTCCGTGGTTTTGTGTTTTCATCTCAACCGTCCCCAGCCCTTATAATTAAGGGTTAGGCCGTGGTTTTCCCCCTTCTTCGATCGTGGCCCTTCTGGTGCATCGGGATCGCCGCGTCGTTATCCGTAAAGTTCCGCGCCCCCGGCCTAAACGTCGATCATCCATCAGCAAGTAGGGATTTTCTCTCGTCTCTCACTTTTGTGTATCATGTGGGGTGGGCGTTACTTTTTTTCCTATGGAATTGGTTGAGCCAAACCCTAATGAAGATAATAAACGAAGTTCTAAAGGAAAAAGGGGAAGGGGTTGTGATCGTTGTTTATGCTTTATCTTGTGATCATCCCTTTTTGTTGTACTGGTCTATGTTTTTCTGAAAATTGAGGCCGTTGGTGGTCGTGTGTGTGCACTTGAATCCCCTCGTGATGTTTTAAATGGGTTGCTGAAATTGTGAACTCCTGCTGTGAAATTGGTTAATCGCGTATACCCGGCTGAATAATTGAAAGCACCAGGATCAACCCTTCTGTGATAACTAACGGATAGAACACATGGAATTTTGAAATCATGGAGTGTGTTAAGTCGTTTAAATCTGGAAATCCCTGACTTGTGTTGGTATGGTTTCAGTGGTTGTGAGTTTTTATCACAAATTGGGGAGAGATCCTCTGTTGGCAGAACCGGGTGTGAGTGTTTTGGTTGATCTATGCTTGACGTTTTCCTTGGTTATGCTTATGGTAGTTGCCCAGTAGTGCTTAAAATTAATTGAACATTTGACTGAACGTGAAACAAGAATGGGACAAATGGTTTTGTGGGCAAGGGTCGTGAATTGTGACTCGGGCGTTGTGGTATTGTGTTCTGTAGGTTGGCTAGGAAAACCTAAGTTTTGGGTGAGTGTTTGTTACCTATATCTATACTTGTAGCTTTGTGTTTCTTATTCGCGCCCCACCCCAGTTGAGCACTTAGTGCCGAACACCCCCATTTATGGGGGGGGTGTTTTTCCCAACACTATACTTAGTGGCTGGTTATTAGCTCCTTTTCTGCTCCCTTTCCCGGATAGCCCAAGTACCTTCGGGCAGGCTGTGATGGCCTGAAGTCCATTATTAGCCCAAGAACCATCGGGCAGGGTGTTGTGGTGGTTGGCCAGGTGTGTGCGGCAGGTGGTTTCCCAAGTGTCTTCGGGATGAGGCCCAGGTGTTTTCGGGCGTGGCAGTGGATCCTTTAGCCCAGGTGTCTTCGGGCGTAGCGGTGGTTGTTCTGGCCTAGGTGTTTGCAGTCATGGTTACTTGTGACAGTTGAGGCCCAGGTGTGTGCGGGCGGGATTTGGCAGTGGGACTGCGTGTGGTTGTGGCCCAGGTGTGTGCGGGCGGGATTTGGCAGTGGGACTGCGTGTGGTTGTGGCCCAGGTGTGTGCGGGCGGGTGTGGCAGTGGGACTGCGGTGAGAATGGCGGGATTGGTCCGATGCGTAGGATGTCTCAATAACCAGTGGGAAAGTGGCGCGGGGTACCCAAACATCGATGTGCTCTTATATATATATTACTTGACTTGCGTTATTTGGGGAGCGAACCTTGGTGAGGCTTGGGATGGATAGTTGCCTTGTTAGTTGTTTGGTTTACTCTTTCTCACGGGACTTTAGTACGTTTCCCCCACTTGTGCACGAGAGTCTTGGTTTTCCCTACTGAGTGTACTTGTATGCTCACCCTACGTTTACTTTCAGGTTTCCAGGAGGACTACCAGGGCTGCGCGGGACCCTATTAGTCGGACAGTTGGAGTTGTCGCTGTTGTCGTACCTTTGTTTTCTTTTGGTATTGTACTTGAGAGCTTTCTTTTCTTTTGCACTTTGTGGCTTTCACTTTTGAAACATGCATGTGGGAATGGTTTACTTTTGGCTTTACTTTCTTTCTATCTTGGTGTTGTTGGGTTTTCTCCTCCTTATCTTTCGATCCTATAAAATAAAAAGGGTAATGCCTTCCATTATCGAGAATTTCCTATACCCTTGGTGCTAGTCGCCACTCCGGGACCTATTGAAGGCAGGTTTCGGGGGTCATTATCTCTCCTTCAACTTAAAGAAGGAAGGGCCTGGCAATCTGCTGACCCTTCCCTCCTTTTGGTGAAGGCGGGTCGTGACACTGGGTAACATAGTCTACAATGATAAGATACCAGTCTGACCCCTCAGTTGGGCTGGGTAGCATAATCCCTGACAATTCAGAGAAGAACCTCGACTGTGTGGCATAGTGGTGAGGTGTGGTTCAACTTAACTAAGGACCCACTAGAAATAGGGGTGCTTTCCCCACCGAGATTCACCCTTATGACATGACCTAAAACCATGCGGGTGATTCAATGCCTCCCAAAGAGGATAGTATCGAGGTGCGGTGATTAGATCCCCTTTAACTTGGGCCTCTTGGGAAGATGTGATGAGGTGCTAGGCATTGTAGATGGCTTTACTTGGAACTGATGGATACTCACTTTCTTGGGTTGAGTTGTGAAATGGATATCCCCTTACCTTATAATTTGGGATTATTTGACTGAGCATGTATATATATCCATCCTTTTATAGTACCCACTATGTGGGTCTTGGTTACTCTCCTTCTAGGATAGGCAAAGAAATACATGGTATTCCACGTGCTTTTCATGTCTAGCTTCTCATGGTTGGGCGAGTATTCTCTCAACTCTTTGTGTGGGAGCTGGAGCTTCCAGTAGAGACACTCGCACAACAACTATGTCTTGAGGTTCTTACATGGAATGCTTCCTCTGTATCCTTCATCTTTAGGTAGTGTGAGTTGTCACTTGGAGGAGAGAGGTTCATGTGATACCTACTGGTTGTCACGATGGAATCCCACGACCTCATATTGGGCATTTATTGTCTTTCCAGGGTGCGATACCATATTGATTATCACTACAGGTTAGTCTGGTGCCTATGTGCTAATGGGATGAGGTTATCTTTTTCCAGCAATAGATACCTCATTGTAGGACAAGTGGGTGCTTTAAGAAAGAGGTTACAGCCTATAACCCATCAGTTAGCAAGTATGAACCTTGGTGTAACAGAATATTTGGATGTGTGGATCCCTTCAGTGGTGGAGGATTACATGGGTGTCTTTCCTGAAGATGTTCTGGAACTACCTCTGAGATGGGAGTTATAGTTTTGTATCGACTTACAGTCAGGGACTACCTCAATATCTTCTTCCTCATATCAGATGGCACCCACTAAGCTCTAGGATCTGAGTTTATAGTTAGAGGACCTTAATGATAAATTTTTCATCAGACCCAGTGTGTCCCCTTGGGCAGCCCCGATTTTGTTTGTGAAGAAGGTAGACGGGAGATTACAACTTTGCATAGATTATCGTCACCTGAACCAGGCCACGATAAAGAACAAGTACCTCTTTTTAAGGATTGAAGACCAGTTTGACCAGTTTTGGGGTGTGAGATGGTTCTCTAAGATCGATCTTAGGTCTGTTTACCACCATCTGTGGGTTCTTGATGCTATTCCAAGTTGGACTTTTGATGTAGATATGGGCACTATGAGTTCCTCGTTATGCCTTTCAGTGTGACAAATACCCCTATCATTTTCATGGCTTTGATGAACCAGATATTCCAGCCATAATTGGACCATTTTTTCATTGTCTTCATTAACTATATACTCGTTTAATCTATGAAAGAGGGGTAGAATGCAGAGCACATAAGTAGGGTCCTTGATTTACTTAGAGAGCATCATCTTTATGGAAATCTCTCAAAATTCTAGTTCTAGATACAATAGGTTCACTTTCTAGAACACGTCATCCCTAAGAAAGGTTTAATCATAGATCCAGTGAAGGTTGAAGCAATGCTTGTTTGAGATCCACCCAAGAACGTGTCATAGGTGTGGAGATTTCTTGTCTTTGTGGGGTATTACTAGAGATTTGTGGCAGAATTATCTAGGATCGTGACCCCTTTGACCACTATTATTCAGAAGGAAAAATTGTTTAATCGGTATGAGTAGTGACAGAGATCCTTCGTGGAGTTGAGATAGAGGCTAACAAGTGCTACAATTTTGAGTCTACTAGAGGAGGGAGTTGATTTTGTGGTTTATTGCGACACCTTAGGAGTTGGTCCCAGTTGCGTACTAATGTAGCGATAGGTGGCCATCACATATGGGTCAAAGCAGTTGATACTCCATGAGTGGATTTATGTGACTCATGATCTGGAGTTGGCAGTAGTGGTTTTATCTTTGAGGGTGTAGTGGCACTACCTCCTAGGAGAATGCTTTGTGGTTTACTCAGACCACCAGAGTCTCATTTATGTTTTCACTCAAAGATACATGAACCTAAGGTAGCAACGCTAATTATAGTTTCTATATGACTATGACTTTGAGATGGTCTATACTTCAGGGAAGGTAAACGTTGTTTCAAATTCCCTTAGCAGGAAGTCCCAGGCTCACCTTGTGTAGGAAGCTTCATAAAAGTTAGATTCCCTATAGCTAACCCAAATGGAGAAGGAGGGTAAAATTTTCCTTTAGTCAATGGTGTTGACTCCTACACTCCTTGAGTATGTGAAGGAATCTCAACTGGGAAACATTGACTACGAGGTTCTGTGTGATCAGATATTCATAGGTGGCGCACCCGATGGATATTATGAAGGAGGGAATCACGAGATCTTGTACCAGGGGTGAATAGTAGTTCTAATTGTGCTACAGGAGGAGGTGATGTAGGAATTACATACTTATCACTTAGATGTACATCCCTGGGTGGGGAAGATGTAAAGGGATCTTCAGTGGAAATTTAGGTGGTCTGGAATGAGATGAAGTGTAGCTAAGTTCATCTCACGATGCCTTACCTATCATCAGGTGAAGGTTGAGCACCAGGTACTGGCAGGTTTGTTGCAGCCTCTTGATATCCCAAAGTGGAAATGGGAAGACATATCCATGGACTTCATCACAGGACTCCCACACATGGTAAAGGGACATGAATCCATCTGGGTGGTACTAGACTGAATCATGAAGTCGTCTCACTTCCTTCCTATTATGGAGCAGAGTTTAGTAGAGAGTTTGGGACAGTTGTACATGCGAGAGATCATCCGCCTTCATGGGTTACCCTAAACCATTATCTCCGATCGTGATGCTCAATTTACGACGTGTTTGTGGAGAGGCCTACAGGAGGCATTCGGGGCCCAGTTTCAGATGAGTATGTCATTTCACCCTCAAACTGATGGGCAGGCCGATCATACTATCTCAGTGCTAGAGGATATGTTGAGAGCATGCATGCTGGATTTCGGATGGAGCTAGGAGGATCACCTGCCTTCGATGGAGTTTGCATACAACAACATATTCCACTCCACCATAGGTATGGCACCTTCTAAGGCCCTATCCAGGATACCCTTCATGTCACCCTTGTGTTGGATGGATATTATAGATTCATCTCTTCTGGGACCAGAGTTGGTGCAGGCGATGACAGAGAAGGTGCAGGTCATCCATGAATGGATGAAGAAGGCCCAGAGTAAACAAAAGTTCTATGCATATCACTTTAAAAGGCCCTTGGAGTTATAGTAGGTAGACCACATCTTCTTGAGAGTCTCCCCACGACATGGAATATGTACATTTGGCCAGTGGAGAAAGTTATCCCTGAGGTTCATCAGGTCATTCAAAATTATTTAAAGGATCAGTGAGGTTGCCTACCACCTCATCTTACCCCCACAACTAAAGTGAGTACACAATGTCTTCCACATGTCACAACTGAGTAGATACATGCATGACCCCACACACATTATCGACTGAGGTGAGCTGGACATTAGGGATGGATCCACCTTTGCAAAGAACCTGGTGGCAATCAAGGAATGATAGGATCAGACCCTATGAGGATGATCCATCCCCCTGGTTCGCATGTTATGCAGCACAGAAATGTGCATGAGAGTTACTAGGAGTAGAAGAGCCAGATGCAGTCTCAGTATCCTGAGTTTTTTGATTAGTTTTGATTTTTGGGACGAAAATCTTGAATGAGGGAATGATGTAGAGACCCAGTTTTTTCCTAATAATACTTTAAAGCATTTAAAAATATTATTCTAAATCCATACACTGAGACGGCGTTCAATTCTGATGCTCGGTGTACCCGAAATTAATTTTATAAAAATATTAAATATATTTTATATTACGCATGTGCAATTAATTAAAGAAAAAATGATAACTCTTAAACAGTTGATCGGGTCAGAAATCTTAGACCATGGTTGGGTCCATAACATGGTGTTTCCCCTATATGCGAGATAAAATAAGTCGGCACGAGACGTTTGGATTCCTCACTCATTGGAAGAGCGTTTTAAGTGGTTTAATTAATTAATTTAATTAACTGATTAAAAAAATCATTTAACCTAATTTATGGATATAAATTTATATTTTATAATAATTGCCTCATAATTTTTCTTTTCCAATAATGAAACCCCCCCCCCCCCCTCTCATTCACATTGGTGAATGACGAACAACAAAGATCGACGATGAACTACTGGATCTAGATGGATTAAAGCGCAGTGGATCCTGCTCCTTTATCGACAAACACATTCTAAATCAACAATGAGTGATATAATCTAGTTAGGACTCGTCTTTGGTGTTTTTATGCATCTAATTAAACTTTGATATTGTTTTCAATTAATTATTCAATTTGTGCCCTTTCACGATCCCAGATTTTGAAATAAAATGCTTTTATTAGTTTTTCCTAACCAAAATCATACGTTCTTGATTGGTTGGCCAAGAACGCTTGGCCAATGTTCCAAACCCTTTTATTATGGTGCCTTTACCTCTTTTTTATTTTTTTTCCTCACCATGGAATCCCCGTGGATCCCGGTTCGATAGTTTTCAAACAACCCCAACCCATTCGGGTGCCCGAATTTGTGGCGGATCGACGAATCGTCAATGGTTTTGCAATAAGAGCATGGATCTGGAAATCTTGTGAGGCAAGGATGACTGATATAGTGTCAAATCTTTTATTTTTTGATGGATGGAGGTGTGTATTTGTGAAGAAGGTGGCTATGGTTTGATTTGGCCGAGGCATCCGGTCAAAACAGCTACGGGCATGGGAGGCAGCAGACCAGTGTACAACGGTAGCTCCGGGCGAGTCCAAGGTAGTAGGGCAGTGGCTTTGGTAGGCACCACGATCATTGTGGATTCTAGTGAGGCAGCGCAGTAGGAAGACAGTGGAGCGGATTATAGGGTGATAGGTGGATGGTTCGGAGAAGGCAAGACTGGCGAGGGCCAGTGAATGGCGAAGGGTGCGAGGAGGCCAGTGGCGGTCGCGACCGAAGGTGGAAATTCCAGAAGACGCGGGGAGGGGGTGGCAGCTAGGGTTATAAATAGGAGAGGCGACATGTGTGGTAAACCCTAAGGGTTGGGGGAGCATGAAAATTTTTAATAAAAATAAATAAATTTATAATAATAATAATAATAATAAACATTTTATTATTATTGTTGTTGTTATTATTATTATTGTTGTTGTTATTATTATTATTATTATTTAAATCCCCATAACTCCCACTTGGGAAGTCCAATTAATGTGTTGTCAGGGGAAGTGTGCCCTCATTTTTGATATAGTCGTTTTAAGACCATTTTGAATAATTTTCTCTGAATCGCATCTTGGGCCCACAAAACATTCGAGAAATAATAGATTTAATATTATTATTAAATGTTTAGCCTATCAGAACTCGTGCGTGAGGTGTATGATTGACGTGCCATCAGTGGCGGTGATACTTTGGTCTTTGTGAAGACTTTTCAAGACTATATCCAAGTGTTTAAACCAAATCTAAGGTGTGGTACCCATGAGGTCCGGTTTGCATGTGTTACGGTGAAATGCATCTTTTTCACCGGGTATCCATTTTGATTGAATGAGCAGTCCATATCATGTGTTTTTTCATGAGAATCACAATGGAGTCATCCATATGATTTTTTTTGGGACTGAGTCATGGGCCCCATGAGATTCCATTTGAGCGTAATGCGGTGACATACAACTTTTCCATTGAAAGTTTGTTTGGGGTGAATAAATAGTTGATCTTGTGCATTTTTTCACAAAGATCACAATAGTGTTATCCATTTGGATGTGAAGATCCTTTTTCATGATCTCATTAATTTTAGAAACATGAAAGGAATATTGGTGGAATATCCTTCTCCTATGTTTGAAGATAACCCATGAATTAGGTCAACATCAACTCTTGTGATAGCGGAGAAGATGTATAAAGAGATATAATACAAGATGTTCTAGGTGTGATGCCTATCTGAGGTGGCACCCGACGAATGAAGTAGTGTTTTTCTAAGAGGTACTATCCAGTAGGGTTTTCCAATGTAGTTCCTTGGTGCTTTATGAGAGGTACCATCCAGTAGGGATGGCCAGAGTAGTTCTAGACTGACCCATCAGTAGGGCTGGGTAGCGTAGTCCCCGATGAGTAGATACTAGGCTGACCCCTCAATAGGGCTAAGCAGCATAGTCCCCGATGAGAAAATACTAGGTTAAACCCTCATATGGGATGGGTATCATAGTCCCTAATGAGCAGATACTAGGATAACCCCTCAGTTGGGTTGGGTAGCTTAGTCCTCTTTGATTCAGAGAAGACCCCCAATTGTGTGGAACAGTGGCGAGGCATGGTTAAAGTTACCTAAGGACCCACTAGAAAGTGGGGTGCTTTCCCCACCAAGATGTTCCATTGTGAAGCGACCTAAAATCATGCATGTGAGTCAGTTCCACCCAAAGAAGATAGTATCGAGGTGTGTTGATGTGATCCCCTTTGACTTGGGCCTCCTGGGTAGATGCAATGAGCTATTGGGCACTACAGATGGCTTTACTTGGAACTGATGCAAAGTCACTTTCTTGGTATGAGATATGAAATAGATATCCTCTTACCCTCTCATTTTGGATTCTTTGATTGAGAATGTATATATATACAACCTGATACAGTACCCACTCCCTGGGTCTTGGTTTCTCTCCTTCTAGGAGAGGCGAAGACGCACAGGGTATGCCATGTGCTTTATATGTCTAGATTCTCATGGTTGGGTGGGTCCGTTCTCTAGCTATAGGTAACGAAGACTCAACGAGGAGTTCATATCCTCACTGTCTTGAGATCCTTATGTTTGGATGAGTCCACTTTCACTCTCTTATTAGGTTGAGTTTCACTCTTTCCGTTCTCTTTATTGTACCTTGTTCCATTTACTGCTTCTCTTTAGTTGTATCATTTATTGCTCCCCCTTCACCTTTTCAGTACATTATACTAGGTATGTATATACTCACCCCTATATGGGATTTTCCCAACACGTTTTGTTTCTTTTGTAGATGATGGAAAATTCGGTCGTGATTTTAGAGGAGCTTAGGGATATAGGTTGTGTGGGTTGAGTATGGTGGTCATAGTTGAGATATAGGAGTGGGGATCTCTCAGATGTTACTATTTTTTAGTTTACTTAAAGTTGGGACTGATTTCTAGTTTGGGCGTGTATTTTTTCCTTTTACTTTTTAGTATTGGCTACCATACCTTTGCACTATCTAGAAGTTCATGCATGTTTATGTTACTTTACAGTAGTTTCATCTTTTTTTACTTTCCCTCTACACTTTTTCATTGAGTTGGTTGTGTGTGTGTGTGTACAGGTTCTTAGGGAAAGTCCTCCTTGAGTTAGTTGTGCCTTCGGTGCTTATCTCCAACCCCGAGCCTATGGAGGTGGGCTTGGGGTAGTTGTGGCTTGAGTCCCGATGTGGGTAGAGTTGTGATAATAAAAGAATGGTCTTATGTATTATTGATTAAACTATTGAACCCTCCTTGATTTTTGATGAGGCCTCATGGGAAACCTTGGGTACTTAGGTGGGATCCTAGAATAAGTATCTTTGTTATATGATGTGACTATTCATGGGGATATTTTGATCCCTTATAAATATATGTTTGGGGATATGAAACTCCGTTAAATGTTGAATCATGTGGAAAAAGTGCACCTATGGAAATACTATTCTTATGTTCCACTACCTTAATAATGTAGGTTCTCACTTGTGATTCTTGGATGGAGTTTTTATAAATAAATGTTTTAGCTTACATAAGTATTGGTTATTTTTCACATATTCTATCTAGAATATATGTCTTGCTTTCATTTATAGTAATATTTTAAATGTGATATATCTATGTTATTTTATTTTACCAAAAATAAAATTGTAATTTTATATTTCTATTTCAAACTAGCATGTTAGTGTTTATTTTATAAAGGTTATACATAAAGAATTTAGTGGAATCCTACGAGGTATTTTTACTCGCACCCTACATACACCCGGTTGTATATAGATTATCATCTCAATGTCTATTTTTCATGTGTGTATAATAGTTCTTCTATCACAAGGATTGCACCATTAGCTCAGTTGTGGAGAAATTGAGGTGGTATCATACGAAGGTGTTCGTGTGTCATGAGGAATTATTGGCATTCCACTTTTTAGATATGTTTAGTCTTATGTCTCTTATACAAGTCGTGATGGCTTGTATGTCTCAGTTTGGGATGTTTGATGTACTTTATATGTTTAATTATTGGATATATTATTGGTTTATTATTTGGTCTCATTTATTTTCTTTTGTTATTAAGGGAAGAATCATTCCCAATACTTAACTCTAATGTCCTTGGCACTTGTTACTTGCCTGGGGAAATCAAGAATTCACATTGGGCCTTGTGGAAGATCATATTAGATATCATGATTATTAAAGAATATATTCCCAAATTACATCATACATGTGATGTATTTGTCCATATCATAGTTGATGATATATGTATATCGTAAGGTGTGAAATGTCGATTTCATGTCACTGCCTTATCCAATTGTATTTTATGATTTGGTAATATCATAAGGGTTGTTATAAGTATCATTTTATGGTATGATAAACATTATCATCATATGGTTACTTAGAAGACTGATGATAATTGTTATTATTAAGGAATGTTCCATGCTAGGATATCATTAATATAAGCATTTCATATGATGAAATTCATGGGTGGATCATTGCATTCATGAAATGAATCCATGGTTATCCAAAGCATCATCTCATACATTATGAATATATGAGTTCATGCATGAGAGTGTCTTGATGGATATATAAGGAAGAAAATAACACAAATATGGAATGGTTCGAGCCTATTATGTTTCCTCTTGATTCTACCAAAAAAATTTCTTCCTCTATTACCATGAGAGGCACTAGAATACCATGGAGATAAGGATAATATCACCCTAGTCTTGGGTGATCCAGTTGATTTTCTGGATACATTGTGGAGGAGGGATTCATTCGGTTGCCTCTTAATGGATCTTCATTAAACCACTATAATGAAGATCACAAGAGTAACTCTTCGATGTAAGGTACACAATAGTTTCTCTATTTTAATTATATAATGGTTTCAAGTTTCATGCATGGTGATTTTGGGATTTTGGGTTTCTAATTGTTTCTAATTCCTTGAATGATCATTGTTCAATCTATAGAAACCTAATAGTGGTATTGTGCATGGTCATTTTAGGATTTCAGGTTTCTAATTGTTTCTTATACCTTGAATGATCATCATTCAATCTGTAGAAACCCCAAAGTAGTATTATATTCTTACCATGTTGATTGATTCATGAAATAATGTTTGAAAATGAAGAATATTGTATATCAGATCGATATTATAAGTCTTATCGTAAAATATGATCTAAATTTTGAAATATGGTTATTCTTGAGTTATGTGAAATCATAAAATCTAATTTAGTTGTGTATTATGATACGTGACATCATATCTAGCGATGCAGTTCAAACATTCAACATTTTGATATGTTGTGACGTGCGGCATGGTGATTGTATAGTACAAAAGCATCAATCTGCAATTTAAAAATTGATTTTTGTATCATTAATATGATATATTTTATATCATAAATATTATTTTTAGTATAGAGTTAATATTATTCCATAGTATATCATAAGTGGTGACTCCCTATGCATGATGAGTTACTTATCATATGATAGTTTGTGATAGTTGGGGTGTGGTATTATTCCTACACAAACACTGGGGGTGCAGGGTTAATCCTATGTAGGTCACTAATCATAGGATATAATCATCACACCACTGAGTTAATCCTACATGGATATCATGAAATTACATTAAACCATAACATAATTCACACATCGAGTTAATCCTACATAGGTTCCATATCGTATGTTGTGATAGCTGAGCATCACAAGTTAATAGTACACAGACCAGTGTTGCACATGATTAATCGTACATGGCTGCATGTCGTATCCTATGATCTTTGATGTGTCAGATTAATCTTATACCAACATGGCTATTATTCCTAAAGTATTCCTGATAGTGCTTAAATGGTTAAGTGCCACATGTATAAACCATATCGTCAAAAATGATATAGAAAGGAATGAGTGTTTCTCTAAAATTCAATTATAAATTGAATTAAAATGGTTTATAAATTTTTTATAAATCATAATAAAATGGTATTTTGAGATATATTGATTTTTAAAAGGTGTTTATAAATTAATTAAATAATTGTGAATTTTTTATGATTAATTATTTATTTATTTTTAAAAGATTTAGTAAATAAATATTTATAAATATTAATTGTTAATATTGAAATAAATTTTAAAAATTATATGGAATGACTTATAATTTAGATATAAAATGATTATAAGTTACAAAATAAGGAAATACTGTAAATGTTTTTATATTACAATTATGAATTGTTCATAATTATTTAATTTAAATTATTTGAATTAAAAGTGCTTTATTTGAGAAATTATTTAAATCAAATCAAAAGTAGTTTTTATAATTGATATTTTTTTAATGGTTGGGGGTCAAGCCCCCTTTATTGATCATGAAAAAGAGAGACCTCTTTTGGAACTGGGAAAGAGGAACCCATTACAAGAAGAGAAAAAAGCCTTAAAACAATGGCCATGTGGATCCAACAAGTTCAAAAGAAACAAAAAACCAAGAAGGCACCTTAAAGCCTCATCGCCCCCCTCGCCAGACAGTGCACCAGTGAGATCAGTCAAAAGAATGTGTCACCCCCTCTGTTAAGAAGTTATACCATGCTGGTGGCACAACGTGACAGAGTATCTCTCCAAACAACATAGAAATGTTGAGGAGATCCGGATGAAAGGTTCCATCACGCCTTTCTCTCTTTCGAGACACCCACCCGAAAAAGCATGAGAAGAATCTCCGCAGTGTCAACCTGATGTAACGCAAGAAAATACTGAAAACAACGAGCAAAAGTCACAACAAAGTACCCATTCGTCCATCAAAAGATGACATATGGCTGATGATGGGTGTCAGCACACCCATCCCTCATTTGAAGTCGCCCACCCAATGGTACCAGCAAAATGCTTCACCAACCAAATGTGACAAGATCAACAAATACCCATGAAGAAAAATGTTTCTAAAGAACACGCAGAACCAGCAGCCAATGTAGAACAGGATGAAATTCAAAAGAATCACTCCTGAGCGGTGCAACTAGAAGAATAGCCAGAAACTCCCTCAACATGCCGAGTCGAGGCAGCCTCAAACCTTGAGCCCCACATGTCCTCAAACCAGCTCTTTGATGCATCCACCCCTGAAATCTACTCCACTTTAACCCACGGAAGAAGATTCACATCCATGAACCCAACACCAGAAAACGCCGCAACAGGTGTTGAATCCGAGAAATCGGAGAGTTGAAGCAACTCACCTTCCACGACCCGAGATCCCACTGGCACCTTTAACCCACTGAACTCCACCACATAATCCCAAAGGCCAAAATCAGATGGTCACAATCCAAGCCGTTCTCCCTGCAAGATTGACACGAACCGCCTCCGAAGAAGCCAGGATAGTCGATGTCGCCTTCCTCACCCATCACCGCTCGAACGAGTGACAACCACGTAGAGAAAACCAGATCCAAGGGGATCTGGAGAAGGGGGATCACGCAGCAGAATATGGGGGTCGTCGGAGTCGCCAAGATCACCAAATGTGGGAGAATAAGCGTAAGACCGGAAGAGGCATGACCCAAAGAAGAGCCAGGAATGAAGAAGCCGAATCCAGCCGACGACGAAGAAGAAATACCGAGCGGAGACATGGAACGGGAAAATCGGTAGTGAAGCTCCAAGAGAGGAGTTAGATAAACACTCACAAATCCCACCAATTATGACTGAAGTCGCCGATCAAGCGAGAAACGAGCGGATGGAAAACCGAAGATTGAGGAGAAAAACGAGGTTGAAGAAGAGAAGTCGGGCCGATGCAGAGGCGCCGGCGTCCGGTTGAGGGAACCGCTTAAGGCAGAACCCTAATTGCGTCGTTCTCCAGGGGAGTGCGGTGCCATCCAAAAGTCCCATTCATCTTTTATAATTGATATGATGAGGGTTTAAATAATGTTAAATATATAATTTTTAGATTACATAAATTTTCAACATAATAGTGATGGAATATAAAATGTTTATATTTCATATAATAGTATATATTTAAGTAAAATGCCATATAATGAATAATATGAAAAAAAAATATTTTAAAAATAAATATAAAATGTTTATATTTATTTAATTATGAATTTTCATGATACATGATTAAATTATAAAGTGTTTATAATTGTCTTATTTATGAATTTTTCATAAATTTTTTATCTTGTGTTTAAATATATGTATTATTCATTTATTTAATTTATTCTCTATTATATTCATGAGTTTTTTATATTATGAATGGATGTATGTTTTAGCTTAAGTTGTTAAACTACTTTTAAGTTATCATACATGCATCTAATGAGTTGCATGCTAGGTATAATAATGGATTTAATTTTTCTTCTAACCTGAATTTGGATTTTATTAGGTTATGAGATTGAATTTAAAGGTTAATTATAGTTTATACATATTGGGTTCCAAAATTATGATGGAATTAAGGTATCTCTCTTGAGTAAAAGGGACTTTGGGTTTAAATTATCATTGGTCTAAAGGCTTATTTCTTATCTAAAAAAGTGAGGGTTGGTTATCTATCATTCCAAGCTTACACTAGTGGGGATTGTTAATTTCATATGATTATAATTATTTATATGAAAAGGTTTTCATGTAACATATTAATGATATTCATTTAGATATGTATGAATATAGTTTACTTTTATATTGGGTTCGTAACACAAGTTGTGAATTGTGTAAACAATTACATGTCAAAATGGTTAACATATTAATTTTATAAAAAGAAAGGGATTTCAAGTTAAATCATCAGAACCATTTATACATTTAAATTTAATAACATGAGATAATCGGGTTAGTTTAAATCTTGAAATACTAAGTGTTGGATTCCTTCTAAATTATCATTTTTTCAAGAGCTCAATCATCCAACTAGGTAGTTCATGTCTTAGCTGGGTGCCCTAGGATTATCTTTTGTTAGATAAGAAAGTAATATGTGGCCTTAATAGGATTAATTTCATGTTCTTGGTGTTTTATTTAAGTTACACTTAGTCAAGATACCCTAAGAATATTAGGTTACTAGAATAATATAGTTGAATTTATCTATATGATGGATTAAGAAATGAGTTTTTCATTAAACTATCCAAAATTAATATATGATATGATTGTTCCCTACTTGGATAACTAAGTGGTGAAAAAAATATTATAGCAGAATAATTTCTTAGTGAAATATAGATCTTGAACCACTATGGATATTATGTATACTAAAAGAGATCGTAATTTTAATTGGATCACATTTAGTAAAATTCCTTATTAAATGGATGTAAAACATTACTAATCTGATAAAATCTCTTTTTGTAGGTAAAAGGCATCATCATCATCAAAATTAACTTTGAGATCAATCCTAGAGAAAGGAGAATCTTATTATATACAACTTCTTGTACTAATACAATAATTAATAATTGTTCTTAAGAAATTAAAATTATATGTGTTAGAGAAACTTCTTATGAAGTAAAAAATTGTTGAAGTAGTTTAATAAATTAATCTAGATGTTTCTGAGAATCATATAATGATTCACTCAAGGTTTTCTTAAGACTTGTTTTGGCTATGAAATCCATTCTATTTTTGATGTTGAAAATGTTCATACAATGTGAATGAGATCAATATATTTTTACCCTATTTTATCTAAGTGTTGATGATGGGTGAAATAGGAAAGTAATGTCCAAGTTTTTGTGTTTTATTGACATTAAAATTGGGGAAAATTCAAAACCCAATAATAAAGTTTAGTTGTAAATTCCAATAATTTTTCTTTAAATAGTCAGTCAAGGTAATTAAAAATTAAAGGTGGTGTCTGGAAGAAAAGACATTAAATCAAAGTGATGAAATCATTCATAATACCTAAAGGATTTTAGGAAAATACGTGTAATATTTATAACATCCCGATATTTTAGAATATATTTTTCTTAAACTATATTTAATTTTTTTGATAGATTGTGATACATGCAACCTTGAGTCTAAATGAGTCATAATATAGTATACCATTATAATCTAGTTGTTTAATTGGTAGAGTGAATAGGAATAAATATATTTTTAAAATTATTTATAAATGTTTTATATAAATAAAATATATTGATAAATAATTACTCAATTTTTAGTAAAGTCCTTATATGTTTCAAAAATACATTTTTTCATCAAAAATGGATTTTACTGTTTTTTTTAGTAAATAATATATTTAATTTCTGAAACTTTTAAAAAATTTATTTGAAAAAATGAACTTCATTTTTAATATCATAATGTCTTAATTATCCTAGAGTCAATTTTTGATAATTTTCTGAAAAGATTAATTTTGAATAGTGAAAAATACTGATTTTTATAGAAAAAATATATTTTCATCTAAAGCATTTGAAAAGTTAAAGTTTATTTTAAAATGATTTTAAAAGTAAAATTAGTTAATTTATATTATGAATAATAAAATTAAGGTTATTCAGATAAATTTTATGTTGTATTTTGGCATAAAAACTTTCATACTTCAGAAAACCTTTTTTTCTAGAAAACTGTTTTTCATCACGTCTTATGGGTTTAATTTTAAATTAAATTTTATAAAATTTATGAATTGAATATTGAAAAATGGATTTCATATTTAGAATCGGGAAGATCAAATTTAGAAAATATGTCCCTTTTTTTTATTATGAATAATAACCTTGGTAAATATTTGTCACCTCGATAAGGGAAAAACAGGTAAAATATGGTTGAAACTTTGGGATAAGGCTTTAAAATTTCTATAAAAAATTATTTTAATCTATTGTATGAGTGGAGTTAGTCAATTTCCATCCAATAGTTGAATATATGACCATTTTGTGCTATTTTTATTTGATTATGGCCTTTATATTATTTTAAGAAAATAATAAATACAAAATGATACTCTCTTGACTTTAATATCTCTAATATTTTATATAAGGATAAAAAGAGGTTATGGTCAGTTTAAAATGTTTATTTTAAAGATAAATTAATTTTTTTTATCTTGGTATTTTATTTTTAATATTTAATAATTTAATAGTTACTTTAAATGTTTAAGCAATGTTGACACAGTGTTTATTCAATTAATAAAAAAATAAAATAAATGATATTAAAAATATTAAAAGTAATACAATTTGGGATAATTTTTGAGTTCCATGAATTTTGTATATAATTATAACATATTTGGGGTTTGTGAAAGGTTTATATTTGAATTTCATTTTTTTCATGCTGTTTTCAAAACCAAATTATATTAGTTCTTAAAATGACATTAATAGTATTTTATGTTAAATATATTTTATTAAATTATATAAAAGTCATAAAAATATTGCAGTAGGAAAATTAGGATGAGAAATAATATTTTTTATGATATTAATATTCATCAAAAATAACATTCCTTTATTTTATTTATGGAAAAGATTAACATATTTTGGAGATTATATGATAGGGAATATACATTTTTAGTATATGACTTTATGATTAATTATATTTCTTGGAGATAAATGTTAAATTGATAGAATATATGATAAAATATTTCATATTTTTGGGTTTTTAATTTTTTTTATACATTTTTTAGAGGATTCTTGTGGTTAAATATTTATATAATGGATTAAGTTGAACTTTGGGGGTTATTTCTGATGTTTTAGATATTCATGTGTTATATTTATCCATATTGGATAACTTGTGCTAACCATTTTGGTTTTGATAAATATTTAAAGAGATAATGAATGGATTATAATTATTTCATGGATATTATGATCTATTAAAAGTTAGTTTTTGTGCTTCAGTAAAGAAATATTCATCTTGATTATTCATTTTATGGAGTAATAGATGAAGTGGAAGTTCATCAAATCACAGCTAAAGGATAAAATTGTGATTATAAAATGGGAATAAATCAAGTAAGTATATTTTATTGTATTATGTATATTTATAGTAAATTAATACCTGAACCTTATAAAAAATCATCCTAAAATAAATATGTTATCATTTTACCTTCATTTTTGATGAATTGATGATCTTTTCACCCCACTGATTTATGGTTTTGTGGTCATTAACTTTCTCATGACCATGTTCTCTATTAATCTATATTAGTACATAGATGTTATTATTATCCACCTTGTCTATATTATAACTTCCCCCCAATTTTAACCTTATCTGGGAACCTGAATATGAGATATTTCAAGTAACCTTTATTTTCCCCACTTTCCCCTTTCAAAGAAAGTTTTATTATTCCTATGTACAATTTGGGTTTTCAATAAAAGTATTTTTAAATATTGAAACTTTCATGACAGAGATAAACTTATGAGAGAAAAATTTATTTAAGGGGGTATAATATAACATCCCAACATTTTAGAATATATTTCTCTTTAAATAAATTTAATTTCTTTGATAGCTTGCGATACACGCAACCCCAGGTCTAAATGAATCATAATATAGTATGTAGTTATAAAATAGATGTTTAATTAGTGGAATGAATATGAATGATAAAATTTTTAAAATTATGTATAAATATTTATATAAATCAAATATATTGAAAAATAAGTACTCAATTATTAGTAAAGTCTTTATATGCTTTAAAAATATAATCTTTTCCTCAAAATAGATTTTAATATTTTTTCTAAGTAAATAATATAATTAGTTTTATCCAATTTTAGAAAATTTATTTGAAAAAATAAACTTAATTTTTAAAATAATCATGTCATAATTATCCTAGAGTGAATTTTTGAAAATTTTCTGAATAGATTAATTTTTTAATGAATAGTGAAGATACAATTTTTTATTAAAAAATGTTTTTTCATTTAAATAATTAACAAAGTTTCATTTTGTTTTAAAATTATTTTAAAAGTAAAATTAGTTAATTTATATTATTAATAATCCAATTAATTTAATTATGATTAATTTTCTGTTGTATTTGGGTATAACAACTTTCATACTTCAGAAAACATTTTTTTTTCTGAAAAACTGTTTTTCATAGGGTTTTACGGATTTAATTTTAAATTAAATTCAACCAATTATATGAATTAAATATTTAAAAATGGATTAAATATTTATAATCAGGAGTATAAAAATATATAAATATTTCCCTTTTTATTTTTTTTATTATGAATAATAACCTTGCTAAATATTTATCACCTTGGTAAGGGTAAAGTAGGTAAAATGTGGTTAACAATTTGGGATAAGGCTTTAAAATTTCTCCAACACTTTACTTTATCCTATTGGATGAGTTTATATCATTCATTTCTAACCAAGACTCAAATATATGGTCAATTTATTCCATTTTTCTTTGATTGTGACCTTTATATTATTTTAAGAAAAGAATAAATACAAAATGTCACTATAATGATTTTAATGTATCTAAAATTTTTCCATAAGGATAAAAAGAGGTTATTTTTGGGTATAAATGTTTATTTTAAATATAAATTAATTTTTTTTATCATATTAATTTATTTTAAATTTTTAATAATTGAATAATTACCTTAAATGCTTATACATTATCGACATTATGTTTATTCAATTAATAGAAAAATAAAATAAATGATTTTAAAAATATTAAAAGTAATACAATTTGGGTTAATTATTTGGTTATAAGGATTTTTTAGATAATTATAACATATTTGGGGTGTTTGGAAGGTTTAGATTCGAATTCCATTATTTTCTTGTTTTTTTCAATGTCAAATTATATGAATAGTTTTTAAAATGAAATTAATAGTATTTTATGTTAAATATATATTATTAAAGTATTTAAAAATCATAAAAATATTAAAATAGTACAATTAGGATGATAAATGTTCGAAAATTTCATCCCTTTCATTTATGATCTAATTTTAATCTTATAAGTAAAATTATGAATCTTTAATATTGAAAAAATCATTACCATGATTAAGGTTAAAATTGATTAACCAAGGGGTTTATCAAAGGTTTAAAATGATATATAAACATGTCAAAATTTTAATATATGATATTATTAATACCATATATTTGTTATATTCTAAACTATGCCATTTTGGAACCATTTTACATGAGTTAGACACATATTATATTTTAATATTTCATGTATTTCCAAAAATGACATTAATGATATTTTATAATAAATAATATTTATAATAAATAATATTTTATTAATTATTTGACATTATTAAAATAATATATTCATCCAATTTAATGGTATATGGTTGAACATATCAATCATTTACCATTTATGGATCACTTTTCCTTTTATGGTAACATTTTTTACCCTTAAATAGTAGAAAACTTTGATTTTGTGATAATTGTCAAAAGGATTAACAAGGGGTTAAAACTAAAAGATAAGGGTTAAAACACCACAAAAAATTTTATAAATTTTATTTTATGATTATATTTTTACTTATCATCATCTTATATTTTAAATATGTCAATTTAGAGTCACTTGATTATAAAAATTAATGTTTTAAGTAATTCCAAGAGTGTCCCTCCCCTCACTTATAAAAAGGGAACATCTTATCCTATATTAATCACACATTTATAGTCTTATATATTATTAAATATCTATAATAATACATTCATACATTTATTAACCACATTTTAGAGCTTCTATTATTTTTAAAATATCATCCCTTCAAGGCTTAATGTGTAAGCCAAAAGAGGTTTCTTAACAAAGAGGTATAACTTTTAACCGAGCATTTTCCATTTTATTTCATCCTTAAACTCCTCTAAATAAATAGTATACAATATAAAATAATGAATTAAGTATCTTAAATAAACTTAATTTTTATTATTATGATGTAACAACCATTATCCACCTTCTTTCCATCCTATAGAAAGCAAAAACATTACTCGTGTATACGTACGGCTTATCGTATCCACATAGCGTTGTAATTATTTTTTCATCTCCACTTTACTTAGATGTGTATAATGATAGATTTAATAAATATATATTTTATTTATTATATTATCATGATTCTGGATATGTGAATTATTAGTTACCTTTATTTTGTTCCATCCATCTGAAAATAGAAATAGTGTTCAGGCGAACGTATAGCCTACCGTCTCCATGAATGGTGCAATTCATTTTTCTATCTACACATTTCATGGATGGTTATAAATATGTATATAATGAATATATATTATATTTATATCATTATTTTAATTATTAAAATTATTAAATCTTGATTAATTTGAAATTATTGAAACTACTAAACTGAAACATATGTGAAAAATGTAGCAATTATCACCCAGAATAGTGATTTTATTAAAGAATTTCTAATAAATGAGTGATAAAATTTTACAATTAAAACTTATATGGTATGATATATATGAGTATGGTTGTATAATATATGTATAATATATCTATATATATTATATAGGACGTTCGAACACATACAACAAAATTTGGGCCTCAGGTGTGGGTTTCTCATCTAACTTTTGTTTCCGTGATATTTATGTCATATTCATCCCTAGTTTTTTTCATGTGGTGTATATAATGCCCATTTTCTATAGTATAACATGATCACCTTTATATTAATGGTATTTAAATTTTCATTTGTATTTATCTCTTTCATGGGGGTTATGATTCAAAAGTTACCAAAGCGGTAAGGGTTTATTTCACAATCTCATCATTATTCAAGATTATTTATGTTTAAGTCTTTATTGGGGGAATTATATGATATTTATATATTAAAAATATATATTTTATTATCCTATGGTTATTTATATAAATTATAAGTTTTTCTTTCATTTTCCTCTTTTAAGTACTCAAGAGATCGAATTAATGTTTTTAAGGAAAATTGACTTTATTTTCTATTCAATCGAGAATCTTTTTCTTCCTTATCCATATTTTCATTAAAAAAAATCAAGAATGTTTTTATTATTCTAGTATTATTATTTAAATCCATTTTTACCCATTTTTTACTTTCTATAAAAAAATCAAATGAATCTTCTTATCGTTTTCTGTACAAGATATTTTTTGACTTTTTACCAAAAATGTGAAAGAAACCTTTGTTTTAATGTACTCGGCATAAACAGAATTTCCCACCATCATGAACACCCAATGTTTTGAAGTTTAATTTATAATTTTCCATGATTATTTTCAAATAATATATTTTTCATAATATTCTAGAAATTTTTAGTTTTTTAAAGTGAATTTCAAAGTGAAAAGGGTATTTATCTCAAGAATGTTTTTAATGACCTATTTATGGTATTATTATTCATCATCAACAAAAACCATGTATTTTAATTATGATACATTGGGGATATTTTTTAATGATACCATCCTTATTCTTTTTATTGGTGGTTTGTGATCATTTTTATTGGGAAAGTATTTGAATTTTTTATACTAGTTCTTCTTAAACAAATAGTTTTTAATTATTAAGGCATGTTAATTAAGTTGTATTGTTTATTCATATTATGAATGAATTGGACTTATTAAGTGAAATAAGGTGCCTAAAATTATATATCCCTATAATTAATTTGTGGGTCTGATGAGACAAAACATGTGGGGTATTTGAACGAGGTCTTACCCATTTATGTAAGATGTCTTGGCATGAGGATTTGATGGTATATTTATAATGTCTTATCATGAGGCTTCAATGATAAGTTTAATATGTCTGTAATTATGTATTCCATCATTATAAAACCATTTGTTGATATCCATGTGATTATTCAAATAGTTATGATATCCATGGATATATTTCAATCTCATGTGATTATTTATATGGCATTATTTGGTCATCATTTATTCCTGTCATATTATTCTTTGTTCTCAAGTTATTGATTAAGTGGGATGTTTTTTTAGTTATTTACCTTATCATATTGATTATGCCTTATTTACTCAAGATATATTATGTTTTATGTAAGCCTTACTGAGCAGTTTAGCTCACCATTATTTTTTTTATTTTCCCCATGATGTTAGGAAGTATACTATGATTGATAAGAAAGAATATTCTAGAGAGAATAATAATGTTATCAAAGAAAATAATTTGTTGTATTTTATATTGTATTTTAAAATATATGTGAGATTCAAGTATGTATATATATAATCAAGACTAATAAACTATCTGGTCCATTGGGATGTGATTTCTAGTATTTAGTGTCAGTGTAACAAAGAAACCAATGACTCTAGGCTACTAGAGTTGGGGTATTTACAATATTCATGTCGGGTGATATTAAAAAACATTTTTTTATTTTAAAAGGTATATGATACCAAATGTATACTTTAAAAAAATTAAGTATACAGGAGTTCAAAAATCAAATAAATAATTTATGTAGTTTGTAGTTTTCATTCAAATGATAAAGCAAAGGATTATTGAATCATAGATTTGAATGTAAAGGAATATTATCACACTCAAGTGGATCTATATAAAAGGTGTGTATTTTCATCTTATTTATCTTATATGATAATAGGGTTAGAGTTTATAAAAATGGTTTATGATTCATTGTATTCTATAACATGTATTGATAAGAATAAAATGATAAAAATATTTTATCCAAGATAAAAGTGTTTATTCAGTTGTTTGATAAAATATGAGAGATATGGTCTCACCACAATTAGTGAAGTATTTTAAATAAGGGAGTATTCTTTTCATAAAAATGATCCAAATACATAGAATATCATATTTTATATGAATAAAATAGTTTATTTGTTAAATATTCCTACTAAAAAAATAAGAGTTATTTTCTAAAATAGAAGAGTTTTTGTATCTTAATATGACATTATAAAGTGAATATAATATCAAAAATTCTAATTAGAATATGTTTGGACTTATAGAATTTCAAAGTTAAAAAATAAAGGATTGTGATGGTCAAAGTTCAAAGTGACTTTCATGTTATATCCTAAAAGGTTTAGGATATGTCAGTAAAGGATTAAGATAAAGATTTACATTAGTTGTCAAAATATTTCAAGTAAAAGTTTGATGAAAAGGGGTTTAATAAAAAAAATTATAAAGGTGATGACATGAATTAGTTTCTCGATCCATTCCCCACAGGGAATTTATTAAAAAACAAAAGATCACAGTACAAGCATGAGGTGTAACGTACTTACACCAGTAGGGAATTAAATATTATACATGATAAAGCTTTAAGCATACCAAAGTCTAAGAGGAGACACATCTACAAGAGTTCGCCATTATATATAAGTGCCTGGAGAATTTTAATCCAGCATCTCAAGAAACAAACCTGCAACTTCAAGCCTGAAATGCGTAAAACTAGAAGTTCTGCAACCAAACAGCACCCATCCATCCTAACAGAAGACCTAAAAAGGATACCATGGTGTGCAAGATACAATAGAGTAGAAAAGAGTTCTATTTCATCAAGTACCACACTCTCAAAACAAATTCAATGAGCATAATTTAACACCAGAAGATCGAAAGAAAACTTCCTCTATTAATAGCAAAAAGTCAGAACCTGATAAATCTGCTGCACTGTCCAGAAACCCCACCATAAAACCATCAGCATCATGCATTAAATAATAAAAACATATAAAATATTCGATAGACCCCCTAAGAAAAGAATGAAAAATAAATCCTGGAAATGAACAATAATATAGTCGAAAGATCAAGGAGACTGAATAGACAGGGTTTTAATAATGATAATAATAAACTTAGAAAGTGTTCTGAGTAAACAATATAAGTTATTAATATTTTATAACACTTCGTTAGATTGTAGTATTATTTCCAATTAATTATTTTAATAAATTTTTTGAGGGATTTAAATTTTTATAAGTTTTGTGATGAATTTTTGTTATTCTAGAAATTTATGTTTTGTGCATGGTTTGGGGTGCACAGTTTGGAGGAGACCATGAGGGTACCCTTACATGGGAAATTTTATAGTTTTTTCAGTGTACATGGTCTGAGTTGCATAGGTAGTGCATGGTTTTAGTATCTCTTGGTAGTAATTGTATGGTTCCTCCTTTCCTAGAGCTTGTCTGGCGCATAAATTGTGCATAGTTGGGAAAATTGTGTGACAATAGTGTGATATGGATCTATGGTTAGATAGTGTCATTCATCACAATGCATGAATAGATGAATCATATGAGTATCCTTAGGAAAACCATGTGAGGAAATTTTGTGGGGGGAAATTCCAACTGCATGGTTGGGGTATAGTTTACCAAACCGCATGGCCTAATCATGAAAGCTACCCAAAATCACATAAAAGTGAATTTTTGGATTTTCCCTCTTGATTTTAAGAGCCTTAAGGGCTTCATATGTAAGTAAATGGCATTAAAAATTACATATTCTACTGACTTTAAACTATAATTCACTCTCTCACATTCTCAAAGATATTTTAGTTTTAGAGTTTTATAGAGTTAGTTCATAACTCTTACATAAAAACCTATATATATACAAAGTGGAAACTTCTAATTAGTATCCATTTTTTTCATAATATAAAACTTTTAAAATGAAACATGCTTTATTTTCATGATAATTCTTCATGAAATTTATCTTAACTTATTAATTTGCCTTATCAATCCTTAATCCCTATGAAAAACATTTTAAAATGTAGGATGAGAACAAAAATCTCTATAAGGTACATAAAAATAAAGAAATAAATTGTTAGTCTGTGAATACTTATAAAAATTTTCCTTTTCAAAGTAAGATTTGGGATGAAAATAAACATTTTTTACCCAAGAAATCAACTTATCTTCCCAAATATTTTCATAAAACGTTTCCTAAGAAATATTAAAGCCAAAATAAAACTCATAAAGGTTTCTTTGAAATTATGAAAAACTCATAATAACTTTTTTACAAAGTCATACTTTTAAACCTTATAAAGTAGCATATACTTTACTTTACCTTATGAAACCATAATATTTTCATAAAAACACATAGAAAAAATAGATAAATCATGTAGGTAACTTGAGGTATAATTTTCATATTATTACTACTTAAACATGGAATAACCATCATAATTATACATGGAGTAACTGTCATAGTTACACTTGAAATAACCATCATGATTATACTTTGAATAATCATCACGGTATATTCCCATAATCTCTTAGGAGAAACCTAATCAGTTAACTCTGTCCCATATTTGGAATAATAATCATAGCATATTTCTATATTCTCTTAGAAGAAACATAATTTATTAACTTCATACCATATTTGGAATAACCATCACAATATATTATCATATTCTCTTTGGAGAAATCTAATCAGTTAACTATGTCCCTTTACAAAATGCATTGGAGAGCTATAATGGACTCACCCACCTTTGGTTTATAACAGAACCAATCATAATCATATATAATTCCCAAAAACCATAACTTAAATAAAGTACATAAATATTTCATTTTATCATAAAACATAAGTGAAATCAAAGGTTTTTATCTATGATGAATAGAAATATCATTAAATGTCGTTAAAACATTCTTGAGAAAAATAACATTTTCCATTTGAAATCACTTAATTTTAAATAAAAATATTTTTCACATATAAAGGGAAAAAACTTAGAAAAGAACCATATAAAATTTAAAAGGAATATTTAATAAAAAATTAGTCATGATTTTTGGAAAATTCATTAATGCACATTCCTTCCATATTTTTGTCAGAAAAGTCACAAAGTACCTCATTTGGAAAATGACAAAAAGATTCCTTTCAAACCATTTTTTTAAAAATCTAAACATGGGTAAAAATAAATTTAAAAATCATATAATAATATTAAAAACATTATTTAGATAAATTTTAGGGAAAAAATCATATGGATATGGAAGAAAAAGAGAGTTTTAAGGGAAACTTTAAAGAATATTTTTTAAAAGAAAGTCTCTTACCTTGATTCTGACTCACCATATACATTCTTTATCTTTCTGAATAATAAACTTAGGTTAATTTATACTTTATTAATAACTTCTTTAAAGTTTATTATTCCTTTTATTTTATCTCATGATTTTATATATTTATTTTCTTAATCAATTAAATTCATGTTGGATGTTTTGACGATATCTGGTTCATAAGTCCAAAATGACTTAGGTATGTTGATTATGGTCAAAGTGGTAATTAATTGTAATTCCCTGACCCCAGTTACCTAGATTTGGTGCATTATTAAATAAAATTGGAATGATACAAGGAATCATGTCTTGAAAGACCGACCAGTTTAGTAGCCTTGGAAGTACTAGATACATACATAAGTTTTACATTACATCATGAGATAAAAACAACAACAACATTTTGTCCCTTTGAACACACTTATATCCCTTATCTTATCCCTATAGGTCAACCAAAAAATACTTCTTCGCATCATGGGAAAAATAAAACATAGAAATGGGTGAGCTCAGATGCTTAGTAAGGATAACAATATAGCAGAAACTTCATAAATAAGCATAAACATTTAAGGCAGTGTATAAAACTAAAACAAATGCCTTTTAAACTTAAAATTCAGCATAATATAGAAAATATAAATCAAATAATTCTATTTACATATTCACATGGATATTTTACTAGTTGAATAATCAGATGTAATATCAATAGTTAATTTCATAATGATGGAATGCATAATGTCGGACATCATAACCACATAGTCAAGGCCTCGTGCCAAGACTACAAATAATATTTTTTCAAGGCCTTGTGCCAAGACACTAGTTTGTCTCATGAGACCTACTGATGCATTGAGGAGCTATAGCGAGCTCCACCCGTCACTTACTAAGTCTAATGCATTCCTCATATGAAAAGGTTAAAACATAACATAAACATTCGTATTAAAACTAGCATATGAAATGTTAATATATTAACCATAGACCATGAATGGTATAAAAATAACACATCCACAGTAAAAAAACCTTCAATACAATATGTAATATTGTTATCATAATAAATCAACTTCAAACAAGTATAAAATCCATTAAAGAATGTTGACATAGATGAAATCAAAACTGTTTGAGAGAAATATCTCTTTCTATTTTGAAATCATTTAAAAGTCATGTAATTATAAAAGAAAAAATTTATTTTGAAATATTCTTATAATCTTGTAAAGGAAGCTTCAAAGGTGTTATAATGGCATAGAATAACCGCACCCTCCATATAAGTTCAAAAAACATTTTTACCTTAATTTCTCGAAAAGGTCATAAAGTACCTTGTTTGGAAAATGACAGAAAGATTTCTTTCAAACCATTTTATAAAAAGTTAAACAAGGGTATAAATAAATTTAACCCATAGTCTAGTAAATAGTAAAAAAATTGAAATACATTTTTAAGAAACACGGATGTGGATGATAAAGAGGTCCGAGTAGATACTTACGTAAAAACAACCTCAGATAATAAAGAGATTGTGAAATTAACCCTTACCTTGTACTTTTCCTTGGTCGAAGGTACATTAACCTCCTGTATAATAGTTAAATAATTTTTATTAAATTATACAATAATTTCATACATAAATATGATATCATATATAATCTTCTAATATTTCTTTGTTAATAATATTTTAGTAGTATCATTGTTTCGGGTGTTAACTGATTCATTTTTCCTTTCTATGTTTTGTTAAGCCATGTTTGTTATGGATGGGATGTATTCGATTCATATCTAGAATGATATTAAGTTATTAAACGTTATTTTTAATAATCAAATGAAAATTATTCTTGAATGGTTATGATGGAGAATGAATCTCATCACATTCGTGGAGATGGTAACTCGTATGTACGCACGAACGCTACTTCCATTTCATTTTTTTTATTTTAAAAGGAAAGAAAAAAAAATTATACATAGGTATATTATTATTCTAATATAATATAATATTTTATATATTTTATGTAAGCTCATTAACACCATCCTTTATATGTTCCATGTATGGTATGAATGAGTCATATCACTTTGAGGGGGCGGTAGTCCGCACTTCCTCAAATGAAATTATCATATATATACAACATGAAAAGAATAAAAGTATGATATAAAAGATAATTACAGAAGATTATAGATAAAATAAATATCATAAATATCATATATAATTACATTTCCATCATAATGGCCACCATAAGTGGTGGTAGTAGAAGATTGAACAATCATCATTTCATGAGGCAGTAGTTCATCGTCTACAGAGACATTATGTTCTATACCCATTAGATAAAGGTGTGTGTAAGTGTAGTTAAAATACTTCTCATAAAAACAACCTAGTGTATTTATGATACTGGTTTTGTTATAAAATAAAGGAATAAAGAGAGTTTATGGGGTTAGAGAAATAAAATAAAATAAAAGAACTTAAGAGGATATGTTACCTTTAAATCGGGTAACTCCCTTTGGTTTGAACTAAAAGGCTTCCTTGAAGTGCCTTCTACCTAAGGTAAGGATTCTAATAAGAATATAGGGATTTATGAAGCTTAATTGAGCATAGTTTGGATGAGACAAGGGGCTTGATAGGTGTGAGAAATGGGTTAGAGTTGAGGGCATTTTATAAGGGAGAGGAGGGGCTCTTTATAAATGTTTGAAAATATTATTTTATTATATAATGATTTTAGGTTTCTAAAGGTCCAAAACTCATTAAAGTCTAAGATAAGATTACTCGGGTTTGAAATAAAATCATCCAATAAGAATTGGACAGGTTTTGGATATTGTTTTAATTTTTATAATCTCATTTATTTAAATCATTCTTTAATGAGGTAAACACTGCATCATTATTGTGTCATAAATAATTTTATTTATTTAATGTCTAAAAATTATAAAAAAAATACCATGATATAGAAAATATTTTTAGATTTTAAATGAATATTTATAGTTGAAAAGATAACTTATAGAACCCCTTGTAAAAATTATTTTACTAAAAGATATATGTTTATGTCATTTTGTCTTTACTTTAAATTAATTAATATAAAGTGTCATTATCACTCTCAAGTGGCTCCATGGGGTCCCAAAATCAACCCAAGGATTCCCATGGTCAGACATGTATCAACCAATAGGAATAGGATACATGTTAGGATAATTTAATATTATTATAATAATATTTGTTTACCCTTATTTACCAGATTTACCCTTTAACCATGGTAAAAAAATATTTATTGAAGTAAATATTCATAATGTCTAAAAATAAAAGTTACATATTTACAGAATTTGGATATCCTTATTCTAAATATGGAATCCATTTTTCCAAATTCAAAACACATAAGTGGCATAAATCAATTTAAAATTAATTCTCGTTGTCAAAACAAAAAGCGTATTTTTAAGAAATAATAACTATCAAAATATTGACACTTGTTTATGTCCATTTTAAATGTGAAATTACATCCAATGACCTAAATTATATTAAATGATAAAAATATAATCTAATTATACTTTAAAATCACTCAAATTTATAATTTAACACTATAAATTATTTCGATTAAAAGGGTTGTTTTTAATTAAAATTTAGTATTTTTCACTATTCATCAAAAATTGAAAGTTTTCAGAAGAGTACCAAAAATTCACCCTAAGATAATTTTGATATTATGAATCCCAAAATGAATTCCATTTTTAAAAAAAATTATAAAATTTCAAATAGTGGGTATTAATAATCATAACGGTTAGTTTTATTGGTCGTGGTGTGTTAGAATCTCGAAGTTGCATACAACGCAAGCTATTGCATTATTCAAAGGGAAATGTACCATGGAAGCTTGGGGTGTTACATTAATTAATCATCTAAAGAACAATAATTATGAAATAATTATCATTTTCATACATTAATTATACTTTTAAAACTAATTATTTAATATGCTAATGAAAAATGGACTCTGTTGTAATCATGGAGACGGTAGGTCGTACGTACGCATAAGTAATGATTTCATTATTCAATGATCAATATGGAAAGAAGGTAAGTATTATTTTATCTTTAAAAATAATAATAATTTCATAAATATAATCTATTAATGAGATATGGTGATGGAAAATGAATTACATTGGTTCGTGATGTGGTAGTATGTCGTGCACACGAACAATGGTTTTGTTTCTCATTTGATGGAAGAGGAGATGGATATAGGTCATTTAATTAACATAATAACATCTAAGTATATGTATTATATTTTTTTATTATTTTATCATGGTTTAATAATATTTGAAGGAGGTTTAAGAAGAAATAAAAAAACATGTGGTTAAAAACTATACCTCTTCTTTGGAAAATCTCATTTTTTAACACTTTAATCCCTCTAAGGTTGGTATTATGCCTAAACCAAGACCTCCAGAATGAGTGGAAAAATTTTAGGAAGGTATTTAAATAGGTATTATTTGAAAAATGGTTCTTTAATAGTGAAAGAATGAGAATAATAGGTTCCCTTTTATAAGAGAGAGGAGGGGCACTCTTGGAATTTCTCAAAATATTAAATTAATATAAATTAATTTTCAATTCCAAATGAATATAAACTGATTTATTTTGAAGATGGTATTAAGTATGGGTCAAAATTAGCTCATATAATAAAAATTAGATAATAATTGACAATTTTTTTTATCTTTATCATTTGGTTTTAACCCCTCGTTAACCTCTTTCACACTTATAGTGACAACAATAATTTTCACTCTTTAAGGGTCAATATAGTAGCTATAAATGGAAAAAAACTCATAAATTAACCATTTTTGATATTATAAACCATATACTAATCACTTGGATGAATCTAATATTTTTATGAATTTTTTATCATTTTAATAATATATTATTTATCATAAAATATCGTTAATGTTATTTTTTAGAACTATTCACTACTTTGATTTAATAACATCAAGACAAGAAGTAAAATTCAAAACAAATATTTTAATACAACCCTAACATGTAATTTTAATCTATAAAATTCATGGATCACATTAATTATCTCAAATTATATTACTTTAATATTTTTAATATCATTTGTTTGATTTTTCTATTAATTGAATAATTAATGCATTAGCATTGTGTAAATTTTTAAGGTAATTATTTATTCACTAAAAATTAAAAATAAATTTAAATGATGATTATAAATAATTTATATTTAAAAATAATATTTATAACTTGACATAGCTACTGGTTAATCCTATGTTAAAAATATTATAGTTATTAAAAATAAGAGTGACATCTTTTACTTTTCTTTAAATAAATATTATAAAGGTTATAATCTCATCCAAATGGAAAAAAATGTCATATAACCAAATATTGGATGAGTATGGACGAAATAGAATCATCCAATAAAACTAAGGTAAGTTTTAGGGTCATTTTATAATCCTTATCATTTTATTTTTAACTTTAATTACCTGATTTACCTTTACTGTGATAACAAAAAATATTAAGGTTATTATTCATATTGACCAAAAATAAAAGGGACCGATTTACCAAATTTGGAACTCTTGATTCCAAATATGGAATCCATTTTTCAAAATTCAAAATAAAAAAATCGTAGAATATAATTTAAAATTAAACCAGCAAAACGCAATGAAAAACAATTTTTCATAAAAATAGTTTTTTAAAGTATAAAATGTTTTTATACTAAATTCAAGTATAAAATTAATTTTGAAAACATAATTGCATTATTTTAAATCAAAATAAACTAATAAAATTTTAAAACTAAATCAAAATAGAACTTGAATTTATAAATACTTTAAAATAAAATACATTTTTCAATAAAAATTGGTATTTTTCAGTATTTATTGAAAAAATAAAACTTTTCAGAAAATTATCAAAAATAATCTTAAGATAATTTTGATATTATAAATTAAAAAAAGAAATTAATTTTTTCAAATAAATTTTCTAAAATTTTCAAAAATTAATTTTAATATTCACTCATAAAAGAAAACTCATTTTTGAAGAAGACATGTTTTTTAAGGATAAAATGATTTTACTAAAAATTGAGTGCTTATTTACAAAGAATTAATTAATAAATTAAAAATGAGTTATACCTTTATATATTTTATAATATTATTAATAATATTTATTTCCTCTAATTTAATGGCTATGTTATAATGCTCACATTTAAATAATAATAATTCATTTTCCATTTAAGATGAGTGTTACATATTTTGTATGCTATCAAACATAGTCTTTATTTTAAAAAAAATCTTAGGATATTACATCATATCTTCTCACTCTCATTTTTTCAAGATGGACATGCAACCTAGGAGGCTCCTCCCTTATTTCATTTGGATTTTCAAGCCTCTCCAACCACTTTTTTTTATGATTCCTTCAAGGTAATCCCTTTTTTCCTATTATTTCTTCTTCATTTTCCCTTATCCTATGGTTTCCCTCTCCTTTATGAACCTTAAGGGATGCCATGTTATATTTTAGGGTTACTGGTGATTGATTCATGGGATTTTTTCTTATTAGGGCTTACTTGAGGTCCCTTGATGTTTGTTGGAATGTTTGTCATCATAGGTGATAACTTCCATCTTGAGTATCATTGAACTGAGGTTGGGGTTTTTGTTATTTACCTTAAATTGGCATTCACTTCAGTGCTTTGTAGTTTTAAATGCCTTATTTATTACATTCAATCCAAGTGTAGTGTTTTGGTTCAAATTTTAAAGGTGTTCAAGGTGGTTTTCCCCTTTGTAAAATGGTTTTTACTTAGTATTTCAAGTGGGACTTGAAATGTCAAGTAGTGATGAATTTTTTAAAAATGGTTTTAAATAAATTACAGTATTTGAAGTGGTGTGACCCTGTTTGGGTTAGGAAATAAATTGGGATGTGTGGTTTTGGGAATTCTGGAGGTTTTTTCTTGTTAATTCAAGCAGAGATTGAAATTTCAAATGTTTTAAATTTTTTGAAAGAATCATTTTAAATAGTGTGATTTTTTAAGATGTCTTGGCCCCGTTTGGGTCGTGATGTGAATTAAAAAAGGTTGTTTTAAGCCTATTAGGGATTTTAAAAGATAATGTTTTGATTCTTAAAATGGTTCTTCCAAACGTTTTTGAGTGAGTTATTTTGTAAGATGATTTTTAAATGGATTTTAAGGGATTAATTTTAAATAATGGTTTTAAGTGGGACTTTGAACCATTGAAAAGTGACTAGGTGTTCTGAGACTTTTAATAAACATCTATATGGTAATTTGGGTGATTTATAAATGGTGTATGTGTGAGTGTGAGACCCTCTTGAACCCCCTTGTTATATTATATCCCTGAGGGGGGACATTGTTTATTGCTTGATGTGGATGTGGCTTGAGGGGCATGATTTATATTTCATATGATATGGATAAAATGGGATGGGGTTGTTTTGTGTGAGAGTGAATGATGTGAGATGATATTTACTAATTTTGTTATATTGATGCTTGGGATTTCTCACCTTCATTTGATTTTGGACATGGGATTCCTAATAAAATATGTAGAATTCTAGATAATTGTAAGCCTTAGTTCGGATTGTATTTTAACTAGGGACAACGGCCCATTAGACCGAGTGATCTAGTGGAATGAATTTTGACCTGCTAGACCAAGTGAGTTAGAGGAATGAATGGTGTCCCATCAAACCGAGTGATCTAGTGGAATGTATTGTGGAATGTGGAAGTGTTGTACTCTCAAGAGGTTTATCTCTGGATAGTTTGATGAGACTACCGGGGATGAGACAGATTCAGTAGTGTCATCATAGAAATCATGTCACCAGTTTAGACTGTTGAACTTGTGTCTTAGGAGTTTTCCCATGACACCTTGATCCCTTTTGGGATGACTTATGGGATTTTGATATTTATGATTTTTATTGATATCCCCTATCCATTGATTGGTGTATTTTATCATTGAAGTGAAGTGTATTTGAAAAGAAAGTGGTGTGATTTGGAATGAATATTTGAGAAATGTTTGAAAGAATACAAAAATGGGTTTTGGTCCATTACATGGTTTCTAACAAAGGGATATGTTTTGATGTTTTAATAGAGTTTGGATAAAGGTTTTAAATCTATATTTCTTTCTTATATAAGGGAGAAATATTTTTTTTAAAGGGGGTTGAGGCTTGGGAAATGGTTTTCAAGTGATTGTTTTCATTTAAGTCAAATAAGTGTGTTTTGTGAAATGACTTAAATGTGATTTGGTTTTGGATTCTTATGCATGGAAAACCTGCTTTCAGTTGTATTTTCAAACTAACATAAAATGGATTTTCATTTGTAATTAATTGCACAAACTTTGTAGTTTTTACCTACTAGGCTCGGTTTCACTTACACTCTACATACACCACCTGATGTATGCAACTCTTATGATTTTATTTCAGATGCTTTGGTTTTGGTCTCCCTTATGTTAGGGTGTGAGTTGTTTGGGATGGTTAGCTCACTACTACAAAACAAGCCTTTAATAGCGTTGTCCTTTATCAGCGCTAGAAAAAAACACTGATAAAAGTGACTTTTATCAGCGCTAAAAAAAACCATTGATAAAGGGAACATTTTATCAGCACTTTTTTTAGCGCTGATAAAAAGTACCATTTATCAGTGCTTTAATTTTAGCACTGATAAAGGGTATTCTTTATGAGTAGTTTATTTCCAGTGCTCATAAAGGGTATCCTTTATCAATGTTTTTTTAGAGTTAATAAAGGTCTAGAATAAAATGAAATAATTAAACAAATAAAAATTACGATTAAATTAAAAAAAATTAAAAAAATATATTAATTAAATAATTATTGATAAAAATGAATAAATTTAATATACATATATATAAATTATAAATACTAATAAATAATATATATAAAATATATAGATCTGTAAAATGAATAAAATAAAATAATTAAACAAATAAAAATTATTAAATTATTAAATTAAGAAAAATATTAAACATTTTATTAATTAAATAATTATTGATAAAAAAGATTAAATTTAATATAAATATATATTGATTATAAATATTAATAAATAATATATATTAAATATATATATAATGAATAAATTGTAATAATTAAACAAAAAAATTAAAAATGAATAAATTGTGATAATTAAACAAAAAAAATAAAAAAGAATAAATTACAAAATCATTAAAAAAAATTATTAATGAAACAATCATTAATAAAAATGAATAAGCTTAATATACGTATATATATTAATTATAAATAGTAATAAATAATATATATTAAATATAAATATAGAAAATGAATAAAATATAATAATTAAAAACATATTGATGTCTTATTCATTTTTAATGGTTTTTTATACATAATTATTCATTAATACATTTTAATATTGGAATATATTTATGTATATTTCTATATATATATGTGTGAATATATATAATATTTCCTAAAATATGATTTATATAATACAAAATATTTATGCTTTACATTAAATAAGTCGTATATTTAGTAAAGAATTGTTTATAATTAAAAAATAATATTAATTAAAAATACTGACTAATTGCATTGAGTAACGGACATAATTGAATGTCGTTTTATTTTTCAATTTAACATATATCAAATGTGTTACATTTATTTCTCATATATATATACATAATTTATGTGTCTTTATGTACAACGCACACACACAAATATTTATGCAATTAATGAAATCTTATATAGAAACACATATACCTAATATTTATGTAATTTATTCAAATTTTAGTATTCATTTTTGAATTTTACTATAACATGATACATTTAATATATTATTTATTTAATTGGTAAATTTTATTTATTTATTTTTAATATTATTACAGTTGGTTCTTAATTCATTTTTAATATTTTTTATTTTTTATTTTTTATTTTTTTGGAGAATTTAATCATTTTCTATTATTTATTTATATTTATTTATTTACTATGTTTTAATATTTTTGATATGTTTTCATATTTATTTCAATATATATCCATATTATTTTATAATTTATATTTAATTAATAAAACTTATCTATTTTTTCAAAAAAATTAAAGTGTACTCATTTTTAATTATTCGATTTCACTCATTTTTAACATGTAGGCATTTAAGATTATATATTCATTAATAATGTTAAAAAATAATATTTGTAAAAATTTATAAATAAATATATTTATAAATGTATATTTAATATGTTTATAAATTTATATATTTATAATTATAAATAAATAAATATTATTTTTTTAATTATTTATAAAATTATAAATAAATAATTACATATGTTTAAATAATTATAAAATTACAATAAATTTATTTAAATAATGAATATATTTACTATATATATAATTATAAAGAAATTTATTTACAACTATATTTAAAAATGTATATTTACAAATATAAAAATATAAATTTATAAATATATTTACAAATAATTATAAATAAATAATTATAAATATATTTACAAATAAATTTATAAATGTATATTTACTATATTTATAAAATTATATATTTATAATTATAAATAAAAAATATATAATTTTTTTTAAATGTTTATATAATTATAAATAATTAATTATATATTTCAATAATTATAAAATTATAATAAATAAATATATAATTATAAAAAAAATATTTTCAAAAAAAAATATTTATAATTATAATTATAAATACTTTATCAGTGATAAAGTTTCAACTCTCATAATATAAATATTTATCGATGCTAAAACTTTAGCACTGATAAAGATGGATTTTATTAGAGCTTATTAATTTAACACTGATAAAAGGTATATTTATCAGTGCTTTTTTAGAAGCGCTGATAAAAGTCTCTCTGACCTATTTAACGAACCTTAACTGATCGCAACCAGTCACGATATATAAAGCTTTCTGTGGAAGCCACTTATTGTCATCGCTCGTCCTAGTTGAATCCAATCTCAAATCAAGGTCAAATTGAGGCTTGAACAAATCCAAGGCTCGAATCCAAGGCTCAAAAAAATCAAGTCTTGAATGAATCCAAGGCTCGAACAAATCCAAGCTTTAGCGATATTTTTACTTTATTTTGGATGAATCAAAGTTTTAATCCAATTTTTGTTAATTTTTATCCTCCTCATCACTCGTTGATTTCTTGTTTGGTGATATCTTTTTGTGTTTTTTTGTTCATCATCTCTTGTTATTCATTATCCATCATTTCTTTCCCTTCTAGAATAAATTTCTATTTGGTAGTTTCTATGATTTTGGGTTTGTATTGACCCATTAAGGAATTTTCTTGGTTCCTTGTAGCATATTAAGCCATCCACGCACTAATTTCATCCATTTTGGTAGGTGGATCCATTCACTTTCCTTTAAACATGGAACTATGAATGTTTTCATCTTTTGAATCCATGTTTTTATCTGAATTAAATTCTAGGGATGAGTATTTCACTAGTTTATGATCACGTTTTGCACTAAATAACTCATTTTAAGGGTTTTATCCTAATTTATCTATTAATGTGTTCAACAATATCCCTTGGTATATATTTTATAAATGAATATGCAAGGTTCTTACAAGATTTTATGTAAACAATTATTATGGTGTCATTTTATAATAATTGTCACACATATCATGTCTTAAATTAATATGTTTAGACTTTACATTATATATGAAACTATAATCTTTTGACATTGTTTCTTCACTTCCATAATTAATTGAAATTAGAGGCATTGGAATATTACATAACTTAAATTCTATTAATAAGTTTATGATTCATTTTTTTCATTCTACAAGTTATTAAAGTATTAAATTCTGACTCTAATGTTGAATGTGAAATGCCTGTTTATTTCCCACCCCAAAAATGACACAATCTCTAAGAGTAAATATCCTTCCAAATTGGGATTGATAATCTCCCATGATGGTATTTCAACTTGAATTAGTGCATACTTAATTTATTCAACATATTCACAATATAATGAGACTGACATAAATAATAATCTCCACTATGTATTCTTACTTTAATTAGTATAATATCTATTATTCTAATTTTATTAATTCTAATCATGGAGGATAAATATTCCTTCATCTCGTTAATACCAGTCATGTTGTTTTTAAAAATTAATATGTCATCAACATAGATACAAATAATAACTTATTATTATTTTATGAATATTAAAAAAGTACACTTATCAACATTATTATGTAAAAATCCATAAGATAAATAATAGAATCATACTTATCATGTTGTTTAGGTGTTTCTTTAAGACCATAAGTATATTTCACTAATTTACATAATTTCTTTTAAATATATTATATAGAAAACCTTCATATTATTCCATGTAAATGTCTTTATTTAAATTTCTATTTAAAATTACAGTTTTAACATCTTTTTAATGACCACATAATTTATTTATCGAATTTAAAGAAAATAGTATCATTATTATCATAATTTGAACTAAATGAGTATAAGTATCAAAATAATCAATGCATTCTATTTTTTTAAAACCTTTGATTGCTAATCTAGCTTTAAAAACTTGAATGTTATTATTGGAATCACACATGCTTCTAAATACACATTTACAACCAATATGATTTGAATATTTTAGAAAATTTCTAAAGATGCAAGTATTATTTCTCATAATAGAATCTATTTCATCATTAAATGATTCTTTCTAGAATGAAACATATTTTGAAGACAATGTTTCTTTATATAACTTGAGATCATCATCTATGGTTAGCACCATAGGATATTTTTTCAGAATATTATTATATTGATATATCAATAAAAAAATAATGGATTTGAAATATATGAATTCATGTTATGTATGTTTCCACTTTATAGGTCTTGTACTCCATTTAGGTTCAACTCAAGAATTATCTTCATTCTCTTTCATTATATATTAACTAGATGAAACACTATATCTATGGTTATGAGGAATAATTTTATTTTAATTATCTTTATAGAATTTATTCTTAAAAAGGTATACAACTCTAGATTAAACAATGGCATTGGCTTCTATATGCATTATTCTATATAAGTTATTATTATTCTCCATAGGTAAAAAAAACTTATTTAATTGTTTTAGTTTCAGTTTTAGTTCTTTTAGGAATAGAAACTCTAAAAAATTCTAAGTACCACCATTATTTAAGATAAGAAAGGTTTGGTTTCATCCTCATCAACTCCATCTCCCAAACAGTTATTTCATTTTGTTGCTTGAGACTCGTCTCTTATATCTTCTATGTTGCTTGAACTACTCTAAACAGTGGTCATCCAAAATGATTACCGGTACCCGGTACGGGATTAATACTGCTCAGAGTAGTTCAAGAAAAATAGGTTCCTATCCCGAAGAGATGGATGATAAGTCTCAAGCAACAAAAAGCAATAATTACTATCCAGGAGATGAATCTATTGAGGATGAAATTTGACTATAACTTTCACCTTTGGATGAATTTAGATGATAACACCTACCATAGTGGAGTAATTATTTTTTAAATTTAATTACCCATTTCCTTCAAAGTATATTGAAATTATTTGAAACAATCAAATGTTGGGTTCCCCTTATTAGAATTATCTATAACTTTCAACTTTAATAATGAATATATTATGTGTATTTATTTATTTATTGAAAAAAATGAATATTTTATGAACCTAATAGGATGGATATGAATCAAAAATGGATGCATGCTAATCATTTACAAAAGAGTATGAAGATGGATTTAAAGAGTTCATCAAGTTTGCAATAAAGCATGCATATGACCCATCACAAATCCTTTATTTGTGTTTATGTTGTTTTTATTCAAGAAAATTTAGTCCAGAAGATTTGTAAGAACATTTGATTATTCATGGAATAGATCATAGCTATAAATGTTGCACTAAACATGGGAAAAAACTGAGCGTGCACACCGATTGGGATGATACTATGGTTTATGGATCATTTGATATGAATACCAATGTAAATGATTATGGAGATCACATGGAATAAATGAAAATGGAAATTGAATATGACCTTCGTGATTTTCCAAAGTTTTTTTGAGAAGTTAAATAGTTGTTCTAAGAGGACATTGTATACCGGTTGTACTAAATACACAACATTGTCAGTTGTATTGAAGTTGTATAATTTGAAAGATGGCAGCGGATGGAGCGACACTAACTTTACAGAACCACTTGTTCTCCTGAATGATGTGCTACCGAAAGAAATTGAACTTCCATGTCAAACATATGATGCTAAACAAATGCTATGTTCAATGGGCATGATCTCTGAAAAAATACATGCTTGTTCAAATGATTGCTTATTGTTTTGAAAAGACCATGAATCACTCATAAAATTCCCCAGGTGTGGTGTGGATCGATACAAGAAAAATAAATCAAGTCCTTCAAAAGTTGTATGATACTTTCCTATCATTCCATGGTTTAGAAGAGTATATGGATATTAGGAAACTGTAATAAAATTGACATGGCATGAAGATACAAGAATTAAATATTGGAACCTATGTCATCTAGTAGATTCTCCTCAGTGGAAAAAAATTGGTTACAAGTATCCTGAATTTGGAAATGAGATAAGAAACTTTCATCTTTTGTTATCTACAGATAGAATAAATCCCTTTTATGTATAAAGTGGTACTCACAGTACATGGCCCATCATGTTGGTACATTATAACTTTATGTCATGGTTATGCATGAAGCATAAATACATTATTTTCTCTTTTTATATTTGGACCAAAGAAACCCGATAATGATATTGATGTCTATTTGGATTTGTTGATCGAATATCTAAAATTGATGTGGGATACAAGTGTTAAAATGTATGATACTCATAGAAGTGAATAATTTTTATTGAGGGTCATGTTGTATGGGGCGATAAAAGGTATTCCTTCTTATGGAAATTTTTCATGCTATAGCATTGAAGGAATATTGGGGTGTCCCATTTGTAAAGAATGCATGCACTAAGTTCGATTGAAACATTCCTCAAATACTGTTTTTTTCAGACATCGTAAATTTTTACCTCAATGATATAAATACCGATCATGGATGAAAGCATTCGATGATAATACCAAACAATGTACAATACTGTATCCACTAATGGGTGATCAATTATTCAATAAAGTAAAAGATATTGACACTGTTTCGGTAAACCATTTTCGAAAAACCTTACGAAATCAAGTTGGAAGAAGAGAACAATTTTCTTTGAATTACTGTATTGGAATTGTTTGTATGTAAGATATTTTCTTGATGTCATGCATGTGGAAAAAATGTATTTGATAGTGTTATTGACATGTTACTAAATGTTCCTGGAAAAATGAAAGATGACATCAAGGCTAGGTTGGACATGATTGACATGGGGGTAAGGGAAGAGTTGGCACTGGTGAAGGGTAAATGGTTGACTTTTCTTCATCCAACAGCTTACACTCTATCCAGATGGGAAAAATAACAATTTTTTCTTTTCCTTGATGGTGTAAAGGATCCAAAGGGGTATTCATCAACTATCAAGAATGTTGTGTCAATGACTAATTTGGAGTTAAAGGGACTAAAATCACATGATTGTCATGTTTTGATATAAGATTTGATGTTTGTTGCTTTCTGTTGAATTCTTCCTAAAAATGAATTACATATATTAACCAAACACTACTACTTTTTCAAATTCATATGCAGTAAAGTTACAGACTCAATGAAGTTGGAAATCATGAATAAGGAGGTTGCAGTCATATTATATGAATTAGATATGTTCTTCCCACCATTATTCTTTGATATAATGGTTCACCTGATGGTTTAGTTGGTTAGAAAGGTTCAACTATGTGGTTATGTCCATTATAGATGGATGTACCTCATTGAATAGTATATGAAGATTTTGAAAGGGTGTGTCAAAAATCGAAGTTGGCTAGAAGGTTGTATTGCATAACGATATATTGTTGAAGAAGTTGTTGAATTCTATACCGATTACCTATCAGATATTGATAGAATCAATCTCCCAAAGACTTATCACAACAAATGTCATATGGGCGAAGGGATTTACGGAAGAGATGTTGTTACAATTACCATCACAGAGTGGGAGTAAGTGTACCTTTACATTTTATATAATAGTGAAGATGTTAATCCATATGTTGGATCCCACAAAGCGATTTTTAGATATTTGAATCCATCAAGGGATGAAGGATGGATATCAAATACACATAATAAATATTTTATAGGATGGTTTCAAGATCAAATTTATAAGGAGTTATCTAAAAATTTGAATTCAATTTCCGAATGACTTTGATGGCTAGCCAGGGGACCGAATGCAAATGTTACATCTTGCACTAATTTTGTAGTCAATGGTTATACTTTCTATACAAAAGAACATGATGACTATAGTATGATTCAAAATAGTGGAGTTATGTTTGTGGAGGAAGCGATTCATATATCTAGATATAAGGATAAAAATATAATTTATAAAAATATGTCATATTTTGGCATTATCGAACAGATATATGAGTTGAATTATACAACATTTCATGTGCCGATTTTCTGTTGCAAATGGGTTGACAATAGGGGTGTAGTGAAAGTTGATAAAATGGGATTCATGTAGGTAAAATTATGTGTCGAAGAGGAAAAAATATGAGTCATTCATAATGTTATCACAAGCAGTGTAAGTATTTTATGTCTCGGATCTAGTAAACAAGAATTGGTCGATTGTTTTACTGGAGACTAAAACAGCTGCAGGATCAGATGAAAATTCAATCGAGGATGACCCTTTCATTAGGAGATCACAATCATTTCATGTTGGTCCTAATGTAGATAATGTCTTGTATGTTAGAGGGGACCATAAAGAGAGGATTTGAATTCTTGATAGAGGAGCCAAATCCCTAAAACCTTTAAAAAAGAAAGAGTTCAATGAGAAGGTAAAAGTGTTTTTTAATATTTTATGTTTTTCCTCATAATATTATTTGTTCTCTACTACATTAATGTAATCTAAATTAAATATTTGACTATTCATGTAGACAATGTCTTCTACACTTGATGATGTTACCAATCTCGTAGAATAATAGGCTATAATGAAGGAAACTCTTAGGGAAGATGTAAAGGTAATATTACGATATACTTTCTTTATTTTTCTGAAAAATTATATAATGAAATGTTGATTTAATTTTCATGTAGAGTTCATTTATTTTAGAAGATTTCTACCCATATTTCATGTCTTTTTTCACCAAAACTTTCATAGAATTCTTCTCCCTCAAAACCTTTTCACCCCTGTAGTGTTGGTATTTATCGCTTTCCTTCAAGTTACCTCCACTCCCTTTACAAGAAGAGAAATGACGCTGCCTATGATCAATCATAGAGGCAATATTAATGTTTACACGGTAAAATAATTTTCTATAGAATAATTTATTGTTTCATATTTATGTTTAATTTATTTCTTTTTAGTATTACTCACATAAGAATTGCTTTCTTATACATGTGGATTCTTTTGTTCTAGTTGGCATGGTTTGATAGAAGGTGATCATGCTCGTGAGAGATTGAACTTTGAGGCTACAATTGAGATAATGACAACAAGAAAAAGGGTCAAGAATGTATAAAACAATCATGAAAAGGTGAATTCCTACTACTTATTTGTAATGACTCTAAATTTTGAATAAATCTTGTTTCCTAATTTTATGTGTTATTTTATTTTATTTTTATACTCAACAAAAATGTTTCATTTGATAACATAAGTATAATTAAAATGAGACCGTTGGGTTTTGACTGTTATATGACCATTGGTCAATATGACCGCTGTACACTAAAAGTTTTGACTATTGTCTCTAAATACAAGCGATCTTGGTTAATTAATATAGAAAGAAGATTCGATGGCCTCACCCAGTAGTCTTGGACCGATCGAAGCCCATCTAACAGAACTTGGGAAGGAGGTAGCACCACTGGGCTTTGCTCTGGACCCAACCCAAGCCGAACTTCATCGTGTGAAGCTAGAACGGAATCGCCTTGGTGAGAAGTTCAAACTGATAGAAATTACTACTCATGCGATGTTGGTCGAGCCTCCCTCGGATTCTCTCACCTTAGCACACCTTACACTTAGGTCCTATGCTGGTGTGATAAGGGGCTATGTAAGGAGACCGTAACTGCCTTGTGTAATCCTTTGTTTTAAATAAAAATTGGGATTTCTTATTATGATGAAGTTTATGAATTTTTAAATGTCAGGATAAATATAGTATGCATATTTTTGATGAATTTTAGAGAAAGGATATTTTAAAAATGTTTATGTAAACCTTAAATAAATAAAAATGTGTAATGATTTTCAAATAATGGTCTTCTACAATTATGTTCAGTATGAAATTTAGAGTCTAATAAGATCAAATTGATTTTTGATGAATAGTAAATTATGAATAGTGATTTTACGCTTAGAATTAGTAATGTGACCAAATGGATTAGTAATTTCACTCAAAGAAAGTTTTAATATAATTTAGACACCTAGATTAAGTAATGTGATTCAATAAAATGGTTAAATAATGGTTTCATAAATTATTATTCAAGTATTAGTTTTTTCAGGTGAATAGTGTTTTTTAATTAAAAATTAAATTAAAAATATTTAGAAAATTATTTTTATAAAATGGATTTCATTTTTGAACTCAGAACATCAATATTATGTTAAGGTAATTTTTGGGGATTTTTCTGAAAAAAATGAATTTTCGGTGAATAGTGTGTTTATTTAAAAAATGAATTAAAAATATTTAGAAAATTATTTTTATAAAATAGAGTTAATTTTTGAAATAAGAGCATTGATATTTGGTTAATGTAAAATTTTGGGATTTTTCTGAGAAAGTTGAATTTTCAGTGAATAGTAAAAATACAGTTTTAGGGTTTCGGTATGTTTAATGACAACATAACTGTGTCATGATGATTTCATGAGATATTTTAAGGTATTTTAGACTAAAGAGAATGAATTATTGTGTGGGGGTCCCCATGTGTCCTAACTCTATGGGAAGTACCATGGGAGGGCCCATGCTTTTGAGAAAACCACTTTTGAGGTGTCCCTTGGCCATTAATGCCTTGTCCCCTCACTTTCCCTATAAATACCAAGACCTCCTCTCATATTTTTGACTCCAAAACCATCCTAAACGAAGTTATGGTCTCCTTACCTCCCAAGGAGTCCTCCCAAGGTTCCCCCAAGCCCTCAAGGTCTCAACCTTTGAGTTTTAAGAGTTACGTTTTAAGGTAAGGGATCTGATCTCTCTCTTTCTTTTCAAGAAATCTCTTTTATGTAATTTCTTTTATGCTCCATGTTCTTATGTTAAAGGGTGTTCTTTTATACTCCTATTACTGCCCTTTTCATTTTCACATAATTATATATCCCCTCTTACTCTCATTATTTCGTTTTATGAAGTTTTAAGTGGCGCCGTTAGGCTGCCGAAATTTTTGTAACGGATTCTTTCTCCCTTCTAATTTTTCAAGATCTATTTTCATGTAAAGTATTTCAAGTTCCTTTTTATTATGTTGGGGTATGATATCTAAATTTATCATACTGATCTTTTATGATCATATGATGAGAGAACCCATTTGATCTCTTCAATTCAGTATTTTGAAGTTTTAAGTGGCGCTGTTAGGCTGTCGAATTTTTAAGTGGTTCTTCACCCTTCTCGTTTTGAAGTTCTACTTTCATGTCAATTATTTCAAATTCCTTTTTTTTTATTTTGAGGTATGATATCTATATCTATCATACTGATCTTTTATGACCATATGATGAGAGACCCCATTTGATCTCTTTAATTCAGTATTTTGAAGTTTTAAGTGGCGTCGTTAGGCTGCCGAATTTTTAAGTGGTTCTTCACCCTTCTCGTTTTGAAGTTCTACTTTCATGTCAATTCTTTCAAGTTACTTTTTGTTATGTTGGGGTATTATCTCTATATCTATCATACTGATATTTTATGACCATATGATGAGAGACCCCATTTGATCTCTTCAATTCAGTATTTTGAAGTTTAAGTGGCGTCGTTAGGCTGCTGAATTTTTAAGTGGTCCTTGCACCTTTCTCCCTTTTCAAAGTTCTAATTCCATGTCAAGTCTTTCAAGTTAATTTTTATTATTTTGGGGTATGATCTCTATATCTATCATAATTATCTTTTATGTTCATATGATGATAGACCCTATTTGATCTCATCAATTCATTTTTTGTTGAAGTTTATGTAACGCTGTTAGGCTGCCGAATTTTCATAAGAGAAATCTTATTTTTGTCTTCCTTTCATGTTCTTCATTTCATATGGTATATTTTCAAATTTCATTACCATGTTCTTAAATCCCTTATATTTTTTCCCTCTACTATTTTATGGGTCATTTATGAATGTTTGACCCATGTCCCCTCTCTTTTCAATGTTTTCTAAAAACCTTGTAACATAGCCGTTATGCTGCAGAATTTTCATCTCAAAATGTCTCTCTCTTTTTTCTAAAGATATTTTATTTTATTAAGTGAAAACTCAAAGCTATACCTTCTATATGGGTATTCACATATATACCAAGATGTTCTATTTTAAATTCTGGGATTTACATACATGAAACCCGCTTTCCCTTTTCGTGGGTTTAAAGTGACATAAAGATCATGTCTTTAAAGCAGTTTTTAAAACGTTATGATTATGAAATGAAACCCATTTATTTTATGCTATATGGGTCATTTATGAAATGTTTGATGATGATATATGTGGATCACATGATAATAAAGGCAAATTTAAGGGTTCGCCCTGATAGCGCTCCAATGCATTGGGTAATGATGTAACCACTAGAGATTACAATTTTCACGATATCTTGGTGAATAACCTTGGTAATTTTCAAATGACACCTTGGGGGTGGACCTTGGTGATATGTTCATGATTGTCTATGTTAAATGATGTAGCCACATCTTAAAGTTATGAAAAATGTTATTTTTATTATGATATTCCATATGATTTCTTTCTCTTGCCTTAAAGTTCTTTTTCATGACATAGTTGATGTATCTCAAGTTCACATGTTAAAATGTTTCTCTTGTTTCCCTTACTGGGCCTTCTGCTCACCCTTTATTTTGATGTATGTCTACAAGTTATGAGATGTAGTAATGAACCTAGGATTAACTTAAGGAGAAGCCTTTAAAGTGTTTAAGAAGAATGTTTTATGTTGTTTCCATGTATTATGTTCCTGGTTTCCAAGACACTAAACCTTAAAGATCCTCAGTTTTGTGTAATGTAATGAAAGTTTATGTTATAAAAAGGCGGGATGCTATATTATTAATTAATTTTTTCATCATTTTATCTACTATTTGTAAGTCAATTTCTTTATCATTTTTATCTAATACTTATTTAGCTTTTTTCACATATCTTTTGGGAAGTCATATTTTACTTTCAACTATCTACAACAAGTTAGAAAAGAGAGAGCATGTTCCTTTTCGATGGAAGAGGAAACCCCATATTGCCTAAAATGTGAAGTGTTTCACAGAGCATGGAGTTTCTATTCCATAAAAACAGAAGATGTTCTGTCTTTTCTGACTTTTTTCAGATAGTTGAAAGAAAAACACATATTTCATACTCAATCAGTCACGGCTCAATCTGATACAGAGTGTGCTCGGTATGACTCCAACCGTATGTTTTTAGTTTATAATTTATATTTTAGTTCAAAACACACATCACATACTCAAAATTGAGCAAACTCGTTAAGATTGTTTTGATACTTTAGGAAAATAATTCATAAATTATTTGTAATGTGTAGGAATTAGACGCACCTCAATCCGATGCGCGGTGCGCCCAGTATGACTCCAACTATGCCTTTTTATTTTAATTTGACATTAATTTTAGTAAAAAAGACGAGTGACATGATGAAAACTGGGAAAATAGACTCAGATTGTCTTGATAATTTAGTAAAATGGTTCATAAATCATTTTTGACGTGTAAAAAATCAATCTCACATAAAAATGACACACGATGTGACTGGTATGACTCAAAGTGTATGTTTCCGGTTTAAAGTGACATTTTAGTAAAAAACACAAGTGATGTACTCAAAACCGAGCAAACACATTCAGATTGTTTTGATACTATAGGAAAAAAAATCATAAGTCATTTGGGATGCGTAGGATTCAGCCACACCTCAATCTGATGCACGGTGTGACCAGTATGACTATAAGTGCATCTTTTTATTTAAAATTGACAATAATTTTATTAAAAAGGACAACTGACATACTCAAAAACTGAGAAAACACATTTTTATTGTTTTGATACTTTATTATAATGGTCCATAAGTCATTTTTGATGTGTAAGAATCATATTCACCTCAATCCAATACACGATGTGCTCGGTATGACTCAAAGTGCCTGTTATCAGTTTAAAATTGATATTTTAGTTCAAAATGTGTCACTCACTAAAAACTGAGAAAACAAACTCATATTGTCTTGCTAATTTAGGAAAATGATTCATAATTCATTTATGATGTGTAAGAATCAATCTTATGTCAAATCGGCAGACGATGTGACCATTATGACTCAAAGTGCGTGTTTCCAATTAAAAATGACATTTTAGTAAAAAACACAAGTGGCGTACTCAAAACTGAGAAAACGCATTCGGATTGTTTTTAAACTTTAGGAAAATTATTCATAAGTCATTTGGGATGTGTAGTAATTATCCTCACCTCAATATTACACACGGTGTGACCGGTATGACTCTAAGTGTGTCTTTTTATTTAAAATTGACATTAATTTTAATAAAAAAGACAACTCACATACTCAAAACCAAGCAAACACATTCGGATTATTTTGATACATTATTAAAATGATCTATAAGTCATTTTTGAAATATAGGAATCATCCTCACCTCAATATGATACACAATGTGACCAGTATGACTCAAAGTGTATGTTATCAGTTTAAAATTGACATTTTAGTTCAAAAAGTTTCACTCACTGAAAACTGAGCAAACATGCTCAAATTGTCTTGATAATTTAGGAAAATTATTTATAAGTCATTTGTGACATGTAGGAATCAGTCTCATTTCAAACTGACACATGATGTAACTGATATGACTCAAAGTGTGTGTTTTGAGTTTAAAATAACATTTTAGTAAAAAACACAAGTGACATACTCAAAACCGATGAAACACATTCAGATTGTTTCGATACTTTAGAAAAATGATACATAATTAATTTGGGATGTGTAAGAATTAGTCACACCTCAATCCAACACATGGTGTGACTGGTGTGACTCCATGTGCGTTTTGTTAATATGTAAGTGTCATTTTAGTTTAAAACACGCATCACATCACCAAAACTGATCAAACGAGCCTAGATTGTTTTCTCATCATTATATATTCTATTACTTAATTAATTTCCTTATCATTTTTATCTTATACTTATTTATTTAATTTTCACATAGATAATGCTTGAAGGCAAACAAGAAATGGTGTGGTGTGCAAGAATCAACTGAAACTCAATCTAATTCACAGTGTTTCTGGCATGACTCAAAGTTTAGTTTAAAATTTACACTTTTTGTTTAATTTATTTCTTTATATTTTTACTAACATAATAATTGTTTTCTTATATAGGTGTGTTCTTTTTCTCGATCATGGGTGGTTTGTTCGGCAATAGCATGAGTCAAGGTCAGGCGAAAAAGACAAAGGAACATTGATGTTTTTGAATGTATGTGATAATTTGTACTTACTCATGTAATTGTATAAACCAATATTTGAAATGTCTATAATATAATATATATTTTTATTTGTGTTTTAAATTTTATTTCATTTAAATTTTGTATTTGTACCTGATTTTTCTACTTTCTGGTGTTGTTTCTGGAGCTGTAGTGTGCTGTTACAACACAATGCAGTATGTCCTATTTCTGGTGTTGTAGTGTGTTGTTACAGCACACTATAGTATGCCCCTTTATCAGCATATTTAGAAGCACTGATAAAGGGTCAATTTGACAGTGCTTTTTTAGCGTTTATTAAAGCCTAGGGATTTTAATCATGCTTCAGTAGTCAGTGTTTTTTTAGCGATGATAAAGGTCAATTCTAGCGCTATTAAAGGCATGTTTTGTAGTAGTGACTTAGGATGTGGAGAGTGACTATGGGTTGCACGGAATTTGCGAGTGGAATTTTTTTTCCTCTTTGTGGTTTTTTATGTATTGGCTTTGTTTTTAGATTTCATGTATTGAGAAGATGATAATTATTCATTTATATTCCATGTGCTTATGAATGCGATCTTGTCTTTCTATTTATTTAGTATCTAGTTGTCTCCTTTCATTTTTTTCGCTTACTTTAATGTGATTATAGTAGCTTTGATCTATTTGATTTTTCAAGGGTGAAATCATTCCTAATGGTCATGTTCTGAAACTCTAGTACTATCTATCAACCCGAGGCGATTGGGAGCATGCTTTGGGTATGTCTCGGACCGGTTTAGATATCTGATGGATAGATGAATCGAGATAGTTCTGAAAAAACAGTATCAGAGGATGCTCACCTGTTATTTAGGGTGGGTCTGGATAGTATGGAGACTAGGATCATTGTTGGGACTCTGGTAGAGTGTACAAGAAAGTGTTTGGTCAGCTCTTTGTCGCACTGAACCTTGAGTTATCATGGGTGCTTTGGGATTTAGTCCTGATTTTGAGTTCAAATTGAGATATTTTTTCTGGATTTGGATATGTTTTGATGGTTCTTTGATCCTCATTGAGTGTATCGGTGATTTTAAGGATTGGTTTGAGTTTTTAAAGAGAAAGTGGTGAATGAACTAGGGTTGTACGATTAGCCTGCACTGGTAAACTGTGTAGAGCCCGTGCAAAGTGGCTCTATAACCATGAGAGTTCATGTTGCACGGTTGGTGCACAGTTTACCAGCCTATGTGTTCAAACCATTCATAGTGCAGTTTCTCCTCAGGATTGATTCTAATGGTGTATTCTAATGGTGTGTTATTATATAAGGGAGTTTTCTTAGTATTTTCATGGTCGGATGATGTGGTTGAATATGGTTTGATTGAGAATTATGTCGGTTTGTTTGGTTTTTACCTTTGGGAACTTTGTTTCATGTGTTTTAAAGTAGTTTTGAGGGATGAGAAAGAGGAACCTTAAGAGGTATTTTGTTTTTGAAAACTTCTTTGTAATGTTTGTGGAAAAAAAAGGGGATGTTTGGTTTTTTTTTTAAACCCCGATTGTGTTTTGTTCAAAATGGGTGCTTTTGATTTTTTCCCTTTCTTATGGGATCACTTTTTTGTTTGAGGAGCATGATAATCTAGAATTTTGCCTCGTGTTAGTTGTCATGTGACCCTCAGAAAGGTCAGTAAGAAAGTATAATGGTGTTCCTATGAGTGATTCTAGCATGGTTTCTTCCATTTTTCAGAATTGGCATTTTCTGTTCTTGACTCCACCCAGACTCTAAGTAGATTTGGGGGATTTGGAGCCTCATTTGCGCTTTAGGGATTCTTGGGTTAGTGCTCATCCCCTTTTTACAATGGATTGGTGGAGAAAATTTAGAGTCTCCTCTTGGTGAGTTTGCTTTGGGAATGTGGCTTTAGTAGTGAGGCCTTGTGAGTGTTTTATTGGGATATTGTGAGATTAACTTGAATGGTTGTTTGCTTCATGAAACTTATTTTGGTATAAATTAAGGATCTTGAGTTGTTATCTTGTTGATGGAAATGGGTTTTGGATTGGTGTGTGGACCTTCTAGCTTGTGTGGATGCCTTTGGATTTTTGGGTTTTTATGCATGCCTTGTTGTTTTGGTTTCCTTTTTTGGGGCTTCTTGTGTTTCCATGTACGGTGACTATTTTGAGGTTATTTTCTTATGGAGATGAAAATGGGTGACCATTGGACTGGTGCTTGGGTAATTATGATGGTTGTTGTATTCAGGTAGTTGGTCACTCAGTAGTGCTAGCTTGATGGAGTTCTTCATGGGATGATGTTCTAAGATTAAGGTCCTAGTTTACCCATTGAGTACAGTGACCTGATTCAAGATCCCATGTTCTCTCTTATTGTGGAATCCATATAAGTTATCCCTCGGGAATGTGATTTTTTTAATCTCAATGGTGGATTTGGCCTTGTGGGTGTTAACTCCTTTGAGGTTGAGTATCCTTTGGGACAAGTTAGCCTGGGGCGTTAGAACAGGTTCTTTGAAGATTGTGCTTTATGGTTTTGGGTGACATCTAAGGAAGTTTGTGGAGATATATTCTCATAGTTTATATTTTTATCTCATGGGGTGTTAAATCCTTATTTCTAAATTAACCTGTGCCGAATATTGTACTCTATATGATGGATCCCTTCTCTCCCAGATGATCTCCCAAGTGCACCATGTATCTCCTACTTCTAGGGTTCTTCCCCCTGCCATTGTAGCAACCTCTTCCGGATTCTGTTTCTCTATTCTCTTATCTTCGCTCTTGATTCTCCTTCTCGGTCAGGTTTTTCTTCTTCGATGACCAGGTTTTTCTCTAGGGTTGCTTCCTCCACTCTCTTTACATTCATCCTGGTTGGCTTTTTATTTCTCTTTGTGATCGTGGCTCGCTTTCGAGGCCTTTTTCATCTCAATCTTTTCTCTTTCTCCCAAATCTATTGCACTAGACTCCATTTCGGTCTGATGTAGTGGATCTCATGGGGGGATGTGTTGGTTGAGAGATCATCGGTTTCCAGGTGTTGTGTTTCGCGTTGGCTCTTTTCTGCCTTAGGGATTCCATCTTCTTTGATTGGTTTCGTTTTTTGGGCCTTTCTATCCTCTGGTTGTCTTTCATTCATCGTGGTGTTTTGTGGTTGTGATTGATGTTCGTACTCGTGAAGATTTGGAATGGTTCATGGTTTTAATCCTCGACAACAGATGTGTTTGGTGATGATGTTTTCACTCACCGGCATATTCTCCTACTCTGCACTTGCTCCAAGATTCCACCACTCTCCTCCCAGTCAATTTTGCATGGTGGTTTTGAAGGTGTCTTGGTAGGTGAGTTCGAGTGGTCTACGACATTCCAGGTGGTTGCAGTACTCGATGACATGGATTTTTCCCATTGCTGGTTATCTCAGTTCAGTGATGGTGCTCTATTTTTCTTCCACAATGGTGGTGATAATTCCATAGAAGTTGATGTTCTTTAGGTTACTATGCTCAGTTCTGTTTGTGGAATGGTTTCTATGTATTTGTTTTTGTTTGGTTTGTTGTGGTCTTTTGGTGATGCTTCTTTCACCGGTGTTGTAATGGTGATGGCTTTGGTATAGTGTTTGGTATGTAATAGGCAGGTGGCTCAAGGTTGAAATTGGTGGTATTAGGGTGATGACATTGGTCTTGATGCTTCTTATCACAACCTTTTAAATTTTGAATTGATTTGGCTAACGTGGAATCAGTATGAGTGAGTTGTTTTGTTGTGAACTATTTTGAATTTTGAACTTGTATTGTGTAATCTAGGCCTACTGTTTTTAAATTTTGAATATAAGGTTACTGCTAAACCTTACAGCAGCATTTAGGAAAATGAAAAATGGATAGTGGAGTGATCATGGGGTGTTCCCCTTTTTTTACACCATTTAGGGAATTTTTAAATGGTGGGGAGGCCCGTGTTTGGCCACCGTTTCCTAGGATTTCATTTCGATAATTGTGAATGTGTTTTTCTTGGAGACATATCATGGTTTTGTTGACATGATGGTTTAGTATGGAGGAATCATCAGTTTTTGAGAGTTCTATTCCTTAGGTTTACTCTTATTGCTTCGTCTTTCAACTCACCTCATTCCATGGGGTGTGGTTGTCTCTCGTTTCAGTTACTTCCATTTTGACTAGTGACTTTATGATGGAAAAAAGTGGCATGATGGGGAGTTTGTAACACCCTGTGATATCGTAGTATCATTTCCAATTAATAATTTTAATTAATTTTTAGAGGAATCTAAATTTTTATAAGTTTTGGGCTAAATTTTTGTTCTATAAATTTTTGTTTTGTGCGTGGTTTGGGATGCATAGTTTAAAGGATACCATGTGAGTACCCTTATATGGGCAAGTTTCTAGTTCTTTTTTAGCATGCATGATTTGATTTGCATGGGTAGTGCACGGTTTGAGTATCTCTTAGTAGTAACTTTGTGGCTCCTCCTTTCCTTGGGTTTATCTAACGCATGGCTTGCGCACAGTTAGAATAACCATGCAATAATCATGTGATATAGCTTTGTGGTTGTACAATGATGTTCGACATGGTTAGTGCATGAGTAGATGAACCGTGTGAGTCTCCTAGTGGAAATCATGTGTGGCATTTTTGTGGGGGAAATGCCAATTGCACGGTTGGTGCACGGTTTACAAAACTGTGTGGTCTAACCATGAGAGCTACCCATAATCACATAAATGTGAATTTTTGGATTTTTCCTCTTAATTTTAAGAGCCCAAGCTTCCTCTCTTCTCCCTCTCATTTGACCAAGCTAGGCACACACCCAGGGCGGTCCCTCCCTCCTTTCCTTTGGATTTCCAAGCCTCAATAACCTCATTTCTTGCAGATTCATTCAAGTTAATCCCTTTTTTCCTCTTCTTTCCCCTCCCCTTTCCATTCTCTTATGGTTTCCCCTCCCCTTTCCTTTTCTTGTTAGGTCTTACTTGAGGTCCCTTGATTCTTGTTGGAGCATTCATCATCACAGGCGATGACTTTCGGCTTGAGTGTTGTTAAACCAAGGTAGTTGTTTTTGTGCTTTGCCTTAAATTCGCATGCCCTTGAGTGCTTGGTAGTTTTAAATTCCATGTCTATTAAATTCAATCCATGTGTGGTGGTTTGGTTGGATTTCTAAAGGTGTTCAAGGTGGTTTTCCACTTGGTAAAATGGTTTTTTCTATCATTTCAAGTGGGGCTTGAAATTCCTAGTGATGAATTGTTTAAAGAATGGTTTTAAATAAATTGCAGCGTTTGAAGTGGTTTGGCCCCATTTGGGTCAGGAAATAAATTAGGAAGTGCGGTTTTGGGACTTCTAGAGGTTTTCTCTTGGTAATCCAAGTAGTGATTAAAATGTCAAGTGTTTTGAAATTGTTGAAATAATCTTTTTAAATAGTTTTTTGTTTTAAAATGGCTTGACCCTATTTGGGTCATGATGTGAATTAAAAAGGGTGTTTTAAGCCTATTTGGGATTTTAATGGATAATGTGTTGATTCATGAAACGGTTCTTCCAAACAATTTTGAGTGAGTTATTTTGGAAGATTCTTTTTAAATGGATTTTAAGAGCTTGATTTTAAAGTATGTTTTGAAGTGGGACTTCAAACCATTGAAAAGAGACTTGGTGTTCTAAGCCTTTTTATAAAGGCTCTCTTAGTACTTTAGATGTTTTCCAAATGGTAGGTGTGTGAGTGTGAGACCCTCTTGAGCCTCCTTGTTATAATACGGCCTCAAGGGGGGACATTTCTTATTACATGATGTTGATGTGGATTGAGGGGCATGTTGTAAATTTCATATGGTATATATAGATAAAATGTGAAGGGGCTATTTCTTACAAGGGTGAAGGAAGTGAGATGATATTTACTACTTTTGATATATTGATGATTTTGATTGCTCAACTATGTTTGATGTTGGATATGGGAGTCCTAGTAGACTAAATAGAGGTCTAGATAAGTGCAATACTTAGTTCGTATTATGTTCTAACTAGGGATTGCGGTCCGCTAGACTGAGTGAGCTAGTGGAATGAATTGTGGCCCACAAGATTGAGTGAACTAGCGGAATGAATTGTGGCTCGCTAGACCGAGTAAGCAAGTGGAATGTATTGTGGCTCATGGTAGCATAGTTCTCCCAAGAGGTTTATATCTGGATAGTTCAACGAGACTATCGGGGATGAAACATATTCAGTAGCATCAACCTAGGAATCATGTCGTCAGTTTAAAATGTTGTACTTGTGTCCTAGGAGGTTGTCCATGAAACTTTGATCCCTTTTGGGATGATTTAGGGGATTCTAGTATTTATGAGTTTTATTGATATTCCCTAGTCATTGATTAGTGTATAATTTTTGTTCTATTTGGCTTCCTTTGCATGTTTAATTTATTTTTGGTGCCATGTATGTTTACTCTTATGTGAGTAGTCTTTGGGTCACTTTCAAATTGATTTGTTGAAATGAATCGAAAAGTAGATTATTGCAGAAACACCAAGAGTCACACGATGGAGGTTTGCAGATAAAGAAAAGATAAAAACAAAAGAAGAAGATTATGATGAACACAGACACAATGATTTACAGGGTTCGGAAATAATCCCTATGTCTACAGAGAGGCGAAATTTCATTATGATTCAGGAGCACAGATACAGAGATAATATCATAGTTTCACCGCAAGAAACCCTAGCTCGAAATGAGATAATAAAGAGAATGAAGCATTGTTCCATCAACTACACAGAAATTCTATTGTGCTATAGTGAAAGTTGGTTGGAAGTCTGCACTGCTATAGTGTTGCGGTCACCCAAGTCCAAGATGCTACAGTGGTCGGTGGAAAAAAGTCTGTGGAGCTACAGCACCGTTGTCTCCAAAGTCCAAACTGCTACAGTAGTTGTGCCAAAGTCTGCATTATTATAATGTTCTGTCAATGTTATCCATTCATCTCTACTACAGTTGGTCAAAGTTGCTACAGTACCCCAAAATTTGGTTTTGGACCTTCAACCCTAGAAGCAGGGGTGTGTTGTCCCCTGCAACCCCCAATGAGTTCACCGCAGAGCTCGACCCATGAGAGTTTCAACCTGGTGTGCAGTATGAGCTACTGGCATTAATCCCAACATCATCCAAATGGATCGGGTTACACCAATCCAACATGGATTTGAAAATAAAGTTGTATGATTTGAAATAAATATTTGAAAAATGTTTGAAAGATGAAAAAATGGGTTTTGGTTCATTATGTGGTTTCTAACAAAGTGCCATCTTTCAGTGTTTTAAGAGTGTTTGAAAAAGGGTTTTAAATATTCCCTTCTTTATTTTAAAATATGGGGGAATGGTTTTCTTTAAAAAGGCTCTAATGCCTGGGAAATGGTTTTCAAGTGATTGTCTTTGTTTAAGTCAAATAATTTTTTTGTGTGAAATGACTTAAATTTGATTTGGATTGGAATGATTGTGCATGGAAAACCTATTTTCAATTGTATTTTAAAACTATCATAAAATGGATTTTTATTTGTAAGGAATTGCACAAACTCTGTGGTGCTTACCTACTGGGCTTGGGTTCACTCACACCCTGTATATACCACTCGGTGTATGCAACTCTTATGATTTTCTTTCAGGTGTTTTGGATTTGGTCTCTCTTGTATTGGGGTGTCGGTTGTTCGGGATGGTTGGTGTTGTGGAAACACTGGAAGAAACAAACGACAAATAATTCTTAGAAGGGTAAAAGGGAACAAAAAAAGAACGATAATAAGATCGCAGGACATTGAGATTTACATTATTCAGAAAATGATTCATACATCCATGGAGAAATAGAAAAATCATTATGATTAGGAGCAGAATCATAGTGCACAATCAGAGTTTCAAGCACACACACAAACTCTAGCTCGAATGGGCTCATAAAGGAAGATTATGTGACTATTCCACCAACTGCATAGTAAGTCCACTGTGATACAGTGTCGCAGCCACCCAAGTCTAAATTACTATAGTGTCAGTGGTTAGAAGTCTGTGGATCTACAGTACTGTTATCTCCAAATTCCAATATGCTACAATTACCATGTCAAAGTCTGCACCGCTACAGTTCTTTGTCAATGTCACCTAGTCAACTCTCCTATAGTCTGAGCTGCTAGCATTCGGTCCAACCTCATCCAAACATACTAGGTTACACCATTTCAATAGTTGGCTTGGTATGTGGAGAGTGACAGTGGGTCGCGTAGATTTTGCAGGTAGCAGATTTATTTTGTTTTCCCCTTTGGGGTTATTTTAGTATCGCCTTTGTCTTTATCCTTCATGCCTAAAAGAGCTTATGTTGATTCATTTATATTCCATGTGATTATGTATGTGATCCTACCTTTCTATTTATTTAGTCTCTAGTTGACCACCTTTATTTATGTTGTTTACTCAAATGTGGTTACGGTATCTTTGATCTGTTTGTTTTATCAAAGGTGAAATTGTTCCCAATGATCATGGTCTGAGACTTAGGTACTAGTTGTCTGCTCGGGGTGATCGGAACGCACTTTGGGTATTTCCCAGACTGGTTCAAGTATCTGATGGATGTATGACTCAAGTCAATTCACGCCACATCGTAACATTAGATGTTTTGAAATTAAAGATCTTGAATATGTTCAAAGAGTTGAACATTAGGATTCAAATTGGCTTGCTTTATAGATGTTAATCACTAAAGATTTCAGTGTGAGAGTTTATCAGATGGTCACATAGAGATGTGTTAGGAATTATATAGAGATGTAATGAGTTTAACAAAACCCCTAAAAGTACAGCAAACACAAGGTTGGGCTGGTAGTCTGTCATATGTGATATGTTAGATAGATGCTTATGTATAGTTTTGTTAAGTATTCTTAAAGGGGTTTAAGAATATAAAATGTATCATGTTATACAAAATTCAATCTCCACTTTATAATTCATTCACATTTGATGCATATATATATATATATATCGTGAAGTGAAATGATAATATGCTCATAAGGCACAGAACAAGTTTTGTGTGGTGTGTGTTCCATGAAGTATACTACATAAAGCATGAGTATGATTCTTACATCGGGATACAAAATATGTTTATGAGGCACAGAACAAGTTTTGTGCATTGTATGGCCCATGAATTATACCACATGGAGTGACATATACTATGTCATTGGTATACTAAGGATGCATAGTTTGTATTTGGATGTCTTCATTCATGATGTTTGAGAGATACCTAGCATAAGAACCTTCATACTTTGATACCTTTCTTAAGAAAGTCTTGAGGCTTAGCTAATCAAAGATAAATGGGTTTGTTGTTAATAATGTCATCGGTTGGAGCTTAACTAAGATGATATTTGTTCTCTCGTATGAAGAGTATGACATCTAGACCCTTGATTGAGATATGAGGGAGTGTACATTCGTATCTATATAATACATATGATGTGATTATCTATCAGGTGAGAGGCATGTGATGTGCTCATCCATTAAGGTGAATGACATGTGATATATTCATCAACCTGATCAATCTATATTCAATGAATCGAGAATGTAAAAGTAGTTATATGGGATTGAAATAATCTGTGTCATGTGATTACTTGATGTCTTGGACAAATGGATCATATGAAAATGCATGCTTACATATGACACAGTTGGTGGACACAGGTATAGAGATACATGTGTTTGATGGAGAATGCATCAGATCTCTCTTAGAATGAGTAACATTAATGCTTTAATAGAGGTCATAAGTTGTTTATATTTATGGATTTGAGAATTAATATTTGTTATCAACACTACAAAGACTCGTGAGCTCACACTTAGTGGTTGACTAAAAAGGGATTGAATTTTTTATATGGCTTCACAAGTTATTATATGTGATACTATAAGATGAAATGACACTAATTCTATGAGGATTTAGTTGTGACACCCCCGATTTGAGGTATGTTAATTCTTTATTCTGTACTTTCAAGTTATGTTTTGGTTTGGTTGAGTTTCAGGAGATTTTTGTGAGTTTTTGGAAGTTTTTGAAGATTGTGGGAGGACGCATGATTAGAGTGTGGTTAATATAAATTGCACCAACTTCCTAGGTAATCATGCGGGGGGGTTTGGGGTCAACTGTACAGGCACATAATTAGCACACGGTTTGGAAAAACCATGAGACTTTGAAAATTTTCAAAAAGTGGCTATTGGGTGTCGTCCAGTAGCACCTACACGGTTGGCGCACGATTTGTCAAACCATGCGACATAATTAATGAAGACCAAAAATTAGTTTTTTTATTCAATTTAAGACCTGAAATCCTCATTCTTCCTCGTGTGATTAGGACTCTTGACTTCCAAGTTTCCTTTGGGCAATTTTGGGGATTTACTTCACTCCGAAGGCCAATTCTAGTGGATCGTTGGGCGTTGGACCTAGGAAATCGTAAGAAAGGGCTATGTTTCTCCCTCTCCTTCAGGATATTCTCATTCTCTCATGGAAGGAACCCTAGATAGGGGTTATTTGTCCAGATTTATGGGTTGTGATGGTTTTTGATAGGATTTATCTATGATTCATTAAAAGGAGGGAAGGTGAGGAGAGTCTTGATCGATGAGATCGTGAAGCTATTCCTAAAAACGAACATTTTGATGTAGGTGGCTTCTTTACCTCTCCACTTTGCCTAGAAATTTAAGGTTATGGTTTTCAAAATATAACTGGTTGTGTTTCTTGATAAAAAAAACCATGACGATTCTCCTTGTTTTATTGGAATTGAAACTATGGGTTGTGGGATTTTCCAACAACATGTTCGGTCAAATGTGTGGATGTGAAATTAGTTTCAAAGAAATTTTTTGGATGTGATAACTTGGAATGAGATAACTAATGTGTTCATATACATATTGAAGCCTTGTTGGATTTGGACTTGGTCATCGTGCCAATTTGGGGGCACTCTGGATTGTCCTGTCAAGTGACAACTTTGGTCTGGAGGGATGAATTTCGCTCACAGGTTAGGACTATTCAGTGGACATATGGGATGGGATCTCATTGGTTGGGAATTTTCATGTGTGTGTGTGTGTGTGCATGGTGTGGGTGGATTTCATGGTGTGAGTTATTATAACTGCTTGTGTTTATGTATAGCATGCACAAATGTTTTATATTGTTATCTCATGTTTTATATTAAATGTTAGCTAATCGGTTCTTATTCTAGTGGCATGTATGGGAAGCCTTAGGGGTTGCCTACTAGGTTGTATACTCATCCTTTGCACCTTGGTATGTATGAAGATGTTGTTTATTATGATACAAGGGGAAGGTCTCGCACTTTACTAGCATAGCACCTTGATGTTGCAGTCTTGTCATTTGGGGAGTTGGAGCTTGGAGATGTCTTACAGTGGAGTTGGTCATGGTGCCACATTGGGGTATTGGTTTCTCTTGTTGTATTTGGGTTTTTTGTTGATATAGACTTTTTGGTGTCTGTTTTACTATTATAACTCTGATTATACTTTTAGTTTCTTATGGAATTGGATTTATGTTGGTTATTATATCAAGTATCGTGTTCATTTTATTTTGATGAGTTTGTCTATTCCAGGTTGTATTGTTTAAAGGTAAATTGTCCCCCAAATGTTTACATATACTCTTGGCGTTTATTGACAATCTTTAGTGTTTGAGGGATGTCACCTAAGGTTAGTGGCACTTCAGTCCCCCCCCCCCAAAGTCAATGGGTCGGATCGGGGTGTTAAAAATGGTGTATGTTTGGTCGGTCAGTTAAACAGGAATGTTAAGTATGGAAATAAAATGTGTCAAGACTTGAAATGTAAATATAAAAGGCATATCTAACCTCTTTATACTGAAATTCAAGTTACCGGGGTGGTTTAGATACAAAAAGTGTTGTGAAACGCTTCTAAGTCTGTTATCGCCTCGTCGTCATGGGTTTAGCCGATAAGAGTCAAGTATCATGCATTATAAAAATAATTCCCACAAGGACTACATCATTCATGTTATATTTGATGATCTTTCTTTTTATGATTTAGTATATGGTAAAGGCTTTGGGATAAAGTATTATGTAGTGATTGCGTAATGTTTTTACTATGGTTGTAGGAAGATGTTGGAATCAGGAGACTTAGAAGCCACCAAGAGGATACTTCTTAGAACATAGTTCCATCTGAGGAACCACAGGTGAAAAAAAAACTTGTTAGGCATTGTATAGGTGTTCTAAGTTGTCGAAAAAGGAAATCGACCTGAGAAACCATGACATGTGAATCGCTCAATGGAATCCAAAAGTAAGAACCCACTGATCTTTCGGGGAACAACGAATTTCTTCCAGCTGAAGCAAGAAAACCTTTTGGCAATGGAATATGGAGTATGGTTTACATACCTTGCTCGCTTTTCATCGGAAGTGGAAGTTAGTGAATCACTTAATGCATGGATGTTCGAAGAAAATCTGTGACCAGACATTCACTCTAGAGTTGTGATGTTCTGCATCGAAAACTACACAGACATGGTGAACAAAGTTATGGTGGCCAAGAAAGACATCATTGGTAACATCAGTGGAGGTAACACCTTTGTCCTCCCAGACATTGGTGGGAACTTCGATGCAAGGAATAATCACATAAAGGACAACTACTCTCGAGGTAGTAGAGAGTTAGAGAATCAACCCACTTAAGACAGTTTCATTTCCTCCGCATCGCACTACCCCTAAACACCTGCACGGTTTGGTTGCACTATTTGGGAAATCGTGCATCAACAGTGTGAAACAACACTATCAAATTGCAAACAGGTGTACGGTTGTTGCACAGTTTCTACTAATTGTGCGCAAATCGTGCGTTTGCACTGAAAACATAAAAATTCCAAAAAAAATAAAGGATCGGACCCAAAACTCGAAGAGAAAAAAGAAATGTAAATAAATAAATTAATTGATTAGATAAATATGAGTCAGGGTGTGACATATGCCAAGACCTGAAGGACTTATCTTTCTCACCTCATACACCAGGACTATCCTCTGACCTCATAAGGGGGTTCCTAACAACTCATGAGACGTACAATCATCTCTCCCACCGTCATTGGGCCCCAAGCCCCCCATGCCTGTCCACTAGCCCTAGAAACTCAACCTAGGCTATTATGCATCTCATCTCACATCTCAGAACCTCATAGAGGTCTCTCATCAACTCAACCAAAGCCTTCTCCCCTTAGCAACATTGTCGTTGGGCGATCCCAAATTACCCAAGGTGCTAAATAGCACTTGGTCTCATCCCAGGAGGCTCAATGTCACTTCATCACCTAAGGAATCTATCGGTCCTTATACCTCATTCCCAAACCCATAAAGTATGCAGGCAATGCACACTCAATCATAAACATGCATATGGAATTGTATCATAGGGGCCACCTACCTTGAACATGGAGTTAACCTCTGGCCAAGCTCCACTGAGCCCCATCCAAGCTCTCTGAGCACCATCCACGCTCTTAAGCTCCTATTTCACGTCAAGCATCACACATAATTAATTATAACACATTATAATTAACTATTCAAATTAATCTAAATAGGAATAATTACCTAAAAACTCATCAGGCGTCATCAGCTCTTCGAAACCCCGAGCAACAGGGTGTGGTCCACTCCCAACACGCACTCGAACCTAACCCCACAAGAAAACCTCAACCATTATGCTCGATTCAACGACCATTTTCATCCAATTTAGTCAAGAACGGTAAATAAACTCATCGGTTGACATGACTTCAATGAAACAATGAGCAACGACGTGCAGAAATCATCTCAGATCCTTTAATCACCGCACACAAAAGCCCCATCAATTTTCCTTGATTCCACCATTCTCTGGTGGAATCAGCACCAAACCCTAATCCAAAATCGAGCCAAATCATAGGGGTTCCAAAAGGGGAACCAAAAACGAAAGGAAATGGGCAATCTTACCACGAATCGTTGTCTGATTGCAACCAATAGAGTTCACGTAGTGAATCCCTTTCACTGAATGCATTCATGATATGAATGACCCAAGGTAGAGGGGACCTCCCTCGGCCAAAACTCATTCACAATGTAAAAAATGGTTCACACCATGAAATCCTTGGGGTAGAGGACTCCACCCCTCGTCCAGCCGCATTCACGACGTGAATGGCTGCAAGCTGCGGAATCTCAACCGTCGGTCCCCCCAACCCTTCTTTGATGTCCACCTGAGTTCTCGAGACATCTATCGGGTCTTGAACCACATCCAAAAACATCATTTAAGAATGGCCAAATCCTTAGATTCCCAATCCAATTCTTGGTTCTCAAAACGTACCTTTAACCAAACCAAAAATTCAAATTCCCTCTCAAAATAATGACCCAAAAATCTGTGGACCATTACATTCATGATGTCTCCCACCATTTAACTCAAACTCTCTATCTTCTCAAAGTCGGGGAGTGAATAAACTTTCAAGGGAACATGTGCGGGATTGTCGTTTTGATCCTAATAATTTATACCCATGTCCCTTTAAACACTCAAGCTCATTGTCTATAACATCGCGCCCCTTCTCATTGGCTTGGGAAGGCAGTGGAACGCTACTTGACCTTAAGAGACATCCTCAAGACGTCAAAGGCTGGAAATAGATGTTAAGGGATTCAATACAATTAGGGGATGAATTTTCCTTTGAAAATAAAACAACCACAACCCACATAACAAAACAACCACTAAATGATGCATGAGAATTAAAGTAACAAAACTCAATGTAATACCAAACTACAACCATATACCATATCAAAGTTACAAAGAGAAAGATGAAACCAACAAAACTCAAAGACTCTAATACATAACCTTCATACCTCCCAACCTTCTCCAAGCTCCAAGCTCCAATGCCATAATCAAAACCAGAAATATCACAATGTATCACTAAAGAAATGAGATACTTTTTCTTTTACCTGTATCTCAATAAACGATATCTGCAAAAGCACCAAAGTGCCCAAGCAGGTTGTGAGTAATGAAACACAATAGGTTTTTCCCAAATGATTTCCCTACTCACGCCACTATAATAGAACATGTTAACACATTTATATAAAAAAAATTATATAAAACACTTTAAAAAAATTTATATCAAATCCAAACCATTTCTAAACAAAACAGTTTTCATACCAAAACAGTTTTCCAAACCAAAACCATTTTCCAAAGCAACCAAACAAGTCATTCCAACCATTTCATGAGATCATTTGGCATTACCCATTTCATTTCACACTACCACATACACACACTCAATTTTGGTGTTAGCATTGACGATGGAACTTCACGTCCATACTTCATCCCTTAGATGGTGGTACTTCACGACCATTATTCATCTCATTCAACTCACGCTTAACCATTTAAGCCAACCACCATGTCAACACAACCCTTGCCAAACCATTTTAATAAAACTATCCTTCTATTGAAAACATTTTTCCATGCATCAAAACCAAAAAAACATTTTAAAAATGTCATTTTAAAATCATGTTACCACTTTCACTTTCCACCAAAACACTCAATTTTCACAATTCCATAAACTATCACCAAAGAGGGTTTCCATCAATCATTGCACAACAATTTCATAATCAATTTCAAGCAAAACAATCAATTTGAAACAAATCCTTCAAGTTCTAATAAGAGGAGTTGAGAGTGAAGCCACCTACCTCAGAAACTATGGGGAAAACGAAGAACGGCACAAATTCTTCAACAAAATCGGATTGAAACTCCAAAAACTCACCTTAGATCTTGTTCCCTAACATCAACACAATGATAAATCATCATGATTGGCATCAACTATCATAGATTTATCCCCAACATACTATATTTATGAATACAATAGAGGGAATAAGAATAGATCTAAGAAAAAACACCAAGAACGAAGACTTACAAAAAAAATCGGGTTTCAACGCATCAAGATTTGCCAACGGATCACTCCTGTATTGAAGGGAAGGGTCTCCACGGCCTTTGGGAGGAGAGAAAACCGAGTTAGGATCATAATAGAGGAAAAAACGAGTCATTAAGGAGCAAAACCGAATTAGGTCCACAATTTTCAGATCTATTTTTTTGTCGTGCATGGTTAGGGCACACAATTGGGAAAACCGTGCGCGAACCGTGCATATGCCTTTGTCCCCAAATGCACGGTTACTCCTGGGTGGCCACACTATTTGGTCAAACCGTGCGTGAAACCGTGCACCTAACCATGCGCCCACCCAGAGCCCATTGCCTCTCTTTGCACGGTTTTTTGTATGAGTTGTGCAATTTTTACTAATCGTGCTCAAACTGTGCACCTCCAGAAAAGCCCCAAAAACATTCCAAAAGTATGTTAAACCCTCCCAAACATTACACAAATACTTTACATACTTAGAATACATAAATAAATGGTTACTTTCTTGAAATTGAGGGGTGCTGCATTCTCCCCGCCATTGGCCTTTTCGTCCCTAGAAATTAGAAAACCATTACTTGCCTAAAAGAGTCTAGGTCATTGCTCAATCATTTCCTTCTCTCGTTCCCGAGTTTCTTCCTGAATCTGACCATGTTGCAACAAAACTCTCACTAGAACGATGATTTTCTCACGCAATACTTTCTATTGCCTATCCACAATTTGTACCAACATATGAACCAATGAAGCATCTGACTCTGGTGAAAATGAAGAATGACATAAATCCACTATATCTACTAGAGTTGGGTAACTCCAAGCTGATTTGTCAGCTCCACAAACAACCACATCACCCAAAACAAACTTCATATACCCAATATACCCCCAGTCCGTCGTGTTGTACCTCCTCCATCATTTATCCCCGCTCGACACGTTCCATTCACCTCGCTCTCAATACCTGGTTTTCCAGCCCCGATTAGGGTTTCGAGTAAGCTCCGTTCAATACAACGCTTGTCGAATCCGCTCATCTCCTCCCGCCTCCACCTCCAGGTACCACCGTCTCTGCCTGCTCCACCTCTGGGTACCACCATCTCTTCCTACTCTGCCTCTGTGTGATCGGACTCCATTTACTCCACCTCGGAATCATCATAGGGTACCCACTGCCCTCCCTACCTCGGACATCGCACGACACCGTGCCTCCACCTATGCTTCTGGTCTCCTACCTGACATATTCTTCAACCATGGTATCCACATTATCCTAGATTCCACTCCACCATTTCTCACAAATCTATGACTTCTTACTACTCGTTCTACCCTCAATGCATCCTCCAATTATCATCCGGTTTGATTTATTTCTTTCTGTTTATTTTCTTCAACGTGATTCGTTTATGCAGACTAGGGTTTTGCTGAAATAATCTTCGTAATCATGAAAATGCTACATTTCATTCAGATCCAAGCTCGAGTGGTCCTTCGAACGCTGGCGGCTCAACTTCATTGAGATGGTTTGTTGTTGCTTGAATTAGATCTGGCTGAATGAAAATCATTTTTTTGGATCCAGGTTATTAGGTTTCAATTTCAATTTCGGTTTCAACTTTAATGTGGGCGGATCGTCTTCAAACTGTATGCTCACATCCGGTTTCCATTTGAGTGTGTAAGTCTATTCATTTTTTTCATAATGTGAAATCTTATTAATTTTTTAGATGTTATGTCTATATTTCTTATTTTTTTTATGTTTTCTGTATATTGCTTATTTGTTGAACGTTCTTCCGAATGCAATTTTATTAACGACTTGTACATTGACTCTACATTCCAATATCAATATAATGTTGCCCAATGATCTTACATTTCTTCTTCTATTCAGGTTTCTTTATCAGCATCTCCAGTTATTCAATGCATTATTCACAATGATTCATGGTAATTTTTCTTCCGATATTGATTCTACATTGCATTATCAATATTACTATCCATTGTGCATAATACGGTTACATTGCACACATTGACTATTAAATATAATGAAAACCATTACAAACATGCATTTCCAAACAACCTCTAAAGATGCAAGGTTTCAGGTGATATTACTAATGAAGGAACGCCAAAAAAATTGTGAGTTATCTATTATGTTCATTTTTGGATCATTGGTGCATGCCTCATAATTAGTATGTTTGATATTTTTATCTCATGTCATCATGATTTGAATGGATGTGTTATTTAGATGAGATTGAATCTAATGTTACAGGATATTGTGTCCATGCATTAGTTGAACCTATTATTGGTGGGTATGTGTTTTATATATCTAATTATCAATACATCCCTCAGAATGAGTGATTACTGTTACTGCTTACTACCATGCATCATTTTTTATTTGGAGGTACACACTATGTGAATGCAGGTTATTGGTCATAAAATCATGGAGTTAACCTCTCTTTCATCCAACATATGAATGCAGGTAATCTGTTTTCACTATTCATGTCACGACCTGTTCTCGGGGCCCGTGCCGTGACTACCCCAAGCCCGCCTTCCATAGGCCAGGGGCTGGCGACTAGCACCAAAGGCGTAAATTCCGATAACTGGGAAGACATTGCCTTTATAAAAGTAAACAAAACACCACAGAGTACAAGCAAAAGTAAAACACTAAGTAAAACTAAAACAAGTTGTGCTAAAAGTAAAGGGGGGCCAGAAATACAAGCCCAACTGTAAAGTACAACTGGAAAGGGAAAACAGCAACTGAAAAGAAAAGCCGCAGCGTCGAGCCGTCCTCTGGAAGTCCCACCTGAAGGGTGGGTACAGATAGCCTCCACTGTTCCTCAGGTCCAGCCGACCGCTCTGAGTACGTCCCGCTCAGTGGTCCACCTCCAGGTATCGTCCTGCTCCGCAAGCCTCAACCACGATCAGTACTGTCCGTCGTCTGCAACCAACACAACGTAGTGTGGGCATAGCCCGTGCAGGGGTGAGTATAAGCTACTCAGTAGGGACCCCGAGACCTCCGAAGGTCTCCCAGAACCCACAAAGGATAATCCACAAAGGAAAGATACAATCATGAAGTAACATCTGACACTGATTAGGTATATTCCCATACATATACCCAAGTCACCAATTCTCGTTCGGCTCCAACATCCGAGCCCAAGTACAACCCATTCCACACAGGAAATCAAAAGGTAAATCCACACAGGAAAACAAAACGTAAACCCACACAGGATAGCATAACATATTCCACATAGGAAGCAACACAGGATTTAGCTCACATAGGTACACATCATTTGTAAAGTAAGAGAGATGATCAGATGTAGTCACTGATTCATCTTACTGAGACCCAAGTAGGATACAAGCACTGTAGTCATCGCCGTCGAACCCACAGAGGATTTCGGTACGATAGTCTTCATTGTCGAACCCACATAGGATTCCTGTACGATAGTCTTCATCGTCGAACCCACATAGGATTCCAGTACGATAGTCTTCATCATCGAACCCACATAGGATTTCAGTACGATAGTCTTCATCGTCGAACCCACATAGGATTCCAGTACGATAGTCTTCATCGTCGAACCCACATAGGATTCCAGTACGATAGTCTTCATCGTCGAACCCACATAGGATTCCAGTACGATAGTCTTCATCGTCGAACCCACATAGGATTCCAGTACGATAGTCTTCATCGTCGAACCCACATAGGATTCCAGTACGATAGTCTTCATCATCGAACCCACATAGGATTCCAGTACGATAGTCTTCATCGTCGAACCCATATAGGATTCCAGTACGATAGTCTTCATCGTCGAACCCACATAGGATTCCAGTACGATATTCTTCATTGCCAGTCGCAGCCAGCTCTAGGGTTCCCGCACACAGCAAGCTCGTTCGGGAGGGTCCGCTCCACGAGCCGAGAGTCTGATACATCAAATGACACATAGTCCAGAGTTGATGTATCCAAAAGTTCCGTATCACCAACAGGAACTCAACGTCGCAGACGGCGCGTCAATCGGACGCCCGGTCTGAGAGTTATTGGCTTTTTCGTCCCAAGCGCCCGGTTGGTTTTTAAGGAAAAACCAACCCGACCATACTCCACCTGCATCCAAACCTCGGGCGGAGTAAGCCAAAATATCTGTCTCACTTAGAGGAATCTAACAAAGTCAACGGCACGTCAATCGGATGTCCGTAGCTGAAGATATGATTGATTCCGCTCCGAGGGCCCGGTTGGTTTCGTGTACGAACCAACCCAGCCGAACCCAAAGTACTCTGAAACCATGAGTGTGATATACCGAAACGACCGTCTCGATCCAAGGATCGCATCTCTGTTGATGGTGCGTCGATCGGAGGCCCGTAGCTCAAGTTATGAGCAAAAGACCGAAAAGTTCCGAAAACGGGGGGTCTGGGCCCGGACCGACCCAGCCCAACCCCCCCTGGGTCGGCCCGAACCGGGTCGACCCGACCCGGGTCTGGGTCCGACCCGGCTGAGCGCGACCCGGCTCGGCCGGCGCGGGCACGGCCCCGCCGCCAGGGGTCGGCTCGGCCGTAACCGGTTACGGCCGAGCGGCGCGAGGGTGCGCTGCCCCCGCGTGAAGGAGAGTCGCGGCCCCGCGTGGGGGCTGCTCTGTGTCACCGGATGCAGTGCAAGGCCGCGTTCCTTCCCCGCGGTCCCGCATAGCCACGGGACCGGCCCTCGCCGTCGCGGCTTCAGCCGCGGCGGGTCTTCCCGGCAGCGCGCCGAGCGCCGCCACTTCCTGGCGGCCGGCCACTGCCGGTCGCCGCCTCCGGCCGCCGGCACCGTCGTGCCGGCGTGGCGCGCCGGCGGGAACTTCCGCGGACCACCAGACGCGCTCCGGTGGTCCGTTTTGCCTACGGTTTGCGCCTACGGCTCTCCTAGGATCTGAACTTTGCTGCGAAGGCCACCAATCGCCATTCCGATCCCATTTCATAAACGTCGTTAATCCACGCATCAACGAAAAACTGCGGAGGGTTTTTGAGCCGTGTTTGTTTGGCCCACACCCTCCACGTTAGGTGATAACAATTGGGAATAATAATCAACACATGAAAACATAACAAGGCACAATTTTAATAAATTAAAATTGAACCTAGTTCCCAAAAAAAAACTCCCGTAAATAAAAATTCTCGTCCCGCATATAAAAACAATCGCGGATCAACTTGATGATGAGCTGATCTGGGTTCTTTGTTTTAGAAGGAAACAACCATGGGAATAAATACTATTCTCAAATAAAACCCCTACCTCAATCGTTGTCGTCGAACGCGAGCTCGTCGTGGAATTAACCGTCGTGGAAGAAGAGGATCATCGCGGAAGAAGGAAGTCGTGTCGGTGTCGCGGTACACGGCGTCACGTAATCGGTTTCCGAGAACTTGGCGTTCTTCGTCGGAGACCGATGTGTTCTTCGCGTTCTTCGTCGAAGACGAAGAAGTTCCTCAAATCTTTAGTCTTTTCTCCCAAAAACTCCACCACAAGGTTCCAACCCCAAATAAAATAAGTGCACCTCTTATTTTATTAACATAACATAACTTTTGAATTTCAAGAGTTTGAAATTCAAACATCCACACTTAACTCACTTAATTAATAACATAAGTTATTAATATTTAACTTATCAAAAGTTAATGGTGAGTTGAGGGGGGTTGAAGAATATGAAGGGGTGGGGTTCGTGTGGTCCCCACCACCCTCATAACCTCCCTTGGGAAGTTGGGTAGTTACCCAACTTCCATCCAAATCCTTAACCACTAAAAGAAAATAAAAATTGTAGTTAAATTATAAATTAAACTTCCACAATTTTTATCATCTTCTCTCGAGGGAACACAACTCAAAAAATGGTGTTCCTAAGAAATTACCGGCGCTGCGGTTCCATCGGTGCCCTCGGAATTCGATTCCAAACACCGGTTCAAAAGTTAGAAATTCCCGCTCGTTCATTCACTGAACGTACCCGAGCTAAACTTCGGATAGAAATTCCGGGCACACCGGGCCTCGGAATCAAGTTCCGTCAGAAACTGCGTTCTTGTAAAATCCCAAAGAAAATTAAGAAAAGAATTCCCTTGAATTTTACGGGTCTTTACATTACTCCCACCTCAGGGCTTTACGTCCCCGTAAAGCTTTAACAAAAACTAGGGATACAAAAGCAGTATTGAGCACGCATCTGAGCCTTCCGCTCTCATGTGCTCACCTGGAGGTTCTCGTGCTGCCTACGAAAATGCACAAGAGGAATCGACTATCCTCATAGGACCTTCTCCTGTCGATCCTCAATCTCTTCTGGAACCTCCGTGCATGTCGCCCTGTCATCGACGTCCAACTCCCTGAGGTCGATGATGTGTGAAGGATCAAGCACGTATCTCCTCAGCTGAGGTGCGTGGAAAATTTCATGCACCCAGTGCAACTGAGGTGGAAAGGTGAAGCGGTAAACCACCTCACCTACCCTACTGGGAACCTAGAAAGGTCCGTTGAACCTCAAAGATATCTCGCCGCCTCGGCTACATCTCTGTAAACCTCGTCGAGGTGAGACCCGTATAAGAACGTGGTCGTCATCCTCGAACTCCATAGGTCTCCCTTTCCTGATTAGAACTGAAACTCAAACTCCTGCTGCCACGAGGGTAAGGATGGCTGACTTAAGAATGATCGGTTACACCCTCCCATGCACGAGTTTATCCGGTGCTGCCTGGGGTTTCCTTTTTGCCGACCAAGGAAACCCATCCCGACGTTTGCCTAATGTCGTCAATTTGAGTATGAACAGTGATTTCCCAATCCATACTCAAACTATCATCGTAAGGCCACGACGCTGTCACCAAGAGGTCCCAACCGAGACTCTCGCCTCAAGGGTCAAATCACACCATCGGTGTAAGTGTGACTATCGAGTCTCCTCCCAAAGGTATCTCCAGACATGAGGGTCAAGTCAACATCTTAACCGGAAACTCTAGGTCTGGGACTAGATTCATGGAAGGAAGGGATGATTCATATCGATGTATGTGGCTACGGCATCTAGTAGAAGACAAAGTCCGCACTTCGAATCATCCTTAGAGCCCTTTCAGTCACACTCCTTGACCGCATGCATCTACTCTCTTCTCCTGCCCTCCAGCTCCCTGAGCCTGGAGGGGACAACAAAGGCGGGGGGTTGTAACATGTTGAAACGTACACCACCCCATGCTGCTCTCCTAGCTCTGCCTCCACATCTGTTGCTCTGCAGATTTATTTGTCCTTAACATTTCCTCTTCTTGAAACATTCGCACGCCCAAGTCTCTGAGACTGGCACCAGCTCGCTGCGTTCCAACTTCTAACATTCTCTAGCTATATTCATTCATCCAAAGAGCATTCAACCTCAAGGTTCTCTCTAGCACCCTAACGTGAGTAGGAATGCATAGAGGAAAAAGTGATGGCTCAAATATCTTTAAACACACCACGCTCAGAGGTCCGAGCTCTATAGCATTGATCGAATCGTATTCATCGAGTACCCGGAATGTTCGGTACGCCTCGATGAATTCTCAGCTGCCGACACGTCGTCCTGCCGAAGCTATATAAGCTCTAGAAAACTCTCATCCACCTCCTCAAGCCAGTCCTTAGCCGCCTGTGAGTCAGGTTCTCCTCAGAACTTGAGGGTATCTGATGTTGGAACACGTATAAGGCAGTAAGCTTACATGTGTCACCTACCGGTACTGCTGGTTGTAACTGCTGACCAACAGGTAGTGATGTATAGCTGAAACACTACCCGAAGGCACTAAACTCAGGCATCGGTCCACGTACCGAAGCCTCATCACTATGCAGACCATCCTCATGGTCATTGCTGGAAAACACTAGTGGCCAAGTCCACCATCCACTCCACTGGTGTCTCAGCTAGGCGGAAAACTCTAGCAATCGCCTCCAGCCAGTCCTCTGCTGTCTGGGAATCTGCCTCACCTTGTAACCTCGGAGGCCTCTACTGCTGGAATTTGTGCAACGCGCTCTGCCAGCGTGCACAGTTCGCTAGTATAGCTGCTGGCATCTGCTGCCCAAAAGGTGGTGGTGCTGCTGGTACACCACCCGAGGATGCCAACATAGTAAATTTTTTGTTGCTTCCTATGTGGAATGTGTTATGCTATCCTGTGTGGGTTTATGTTTTATTTCCTGTGTGGATTTACCTTTTTCTTTCCCCCACGTGAAGGAGAGCTGCGGCCCCGCGTGGGGGCCGCTCTGTGTCATCGGACGCGGCGCAAGGCCACATCCCTTCCCCGCGGTCCCGCGCGACCACTGGACCGGACCTCGCCGCCACGGCTTCAGCCGCGGAGGGTCTTCCCAGCGGCGCTAGCTTCCTGGCGGCCAGCCGCTGCCGGCCGCCGCCTCTGGCCACCGGCGCCGCCGTGCCGGCGTGGCGCACCGGCGGGAACTTCCGCGGACCACTGGATGCGCTCTGGTGGTCCGTTTTTCCTGCAGTTTGCGCCTACGGCTCTCCCGGGATCCGAACTTTGCTGCGAAGGCCACCAATCGCCATTTCGATCCCATTTCGTAAACGTCGTTAATCCACGCATCAACGAAAAACTGCGGAGGGTTGTCGGGCCGTGTTTGTTTGGCCCGCACCCTCCACGTTAGGTGATAAAAATTGGGAATAATAATCAACACATGAAAACATAACAAGGCACAATTTTAATAAATTAAAATTGAACCTAGTTCCCAAAAAAAACTCCTGTAAATAAAAATTCTCGTCCCGCATATAAAAACAATCGCAGATCAACTTGATGATGAGCTAATCCAGGTTCTTTGTTTTAGAAGGAAACAACCATGGGAATAAATACTATTCTCAAATAAAACCCCTACCTCAAGCGTTGTCGTCGAACGCGAGCTCGTCGCGGAATTAACCGTCGCGGAAGAAGAGGATCATCGCGGAAGAAGGAAGTCGTGTCGGCGTCGCGGTACAGGGCGTCGCATAATCGGTTTCCGAGAACTTGGCGTTCTTCGTCGGAGACCGATGTGTTCTTCGCGTTCTTCGTCGAAGACGAAGAAGTTCCTCAAATCTTTAGTCTTTTCTCCCAAAAACTCCACCACAAGGTTCCAACCCCAAATAAAATAAGCTCACCTCTTATTTTATTAACATAACATAACTTTTGAATTTCAAGAGTTTGAAATTCAAACATCCACACTTAAATCACTTAATTAATAACATAAGTTATTAATATTTAAGTTATCAAAAGTTAATGGTGAGTTGAGGGGGTTGAAGAATATGAAGGGGTGGGGTTCGTGTGGGCCCCACCACCCTCATAACCTCACTTGGAAAGTTGGGTAGTTACCCAACTTCCACCCAAAGCCTTAACCACTAAAAGAAAATAAAAATTGTAGTTAAATTATAAATTAAACTTCCACAATTTTTATCATCTTCTCTCGAGGAAACGCAACTCCGAAAATGGCGTTCCTAAGCAATTACCGGCGTTGCGGTTCCATCGGTGCCCTCGGAATTCGATTCTGAGCATCGGTTCAAAAGTTAGAAATTCCCGCTCGTTCGTTCACTGAATGTACCCGAGCTAAACTTCATATAGAAATTACGGGCACACCGGGCCTCGGAATCAAGTGCCGTCAGAAACTGCGTTCTTGTAAAATCCCAAAGAAAATTAAGAAAAAAAATTCCTTGAATTTTACAGGTCTTTACAATTCACTCCACTGTATATTGATTTTTGTGAATGAAAAACATATAAAATAGAGGATTATAATGCTTTAATACGATTATGTTTTTAGTATTGAATTCAATGTATATTGACAAGGTAGTATTTTAGTATGATTATGTTGTGATTTAGTGCGTTTTGTCTCCATTATGGGATATTCATCTCATAATGTTTTAATTATGCACTTCATCTTTTAAGATGAATATTTATTATTTTTATTTATATATTGCAGGTGACTCACCCTGCACACGAAGAGATCAAGGGAATCCTACACTAATAAGTTCCAGATCTCTACAACAGGTATGTTTTCCTAAAATTCTGGAATTAACCTCCCTAACTTGCATCATTTTTCATTTTCATTTAAACACTATATGAATGCAGGTTATTGGTCGTAAAATCATGGAGTTAACCTCTCTTTCATCCAACATATGAATGCAGGTGATATGTTTTCACTAGAGTCCACTGTATATTGATTTTTTGGACTAAAAACATATGAAACAGATGATTATAATGCTTTTATATTACAATTTCCATTTTATAACATATTGTTTATAGTATTTTCAGGTATTTTATAACACCGCTCATGGTCGTCATTTTCATAGCATACTCCAACGCTTCCCGGTGGATTTCATCTCCTCGAAGGTCTGCTAAGTGCAACACCTCTGATTCTTTCTACAATGTCAACTATTCACAGGTTCGGTTTTCGAAGCCCATATCGACTCCTCATTCGAAATCATATGTTCTTCGTTGCTCAGAACCCTTACCCATACAAACCCTAGCTATTTGTCTCAGCTTCAGTAAGAAACCCAGTTCAGATAAAACTCACAATTTCATGCTTGGTTATGCAGATATGGAAGGGACACGAGATTTAATCAATGACTCACCATTTCAACGGCCTTTGAAGCGATAACCCAGCTAAATCGAATTATGGATCTACATCGTATCTTATAACCGGCTCGACTTGGAAAACTTGCATTAATTTCTCTTGAATGGTTTAGATTTGGTTGAAATGTCTCATAGAACCTTGTCCTCCTGATCCAATTTTTTTTTCAACAAACCATGCTATGGTCAGTATATTATTTTGTTGCTGCTTTAATAATTTTTCATGATTTTTGATAATCATTTTCATATAGTTCATTTGATTGGTCATTAATTTCTCTTTCATTTTCAGTTTTCAGGTGTTTACCTCCTCCACATCAACTCTCAACTGTTGATGTGTTGTTAGTTTTTGAATTTTTTGACCAACGGTCAGTAAATATTATTATTCTGCAAAACTCATTATTCTATTACGTAGTATCATCATACCTTTGTTTAGCACTTGTCTTACAGTACTAAAAAATCCCTTAGTTTTCTTATTTTATTTTATTTTTCTATCACCAAAAAGACATTTCATCATATAGGTGATGGGAATACTAGGTTCAGTTATCTTCGTTTCCTACTGTTGAATTTCGCTTAATTTAACTATGTTTCATATGTGTTTTTAGTGCTGACAATATCAGATGTTGCAAACACTGCTACTATTAATGATACTCATAATAGTTCTTTCAATCTCTTTTTCGATGCATACAATTATACTGTATATTTTTCCCTAAATTATTTTTTTACAGGTGGCAAGAATTTCTCTTCTGATGCATTCATTTTTTATTTTGGATTTTCTAATTTCTATTATTTACTCACTTGGTTTGAATAATTAATTACTTATCACTATAGATGTTCCATATGTTGTCTGAGGTTTGTAGCTTTTTTTCTCTAATTCCTTAATGCTCTATCTGGATGTGGTTTTGGTTGTGCCCAAATTTACCCTACAGGTATGCGGTCGTTGTAGTATAGGTAGGGGTCGAATCCATAGGGACCTAAGAAGAACCTTTAGACACTCAATAAAAAGAGATGGATTTTTGGCTATGAAGTGGCCAACTTGGGTTGATTTTAGATGGTTTTTAAATATCACTAAAAGATCTATGTGAATTCAAATTATTAGAAAATGATTTGATCCTAGGTTATTGCTCGGGGTGGATTGAATGAATTCCTTTTTTTACGATTTTAATTTCATTAACTCGAGAAGGATTCATGCAATGAATTCAAACTAACCTCATCACTTACTAATTAAACACCTTCAAAACATATGATAATCGCCTATACACTTGTAGGATAATTTTCATGAGCACTCCAAGGTAAAGGATGTAATTAGCACATGAAAGTGGGGTGAATAAATTCAATAAGGAAGAGGAAGAATAAAAATCATTGAATGAAAGAAACTCAATTAAAAGAAATTAATAACATTTAGGGAGTGAGAAATAACATTCAATCCATCCCCTTTCTACTCCCTTGGATCAACCCATAAAAGAGCTAGCCCTCCATTGATGAAAATTTCTCAACGGAAGCAGAAAGTAGACTTATGAGGGTGGAATTGAAGAAGTAAAAACAACAAAAATAACGATCACTCCACCGTTGTGTGAACAAAATCACAAGGTTTGGTGTGAAAAATTTCACACCTTGAGGAAACGGTATCAAGGTGATATGAATAAGAACAGAATAATAGAATAAGAATAACTTTTATTGAAGACTAAGGTGATTCGAACAACTTACATGAGAAGGAAGAACATTACAAAGGCAAATTGGCATAATAACATTACAATGAAAAGAAAGCACCAAGATGCTCAAATACTCCATCCCTACTGCCTTAAATAGGAATTTTGTAAGCCTTTGGCCGAGATCCCATCATCCCATGTGCATTTAATTAATTTTTTTAGAGAAAGGTGGGTGGACATTTAATGCATAAGAGACTTTTCAACTCTTTCCTCGAAGTGGGATCCATATTTCTACACAAAACAGAAGCGCCGAAATCACCATCTAGAAGGCCTAATTGGAGTGGGACATATAATACTTAAATGAACCCCCGGATGTCCCCTAATAACCTGTAAAATTTCAGCCCGAAATACTTTGTGGTTCGGGAGATATGATTGAAATAGTGGGCTGTTTTTCTGGGCCGCAGAATCTGGCCCAGAATTGAATCTTCAAATTGGGCCGCCTTAATCACCACCATTGAGGACGAATTATCACTGGCTCCAGAAGAATTATTTGTTCCTATATATTTCTTCTAGCCTCCCATGAATTTTGGGATTCATTGGGCCTGCATTGTGGGACCCACATTCCCATCAGTGGGATGATATCCAATTTTCCTTCTCCAGAATTGTTTTCTTTCATCGCCAAATATCTCCATCATCATTTATGAATCATCCATTGATCCCTGAATGAAAAATGTTTAAATTGAAGTGAATATCCATTTCACAAAATATTAAATTAAAATATAGATAATTACATTCCTTAAAATAAGATGAAACATTGGGCCTAAATTGGTGCATATTAGGCATGAAGTGCACAAATGATGAGAATGGATGTTCAAAATTAAAATCCACTAACTCAGGCCCATAAGATCAAAAATGAACATTTAATACCCTTAAAATTTAATCAAAATATGTGTTTTTATTGGCTAATCACACCCCCCCAACTTGAGTTTTGCTAGTCCCGAGCAAAATATATCTCACAAAAATGAAATTCGAATGACCTTTTCCAAAAACATTTTAATACACATTTCTCACCCAAAGATCACATACCAAACAATTATAAAACCCATAAAAATCATTTAAAACAAGCTATTTCCATAATCATATCTCAATCCCAATCACATTACTTTGTTCAAATTCATCGTCATATTTCATCCAAATTCAATTAAGCATGATGAAGTGTTGTGCGTCACAATAGACATGGGGGTTCATTTTCATTCGAGGGAGAAAAGATGGAAGTGCTAGGAGCAATCAAATTTTAATAATAAGATGAGTACTCATTTTTTTATTTTATTTTTTTTTTGGTTTTTTTTTTTTTTTGCAATTTTGCCATGGTAATTGAAATTGAACTCAATCGAGTCAACCCATGTAGCAAGACTTTGCCGATGACTCCCAGGCTCAAAGACCTTAGGGCACCAAGTGAAGCTCACATACTCGGGCATCATCTCGAGTTAACTCAATCAAAAACAAATTCAAATTACCACAAATAGAGATAAAATGCCCAACTCTGGGCCAGACAACTATGGAGTCACGATCCCCAAGTGTCGAAAGCCACACATTAGGTCAATTCATTGCTCTACGCACAATTGATTTTTTTTTGAATACTCATGTTAAAATTAAAATGATTGTCAATCCTATGCTATTTATTATGGGTCTCCAAGAACTCAAACTAAAACCCCACAATCTAGAGGACATGCATTGTGTTTTTTTATTAAATAGATGAAAATATAACAGTGAAAAATCACATCAGACAACTGCACTTTCCAATATCTATGCACATGAACATAAACTTGCATTAAAATCAGAATCAAGGCATGCAAAATTATTTGATATCAAATTTCAGAGTTTGGAATGTGTGTTATCATGTTCAAGGTTAATGACATTTTTCCTTCCACAGATTTTCATCTCCCCCCCCAACTTAGAATAACATTGTCCCCAGTGTTTAAAGAATTGAAACATAGAAGGGGCAGGATAGAATTTCAATGAAGACATTGAAAATGAAAATTATGGAATGAAGTCACCTGGTGGTTGATGTTGAAAATGCATTCCCATGTCTCCCTTCAGTTCTGGTTTATCTCCCAATGGCTTGGACGGTTGCGACCAGCTTTTCCCAATGACCTATGACATGCCTTTAAATTTTTTTAATATATATATATATTTTTGTATTTTTTTAACCTAAAAAAAGGTACAAATAACATAAACTGATGATACATTGTCTTCTCTTAAATTTCTGGGTAAGGTATTACTCAGGGATCACACCGCGTGACACGGATGAATACGGTGCTCCCCTTTCATACCCATCCTTACTCATAAAAGAAGAATAGGTCAACAATCTATTTTTTTTAAATACCTACAAAAACATAAAATAAATTAAATTAAACTGATGATACATTGTCTTCTTTATATTTTCTGGGTAAGGTATTACTCAGGGATCACACCGCGTGACACGGATGAATACAGTGCTCCCCTTTCATACCCATCCTTACTCATAAAATAAGAACAGGTCAACAATCTATATTTTTTTTAAAATAACAAAATGAAGAAGAAGGAAACAAAAGATGATTCACAATGATTAGAAACATGAAAACCACGGGTTTCCTCCCATGCAGCGCTTTTGTTTAACGTCGTTAGCTCGACATGGATCCTAAATCTATCAATTTTTTCCTGGTTCATAGGTTGGTTCTGTTAACTCTACCTCTATTTCCTTTTTTTGAATGATTCAATGAATGGTTTTAACCTATGACCATTGACCTTAAAAATGTTACCACTTGTGGGATCCTGAATCTCTACTACCCCATGGGGGTACACATGATGCACTATGAAAGGACCTGACCATCTAGACCATAACTTTCCCGAGTGTAAATGAAGTTTTGAACTATACAAGAGTACAGGTTTTCCCAGTTCAAATTGTTTGACTTTGACATTCCTAGATTGGTAGGCTTGAACTCTAGTTTTATTTATCCTTGAATTTTCATACACCTCTATCCTAAGTTCCTCAAGTTCATTAAGATCTAATTTCCTCTTTTCTTCGGCTAAAGAAATGTCGAAATTAATTTTTTTTGATTGCCCAAAATGCCTTATGCTCAATTTCAACAGGTAAATGGCATGATTTTACATAAACCAACCTATATGGTGACATTCCTAGGATGGTTTTGAATGTTGTACGATATGCCCAAAGAGCATCCAAGAGTTTCTCAGACCAATATTTCCTAGAGGGTTTGACAGTTTTCTTAAGAATTTTCTTAATCTCCCTATTTGCTAACTCAGCTTGACCATTGGTTTGAGGATGGTACGCAGTGGAAACTTTATGAAAAATTCCATACTTAGACATGAGTGAAGAGAATGGGCGATTACAGAAATGGGTTCCATGATCACTGATTATAGCCCTCGGAACTCCAAATCTAGAAAAGATATGCTCTTTTAGGAATCGGATCACAACTTGATGATCATTAGTCTTGGTGGGAATGGATTCAACCCATTTTGAGACATAATCAACAGCTAAGAGGATGTAGAGGTATCCCTTAGAGTTTGGAAAGGGTCCCATGAAATCAATTCCCCAACAATCAAAGATTTGAATGACCAGAATGGGAGTGAGGGGCATTTGATTCCTTTTGGAAATGGATCCTAATTTCCGACACTGAGGAAAACTTTTACAGAATTCGAAGGAATCCTTAGTGAGGTTCGGCCAGTAGAAACCACTTTGGAGGACCTTTGCAGTGGTTTTCTTTGTAGAAAAGTGGCCTCCGCATGCCTCTCTATGACAAAATTTTAGAATGGACTCTTGTTCAGACTCGGGAACACATCTCATGATGATTTGATCAGGACAGAACTTGAAGAGGTAAGGATCATCAAACACATAGTGTTTGACATCAGAAAGAAATTTACTCTTAGCTTGGGTCCCCAGGAATTTTGGAATGTCACCCGTCACCAAATGGTTTGCTATGTCAGCATACCAAGGGAAATCACTCACTAAATAGAGGTGCTCATCGGGAAATGAATCAGACACAGAGAGGTGGTGTGAGTTGTCTTTGAATTCCATCCTACAGAGGTGATCAGGTACAACATTTTCAACACCCTTTTTATCCTTAATGTTTAAATCGAACTCTTGAAGAAGAAGGACCCACCTAATCAATCTAGCCTTGGCATCTTGTTTTTGGAAAAGGTATTTTAGGGCTGAATGGTCAGTGAAGACAATGATGGGTGATCCTAAGAGATAAGACCTGAATTTATCTAAGGCAAAGAAAACATCAAGTAGCTCTTTCTCAGTGGTGGTGTAGTTTATTTGTGCATCATTTAAAGATTTGCTTGCATAAGCAATGACACATGGAGTTTTCTCACACCGTTGTCCTAAGACTGCCCCTACAGCGAAGTCACTTGCATCACACATGAGCTCGAAAGGAAGTTTCCAATTTGGAGATTTCATGATAGCTGGAGATATAAGAGTTGACTTGAGTGTAGAGAATGATTCCTCACAACTTTCTATCCATAAAAATGGAGCATCTTTTACCAATAGAGCACAAAGTGATCGAGAAATAGAGCTGAAATTACTAATGAACCTTCTATAAAAGACAGCATGTCCTAAGAAGGACCTCACTTCCTTAACAGTTTTAGGATAGGGAAGGTGACGAATGATGTCAACCTTAGCTTTATCAACTTCAATACCTCTACTAGATACCAGATGACCTAGAACATGTCCTTCCCTTACCATGAAATGGCATTTTTCCCAATTTAGTATGAGATTCTTATCATCACACCTTGACAAAACCTTTTCAACATTTAGAAGGCATCCCTCAAAAGTAACCCCAAAGATGGAGAAATCATCCATGAAGACCTCTAAACAATCCCCCACCATGTCCGAGAAGATTCCCATCATGCACCGCTGGAAGGTACCAGGGGCATTACATAACCCAAAGGGCATGCGATTGAAGGAAAAAGTGCTGAATGGATAGGTGAAGGTTGTTTTTCCTTGATCCTCTAAGGAGACTTCGATTTGATTATACCCTGATAATCCATCTAGGAAGCAATAGAATTGATGACCCGCCACTCGCTCGAGGACTTGATCAATAAAGGAAAAGGGGAAATGGTCTTTCTTGGTATAAGAGTTGAGCTTCCTATAGTCAATATAGACTCTTCATCCACTACTAACCCTTGTTGGAAGCATCTCTCCATCATTATTGGTTATTACTGTGATTCCAGCCTTATTTGGAGCCACATGGATTGGGTTAACCCACTCATTCTTAGATATAGGATAGATGATACCAGCTTTTAACAATTTCAAAAGTTCTTTTCTCACTACTTCCATGAGATTATGATTGAGTCGCCGCTGAGGTTGATGACATGGCTTTGAATCGAATTCTAGAACAATTCTATGAGTCCTGATAAATGGGCTAATCCCAGGAATATCAGATAGGGTTCATCCAATGGCTTTCTTGTGTCTCCTAAGGACATCTAGAAGCATCATCTCATGATTGGCTTCAAGAGAGGAATAAATGAAAACAGGAAAGGATTGATTTTCCCCTAAGAATGCATACTTGAGTGATGAAGGTAAAACCTTAAATTCAAGATCAGAGTGGTTATCAATTTCCAAGAAAGGATGAGACTTTGTATTGAACTCGGTTTCTTTGTTCAGATTTCTTGACAAAATTGGTTCCTTGTAAAAAAAATTCATCCACTAAATTAGCTAGAGTAGTTTCATGAATGGGTATGGACTCGATGTTATTGATTTCACCCATGGTATCATTGATTGGTGATTCCAGAAAATCATCAATAGAGCTATCTGAAAGAGATTCAAGCCAAGGAGACAAATTTCCCTCATGTGAACAAAGAAAATAAATCTCTTCTTGACTTAAACATCCTTCAGTAATTCCTTGATGTTCCTTGAGTTCACTATCAACACTAACTATCCAATTAACCTCATGGATCTCTTCATCATCCCCAATTTGAGAGTTTTCATTGTAGATGTTCAAGTCTAGACTCATGTTTCCAAAGGTGATGGTCATGTTCCCATTTCGGACTCGGATAACAGAGTTGATTGTTGCAAGGAAGGGACGAACAAGGGTGATTGGGGTTTTCTCCCTAGGACCTAAGCTTGGGTGATTGTCTAGAACAATGAAGTCAGCTGGGTAAATGAAATTTTCAACTTTCACCAAAACATCCTTTAAGATCCCCTTTGGAACTCGAATACTACGATCAGCAAGTTGAAGAGTGACAGATGTGGGTTGGAGTTCTTCGAGCCCTAACTAACAATACATAGCATAAGGAATGAGGTTCACACTGGCTCCTAGATCACACAAGGCTTTGAAAACTTTTTTCTCTCCTAGTTCAACATTTATGTAAGGGCATCATGGGTCTTTCATCTTTGGAGGAAGGGTTCCTTGGATTGTTGTGCTAACATTTGCTGCTAGAAGGACTTGGTTCTTATGTGAGAATTTCTGTTTAAATGTGCAGAGGTCCTTAAGGTATTTTGAGTATGAAGGAATGGTTTGAATGGCATCGAGGAGTGGAATGTTCAACTTGAATTGTGAGAATATTTCCCTCAATGTTTCACTCAATTCAGGCTTGGTTTTCCCCCTCATGCATTGAGGAAATGGGGCAGGTTGTGGGGTTGTTTTTTGAAGATTTGTTTCTTTCACATTTTTATTAGTATCTTCAGTTTGTTCATGTGTTTCATTTGAATTTTCATTAGAGTTTGAATCTTTAGGTGGGTTTTGAACTATTTTTTCAGGTTTCTCAATTGATTTCCCACTTCTCAAAACTGTCACAGCCTTTAGTTGTTCATGAGTTGTTTGAGTGCAACTTGTCTCCCCCCTTGATTTTTGTTGTGGAATGGCCTGTGTCGGCATGGGTGCCTTTCCATTTTTGATGGTTTGAAGTTCTTGTTTAAGGTAAGAGACTTCTGAGTTCATCCTTTCCATTTGTGTGCACAGTTGTTCAAGGATTGGGGGAGGGACAGATTGGGAAGGGTTTGTGTTGGTTGGGTTATCCCAGGGGGATACTTTGGTTGTTGGATGGGTTGTTGTTATTGAACTGGAGGATGTTGGTATTGGACTAGTTGTGGTTGGAATTGGTTATGGTTTTGAAAATTTTGTGTAGGGTAGGGGTTTGGTCCTTGTGGTTGGCTAGGTTGTTGGTTATCTTTCCATCGGAAGCCTGGGTGGTCATTATACCTTGGGTTGAATGTGTTTGGGTATTGAGGCTTTTGAAAGTTTAGGGCATTGACTTCAGCAGGTGGTCCTCCTAAAAGAACATCCTTGATGGATGGAATGGTTGGGCAGTTGTTTGTTTTGTGGTCATGTTTATCACAGATTGTGCAAACAGGATCTATAGTTTGGATTTCATTGATTTTCCTATGGTCTATCTCTTCAACCTTCCTAGAGAGTGCTGCAAGTTTCACCCTAAGTCTTTCCTCTTCTCTAAGTGTATACATTCCAGCAGTTCTTTGAGGCTTTTTAGAATAAGGTGATGTTCCCCATGTTTGGTTTTGTTCAGCAATGATTTCTAGATACTCGTAAGCATCATTTGGGGATTTGTTTTTAAAGGTCCCATTACACATCATGTCAATGAATTGTTTGTTCCCTGGGCCCAAACCTTCATAGAAAATTCTTACTTGTTCAGGGTTAGAAAAACCATGGTGTGGAACCATGTTTAGGGTGTCTTTGAACCTCTCTCATGTTTCATAGAATGACTCTCCCTCTTTTTCAAAAAAGTTTTGGATACTCTTTTTAAGTGCAATTATTTTGTGGTGGGGAAAGTATTTCTTGTAGAATTCTCTTTGCAGTTGGTTCCAAGTGTGGATTGATGAAGGTCTCGGATTATTTAACCAGTTCTTTGCTCGATCCTTAAGTGAGAAAGGAAAGAGCCTCATCTTAGCCGACTCAAGTTGATGTGGTGAGCACATGGTTTCAACAATGTCATTGAACTCCTTGACATGAAGGTAAGGCATTTCTGACTCCATCCCATGGAAAGTTAGAAGGTGGTTTAGGACATGAGGTTTAAAGACATAGTGGGCATCTCCTACGGCAGCATGCCTAATGCAAGAGGGTGCATTGGTCCAGGTAGGTGTAAGGTAGTCATTCATGGTTTGATCGACTGCATTCCTCAAATTTGGGGCTGCCTCATTTGGATTTCCATTTTGGTTCCCACCCGGGTTTATGAGTTGGTTTCTTTGAAGACCCTCCATTAAAATTGACTCAATCTTTAACTCTGGGGTATTAGGAAGATTAGGATCCAATGGTGTACTTGACTCCCCTATCCTATGACTTTCCACCTTAACTAGTCTGTTTGAGTTGTCGCGGGTGAAGGTGGACATACGCCAAAAGAAAAAAAAGCGAGAAAGGGAAAAGATAAGAGATCTTGGGTGAGAATAGAAGAATGGGGGTGAGGAAAGAAGGTTTTTGTCTAAGGAACTTACTTGGTCCCCGGCAACGGCGCCAAAATTTGGTTGCGCCCAAATTTACCCTACAGGTATGCGGTCGTTGTAGTACAGGTAGGGGTCGAATCCACAGGGACCTAAGAAGAACCTTTAGACACTCAATAAAAAGAGATGGATTTTTGGCTATGAAGTGGCCAACTTGGGTTGATTTTAGATGGTTTTGAAAGAGCACTAAAAGATCTATGTGAATTCAAATTATTAGAAAATGAGTTGATCCTAGGTTATTGCTCGAGGTGGATTGAATGAATTCCTTTTTTTACGATTTTAATTTCATTAACTCGAGAAGGATTCATGCAATGAATTTAAACTAACCTCATCACTTACTGATTAAACACCTTAAAAACACATGATAATCACCTATACACTTGTAGGATCATTTTCATGAGCACTTCAAGGTAAAGGATGTAATTAGCACATGAAAGTGGGGTGAATAAATTCAATAAGGAAGAGGAAGAATAAAAATCATTGAATGAAAGAAACTCAATTAAAAGAAATTAATAACATTTAGGGAGTGAGAAATAACATTCAATCCATCCCCTTGTTACTCCCTTGGATCAACCCATAAAAGAGCTAGCCCTCCATTGATGACAAGTTCTCAACGGAAGCGGAAAGTAGACTTATGAGGGTGGAATTGAAGAAGTAAAAACAACAAAAATAACGATCACTCCACCGTTGTGTGAACAAAATCACAAGGTTTGGTGTGAAAAATTTCACACCTTGAGGCAAAGGTATCAAGGTGATATGAATAATAACAGAATAAGAGAAGAAGAATAAATTTTATTAAAGACTAAGGTGATTCGAACAACTTACATGAGAAGGAAGAACGTTACAAAGGCAAATTGGCATAATAACATTACAATGAAAAGAAAGCACCAAGATGCTCAAATACTCTATCCCTACTGCCTTAAATAGGAATTTTGGAAGCCTTTGACCGAGCACCCATCATCCCATGTGCATTTAATTAATTTTTTTGGAGAAAGGTGGGTGGACATTTAATGCATAAGAGACTTTTCAACTCTTGCCTCGAAGTGGGATCCATCTTTCTACACCGAACAGAAGCGCTGAAAGCACCATCTAGAAGGCCTAATTGGAGTGGTCCATAGAAGACTTAAATGAACCCCCGAATGTCCCCTAATATCATGTAAAATTTCAGCCCAAAATACTTTGTGATTCGGGAGATATGATTGAAATAGTGGGATGTTTTTCTGGGCCGCAGAATCTGGCCCAGAATTAAATCTTCAAATTGGGCCGCCTTAATCACCACCATTGAGGACGAATTAGCACTGGCTCCAGAAGAATTATTTGTTCCTATATATGTCTTCTAGCCTCCCATGAATTTTGGGCTTCATTGGGCCTGCATTGTGGGACTCACATTCCCATCAGTGGGATGATATTCAATCTTCCTTCTCCAGAATTGTTTCCTTTCATCACCAAATATCTCAATCATCATTTATGAATCATCCATTGATCCCTGAATGAAAAATGTTTAAATTGAAGTGAAGATCCATTTCACAAAATATCAAATTAAAATATAGATAATTACATTCCTTAAAATAAGATGAAACATTGGGCCTAAATTGGTGCATATTAGGCATGAAGTGCACAAATGATGAGAATGGATGTTCAAAATTAAAATCCACTAACTCAGGCCCATAAGATCAAAAATGAACATTTAATACCCTTAAAATGTAATCAAAATATGTGTTTTTATTGGCTAATCAGGTTTTGAAATTTAAGGAAGACTCCAAACACAAAAGATAAAACCAGTTCAGTGGAATCCTGATTCATGTTATACTGCATTTTTTTAATTTTAGTATGTGGTAGCAGATTTGTGAATGTTTGGGATACATTATATATATTATTTGGAATTAAATTTATAAATTGTATTTAAATTTACTGACTATAGTGGTTTTGTTATAGATTTGATAAAGTTTGATTATTTTGAGATGCTGGAATAGAAATATCAGGTAAATAAAGTTCACAAACTATTTATTTAGTAACCCTGGATCTTTAGGGGACCATAAATTAACTAGGAAGTATTGATTTCATTCTTTTTTATAATGTCAAATTGTATCATATCAATATGCTTGATCAAACATTTACAATAAGTTTATTGTGATTTTTCCAATATTATCTTATTTTTATTGGTCCATGTTTCTAATTCCAATTGGTTAGGGGCACGAGGGTGAAGAAATACTTCATTGGTACCACAATATGGTATGAAATTAAAATCATTGTAACAATTTTTATGATAAATAGTTTTTCTAGCATCAAAACATGTTAAATTTTATTTTCTATTGGAAACATTCTAAATGATTCATATTAAATAATTACATTCATGTTTTAATAATTACAGAAAAAATGGTCATTTGAAGATGTTTCTTTTTCATTCAACGTTTATCATTCAATAATCAAGGCATTGTTTCCTCCCATTGGAGAATCATGCTTGACTAGACTTTTCATTAGGTTCTACACTTGCATGGGCTCGACAATGGAGGTCACCCATCAAACACAAGCTGTGATGATTGTGTTCATATAGTAATTAAATTTTTGAATTTTTTAATATGTATTTCTTTATGTCTGAATATTCTACATGCACATATTATTTACCGAGCTTTGAAGTTGAATAGAATGGTGACATTTATTCTCATGCTACACCAAGATTCAATTTGTCTTCATATATATATTAATTCAATATCATGTTGTCAGGTCTTCAAAAGTTGTTGAGAGCTCGCTTTCGAAGCTTCTTGTCATGGGTGAATGTCTCGAATCAATGGAAAAAAATCTGGAATCCCCGCTGTTTATCCATTACTTCCCAATATTCAGGTGAGCTTTAAAACCGGCAATACATCACTCTTGACATTGAGTTAAGAAACATAAACATCCAATCTGTCTTCATCTATTTTTTTCAATTTCATGTTTTCAGGTCTTATGAAGTGGTTGGGCTCTCTGTTGATGCTACTTAGCATGGGTGAATGTCTCCATTTATGGGAAATGATATCTGGCTACCGCTCCGCCTACCCAGGATTGGTCTCTTTTCATGCATGTTATAAAAACAGTATCTCAGGTAAGTGTGTTTTATTTTCACTATCTTCTATTTTGATTACATCATCGGATTAGACAATACTGCCTTTTTGCAGTATCATTTTCATTGTATCATTTAAACAAAACTCAGTTTTTTGTCTCATTTTTCAATTTGTAAACATGAAATTACTTATTCAATAATAACATTGGTATGTATTTTTTGCAACTTATTGATTTAATTCATCTCTTCATGTACAGAAATTTGTTGATTGAGTTTTATGATGACGATGCGGTGCAACGAACAGTTACAAAAACATAAACAAGAAGTCTTCTAAAGCAGCTTGACATTAAGTGGCGAATTTTCAAGGTATCACAAAAACCTTATTGAACCTATTTTTCTCAAATTAGCTTATAAATTTTTATATCAAATTTTAACTCTACTTGTATTATAGGATACATGAATGTAGTTAGAACACATATAACAAACACGATCATCCTTTCTTATTATTATAGGTTGTACATTGTACAGTTTTCCCAGTTTCTTTTCTATTAGCTATATTAAACAGCTGCATCAACCACCATCCTGAAGTGGTTGTCCATTGCATCATAGATGCACACTTCTGGAAGGCTTGAAGTAAGAGGGAGGAACCTGCATATGTCAGTCCGACCTGCACACCATATATAGGTTACAGCTATTGTTATTGCAACAGTTTTCATAATTACAATATCTAACAAATATTTATGTGTAATTTAGTTTATGTTTCTTTTATTTCAAAAAAATATATGTTATGTTTGTGTCAGAATTTAATAATTCGGTTTCAATGATTGTTTCTACTATTTAGTATTTGAAATGTATGATACTTCATTTTTTAATTTTTTATTTCATTCCTTTTCATATAAAATCATGCAATTAATTTTGTTATTATGTATGATAAAAATCCACCACTATTCCAATGATTTACTTTATTGGGTCTAATGCTTGTACTTTTGCTTGTACCGTAGACTCCAATCATTGTAATTGGCTACAAATTATCTTTATTTTAAGAAATTGAAGAAACATTCTACAGTAGAGTTTTTCTTAGGATCTCATCTTCATGTAATTGAGAGGAGACAAATCCAACATTTAGTAGTTGAACAATATTCTAACTTATAACATATTGAACCCCTTATCATATTTCTCAATTAAATATTGAGTTTCAGGTCTAATCTCATCGAAAACAAAATAATTTTCTATTACACTATTATCAATGGATAAGTAATCTAGAGGATTTTACAGTATTGTGGTAGTCACTTCTATTAATTATGAAAAAAATAATTCACATTCAATATCCCTCTCAAATAGATAATGATTCTTTTCAACATTCACATTATATTTGACTAGAAAAATTTTCTTCAGAGAAAAATTCCAAAAGTACAGATTATTCTTTAATACTTTCTCTCTGAAATTTTTTCAAAACATGAAATTGATAGGCTATTAAATAACATAAATGATGATTCACAAATATGAGTGTCAATATTCATCCAAATGGATAGAAGTTCACAGATTATTCAAGATAGGACACATTTAAGGATATCTCAAAAAATAGAATCACTTCTCTACCAGGAAAAAATACAAAGAAAATCATAAATTAGAATGTTGTCAACTTCATTGGATCTACATAATTTCATATTGGATATAACTAATGATAACTTTTAGTAATTGATGTAGGTCCTTGAAAACTTTTTTCTCATTACCTGGTACTCAAAAAAAAATATTTCATGATTTCAAAAGGGACAAATTCATAGATAAAAGAGATACAGGTATCAAAGTCATATATGTGACACCTCAATTTTATTTAATCGTCATTTCAACATGTAGGTTTCTTTTATTACATTTTTTAATATGTCTTGATGTGGGATTGAGATGTTTGTGGCTCTTATTTAATTCTTTATCTTTGAAAAAATGACTAAATCCAAATGATTTTTCCGGTTTAGGTATGTTAAATTTTATGAATTTGTTAACTCTGTTATTTATAAAAAATATTACTTTCATTTTTGGATTAAGTTGGGAATGGTTGTGACAAACTTAAATGAATGTCATTAAATATTCTTAGCATGGAATGTTATTTGAAATCGATATCATTCAAACTCACAACTTATTGCAAGAACACCTTTTGATTGGCTGACTGTACAACTTTAACTTTTTAATTGATATCATTTCTATATATTCATCATTTCAATTGTTATTGTATCTACAGAATGCAGCTATTGGAATATTTTGAAGCTCGCGACTTATTACAGTAACTTTTCTAGATTGGCATATTGTACAACTACTACTAGCTGACAAAATTCAATGTATATAAACATCACAAATTTTGTTGCAACTATTAAATGACCTTCTCTCGTTTTGTATTAAAATTATTCATCATTTCTCATATTTACTTTTACAAATAATGTTATTTATGTAATTTCTCTTCACTATGTATTTCATTGTACCCAATAATGTTTTCGTAAATGTTGTTGAAATTGACTTGAAATCTCCATCCTCAAATAATAAAAATTTGTTTACTCTAAATTTCTCTTATCTTTTTTGAACTATTTTAATGTTGTCTCTATATTTTATTCACTTCTATTTTTATATTATGCACCACTACATTGTGATTATGATGGATTGAACATTGCTATTTGTTCTCTTATTTTACAAATAGTATTATCTTATTAAAAAATAACCATTAATCCAAATCATTGTGCGTACGCACGGGCGAGTACTAGTTCTTCAACAAAACCGGGTTGAAACTCTAAAAACTCGTCTTAGATCTTGTTCCCTAACATCAACACAGCCATAACTCATCATGATTGGCATTAACTATCACATATATATTCCGAATGGACTAGATCTATGAATACAAGAGAGGGAAGAAGAAGAGATCTAAGAAAAAACACCAAGAACAGAGACCAAGGAAACTGGGCTTCAACGCATCAAGATTTGCCAACGGATTGCTCCTGGATTGAATGGAAGGGTCTCCACAGCCTTTGGGATGAGAGAAAACTGAGTAAGGGTCGTAATAGAGGAAAAATTAACCACTAAGGAGCAAAACTGAATTAGATCCAAATTTTCGAATCTAATATTTTGACGTGCATGGTTAGGGCGCACGGTTAGGCAAACTGTGCGCTAACTATGCATATGCCTATGTCCCCAAATGCACAGTTACTCATGGGTGGCTGCACGGTTTGGTCAAACCGTGCACCTACCCAGAGCCCACTGCCTCACTTTGCACGGTTTTCTGTAGGAGTTGCACGATTTGTACTAACCGTGCACCTCCAGAAAAGCCCCAAAAACATTTCAAAAGTCTTTTAAATCCTCCCAAACTTTACCCAAACACTTTACATACTTGAAATACATAAAGAAATGGTTACTTACTTGAAACTGAGGGGTGCTACATTGCCTCACTTGGGTCGTTCACACTTGCCTCCACTAATATATCACATTGCATATGCGCACATATAAATGTGGTGCAAATAGAGACCATCTACCTTAACCATGGAGGTATCCCCTTTATGATGTCCATCATTGACCAAGCTCACATCAGCCATCATCTAACCTCATGAGCCCATATCTCAATCAAGGACTCACTCAAATTAATTATAAATCATTTATAATCAATTCACAATTAATTGAATTAGGCATAATAAGGGGAAACTCATCAAGCACCGTACACTCGCTAAAATCCCAAGCAACCAACGACAAACGGCTCACAACTCACTCTCAACCCCTCACTACTAGAAAATCTGGTTTTGGAGGCGGGGCATCTATAGCGGCCGCCATTTGGCGGTCGCTAATACCATCAACAGCGGCCTCCAAATGGCGGCCGCTGCAATTTTTCCTAAAAAAACCCCTAATTTCCCCTCCCTCCCCTCCCTCCGCTCCCCGACCCCGCGACCCCGACCCCGACCCACGACGACCCTCCCCGACCCCCGGCGACCCCGACCCCACCGGCGACCCCGACCCCCGTCGACCCCGACCCCCGACCCCCGACCTCCCGGCGACCTCGGCAACCCCCGGTGTGCCCCCGTGACCCCACCCCCTTGCCTCCGTTCTGTCGGCGACCTCCCGGCGACCCCGACCTCCCGGCGACCTCCGTGCGCCCCGGACCTCCCAGCGATCCCCACCCCCTTGCCTCTATGCTGCGCCACCGGCAACCCCCACTGCCTTGCCTCCACGGTGCGCCCCCGTGACACCGACACCCCCTGCCCGCGCTGCACCCCGGCGACCCCCACCGCCTTGCCTCCGCGCTGCGCCCCCGTGACCCCGACACCCCCGCGACCCAGCAACCCCCACCTCTGCCTGCGTTGCACCTTTGGACAGCCTCGCCGCCGCCGTTCCCTCGCAGCCCCGTTGCATCCCTCCGACAAGTCCTCCTGCCTCCGTTGGACCCTTCTGGTCCATTGTGCCCCGCCGTGTAGAACCCTCCACGCGGTCCAACGGTTCCGCTCCTTTCGAGTCCGACCGTCGAACCTCTGTCGTCAATTCACTGCGCCCTCATGGATCCGCAATCGAGTCAGACCCCGTTACCCGCGGTCGAGTCCTCTGCAAGTAATGTTTTTTATCCAAATTTGGTTTTTAAATTCTAATGATATGTGTTTTTTTTAGAATTTAAATAAGATATTTCACTTTTTCTTTCTATTAAATACAGATATGGATAGGAGTTGGATTGATATGCAAGATAGATTTTCAGCTGAATATTATGAGGGGATTAAGCGATTTATGGATTTCACCAACAAATTTCCAAGCGATATGATTAGTTGTCCATGCAGAAAATGTGCAAATAGATATCTCTTCAAACGAGATAGTGTTAGAGAACATTTGTTTTTGAATGGGTTTTTGAAAAACTATAAGACACGGACGCGTCATGGAGAAGATTCTGTTTCATGTCATCGCTCAGAAAATATTCATATGAATGTTGATTCGGGAACAGTTGATCCAATGAACATAATGCTGAATGATATGATGCGTCAGTTTCAATCTGAAGACAATAATGTCGTAAATGACGACGTTGGATTGAGTAATCCTCGTTCTTCTGCAGATGGAGAAGCATTGAAATTCTTTGAAATTCTTGACGATGCGGGTATTGAATTATATCCTGGATGCACTAAATTTAGTAAACTGTCGTTCATCATTGAATTGTTACACCTGAAGGCCTTGAACCAGTGGTCAGACACCTCATTCGACATGTTGTTGGTATTATTGAAGAAGGTACTCCCTGCTGGAGCGAAGATTCTGGAGTCATTCTACCAAGCTCGCAAGTTAATCGATGATCTTGGTTTTACATATGATACAATTGATGCATGTCGCAATAATTGTATGTTGTTCAGAAAAGAGAATGCGCAATTAAATAATTGTACTGTTTGCTATACATCCAGGTGGAAGACCAATGAGATTAATCAAGGTAGTCATATTCTTCCTGGGAGAGTCTTGAATCAAGGGAAACAAGTTGCCGCTAAACAGATGCGTTATTTCCCACTGAAACCGAGACTGAAGAGATTTTTCTTGTCCGCTAAAATTGCTAAATTGATGACTTGGCATTCAGAGAGAAAGAAAGAGGTTGATAAATTAACTCACCTGGCAGATTCATTGGCATGGAAAGAGTTTGATCAGAGTCACCCAGACTTTTCCCGAGATGATCGTAATATTCGACTGGGTTTGGCAGCAGATGGTTTTAACCCATTTAGGTCCATGGTTGGTGCGACACATAGTACATGGCCAGTGGTGTTGGTTCCATACAACATTCCCCCATGGGTATGTATGAAGCAACCTTTTTTGTTACTGTCAATTCTAATTGATGGACCGAGAGGACCTGGTGATAAAATCGATGTTTATATGCAACCTTTGATTGATGAGCTGCAAGAATTTTGGGTCGATGGTGTAATGACTTTTGACTCTGCAGCAAATGAAATGTTTAGACTTCGGGCCGCTTTGTTATGGACAATTAATGATTTCTCAGCGTATGCTAACTTATCAGGTTGGAGTACAAAAGGAGAATTTGCTTGCCCTTGTTGTAATAAGAGTAAGAAATCTATATGACTTAAGCACTGTAGAAAGTGGGCATATCTTGGTCACAGACGCTTTCTTCCTCCATTGCACAGGTTCAGAAAAGACCGTGTATCGTTTGATGGGAATATAGAGTTTGACCCATCACCACAAATACTGTCTGGGGTTGAAATTTGTGCACAACTTGATGAAGAAAACATCCGTACAATGTATGATTTTCAAGATTTATTGGTTCCTGCATTGCCTTCTATTCCTGCTGCAAATAGACAGCGAAGTCATAATTGGAAGAAACGAAATATTTTTTTTGAATTGCCTTATTGAAAATATAATATTTTAAGGCATAATTTAGATGTGATGCACATTGAAAAAAATGTATGTGATAATATTTTGTGCACCATTTTAGGCGTCAAGGGGAAATCAAAGGACAGTGCTAATACTCGACGTGATTTGCAAGAAATGGGATTGAGAAAACCTTTACATTTACAGCTGGGTGAAGGTAATCGGGCATACATGTTTGCTGCACAGTACACAATGAGTAAAAAAGAGAAACAAACATTTCTATCAATTTTGAAGACTGTTAAGGTGCCAGATGGTTATTGCTCTAATATTTCGAAGCGCGTGAATATGACGAGCATGACATTACAGGGTTTGAAAAGTCACGATAATCATATTCTGCTTCAACAGTTAATTCCTATAGCAATTCGTGATTGCTTACCTTCCCAAGTTGTTGAGCCGTTGATTGGAGTTTCTAATTTTTTCAGACAGCTCTGTTCTAGGAATCATTGCATGAGTGATTTGAAAAAGCTACAGGATAAGATTGTACTTGCACTATGTCACCTAGAAAAACTTTTTCCGCCATCTTTTTTTGATGTCATGGTTCACTTGACCGTGCATTTAACTGGTGAAGTCATTGATGGTGGTCTCGTGCAATTCAGGTGGATGTATCCAATAGAGCGATACTTAAATACATTGAAACGCTATGTGCGCAACAAAGCTCGTCCAAAAGCATCAATTGCCAAGGGATATTTAATGGATGGGTGTACTAATTTTTGTGCTTCATATATTGATGAGGTTGAAACAAAGATAGATAAAGCGTCCCAGACTGACGAGGGTTCAATTGGAGAAGGAATAACATTTGATATGCGGAACGACGAGTGGGTTCAAGCTCATCGATATGTGTTGTTCAACACTCCATCAGTTATGCCATTGATGCAGTAAGTTTCATAGTTGATGTGTATTTTGTTTATATATTTATTTTATTGTTTACCTTATATTGTGTTGTGATTTAGGATGCATATCGCTGAGTTAAAACGTGAAAAGCCCCGTGCAACTGAGTATCAAATCCAAAAACATCATTTCAACACATTTCATGAGTGGTTCAAGACTCATGTACGTATAATTGATTTAATATTTTTATAGCGCAACTACGTTGTATTTTCACAATCCTTTATCCATTAAACTATATATGTGAAATTTGCAGATTCAAAAGTTACGTGATTTAACCCAGCATGTGAGCGAAGAACTCAACCAACTAGCTGATGGTCCATTTATTACAGCTCGTCGCTAGAAGTCTTTGGATGCTAACGGATTCTGATTTCGTATTAGCGATGTTGACATGAACCGAGCCACACAAAATAGTGGCGTTGGTTGTTCTTTTGTTGGTGCGGGTTATTATTATGGATTGTTGAGAGATATTATTGAGGTTATTTATGATCGTGGCTTAAAACACATATTGTTAAGGTGTGATTGGGTCGATCCAGTTCGTGGAACGAAAGTTGATAACTTCCGATTTACATTAGTAAACTTTAACAATATGCTATATAAAGATGACCGGGTTAGCAATGAGCCATTCATACTGACATCGCAGGCAGAACAAGTTTACTTTGTCGGCATTGATTCTGATTGGAAAGTTGCGGTGAAAATGTCTAGAAGAGGGGTTTTTCTGATTGACCAAGAGGAACCTGAAGTTGTCGCATTTTCTGATCAAACACTTGACCAAACAACAGTAGCTGTACAAGATGAAGATATACAATGGACCAGAGAGACGGTTGAAGGAGATACAATAGACTTGCATGATTAGTGGAAATTGTAATTATATTCCTAGTTATTATTTGTAAAAATATTTATCAGTTATATATGTATAAAAATTGCTTGATTTAACTATAATTTCTTTTAATGCAGGTATGTCACAGGGTGGTCACAGTGGTTCACCTGATGTTGTTGGTATGTATGTTTTCATTTTTCTAAATTAATTGATTGCAATTTTCTGTTTATATTTCCCTAACTGTTTCTAATCATTAATTTATATTGTAATTGAATTATGAATTTATGTTTATCAGGATCTACTGCTTCTTCCAGCAGACGCAAGGGTCCTGGTAGAGGGGTTCGATCCTGGAACTCTGGAGCCCGATTGGATGTGTTATTTAACGACACATTTCATCCAGTTGGAGATGGTGCTACTGCATTGAGACGTCAGTTTGGGCATATGATACGAGACTCACACAGATTCCCTCTGACGACTCGTGATTGGAGTTCTTTCCCTCAGGATACGATGGACAGATTATGGAGGGAGGTTCAGGTAAATTCAATGTTTAATTTTTCATGATATTGTTATTATTATTGTCCCATCTACTGACAAAATTTTTAACAGGATAATTTGACATCCTGTCCAGATGAGTTTCGGGCTGTTTGTATGTCGAAATGCAGAAAATTATGGAAGGATTACAAGTCAAGGGTGAAGAGAGATCACTGGACACCATTTGCGGGTGTGTCAGACATTCTACAGCGAGTCCCTCCGGGCATTCTTCCTGCGCAGTGGCAGGATTTGGTTGCGTTTTGGTCGAGTGAGGCAACGATGGTAAGATTTATTACTTTTAATCTATAAATGACTAATTTTGCAAATGTCTATTAAGTAAATACGTTGAATGTAGACCGAGTCTGCTCGTCATTCACATAATCGGGCGATGCAGGCCACGCCTTCCAGACTTGGCACTCGACATGTGTCACGGCTCAGACATGATGTAAGTTCAGAATTCACTATTTCATTCAAATTTTAAAAATATTGTAGTATAACATGGTGAACCCTTTTATTATAGTTACACCAACGCGGCGAGCCAATCGATCGGATGTCCATATGGATGAGGACTCGTAGGGCGGGTGATCCCGATGTTGCCGGTGTTATAGTAATAAAATTATTTACTAATTAATAAATGTATTTTTTATTTTATATAAATTATGTATATTTGTTCATTGATTCATTATATGCTATAGGGTCAGTTTGACGCTCAGTTAGCAGAGTTGTCAGAGGAGCAACGTCGTAGTACTGTGCGTAGAGATGAAATATTTCACCGTGTCGTGGGGCGTGATGGTCATGGTTATTCTTTGACTTATGGCGGCGGTGTCCCACGACGTGCAGTTGTTAGAGAAGATGTGATGAGTGCATGCAGAGAGTCAGGGATGCGGACACAGGCTGAGATAGATGCTTCCATGCAGGATATGCAGCGCAATTTTGATTCACAGTTTCAGCAGTTACGTGCAGAGTATGAGGAGAGGTTGTCACAGATGTCATCACGTATCGATGAAATGACGACGGAACAAGTGGCGCCACAGGTAAACAATAAAACAAACCATACTCAGATTGAATTTTATTGATATGTTTAAGATACATAATATTGATATATATTGTAGGCTCTGAATACATCTGGTGGACATCACAGTGATATTGGTGATCCAGATGAGAATGAACCCCATGCATTAGGTAATTTCATTTGTCTTGATGAATTCTTTAAAAAAATTTATATCCTTGATGAATATAATTTTCCTTTTTACCTAGATTAGTTTGTTTTAATATTTGTGGATGACATCTTCGTGCACTCCAAGAGTGATTATGATCATACCCAACATCTTGACATCATACAGATTACACTTATTGACTATACGTCAAGCTATATATATGTCAGTTTTGTATTGATTATATAGGTATAGTTATTGGGTCAAATAATTTCAGAGGAAGGTGTGTCAGTGGATGGAGAGAAACTCCAGACAGTTGTTTCTTGGTTATATATGTCAGTTTTGTATTGATTATATAGGTATAGTTATTGGGTCAAATAATTTCAGAGGAAGGTGTGTCAGTGGATGGAGAGAAACTCCAGACAATTGTTTCTTGGGAGAAGCCCAAGAACTCTTTCAATATTTGTATCTTTTTAGGGTGAGTGAATTGTGATGTGGTCGAGCAGACGGCACGTCAATCGGACGTGCGGTCTGCGCGGTAGGGCTCATTATGCGTTCTTTAAGCGTTGCGCGCGCTTGATAAACGCGCGTGGGGGGTCCCAAACTGGCCGAACGATGTCTGAATGGCCCGAAAACGGACGACATCAAAGGGTGAGTGAATTGTGATGTGGTCGAGCATACGGCACATCAATCGGACCTGTCGTGTGCCCGCGGTGACCGGGAACGCCGTTCTGGTGTCATAAACGGCCAAAACTGGCGTCTAACGGTCAAACTCATAGCGGACGACGTCGGATTGACCTGAAATCACAGGAAAACAATACAATTATTATTCGCGACGTGCACGCGCAGACGGCACGTCAATCGGACATGCGGTCTGCGCGGTAGGACTCATTATGCGTTCTTTAAGCGTTGTGCGCGCTTGATAAACGTACGTGGGGTCCCAAACTGGTCGAACGATGTCTGAATGGCCTGAAATCGGACGACATCAAAGGGTGAGTGAATTGTGATGTGGTCGAGCAGACGGCACGTCAATCGAACGTGCCGTGTGCCCGCGGTGACCGGGAACGCCGTTCCGGTGTCATAAACGGCCAAAACTGGCATCTAACGGTCAAACTCATAGCGGACGACATCGGATTGACCTGAAATCACAGGACAACAATACAATTATTATTCGCGACGTGCACGCGCAGACGGCACGTCAATCGGAAGTGCGGTCTGCGCGGTAGGGCACATTATGCGTTCTTTAAGCGTTGCGCGCGCTTGATAAACGCGCGTGGGGGGTCCCAAACTGGCCGAACGATGTCCGAATGGCCTGAAATCGGACGACATCAAAGGGTGAGTGAATTGTGATGTGGTCGAGCAGACGACACATCAATCGGACGTGTCGTGTGCCCGCGGTGACCGGGAACGCCGTTCTGGTGTCATAAACGCCCAAAACTGGCGTCTAACGGTCAAACTCATAGCGGACGACATCGGATTGACCTGAAATCACATGACAACAATACAATTATTATTCGCGACGTGCACGCGCAGACGGCACGTCAATCGGACGTGCGGTCTGCGCGGTAGGGCTCATTATGCGTTTTTTAAGCGTTGCGCGCGCTTGATAAACGCGCGTGGGGGGTCCCAAACTGGCCGAACGATGTCCGAATGGCCTGAAATCGGACAGCATCAAAGGGTGAGTGAATTGTGATGTGGTCGAGCAGACGGCACGTCAATCGGACGTGTCGTGTGCCCGCGGTGACCGGGAACGCCGTTCTGGAGTCATAAACGGCCAAAACTGGCGTCTAACGGCCAAACTCTTAGCGGACGACATCGGATTGACCTGAAATCACAGGACAACAATACAATTATTATTCGCGACGTGCACGCGCAGACGGCACGTCAATCGGACGTGCGGTTTGCGCGGTAGGGCTCATTATGAGTTCTTTAAGCGTTGTGCGCGCTTGATAAACGCGTGTGGGGGGTCCCAAACTGGCCAAACGATGTCCGAATGGCCCGAAATCGGACGACATCAAAGGGTGAGTGAATTGTGATGTGGTCGAGCAGACGGCACGTCAATCGGACGTGACGTGTGCCCGCGGTGACCGGGAACGCCATTCTGGTGTCATAAACGGCCAAAACTGGCGTCTAACGGTCAAACTCATAGCGGACGACATCGGATTGACCTGAAATCACAGGACAACAATACAATTATTATTCGCGACGTGCACGCGCAGACGGCACGTCAATCGGACGTGCGGTCTACGCGGTAGGGCTCATTATGCGTTCTTTAAGCGTTGTGCGCGCTTAATAAACGCGCGTGGGGGGTCCCAAACTGGCCGAACGATGTCCGAATGGCCTGAAATCGGACGACATCAAAGGGTGAGTGAATTGTGATGTGGTCGAGCAGACGACACGTCAATCGGACGTGTCATGTGCCCGCGGTGACCGGGAATGCCGTTCTGGTGTCATAAACGGCCAAAACTGGCGTCTAACGGTCAAACTCATAGCAGACGACATCGGATTGACCTGAAATCACAGGACAACAATACAATTATTATTCACGACGTGCACGCGCAGACGGCACCTCAATCGGACGTGCGGTCTGCGCGGTAGGGCTCATTATGCGTTCTTTAAGCGTTGCGCGCGCTTGATAAACGCGCATGGGGGGTCCCAAACTGGCCGAACGATGTCTGAACGGCCCAAAATCGGACGACATCAAAGGGTGAGTGAATTGTGATGTGGACGAGCAGACATCACGTCAATCGGACGTGTCGTGTGCCCGCGGTGACCGGGAACACCGTTCTGGTGTCATAAACGGCCAAAACTGACGTCTAACGGTCAAACTCATAGCGGACGACATCGGATTGACCTGAAATCACAGGACAACAATACAATTATTATTCGCGACGTGCACGCGCAGACGGCACGTCAATCGGATGTGCGGTCTGCGCGATAGGGCTCATTATGCGTTCTTTAAGCGTTGCGCGCGCTTGATAAACGCGCGTGGGGGGTCCCAAACTGGCCGAACGATGTCTGAATGGCCTGAAATCGGACGACATCAAAGGGTGAGTGAATTGTGATGTGGTCGAGCAGACGGCACGTCAATCGGACGTGTCGTGTGCCCGCGGTGACCGGGAACGCCGTTCTGGTGTCATAAACGGCCAAAACTGGCGTCTAACGGTCAAACTCATAGCGGACGACATCGGATTGACCTGAAATCACAGGACAACAATACAATTATTATTCGCGACGTGCACGCGCAGACGGCACGTCAATCGGACGTGCAGTCTGCGCGGTAGGGCTCACTATGCGTTCTTTAAGCGTTGCACGCGCTTAATAAACGCGCGTGGGGGGTCCCAAACTGGCCGAACGATGTCCGAATGGCCTAAAATCAGACGACATCAAAGGGTGAGTGAATTGTGATGTGGTCGAGCATACGGCACGTCAATCGGACGTGTCGTGTGCCCGCGGTGACCGGGAACGCCGTTCTGGTGTCATAAACGGCCAAAACCGGCGTCTAACGGTCAAACTCATAGCGGACGACATCGGATTGACCTGAAATCACAGGAGAACAATACAATTATTTTTCGCGACGTGCACGCGCAGACGGCACGTCAATCGGACGTGTGGTCTGCACGGTAGGGCTCATTATGCGTTCTTTAAGCGTTGCGCGCGCTTGATAAACGCGCATGGGGGGTCCCAAACTGGCCGAACGATGTCCGAATGGCCTGAAATCGGACGACATCAAATGGTGAGTGAATTGTGATGTGGTCGAGCAGACAGCACATCAATCGGACGTGTCGTGTGCCCGCAGTGACCGAGAACGCCGTTCTGGTGTCATAAACGGCCAAAACTGGCGTCTAACGGTCAAACTCATAGCAGACGACATCGGATTGACCTGAAATCACAGGACAACAGTACAATTATTATTCGCGACGTGTACGCGCAGACGGCACGTCAATCGGACGTGCGGTCTGCGCGGTAGGACTCATTATGTGTTTTAAGCGTTGCGCGCGCTTGATAAACGCGCGTGGGGGGTCCAAATTGGTCGAACGATGTCCGAATGGCCTGAAATCGGACGACATCAAAGGGTGAGTGAATTGTGATGTGGTCGAGCAGACGGCACGTCAATCGGACGTGTCGTGTGCCCGCGGTGACCGGGAACGCCGTTCTGATGTCATAAACGGCCAAAACTGGCATCTAACGGTCAAACTCTTAGCGGACGACATCGGATTGACCTGAAATCACATGACAACAATACAATTATTATTCGCGATGTGCACGCGCAGACGGCACGTCAATCGAACGTGCAGTCTGCGCGATAGGGCTCATTATGCGTTCTTTAAGCGTTGCACGCGCTTGATAAACGCACGTGGGGGGTCCAAACTGGTCGAACGATGTCCGAATGGCCTGAAATCGGACGACATCAAAGGGTGAGTGAATTGTGATGTGGTCGAGAAGACGACACGTCAATCGGACGTGCCGTGTGCCCGCGGTGACCGGGGACGCCGTTCTGGTGTCATAAACGGCCAAAACTGGCGTCTAACGGTCAAACTCTTAGCGGACGACATCGGATTGACCTGAAATCACAGGACAACAATACAATTATTATTCGCGACGTGCAAGCGCAGACGGCACGTCAATCGGACGCGCGGTCTGCGCGGTAGGGCTCATTATGCGTTCTTTAAGCGTTGTGCGCGCTTGATAAACGCGCGTGGGAGGTCCAAACTGGCCGAACGATTTCCGAATGGCCTTAAATCGGACTACATCAAAGGGTGAGTGAATTGTGATGTGGTCGAGAAGACGACACGTCAATCGGACGTGTCGTGTGCCCGCGGTGACCGGGAACGCCGTTCTGGTGTCATAAACGGCCAAAACTGGCATCTAACGGTCAAACTCTTAACGGACGACATCGAATTGACCTGAAATCACAGGACAACAATACAATTATTATTCGCGACGTGCACGCGCAGACGGCACGTCAATCGGACGTGCGGTCTGCGCGGTAGGGCTCATTATGCGTTCTTTAAGCGTTGCGCGCGCTTGATAAACGCGCGTGGGGGGTCCAAACTGGCCGAACGATGTCCGAATGGCCCGAAATCGGACGACATCAAAGGGTGAGTGAATTGTGATGTGGTCGAGCAGACGGCACGTCAATCGGACGTGCCGTGTGCCCGCGGTGATCGGGAACGCCGTTCTGGTGTCATAAACGGCCAAAACTGGCGTATAACGGTCAAACTCTTAGCGGACGACATCGGATTGACCTGAAATCACAGGACAACAATCCAATTAGAACAATAGAATTAATGATTTTAAATTTATAAAACGGTAATCAAATTTATGAATATTATTTTAAAAATCAAATACTTTAGATCTGTTACAGTAAGTTTAAAGTTAAATATTTGTTTTCTAGGTTTTATTCGGTACTAAGTTTGTTATTAAATTTTGTTATGCAGCTATATGTGATGATGGATGCGGAGCTTGGAAGATGAGAGCCGGGATTTATTTTGTATATTAATGTATAATTGAATTTTTTTTAAAAAAAATTAAAATTTAATAGCGGCCGCTATAGGTTTTTCAAGGAGACCTATAGCGGTCGCTGATAGTAACAGCGACGGGGCAAAAGCGGCCGCCGTTTGGCGGCCGCTATAGGCCTTTAGCGACGGCTTTTGGCGGCCGCTAAAGGCCATTCTTGTACTAGTGCCTCCACGAGCAAAAAAACCAAGATTTTCCAACCTAATGTAATCATCAATTTCACCTGATTTCATCAAAATTCATAAATAAATTCACCGAGCAATTTACCTCTAATGAAATAGTGTGCAACCACGTGCGTTAATCCACCATGAACCTCCTCTAGCAAACCTGTATTAAAGCTCTATCATCGTGATGTGCAACCGTATGCGTTCATCCACTCTAAGCCTCTTCTAGAAAACCCTTATTGAAGCTTTGTCATCGTGTTGTGATTCCACCATGCCTCTGGTGGAATCACACTCCCAATCCCTAAATCAAACCGCTGAAATTGGTGGAGGAGAAAGGGGGAGGGGAGGAGAAGATGGGGAATATCTCACCTCAGCTAACAAACAAAGATGTTTTTATTCACCACGGATCTGAGGGAAGCAAAAAGGGGGAGAAGGGGGAGCAAGGGGCGACCTCCCATTCTTGTCTGATGGCTGGAAGAGGAAACCCCACAGGGGGTATTAAATGGGGGGGTGACTATTTTGCCCCTTAAAAAAGGAATCAAGCTACCAGGTAACCAGAGGCCTGGTCAAAGGTACAACACCATTGGCCTTCTCACCGGGTACTCGGTGGCACCTGCAGCTGCTCTCCTATTCCTTTTAATTTACCGAACACCTCAAAAATCTCTTCAACTCGTTTCCACCTGAATATCCACCTCCAAAACTTCCTTTAATCATTTCAAACGCGTCCATGAGCTCTCTTTCCTATTCTAAATCCAAAATTTCAAATTATCTTCAACTCTAGCTCCACTGAAGACCTACTCTTCTCCGTGTAACAACTCGAGTCGTTAGTGGTCATTGGATATAAAGTGGACCGAACTTCAGTGGAACTTGAGCCGAGGTGAATTTGAAATTTTGGTGAAGGCGGGAAATCACGCCGCAACAGAAGGCATTGTGTCGTGGAGTAAAGGCTTACACTGTGAAGGTGGGGGGTCACATTGTGAGCTCTATGTAAGAGTAAATTCATGGAGAATGGAGGAGGCGTAACGCCACAACATGAGGTGTTGGGTCATGAAGGCAAGGGTTACACCATGAGGGCCCATTAAGAAATAGTGTGTGGGTTGTTGTTAGAGTTCCAGAGTCACGTCGCAATAGGGTATATCACCCCAAAACGAGGTTGGATCATAAGATGTGTAAGGAAGGATCACGCTGCAACAGTTGGTCAGGATTAGGGTGTTGCGCCATGAAGCACTTGATCACACCGCAATGGTTGGTTGTAATTATTTCAAGTTACCCTATATGGGGCACTGCATCATGACACACTTGGTCACGTCATCATGTGTCCCTGCAATTTTTTCAAGTTTAAATAATTAATTTGAAGTGGGCGTTTGACGGAGTTGGGACCACGTGGATATGGTCGATGATAAGTATGGGCTTAGGTGAGCTTTGATGATGGTGATCGAGCATCACAGAAGGGGATATCTTCAATACGAGGTAGGTGGCCTCTAATATTATATCTTTATATGGTTGTGCATATATTGTATTAATTGTAAGCACGGGTAAGCGGGTACGAGAGACCTGAGGTGAAAACATAAGTGAGTCCCATTATGTGAGGTGTGGCAAGTGAGTTTGGTTAAACTCTTAGCAAGTCCTCAGGTGTTGTGTATTTGTTGTTTAGCCCGGAGACTATGTTGTCTATGTGGGAGGCTCGATTAGAGTGGGATTGGAACCCAAGGAGGGTGTTCATTATGGAGCAATGATTCTAAAAACCTAGGGAGGTCTTGCTTGATATGTGATGGTGGCTTAGAGCGATGGCTAGGGATGATCAAGCCTTGATTGTTTTGGTATTGGCCGCATGGTATGCAAGCATAGGTGGGTATGTGAGGATGACCTAGAATGGAACTGAATGTTGTTTTGCTGATTTTTGAGTGATGGATATGAACCATCTAGATCATGATAGATCCCCTAAACCTTATGTGTTGAACACGTGGTCGTTGATGGTCATATCACCTTGGGAAAGTGACTTGATACTTAGGGAATGGAACCATGAGGAGTGTTTGTCCCTAGCTTGTGTCATGAACCTTAGATATGAAGTTCTTTAGGGTTCCTTGGTGATGGGAACTCATATTTTGGTCGGGCCAAGTGATGACATAGCCCTTGTGATGGGACTTTAGTATGACAAGAATCCTTATAAAACAACTCTAGTGGGATAGGTAGTTGCATGTATTCAAAGTCATGTTAAAGGAGGTCAGGCCAAGTGATGAGATAGCCCTTGTGATGGGACTTAGGCATTTCGATGGTCGTGCCAAGGATGTTACACTGGTTCCACCAACGACCGACGCCGCAAGTCGTCATATATTTGTCTCCACCCAACTATGGTTTGGGTCACTGAGAAATCAATGCAATATTAACAGCCTTAAATCATCCACAAATAGTTGTGTCAACAAGGGTGAAAATTGCAAATGTCTAACACGAGTAATGCCCAGTGGACATTTGCGATATTCACTCGAAAGAACATAACCAGACCTGAATGGATTGAGATGTCAATCAGATGGTCATGAATATTTCAGACACATAGCAACATCTCATTCTCAAATTAGCCCTCCAGTTACAATTCATGCTTATTGGCTCCCAAGCCAACCAAAAACCAAGTGACTAAACCATATAAAACATCTCAATCCACATCAAGTCTTCCTTAACCCATTCACAACATTTGCAAAGGTGGCATGAAATAAAACATACCACATTTCAACTTCAATTTCAACTCAAAGGGTCATCCTATACAACGAAACTCGAGTGACAAACCCAACATTTTTCTTCCATTAAGAGCTTCCTAAACAACAGGGTATGTCACAAGGCTATTCAATACATCCTTGGGGGCCTAGAAACTGGTAAATAGGAATTGGGGGCTCAATTGGGGTCAAAAGACAAAATGGAACACAAAATCTGTCCACGTCATGCCATTATCATGTTGCGCTCCTGCATTAGCCCCTAATCAAAGTCCTAACTAGAGTGCACAAATTGCTTAGTTTGCACTAACCATGCATACCTCATGCATTAATCATGCAATCTTTCATGATCATGTGAAATCCCCGGAAGAATTTTCAACATTCACACGGTTTTTACATTGTTTTCGACGTTCTTCTTCGAATCATGCAAGATCTGTAATTTTCCACTCAAACACCAAAACCTCAAAAACTAAGTTTGAAACTCCTAATACTATCCCATAACATCCAAACCTAGCAATTACAACCGATTCTCATCCACAAAATCAACTTTAGCAAGATATCATGCCGTTTGCCACCACATTGTTCATTTTACCTCACAAGTCACTAAGAAGGCTACACTTCCGTAATGTTCAAAAGCAAATTCAATCATCCGACCAATTATAAATTAAAATTACAACAAAATGATTTTCAAGCAGTTTTACACATTTCAATTCCTCGTAATATGTTATGCTCACTAGTCAATCCATGCTTCGAATCAAAACAACATGTTTTTCAAAACAAACCATGGTTTTTAAATCCTATTTCAGCTTGCCAAATTTAAACCAATTTATGATTTTTCATGCAAATATGATATTAAATCAATCACATTATATTTCAATTCCACTTCGCAATGTCAAACTCAAGATAAGCTCAGGCCATCATATTTCAACAACATATGAAGCAATGTCATGGCTTTCTGATTCATTTCCAACATATAAAGCTAAAAAATCAATTTGTACCATCATGTAAACAAAAGACTTCATGATTTAATCACAACAATGAGCCACATCACATTAAATTTTCAAGCTTTAATAAAGATAATAGCATGGCAACCCATATTAAATTTTAACAGATGGAACACATAAGTCGGGTTATATTTCATATACCAACTCACATCATAATGCCACAGTAAGGCACAAGTAACCACGTATATGTCAAAGTCATTCCTATGTTTCACTATGTAATCTATGACACTCATTTGCACATACAGTTTCTTCACAAAAACATCTCAGAAACTTTTCCAATCCAAAAAAAAAAAGGTCACAATTTCAAAATATTGGGAACAAAAAGCAATACAAAAGCTGAGATTAAAACTAACCTCATCAAGCTATGCTTGGTAACTGCCAATGCAATAAGGTTCAACAACGTCCCATTAAAAATTATGTGCACCGAGGTTTTTATAACACAGTATGTGTGAGGATTAAAGCTAGAGTTGCAATCACTTTTCAGAAAATTGAGCTGAAGCCAAACCATGCAACTGTGCTGATGATACATTTTGCAACATTGTTGGAATCATATTATGTAACTGTACTGGTAGTATGCTATGCAACTGTGTCTGTCTCGTGCCAGGGAGATCCTGCAGCAAGCATATATACGCAGAGTAAGGGCCGTTTGGTTAGCAGAATTGACATGAATGGAATGAAATGAAACTGAAAAACAATTCTGTTTCGTGTGTTAAAAAGAAATAATTAACAATTATTTCTAATGCGTTGATAATTAATAATTATTATAATATTTTAACAATGACATAACGGTCTTTCTTATTCCAATTCTTAATACTAAGAATGGGTATTCATGTCCATGTGTCATTCGTCTCCCTATTGACTGGAGGTCGCAATTTGGAACCCCACACGATAACCCAACAAGACACAACACGAGTTAAGCATGTTTGGATAAGGCATAAATGGGTTTGAATTGTAATAGGGTTGAGTAATCTGACATGAATGAATTCAAGTCGGGCTGGGATTGACAAAACCTGACTCGTCAAACCCGTGTAACCCGAATAAAAATATAATGACAATATAAAATATCAAAAATATAATAATAATATCTTTTATTCTTATAATCAACTTAATTTTAAATAATTCAACATGTTTATAACACGTTATTTTTTTTAAATGATTTATGAGAGTCGATTTGACTAGATCATTGAGTTTAGGTGATATTAACTAGTTGGACAAGTTATAATGCAGTCTATGTTATATATTTAAATTTAAAGGGGTTGTCAGATCAGGTTAGGGTTGACCCCTTCATAAATGGGTTGGGTCAGGTCAATCTGTTTAATTAAATGGGTTGGATTAGGGCCGAGTTAAATGGGTTCACAGGATGGCTAACCTGACACGTGAACCAGAATTGTCACCTCTACCACAAACCATGAACCCTTCATACACATTGTAGCTTCATCCGGTCCAAGAAAACGTCATTTTTATCCAGGGATAAAACATAAGATATGGCATCTCCCTACTGACTCGGCAAAAATCCAAATTAATGGCATCTCGCCTGATTGTCCCAACCAACGAATTCCTTATAGTTATTAACACAATAAATTATTACACACAAATATTGCTAGTTAACAGCAAAACAACTCCTAGGTCAAACTCACCAAAAGAATAATAATGCTAACCAAATTCCAAACAATTTGCATGCAATCAAAAGCAAAATGTGCACAGAAGGTAAAATATGTGCATCAAAATTGTATAAAAATATTATTAAACAAACCATAGGATAAAAACCGTCTTCTGTCACACAATCAGCAATCCCGGGCTCCAGATTGACCTGACAAATACAAGCAAAGACGTTCAGTGGCTATCTACGTCATCAAACCAATAATCCTGATCTAAAGACAGGAGGACCTAACAACCAATAAAAGATCAACCTTTCCTTTTTTCCTTGAATAATTATCACTGATTGTCTTCTCCCCCACCTGAACAATCTCTCTAGATGTCATCAGACTGCCTTGACACTCTTCTTCAGTCCCACAAATTCCATGAAGTTCTACAGTATTAAGCCTCAAATCATTCTCAACAGGGTTACTCTCGACAGAGCTGCGCAGACATTGCTTCATTGCTTCTTTAATGGAAAACAGTGCAACGTTGTAACTCTCCTGAGATCGTGAGCCTGCTTCGCCTAATATTATGGCCCGTCGACACAAATCATTGTAACGCCGAATTTTTGCTTGTACCTCGTCAAATTTTTCAATAATGGCATGCTTGCTTGTAGCAAGATTGGTCCATCGCTGCAGTACATATTTAGTAGGGATGCAAAAAACACCGGACATTTGAAGGACAACAATCGCATGCCTGCAAAGGTAACCTTTGTATTCAAACAAGCAGCAGGAACAATAGATATCGGAGCTTTCTTCATTCCATTCCACCAAGAAATTTCTATTACTTTCTAAATCTGTAACGGCATAAATTACAGTCCGGCCTATTTCATTTTCTTTCTTCAGATGGCATGCAGCTGCTCCAAGAACCTCTACCTGGAATTTCATGAATATCGCACTTGTATACACCAAAGACATTTGTTTCTCAAAGGGTGAGGGAGATTTCAATTCTGGGGTTTCGTGCCAGGCATCAAAATCTGCTTTGGCTTCCTCTTCATATATATCTTCGATCATTGAGCCGAACTGCTCTATGAACTGTCTCATTGATGTTTCCGCATTAATATATTTGTCAAATGAAGAGACCAAACTTTCAGACCGCGTACTTGTGGACAAGCCTGCAAAAGATATATCCCTCATGAATGTAGGTACCCATCGTAAATGGTCCTCATACAATGACTGAAACCATTCACTCTCCCTCAAATTAAACTTATTCATTAACTTCCACCATCGCCTCTCAAATTGTTCTGCCGACCATGAACTATAAATGCATTTATTAAATTTTACCATGAAATTGTCATGCCATGGACTCAAATAATCAAGCTGCCTTGGGATTTTCTCTAACACATGCCATAAACAGAAACAGTGCTGTGTCTCCGGAAAAACTGTGGCAATGGCTGCTTTGATGGCATTGTTTCGGTCAGTAAGTATTGTTCTGGGAGCTTGGCCACCCATTGAGACACGCCATGTCTGCATCAACCATAAAAAAGTATGCAGTGACTCATCTGCAATCAGTGCACAACCAAATAGTGTTGGTTGTATGTGATGGTTTACTCCAGTGAAGAGAACCAATGGTATCTTATACTTGTTTGTGAAATAAGTTGTTTCAAAAGAAACAACGTCACTAAAGTTTATATAATCGCCCATGCCTTTGGCATCAACCCAAAAAACATTCCGCAAGCAATGTTCTTGGCTAAGGTCAACAGCATAAAAGAATTGGGGGTTATCTTCTTGCATGAGAATAAAATGTTCAAGTAAAAATTGAGCATCACCGGCATCTAAAGCCAATGCTCTCCCTTTATCATGCTGATTTTTGAAATAACCATCCATGCTTTCAAAATTCTGATACATGGTAAACTGTTTACACTCGGACAGGAGCTTCCGTCTTCGTTGTCGCGAGTGTGACTTAACAGGATCGTTGGCCCAGTGACTTCGAAAGAAATGCGCCTGGTCTGGTAAAAGTTCGTGATTATGGTCCTTGACAAAGCTATAAACGTACCACCTTTCATTCTGTTTCCTCTTGACATGCATGCTTGCTTTGCAACCAATCTTTGGAGAAGGTCGCGGGTTAATAGCCTCATCAGACTGCTGTTTGCTCCCGTATCTTATGCAGGAAAACTTAGCGTCAATAAATTCTCCAGATGCCCTGGAACGACGACTACTCAGTTTTGCGGTTCCGAACCCAATGGACTTTGCATATTCTTTATAAAATGAATATGCAGCCTCGTGCGAATCAAATTCCATACCCTCGACAGGCTCCGATGCGGAATTGCATGAACTGGCATCACAATCCATCTCGAACAGCACAGACTCAAATTCACTAAGCCCGCAATTTCCTCACATCCGGTCAAGCACCTAGTTCGATGGCACTGCACTTACACGATTGCCTTTCAAAGCCCCAGAATTTTAGACGAGGAAGAACCCAACCCTCAAGATTCATGGAAAAATAACATACCCATATGGAATCGAAAACCAAAAACTCACCTGTCGCACCAGTTTCCATGGGATGCCCGAAAATACTTTACAAACAAGGCTATCCAAGAGAGTGAAAAGTGGCACTTCCGGGAGAAAAGGGTTTCACCGCGGCGAATAAAGGGAGAGAAGGGATGACGAGAGGACGGAGAGAGACACCGCGGCCGAGAAGGACACCGTTCGTTCAGGGAGTGCACCCCAATCGGAACCCATTGAATCGTGGAACCTCACCTACTGTATAATTAAAATACCCATGTGACTTGGCTCATCTTGGCTCTTTGGGACATGTGGCGCACAGGTGGTGTAATACCGCACTTATACCTCGTTACCCGAACACATTTTTATGTTCCTGAAAGTAGCTGGGGTGGTTGGGGGATTGGGGTATGGAGTGCAGGTTGCAGGGTGGTGTCCCTAAGCCTTCTTTGTAGCGTGCGTGTGTGAATAAACCTACCTTTAAAAAAAATACCCGTGTGACATGGCTCGACGTAGAATTTGTTGATATCCACCGAAGCTTACTTCAAAGTTCTTGCATCAAAGCTCGTGTTATGATGTTAAGAACTTAGAAGGCAATGCATCTAAATCATCGCATCGCAATTCATATACAACTTCAAACGAACACATACAAAAATACCGAAAATCCAATACTCGAAAGAAAATAATATAGAATAACAACACAGTTTTATGAAGTTTGGACGTGAGCCCTACTCCATGAGGGGCGCGACTTTAATTTCCATTGAGGAAACATAATGTATAGATCTTGGTTTTGCTCTGTAAGACTTTGAAATATTTCTATGAAAATTTTTCGGAGACAGGCACTGAGACGGCACGCGATTTTGAGGCTCGATGTGCCCAAAATTAATTTTATAAAAATATTAAATATATTTTTATTGCGCACAAACGTTTTTTCGAAAATAATGGAGTATCTCTTAAACGGAAGCTCAGATCATAAATCTGATGACACTGTTGAGTCCGAAGCGTAATGTTTATCCTACTCACGACATAACTTTTGCCAGCACGGGTCATCTATAGAAAAAGCCATCGAGCACGTAACCGTAAATAAAATAATTAAATAAAATTATTTTATTTTTAACACTAATCCAAATAAATCATGAACGGGGTCTCAAATTGGAAATCTAAGACCACCATTAAGTTCGTAATTTGATGTTTTCCCTATGCACGATCTAAAGTTGGTCGGCGCGGGACGTTCGGATGAGACAGTCACTGGCGGTGCGTTCAATAAGTTAATTAATTAATTAATTAATTCGTTTTTTACCTAGATTGAAAATCTAAAAATATAGCGTAATAGCAATCTGCTCAGGGTTAACCTCATAATCCTAAAATTGTCGGCAACAGCTCTCTTCCTCCTTCTATTGGTGGATTACGACGAAACTCCAAATCGGGGAAGATCATGACACAACAAATGCAACGATTTCATTTGATCATTGGCGAGCATGTTCTTCGACAGCGAACGATCCAATCTCCAGGTAGAACTCGCCAATTGGCGTTTCCATCCTTTTGATTAAATGTTTGAGCAGTTTCATCCCTCTTATTGAATTTGCGCCATTGAAACATCTTGCATGCGCCCAAGAACGAAGAATTATATTGTTTTTCTTTTGGTTTATCTAACCTCGAGAGCACGTTCTTGATCGTTGGCCAGAAACGTTTGGCCAACGATCGTAAAACCTTTGTTTATGTGTTTTTCTTCCCTTGTTCTTCGCTGTTGGAATCTCGCGGTTCCCGGCTCGATAGTAGTCGAGCGACCCAAACTCGATCGGGTGCCCAGATTTGTGGTGGATTGATGAAACAATATCAGTTTGACGAACGAATACTAGATCGGTGTAGATCATGGTTCAAGGATCGCATATCTGCAATTGTTTCAATGTTTCAGATTTGAATGGATTGGCGGCGCCTCGCGAAAGGGACGGCGGTCCGGCGAGGCCGCGACAGCAGGGCGGCGGTGCGAGCAGGCGGAGGCGGCGTGCAACGGCTCCCGAGCGTGGCAGTGGATGCGGGGCAGCTGGGGTTCCGCACAGGGAGGGCTAAAGGAAAAGGGGTGGGGAGAAAAGAAAAAGAATAATAATAATAATAATAATAATAATAATAATAACAATATTAATATTATTATTATTATTATTATTATTATTAAAATATTTAAACCCTGACAATGTTGGATACTTAATTCGGGGTGGTGGCTCGGGTGCACGAAATGCCTAAGATTATTGTTGTTGTTGTTGTTGTTGTTGTTGTTGTGAAATATTGTATCTGACATAGTTTCTCCGTATGACATCCGATTGACGGATTGTCGGTGGCACTGCGACCTTGATATTAAGGCGGACATTTCAAGACCAATTTCATGTATTTAATTCGAGCTCGTGTCTCGGATCCACGAGATGTCATTCGAGCTTGATGCTAAGAAATACGCCTTTTCATCGGGTGTCCGATTGAGACAAGTGAATAGTTGATACCATGCACTTTTTCGTGAGGATCACAATAGTGTGATTCATATATTTTTTTTGTGAGATCGAGACGTGGGTTCCATGAGGCGCTATTCGTGCACAATATTGTGAAATGCAGTTTTTTCACCGGGTGTCCGATTCGAGCGAATGAATAGTTGATTTTGTGTGCTTTTATGCAAGGATCACAACAATGTGATCTGTTTGGTTATCTGGGGCCATTTGATGAGGCATTTCAGTGAAATTACGTTTTTACCTTCAGATCAACGACGAGCATCGTGCGCTCGTCATCCTTTTTTGCCAGATATGCCTTGTACTATGGGGGTACACTGGCACGCCTAGGGGTACATAGCGATGCGAAACGGGTTGCGGGCCCGCGGGTTATGCGGGCTTGGGGCGGGTTTGGGGCGGGGTGGGCTTTAAAAAAATTACCTGTATTATAAACGGGCTTAGACGAACAGCCCGCACGGGCAGCCAGACCGTGCGGGTTTACCCGCACGGATACGGGCTTGCCCACGGGCTTTTTTAAATTAAAAAAAAACATACACTATTCCACCGTATAAAAAAACTAAATAATTAAAATGAGAAATATGGTTGTCTCTTCCTCCCTCGAGACCGCCTGTCATTTGTGAGTTTCGAGAATCGCACTTAGTCGTCCCTTCCTCTCCCCGAGATAGCCTCATCACGCCCCGCCGCCCCTTCCCCCGAGACCGTATTTCCCGCATCCCTCCCTGCCTTCATAATCTTTATCTTTATCTCCCGGCATGGGCTCAACTCAATCCCGCCATTGTATCACCCCTATTACAGACTCCGCCTCCCCCCACGCCGGACCAACCCCATCACCCTCCTCCGCTTCCCCCATGCCGAACCAGCTCCATCACCCTCCTCCGCTTCCCCCACGACGGGCCAACTCCATCACACTCCTCCACTTCCTCCACTTCCTCCACACCGGACCAGCTCCGTAACCCGCCTTTGCTCCACCACACCTTACGTCGTCGGCCGTCTTCGCCTCCCCCACGCCGGACCTGCCCTGTCTCCATCCTCCACCTCAGTCGTAGCCCGCCTCCGCCTCTCCCATGTCGGACCAGGCATGTCGTCCTCCTCCGCCTCACCCCACGATGTCTCGCACCTCTGTCTCACCCCATGTCTTCTCCAGCCTCCGCCTCCCCCAACCCTTTGCCCGGACCCCCCTCCCCACGTCGACGCCCCCCCTCCTCCCCCCACCCCGAACTGTCCTGTCGCCTCTCTCATCCCCCACACATCAGACCACCATACCCTTGTCCCCCGACTCCCCAACGTCGCCGGCGACCCCCCCCCCCTCGATGTCCGTCGACCACACCCCACCCCCACCGAAACATGACTTTATTTTTTATTATTTTTCTTATATTTTTATCATATAATATACTCATTGTCACATGAAGTTTTTTTATTATATTTTTGTCATATATATATATATATATATCAATTTATCGTAACATTTCAATTATATTAATAAATAAAAATATAGTAATAATAAGTATGAATGCGGGTTGCCCGCGGGCTTGCCCACATTCGTTGTGGGGTGGGGTGGGATTTATAAATTTGCCCGCTTATTATGCAGGTTTCTGTGGGTCTAGACCGCATGGGCTCAAGCTCGCGCGGGCTTGGCCCGCCCCGCCCCACCCATTTCGCATTGCTAGGGGTACATGCACACAATTTAGTACCCGAGTATGGCTATATACACGGCCATGCGACGAGGTGGGGTCACAAATCGTGTGAGCCCCATACGCGTTGTGTACCTCATTGCGAATCTTCTATATCTTGTATCTCCTTTTGGACTCAGATTTTTGGCTCGCGAGTAGCCTATCCTGATTTTGTTCCACATAGAACATGATTGTGCCCTCTGTAAGACTTTATAATATTTATAGGAATATTTTCAGAGCTAGACGCTGAGACGACACGTGATTCTGAGGCCCAGTGTGTCCGAAATTAATTTTATAAAAATATTAAAAATATTTTTACTGCATGCACACATTTTTAAAAAAATAATGAAATATCTCCTAAACAGAAGCTCAAATCAAAAATCGGAGGACACAGTTGAGTTTGGAATGTGATGTTTACCCTAGGTATGACATAACTTTTTTCAGCGCGAGTCATATGTAGAAAAAGTCACAGAGGATGTAACCATAAATAAAATAATTAAATTATTTTATTTTATTTTTACCACTAATCCAAATAACTCATGAAAATGGACTCAGATCAAAAATATGAGACCACCGTTGAGTTCATAATGCAGTGCTTTCTCTAGGCACAACCTAAATTTGGTCGGCACGTCTAACATCCTGGATCAAGTGCTACATGTCGGTGCCCCAAGCCGGTTCACTACATGACCTCAAGCGTGCCTCCCCGTACGCCAGATGCTGCCGACTAACAACAAGAGTCTATTATTGATCATGGGGAGACTATACCCTTTTTTTTCCTTTTATCATAAAAACACACTAGCAGAAATAAATAAACAATAGTGGAAGCATATGATCATAAACAATACCAATATCTCATGATAACCGAAGCATGATGCACAATGTCAAAACTGAATAATAAATATGTCATGCTAATATATGTGCCAAGTGTCAAAAATGCAACTCAAAATTAAAGACACCGACGACTCCCAAGCGGGTCCCGAACCATGTCTGGTTCCCTCATCCAAGATCCATCCCAACTCAGCCAACTAACTCAAGTCATCTGCCCTTAACCTATCCAGAAAACACAACATCTATTTGAGTACCAATTAGGCAACCCGAGTAAGGTGTGAGTACGACTCAATAGGCCACCACCAATAGTGTCTAAAACAAATCCATTCAACAATAGTGTATACAGTTATATAAAGAAATAATTATAATGCATAAATAAACAGTTTATTACATTATTGAATATTTTATATTTAACCACATAATTGAATGAGTATGTTACCATTCACAATTCTTTTCCAAATGTTCATGTTACCATTCACCATTTAATAACAAATAATTGAATGAGCAAGTTACCATTCATAATACTTGGCCGAATGTCCATGTTACCATTCACCGTTTAATAACATATAATTGAATGAGTATATTGCCATTCATAATACTCGGCCGAATGTCCATGTTACCATTCACCATTTAATAATACATAATTAATTAAATAATTAATTATCCACCTCAATTCCATTACTAACTCAAAAATTAGTTAAACACAATAATTAGTTAAACAAAATAATTCCCTTAGTTAACTCAATAAATAACTAATCACATCAATAACTCTAGTTAATTCAACAATTAACTAATCACATAAAAAACTCTAGTTAATTAAATAATTAACTAATCAAAATAATAACATTAATTAATCAAACAATTAATTAATCACATCAATTTCTCTAGTTAATTAAATAATTAAATAATTACATCAATTACTCTAGTTAATTCAATAATCAACTAATCACATCAATAACTTTAGTTAATTCGATAATTAACTAATCACATCAATAACTATATTTAATTCAAAAATTAACTAATCACATCAAAAAATATAGTTAATTCAACAATTAACTAATCACAACAATCACATTAATTAATTCAATAAATAATTACTCACACCAATCCCTTCAATTAATTCACCGATTAATTGTTCACATCAATCCCATTAATTAATTCCACAATTAATTAATCACTCCCATACATCCCATTATTTAATTCAACCATTAAATAATCACATTACATCCCTTAATTAACCCATCAATTAATTAATCTCATCAATCTCATTATTTAATTCAACAATTAAATAATCACATTACTTCCATTAATTAATTCATCAATTAATTAATCTCACTAATCTCATTATTTAATTAAACAATTAAATAATCACATTACTTCCATTAATTAATTAATCTCACCAATATCATTATTAAATACAATAATTTAATAATCACATTACTTCCATTAATTAATTCATCAATTAATTAATCCCATGAATCTCATTAATTAATTATATAATTACTTAATCATCTCAATATCATTACTAATTCAACAATTAGTCTATCACATAATTAACCTTAATTAATTCCATGATTAATTAAGCATTTCAATTTCCATTAATTAATTCATTCATTAATTAGTCAATATCCATAACTCATTATACCATAATTAAGTCAATAATTAATTATTCAAATCAACAATATAAATATCTCATAATTAATTCTACAATTAATTATCTCAAATCACGCATCTTGATATCTCATAATTAATCTACCATTAATTATATCAACTCATATCTCTTGATATCTCATAATTAATCTACCATTACTTATCTGAACTCATATATCTTAATATCTCATTATTAATACCCTGATTAATTATCTTAATCGCATATCCCTAAATCTCATAATTAACCCTATAATTAATTATCTAAATGGGTAGCCCCTAAACCTCATAATTAATTCCCCAATTAATTATCTAAATGGACATCCCCTTAGTCTCATAATCAACTCCCCAATCAGTCAAATATTTCAATAATAATCCATTTAATCAATTGACCGTTATCTAAATCACAAATACTTAAATCTCATAATTAATCCTCCAATTAATTATCTAATTGAGCATCCCCTAATTCTCAGAATTAATTTCCCAATTAATTATGTATATGTACAACACCTTAATCTCATGATTAACTCCCTAATTAATCATCAATTTCAACAATAATCCAATTAAATCAGTTGTCCATTATCTAAATCAAAAATCCCTAAATCTCATAATTAATTCATCCATTAATTATATAATTGGATATCCCCTTGAACCCATGATTAACTCACCAATTAATTATAAAAATGGAAATCCCCCTAATCCCATGATTAACTCCCCAATTAATCATCAATTTCAACGATAAACCAATCAATCAATTGGCCACGTTAAATAACCAAATTTAATAATTTGAATTGCTAAAGAATGCTATCAATTATAAAATACACATACACATATCAAGATAAAAAATATGAGAATTTAGTATTATAACACCTACCTCAAGAATGGCAATGAATAATGCTCACCAATGGAAAACCCCAAATTTCAGCGAAACAACGATGTAGAACGAGATCTTGATTCAATTTCTAGATCCAAGATTTAAATGAATCAAGATCTAACAAACCTAGATCTAAATCTAGATCCAACAGTGGATTAACATTCATATTTTATCCATGTAGAGGATTGAAATATAGAGATATATCTACATGGGAATAACCACTTACCTCAATTTGTTGACGAATGACCACCTAATGAAAATCCCCAAAAATCAAGCGGCACAACGACGTAGATCAAGATTAGAATCTTAAAAACCTAAATCAAGATTAAAGAAGATCAAGATCTTGAAAGAATAGTCATAGATCTAGAATAATAGATCTATATCCCACCTAATATATGTAGATATATACAATACAACAGATTACATCGCTGAAAGAAAGCATAAAGAATGTGGGAAGAATGAGGGAAGAATGTGAGAAGAATCCCCTTACCAGGAGAGAAGCGTCCCTCGATCCGAGCTTTGATTCGTAAAGAATGAAGGTTGGGAGGGGATGAAATTCGTTAAGAGAGCTCCCAAAATGTGAAAGATGACCTAGGGATGAAGGAGAGTCGATTTGGGGTTAATTAGAGGGTTCTAGAAATTTTAGAATTAATTTTCGGACTTAATTAATTCCCATGAACGATTTTCTGCACATGGGCGCATGGTCTGCCCCCATCTCCTCCCATTTTTCCCCAAATTTAACCCAAACACTCCCAAAACTGAAACCCAAAGGTAAATTACTCCACACTAATTAAAAGAGTACCTGTAAACGATCCTGAGATGTCTCTAAAATAGTTTGGGTTCTTACACCGCAGAACGTTCGGATGAGACAGTTGTTGGCAGTATGTTTAGTGAGTTAATTAATTAATTCATTAATTTTTGAACTAGATTGAAGATATATAAATATATTACCATAGAAATCTTCCTAGGGTTAGACTCATAATCCTAAAATCACTGGCGAGAGCTCTCTTCCTCCTTCTGCTGACGGATAACGACGAAACTCCAGATCAAGACAGATCGGGATGCAACGAACACAACAACTTCATTCAATCATTGGCTGACACATTCTTTGACAATGAATTATCCAATATCTAGGTATGACTCATCAATTGGTGTTTACACCCTTTTGGTTAAATGTTTGATCAGTTTCATCCCTTTTATTGAATCTGCGGCCTTGACAAATCTTACATGCGCCCAATAACGAAGAATTATATTGGTTTTCTTTGGTTTATCTAACCCTGGGAGCACATTCTTGATTATTGGTCAAGAACGCTTGACCAACGATTGTAAACCCTTTATTTCAGTGCTTTTATTCTCTTTTTCTTCACTGTTGTAATCCTGAAGTTCCCAGTTCGATAGTTGCTGGGTGACCCGAGCTCGATTGGGTGCCCAAGTTTGTGGATGATTGACAAAACAAGACCAGTTTGACGAATAGAGACTAGATCAGTGTAGATTAGGGTCCAAGGATCACATATTTTCAATCATTTTAATGTTTTGGGTTTGAAAGGATCGATGGAGGCTCGTGAAAGGTACAATGATTCGGTGAGGCTGTGACATTAGGGTGACGATGCGAGCAGGAAGAGGTGGTGTGCGACGACGGTCCGATGCAACTCCAGGTGAGGTGGCAGGAGACAGAGGAGGCTGATGGAGCAGGTGGCCAAGGCGGAGGTGGCGACTCCCAAGTGTGACGACAGACACGATGATGACAGATACATGTCAACTAGGGTTTCGCATGGGGAGGGGTAAAGAAAAAAGGGTGGGGTAAAAATAAAATTATAACAATAATAATAATAATAATAATGTTATTATTATTATTATTATTATCATTAAAATATTTAAACTCCCATAACTCTCACATGGAGAGTCCAAACAACATGCTGTCAGTGACTGCGTGACCCTAACATTGAGACGATCATTTCAAGACCAATATTGGATACTTAATTCTTACTCGTGGCTTGGGTGAACGCAATGCCTAATAATAATAATATTATTGTTGTTGTTTTTGTGAAATATTGTATCTGACATAACTTCTTCATACGAAGTCTGATTGACGGATTGACAGTGGCAGTGAAAACTTGATATTAAGACATACATTTTAAGACCAATTTCAGGTATTTAATTCGAGCTCATGGCTCAGACCCATGATATTCCATTCGAGCTTGACGCGGTGAAATATACCCTTTTCACCAGGTGTCCGATTGAGATAAGTGAATAGTCGATCCTGTGCATTTTTTTCTTTAGGATAACAATGATTTGATTCATATATTTTATTTTGGGATTGATATGTGGTCCCCATGAGGCATTATTAACGCACAATGATGTGAAATGCAGCTTCTTCACTGGGTGTCTGATTCGGGCGAATGAATAGTCGATCCTATATGTTTTTCCACAAGCATCACAACAGTGTGATCCATTTGGTTATCTAGGGATGTTTGAGGAGGCATGTAAGTGAAATTACATTTTTCCCTTTAGACCAATGACGAGTATCGTGCACTTGTCAGCCTTTTTGGCCAGATATGCCATGTACCCTGGGAGTGCATTGGCATGTTTAGGGGCACATGTACATAGTTTAGTACTCGAGTATGGCTAGGTATGTGACCAGAAAACGAGGTAGGGTCACACATCATGTGGGACCCATACACACTATGTACCTCATTATGAATCTTCTACCTCTCGTATCTATTTTTTTGGACTCAGATTTTGGCCCGCGAGTAGCCTATTCTGAGTGTTTTTCCACATATAACGTGATGGTGACCTCTGTAGTAGATTTCGAGATATGATACAAGATGTTCCGAGCGTGACGCTTATTCAGGTGACGTACAATGATGACAGTGATCAAGCACTGACATATCAGAGTATCTTGAGCTTACCATACAACATAGATGAGAAGTGTAGTTCCTTGATGGAATTTGGAGTGGCACCCTCAAGCCAGGATGGTCATGGGTCCTCGACGATCTTCAAAGTGGAACCCTCCTACTGGGCTGGGCATGAGTCTTCAACCTATTACGAGTGGAACCATCCATCTAGGCTAGGCATGGGTCCTCAACCTATTTTGAGTGGCACCCTCCAGCCAGGCTGGGCATGGGTCCTCGATGACACTAGAGTGGCATCCTCTAGCCAGGCTAGGCATGGGTCCTCAACCTTGATATATGGCCTCTCGACTATGATACATAGTGATGAGATGTGGTTTGACATACCTTTGGACTCACGAGAAAGAGGGACACTTTCCCCACCGAGACACGTCCTTGAGACACAACCTAAAACCATGCGGGTGAGTCAGTTCCACCTAAAGCAGATAGTATCAGGTGTATTTATTGAGTCCCTTCGACTTGTGTTTCCTGGATAGACGCATGAGGTGCTGGGCTTCATATATGGACTTACTTTGGAACTGTTGAATACTCTTCTTCTTGGGATGAACTGTGAGATGAAGATCCCCTTAATCTCTCATTTGGGATGCTTCTTTTACTGAGTATATATATATCATGTTTCAGTGCCCACTCCTTGGGTTTTGTTTACTCTCCTTCTAGAAGAGACAAAGATGCGTAGGGTATGCCACATGCTTTCTCTGTCTAGATTCTCGTGGTTTGAAGAATATACTCTCCTACTATAGGTAGAGAAGACTCAATACGAATTTCATCTTCTCACAATTTCGAGCTCCTTGTGTTTGGATGAGTTTACTTTCACTCTCTTATTGGGTTGAGCTGTACTCTTTTATTGTACCATGTTCCATATACTGATTTCATCTTTATTTGTATCTATTACTGCTCCTACATCACCCTTTTTTGGGGTATTCTACTAGGTATGTATATACTCACCCCTGCATGGACTTCACCCAACATGTGTCATATCTTTTATAGACGATGGGCAGGTTGATCATGCTTCAGAGGAGCTTAGGGATACATGGTGATTGGACCGCGTACGATGGTCATAGCTTGGGATTGAAGAGATAAGCTCTCTAAACTATTTTACTTTTCTAATTTTCTATCAGGTTGGGAAACATTTTTGGTTATATGTGTATTTTCCCCTTATACTTTTCAGTTTACACTACCATACTTCGAACGGTTTAAAGGTCCATCCATATTTTGTTTATTCATAGCAGTGTTTCATCTTTACTTTCTTTCCCTCTACACTTTTGCATTGAGTTGGATATATGTGTGCATATAGGTACTTAGGCAAAGGACTCCCCGAGTTTAGTTGTGCCTTCAGTTCTTGTTTCCACCCCTGGCCTATAGAAGCAGGCTTGAGGTAGTTGCAACTTGAGCCCCAACTTGGGTCAGGTCATGACACATAAAATAATTAAAGTTGCTTATTTTATAATCAATTGATCGACCCTACAAAATATAGTTAAGTATAGGCATTGCAATCAGCCATAATCTTTCGATATTTAAGGACAATGCTTCCATCTAACTTCTATATTCACAGTTATCTCTCTGTTTGGTCAAAGGTTTCCACTACCTCAACTCCTCCCACCGATGCACAATGCATGCTTCTCAAACTCTTATGAGTTTATCCTTATGCTTCATGTAGGTAACTCTTACGTTTTTCTATTTGTTGCAAAATAGTCAGGTAAATCCTTAAAAAAGACTCTTATATTTTCTTATAGTTACTTTTTCATAATCCCTTTATGCTTCACACAATTCTTCCATCGATGAAGTCAAGGGGTAACTTCTAGTTTAATATTTCGTTTTCATTATCTAATATGTGTAACTTTTAGTCTTCCAGACCTCGCACCTACTGCTCTGCCATTGTTATCTGAACCATCATAAGTTAGCATTGAACTCTCTTGAGGATTATGTTGTATTTTTTATCAATACTTGTTTACATGGGATGATTATTTAGATAATATTAATGGTAATACATGACAAGTACTGATGAAATGTACATAACACTACATTAAACAGTCACTGCTGAAGTGAAGGAGTTGGTTGTTGAAACAAGTAGGTGGTCTGATTTTAATGAAGTAAAAAGCCATCCTAAAGCTATAAGAAACTATCCAATGTCCATAGAGTATAAATACTGTTGTTTACAGTGAAGGATATCCCTTATATAATATTTTAAGAAGATTGGGGATGCTTCAAAATGACTTGAAAAAGTTTAGAGAATTTTTTTCACTTATTCTATATTTTGGAATCAGAACTAAAAAATGAATAAGTATGTGATGATTCTATAAGACTTCACATAGTTTGTAAGACCTCGGTGGCTGGAGGTAAGAAAAATGGCTAAGTCTTGAACTTCATAAGTCTTTGACTCGATTTCATAATACTCTTTGTATTCTGTAAGACTTTGAGTTGTTTCATAAGATTTATTAGTTATCTAGATTTTGAAAAAGGCATGAAAATCATAAGAATCCAGTAAATCATAATAATTTTGGCTAATACTATAATATTTTTAAATTCTTTTGAAAAACCATTCACAAGTTTAATTTGGAAAAGGCATGGAGTTACAAAGGACTTTGAAAGGACTCAAAACATCTTATAAGACTTTCTAATGATAGTGTGAGACTTTAAAAGATTTCATAATACTAAATAAGTCTTATGAAAATTAGTTAGTGTATGAAAAATGCGACGAAGGCATGGAGTTACAAGAATTTCATAAGAATTACCGTGTCTTATGAAATAAAAACTAATGTCTAAAAATGCGACAAAGTCATGAATTCTCAAAGAAATTTGCATGAATTATAAATTATTATGAAAAAAATCAAATGGTTACTGAAAATTTGATAAATGTAGAATAACTCATTGTGATTTGTTATAATTTGATTATATATCAAGATCTCAACAATCAGAGGATACCTTTAAAGATGAATTTTCAAAAGGTATTTCTAGACATTATATTAGACGATGCTATGTTGTGATTTAAATATTGAAATATCATGATGTGAATTAGTCATGATTCAAGATGATATGATTTCAGTAATAAAGAATATGTGCTCCACATTTTTGTGAGAAAGACTATGCTGTAGTGCGTGATAAAGGAAGAGGTTGCGGGAGAGATTTTCACTGAAATACGAGGGACCACGACCACAAATTCATTAAGATACAAATTTTTTATAATAAATAAATAAGAAATAAGGGTTTCAATATTTTTGATATCACATGGAAGTTATGAGACCGAGTCTTCAGGTCATGTCTTTAAGAGATTTGAAGTGCTGAGAAATGTGGTGATACTATTCATGCAATTTGGTGAATATATGATAAGTAACAATAAAGTTTATAAATCATTGCCTTTATTCTGAGTGAAATTTGTGAGAAAAGAACAACCTTTGAGAAGAGATACAGAGTGAGGAAGAAGAAGAATATCTAGACATGTGAAGTTTATGGTTGGCTTGTGCTTCCACTGATGATCTATCTTCCGAACACTTTAAATATTTTTTATCAACAAGTAGGTGTCACATACTGTCTTGAGGTATGATCCATTTTTATCCTCATGTGGGTTTTATATAGTTCAAGATGTTTCAAAAGGTTTCTAGTGACTTAAAATGTGGTTTTGGGATTTTATGATGCAAAACAGGAAAAACTATAACATGATCCAAGCCATATTCTATTGGGAGGTTTCTTATGTAAAATGGATAGGACCAACACACCCAATGCAGGGCGTGGTCTCGGGTGTTAGGCATGGGGAGTCCCACTATGCACCATAACCAATTTGGCCTCCACCACACTATGGAATTGGGTGTGGCGAGTCCAAAACTGCCTATATTAATATGTTATGTCATAGTCAGCCAAAATGCCAGGCTCTTGGATGTGGCACGATCGAGATCACCATGGGTGTGGTGAGCACCCACCATGATGTGATTTTTTTGGTTTTAGAATTTTTAATGGATGCATTAGATACCTGGAATTCCAAAGGGGGGTTACACTTATTTATGGGGGAACTTTTGGTAATTTAGTTATGGGTTTTAATGCATTATTGACTTGTTTATTCTTCTAAAAACCCCTCTCCATTCCTCCATTGTTAGATTTTTTAGATCCAAATGGTTATAGGGTGAATTTTGGGTTCCCTACTCTTTGTTGGAAAAACAACATTGGATGATCCATTCCACTCTATGTTTCTCTTTTGAGGATTTAACAATGTGTTTGAATTAGAGGCATGTGGTTTCCCTTGTCCGATGTTGATCTATAGTCCGTTGGATCATAGTTTCATGGGTTGAGTCTTATGTAAGGGCCTTCTATTTCTTATTTGGAGCCTTTTTTCTCTTTTTATTATGGATCCCTTAGTCATTGGAGAATATCAAGTGTTTCAGGTAGGTGGTCTCAATCCATACCTTATGGTCTTGATGTTTTTACATACCTATATAATGTGCGACTGTGATGATGTAATGCGTTCTAGCCCTATTCAAATTTATAATTGAATTGTGAACCTCAACTAAATTTGTTCGAATTTCTATGAACTTCAAGTGGTTTGTTGGAATGTAAAGATAAAAACTTAAGTTTCTGCATGAGTTATGCCAACCTTAGAAAAACTAAAGGAAACTAAGGTGATGATGCTAGGAGTGTCAGGGTCTTGAATTTTGATTATTTGGTTTCCAATGATGCTTAGGGTGTATACTAAAATTAAAATATATGACTTATTAATGATCTATGATTAAGTGTTTAACACATGAATTCTTGGTTAATAGAATTTTAATATTAATAGGCTAATGAAAAATAAACTCACGAACCTGAGTTTGATTATGTGGTTATTTTTGGAGAATGAAATGATAAACTCATGTTTATAGAATCAGTTGTATGTTATTATTATTATTATTGTTGTTGTTGTTGTTGTTTTTGTTTTTAGGGACCTTGATGTGATTCCAAGGATCTGACATGACCATTATTATTACCATTATTGTTGGGTTACCTTGAGGTGATTCTAAGGATTTTTTGTGCCCATTATTATTATTACTATTATTGATGTACATTGAGGTAATTCCAAGGATTTGGCATGCCCATTATTATTACTACTACTATTATTGTTGGGGGACCTTGAGGTGTTTCCAAGGATTTAGTGTGCCCATTAGTATTACTAATACTATTATTGTTGGGGGACCTTGATATGATTCCCATGATATGGTGTTCCCATATTATTATATACATGATCTTGGTGCTTTGTATATAGATATCCAGCACTGGCCGAAGTAGGTATGGTTAACCTAGGGTGCCACCCTAGAACCAAGGGTTGGAAATATATATTTATTTATGGTTTGTTATATCATACTTCATTTCCTTTCTTGTAAATCAGTATTTATATTACTCAGACTCAATATTCCTTAGACACTGTTGGTGGTAGCCTACTAAGTTTTACTCACACCCTACTCAGGTTGCCTTTGGTACCTGAGCAAACTTTATGGTTGTAGGTTTGGATAAGGGTAAGGCCCCCATATTTGATGGTTGACAGAGTGTGCCAGGATTAGATCTTGGAAGGTGGGATCTATCATAGCCTCGAAACTAGTGGGGTTTATATTTCCTTCAGGACTTTTTTGTGATTTTTCTAGTTATTATGTGACTTTAATTTATTTTAGCATGGTTATACATTTTGAATTATTTGGAATTTTCCTTTCTATGTACTTGTGATGGTATTTCTTAAATGTTATTATCCTAATTTCCATTGTTATTACTACTCTAACCAGAGGGTATAGTTTCCCCATGATATCCTCTTGTACCCTTGTCACTTTTTAGTAGCCTCTGACATACAAGGAGGTGTGTTCAAGGCCATGTAACAACTCGATTCAGTTACATATGAGTGAATTAGGATGGGGATGTTACAAAATGGTATTATACATCTTTTTATTTTGTCTTACTATTTGGGATCAGTAGACAAGAGGTAAGATATTTTTGGGAGTTGCTATAAAACATTTTCCTAGGAGTAGCTAACCCACATATGAGGAAATCCCAAGTTACCAAGGGTGGGATTGGTGTTTTGTTTTTCACTATTACTGTCGATTGATTTCACCTCATGTGATGCACTTGATTTTCAAGATTATTATTATTTCTAATATTTTACTCATGGATTGGTGTGACACGAGGGTGAATGTGTATGCATCATAATATAAACATAGGAATTTCACATTTTTGTGTGATTATTAATGATAATTAGTTAAATAAAAGTGACCCATTTATAATTTATAAATAATGGAATATAAATAACATGATGTTATTATTGATTCAATATATGTTAAATGTGATGTTCTGATTTTCCTATAATATGGTTTAAGGTGTGTGTTGGAAAATATAAAGAAATGCCTCTATGATGAATTCTAGTAGTGTGAAGAGAGGTTGGTAATGAGCATGTCCCTTCAACTGTAAGACTATAACCCCTTGTAGATTTGAAGAATGCAATAGATAAAAAACTCCATACCATCTTGTTGTGAATTATGAAGTTGATAGAGAGAGGGACTCCATGAGCCAAGACAACTATGTCAAACCTCACCAAAGAGTTTCAGTTGCAACACCCACTAACATTTATAGTGAAAGGTAGTACCCATGCATCATAATTATGGGTGGAATCAATACAGACCATCTAGATACTCCTCTAAAGAGGAGAGTCAAGATTGAAACTTATATGCTTTAGGGATTAGTGAAGCAATGGTGGAAAACCTGGTTTAGGTGAAACAATATGAAGGCTTGGCATAGAAGGGATTCCACACTATGTTATTCAATTATTTATTTCTAGATACCTTTAGGAAAGACAAGGTTAGGGAGTTCATACACCTAGAGCAAGGAGGTATGTCTATGATGTATTATACTGCTCATTTCACAGACTTGCAACATTTTTCTCCAACATTGGTAGGAGACGAGGTAACTAGTTTGAAGTGCATTGAAAATGGTCTTAGATATGAGATTAGGTGATAGGTGAATGTATTTATCTTAAATAATTTTTATGAAGTGGTGAACCAGGATCTTATCATTGAGAGAAACTTAAAGGAGGACCTAGATGGTGGAAACAAGTTTCATCCATGAGACCCAGTAGTAGATCTTATAGTGGTAGGAAGCACTTCTATGATAATTACCATTAGGATAGTAGTGGGAAGATAATTCATGGTAGTACATTGGTGAAATGTTATCAGTGTGGCAAGGTAGGACATAAGATACCCCAGTATGATCGACCATCAATAGAGTACCAATATTTTGGAAAGATGGGTCACTTATAGAGGTTATTTAGGAAACCTTATTGGATTTATGGTAATGATATGTCTAGGAATCCACAAAATTCTAGGATGAGATCAACCGTGCCACAATGGATATGCAGTTGGATCTCTACAAGTTATACTGGCTAAGGTAGAGGATGTGATACCCTAGGGTCAAGGAAGATACTCCAACATAGTGGTATAGTCTATGGGGACAGGTTGAATCTCAGGGTTATGGAACTAACCAACTTCATGTCACATATTATACTCTATCTAAACAGGATATCAGACCTTCCACCATTCAAGCACTATAACAAAATCGACTTATAGAGGATTTTTTTTTGATTTGGAGATGGTTTAAATTTCCACCATATGGTTCTATAAAGATTTCAAAAAAACCACCACTAAAGTTAGAGTCAACATCCAACTCATTTCGCTTCTATCCATTTAGCAGTGGTTTCTGGAAACCATCACAAAAATTTTTTAGCGGTGTTTTTTTCTCCCAAAAAATGTTGAGAGTATAGCGGTGGTTCAAACCGTCACTATCACCTCATCATTTTTTGGGATCTTAAACTGCCCCTAAAAGTAAAAAAAATACCTCTAAACAAAATTTTACCTAATATAATAGCAGTTTAAACTACCTTTAAAAATTAATTTGACATATATAGTGGTGGTTTAAACCACCACTACACATCCCTTTAAAAAAATACAATTACAGAATCTGCTTCCCCAAAATAGCCAAACAAAAAAAGCAGTTAGAAATCTCCAAACCAAATAAGATTAAATAGAATTTACATATATATATATATATATCAATATTCATTGGAACCTATTAGCTCCAATACCACTAGGAACTCGAGGAACCTCTATGGTGAGGTGAAAAAACCCTTTATTCATGGGATTGGGTTTGTATAAATGGAAGAATTCGATCAAATCCCATAACACATTTCCTAATTTATCCTCTCATATTTAAAACAAAACATGGTGAATATGACTATACTCATATATCACTCTAATAGGATCCTTTTATTGGCCCTCTATATGGTTAACATGAGATTGGGGCACCCGCTGCGGTCCCCTTAGTTACTTAATGTTTTAGAAATCCTAAATGGTCTCCTATTTCTCATTGTACACACTAGGATCATAACTCATTTCTCAATGCGTGTTTCATCCCACAAAAAATTCCATGATCACATAATGGACTTACCATTCTTGTATGTAAAACCATATAGAAATTAAACTAGAGATATGGCATAAATCCCACATCACTTCTAAAGTGATGATAGGTCTATCCTCTCATGCCCAAAAATCTCATAATCCTACCCAATGTACATCCACCCATGAAGCCACATAATTGTGGGGGAGTAATACTCACCCCACCCTTATTTCATATATCCTAAAGGATATAAAGCAACCCAATATTTTATAAGGTCAACCTTGAGCCAAATCATTCCTATACCATCACCCTTCCCTGCTCGGTGGGATCTAAGTTCAAGTATCACAATTTCCACTTTGTCCATACATCTATTATATACACCTAAAAGGTTTATATATCCCATAAAACATGTGGAGAACTAGCCCTGGTTGACCTAACTAGTCACAAGATCTATTCCACCACAAGGCTAAATGCACATTTTGGATCACCCTAGGCTAGAAATAAGCACCGACCATATAGATCCATAATAAAATGATAATAAAGATAAAATTCAATCCATACAAAATTAATGATCATTCATAAATAAACCATACATAAAACTATACTCAAAATAAGAGATAAGAAATTTGTATGTGAATAAACAATAAAGTGTCATAAAAAATGATACATACTTGAGGAAATTACACAATTACTATTGGGAAAAGTACTAGACGTGTAGAAATAGAACAAATTTTTGATAGGTTAATAGCCACACATCACATCACCTAAATTACTCTCAACTAGTTTCATTAGTGACACCCCACAGTTAGTTCATAACATACAACTACTATCTACTACCCAGTGTGAAAATGTCAACATGATTTTCCAACATCCCTCGAATTACCATTTTTTTTTCTTGGGTTCCTCATCTCATATCGAAAAAAGGTATGCCACTATCAATCAAATGGAAATATCATGACAACCACATAGACAAAATGAAATAAAACACAACAATAAAATACATTCCACCTCTAACACACCACTTCAATAATGATCCCCAAACCCAAAACACATAACTTGAATCACTATTCATTTAATAATTAACACATGAACATAAGAATAATCAAAGGATAAAATTTAGGAAGAACAATGTTTTAAACATTAGTCAATAAAATTCACCTTTCACACATGATTATATATGGTACATTTTCATGAAATTAATAACTATAACATTCGAGATCGTCTTATAAAACAAATTTTGAGAAACATTGTGAAAATATAAGGGAACACAAAATGATATCAAAGAATATTCTCAATCAAATAATTGTAATCACTAAATGATCACATCAACCAATATAACCCATTAAAATAACATGGAAACCTTATTTAAAACAAAACACCCCCTTTAAAGCAAGGATTCATCCCTTTTAAAATAATGGAACTTTTTTAAACAAAGTAACACTACACTTTATAAATCCAAATTAGCCAAAATCACCATTAACGAATAATTTTTCTTAAATAAAACCACAAATAGAATTTTATAAAACACTTTGGATCCATAAAATACCATTTGGTAGCAAAGTTCCATTAAACTAATCAACTCACCCATTTTACTAATGGAAAACCCCACTTAGGAATGAGTATTATTTAACAATACCAAACTATATATTATATAAATATTTTATTTTGATCAAAAATGATTTATAGAATAATGTATTCAATAAAATATTCAATAAAACACAAAGGATTGGAAATAATTACCATAAGAGTTGAACCAATCTCAGCTTAAATATAAAAAACCAGATTAAGCATCATATATGGCTCAAAACCATTAGAAATCCAATTACTTAAATAAGAAAAACCCTATCCTTTAAAATATGTGAACCATTGACAATAGGTTTATGCAAGAATAAAAAATTATAAGAAACAAGTTATGAAGAAAGGAGGAGACCCAACCATTTTATCAGGATAAATTTAGACTAATAAATCACTATAAATCCAACATAGTTGAGCTTGGAAGATCATGAGATGACATTTGGATATTACCAGGAAGGGGGAAATGAAATAAGGCTGCATTTAAGAGAATAAAAAATATATATATAAAACTCAAAAAAAAAAACAAAATCAAACCCGTAAATATGACAATGTTTAGTTGCATGGTTTAGAAAACCACATAGTGATCGTGTGATTTCCACTATCCAAAATTGGGTAGGCCATGTGGATTACACTATATAGTTTCAAAAACCATATTCCTAACCATAAAACCCTATAAAAGTTAAAAATATTCCAAAATTTTACCTTGAAAAAAACTATACTCACAAGTGAAATCAACTATATACATATAAACATCAAAATGAAATTATGGGGTGTCACATTTCACCAAACCATGCAACTTTATACCCCCATAATATTAATAAAAAACAAGAGTCAAAATAAAGGTCAATAATAACTCATCAATAGTTAGGATCTAAAATAAATGTCACTTCCCAAGCCTAATCACTACCAGATGAACTTTCATTGACATCCTTTCCATCTCTATCTCCACTTTCTACTAATGAAACTTGCATGAAAATTATGTTGAAAATTAAACAATGTTTTATATTTAAATTTAAACTTAAAACCAATAAAATTTTGTGTACTAAATGATTTTGAAGTTTTTTTATTCACCTCATCACTACCATTCATTGATGAAATATCAGTGAGGATAGATCTAGTCATCTTTTGATATAATTTAATCAACACTTTCAGCAGAGCATCGACCATTGCATCTTACATCTTCATATGAGAACCTTGTTCCTGAATTGTGTTTTTCATTGCAACAAACTCCCTCTATAAATCTCAAGGCAGGGAGTCACTATAACTAGGAGTTTATGATGCTAAAATCCCTAGTGGAATTCCAAAGACCTCATATGGTAATGGTCCCAAACCCATCCCGCGCACTCGACCAGGATGCTCCTTCCTAAGGACTTGACCAAATAGGTCATCCTAGGAGACCGAGAAAGGCCACATGGGATTGACATCCCATAGTTCTTTTATTTTTACCTATAAATCAGATATCAGTCATATTTTAATAAATGCATATTAACATTGTTACAACTGGTAATAAGTTATATTTAATGAAAAATGAATTCATACCCCAACTTCTTTGGAAGGTTCATTAACATAACTCCCATCAGATTTTGTATGAACACACAACCACATTTTTGTTCAGGATACTTGGTGCCCTAAATTCTTCAATTGCATTAAACAAATATAAATCAACAATTTAATATATGAAATGGATAATTTTTTTCTTATAAATATTTAAACTTATTAAAATATTACCAGAGTCAATATGTTTTTGGAAAAAATATTTGACCCAGTAGTGTGAGGGATGATTTTTTTAGCTCGACTTGATGCATTTTTCCATGAAACATCATGAAATAAATGAGATATAATTTATAGTAATGTATGCAATGTCATCTCCTTGTCATATGTATGTATATATGTAAAATGAGATTAATATAATAATATATATTTTAATACCATGTGCTTATCATGATGATGAATATCAATACAAACCTTCCATTGATCTCTTGGTATCCCTTCGGGTACCTTATCATATAGCTGCTAACTACCCAATGAAGTATCATTTAATTCATTCCATAATCTCCATTTAAAATCCTTCCATTTCTTACCCAAAATTTTCAATGTCCACTTTCGTGCGATCAGATCAACAATGGTAAAGTAGAAAAACATATGTACAAAGAGATTATTTTTTAAAATATTAGAATTTAATAACATAATGACATTAAATTAAACCATAATATATTAAAATTACCTTTATCTTTGAATCAAAAACTTCATTTTTTTAAGTCTAAGGCACATGCCTCCAATCTTCATAGGTAATCAGAAGGGTAACCGACTCCACTGCCAAATAATCCCATGACATCATCAATGAGGACCCCATAATAATCACATGGGACAACTATATCATTTTTTTCAAATTACAGACATCTAAACTATTCATATTTCTATATGTAGTAACATTGTTTGAATCTTTTATGAAAAAATAGTTAGTCGTATAAAAAAATATCAATAAATTTATTCACATTAAGATTTGTACCCATAACTCCCATCCTCTAATATCCTCACGAGATGACCTGTTTCCTCACTGCTGAAGTAGCTGAATGGAGATCCACTATCTTAGATGATTATGGGACTTGACAAAGGGTGTCCTAGATGTTGAAGAACTGGAGGGTTTGAGAGATGGTAAAGGGGGGAAGATAGAGGGTGTCTCAGATACTGTAGGGAGGGAGACCGATGGATCATCATTTGTCAGTGTGGTTGGGGGAATGTAAACTGAGAGTCGACTAGGATTAGTGAAATGTTTCCTCCTTGGTATTCTTATCATTTAATCAAATAAAATTAACTTTAGAACATATATTTCAAAAAATTCACGTAGAAAAAAATTATAACACATAAGTATTACTAAGAAAAAAAAGAGATAAATGGAAGTGAAAAAAACACAACCCAAGTAGTTATAATGAGATTCATATAAGTACTAGAAAAAAAAGTAAAAAAAGGAAACCAATCATGGAAATTCACCATCTTCAATTGTTGTAGAAATGATTAGACTCAATTAGGTCTCACAAACCTTAGACACCAAGAATAAAAAAATGGAACACCCAAAATTGGGTTAGGCATTTGCTGGGTTGTGTGAGCAGTGACACCTATGGAAAAAAGTGAAACTAAAACAATTCTTAGTGTCTACATAGCCACTAATAGATAATTTTGGTGTAGTTAATTATTAATATAAATATCTGATTAATCACCCTAAATTTTTATATAAAATAATTATTTAAATCTATAAAATGTAAAATGATTTAAAAAACAATGGAATAATGGTATACACTATAGAATGTTTAACTTCAAAAATAAAATCTAGCAAATACCATGATATATGAATATATTTATTTTAAAAAAATAATATTACAAATTTTAGGAAATCAATATGATATGTTTATTATGTTGAAATTACTAAAACCATGACGTATTTACTTGTTCTAAAAAATTATATCTTATGGCTACATGATAACCTCCTATAGTGTGTATAATAGCCTAAATCATTTCTTTAGAAATCAAATTTAACTCAAATCATTTAATAATAATGACATAATCTATATAGTGTGTTATACAACACTTCACAATTTCAAAATATGACTTTTCATTACGACCTAATTTACTTTGTCATGTATACTAATGAAATTATTCTTTAAATGTACTCATTAAATTAGGATGCGTTACATCATAACTATAATATATTTTTTATTTTTTCAAAAAATATAATTATAATAAACTCTAGAGATAAAATATGATGTTCTAATAAATATTACACCAATCATTTTTCTTTCTTTAAAAAATACTCAACTGAACTTATATTAACATTGAGGCATAATTATAATCATATTACCTATACCAAAACCAATTAAATATAATAATAACCAACTTTTATCATGTTTCATCATTCAAATCCAATATTTGAACCAAGTTCTGACACTAAGATATAAGAATAATAAAAAACAACAAGATCATGGGATATAATACATAATAAATTGGGAAAGTAAACAAGTGTGGGTCCAACAAGATTATGGATTGAAATATTTGGATCCAAAAATAATTAAATCAGCGAAATTATAAATTTAAAGAATACATATAAATGAAATTATTTTTGAAATCAATAAATTTTATAAATCCCATAGTTCAATCTAATGAAATTTGACTGCCTAATCCATATATGAAGTAAACAATAGTGGAAGTTTAAAACCAATACCTGTTAAACAACACTTGACCCACTCCTCCAAGTAGCCCAACCTAACAACCAAACAAAGTTCAAGAAATTATTAAGAAAATAATAAATATACACGATGCATGATTTTTAGAAATATTGAAAGTGAAAACAAATACAGAGGACACATTAGTTTTTTTACATCCAAATGACCTTCACGAATTTGTTAATTTCAACCTAATAAATACAAAACTTAAAATAAATTTAAACAGAAGACAGATAATCATGGATACAAATTCGATACCCAACATCAAGGAAAATTTCTTTCTTTATTCATGTTATTATAATATGGAGATGGGTTGAGGATCAATGATTGAGGGGGAAGGGGAAGTGATAAGGGGGGAGGGTCAGTGATGAGGGGGATCAGCGGTGGGGGTGTTAGGGAGAAGTGTCATTTTTTAAAAAAATTCAAAGTTTTAGTAGCGATTATTTAAAAACTACCACTAAATTTTGTTTATTTTTTTAGCGAAGGTTTCTTAAACCATATCTAAAAAACCTCCACTAATAGATAATTTAGGTGTAACAAAGGTATGACTCTAGTGGATTCTACTTTAGAATCTATTTTTTTATATAATAACTTCCCATTATTTTATTGTTGTTATATTCATTAAAATATTAGGCCTCATTGTGGAGCACTAGTTTGTGGTGATGACCATAAATATTACACTAGGCAATCTATCACAAGGCATTCATTGCTACATGGAATGTGATATAGAATTTAGTGGTTATCAGTTTCTTTGGGATTTTTATGTTCTCAAAATTAATAATAAAAATATGATTCTAAAAATATATTGGTTAGTGCTATATCAAGATTGTGTAGATTGTTACCACCATAAGATATCATTCATATCTTCCAATGGTAGTAACCATGTTCATGTAGGAGAGTGGGATTTATAGGTTGTACATTCAGTACCTGACCATCAATAGTTGAGTGGAATCATGAATCAGGTATCCAGGCTCATATTCGATGATGGTGTGGCACAAAAGGATGTATACCCTCTAATTTTCAACCAGTTTTAAGATGTTTTACCTGATAATTTCTCAATATTTCTTCCTAATGTGTAGGTGGAGTTTACCATAGAGATCATTCCATGGGTATATCCAATTTCAATTTCTCCCCATCAGATGTCTCCCATAGAAATTTGATAATTAAAAGTATAGTTAGAAGACTTAGAAGATGATGGATTTATTCATCCAAGTACATCACCATGAGGTTCTTCAGTCCTATTAACCAGAAAGGTGGATGGTTCCTTAATAATATGCATTTATTATCAATGGATAAACCAAGTGATGATCAAGATTGATACCAACTTCCATGTATAGATGATATATTTGATTAGCTCATAGGAACCCTTATGTTTTTCATGATAAAATTAAGGTTGGGTTATAATCAGTTGACGGTAAGGCCTTCAGATGTACCCCATACTACTTTTAGGATATAGTTATTGCCTATATGAATATCCAGTGATGCCTTTTAGATTGATGAATTCACCTGAAGTGTTTATGGCCTAAATGAACTGAGTTTTCCACCCATTTATGGATATATTTTTTTTCATTTTTTTGATGATATTCTCATTTACTCAAATATAGAGGAGGATCATGAAAAACATCTGAAATTTTTTTTGATAACTTTGAGGGAACATTAGTTATATGATAATCCACTGAAGTGTCACTAATTGAGTGACTAAGTACACTTATTGGGGAATGTGATATCTAAAGATGGAGTGCTAGTGGACCCTAGTAAGGTGAGTGCAATTGTTTCTTGAGAGAGTACAAGGAATGTTTTTGAGATTAATAGTTTTCTAAGTTTGGTTGGATGATATAAGAGGTTCATTTAGTACTACTCATGTTTGGAAGCATTGTTGAAAAATCTGACCAAGAAAGGAGTGATGTTTGTGCAGTCTGATTCTTATGAGAATGACTTCCAAAAGTTAAATAAAAGGTTGACATCAACACCAATTTTGATCTTACTAGAGATAGGTAAAGAGCACATCATGTATTAAAATTCATCTGGATTCGGTATAGGATCAATATTGATGTAAAATGGTCATGTGGTTACTTATAGTTCATGGAATCTAAGTCCACATGAGTGAAACTATCTGACACATGAATTAGAATCAGAAGTTGTGGTTTATGCACTGAAATTTTGGTGTCATTACCTATTGGGAAAGAGGTTTATAGTATATACAAACTATAAAATACTAAAGTATATTCACTCACAACATGATTTTAATCTTCAACAATAGACATGGGTTGAGTAACTGCAATCTTTTGATTTTGAGTTAGCATATACCTCTGGGAAGGGAAACATCATTGCCAATGATTTGAGTAAGAAAACTGATAGAGCTAATATTTCTATTATTTTACATGTGAATTTTTATGATTTAATCCCCAAAAATTTATCAATTTGAGCTAAATTGTATCAATTTTTATTTTAGGGATGTTTTGTGCTAAATTGTGAAAATTGCTTAATTCTGGAATTTTAACAGTTTTCCATCACTTCTATATCTCAAGCATGAATTTTTCAATATTGATTAAAATAGATAAATTATTTTTTTTAGAATTAATTTGTTAATGGGATTTAACTTCTTCAACTAGAAGAAGTGTTAATTCGAACCTCACATAGCACAAATAATTCAATAAATGTGGAAAATATTTTTGGTTGACATAATGGAACACTCCTCATTAAATGAGTAATATAATGGGATATATAAAAACAAATGAGATAATTAAATTTTTATTTAAAATAGTAATATAAGGAATATGTTCATATTAAATTTGATGAAAACATTCACTCATTAAAGAAGTCTTTGTATGTGTCAAATTAGAGGAGATGAAGGGTCTCTTCTGGTAGAAAAAGTGAGATTTAGTAAATCAGGCATAATTTTTCATAAAATTGTCTAAATTATTTTAAATTTTGATGGTTTAAAACCAAAATAATTAATAAAAAATACTGATAATGAACCTTGGTGATTTCTGGCTTTCTATTAGGAATAAACAAAGAAAACATCTGACAGATAGATTCTAAAGAAGAAATTTTATGCACTTTTATTTTTTTTTCTTAGTTTTGTAATTCCTTCTTCTTTCCCCTTCTTCTCAGTTGACCTTAAAATAGAGGGGTAAACATATGGGTGATTATTTAATGAGAGGTTTTACTTTTTCTAATGATTTAGTTCTTCCACTTCATATAATAAAATCTCTTTCTTTCTTTAGTGAAGTTGAATTCAATATTCCTATAGTAGATTTTATTATCAAGTATAATCATATTTGGTTTTAGATATTATTATTTTTATTACTTGGTAAATTATAAATATCTATCTTCACTTGGTTTAAGTTTATATATGGTGTAATAGACTTGGTCTTAGTGTTTAAGTACTCATCAATCATCCGTATGTGTGAGAGGGGTGGTGAATATTCTTGATTGTTTGGGATAAACAAGCCCTGATTAAGAATTACCTAAGTCAATTAAGGGAATTCTATACAAATATCTCGCACATAGAAAGGAGGGTATAACAAGATAACATTATGATAAGTTTTATTCCCACCATCACCATTTTACCAAGAGAGTTAGAGGAATCAATTTTGAAATCTCACTTTAATCAGCTTAACAGAAGAGTATTGGATAATTTGGAACTGAGATAACATTGAATTTGGAAGACCAACCCCGACCTGATCACCCTTATTATATCATTATTTTCAACCAATTTCTTAATCAATCTATTTTCAATATTTTCTTTCATTTATTTCTTTTTTTAAAAACAATAAATTTCTAAAACACCCCTCTTTTTCCTCTAATTTAAAGAGACAAACTTGATTGTTGTGTTCTCCTATATGGGGACAATCTAGGTAGACCATTATATTTCATTTTAACTTAGAAAATAATTATTTTTTCCACACATCATGATAGGAACATGTCAAAACTTGACACATCTATTGGGGATATTATTTCAATAATTTAATTGTAAATATCTTTATGCTTTCAAATTTAAATTTAAAATAAAAAACAATGTTTAAATCACCCTTGTATATGGAGGATAGTATTGGTTTCTTTGATAAATATATCAGGGGAGATTGAAGCGAAATAATCACAGAGGATTAATTCAAGGAGACCATTAAATACCTTAAATAGACTCTCAAATACATAGTTTTAGAGGTATTGATTAGATAATTAACTAAACTTCATGATTACTTCTCAGAATTTTATCAAGAAATGGCCGAGGTACAAAAAGAGTCTTCCTTGTTTTTCCCTAATTTTTTTGAAGAAATTCCAAAGGTACAACATCAAGAATAAGATATTGATAAATTTATAAATTATTATATTCAAAGGATTGAAGAAAATATATAGTTGGTTAAAATATAACAATAAAAAATAACTCATGAGTATTTGGAGAAACCTAAATCGAAAGCTAAGATAATGGTGGAAGAGGTTTCCCCTCTCATCTTTAACATTGAAGAACCCGAGGTGGTAAAGAAGGGGATATTTGAAGATCCATTCTACCTATCTCAACCATTGTTAGAGAAAATTCATGATGAATACCGACCTAATAAAATATATATAGGATATTAACAAGACTTGGATGACTTCTGGAATTAATATGAGGTGCAATATAATCTCCCCATCCCTTATAAAGTTTAAGATCCATCATCTTTGTATCTCTATCTATCATTGAAGAAGAAAAAACCACCCAAGTAGTGGAATTTGAAGAAAATATGTAGGATTATGACTACTTACCACTATGCAATGAAATTCAAATCTAAGAGGAACTTTAGAATAAAGAATAAATTTAAGTAAAACCAAATCAGGGAGATGATCCCTTCTTGAACTCATTCCCATCTAATTTTATTGAAAATTAATTGAGTATCACCTCTCATTGTTTTGAATTTTCATCTTCATCCATCACTTTTATTCCTTTGGAGGATGAAGATGAATAAAAAGAATATGAACCCTCTAAGGAACATATAGAGATCCCTAAACATATTGAAGACTTATTGCAGTGAGTGCATGAGGAGATCCAAGTGTCTTTGCCCAAGGAAACATAGACACAAGATGATTACTTTAAAGGGGAATAATTTGATATTGATTCTTCATGTTTTTTTTTCAAAATAGTTTTACACTATTAGTTTCCCTTTAAATATTCCATTGATGCAATATACCTTGAGAAACCATTGAAAAATGAATAAGAGGCTGTGAAAGTGGAAACCAAGAAAGATGATAACCCATTATTTGTCCTACCCCCACCATGAAAGCCGTATCTCATAGACATGGGTATGTATTTGGTGTACTATATCCATTGAGTCCTAAAAAAAAGGAATAAGTGCAATCTAGAAATATGAAGTTTTGGTGGTTCTAATCAAATAAAATCCACCCACCATCAGATTAGGTATAACCCACTAATACTGCCCATCTAGAGGAAATCAAAACCCAGGGCCCAGTTAGGGGGTTAAACAAATATCTATCATTCCTTTATTTTTATTTATCATTATATTTATATTTTCTTTTCTTTTAATATATTTCTTATGTTATGTTTTCTTATTTTTCTTGTAGGTTTTCAATGAGCATCACTTATGAGATTACCTTAATGTTGCACTACCAATATTCCAGGTTGTAATTTTACTTAACACTTACTTTCTTTATGTGGTTCAATTACCAAATTTATTACATGTAAAATCTACTTGAATTCATTGAGAACACTACATTATTTAAGTTTGGGAGAGGGAACCTTTATAGTTTAGGATTTTTAAATTTTCATTTTTCAAAATTTTGTGCCTTTTTGAAATTTTTGCATGTATCTTTTTCAATTTTTGTGTATTTTTAAAACTTCTGAGCTCAAATGATTATATTTTACATTTTTAAAACACATTTCAAAGAGTTAACCAATTTATCCCATGAACCAAACATAAATGAAAGCTGTAAATGGATTTTTTTTAGTTTCAAAACTTTGATAATTTCATGAAAAGACCTCTGATTTTTCAATCTTGTTCCAAATATCACTATCACTATTTTAAAATTTTAATCTCAAGAGGATACTGGACCCCATTTTGAATATTCTTAATATTCAACTCATTTTTTGAGAGAACCAATCCATGATTTCTTAAACCATAATTCGATTTAAATCTAACAAAACTTAAGGGTTTTAGGTACTTGTGTTTTAAATTATTGAGGCATTTATTTGGTTTTTAAAAGCCCCATTTTCATGAGAATATTTTTTATTCTGGATTTAACTATATATTTAATCCTTTCATCCCTTAGTAGTCATGAAAAAACTATTAGGTTAGCCACATTACAAGCCAATTTTCCCTATCTAACCTACTTTGGAAGTAAAATTGCATGACCTAGTTGAACTTAAGTGTGGGTGGGAGTTGTCTTGTGTTGAACTATATCATTTAGTGCCACTTTGGGTGAAAAATAAAATGATGATGAGATGTGTTTACTACTTAAAATTTTATTCTGATAAAATTTGTGACTTTATGGAGCTTTTTTAAGCGTAGAATTCTGAAAAAAATCTATTTCATTGAAGTTTTTGAAAAAATAAAAGAAAAATAAAGTATGTGAAGATTATCATTTTTGATGATGAAATGATGAATTATTTTCACTTTCCTTAAAATTTTCATAAATATTGGAGCTTATTTTCTACTAAGGGGAGTGATTAGGAAACCGTACTTGAGTGAAAATTAAAACCATGTAATTTTTATTCAAAAAGAGCCGAACCCTCCTTATTCTGTCTCACATTTTTTGACATATAAATCCTACCAATCAAAAGCCAATAAACAACCCTAAAAATCACTCATGATAAACAAATGTTGTTGAATTACATCATACAGAGATGTTCTAATTTATCAAGCCTATGGAAACTCTTGCATGGGTTTGGATGTGAAAATCCCTGTAGAAAACTAACATTTGTGTGATGAGGAAAAATTTAATGCGAGGTAAGTGTTTTGGGTGAATGGAAGGATAAATTAAGTGGAAAAGGTTTGAATGAGTTAAATGAGAACTTGAAATAATAGTTTTTTAGGATTCATTATATCTTTTTTTTGTGGTGTTAAATTGTTGGATCTCCCGAGTATGCGTTTTAAATTTACTTTGATTTGATTTTAATGATTACTTGCCTAGGTGTCCAAGTTATAAGTGTGTGTGTGTGGGGGGAGGGAATTAATAGAGATAATAACTATGTTATTTTCTATGTGAATTTTAATGATTTAATCATCACCAATTTATCAATTTTATCTTAATTACATCATTTTTTTATTTTAGGGATGTTTTGGGCTAAATTGTGAAAATTTCTTAATTCTATAACTTTAACAGTTTTCTATCACTTATGTATTTCAAGCATAACATTTTTAATATATATCCAAATGAAATATTTTTTTTGTATTCCTTTATTCATGGTATTCAACTTATTCAACTATAATAAGTGTTAATTCAAACTCCATGGAGCCCAAATAATTCAAACAATGTGCAAAATATTTTTGGTCGACAGAATAAACCAATCCTCATTAAATGAAGAATATAATAGGATGAAGGAAACCAAATGATGTGATTATAATTTTATTTTAAATAGGTATTGAAGGAAAATTTTTACATTAAATTTCATGGAGAACTTTTCTCATTAAGGTAATATTTGGACATGTCAAAATGGAGGGAGATGAAGGGTCTCTCCAAGCATAAAAAGAGAGATTCAGTAAATCAGTCATAACTTTTATAAACAAGTCTAAATTCTTTGAATTTTTTAGGTTTAATAGAAAAAAATATTACGAACAACTCTTAAGAAGGAAAATTGGTAATTTTCAACTTTTTGGTGGGAATAAATAGAGAAAACTTATGATAAATAGATTTTGGAGAAGAAACTTTATGCTCTTCATTTTCTTTTTTTTGTTATTAGTTTTTTAATTATATATTCTTCTCTCTTATTCTTGATTACATTTCACATGGAGGGGTAAAAATTTGAGTGATTGTGGAATTATAAGTTTTAATTTTTATCATTCTTGAGTTATTTCACATTAAAGAATAAAATATCTTTTTTTCTTCTATGAAATTAGTATCAATATCCTAATATTAGTATTTATTATAAAGTAAGATCATATTTGGTTTTAGATTCTATTATTTCCATAAATCTAGTCAATGATAATTATCTCCCTCCACTTGGTTCTAGTTTATATATGACTAAATAGACCAAGGATTTGTGGTGAAGTGCTCAATGATCATTAGTACGCGTGAAAGGGGTAGTAGACATTATTGATTATTTGGGATAAACAAGACCCAATTAGTAATTGTCTAAGTCAATTAAGGGTATTTTATACAAATATCTCACACATAGGAATCAGGGAAGACCAAAATTATCTTTTGGTAAGGTTTATTTTCACCACCACAATTTGACCAAGGGAGTGAGATGAAGAGATTATGGAATCTCACATTAATCGACTTAACAGAAGAAGATTAGATATTTTGGAGCTAAGATAGCATTTCATTTGAAAGATATACCCTGAACTTATCACCCATTTTATATAACTATTTTTAATCACTTTCTTAATCAATTTGTTTTCAATATTTTGTTTCATTGCATTCTTTTGTTTTAAAAACTAAATAATTTAAAAAACACCCCTCATTGTCCTCTAATTTAAAGTGAAAAACTTGATTATTGTAAACTCATCTCTAGATAAAACCTATTTTAAACACTATAATTCATTTTAAATTAGTAAATAATTTTTTTCTACACCCCATGAGTGGAAAATTTTAAAAAATCATACTCAAGTTGTGCAGGAGTCCTCCATTGAGTAGTAGATAATGACTCTTTTTATAGAGATTCATTTGGACATATAATACTATTAGGTTTGATCAACTATTACATCATCATACATTACTTATTTGATTATAAACATGATACAGAGGATATACTTGTTAGATATAGAGAACTTAGACATGAGGAATAACATATATGTTAGGGATCTGTCTCCAGAATATACCATCAATAATGATGAGATTGTTAATATTCATATCCATGTATTAGTTACTGTGGGTATACCTAAGGAATTGATTATGGGGTTTCATTATTTAAATAAGGCAGCACACCCAGGTTTTAACAAGATGTATCATGATGTTAGTAGGAATTAATGGTGTTTAGGGATGAAGGAGATAACAATATTTGTGATGCGATGCTCTACCTGTTAGCGGGTTAAGGTTGAACACTAGTGGCCTAATGGCCCTTTGCAACCCTTACTTATGATTGAGTGGAAATTGGATGATGTAAATATAGAATTTGTGTCTGGTATAGTAAGGAAACCCCAAAGGAATGGCGTTGAATGGGTTATCATTGATCGGTTAACTAAGGTTGATCATTTCTTATTGATTTGGGAGATGTTCACTATGGATGAGCTAAGCAATATTTACATTCGGGAGATAATGCATCTGCATGGAGTACCTTAGGGTATAGTTTCAAATTGGGATGCCTACTTTAACTTTCACTTTTGGCAGGTATTATAGAAGGTTCTCGGTATATAGGTATATTTGATTACTGATTATCATCTAAAGACTGAAGGATAGTTTGAGCATACCATTCATATTCTGGAGGATGTGTTGAGATAACGAATCTTATATTTTAGTGGTTACTAGAAGGACCAACTAACCTTAGAATATTTAAATTACAAAAATAGATTTTAGGATTTGATTTAGATGGATCCATTTGAGGCCTTGTATAGTATTCCATGTTGTTCACCTTCGTGTTAGTTGAAAGTTGGTGAGTTAATGCTCTTTATAATGAGTCTCGTGAAAGAGACATCAGAGCATGTACAATTAATTAGAAAGTGGTTAACGATGGATCAGAGTTGGACGAAGTCATATGTTGATCATCAATAACGATCTATAGAGTTTGAGGTTGATATTGAGCATTTCTATGAGTGTTTCCAAGGTTAGGACAACTCCATATTTAGAAAAAAGGAAAGTTGACACCCAGATATGTTGGGTTGTTTGAGGTTGTGGAGTGGATCAGTATTGTGGCTTAAAAGTTTTCCCTTTTACAACATTTAAATTCCATGCATGATATTTTAATGTCTCACGACATCAATGGTATCACCCTAATTCATCACATGTAATCAACACTAATGATATTGAGCTTGAGACTAATGCTTCTATTGATGAGCATTTAGTTCGTATAGTGCATTAGAGTGAGAGGACCCTACACAGAAAGGTTATTCCTTTTGTATGTGTGCTATGGAATCATAGGAATATCTAGGAGGCAATGTGGGAATGAGAATCAAATATATGGGCTCAGTGTCCTGAGTAATTCACTGTTAACACTTAGTGATTCTCTTGAGGATGAATTGAGGATGAGTTGTTATATGGTGGGGATATTTTCACATCTCGACTTGTGGTATGATCCATTTTTAGACTTGTGATGGTTTTATTTGGTTTGGGTTGCGTTGAAAGGTTTTTAGTGAATTTAAATGCGATTTTGGTCTTTTGTAGTGAAAAATGGGCCAGACCACACCATGGTCCAAGCCGTGTTCTATTGGGAGGTCGCCTATGTAAAACGAGCATCACTAACACACATAGTGCATGGTACGGTCTCGAGTGTGGGGTGTGGGGAGTCCCCATATACACCACAACTAGTTTGGCCTCTACCATGCCATGGTGTTGGGTGTGGTGAGTCCAAAATGGCTAGCCTTAATATACCACACTATAATCAATCTGTATGTTAGGCTCCTGGATGTGGCATAGTTGAGATCACCATGAGTGTGGTGCACACCCACCATGTCATGGAATTGTTAGTTTTAGGATTTTGAATAGTTGAATCAACCGATTTGTCTCTTAGAGGGGGTTATTCTCATTTATGGGGGCATGCGTGATCGTTGAGGGATGGGTTTTAATGCATTATTGACTTGTTTATTCTTTTAAAACCCCTCTATATTCCTCCCTTGTTAGATCTTTTAGATCTAGATGGTTCTAGGGTGAATTTTGGGTGCCCTAGTCTTCATTCTAATAACAACCTTGGATGATCCCTTCCACTATGTATTTCTCCTATAAGGATTTAGCAGTGCATTCAGATTAGAGGTATGCGGTTTCCCTTATCATCTATTGATTTAGAGTCCATTGGATTGGAGTTTCATGTCTTGAGTCTGATGGTAGGGCCTTATCTTACTTCTTTGGAGACTTCTTTATATTTGGCTTGTGGATCCCTTGATCATTGGAGAATACCAAGTGTTTGAGGTAAGTGGTATCAAGCTATCCCTTGTGGTCTTGATGTTTTCCATGTATATATGATTTGCGGTCGCACCAATGCAATATGCTCTAGCCCTTTTCAAATTGATTGAATTTTAAACCTAAAATAATTATGTTATACTTTCTATGGACCCATAGTGGTTCATTGGCATGTAAAGACCAGGACTTAGGCTACCACGTAAGGTATGCCAACCTTTGAAAACATAAAGGAAACTAAGGTGACGATGCTAGGAGTGTCATGGCCTCTACACTACTACAAAACATGCCTTTAACAGAGCTAGAAAAATCATTGATAAAGGCCCTGAGTAAAATGAAATAATTAAACAAATAAAAAGTAAAAATGAGTAAATAAAAAAAATATTAAAAATTTTATTAATTAAATTATTATTGATAAAAATGAATAAATTTAATACACACACACACATATAAATTATAAATAAATAGTATATATTAAATATATAGATATGTAAAATGAATAAAATAAAATAATTAAACAAATAAAAATTAAAAATAAGTAAATTAAGAAAAATATTAAATATTTTATTAATTAAATAATTATTGATAAAAATGAATAAATTTAATATATATATATATAAATTATAAATATTAAAAATTAATATATGTTAAATATATATATAAATAAAATGAATAAATTGGAATAATTAAACAAAAAAAATTAAAATGAATAAATTGTAATAATTAAAGAAAAAAACTAAAAATGAATAACTTACTAAATTATTAAAAAAATTATTAATGAAACAATTGTTAATAAAAATGAATAAGTTCAATATATATATATATATATTAATTGTAAACAGAAATAAATAATATATATTAAATATAAATATATATAAAATGAATAAAATGTAATAATTAAAAATATATTAACATCTTATTAATTTTAATGGTTTTTATACATAATTATTCATTAATACATTTAATATATAAATAAACACACACACACACATATCAATATATATAATATTTATTAAAATATGATTTATATAATGAAAATTATTTATGATTACATTAAATAAGTCATATATTTAGTGAATAATTGTTTATAATTAAAAATTAAGATTAATTAAAAATACGAGCTAATTGTATTGAGTAATGGACATAATTGAATGTTGTTTGATTTTTCAATTTAACATATATCAAATGTGAGTTACATTGATTTCATAGATACATATACATAATTAATGCATTATATATATATAATACACACACCCAAATACTTATGTAATTAATGAAATTTTATATAGAAACACATACACCTAATATTTATTTAATTTATTCAACTTTTAGTACTCATTTTAGAATTTCATTAAAACATGATACAATTAATATATTATGTTTTTAATAGGTAAATTTTAATTATTTATTTTTAATATTATTACAGTTAGGTATTATTTATTTATTTTTAATATTTTTTATTTTTTTTATAATTTAATCATCCTCTAATATTTATTTATATATATTTATTTACTATGTTTTAATATTTTCAATATATATTCATCTTTATTTCAATATATATCCATATTTTTTTAATAATTTATATTTAATTAATAAAACTTATCCATTTTTTCAATATTTTTTAAGTGTACTCATTTTTAATTATTCAATTTCACTCATTTTTAACATGATTTTAAGACTATATATTCATTAATAATATTAAAAATATATTTGTAAATAAAAATTTATAAATAAATATATTTACAAATGTATATTAACTATATTTATAAATTTATATGTTTATAATTATAAATAAATAAATATTATTTTTTAAAAAAGTATTTATATAATTATAAATAAATAATTATATAGATTTAAATAATTATAAAATTGTAATAAATTTATTTAAACAATGAATTTATTTACTATAATTATAATTGTATATATATATATTTAAATATATATGTATATATAATTATATAAATATATACAATGATATAAATCTATAAATATTATTTTTTAAAAAGTATTTATATAATTATAAATAAATAATTATATATTTAAATAATAATAAAATTATAATAAATATATTTAAATAATGATTATATTTACTATATTATATTATATTAGGTGTTTGGGGGTACAATTACATTCCAACACACACAAACACACCGCACACACACAAGCCTGAAAGGCAAGTCATAGTCCTCCTAAGAGATAACCCACCCAACTAGACGCTTTATTAAATTATATAATTTGTCCTGAAGGACTAGTAGGAATGAAGCCCATAACATGACCCATAATCCCACTATTGGATGGACCAAAGGCCCATCATGCATCATGCCTACATCACCATCTGCACGTCATGCCTACATCATCACCCCCTTAATAGCCCGAAGGCCCAGTAACCTGAAAGCCCAATCAGGATGAATAGTACTACTACTACAGTACCCACTACAGTACCTGCTATAGTACTTGTGAAAATTCACTCCCACCTAGATTTAAAAAGGTATCTTTATCAGCTCTTTTTTGGAAGTGTTGATAAAAATTTCCCTGATCTATTTAAAATAACCCTAACTGCATTTAATTCAGTCATAATTCTAAATCTTTTGTGGAAGTCCCCTACTACCAACGCTCCTCCTCTTTCTCTCAGACAAATCAAGGCTTGAATCCAAGTTATGTTATTTTCTCCTCCTCCTCACTCGTTTATTGGTTGTTTGGATTTTGTAGTTTACGTTATTGTAGTGTTCTCGATCATGAAGAACCCTACTTCTCTTTTCCCATAACTCTAGTCATGATTAGCCTCTCACATTATTCCTCATTATTTATATTATTATTTACACCTACACTCATGGGTCTTTCCATTGTTAGCTCTATCTCTATCACAATCACCACTCTCATCATCAAATTCTCATTTTTCTTCATCCTCTACCACTACTTCTCTTTGATAGTTATCCATGATCATTAAACATAATTCTGAATTTTTCACACATCAAAGGTATGTTTTATTTGATAATTTTGTTTTGGGATTTTGGTTTTATTGTATGATTATATGATTAATGGGTTTTATAAATCATGTTTATTTACTTATAAATGAGTGTCTAAGGTATGTTTAGTAGTTGATATATTTTACTAAATGATTATTTATTGAGTTTCAGGACAACTAAGGAATGCTTAATTTTCTTGAATGATTATTTAATCAGTGTTATATTTGAGGAATGATTTTTTGATGAATGGGTGTATTTTAAATCTTCTAATAACTTTTTCAAAAAATTTAAAGTGTGTTTAATTTACTTAATCATCTTTTTACAACATGTAATGTATGTTTAATTTAACAAATGATTTTTTGGATGATTAATGAACGTTGTTTTCATGCATTGTGAATGGGGTTTTTGAAGGTATAATGGATTATGGATTTTGAATATGGAGTATTGATAATATATATTTCAATGATCATACCGGTAAAGTTTTGATTGTGTAATTTTAGTATAGAGGAAGGTAGTTTATAATTTATCTTAAATAAAATAAGAATAATATAATATTTTTTAGAGTTATCCCCCATCCATTTTCCATTCTATAGTTTAATATTTATATAAAATTCCTCTAGGAAATTTTCAACTTAACCCTCATCAGGTAATATAACCATTTCATCAAAAAACATCATCACTTCCCTAATATTACTTTCTACATTATCTCTAGTCATAAAGTACACTAATATTGATCATTCTAAAAGGATATGATAAGGAGAAGAAGATTGAAATTTATTTTGAATGTAATAAGAAAAAATAGAATCAAATTATCTCCTTATTTAATCATGATCATAGTATATATCACTCCATATTTACTACATGAAGTGACATTTTCATTTTTAATATGATGTATGAAATCACATTCCTCCTTTTGGATCCTTATCACCATCGATATTGTTTTCACCAATAATATATTATTCATAATGTTATTTTATAATTTATATTTATTTATATATTTTGAAAATAATAACTACCAAATTATATAATTAAAATAAAGAAAAGTTGAGTTTTATTTGAGGTTAAACTTTTAAAATCAATGTTAATATTTATTTATTTTGAAATCTTTTTCTAAATAAATTATAATTGAGTAAGTCTAAGGTGAAACCTTTTTTTTCCGAAATTTGTTGCCTTTATTTTATTTGTGAAATATTTTTCATTTATTTTATCTTATTTTTATTTATAAAGGTAATTTTGAAATTAATTTTTCAAAAAAAAAAAAAAATTAGTACTTGAAATTTATTATAGGTGATTATTAATCATAGTTGAATTACAACACTATGAATAAGTGATGAATATGAGGAAGCGATTGATGATTTTTTGGAATTTTTAAAACAAAATGTTACAAAAAATGACTTGTTTTTCTATCTTTGGTTGAAATGTTTAAATACGAAAAAGTTGTAAAGTAGAGAAATTAAATATCATTTAATTTGTTATGGTTTTAATCAATGTTACAATACTTGGATTTGACATGGTGAAATTTGGTATAATTCAAGATCTATTAATGGTTAAGATTATCAAGTTGATAAGTTTGATCAAATTGAAGAAATTCATTTTGATATTAATTAATTAAAATTTAGAATACACCAATGATCACACACTTATATGATGATATTGAAAAACCATTGTATCTAGGTTGTAGAAAATTTATGGTTTCATTAATGAATTATAAATAAAAACTTGGGTAATTTATTGGCTTAGGTATTAGGTTGTTTATTAAATCATATCTCATTCGCTTGCATGAGTCATACTAGGATATTTCAAAGGAAGGATCCCAATCTAATTTTAATATACGAACTATTACCAATAATTTGATCTATTTCCCAATTTTGTAGTTGTATATAATGTGTTTGTATTGGAAACCAAATCTGGACAAAATATTGGTTGCCAATCTGGGTAGATTCAATTTTATGGACCAAACATGTGATAGCTACATTCCTTTATAGATCTTAAAATGATTTAGAGCTTATAGAATTTCTAAGAATGAACTTATATAAATGAAAGAATATTAATAGATAATGCATACGATCCTTGTCAAACCCTTTTTCCATGTTTACATTATTTTTATTCAAGAAAAATTATCCTAGAAGAGTTGTAAAATATTTGATTTGTGACAAATTAGATCAGATCTATAAATTTTGGATTAAACATGGGAAAAAACTAAACATGCAGACTGATTGGGATGATACTGTGGTTTATGGATCATTTGATATAAACACCAATGGGGAAAAACTGAACATGCCCACCAATTAGGATGATACTATGGTTTATGGGTCATTTGATATGAATACTAGTGTAAATGATGATAGAGATCGCATGAAAGAAATAACAATTTCAATTGAAGATTACATTTTTTATTGTCCACGGTTGTTTGAGAAGTTAAATATACATTCTAAGAGACTATTGTATATCAGTTGTACTAAATAAACAACATTTTCAGCTGTATTGAAGTTATATAATTCGAAAGTTGGTAGCATATGGAGTGAAAACATCTTTATAGAACTACTTGGTCTCCTTAATGATATGATACCAAAAGAAAATGAACTTCCATGTATAACATATGACACTAAATTAATGATACATTAAATGGAAATGATATATAAAAAAATACATGCTTTTACAAATTATTTCATATTGTTTCTCAAGGTCCATGAATTACTCATAAAATTCCCTAAGTGTGGTACATATAGATACAAGAAAAATGAATCATGTCCTTTGAAAGCTGTATATAAATTTCTTATAATTCTACAATATAGAAGACTATATGGATGTTAGGAAACTGCGAGACAATTGACATGTCATATAGATACAATAATTAAAGATGAGAACCTATGTCATCCAGAAGATTCTCTTTAATGGAAGAAAATTAATCATGAGTATCTTGAATTTGGAAATAATTAGAGAAACTTTCTTATTGCATTATCTACTGATGAAATAAATCATTTTGGTGTATAGATTAGTATTCATAGTACATAGACTATCATGTTTGTAAATTATATATTTCCATCATGGTTATGCATAAAGTGAAAATACATTATGTTGTCTCTACTTATATCTGGATCAAAGAAACCGAGTAATGATATTGATGTCTATTTGGATCCATTGATTAAAGATATGAAATTGATGTGGGATATAAGTGTTATAATTTATGATTCTCATAGAAGTGAATAATTCACATTGAAGTCCGAGTTGTATGAGATAATAAATGACTTTCCTATTTATGGAAATTTATTAGGCTATATCATTAAAGGAATGTTGGGGTGTCCCATTTGTGAAGAATGCATACACTCAGTTTGGTTAAAACATTCCTCAAAGACTGTGTTTTTAGGACATTATAAATTTTTACCTTGATGACATAAATACCAATTCTGGATGACAAAATTATATGGGAATACTGAACAAGGTATAACACCATCTCCACTAATGGGTGATTAACTTTTAGATAAACTAAAATATATTGACACTATTTTTAGTAAACCATTTTTGAAAAACCTTATGAAATCAGGTTGGAAAAAGAGATCAATTTTATTTGAATTACCATATTGTAATTGTTTGTACATCAGAAATTTTATTGATGTCATGCATGTAGAAAAAATTTCTTTGATAGTGTTATTGATACATTACTAAATGTTACTGGAAAAAAATATGGAATCAAGGCTAGGTTAGACATGATTGACATGGGGATAAAGGAAGAGTTGGAACTAATGAAGGGTAAAGGGTGTAATTTTCTTCCTCTAGTAGCTTACACACTATCCACAAAGAAAAAATTGCAATTTCTCATTTTCATTAATAGTGTAAAAGTTTTAGAGGGTTATTCATAAAATATCAAGAATTTCATGATAATGAATAATTTGAAGTTACAGGGACTAAAATCATATGAATTTCATGTTTTTATAAAAGATTTTATGCCCATTTATTTATATTTCATTCCACCTAAAAATATAATACATACATTAACCCGAATCTACTTCTTTTTCAAATCCACATGCATTAAAGTTATAGACCCGGTGAAGTTTTCAATCATGAATAAGGAGGTTTTAGTCTTATTATATGAATTAGAGATGTTATTCCCACCATCATTCTTTTATATAATGTTCCACCTGATGGTTCACTTAGTTAGAGAGGTTCAACTATGTGTTTCTATCCATTACAGATGGATGTAACCCATTAAATGGTATATAAATATTTTGAAAGGGTATGTCAAGAATAAAAGTTGTATAGAAGGTTATATTATAGATTAATATATTTTTGAATAATCTATTGAATTTCGTACTGATTACCTATCATATGTTGACAACATTAGTCTCCCAAATTTTTATCACAACATATTTCTTATGGGTGAAGGGATTTTCGGAAGAGATATTGTTACAATTACCATCATAGAGAAGAAATAAGAATGCATTTACATTTTAGATAACAGTGAAGATGTTTATCCATATGTTGAATCCCAAAAATAAATTATTAGAGATTTTAATCTATCAAGAGATGAAGGATGGATATCAAATAAACATAATAAAAAGTTTATAAGATGGTTTTGAGATAAAATTAAGAAGGAGTTATATGAAAATATGAATTCAATTGTCGAATGAATTTTATGGATAGCTAGGGGAATAAATGAAAATGTTATATCTTATATATGTTTTTTAATCAATGTTTATATATTCTATAGAAAATAACATGATGAATGCAATATGATTAAAAAAATATGGAATTACGTTTGTGGTAGAAGTGATTCACATATCTAGTTACGTGGATAGAAATCCAATTTTTTCTAATATTTCATATTTCAATATTATTGAACAGATATATGAGTTGGATTATACATCTTTTCAAGTGAATATTTTCCATTGAAAATGGGTTAACAATAGTATTTCAGTGAAAGTTGATGAAATGAGATTCATGAAAGTGAATATTAGTGTGGAAGGGGAAAAGGATGAGTCATTCATATTGGAATCACAAGCAGTTCAAGTATTTTATGTTTCAGATCCAACAAACAAGAATTGGTTGATTGTCCTAATGGAAACTAAAACAACTATAGGGTTATATGAAGATTCAATCAAGGATGGAACTTTCATTGGGATATTACAATCATATCATGGAGGTCCCAATGTAAATAATATCTTGTTTATTAGAGGGGACCACAAAGAGGGGATTTGGATTCTCGATAGAGGATCCAAATCCATTCAAACTTTAAAGAAAATAAATAGATTTTAATGAGAATGTTAAAGTGTTTTTTAATATAATATTATTTTTATCATAATATTATATATTCTTTACTTCATTAACATAATTTAAATTAAATGTTTGACTACTTATGAATACAATTTATTCTGCACATGTTGATGTTACCAATTTCAGGGAAGAAAAACTATTGATTCTAAAACTATATAATTATTAGAGGTTAAACAATATATTGATTAAAAGAAAATAATAATAAACATCATAGTGTTGAATAAAATTATCAAGGCAAGAAGTAAGGATTTAAAATTTGAGGTTGGATGGAATCAATGTGGACAACCTATTGACCTCAATAAGTCAATGTTCATTAGTTATGTTAGGGTCACAATGAGGATGAATGTGCTGATTGATATAAATTCATGGCACCACGTCCAACCTATAATGAAGGAAACCCTTTGGGAAGATATAAAGGTAATGTTAAGATATAATTTCTCTATTTTACTGAAAAATTCTATAATGAAATGTTGATTTAATTTTTATTATTTCATGTAGAATTCATTTATTTTAGAAGATTTACATAAGAAATATGTCTTAGTGGCTTCTATAAAATACCATAGTGGCTTCTCGAATCTTCTTACCAATTTACATCTTAGGGACGTTGAGGGGAATGTAAAGCTCCTGTCACGAACCGGCCCGGGTCGACCCTGAATCGGTCACCCGAGCCGGCTCGCGGCAAGTCCCGAGGGGCGTTCCCGATCCTCCCGGGGTGGCAACCAGTGCCAGGAATCAAAATTTTATCGTTAGGAACGATTTCAGCCCAAACAAAATTAGGACCGAGGCAAGAAAACTAACTAAACAGAACAAATAAATGCTAACAGAAGAAGAGAAATAAAAACCACACGACCAACATACCTCCATGTGACCTCACATATCACCACCCAACCAAAGACCAACCTCGCTCCAACACCGAGCGATTCAAACCAGAAAAACCTGAACAAGGGGAACCTGCAACTGAAATGGTAAAAGATAGGCGTGAGTACACAAGTACTCAGTAGGTAAGCCCAACAACAAATTCCAAATCACTGCCAGTGAGTAAAGAATTTACAAATTCCAGGTTTGAACTACAATGTATAAAAGTAAGCTCCCATAATATTTCACTTGAAAAACCAAAACACGATACATTGCCCTTATTCTTTTTCAGAAGTTGGTTTCCTTTAATTAGTGTCAAACTCATTCTAAAAGGGAAAGAAGTGTTACATCTTCAAATTTTACCTAAAGATAATAAAGAATTTTTCATTTGAAAACCATTCTCACAAAGTAGAATAATATAAGCTGTAAAGGACAACTGAGAGTAAACAAGCAAGGAAAAACAAGTAACCATGGGTGATCCTAAACATCCCTAGTAAACCCCTGGATGTACTCGGGTTCAGACTACCTACCGGCATGGTACTCCATAGTCAATAACCAACTGGCCGCCCTAACAACCAACCAGTGGCACGCCCCACAAGGCCTACTTACCAAGGGGGGACCAACCCATCTAATCAGGGTTAGCCAACTGTTGAGCAACGTATTGTTTTTCAAACAATTCAAAATAATGTTTTTTAAAGGAGGAGATTATTTTAAATAGTACTCTGTCTCTTTATGATGATTTTGATGCTCACAAATACCCTTAATTATTTACTAATTATTTCGTTGAGTATTTTGCAGGAGTTTATTTCATTTATTTATTTCATATAACGAGATTTCATACTTCATTTATTCCGAGATCAAGTTTAGCGCGTTCTGGAATCACTGTAGCGCGAGATCAATTTTAGCGCGTTCTGGAATCACTGTAGCGCGAGATCAATTTTAGCGCGTACTGGAATCACTGTTCATACCCTACGTTGATGAACGTAACGTATGGATGAAAAGTTTACCTTTTACGTTATTTTGGAACGTATGGTTAATGAACCTTACGTTGTTGAAAAGTATGGAAGAAGAACATTACGTCTGGAAAGAACTTTACGTTTTTGTTGTTGGACAAGTATGGAAGAGAAACCGTACGTTAGTTTTCAGTGTTGAGTTTGTTTCTCAAAAGTATGGATCATCAACCTTACTTTTATAATCAACCGTACGTACTTTGGAGAGTTGAAGCAAGACAAAGTATGGATGATCAACCCTACGTTTGAATGCTGAAGAGAAAGTATGTATGTTCAACCTTACGTTTGTGAACCTTACGTTTGTGAACCTTACGTTTGTGAACCTTACGTTTGTGAACCCTACGTTTGGAGCCACGTCATCAACCCTACGTTTGGCGTCGGGATATTTTTGACAGATGATATTACCGTTTGCATTGGTCAAACAGGCGGATTATTAAGCGGATTTCGAGCCGATTCTTAAGTACGACTTTGACTGAATCAAAGACGTTTTTCAATGGATTAATGATTGATTTAAATGGAGCTTTTTATGCCGATTCTTCAGGGAAGTTACAACAGCTCTATTGTTATTTAATATCGCGAATCTAAAGGAGATTTTCATGGATCTATTTATGCGGAAGATTTTCTCAGATTTGAATATATATGTTCTATCTTGGAAACTTCGGATATATATACACAGGAAAGTGTGTGAAATTATGAGATTGATTTTTTAACGAGTAAGAAACAGAGACTGTGTGAAGGCGTTCTTTTCTGTGATCGAGAAGAAGTGTAAAATCCTTTTTACCGAAAGAAGATCTTGATAACAGATTCACGTGTTCTACATTGACTATCTGTTGTGAATCTACTGCTGCTGAAGTTGTGAAGTTTCTGGTAATATATATTGCAACTGGATCGACTCAGAACTGTTTTGATTACAGATCTTTATTTTCTGAAGACGACGATCTATCTACTGTCAATTGCGTTCTGTTGCAATTGTGAAGAACAACTGGAGAAGTGTTTTCTTTATCGAAACTCTTTTTATTTTTGAGTGATCAGCTTCTCGTTCTAAGATGTGTGGGTTCGTGTTTGAACCAGGAAGGCTGTGTTTGCCTGAAACTTGTAAAGGTGTCAACTGCCTGTACTCAGTTGTGAACAGGTCTGTGGAAACGAGGACCAGATAGTGAAAATCGCCAAGCTCGTGGATTTGAGCGTTGGTGGAGTGGACTAGGGGCCTTCTGTTCCCCGAACCACTATACATCCGTGTGTTCATGATTTTAGTTTTTCCGCTGCATATTTAATCGTGCAAAAGCATAGTGGACAGAATTTGTCTAAATTGAAGAGATTGTAATAATTTTGGAAAGACACAATTCACCCCCCTCTTGTGTGTAATCCGTAGATTCAGATCCAACAATTGGTATCAGAGGAGGAGCTTCTTTTTTTTAAAGTTTTATCAAGCTAGAAGTATTTAAAGATTATACATAGTGTATCATGGCTGATACGAGAGAGGGAATGTCAATGGTCAGAGCACCTTACTTTAATGGAGATAATTATGGCTGCTGGAAGTCACGTATGATTATTTATCTGAAAAATCTTGGTTACAAAGTCTATTCAAAGATTCTGACTCCCTATGAAATTCCTGAAAATCCCGATACATGGAGTGCTGCTACAGAGGCTGAGTATGACATGAATTCAAAAGCTATGAATGAAATCATCTGTGGTCTAGGACCGGATGAATTTAACAGAGTATCTCAATGCCCGACTGCATATGAAATGTGGCAAACAATAGCTGTTGCTTATGAAGGAACAGATAATGTAAGACAGATGAGATATGCAACTGCTAAATTAAAATTCGATACTTTCAGAATGATTGAAGGAGAGAGAATCACTCAGATGAATGGAAGATTGACAGAAATTGTCAAGAATATAACAGCTCTAGGAGAACCAATCAAGCAGGCTGATCAAGCGTTAAAGGTACTGAGAGTACTTCCTACTCGATGGAATGGAATCTCTGCAGCAATCAGACAATCAACTTCTGTTAAAGATCTAACTATGAGAGAGCTGATTGGTACATTGATGATGTACGAGGCTGAAATGCAAGATGAGGTAAATGAGCATAAAGTCTATATAAAAAGGGAAAATACTGCTTTGAAAGCGACTTCTCAACAAAAGGATAGAAAGATGAAGAATAGAGAAGTAAATGCTAAATCAGAAAGCTCTGATTCTTCAAATTCGGATGAAGAACTGGCTCAGCTAGCCAGAAAATTCAGAAAGTTCTACAGTAAGAAGAAAGACTTCAAGAAATCCTTCAAGAAGGATAGCAAGGAAGTGAGATGTTATGAATGAAAAAAGATGGGACATATCAGACCGGATTGCCCAAAATTGAAAGATGCAAAGAAGAAGAAATTCTTCAAAAGAGATGATTATGAGCAGAAAGACAAGAAAGCTATGAAAGATACTTGGAGTGTTTCTGAAGACTCAAGTAATTCTTCTGAATCAAGCTCAGAGAAGGAGGAAGCCAATTTAAAAGCAAATATGTGTTTCATGGCTGAAACTGATGAGGTACACTCATACTACTCCTCTGACTCAAATAATGAATCAAACTCTGAAACAAGCTTCTCAAATAAAAAACTTGCAGCTTACTGCAATATGCTTGAAGAAAGGTATGACTCATTATTTAAAAAATATAAATCTATAAAGAACTTGCATAAAGCTATTTCAGATGAAAGAAATACTTAGCTAAAACAACATAAGGAATTAATTGACAAATACAACTCTGCTGACTCAAATAAAATTAATTTTGAATCAAAAATAAAAACTCTACAGGATGAAGTAGAATCTTATAAAGAGGCTGCATTAGTTTTTACAAAAGGAGAAAACACCTTAAATGAGATACTTGGAAAAACTGTAATTAAAAGGGAAAGGTTTGGAATTGGAAGTAAAGGAGAAAAACCTAAGTTATACAAAAATTATTTTGTTCCTAGCACTAAACAGGTTGTTTGTAACTTCTGTGGAACAAAAGGTCATATAGCTAAAAACTGTTTTCTAAGACAACCTCAAATATGTGGAATTAAGAAAGCTTATATTTCCAATGATCTATATGATTCAATCAATTTTAAGAAAACAAAGCAAATCTGGATACCCAGATCACTGCTTGCTAACACTCCTGGACCCAACAAAATATGGGTACCAAAGCAATTTGTTTGAATGTATTTGCAGGTAGCAGGTCACCAAAGAAAGAAAGAAATATGGTATATGGACAGTGGCTGCTCAAGACACATGAGTGGAACTTCAGCTAATTTCTCTTCTCTTACTCGAAAGGAAGGAGGACTTGTCACCTTTGGTGACAATGCCAAAGGAAAGATTATTGGTATTGGAACAGTTGGAGATCCAGAGACAGTCTCAATCAACAAAGTACTTTATGTACAAGGGTTAAAACACAATCTGATAAGTATCTCTCAACTCTGTGATGATGGATACACTGTTGATTTTACTAAAAATAGTTGTACTGTTTCTAAAGATAAACTGTTTAAGTTTAGAGCACCCAGAACTGATAATGTTTATACTTTGGATTTGTATTCCTTGTGTAAACAACAAGTAAACTGCTTAACTGCTAATATAAGTGAATCCTGGATCTGGCATAGAAGACTTGGTCATTGCAATATATATGCTTTACATAAATTATCTAAGAAACATTTAGTTTCTGATTTGCCTAGTCTCAAATTTAAAAATGACAGATTCTGTGATGCATGTCAGCTTGGCAAGCAACACAAATCATCATTCAAATCTGTTAATAAAGTTGCTACAACTAAACCTCTAGAACTTATCCATATGGATTTGTTTGGACCTTCAAGAGTAGCAAGTTTAGCTGGTAAATTATATGTTTATGTATTAGTTGATGATTATTCTAGATTTACTTGGATTTTCTTTTTGAAATATAAAAGTGAAGCTTTTAGTTTATTTGAAGGTTTTTGTAAATCTATTCAAAATGAAAAAAGGTTTTAATATAATCTCATTGAGAAGTGATCATGGTGGAGAATTTGAGAACCAGGAATTTAATTCCTTTTGCTCAAACATGGGTATTAAACACACCTTCTCTGCTCCAAGAACACCTCAACAGAATGGGATTGTAGAAAGAAGAAATAGAACTATTCAAGAAATGGCTAGAACTATGTTAAATGAATATAGCCTACCTATATATTTCTGGGCAGAAGCTGTTAATACAGCTTGTTATATAATGAATAGAATTTTAATAAGACCTATTTTGAAAAAGACACCCTATGAACTATGGAATAACAGAAAACCTAAAGTAAATTACTTTAAAGTTTTTGGATGCAAGGTTTACATCTTGAATACCAAAGATAATCTTGGTAAATTTGATCCAAAATCTGATAAAGGTATTTTCTTAGGATATTCTGCAACCTCCAAAGCTTATAGAGTCTATAATAAAAAGTCAAGGATTGTTGAAGAATCAGTTCATGTGAAATTTGATGAATCTGATCCTTTTGAGAAAAGGATAGAACAAATAGATGAACCTGATTCTAATGAAAACATGAGACTTGAGAATTTAAAGAATGATTTTGAAAATGATATAAAAGAAATTCAGTCCAGTTCAGAAGAACATGACACTGAAGAACCTTTGAATATAATGCCTAGACAGTCTAGAACCTTAAAGAATCACCCTTTAGAATCTGTGATAGGTAACTTAGAGACTGGTATTCAAACTAGAAGAAACCTTGGAAACATAGTTGAGTTCTCTGCTTTCCTATCCCAACAAGAACCTAAGACCATAGAAGAAGCCTTAGATGATGAGAGCTGGGTAATAGCAATGCAGGATGAATTGAACCAGTTCAAGAGAAATAAGGTTTGGGAATTAGTTGAAAGACCACATGATTATCCAGTAATAGGAACTAAATGGGTCTTTAGGAATAAACAGGATGATCAAGGGATAATAACTAGAAATAAAGCAAGATTAGTAGCTAAAGGATATAATCAAGAAGAAGGAATAGATTATGATGAGACCTTTGCACCTGTAGCCAGGTTAGAAGCCATTAGAATCCTTTTAGCCTATGCATCTTATATGAATTTTAAATTATTTCAGATGGATGTTAAATCTGCCTTTTTAAATGGTTATTTAATGGAGGAAGTTTATGTTGAGCAACCTCCTGGTTTTGAAAATTCTCAAAAACCAGATTCTGTTTTCAAACTTACTAAAGCTCTTTATGGCCTTAAACAAGCACCAAGAGCTTGGTATGAAAGACTAAGTTCTTTTCTTTTGAAAAATGATTTTACTGTTGGACTAGCAGATCCAACACTCTTTAAGAAAACTGTGAAAAATAATGTTTTGTTGGTTCAAATTTATGTTGATGATGTAATTTTTGGATCAACCAATAAAATTCTTTGTCATGAATTTTCAGAATTAATGCAAAAAGAATTTGAAATGAGTATGATGGGAGAATTAAATTTCTTTTTGGGTCTTCAAATATTTCAAAATGATTTTGGAAATGTTTTAAATCAATTCAAATACATTACTGATTTACTTAAGAAATTTGGACTTGAAAACAGCAAGCCATTTACAACTCCTATGTGTACTAATATAAAACTTGATTTGGATGAAACTAGAAAATCAGTGGACAACAAGTTATATAGAGGTATGATTGGTAGTTTGTTATATCTTACTGCTAGTAGACCAGATATAATGTATTCAGTATGTCTTTGTGCTCGATTTCAATCAAATCCCAAAGAATCCCACTTTAACTGCTGTTAAAAGAATTTTTAGATATTTAAAAGGTACTATTTATCAATCTCTGCTTTATCCAAAAACCTCTGATTTTAATTTAATTTCATATTCAGATGCTGACTTTGGAAGCTGTAGATTAGATAGGAAGAGTACTTCAGGAACATGTCACTTTTTAGGAAAGTCTTTAGTATCATGGTCTAGTAAGAAACAACACTCAGTTGCCCTGTCAACAGTCGAGGCAGAATATGTGTCTGCAGGTAGTTGCTGTGCACAGGTGTTGTGGATGAAAAACACTCTTATGGACTTTGGATTAAATTTCAATAATACACCTATTTTATGTGATAATACTAGTGCAATTAATATTTCAAAAAATCCTATTAGTCATTCTAGAACTAAGCACATTGATATAAGACATCACTTTTTAAGAGATCATGTGTTTAAAAAGGATATATTTTTAGAATTTGTAAATACAGAAAATCAATTAGCAGATATTTTTACTAAACCACTTCCCACGGCAAGGTTTGAATTTATTAAGGGGGAGTTAGGTTTATTTAATTTTAAATAATTTTTTTTTAAATCTTATTCTGTTTTCGAATTCTGCTTAATTTCTGTTTCCCGCTATAAGTAATTTTATTTTGTTTTAAATAAAAGTAATGATTAGTGATTACACGGGAATCAAGGCTGTCAGAACCGTTTCACCTTCTAAAACTGCTTCACCTTTTTCGGAAACCCTTTCAAAAACCTAAACCCGCACATCTGCTCCAAAACCCTTTTCTGAATCTTCAAACCCTAAACTTCCGAACCTTCAGAAATCGTTGTTGAAATGGCAAAGACTAAGCGTCCAGATGAAGCCGAGAGCAGTGCTGCAAAGAAACCTAAAGTAGTTGGTCGGAAAATACTGCAAGGTAAAGTCATCGATTTAGAGTGGCTGTTTGAAACTAATTTACTGTTGAAGCAAGCGCTATCGTTTCAAAGCCTTGAGCAAGCTTTTAATAGTGAAAATTCTGAGTTTCTTTATGAGGCAGAAATGAGACATTTCTTTAGAACTGTTCAGTTTAGCCTTGGAGATACGGAAGATAGTTTATTGGCTCAAATAGAGGATAAGGACTTTTCAATATCATCTGTAGAGATAAGTCAAATTCTTAACTGCCCTCATGAAGGAGTTTTTCATTTTGATTTACGGAATATTGGAGATTCTGTACATAAGTCTGAAGACATTATGTCTTTTCTGTTTGGAACCAGAGTGATAAAGAAGATGTTTATCAAGGATTTGGAACCCGATCAGAAAATTTTGGTAAAATTTGTTCAGACTGGTTTAGCACCAAGGATGGCTGAGATGGAGAAAATCCTATACCCTGACATGTACATAATGTATCTTCTGATGTGTGATATTAAGTTTAATTTTCCTCGGTTTATGATAAGATATTTGAGTTACTACTGTCAGAGTGAAGCAAGAATGACCTTTTTCCCTTATGGAAGGTTCATTTCTTTGTTTTTGTTTAAAAGAGGAATGATCAGATTGGTAGATGCTGGGGTGAAATGTCACCACAGTAATGTTTTTAATGCTGGGACTTTGAGGAAAGTCGGATACTTCTGGAGCACAATTAAAGGAAAAATCTTACCTGTTGGAGCTGAGGAAGACTCGGAGAGTGCTCAGGCTCAACCGGCTAAGTCCAAGGAGGGATAAGCAGAATCAAGAGTTAGTACAATGGCAAGGAGAATTCGTTTTGAGATGGAGGAAGTTGAGGAAGAGAGAAGTCAGGAAGGACTTCAATCTAGAAGGAAGAGGTCAATTGATGAAGAAATTATCTCTCCTGCCTTGAAATCCTCTGAACCGGTAATTTGTTATTCATTTGTGAGAGAAGCTGTTGTGGAGCAGACTGCACCTATAGAGGAACCAGCAGCTCAACCGGAAATCCAAAAAGAACCTCAATCTGCTGCTGTGGCTGTTGAAACAGTAATTCCACAAGAACAACTTATGGAGGCAGTGCCTGGTGAAGAAGTGGCCCGACCTCAAGATTTACATGAAGATATTGTTCTTGATCAATCAGTAGAAGTCAGAGAGACTACTGTTCGTTATGAACATACTTCTGAAGCTAATACAGAAGTACTTCAGGAAGAATTTTCAGTGGAAGAGTTTCAGGCTTCAAAAGCTAGTTCAGTGGATCAACCTTGTCAGGACAAGGGCAAAGAACAATCAGATGCAGATTCTTTACCACTTGCCTTGCCTCATCAACCTATTTCTGGACATGAGAATAGAGCACAGGGTGCCCCTGATTCGAGAAAAGAAGAAGTTGTTGAGCTGTACAAGCGTATCTCTCAGTTAGAATCTGAGAATGTTAGTCTCAAAAATTCTCTGAACTTAGAGCAGTTGAAGTTTCAGAAACTGAAAGAATGTACTGTTTCAAGACAGGAAGTCGATTTGTTTAAAACTGATATGCTTCATGCTGTTGATCAGTTAAAATCAGAGATGGTAAAGAAAGATGATTTATCTGAGTTGAAGGTTTACATGGAGAATAAATTTGAGTCTGTTGCAAACAGTGCTGTAAGTGGATCAGGCTATTCACCTGATTTGATTCGGATATTTCAAGCAATTACTGGAGCACTGAGCAATATGAGTGACAGATTACACGATCTTCAGTGTAATAGTGCCCCTTTGTCAGTTTTGCTAGATAATCAGAAATTTTTAGTGGATCAGTTGACATCTGGAGAGTAACCGATTAGGATTCTTTTGAATCAGTTATCAGAAAAACTGGCTCTTTTTGTTGAAAAAGAAGAAAGAATGCATGAGTTTTTCAGAGTTAATTTGATTGAAGATATTCATATGACTCAAGAGAACAGAGATCTTATCATCAAGTTAGGAGATGGGATGATGAAGAGGCTCAGAGAACAGTTTACAGAGATCAAGACTGCGATTCAAAGGAGATAGACACCTTTTTCCCTGTCTTATCTATGAACCTTGATTCCTCTGTATATCACAATCATTTATATATAACAGCTTGTGAATGAAAATTCTTTTCTTACTTTTTTGTTTTGTTGTTTATTGATTTATGATTAAGTTATCCAGTATAACAAATTCACTTATTCATACACAGTTAATTATAGCATTTACTTATAGTTCAGTGCAATATTGAATGTGTTCAAATCCGTAATTTTTCATTCTTTTTGATATCACAAAAAGGGGGAGAATTTGGATAAACACAACATTTAAATTCATTTATTTCCTATGAATCCTATGAAGAAAATTGGATATATGGGAGAATTTGGATATCTACGACATTTATCTTTTATCTATTTTTTAGCTGAACATTTATTTTTATGGGGGAGAAATTTTATTATAGTTAAATATTGTTTTAATCCTTTCAGAATTCTAAAATTTTATAAAACTAATTTTTCAATAAAGATTGCAGTTAAATTAGTTCTATTATTTTATGGGTTTTGTGATCATCAAAAAGGGGGAGATTGTTGAGCAACGTATTGTTTTTCAAACAATTCAAAATAATGTTTTTTAAAGGAGGAGATTATTTTAAATAGTACTCTGTCTCTTTATGATGATTTTTATGCTCACAAATACCCTTAATTATTTACTAATTATTTCGTTGAGTATTTTGCAGGAGTTTATTTCATTTATTTATTTCATATAACGAGATTTCATACTTTATTTATTCCGAGATCAAGTTTAGCGCGTTCTGGAATCACTGTAGCGCGAGATCAATTTTAGCGCGTTCTGGAATCACTGTAGCGTGAGATCAATTTTAGCGCGTACTGGAATCACTGTTCATACCCTACGTTGATAAACGTAACGTATGGATGAAAAGTTTACCTTTTACGTTATTTTGGAACGTATGGTTAATGAACCTTACGTTGTTGAAAAGTATGGAAGAAGAACATTACGTCTGGAAAGAACTTTACGTTTTTGTTGTTGGACAAGTATGGAAGAGAAACCGTACGTTAGTTTTCAGTGTTGAGTTTGTTTCTCAAAAGTATGGATCATCAACCTTACTTTTATAATCAACCGTACGTACTTTGGAGAGTTGAAGCAAGACAAAGTATGGATGATCAACCCTACGTTTGAATGCTGAAGAGAAAGTATGTATGTTCAACCTTACGTTTGTGAACCTTACATTTGTGAACCTTACGTTTGTGAACCTTACGTTTGTGAACCTTACGTTTGTGAACCCTACGTTTGGAGCCACATCATCAACTCTACGTTTGGCGTCGGGATATTTTTGACAGACGATATTACCGTTTGCATTGGTCAAACAGGCGGATTATTAAGCGGATTTCGAGCCGATTCTTAAGTACGACTTTGACTGAATCAAAGACGTTTTTCAATGGATTAATGATTGATTTAAATGGAGCTTTTTATGCCGATTCTTCAGGGAAGTTACAACAGCTCTATTGTTATTTAATATCGCGAATCTAAAGGAGATTTTCATGGATCTATTTATGCGGAAGATTTTCTCAGATTTGAATATATATGTTCTATCTTGGAAACTTCAGATATATATACACAGGAAAGTGTGTGAAATTATGAGATTGATTTTTTAACGAGCAAGAAACAGAGACTGTGTGAAGGCGTTCTTTTCTGTGATCGAGAAGAAGTGTAAAATCCTTTTTACCGAAAGAAGATCTTGATAACAGATTCACGTGTTCTACATCGACTATCTGTTGTGAATCTACTGCTGCTGAAGTTGTGAAGTTTCTGGTAATATCTATTGCAACTGGATCGACTCAGAACTGTTTTGATTACAGATCTTTATTTTCTGAAGACGACGATCTATCTACTGTCAATTGCATTCTGTTGCAATTGTGAAGAACAACTGGAGAAGTGTTTTCTTTATCGAAACTCTTTTTATTTTTGAGTGATCAGCTTCTCGTTCTAAGCTGTGTGGGTTCGTGTTTGAACCAGGAAGGCTGTGTTTGCCTGAAACTTGTAAAGGTGTCAACTGCCTGTACTCAGTTGTGAACAGGTCTGTGGAAACGAGGACCAGATAGTGAAAATCGCCAAGCTCATGGATTTGAGCGTTGGTGGAGTGGACTAGGGGCCTTCTGTTCCCCGAACCACTATACATCCGTGTGTTCATGCTTTTAGTTTTTCCGCTGCATATTTAATCGTGCAAAAAGCATAGTGGACAGAATTTGTCTAAATTGAAGAGATTGTAATAATTTTGGAAAGACACAATTCACCCCCCTCTTGTGTGTAATCCGTAGATTCAGATCCAACAGCCAACAACTGTCACTCAATTCTCTAAAAGACGCCCAGGAACTCACGGTGGTTTTAATAATAATGTGTAAGTGTTAGGCCCTCGCATGCGTGAATCATCTCACCGCACTTGCCAACCCCTTACACGGACACCACTACACAACAACCCTCAAAGGGAAGTCCCCCTGTAGAGATGCCCCATAAGTATATATATATATATATAATCACTTAACATTCCATAAAGTGACAACCGAGCCACCATATCAATCAGCATTTAAACCACTAGACACCAAAACATTTCAAAAAGACATAACACATGCCATCACGTTGAAAACCAGAAACTCACTTAGAAACCCATTTAAGGAAAACCAAACCACCATAGAAAAATTCCTAAACCCAGTTCAAAGGCCAAACAGGCATTTCCTCTATCCAAATTTTCAAGAGACCACCATTTTCCATAAATGATACACCCGCCATTTTACACACACCAAAAACATTTCAAAACACAGTATAACAAGATTTGCACATTTTATAAGGTACCCATTTAGCAATATCACCATAAAACACACCATTAAAACCGGGAAAGATACTTTCGGTGCAATGAGAGAAATAAACAGATTTCAATTTTAACAAGTCACCACTCTATCCATAACTATCTAGTACTACTTTAAATTTACCAAAAATAATGAAATAACAAGGAATAAATAAATTACTAAACTTAAAGGTGAGTTCAATGGAAGACCTACCTCAAGACGCAGCTCGGACATGACCACGTGACGTGCCTTGCACCAGCGCCCAAGTGCGCGCAAGTCAACGACCACAGTATCACGAGGTTACCTAGAAAACGCACTGCAACAACACACAACAACTAAAATTACACAAACACAAACTTAAAACAAATCAAACAAGAAAACAATGTGAAAGAACCACCTTGAAACGTTTTCGAAACACAACTCGCACCTTCGACACTATTTACTACACCACTTTAAAATTTATATATAAAAAAAAACCAAAGAGAAACCCAGAGCCTTACACACCCAAAACTCATTCAAAGAACACATTTTTGATCAACGCACAACCCCAACATACTAGAATAGAATACAAGACATACATAGACGAAACAAACTAAATACACATTCCCATGAAAATATATTAAACATCACAAAAGATGGTTTTCACAAAAAACACACGCTACTTCACATATACCTGACACACACACACAATATCAAACAAAACCTCAATTATTTTTTTAGAAACTAAATTCGCACCAAGATAACCAGCCACAAAACACATCAACTCAAATAAACTGGTGAAACAATTGGCCAAACAAAGAAGAACCGACAATTTTCACATGATATAATTAATTTAACAACAAAAACACATAACCAGCAACCTAAGAGAAGTGAACATCAGGTAAAAAAGGTAAACATAATTTAAAGGGTCATAAGAAATGGAATCCAACTTCACGAATAAATAAGATTTTGAAATTCAGGTGCGAACAACAAGCGCACATCGTTCGCACCCCAAAGACTGTTAAAAACAACACTAATAAGTAAGATTAAACCCAAAACAATGGGATTTCCCCTAAACAAAGAATCCTCAGTAGCATAATAACATCAAAATAGAGGGAGATAAAAAAAACTACCGAAAGGGGGATTCACTGTCAGAGGGAAAGGGGGGGTCACCGGATGGGGCTGTGTCGGAAGGGAAGGGAACTGCCAGACGAGGCCACACCGAAGAGGAGGTATGTCCAGAGTGGAGGCGGCCGAGCAGGAGGAAGGGAAAACGGGGGAGGCCGGGGTGCGAGTGGGACGTGCCGGTGAAGGGGGCGGCCAAGCAGGAGGAAGGGAAAACGGGGGAGGCCGGGGCGCGAGCGGGGCGTGCCGGTGAAGGGGGCGGCTGAGCAGGAGGAAGGGAAAACGGGGGAGGTCGGGGCGTGAGCGGGGCGTGCTGGTGAAGGGGGATGGCCAAGCAAGAGGAAGGGAGATCGGGGGAGGTCGGGGCGTGAGTGGGGCATGCCGGTGAAGGGGGAGGCCGAGCAGGAGGAAGGGAGATCAGGGGAGGCCGGGGCTTTGCGCAGCGACAAGGGAGACAAGGAAGGGAGGGGGGGGGGGGCGCCGGCCTGGGTAGAATTAGGGTTTGTTTTTTTCATAATAATAATATTATTACATTAATAATAATCACAATAATAATAATAAACATAATAATAATAATAATAATAACAGAATAATTATAATAATAATAACAATAATAATAACAATAATACCAACAATAATAATAATAATAATTCAAATAAAAATTATAATAATACTGATAATAAAAATGAAAATAGTAATAATATTAAAAGTAATAAAACTAATAATACACTAATGATAATAATAATAAAAATGATACATATAATAATAATAATAATAATAATAATAATAATAATAATATTAATAATAATATTAAAGATAATATTAAGAAAATTTATTAACAATAAATATAATAATAATAAGAATAAGAATAATGATAATATTGAGCAATTGCACGTCACTTGGACGAGTTGCGTGGCTACCGCCAACCGTGCGGTGGTTGCGCACGGGTCCGAAACCAACTAAAAACATTAAACGTCAAAATTTTTAAATCGGGACTCAACCCAAAACTCAGCACGAGAACTTGAAACTAAGAAATAATAAATTAAAAATTAATTCAAAAGTCGGGGTGTGACATTTCTCCCCACCACAGACACTTTCTGCCCCCATAAAGTCACCCAGCCGAACACTAGGCAAAGCAAGAAACCATGCCCAGTTGAAACCGAAAGAAACCACAATACAAGAGAATGGGAGAACACGAAAGGGTTCTTCCCACCACAAGAACTCAACTAGCGCAAAAACTTAACACCCAACCATAGCACCCCAGGAAGGGGGGGGGGGGGGGCGACGCGGGAACTCCCAACAAATCCCAACTAACTTTTAGCACGAGCGGACAACACCTTCGTTGAAACGTGGAACTCTCGACCCATACCAATATACCCACACACTAGAGAAAATCCTCTGAGAAGAACATGATCCCAACAATGAACTCGAGCATAACCATAAGCCTTGACTCCTCCGCAGGCACTTACAACTCCAAATGAACGTCGCCAAACCACAACCAACATATACAAGGATCAAACACACTTTTAAGAAAACGCATAATTCAGAAAACCATGATCAGACAAACAAAACTTGTTCGATTAAAACATAACATGTCTACTACAAATCCATGATGAAATGATGAACTTACAATGTCAAAACATTAAAATTACAAAAACAAAAATGAAAAGACTTTAAATGTTCTACTGCCAACGCAGTACACAAAACCCAGACCAAGGCTTCACACCCATGGAAAATCCTGACTGTGTGCGAGCTTCACCCCAAGACCTGTGGTTGGGGCTCCGATGGCTGAAGCATCTCCCGCCTCACAGTCAGGAACTGAAATTTCTCCGGTCATAGCGTCTTCTTCAGGTGATGCTTCCTGCAAAACTTCTCTAGATAACCTATACGGCCGCAACGATGACACGTCTTCGGAGGGGTGCGACATGATGGTTTCACGTGCCCGAACCGACCACACTGGTGGCACACCACTGAACGGTCTGACGGCCTAGAACCCAGAACCACTGCATGGGACTCTTTAATAACATGTCCCTCTGGCACACCCTGCTCGCCAGATGAGGAACCTTTACGAGCAACTGGATGTGCTGGATTTCCGACCATCTGCGCTCTAGAGACCAACTCAGCTAGGAACGCCTCATCCACCAGCTTCTCGAAACGATGGTCCTTAGAAGGGAGGACCCGCTCCTTGATCTCTGGACAAAGACCCCCGATGAAAAGAGAAGTCTTCATCAAATCCTACGATGTTGCCTCTGGAGAAAAAGACACAAGCTCCTTGAAATGGTCAACATAAGTTTTCATCGTCCGTTGTCCTTGTTGAATGCACATAATCTCTTCCCTTTTCTTCACCTTCACCTCTTCGGGTATAAACCGTCGGACAAAAATGGACTTAAAGACGTCCCATGTCATCCCAAATTTCATTGATGGCGGGGTGGATAACTCCCATTCATCCAGGGCTGGACCTTCGAACAGACCCAAAACGGCATGGATTCTAACAGCCTCAGGAGTTCCCAATACCCTAAAGATGCGCTCGACCACTTCAAGACACTCCACTGTCTCTAACAGGCTCCAATCACCATGAAGGACAGACAACGTCCGAGAAAGACCAAAAACTGGGTATGACTCATCAAAACACTAGGGACCTTTCTGGGCAGCATTTCTGAACAAGATATATAACGCCAAGCCGAAACCAATATCAATCGAAGCAACATCAAAGAAAGTGGCTTCATCCAAAACAACTAGCTCAAAAGAAACAAACAACCACAAACACAACCCAAAATTTCCTGTCCAAAATTCCCGTTTCATTTTAGATTCCAAAACGAACCTTTTTTTTTATATATTTCAAAACTACTTTTTTTCAATACCACTTTCCAAATACCAACTCCACTTTTCACCAAACGAAACCCACACTCTAAAACAAAAACCAGTTTCCGAAATCATTTCCCTGTTTAAAAGCCAACTTAGAAAACAAGGTCAAGCCTTTTATTCTAAAAACACCCAGGTAATATCATGAACCATTACACATGTATTCATCCAATTTCATTCATATTCACCAACACACACTTTCCACACATCCTCTCACATGTGCAAACGTTCATAAGGAGTACCTGAGGTTTCACCTCAAACCATTCTCGACCAATTTCCAAGCAAACACGAATTTTCCAAACCAAAGGCTTTCAATTTTAAAACCCATTTCATAAATTTAAAGTCATTTAAAAGAAATCAGTACCATTTTCAAAACCCTTTTTTTTTCATTTCCAAAAACGCACTTACAACAAACAAAATGAAAACGACACTCAACTTGCATCAACAACCAGAGTGAGGGACTAGCGGTCACACTTAACCTGATGACATGGTAGTAGGTCATGCCCCAAGTAAGCGTCAACAACTAGGAGGGATTCAAACCGTGTACCCAGACTCTACATGGGTCACTACTCCATGTGAGATCACGATGTAACATCGGTCTACCTCTGTTGTCATCCCTCAATCCAAAACAAACCAGAACGAAACAAAGACTCAATTCCCGGACTATCCCTGGCAACTCAAGGTGCGGAACAGGTGAGGGTTCATGACGTCCTTCCCATACCTACCTCTCGAGTCCCGACACACCTAATATCTATCTACCAGACACCCCAAATAACAAGGTCCACCTCTGATACCATTTTTTCATGAACCAGACTGGGTCGACCCTGAACCGGTCACCCGAGCTAGCTCACGGCAAGCCCCGAGGGGCGTTCCTGATCCCCCCGGGGTGGCAACCAGTGCCGGGCATCAAAATTTTATTATTGGGAACGATTTCAGCCCAAACAAAAGCAGGATCGAGGCAAGAAAACTAACTAAACAAAACAAATAAATGCTAACATCAGAAGAGAAATAAAAACCACATGACCAACATACCTCCATGTGACCTCACAGATCACCACCCAACCGAAGACCAACCTCTCTCCAACACCGAGCGACTCAAACCAGAAAACCCTGAACAAGGGGAACCTACAACTGAAATTGTAAAAGATAGGCGTGAGTACATAAGTAATCAGTAGGTAAGCCTAACAACAAATTCCAAAGCACTGCCAGTGAGTAAAGAATTTACAAATTCTAGGTTTGAACTAAAATGTATAAAAGTAAGCTCCCATAATATTTCAATTGAAAAACCAAAACACGAGACATTACCCTTATTCTTTTTCAAAAGTTTGATTCATTTCATTAGTGTCAAACTCATTCTAAAAGGGAAAGAAGTGTTAAATCTTCGAATTTTACACAAAGAGAATAAAGAATTTTTCATTTGAAAACCATTTTCACAAAGTAGAATAGTATAAGTTATAAAGGACAACTGAGAGTAAACAAGCAAGGAAAAACAAGTAACCATGGGTGATCCTAAACATCCCTAAAAAACCCCTGGATGTACTCGGGTTCAGACTACCTACCGGCATGGTACTCCATAGTCAATAACCAACTGGCCGCCCTAATAGCCAATCAGTGGCACGCCCCACAAGGCCTACCTACCAAGGGGGGACCAACCCGTCTAATCAGGGTTAGCTAGCAACTGTCACTCGATTCTCTAAAAGACGCCCAGGAACCCACGGTGGTTTTAATAATACTGTGTAAGTGGGAGGCCCTCGCACACGTGACTCATCTCACCGCACTTGCCAACCCCTTACACGGACACCACTACATGACAACCCTCAAAGGGAAGTCCCCCTGTAGAGATGCCCCATAAGTATGTATATATATATAATCACTTCACATTCCATAAAGTGCCAACTAGGCCGCCATATCAATTAGCATTTAAACCACTATACACCAAAACGTTTCCAAAAGACATAACACATGCCATCACGTTGAAAACCAGAAACTCACTTAGAAACCCATTTAAGGAAAACCAAACCACCATAAGCAAATTCCAAAATCTAGTTCAAAGGCCAAACGGGCATTTCCTCTACCCAAATTTTCAAGAGACCACCATTTTCCATAAACGATACACCTGTCATTTTACACACACCAAAACCATTTCAAAACATAGTACAACAAGATTTGCACATTTTATAAGGTACCCATTTAGCAATATCACCAGAAAACACACCGTTAAAACAAGGAAAGATACTTTCAGTGCAATGCGAGAAATAAACAGATTTCAATTTCAACAAGTCACCACTCTATCCATAACTATCTAATACTACTTTAAATTTACCAAAAATAATGAAATATCAAGGAATAAATAAATTACTAAACTTAAAGGCGAGTGCAATGGAATACCTACCTCAAGACGCAACTCGGACATGACCACGCGATGCGCCTCGCACCAGCGCCCAAGTGCGCGAAAGTGAACAACCACAATATCGCGAGGTTACCTAGAAAACGCGCTGCAACAACACACAACAACTAAAATTACACAAACACAAACTTAAAACAAATCAAACAAGCAACCAATGTGAAATAACCACCTTAAAACGTTTTTGAAACACAACTCGCACCTTCGACACTATTTACTACACCACTTTAAAATTTATATAAAAAAAAAACTAAAGAGAAACCCAAAGCCTTACAAACCCAAAACTCATTCAAAGAACACAGTTTTGATCAACGCACAACCCCAACATACTAGAATAGAAAACGCAAGACATACATAGACGAAAAAAACTAAATACACATTCCCATGAAAATATATTAAACATCAAAAAAGATGGTTTTCCTGAAAAACACACGCTACTTCACATATACCTGACACAAACACACGATATCAAACAAAGCCTCAATTATTTTTTTAGAAACTAAATTCTCACCAAGCTAACCAGCCACAAAACACATCAACTCAAATAAACTGGTGAAACAATTGGCCAAACAAAGAAGAACCGACAATTTCCACATGATATAATTAATTTAACAACAAAAACACATAAACAACAACCTAAGAGAAGTGAACATCAGGTAAACAAGGTAAACATAATTTAAAGGGGCATAAGAAATGGAATCCAACTTCACGAATAAATAAGCTTTCGAAATTCAGGTGTGAACAACAAGTGCACATCGTTCTCACCCCAAAGACTATTAAAAACAACACTAATAAGTAAGATTAAACCCAAAACAATTGGATTTCCCCTAAACAAAGAATCCTCAGTAGCATAATAACATCAAAAATAGAGGGAGATAAAAAAACTACCGAAAGGGGGATTCGCTGCCGAAGGGAAAGGGGGGGGGGGTCACCGGATGGGGCTGTGTCGGCAGGGAAGGGAACCACCAGACGAGGCCACACTGAAGAGGAGGTCTAGCCGGAGTGGAGGCGGCCAAGCAGGAGGAAGGGAAAATGGGGGAGGCCGAGGTGCGAGCGGGGCGTGCCGATGAAGGGGGCAGCCGAGCAGGAGGAAAGGAAAATGGGGGAGGCCGGGGCGCGAGCGGGGCGTGCCAGTGAAGGGGGAGACCGAGCAGGAGGAAGGGAAAACGGGGGAGGCCAGGGTGCGAGTGGGGCATGCCGGCGAAGGGGGAGTCCGAGCAGGAGGAAGGGAGATCGGGGGAGGCCGGGGCGCGAGCGGGGCGTGCCAGTGAAGGGGGCGGCCGAGCAGGAGGAAGGGAGATCAGGGGAGGCCGGGGCTTCGTGCAGTGGCAAGGGAGACGAGGAAGGGGGGCGCCAACCTGGGTAGAATTAGGGTTTTTTTTTCATAATAATAATATTATTACATTAATAATAATCACAATAATAATAATAAACATAATAATAATAATAATAACTGAATAATTATAATAATAATAACAATAATAATAACAATAATACCAACAAAAATAATAATAATAATTCAAATAACAATTATAATAATACTGATAATAAAAATGAAAATAGTAATAATAGTAAAAGTAATAACACTAATAATACACTAATAATAATAATAATAAAAATGATACATATAATGATAATAATAATAATAAAAATAATAATATTAAAGATAATATTAATAAAATTTATTAACAATAAAGATAATAATAATAAGAATAATAATAATGATAATATTGAGCAATTTCACGTCACTTGGACGAGTTGCGTGGCTACCGCCAACCGTGCGGTGGTCGTGCACGGGTCCGAAACCAACTAAAAACATTAAATGTCAAAATTTTTAAATCGGGACTCAACACAAAATTCAGCGCGAGAACCCGAAACTAAGAAATAATAAATTAAAAATTAATTCAAAATTCGGGGTGCAACAGATCCACCCACCATTTAGTTATAAACAAATTATAAAGAAGGAAACATGGAATGATTTCATCATTATTCATGATGAGAAATCATTTCAGGTGAATTATATTCGATAATATATTATTTGAAATTATTTATTATATCCAATTTGATTAATAATTGTCAATTTTTGAAATAGTAAAAGAGTACTGAACATAAAGTCAGTGACTGAACATAAAAATCATGTGGATTACTTCAAATGGAAACAAATTAAGGTATATATAGAAATATTTAACTATTAAATCACATTTCAAAATAATTTACATATTTTACTCAATTTTTCTAAAATATTCGAAGTAAGATAATGATAATGATTATGGATATTATGTTTGAAAATTTATGAGAGAGATCATAAACCATGAAAATACCAGCATCCTTGAATAGATAATTTACAAAGGTAATTACAATTTTATTAAAAATATTTCTTAATCAATTTTTTTGTTTATATTTTTTGAGTTCTACCAAGACTACTGACAACCTTTGTACTCAAAAGAAGAAGTGAAATTTTTTAGAGATGAGTGGGTAATGTACATGGTGTCAAAATGTTTTATAACAAAAAATTTAGGTTATTATATACTATGTTTGTGATCTAGTATGGGCTATGACCTTAGAAATATATTTGGGGTGTGAAACATTAGTACCATCATTATTATATATTATTTTTGATCTTTTTCTTGAGGATAAGTATAATAGAAGAAATCATTTTTTTAGAAATGAGCAGAAAACATGGTGTTAGAATGTATAAAGATATTATGAAGAGGTTACTTCCTATCGCTTATTTAATTAATTTTCTTATAATTTTATCTATTTTTTAGTTAATTTCCTTATAATTTTTAGAATAAAATTAGACCAATTCCCTCTCTAGGGTAACATCATGGGTGCTGGTAAATGATAGAAGAAAAGAACAATAGAGTGGTTTCACTTTGGTGGGTGGTAGAATTATTTGGTCTATTTGATCATAAATTAAATTTCTGATATAATATCACAAATTCTTTTGAAATCTATACAAGTAACACATCAAGTTTACATTAGTTAAATGGATTGACTATAACTAATTCTTTTGAACGCACATGATGTGAAATTAATCATCCCAACATTATATCACATATAATCTCACAATCATTATATTATTAGAGGTGTTTAACCTATACTTATTATTTATATAGATAATTGTTCACCATCTCAAAATAAAAAAAATGTTTCCAATGATTCATCACTAAATTTATGTGCCCATTTATTATGTAAAATATTAATAAAAAACTCATCATCATTCTCAATAAAAAACATTAAAATAGGGATGATTCCATTTTGATGAATAAATACTGATGATGTTATGTTATAGTTTATCATCACCTAGAATATTGAAAAGCATATACTAATCTATAGAACAATATGAAAATACTTATTGGATTCACTTGATTTTAGTGTCATTTGGATGCTACAAAGGGCTATACTGATGTTTAATACTATAAAAAATGGGCAAACAATTTAAAATATAGTTTAGTGTCTTTTTAAAATACATAATGGGTCACACTAAAGTTTTTTTCATCAAATAAGGTTAATGGTTTATCATGGAGTTTGTACTCTCTATGATGGTGAAAGGGAAAGATATATTTTATTATATTCCATTAAAACTCAATTTTTTTTTTCAATCAATGAATTATAATAGGTTTACACTAATGGTTAATGTTTTCTAGGAATAAATAAAGGGATACACTAATTTTTAGTATAATTCAAGAATATATAATGTGTTATGTTAGTTTTTTTGTAACAAATAAGTAGTAAAATTTTTATATATGAGTTTTACACCAACCCAAAAGGATAAAAGTTTTTATGAGAATTTTATGTAATACATGAATGATATGTTATTTTAAAGTGGTTAAATATATCATGTTGTTGGGATTGAGCTTATAAAATATCTCATATGTATCCACAGTGGGTGAATAGAAAATGTTATAGTTTTGAATAATAGTTTAAAACAATGGGACTAAGGATGCTAATTATATTTGAAAATTTAGTGTTATAATTTTAAGTTGTGATAAAGGAAAAAAATATTTTAATGTTGAAAATGTAGTGTGTAAAAACAATCCTTTATGATGAGATTTATAGTTTAGATATAATTAATTTTTTTATCATTTTATCTACCATTTTTTAGTTAATTTACTTATCATTTTTATCTAATAATTATTTAGTTTTTTTTCAAAAATATTTTGGGAAGTAATATTATGATTTAAACTATATAAAATAAGATATAAAAGAAAGAACATGTTTCTTTCCGATGGAAGAGGAAACCCCATGCTGCCTGAAATGTGAAGTGTTTGAGGTAGCATGAGGTTTCCTATTCCATTAGAATGGAACATATTATATATTTTCTATATTTTCGTAGATATTTGAAATCAAAACACATATCAAATACTCAATTATCCTCACCTCAATCCGATACATAGTTTGCTCAGTATAACTAATATTGCATGTTTTTAGTTTATAATTTACATTTTTATTCAAAACACACATCATATACTAAAAAATGAGAAAATTCATTAATATTGTTTTGATACTTTAAGAGAACAATCCATAAGTCATTTTTGATGTATAGGAATCATCCACACCTCAATCTTACACACGGTGTGACCGCTATGACTCTAAGTGCGTCTTTTTATTTAAAATTGACATTTTAGTAAAAAATACAGGTGACATACTCAAAAATAAGAAAAAACAGTTGGATTGTTTTGATACTTTAGTAAAATTATCCATAAGTCATTTGTGATGTGTAGGAATCATCCACACCTCAATTCGATACACGGCGTGTTCGGTATGACTCAAAGTGTCCATTATCAGTTTAAAATTAAGATTTTAGTTTAAAACATGTGTTACTCACTAAAAACTAAGAAAACACACTCATATTGTCTTTACAATTTATTAAAATGATTCATAAGTCATTTGTGATCTGTAGGAATCAGTCTCACATCAAATTGACACATGATGTGACTGATATGACTTAAAGTGTGTGTTTCCAGTTTAAAATGAAATTTAATAAAAAAAAGTGACATACTCAAAACTGATAAAATTCATTTGGATTGTTTTTATACTTAAGGAAAATTACCCATAGGTCGTCTATGACATGTAGGATTCATCCGCACCTCAATCTGATGCACTGTGTGATCGGTATGACTCCAAGTGTGTCTTTTTATTTAAAATTGTTATAAATTTTTATAAAAAAGACAACTGACATACTCAAAACCTATAAAATTCATTTGGATTTTTTTATACTTTATTAAAACAATCCATAATTCATTTTTTATGTGTATGAATTAGCCTCACCTCAATCCAATACACGATGTTCTTGGTATGCCTCAAAGTGTCTTTTATCAGTTTAAAATCTACATTTTAGTTCAAAAAGTGTCACTCATTGAAAAGAAATACAATGTTCTCATATTATCTTGATAATTTATGAAAATAATTAATAATTCATTTTTGATGTGTAAGAATTATTATCACATCAAACTGACACATGATGTGACTAGTATGACTCAAAGTGCATGTTTCTAATTTAAAATGATATTTTAGTAAAAAACACAAGTGACATACTCAAAACTAATAAAACACATTCATATTGTTTTGATACTTTAGTAAAAAAATCCATAAGTCATTTTTGAAATTTAGGAATTAGCCTCACCACAATCTGACACTATATTATCGGTATGACTCAAATCAGGCCTTTTTATTTAAAATTGACATTAATTTTAGTAAAAAAGAAAACTAACATACTCAAAAATGAGAAAATACATTCAGATTGTTTTTATACTTTAGGAAATTATCCATAATTCATTAGTGACATGTAATAATCATCCTAAACTCAATATGATACATGATGTTCCCGGTATAACTCAAAGTGTCCGTTATTAGCTTAAAATTGACATTTTAGTTCAAAAAGTTTCACTCATTGAAAACAAAGAAAACACACTCATATTATCTTGATAATTTAGGAAAATGATTCATAATTAATTTTTTATTTTTATGAATCATTTTCATGTCAAACTAACACATTATGTGATTGGTATGACTCAAAGTTCATGTTTCTAGTTTAAAATGACATTTTATTAAAAAAGACAAGTGATGGACTCAAAACCAATAAAACACATTATTATTATTTCAATAATTTATTAAAATTATCCATATATCATTTTTGATGTTTTGGAATCAACCTCACCTCAATCGGACACATGGTGCGACTGATATGACTCCAACTGTTTCTTTTTATTTAAAATTGACATTAATTTTAGTAAAAAAGACAACTAACATACACAAAACTGAGAAAACACATTCTAATTGTTTTTATAATTTAGTGAAATTATCCATAATTCATTTTTTATGTATATGAATTATATGTACCTTAATATGATTCATGGTGTGACTGGTATGACTCCAAGTGTGTCTTTTTATTTAAAATTGACATTAATTTTAGTAAAAAAACAATTGAGATACTCATAACTAAGAAAACACATATGTATTGTTTTGATACTTTAGAAAAATGATTCTTAAGTTATTTTTTATATTTAGGAATCAGTATCACCTCAATTCTATATAAGATGTTCCCTGTATGACTCAAAGTGTTTGTTATCACTTTAAAATTGACATTTTAGTTCAAAAAGTGTCACTCATTGAAAACCAAGAAATCACACTCAATTTTTCTTGAAAATTTATAAGTCATTTGTGACATATAGAAATTAGTCTCACATAAAACTGAAACACGATGTGATCAGTATGACTCAAAGTATATGTTTCCAATTTAAAATGAAATTTTAGTAAAAAACAATTGACATACTCAAAACTAATAAAATGAATTTGTATTATTTTTATACTTTATAAAAATTGTCCATAAGTCATTTTTGATGTGTATGAATCAACCATACCTCAATCCAATGCATGGTGTGGCCGGTATGACTCCAAGTGTATCTTTTTATTTAAAATTAACATCAATTTTAGTAAAAAAGACAACTGATATACTAAAAACTAATAAAATGCATTCATATTGTTCTGATACTTTATTAAAATTAACCGTAAGTCATTTTTGATGTGTAGTAATTGACCTGACCTCAATCCGGAACATGGTGTCACTGGTATGAATCCAATTATGTATTTTTATTTAAAATTGATATTAATTTTAGTAAAAAGGTAATTGACATACTCAAAACCAATAAAATACATTCATATTATTTTTATACTTTATTAAAATGATCCATAAGTCATTTTTTGTCATATAGGAATCATCCTCACCTAAATCAGATACACGATGTTCACGGTATGACTCAAAGTGTCTGTTATCAGTTTAAAAATGAAATTTTTGTTAGAAAAGTGTTACTTAATAAAAACCAAGAAAAACACTTATATTGTCTTAATAATTTAGGAAAATTATCTATAAGTCATTTTGAGGTGTATGAATTAATCTCACATCAAACCAACACATGATGTGATGGGTATGACTCAAAGTGTGTATTTTTAGTTTAAAATGACATTTTAGTAAAAAAACACAAGTGACATAATCAAAACTAATAAAATACATTGAAATTGTTTTGATACTTTAGGGAAATTATCCATAAGTAATTTTTGACATGTAGTAATCTGCCGCACCTCAATCCAATACACTGTGTGACTAGTATGACTCGAAGTGTGTCTTTTTATTTAAAATTGACATTAATTTTGCTAAAAAAGACAACTAACATAGTCAAAACCAAGAAAATGCATTCATATTATTTTGGTATTTGTAAAAATTATTTATAAGTCATTTTTGACATGTAGTAATCTACCACACCTAAATATAATACATGATGATCCTGGTATGATTCAAAGTGTCCATTATCAATTTAAAATTGACATTTTAGTTCAAAAGGTTCCACTCATTGAAAGCCAATAAAAAACACTTGTATTGTCTTGATAATTTAGGAAAATGATTCATAAGTCATCTTCTATGTATAGGAATCAGTTCCATATAAAACTGACACACGATGTGACCGGTATGACTCAAAGTTCACGTTTCTAGTTTAAAATGACATTTTAGTAAAAAAGATAAGTGACATACTCAAAACTAAGAAAATGCATTAATATTGTTTTTATAGTTTAGTAAAATTATCTATAGTCATTTTTGATGTGTAGAAATAATCCAAACCTCAATCCTATACACGGTGTGACCGGTATGACTCTAAGTGTGTCTTTTTATTTAAAAATAACATTAATTTTAGTAAAAAAGAAAAATGATATACTCAAAACCAAGAAAACACATTTGAATTGTTTTGATACTTTAGGAAAAGGATCCATAAGTCATTTTTTATTTTTATTAATTATCCTCACCTAAATCCGATGCACAGTGTGACTAGTATGACTCCAAGTGTTCCATTTTATTTAAAATTGACATTAATTTTATTAAAAAAGACAACTAACCTACTCAAAGCTGAGAAAATGGATTCAAATTATTTTTATAATTTAGTAAAATTATTAAAAAGTCATTTTTTATGTGTAGGAATCAGCCATACCTCAATATGATACATGATATGCCCGATATGACTCAAAATGTCCATTATTAGTTTAAAGTTGACATTTTAGTTCAAAAAAGTGTCAATAACCAAAAACTAAGAAAACATGCTCGATTGTCTTGATAATTTAGAAAAACGATTAATAAGTCATTTTTGATGTATAGGAATTAGTCTCATATCAAACTGACACGTGATGTGACCGATATAACTCAAAGTGCGTGTTTCCAGTTTAAAATGACATTTTAGTAAAAAACACAAGTGACATACTCAAAACCAAGAAAAAACATTAGAATTATTTTGATAATTTAGATGTAAAGACCTGTAAATTTCAAGGAAATTTTTTTCTTAATTTTCTTTGGAATTTTACAAGAACGCAGTTTCTGATGGCGCCTGATTCTGAGGCCCGGTGTGCCTGGAATCATTTTCCGAAGTTTGGCTCGGGTACGTTCAGTGAACGGACGAGCGGGTTTTTCTAACTTTTGAACCGGTGCCCGGAATCTAATTCTGAGGGCACCGATGAAATCGCAGCGCCGGTATTCGCTTAGAAACGCCTCTTCCGGAGTTGCGTTTGCTCGGGTGTGGTTTTTAATTTTCGGGCTTAAAGTTAAGAAATAAAATAATTTTGCGACAACTTTATTTTATTTTACTTAAGCCGCTTGGAAGCCACTTGAAGCCACTTAAAGGCGGCTTGAACTGAGTTGAACTGGATAGGATGCTATCCAGAAATATCCTACCCCCTTGGTATGATATTTGTGAGGTGGGGCCCGCACGAGCTCCGCCGTTTCTTTCCGCTAAGAAACGCACCTGTGAAAACTCGTCTTAATGAAAGTCAACTGACGCGTTTTCTAAATTCTTAACAGACCATTTAATTGGGCGGTTTATTTCGTGAATTAAATGGGCTGTTTCTTTCGTGAATTAAATGGGCTGTTTCTTTCGTGAATTAAATGGTCTGTTTCTTTCGTTGAATTAATTCAACGAATTAATTCAATCGTTTCTTAACCTGTTTTCGTGTGTTGGCATATTATTAAAATAAGACCAACCCAAAATCTTTTGAGAAGATTTGAGAGGATCCTTGTTTCTTCTTCTCCCTCGCGAAGAACGCGAAGAACGCGAAGAACGCGAAGAACGCCGAACCCGGAAATCGACGACGCGACGTCTTGATCCGCATCGCCGACAACGTTCTTCTGCGACGTCTCTTCCTCCGCGACGGATCTTCGATCGTCTTCTTGAGTTCGCCGACTCAACACCGGATTCCGCGACGACGCGACGCCTCCCCGCGACGACGCGACGATCCCTCTCTTCCGCGACGAGCTTTTCCGCGAAGAACGCCCGCGCGCGACGATCGACGAGGTAGGGATTTATTATGGGAATTACCCCTTTTTAATTTATTCCCGTCAATGTTTCTTAAAGAAATCAAAGAACCGAATTGTGAACAATTTTAATCTTCTTAAAATTGTTATTTTTCCCGTGTGGAATAAAATTCTCCCGGTTGTTTCTCTCTAACGCGGAGGGTGCGGGCCAAACGAACACGGCCCGACGACCCTCTGCCGTTCTTCATTTTATGCGGATTTGGCGGGCGACGACGGAACGTGCCGCATCGGATGTTTGACGATTCTGCAGTAAAGAACGGATCCCGGGAGGAGCAATGGCGCAGACGGGAAGAGAATCGGACCACCGGAGCGATCCCGGTGGCCCGCGGAACTCGCCGGCGGCGCGGGTCGCCGGCGCGCCACCGGACGAGCCTGCGGCGGCGGCGGCCAACGGACCCGCGGCCGCGCGGGTCCGGTTCGCCCGCGCGGGACGCGGCTTTGCCGCGTCCGCGGTTCACCAGCGCGGCCCACGCGGGCTGCGGTTTCCTCAGGCCGCGGGTCAACGCCCGCGGCGCCTGGCACCCGGCCGCCCGGCCGGGCCGCGCCCCGGCCGGGCCGGACCGGGCCAACCGGGTCGGGTCGGACCCGGGTCGGGTCGACCCGGTTCGGGCCGACCCAGGGGTGGTCGGGCCGGGTCGGGCCGGGCCCGTACCCCCCCTTCTTCGGACGTTTTCGTTCAAATGGCCGTATCTTGAGCTACGGGCCTCCGAACGACGCGCCGTCAGTGGCAACACGATCCTTGGATCGAGACGGTCGTTTCGGTATACCATACTCAAGGTGCACCTTCCTTTTCGGGAGCCTACGTAGTTAAAACTCCGTAGTTAAGCGTGCTTGGCCTAGAGCAGTGATCAGGATGGGTGACCTCCTGGGAAGTTTCCCAGGGTGGGTGTGAGACGGAAAGGCCAATAACTAACAGACTGGGCGTCCGATTGACGCGCCGTCTGTTTCGTTGAATTCCTCTAAGTGAGACGGATCTTTTGGCATACTCCGCCCGAGGTTTGGACGCAGGTGGAGTACGGTCGGGTTGGTTTTGCCTTAAAAACCAACCGGGCCCCTGGGACGAAAAAGCCAATAACTCTCAGAACGGGCGTCCGATTGACGCGCCGTCTATTGCGTTGAGTTCCTCTTGATGAGACGGAACTTTTGGCATCCTCTGCCTGAGTTTTGGATGCAGATGGATAGTGGCCGGGTTGGATCGCACTGAAATCCAACCGGGCCCCTGGAACGGAAAAGCTGATATCTTTCAGACCAGACGTCCGTTTGACGAACCATCAGCGACATTGGTGATCACGTTGAAAAACGGTCCCTATGAATATACCATGTGAGTGTTCGGGGTATAGTTGAGTTACGACCGGATTGGTTCGCTCACGAAACCAACCGGGCCCCTGGGACGAAAAGGCTAATAACTCACAGACCGAGCGTCCGATTGACGCGCCGTCTGTTGCGTTGAGACCCCTATGACGAGGTGATCCTTCGAGATACTTCCTTGAGGGACTTTGTGATACTTGGAGTATCGACCAGTAGCTCGTGGAGCGGACCCTCCCGGAGACGAGCGGGCGGAGCACGGAGACCGTGTAGCTGACTGAGACCCGATGACTGCTGATCGAACGACTCGGTGTGTGACAGAGGTGCGCTTGGTTGTAGCGGCACATGGGAGCGCTTGGTTGTAGCGGCAGACCCACGACAGAGGTGCGCTTGGTTGTAGCGGCACATGAGAGCGCTTGGTTGTAGCGGCAAACCCACGACAGAGGTGCGCTTGGTTGTAGCGGCACATGGGAGCGCTTGGTTGTAGTGGCAGACCCACGACAGAGGTGCGCTTGGTTGTAGCGGCACATGGGAGCGCTTGGTTGTAGCGGAAGACCCACGACAGAGGTGCTCTTGGTTGTAGCGGCACATGGGAGCGCTTGGTTGTAGCGGCAGACCCATGACAGAGGTGCGCTTGGTTGTAGCGGCACATGGGAGCGCTTGGTTGTAGCGGCTGGCCCGCATTACTCGATAGGTGGAGTACTACAGCAGTCTTAAGTTAGTGGGCAGTACCTCGGAGTTGTGACAGGACCACTGTACACTCCAGAGACGGAGCTCTTCAGCAGTTATGGTTTCGATGATGAAAATCCTGGTTTGAGCTGATACTTTTGACCTTGTGTTTGCCTCATGATTGAGATGGGTTACTTGATAACTTAGGTATATGTATGGGCATATATCTAAGTAGAGGTTATCTGTTGAGATCTTCTTGTGGTTATCCTTGTTGGTTTTAGAGAGACCTTGAGGGTCTCGGGGTCCCTACTGAGTATCGTTATACTCACCCCTGCACGGGCTATGCCCGCACCTCGTTGTGTTGGTTGCAGACGACAGGCAGTGCTGATGGAGGCCGAGTGTTCGAGGACTGGACGGTACCCGGAGGTGGACTACACGACAAGTCAGTACCCGGAGGTGGACTACACGACGAGTCAGTACCTGGAGGTGGACCACTGGGCGAGACGTGCTCGGAGCGGACGGCGGGACCCGAGGAGCATTGGAGCTATCTGTACCCACCCTTCAGGTGGGACTTCCAGAGGACGGCTCGACGCTGCAGTTTTTCCTTTCAGTTGCTGTTTTTCCTTTCAGTTGTACTTTACAGTTGGGCTTGTATTTTCGGCCCCTTTTACTTTCAGCACAGCTCGTACAGTTTTTACTTAGTGTTTACTTTTCCGCTTGCTTACTCTGTAGTGCTTGTTTACTTTTCAAAGGCAATGCCTTCCCTTTTTGCTGGGATTTACGCCTTGGTGCTAGTCGCCAGCCCCTGGCCTATGGAAGGCGGGTTTGGGGTAGTCACGACATGGGCCCCGAGGACGGGTCGTGACCATTGGTATCAGAGCTGGTCGGTTCTACCGGGGACTCTGATCTTTCTTCTATGTGAAGCAATAGTGTTTAGCGTATTGGGTGTGGTTATCAGTCCAGGGAGTCCAGTGTTGGTGCGACGACCGATGTATCCGTACACCAGGACCCTGACTTCTGATTTCCGACTTAATGCACGAAAACATTGATTGCATGTGTGTTTCAGGTTTTCCTTGTGATTAATTCTGTCAGCTCACCAGGTATACTGTCCTGACCGTGGCGCACTTGTTCCCTTTTCAGGATGGCCCCACGACGACAGCCAACTAGGATTCCGAGAGTGGAGCATGATGACATCCCACCGAGCGTCGAGGACTCGGTACAAGGCCCTTTGACAGCTGAGGCACCGACGGTACCTATACCCGCCGAGGCACCGATGCTACCAGCCCCAGCCGCTGGCGATGCACGTCACCTTAGTGCACTGCATGAGTTCCAGAACCAGCAACCGCCCAGGTTCCGCGGGGAGACGGACCCTCAGGCCGCCGAGGACTGGCTGGAGGCAGTTGTACAGGTTTTCAGATTAGTGAGGACACCAGCAGACCTCATGGTGATCCTCGCAGCGAGTCTCCTGCACGCGGCAGCAGACAGATGGTGGAGCTTGATGCTCTAGGTGCACGACGAGGCGTCTCTCCTCTGGAAGGACTTTGAGAGCATCTTCCGCTCTGAGTTCGTCCCAGCCACCCTCCGAGCGGTGCGCATCCAGGAGCTACTACAGCTGCGGCAGGGCAGCATGTCAGTGGCCCAGTACTCGGCAAGATTTACTGATCTCTCGCGCTACTCCACAGATATGGTACGGGACCCATTCTTCCGGGCCCGGACCGTCGAGCAGGGACTGAGGCATGAGATCAGGGCTTCGATGATCTACCTCAACATTCCGACTCAGGCAGGGGTGTTAGAGCGAGCCCTCTTAGTGGAGAGTTTCCTTGCTGAGCAGTCTCCAGCAGCAGGACCCACCACTTACCGGCATGCAGCAGAGTCTTCTACAGCGGACAATAGACGAATGACGCAGGGGTCCAAGAGGACTGGACCTACAGGTGGTCGCCAGCATGACTCTGGATCGTTTTCGCGAGGCACTCGGGGTGGGCAACGACTTGCCATGAGAGGGCAGTGTTACTCCTGCGGCGGGGTTGGTCACATGGCTCGTGACTGTCTGACCCGCCATACGGATGACCAGTAGACGAACGAAGGACCCCCCAGGCAGAGGCAGAGGTTCGATCAGGGCGGGCCGCAAGAAGAAGGCGACCATGACAGGGGAGTAGGTCGTGCAGCAGGAGGTGGACGGCGCTTCGGGGTGTTGCCACCACCACCACCAGGCGGTCCACCCCGACCGCAGGGGACAGGAGGACATGGGAGAGCTCAGCTTCAGGCAGCTGAGGCCTACGATCATGGAGCTCCGGGAGCAGATGGACAGGAGCGGGACTAGCTCCAGACCTGGAGACCTTTGTTCACGTTGCTTCTAGTTTTGTTGATGTGTGTTTATAGATGCTTTGTGTCTTTTTACTTGAGCTGCAGTAATAAAAGACACCTTTTCTTGTGGCATTTTACTTTCTTGTCCTCTCTTGTGTTGTTACTAAGAGGTTCCGGTTTAGACTGTTGACTTGACCCTCACCCGTGAGACATCTACTGGAGGAGACCCAGTTATCACACACTGAAGCCGACAGTGTGACTCAACCCTTGGAGGCGAGAGTAACGGTTGGATCTCTTGGTAGTAGCGTTGAGGCCTTACGACGTCATCCTTGGTATGGATTAGTATCATCCATGTCGGGATTGACCGTATTAGGCGAAGAATGTGGTTCATCCAGGGGATGAGACCAGATTTATCTTATCGGCAAGGAAGAAATCGTGGCAGCTCTAGTGGGACCAGAGGTGGTCCGGGCCACGACAGAGAAGGTCCAGGTGAGCACATGGGAGCGGAAGGCTCAGATGCGTGCTCAGTACCGCCTTTGTATCCCTAGTTTGTGTTGAAGCTTTACGGGGACGTAAAGCCCTGTGGTGGGAGTAATATAAAGACCCATAAATTTCAAGGAATTTTTTTTCTTAATTTTCTTTGGAATTTTACAAGAACGCAGTTTCTGACGGCGCCTGATTCCGACACCCGGTGTGCCCGGAATCATTTTCCGAAGTTTGGCTCGGGTACGTTCAGTGAACGGACGAGTGGGTTTTTCTAACTTTTGAACAAGTGCCCGGAATCGAATTCTGAGGGCACCGATGAAATCGCAGCGCCGATATTCGCTTAGAAACGCCTCTTCTGGAGTTGCGTTTGCTCGGGTGTGGTTTTTAATTTTCGGGCTTAAAGTTAAGAAATAAAATAATTTTGCGACAACTTTATTTTATTTCACTTAAGCCGCTTGGAAGCCACTTGAAGCCACTTAAAGGCGGCTTGAACTGAGTTGAACTGGATAAGATGCTATCCAGAAATATCCTACCCCCTTGGTAGGATATTTGTGAGGTGGGTCCCGCACGAGCTCCGCCGTTTCTTTCCGCTAAGAAACGCACCCGTGAAAACCCATCTTAATGAAAGTCAACTGACGCGTTTTCTAAATTCTTAACAGACCATTTAATTGGGCGGTTTATTTCGTGAATTAAATGGGATGTTTCTTTCGTGAATTAAATGGGATGTTTCTTTCGTGAATTAAATGGTCTGTTTCTTTCGTTGAATTAATTCAACGAATTAATTCAATCGTTTCTTAACCTGTTTTCGTGTGTTGGCATATTATTAAAATAAGACCAACCCAAAATCTTTTGAGAAGATTTGAGAGGATCCTTGTTTCTTCTTCTCCCTCGCGAAGAACGCGAAGAATGCGAAGAACGCGAAGAACACCGAACCCGGAAATCGACGACGCGACGCCTTGATCCGCATAGCCGACAACGTTCTTCTGCGACGTCTCTTCCTCCGCGACGGATCTTCGATCGGCTTCTTGAGTTCGCCGACTCAACACCGGATTCCGCGACGACGCGACGCCTCCCCGCGACGAGGCGACGATCCCTCTCTTCCGCGACGAGTTTTTCCGCGAAGAACGCCCGCGCGCGACGATCGACGAGGTAGGGATTTATTATGGGAATTACCCCTTTTTAATTTATTCCCGTCAATGTTTCTTAAAGAAATCAAAGAACCGAATTGTGAACAATTTTAATCTTCTTAAAATTGTTATTTTTCCCGTGTGGAATAAAATTCTCCCGGTTGTTTATCTCTAACGCGGAGGGTGCGGGCCAAACGAACACGGCCCGACGACCCTCCGCCGTTCTTCATTTTGTGCAGATTTGGCGGGCGACGACGGAACGTGCCGCAACGGATGTTTGACGATTCTGCAGTAAAGAACGGATCCCGGGAGGAGCAATGGCGCAGACGGGAAGAGAATCGGACCACCGGAGCGATCCCGGTGGCCCGCGGAACTCGCCGGCGGCGCGGGTCGCCGGCGCGCCGCCGGACGAGCCCGCGGCGGCGGCGGCCACCGGACCCGCGGCCGCGCGGGTCCGGTTCGCCCGCGCGGGACGCGGCTCTGCCGCGTCCGCGGTTCACCCGCGCGGCCCACGCGGGCCGCAGTTTCCTCAGGCCGCGGGTCAACGCCCGCGGCGCCTGGCACTCGGCCGCCCGGCCGAGCCCCGGCCGGGCCGGACCGGGCCAACCGGGTCGGGTCGGACCCGGGTCGGGTCGACCCGGTTCGGGCCGACCCAAGGGTGGTCGGGCCGGGTCGGGTCGGGCCCGTACCCCCCCTTCTTCGGACGTTTTCGTTCAAATGGCCGTATCTTGAGCTACGGGCCTCCGAACGACGCGCCGTCAGTGGCAACGCGATCCTTGGATCGAGACGGTCGTTTCGGTATACTATACTCAAGGTGCACCTTCCTTTTCGGGAGCCTACGTAGTTAAAACTCCGTAGTTAAGCGTGCTTGGCCTAGAGCAGTGATCAGGATGGGTGACCTCCTGGGAAGTTTCCCAGGGTGGGTGTGAGACGGAAAGGCCAATAACTAACAGACTGGGCGTCCGATTGACGCGCCGTCTGTTTCGTTGAATTCCTCTAAGTGAGACGGATCTTTTGGCATACTCCGCCCGAGGTTTGGACGCAGGTGGAGTACGGTCGGGTTGGTTTTGCCTTAAAAACCAACCGGGCCCTTGGGACGAAAAAGCCAATAACTCTCAGACCGGGCGTCCGATTGACGCGCCGTCTATTGCGTTGAGTTCCTCTTGATGAGATGGAACTTTTGGCATCCTCTGCCCGAGTTTTGGATGCAGATGGATAGTGGCCGGGTTGGATCGCACTGAAATCCAACCGGGCCCCTGGAACGGAAAAGCTGATATCTTTCAGACCAGACGTCCGTTTGACGAACCGTCAGCGGCATTGGTGATCACGTTGAAAAACGGTCCCTATGAATATACCCTGTGAGTGTTCGGGGTATAGTTGAGTTACGGCCGGATTGGTTCGCTCACGAAACCAACCGGCCCCCTGGGACGAAAAGGCTAATAACTCACAGACCGAGCGTTCGATTGACGCGCCGTCTATTGCGTTGAGACCCCTATGACGAGGTGGTCCTTCGAGATACTTCCTTGCGGGACTTTGTGATACTTGGAGTATCGAACAGTAGCTCGTGGAGCGGACCCTCCCGGAGACGAGCGGGCGGAGCACGGAGACCGTGTAGCTGACTGAGACCCGATGACTGCTGATCGAACGACTCGGTGTGTGACAGAGGTGCGCTTGGTTGTAGCGGCACATGGGAGCGCTTGGTTGTAGCGGCAGACCCACGACAGAGGTGCGCTTGGTTGTAGCGGCACATGGGAGCGCTTGGTTGTAGCGGCAGACCCATGACAGAGGTGCGCTTGGTTGTAGCGGCACATGGGAGCGCTTGGTTGTAGCGGAGACCCACGACAGAGGTGCGCTTGGTTGTAGCGGCACATGGGAGCGCTTGGTTGTAGCGGCAGACCCATGACAGAGGTGCGCTTGGTTGTAGCGGCACATGGGAGCGCTTGGTTGTAGCGGCTGGCCCGCATTACTCGATAGGTGGAGTACTACAGCAGTCTTAAGTTAGTGGGCAGTACCTCGGAGTTGTGACAGGACCACTGTACACTCCAGAGACGGAGCTCTTCAGCAGTTATGGTTTCGATGATGAAAATCCTGGTTTGAGCTGAGACTTTTGACCTTGTGTTTGCCTCATGATTGAGATGGGTTACTTGATAACTTAGGTATATGTATGGGCATATATCTAAGTAGAGGTTATCTGTTGAGATCTTCTTGTGGTTATCCTTGTTGGTTTTAGAGAGACCTTGAGGGTCTCGGGATCCCTACTGAGTATCGTTATACTCACCCCTGCACGGGCTATGCCCGCACCTCGTTGTGTTGGTTGCAGACGACAGGCAGTGCTGATGGAGGCCGAGTGTTCGAGTACTGGACGGTACCCAGAGGTGGACTACACGACGAGTCAGTACCTGGAGGTGGACTACACGACGAGTCAGTACCTAGAGGTGGACCACTGGGCGAGACATTCTCGGAGCGGACGGTGGGACCCAAGGAGCATTGGAGCTATCTGTACCCACCCTTCAGGTGGGACTTCCAGAGGACGGCTCGACGCTGCAGTTTTTCCTTTCAGTTGCTGTTTTTCCTTTCAGTTGTACTTTACAGTTGGGATTGTATTTTTCCCCTTTTACTTTCAGCACAGCTTGTACAGTTTTTACTTAGTGTTTACTTTTCCGCTTGCTTACTCTGTGGTGCTTGTTTACTTTTCAAAGGCAATGCCTTCCCTTTTTGCTGGGATTTACGCCTTGGTGCTAGTCGCCAGCCCCTGGCCTATGGAAGGCGGGCTTGGGGTAGTCACGGCACGGGCCCCGAGGACGGGTCGTGACATTAGAACAATGATACATAAGTCATTTTTTATATGTTAAAATCATACTCACCTCAATAAAATGCACCGTGTGACCAATATGACTCCAAGTGTGTCTTTTTATTTACAATTGACATTAATTTTAGTAAAAAATACAACTAATATACTCAAAACTAAGAAAACACATTCATATTAATTTGATACCCTAGAAAAATGATTCATAAGTCATTTTCGATGTGTAGGAATCATCCTCAAATCAAAATGATACACAATGTTCTCGGTATGACTCAAAGTGTCTGTTATCAGTTTAAAATTGAAATTTTAGTTTAAAAAGTGTCACTCACTAAAAACTAATAAAACACACTCAGATTGTATTAATAATTTATGATAATGATTCATAAGACATTTTTGATGCATAAGAATCAGTATCATATCAAACTGAAACCTGATGTGATCGGTGTGACTCAAAGTGCATGTTTCCAGTTTAAAATGACATTTTAGTAAAAAAGACAAGTGACATACTCAAAATCAAGAAAATGCATTTGGATTGTTTTTATACATCAAGAAAATGATCCCTAAGTCATTTTTTACATGTAATAATCAACCGCACCTCAATCCAACACACAATGTGATCAGTAGGACTCCAAGTGTGTGTTTTTAATATATAAGTGTCATTTTAGTTTAAAATGCACATCACATCGCCAAAACCAATAAAATGATACTAGATTTTTTTTCTAATTATTCAATTTATATTAATTAATTAATTTCCTTATAATTTTTATCTTATAATAATTTAGTTAATTTTCACAAAGATAATGCTTGAAGATGAACAAGAAATGGTGTGACGTGCAAGAATCAACCACAACTCAATTTGATACAAAATGTTCATGGTATGACTCAAAGTTTATTTTAAAATTAACACTTTATATTTAATTTATTTCTTTATAGTATTACTAAAATAAGAATTATTTTCTTATATAAGTGAATTATTTTGCTCGAGCTAGGGTGGTTTGTTCAGCAATAACATGAGTGAGGTCATGGGTTAAAGAAAAATGAACATTAATGTTTTTGAATAACCATGATAATTTTTACTTACTCATGTAATTTTATAAACAAATTTTTAAAATGTATATAATATAGTGTTTTTTCATTTTATTTTTCTTATAAATTTTATTTCATTTAAAATCTGTATTTGTACCAATTTTTGTTGCTTTTTATTGTAGTGTTTGTGTTGTTGTTTCTTGTACTATTTATGGTGCTATAGTGTGCTCTAAATTTAACAGCACACTATATTATTCCCCTTTATCAGTGACAATAAATGCAATTATAAAGGTATCCTTGATCAATTCTTCTAAAAGCGCCAATGAAGGATCCCTTTATCAACACTAATAAAGGGAACCTTTATCAGTGCTAAATAAAAGCACTGATAAATGGTCCCTTTATCAGCACTAAAATAAGCAGTGATAAAGGGACCCTTTATCATCACTTTTTTAGTGTTGATAAAAGGATAGGGATTTTAATCATTCTTTGGTAGTCAGTGATTTTTTTACATGGACAAAGGCCAATTTTAGCACTATTAAAGGCCTGTTTTGTACTAATGTAACTTTTGATTATTTGGTTTCCAATGATTCTTTTAGGCATACCATATATTCAAGAGAATTAAAATATATGAATTATTAATTAACATTGATCAAGTTTTTAACTAATGAATTCTTAGTTAAAAAAACTTGAATATTAATCAACTAATGAAGAGATAAACTCGTGAACTTGAGTTTGATTGTGTGGTTATCGTTGGCTAGTGAAATAATGAACTCATGATTACAGAATAAATTATATGTTATTATTATTATTACTAATATTTTTTGGGGGACCTTGACTTGATTCCAAGAATTTTGTGTTCCCATTATTACTATTATTATTGTTGGGGGACCTTGAGGTGATTCTAAGGATATGGTGTTCCCATTATTACTACTACTATTATTGGGGGACCTTGAGGTGATTACAAGGATTTGGTGTGCCCATTATTATTATTAATACTATTATTTTTGGGGGAATTTGAGGTGATTCTAAATATCTGGTGTGCCCATATTATTATATACATGATCTTGTTACTTTCAAAAAATACATCTAATACTGGTTGAAGTAGGTATGTTTGACCCGAAGTTCCACCCCAGAACCAAGGGTTGAAGGTATACATTTATTTCTAGATTGTTATATCATAATTTATTTCCTTTATTTCATATCTGTATTTATATTACTCACACTGGATATGATTTAGACACCACTGGTGGTGGTTTATAGAGTTTTACTCACACCCTACTCAGGATATCTTTGGTACCCAAGCAAACATCATGGTTGCAGGTTAGAATAATGGAAATTCCCTTATGTTTGATGGTTGAACAAGTGTTTTGGGATTAGATCTTAGATGATGGGATTAGTAATAACCTCATAACTAGTGGGGTTTATCTTGATTTTGGGACTATTTTGGGTTTTTTCTAGTAATCGTGTAATATTCCTTTATTTCGGCATGGTTATACATTTTAGATTATTTGGAACTTGTCTTATCATTTACTTGTGATGGTATGAATTGGATGTTATTATCCTTATTTCCATTATTATTTTTACTCTAATTAGAGGCTATAGTCTCCCCATGATATCATCTTAGACCCTCATCGCTTGATGGAAGCCTCTGGCATATGGGGAAGCATGATTGAGGCTATGTAGTGACTAGATTCAGTTACTTATGAGTGGACTGGGTCAAGAATGTTATGAAAGGTTATTATATTTAACTAGTTTCTACAAGTATCTTGTAATAGGTACAAGGTAGTTCCCTTTTTTGTGGTTATATTTTGATAATAAAATAATAGTTACATGTGGGTGGAATAAAAGCCACCATACACCAGGGACATGATCATCCTTTAAGAAGACATAACTCATTAAAAAATTCATTGTGTTCCTCATTTTATTCTACTTTGTGCAGAGTTGAGAGATCCCTACTGAAAAAGAAAAATGGAATTCAGGAATTAATAAAATGTATATAAACATTGACCCCCCTCTTAGAGTTTACTATATTACATGTGTTCCTTTAAACTGGTGTTAGAGCTGGGAATACCCTTGAAGATCTATTTTTTGGTTTTCCATGGGCCATCACAATTCAATCAACTATAAAGGGGTCCGAAATTTCAATGGAATTTTTTTTCACTTATATAAGGATGTAATTTTGCCTTATCTTTTCCCTTTGATATCGAATTTTCTAGATTCTATTCTTTTAAGATTCACAATACCAAAGGAGATTTCATCATGGTTTCAATCTAATAGGAAGAATGTTGAAAATGATGTAAATTCCATGAATGCACTACTATATTCATTATCTAATAAATAATTAACTAAATTTATGGAATACATGACTACCAAAGAGATTTGGGAAAAGATTCAAAACATTTATAGAGGCAATAAGAAAATAAACAAATAAAACCTGAAAATTTATATAATTTTTTTTAAATATATAATATGGATAGAATATGAATCTATAGATGAGTTCTTAATAAGAGTCAATGTTATTTTAAATACTATCATGGGTTATCGGAAGCTTTAAGATTCAATTGTGGTCAAGAATATTATGATAATAATTCCTAATAATTTTTATTCCATGATCTAATCTTTGAAAGATAGATATCATGATTATTTTACCATTGATGAAATTCATATCACTCTTATTAATTATGAGGGTATAAAAGGAACTTTTCTTAAGAAGAAATTCAAAAAGGAGAAAGAAAATTCATTTAAATTATTCAAGGAATTGAAAATGGAAGAAGGGAATATTTTTTAGATGAAGAGGAGAACATGGAAGAGTATTTTGAGTCCCTTTATCTCTTGTTAAGGAACTTCACTAGAGGGAGAGGTTAGTATAAAAGAAATTTATCTTTAAATTATTCAACTTTGGGAAAGTTTTTCATTTGTCTATCAACTATCCCTTGGAGATAAAAAATTAAGGTTAATGTGATGAAGTTGATAAAGTTAACTTACTTTGAAAAATTTATAAAAAAAATCCAATCTCTATCAAAAGAGAAAAATAATATGTCACTGATTTTTTTAGAAGAAACTTATTATCAATTGAAGAATTTGTTTCTAATAGTGAAGAAATAAATGAAGAGGATAAAACAATTGAGGTAGCTTTTAAAAGGGTTCCCATGGATTAATAAATGGAATAAAGTGATTCATCAAATAATGACTCTCAGTTTAACAATGAGTATGCTATCGGGTATGGTGAATCAACCAAATAATATACCATAAGGATTGAAATCAAGATGTTTCTAAAAGAGATTTGAAGGTTAAGAGATGAAAATTCACATATCAAGAAATTATTTAAAAAGAATAAAAAAATTTGCTATTAAGAAATAAAATATTGTCAAATAAGTGTAAAAATTAATACAATATAAAAAATAATAAGATTATTGATGATATGACCACCACCATTATCCTTGGGGATAAGGAGGTTGTCAGATTGAAATATTTTTTTTTGATATTGAGAAAAATAAAGAGTAAGGAAAATATGATTACAAAAAAGCTGATGAAGAAAGAGTTGGGTGGTTTAATAAACAATCATTAAATATATCTGATTCTCAAAATGATAAACATGAAATTATGAAATCTAATTTTGTTTTAACTCAGATGGAAATTATGTCTTCATAAAGATCCAATGAGGAAAAAAAATCTATTTCAACAAGAAATTCAGAAGAAAAGTCAAAACCTATAAAGAGAAAAATCTATAAAAAATGTACAAACTAGCCTTAAACATCCAAATAAGAGACACATAATAGGATTTGGTGACAAATACTTAATAAATATTTGAAAATGAGTGTATAAAAAATACATTTAGATACATAATTTCTTTCAAAGAATAATATTTTAGGGTTATTGTTGGTGTTGTTGTGTTCTTGGTCACAAATCATAAAATTTATTTTACAATATATATCTTATAGTACTAAGGAGAGAGTATGAATCAATGGGGATATAGAAACAAAAAAATAAATTTTGTTACCAATATCAATAGCTTGATAATAATATTTAAGTGAGGAATAAATTTTAATGTTTAAAGAAAACTTGTGGGTGGTGCGGTCAAGAAGGAGACATATCAAATGAATGTATTACATTCACACTATATCAATTTAATTATCATTATAATTATAGAAAATATTCAAACACTACTAGAAACTGGGCCTATAGAGACCAAATTGATAAGACACTTACTACATTAATGGTGTAGCTGATGGAGTATTGAACAAGATGTATCGATGTGCTTGATTCCACTCGATGTTGTCCATATCAAATGTGGTTCCTTCTCCAACTGGACCATCATGAATCTGAGAGGGCTTATCTAATTTTATTTCAACATCCATAAGACATTCTGCACAAAAAGTAGTACACTCATCCATCAAATAACCATTGGCTATTGATGCCTCCGGACGAGCTCTGTTTCCTACAAATCGTTTCAATGTATTCAGATACCGCTCAATAGGATACATCCACCTGAATTGCATTGGACCAGCAGCCATTACTTCATCAGTTAGGTGCAATGTCAAGTGAACTATAACATCTAAAATTGAGGGGGGAAATAGTTTTTGAAAGTGACAAAGCGTAAGTACAATTCAGTCCTACAAACTTTTTAAATCACTCATTCGTTGATTTCTTAAACAAAGCTGTCTAAAAAAATTACTCATCTCAATCAACGGTTGAAAAAAATCAGGGGATAAACAATCACAAATTGTTATTGGAATCAACTGCTGAAGTAGTATATGATTTTCATGAATTTTTAACCATTTTAATGTCTTTCTCTTCCAATTAACACACTTTGAAATATTAAAAGAGTAACCATCAGGCACCTTAAGCATCTTCAAAAGGGAAAGAAATGTCTCTTTCTCCTTTGTAGTCATCGTATACTGTGCAGCAGGCATATATGCCTTGTTTCCCTCAACTAACTATAAATGAAACTATTTCCTTAAACCCATTTCTTCCAAATCACGACGTGCATTAACATGGTCCTTTGATTTTCCACTGACACCTAAAATGGTCCACAATATATTATGATAAACATTTTTTTCAATGTGCATGACATCCAAATTGTGACTTATCATGTTAGTTTTCCAATAGGGGAGATTGTAAAAAATACTTTTCTTTTTCCAATTGTGACTGCGTTGTCTACCTGAACCACGAATATTACATAATGGATGAGTCACTAAATCCTGAAATTCATATACCGTGCGGATGTTTTCTTCCTCAATCTGTGATAACATTTCAACTCCTGTAATGATCTTTAGTGCTGGGATGAACTCTCTAGAACCATCAAATGTCACTCTGTCCTTTCTGAACCTGTGCTGAGGGGGGAGAAAATGTCTGTGACCCATGTATGCCCATTTTTTGGAATGTTTAAGCCATACATATTTTTTACTTTTATTGCAAAAAGGGAATGCAAATTCCCCTTTCCTAATCCAGCTTGATAAATTTTCATAAGCTAGGAAATCATTGATTGTCCACAATAAAGCAACCTGTAATTTGAACATTTCATTCGTTTCATAGTCATAAGTCATCACACCATCACAACAAAATTCATTCAACTCATCAATCAATGGATGAAGGTAAATATCAATCTTATCCCTCAGAATTCTCGGTCCATGAATAAGAGTGGAAAGTAATATAAATTGTTGCTTCATACAAATACACAGAGGAAGATTATACGGAACCAACACCACATGCCATGTGCTATGAGTTGCACCAACCATAGACTTGAATTGATTGAAACCATCTTCTGCCAACCCCAATCGGACATTATGAACATCTTTAGCAAAGTTGAGGTGTATTTTATCGAAATCCTTCTATGCACGAAATTCTGTTGGGTGGGTTAACATATCACTTTCCTGATTCCTTTCTACATTCCATCTCATCAAATTAGAAACTTTTGATGACATAAAAAATCTTTGCAACCTCAACTTTAGGGGAATGTAACACATTTGCTTTAAGACAATCGGTTTTCCCTGTTTCACAGTCTGACTTTGATGAGTCTGATTTCTCATCTTCTCTTTCCACCTGGAAGTGCCACAGACCATAAAAATATCCAAATGTGAAATTTCCTTTCTAAACAACATATAATTGTTTGCACATGCATCTATTGTCTCATATGTAAAAACTAAGTTCTCTGTCAACTTACGAGCATGGTAATACGACTCAGGAATCTTAGCGTTGATAAGAATAGCCTTTTTCAATAACACTAACAACATGTCGAACAATGTTTCTGACCACTTATTCAAAGTCTTCAAATGCAAAAACTCCACGATAAACAACAATTTATTGTAAGTAATACATCTAGGATATAATTCCATTTTTGCATCATCAAGTACTTCATAAAACCTTTTCGAATCATGATTTGAACCAGAGTGCAGATTTATCTCACCAGTATCAACGTTCTGAATGTCAATGCTTTCAGGAGCCAACCCACATACCATTTAAGTAAGAATTTAATGCATTTGATCATTCATACTCACATAAACATTCATCTGAACTACATCTGTATTTTGACAATGAATATATTCTTCCCCATGACGAGTCCAACTCTTATAATTTTTCAGAAATCCGTTCAAGAATAGGTGCTCTCTCATGGTATCTCATTTTAATTGATATATATTTGCACATTTTCTACACGGACAACTAATATAGTCACTTTTAAATCCTCCAGTGAACTCAATGAACTACATAATGCCTTCGAAATATTCTCTAGACATTCGATTTGGAAGATCAATCTAACTCTTATCCATAATAATATATGTATAACAAACATTTATAAAAATGTGGTCAAGCCTCAAAAATTTTCTCATGGGATACACACATAGACTCAATAATGCTATAAATCAAATAACAACACAACTTAATATTAATCCAGTCAACATATACATGGATTTTACATTGTATGTTACTTCCAACCTCAATTAAAGTGTGATGTATTCTTATACAAACACTATTAACACACATTGTTTCATAATTATTCATGCACACAAGCCCGTATACACATGAACTTCAATTTACACAATTCTTATTCACACAAAATATTCATATAATCTTCATGCATGCCAACTTTGTGCTTTAAAATGCCTAAAATCAAAACTCTTAAATGGAAGTTAGGGCATACCTGATAGCGCTACAAATCTGGAAGGGAGGGGAGCCTAAGGTGGTGCTGTCAGAGAGAGGAGGGGCAGCGGAGGGGAGCCGGAGTCTGAGGCAGTATGGAGAGGGAGGGGATGGGTGATGGCGGGAGGCCAGAGGTGGTCGCACGGCATTGACGGTGACCGGTGATGGGCGGCGGCATTGCGGCGAGGGAGAACAGAAGCTGCAGGTAGGGTTTGAGCGCGAGGGGGGTTTGACAATGAGGGGGGGGGGGGTCGCGTGACGTCGGTAGTGTGGTGTCAGCGGTGACCTGTGACGGGCAGAGGCAGTGCGAAAAGGGAGAATAGAAATTGTGGGTAGGGTTCGAGCACCAGGGGGTTCGACCGTGAGGGTGGGGCGGAGGCGGACGACGTCAGTGGGGCATGGAACGGTTCCGGCTGCGGCGGTCGGTGCTGCGGGGTATAGTTTTGGCGGTGCGAGGGGGTGCGTGATGGGGGTTCAAGTGCGACGGTGTGTGTGTGTGGGGGAGGGTGGGGAGGATGATGCGAGGGTGGTCGACAAGAACGAGGGCGGCGGCGGTCGACGCGAGGGCGGCGACGGTCGGTGCGAGGGCGGCGACGGTCGACACTGCAGGGTAGGGTTCCAGCGGGCGCGAGGGGGGGGGGGAATGAGTTTTTTTTTTTAAGATTAGTGACCACCATTGGGAGTTGCTATTGGGTATCAACAGCGACCACCAATGGCGGCCGCCCGTGTCAGGGGGGCTCCAAAGCCCCCTTTTCTAGTAGTGAAAATAAGAATCAAAATGAAACTATGGTAAAAGTTTCATTTAAAGCTTCCAAAATTGAGAAGTCATGGATAAAAGATAGCGGGTATTCTTATCATGTGACTAAGGATTTAAATAATCTGAAGAATTTTTAAAAATATAAAGGATTGTAAGTTACCTTTGGCAATTATATCTCCCTAAAAATCAATGGTTTTGGAATAAATTTAGGAAAAATAAGCTCACTCTTAATAATATTCTATTTTTTGATGGTATGAAGTATAGACTATTGATTGGTTCACAAATCTATGATTATGGAAATGGATTAATTTTTAGAAATAATTAATTCTTAGTAAATAGACTAAAATATAGACAAATTATTACTAAAGGTTCAAGAACCCAAGTCAATCTGTTTCAAGTTGGATAATTTATGACAAATTGTTATATGAGATTACAATATAAAAATTATTTATGGAATAAAAGGCTTGTACATATTATCTAAAAGAAAATGAGAAATTTAATTAGAGAATAAGTAGTGAAAAATATTCATATTCTGAAGGAAGAAACTGTTACAATTTTCAATACATGGAAAAAAGGAAAAATGATGATAAAAAAACATAAAAGAGTTTATATTCAATCAAAGAAACCATTGTAGATGATACACTCTGATGTTTGTGGGCCTATGAAAAGGAAGTCAACAAGTGTGGAAGATATTTCATCACTTTTATTGATTAATTCACCAAAATGACATGTATGATGTTCATATTACACAAGTATTAATATCTAGATAGGATCAAAAGATTTAAGAGTATTTCTAAATTACAAATAGGTTTTTACTTAAATAATTTGATATCATAGAATGCTACTAAATATTCCAACAGATAGTTCTAATAATATCATGATAACAATGACATTAATCATGGGTTCATTTATCCATAAACTCCCTAATAAAATGGAGTGACTAAAATGAAAAATAGAATCCTTATTGATATGTCCAGAACCATGCTTTCTGAACATGACACCTCAAGATTCTTTTAGCTACAAGCTATTTATAAATTGTGTGTTATACAAAATAGGTTTAACTTGAGGAAAAACTAAGACATGAATTCCTATGAAATGTGGTTCAAGAAGAAATTGAATGTTAACACTTTGGAGAATTTGGGAGTCCATTCTTGACCAAGAGGAAAGGTAAGAGTGGTATCAAGTTTGATGAAAAAGATGATTATGGAATATTCATTTGTTACATGCCAAATGAAAGTTCCTATAGGTGAAACAAAAATATTTTAGAGAATATTATAGTTTATGAGGATGCAATAGTCCTTAAAAATTAATAAGTTAACAAGAACACTATCATGGGGGGGTAATTATGATTATGTTGTTAATTCTAAACTTTCAAAAGAAAATGAAGAAATCATATAGATTCAGGAAGAAAATTCATATTCTATTTACACCAGTGATGATTGTGAAAACCATAATCTAATAAGAACAAATCCAAGGTAGTGAAAGCATGTTGATACTAAGAATGTCATTGGGGGACATAATTTTAGAGTTCAGACAAGAAGAAAAATCATGGGAACCAGTCACACCAGTCTGTTTTCCAAGATTAAACCTCAAAATAATGATGAAGCTTTTGAAAACAAGGATTAGATCCAAGATATGAATGAAGAATGGATAAAATTGAAAAGAATGAAACATGGTAACTTGTTCCATGACCCATGGATAAAAAAAATTAATGGAACAAAATGGGATTTTAGGAACAAACTAAATGAGGAAAGAGACATTTCAAGAAATAAGGATAGGCTTGTATATAAGGGGAATTCTCAAATAGAGGTGTTACACCCTAATGATACTATTGTTCTATTTTTATTTTTTTTGTGGTGATTTTAAATCTTCTTTGGTTTTTCTAGAATTATAAAAAATTATATAAAATTATGTAGTCTGATGGATACCATGGCATAATGAGGGTTTTGTGGTGTGGTAGTGGATTGTGGATGGATACTACATCAAGATTCATTTTAGTACAGTGGATAGGGCCTTGGATTTTGTGAATTTTCTCAAATGTATAGATCCATGATGAAGGGATAAGGTTGATCCATAGTGAGTAGTTGTGTAAAAGTAAGAGGGTCAAGGGAAGGAGGCTACATTGTAGTTGGGAGGATATTCTATAGAGACCTAGGCAATTAGGTTCCCTCCTGCTTACTCATAGTACCCCATGGCATAGGCTGGATGCTATGCCATGGAGGGTTCCTGGTGAGGGACTCCACACCATAGCATAGAAGACATAGTGGTAAGGGTATAAAATCCTAACCCAACCCATTTGGGCACCACTACACCATAGGGATAGAGATACATTGTATAAGATACCTTAGAGGGACACCATGCCATATATAGAAGGGTTGTTTCATAGATCAGTCTGTACAAATTTTTAAATTTGTGGATTTTACTCTTTTTCCCCTATTGAATTAAAACCTATATATGGAAAGTTCATAGGATACCATTATTTTAACTTGGGTGCCCAAAATGTATTTTGGTTTTCAAAATGTTTTAAAAATAGAGTATAAAATGTGGGTTTTCCAAATTATTATTTATATGATCGATTATCACTTTGAAGGAAAGGGGGATGACGATCACATCAGTTTTCCAATGGTTTTTGAAGGATGATTTTTTCCTAGAAAAATAATTACCAGTTTTCAATTATAAGGCCTGGTTGGTACCTTGTAATGATTTTCATAAATATCCAGCACTCACCATGTAATTCCCTCCCTTATGGTTGTGTTGAGATGAAATTGTGTGGTTTTAAAGAGGGGTTTCACATAGATGGATATATGGAGGCGGTTTGAGAATTCATGTTTTTCTTTTATTGATCCATGGTTGATATGTTTTATGTAAATACCACCTCACCTACCCTTATCACCATCACAAGATCATATGAATCTTAGTTAGGGATGAGATATGGTTACTATCTAGTCCCGACTAGACAAACTAGAACCTCTATGGTATCATAGGTCAAAGAGGACTGCCACCGATATAGATAGTTAATGGAAACCAGTTGATTATAAAATTATAAATGAATCAATATCCCAGTTTATAGTTACAACCTGAGTACATATAGGTTCTACTCACAATATTTATATAAATTTCCCATGATACTATTTACTTTCACTACAACATTTTTTCTATTTAACTTTTATTTATCATATTCTACTTTGACTTACTATGCTACTCAAACTCTATATTCAATTATTCTTCTTTATATATTTATTTTTTTGGTCTCTATTTTGGTTATTTATTAATCCATTATTTAAATTATGTTCTTAAAAGTGGATATTATAAAATGGGTATCTCAAATAAGTGCTTAGAAAAAAAAATGATATTTTAAAGAAAATTTAATAAAAGGATGAGTTTGTTTTGGAAAATAATAAAACCCTATTTTATACCTATGATTTCAAACTAGCGTGCATGGGTTTCTTTTGGAAAGGAAATTCATGGATTTTGTGGTTCTTACCCACTGAGATATTTTATTCTCACATCCTACTTGTTCCACTCAATGTTGGTATACCTGATCTATTTTATTAGATTGGGTTTAGATTTCAGATCGCTCATGGGGTGAGTTGGTTTTGAGGATAGATGGTGACCTTAGAGGTTACATAGAGATGATGTTAGGTATTTTGGATTTCATTTGTATCTATGGTTTCATCAGATTATTCATCCTTCCCATTGTATGTTGGGATCTTACTTTAGTTTATTTTATTTATTATGAGCTAGATGTTTACTTTTGGCATGACCTGTTTGGTTTTTTGTTAAAATTGTTTATGTTTATTTGTGTATAATATAATTTCAATGTCTAGATTCTTCATGTTGGAATTATGTTAGAATTATTTTATTTTTTTAATTTTATATATTGAGTGAATTCATTCCAATGAACTTTTTTTTGTTCCCTAACACTAGTTTCCAGCCCCGGTTGATGAGGAATATAGCTTGGGTATGTTATTTACAACCCTAAGTTCTCAATTTAGGTGTGTCCTAGAGCTAGTTCATAATAAAATGGTATATGAGACTAGGTTCTTAAGGGGTACTAGGTTCCATATCACCCTTTATTATTTATACAGTTATAGTAGATTGGAAGTAGGACTGTCAGAACATTATATATATGAGTGGGAAGAGTCTAGATATCTATTACTCATTCCAAACCTCATGTTTCCATGAGATGTTGGGTTTTGAGTCTTGAGATTTGAGTCACCTTTATTTATTTATTTTGTATTTTTCCTCATATTGATGGTATTTTAGATTGTTTAAGGTTTTTGTTTTGTTTTGGGGGATAAAAATGGGAGTTGAACTGGTGTCACATGATGATCTCACACAACCCAGAAAACCATGTAGAGCCCGAGAAAACAATATAGCATGACTTTTAGTGGTAGTTTCACAATTCAAACATGGTCTACTAAACCATGTGGATAATTCATACATAAACAGTAGTACCTCTTATGGAAATTTTTATTTTATGTGATGATATTTATTGAGTTTTAATTGAAATTTGTTAGTAAGAGGGTTTATTTTAAAGGATGAATGATTTGGGTTTTTTATTTTTTTTAAAATATGATGGGAAACTAACTTTTAAAAAATTATTTTTAAAATTTTGGAAGAGGTTTTATAAGATAAATTAAAAAGGATTTTATGTTTAAAATTTAATAAATTATTATATTAAAGGAACTCATGGATTTTTAAAAATTCTTTTAAAGTGGGATTTTAAGGCTTTAAAATTTAAAATGAGTGGTTTTTAGGTAGTTTTAAAAATAAATCTCTTGATTTGTTTCATATTATAGTTATTTGGATTGTGATTAAGATTTATCTTATTGGGTTGGTGCTTTGAATTAATATTTATTATGATAGGATGTATTTTGGGATTTTGTTGTTATTGACCCAACTTTTAGTTTCTTGTATTTATTTAGAGAATGCCACCTAGAAAGGTCCTAAAGGATTGTAAGAGGTTAGTCTCCCATAATTTTGGTGACTTTCTCCCAATGTTCAACTCTATCCAAACTTTGAGTAGAGTGGTAGGGCCAGACTCTTCTCATCTATTTTCTATCTTTCATAATGATTGAGGTCCTCAAGAGGATGCATAGTTCCTAGAGAAAATTGGGGGGGAATTTTCAAGTCTCTAGGAACATCTAAAGCCTTGAAAGTGAGATATTTTTCAGGAATTTTTTAGGGATAATGTATAGATTGGTGGAGGTTTGTTTCTCCATCCCTATTATAAGATGGGATGGTGTAAGAATTATTCAAGACCACATTTATTCAGTGGTTTATTCTTAAGTAAGTGGAGGTGAGAAAAGTGGTGGAGCTTATGATACTTCTATAGGGTGAGAAAATTGTGAAATATTATGTTGACCACTTCAATGAGCTAATTATTTTTCTCTAGACATGATATCTATAAATTAATTAAAGGATCATATATTTTTAAATAGTATTCATCCATATATCATTGCCCAAGTTATCACATCTTTCATAATATTGTTTAAATATTTAGTAGATGAGGATCATCTAGAGGAGTTGTTTTGTAGAGTGTGACTGGTAAAGGGTAGAAACCCTACTTCCTGTGGTGTTAATGAAGGTTCCCCATTCAGAGATGAGTGGAAACCAAAGGAACTTGAGTTGGGGAAATTATCTTCCTTTTTAATTCTTCCAAAGGAAAGTGTTCACAAATATACTTCTAGTGAGGACAATTTGGGAATTCCAATACCTATTTCTCTATTTATTTGAGGACTTATCATCATTATAGTTGTTCGGGACACCTTTGGAAATTATTTGGGTTGGGTTATTATAAAAATAATAAGAATAATTCCTTATTGACTCCAAAATATTAATAGTATTTCCATATAATATTTTTATGTAACCTTAGTAGTATTTTACTATCTTTTTTTTTAATTTCCTACTTCCTCATAATAGATCCATGGGTTTTATTTTGGGTATGTTTTGTACCTTGTCCTTATTTAGATCCCAAGTTACTATTTTAGCGAGATTATGGATATGCTTCTATTTGCGTGTCTTGTTTGAGTTCTCTTTGGTTGGAATCTCAAGTATCATTTTATAATGGCCCTTTATAGATGTCATAGTCATGTTTATTCACCATGTTTCTTAAATATTTGGGAGACCCATTTATGGTCTCTATTTATTTTTGGTTTGGAGAGATATACCCATTTCATGTAGTGGTTGGGAGTGTGCTGTTATTTGGAGATATACCTTGGGTAGTTTCTTCACATTGGTTGATTTTTTCCATAGTTTTACTTCCTAAGTTGGTGAATATATAGGGGAATAAAGTTTCATGGTGGTTATAATTATCACAACCCCATGTTAAAATTTTTTTATTAGCTATTTTTGGTGTTTTTTAAATCTTCATCGGTTTTTTTAGAATTTTTAGAATTTTAAAAAATTCTGTAGTCTTTAGGAGGTCACATCATAATGAGGGTACTATGGTGTGGTGGTGGTTTGTGTCCAGATACTATGGTATAATAGGGAGTTCCAAGTTGCAGTGGCTTGGGCCTTGGACTTTGAAACTTTTCAAAAAGGGATGGATCCACGATACAAGAACAAGGTTGAATTATAGTGAGATTTTTTTTATAAGTAAGATGGGTAAGGGAAGAAGGCTACACAATAAATCTAGAGGACATCCCATATTGGATTGGGTTGTCTAGGTCCCTCTTTTTACCCACTCATACCCTATGGTGTAGGCTGAATGCTACGTTGTGGAGGGTTTTTAGTTGGGGACTCCATACTATATTATGGAGTCCAAAGTATCTAGGGGCTCAAAGCCCGATCCTAGACATTTGGGAACCAACACATTATGGACTTAGGTATATTCCATAAGGGGTTCCTGGGAGGGCCCCCACATTTTATCCAGAAGGGCTATGCTGTGGATTAGTCTGTCCATATTTTTATATTTATGGATTTTAGAAATTTTTCTCTCCTAACTTAAAACCTATTGGTGTGGGGGGGGGGGATTCTTCTTCCCTCATATATGAATATCAATCTAGAGGGAGTAGTGGGTGCCTCCCAAATTCCCCCTTGTATTCTTGTCCCTATCTTATTGTTCAATCCAATTTCCTCTGAGGTAAGGCTTGTTCTTATTCTCTTCTTCCTTCTCTTTCTTTCTCTTATTCCCTTTCCTTAGATTCTTGTTGGTAAAAAAATAGGATTGTATTTAACCTAATGTGTCATGGAATTTTATGTTAGGGTATTCAATTGGTTATTTTTATCTTGTTCATTCTGTATTCAAGGGTTTTTTCACATCCACACATGGTTGAGGTACATGTTTACATTATTTTACTTTCCAAAGAATTCCATGATATTCTTAAAGATTTATAAATTCTATTAATTAGATTTATCATTTTGTTAAATATATTAATTTTTTAAAGACTTTATAACCTAGAGGCTTGTTTTAAAAAGAATATTCTTCAAGTTTTTCAATATTTATGTGTTTGTGATAAAAGTATACATGTGTCACATGTTTATTAAAATTCAAAAGAGGAAATTTAAAAGGATTATTATGTTATAAATGATAATAATTATTCAATAAAATTATTTGAGTTGGTTTATGAGATTTAATTGTGTTTTTTGGTTTATTTACATTTTTATAGTTTTTGATGATTTTTATTAAAAATTATTATGTTTTGATGAGTGACTTGAATTATGTCCTTTGATTGATCCTTTATTGTTTCATATGTTTAATTATATATATATTCATTAAAAATGTATATATTTATTTGTATATGTATGTGTACATATATATGTATATAGGTTTATATATATATGGAAAGTTTAAAGGATTCCTTTATTTGACTCAGGTTCACAAAATATCTTTTAGCTTCCAAATTTTTTTAAAATGGGGGTTTCAAATGTTTTTTTACAAATTATTATTTATAGGCTTTATTGGAACTTTGAGGGAAAAGAGGTTTGATGGTAACATCAGTTTACAAATGGTTTTTAAAAGATAATATTTTCCTAGAAAAATCATTAGTAGTTTTTAATGTTAAGGCCTGGTTGGTACCCTATGATTACTTTCATAAATAATGAACACCCTCTATGAAGGTACCTCCCTTCTAGTTGGGCTAAGATGAAATTATTTAGTTTTAAAGAGGGATTTTTCATAGATGAGTGTTGGGATGTGGGATGAGTAGTTGTGTTTTACTTGTTTTGATCCAAGGTTGATATGTTTTATGTAAAGTCTACCTCACCTCCCCTTATTACCATAATTAGATCCTAGGTGTCTTAGTAAGGGATAAGTTCCAGTTACTTTCTAGTCCTAATTAGATATACTAGATCTACTATGATATTAGAGGCTATAAGGGAGTGACACTGATGAGGATAATTGAGTGTAGTTAGTTGGTTATAGTAATGCATTAATAGGTCAGTTGATTGTTCTAACCCAAGTACATCTAGGGTCTCTTAACAGGATGTTTAATAATTCCCTATGATTATAGTTTCAATATTACCTATAATTTACTTTCACTATAGTATTTGTTCCATTACAATTTTATTTATCATATTATACTATAACTTACTATGATTTCTATACTTTGTATTCAAATATTCTTATTTATATATTTATCCGGTTAGTCTATCTTTTTATTATTTACTAATCCATTATTTTAAGTATGGTTTTAAAAGTGGATTTTATAAAATTGGGATCTTGAATAAGTTCTTATAAAAAATGATATTTTAAATAGAATTTAATAAAATAATGGTTTTGTTTTGGAAAATGATAAAACCCTATTTTCTACCTATATTTTCAAACAAGTGTGCATGGGTTGCTTTCTGAAAGAAAATGCATGAATTCTATAGTGATTACCTACTAAGATATTTTATGATCACACCCTACTTATTCCACTTGGTATCGGTATACATGAGATTTTTTATAGGATCAAGTTTATCTTTTGGATCACTTAAGAAGTGAGTTAGTTTTTTGTATGAATGGTATCCTTGGAGGTCACACAAGTATGATGTTGGGAATTTTTGAAATCATTTTTATTAGTGGTTGTATTGGTTAATTTGAAATTTCTATTGTATATTGGGATAATAATTTAGTTTATTTTATTTATTATTAGTTGGACATTTACCTTTGACATTCCCTATTTGGTTTTATATTAAAATCGTTTGTGCTTATTTGTGTGGAATATAAGTATAATATCTGGATGCTTCATGCCATAATTCTAGTATAATTACACTATGTGGTTAATGTTAATTATTGGTCAAATTCATTCCCAAAAAATCTTATTTTATTCCATGGCATTATTTACTAGCTCAAGGTGATTGGGAATGCGCCTCAAGTATGTCATAGACTGACCCAAGTGCCCAATTCAGGGGTGGATCAGAGTTGGTTTATAATAAGAGGGAATTGATTTTTATGAAACATTTACCCCAAATTATATACTTAAAACCATTATATTTTTTCTTGAAATTATCTTTCAAAGAAATTTAAAAATATTTCAAATTGATGTAAAATCTATATTTCTCAATGGTGAATTGAATAAAGAAGTCAACATGGAGTAGATTGAGGGTTTTATACTCGATGAGGATGGAAGAAGAGTTTTTAAATTAAATAAGTCTCTATATATATTGAAATAAGATCTATGATCTTATCACTTCAAGTTGTATGATTAATTGAGAAGCATTGAGTTCATAAGGGGACATGTTGATAGTAATATGAAAAAAAATAAGACCAAAACCACATCACTTATTGTGTTTTTGTATGTTGATGGTATTCTATTTTCTAGAGATAAGTAAATATTGTGTGATAATTTTACAAATAGGTCAAGAAGAAAATTGAAATGTCACTACTTGGATAAATGAAGTTTTTCTTGGGATTACAAGTTACCCAAGCCACTAGTCATGTCTTCATTTTATAAAAAAATGTCAAATATCTATTGAAATAGTTTGGAACGATGAAAACAGGAGGAGTATCTACTCCAATCCAAGTTGACACAAAAGTAATAAAGGATGATAAAGGAAAAATAGTGAATGAAAAATAATATAGGCATATGATTGGAAGTATGTTTTATTTAATTGATTCTAGGATAAATATAGTTTATTATGTCATTATATGTGCCGAACTTCAATCTAATCAGAAGGAATATCATCTTTTAGTATCCAATTTTTTTAAGATACATATCAAATACTCAAAACTATGGTTTGTTGTAAAAAAAGGGAATATGAACATGAAAGGGTTTATAGAAGCTGAATGAGAAGGTTTTATTGACAATGGGAAATCCACTTCAAGTGGAGTATTTTTCATTAGTGAAAAATGTGTATCATGGAATTCAAAGAAACAATTTCCAGTTAATTTAAGTTCAATAGATACTGAATATGTGGCCACACTATAGGTAGCTATATAAATGAGTGTATTAATACCTATCTTGAGGACATGAATGTTCAAACTATATATCATTTTTTATTGGTTTTGATAATAAAAGTTCCATAAATCTATCTAAAAAAATAGTGCATCATTATAGATCAAAACATATTAATATAAAGTACTATTTTTTGAAGGAGAATATAGATAAAGGTATCTTTAAGTTGGTGTTTCTTCCATATAAGGAACAAGTTGTTGATATTCCCAGAATCCAATTCCTACCAAGTATTTTGAGAAACCGAGCTTAAAATGGGAGTGCATTTCACATCTCAACACTAAAGTATTTTATTTTTTGATTCTCCTATTCTATTTATTTGTATTTAAATGTTTTCATTTGGGGAAAATTTATCCATATAAAGAACAAGTTGTTGATATTCCCATGAATCCAATTCCTACCAAGTATTTTGAGAAACCGAGCTTAAAATGGGAGTGCATTTCACATCTCACACTGAAGTATTTTATTTTTTTAGTTTCCTATACCATTTATTTGTATTTAAATGTTTTCATAAGGGGATAATTTATCACATGGGGAGAAAACTTCATGTTTATATACTATTTTTTCATGTATGTAGAGTGAGTGAAATAAAATTATTAAGAAAATATCACTTCCTAACTGAAAATATAAGCCAATATCACTTGTTGTATTAAGGGAAACATTGATTTTTGAGATAATTACTCTTATTTTGTACACCAATAATAGATCGAGTAGACTTAAAGTTAGTTTTTTCATGAATAATTTCTTTGAATATGATGACACAACATCCTTCACATTTACTCTGGATTAAATTTTAAGAACGGGGATAAAAGAAGGTTCACATTTCAGATGATTTTATTGAGGGGGAGAAATTGTTTGATATGAATTTGAAACTAAAATTTATGGATAATATTGAAAAAAATTAAAATGTTGAGATTTTTTAACCCACTTTTGGATAATATTATATTTTTATCAATACTTGTTTACGTGTGATGATTGTTGAGCTGATCATAATGGTAATCTATGAAAAGTGCTGATGAAATGTAGATAACACTGTCTAAAAAAACCAATGATTATGTGAAGTTGCTGACTGCTAAAATAAATTAAATATCTAAATTTAATGAAGTATAAAGCTATGATGAATATTTAAGAAACCACCTAAGATTTTTTGATCTTGAAGACTACTATTTACTGTAAAGTATATCCATTGTATGATGTTTTTAGAAGACTGTAGATAATATAGAATGACTTGGGGAGGTTCTGATAAGTTTTTTAATTATTCTAGATTATGGAACTAGAACTAAAAAATGACTAATTCCTTGATGATTTTATAATACTTCATGCAATTCACAATACTTTAGTGGATGGAGACGAAAAAATACCTAATTCTTGAACTTTATAAAACTTTGAGTTGATTTCATAAGACCCTTTTTATTCTATGTGCCCATGAGTTTCATAATACTTATCAACTATTAAAAATTTAAAAAGTAATGAAAATCACAATACCCATACAAACCATAATACTTTTGTCTAATACTATAAGAATTTGAAATTCTTCTGACAAACTAGTCACATGATGAATATTGGAAAAGAATAGAGTTATAAGGGACTTTATAAGACTTTAAAGAATCTCATAATACTTTCTAATGGCTTTGTAATACTTTCAAGGATTTAATAATACATACTAAGTCTTACAAAAAAATAGTTAGTGTATGAAAAATGATATAAAGGCATGGAGTTATAATGATTTCATAAGACTTCCTATGTCTTATAAAATAATAGTTGTTGTATGAAAATGTGACAATGACATGTATTCTCAAGGAATTTCATAAGACTAAGTCATATAAAAACATAATACGGTGCTTGAAAAATTTAAAAATGTAGAGGAACTCATTGTGCTTCATAATAATTTGATAATATATTAAGAGTTCAACTATTTAATATTTTTTTAAAAATGAATTTTTGGAAGGAATTTCTGAGCATTATATCATATGATTTTATGTTGTTATTTAAAGATTAAAATATCATGATGCTAATTATCCATGATTCAAGCTAAGATGATTTCATTAATAAAAAATATGTGCTATATGCTGTGGAGAGAAATACCACACCATAGTGCACAATGAAGGAAGATGTTATTGGAGAGATTTTCACTACAACACGATGGACCATGATTGTTACTATTATAATGCACGATTCTCATGTATGTATATTCATTATGAGGAAAATTTTATGGAATAAATAAATAATAAATAAGTTCCATAATATTTTTGATATCACAAGTAATTTACGAGATAGAGTATTTAGGTTGAGTATTTAGGATATTTAAAGTGCTGAGAAATGTGGATATAATATTCATGTGTTTTAGTGAATATATAAAAAGTGATGGAGAAGAAAAAAAATCAGTACATTGATTATGAGTAGAATTTTTAAGAAAATAATAGTCCATGATAATATCTACAAAGTAAGGAGTAATAATAATATCCATAACTGTCAAGTCTATAGCTAGACTGTGCTTTCACTAGTGATTTATCGTTATAAGACTTTAATTGTTTTTGTATCAACAAGTAGGTGATTATATTTCAATGGTTTGTTCCAATGTCTTATAATTGGTACAATGTTATACCCTTACCTGTAGATATCTCTTGATAATAAAAGAATATTTTTGTGTGAATGGGATAAAAACCACCATACAGTGTGGATATAGTCATCCTTTAAAGAGGAAGACCTTATTTACAAACATGTAATGCTCCTCATTTTATTCTGCACTATGATGAGTGGAGAGATCTCTAATGAATAAGAATAAGGGAATTTAGGAATTAAGAAAAGTTATATAAACCTAAATTCACCCCCTCTTAGTGTTTATCATATCTTGTGTGATACTTTCAGTTAGTTATCCAGTGTTTCTACTTCTAGTAAATTAACCCTTTGTCCAAAAAATAATTTTCACACACATGACTGAGACCTATAAATCTCCCATTTCAAAATCATTTTCCAATATTCACTATTGAGTCCCCCATAAACCTTTACAAAATTTTTTACACTCAAACTTTTTTTTGTAGAAGCATGGTTCCCCCACCATACTTTTGGTCATCTCAGCCCAACTAAGGCGCAACACCTCCTGAAAACAAACTAGACTATGAAATTTTTTGACATATCCACTAGATTATAAGATTTTTCTATCATCTATATATCCAAAACTCTATTTTCTAATAACTTCTATACAAAGTGATACTTTAGATGATTTTACTCATTTATTGATGAAACATCAGATTTTTGGCCAAGTGTATTTCACTATATGAATCACAAAATTATATCCAATCATCTTGCCTCCTTATGAGATCACCCATCATCCCCTTAAACCAAATTAACTCCTTCCCAACTTCCTTTAAAGAAATTTACTCTATTTTTTTGTACAATGTGAAACTTCTAGTTGAAGCTTCAATATCCAACTCACAGTCATACCACCAAAAATGAATACATATTTGATGGTTCTCTTACAAGTGTATTAATATCCACCAAAGTTAGAGTTAGTTAACACCTAAAATGAATCATCCATTTAGAAGAAAGGTTTTGAGCTACTAGAACCCTGTAATTACTAGATCCACTTCAAAACATCTCAGAATTATATTTTGATATTTGACATGTAACTATTAATAACTACCACTAATTTCACAATGTCCAGTCATTTAAAAACCATGATATACACCAATATTCCAACTAAAAATGCACAGGGAGTATTTTACATGTATTCTACCTTATTTTTCATTAATGGGACCTTCTCCTTGATCAATTTGAAATTTATAACCTGGGGCGGTCATTAGTTTTTCGTCACTCATGCTGAAGTGCTCCACCACCTTCTAGATGTAATCTAACTAAGTCAGGTAAAAAGTACAGTGTGACACTATTCAAGTCACTAGTATATTATATTTTTAATTTTTATTTGTCTATTTATTTATTATTAGTGGTTATGGGTGCTTGGGGTTGAAAATATTAGTTTTTTAGGAAACTGACCCTGGCGCATGGTTAACTCATGTTTAGTAGTAACTGTGTGGTTAACCATGCACGAGAGGTGTTTGGGGGATAAAGGGGTTTTAAATGGATTGAGAATGGTTTTTATAATCATGTGATATTTTTAATAAACCATGAATCTTTGGTTTTGTAGAGATAATGTCTCCCTCATGATTGTTGTAGGGTTTTTCTAACCATGCGACCAAGCCATACAGACTTTCTTAGTCATTAAAATACAAGAAAAGTTTATTTCCCCCGAATGAGTTTATCTTCTCTTGGCCTAATTTCTCTAAACCATTGTGTGTAACCCTATACCCTTGCCTTTATATCTTTCTACCTTTTATTTTGGTGCATTTCTTACTTTGGAGATTTCTTTCAAGGTAAACTTTATTTTTTTGTTTTCTTCATCATTCCCAATTATTCTTCATCGTTCTTTCATTTCTATGGATTATGGAAACCATATCTTTCATTTTTTTAATATATAGGGTATTTATGAAGAATTTGGATTTTTTCTTTATGATTTTGGTGTGTGATGAATTCACTTTCTTGATTCAAGTGATTGTCATTGAAGGTAAAATGTTTCAATTTAGTTTCTAGTATATGTATATATTTAAGGGTTTTTTCCCTTGGTTTTTGTTTATTAAATTTCCCCTAATTTTCATCATTATTAATGGTTTATCCATATTTTTGTTTATTCTTGTATTTGGTTGGAAATTTAATGGTTTAACGTGGATTTTAAAAAAGAGTTGGTTTTATTGCACTCTAGGTGTTTGTTATAACATATTAAAGAGATTTTATTGTTTTAAATGTATTTATAAAGAAGTTTTAGAAATTATTTTACCTTGAGGAAGTTGTTTCATCAAAATGAGAATTTTTGGTTTATTGAAATGGTTTTTAAATGGCTTATTTGTTTGGAACTTTTTGATCTTATATGTGTTTGGAATTGAGTTATTTTAAAAGTTAGTGCCCTAGAACCAACTTAAAAAAGAACATTTTGATCACCATATCATGAATTCAAAGAATTATGCATGATATATAATTACCATAATTGTGTCTAAATTTCTATATCCATTATTTACATGGTAACTTCCTTATATTATTTTTCGTATCAACATGTCGAAACAATTCACAATTATAATGAGAACCTCAAGATACTATGACATTAATCTTAAACACATGTCCTATGGTATAGATACATCATAATTACTAGACATAGATGATGTATAAATATCACGTTTCGGGGGCTCATAATCATTGAGACTTCTTCTCATGATTTTTTCACTTGGTGATTTCAAGTAGAGGTGATTGTGAGGACTAACTCACCAATATGAACACCACATGTTTTCGAGGTCATTACTTATTCTTATTTATAAAAAATTGGATTGGTCTCTATACTTGAGATCATTATCAATGTGTACAATTTTATCATGTAATTTGATTCAAGAATAAAACCATTCCATCTATGTTTTGGAGAGGCAACTTGCATTGGGTACGTCATTGATGGTATGACATTGTTTGAATGTTCAAGAATATTTTTTTCTCACTTACGAATGGATGAGATGTATTAGGAATTATTGAATAGGATGTTAGTACCTTTATTAAATCCATTACCATGGTGTTTAAAGGTAAGTTTATCTAGTAATTTCATAAATAAATAAATAAATAAATAAAATACGATGTTATTAAGTGTGTATTCTACCTTTTGAGATACCGTGAGATAAAGAGATTATATTACACAGTGTGTTCATAGGATGTTGTCACTATTATGACTAAACCATATCTCCTTAGGGGCCTTTATGGGTTGCTAGAATCTACTATTAGTTTGTGATCATCACTCACTACTATCAACATAAGGTCCAAGAAGGTCACACAAAAAGAGTATTCATAAGCTTGACCAATTCTAGTGAATTAGAGACAAGACATAGTGGGTCCCATAAAGGTGGTTGGGTAATGTCCAAGTTTATATGATCAAAAAGAAAATAAATAAATTCAATCTTATTTGAGTTTAGAATAATAACCATTTAATTTATTTACTTACTATATCCAAAAGTTATTCAATGAATATAATGGAAAAATATTTTTCAAAAAAATATGAAATATTTATTATTCAAGGTTAATTTAATATTTATGGGAGATATGAGTCAAGTTAATGAATTTTATTTTGTCATATAATAGAGTTTAGGTGTTATAATCATCTAATAAAATTTTTGTGACATTTGCAACATGATTTAAGTGTCATTTGTATTGTTTTTGGGTACATTTAAAGGTTTAACTTCCATAAGAACATAAATGCAATGTATGAATGTTATAAACAAAGTATTTAAGAATTTGTTAGACCCAAAATGGGGGTGATAAGGATTTTATCTTATTATCTCTCTTCTTCACCTCTCTCTCAAGTCCTAGAGAGAGAAAGTGAAGAGAAGATCAAAGATAATTTAATCCTTGAGGACCATTTGTAACACCCCCAAATAATAAAGGGTTAAATGGGAAAATGACATGACTCAAGCCAACAAGGTGCAATTTCCTTTTAGGGAGCCTACTCGATTAGAACTCCACAGTTAAGCATGCTTGGATTGGAGTAGTGATCAGGATGGGTGACCTTCTAGGAAGTTTCCCAGGGTGTGTGTGAGTGAGGACAAAAACACACAGGAAAGGACATGTGTTGGCTTGTGGGGGCTGTCATTAGTCAGATGACCCGTTCGGGCACGTGGGTGGGCCCCAGGGGGGACCACATGTCTGCGGGGCAACTGGTGGTACTTGGCGGGCTAGGACCCGACGACCATGTTAAGGCGGGGTGTCTGTGCTGTCACCGGGACCCAATTGTCACATTTGGTATCAGAGAAGGAACTCAGCCTTAAGTGCAGTGCACTGCTTGGGTTGGGATGTAGGGCCCACAACGAGGATGTTGTGCTCTAAAGAGGGGGGTGGGGGTGATTGTAACACCCCCAAATGATAAAGGGTTAAATGTCTAAATGACATGACTCATGTTAACAAGGTGCATCTTCCTTTTTGGGAGCCTACCTGATTAGAACTCTACAGTTAAGCGTTCTTGGCTTGGAGTAGTGATTAGGATGAGTGACCTTCTGGGGGACCCGACGACCATGTTAAGGCGAGGTGTCTATGCTGTCACCGGGACCGAATTGTCACATTTGGTATCAGAGAAGGAACTCAGCCTTAAGTGCGGTGCACTGCCTGGGTTGAGATGTAGGGCCCACAACTAGGATGTTGTGCTCTAAAGAGGGGGGGGGGGGGTGATTGGAACACCCCCAAATGATAAAGGGTTAAATGTCTAAATGACATGACTCATGTTAACAAGGTGCATCTTCCTTTTTGGGAGCCTACCTGATTAGAACTCTACAGTTAAGCGTTCTTGGCTTGGAGTAGTGATTAGGATGAGTGACCTTCTAGGAAGTTTCCCAAAGTGTGTGCGAGTGAGGACAAAAACACACTAGAAAGGACATGTGTTGGATTGTGGGGACTGTCATTAGTCAGATGACCCATTCGGGCACGTGGGTGGGCCCCAGGGTGGGGACCACGTGTCTGTGGGGCAACTAGTGGTACCGGGCGGGCCAGGACCCGACGACCATGTTAAGGCGGGGTGTCTGTGCTGTCATTGGGACCTATTTGTCACACCATTAGTTTGATTCCCATGGTCATGAAGATATCAAAGACCCAATTGTGGGGTTGAGATGTAGGGCCCACAATGAGGACGTTGTGCTCTAAGGGGGGGGGGGGGGTGACTATAACACCCCCAAATGATAAAGGGTTAAATGGCTAAATGATATGACTCATGTCAACAATGTGAATCTTTCTTTTAGGGAGCCTACCTGATTAGAACTCCATAGTTAAACGTGCTTGGCTTGGAGTAGAGATCAAGATGGGTGACCTTCTGGGAAGTTTCCCAGGGTGTGTGTGAGTGAGGAAAAATTACAATGGAAATGATATGTGTTGGCTTGTGGGGACTGTCATTAGTCAGATGACCCGTTCGGGCACGTGGGTCGGCCCCAGGGTGGGGACCACGCGTTTTCGGGGCAACTGGTGGTACCGGGCGGGCCCGGACCCAACGACCATGTTAAGGCGGGGTGTCTGTGCTGTCACTAGGACCCAGTTGTTACACCATTAGTTTGATTCCCAAGGTCATGAAGACAACAAAGACTCAATTGTGGGGACTTTCATTAGTCAGATGATTTTTTCGGGCACGTGGGTGGGCCCCAGGGTGAGGACCACATGTCTGCGGGTCAACTGGTGGTACCTGGAGGGCCAGGACCTGACATCCATGTTAAGGCAGGCCAGGACCTGGCAGTTATGAAGACATCAAAGAGCCTTTGATTCTCCGTGATAGAACTCATATTTCATAGGATGTTTCTTGATCAAGATTTTAGAAGATGTGTGGATAATATTTAGGGTTCTGGGTTCGATTCCGTTGATTGACGATCACCAATGATGAGTGAAATGTTTTTCTGATTCAAATCAGATGAGGTATGATTTTGATTTAATTTTTCATTTTTATTCTTCATGATTAATTATTTTTCACATGATCCATGGACGAATCCATGCTAGGGCACATCAACTTTTATGTTTTGAAATGATTCCAGACCCAAAAATTTTAAAATACTATTTTTCAAACTACTGTAAAGCCTCAGGGTCCTTCAATTGGACTCAGAGTGAGCGTGAATTTAATTAAGTAGAATTAAAAATTATATTTTCATTTATTTTAGAAGAGAGCATCATCATAGTCCTACTACCACAGGTGGTTCATCCATCATAGATATTATATACAAGTTATGGCCATATAAATATTGATTCTATAATTATTAAGTCTTAAAGCCATGAGTGAAAATATATTTATATATATTTCATTGGAAAAGGATTATATCACCAATGATCAGTGACTATAGGTCAGAAGCGATGGCCGTAACCCTACCTATGCGGGATCTATCTGGTCGTGCTGCAGTACGAGGGAAATTCAAGTCAATGTGGGTTTAATTAAAAAATACATTGTTACACACACACACATGTATATACATATGTTATATATATGTACTAAAATGGGGGAGGGAAGATACCTTCCACGCAAGTCTAAAAAAACGTCAATCATAAAATATATATTTTTTGAAAAAATTTAAAGCTCAAAAAAAGAATATTTTGGTCCTTTCATGGAATATATCGCCCCAAAATTAGGTTTGGGGGGGGGGGCATTAGTACCCAATGAGGTGGTACTTTATTATTTTTTTTAATTTTTTTGTGTGGATCATCTACACCATTTCATGGAAGAAGACCCCCCATTAGAAGGGGGGGGGGGGTGAAAGGGTAGTACACATGATGATACAAATAAAAAAACTTTATTATTATATATATATATATATATAAGTGGTTCCCCATGAGGGGAACCATACCCCCTCCCCATGCGCAAGGAAAATGGGTTTTCACGAGCCACTGACCCAGCACCCCTACCGGGTTAGCCTAACCCCGACTAGGCCAGGTGAGATTCTGTCCAACATGTCCGACCCTTCCATATATTTAACCTTGACCAAAAACCCCTCTAGAGGGGGAGGGGTTAAAATACCAAGATCCTAAATAAATATAAAAAATTCTATTTTTTTAAAAAAATATTTTAAATTTAATTAAATAATTTGTAGGACCATACAACACGTGTTTTGTGAATTAAATTTATATTTAATATATTTTAATTCATGGAAAATACCCCATGTGGGGGCTGTCATTAGTCAGATGACCTGTTCAGGCACATGGGTGGGCCCCAGGGGGGGACCACGTGTCTGTGGGGCAACTGGTGGTACCTGGTGGGCTAGGACCCGACAACCATGTTAAGGCGAGGTGTCTGTACTGTCACCGGGACCCAGTTTTCATATTTGGTATCAGAGAAGGAACTCAGCCTTAAGTGCGGTGCACTACCTGGGTTGAGATGTAGGGCCCACAACGAGGACGTTGTGCTCTAAAGGGGGGGGGGGGTGATTGTAATACCCTCGAATGATAAAGGGTTAAATGGCTAAATGATATGACTCATTTCAACAAGTTTCATCTTCCTTTTTGAGAGCCTACCTGATTAGAACTCCACAATTAAGCGTGCTTGGTTTGGAGTAGTGATCAGGATGGGTGAATTTCTGGGAAGTTTCCCAGGGTGTGTGTGAGTGAGCACAAAAACACACTGGAAAGAACATGTGTTGGCTTGTTGGGACTATCATTAGTCTGATGAGCTATTCATGCACATGGGTGGGCCCCAGGGTGGGGACCACGTGTCTGTGGGGAAACTAGTGGTATCGGGCGGGCTAGGACCCGACGACCATGTTAAGGCCGGGTGTCTGTGCTGTCACTGGGACCTAGTTGTTACACCATTAGTTTGATTCCCATGGTCATGAAGACATCAAATACCTAGTTGTGGGGACTTTCATTAGTCAGATGACCCGTTCGGGCACGTTGGTGGGCCCCAGGGTGGGGACCACATGTCTTCGGGGCAACTGGTGGTACCTGGCGGGCCATGACCTGACAACCATGTTAAGGCGGGGTGTCTGTGCTGTCACCGAGACCTAGTTGCTACACCATTAGTTTGATTCCCATGGTCATGAAGACATAAAAGAGCCTTTGATTCTCTATGATAGAACTCAGGTTTCATAGGATGTTTCTTGATCATGATTTTGGAACATGTGTGGATAATCTTTAGGGTTCTGGGTTCGATTCCATTGAGTGACGACCACTGACGACGAGTGAAATTTTTTTCTAATTCAAATCAGATGAGGTATGATTTTGATTTAATTTTTCATTTTTATTCTACAGGATTAATTATTTTTCATATGATCCATGGATGAATCCATGCTAAGGTATATCAAATTTTATGTTTTGACATGATTCCAGACCCAAAAATTTTAAAATGCTATTTTTCATACTATTGTAAAGCGCCAGGGTCCTTCAATTGGACTCAGAGTGAGCGTGCATTTAATTATGTGGAATTAAAAATTATATTTTCATTTATTTTAGAAGATAGCGTCATCATAGTCCTACTTCCACAAGCGGTTCATCAATCATAGATATGATATCCAAGTTATGGCCGTATAAAGATTGATTCTATAATTATTCAGGCTTAAAACCATGAATGAAAATATATTTATATATATTTCACTGGTAAAGGATTATATCACCAATGATCAGTGACTATAGGTCAGAAGAGATGGCCGTAATCCTACCTTTGCGGGATCTATCTGGTCTACCTGCAGTACTGGGGAAGTTCAAGTCAATGTGGGTTTAATTAAAAAATAAATTGTTACACACACACACACACATGTATATACATATGTTATATATTGGTACTAAAATGGGGGAGGGAAGATACCTTCCACGCAAGTCTAAAAAAATGTCAATCCTAAAATATATATTTTTTGAAAAAATTAAAAGCTCAAAAAAAGAATATTTTGGTCCTTGCATGGAATATAACACCCCAAAATTAGGGTGGGGGGGGGGGGGAATAGTGCCCATGAGGTTATACTTTATTATTTTTTTTTTAATTTTTTTATGTGGCTCATCCACACCCTTTCATGGAAAAAGACCTCCTCATTAGGGGGGGGGGTTGAAAGGGTAGTACGCAGGATAATGCAAATAAAAAAACTTTATTCTTATATATATATATATAAGTGGTTCCCCATGAGGGGAACCTTACCCCCTGCCCATGCGCAAGGAAAATGGGTTTTCACAGACCACTGACCCAACACCCCTACCAGGTTAGCCTAACCCCAACTAGTCTAGGTTAGATTCTGTCCAACATGTCCGACCCTTCCACATATTTAACCTTGACCAAAAAACCCCTCCAGAGGGGGGGGGGGGTTAAAAATACCAAGATCCTAAATAAATATAAAAAAATTCTATTTTTTTAAAAAATATTTTTAATTTAATTAAATAATTTGCAGGACTGTGAAACACGTGTTTTGTGAATTAAATTTAAATTAAATTTATTTTAATTTATGGAAAATACCCCCTGTGGGGACTTTCATTAGTCAGATGACCCGTTCGGGCCCACAACGAGGACGTTGTGCTCTAAAGGGTGGGTGATTGTAACACCCCCAAATGATAAAGGGTTAAATGGATAAATGATATGACTTATGTCAACAAGGTGCATCTTTCTTTTCTGGAGCCTACTTGATTCGAACTCCACAGTTAAGCGTGCTTGGCTTGGAGTAGTGATCAGGATGGGTGACCTTCTAGGAAGTTTCCCAGCGTGTGTGTGAGTGAGGAAAAAAACATACCGGAAAGGATATGTGTTGGATTGTGGGGACTGTCAATAGTTAGATGACCCGTTCGGGCACGTGGGTGGGCCCCAGGGTGGGGACCACGTGTCTGCGGGGCAACTGGTGGTACCGGGCGGGCTAGGACCCGATGACCATGTTAAGGCGGGGTGTCTGTGCTGTCACCGGGACCCAGTTGTTACACCATTAGTTTGATTCCCATGGTCATGAAGACATCAAAGACCCTGTTTTGGGAACTTTCATTAGTTAGATGACTCATTCGGGCATGTGGGTGGGCCCTAGGGTGGGGACCACGTGTCTGCGGGGAAATTGGTGGTACCTGGCGGGCCAGGACCTGGTGGTCATGTTAAGGCGGGGTGTCTTTGCTGTCACCGGGACCCATACCATTAGTTTGATTCCCATGGTCATGAAGACATCAAAGAGCCTTTGATTCTCCGTGATAGAACTCAGATTTCATAGGATGTTTCTTGATCAAGATTTTGGAACATGTGTGGATAATCTTTAGAGTTCTGGGTTCGATTTCATTGAGTGACAATCACCAACGATGAGTGAAATGTTTTTCTAATTGAAATCAGATGAGGTATGATTTTGATTTAATTTTTCGTTTTTATTCTTCATGATTAATTATTTTTCACATGATCTATGGATGAATCCATGCCAGGGTATATCAAATTTTATGTTTTGACATGATTCCAGACCCAAAAATTTTAAAATACTATTTTTATACTACTTTAAAGCCTCAGGGTCCTTCAATTGGACTCAAAGTGAATGTGCATTTAATTAAGTAGAATTAAAAATTATATTTTCATTTATTTTAGAAGAGAGCATCATCATAGTTTTACTGCCACAAGCGGTTCATCAATCATAGATATGATATCCAAGTTATGGCCATATAAAGATTGATTCTATAATTATTTAGTCTTAAAACAATGAATGAAAATATATTTATATATATTTCACTGGTAAAGGATTATATCACCAATGATTAGTGACTATAGTTCAGAAGCGATGGCTGTAACCCTACCTGTGCGGGATCTATCTGGTCGATCTGCAGTACTAGGGAAGTTCAAGTCAATGTGGGTTTAATTAAAAAATACATTATTACACACACACACACACACATTTATATACATATGTTATATATAGGTACTAAAATGGGGGAGGGAAGATACCTTCTACACAAGTCTAAAAAAATGTGAATCCTAAAATGTAGATTTTTTGAAAAAATTAAAAACTCAAAAAAAGAATATTTTGGTCCTTTCACGGAATATAGCCCCCCAAAATTAGGGTGGGGGTGGGGGGCAGTAGTACCCATGAGGTGATACTTTATTATTTTTTTAAATATTTTTTGTGTGGCTCATCCACACCATTTCATGGAAGAAGACCCACCCATTAGGGGGGGAGGGTAGTACACAGGATGATACAAATAAAAAAACTTTATTCTTATATATATATATAAGTGGTTCCCCATGAGGGTAACCTTACCACCTACCCATGCTTAAGGAAAATGGGTTTTCACGGGCCACCGACCCAGCACCTCTACCGGGTTAGCCTAACCCCGACTAGGCGAGGTTAGATTCTGTCCAACATGTCCGACCCTTCCACATATTTAACCTTGACCAAAAACCCTTCTAGAGGGGGGGGGGGGTTAAAAATACCAAGATCCTAAATAAATATAAAAAAATTCTATTTTTTTAAAATATTTTAAATTTAATTAAATAATTTTCAAGACCGTGCAACACGTGTTTTGTGAATTAAATTTAAATTTAATTTATTTTAATTCATGGAAAATATCCTCAAGATGAATTCATTGAAAATTTAATTTATTTATATGATTTCAATTCATTACAACTGATTATGGGTCATAGGCCGACCAATTCTTGTTCAATTTTATTTATTTATCTTAATTTGTTTCTTTATATTAATTATAAAATAAATTGTGATTTTTGAATTGCCTATTACATCATAATTTATATAAGGTTATGTATGTATATAATCAAGTTTTTTTTATTAGTATCCCATATACCTGAGATCCTGTCATTTACATTTGAGTATTATTGTAAAATTATAAAGATGAAAGGTGATGCGTTTCACATCGAGACTTGGCGAGACATCGAATGGGACTTTGATGCATTAGATGGGGTGAGAATTGAAACAAAATCCACAAAAATAATGACTCAAGGAGTTATCCTAGGCTCTAGAATGATCTATTATTTTATCAATGGATCAACTACTAGAATTGGCTCATGATCATGTCCTTTAATTTTATATATTCATGGTTTATTATTTTATATATGTATAGTTTTTATGTGAGATCACATAAAATAATAAACCAACATGCATAGATAAAATTAACATGCATGATGAATGTTTTTATATTTATAGCAATGTAAATATACGATTGAGCTCACATAGAATAAGAAATTGTAAATAGAAATGGATTAAATTTATTGGAAAAAACTAAAACCCTTCAAAGTAAATATTAAGTCCTAAACAACTTCTATCACTTATGTTTGAACAGATTTTTTTATAAGGTGATCTTCATACCCAGTTAAGGGTACCTCATACACTACTAAAAATAGACCTTTAATAGCTCTAGAAATATATTTTATAAACACTAGAAAATCACTAACTACCTGATCGAGATTAAAAGCTATGGTCTTTTATCTGTGCTAAAAAATCATTGATAAAGGGTCTTTTAAAAGCACTTATAGAAGCACTGATAAATCTTACCTTTATCAGTGATTTTAAAAGTGATGAAAAACGTTTCCTTTATCAACACTTTTAAAAGAGTTGATAAAGGTCTATACTATAGTGTGCTGCAACAATATGCTACAACACCAATAAAATGTGTTGTAACAGCATACCGCAACACCAGAAAGATACCAGATATAAAAAAACAAGTCCCAAAATAGAATTTAATTGAAATTAAATTTACAACACAAATACAAGAAAAAACACTATATTATAGACATTTGAAACATTGGTTTATACAATTACATAAATAAAAATTATTACATACATTCAAAAACATCAATATTACTTTGTCTTTTAATCTTAACCCCAACTCATGCTATTACTAAACAAACCACCCCTTCTCAAGAAAAATAAATCACCTGTATAAGAAAAAGATTATTATGTTAGTAATAATATAAAGAAATAAATTAACAGAAAGTGTTAATTTTACTAAAATTGATATCAATTTCAACTAAAAAGACACACTTAGAGTCATAACAGTCACACCATGCATCAGATTGAGGTGCGGATGATTCCAACACATCTCAAATGACTTGTGGATTGTTTTATTGAAGTATCAAAAAAATTGAATGCATTTTCTCAGTTTTGAGTACGTCAGTTGTCTTTTTTACTAAAATGTCATTTTAAACTAAAAACATATACTTTTGACTTATTTCAATCACATAATGTATTAGTTTTACATGAAACCAGTTCCTATACATCATAAATGAATTATTAATCATTATCCTAAATTATAAATAAAATCCGATCGTGTTTGATCAGTTTTCAGTGCGTGACACTTTTTGAACTAACATATCAATTTTAAATTGATAACAGACACTTTGAGTTATACCAGGCAAATCATGTATATGATTTAGGTGAGTCTAACTCCTACATTTCAAAAAATTACTTATGTATATTTTCTTAAAGTATCAAAATAATATGAATGCTTTTGGTCAGTTTTGAGTAGGTCATTTGTCCATTTTACTAAAATTGATATCAATTTTAAATAAAAATACACACTTTGAGTCATAACAGTCACATAGTGGGTCAAATTTATGTTAGGATTTTTTTTACATATCTAAAATGACATGTGGATCATTTTCCTAAAGTATAAAAATAATTTGAATGAGTTTTCTCAATTTTGAGTACGTCAGTTGTCTTTTTTAGTAAAATGTTATTTTAAACTAGAAACATGAACTTTGACTCATTACAATCACATTGTGTTTCAATTTTATGTTAGAACAATTCTTACATTTCATAAATGAATTATGAATCATTTTCATAAATTATAAAGAAAACTCAAGTGTGTTTGATATGTTTTTAGTGAGTGACACTTTTTGAACTAAAATGTCGATTTTAAAATGATAATAGAGACTTTGAGTCATATCAGGCACATCGTGTATCATATTGAGGTTTGGATATTCTCTAAATGTAAAAAATTACTTATGGACCATTTATTTAAATTATAAAAACAATCAGAATGTGTTTCTCAGTTTTAAGTAGGTCAATTTTCCAATTTACTAAAATCGATGACAATTTTAAATAAAAAGACGCACTTGGAGTCATACCAGTCACACCGTGCATCAGATTGAGGTGTGGATAATTTATAAACATCCTAAATAACTTATGGAACATTTTTACTAAAGTATAACAACAATATAAATGCGTTTTATCAGTTTTGAGTATGTCACTTGTCTTTTTTACTAAAATGCCATTTTAAAATTAAAATACACACTTTGACTCATACCGACCACATCATGTATCAGTTTGATGTGAGAATGATTTTTACATATTAAAAATGAATTATGAATCGATGTTGTAAATTATCAAGCAAATTCAAGCAAATTTTCTCAGTTTTCTATGAGTGACACTTTTTGAACTAAAATGTTGATTTGAAATTGATAACTAAAATATTGAGTAATACTGGAAAAATCATGTATCGGATTGAGGTGTGGATGATTAACACACATAAAAAATGAATTATGAATTGTTTTAATAAATTATTTAAATAATATAAATGTGTTTTATTGGTTTTGAGTAGGTTAGATGTCATTTTTACTAAAATTGATGTCAATTTTAAATAAAAATACACACTTGGAGTCATACCGGTCACACCGTGCATTAGATTGATGTGCGAATGATTTTTACACATCTCAAATGACTCATAAATATTTTTCCTAAAGTATCAAAACTATATTAATGTGCTTTTTCAGTTTTTAGTAGGTCAATTGTCCTTTTTTCTAAAATTGATGTCAATTTTAAATTAAGACATACCTAGAGTCGTACCAATCACACCATGCATCGGATTGAGGTGCAACTAATTCATACATGTTCCAAATGAATTATGTATTTTTTTCCTAAAGTATCAAAAAAATATGAATATCTTTTCTTAGTTTTGAGTACTTCACTTGTTTTTTTACTAAAATATCATTTTAAACTTGAAACACGCACTTTGAATCATATGGATCACATCATGTATTTCTTTGACGTGAGGCCAATTCATACATTTCAAAAATTATTTATGAATGAATGAATTAATTTATCCAGAAAATTCAAGCTCACTTTCTTGGTTTTCAGTGAGAGACACCTTTTAAAGTAAAATATCAATTTTAAATTGATAAAAGACACATTGAGTCATGTCGGGAACATTGTGTATCTGATTGAGGTGTGGATGATTCCTATACATTAAAAACGACTTATGGATTATTGTCTTAAAGTATCAAAATAATATGAATATTTTTGATCATTTTTGAGTATTTTTTGTTGTATATTTTACTAAAATAAATGTCAATTTTAAATATAAAGAAGTACTTGGAGTCATACTGGTCACACCATGCATCGGATTGAGGTTAAAATTATTTCTACACATCCCAAAGTCTCAAAAAAAATCCTAACTATCAATGTTACCACTATATCATTTACTTTATTTATCAAACTTCCAACACTACATGATCATCTTCGAATAAACTACCATAAATTGAAAAAAATAATCCACCTATATAATAAAACAATTTTTATATGAGTAATAATAAAAAGAAATAAATTAAACATAAATATGAAATTATAAAATAATTCAATGGATAATGATTTTACTATGAAAACATCAAGATTACACATGTGACTGGGAAGTGGAGGGAACTTGAAGGAAAGTGATAAATTTCAACACTGTAGGGGTGAAAGGTTTTGAGGGAGAATATGTTTGTGGATGTTTTGGTGTAGAAAGGCATGAAAGATGGGAAGATTACCCCAACTTGAACAAAAAATCCACCTGTATAAGAAAAAAATTATTATGTGAGTAATACTAAAAAAAATTAAACATAAATATGAAATAATAAATTAATTATATAGAAAATGAATTTAATGTGAAAACATAAAAATTATATTTGTGATTGAGCAGAGGTAGCATCATTGCTCTTCCTACAAAGGTAGTGGAGGGAACTTGAAGTAAAGTGATAAATGCAACACTGTAGTGGTTAAAAGATTTTGAGGGAGAAGAAGTCTATGGAGGTTTTGGTATTGAAAGGTATAAAAGATGGACATACCACCCCAACTCAAACAAAAGAATCCAACTATATAAGAAAACAATTATTAAGTGAGTAATACTAAAAATAAGAAAATTAAACATAAATAAAAAACAATACATTAATTATATGGACAATGATTTTACTATATAAACATAAATATTACCTCTGTAATTGAGCAGAGGCAATGTCGTTTCTCTTCCTACAAAGGCAAAACATATGTAAAAAAATATTCTAAAATAAACGAACTCTACAAGGAATAATTAAAATTAAGTGAATGTTCTATTATGTAATTTTTCGGTAAAATAGAGAGAGTATATCGTAACATTACCTTTACATCTTTCCAAAGGGTTTTCTTCATTATAGTTTGTTCTTACGAGGGATTGGTAACATCATCTTGTGCAGAAGACATTGTATGCATGAGTAGTCAAAAATTTAATTTAGATTATGTTAATGTAGTAGATAACATATAATATTATGAGAAAAAACATATTATATTAAAAAAAACTTTTACTTTCTCATTAAAATCTATTTTTTAAAGGTTTTAGGGATTTGTTTCCTCTATCCTGAATCCAGATCCCCTATTTGTGGTCCCCTATAACATACAATAAATTTTCTATATTGGAACCTACATAAAGTGATTGTGATCTCCCAATGAAAGGGTCATCTTCAATTGAATTTTCATCTAATCCAAAAAATTGTTTTAGTCATCAGTAGGAAAATCAACCAATTCTTGTTTGTTGGATTAGAGACATAAAATACTTTCACTGTTTGTGATTCCATTATGAATGGCTCATTTTCCCCCTTCCACACTAAAATTCACCTTCACAAATCCCATTTTATCAACTTTCACTACACTGATATTGTCAAACCATTTGCAATAGAAAATGGTCACTTGAAATTTTGTATAATCCAACTCATATATCTATTCGATAATAAAAAAATATGACATATTTTCATAAATTGGATTTCTATCCTTGGAACCAGATATGCGCATCGCTTCAGCCACAAGTTTAACACCACTATTTTGCATCGTAATGCAATCATTGTGTTATTTTATATAGAACTTATAACCATTGATTACAAAACCAATGTAAGATATAAAATTTTCATTCAGTCCCTTGACTAGCCATTTTAGTCATTCACTAATTCAATTCACATTTTAAAATAAATCATTATAAATTTGATCTTGAAACCATTCTATAAACTATTTATTATATGTATTTTATATCCATCCTTCATCCCTTGATGGATTGAAATCTCTAAGAATTTCTTTGTGGGATTCACTGTATAGATTAACATATTCACTATTATGTAAAATGTAAAGGTGTGTTTTCTATTGATTTGTCTAGGTTATTGTAACAACATCTCATCCGAGAATCCATTTTCCCATAAGGCGTTCACTATGATGAGACTTTGGGAGACTGATGACGTCAACATATGATAGGTAATCAGTACAAAATTCAATAGATTATTCAATAATATATCGTTATGAAATATGAACTTCTATTTGACTTTGATTCTTAACAAACCCTTAAAAATACTCATATATTGTTCAATGGGGTACATCCATATGTAATGGACAAGACAACATAGTTAAACCTCTCTAACCAAGTGAACCATTAGGTGGACCATTATATCAAAGAATGATGGTGGGAAGAACGTCTCTAATTCACATAATTTTACTACTACCTCCTTATTCATGATAGGAAACTTAACCGGATCTATAACTTTACTTTATATGACTTTGAAAAAGAATCAGAGTATGGTTAATGCATGTCATACATTTTGAGTCAAAATGTAAAGGAAATCAACATGCATTAAATATTTCATCAAAACATAACAGTCGTGTGATTTTAGTCCTTGTAACTTCAAATTATTCATTGAAATGGAATTATTTATATTTTATAAATACCCATGTGGAAATTTTAAACTATTAAGGAAAAAGTAAAAATTTCAATTTTTTTTCTATCTGGATAGAGTGAAAGTTGTTGGGGTAATAAAATTCCACCTTTTACCCTTCACTGGTGCCAAATATTCCCTTATCCCCATTTCAATTTAGTCCAACCTATCCTTGATTCCATCTTTCATTTTTCTAGGAACATTACTAATGTTCCAATAACACTATCAAATACATTTTTTTCTACATGAATGACTTCAATAAAATTTATGACATACAAAAAATTAAAATACAATAATTCAAAGAAAATTGATCTCTTCATCCAACTTGATTTTGTTAGGTTTTTTGAAAATGGTTTACTTAAAATAGTGTCAATATCTTTTATTTTATTGTAAAGTTTATTTCCCATTACTAGATATGGTGTTGTACCTTTTTTGATATTCCCATAAAATGCTATCGTCAAAGATCATTATTTATGTCATCAAGGTAAAAATTCTAGATTCCCTAAAAACACAGTCTTCGAGAAATGTTTCAACCGAACTGAGTTTGTGCGTATTCACAAATGGGACACCCCAAAATTATTTTAATGATATATCCTAACAAATTTATTTAAGTAGTGAAGTAATTTATTGTTTCATACAATATGGAACTCAATTTAAATTATTCACTTATAAGATCATCATAAATTATAACACCTGTATCCCACATAAATTTTAGATCTTAGATCAATGGATCCAAATATAAACCAATATCATTACTGGGTTGCTTTTCTCCAGATATAAGTAAAGAAAACATAATGTATTTGCGCTTCATGAATAACCATGGAAGAAAGTTATAATTTACCAACCTAATAGGCCATGCACTATGAGTAATACTTTGTACACAAAAATGATTTATTACATCTATAGATAAAGGAAGAACAAAGTTTCTTAGCTTATTTCCAAATTCAGGATACTCATAATCAATTTTCTTCCACTAAGGAGAATCTAATAGATGATGTAGGTTCCCATATTTAATTTTTGTATCTTCATGCAATGCCAATTATCTCATGGTTTCCTAACATTCATATAGTCTTCTAAAACATGGAATGATAGGAAAGTACCATACAAATTTTGAAGATCTTGATTCATTTTTCTTATAATGATATGCGCCACACTCATGGCATTTTATAAGTGATTAATAGTCCTTGAAAAAAAAATATGCAATCATTTGTACAAACATCTATTTTTTAGTGATCATGTACATTGAACGTAACATTATTTTAGCATCATATGTTCAGAATGTTAGTTTATTTTCTTTTGGTAACATATAATTCAAGAGACCAAGTAGTTCTGTAAAGTTGGTGTCACTCCATCCGCTGCCAGCTTTCAAATTATATAACTTTAATACAGTTGAAAATGTTGTGTATTTAGTACAACCAGTATAATTTTTTTTCTTGGAATAGCTATTTAACTCCTCAAACAACTTTGTATAATCATAAAGGTCATCTTTAATTGGTAGTGTCATTTTTCCATGTGATCTCCATCATCATTTACATTGGTATTCATATCAAATGATCCATAAACCACAGTATCATCCCAATCGGTGTCCACATTTAGTTTTTCCCCATTTTTAGTCCAAAATTTATAGATGTGATCTATTTTGTGACAAATAAAATTTCTTCCAACTATTCTGGACTAAATTTTCTTGAATAAAAACCACGTAAACATGGACATAGGATTTGAGAAGGGTCGTATGCATGCTCTCTTTCAAACTTGATGAAATTTTTAACTCCATCTTCATACTCTTTTTTCAAATGATTATCGTGTATCCATTTTTGATTCATATCCATCATATTGGGTTCATAAAATATTAATTTTGAAAAATAAATAAATAAATACACATAATATATTCATTATCAAAGGTGAAAGTTATAGACAATTATAAAAAGGGAAACTCAACATTTGATTATTTCAAAGAATTTTATAATGTTTAAGAAAATGGGTAATTGAATTTAAGAAAATAATTACCCCACTACGGTATGTGTTATCCTATGAATTCATTCAAAGGTGAAATTTATAGACAACTCATCCTAATCAACTCATCTTCTAGGAATTTATCATTGCATTTTTTTGTTTGAAAGATCCTTCATCTCTTGTATACATGCACCTATATTTATTGAAATACTCTAAAAAGTTGTCATCCATGGGATGACTAATGCTCAGAGTAGTACAAGAAACATAAAAGAGATGGGGGATGAGTTTCAAGTAAAACATTTCAATAATGACTGTTCAGAAGATAAAGTTGATGAGGATGATAGTTGTCTATAAAAGAGGAGGGGTATGAGTCTCAAGTAACAAATTGAAATAGTAACTATTGTTTAACACACATCAAGTCTTTATTAAATTCCCTAAAAATGAAAATATAATATAGTCAATTAACGAGTAATAAGAAACCCAAATATGATAAAAAATAATAATAAACTCTCATTAAATCAACTGGAAGATCTAAGAAGGTATTAATAAAACATTTTAATAAATAGAGTTATTTCATATACATGAATAGTAATTAGATATTCCTAGGAGTGGAACCAATACATGTAGACCTAAAATGATGAATACCTAAAACTAATTTATAATATATAGAATTTGAAAACTTCCATTCTATTTTTTGGAACAATTTATGTAGAAACCTAAGGAATTATTATAATTAAAATTAATGGTATATCAAATATTTGAAAACATCTCAAGACTCTTGGGATGTCATATCACCACACCAACCCATCCCAAAGATTCTAGGGAGGTATTCACATCAAATCTAACCATATGAAATATTACAGGGAGGCTATATAATACACATTGACTCATACTTGATATTCTTGGGAGGTCTATAAAGAAGTTGACATAAAGCAATAATACAAATCAACAAGATATATCACAAATAAGGGAGAAAAACACACCAACCCTTGAAACATCTATCCCATACACATTTAAACACACACACACACATAACATGGAATTTATAATACACATAATTTCAAAAAAAAATGCACATTTAAACATAATTTTTAATTAAAATAAATATAATTCCTTCCTAATTTGGAAATACAGAACCATAATTTGTGAATAAATAATTATAAAATCACCCTTACATTATAAGTTTTTAAAATGCATATAAATAGATAGAAATATATATATTTAAATATATATATATATATGTATATATATATTTATAAAATAAACTTAAATTCATAAAAATATATGTAACCCTTATAGAAGAATATCATAATATAGTAAAATAAATACAACCCCTTGCTAATTTTGAAAATAGAGAGCCATTAAAAATAAATAAATATGGTACCACCCTTACTAATATTTATCTTAAAATAAAACAACACAATTATAAGAAAATAAAATTTTAAGGAAAAACCCTGACACCAGAATATTAAAATAGAATTTAAATAAATAAATTCCCTTACATGAATTGCATAAAATCAACTTTTGTTACTTCTTTTCACCATAACCAGGCTTATAATTGGTTTTATAAATCAATTTTCTCATTTTTTAAGGTTTTTATATCCAAAACCTCCAATGTTTATGATCACACCACGATTCACTGTTTCATTTTCACCCTTACCCACTACGCTAAACTTGTTTTATATTGAAAATTATAAAAATAATAACAAATTTCATTCCATATTTGAATCATTTATTTTGTGTTTATCACTTTTAAAAAGGGAAATGTTACTTGTTTTGATGATTCCACTGCAGGAGGAGGTGATTTGGAGGACCCATGATAATGTACAAGAAAAATTGGCCAAACTACGCAAGATCCATGCACACTAGTGGAATCATACATGAACTGCTCCTAAATCGTGCATTCAAATGGGATGAATTTTTTTGGATGGTCCAAAATTCATTGGGATAAATTTCATATGAAGGAACCCAAGACTCATTCAACCATATGGTGGCCCAACCGACTTGATCTATCCAGCACATCAAATCTGCATGAATTCAAAAGTGGTGTGCTGTGATCTGTCCATATCTCAGGCTCTAGCTATCCAAATTGTGCCAAACTTTCAGTGGAGATAGTAAAGAGGTGATGATACAACTTTTTTTATTTTCTACATAGCGAGATAAGGCTGTATGGAGGTTAAAACCCATGTGAAAATTGGTTTTAAGAAATCTATGTGCTCAAAACCACCTTCCAAAAATGGCACCTTGGGATCCCCATTTGTAAGTTCGACTAGGAGAAAAATATCTAGTATTTTAGAGACCCAAAGGAATCCTCTCATCATCCAAGAATTTTTGGAGGCCCTTATCATCATAGGTGGATCAATAATAAAGAAGGAGTTCCACCCGAGCCTTCACCTCCTCTCGATGGCGAGCTAAACGGTGGACGATCATTTCGAGGGAGATACACATACATGGGAGGGAGTTCCGACACTTTATACTCTACTAGTTTTGTATAATTTTTGTTTGGATTATTTCACTTATGTTTTATCTAAACATGTTTCTCCTATGAATTCATTTCTTTGGTTTAATTAAGTGAACCACTTTTCATTTCAACACTGATTGGGTTGAAATTTCAAGTGGGAAACTTGGGTTGTTCTGATTGGGAAACACAAATATCCTCTTTCTCTCACACATAAAAAAGATATTAGTATGATTTGGTAGCCATTAATCTGTTCTTGAAGTCCAAACCTTGACAACATGATTGTTTTTTCAAGGGTTGGTACTTTGTGCAATGTTTTGAGAGGCAAGAGGGGAATCAAGATCTTGACAACCCTAAACCAAAGAATTAAACAAAACCATGTGTAATTTTTAGAACAATGAATTATCCAATATGTGTAGTGAACTTAAAGTGATCTAATTATCTCATAATTATAAAACACCACTTTTATTTATCAACTATTAAACTCTTTAAATCAATTCATTTTCTTAAAACTCTTTTCAAATCACCCCATATTTTGTTCTTCTTATTAAAAATTCACACTATAAAACCACCAACGCTCTTTGATAGATGACCTAGGGTCTTACTTAGACGACAAAATCTTCTTTAAATCACTATCAATTTGACGTGTCATGACAACATGTTCAAATTTTTTCACCGTTGCTGGGGAGAGCTTTGGTTTTAGTGCATGTTTTTGATAAGTTTTTTTGTAATTTTTGTGAATATTTATTTGTTTTATCTTCTACATTTTCATATACATTTGTGTTCTGATTTATTTATTATATAGGTTCTATGAATGACGCATTCTAATCTGAGATACTTACCATCTTTCAAACCCTAACCGGAGAGGATCTTACGTCAGTGACCTTGAGATGCACAAGACAACCCTTTGAAAGAGGACACACCACAACTCGAGACTTTTCTAAACCCATATTCTTCTAGAACCAAATTAGAAACTGAAATTAATATGTTTTAAATGGATGAAAACAATATAACACTATAATAATTAACCTCACTGGATTTTGATATCCAACCCACTTACATTCAAATTCAAGGAGAGACACCTAATTTTGAACTTAAATATGGTTTAATTCATTTATTACCAATATTCCATGGACTTTCTCGAAAATATCCACACAAGTATCTTAAAGAATTTCATACCATGTGTTCTAAATTAAAACCTACAAATGTGGATGAAGAACAAGTAAAGCTCAGAGAATTACCATTTTCATTGGAAGACACTGCAAAAGACTGGCTTTACTATGTTAATTCACCAATTAGAGGCTGGGAAGACATGAAACACCTTTTTCTTGAAAAAATATTTTCTAGCCTCTCAAACAAAAACTATAAGGAAATAAATATGTCGTATAAGGAAATCTCAAGGAGAAACATTACATGGATATTGGGAACTCTTTAAAATGTTATGTTCAAGCTGTCCACACCACCAAATAAGCGATCAACTTTTAATTCAGTATTTTTATGAAGGTTTAATTCCTATTGACTGAAATATGATTGATGCTGCTGCAGGTGGTGCACTAGTTGATAAAACCCCAATCTCTATAAGGAGATTAATTGAGAACATGGAACATAACACTCAACAATTTTTTTCAAGGTCCAATGTACCCATTCAAGGTGTCCATGAGGTACAAAGTACCGAATTCGAGAGGAAGGTGGAAACAAAGTTCAAAGAGGTAAGTACCCTTCTTCGACATCTTTCTATTTCCCAAGGGAAATCCCAATCTCCTCCTCCCATAAATTGTGGTATATGTTCTTCTTACACCCACTACTCTGATCAATGTCCCCAACTAAGAGAAACTTCTAAGAGTTGTGAGGCAATCTTTCCAGGCCACCCCTATAACCAACCCTTTAGGCAAGAACCATACTATACATCCAATACTGGGAAGAAAGACAAACAATACTATAGTAAAGGGGGGTATTCAAACCAACCTCAACAACCATGGAACCAATCGGGGTAGAGTAGTCAACCACCACCCCCTAGAAATCCTCAACCACAACAAAGGTCTTTCCAAAAAACCCCTCTAAAACCTGATCCTAGCTTAGAATACATGATGAAACAAATGGCTGCCAACAATATCCAATTCCAAAAAACTACCCAAGATTCCAAACAAGACCTAAAAACCCAATTAGTACAACTTTCCAACTCGGTGGGGGAAATTCAGAGCTATGGGTTGGGTAAAATACCTTCTCAACCAGTAGTTAACCCCAGAGATAAAGAAAATTCTAGTGCCATCACCCTTCGGAGTGAAAAAAAACTAAAAATCCAAATGACCCCTCCAATAAAGTATTCCCCTCCTAAGGAAACCACCATCCCAACTACTGGAAATGCTCCAAATGAGGTAGAACCTTGTCCTGATAGAATCCCCTCTAAAGTAAAGAGTGTGTCTATTGATGAGTCACCTAGCCCAACAATTCCTCTTCCATTTCCACAAAGGTCCAACCAACCTAGAAAACAAAAGGAAACTGAACTCTATCAAATTTTTTTAGAGAATTTCAAAAAAAATGCAGGTAAACATTCCTTTGATTGATGCTATGAAACAAATTCCAAGATATTCCAAGTTTCTAAAGGATATGTGTACACACCGAAGGTGACATCGAGGTGATGAGAAGGTGAGCTTGGGTAGAAATGTTTCAGCATTAATAGATCCATCACTTCCCACAAAGTACAGTGATCTTGGAATATTCTTAATTCCATGCACCATAGAGGAGTATTATTTTTATAATGCTATGCTTGATTTAGGTTATTCTATAAATGTGATTCCTCACTCCATTTACTCTACATTACAGGTCGGGTAACTGAATCCCACTAGAATTATTGTTCAACTAGCTAACCGGAGTACCGTACACCCCTCTGGTGTGTAAGAGGATGTTCTTGTGAGGGTTCAAAATTTAATTTTTCTTGCTAAATTTTATGTGATTAAAATGGAGGATGATAGGATGAATGGATATGCCCTGATTATATTGGGGATACCCTTCTTGAAAATCACCAAAACTATAATTAATGTTCAAAATGGTACATTATCTATGGAGTTTGATGGTGACATTGTCCACTTCAATATCCTTGATGCTATGGATCACCCCTCATAAGAACATTCCTCTCTCTGTTAATTTTATAGATGTACTCCCTTCCCTTGAAAAAACTTTATTTCATTCCCCTAATCCCATTTCTGAGTTTTCTTCATTGATAGAAATTCTAGAAAATGATTCATTCATTGATTGTTGTAGTGGTCTAGAAAAGTGCCATGCATGTTCATTGATTGATGATTTCTTGAACACTGAGGATCCAATGACCATCGATGATACTACTAAGATTGTAAAATCTCATTCCTCATATGAGGATGATACCATTGAGCAGTTAGATGAGATTAGTGACCTATCACTTTCACATACACTCCCATCAATCCAAAATACCCCAGAATTGGAATTAAAACAACTGCCTCAAGATTTAAAATATTCATATCTTGAGAATGGAAACAAGCTTCCTATCATAATTGCTAGTTCACTCCCTCCCGAGCATGAATTTTTATTACTTGAACTTTTGAGGGAGTATAAACAAGCTTTGGGATGGACACTTGATGACATTCCTGGTATCAACCCATCAATTTGTACACATCATATTTTATTAAATGATGAGGCTAAACTAGTGAGGCAAGAACAACACTGACTGAACCCAAACCTCATAGAAGTTGTGAAAAAAGACATAACAAAATTATTGAATTCTGGAATCATTTACCCCATCTCTGAAATGCAATGGGTCAGTCCCATTCAAGTAGTTCCTAAAAAAACTGTCCTTGCCATAATCAAAAATGAAAAAAATGAATTGGTTCCAACTTGTGTGTAGAATAGTTGGTGTGTCTGCATAGACTATAGCCAACTAAACCAACACACTAGGAAGGACCATTTGGCTTTTCCATTCATTGACCAAATGCTAGAGAGGCTAGCTAGCAAGTCCCACTACTTTTTCCTTGATGGGTATTCTGGATACTTTCAGATCCATATTGCCCTCGAGGATTAGGAAAAGACAACCTTTACTTTCCCCTTTGGCACATTTTCATATAGAAGGATGCCATTTGGTCTATGCAATGCTCTAGGTACTTTCCAGCGATGTATGGTTAGTATTTTCTTGGATTACCTGGAGAATTGCATGGAAGTTTTCATGGACGATTTCAATGTTTATGCCTCCTCTTTTGATAAATGTTTGAGTAGTCTTGGTTTAGTCCTAAGTCACTGTATTGAAAATAATCTTGTATTAAATTATGAGAAATGTCATTTTATGGTGCGAAAAGGTATAGTTTTGGGGTATTTCATTTCTGGGGATGGTATCCAAGTAGATAAATCAAAAGTGGATTTCATTTATTCCTTACCATTCCCCAAAAATGTATGGGATGTGTGGTCATTCCTAGGTCATGCTGGATTTTACCATCATTTCATTCGTGACTTTAGTAATATTGCACTCCCACTCTCATGGTTACTTCAAAAAGAAAAATAATTTGTTTTTGATAAAGAATATGAGGAAGCTTTTAATAAGTTAAAATGGAGTCTCACATCACCTCCAGTAATCCAACCACCTCGGTGGGATTTACCATTTGATCTCATGTGTGATGCCTCTAACTATGTAGTTGGGCCAGTCTTGTCACAAAGGGTCGATCAAGCACCACATGTAATTGCCTATGCCTCACATACTTTAGACCCTTCCCAAGAAAACTACACCACAATTGAAAAATAATTCCTTACCATAGTGTTTTCCTTGGATAAATTTAGGTCATATATTTTAGGGTCCAAAGTCATTGTATTCTCTGACCATGCAGCCCTCCGGTATCTCCTTAAGAAACCAGAAGCCAAACCACACCTCATTTACTGGATGATCCTCCTTCAATAATTCAATCTAGAAATTAGAGATAAAAAAGGATAAGAGAATGTGGCGGCTGACCATATCAGTAGGATCCACCCATCCTCGAACATTGACTCATCTCCCAATATTCCTATAAATGAAATGTTTCCTGATGAGCAACTGTACCGAGTGCAAGATGCTATTCCTTGGTATGATAAAATTGTAAATTATTTTGTAGAATCTTGAATTCCTACTGATTTCAACAAAAACCAAGCCAACCATCTAAAACATGAGTCCTATTGGTACATTTGGGATGACCCCTACCTTTGGCGCACCTATAGTGATCAATTCCTTAGGTGTTGTGTTCCTGATAGCGAGTTTCAGTCCGTCCTTAGGTTCTGTCACACTGTTTCTTGTGGGGTCCACTTTGGTCCCCAACAGACTGCTCACAAGGTCCTTAATTATAGTCTCTTTTGGACCACATTGTTTCGGGATGCCCATGAATTCTTTAAATCTTGTCCTCACTGTCAAAGAATGGGGAATGTCTCTAAAAGAAATGATATTCCACAAAAACCCTTATTCTTCCATGAAATTTTTGATGTTTGGGGCATTGACTTTATGAGACCATTACTCAATTCATTTGTTAACATATACATTCTTTTGGAAGTGGATTATATTTCCAAATGGGTATAGGCACAAGCTATAAGGACTAATGATTCTAAGGCAGTTGTAGAATTTTTGAGAACCCAAATTTTCTATAGGTTTAGCATACCTAGGTTCATCATTAGTGACCAGGGTTCTCATTTCTACAACTGAACAATGCAATCACTTTTTCATCGGTATGGGGTCGGTCATAGAGTGTCTAATGCATATCACCCATAGACCAATGGTCAAGCCAAGGTGTCAAATATATAGGTAAAATATATTCTTGATAAAACGGTTCAACCCAATAGGAAATATTGTAGTCTTTGACTTGATGATTCATTATGGGAATACTATACTTATTTCAAAACTCCCATTGGAATGCCACTCTATCAGCTTGTTTTTGGAAAGAGTTGTCACCTGGATATTGAAATTGAGCACTGGGCCTACTGGGCCATCAAACAATGTAACTCTAATCTTTCTGGTGCAGGTGCTCAAAGGAACCTGAAAATTTAGGAGATTGAGGAAATGAGAAGAGATGCATATGAGAACTACAAGATTTACAAGGAGTGAAACAAGGTTTCCCATGATCATCTCATCCTTCATCGTCAGTTCCACATTGGGTAGAAGGTCCTCCTCTATAATGTAAGGCTGAAGTTGCATCCAGGTAAGCTTCATTCCTAATAGTTTGGACCATAAACTGTTACTAACGTTTCTCCATTTGGTGTTTTCTAGGTTCAAAATAAAGAAACCAACCAAACCTTCACAGTTAATGGGCAGCTACTAAAGCACTTCCACGAAACCCTTCCAGAGTCCTCGATAGAGGAACTCCAAGTTCAAGAAGCAGTCTACAAATGACACCCATCAGGTTTTATCCTTCCTTCCTAAATTCTATTTTTATAGTGAGGACACTTCACACTCTAGGTGTGGGGGGATGGGTATATTCCTAGGTTAGTTAGGAATTTTCATCATATTTATTCTTTTTATCTTTTTATCTTGATGAATAGTATTTTTACTTTCCCTCCTTTCTCTCCCACTCACCTTTGTGCTGGAATATTATTTATTTTTTTATTCCCACTTTATCATGGAAAATGATGCCCATTTAATCATGGAAGTTATTGAAAATTCATGTGGAATGTCTGTATTTCATGTTGTTTTAACATTCAAAAAAAAAAAATTCTGATGAAATGCGAATTTCTTTTGAAATTTAGTTCTTTGTCGATGATATAAATGGTTGTATCATTTTGAAACCTTTGAGAAGAATGGTTCCCTTTTTTTCAAATAGTTTAAAGGAAAATTATGTCACTTAATATCTCCACACATTTTTTTCACCCAACCATGATGTGTGAAAATTTCTTACTTAATGGAAGGTAAATATAAGTTAGGTTAATTTTTCTCTACTTTCCAAAATGATTTTTCCATTCGTTCGCTCTTTATCCAATCTATTTCATTATTGTACCAGATTGACCTATGCGTGTGTAACTTTTATCTGACTGTTGTACGCCCTCAAAAAAATAAGAAAAAAATAAGAAAAGGGTTTTATATTGGGCAGGTAAAAAACCACACTTCCTCAACCTTTGATCTTATTATAACTGTTACAATTAGTGTCGTGAGGAGATCAAAAATGGGCTGGGAGAAGAGTGTGAGATTTTTTCCAAGTGAAAATTTTGAAAAATAAATAAATGAGGGGAGTGAAGAAATGTACAAAATATGAGGATATCTAGGTTGAGAGCTTATGGTTTGACTTCTGGGAATTCTTAAGTGAGTGGGTCTTGAAATTTGATTGCAAAGTATGTGAGGAAAGTTCGGTGGAAAGGATCTTGTAAGCAGACAATTATTAAAATAACTTATATTTACTTGATAAAAATTGGAAAGAATAGAATGAAATTGTTGTCACACACACACGTGGAGAATTAGTGACATGATTAACTTTTGAATTATTTTCTTTGATTGGTATCATGAATCTCTTGGAATTTCATTTGGATACAATTTTTGAGACGTCTTTTTCAATGATCATTGAGAATAACTCCTTGATGTGATTTTTTCTTTGATCAAATTTCTATGAAGAATTAAATTTTCATTGAATGTTAAATCTTTATGAAGTTGGAAATATCTACATGCATAATTTTTGGAATTATGAATTTTCCCAGGAGTGCAAATGTTTAGGTGTGGGGGTGTGATCACACCATGATTCACTGTTTCATTTTCACCCTTACACCACTATGCTAAACTTGTTTTATATTAAAAATTATAAAAATAATAAAAAATTTAATTCCATGTTTGAATAATTTATTTTATGTTTATCACTATTAATTAGGGAAATGTTACTTGTTTTTATGATTCCATTGCAGGAGTAGGTGATTTGGAGGACCCATGATGATGTCAAAGAAAAATGGGCCAAACTATGCAAGATCCATGCACACCAGTGGACTCATCTGCACACTTATCCTGAAGTGTGCATCCAAATGGGCTGATTTTTTTTTGGGTCCAAAAATTGTCTACATTTCATCTGAAGGAACCCAAGACTCATTCGGCCATCTTGTGGCCCAACCGACCTGATCTGTCCAGCACACCGAATCTGCACGAAGTCAAAAGTGGTGTTCTGTGATCTATCCATATCTCAGGATCTAGTTGTCCAAATTGTGCAAAACTTTCGATGGATACATACAAGAGGTGGGGCTGCAACTTTTTTATTTTCTCCAAATCGAGATAAGGCTTTCTGGAGGTCGAAAACTATGTGACAATTGGTTTTAAGAAATATGTGTGCTCAAAACCACCTTCCCATTTTCTTATAAAATGGAACCTTGGGCTCCCCATTTGTAAGTTCAACTAGGAGGAAAAGATCTGGTATTTTGGAGACCCAAATGTGTCCTCTCCCCATAAAATAAGTTCTTTAGTCCCCTATCATCATAGGGGGATCAATAATGAAGAAGGAGTTCCACCCGAGCCTTCTCCTCCTCTCGATGGCGAGCTAAACGGTGGACGATCATTTCAAGGGAGCTACGCATACATGGGAAGGAGTTCCGAAACTTGATAATCTACTAGTTTTGTATAATTTATGTTTGTATTATTTCATTTATGTTTTATCTAAATATTTTTCTCCTATGAATTCATTTCTTGGGTTTAATTAAGTGAACCACTTTTCATTTCAACACTGATTGGGTTGAAATTTCAAGTGGGAAACTTGGGTTGTTCCAATTGGGAAACACAAGGATCATCTTTCTCTCACACATAAAAAATATATTAGTATGATTTTTTAGCCATTAATATGTTCTTTAATTCCAAACCTTGACAACACGATTGTTGTGTCAAGGGTTGGTACTTTGTGCAACGTTTTGAGAGGCAAGAGGGGAATCGAGATCTTGACAAGCATCAACCAAAGAATTAAACAAAACCATGTGAAATTTTCAGAACAATGAACTATTAAATATGTTTAGTGAACTTGAATTAATCTCCTTATCTCATAATTCTAAAACACCACTTTTATTTATCAACTATTAAACTCTTTAAATCAAGTAATTTTCTTAAAACTGTTTTTAAACCACCCCCTCTGTTCTTCTTATTAAAAATTCACAATATAAAACTACCAACGCTCCATGAGAGACGACCTAGGGTCTACCCTAGACTATAAAATTGTCATGACCCGACCCAACGGGGCTCGAGCCGCGACTCCCCAAGCCCGCCTCCAATAGGCCAGGGGCTGACGACTAGCACCGAGTAGGCTATCACACACATGGGAGGCATTAGCCTAAGATACTTGTACACACGCACCCACATACACCTCCATGAAATAGTGCATAGATATATAAAACTGAACAGTAAATGCATGCATATAACTATCCCAAACCAGAGTTCTATAGAAGTACAAAAGTGAAAAATAGGGCCCACCAAAGTAAAACCAAAAAAGCATCCAACCTGCTCAGAAGAAGGGGTACGCTACCAAAAGCACCACCAGAAATCTCCTCGGCACAACTCTGATAAGACTCCACGGTCAGTCCCGCTCACTTAGCTCCGCCTGCTCCGGGTCCTTCCTGGGACACCGTCGAAAGACCTGTGGTCTGCACAAGACACAAAAATGTGCGGGCAAAGCCCGTTCAAGGGTGAGTATAACAATACTCAGTAGGCACCCCAAAAACCCAAAACAAAAGAGATCAAATGAAAGAAAACAATCCGCTCATCCCAGCCAGAGGGAACCCAGACGAGAGAGAAACTCCATCCCGTGACCATCCTCAGCTAAACCCAACTAGTCAGCTCAATTCTGGTGTATTCCCATACATACACCTTGAACATCCGCTCAGGTATACATCCATACATATACCATGAACATCCAATCAGGTATACGCCCATACATATACCATGAACATCTAGATATACTCAGCTCATGCACCAAGCCACATGAGGTACCAACCTCATCACCAGTAATGGTTCACAACTAGGAGAGCACACTCCATGATCACTGTCATCCTAGATAACACTCATCCGAGAGATACACTCCATCGGGTCCCACACAAATATCTTAGACGCTCACCCGAGAGATCATGCTCATCAGATATCGTCACTAAGGAAACCTCACTAAAACAACATAAACACCAAACTCCTCAGATAGGGGATCTATCCTAGGGTCCGCTAGGGGATACCAGAACCCACACCGATATACGAAGATCTTACAGATAGGGGATCAATCCCAGGGTCCGCTGGGGGATACCACAACCCGATCTGGCATTCGTAGATCTCACAGATAGGGGATCACTCCCAGGATCTGATGGGGGATACCACAACCTGATCTGGCGCTTTACAGAAACACATCACTCAAATAGAGGATCATCACCCATGTCATGACGGTCATGACGATACCGAAACCCTATATGGTACATCTCATGTTGTAGGGGATCGAACTGACGATGCCAAAACCCTACCGACACCACGTGCTGAGTAGGGGATCATATAACCAATGATACCACAACCCTACTATAATCCTCATGCTGAGTAGGGGATCGTATACCCGACGATGCCACAACCCTACTGAGCACGGCCCACTACGTAGGGGATCATATTCCCGATGATTCCACAAACCCTACGGGGTTAACCTGCTAGATAGGGGATCACCGCCCGTGGATAAATAGCCACATCAATACCAAGAACCCGATATAGGGAAATGATGCTAGAGGATCTCGCTCTGGGCCCACCGGAGGGATGCCACCACTATAACAGATTAAACATCCCATCGAGAGGATCACAAACCTATACTAAGGTTGTAATGCCACGTGAACCCTTGTAGGAATGAACCAAGGGAGTACCCTCAACCACTACTGGTCCAAACGTCGCTAACCCGAGCGACCCACCACAACGCCACACTGTGCACCTATAATGCCGATACCGAGGCCACCATCGCGATCCACATGAAAAAACACGCACGATAGGCTGTTTACTCACCTGAAACAGACAACCTGTGAAAAAGGCACTATTCACTGTATCTAGCTTATGTGGGGACCACACTACGATCCCTAAACTCATCAAGAGGATCATACCACTGCGATCCTATCGGAAAAACACACGGGATAAACTACTCGATCGTCCCAAATAGACGTCGGGTGAAAAAGAGACATTTCATCGTAAAACGTGCAAACCGGGCCCTATGGGGCCAACAACCTTTCTTCAGCCCGAACACTGAAAGGAGCATCTCAAAAAGTCTGCACGAGAACTAGGATCATGTTGCCACTGACGGTGCATCAAACGGACGTCCGGTTCGCGAGGCACGTCCGTCGTAAGCTTTAATAATAATTTCTTATTATTAAATTAAAGCATTTGGGGTCACCTTCCTTTAGACGCAGAACCCAAAAACCTCAAAACCCATTTCAAAAAGTCTTTCTCGATGAGACGAACCCATGGATGTTGACGGCGCGTCAAATAGACATGCCGTTTAAAAGTTGCGTCCCTTAGAACACAAGGGCCCCAACCGGGCCGGTCCACCCCGGCCGGTCCAGTCCAGACTGCCGGCCTGCGGTCCAGCCACGGGTCCAGTCCAGCTCACCGCGGCCTGCTGGCTATGGCCCATCCAAACACCACCAGACCCCCTCAGGTCCGGTTCTTCCAAGCAGACCGGCCAAACGACCGGTCTTTGCCCGCGCGCAGCACCAGCAGGAACCACGTGTTGCAGGTCCTTGTCCGCAGTACCCCCCGAGGTCAACGCCTCAGGGCTCCCCCTGACCATGACTAGCTGACGCCTTATCCGCCCTCCTATGGAGCGCATCACCGTGACACCTCCACACGACACCATAGCCTCTTGGACAGCCCGACTCCCCTGAAGCCGCCTCATCCACGCCGCCTCTCCTTGTAGCGCCTCTCTGCTGACCTGCGCTACACCGCGCTACACAACGCTCCCCCAGACCCTGCTCGACCGACTCTCAGATCCCGTACTCCTCTGTTTATTGCACTCCCACCAGATCCCATAGCTCCGCCTCCAAACGCTACACTTGACCTCCGGCTGTCGCGCTCCTTCGCGCCCCCCAGATCGACCTCCAGCCGCCGCCCCTTTCTGGAGCGGGACCTTCAATCGGTCCCCACAACCACTCTAGTGGTCAAAAAAAGGATCTGAAACCGGTTTCGGAATCCTTGGGGCCATATCTTCACAGCACCACCCCTCGCTCGTCGTTTCGTCACGGTTTTGGAACGTCTGAAAATTGGTCGAAGAACAACGAAGAACGCGTCAAACACGAGATTTAGAATGGGACTCGGACGGTGGACGTGTTCGTTCAGCCATCATCCCAATTCTAAAATTATAGAATTAAAACTACGGATTTGAAAAAAACTCAAGAAATCTATGAAGGAGTGAAAAAAACAGAAAGCCTACCTCGATCCGGCCATTCGTCATTGGATACACGCCTGCTATGATCCCACTTCGATCCAACAGAGTTCGCTCCTCAATCCGGTGAAGAACAGTGAAGAACACCGAAGAACAAGAGAGAGAGAGAGAGAAGGGAAGAATGGGTTCTCCCCTTAATTCCACACTTAAGTGGAATTTATAACTCTCTGAGACTCTGCCGACGGGCGCGGATTCCGAAACCTTATGGCCCGCCTATTTTATATCATGGCTAGGAAAAAAACCCCATTTTGAACTCAACAGAAGTCTCCGATTTCCATTCCGAGACTTCTTTTGAAATTTATTCAAAAATAACGCCAATGATAAAAATCACTAAGTCGTTATTTCAAAAAGACGATTTTTTCCTTGGGTGACATCTCTCACAGTAGGCCCACGCTCGCAACTTTTACACCCCGCCTAAGATAAACGGCACGCTCCAGACGCAATCATGCCCTCAAATTTCAGATCTGAGCTACTGTTTAAGAGATAACTCATTCTCGCCTCGCACATAGTATAAAAATACTTAATATTTTTATAAAATTAATTCCGGGCACACCGGGCCTCGGAATCGCACGCCGTCTTCGCGCCTAGCTATGACATTATTCATAGGAATATTTCAAAGTCTGATAGGGCCAAAACCCGAGTCGCTACAAAAATATTCTTTAAATCACTATCAATTTGATGTGTCATGAAAACATGTTCAGTTTATAAAGTGGTATAAATATTTATTTAATTGGTTTATTTATGAACTAGAGGTGATTCTATAGGATTTCAAAACAATAAAAAAATTAATCTTGTCGAGAAAGTTAGGGTACAAATATAGACAATGTTAAAAATTGATTCAAAATAATAATTTAAAAAGTCTAAAACAAGATATCCAAATCGATAGTTAAGAAAACAATGGATCATAAACAAAACATTCTATATATAATCTAAAATAAAAACAATATAAAAAGACTGAACCACAAATAACTGATGACATCGTCGAATAAGAAATAAAAAATGAAACAAAAAATACAGAAAGAAAATCAGAACCTAAAAATGAAAAGAGATGCCTGCCTCGCTAGGTTGAAGAAAATCTGAGACCCTCAGATCTATATCGCGATGTTTTCTTTAGAAACCCTAACTGCAAGGGAACACATGATTCCATATGATGTTTGATAAACTGGAGTGGGTTTTTGTGATTCAATATTTGATTCACTAAGGAGGAGCACCAACAATGGATGGCTTCCTCAAAAAGCTTCTGATATCATTATGGGTTCGCAACTGGTATGGTTTTTTTAAATAGATTGGGACACTTTTATCAGTGCTTCCAAAAAATCACTGATAAAATCCATCTTTATCAACGTTAAGGTTTTAGCGCTGATAAAGATGCCTTTTATTAGCGCCGATTACTTAAGCGGTGTTAATGGATTTATAATTATAATTATAAATACAAAATTTGTAAATATATATATACTTAATAAATAAATATAAATATAAATATAGTTAATTTATTACTTATTTAAATATATTTATTATAATTTTATAATTATTTAAATATATAATTATTTATTTATAATTATATAAATATTTTTAAAAAATAATATCTATATCATTATATATCATTATATATATATTTAATAAATATATATAAATATATATAAATAAAAATATAGTAAATATATTCATTATTTAAGTAAATTTATTATAAATTTAATAATTATTTAAATATATATAATTATTTATTTATAATTATATAAATACTTTTAAAAAAATATTTATTTATTTATAATTATAAATATATAATTGTATAAATTTAGTAAATGTACATTTATAAATATATTTATTTATAAATATTATTTTATAAATATATTTTTAGCATTATTAATTAATATCTAATTTTAAGTGCATGCATGTTAAAAATGAGTGAAATTGAATAAATTAAAAATAAGTACACTTTAACAATATTGAAAAAATAGATAAGTTTTTTGTGTGTGCATTGTATATAAAAATGAATTAATTACGTATATGTGAAATTAATAAAACACATATTTGATCTATGTTAAATTTAAAAATTAAATGACATTCAATTATATTTCCATTACTCTATGCAATTAGTTAGTATTTTTAATTCATTTTAATTTTTAATTATAAACCATCATTCACTAAATATATGAATATTTAATGTAAAGCGCATAAATATTTTTTAATATATAAATCATATTTATAAACATTAATATATATTTATATATATATTTAATATATACTATCTATTAACATTATAAATAATTATCTAATTAATAAAATGTATAATATTTTTCTTAATTTACTTATTTTTAATTTTATTTTTTTAATTTTCATTTTTTATATATCTATATATTTAATCAATACTATATATTAGTATTTATAATTTATATATAGTATAATCAATTTATTCATTTTCATCAATAATTATTTAATTAATAAAATTTGTAATATTTTTTTAATAAACTCATTTTTATTTATTTAATTATTTAATTATTTAATTTTATTTATTCAGACCTTTATCAATGCTAAAAAAACATTGATAAAGGATTCCTTTATGAGCGCTAAAAATATATCACTAATAAAGGGTACCCTTTATCAGTGATAAAAATAAAGCATTAATAAAGGGTACCCTTTATTAGCTTTAAAAATAAATTGCTAATAAAGGGTACCCTTTATCAGGTCTAAAAAAGTTTTGATTAAGGGTCCCATTATCAGCGTTAAAAAAACACTGATAAAGGGTTAAATTTATTAGCACTTTCTTTAGCGCTGATAAAGATTCCATTTATCAGTGCTTTTTGCTAGTGCTGATAAATACCAGCGCTGTTAAAGGCCTATTTTGTAGTAGTTATACTACATACCATAGAGTTCTTATGAGATTGATGGTTCAACATAAATAAATTTGGAAGCAAATAAGTATCCATATCTATCTTTTACAACTTTAGTGGTAAGTGTTGAGCAATGTATGGTTAACCTTTGCAGGATATGATACTCCACTCAATAGATCAAGGATACATGAGTTAATGTGGCTAACCGACCAAAATCCTACCTTGAGACTCTTTGAGTAGTGGTTTACCCATAACTTAGACTGTGAAAAGGGTTCTTAAGTATCCTTTCTACTAGAATACTCAAGTGATTGATTATTACGAATTGAGCAGTTGAGGGATACTAGGATTTGATAAAATAGTGGAAAAAATTCAAGGTTAATAAAATCATTAAAGCCCATGATAATTAGAAATCAAGATAAAAGTACTAATCTACTTATGTTTAATTTTGTAGAAAATATAAAGTAATACCATAGATACATTGCGATCAATATTGAAAAAAGAACATTTTCTCATTGACAAAAATTTTCAAGAGTGATACATGTGTTTGTGCATAATATTATAATATTAAAGGGAATTATATGTGTTGGAGTCCCCACCACCTGATCAACACTTCATAAAGAAAGCGAGGATTATAAGGATTCTTACAAGAGACTCATGAATGATTCATTTAATGTTTATATCATAATGATATCATCAATGTCCAAAGAGTTGAAAATGAAACATAAGGACATGGATGGTTATACCATGTTGTCTCATATTCAATAAGTTTTTAAAGATAAAGTGAAGTGATAAATCAATGATATTATGAAAACACTGATCACATATAGATCGAAATTTGGAAATCAAGATGGTCCTCATGTACTTATGATGATAGAGTACATTGATCGACTAGAATAATTAAGATTCAAGTCAAATCAAGAACTTTCAATTCATATAATTATCTCATCCTTACCATCCAATTTCCCTAGTTTCATTAAGAGTTATCAAATTAATATTATGTAAAAACCACTTATATATCTTTTGGGACAAGTTATCCATGAAGATGATAATTTAAAGAAAGTTGAATATTTAATTCTCAAGGTGAACAATAAGAAATACAAGGGAAAAAAGGCTAAATGAAAGTACATCACCAAAGGAACCTTCATAATGTCCTTCTAATATACAAAGGATAAAGAGGGAGAACATTAAAAAAGATTCCATTTTCTTCACATGTGGAAAGATAGGTCACGAGAAGATAATATGAAATAAAATGAATAAGAAAAAATCATGAGCTTCTAATTTAGGTATATTCATCATTGAATGGAATATTTCAATAATTCTCCTTGGGTATTATATAAATTATGCCACTTAAATATTTTTTAATAAATATAGAAACCAAGGAAGTCAAGAAACATTACAATAAGTCAAGGTGCGTTCTCCAAGAGGCTGAAAAAGGATTATACCTACATAAGTTGAGAGAAGCATACAAATTTTATTTTCAAAGGAATGGTTCTTGTGAAACTATAATTGTGGTTTGAATTCTACCAAAATATTTTGGAATGAATGTTGTTTATGATATTTTATACACAACTAATAGTTGAGTAATACATGAATCATTATCAATAAATAATGAATATAAAATGTAAGACTCATTAAGACCCAATTGTGGTAAGTTAATTCCTTTTAAAGCATAACTATAAGTAGTTATCAAGGATATACCCAGTATAGTATTCAGAATCTTTGGATCTTAATACATTTGGTACTATTGGCAGACCTACTTATCAAATTTTAAATAAATAAACCTTTATAAATAAAGGATAAACAAAAATCTTCCAGAATTAGTTCAATTAGATAGTATAAAATATTTATAGTATAATATAAAGGTAAATTCACATAATTCATGAGATTAATTTAAATTTTTTAAGGGATGTAAAAGTGAATAAGGTATTATACAAGATATCATATTCTTTGAGTGGGCATGTCAGAGTATATATTAACCAAGTATTTTTTGATTACTAAAAATTTAGAGTATATTTATTCATAAAATCACATTTCCTAATACACATAAAATCCATGATGTTAATAAAAGGAGGATCAATAATGAGTCTTACATGCACACATTTATCATTAAAATGTAGCATGGATAAATTCATAAATCACATTTCCTTATAAATACAAAATTCATGATGTTAGTAAAAGGAGAATCAATGATGAGACTTATATGCTTTGTAAAATCTTCCATTGTATTTTGAGACATGCTTCACAAATAATGACATTAACCCATGACCATAAGACAATTATAATGAAAAATTGATATGATATGAGTTATAATATAAAAAATACATTATTTCATAATATTATGTGTTCTTAATGTAATTAGTTTTTTAAGTATAATTCAATAAATAGACTTTCAACAAGAAATACACAAATTTCATCTTACATAATTATCCAATATTTTTTTGGAATATTATATAAATCCCTAATATAGAAAATTAATTGTTAAGAGATTGACTATATTTATATAAAAGGGTGTACATATCTATTTCAGATCATGGGAGAAATATTGACTTGGGTTAATTCATGGTCATAGATGCACAAGTAGTTGGTATAGGAACATGTTCCATAAGAGTTTTTGAAAAGAAAATATTCCATAGATACATAACTACATAGAAAAGATAAAACCAAAGTGAGATGGTTTTATTATCATGAAGTCAAGGTTATATATTATTCAACTAGAATAATGAATTTTCATCCTACAAGGAAGTAGTAAATGATAATAATATATGTTTGAAAAGTTATTATGAATTCAGAAATAATGGATTCCATGTTCAAAAATCAGTTAATATTTTGGTGATTTGTCTAATTGATTTAAATACATTGGTTGGTATTCAAGAGAAACTATAAATGGGTGGTACACATGTCATACCAATAAGTATTGTTTAGTTATACAAATTCTTCAAGAATAAATCCATTATAATTATACTTTTTATAGAAACTTTCTATGATTATACTATTGAGCATTGGAAGTTAATATCATCTTTCTTATAAGGTGTTTATGAAACATAACCAAAAAGGGATAGTGACACCATTGAATTCCGATATGTAATGAAGTTTATAGAGATAAATTTATGGATTAATTTAAGAATCAAGATCATAGAATATACATTTGGAATAGAAACATGTAATTTTTCTAAAAGACATCAGTGGGAGAGGTATAGTCTTTCAAGTGAAATATGTTGAAAACATATGGAAAAAAGTTATTAGTTTTCATAACCCAATCCACTGAGGCCCACATGGTTGGTGAAAATCTGAGTGTAACACCCCAATTCCACCTCTAATAGACCAGAGGCTGGTGACTATCCTTGAGTAGGCATTTCAAACACATGAGAGGCCTTAACATAATATACCTATACACATGAACACATTTCCAAATACCCATACAATTATAACAGGTAAATACAACTGATTCCATATTGAATTACTAAAATCTATCCCATAATTAGAGTATAAAAAAAGTATTATAAATAAATAAAGGGCCAAATATAAGCCCACCAAAAAGTAAAAAAGAGTCCAACCTACTCAGAAGGAGGGGACTTCTATCAAATAAAACACATAATACAACCATGGTTAGTCTTGCTCACTATGCCCCACTTGCTCTCAACCCTCCCAGGACACCATCAAATGGACCATTGTCTGCATAAGTCATGACATGCGTGGGAAGATCCAATGTAGGGGTGAGTATTAAAATACCTAGTAGGACAACTTGAAGTCACTAAACATAAAGAATAAACATTAGTTAGCTCATCTAATCAAAGGAATTATAATCAGGATATGAGACAAAGTAATAAGGATAACCATAAAACCCATATATACTCATAAAAAAATCCAAGTCTCAAAGAGTTCTCAACCATTTCCAACCATAGGATTTTTTTCGAGGCTTTAATGTAACACTCATTCAAAATAACTCATTCCAAAATCCATGTTTTCACTGATGGAACTCATCTAAGAGTCTATTCTTGTTGGGTTTTTCCAAATAAATAATCATTGGAACTATGAAGATATCGACACCCAAATAGGGGATCACACCCAAGACTACTGGTGGAAACCAAAAACCCTACTAGATCATCCTTCTAGATAGGGGATCGATGCCCTTTGCATGGAGGTCATGATGATACCACAAACCCTACCTAGGATAAAGAAGGAATGATAGAGGACCCACCCAATCACATGAAGGGATACCCCAAACTCCTTCAAAGACAAAACCCATAGAGGGGATCAAAATACTAAGATCAAGATGTAATGACACATTGTAGAATCATAGGTATGGACCAAGGAAACACAATCAACCAATACAGGTCTAAAATAAAGAGACAGAAGGTCTCAACCCACCCTAGAAAAAGTACATGGTGTGTACTAGGGGTACTTGGCGTGTCCTGTCTACCCTGGGCCTTCTTGTGTCTCATTGTCTGACATGGAATGTAATTCCCCATATACATGGCATGTAATTTAGGGGTACATGAAATGTATAGTCCAAGATAGCACTCGACCTTCCACCTGATCATGCTTGTGTACATCTATCTATGCCTGTGTACTTTGGGTCATGCCTGTGTACGTGTCTGTGTCCAAGTATCAATCTGTATCTGTATAATCTGGCCATGCTCATATGCCTAACCATGTATATTCCTATGTACTATATAGGGTACACAATAAGACACCGACACCTGGTCACACATCTTGTGACATGTGTCACACAATGTGTAATATTTTATTTCACATGTAAACCCTAACTGCTATAGTAAGGTCCCACATGGCATGAATTATTTGGACTAAATGTTGTGTGATGTGGGATTTTCCAGATCCCATAGGTTCTTCACATAATCTATTCATGCCACTACTGCTACCAATAACATCATCAATCATGGAAAAAACTCATTAATCTGGGGTTGACTGAGCTTTTCATAACCGGTGGATGAATCCCAGCCATACACACTAATCAAGAATTGGTTCCCATCACACCATGTCACATGCTGCATTCCAAACCACAACCGAGAATCACAAATATGATCTCAATTCTCCTCTGATATTCAACCATTTATATCATGCCTTGATCTTTCCATTGATCATGAACCCAAACCTATGATATTGATCCATTTCTTTGAAGTACATGCATGAAATAATAAAATACCGAGTATTTGTCAAACTGCTGACTAAAGGAATTTTTGGTGATGAATGTGCAAAGAAATGAGGAATAAATGAACAAATAACAAAATAGGAATGAACCTCATTCATTTTTTGGTTATCCTTGATTCGTTTCTATTATAAAAACAAACATAGAACTAATAATAATCAAATAAATCAATTCCTAAACCATTGGAGGATAAAAAATCAACTAAAATCAACCAATGACATGGGAACTAATTTTTTTTAGGTAAATTGGTTTGTGTTCAAAATTGGATAATAAGATATAATTAATCCAAATAAATAAAGTTACCTACCTTGAGTTTTGATCAATCATTGGTGAATAACAGTTCCATGTCATCGTCATTGGAGAAGATGGCCCTCTATCCATGGTCATTCATTAGATCTCACCCAATTGATCCTCTTAAATTTTTAGGGTTATGCAGAAAGACCTTTGATTCAGATATAAACTTATATTTATAGAATATATTAGTTTATACATTTAAATTAAAATAATTAAATAAATATATTAAATTTATTTAATTATTTTCCCCAGGATGGCGCTCAATCCCAACACCCAATTTCGACAAAGATTATGTTGTGACTAAGGTAAAACCTATATATAGACTCAACAAAAGCCTTGGATTTCCAATCTGAGGATTCTTTAGGGATTTATTATATTATTTTACAAAACCATGCATGTGTGATCTAATATATTTAATATTTTTATTATATCAATACCAAGACTCTTTGGGCCTCAGAATCCCATGATGACTCAATTCCTAACTTTGAGAATATTATTAGATATATTCGAAAGCTTTACAATGAAAAAACAGAGTCATTTAATTATCTCTACCTTAAGTATTTTCATCTAGAAAAACAAAAAACCTACTAAAAAATATGAGGATACTAGGCTCACATATGGGTCTCATACTCCAAGGTGATCTTCTAAAGACTCCCGTGTTTCCATAAAACACACACCAAGGGAATCATTCACCCATGAAGGATATTCTACTAACAATACTCAATCTCCATAAAGTAATCAGTGATGGTATCCCCATCCTTGATTTCTAGATTACCCCATTTGATAAAATGTGATGGTTCATTCACATAAATCCTTAGCCATGACATGTGGAAGACATCATATACCCCATCTAACTAGGGTGGTATGGGAAATTGGTATGAAACTTTGCTGAACCTACGCAATATCTAGAAAGGGATGATGAATCTTAAAAATAACTTTCCACCCCTTCCAAATAACCGAAATTCACATCGAGGTGAGACCCTTAATAACACATGGTATCCCTCAAACTCCAAAGGTCTCTATCATTGGCCCGCATAAGAATTTTAATGGATTTAGTAAGTCTTCATCCACTCCTAGATGATCTTTACCATATTGGTTGTCACTCACACCTAATTTGGGACCATGAGTATTGACTCAGCTAGATCAGTCCAACATAGTGGTGTCCTGTAGGGTTGCCTATAAAATTCCTTGAATGGTTCCATATAAATGGTGTAATAATAGATTTTTTTTGTGTAAAAAAAATCCACCAAGGGTAAGTGATCCTCCAAAATATGACCAAAGTCCAACATAAAATTACAAAACATGTCCTCCTGAACCTGAATGATCCACTCAGTCTGGTCATCAGTATGAGGGTGAAATTTCACGATCAAACACAATTGAGTCTAAAATTCATTATGCAATACTCTCTATAATTGTGATGTGAAGTGAAAATCATGTTCTAAAATGATAATTGAGGTAACTTTGTGAAGCTGGAATATCTCCTGCATGTATAGGTATCCCATGCTCTATACTGAACGCTGCTCTTAGATAGTCAGGAAGTGGGCAAACTTGGTGAGTCAGTCTATGATTGCCTAGTTGGAATCATGCCCTCTAGATTTTAGTGGTATACCCATCCTAAATTCCATAGATATACTATCTCACTTTGACTTTGGAACCTCAAGGGGTTGATCTAAACAAACTAGAACCTGTTGCTCAAGCTTCACCTACTGACAAGTGGGGCATCAAGAGGAAAAATCAGCTATACTCTTCTTCATCCCTTTCTACCAGAACTAACATCAAAGGTACTGGTACATCTTCACTACTCCTAGATTAAGCACTAAAGGGGAAGTATGAAACACCCTCAACAACTCCTCATGAAACATAACTAGTACCATCATCCTCCCTTTTAAAAGGAATGCATACTACCCACCTTCAAAAAATCCATCAGGAGCACGTCTATTAGATATCTGAGTATGCAAGGTCTCATAGTTGGTATCTATCTACCAAGACTCCCTAAAACACAATATAAGTGGTGGGTTAACAACCATAAACTAGAGATAAGTTTCACCATAATCATCCATAAGGGAAAACTAAAATGAGTCTAACTACTTCGATGACTTTCTCAAAAACTGCAAACAAGATCTCTTACTAGGAAAATCTTCAACCATGTTCCCCTTCCCAAGTTTATAGGATATATCGAAGTCATAATACTAGAGGAACTCTATACATTTACCCTATCTAAGGTTAATATAATTTTATGAGATGATATACTTGAGACTCTTATTTTAAAAATAGATGATAAACTGGTCACACATAAGGTAGTGTCTCCACATCTTCTAGGTGAAGACCGCCACTGCCAGCTCTAGATCATGGGTTACATAGTTCTTCTTGTGAGATATCAATTATCAGGACACATAATCAATAAAAACCCACCTATTCATCATAACACATCCAAGTCTAGTCCCTGATTCATCACAGAACACCATGTATTCAACACCCTCCTTTAGAAATCTCAAAAATGGGAGTGCTCGTCAACCTCAACTATAACTCTTGAAAAGCTTGCTGGCACCTCTCCATCTAAACAAAAGGTTTCCCCTTATGTGTAAAATTATTCAAAGGTTATGATATCTTGTAGAAATAATACACAAATATCCAGTATTAACCATCCAAATCAAGAAGATTTGCACCTCTATCACACTCTTTGGTGGATCCCAAGTTAACATTGCCTCAACTTCATTGAATGTACTAATACTCCATCATCTGAGATGACATGTCCCATAAATTAGACCTCCTAAATCCAGAACTAACACTTACAGAGACTACCATAAATATGTTTCTCTTAGAGTATACTCGGGATCATCCTAAAGTGTTTCATGCTTCTCCTTGGACAAAAATTACACTAAGATTTCATATATGAAGACCACCAAAAACTGTTCTAAGAAAGGATGAAAAATACAATTCATGAGTACCATGAATATTGTTGGTGTATTCATCATTACTAAAGGAATAATAAAGTACTCATAATGACTAAAAATACACTATAATAACATATTTGGTATATCCTCATCTCGTAATCGGAGATGGTGATAGCCTAATCTGAGGTCAATTTTCAAGAACCATATCACCCCTCTCAACTAGTCAAAGTGGTATTCAATCCTTGGTAGTAAATATTTATTCTTTATACTCACCTGATTTAGGAAAATTTAATAAAAAAAAAACTCAAGCTTATATACACCTTCTTGGTGAACAAAATTAGGGATTCCCAAGGGGATACAATGGGTCTGATAAATCCATTCATTTGCAAGTCCTCCAATCACACCTTCAGCTCAAAAATCTATATGGGAGAAATTCAATATACTGGTGTAGATATATAGTAAGTCCCTAGGTACAAGTCTATACTGAATTATATCTCTCATTATGGTGTTGATCCCAACACTTACTTAAGGAAGATATCCTCATACTCCGCCACTAATGTAGGAAGATAAAATCCCATAGCATCCACTACTCAAAGGGAAATACTAGAAAAATGATAAGTAATTAGATGTATCATCCTACATATGATCCCATATTTATGTTCTTTGGTTTTATTATCACCCATGAAGAAAAAACTCATCCCGTCACCATGGATACACCACATCCTCCACCTAAAACAGTCAATATGGGTATGACTTGTGGATATCTAGTACATACTTAAGATGATTTCATAAGGCCTCATTGCTGATACAAATATATCCCATATAAATATATATCCTCCAAGAGTTAGGTCACACTTTCAACAATAGTGTGTGATCACTGAATCCTCTCCGGTTGAAGTCTCCAAGTGCAAGGGTCAAGACAAGGGCTGAACCAAAATATCTAAGTCTTGAACCAGAGAAGTGGAAGGAAAAGAGTGGATCACACCTATATCTATGAGTACTATAGCTAAATAATAGAAGATAAACATCATACTTATAATAATATATAGAGCCTCTAGGTCATAGGTATTCACTGCCTACAACTGTCCTAGCCCCTAACCATCAGCTCCTTGAGCCTGGTGTGGGCCACCTGGGGGTAGTGGTGGAAAAAAGTCAAAATGTATTCCACCTCCAACCATTATCCCACTCCTCTCCCACATTATCCACCCAAAAAAACTTCCTTTTTTTTCACTATCTTTTCCTAGGTATCCCATCAACCATCTATCTATCAACTATAAGATGGGTTAGGAAATCCCATATGAGGTTTCCCCAACCATCGTAAGAGAAACACCACATCTCTCTAGGATGAATAGAACCATTATAAGATCCCTAAAATACCGATACTCTATCTTGGTTCCATCTCCTGAAGAATATATTACACCTAGATCACCACGAATACTATTGGATACCCACTTCCAATGTCTCAGTTTCTATGTTCCCACTACCTTCACCAACTATCAATGTCTTCTCACCCAGAATATTCTCCACCACTAAGGAACTAAATCATTCATGAATAGGTAGGAATTAAAATAGATATCAATACAACCCTTATATATAGGAATAATACCCACTCAATTATCCTTGCTTAAAAAATTAGATCCCAAAACATATCCATAGAGTATTGTGAGAGATCAATATAACTCAAAAAATAATCAGCCATAGTTTTTCTACCCTATTGAAGCTACAGAAGCTTCTAGATATGAAATTATTGCAATGTGATTGGATAAAACTCCTCCCTAAGGAGACAATCATAATATGACCATGAGAGAGTCATCTTATCATGCGTATGAATCACCAGGCTCCACCATGACCCCATGGATCCCTAAAAAAGACTCACCTATAAGACCACCATATGATCTCAAGGTGTCCTCACAAGGTGGAAAACTTGGGTCAATGCCTCTAGACAATCCTTAAATACCTGGGGGTCTTTCTCACCCTGAAACCTAATAGTTTTCCACCATTAAAACTCATGAATGTTCTCATCCTGCACACATCCTCAGCCGGTACTACCGGGACAACCAACTGCTCAATATGTGGTGGAAAGACTGGAAAACTATTTATAGGTACCACATCCTATATATAACCCTATACTAAATCCTCCTAACTCATAAGTTCATCCTCATGATTCTAAAATGAAATTATAGAAGGAAATCATCATAGAGGTATCCTAAAATAAAATCAAGATGAACCATGGTCAATGAGTATATCTAGGGAATTTATTCAAGAAGCACATGGAAACCACAAACCATTCCTATATTATGCATGTAACAATGTTTTTCCCTACGAAAAATGTCTATATATACTAATTCAACAAGTTGGTTATCAGAGTCCTAATGAATAGATACGTTAGCCACCACACCAACACCATATTTCCTGGCCTAAAAGATGAACTCAAAACACTTTAACACAATTTCTATAAATTCCAAACCAATCACAATAGCTATAAAATATCCAATATTCAATCATAATGATGAAACACACTATGATACCCCTATATCAAGACCCAACCCACTAGGGCCTTCCTGACTAGTGAAAAATTGAGTGTGACATCCCACGCCCACCACCGATAGGCCAAGGGATGGAAACCAACACTGAGTAGGTATATCACACACATGTGAGGACTTATTATGAGGTACTTATGCAGATGAACACATCTCTTAATACCCAAATAATACTGAATGGTAAATGTAACTAATTCCATAATGCATGCATAAAATTTATCCCACAATCAGAGTATAAAAAAAGTACTATAAAGTAATAAAGGGAATAATACATTCCCACCCAAAAGTCCAAAAGAGTCCAACTTTAATATAATTATTGGAATACTATCAAATTAAACACCTGATGCAATCCTGGTTAGTCTATACCATTATTCTCTAACTGATCCCGATTATCCTAGGACACTATCAAATATCCCATTGTTTGCATAAGACACAACATGCATGGGTAGAATCCATGTAGGGGTGAGTATAACAATACCTAGTAGGACACCCTAAAATAACTAAACATAAAGCATCAAGAGTAGTCATCTCATCAACTCAATGGTATGTCAATCATTATATAAGAAAAAGTTACAAGGATAACCCTAAAACCCAAATATACTCATAAGAGACTCTAATTCTCAAAGAGGTCTCAACCAATTCCTTCCATAGTATTCTAATCAAGGATTCAAGGTAATTATCATTTAGGATAACTCACTCTACAAGACATGTTTTCACTGATGGTTCTCATCTAAGTGGTTGGGATCATTATGTCTCACCAAATAAGTACTCACTAGAACTCCAAGGATCTCAACCCCCAAATAGAGGATCACACCCAAGACCACTGGGGGGCACCAAAAAACCTACTGGATTAGAATTATAGATAGAGAATAAACACCCTGTTCATTATAGTTACACTAATACCACAAACCCTACCTAGGATGAAGAAGGAATGATAGAGGATCCCACCACAATCACATGAATGGATACCCCAAACTCTATCTGAAATAAAATCCATAGAGGGGACCACAAACCTAAGACCAGGATGTAATTACACATTGTACTATCATAGGGATGGACCAAGGGAATACAATCAAATGATACAAGTCTAAAATGAAGATATGGATTTCCTTAATCCACCTTGGAAAAAGTATACGACATGTACTGGGGGTACATGACTTGTCCTGCCTACCTCAACCTGCCTATGTCTCACCTTCTCACACAATATATAATTATCTATATATATGACATGTAATTTAGGGGTACACAGTGTGTAGAGGTTGGGTCAGTACTCGACATGCCGCTTACCCATGCCCGTGTACATATGGCCGTGCCCGTGTACTTCGATCAGTGCCCGTGTACCTGGCTATGTCCGAGTACCAGGATATTCACGTGTTCTTGGCCATGTCCTTGAATACGTACCCTTCAGGGGTACACACTGAGATTCCAACACTAGGTCACATGATTTATAAAAAATGGCATATGACATATGATATTTTATTTCATGCATAAACCCTATCCACCACAACATGGCCCCACACAACATGTGTTCTTCAGACTATATGCCATGTAAGGTAGAATTTTATAGAACCTATAGGTTCTTCACATGGTCTACTCATACCACTGCCTCTACCGATCCCACCATCTATCATGCTCAAAACTCATAGATCTGGGTTTGACCAAGCTTTCAATTACCGATGGCCAGATCCCGACTGTCCAAACTGACCGGGAATCGGTTCCCATCATACGACACTAAATGTCATATGCCAAATCACAATTGGGAATCACCAATCTAGTCTCAATCCTCATTTGCTCACTGGATGATATTTCCATACCTCAATCATGCCATTGATTATGAACTCAAACTCATGGTATCAATCTGTTTCACTGAATAATAGTTACTCAATGATCGAATTCCGGGTACTAGTCAAACCATCGACCAAATAAATTTTCGGCTATGAACATGTAAAGAAATGGGGAATAAATGAAAAAATAAAAAATAGGAATGAACCCTGGAAATTTTTCAGGTTTTTCTAAATTACTTTTCATTATAATGATGAAAAAAATAACCAACAATAATAAAATAATTAAACTCCTAAGTTGTAGTAATATAGAACAGCAAGAAAAATCAACCATTGATCTACAAATATATTTTTATTAAGTAAATAAATTAACATTCAATATGGTATAATAAGACGAGATGAATCCAAATAAAGTAAATTCCCCACCACAAGTTTGGTTTAATAATTAGTGAAGAAGGGTCTCATTCTTAAATCATTGGTGAGATCTACAAACTCTTCTTGTGAAAAAATCCTTAATCCATGGGTTTTCACCAAGATCTCCCTAAACGGATCCTCTCAAATTATCAGGGTTATGAGGCTAGCCCTGAAATTTGGATATAAATTTATATTTATAAAGGAGAGTATATTAGGCTTTTAAATTAATATAATTAAATAAATATATAAGATATATTTAATTATTTCTTCCATGATGGATCCCAAGACCGATGCCCAACACTGACAAATATTATGTCATGCCTAGGGTAAAACCCACATTCTAAACTCAACAATGGACTCAAATTTCCAATCCAATACTCTGTTCAGCAGTTATTCCATTATTTCACCAAAATAATGCATGCATGATATAAAATGTTTAATATTTTTATTATATCAATACTAAGCCTCTACAAGCCTTGGAATCTCATTCCAACTCAGTGACTAGATCCTAAAATATTATTAGATATATTCCAAATATTTACAAGACAAAAAGAGAGTCTTTACATTAGTCTTAAAGTCATTTAATATAGGTTTGAATGTAACTCTCCAAAGATTGACTTAAAGTATAAACATAAGTACTAGGGAACGAGATATATTAAGTAGATCTAAGGGTTTCTTAGACCAATTCAAAGTAAATATACTAAAAAGGTTTTAAAACACTATTTGGAACAATTTGAAAGAGAATTGTTACCAATGTCACATGGAATAAATATCTCTAAGAATACATGTATGAGGCATAGGAGGAGATTAAAATAGTGAGTAGAACTCCAAAAGCTCTAAAAATAGATCTATCTCAAATATCATTCCGTGTACTAGATGAAATATACAACAAGTACTTGATAAAGTACAAGGTATATCTACTTCGTAATTGGAGATAATGGAACACATGTTTTGAGGGGAAAAACTAGTCTTTAATAAGATCAATATAATATAATGTCATAGTTTTTCTAAGGAAATGAGAAATATAAGCTCATTCAAGCTAGTGGTATTCATATCTATAAATATCAAGTATATTTTAACTTCTTATACAACTAAAAAATCATAAATACATAGAAATTTGTTCCAGTTCTTGGAATCATACCAAATGTAATAACTATTTTTCAAGATTATGATAGAGAAAAAAATGGGTATACTTATAGATATCATCTCTTTGAAATATTTAATCAAGTATGTGAAGTAAAAGATATCAAAATACCCATATAGGAAAACATATTAGGCCTAATGACTAAATTCGCAACTTAACAGAAGCATGATCTTATCATGTGAAAGCTAACAGGTTGATCATTAGCAAGTTGGCTCTAGTGAAAGTGGGAGTGTTGTAAAAGTGGGTTCCCTAAACCCAAATTGAAAATGTATGTTCTTATTAACATATCATGCGTTCAAAAAAAAATTCATGATGTATAGTACCATAATAGCATTGATAATTCTTCATCTACTATTTACATGGTAACTTCCTTATATTATTTTTCATATAAACTTGTTCTACATGTTTTAGGTGTTAATGGTTGTTCTTATTTATGAGCATGCATATTGGTATATAGACTTGAGATAATTATCAATTTTTACCATTTGATATCATACTTTTATTTAAGATGAAAACCATGGAATTTATATTATGGCGAGGCAACTTGCATTGTGTGCGTTATTGATGGCATGTCATTAATTGAATGTTTAAGAATGTTTTTTGTCACTTTTGAAAGGACGAGATGTATCGAGCCCTGTTGAACAAAATATTGGTACCTTTATTAAATCCATGTCCATGGTGTTTAAAAGTAATTATATCTAGTAAATTCTTAAGTAAATAAATTAATAAAATATAATGACATGAAGTTTGCATCCTGCTTTATGAAATATTGTGATACATAGAGATTATATAACACAAAATGTGTTTGTAGGAGGTTTTCATTGCTATGAGTAAACCTTAACTCCTTAGGGGACTTGATGGGTTGATATAAACCACCCCTAGTATATGATTATAAATCAATGCTATCTAGATAATGGGCTAAAGGTTCACACACAAAGAGTATTCAAAATATTTACCAATTCTAGTGAATTAGAGATTAGGACATGGTAGGCCCTGCAGTGGTGGTCGATTAATTCCAAAGTTTATATGATCACACATAAAATAAATAAATTCAATATTATTAGAGTTTAGAATAATAACTATTTAATTTATTTACTTATTATATTCACAATTTATTTAGTAAATATAATAGAAGAATATTTTCTGAGTGAATATTAAATATTTAACAGTCAAGGTTCATTAAAAATTAATGGGAGAGGAGAGTCTAGTTAATGACTTTTATTTTTTCACATAATACATTTTAATATTTATAATCATGTGATAAAATATTCATGAAATTTTCAAAAAGTTTCAAGTGTCGTTTGTGTCATTTTTAGGCACATTTAAAGTGTTAATTTCCATAAGGACCTATATAAAATTTATTGAAATTATAACATAAGTATTTATGAATTTATAAGACCCAAAATGGGGGTGATAAGTCTTTAATAGAATTATCTATCCTCTCCACCCCTCTCTCAAGTATTAAATAGATAATGAAAATGGAATATTAAAGATCATTTTATCCAGGTTTTAGGATCGTTAGTTTGATTTCACATGATCATGAAAATGTTATTGAGCCTTATATTCCATGTGTTAGCACCTAGATTTCATAGGATTATATTCAATCAATATTTTAGAATGTGTGTATATGATCTAGAGGGTTCTAAGTTTGGTTCCTTTGAGTGATGACTGATGATGACAAGCAAAACATGTTTCCGATCGAAATCATATGAGGTGCAATTTTGATTTAATTTTTCATTTTTATTATTCATGCCTAATCATTTTTCATGCGATATGTGGATGAATATAGGATGGGGGTATAAAAAATTTTATGTTTTGACATAAATTAAGACCTAAAAATTCCAAAATATCATTTTTTTGCTTTCATAAAGCCCTAAGTTCCTTTATGAGTAGTAGATGGGAGACCTTGAGTGTGTGTGGGTGCGTGGCTTAGAAAAATAGAGTGTTATCCAACATAAAAAGGGAGATTTTGGGAGGAAGACCAAGTTATCTTCCAAGTTTTGGACATGTGGAGTAAGATATACCATGGGATTATTGTTAGACTCAGGAAAGACTGAGAGAGCTTCCAAACTTTTCAAAATTTCTTATCCAGCTAGTAAACCTTATTTTAGACTAATCCACACTAGAACCTTATGGTTAAATCCCATGTAGTGTATTAATTATGAATAATTTACTTTTATATTATTTTTTCATTATTATAGAACCTTGGTTGATTGAAATATTTTATGTTTATTCCCATGTTCCATTATTTTGTTATATGATGGTGTTTATGATTATGATTACGCTCATGTTTATGCCATGTGTGGGTGTATTGAGAATGTTTATGCTGATTTTATTTGTTTTATATTATTTTAGACTCATTTCCCATACTTTTTATTTTTTTAAGAAAAACCAAAGGGATTTCTAAAGTACCGTTTTCAAGTGAACTTGTCTTAAAAAGTGAACTTGGTTTTGAAAAATGAGTTTTCAAAATTTATTTATTAGTTTGAAAGGATAAATGAATTATATAGATTCATGGTGATATCCTATTGGGATTTGTGCATCACACCCTGTATATGAATTTGGGAATATACATACCTTATTTTCCAGGACATAGGTTAAGGTAAGGTAACCATTAATTTCGGTGTCTCCTCTTGATTATTGACTTCCTTGGTTGGTTGAGGTGGTGGAGATGTGGTCTCATAGAGTTAGATCATGTTGATAAGTTTTTTGATATTTTATGTCTTTGGGATGTCGTATTACACTTTATAATATTTTCCCCTATTTTGAGTTTTGACTATGGATATCATATGTATATATCTATTTTAATTATGATGTGATGATGTTATGATATATTATATTGGTTATTTCTGTATTTATTCTATTGTGTATATATATATATATCAGTTGATCTTGTTTAGTGGTTAAGATGGATGTACAATTCATGTATGGGTCATGTTGGGTTTTCTAAAGGAGAAACTATTCCAAAAATGATCATATGTGATACATTAGTTCTTATAATCATCATGTGGTGATCGAGAATGCACTTCAGGCCTTGTGGAAGGCCAGTTCATGTGATGGGTCAGGTTGACCTAGGACAGTTCATTAAAAAATGGAATCAAAGACCTTTTTATTTGGGATTTATTGTTAGATATGAGACATGACCATCAATACTCAGTAGGTAGGTGCATAGGAGTGTTTGGACATATCTTTATCATACCCAACCTCAAGTTTCCATGGTTGGTTGAGAATTTTGTTTATAATTTGAACCTAGTTTAGGGTTTTTTGATGTGATTTAATGTTTTCATCATTGGATATGGGTTTTAAGAAGAACCCATGAGTGGTTTTGAGAAATGTTGAGTTTTGGGGTGAAATAGGGGTGGAAAACAGTGGTGTATGACTTAGAAATATAGTTAGTAGTAACTATGTGAAGCCTATGCAATCAAATATGTAACCTTACAGTGTTGTTTTTCATGGTTGGTGCATGGTTTTTATAACTATTCATCCAAACCATGCACAATGGAAAAATGTTTAAAATTTTTATGTTTCACCCCTTTTTATTTTAAAGTTTTTTTACATTAATTTGATTTGTTTTAGACCTATTATAAGTGTTTATTTTTGTTTAATTGATGTTAATTTAGATTTAATAGTGTTTTTATTAAGACAATATCTTGTGTTTTATAGAAAATGCCTCCAATAATGTCCTCTTTTTAAGGAGTTGCAAAGAATTTACTATAGGTGGACTCTACATTCGATCCCATTTTAGTAGATTTAGTGACCCATGCCATCCATTATTTAGGATAATATGGTAAAATAGTTCAGACAAGTACAATGAATCATTCCCAGAAGTCTTATAAGCACAATCCACTGGTCTTCCATGGTGATAGAGGCACCCATGAGGTTGAGAAATGAATTAAAAGGATCGATAATATCTACCACTTTCTAAAGAACCCCAAGAACTCAAAATAATATTCACCACTTATATTTTGGAAGGGATATTTAGAAAACAGTGGGGATCCTTGGTTCAAGAAAGGAGACAAGGGGTTCTCCTCTAAAACACCATTAAAAAGGATTTAATTAGCAGTTTTACCTAAGATACTAAAGGTGGAGAAGTATCATGATTTTGTGATATTGGAGAAAGGATAATATTTATTGATGGATTATTCTACTCTATTTTCTGAGTTAGTTCATTTGTATCTTGAGCTCCTAATGAATGACTATCTCAATTTGAGATGTTTTGAAATGGGCTTGAAGGTCGAGATCAGGTCGATGCTTATTCTCCTCCACTTATTAACTTATACCGAGGTAGTAGATAATGAAACTAAAGATGAGGCGAATTTATCTGGGAAGATAGGTCTCAATGGAGTCAATTCAATAGTGGGAAGTATTTAGAGTTCTTCCTCTAGCTAAAAGAGAAAGTAATATGAACCTTATCAGGGTAACGATAAGGGTGATTAACAATCATCAGGTTCAGCACCAGCAAATTATTCTAAGTATATGATGATGACTTGGTATAAGTGTAGGAAGTATTTCTATACCATTCTTATTTTTCCATAGGCTCTGAGGAAATTCCACTGGTGTGGGAATCCAGGTCATATTCAGTGCTTATAGAGAGCTTCCCTTCATGGGAGTAGAGTTGGTTATTTATTGTATAAGGGGTCATAGGTTCATTTAGGTTCTTCTAAGGGTGTGGGATCCTTCCCTAAATTTAATGGGCATCTCTTGTATCTAATAAGGCCTTGGGAGATTCTGAACCAAGATATATTTATGCAGCATATGGGGCTTATGAGGACTCCAAAACTAGACTGGCCACTATGAGTGTTACAATGTTGATTGATTATTTTATAGATTCATCCTTTTTTAATATAGGTGATTCCCACTCATTTATATAATTAAAGTTTATTGATTATTTGGTTATGTGAGTGGATTTTATTAAATTTGTGATGTAATTTCTTACTCCATTGGGAAGGAAGAAAGAGAAAGGTTTTAAGTTCCTAGAATGTCATGTTTTGGTTGTCAATGTGGAGGTTGTGATGGATTTCATCATGTTAGATTTGGAAATTTTTGATCTCATAATTGACTTGGATTAAATGATCAGTTTCAAAGTTTAGATCGACTGCTATCATTACAGGGTCCAGTATCTATCTTTTGATGGGAGAAATCACGTCTTCTAGGGTGAGTGGGATCCAAGGTTATGGAGGGAATGAACTGTTACTCCCAATGTGGGACTGATCTCATGTATTTTTTTCTAGGATTTTATTCAAGTATTTGAAGAAAGTTTTAGATGGTTATCTTACATAATTTGTGGATCAGTACCCTGAGGTGTATCTAGATTATTTTTTTGGGTTACTGCCTTAACAATAGGTTGATTTCACTATCGATCTACTTCTCGGGATGAACCTCATTTCTTTTCAATCATACCAGATTCCATCAAATGAGTTAAAAGAGTTAAATACATAGTTATAATATCTCAAGGGTAAAGGATTTATCCTTCCCATAATGTCATCATGGGTGTTTCTAGTGCTATTTACAAAGAAGGAAGATGTGAGTCTCTGACTTTGTATTGACTATCATAAGCTAAATTAGGTAACTATTAAGAAAAAATACCCATTTCCTAGAATTTATGATCTTTTTGATAAAATAGGAGGATCCTGATGGTTTTTAAAGATCCACCCAAGGTTGGGGTACCATTAGCTGGGCCCCCAGAAGAGGATGTTCCTATAATTGCCTTTAGGATCCGATATGAAAAATTTGAGTATCTGGTTATTCTATTCATCCTTAGCAATGATCCTATGGTATTTATGGAATTGATGAACCTGACATTTCATTACTTTTTATACTCCTTCATGGTCATGTTTTTCAATGAAATCTTGGTGTATTACAAGATGGAGAATGACCATGGAGACCATATGAGTATCATTTTTAGAATCTGGAGGGAGCATCATCTATATTCCAAGTTGTCTAAGTGAAAGTTTTAGATCTAAGAGGTAAGGTTTTTTAGCTATGTGATTTATAATAAATGGGGGTTGGGGGACCTTGAGAAGATAAAAATGGTTATATATTGGGAGTGTCCCATGAACATGTTTGATATCAGGACCTTTTTAGTATTGGATGTGTATTAAAGGTGTTTTTTTTGGATCTCACTAGGATAGATTATCCCTTTATAGCATTGAATCATAATGGAGTTATCTTTGAGTGTAGTGGGAAGTTCTAGAATTATTTTGAGGAGTTTTAGGTTCATTTTATACCATCTCTAGTCTTGATTCTTCCCAAGAATGAGAAGAGATATATGGTGTATTGTGATGCCTTAGGTGTGGGATTGGGGTGTGTGATGATATAGGATGATCATGTGGTGGATATGGATCTATTCAGCTACACCCACATGAGAAGAATTACCCCAACCATGACCTAGAGTCGGAATCTATGATGCATGTATTGAAAACTTGGTTTCATTACCTCTTTGGGGAGAAGTTAATAGTTTATGTGAATCACAAGAGCCTAAATTATATTTTAACCTAAAGGGACTTGAATCTTAGACCAAGACACTAGGTGAAATATAATCAAACCTTTGATTTTGATATTTATTATACACCAATTATGGAGAATGTGTTCACCAATGTCTTGAGAATAAATTTATTGATCTAGATAGTTAAAGAATCAATGGATGAGTGGAGTTTTATGGGCTTATTTACTGATCTAACTTTGGAGGTGTAGGAGGATGAAGAGAAGGTGTTCCTAACTAATGTTCAGGTTACTCCTTATCTTGTCGATTATGTTCAGCATAATCAAGAATCTAACCCTAATTTATAGAATATTAACAAAGTATTAAATAGTGGGGAGACTTCATGTGATTGGTCTTAGTCTCTCGATGGTACCCTATTCTTTAGGAAGAAGATAATTATTCCCTTGACCGTGAGGTAGGAGGTGATGCATGAGGGGAATTATTCTTATTGGACCATTAAGACAAGGGATAAAATTATGATTTATACTCTTGGGAGTAATTTCTGGTGGCTCGGGATGAGACAATTAGTTTCAAATTTTGTATCTCTATGTTTTACCTATCGGAGGATCAAGATGGAGTATCAAAGGCTATCCAGGTTACTTTAGCCCCTTCCCATTCCAGTGTAGAAGTGGGATGAGATATTCATGGAATTTTTTAATGGTATACCTCATGATCCTATTTGTAAATATGTTATTTGGGTGATTATAGATCGATTTACTAAGCTATCCCACTTTATTACCATTAGGTATTTGATGAAGGTAGAATTTCATGGGAACATGTATGTCCGAGAGATAGTTAAGCTTCAAGGGATACCCTTGGAAATTATTTCTAAATGGGATACCTATTTTACTTATTAGTTCTAGAGGATTATCTAGGATTCCATGGGAATCCAGTTGAAGTTAACCATGAATTATCACTTACAAACGGATGGTCAGATTAAATGGGCCATCCAGATTCTTGAGGACATACTTCGTGTATGTGTGCTTGATTTTAGGGGTTTATGGAAAAGATATATTCTATTTTTAGAATTTTTATATAATAATACTCACCATAACTTGATCATAATGACCCCTTTTGAGGTATTTCATGGGAAACCATGTCAGTCCCCATCATGTTGGGTTGAGTTGGGTAAGCATTCCTTGTTTGGACTCAGCCTTATCTAGGAGATGACGAAGAAAATATAGTTGATCCAAATGATGACCTAAATTTGTTTTTTTTGCATTTTTTGTCAATGTGTAAGTAAGTGATGAATTAATTTCTTTCAATATACATTGGAAAAGAATAATATCTTGTAAGTATATTGGTGATCCCAAGCATGTTTTTGAAGATTAGTTCTTTCTATGGAAGATCAAAGGTTATATATTATATTTTGGATGAAGTAAATTAAAATTTATGATTGTTGAGATATTATTTAATATAAAATAGTTGTGTAAATGGAGACACATTGTTTATAACATAAAGAAGAAGACCTCAATAATACCATACAATATTTCATTATTTCATGAGGACCATGAAAAAAATATATATTAATTTTACATTGCACAAATAAAATTAGAAGAAGAATTTACATTGGATTTGTAATTTTATACTTTGTAATTACTAAGTATTAGTGTTTAATGACTAAAAAAATTGGGCAGCTATATCCTACTAGGCTAGGACAACTCAATCCCACACATATGGGAGAAAGATTAACCACGTGGGAGAGCTAGCCAAGCTAGTCATCCATGTCAGTTGGGGGTAGTGGGTGCATAATGCCCATTGGGGTGAACATGGGTGTTCACATATATCCTGAATATGGGTTATTAGGGGACCATAAAAGTTTGTGGCATGATCTGATGATATGTGTGTGTGAATAAGTATTATGGGTGCCGACCCCAATTCCGGATTGAAAGGATAAAGAAACATATATATTTATATAGCATTGCTCAACTGAATACAATTTTGATGTGGGACTATAAAATTGCACACTATTCATGAACCTTAAAAATCTATGTATATAACCATTTTCGTCTGACCATATAAATGTATGTCATTCAATTAAACCAATGTCATCTTCAACCTTCAGTACCCTTATGCAGGCAGTGGAAGATCCAATCAACCCTTATGAAATCTAGGATCTATCTTTACATGAGTGATCTTGAGATAACTAGTGTCCAACCAAATCTAGTGACCAATTTCCATTATTCCAATGATAAAATCATGAGAAAAATACATTCTTGATCACCTTAACCCATGTATGAAACCTCTTCATATTGAATTCATGTGATTATCTGAAGTCGATGGTACTTTAAAATGAAAAAATGAAAATAAAAATCATTGATCACATGATGTATTCACATGAAAAATTACATAACTTCCATTGTGTAAAGATCCCACCATAGAAAGGTTTCATTTCATGAAGCATTCAATAGTTTTTGAGCATTTCCCCACTAAGGTTTCATAAGATCAAGTGAAGAGATCATGTGATCACGTATTCACTTCTATTTCAAATGAAAAAACTGAGGCTTTTAGAATTTAAAATACCATAGATATTCTGATATTTTTAGGTGTTTAATGGGCTTAGACTCACCATAAAATATAGATGAAATGCATTATAAACTCGACTATAAATATATAGGCTCAATGCCAAGATATATTGATAAAATAATCATGAATTATCTAAATAGAGACTCAACATTTTTTCCACACATTATAGTTTATGTGAAGGAAGGGATCTCACATGATCTATTCATGTAAAGAAGAAGAAACCAGAAACCTCTATAGTTACACTAAGGAAGAATCCACATAATCTCTTCACACGAAGGAAGAGAACCCATGAACCTCTTTGGTTACATGAAGAAGAATAAGGAACTCATATAATAACCTAGTAATGTGAAGGAGAAGGAAAAGACATCCACGTTCTCTATTCATGTGAAGGAGAAGAAGAATTATCAAGCCATAATTGGTTATCACGAAGGTATTGGGGATATGTGAAGTGTTTTCTCATGTGATCCTTATTCCATGAATGAACCAAGACATCGCGTATACATAAACCATTATGTGAAGACAAAACAATTTGAGAAGAAAGATATTGAATGCCTGTTTTAGTCCATATGAAGAAGGCAATGCATACATGCATTGAGGATCACTTGAAACACATATGCACAGTTTTAGATATAGCACATAAAATAATAAAGAATAATATTTTTTTTGTTCTAAGTTTTAAAAAATAAAAATCCCATTCAATAAATTCATGAAATACAATTGAGATATTTGTTTTGAGAACCAAAAACTATAATTATATATATTATATTGTTTTTTAAATATCAAAAGAAAAAGAATAGAGTGACCAATTAGATTTCAATTGATTATCACTTGGGCCAAGAATACCAGTATGCAACATTTTTTTATTATTATGATTGTAAAAGAAGAATAAGCAACCTAAAAGATTATTAAATTCTCGAGAAATCCTATTTATTAATGTTTTAAGGCATCCATTTTATTTTTACATTCATAAGAATTTGAATAGAGTAATTGATGTATATAAAAGAAGACTTGTTCTGCATTTCCAATCACTTTAAGAGGGGAAGGTAGACATATTTCATTTGTGATTCAAAGTTAGTGCTTTCATTATACTTGGTTGGTTCTAGGAAAATGAGTTCAAGGCTATCCCATTCCTCATGATTTTATTGATAATAAAAGATAAGATGTGTGTGAGTGGGATAATAACCACCATACATTGAGGACATAATCATCCACACTGGAGGATAATGTCATTAAAAATATTGGTTTTATTTATGATTTAATGTTTTATATAGATGATTTCTAATTATAGGTTAAGAAAACAATAGATAAATTTACTTAATAAGAAATAGAGGTATAAAAATGGATAAAAGTTTTAAAGTGATAAATATTCATCTGAAACTGATTCACCCCCTCTCAGTGTGTTCAAAACAAAGTGATATTAACAATTGGTATTAGAGTGATAGGCCTCACCTATAATTAGATTATTTTATTTGAAGCTCATTAAAGATTTTATATATCTATTCTAAATTCAGAATGGAGTGTAAACTTGGAGGAGTTTTATATATTGTAGATAAAAATTATATCTTAGCTAAAATTTTTAAGAATAGAATAAATAAACAATTGAGAAGTACAAACAAGACATCCCTCTTGTGAAAATTGGATGATGAATCAGTTTCCAAATGCATTATTTATTAGTAAGAAAATTCATGCATGGGATTAGAAGATATGGTAGTTTATTCTACTAAAAATGATAAGGACAATATCTCTAACTCATGTATTACTTCATCTCTAAATGAAGAGGAGGCAACAAAAATATCTTGTAAAAATTATCCTCAAGAAGACCCAAGAATTAGTGGAAGTGATCATATATATGAGGAGTTTAAAGATGAATTAATTGTTACTTTGAATGATATACCACACAATTGTACTAAGTAAATAATCACTTTTATCTATGGATTATTCAAACTAATACAGGAAGAGACCAATAATATTGAATAAAATTTAGAGAACTTGGAGAAATATTTTGAAGAACTAATGAAATATGATACTAAACACTCCATAAAAATTAGATCCAAAGAAGTAGATAATATTTAACTTGAAGAAAGTTTCTCTAGTTTTGAAGATTAGTGGATAAATATAATTCATGAGAAAGAGGTTTCCATTAAGGAATTTGAAAATAAGTACCATGCATTAAAAGAAAAATATAAATCCATCATAGATGTCAAGAATGAAAAACTTGCAATCAAATAAAACAAGATCAAGAAGCTTGACACCTTAATAAAGGAGAAACATAAAATGTATGATAAATAATTCATGAAGATCAATAAAGAATGAGAAGATAGATTTAAGTCAGTGTATAATGATAAATGTAATTACTCATATTTTCTATGTATTATTTTTGGATATTGTATGAATTATTTTTGAGACTAGTCACTAAAATAGCGTGATATTCTGAGACCTAGTGTGCCTAGAATAAATGTTTGAAATATATTATATATATTAAATAACATACAGATACTTTTCCTGAAAAAATGAAATAACTTCTAAATGGGTTTCTGGATTGGAAATCTAAGGGCACCGTTGGGTTCAGATTGTGAGGTTTACGCTAAGAGTGACTTACCTTGGTCGTCATGGATCGTTTGTGGAAATTTTTTCATAGGAATAAAATGAATAAAATAATTAAAGAAATTATTTTCTTTATTTTTTGACACAATAAACTAATTTATATTTATTTAAATAAAAACTTATTGAAAATTTACTGGGTTAGCTGCATAACCCTACAAATTATTGGAGAGACATTGGAGAGCATGAAATGAGGTTCTGTTGGTAGATGATGACTGGATTGAGGATCAATGACTAGAATATGATGAAATTGAAAGATATTTCCAACAACTATGACACCACATCACTCTTCATCAGATATTTATCCAAATTGAGGTAGGGAACTTTTTTATTTGAATTTATTCCTTGTTCTTTATTTATATGACGAACGTGAATCAATCGACTAATGGATTGATTTGAGGATCATGAATACTGAGGAATAGTTTTTGTTTCAATGTTTTTACTAGGAGAATTATTTGTGATTGTTGATTATTCTATTGTCATTCTAACAAAAATGAACTAAGATCGACACGAACATCGATCAAGGTCCATTACTCATATTTTTTATTATGATTTTGTCCCTTGATTCTTCATTCTTCATGGGCATTATTCATTTGTCATGTGGTTTGATATATCCCTATAAATAGATCATTTCACACCCGTTTCTTAGCACAATGACCTGATATCATAGATTTGGGATCAATACGATATGGAGGTGGTGCAATGATGGAGACAACAATGGATTAGATGACGTAGATAATTAATTTTTGTGTTCTTCAGCGCACCACAAATAATGATTGAAAATTCTATTTTCCTAGTGGATCAAAGGCCCGAAATGAGTTAATCATAGATGACATGACCCAATGAGGCTCGATCTATGATTTTTCATTGAAATGATCTCCATATCAAAGGCTAAAGAAACAACTGGGATGCACAGAACCAGATCTTCATTTCTGGAAATTTCCACATTACACGACATGTAAAGTAGATCTACATGAAATGTAGGCCCTATTATGAAGTATCTAGAGTTTTGGGAGAAACTTAAGTATCACACAATGTGTGAACCTTCCACACGGTGTGTGTTCTCTCCTTGAAGACTCGGCATGTACCTCTAAGGGTACACTGACATGGGTTGAAGTACATGGGATGGGGCACGCCGTGTACTCCCTTACACTGACATGACCTGGACCAAGTACACATTCTAATCCATGTAATATTACACAACCACATTTACACTGACTAAATCTATGTACTGGAACAGTGGTAGAATACACAGGCAGCCTACACATCATGTACTTCTACATGAACATGGGTAAGAGACATAAGAAATTTACATAGGTAGGACTCAGGGTCAAGGGACACAGTGTGTGGCCCCAACTACATGTTGTGTACTTTATTTTAGATGGATTAGATCCCTCATCCTCAGTATCTTGGAAAATTTTCATTAGGATGAATTCCCCTTATTCTTTCCATGAGGGTTAGTATGGAACCGTCTCTTATCCTTAGGAATATGATCCCTTCAGTAGGAATTCTTAGATAGAGTCATTGGAATCCCTTTGAGAGGCCTGGAGTGAGATCCTATATTCATCTTCATTCCCTAGGTGGAGTTCTTGGTGTCATTATGACCAACACTACTCAAGCACTGATCCTTTACTTACCAGATTAATCTATATTGAGTTGTTGGTATCACCCCATGGCCTTGGAAGTGATCTTTATTTGTTTATCATATCTCTCAGACCTTATGTTTTTACTTCTAATTGTGAGACCTGATGAGAACTACCACTCTGATGGTTGTCATAAATGCTATCAAACTCAGAAGTTTTTTTCTCTTAGATGAGTGATTTGTGTAATCTTCGAGCCGGAATCCTAGGCTGGTATACTATGGTTGTTACTTACCTTTTTTACTATATGTATTTGTTGAGTATATCTAGATATTCTTGTTATATGTGTTGTATACATATACTTGTTAGAGCTGACTTATTTCCTTTATTGTATGCTTTATAGTTTTGGGGTGTCATACTGAGTATTGTTATACTCACCCCTATATGAGCCTTTCCCACACATGTTGTGTATTGTGCCAATGATATTTTTTTGAAAAATCCCTAGACAGATCAGGACTAGATGGTGATTAGTGAGACTAAAAAGAATAAGGTGTGTTCCTATAGATTTTTGATAGTAGTTCCCATTACTTACTTTCAGGTTGGACTTGTGTTTCAGAATCTTTATGGTGGGCTTATATTTGGCCCCGTTTAATTTACTTCCCATCGTACTCTGGTTGTGGGATTTAGATGTATGAATTCATGGTTGTTCAGTTATTTTTACATTTTGTCATTTTACAAGATTAGAGATGTGAATGTGTGTATACATACTTAGGATAAGGCCTCCCATGTCTGTGACATGCCTACTCATCGTTAGTCACCAGCCCCTGGCCTATTGAAGATGGTCTTGGAGATTCGCAACACGAGCCCCATTGGGATAGGTCTTGATAGAGTGGTATCAAAGGAGTAAATTCGAACTCAAGACCAGAGTCTATGATATTGGTTTGGAGCAATAGTGTTACGTGTTTTTAGTTCAGCTTTTAGGCCAGGGACTCTAGTGTTTGGTGTGGTGGCCGACGTATCTATACACAAGGACTCTGATCACCTACTTTTCAACTCAGTAGATAATAACAATGGTTGTAGGAAAAAATGGTACATGCATCATATAGAAATGGGTTGTGGTTTCCATGTCCTTCTTGAGTCATCTCTCCAAATATACTCATTGAATGTGGTAGATATTTTTTACTTACACGATGACTCTGTGACATATGTCAGCTAGGATTCAGTATCATGATCATGAAGATGATCCCCTCAATGATGATGTGTAAATACAAGGACCATTTCCAAAGGTTTTACCTCCAAGTGGTGATTTAGTTATACTACCACTGATAGAGTAGTACGTGGTACCCATAATTTTAGCGAACGGGGTGCATAGTTTGAGCTCACTTCATGAGATTCAGTGGCAGAGACCCCAAAAGTTCTGAGGTGAGCTTGTCCCATAGGCGGATGATGGCTAGCTTGAAGTGATAACCCAAATTTTCCATCTATTCAGGACACCAATAGTTCAAAGAGTGATCCTATAAGTGAGCCTTCTTCATGGATCATCAAGGGAATTATGGGGTTTAGTGACCCAATCTTATGATGAGGTGACTCTTTCATGGATAGAGTTTGAGTACCTTTTTAGAGTGGTTTTCTTACTAGATACACTGAGGGATGTGTGTATCCAGAAGCTTCTGCAGCTCCAGTAGGGTATCATGATAGTAGAAGAGTATTCATTGAGGTTTACCAACCTTTCCAAATACTTGATGGACATGGTTCACGACCAGTTAATTAGGGCTCATAATTTTTAGAGAGGTTTACATAGAGACATCTAGGCCAGTGTTGTCCCTATATGAATTCCTACCTATGATGGGGATGCAAGAGTAAGATTTAATGATTGAGAGTTTCTTAGATGAGAAGATATAACTAGTGGTTACTAAAAGTGGGAAAATAGAAGCAGAGACCTTGGAAGTAGAGAGCCAATGTCAGTCTCAGGGACCTCTACATGTGAGATGTTTTATGATAGAGGATTTTTAGTTTAGGGCTCATAGGGTGGGTCCAGTCAAACTAGAGAGAGGCAATTCTACTAATGTGATGGTAGGGAAAATCTTGCATGAAATTGTCTGACCTGCCATACAGTTGACAAAGAGACCGTAGATGGTCCCTTTATGTAGATACAGTGGTAGGACGAGGCAAGTTCATAGGGAAGTAGATATGGAAGAGGAGCTGGGAGAGAAGAAAGATGTGGTTTTCGATTTGACTTTTTACAACCATCACTCCCAGGTAATCCATTCTAGGATCAGGGAGTTGGAGTACATATGAAGGGACAACTACAGGTGGTTGAAGCTTATGAACCAAAGGCTCTAGGAATGATTTGAGGTACGATCTGTGACTTTTATACCTTAGTTGCAGTACTGATAGATATAGGATCTAGTCATTCCTTTCTTTCCACATAACTTTTATGAGTCTTAAAGATTCTGATTGATCCCTTGGATCGACCCTTATGCATGGAGAATCATATTGGAGAAGACTAAGTGATCACACGCTTGTGCCGACAGTGTGACATGACTCTTGGATGAGAGAGTTTCTATTGGGATCTCTTTGTAGAAATGATGAGGCCTTATGATGTCATCTTAGGTATAGACTATTTATCCATAGTTCATGCCTAGATTTATTATTTCAAGAAGAGGGTGCAGTGTATCCATAGTGACAGAACCAGGTTTTCCTTTATCACTAAAAATGAAACCCATGTAGCATAGGATAGAATAATGTATAAGAGGGTGTAGCTGATTACCCATCATTTGGCTAAATTAACTTTTGGTGTAGTGGATTTTATGAGTTCCCAATTTTCCTACAGTGGCAGAGGAGTATAGGGGCATCTTTCTTGAGGATGTTCCAGGTTTACCTCCCCATCGAGAGATATACTTCTACATTGATCTACACCCCAGGACGACACCAATATTTCTATGATCATATCAGATGGCTCACAAAGAGATTTACGAGTTGAGGGTGCGGTTGGAGGACTTTCAGAGGAAGGGATTTGTTAGACCCAATGTTTCACCCTGCGAATCCCTAGTATTGTTTTCCAATAAGGCATACAGGAGCTTGATGTTGTGTGTGGACTACTAGTTCTTGATCTAGGTGGATCTGAAGAAAAAGTATCCTCTACTAAGGATCGATGGCCTCTTTAACCAGTTGAGAGGGGAAAAATGGTTCTTGAAGATTTACCTCAGTTCAGGTTTTCACCAGTTGAAAGTACGAGATAAGAATATACTGAATATGATATTACTATGCCACTACGGTCACTACGAGTACTTAGTGATTACCTTTGATGTGATGAAAACCCCAGTAGTGTTCATGGGACTCATGAACTAGATCTTTCTGCCTTTATTACTGGTTTTTAGTATTCTTCATCAATGATATCCTTGTTTACTCGACATTCAATGAGGAGTACACGAGACACTTTAGGATAGTTCTAGATGTACTCTAAGAGCACCAGATTTATGAAAAACTCTCAAAGTGCCTATTCTTGATTTAGGCATCCACTTTATAGGACATGTTATCTTAGAAGATGGTGTGAAAGTGGACCCAACCAAAGTTGAGTTAGTGTTATATTATGAGCCACCTGAGAGTGTGACAGAAGTGCAGAGCATCCTTGGGTTAGTAGAATATTACAAAAGATTCATATCTGATTTATCCTAAATATCAAGATCCATGAAATCTTTGACTCTAAATGTGAAGCCTTTTGTGTGGATAGAGAGGTTCTAGGAGGATTTTCATTAGGTGAGGAAGAGTTTTATGTGCACTCCCATATTGATATTTTCAAAGGAGGGTGTTGAGTGAGTAGTGTTCTATGATGCATTAGGAACTGGGCTTGGTTGTGTTCTGATGCAGAGGCAAGTTATGATTGCCTATGGTTCATGTTAGTTGAGACCAAATTAGAAGAACTAAGTAAAACATGATCATGATTTAGGAGTGGTAGTATTTTCACTAAACATTTTGTGACACTTTTTGATGGGAGAGTAGTTTATAGTCTACTATAATTATAAGATAATCAAATATATATTCTATCATAAGGATCTTAATTTGAGACATAGGTGATAGCTAGAGTTCCTCTAGGATTATGGATTTGAAATTTTTTATACTCCTAGGAAGGAAAACATGGTAGGAGATGTTCTCAGCATGAGATATTGTTTGTAGTTACTGAAAGAGGCATTAGATTATTTGGACTCATTGAATTTATCCTTTGTGTATAGAGATGAAGTATCTTAACTCTAGTTGATGGTTATCACCCCTCTGCTCATGCAGTGAGTCAGGGAGGTGAAAATAGGGGATACCGACTATAAGACCCTACATACTCAGATATCCAATGGACATGATCCTGATGGATTTTCTAAATGTGGGGAGCACATAGTTATTTTTAGAGGATGCATGATGGTACCAGTAACGTTGTAGGAGGATGTTCTAAGAAATTTTCATATGTATCCTTTGGATGTATATATAGGGATGTAAAATATGTTCCAAGACTTTCAAATTCATTTTTGGTTTCTAGGGATGAAGAAAGGAGTTAAAGAGTCTGTCTCTCAATGCCTTACTTTTTAGCAAGTGAAGGCTGGGCACCAAGTTCTAATGGGTTTAGCTCAACCCCTTGAGGTGCAAGAGTGGAAGTGGGATGTGATATCTATGGAACTCATAATGAGATTACCACATACATCTAGGGGACATTATTCTATATAAGTGATAATAGACTGACTCACTAAGTTGTCCCACCTCCTAGCTATCCAAGAGTAGAGTGTAGTAGAGGGATTGTGGAATCTCTACATATATGAGATAGTCAAACTCCATAGAGTTCCATCAAAGATTGTTTCTGATTGTGAATATCACTTAACATCCTGGTTGTGGAAAGGATTGTAGGAGGCATTTGGGACTTAGTTATTCTTGAGCACAATATTCTATCCCCAAACTGATGGTCATACTGAGCGAACTATTCAGGTTCCAGAGGACATGTTGTGAGATTGTGTGTTGGATTTTTCCTGTAGTTGGGAGGATCACCTACCACTGGTGGATTTTGTGTATAATAACAATTACCATTCCACCATTAGTATGGAACCATTTGAGGCTTTTTAGGGGTGACCCTGCTGTCACCACTTTGCTGGACTGAAATAAGAGAGTTAGCACTCATGGACCCAGAGTTGGTTTGAGCGACTACCAAGAAGGTCCATATCATCCAGGAGCAGATGAGTATTGAAAAAATCCACTGGAATTCTTATGCAGATAGATGACGAAGGCCTTTTGAGTTCAAGGAAGGAGACCATGTGTTCTTATTGGTTTCACCTCAATGTGGGTTATGGAGATTTGGTTAGGGTGGAAAGCTATCTCCAAGATTCATCGGCCCTTTCTAAGTACTATGTAGAGTTGGAGAGGTGGTGTTCCACTTATATCTACCTTTGTAGTTAGACCAGGTACATGATGTCTTCCATGTGTCATAGCTAAAGATGTATGTGCATGAATCATTGTACATTATCTACTGGGATGAGCTGGACATCAAGGATGGAGTTACCTTTTCTGAGTACCCAATAGAGATTGAGGATAGGTAGGAGATGATCCTCTACAGGTGAGTGATTCCTTTAGTTCATGTCTGGTGGAAGAATGAGAATCTTTAGAAGATCACATGGGAGTGAGAGGCTCAAATTCATACTCATTACCCATATCTTTTTGAGTATCCCTTGTTTTTTATTTTTAGAAGCATAAATCCCCAAGGTGGGGAGAATTTAATGGCTAAGATTTTATATATATTATTTTTGGATGTTGTATGGATTATTTTTGAGACCATATGTTGAGACTGTGTGTGATTCCGAGACCTAGTGTGCCCGGAATAAATGTTTGAAATATATTAAATAACACCCATGCAGAGTTTTACTAAAAAGTAGAATAACTTTTAAATGGGTGACCGAATTGGAAATACGAGGGCACTATTGGGTTTAGAATGTGCGGTTTACCCAAGGTTCTACTTAACCTAAGTCATCACAGGTCATTTTTGGAAAATCCATTATAGGCATAAAATGAATAAAATAATTAAATAAATTATTTTCATTTTTTTTGACACAGAAACCTAATTTCCATTTCTTTAAATACATTCTTATGGAAAATTTTAATAGTTACCCACATAACCCTTCAAATTTTTGAAGAAAAATTGGAGAGCATGAAACAAGGTTCTATTGGTGGACGTCGATCAAATAAAATATCAACGAATAAAACAAGATGGAATCAAAGGATATCACCAATGACTAAGACACCACATCATTCTTTATTATCAATTGATCCAAATCGAGGTAGGGTGTATGTTTATTTGGATTTCTTCTCCATTATTGATTTCTGTGATGCACGCGAATCAATCGACTGACAAATTTATCTACAGATTATGTGTATTGAAGGATGGGTTTTGTTTTAAGTTTTTATTGGTAGAGTTCTCTATGATTGTTGATTCTTCGATTTTAATTCTAATGCAAATGAACTAAGATCGACAAGAACATTGATCGAGGTTTGTTCCTCTTATTTTTTCTCATGATTTTTCTTCCCTGATTCTTTGTTCATCGAGGACATTCTTAATTTGGCCCATAGTTTGACATATCCAAATCAATCAGTCATTGCACACCCATTTCTTGGCACAACAATCTGATATCATAGATCAAGGTTCAGAATGATATTACAGTGGTGTGATGACAGAGATGGAAGAATATAAGATGATGTAGATACTCGATTTTTTTATTATTCGGCATGCAACAAATAATGATGAAAAATTATATTTTCTGAGTAGATTGAATGCCTAGAATGTGTTAATTGGTGATGAAATTACTTGATGAGGATTTATTTACGATTTTATGGTGAAATGATCACCAAATCAAATTCTAGAGCAATGAATGGGACACACTGAATTAGATTTGTGTTTTTGGAAATTTTCACATTACACTGCATGTAAACCAAATCTATATGCCATGTGGGCCCACCCGTGAAGTGGCTAAGATTTTGGGAGAAACTTAAGTATCACACAGTGTGTGAACCTATAAAATGGTGTGTGTTCTATCCTTGGAGACTTGATGTTTACCTCAAAGGGTACACAAACATGGGTTGGAGTAAACGAGTTGGAGCATGTTGTGTACTCCCTTACATGGAAACACCCTGGAAAAAGTACACAAGCTAAGTTGTGTACTGGTACATGGCCACATGTACATAGGCTAAATTTGTATACTAGCACATGGGTAGAATACGCAGATAGCCTAAATTCCATGTACTTCTACATATACATGGATAAGAGACACAAGTTGTTTACAAGGACAGGACCTAGGGTCAAGGGACATGATGTGTGACCCCTAATACACACCATATACTTTATTATACATATAATAGATCCATTATCCTTCGTATATTGGAAAAGTTTCATTAGGGTGAGTTCCCCTTATTCTTTCCCTGAGGGTTAGTATGGAATCATCTCCTATCCCTGGGAATACAATCCATTCAGAGAGAATTCTCAGATAGAGTCATTGGAATCCCTTCGAGAGGCCCATAGTGAGATCATCTATTCATCTTCATACCCTAGGTGGAGTTCTTGGTATCATCATGACCAATGATATACTTGTGTCGATCCTCCACTTAGTGAGTTAATACAGATTGAGTTGTTGGTATCACCCCATGGACTTGGTAGTGATCCTTATCTATGTATCACATCTCTCATACCTTCAAAATATACTTATAATCATGAGACTTGATGAGTAATACCTATCATATGAATTCTATCAGTGCTATTAGACTCAGGAGTGTTTTATTCCAAATGAGTGCTTTGTGGAATCATCAAGAGAGAATTCTAGGCTGGTATACTATGGTTGTGGATTAAGTTTTTACTATGTGTATTTGTTGAGTATATATGTATACTATTGTTATATGTGTTTTAGACATATACCTGTGTAAAGCTGACTTATTTCATTTTTTATATGATTTTTGGTTTTGGGGTGTCCTACTGAGTATTTTTATACCCACCTATACATAGGACTTTCCCACACATGTCATGTCCTGTACAAAGGATTGAACTTTTGAAAGATTCCAAGATGTACCATGACCAGATGGTTCTTAGTGAGACCAGATAGACCAAGGTGTGTTCCTATGGCTTTTTGACTATAGTCCCTAGTACTTACTTTCAGATTGGACTTGTATTTTAGACTCTTTGTGGTGGGAATGTATTTGGACCTGCTTACTTTCCATTTCATCCAATCATACTCTGGTTGTGATATTTATATTTATTCATGCATGTTTATTCAGTTTTTTTATATTTAAACATTTTATAGACTTGTATATGTGTGCTTGTGTATAATTACTAAGGCTAAGGCCTCCCATGTCAGTGATATGCCTACTCAGTGCTAGTCGCCAGACCCTGGACTATTGAAGGTGGGATTAGGGAATCACAAAATTAACCCCTTTAGGATGATTCATGATAATAAATTCATCCTAAATATGAAATGTATTGAACTTGGGGTTAAACTAGAAAATTTGGAAAATGTTCAAGTTGAGACTCCACAACAAGCTAAAAGAAGAGGTGTTAGTATAAGAGTTATAACCACACAAACTTCTAAATAATATTCTTTTTATAAAAGACCTATACTTGGTGAAGGAACAAGTTGAAATAATTCAATGTTTAGTCTCAAGTAGTCTCTAAGAATAAGGTACCATCCAATTTATATAATTTTATTTATGCTAATTATAGTTCTATGAATAATGTAGGATCAAAATAAAAACCTGAGAAAAATTTGATGAAGTTCTTACCACTAAATATATTATGAAGGATTATAAGTGTAAAATAAATTATTCCCCTAAAGAATCCCATTAAAATAATTAAAATAAATGGAAATAAGAAGAATATTAATCCTAAAATATTTTCACTCAAAATAAAATATCAATATTGTTTGGATACTATTGGCACTGTGAAAGATTCAGGCGCATGCAATATGATTTCTTGTATAATATTTTAGTATATACAATTCAAAGTAAGCCTACTTTGATAGGGAGAAAATAAGTGATAAAGAAAATTCTACAACAGAAAGGGAAGAGTCTTCCTATAATTTTTTTGAAAATTTGAAGAATCTCTATGGAATTTTCAATAGTAGTGGTCAAAGTGAAGAGGTATGAAAGTATAAATTCTTAAAGTATGATAGTAAAACAATTCATAAGAAAAGACCACATGAGATATATAATAAATAGAAGTCAAACTTGGGAAAGAACTAGATGAAAATTATTCCCAATAAGTTTGTAGATAAGTTCAAAAGGAGTGATACATTGAAGAGAATAAGATGCTTATTTTTTAAAAAAATTGGTTACACCATGGATCAATGTAAGTAGGTAATATATATATCAATAAATGGAAGAAATATTAAAGAATAAAGGGTAATACCAGTCCAAGAACAAAATAAAAGGATTGAAGTGAAAAAGGTTACACCTGAATCCATGTGGAACCGCCAAATATGCTATGAATATTCCAAATGATATAATAGTAATTTGGAGTTCTAATTTGGAAAGGAAAATAAAATTAGAAGAAACATAGATGAAAGTATATTATAAAGGAAAGAAGAATATTCCACATCAAGAAATAAAATTCCATGATATGTTTTCAATAAATGATGAAAAAATAATTTCATAAGTACTATGTGGAAGGTGTAAGAAGGATGGAAAAATATTCGATGAGGGTTTTTTATAACAAAAAAATAAAAATAAATACTAAATAAGAATCAAAAATCACTAAGTAATGAATATACCTTGATGTCCAGTGTGGAAATGAAAATTTCACACAAAGTTATCACAAAAGAAAGTAAATATACCATGTTACCCAAAAAATCCACTAAATATATAAAATTCATAATGAAGAGTTACCCCTCACATGAAGTAGGAAAGAAATGGGTTTTATGGTTGAGAAATAATTCCCACCTTTTTTTTTTCTCATTAAAAAGTAAGGTAGATCCACCTTATTCACCATATAATTTATTTATTTTTCATTAATTACAGGGAATTAAAGGTGATGCACATACTCAGGGGGAGAACTGAGTTGAATAAATTATATTTTTACATTTTTAAGTAAGAATATTCACTCCACACTTAATTTAATTCACAATCCTAGTATGGTCTATCTATTATTATCTCCAAGATTATTTTTTGAAAAATACTAGAGATAAACCTTGAATAATACGATCATATGACCATAGATGCTTAATAAATTTAAATTCAATATCATGGATGTGATAAAAAAGATTAGTATTCATAATAATTATCATTTAGATTAAAAACTAAGGAAAATATCTATCTTGATAAAGTGAAGATAGATATCATCCCTTGGGGGAGGGGGTATTCAAAGAAGTTCCTAGAGCCTTATATTTCATTATAATCCGACATCTATAGAAGTTACTTGTTCAAGAAATCACTAATGAGTTATTCTAGAATACTATCCTATCCTTATTCTTAAAAATAAAATGAAGTCTAATATTAAGAGGGAGAACTTAAATGAATCAATGACCTGAACAAAAGAATATTAGAAAAGTTAAAATACTAATTTCATGAACACTAACCCACCTATTATAATTGATTGTATTTAATCCATGTGTTGAGATGAGTGCAAGAATTTTAGGTTGAATGTATCTTGAGAGTTTTTATTTACAAGTGGTATTAGAAAACTTCCACTTACATTGTATCAATTGGTAAAAAAAAATTATTATAAACCTAGAAAAAATTTATCAATCTCTAAAGTAAGAATAAATTTATGCTATATTAGTTGGTATCATAATTTTAACTAAGAATAGACAATATTGATTTCTAAATTATACCCTATTATTTTATACACCGAGCATTGCTCACATAGTATTAGTGGGACAATTTATGGCACATTGATTAAGAAATAAATGACACCATCCACTCTCAGGTGCATTGTATTTTCCATCAATAAGGGGAGATAACAAAATGATAATTAAGAGAAAAAATAAAATAAATAAAACATATTGAAATCCCATTTTCTTCATTGGTATTTAAAAAAAATACCAAGGGGGATATTGATGGTCCTAGTTTCTGTTTGTGTCGTATTTTTTGTCAATGACTTAGTAAATGATGAATCAATTGATGTCAATATACATTGGAAAAGAATAACAACTTGGAAGTATATTGGAGATCCCAAGAATGTTATTGAGGATGAGTTCCATCTATGTAGCGATGCAAAGCGGGCTCACGGACCACGGGCATTGCGGGTATGGGGAGGATGTGGGGTGGGGAGGGCCTAAAAAATTTGACCGTTTAGAGTGCGGGCCAATGCGGGTTGAGCCCGCGCGGGTGAGGGTTAATGAGAGTTGAGCCCGCGTGGGTGCAGGCTTGCTCGCAGGCCCGATTTAAAAAATATATATTATTTTTACAATATATTTTTATTTAACATTTAATTTTTTTAATAAAAAAATCGTGGTTAAACAGTGACATATGATTTATCAACGTAATGGTCATATTAATTCACCATTTATTCACATGTGAATTTTAAATAGGTCTATATTTATTGTTTTAATATGATATTATATTATTTATATAGTAATTATTAACTATATTCACATGATGTGTCAACCCATCTCTTGAAAAATGGAACTCATCACCCATGCACATGGTTTCAATTCTATAAGAGTTATTATAATCATAATATTTCTTAGGTTGATTTAATTTTGTTATTATTTAAATTTATTTTGTTATTAAGAGAATTGGATATAACCTCGTGAAAACACTAATAACTTCCTATGAAACTAGTCGTTACTTGGAGAGACTTCATTCATTCATAGGTTTATTTGTTCACATCACCACACAACCAACATTATCATTCATCACCCATCACCGATCACTCACCTACTTTCTATCACAACAATTCACCACCAAATCAGTATTACCACATGCCACCATTAACCCACAAAAAAATGTTCCATCACATATTTTAAAACTCTAGTTATTGTTAATTAATATTTATCCCCACAAATACCTTTAAGAATGATAAAAAATATAGTATTTAAATGATTATAAATAGTATTTTTTTGTAAATGTAGGTAAGCCCACGGGCAACCCGCGGGTTTATGCGGGGCGGGGCGGGCTTGAAATTTTTTGTTTGCATTATATGCGGGCTTTTGTGGACAAACCCGCACGGGCTCAAAACCGCCCTGCCCCGGCCCGCCTGTTTTTCATTACTACATCTATGGTAGATCAAAGTTCATATATTATATTTTGGATGAAGTAAATTAAATCTAATGATTGTTAAGTTATTATTTAATATATTTGGTGACACATTATTTATAACATGTTGAAGAAAAATATTTCAATAAGACTATGAAATATTTCATTATTGTATGAGGACCATGAATATATATATATATTGATTTCACATTTCATGAAGAATATTTGAATAAGGAATTTTCACTAGCTTGGAAATTTCATAATTAGTAATTACTAAGTATTAGTGTTGGGTGTTTACAAAAAATTGTCCATACATAGACAACCAAGATAGGATAGCTCAATCCCACACATTTGGGAGAAAGATCAACCTCATGGGAGAGTTATATAAGCCAACTATCCCTAGAGACAAAAGGTAGTGAGTGTATAACACCCATAGGGGTTCACACAGGTGTGACCATGACATGTACATAGCACATAGAAGGGTTCCCAGAGCACCATATAAGGGTGTGGAATAGCTCAATGATGGGAATGTGTGAAAATGTGTTTCATATGTCGATCCAAGTGTTGGATTGAAATGTTGAAGACACAAATATGTTTATATAGTGGTGCACCACTACAAAAAAGTTTGATATGGGGTTGGCGAAGCTTTACACAGTTCATGAACTTTAAAAAGACATGGATATAATTATAGCCATTTGATCTTGTAAGAATGAAACATTATATAAAGATGATGTCATATTCAACCATTAGTTCCATTATTTAGGTAGTACAAGACCCAGTAGACCCTTGTGTGATCCGGGATCAACCTTTATGTGAGTGATCTTGAGGCAGTTGATGTCCACCCAACTCTAGTGATCGACGCCAATTATTCTGGTGATAAAACCATGAGAATGTGACATGATCAATCACCCAAACTCATGTATACAATAAATTCATATTACATGCATGTGAATATCTTAAATCATCGATACTTTCAAATGAAAAATGTGAAATGGAATCATTGATCACGTGAAGTATTCACATGAAAACAACATAACTTCCATCATGTAAAAATCTCTTCATGGAAATCCTTTGTCACATGAAGTATTTATAAGTTGTTGAGAATTTTTATACTAAGGTGTCACATGACCATTCTATGAAATCATGTGATTGTTTATTCACTTAAGCATTGAATGAAAAAATTTGGGACTTTTAGCATTTGAAATACTAGATATACAATGATATTTTCAGGTGTTTAATGGGATTTGAATCACCATGAAATCTGGTTGATAGGTAGTTTAATATTGACTATAATATAGTGGCTCGATTCCAAGAGATTTTGATGAAATATTTGATATTTATATAAAAATTGAATCCATATTTATTCCTCATGAAACCATCCATGTGAAGGAAGTGATCTCTCATGATCCATTCACATGAAGGAGAAGAACACACAAACCTATTAGGTTATGCAAAGGATGAACCTACATGATCCCTTCACATGAAGAAAGAGAAACTGCAAACCTATTTGGTTATGTGAAGAATAAGAATCAACTTTAGGAAAAAACTAGTCACATGAATGAGAAGGATATTACAACCATGTGATTTATTCATGTGAAGAAGAAGAATACTTCATGTTCCCTAATTAGTTTTTTTGAATGTAGTGAGGATATGAAAAGTTCTATCTTGTGTGATATTTATTTCATGAAGGAACCAAGAAATAATGTATACATACACCCATTACATGAAAATAGTAGACTTGGAGAAGATTAATACTATGCGATTTTTTTTTGGTTCATGTGAAGAACACAATGAAAACATGCATTGAGGATCATATGAAATACATATGCACAGTTCCAGATATAACACATAAAATAATAAATAATAATACAGTTTATTTGGTCAAGGTTAAAAAACATGATAATAACATGAAAAAAATGTATGAAATATAATTTATATATATATTTTTTTAAGAATATGACACTGTAATTCAATATATTATATTGTTTTTTTAAGTTCAAAATAAGAATAATAGAGTTTATAATATTCTTTTAGTTTATTATCACTTGGGTTAGGAATACCAGTATGAAAATTATTGTTATTATTATAATTGAAGAAGAAGAGAAGAAAACTTACAAGATTGTTGAATTCCTAATATACATGTTTATTTTATTTTATTTTATGAAACCATTTTATTATTTAATTTTTAGGAAGTTTATTATAGTAATTGGTGTCTATCAAAGAAGACTTTTCAAAATTACTAATCACTTGAAGAGAAGTAGGCCAACATCTTGCATTTGTGCTTTGATTTTGTATCTTTAATTTCACCTGTTTTGTGCTAGGAAAATGGGTTCAAGTACATACACATTCTCATGTATTTATTGATAATAAAAGAGAATCCATTTGGGATTCGGATAATAACCACCATACATTGAGGGCATAGTCATCTACACTAGAGGTGAACATCATTAAAAATATCAGTGTTATTTGTGATTTACTATTTTATGTTCATGATTTATAATTATAGTTTATGACAACAAGATATCCATTTACTAAATAAGAAAAAAAGGTATAAAAATTTATAAAAGTTTTAAAGTGATAAATATTCAAGCCACAATGATTTACCCTCCTCTCAGTGTGGTCATCCTAAAGTGATCCTAACACCAAAAGATATTAGAGAAAGCTCAGAGTCACCAGAAATCATATACTAATCATAATCATTTATCATTGGAGTATGAGGTTAGTGATTAGGTATTTTTATGGGTATCTATTTTATTGGGACGTTATTTCTTGGGAAAACAAGGGAAGTTAGTGCCATATTATGCTGTGTTGTTTCAAGTCGTGGAGTGTCTGGGGAAGGTAGCCTATTATTTTTATTATCCATTATGATTGACCTCAATTTAAAATGTGTTCCACATATCCGAGTTTCATAATTAATTTTCAGACCCATCACATGTGATAGTGTGGGATGAATTTGAGTTATAGTCTAACAACACCATTGTAGAGTATCCTGTTCATATCTTAGACTATCAAAATAAGGCACTTTATTATAAGTCAATCTGGTTATTCCTTGTGCTTTGATAGCACAGTGGATATATCTATGAGACTTGGGAGTGATATGTTTTAGTGAGGGAGTAGTGGCCTCACCCATTTCCTTTTGGGGATCCTTGAGGACTATTTGGGGGGTAGAAAGTGTCATAGTTGGGAGAATTGTAACACACTCTAGGTCATTGGTATATTTTATTTTCATTTTTTTTTCTGTTTATTTATTATGGGAGTTTATGGGAGTTTGGGGTCAGAAACCTTGGTTTTTGAGGAAATAGATCCCGAAACACAGTTGGAACACCATTAGTAGTAACTATGAAACTAATCATGTGAGAGTGGTGTTTATGGTAAAAAGGGGTTTCATAGGGATTGATAATGGTTTTTATAACCATGTAAGATTTTTTAGAAACCATGTGGCTTTGCATATGGGGAGATAATGGATCTTTCATGGTTAGAAAACAATTTTACTAATTGTGCATCCAAACCATGTGGTCTAGCCAGGTCATTAAAAATATGAGAAATAAATATTTCCCCTATTGAGTTTATCTTACCTTGGCCTCATTTTTCTCCCCCATTATGCATATCCCTCTCTTCTTAGATTTGGATCTTACTCCCTTTTATTTTGGTTAATTTCTTGCATCCTTTGGTGATTTCTTTCAGGTTAAGCTTGATTTTTTCTTACTTTATTCATCCCCTTTTATTCTTACTTACTCTTTTATTTCCATAGAGCATTAAAACCCTTTATTTCATTTTTACTAAATATAAGTATTTTTATGGTGAATTTGGATTTTTTTTCTTTGTGTTTTTGGTGTGTGAGGACCTTTCTTACTTGATTAAAGTGGTTTTCATTGAATGTGACAAGTTTCAGTTCCCTTTTGGGTATGTTTCTCTATTTAAGGGAAATTTTCCATGGATTCCATTTAATTCTTGATTTCCCTTAGTTTTTTATTAACTTTACTCTAAATTGAGTTATTATAAATGTTTTATCTATGATTATAATTATTCTTTGATTTAGTTGGAAATTTAATGGTTTAAAGTGATTTTTTAAAGGAAGTTTGCTTTGTTTCAATCCATGTATTTTTTAAAATAGATAAAAGATATTTTATGTTTTTAAATGGATTTATAAAGGGGGTTTATTAAGGGTTTTACAATGAGGAAGATTTTTCATAAAAATAGGCATGATGGTTTGTTGAAATGGTTTTTGAAATGGATTATTAAATGGAATATGTGTTTGGAACTTATGGATGTTGCATGTGTTTGGAATTGAGTAGAACATGGGAGTACTTGAGGGTTTATGGGTGCATGAATTAGACAATGAGAGTGTTATCCAAGTGACTAAGGGATATGTTGGGATTAAGATAGGTGGATTTTTCATGTTTTGTCCATGTGGACTGAGTGTGCCCATGGAATTATTATTGGGCCCGAGGAAGACCAAGAGACTTTCCAAACTTGTTCAGCTTTCTCAGATGATGAGAAAACATTGTTTTATAATAAGTCACACTATACCATTATGGATATATCCCTTATTTCATATTACTTATTCCCAATTGTTTTTTATATTATTTGTGCATTATGATAGTTCCTTGTCTGATTTTCATATTTTATTCTTATACTGATGTTCTATTATTTAGTTATATGATGGTGCATATTCTTATGATTATTTTTATTCCTTGTGTGGGTGTGTTGATTATTTTTATACTAGTTGGATTTTTTTCTATTATTTAAGACTTATTTTTATTTCTTTTGAAATATTGGTTTTTTTAAGAAAAACCAAAAGGATTTTTAAATTATTGTTTTAAAGTGAACTCGGTTTTGAGAAATGAGTTTTCAAACTAGAATTATTTATTTTCATGGATAAAGGAATTACATATATTGATGGTGGTACCCTAATAGGATCTGTACCTCAAACCCTGAATATACCTTTGGGTGTATGTAGACCTTGTTTTTTAGTACACCAGTAAAGGTAAAGGCGCCGTGAATTTCAGCGTATCCTCTTAATTATCAATTTCTATGGTTGGATGAGATGGTAGAGATGTGGTCTCATAGAGTTGGATAGTGTGGTGTATTTTTTGGGATTTTTTATCTTTGGGATGTTATATTACACCTTTTGGTTTTTCCCTATTTTAATTTTCAATTATGAATATCATATGTATATGTCTATTATGACTTGTGATGTGATGATATTATGATATCTTCTATTGGTCATTGCTGTGTTTAGTCTATTGTGTGTGTGTATATATATATATATTGATTCTATTTATTGGTTGGTGTGGCTATCCAATTCATGGATCGATCATGCTAGTTTTCTAAGGGTGAAACCATTTCCAAATGGTTATTTTTGATGCCCTGGTTCTTTTCTACAACTTGTGGTGACTATGAATATGCTTCATGGCTTGTGGAAGGCTAGCTTGGGTGAGGTTCAGTTTGTCTTGGAATGTTTCATTACATACATGAACTTGAGTCCTTCAAGATCTATATCTCCAATATCCATTTTTCTAGGATGAAAACCTTCATTTAGAATATTTCTCACAATTAAACCTTAATATCATCAATCATTTCCTTCACAAGATAAAAAATAAGAATGTAATAAATATAGAGTAGTAGGATGATGCAACTCCCATCATTGAACACCTTTTAGTAACATTAATGATCGACATTAATCTAGATGAACTTCTACTCCACCATGAAGGTGTTGAATTTATAATCACAATACCTTAGTACATAATTCAATACATAAAGGCTCTACCTCATCTTATACATAAGGTCTTGGTTCCAATGATCCAAGAATACATTCATATTCTCCATATAAATCTTCTCATCTAAGTCCCCATGAAGTAATGTTGACTTCACATATAACTATTCCAGATGAAAACCCTCTATGGAAACCATACTAATTAATACCCAGATTGTCATATCTTTAACTAATGGTGATAAAATATCAAAGAAATCCAAGCCTTCTATTTATTAAAACCATTTTATGACTAGTTATACCCTATACCTCTATCTACCTTCTACTTTATCCTTCATCCAATATAACCATTTGTTCTCAAGTAATTTCTTTCTCACAAGACTCTTTGTTAGCTCTCTTGTTTTGGACACATAGAGGGAATAAATTTCATAACTCATGGGTAACTCCCACTGATTTGTGTATTTTAGATTTATATACTCTTATAGGCTCTCAGAATTTCCATCATCCATGTGTAGAAAACAACATAGATCACTCTAGTACATTTTCACTTGGTTCCTTACCTAGGTAGATCTCTAAAACTCTCTATACAACCATGATCCTTATTGTATTTAAAAATTTAGAGATATATCTTCCATAGATATTTATTTAAAAACTCTGCCCCTAGATTTCATATTCTTAGTGTTTTTTTGGTACTTATAGCATTAGAAACACATTTAGAACTTGAATCTCATCCATAGTAACATACAAATAGTATAGTGTTCCTGGTAATGATGTACTTCTTAAATTATCTGGAATATTCATAAATTTTGGAAAACAATTTAGTTGAATTTAAGCCTCTGATGATACTTTTACCTCACTGATAACCTTAGTTGAGTTCCAATCCTTCCACATGATCTCTTTATTAAAGATCAAATTTTGACTCTGACATCCTTCCAAGAGTTATTATCCTAGTGTCAAAACCAAATTCTTCATCACCATGCCTAAAAATGTAACATGCTAAAAACTTATCTTTAAAATTGTCCCTATACATTTCATCAACATGGATATAGGAAAGTGCTCCAAAGACTTTGATATGGGTTAAATAAAACTTCCTTATGGAACAATATAATTTTGGTAGTTCTTTCCCTAAATTAGAAGAAGGAATCCTGTTGATCAGTATGCCACCAATTCACTAATTTTTCCCAAAACACCTTAGAGAATCCAATGTGAATTATCATAATCCATTATATTTCACCTAATGTTTGATTCATCTTATTTATGAATCTGTTATGTTCTAGATTACCCAATATGATATTCTCAAACCATATGTCCTTCCACTAACAGAACTTTCAAAACTATTTATTTCCCCAATCCCCAACATTATTAGACCTCAAGAACTTTAGATTAAAACTGATCTCCTTTTACACCATGGATCTCTATCAGACGAAGGTTCTGAATACCTCAAACTTGTGCTAGATAAAAAACACCCACACTTTTTATGTCTCATCATAGATGATTTTCACATAGAATAATGACCATATGAGATAATGAAATGGAGTTAGTCCCCATACATCTATATACACCAACTATAACTTTTGGGCCTCTGGTGAATTACATTCTATTTAGAAGGAAACCTTCCACTTGTTTCTAAATACATAATCTTTATAATCCCCATACTCTATGATTTTTATTCTTAGTTTACCTTTAGCATTTAGGATCTCCATAACTTTATCCATTAAGTTACCTAGATGGCTATGCCATAAATTTAAGGAGATTACTTATCTAGAATGAATCATAGATTACAATACTTCTGTGAGGTATAACTTCCCACATTTCAATCCTTTTCCTCCACCATGGAACTGTGAAATTTTTTTCACACACCATCTGTGAATTTTATACAAAAACATATATAATCTAACTATCCAATAGAAATCAAGTTTTATCTTAATATTATGATGTTCTACATTCAATTCAACACCAGTACACTTATTTTCCTTATTTAGAAATATATTCCACCCTTTACCACAAGCTCAAGATCTTGATCATCCAAAATACAAACCATATTGTATCTTCTAGAAGTATAGTTATTTATACTTATATTCTTGGATGTTGAGTGAAAATAATCATTAGAGTCAATAATATAAAACTCAATTGAGCTAGTAGCACTAAAAAATAGGCCACTCTTATCTTTTGATACAAGATTAATAGATCCACTTATAGAAGCACATCTTCTAAAATTTACTCTCCACTCATTTTAATCCTTCTTTATTTGGTCTTTCTTCCCACAATTCCAGCACATGGGACCACCTTCCATTGAGATATTTCTACTACATATTCTTATTCCTTTCCATTTTCTCTTACATTTCTTTGTTATGTAATACACCCTTACTTCCACACTATATGAATTTTTAAAATATTCATTAATCACCTTACATAAAAGTTACTCATTCATGATTAGGTCTATTACATACACAAACACCCAGTTAGCCTTTATGATTAAATTTCTCATTGTAGTGATCGTCACATCACATGACTCTGGGAGGGATGATAGTAACAACAATTACCAATCTAGATCTATAAAGTTCACCTTCACTAACTCCAAAAAACTCCAGATCATGTTGAGGTTTTTGAGATGATCTATTGCTGGGTTACCTTCTGACATCCTCATGTCAAACAACCTATTATTCCAATAAAGGTAGTAGATATCACACTATTGTGGGGGGGGGGTGAATTGTAGTAAAAAACAAGATTCAAAAATTTTCACCCACTCTATATTTTAATTTATCAAAAAACATAATTTCTAATCAATATATGAGTATGAAATATAAATGATTAAAATCAATATAAGTAAAATGAAAATAAAACCATTAGAGGATAAACACTATCTGATAAAGGTAATAACATAATGAAAATTAAAAATAATAAACAATGTAAAAATAATACTCATAGTCTTAGATAACAATATAGATACCCCTAAAAGATTTTATTACCACAAAATTTATAATAAAAGGAATTATTTTATTTTAAACCAAATAGAAAGGTGGTTTAAAAACCTAAAACAAGGTATCCAAGTCTCAAAGGAACTTAATCAACTATAGACCTGTCAGAAGGTACCAAGTTGTAAACCTTGAACTTCTTCAACTATAGACCTATTAGAAGTTATCAAGATTCTATAACACCAAGATACTCTATGATATCCATGATCAACAACAAGTCCACATCAGGACTTCATCAAACATGAGGGTTTAGACAATATGACACCCATCCTCAAAAACTCACTGATCTCCTCAACTGGAAACAACAAAGGTTCCAATTCTAGAACCTCCTAAATCATGAAATATCGAATAAATAATAATTATAAGGGGAATATAAGTGATTTTACAAGGGAAATCACCAAAATAAATCTCTTATCAAAGCATAATAAAAATAAAAAAATAATAATCACTCAAATAAATGAGATTATGTATGACTTCCACTTAAAATATTTTAGTGATACATGACCATTGTATTCTAATTTTTAAATACCTCAATTGAATTTATAGCCTCTATTGTAACAAATTATAATGGTTAAATTCCTAGATCTTAAATTATGGTTTAAACTATATCAAATTCAAAAAACCATATTTTTATGAATTTAGGATTTGTCTCTATCATATGACAAGATTAATTTTTCATGTCATAATATCCCTATGTATGTTCCGATAGATACACATATCAGTTCTGTTGGATGAAATATATGATTGAAAAATAGACCCATATAAAAAAACATAACCAACCAACTACAAGATAAATAAAAATATTATTAAAGTATATTTTGAGTTATCAAAACCAAACATAAGAATAAATTCAATTGACTCAGAAATATAGACACCCTACTTTTCTTACATGATTATTATATCATTTTAAAGATAAACAACATAAAAGGTTACAAAAAAAGAATATAAAGGTTTAGTATCTTGGGAAAATTAGGTCCATACATAACTTTTACATAATAAAACATAAAAATTTATTTAATTCCTTATTCTATAAATTCTTAATGTCTTTCATATTCTCCTTAGTACAATTATTCACCCGAGGATATACATCAAAAGAAGGGGTGAGATAAAATCCCAGTAAGAGGATGAATAAGAGATACAAAACACAGGTAAGAATATTTATCATCATCATAACACAATAAAAGGATCATAATAATAATCATGAGAGGAAACATTAGATAAAGGAATGGAATTTATAAATACATAAAAATGAAACAACATGTCTTAGTGGCCAACTACCATGCATAGTTATGAACAAAGATAACATCATGTTAACGCATAACATATGTGCATAATCATAACATCATAACTATGAACAAATATAGAATCATGTTCACACATAATTCAAATTATCTTATGAGAGACATAAAAATACCCAATGCATTGGAGTGCTATATAATTCTGAGTACACCCATCACATCACAACATTTACATAATCATGCATGCCACATAGAACGTATATCAATCCTAGACATAAAATAACCCATGGAAAGAAATGTGTTTAATTTCATAAATCATACATTAATGAATAAACTTGGGGTTACTAAATTAAAAATGGAATAACACACTTTATATAAGAATAATCAATCTTGAGTGAAGAATAAATAATCTCAATAGAAACAAAAGATGTGTTTTTTTAGATTGAAGAGATATTTTGGATTTTTTTTGAATTTGTCACAAAATCAGATTGGAAACATGTATATCTCATAAAAGAAAAGTTAAGAACAATGAAATTGTATTTTAGGAATATTAAAAGAACATCCACATTGAAAGTTGTCATGAAAGAGGAATAACCCAAAGAAAAGAAATTGGGTTTGAGAATCCCCTTACCTTATGTCTGAATACTTTCTTCACTTAAATATCTAGGATAATAAAATTAAATTAATTAATTAAAAAATAAATAACATTTTATAAATTAATTTTATTCATTATAGTTTTATTAATTTAATTTAATTTATTTTAGATTAGTTATAGATTTTAATTTCAACGTTCGGGAGTGTTCTTTTTCTTAGTTTTCATGATCGATTTGCTTGTATATAAGTATGGAAGTTCATGTAAAATTGGAATATTTATATAGAATTGAAATTATATTTTTTAATGTTCTTTAAAATATTAAATTAAATTATATATTATTTTTATATGGTATGAGGATGATTTATTAGATTGAATGTTAATGAAAATGATTTAATTAATTTTAGTGGTTTTACCACCATTATGAGCTTATAGAATTTTATTTAACATCATGTTTATATATTGATTACAAAACATTATATAACTTATAATATGTATAATAAAATATTATTTAACCATAATTATGGTTTTATTACCATTATTTAAGGAGTTAGTGAAAAATTAAATTGCATCGTCCATGGTGGTGGTAAATCGGCACACCACAAACAATATTTTCATGTTTAGAAAAAAGGAAAAGAGAAGATACATGAAGATGAATTATTGCATTAACATAAAAACATTACATTAAATAAAATATACTATATTTATCATTCATATTGGATATATGGAGGTGAGGAGAGGATAATAAAATAATGAAATATAAAAGAAAATAAAAGAAAAAGAAAGAGGATTTTACATCTTGAATTTATCCTCCTTGAGAACCTCCTTAGGGAAAAGGGTTTGGTATTTTGATGATACTAAGGGATTCTAGACATGGGGGAGGGGCTTGAGAAGAGTATTGGGTTTATTTTGGACAATTCTCAAATATTGGAAGGTGTAAGGATAAGAGATGGTGAGGGGTGGTATTTATAGGGGAGGAGAAGAGTTTTTTCTCATTATTTTATTCATTAGTTTATTATTTTGGCTCAAGACTATGAATAGTTTGAGAATTATCACAAAATATATTAAAATAATGATGGATATTTCAATATTTTGGGCTTATATTAGCAATACATCATCTATGGCTCAATAATTTATGTATTTTAATTTTATCATAAATTATCGTATTTTACTATTCACAAAAAATTCAAGTATTTTTGAAAAAAAAATAACCCTAACCATTTTTAAATGTATAGAATTAAAAAATAAACTCCATTTTATAAAAATAATTTTATAAATATAAGAAATTTAATTTTTAATTAAAATCACCATTTACTAGGAAAATACCGATTTTAAAATTATAACTGATTTTAGAACACTTTGAAAAATAAATTAAGGTCTCATAAAATTAGCTTATAATAACAAGACAAAAAAATGTTAATTTATGATTTTTTTTATGAAAATAAATTTTCTTTTAAATAATTATATTTATTATAAAATTATAATTAAACATTTATGTTTTCTAAAAATACCAACACTTAATTAATAATTTTTAAAATATTTATTTACTTATACTATGATATAATTATATTATATTGTCATTTATAATATGCCTAAATTTTATTCATAATTTTATAGATGAGGTTACTATTCTATTGGCCTAATTACCATTCCTAATAGTCACATTACTATTCCAAAGGTCAAGTTACTATTCCATCAGGATATGTTCCTTAATTTCTAGTAATACCTATTATTTTATTCATTTATAAAGTTTTTATTATTTTATCAGAGTGATTTTATTTGGTTAATACTATATGACATAATTATAATAAGGTAATTTACATTAATAAAATTTTGGGTCATTATATTCTTCCCCCTTATAAAATTTTTCCATCAAAATTTCATTTTACATTCTAAGTCGAAAACAGGTGAGGGTACTTATCCTTCATCACTTCCTCTAGTTCCCATGTTTCCTCTTCATACTTATGGTTCCGTCATAGTACTTTGACTAGGTGAGTAGTATTTTTGTGTAAAACCTTATCTATATGGTCTAAGATCTTCCTTGGTTTCTCCTCGTAAGAGAGATCAGTTTCCAACTATACCACCTCTAGATTTAGTACATGTGAGAAATATGGTATATACTTCCTCAAGAGGGATACATGGAATATATCATGTACTTGAGACATGGTAGGTGGAATTTATAGTTAATAGGCCCCATCTCCGACACGATCAAGGATCTCGAAGGGGCCGATGTACCTGAGACTCAACTTTCCTTTCCCAAATCACATGATTCTCTTCTATGAAGATATGTGGAGTAATACCATGTCTCCAACCTTAAACTCTAGGTCCCATTGAAGATTAACTACACAGCTCTTATATTGACTTTGGGATGACTTGATGTGATACTGAATGGTTTTCACCTTTCCCACCATTTCTTCAACCATTTCTGGTATTAACAGCTTACTTTCACCAAATTTATCCCATAATGCTAGTTTTTTTTACATCTTTTCCTATAAAGGGCTTCATATGGATCCATTTAGATGCTCGAGTGGAAACTGTTATTGTAAGAGAAATCAACCAGAGGTTAATGTTGGTCCCATCCTCCTTTCAAGTTCATAGAACATGCTCTGAACATGTCTTTAAGTGTCTGAATAATTCAATCTGATTAGCCATCATTTTGAGGATGATAAGTGTACTGAAGTTCAACTTAGTTTTTAGAGCATGTTGGATAATTTTATAGAACTTGGAGGTGAATCTAAAATATCAATCTGATACAATTGATAGTGTCAATCCATATATAATTACCACTTATTTTATGTATATCCATGCAATTTGATCTAGTGAGAAGTTCTCTCGAATTGTGATAAAGTGAGATATCTTTGTAAGATGATCCAAAAAAATCCATATAGCACTGTTTCCTATGGATGTATTTGGAATTCTAGTGACAAAGTCCATGGGGATGTTTTTCCATTTCCATGTTGGTATGGGTAATAGTTTCATCATCACCTTTGACTTTTATCATTCATCCTTCACTTGTTGACATACTAGGCACTTCGATGTATATTCAGTGATCACCTTCTTCATATTTTCCCACCAATAATTCTCTTATAGATCTCAATACATCTTTGTGATCCCTGAGTAAATAGAGAAGGTTGAGCTATGTGAGTTATTTATAAGCTCATTATTTATCTCTAGATCAGATGGTACCCATAGTCATGAATGAAATCTTACAATTCTTTCCTCATCCATTTTTAAATATGAGGATTTTTTTTCATAGATTCAAATTTCTTCTAAATTTACACATCATTTCTTTGAGAATCCTTTATTTTCTCTAGAAGGAATGGTTGAGAAATCATTTGAGAAAGGATTGGTGATGTTCCTTCCTTAATTATTACCATGTTCATATTTTTCAAATATAAAAAGATTGTATCCTTCTCAATTCTCATCATTGATAATGTTATAGGATCCTTTCTACTTAGAGCATCCACCACTTTATTCCCTTTTTCAGGATGACAGTTGATTGAGAAGTCATACTTCTTAATGACATCTAACCATCTTTGGTGACACATATTAAGATATTTCTATGTGAATATATATTTGAGTCACTTATTATTAGTATATATTTAACACTTCTCCCCATAGAGATAATGCTTCCATATTTTCAATGAAAATATCATAGCTTCCAACTCTAGATCATGTGTTGGATAGTTTTGATAATGACTTTTCAACTTCTTTGAGGTGTAGGCCATCAATTTATCATTTTTTTATATCATTTTATATCCTAATTCCTTCTTTGAAGCATCAATTTATACCACAAAGATTTCCCCACTTATCAAAAGTGTGAGTATTGGTGCGGCGATAAGCCTCTCTTTTAAATTTTTGAAGCAATCTTCACATTCACTATTCTAGAAAAACTTTTATCCCATTTGAGTCATCTTGGTTAGTGGGTTTGAAAATCATGATAATTTCTTCAAAAATCACCGATAATACCCATCTAGACCAAGGAAACTATGAATCTCCATTACAGATATTGGTCTGGGCCACTATTCAATTTCCTTTGTCTTAGAAGGGTCCACAGATATTCCTTTACTGGTGATAACATTCCCCAATAATGATACTTCCTCTATCCAATACTCACATTTACTATAAATTTCATGAAGTTTCTCCCTTCATAATGTATTTATCACAGTATTCAAATGCTCCTCATGTTCCTACTTTCTCTTGGAGTATATTAGAATATCATCGATAAATACTACCAAAAATTTGTTAAGGTAATATCTAAAGACTTTATTCATTAAATCCATGAATATTTCTAGATAATTAATGAGTCTGAAAGGAATCACTATAAACTCATAGTTCTATCCCTTTTTCGAAAGGCAGTATTGGGAATATCTTCCTTCCCTAGCTTTAATTATTGATATCTCGACCGAAGGTTCACCTTAGTGAAATACTTGGCCCCACACAGTTGATAGAACAAGTCATATATTCATGAAATTGGATAGTTTTTCTTTATTTTAATTTTTTTGAGCTCATGATAATCAATGTAGAGGCGCATTGATCCATCCTTATTCTTTATGAAGAGGACTGGTGCACCCCATGGTGAAGCACTCGACCATATAAAACCCATTTATAGATTCTCTTGCAACTGCTTATTCAGTTCCTCTAACTCAATGGTGTCCACTATATAAGGTTTCTTTGATATAGGTATAGATCCAAGAATAAGTTAAATTGAGAATTCAACATCTTAGTTAGGAGGAAGACTGAGAAGTTCTTTAGGGAACAATCAGTGAAACCCCTCACAATGGTAATTTTCTCAAGCATGATTATCTACTTTGTCTCAATCATTCGATCTATATATACTTACTCATAAGTCCATAATATCCATAATTGAGATGATGATTCTAAAGGAGATTCATCCTCCTCCTTACAATTGTATAGAATTAGAGGATACTTTAGGATATAAATAATTATGTCCCTTTACTGACATTTGATGTTGGTTTTGTATAAAGATAGCCAATGTATGCCCAAAATAGCACCAAACTCTACCAAAGGAAGTAGGACAAGATTTGATGGGAGGTTAAATCCACAAAAATTAACTAGGTATTAGTTAGATACTTTGGATGCAATAATTTCCCCATTTTTTTCCTCTTAGATAATTCAACCTTTATATTTTGAGGTGGTGTTTGAATAATTCTACTAAACTTGAAAGATATGAAAGAATGCATAGAACAAGAATAAAATAGTACGTTCACTATTCTTGAATGAATAAGAAGCATACCTATCACCACATCATTTTTGGGATCCAACTCATAAGTAGTAATAAAAAAGCCTTCCCTTTCTCCTTGGTAGTTATTGGTTGATGATGCTGGTTACCCTCAAGGACCCGAGTGCACTAGATTGCATAGTGCCCTTGCACCCTATAGTTGAAGCATTAAGATATGGGTGGTTCTCTCCTTTAATAAATCATATAAAACATGTTCTTTATGTATCTTTAACATTCATGAGTTTAGTGGCCTTCTCTACCACAATTATAGTATTTCCCCACCCATTTGAGGCAGTTCCCTCGATTTTTTTTCCCACATTTCTGAAATGCGAGTGGTTGAGTTTTCTTTACACCTTTCTCATTATATCCCATAGATTGAAACTCCATCTTTATTTTCTTATCACCATATCCACAAGACCATTCTAAAAACTCTATCTCCATTTTGAGAGAACATTGAAAAACTTCTTCATAACTCCCAAAGTCTCAAATTTCTAGATCCTTTCCAGGGTTTGATTTTAAACCACTAAAGAATCTATCTATTTTGCAATCATCATTGATAAAAAAACCTGAAGTGTACCTTGAAATCCTTGTGAAATTTTCTTCATAGGACATGATAGATTCACCTTAATTTTTCTTCTTCTCTATGAATTCTATCTCTTACTTTGTATGAAGAGTTCGAGGGAAATACTTGTTAAGAAATAATATCTTAAAGTCTTACCACTCCACCTCTTAATTTTTTTACTTAAGCTTGGTGTTTTTAATAAAAACACACCATTTATCAGCCTCTCCATCTAGATGATAAACGACCATATTCACATTCTCCTTCTTAGAATAATAATTCACACAAAATATCTTCTCCATTAAGTTTACCCACTATTCCATGACTAGTGGATCATAAGATCAACTAAATGTTGGTGGTCATTGCCACATAAAAACTTGATAGCAAGTTTCTCCCTCGTAGGTGAAGGAGGATTTTCCACATTATTCAAGTTATTGATCATAGCCTGAGATACCTGGGTAATCCTTACCATGAAATTTTGAACTCCACCTCCCAAAGCATTGGGGATGTCATTAAAGCAATTGTTGCACTGTACCTCACATGGGTTGTTGGCCTAGTTTCTCCTAGTTCCCACTATTTTCTAAAATAGAAAACTTTTGAATAAAACAAAAATCAACAAGTCATGAATAAATAATTTATTCATTTGTGAAATTAACTCTAAAGGAATATCTTATGGGATCCCTATGTTTTGAATTTTTCTAAAATAAATATTTTTCAGTGATTTCATATAATTAGTCTCATACTAAGGGTTTTCAATAAGGTTATATAATCCTAATTCCCAAATTAACTAAACCATTCTCTAATAACAACTATAGTAACCCTACTTTTCTTACATGATTATTACATCATTTTAAAGATAAGAAATATAAAAGGTTACACAACTAGGATACAAAGTTTTAGTACCTTGGGAAAATTAAGACCATACATAACCTTTACATAATAAAACATAAACATTTATTTAATTCCTTCTTATCTATCTTCTTAGTGGACCTCATGTTCTCCTTAGTATAAGTATTCACCTGAGGATATACATCAAAAGAAGGGGTGAGCTAAAAGCCCAGTAAGAGGATAAATAAGAGACATAAAATATGGGTGAGCATTATCATAATCATCATAACATAAGAAAAGGGTCATAATAATAATCATGAGAGGAAACATTAGATAAAGTCATGGAATGTGGTGATGCATAAAAATGAAACATCATGTCTTAGTGTTGAACTACCATGCATAATTGTGAACAAATATAGCATCATGTTCATGCATAACATATATGCATAATCATAATATAATCATTATGAACAAATATTGCATCATGTTAATGTTTATTGAACATTATATAATGAGATGAATCACATTACCCAATTAATTGGAGCGCTATATAATTCTGGGAACCCTGGTCACATCATAACATTTACATAATCATGCATACCACATAGAACGTATATCAATCTTAGACATAAAATAACCCTTGGAAAGGATTTAGTTTCATTTCATAAAGAATAAATTCATGAATAAACTTTGGTGTTCCAAAATTAAAAATTGAATAACAAACTTGGTATAATAATCATCAATCTTGAGTGAAGAAGAAATAATCTCAAGAGAAGTAAAAGATGTGTTTTTTTAGAAAGAAGAGTTCTTTAGGAAAAATATTTGAATTTGTCACAAAATAAGATTTTAAACATGTATATCACAAAAAATAAAAGGTAAAAAAAATGAAATGATATTTTAGGAATATTAAAATAACATCCACACTTAAATTTGGCATGAAAGAAGAATAACCCAAAGAAAGGAAATTGGGTTTGAGAATCCACTTACATTATGTATGAATGATTTATTCACTTTAATATCCTGGATATTCAAATTAAATTAATTAATTAACAAATAAATAAAATTTTATACATGAATTTTATTAATTATAGTTTTATTAAGTTCACTTACAATCTTTTTCATGAGTTATAGAGTTTAATTCCATCATTCAGGAGTACTCATTTTCTTGGTTTTCATGATCAGTTCGCTTGTATATGAGTATGGAAGTTCATGTAAAATTGTAATAGTTATTAGTAATTGAAATTGTATTTTATTAATGAAATTTAAGAATGTTAAATGGTCTTATATATAATTTAGTTATATGGTATGAGGATGATTTATTATATTAAACGTTAATGAAAATGATTTAATTAATTTTGGCGGTTTTACAACCATTATTAGCTTATATCATTTTATTTAACATCATGTTTATATTACTTACAGAAGATTATATGAATTATAATATGTATAATAAAATCTTATTTAACCATAATTATGGTTTTATAACCATCCTAGAAGGCGGTAGTGAAAAATGAAAACACATCGTCCACAGTGGTGGTAAATCGACACACCACGAACGATATTTTCTTGTTTAGAAAAAAGGAAAAGGGAAGAGAATTGATGATGAATTATTCCATTATAGTATAAAAAACATACTAGAGTCATCATGACTCTTGGATATGTTTAGGTGAGGAGATGATAAGAAAATAATGAAATTTAAAATAAAATAAAAGAAAAAGAAAGAGGATTTTACCTCTTCAATTTATCCTCCTTAAGAACCTCCTTAGGGAAAAGGGTTTGGTATTTTGAGGAGAACAAGGCCTCCTGAACACGTGTGATGGGTTTTTGAATATTATTGGGAATAATTTTTAAATTTATCAAATCTTGGCTTGTGTGAGGATAAGAGGTTGTGGGGGGTGGTATTTATAGGGGAGGAGAAGTGTGTTTTCTTATTATTTTATTCATTAGCTTATTATTTTGGCTCAAGACTATGAATAGTTTGAGAATTATCACAAAATATATTAAAATAATGAAAGATATTTCTAGATTTTTGGGATTAAATAATCCATACATCATCTATGATTAGATAATTCAAGTATTTAGATTTTATTGTAAATTATCATATTTTAATATTCATAGAAAATTCAAGTATTTTAGAAAAATCCCAAAAATTCACCCTAAACATTTATTAATGTGTTGAATTAAAAAATGAACTCCATTTTATGAAAATAATTTTATAAATATGATAAATTTTATTTTTAATTAAAATCATTATTTACTTCAAAAATACATATTTTAAAATTACAACTGATTTTATAACACTTTGAAAAATTAATTAAGGTCTCATAAATTTATCTTATAATCATAAGACAACAAAATGTTTGTTTATGAATATATTTTATGAAAATAAATTTTATTTTAAATAATTATATAAATTATAAAATTATAAATAAACATTTATGTTTTCTAAAAATACCAACACTTAATTAATAAATTTTAAAATATTTATTTACATATACTATGATATAATTATATAATATTTTTATTTATAATATGCCTAAATTTTATTTATTCTTTCATCGATGAGGTTACTATTCTATTTTATGAATTAATATTCATAATAATCACATTACAATTCCAAAGGTCAAGTTATTATTCCATCATGATAGGTTCCTTAATATATATAAATACCTCTTCTAGCATTCATTTGTAAGGTTTTTATTGTTTTATCAAAGTAATTTTATGTGGATCATACTATATGACATAATTATAAGAAGAGAATTTACATTGATAAAATTTTGGGTCATTAAAAACAATCACCCAAATAATCTATCCCTTTTAGAAAATCCTAAAACATAAATAAAAAATTACGTTTAACAAGAATTTTAAAAAGAAAACTCCCTATAATGTCTAATTAATCTCCCCTAAATATAACATTTAAGAAGACTAAAATTTATATTTGAAAAAAAATGGTTAGTAATAAATATCCCTCAATATGCTCTTTCTTTTATAATACTTATACCCCTTAAAAAATATCTCCTCCTTTAAAAATAATATCACCAAATTCTATAACAAATTAAAAGAAAAAAAACTTATCATCTATTCATACGAACACCTCAAAATTCTCCCCATTTAGGATGGTAAAAAAAACCAAACAGAAAAGAGTAATTTCGAAAAAGAAACAATAGAGGACATGAGGAAAAAAAGAAACCTCCTGAAATGTGAGTTAAATAATAATCCCCCTTGAAATATGAAATTAATCCATAATTACCTTAATAATTAACATTTAGTTTCTCTAAGATAAATTTTCCTCTTTTTTGAAACATAAAAAGTGGAAACAAAATTTTTTTCTCTTACTTTAGAATATGTGAGTTTAAAAAGAGACCAAAAAATAAATCAACTAATGGTAAGAATCTAAAGGGTGAACCTTCTGAAAGTTATCTACTGCTACCCATGGATGATCTTTTTATGATGAAGATGGTTATATATAATGTTTAAACTAAATTATGTTATCTTTTACAGAAAAAATAAATAGGCTCTTGTTGTAAGAAAAATGAAACAAAACTCTTTTTTCTCAAGGTTTAATCGAGTAGTACAAGATTTTTTTGAAGTTAAAAATTTATAAGATTAAAAAATTTATAAGATTAAAAAATTTATAGATAAAATATAATAAAAGTAAACTTTATATCATCATTTCATAAAGAATATGTAAGATATTTGAGATTCTCATAAAGTTATCACTATATTTGGTTAAGATGAATATGTAAGATATTTACACTTTGAAATAAAATAGGGGGTTATTCTCATGAAGTTAAAATTATAAAGTAAAATATACCACACAAAATATAATTTCCATTAGAATCCATAATATAATAACTTTTTTAAGAATGAATCTGGTAAAATTTAAAAGTTCAACTGATAATTTCAATTTTTCGAACTTCTAGATTATGTATTATACCTTGATGTAAGGTTAGATAAATTCTAAAAATGGAATTTCCTCACCCTATCATAATGTGTTTTTTAATGTTAAGAGATAGTGAAAAAGGATGTAGAAATTATGATCACTTTAGGTTAATCATACATAACTTCTATTTAGTATATATAAATCTATCAAAATTTTAAATTTTAGTGAAGATATCAGCTAGATGATTTTAAGTTATGATAAATTTAAGAATAATATATCCTTTTTATTTATGATCCTCAAAGAAGTGGTGTCTTATATCTATGGGATTTTCACATGAGTGATGTGATGGATTTCTAGACAAAGATACAGTGATTGTTCAAACACAAAGAATTAGTCTTTGAGTAAAAATCAAACTAAAATCGGTGAGTATATGCAACATCCACGACACTTGATCACAACAACTTCCAACCACAAAATATTCTACTTCAATGATGGAAAGTATAACTGAATTTTTTTTCTTGTTGGAACATGAAACTAAATAATCACCTAATAAATGAAAAGTTCTGATAGTGCTCTTATATTCCATTATACGATTGGTTATACACTAAAAAAATATTTATATGATATATAAAACTTAAGGATATATTGGTTTAAATGTATCCTTAGGCCAGAGCCTGAAATTACATTGGTTCCAACCTATCCTGGTTGTATGTAATATAACCTAAAAATACATTATAACTATCATAATTCATACTGAATGCATACATCTTCCACCTCCCTCCTATATCGTTTCCTATAGTTTCTAATCCACTATGAATGGATTAAAAATTATTTTCATGATTATTGAACAACTCCAATGAATTATCTAATGGGAATAAATGTATGGGATAACACCTGATATGTTATATAATGGTGATTAATTTTTACTAAATGGAGAGTGTCAAACATGGCCTATAAAATGGAATGAGTTCTTTTGTTTGTGGGTGGTGGTGATTATATGTTTCAGTCGAATCAAACTAAAAATATATTCTTCATAAACCTTTTTTAATTGTGTACATAGAAGAAGACAAAATCCCTCTTGATGTATGAGAATTATATCCATATAATTATGGATATTATAACCAATGGATTACCTACAAAGTTAGGAAGCATACATTTACTTCTCCTATGATCTTAATTGAGAAAACTCCATTGAGATGGAGGTTTATACAACCACTCTACGGGCACAATGTGCTATTTCCATTTCAAATATGTTGATTACATTGAGGATAAATTGGGAATAAATGGGGGTTTTTTCCACTACCTTCATTTATATGATTAAAAACTATATCCTATTAGTGTTATCAAATCCCTCATATTTGAAAAATCAATATGTTTTATTTACTTGATTTTTAAGAGCATGTTTTTTGAAATGTATTTTGATTTTACCCCACTAAAATTACATTATATGATAAAATAATTTCATGGGATACACTCAAGATTGCATTAAGAAGTTAATATAATGTTGATTAAAAGGAAATATTACATTAAGATGTTAAAATAATGTATTTTGGAAGGCATAACTTATATTAAGTAGTTAATGCAGCCTGCGTCACAACCATGGAAAAATAGAGCATCATTTTTTCTCTTCCTAATGTTGCTGTGAGTGTCAACATAATGTTGGTATTGGGATTAAAATTATATTTTGAGACAACATAATCTCAATTATAGCACATATCATGCTCAATTAAATGATGATAAGTTCTTATTATTGAGTGAGTCCCACCTCTATCTTTAACTCGACATCACTTTTCTTCACTACCTTGGGAACATTGTAGGGGATGTTGAATTACTATAAAAGAACCCCACTACATGTACATTATTAGTATTCCACCTTAAATGGTGGAGTTTCTCCCTTTACACTACCACATACTCTTCCTACCTATGCTGACTTGCACTAGTCCTCTGTACTACCCAAAAACTGCATTAAGGGTCAATGTATTATTAAGAGAAAGTTTATTAAAAAAATATTTAAATTTTATATTTAGTTATATTTTATTATTGTTTGTAATTTTTTTATAAATGATAAGTTCCAGTATTTATAAAATGTGTCCTTACAATCCTAAATTAAATATGAAAGGCTCATATTTATTTCTCATATTAAATAAAGTGTTTATTTAATTTTTTATCCTTTATATTATTCATGTTTATAAATTGTTTATAGAATTTGAATATTTTGTATTATTTAATTATATAATAATTTTTTTATAATAGGTAAATCCTTACATTACAAGCTAGGTAAAATTTCATAAGTTTTAGTTATCATCTACCTTAAACTCAATTTGTTTTTAGAGTTATAATATTGAGAACTGTTATTGAATATAGTTTGTGTATATTAGGTATTAGAGATATCATAAATTGAATTATCACTTAATTAATGCGTTATTGGGGATAGGGACTTGGTGTTAGACTACCCACTAGCCTGGAGACTTATTCCATATTCTATAAAGGTGAGGGTTGAATATTTATTGATTTGAGCTTACTCATATAGAGGTTGGTAGTCTCATATAACTATATTCCTTTACATGAAAATGTTCATGTACATTATGCATGATAAGCATTTAGACATGTAAGAATATATTGGGATTATGTTTTTGGATAAGTAACACAAACTTGTTGGTTTAGAAAAGAGTTACACATTAATGTGGTGTGAACACATTAATTTTGTGGATGAAATAGGGATTCCAAAACTAAATCCTTAGAATCATGCATACATAAAGAAATAGGATATAAAAAGATAAAGATTATTAAGATGAATCATGGTGTCAGGTTTTTTAAAGTTGATTAAATAAATGTATGTTAATAAAAAGTGATTGAGTGAAAGGTGGCTAGTCTCAGTGTATAGGAAGTGATAGTTCATTTATTCAAGTGGCAGGACGGTTATCAAAAGTTTGTATCTTTTGATGACATTAAAGAAGGTCCAAAATTATTGATGATAAATATTGAATAAAGTTTATAGATATGGTTACCTAGGAAATTGGTTGTGATCAATGAATTCACTAGTGATTTCCAATCACATTCCACATGGAGGCTCTTCTATGAATGAGGAATGATGGTGGAACCAAAATAACCAGCCAGAGTTTTCTATAAAAGGAAGTAGGGATTGATATTCCTAGGATATAATAGATATGAATAGTGTATGTGTAAAGTGTATAGTGAATAAAAATTACATATAATTTATTACTCTATATTTACTTTACATTTATTGACTTATCAGTTGATTAAAATACTTTTTTCTTTTAGTGAATGAAAAGAAATTCATTGTATTTCTCTCCTTCTTGTAGAACAACTCATCTGAAGCACATTAAATTTTATACCCTTTCCTGATTTCTTGTATTTCTATTGTTTGAGGTTTTTTGGACTTTAATGTTTGGTATTTATTTATTTATTTGTGTCTGAGGTTTAATTTTTTCGGTGTGTAGGTTGCAAGCACTACTTACTTCTTGTATAATTAGTTTAGGGAAGAAAAATTTCAGAAGTTTTATTTTTCCACTATCCTGGTCTATATGAAAACTTTTTATGGATAGTTATATGAAATTACAATGGTATTATAGAAATATTATTTGTTTAGGAAGGTTTATTTACTAAAAAGTGGCATCAAATCTTGAGTTTTGGTTTAACACATAGAGGTTACTATGGTTTTACTCTCTCTTTCCTTTACATGTTTTTGTTTTTAGTGGGAGTTTTTTTATAGTGGAAGTTATGGTGTTGGATATAGGTAATATTTAGATAGATAAATTCAATGGAATATATATTGGATTATAGAGAATTAAGTTGTAGGAAAATATGATTTAGAAGGAACTAGATCTTCTGATCATAGAAAAATGCCCAAAGAAAATGAAGACGAATGAATAGAAATAGTTGGATAGAAAGACATGAAAATTGGTGATGATTTCATTAGAAATGAGTTTTTCATTAAACATATAATAAAATAAAAATATAGCATAAGTTATAAATTATATGGTAGATATGTTTTCAATTCCTATGAAACTAAACAAAGTTTTCATGTTGCGATGGTTATTTAGCTTAAGGTTATTGGAAAGGAGGCCATCAAAAGATCTTGTAAATGAATTAAACATGATCCATGGGTAACTTGAATCATTAAAGGTAACATTTTATAATTATGTATGGGCATTTATTTTCTTATCATTACTTCAAAAAAGTTGGGATGCATTTTTTATTGTAGTCAGTAACTCCAATGAAAAAATAGACTTGGTGTTTGAGAATAAATATAATTTGATACCAAATGAGGAGCTCTAGAAGTGATAAGTCCAAGTAATATCTAGTAATGTTCTCAATACTTATATACAAGGACATTCAACTTAGTGAAAAAAAGTTTTTCAGATGAAATCCCCAGCTGTGGTCAATTCTATATTTTTTATTTTCTGTTAATCCCTCTTTTTAAGTGGGTTAATAGAGAACCCTTATATAGTCTAAAGTCTTAGAGATGAAAAGTCTATATAATTACATGTCCCATGGTCCTAGAGGCACAAATACCTTATAAGTTTATTTAGACCCAACTACACTGAAAGAACCCCTCCACAACACCTTCTTTAAGCCTATACCTAGCTCATCACCTGACATTTCTCTCAACTTATAGTGCCATACGAAGAGATGATGGGCCAATGGAATATCATCCATATACCTCCTTCAATCCCAGGTTTAGTTATATTTTCTTGGTGACTGCTTCTACTATGATCCATCATCCCGAGGTATCTTTAGTGTAGTTGAACCTGTTCTACTCCATGGATGAAGGCCTTGTAGACCTAGGTCCTATGATTTCCTGATGTCCCTATAACTAAAAATCCCATTAAAGATGAATAACAATGCTACTATTGTCACGACCCAACCCTACCCGGGCTCGAGCTGCAACTACCCCAAGCCCGCCTCCATAGGCCAGGGGCTGGCGACAAGCGCCGAAGGCTAAAAAACTCGGGGAGGCCTTTGCCTGAGTACCTGTACACACACACGCAACCCACTCAATACAGAAGTGAAGAGTAAAGGAAAAGTAAAGTAATAAATTCTATAAACAACCACAAAAGTTCATTGACCTCTAAAAAGTACCAAGTAAATGTTGAAGGTAAACTGAAACGAAAAAGGGAAAAACACGCGCCCAACCAGAAAAGTGCCACAACCTGAAAACAGGTAAACAAAAGTACAACAGTTGGGAGGGTCCCTCACCTGGAACCCAACTACGACCATCGTACGCGGTCCAAGCTCCCTAACTTCTAAGCTCCTCTGATGTCACGATCGACCTATCCGTTGTCTGCAAGGGCACACCAAGTGTGGGAAAAGCCTAAGTAGGGGTGAGTATAAAAATACTCATTAGGATACCCCGAAGGCTCAAGGGAGAAAAAAAGGAGATACTGAAGAGGTGAGTAGTAGATCGAACAGGGAATAGTAAAGAATAATGATAGAGAGTGCAATAAAGAGTATGATAGAGTAACAGCTCAACCCAACAAGAGAAAGGAAGTAGACTCACTCAAACACAAGGATCTAGAAATTGTGAGAAGTTGAAACTTCTCATCGAGTCTTTGCTACCTATAGTAGGAGAGTAGAATCATCCAACCACAAGAATCTAGACATGGAAAGCACGTGGAATACCCCGCGCGTCTTCGCCTCTCCTGGAAGAAGAGTAACCAAACCCAGGGTGTGGGTACTGGAACAAGGTATATACATATCTATATGCTCAATTAAGAAACCTGAACAAGATCGTAAGGGGATCTCCATCTTGTAGCTCATCCTAATAAATTGAGTAGCCAACAATCCCAGAAGTAACCACCATCGATGCCCAACATCCTGCACGTCTGCCCCAAACTGCAAGCCAATGGGCTCAAATCACCGCTCCCTGACACTATCCACTTTGGGAAGCACTGACTCACCTGTATGGTTTTAGGTCATGTCACAAGGACGCATCTTGGTGGGGAAATCTCCCTTTGTACTTGAGAGTTCCGGGGAAAGTCAAACCACACCTCTTCACTGTCACACTGTCGAGAGGTCTTCTCAAAGTCAAAGCTGTCACATCACTGACCCATGCAACCAAGGGTCCCGCTCCGGTATTCACAGAGAAAATCCACATAATAGCCTTGTAGAAAGGATTGAGTCTAAAATAAGTCTTTGGGTAACCCATTGCCCAGCCCCGCTGGAGGGTAAACCCTAAGAGGTCGTCGAGTAACCCACTGCCCAGTCTCTACTGGAGGGTAAACCTTAAGAAGTCATCGGCTAACCCACTGCCCAGTCTCTACTAGAGGGTAAACCCTAAGAAGTCGTCAGGTAACCCACTTCCCAGTCTCTATTGGAGGGAAAACCCTAAGAGGTCATCGGGTAACCCACTGCCCAGTCTCTACTGGAGGTTAAACCCTAAGAAGTCGTCGGGTAACCCACTACTCAGTCTATACTGGAGGGTAAACCCTAAGAAGTCATCGGGTAACCCACTTCCCAGTCTCTACTGGAGGGTAAACCCTAAGAGGTCGTCAGGTAACCCACTGCCCAGTCTCTACTGGAGGGTAAACCCTAAGAGGTCATTGGGTAACCCACTGCCCAGTCTCTACTGGAGTGTAAACCCTAAGAAGTCAATGAGAAACCCACTTCCCAGCCCCGCTAGAGGGTAAACCCGAAGAAGTTGAGAAGCAACCCACTTCCCATCCCCGCTGGAGGGTAAACCCGGAACTGCTCTGGCCATCCCTACTGGATGGTACAACACTGGACAACATAACATGGAGTGGGTATTGCGCAACCACCCAACTCCAGAACAATTCACCAAGAAGAGGTTCAGTGCCCGTGTAGTGCGGGTCATGCCGATACCTGGAGCTCTGCCTAGGGAAACACATCACGGTAGATCGTGGAAGGAGGATATGATCTCGATACTCGGATAGGGAAGCTGTGCCCAGGCTCACTGAGGCTCCGTACCCTACTGGAAACAACCTCCTGGGTAGAGGATCGGTGCCCGCGTAATTTATTGGTCACAACGAATCCTCAAAAACTCTACCAGGTAACACGAAGGGACGTGATACTGAAATCCCACACAGCTAAAGGAAAAAGGGGAACCCAAACAACTCTGTCGATCAGACCGTTGAGAATAGAACCTGGGGAAACCACTCAACCCTATTGGTCTAAACCATCGTGAACAGAGGGACCCTCACGACGTGTGGCCCCAAATCATCTCCAAACCAAGCATAAATGTCCTTGGGTACAAACCACAACATGCAACTCCAGGAATTACCGTATAATCCCAGAGTATACCACATTTCTAGCCCAAAGGCTATCGTGCAAACAACACCCAATGTCAACGTGAAGGGTGTAAACGTAACTTCACCAACTAGCTTCCTCCACGGCCTTAGCACGACCAACCAATCCTCTTTAAACACTAACTTCACTCTCACAGGAGTGAACAAGATCACATTCCAAGGGTTCCCTACAAACACCGCAAGAAGAACCACCACCGCTACACCTTTCATGCTTCCACATTTAATGAGATCTCAAATGAGTCTCCGAACATCCAAACAGATCACACCATTTTAATCCTTGCGAAAAAACACACACGAGATTGACTATTTATTCACCTCCAATAGAAATCCGACGTAAAAGTCATTCAACACTGCTTTACTCCTGAACGACGCCCCGTGGTCCCGAACCTCAGCCCCAAAAATAGTCGGGCGCATCGCACCATTTCGATCCCCTTGAGAAAACACGTCAAATTGACTGTTTACTCATGTGGAATGGATATCCAGAGAAAAATATGAATTTCACCATACCGCACATGAGCGGTGCTTCATGGGACCCGCATCCCGGTTTCGAAGTGCAGCTAACAGATCACACCATTGCGATTCTCTCAGAAAACTACACAAGATTGACTATTCACATGTCCGAATCAGACACCCGGTGAAGAATATGGCAATCACCGCCAACTCCCAAAACATCCCTTGTGGGGCTCGCACCACCATGTGGAATTAAAGTGGGTGGATTGCGCCATTGACATGCCCTCAGAAAAACACCCAAAAAAGACTGCTCACACGCCCCGAACGGACGTCTGATGAAAAAGTTTCTAATCACTGCTCGCAGCTTAAAAGACGGGTCATGGGGCCCACACCTCAACTCTGGTTTCAATGCCCGAAAACCCCTTGGAAATATTCGTCTCGACGCCAGGGTCGCAAAAACACTAACAACGCTCAAATTGGACAACAAATGTGCCCGCGCCATCCAAAACAAGAACCCCCGAAAAAATGCCAATCCACTTAACGGGCGTGTTGCACCACTAATCCCCTCATCTCAGAAATTAAAAATCCCTGATACCATCTCAAAATGTTTTTCTCAATTCCAGGAACGCGTCGCCGTAGACGGCACGTGAATCCAACACCTGGCCTGAGTTTTATGGCCGTTTTAAGTTTTAATGGACCGAACGGGTGGGCCGGGCCAGTTTGGCCAGCCCACCACATACCTGAACCGGCCCACGGTTCACCGCACGGGCCGACCCGCCTCTCCCGGACCGACTTAAGCTAGTCTGGCTTTACCTCCACGGGACCTGCAATACGTGGGTCCTTTTCTGCTAGCTGGGGTCCGAAGACCTCGGTCTCCCGCGCGTGCCGATCGGAAAAAGCCGGTCTGGCCGCGTCGTCACGCCCCGCTGGTGCTGCTGAAGACCGCCGCCACCTCTCCTGGTTGACGCCACCACCACCTAGAAGCCCCTCCGCGCCGCCGCGCTCGGCCTCGCCGTCCGCCATCTCCCTCGACCCACTGACCGCCTAGCCACCTCTTCCTCGCCGAGGCCCGGTCACCCAGCCGACCTCCGTTGCCGAGTAGCCCCGCTGCCCTGGACTACCGATGCCGACCTGCTGCGCCTCCTCTCAACCGCCCTGGACCACCGAAGACCCTCCAGACCGGCCAGATCTGCCAGAAAACACCAAAACAACCTCGAATCTTCGTCGGACAGCTACAGACGCCTCAGAGCTCGGAATTCAAATCCTAAACATGCATCAGAAAGCTCAGAAAATATACTACGCATTCATGGGATTTGCTTGGAAATTTAACATCATTTCGAAGATGTAAATTGAGTTCAAAGGAGAGGTTTGAAGTGAAAATACGAAACGAAGATCTCCTACCTTATTGGGCATAGCCCGGAGCTTCGCCGTCGATCCGCCAAAGCTGCGCACCACCTTGGGTAGGAGAGGATGGAGGAGGGTTGGCGAGGGGCTATCCTTGGTTTTGTAAGGTTCCTCTGCTAGAGAGAAATAATTGGAGAGGGTGGGGTGGTTTATGGCTTAAGTATAGAAATAAATTAACTTTTTATTAATTTTAATACCCACTAGAAGACCCGCATCCGAATCTCTCGATGGGGTCGAGGTTAAGCCTCCCATAGGGTAAAAACTACCTCCCGAGCACAACGGAGATCTCAGAATTTTAATCTAAGGCCCCATTCAAAAGTTATAAAACTTAACGTCCGAGGCCGCTAAATTACAAAAATTCCCCTGGTGGCATTTTTCACAGGAGGCCTACGCCCACAAAAATTACACCCCTCCTAGGCTAAACAACATGCTCCGAAATCAACGGTTCCATTAGTTTTCACATCCGAGCTACCGTTTAGGAGTTACTCTACTTAATTGGCATGCCCAGTGTGAACGCACTGAAAATTTAATTTCGGCCACACCGGGGCTCGAAATCGCACGCCGTCTGAAGGCGCTTCTCTGGAATGACATCAAGAATATTCCAAAGTCTTTTATAGAAAAACCAGGTTTTTACATCATTCCATCCTTCAATATTTTCTTCCCCGAAAAGAAAAACTAGGGAAACAACTCAGGGTATTAAGCCCACACTTGGCTCTCCCGTACCCAGAAGAAGTTTTTCACAGTTCTGCATCACCGCGCATGGACCAAAGGATTTGGTCCGTTCACGTGGGGTCTTCCCTCGCTGATAACGTGCATAGGTGCACACACACTTCTTCTCAGGTGAGTCACGTGGGAGACGTTATGCACCCAAACCAGCCTCTGGGTTTAGGTCAAGGCGGTGGGGACCTCGCCATCCCTTCGCATGGTCTCAAACGGCCCGAAGGACCTTGAGGGTAGATCACCTCCCCGGTCGCTCCTCTACGCCGCACGCTATGACTGGAATCACCGTTTGGACATGGGAAAAGCCCGGTGATTCCCTCTTTCAGAATATCCATATGGTGAAACACCCAAGGATATCTGGCCATGCAAAGATTTCACAGTCGATGTGTCGCAACCATGACTCTCTTACACACTCAGAAAGAGATGGGGTCAACACCATCGACTAAAGGAAAAGGTTCTACGCCTCCTACTCTACCAACACAGAGTTACACCTGACTCCCAGTGTCACCCTGGTAACAACTCAAGCAAGGAGCAGGGAGAAAAAGCATTTCACACACAGAGTCTAACAATTCTACTGCAAAAAGTAGAATAGCCGTAAAGCATACCTCTTGTCACTTGATGCTCTGCAGGATTGTAAACATCCAAAGCTCACAGCTGTCCCCAGTCCCAACTGTCAGCTCCCGGAGCCTAACGTGGACCACCTAGTGGTGATGGGAAGACCTTGTAATGTCATCCCCTGCTTCCAGTTGCTCCAGCTCCTCTGCTAGCACCACCTCTCTGGGTACCACTCCGATCACGGCGCTGCCTCTATTGCAGTAGTGCACCTACTACTTTCTCGAAGTTCTTAGCATACACTACTACAAATACCCCTTTTATCAGTGCTAAAATGGCCTTTATTAGCACTAGAAAAGCACTGATAAAGCCAGCGAAGATAGGGGGGGGGGGGGTCCCCTTTATCAGTGCTCTGAAAAGCGCTGATAAAGACCCTTTTTATCAGTGCTAAGAAAATGATGATAAAAGGGGTCCTTTATCAGCGCTTCTTTTTAAAGCTAATAAAGGTTAAAAAAATAAAAAAAATAAAAAGAATTAAAAAAAGTCCTGCCTATCGAGGGGGCTTTTATAGCGCTTGATCCCCACTTTTACAACACTTTTCCGCCCCCTCTAGCACCCGCACGCACCCCTCCACCCTTTATCAGCGCTATGCCCCACCCTTTATCAGTGCTAGCCTCCAGATTCACCCATGCGCACGCATCCCTGCTTCCACCCGGATTTGATCTTGAGACCTCCCCCCTACGTGCCTAAAGCCTTTTCCACTCCCCTATATTGATTTGTTCTCCTATTAATGATATATCTATTTATTTATACATATATTTAGTTATATTTATTCGTATAGTAATATATATTTATATTAATATACATATAGTTATATTAATATATATATAGTTATATTAATATATATATATATATATATATATTAATATATATATTTATAGTGATATTAATATATATTTATAGTTATATGAATATATATATATATATAGTTATATGAATATATATATAGTTATATGAATATATATATATAGTTAGATTAATATATAGGTATATAAATATTCATATATTTGTATTTTAAATAAAATGGATATTAGTTATTATTTAGATAAAGATAATATATTTTATATGTAAATATATTTTATTATTTATATTTATAATTAAATTTTTATATGTGAATATATAAAAAATATGTATATATTGTTATATATTTGATTATAAATAGTAGTGAATTATAAAAAATGATAAAACTTTAACGAAATAATATCAATATGAATGTAATACCTTGGAATAAATTCAGTCCCCACCAAAAAAATCCAATAATACCCCCTTAAACGTGGCTGAAAATCCACAAAATGTTAAAAAATCGGGGTATCCTGATTAAAAACTTAGTTTTAGAGTCCTTCTGGGCCTTTTTTGGCCTAGAAAAAACCTTTATTGGTGTTACCTAAGTCACAGGGGTGTATATATTGTTGCATGATTCGATTTGATATGTGGTAGAGCTTAAACAGACACTCAGATCAAAAGTTATGGTCGTTTAAAGTTCGAGTTGCGTTTTCAACATATTTTGGATCTTTTTTTAATTTTTTTTAATTTTTTTAGTCTTTAAATTGTTATTAAATGACTATTACTCCATAATAATTAGTAAATTATTAATTACTAATATTTTTTTTAAATTTTTTTATAATCCATTTTCACTAAATATCTTATATATTAAGTATATTAAGTGTAAATGTATAATTATACTTATCTAAAATATATTTAAAAATTATATATTATATTTATATCAATATAACTATATTTATATTTTTATATATTAATATATTATTTTTAATTAATTATTTTTGAATTCAACCCTTCATCAGCGTTACTAAAAAAAGCGCTGATAAAGGGGGTCACTTTATCAGTGCTAAAAAAAGCGCTGATAAAGGGGGTACCTTTATCAGTGCTTTTTCATTAGCGCTTATAAAGGGGTTCTTTTATCAGTTATTTTTTTAGCACTGATAAAGGTACGCCCCTCTATCAGCGCTTTTTCTTTAGCGCTGATAAAGCTTGGCGTCGAGAAAAACTGTTTTTGTGGTAGTGATACCTGGTCGGGAAGTCCCGTGCCAAGTGACCTCGCCCATCGCAAGCATAGCACCGACGCTCTCTATGCTACCCTGGTGCCCTCTGGCACCACTATGGTGTACGACCCTGCCCCTGGGTCTGCTCATGGAAGGGTCTCCTTGGCTGAGACCCTGTGCTTTGCCGCCACAGTGGTGCACGACCACATCTACGAAACCGGCAGGTGGAAGGCCGCCTGCGTCGAGGTTCTGTCTGATGACGCCTGCTAGATGCGACAGACGTCTCGGCTCTATCGTGCCTACTTCCACCACCAACTGTAGAACGTGACAGGAAGATCTCTGTCACCAGCGCCTACTTTAGCACCTCGACATAAGTGGGAATGCCCAAGGGTACTATGATAGAATGAATATCTCTATGGAGACCCTGCTCGAACTTCCATGCTCGGAAGTTGCCGTTATGGACCAAGTCTGGGTAAAAATGTGCATGGTCTGTGAAACTAGTCGCGTACTCAGTCACCATCATCCCTCCTTTATGAAACTACAGGAGCTCCTGGACTTGAATGGAACGTAAGAAGGAGGGGTAAAACTCCTCACGAAACAGCAGCTGAAAGTCGCCCCACGAAAGTGAAGACTCATCAAGTAACTGAGTCACCAGACTCCACCAATGCCCAACTGCTCCATGGAAAAGGCTGGCTGCCAAAGCCACTCTCTAATCTTCCGGTGTCTGCTCAACCCTGAAGGGGAAAACCACTTTCTCGAGCCAAACCTCTACTGCCTAAGGGTCTGGATCACCACTGAATCTCATCGGTCTCTGTCGCTGGAACTCATGGAGCACGCTCAACCTGCACTCAAGCTCTGTCTGCTCTGCTGGAGCTGTCTATTGCTCACTAGGTGGGGGTGTTGCTACTGGCCCACCTAGAGAAAGGGACTCGCATGATGGTTCCTAGACTGAGGCCTCATCACTCACATGGTCATCGTCATGAACCAAAGCTGGTATCCTGGCTGGCTATCTTCGTGGAGACATCCTGAATGTTATCAAGGATTGCCGCGGTCAGATGAGCATATATGTATATAACAACAACAACAATGGGGAGCTGACTCAAGAAGGACAGTCAAGACTCAATCCAATGTGATGCACAAACCAATTTCCCTAAAACGAGTGTCTCAGCATGCCAAGTCGACAAGCGGGTTATCAGGGTCCTGGTGAATGGATATGTCAGCCGCCGCACCGTCACTGGACTCCCTGGATTGAGATCCGCTCTCGAGACACGTTGACACTGTTTCCCTAGATCCCAACCAATTCCTTTTTAGGGACGTCCGAACAACATCCCATGGAACGAACCACCTCTAATACCACTTTTTCACGACCCGACCCTACCCAGGCTCGAGCTGCAACTACCCCAAGACCACCTCCATAGTCCAGGGGCTAGTGACAAGCGTTGAAGGCTAAACAACTCGGGGAGTCCTTTTCCTGAGTACCTTTACACACACATGTAGCCCACTCAATGCAGAAGTGCAGAGTAAAGGAAAAGTAAAGTACTAAATTCTATAAAAAACCACAAAAGTGCATCGACCTCTAAATATTACAAAGTAAATGTTGAAGGTAAACTAAAAAGAAAAAGGGAAAAACACGCACCCAACCAGAAAAGTGCCAAAACCCGACAACATGTTAAAAAAGTACAATAGCTAGGAGGGTCCCTCACTTGGAACCCGACTACGACCACCGTACGCGGTCCAAGCTCCCTAACTCCTAAGCTCCTCTGACATCACGATCGACCTGTCCATCATCTGCAAGGGCACACCAAGTGCGGGCAAAGCCCAAGAAGGGGTGAGTATAAAAATACTCTGTAGGATACCCTGAAGGCTCGAGGGAGAAAAAAAGGAGGTACTGAAGAGGTGAGAAGTAGATCGAACAGGGAATAGTAAAGGAGAACGACAAAGAGTGCAGTAAAGAGTACAGTAGAGTAACATATCAATCCAAAAAGAGAAGGAAAGTAGACTCACCCAAACACAATGAGCTAGAAATGGTGAGAAGATAAAACTTCTCGTCGAGTCTTCACTACCTATAGTAGGAGAGTAAACTCATCCAACCACGAGAAGCTAGACATGGAAAGCACGTGGCATACCCCGCGCGTCTTCACCTATCCTGGAAGGAGAGTAACTAAACCCAGGGAGTGGGTACTGGAAAAAGGTATATACATATCCATATGCTCAATCAAGAAACCCAAACAAGATTGTAAGGGGATCTCCATCCTGTAGCTCAACCCAAGAAAGTGAGTAGCCAATAGTCCCAGAAGTAACCACCATCGATGCCCAGCATCCTACACATCTGCCCCAAACTACAAGCCAAGGGGATCAAATCACCACACCCTAACACTATCTGCTTTGGGAAGCACTAAATATCCCACACGGTTTTAGGTCATGTCACAAGGATGCGTCTTGGTGGGGAAAGTGCCCCTCGTACTTGAGAGTTCTGGGGAAAGTAAAAACACACCTCTTCACTATCACACAATCGAGAGTTCTTATCAAAGTTAAAGCTGTCACATCACTGAACCATACAACTAAGGGTCCCGCTCCGGTTGTCACAGAGAAAATCCACAGATGAGCCTTGTAGAAAGGACTGAGTCTAAATGAAGTCGTCGGGTAACCCACTGCCCAGCCTTGCTGGAGGGTAAACCCCAAGAGGTCATCGGGTAACCCACTACCCAATATCTACTACAGGGTAAACCCTAAGAAGTCATCGGGTAACCCAATACCCAGTCTCTAATGGAGGGTAAACCCTAAGAAGTCGTTGGGTAACCCACTACCCAGTCTCTACTGGAGGGTAAACCCTAAGAGGTCGTCGGGTAACCCACTGCCCAGTCTCTACTGGAGGGTAAACCCTAAGAAGTCGTCGGGTAACCCACTGCACAGTCTCTACTGGAGGGTAAACCCTAAGAAGTCGTCGGGTAACCCACTTCCCGGTCTCTAAGGGAGGGTAAACCCTAAGAGGTCGTCGGGTAACCCACTGACCAGTCTCTGCTGGAGGGTAAACCCTAAGAGGTTTTCGGGTAACCCACTACCCAATATCTACTGGAGGGTAAACCCTAAGATGTCAAAGAGAAACCCACTGCCCAGCCCCACTGGAGGGTAAACCCAAAGAAGTCGATGAACATCCCACTACCCAGCCCCGCTGGAGGGTAAAACCAAAACTGCTCTGGCTATCCCTACTGGATGGCACAACCCTGGCCAATAGAACACGAAGTGGGTATTGCACAACCACCCAACTCCAGAACAATTCACCTAGTAGAGGTTCAGTTCCTGTGTAGTGTGGGTCACGCCGATACCTGGAGGTCTTCCAAGGGAAACATGTCATAGTATATCACAGAAGGAGGATATGATCTTGATACTCGACTAGGGAATCTGCGCCCAGGCTCACTGGGGCTCCGTATCCTACTAGAAACAACCTCCTGGGTAGAGGATCGGTACCCACGTAATGTATTGGTCACACCGAATCCTCAAAAACTCTACCAGGGAACATGATGGGATGTGATACTGAAAGCCCACACAACTAAAGGAAAAAGGGGAACCCAAACAACTCCGCTGATCACACCGTCGAGAATAGAACCATGGGAAACCACTCAACCCTGCTAGTCTAAACCATCGTGAATAGAGGGAACCTCACGACGTGTGGCCCCAACTCATCTCCAAACCAAGAAAAAATGTCCTTGGGTAAAAACCAAAACATGCACCTTCAGGAATTCCTATATACTCCCAGAGTATACCACATTTCCAGCCCAACGACTATCGTGCACACATCACCCAACGTCAATACGAATGGTGTAAACATAACTTATTCAAATTGATTCCTCCACGGCCCTCGCACGGCCAACCAATCCTCTTTAAACACTAACTTCACTCTCGCAGGAGTGAATGCGAGCACACGCCAAAGGTTCCTTATAAACATCACAGGAAGAACCACCACCAGTACACCTTTCATGCTTCCACATTTAATGAGATCTCAAATGAGACTCCGCACATCCAAATGGATCACACCGTTGTAATCATCACAGAAAAACACACACGAGATCGACTATTTATTCTCCTCTAACATACATCCGACGTAAAATTCATTCAACACTACTTTATTCTTGAACGACATCCCGTGGTCCTGAGCACCGACTCCAAAAACAGTCGGGCGCATCGCACCATTTCGATCCCCTCGGGAAAACACGTCAAATTGATTTTTTACTTGCATGGAACAGATATCCAGATAAAAAGATGCATTTCTCCATACCACACATGAGAGGTACTTCATGGAACTCGCATCTCGGTCCCGAAGTGCAACAAATGGATTGCACCGTTGCAATTTTCTCGAAAAAATACACAAGATTGACTATTCACTTGTCCGAATCGGACACCCGGTGAAGAATATGGAAATCACCACCAACTCCCAAAATGGACCTCGTGGGTCCCACAACACCATGCGTAATTAAAGAGGGCAGATTGCGCCATTGCGATGCCCTTAGAAAAACACCCAAAAATGACTGCTCGCACGCCCTGAACGGTCATCCGATGACAAATTTGCTAATCACTGCTCACAGCTTAAAAGACGGGCCGTGGGGACCATGCCTTAACTCTGGTTTCAATGCCCGAAAACCCCTTGGAAATCTTCTTTTCGACTCCATGGTTTCAACACTGTTGACGACGCTCAAATCGGACATCAGATGTGCCCACGCCATCCAAAACAAGAACCACCGGAAAAATGCCAATCCGCTTAACGGGCATGTCGTGCCACCAAGCCCCTCATCTCGGAAATTAAAAATCCCCAAGGCCATCTCAATTTTTTTTTCTCGATTCCAGGAATGCGTCGCTGTTGATGACACGTGAATCCGACACCTGGCCTGAGTTTTATGGCTGTTTTAAGTTTTAATGGACCGAACGGGTGGGCCAGGCCGGTTTGGTTGACCCACCACATACCTGAACCAGCCTGCGGTTCACGGGGCAGGCCAACCCGCCTCGCCCAGACCAGCTTAAGATGGTCTGGATTTACCTCCACGGGACCGACAATATGCGGGTCCTTGTCAGCCAGCCGGGGTCCGAAGACCCCGGTCTCCCGCGTGTGCCGGCCGACAAAAGCCGGTCCGGCCGCGTCGTCGTGCCCCGTTGGTGCCGATGAAGACCGCCGCCACCTGGCTGATGCCATCTCACCTAGCCGATGCCACCACCACCTGGAAGCCCCTCCGCACCACCGCGCTTGGCCTCATCGTCCGCCGTCGCCCTCGGCCCGCCGACCGCTTGGCCGCCTCGCCCTCGCCGAGGCCCGCTCGCCCAGCCGACCTCCGCTGCCGAGAAGGCCCGCCACCCTGGATTGCCAACGCCAACCCGCTGCACCTCCGCTCTACCACCCTGGACCACTGGAGACCCGCCAGACCAACCAGATCCACCGAAAAACACCAAAACAACCTCGAATCATTGTCAGACATCTGCGGACGCCTTAGAGCTCGGAATTCAAATCCGAAACATGCGTCAGAAATCTCATAAAATATAATATGAATTCATGGGATTTTCTCGAAAATTTAACATAATTTTGACGCTGTTAATTGATTTAAAAGGAGAGGTTCAAAGTTAAAATATGAAACTAAGATCTCATACCTTGTTGGGCGTTGTCCGTAGCTTCACCGTTGATCCGCCGAAGCCGCGCACCACCTTAGGGAGGAGAGGATGGAGGAGGGTTGGTGAGGGGCTCTCTTTGGTTTCTTGAGGTTCCTCCACCAGAGATAAAGAATTGGAGAGGGTGGAGTGGTTTATGGCTTAAGTAAGGAAATAAATTAAATTTTTATAAATTTTAATACCCACTAGAAGACCCACATCTAAAACTCTTGATAGGGTCAAGGTTAAGCCTTCCATAGGGTAAAAACCACCTCCTGAGCACAACGGTGGTCTCAGAATTTTAATCCGAGGCCCCATTAAAAAGTTATAAAACTTAACGTCTGAGGCTGCTAAATTACGAAATCACCCCTGGTGGCATTTTTCACAGGAGGTCCGCACCCGTGAAAATTACACCCCTCCTAGGGTAAACGGAACACTATGGACTCAACGATGCCCTTATTTTTCCCATATAAGCTACTGTTTAGGAGTTATTCTGCTTATTTGGTGTGCCCCTTATGAATGCACTGAAAATTTAATTCTGGCCACACCGGGGCTTGGAATCGCACGCCATCTGAAGGCGCTGCTCTGGTATAACATCAAGAATATTCCAAAGTTTTTTATAGCAAAAACAAGTTTCTTAAAACTATAGTACCATTGTATAGTACTTTGTAGAGTTCCCTCACTGCTATAATTTTCTAATACTGCAACAATACATGCTATAGTACCCACATAAAATCGATCAAACCTAATTTTTAACTTAGATGTCATACAAGACATTAGGGTGAAAAGTATCATGAAAGAAGTCAGAGTTAGTCTTATAGACTAGGTCATACATTTTGGAGTCATGGTAAGAAAATAAATATTAATAAGAATTGAAAAGGTCATAAATAAAACATCATATGAGAATTAAATTATAGTTTTTTGAGTTGAGTTAATTCTATTGAAGGTGGTAATAACTTGTTGTTGAGTGTTAATACTCTAATAAAAGATTGGGTGATTGACTTTAGATCATACTTTCATTAAAATAGTGATCAAATATTCATGGTAAATTATATATCTAGTTAGTTTTAGAATTTTAAATTAGAGTATGATAAATCCTAATAAGTTTTTGAAAAAGGAGATATCAATATTAAAATAAAGAATAAAGGATTATTGAAGCTCATGAAATATAGGAATATCCATGGTCAGTGGAAATACCTTATTTCCATTAGATAGCTCTGCGATGATGGTCTTGGAACTACCTTTCTCAATTGGTTATAAAAAGTTACTTGAGTATTTATGGTAGTTTCATGAGGAGTTAAAGATATAACTCTTTACTTGAATGAACATTTTGTTGAAATTAAAATTTCCAAAAGTATAACTTTTGAAGATCATTTTTTTTGAATTTTAGGATCAATAACCATTGTGAGAAAAATGTAAAGGTATTAATGAAAAAATTAATACCAAATATTAATCACAAATATCATAATATGTGAATGTTCTATGTTGGGGATCCATATAAGGGAGTATTTTAACTCTTATGGGTGAAATCATAGATTTTTAAAGTTAGATCCGGTTCACTCAGATATTTGGGGACCTTACCATGTTTAATAATATAGTGGTTCTATCTACTTTATAGCCTTTATTGATGATTCTAATAAAAAAGTATGTATTTACCTTCTAGAACGTAAGTTTGAGGTATTTAATGTTTTCCTTAAATGTACATATTTAGAGTAAAGGGAATGTGAATGGAAGTTGAAGTGTATTCATATAGACAATGAAGGTGAGTACACCAGATAAAAATTCCCAAAAGTCTATAAGAATAATGGAATAAGTCATGTGAATATAGTGTTTTGAACTCCATAATAGAATGGTGTGGCTAAGAATATTAATGATACTTTCATAGATAAATATTGGAGCATGAATTTTTACTTGGGAATGTACAAGGAAATTTGGGAAGAGGTACTCAACACACCAACATATATCTTAAAAAAAAATCCAATATCTACAGTTGGATGTGAACTTCTAAAGGAGTTATGGTCTAAAAAATTACCTTAAGTTCACTTTATTATGGTATTTGGAAGCTTAGAGTATGTTTACATTGATCCTACGGATCATGAAAATATTGAAGCAAAATATAATTCATATATGAAAATGAAAATTTTGGTTATTGTCTTTGGGATGATGATAGGTCACAAATTATCTAGAGTAAAGATATTTTATTTAATAAGAAATTTGTTTATAAGGATTGTAATTTGATAGAAAAATTATTTTAAGGAGATAAATCAACTATCAAAGTCTAATTTGATCTAAGTAAGAGCACTATAATTTCACAACATCTGAATAACTCTAATGATATTATTTAAATAATTGGAAAAATTGAAGTGAGACCACCAAGAGAGTTTCCAAAAAGTTCAAGGGTATTTCAATCTAAAGTGGTTATGCTAGAAATTTTGGTAAGAGAAATTTAAGTTGATTCATGAAGTTCAGAGCAACTAATTTAGTTGAGGCGATCAACTAAAATCAGAATATAGGTTAAAAATTTTAGGGATGATATTAATTTTTTACTCTTAACAGATGAATTAGAACTACAATGTCTGTAAGAAGTGAAAAAACTTAATGATTCCAAATAGTGGAATCCAATAATTGATGAATAGATGGATTCCAATGAAACTTGGGAATTTAAATATTTATTGGAAGGTAAGAATACACTGGAGAATAATTGAGTTTTATGATTAAAATAGGAAGTTTATGGAAAGAAGTTTTAAAAATAATGGATGATGGGTAAGGGATTTCAATAGAAGGAAGGTGTTGATTTATTGGATTTTTTTTCATTAATAGTTAAACATTAAACTATACAGGTAGTACTGATCTTTATATCATTGAAAAATACACATCTTGAATAGATATATGTTATAATAGTCTTACCTAATGAAGAGTTAGAGGAATAAGTTTACATGAAACAACCAATAGTTTTGCTGAAAGATAAGAACCAGAACTTGGTACATAAATTATAGAAATTTATTAATGCATTAAAATAAGAACCATGACAATAGAATCATATGTTTGATAGATTTATGTTGGGATTTGGATTTGAGAGGTGTAATAAAAATTATTTTTGTTACTAAAATAAATGGTATGATGATCCTTTCATCATTTTTATTTTATATGTTAATGACTTATTACTATTTAGATAAGATGAAAGGAGGATTCATAAATTAAATAATAAGTTTTTTGGAGTTTTTGAGATTAAATACATCAGGAAATCCAAGAATATATTTAGGATGGGTCTAGAGAAAGTTAGGAAGGATGGAACTTTAGTGCTATATTTGAAAGAGTACATATGTAAGATCATCAAATTATTTAGAATTATTGGATGAAAACGAATCTCAAATCCTCTCACCAGACACTTTAAACTATCAAAGGCGCAAACACCTGCAATGGAAGAAGATTTAATTCAAATGGATAAGGTTCCTCATTTATAAAATATCTAAATATTGATGTATATTATGATATTTACTAGGCTGGACAAATAATTTGAAATAGGGGTTGTAAGTTGATTTATGTTGAACCCAAAAAAGAAACATTAGGAAGCTATCAAATGGATCCTTCAATATTTTAATATAATTAAAGTTACTACTTTCTTATTTCTGTAAGAATATTTGTTATGAGTCTTTATTAATTCAAACTTCATTATATATTTGGATACACTAAATAGAATGAATGGTTTTGTGTTTACCTATATAGGAACAATAGTTCATTAGATGTCATGGCTATAAAATATCATTTAATTAATTATAATAGAAGATGAGTATGTAGATAAAATAGAAGCTAGGAAAGAGTTGGTTTGGTTAAAGTAATTTCTAAATATTTGGTTTGTATAAATTTCTTGAGTTGTGTGTGAGGTTGAATTTGTGTGGTGGGTAGGGTGAAAGGAATTCATACTTTTGGTAGAATTAGTTGAGGGAAGCTAATGTTCGGATGTTTAGTTTTTTCCATTGCACTAATCTATATGAGAAATTCCCATGGATTTTTCTATGAAATAATGTTGGTATTATTGGAATATTAGGTGATCAAAAATTATTATTTTTTCTAATGAATATCACTTGAGGTGAAATAGTAGTGAATTTAATATTCATATGATGTAAATTAAGTTAGAAATTTTACAAAAAAAGACCTTAAAAATAATAAGTATTAGATTACTTCAAAATAGAAACTTGTTAAGACATTGATTACCCAACTAGGAAAGTTTTACCAAATCAGGGTTCCTCTAAATTATCTTGTCTAAGAAAAAAAAGAAACAGGTAACACTAGATCATCCTTGGATATAATTTTCCAATTTTGGGTTCCCCTGGATTATCTTTTTCTAGGATGTTCTTGGAATTTTATTTAGGTGATACTTAACTAAGAAACACTAAGAGTTTGAATATAAAAGGAATAGGGTTGAGTTTGTCCATATAATGGATCTAGGAAAAGAGTTTCCTACTCAACTATCCAAGAATCATAATTGTTATGATCCAGATGTTTCCCTACCCAAATAAATAAGCGGTGAGAGAAAATCTGAAGCAAACTGATTACTTGGTGAAATATGGATCTTATATTACAAAATAGATGTGATGTTTAGGGGAATCATTTTTAGTGGGAAAACTTTCATTAAAAATACTTTATGAAAATATATAATACATAATACTCACCCTTATATATGTCTTTGTTATAGGTTATCGATTATTACATGATAATCATATTTAGATCCTTAATTGGTATAACCTATATAAAATTTATTGATTGGTATCTTGAGTGGATAAATATTCTCAAATAAAACCATTCATAGCATTTGAATATGAATGTTATAGAGGTCAATTTCACCAACTATGATGAATGGGTATTAGATATTGGGTGTGGATCACACATTTTTTCCGACAAACATAGACTTAGAGATAAAAGGGAATTTATAAAGGGTGAAGTAGATATTTATGTCGGTAGTGGAGTAAGATTCATTATATTATAATTTTTAACTAATGATCTTATTTTAATAATTAAATTAACTCTATAATTAGAAAAAAATTATTTTTTCTCTCAAAAAATAGAAATTTAATTTCTGTATCTCAATTGGACAAAAAGGGATTTTCATTCACTATTAAGAACAATAGTTGTTATATATATAAGAATGAAATGTTTTATGGAATCCAGAATATAGTAAATGGTTTATATATTCTAGATATGGATAATACTTTATATAATGTTCATAATAAGAAATTCATAGTTAATTTAATCCCACATACCTTTGAAATTTTCTCCTTAGACATATAAATGAGAAACATATCCAAAGACTCAATAAATATAGATTTTTTGAACCATTAAATTATAAATCATTTGAGAATTGAAAATCATATTTATTATAAAATATGACCAAAGAACCTTTTAGTGGAAAAGGTTAAAGGGATATAACTATTGCATCTCATACATAGTAATATATGTGGACCAATGAGTACTCAATCAAGTGTTGGTTTTAAGTAGTTTGTTACCTTTATCGATTATTTTAGTTAATATGTTATTTATTTTTAATGAGACAAAAGTATGAAACTTTTGATAAGTTCAAAGAGTTTTGGAATGAATTACATAATCAACCAGAAAAAAGTATAAATATCCTTTAATTGGATTGGGGTAGAGAATACTTGAATCATGAATTCATTGATCATATAAGGTATTTTAGAATTATCTCATAAATCACTCCTCCTATAACACCATAATGTAATTGTGTATATAATAGGAGGAATAATACCTTGTTGGATATGGTTTGATCGATGATGATTCAATGTGACCTTACATTTACATTTTGGTGTTATGCTCTGGTGACTACTTCATTTTTACTACATCAAATTCCACCCAAAGTAGTAATAAAAACACCATATGAGATATATATTGGGAAATATCCCATCATGTATTTTTTAAATAATTTTGGATGTATCACATACATAGTATTTTTGGATTCTGATAATCCTGACTCCAAATCTAATACATTCTTGTTTTTCAGTTATCCAGTGTATACTAAGGGATATTATTTCTATAATACAATTAAGTATAAATTTATGTAATGATTTTATAAATTCCTTGATAAGGAATTTATTGACCATGGAGTAAATGGGAGAACTTTTGAACTTATAGAAGTCTAAGATCAACAAATAGGAAAATTTCCTAATATGGATGTTTAATCAATTCCATAAAAAATTGTTGAATAATAACCAACACAAGTTACAAAATAAATTATATGATATGGTAGGATTTATCAATAACTCATTAGATATGGATTCCTTATTTATAATTATGATGAGGTAATATTTGTAGCAGAAAAAACTTTCACCCACCAGGAGGCTATAGAGTGTTATGATTTTAAGAAATGGTTAAATCCATGGATTCTAAAGTGGATTCCATATATACTAAACAAGTTTGGACCTCAGTAGATTCAATTAAAGTTGTTATACCCATAGGATGTAAGTGGGTTTTATATAAGAAAAATGACATGGATATTAGCGTGTCTACCTATAAATCATGCATGGTGGGAAATGGTTATAAGAAAATTCATGGTATTGACTATGAAGAAACCTTTTCACCTATAGTGACAATAATGTCCATTAAGTTATTTATTTCCATAAAAACTTATTTTTATTATGAGATATACAAAGTTATTTATTTCGATATATAAAGTTTCTTAGGGATGTATGGATATTAAAAGAGTTTTATAAAGGAATAATCATTCCTTCCTGAATATATTACTAGTCATAAAAGGAAGGATGTTAAGTTCCTATGGTCAGAATTGTGCGATAAATCCCTTTAGGAGCTGAAAGGAAGGCTTTTCTCGACACCTATTCTAATTTTTACAGAGCCTGGAATAGGCTATAAAGTGTTATATTATGAATTATACATAAGGATAGGAGAAGTGTTGATACAGTAGGATAGATTAATTTCATATATATCTCAAAAGTTGAGGCATCATGAGAGAAATTACCAAATGCATGACCTTGAGCTAGCAGTAATTGTCCATGCCTTACGTTGCTGGAGACACTATCTGACGAGTAAGTGATTTTTGTAATATAATGATAATAAGTTCCTAAAATATATCTTTACATATCATGACTTTAATCTTAGAAAACAAATATGGGTCTAATATCTCTAGTACTTATATTTTGATCTTATCTATACACCTAGAAAAGGCAATATAGTAGCAGATGCGCTGAGTTGGAAAACTCAGGCACAGGTCATACGGGAAGCTATGATGAATGGAAATTGATGGCCTTATTCTATGATATGAATATGGAGTTTCATGATATTAAAAAGTAGTCTTATCTCTCACCCTTGACTATTACCTATTTACTCCTTAGGAAGGTGAAGAGAAGACAAGTTTTAGATCCTGGGGGCTTGATTCTTCATGAGAGTATTTCCAGAGATGAACTTCCTTTGGATTGGTTTGTGGAAAAAGATGATTTTCTATATATACATGGAAATGTTTGGGTTCCTATATATATTATGGGGGAAATTATTCAAAAATCCCATGCTTCTCAGTAGATAATTCATCCAGGTATATCCAAGATGTATCGAGATATGTGACACCAGTATTGGTATCCTATGATAAAATGTCAGATAGCATGTTTTATTAATAGGTGTTCCACTTTTCAATAGGTGAAGTAAGAGCACCAAATTCCTTTAGTATTATTACAACCACTTCCAGTCCCAGAATGGAAATGGGAATATATCATAATGGACTTTGTAGTCAGATTATCAAGGTTGCTTAGAGGTAATAATGTTGTATGGGTAGTCATTGACCGACTGAGGAAAGTAGCCCACTTCCTTCCTATTCGGGAGACTTTATTAGTTGATTAATTGGGAAGACTGTATGTCCATGAGATCATAGGAATACACATGGTCCCTCATAATATTATTTCATATAGGGAAACTCATTTCAATTCATAGTTCTGGAAGGGGTTAAACAAGGATATGGGTACATAGGTACTTCTAAGCACAACTTTTCACCCTCAGAATGATGGATAGTCGAAACAAATGATATATGGGTTAGAGGACATGATCCTAGGATGATTTATTGATTTAGAAAGTTATTGGGAGAATAATATATCTCTCATCAAATTTTCCTATAATAATAGCTTTCAAGAGATGATTTAGATGGATCATTTTGAGGACTTACATGGTAGGCTATTCCGTTCACCCCTATGATGGATAGAGGTAGGAGAGGTAGCCCCAACAGGTCCTTATATCATGTATGTGACTTAGAAGATTTTTTTAACTAATCAAAAATCTTATGTCTATTGATCCGTCTATGAAAAATTCGTATTCTAATTTCTATTGATGACCTAAGGAGTTTGAGGTCGAGGATCATGTTTTCCTATGGGTCTTCACCCAAGCTTGGGAATATATGGATACAAAGTTAAGGGAAGTTTTCACCTCATTTTTTAAGGATGTTTGAAATTATAGAGTGATTCAATCTGGTAGCCTATCAGTTTCTAGTACCTCAGAGGTACCATGCCATGAATGACATATTCTAATTTTTATAGATTCACTGTTATCATGATGACCCATCACATACTTTTGATCTTGAGGAAGTTGAGTTAGATGATGATGCTTTTTTTGAAGAGTATCCTATATGAATTATTGACTGGAGCACAAAGGATCTTCAAGGATTGTCTGTCCCTTTAGTACGGGTGATATGGAAGAAAGACCATGTAAAGGATGAGACTTGGTAGCGGGAGGTCGACGTACTTTCCCAATGGTTGGAGTTATTCTTAGATAAAGTTTTTCTTCCCTTGGAAGGTGAACTTAGGGATGGGTTCCTTTAAGGGGGGGTGGGGACTGTAAGAACCTGGTTTTTTTATCTCAAGTATGGATCCTTTTGAATTTGGTCTAATTATTTATTTTGGACCTTATTTGGATTCTTAATTAGGTTAGAAAGATTTCAACGGTGTCCGGGGTCTGTTTGAAGCTCAGAACCCTGGACAGTGGAAAAAATCACTGATCCTCACAGTTAGTAGAAATCATATGGCCCAACCCACATGGTCTCTCCTAACCATGCGGGGATGGATAGAGGGGTGAAGTAGGGTGCACGTTTTTCCCTAACCGTGCACCAGGGGATGCATGCCCATGTAAAAACTACATAATTCTTAGCAGAGGTTTTTTTTATGGTTGGCGCATGGTTTCTCTAATAGTGAAGTCTAACCATGAAAGTTCCCCCTTTTGATATCATATGACACACAATTGGGATTGGTTTTGATAACCATGTGACCAAACCATGCAACCCCTGCTTTTGGTTAAAATTACAAAACTTCCCTTACCAAAATGTTTTACTTGTCCTCCACCCTATCACTTTCTCTCTAGTGGACAATTATGACTCTTTTATACTTTTTTTTCTCTCATTTGAATCTATTTGGTAGTAATTTATCCTGTTCATCCATATGAAGTTCAATAGAATCACTTTTCATCTCATTGGATCAGTTCCAGTAAGATATCAATTACTTTTTATCCATTAGTTATTCTTGTTTCTATAAATGAAGCTATTTAGATGTCGAATCATATGACCTTTTTTAGGGATTTGATCATTTATTCAAATATCTTCCAATCTAGTACAAAATAAAGGTTGATACTATATGAGGAGAGTTATAATAGTATGAGGTAGGTGGTCTATAACTCATCCCTTAAGTTTTGTCATTTTATAAATTTCCGTGCGCACACGATGATTTCATCAGGTGTAATTTATTAAATTTATGTGCCTTGTTTATAGTTGTTAGAACTATATTCTAAGACTCTAGTCATATATGTTACCCATTTTTTGAGGTTAATTTTTCAACTTTAACCACCCCAAGTAGGGTGTTTCCCTTAATTAAGCCTTTTGATGTTTGTTACGTGCGTCTGCGCCATTGTTTGGGTGTGCTTTGGCTTGACCCTACTAATGGTAATACCTTACTTATTAAATGAATTTTGAACTGGTTTTTTACTAATCCTTGAACATGTTAGTGTCACTTATCCCTTCCAAGGTATGTTCCTGAAATTAATCAATGAATCATTAAATGGTTAAATTATAAAGTATACTATGTATATAACTTGTCCTAATTAAATGTAATTAAAGAATATGGTTTCATGTATGTAGAAAACCTCACCATGTTTATATAAAGTTGTGGAGTGAACCTATTGAAATGAATATGACTTATATGAGTAAATGAATGGTTTCATTTCCTTTAGATTTGTCACACTAATGAAAGGTATGGAATTAAACCCTTTTAATTATTAAATGGAATGATTATTACATGGAAAAAATTAATTCATGAAACAAGTGTAATGTGCCTAGTTTCATATGGACCTTGAAATTATCATTGGAGTGGTCAGACTTGATCTATCCTTGGATTCTCAAGGGGATTCCTTGACCAGTAGTGGATTCCATTTGGATTCAATGATTCTGGTTTCCAAGGGTGATAACCACCTTGGAACTCAATATTTGTCTACTTGTGGATGCTTGGTATGACACTGTTGGATCCATCCTTTATTTTTTTACAATTCCTTGGATCCAACATGACATATATGGACATGAGGCAACCTGGATACACCCTTGGGACTAGTCATTTCTTATCTCGTTTTAACTTGGATGAATTCCTTGTCTCAATTAGAATCATTATGGAATTCTTTGGGTGATTCCCCTTGGATTACACTCTTACCCCCTTAGCCAGGATATAGATTATTACCTAATTTGTCTAAACCCATAAGGTCAAATATTCTTTGTTTATTACCTTGTATCCACTTATTATTATCATCATGGATGCCTTGTTACATCTTGGATCCTTTATTATTATTATCATGTCAAGATGCCAGTGTTGGTTATACCTCTAATGAATTACTATATAAACTGGAGCCTAATGAATGAATGAATGAATTGCATGTCTAGAAACCATCTGAGGCAGAAGAATATACTTGTGAATTTATGTTATTATACTACTTTACTTTAATATATATGTATGTTATCACAATGTTTTGGTTTATATTATATAGACTGGATGTTATAGACATCATTGGTGGTGGCCTACTAAGATTTATCTCACACCCTATCCGAGCTTCCATTTCCACCCAACCAAATTACATGTATGTAGGTGTTGAAAAGGGGAATTATCCCTCTTTTGAAACTTGATTTCTTTATTGCATTAGGATGGAGTTGGGTAGCATTTGATTGAGATAGATCTTGGGATTCTTGGATAGTTTTGGATACCTTTTTGATTCTTTTTTATATCATGTATTACCTGATTTCTTATATCCATGGTTTCTAGTTTTATAGATACATGAAATATATCATCATCTCTTGTATGTGACATGACTTCCTGTTATAGTTTATTATTATCAGTTTCTTCAATTATTTATTATTCATGTCTTCTTCTGCTGTGCCATCAGTTTACTTATATTGATTTCTATATTTACCTATTATTACATATATCTATTGTGCTTTACTATGGAAATAGGACCATAGTCTCCTCATTGATACACCATAGATCCCACCTGCTAGTTGAAATCTTATAGATTTTGAGGAGATTCACTTGAGGCCATGTGGACAACCGAGCTCAAGGAACCTATAAGTGGAACCCGATTTTGGGACATCACAATATTGATCAAAACATATAGATTAAAAAAGAGAAAAATATGTTGAATTTGGAATATAATAATATGAAAGTATTTAATTTTGAATTATTGTAAAATTTTTTGAATACACAAAATAACCTAAGATTCTCAAAGTTCATACTATTGTTTAAGATAAAATCATAAAAGATATTTATTCTAATATTTTTGAAAAGAGGAAATAGCTATTGGAAGTACAATTAAGATGCATAATTATTGAAAACTATTTAAAGAAAATAAAATAAGATTTTGATATGGCCATTGAAGTAAAAAATGAATAATCATAGGTTATCAAGGAGAGAATTAGTTCTTCTAAGAAACTAGAGGAGTGACATAAATTTTAAAGACCTCACTTTTTAGAAAATAAAGGTTTGGGATTCTATGGAGACATATATATGAAATTATCAAAGAAAAAATAGGGAAAAATTATTTAATAATATTCATAAAGGCTTAAAACCATGTTTACTAACTTTAATTATTAAATAATTTTTTTTAAAAAGTATGGGTTGATAAATATTATGAAAATACCACCTATATATCAAAGAATAATATAATTACTCCAAAAAAAATTATCTTTACAAAAGTATATCAATAATTTACTTGTTTTTCTATAAAATTTTATGTAAATAAACCTAGATAAAACATTTTATGGATTCAAAAATAAAGGTTTTAAGAAACTTATGGTACTATGGAGTTTATGGGAATAAAGACTACGCTAGGTTGTATAATATGTCATTTTATAAATGGAAAATAAGACATGTAATGAGGAGGATTCAACCCATGAAGTTGAGTAACACTATTAAAATGAAGTAAGTTATGTAGAATAAGAAAAAAATATTCTATATATACAAAAAATACTTGAATACATGGAAAAATAATATAGAAGATGTACCAAATTTTCCATAGTAATAAATAATTCTTGATTATTATTCCTAAATAATCACAAAAATATTTTTAAGTCAATAATACACAAAGAACAAAAGGATTTGAAAATTACTATATTATTTAAGTAGATCAAAAATAAAGTAGGAGGGATAATTCCTGAATATCGAAAAATGGTCGTTCATATCACATGGATATAGATAAAAATATATTGAAGAATATTGAATGTAATAATAGATAATTTGTAACTTTTCATAATTATAATACATTAAAGATCAAATCTGCATGTACTACTAAGTCTAAATCTCAAAAATTGAAGTCCAAAGAAGTGTTATTTGTTGATATGTTCATACATAATATATTAAGGGTCATCCAAATTATTAATAAATAAAATGAGTAATTTTCTGTAAATTTTTTTATCATTAAAATATAAAAAGATAGAAAATTTGACACTAAGGTAAAAATAACTAGTGGAATCCTATTTCAAATTAGAAACACATAGATTTGATGTAATTTTAGTGTTAATGATGATTATTTTTTTCCAAAAAATCTTGATCATTATAGCCAAAGGATCATGAAAAAATAACAAAATGAGTCTTTGTGAGACATCTTACAAAATTATAGACAGAAAACATGTTTTTTATAAACTTTTTTAGAGATGGAAAATAATATATAAATTTCATAAAATATGGAGATATAATCAATGAGGCCACTAAAATTAATTTATTCTAATTTAGATAGAAATATGTGACATTAGTTAAACAAAGGTGATTTTTATTTCATTACATTTAATTATGATTTAAATAGTAAAACTAATATGATGTGTATGAATCATGAGTTTGAGGAAGTTGATAAATTCAAAATATTTAGAAGAGAAGTTAAAAATTAGTTGAATTTTTTATTATGAATCATGGGATATACATTGTAGAAGAATAAAAATATAATGAATTTTTTATTATCTCAACAAGAATGATATACAATATAAGTAAATATAAAACAACATAATGGTATTACTGAGAATAAAAATAGATTCTTAGTGAAGATAAGAATAATCATGTTGGTTGAATTCAAACTTTCAAAACTATTAGGTAGAGAGGCTATATAAAATACTATCTGCATTAATAAATAGTTCTTGAAAAAAAATAAAACATTAATGTATATGGGATGTGGTAAAAGATAAAACCATATGTGAAATATTTTAAAATACTTGGTAGTTAATATTTCACAAAAAATAAATAACCAAAATTTATAGAAGTCATATAAGAAAGTCAGAAAGGTATTTTATGGTAATATATCTAGTTTATGTTGTTATAAATAAAGGAATAAAAAGATAATAAAAATTATAGACTACTATGATGTGAATATCATTGAAAGTGAACCCATAATGAGGATTTTTCATGATGATGACCATGAAAATTCAAAATAAAATGATATGAAAAATTCTAAAAGGGTTAGTGAATATGAATATGAAGATGGACCAAATAAAAATAAGGTTTATTTATAAAGTGAACCCATAATAGTATTTTTCTCAGTTCACCGTGAGATAAGATCATGAATATAAATAAAAATGAAAAGTTTAAATTTTTTAGAGTTTAGATTCACCCCCCTCTCAGGATTGTGCATTGGTTGGGACCCAGTTAGTGTTCCACCAACAATTGGTATTAGAGAAATTGGTTGTATCGAATCTTTATCTAATTTATTGTTTTCTTTGAAAGGTGGACACTTCAGTATTTATATATATATATATATATCATGTTGTTATATATATGTAACAACTATTATTGATAAATATGGAGTTATACTCATATAGATGAAAAATTGGTAATTTTGAGATGAAATGAAGTAAATAAATGCCTTAAGATCGACTATTTTTTATATTATGTATATAAATGCTATGGGATAAAATATATTAAAATATATATAGAAAAAATGTATCAACATATTTGAGGGTGAAGAAAAAATGAGAGAAGTAAAACTTTAGGTTTTGATAAACTAGTTTGAAGTCCTAAAGACGATGTCTATAAAATTCATTGACTCATTTTTCAAAAAAGTTATTGATGTTGTTAAAACCATGAGGAGACTTAGAGAATAAATTGAATATCCCATCGTAGTAAAATGAATACCAAGAATAATTTGGGCTTATTTTAACCAAATAGAGTCAATTACATAGGAGTGATACATGAATATAGTGTCCCTTTATTACCTTCAAAGTACTCCAGAAGAATATGAGATGAATATGCATTATGTATCACCAAGGAATGAAAATACACACAAGGAAATTATATTCAATATAAAAACTCTAACTCTAGCTCATTGGAGGCGACATACATTTATTACATTAGAAATATAACACATAGATCATAATACATATGATCTAATATTTTAGTAATATTGGGATACTAGATTGATTCTTTATCATTACATTCACTAGAATATAAAATACATTATAAAAATGAATAAAGCATTAATATTCCTTTATTTCATTTCATTAGATAATGTGTAACATTTTTATGGTTTCCTAGGGAAATGAGGAAATAATACTATGAAGTTAGATCCAATGATCGGTAAAAGGTAGTGTATAATGAAATATAATCATGGAATAAAAATGACATACATAATATAACATGTATAATAAATGAAGAAATTCCATATAAAATTAGTATATAAGTATAAAGTATCCATGGATGACATAACAATAAAAATAGATAATCACTTCGATAATGATAACATGTCACATAATGATATAATTCATAGTGTCAAAAATCATAACCATATCGCTAAGGACTTACTCCAAGACAACATACATAAAAGGTAGACATACTTCCAATACCCAAGTAATTTTATCTCATGAGACCTACCGATGCATCATGGGGATATATAATGTCAGCCCCATGTATCACATAATAAGTCTAATGAATTCATCATATGAAAATGGATAAAAAATAAAAAAAATCATGTTCCCCAAGGAACCTATTATATCAACATGGATATGTAATAAATAATTTTCTGTATTAAAATATTGGTATATATATTTTAAATATTTCTCCAGTCAAATGAATGGCATAACTTTTTCGGTAAACACCCTTTAAATTGAATTATGAAATATAGGGTGTTCACACCATATAGAGTAAAAGGTATATAGTCAAGTAAATATTAGGAAAAATATATAAATATTATAAAATATTTATAATACATAAATTAGATAAAAAATATGGGCATGGAAAAAAGATAAAATCAAGGGAGAGAGAGAGAGAGATAAAGAACATAACTTCATGAGGGGTAAAAAAAGTGGTAAATACCCCTTAAAAAATGGAAATATTAAAAATAAATAAGAGAGGTAAGGATAGAAGTAATGCCTTAAAAATGTAACATATTAAAGTATTCATTAAATAATTTGTATATAGTTCATAAAAGAGAATATTTTAAAAAAAGAAAAATTACATGAAATGAATGAGAATTTGGAAGATAACCTTTACCTCTAGTCCCAAATTGCTTCATTTTTCCTCTTACCTCATGAATAATAAAATCTCACTTATTATTTACTTTATTAAGGAATTTTTTATCCTTATTTCATCATCATTATCCCTATTTATTTATCTATTATTTCCATATTAGTTTCATGTTGTTTATATAAATCATTCACTAATATTCAGTCCATAGTTCTAAAACATATTCTGTATAATAATAATTGTAAAATGTCATTTTTCAATGGTTCAATAAGATAAAAAAGTGTCATATTATAATGTTATTGTACTATAAAATTAAGGAAGTTTAATCGTTTTATAGACAGTGTTGTGAAGATAACCCAAGTTATGGAATTACATTTCATATACTCACTTGTGAAACAAGGATCAAATGGTTCAAAATTGGTAGCACCCAATGTTAATGTCAAGATAATGGAACTACTCTATAACATTTCACACCAAATAACCTTGATCTATATAGACCTTCCAGAGCACACAAACAAAAGTGGAAGCACAAAATATCTCACAATCATGTAGAATGACAAAGGGATTTATGTGGTTAGGACTTAGTCCCACTCCATAGGAAAACACTAATTATTTTATTATTCATGGAAATATATTAAAATATAACAATTCTTAGTGAACAATAGATCCTAATCATTTATTTATTAACAAGTATAACTGGTAGATCTGGTGGAACCACCTTCCTATCTTTGTGGATGACCCTCTACTTAGACAAAGCTACCGATAACTACACTGCGTCAACTTCCAATCAATAATGAAAATATAAGAAATATTTTTTACCCTTATATATCCCTATAAAGAATATTTCACAACCATTTAAAATTACTGAGTTATTATCATGTATCCAACATAGTTAATCCTACACAAGTCCGATTAATTCTTTAGTACTTCCGTCATCCAGATTCAGTTGTTATTGTTGCTTCCACCTACCTTTAGTTATGGACTTCCTCTAGTTATTCTATAATTCCATTATCTAGTTCCAGAATGTATCTACCAAAATAAAACCATCCAAAAGATATAATTCATTTTCTAAAAAAATTATCACAACTACTCCAAAAAATATCCCACATGAGAATTTTTTTCTTGTATTTACCACAATGTCCATTGAACACTTAACCTTTCTTCCTCCTAAAACAATAGTAAGTGAGTTTACCCATTTTTCTCATAGTCACCCGAATCCCATTTAAGAACAACTCTACCTCATACTTTCCCAGAATATAACCTTTGTTAGCACATAAATTAAAATTTGACTTCTATCTATCTTCTATTTCTCCAACACTTCATATTCTATATGATTCTAGATGAAGTGATATTTTAGATGAATGTTTTTTAATCTTTAGTGAAACAAAATATTCTTCACTAGATAGATCATACTATAACTATCATATAATAACATCATATTCCCCTACTTCATTTAGAGTTACTCTAAAAAAATCTTCAATAATATAATATCCTTACTTTCTTCCATTATCAAAACATACTATAATTCTATGGTTGATAGTGAAAATGGTGAAAATAGTATTGATGTTCAAATTATGGTAGTTCTTCTCTAGGTAAACAAAAATATTATGATAATTCTTAGTATTTCCCTATATTCTCTATAGTCCACATCAAGATACCCTTGAAATGAATAATCTATTCCAAAACAGAAGACAAAACCTTTAAAACCTTTGACATACTAGAGAATCAAATATACCACTTCTACGTTCTCATTTCCCCGATATTCCATGAACCAACTAACCACTCACACTGCTTTATCAATGATCGACCTTCTAAAAATCATGCTATATATAAAATTTATAATCACTGATGCATAAGGAACCTTTTCCATTCACTTATACTCACCTTATATTCATGATGAATTATATTTGGATAGTTTTAAATGTTCATATTGTAAAAACTTGAGATTTTATGATATATTTCAATTTAAATAAATTAAATTTCTTTAATATCTTTCTTTACATGAAACCTGAGTCCAAATAAACCATGATATAATGTGTTGTTATAGTATAGGCAAAAAATTAATTGTATGAATAGTAATAAAAAATTATAAAAAAATATTTATATTTCTTTTATATAGTTTAAATTTATTTATTAATTCATAATAAACAAGTACTCAATTTTTAGTAAATCCATTTTATGCTTTAAAAATATGTTTTCTTTAAAAATAATTTTTTTTACATTTTGTGAAAAGATATTATAATTAATTTTTAACACTTTTAGAAATTGTATTTTATAAAAATGATATTATTTTTTAGGTAATTATATCAAAATTATCTTAATTTTAATTTTTTTTTATATTTCTAAAAAGATTAAATTTTTAGTGAATAGTAAAAAATTACCGATTTTAAAGAAAACTATATTTTCCATTTAAGTATTTACAAAGTAAAATATTGTTTTGATTTGATTTTAAAATTTAATAAGATAATTTTTATTAAAAATAATCCTATTAATGTTATTGTAATCTAAATTATTCTTAATTATGACATAAAAACATTTTATACTAAAAAATTTATTTTTATAGACAATAGTTTTTTATAATGTTTTACGTGTTTGTTTTTAATTAATTTCTACCAATTATATAAATTGAATTTGATAAAATATAATATATATTTTTAATTATAATTTCCAAAATTTTAAAGAGTTTAGTTTCATTTTTGTTCATTATGAAATGTAACTTCGTTAAAAAGTTTGTTACCACGGTTAGAGTTAAAACTGGTGAAAAGGATTAAAAACATATAAGTGTTAAAGTGACCTAAGAACTTGTTTAAATAAAATTTTATAATTATATTTTGACCCTTTATCATCAAAAATTCTTTGATGATCCATTTTAGAGGAATTTTACTTGATTAATACATTAATATTTATTAATCTTTCGAAAAAATCCAACTGTGTCCTCTCCCTCACTTATAAAAGGACACCACCTATACAATCTTATAAAAAATTAAATATCATATTATATCATAAAATCCATTCAATAATACTTTCCTAACATATATACCCATGTCTTATAGGTCTTGTTTTTATCATAATACCATCCTTCCCATGCTTAAGGTGTAAGCCAAAGGATATTTATCAATGAAGAGGTATAACTCTTAACTGAGTACTTTCAATTTTATTTGTTATTATACCTCATATAAATATATTACATCCATCCTAAAATAATGAATCAAGAATCATAAATATAATTAGATATTTTTATTATTATGGGATATCCATTTTCCATTCCCTTTCCATAAACTAGAAAATAAAAGTATCACTCATGTGTACATGTGAACTACCGCCTCCATGTATAGATATGATTCATTTTTCATCACCATATTTAATGGTAGTTTATTACGATAGAAATATTGTTTATATATTATATTTATGATATAATTTTTATTATTTAATTATGAAATATTATATACCTTATTACCTTCCCATATATTGGATAATGATAACGTCACTCCTGCATATGTGTGGACTACCACCTTTGTGAAGAGATGTGATTACTTTTTCATTTCCATTTAAATGATAAAAAGGATAGATTTAATGGATATATATATATATATATATATATATTAAATTTATGATATAATAATTATTTATAAATGTGAATCATTATTTAAATATCTTTCATTCCATTCATTAAAAAGTGTAAACATCACTCATGCATACGTACAGACTACTATCGCAATGAAATGATGCAATTCATTTTTCATCACTGATTTATATGAATAATTATAAAAGTGTATATGATAAATAAATATTATTATTATTTCATGATTAGTGTTCTGGATATAATGAAACTATGATCAATATGCAAGGACTGGAACTTCTGAACCAAAACTTACATGATAAACAAAATAGTTAACACCTTGAAATGAAGATTTTAATAAAGAATTATTAATAAATGGTAATTGAAATTTATTAAGTTGATAATATATGATATTATAAGTATGTATAAGGTTATATTATATAATTATAATAAATTATAATTTATTATACACTTGGTAAGATAGATTATGAAGTAAGACCTAATTGAGGTAAGAGATTTATGTTACAATCTCATTTCTTTTCAGGATTTTCTATACTAGATTTCCATTGAGAAATATTTTATGAATTAAATACTTTAAATTTTTTTTATCTCATTATCCTTTGGTTATTCCTATAATTTTTAAATATTAATACCTATTTTCTCTATTTGTTACTAAAAAACATCGAGGAAATATTTTTTTATGAAAAGACGACCTTATTTCCTCTTTGTTGATGAAATTTATATTCCATGTCCATAATATTATAAATTTATTTATGAAAGTTCTTACTTTTAATTGAAATGTTTTAAAAGTTAATTTTTAATACATTATACTTTATTTAAAATGTTTTAAAAATGAAACTTTCAAAAAAATTTCCGAACTAGTCATTTTTGAAATTTTACATATGTTTGAAAAGAATGTTTTATTTTAGAATATATGAAATTAAAATATTTTACTACCATAATGATTGTTATTTAATTTTAAGATTCATTTATATGTTTCCTTGGTTGTTTTAAATGATTTTTCCTTAATATTTTTGTGTATTTTTAGTAAAAATTTTATCAAAGAAAAATAATATTTTATCATGTTTTCAAAGAAAGGTTTGAATGTTATTTTAAAGGTATTTTTCATGTATGTTAACATCATTAAAATATTATTATGATTCCGGGAGGATATTATCTCTTAATACCATAAAATTTATTTTCCTAGATGAATTATGATGATAAAATTTTAAGTATAACTCTATAAAATCTGTTTCTTTCCCACAGGTTAATTAAGTTATGATGAAACCTTTATGAAACCAGTTTCTTTTACATGGGTTATGGTATGATGATATGATTAATGTATTAAAATAGTTTGGGAAATGTATATATGATTTTCATTATGTGATGGGTGGGACTGGAATTATATATCCCTCAAATTAATTGGGTAAATCTTTATATATCATGAAATAATTATTAGAAATGTGTTGATATACTCGATCCACTATGGAAAAAATATAGGGAAGCCTAATCCACTATTATATATAAAAAATGTGTTGATGAATATTCCACTATGATATGATGGTATCTATAGTTAATATTTACATATGACATGGTTTCTATGCTTATTATTGTTATATAATCTTATGAAATGTTGATATTATTTTGATTTGAACTCAGGGCTCATGATTATTATTTTTTATGATTCCCAACCTTGTGACATACTAAAGTTTTATGCCATGAATCATTATTATGACATATTATTTTTGGATATGATTCTGTATTTATAATGACATGTTCTCATACCCTTATTCTCATTATATTCTTACATTTTAACATTTATTTATATCTCCCATGTTTACCTATACTAAATATATGAGATCAACCCTTCTTATGTTTTAATTTTTTTCCAAGTTATGAAGAAGTGTACTAAGTATGATGAATCTTGAAGGTTACCTTATATAAATAAATATGTTTGAGATGAATAATATTATACCTGAATAAGATTTTTATGTATCTAGTCTCTAAGTACACTAAACCTTCCTGGTTCTTAGGCATGTTTATTTGGGAGATATATTGAATATTCATCGAAAATACGTAATATCTATGTATGAAATGTTTGGGTCACTGTAGTTGGTACCAGATTAGGGTTTATTTAATATTATAGATTGTATTATGATAAATATTGTTATATAACCTAAGACAACTTATGTTGAAATTAAAGTGATATTGGATGAACCTTAAGTGTCATAGGTTGATAACAAGGTGTCATTATTTTGGAAATATTATGAATGATTTTCATGATTATATGATTTCTCACTCTGATTATGTTAACTTGATTCTTACACTCTGATTTTTTGTTTTATTCAATCGATGGAACTTGAAGGAATCACACAAAAAACAAATGTGATGGAAAATAAAATGATTTTCCTCCTGAGAAACCAAATGTTATAGGATATGGAATGGAGAATATTGTTTTACGATAATATAACTTCCTTAGGACATGATTCATGATGAGATTATAAATGATCAAAAGTGGGAACAGTGTACCATTGATTATTTTATTATAACACATATACCATCTTTTAGTGGGTACTCTAATCTACTACTGTCTGAGTTATAGATCAATACCAATGAGAAAATAATTTATATTCACCAATGGTTAGAACATGAAAAAGATTTATTATCCATATATCATTTGAAATATGAAGAAGATCAATGGTAAGATATTATTAATAATATTAGGTAAAAATAATAATTTGAATCCATAGAATGAGATATGTTTAAGAGTATATTATTCATTAAGTACTTCCCTCATAATCCACATAAAAAATGGAGAAATAATTCCTTGAGGTTAAGTATAAGGATTATGAAACCATTAGTATATATGAGGAAAATTTTACAAGACTTCCCAGGTATTATTTTATTTTAATTAGCATCCCTTAAATAAAAATAGATCAATTATTTTGAGGCTTAAAACCAAGTATTTCAAATGAGTTAGCTATATAATAATTAAGTAACTATGAATAAATCATTCTATGTGATATCATGGTATACATGTAAATTTGACATTTCCATCATTCCATTGGTTTTGATAAGAAAAGTAAGATGGAGTCTCATGAAAACTTGAATAAATCACATGGAGGAAAGAAATTAAAATCAATGTAATTCCATAAATATCGGAATAAAAATAAATAAAATTTCTTAAAAAAGACCCAGGAGGTGATTTAAATGTGGAAGGGTTGGTCATAAATCCCATAATTGTTGAAAGGTGATAACTAGGTTGGTTGATACAATATAGGAAATAATGGTTCCAACTAATGCACCACCCATACTCTAATACTAAAAATAAAAGGATTATGGATATTACACTAACTAGTGCTCAAATATGAAGGTTAATGATTATGATCTAAATCAATAACCTCTTAATCCCAATGATAAAGGGAAATCTCAGGCCATCAAGGCTTCCAAAGTGGGATATAAGAATGATATGGTGAAATGTACATTTATCATCCACTATATAATAACTAATGTCTTATTTTATTCTAGATATACCCACTCTTTTATATCAGATGAATTTGATAAGTGTATTACATTACCACCTTAATGATTAGATGTGGGGTTAGTGGAGAAACCCCTAATGGTATGATTATCGTATCTTATGTCTATAACTCCCCTATGATAGAAGTGTGTGGAAATTTGATTCCTAAAAATCTTGTGATTATCTCTCAAGTTGAATTTGATGTGATTTTTGGCATGGATTGTCTATCCACATATAGAACCCATATCAATTTTTGAAGAAGTAAAGCCACATTTGATATTATGAATCAACCTATGATCATATTTTGGAGTTATTATGAATATGAAATTCCAATGGAAATTACTTCCATTATATGGTTCATACTACCTATTCATGAGGTATATCTATCACAAATTCTTAGGGATAAATTCAACATTAAATATATGCCTATTATTCAGGATTATGCTGATGTATTTCCTAAGGAATTTCCTAGTCTTCCCGTGAATTGTGAAGTTGATTTTTCAATAGAATTCATACCTGGTGATAAACCTATTTCAAATAATCCATATAAAATGACTCTGATTGAGTTACAGGAGTTCAAGAAGAAACTCCAAGAGAACCTTGATAAGGGATTCATATAACTTAGTATGTCACCATAGGGTGCACCTATTTTTTATTAATAAGAAATATGATTCAATTCATATTTTCATTTATTATCAAGAATTTAACAAGACCACTAACAATAAAAAGTATCCTCCACCCTATATTGATGACTTGTTTGATCAACTATGTACTGATCAATAATTTTCCAAGTTTGAACTTAATTTTTTGAATCATTAATTGAGGGTTAAGAAGGAGTATATCCCAAGATATTATTTCGTATGAGGTATGGTCATTATGAATTTATAGTGATTCCATTTGGACTTACTAATTCCCCTGCTATCTTAATGAATTTAATGAATAGAGTACTTAGATATTACCTAAATAAATTTTTGATAGTATTTATAGATGATATTCTTATGTATTCAAAGAGTAAGGAAGAGCATGAATATTATTAAATAATTTTTCTAAAGACCTTGTTGTAGGAGAAGTTTTATGATACATTTAACAAGTGTAAATTTCAAATATAAAATGTTTTATTTATGGGTCATATAATCTCAAGAAAGGGTATATTAGCACATCCTTTAAATATAGAAGTTATTGAGAAAAGGACTAGACCAACCATGGTAATTGAGATCATAATTTTTCTTAGGTTGGATGGATACTACCAATGCTTTGTGAGATATTTCTCATTACTATCTAATCAACTAACTAAGTTGACTCATAATGGAGTTATATTGTTGTGCACAGATGAATGTGAGGAAAATTTCAAGGAGCTGGAGAGAAGGTTGGTCAGCACACTAATGATTACACTACCCCTTAAATAGATAATTATTTTTGATCTATAATGATTCATAAAATAAGGGACTAGGATGTTTCCATATACATAATGATATAGTGTTATCATATACTTCTCAAAAATGAGAAAAATTACCAGAGTAATGATTTGGTTCTGACCGTGGTGTTTTAAAATTAAAGATATGAATTCATTACCTTTATGGTGAAATGTGTGACATATATATGAATTATAAAATATTTAAGTATATATTCACATAGAAAGAGTTGAATATGCACATGATAAGATGGTTAGAGCTGATTAAAGATTATGACTACTCATACACTACCATTCTGGGAAGGCTAACAAGGTGGTTGATGCTCTAATTTGGAAAGAACATTCTAGTTTATCTATGATAAGGATTTAAAGAGATCAAATATTTATGTATTTACAGAAGATGGATCTTAAAACCGTGAGTAAAGGGGATATATCCTATCTCTCTCAGATGAATGTTCAACTATCCATCCATGTGAGGATTAAAGAGTCATAGAAGGAGGAGGAAGAACAAAATAATAAGTTGATAAATGTTCCCGAGTTCAACCATGATTGTGATATAATAATAAGGTTTAGGAACTGATTATGTTTCCTATCAATACAAGATGTGAAGAAGGATCTATTGGATGAAGCTCATAGTTTATAATTATCTATTCATCCCAAATTTATGAAGATATATATAGATCTGAAAGAGGATTTTTAGTGGGATAACATTAAAAGGTGTATTATATAGTATGTATCTCTATGCTTGGTATGTCATCAAGTTAAGGTTGAGAGGAAAAAGTATAAGGGGAGTTCCAAAACCTTACTCCCACTAGAATTGAAATGAGAAAATATTACCATGGATTTCATTTTCAGAATCTCCAAAACATCTAAAGGGAGCAATGTTATTTGTGTTGTAGTTAAATAAATTATGAAATAAACACATTTCATTTACATCAGATAAGGTTTCTATCTTAGTCGTCTTATTAGGATATATATTAAGTGGTAAGGTTGTATAGAGTACCACATTCTATCATATCTGATTGTAATACATGGTTTACCTAAAAGTTTGGGAGAAGTATTCACAAAGATATGGATATAGAGTTGAGTTTTAATACTACATATCATCCTCAGATATATGGTCATTATAAGAGGACTATTCAAACTCTAGAAGACATGTTGAGATCTTAATCTATGGATTCAAATGTTGGATGAGATAAAAAACTTCATTTAGTGGAATTTTCTTATAAAAATAGCTTTCACTCAATCCTTCAGATGAATCCTTATGAATTCCTCTATGAAAGAAAGCGTGTAAATAAAATTTGTTGATGTGAAGTTATATAAAGAGAGATATTGGGTATTAATTTAGATACTAAAATAGAAACAAAGGTTAGATAAATTCAACAACACATCGGGGTAGCTCAGGGTTGATAGAAAATTTATGCTAGCAATAATCTCCAAGATCTAGAGTTCTAAGTTGGTGACAAGGTATTACTATGAATATATCTTTGGAAAAAGGTAAATAAATTTGGAAATAATGTAAATCCAAATCCTAGATATATATGTCCCTTCAAAATTCTTGATCTTATCGGGACTATATCACATCTCTTAGTTCTTCCACCAAATATCTCTCAAGTTCACATTGGGTTCCATGTATTTCTCCTAAGGAATTAAATACTTGACCCATTATATATATTGAATTTAGAGGTTATACCACTAGAGAAATATCTTTCTTATGACTATCAACCGATGAAGATTTTGGACCAAAGAGAGAAAGTGATGTGAAACATGACCACTCACTTAATGGGGTAGAATGTAACTGTCACGATCCGCCTTCACCAAAAGGAGGGAAAGGTCAGCAGATTGCCAAGACCTTACTTATTTAAGTTGAAGGAGAGATAATGACCCCCGAAACCCGCCTTCTATAGGTCCCGGAGTGGCGACTAGCACCAGGGGTATGGTAATTACACACAAATGGAAGGAATTACCCCTTTTTGTTTTATAGGATCAGGAGATAAGATGATGAAACCCAACAACACCAAAACTAAAAGAAAAGTAAAGCCAAAAGTAAACCATTCCCACATGAATGTTCCAAAAGTAAAAGCCACAAAGTACAAAAGTGACTACAAGGGTAAGTACCAAGGAAAGGAAAACATCAACTACAACGGCCCCAAAGGTCCGAGCTAGTATGGTCCTGTGTGATCCTCAAAGTCCTCCTGGAAACCAGAAAGCAGTTTTATATACGTAGGGTGAGAATACAAGTACACTCAGTAGGGAAAACCAAATAATCTCATGCACAAGTGGGGGAACGTACTAAAGTTCCGTGAGAAGCAGAAAACCAACACTATCAAGGAGTTCACCCATCCCACTCACCAGCTATACTCACAAAATAACGCAAGTCAAGTAATATATATAATAAGAGCACATCGATGTTTAGGTACCCCGCACCAATTTCCCACTAGTTATTGAAGACATCCTACGCATCAGACCAATCCTGCAATTCTCACCGCAGTCCCACTACCACACCCGCCCGCACACACCTGGGCCACAACCGCACGCAATCCCACTGTCGAATCCTGCCCGCAAACACCTGGGCCACAAATGTCACACGTAACCACACCTACAAACACCTAGTCTAGAACAACCAATGCCACGCCTGAAGACACCTGATCTAGAAGATCCACTACCACGCCCGAAGACACCTGGCCCTCATCCCAAAGACACTTGGGAAACCACCTGCCCGCACACACCTGGGACAACCACCACACTACCCAGCCAGAAGATTCTTGGGCTAATAATGGACCTCAGGCCTTCACAGCCTGCCCGAAGATACTTGGCCTATCCGGGAAAGGGATCAAAAAAGGAGCTAATAACTATCCACTAATAATAGTGTTGGGAAAAACACCCTCCCCCATGAAATGGGGGTGTTCGGCAATAAGTGATCAACTTGGATGAGGCACGAATAAGAAACACAAAACTACAAGTATACATATAGGTAAAAATCACTCTCCCAAGTCTAGGTTTTTCTTCAGCCAGCCTAAAGACCACAGAAAAAACTCAAGTCCGAGTCACAACTCTCGCCAACAAAACCCATTTGTCCCATTCGTTTTCATGTTCAACAATGATGTTTAATTAATTTCTGCACCTACTTGGGAAACTAACACCATAAGCACAACCAAGGAAAAGAATCCTTCCAAAATTCAATTTAAACATTCACACCCGGTTCTCTTGTAAAGTCACAACAACAAAGGGATAAGTGAGATCCCTTGAAGTACTGGAACCAAAGAAACCCCCCGAGACACTACCCTGTGTCCCCCAAAATGGTTTCTAATCAACAGAGGATCCCACCCCAATTTGTGATGTAAAAAAGGTAACCACTCGGTCTTAAGACTCACAACCACTGAATCCATAACAACAGGGGATCCCATCCCCAATTTAACAACCACCGAGAGTATAAAAACAGGGTATCCCATCCCCTCCCACATCTCCAGCAATCGAACTGTAAGAGAAAACAAACAAACCACTACCACCAACACAAAGTAGGGCCATGCCGGTATTTTCAGATTTATAAGATTTAACACACTCCATGATTTCAATTTCTGTGTGCTTTAACCAGGGGTTATCACAGAAGGGTTGGTCCTGGTGCTTTCAATTTATTTAGCTGGGTGTACGTGGTTAACCAATTTACTTTTAACAGTAGGAGTTCACAACCACAAACAAGCCATTTAAAACATCACCATGGGTTCATTAGTGCACAGAGAAATACCACCAACGACCATGATTTTCAGTAGGCATAAGCCCGCACAATTCAGAAAGATGATCATAACATAAAACAACATCAATGATCACATCCCCCCTTCTTTGTTTATAGAATCCGTTCATTATCTTTATTTAGGTCTGGTTTATCCAATTCTATAGAATCAAAAGCATGCCCACCCCACATGATACACAAAAAGAAGAGGCGATAGAGAAATTCCCTACTTCTTGATCGGCGCTGAGAATGGTCGATGCTGAGTCTGGGCGCGGAATTCCACAGATAGTGATGTGGCTCACGTAAATGAAAAGTGGTTCGTCTAAACAAAGGTCTAGAATTCATAGGGTGATCGAGAAAAGAAAAACCCACGGCGAACCCTTTGGTTTATAAGGGCCGGGGACGGTTGAGATAACAACGTGAAACCGCGTAAGGAGCAGGGGTCGTGGGTTGAACATGCAGTTGAGACACCCCACACGTTATTAAAAGGTCGGGCGGTTTAAATCGAGTCACACACCATGTTAATTAATTCAATATTTAATTAAAATATTTATGGGAGTTATCGGGATTTAAAAGAATCTTAAAGGGGTCAAAATAGGGTTTAAAACCCAATTCGCGCAAAAAGGAGCGCTACTGGAAAGACCCCGTGGGGGTAGGCGAGAGCCACCAGTAGCTGGGAGCTACCGGTGGCTGAGAGCTACGGGTAGCCGAGCTACCGGTAGGCTGAAACCACCAGTAGAATGAGCTACCGTTAGACCGAGCTACCGGTAGGCTCAGCTACCGGTAGACCGAGCTACCGGTAGACAGAGCTACCAGTATTTGCAGCTACTGGTAGACCGAGCTACCAGTAGGCCTGCTACAGGTAGGCTAAGGCTACCGGTAGGCCTACCGTTACGCCAACTTCACCGAGATTCCCAGACCAGAAAACCCAACACGAGATTTTCACAAAGTAATGGACCCCAGAAACCCGGGCCATTACATCAGATACCTCTTAAAGGATTCTCGTCCTCGAAAATCAAAACAATCCATAAGGAAAGAGAGGGTCCGAACAACCACCTCGAAAGATACCTCTTAGGAGTCGTGTCAAGAACCAAGCAACATACCATGTCAAACTGCCCAGACATGTGGGTTGGGGAGTCTCCTTACCCATGTCAAGATATTATCCGCTTTGGGCGGCAATAACTCGCCCACACAGGTTTAATCGAATCCACCTTAATGAGTCTTGATTAGGGGTCGGGTTCTCTCCTCCCCATAGCCAGGGCTCTTCACACACATTCAGAGGAAAGAAAACCAGTATTTCATGGACAACAAGGTAAAACGTTCTACCGCAACAGGTATAACAAATAGAACAACACAAACTTAAAACAACTCTGGGTAATGGGAACGCATCTGTGTTTCCCTCTCCCACGTACTCTCCTCAAGCCCACCATGTCTCCATAACACACGATCCAAGGGAATGGTTCACCAATGAAGTACCTTCTCCTTGCGATCCTCGATCATCACTGGTCTCTCCACAAAAGTCACATCGTCCTCAATGTCCAGCTCTCCCCAGCCAAGGACGTGTGAATCGTCATGCAGATACCGACGGAGCCGAGACACAAGGAAGACATCTTGTATCCTCAGTAGTGGCGGTGGTAACGCTAGATGATAAGCCACTTCGCTGACCCACCGCAACACTTCTAAGGGCCCGATGAACCTGGGAGAAAGCTTACTCCCCTTTCCGAACCTCTGTTGTCCACGCCGAGGGGAGACCTTCAAGAACACATGGTCTCCAACCTCAAACTCCAAGGGTCTCCTCCTGGTATCAGCATACGACTTCTGTCAGTCCTGGGCTGCTTTCATCCTTTCTCATATAAGTTGAACTTTCTCCGTTGTGCTCTGCACCACCTCCGGGCCAAGGATGCCTACCTCTCCGAATTTGGTCCAACACACAGGTGAGCAACATGGACTCCCTTACAAGGCTTCAAATGGGGCCATGCCAATGGTAGATTGATAGCTATTATTTTAGGAAAACTCTACCAGAGGCAAGTATCACACCCATGATCCTCTTGAGTCCAGAATACATGCCCGCAGCATATCCTCCACGGTCTGGATGGTGCGCTCTGTCTGTCCATCTGTCTGGGGATAGAAAGCAGTGCTAAGACGTAGCTAGGTTCCAAAATCATGGTGCAATACTCTCCAGACTCGCGAGGTAAACCGTTCATCCCTATCCGAGACTATAGACCTCGGAACTCCATGCAACCGCACCACCTCATCCACATACTTTCATGCCAAAGAATCTACTGCACTCGACTCCTTAATCGCCAGAAAGTGAGCCGATTTCATCAGCTGGTCCACTACCACCCAGATGGCGTCATGTCCCCCTTGGACCTTGGGTAGTCCCGTGACGAAATCCATCGAGATGTCGTCCCACTTTCACTCGGGGACATCTAGAGACTGCAGTAGGCCGCCTGGAACTCGGTGTTCAGCCTTCACTTGCTGACACACTAAGCACTTGACCACAAACTCTTCCACTGGTTGCTTCACTCCGGGCCACCAAAACTATCTCTTCAGTCCCTGGTACATCTTGGAAACTTCTGGGTGTATCGCTAGGGGTGAGTTGTGGAACTTACTGAGGACCTTTCCGCGCATCACTTCTGGAACAAACAACCTTCTCTGGAAAAGCATCCGGTTCTGACCATCCTCTGTCTATCCTTCCGGAGAATTTCCTTGGTCAACTCAGTCACGCATCACCTCTCACTCTGGGTCTCCCCACTGAGACTCCTCCACTTGTTTTAACAGAGAAGACTTCACTTTCATATGATACAGGAAACCTCTACCGCTATCCATCCTCGCATCCAGGTGTAAGGCAACCAATTCCTCCATTGCCTTCCAGGTGTCTGCCGACTCTCGAACCATATCCTTCTGCGTCCTTATGCTCAAGGTATCGGCCACTACATTCCCCCTCCCTGAATTGTAGGAAACCTCTAAGTCATAATCCTGGAGGAACTCCATCCACCTTCGCTGCTGCAAGTTTAGGTCCCACTGGGAGAAGATATACCTCAAGCTTTTGTGATCTGTGAAGACCACAAAGTGTTCTCCGATGAGGTAGTTCTGCCATAACTTCAGTGTAAAAATGACCGCTGCAAGCTCCAGGTCGTGGGTGGCATAATTACGCTCGTGAGGGCGTAGCTGCCTAGACCCATAAGAGATCACTCCTTGTCACTGCATCAACACACATCCCAGGTCCTATTCTGAATCATCACAGAGCACCTCATACGCCGCCCCTTCTTCTGGTAATCTCAGCACTGGGGCACTAACCAGCTTCTCCTTCAGATAGCTAAAGGCTGCCTCACACTGCTCACTCCACACGAAAACCTGGTCTTTCTTGGTCAGGGCTGTCAAAGGGGCTGCTACTTGGGAGAAGTTGGGTACGAACCTCCGATAGTAACCTGCCAGCCCGAGGAAACTACGGACCTCTGCCACATTCTTGGGTGCTGCCCAAGAAAAAACTGCCTTAACCTTTGATGGGTCCACCGCTACCCCCTTCTCGGACACCATGTGCCCGAGGAAGTGCACTTCTCATGTACAGAATTTTCATTTCGACAACTTCCCATAGAGCTGATGCTGTCGGAGGACCTCCAAAACCGTCCTCAGGTGCTATTCATAGTCCTACTATGATCTTGAATAGACCAAGATGTCATCGATGAACACAACTACGAACCCGATCTAGGTACTCCCTGAAGATGGAGTTCATAAGCCCCGTGAACCCAGCCGGGGCGTTCGTAACACCGAAAGGCATGACTACGAACTTGAAGTGTCCTTATCGGCACCTGAACACCGTCTTAGAGATGTTTACCTCCTTCAGTCTCAGTTGGTGGTACCCAGACCACAAGTCGATCTTCGAGAACCATCCTGCCCCTTTTAGCTGGTCGAAAAGATCGTCTATCCTCGGAAGAGGGTAGCGATTCTTGATTGTCACATGATTCAGCCTCCTGTAGTCTATGAACAACCTGAGACCACCATATGCCTTCTTTTCGAACAAGACTAGAGCACCCCACCGTGACGCACTCAGCCGAACATAACCCCTCTTCATCAGATATTCAATATGGATCCGCAACTCTCGTAGCTCTGAAGGTGCCATCCGGTAAGGAGCCATTGAGATCGGACGAGTGTCGGGCTGCAGGTCCATCCCGAACTCGATATCACGTCGAGGGGGTAGAGTCATCACCTCCTAAGGGAAGACGTCCATAAACTCACGGACGATCTCTGGCACCTCTACCATTTCAACATCTACTGACTCTACTGACAGCTCAGCTAACAAGGAGAGGAGGGGTTACTCTCGCCTGCTGCCCTTCTGACTGCTCCACTCGCCGGTGAAGGTAACATGCCGGCCACCCAAGTCTGAGAACACAACCCTTCCTCAGAAACAGTCGATGAAGACAAACACAGAGAATAGCCAGTCGATGCCTAGGATGACATCGTATGATTGTATCTGTAGAAGAAGAAGATCCCTAACTGACTGATGTTGCCCTATCATCAGTCTGTATCTCCGACAAACAAGCAACATGTCGGTCTGACCTCTGACTGGTGTGCTCAACACTAGGGAAACTGGAAGTATCTCGGCATCTAGACCCAAGGCATGGGCTAGACCGGGTGCAACAAAGGAGTGCGAAGCTCCGGTATCGAACAAGGCATAAGCAAGAGTACTGAACAAACTGATCGTACCTCGAACAACCTCCAGACCTGCTGGAACTGCTGCCTCTATGGCGTGTAACTATCCACGCCCAGATCCTCTCCCCCTCATCTGTCGGCCACCTCCCCGACCATGCCCCGGTCGATGTCCCTGAGGAGCGCCTTGAGGTCGACCTCCTCCTTCTACGTTTTCCCTCAGAGGAGCGGGAGCTCGCTGTCCCTACTGCTACTGCTGGAAAGGATTGGATGGAAGCTGCTGCTGAGGCAGGCGGTGGGGCTGTCCGCCATCTCCATACTGTACCCGGTCTGGGCACTAAATCCGGAGATGTCCAGGGCTCCCACAGACGAAGCACCGCGGCCCTGGGCCCAAAGAAAAAGAGCGAGGACCAGGGAATCAAAACTGAAACTGTGACGGATTGCTCCCTGATTGTCGGAACCTGGAGGGTCCTGACACTGGAGGCCTGGTGCTAATGGCCTTCCCCTTCGATGGTCCCAGCTAGATCCCCTCTCATGACACTCCTCCTAGAGCGTGCATCTTCTCCACCACTTCGGCCTTCTTCTGGACCTCCAAGTACATCGGTAGGGTAAAGGGGGTAACAACATACTGGAGGGAGGGTTAGAGTGCCTCCTCTAAATGTCTTGATCGAGAGTCCTCATCGGGAAAGAGGTCCAAAGGAAAATATAGGAGGTCCTTGAACTTGATTCCTAGCTCCCTCACTGACATACTCCCCTGTTGGAGGGAGAGTAGCTCCTGTCTCTTTTCTGCCTTCATTTTCGAGGAGAGGAATTCTGACCGGAACTCCCTCTTGAAATCAGACCATGCCACCTCAGCCTCTCTCCTCTCCCCTAGGTAAAGCGTGCACCACTGAAGGACCGCTCCCCGCATCTGGCTAACGGCCAGAGGAACCCAGTACTCGGTCGAGGCCCGAATCAGTCCGAAAGCTATCACTAGCTCCTCTAGCCAGCTTTCCGTCTTCATGTTAGAGGTGTTGCCCTCATACTTATCGAGGGTCTGTCGCTGGAAGGACCAAAGAGTCTTCTGCCACTGGTCATCCTCCTCCTCTTGATCAGCTCTCTGCCGATCGACCAAAGTAGTCTCTGGGGCCTCGATCGCCTGTACCACACATGGTCGCCTTCCAGGTTCCATAGTTGCAAGGTAAACAAGGAATGCCTAATCCCAAGTAGTGCAGAATATTGTTCTTAAAACATCTTAAACTTTTAATTTATTATTAATTCCCAAGACATCCCAGAAACATGAGAACACAAGTCATTATGATGCATGTACCTTTCCTAGGGTCTCTACCCTACAATCAGCATGGACTCACTTGGTCATTTGGTAGGTCCAAAGTCCTTGCATCGGATCACAGGGGGCCCTAAAATCCCGTGTCCTAGCCGGTCTTCCATGGCCTAATTCACGCACCAAGGTCACCAAACACTATTTCCCTACCATCCCATGCAATCCTCACTGTTCTTAACTCCAGACTCTATCCTATCTTTCAACCATCGCCTCTGATACCATTCTTTCACGACCCGCCTTCACCAAAAGGAGGGAAAGGTCAGCAGATTTCCAAGCCCTTCCTTCTTTAAGTTGAAGGAGAGATAATGACCCCCGAAACCCACCTTCTATAGGTCCCAGAGTGGCGACTAGCACCAGGGGTATGGTAATTACACACAAATGGAAGACATTACCCCTTTTTGTTTTATAGGATCAGGAGATAAGATGATGAAACCCAACAAAACCAAAACTAAAAGAAAAGTAAATCCAAAAGTAAAACATTCCCACATGCATGTTCCAAAAGTAAAAGCCACAAATTACAAAAGTGACTACAAGGGTAAGTACCAAGGAAAGGAAAACAACAATTTCAACTTCCCCAAAGGTCCGAGCTAGTATGGTCATGCGTGATCCCCGAAGTCCTCCTGGAAACCTGAAAGCAGTTTTATATACGTAGGGTGAGCATACAAGTACAATCAGTAGGGAAAACCAAAGACTCTCATGCACAAGTGGGGGAACGTACTAAAGTTCCGTGAGAAGCAAAAAACAAACACTATCAAGGAGTTCACCCATCCCACTCACTGGCTACACTCACCAAATAACGCAAGTCTTGTGTTAAATCTTATAAATATGAAAATACCGGCATGGCCCTGCTTTGTGTTGGTGGTAGTGGTTTGGTTGTTTTCTCTTAGGGGCCGATTGCTGGAGATGTGGGAGGGGATGGGATCCCCTGTTTTTATACTCTTGGTGGTTGTGAAATTGGGGATGGGATCCCCTGTTGTTATGGATTCAGTGGTTGTGAGTCTTAAGACCGGTTGGTTACCTTGTTTACATCACGAATTGGGGTGGGATCCTCTGTTGATGAGAAACCATTTTGGGGGACATGGGGTAGTGTCTCAGGGGGTTTATTTGGTTCTAGTACTTCGAGGGATCTCACTCATCCCTTTGTTGTTGTGACTTTACAAGAGAATCGGGTGTGAATGTTTAAATTGAAATTTGGAGGGATTCTTTTCCTTGGTTGTTCTTATGGTGTTAGTTGACCAAGTAGGTGCATAACTTAATTAAACATAATTACTGAACATGAAAATGAATGGGAAAAATGGGTTATTTTGGTGAGAGTTGTGACTCGGACTTGAGTGCTGTCTGTGTTCTTTAGGCTGTCTGAAGAAAAACCTAAAATTGGGAGATTGCTTGTTACCTATATATATACTTGTAGTTTTGTGTTTATTATTCGCGCCCCATCCAAGTTGATCACTTAGTGCTGAACACCCCCATTTCATGGGGGAGGGTGTTTTTCCCAACACTATTATTAGTGGCTGGTTATTAGCTCCTTTTCTACTCCCTTTCTCAGATAGCCCAAGTATCTTCGGGCAGGCTGTGATGGCTTGAGGTCCATTATTAGCCCAAGAATCTTCGGGCAGGGTAGTGTGGTGGTTGGCCCAGGTGTGTGCGAGCAGGTGGTTTCCCAAGTGTCTTCGGGATGAGGCCCAGGTGTCTTCGGGCATGGTAGTGGATCTTCTAGCCTAGGTGTCTTCGGGCATGGCAGTGGTTGTTCTGGCCTAGGTGTTTGCAGGCGTGGTTACGTGTGACAGTTGTGGCCCAGGTGTTTGTGGGCGGGATTCGGCAGTGGGACTGCGTGCGGTTGTGGCCCAGGTGTGTGCGGGCAGGTGTGGTAGTGGGACTGTGGTGAGAATGGTGGGATTGGTCCGATGCGTAGGATGTCTTCAATAACCAGTGGGAAAGTGGCGCGGGGTACCCAAACATTGATGTGCTCTTATTATATATATTACTTGACTTGCGTTATTTGGTGAGTGTAGCCGGTGAGTAGGATGGGTGAACTCCTTGATAGTGTTGGTTGTCTGCTTCTCACAGAACTTTAGTACGTTCCCCCACTTGTCCACGAGAGTCCTTGGTTTTCCCTACTGAGTGTACTTGTATGCTCACCCTACGTATATAAAACTGCTTTCAGGTTTCCAGGAGGACTTTGGGGATCGCGCAGGACCATACTAGCTCGGACCTTTGGGGCAGTTGCAGTTGCTGTTTTACTTTCCTTGGTACTTACCCTTGTAGTCACTTTTGTACTTTGTGGATTTTACTTTTGGAACATGCATGTGGTAATGGTTTTTTTGTCTTTACTTTTATTTTAGTTTTGGTGTTTTTGGGTTTCATCATCTTATCTCCTGATCTTATAAAAAAAGGGGTAATGCCTTCCATTTGTGTATAATTACCATACCCCTGGTGCTAGTCGCCACTCCGAGACCTATAAAAGGCGGGTTTCAGGGGTCATTATCTTTGATTCAACTTAAAGAAGTAAGGTCTTGGAAATATGCTGATCTTTCCCTCCTTTTAGTGAAGGCGGGTCATGATAGTAACACCCTAAGATTTTATGATATATTTCTCCTTAAATAAATTTCATTTTTTTGATAGATTAATTTACATGAAATCCTGAGTCCAGATGAACCATGATATATTATATCTTTATAACCTAGATTTTCAATTATTGATATGAAAATGAATAACCAAATTAAATCAGTGTTGGTTATTTTCAAATAGTGGGGATCCCATTTCAACCTCTTATATTGATAATTAAGTTTGGGTGAATGTTGGGTTTTTGGAGTGTTCATAATGGTTATGTTTTAAGAATGACTGTGAATGTTATATATTGAGTTTTACCATCACTTTTTGGGAAGTGGTTCTAGTTTATTTTTCTATTTTAGGTAAGAGGAGTAAGTTATGTTTGGTTGTATTGATATGTTCTTGGTTTGAGGGGGTTAGATTGTGCGGAGGTAAATTACTTATTCGTTAATAAATCAATTGAAAAATGTTGTGGCTTTATGAGGGTGGAAATCATTAATGATGGAGATAATTTTCACACCCAGTTTTTCATTTTCATGATTTTCTTTGGTTCATTTGGGGATCTCAGTTTTTTATCTCAAGTTATAGGTGTGACAGGGTTTCAAATTTGAGGTGTCTATTTTTTTATTTTGTTCCAGGGATTATTCTTCAGTTTGATCAGGAGTTCTTAGTGAAAAGTTGAGATTTGGTCTTAGAAATATCCTGCGAATGGTTGGAGCATGTTTTGGTAAACTATGCGGCTCAGCCTAGGTAACTATGAGACTTAAGCATTTATAGAAAAGGCTTGGTGCACATCTTGTTCTTGATTTTTCAAACCGTGTAGTAAGTGTGTGGGAATGTTTTGTCTCGAGATAGTAGATTTTGCAATGTTTTTCACTAGGTTTAGAAACCATGTGGCCAAACCATGTATAATGCCTGCGTTTTTAGAGAGGAGTGCATGGTTGGTGCACAGTTTGGTAAACCGTGATGCCAAAATGTTCATGTTTCCCAAAGCTTAATTTTTTTGAAATTCCATATATGAACTCTTTGAATTTTTAACCCAAAATGCCTCCCCTATCCTCCATCTGGTTCGTGCAACCCTAAGGGGAATCTCCCCTTGTTCTCTAAGCCTCCACCATTCTCCCATGGTGTGGATCTAGGGTTTCTTTATGGTTTTGAGCAAGATCTTTAAGGTATTTCCCCTCCTCCTCCCTCCCCCTTCCTCTTTATTTAATTTTCTCTTGAGATTTTCTTATACTATGGTCATGTTGACATAGGGTTTGTGTTACCCTTGATTTATTTTGGGGGTGTTGTGCATTTAATGTTACTTGTGGTTGTTCTTTCTTCCTCGGACCCTTGCAGTGTGGTTTCAGGTGTGCATTGTTGGAGCATTGTGAGTTTGAGGTAGGCTTCACTTACACTTTCCTCTTTAATTTAATAATCATTTATTTCATTCCATTTTCACCTTAATTTAATATTAAATATTGATATATGATCCTTGGAATAATTATTGGGTTTGAATAATGGTTATTGATTCCTTATTTTGTGATAAATAGTATTTTTTGGTTATATTGTGGTGTTTGAGAAAATGCTCAGTTGGATTTTATGAGTGATTTATGATATAAAAATAATAGTTTGGAATTTTAAATGAATTTATGCTATTTAAAATGATTATTTGGGTTACTTTAATGGGTTACATAGGGGGTTTGTATTTAAAAAAAATGTGTATTTGGCTTTCACATGTTGTTTGACATGTGTTGATGGTTAGTGGACCATTTGGAATTTTGATTAGAAAGGGTTTCACTTAAAAAATAAATGTGATTAATTTGATGGAATTGTTTTCTAAATGGATATGAAATGGAAAATGGTATTTTTTACCCTTTTGAGGAAATTTATTCGGTTCTTTAAAATATGATGGTTATGTGAAATGTTTTTGAGGACCATTTGGAAATTTTGTGAAAATGGTGAAAATGTTTATAAAAAAACCTATTTGGATGATTCTATTACCTTCTTATGTTTAATGGGTGGGATTTACTAAATTTTTAATTATCATGACCCATTTAACTTGAGAGGAAACAGATATTCTCAATATAGACTCTTTTGTGATCTATTAGTTTTAAGGAAAGAGATGAATCCTTGAAATGATTAGGGTGATGCATGTTGTGTTTATTATTATATGTGTGTATGTGATTGGATGCTTGGTTGGAATTATTTGGATCACCCTATTTATATATGTTGACATGGGAAATAGTCATACTGATATAATTTTATGAGAATGATTAATGCACTAATTATATTATGCACTAGCTAGTGGCCCATAACTAGGGGATATTTTGTTATTATTGCTAAGATATTGGGTCCCTCGGTCTGTACCATGAGGTGTGTGGCTAAGAGTGTTTGGGTGATTTGATTTCATAGAGTTAGACATTATTTCTTGGATGAGTCAACATGTATTAGCATGTTTTGGATTATTCACGAGCTCCTAGGTTCACCCATGTCTATTGGTACTTAGTTGTTTGCAGTGATGATTGATACACTTGTTGTTTTGTTACTATCAGTTTCTTATTTCCATTTCCCTTGTTGTGTGATTATTGCGATGTTTATATGTGTATAGTATTCCTTTAGATATTTATGTGTTGTTTTTTAAAGGCTTATGATTTTTTAAAAGTAGAACATGTTTTATACTCACTTGTACCTGTTTTAAATGAGAGAATCACTTTCCCCTTGAAAATGTTGAACTTGTTTTGATAGAAAAGAACCTAGATTTGGAATAAAAAAGGGAAATGAAATATGATTTGTTTTATTGTGAAAAATGTGTGAAAAAAAATCTCAATTTTTATATTGTATTTTAAAATTGAGGTTTATGTTTCTTCTACTTTAAAGAAAGTGCATTGGGAATAGATTTTTCAGGAACACCTACTAAGTTTTAATACTATCAATTATAGTTTATTATTGTTTTTAGATTGAGGTGTAGGTTTTAGCTTGGTACCGATCACTATAGGTGATGGTTGGTCTTGGTATTGGAGAGTAAACCTCAAGGTTACATGGAGTTCTCATAGTCCTCAGGTCCAGTTTGGTTTTATTGTTCAGATTTTTTTTATTTTTAGTTTTTTATAAAATATGTTCAGTTTGGATATTGTTATATCTATTGTGTTGTTTTGTTTATCTTTATACTGTTTAGTTTATTTATTTATTATTGGGAGAAATCATTCCCTTGTATTACTCTTTTGATTCCTGACACTAGTTCCCATACTCTTATACTCAGGGTATGATTACATTTGATCATTGATTTATATCTCCCACATTTACCCTTACCGAGCATTTGAGACCAACCCTTATTATGTTTTAGTTTTTCCCTATGTTGTAAAGAAGGGTACTAAATACCTTATTAAAATAAATATGTTTGAGATGAATAATATTCTTCTTAAATAATATGTTTAAGTATCTAGTCTCCAAGTAAACTAAACCTTTATGATTCTCAAGCATGTTTATTTGGGAGATAAGTTTAATATTCAAAAAATATGCAATATTTCTGTATGTAATGTTTGGGTCGCTATAAATCCAACAGGAAATGGATAGATTTAGATTTAGATATTTTGAACCATTTCACTTTATTCTAGATGTACTCAAAATTTGACAACATTAACATTCCATGCTTTAAGTCTCTCTGAATCCTCATCTAAAAAACCTGTTTAGCTTCTCTGGGATCCTTTATCTTGAACCTTCCAAATAAATCAACCTCTATATATTTAATCCATTTCTTGTACAAACCTACCAAGAGAATACCATATATATAAAAAATAAGTATAATGATGTTACCATCCTTAAACACCTTATGATAAAAGTAATGGATTTCATTTAATAAAAAAAATTTGTTCTACCATAAATGCATAGAACTTCCAGTTTCATTTACCATATTATTTCTTCAACCCATATAAACTTCATTCAATATCATACACTATTAATTCCATTTAGTTACTCAAAAACCTCCCTGTTTCATTATATAAATTTCCTCCTCCAAATCACCTCAAAGGAAAATCATCTTTACATCTAAATTTTCAATATATAGACCTTTTCTATAACCATTACAACCAATATACTGATCATTGTGTGCTTAACAACCAAATAAAATATTTTTAATAAATAAAATCCTTCATTTTATTGAAATAATTTAAAAAAAACCTTAAATTTTATAACTTTCTACCATACACTTCATCATTCATCCATTAAACCCATTTATTTTAAAGTACATTCTTTCCAAACAGAAGTTTTGAAAGCACACATATTCCCAAATCATGAGAAGACTCCATATTATCCCTCACCACAAAATCCAATTGTTTTCTATCACTAATAATTTCCACATCTTTTGGGACTTTGGGTTCTCCACTATTCATATGAATTAGATAATGTAATTACTATATAATCCTTTTCATTAGTCTTCCTACTTTGGTAGACTAACTCAACTACTAAGTTTGTGATCATTAGAGTACTTATTTTTATGGAACACTTCTTCTATCTTATACAAACCCTAAACTTTTTGATGATTTTATACTTTTTTGAACCTTCAGAATCTGATCTATATCCAAAAAATATACCTTTCTAGCTATCAGGTTCTTTTTAAACTTGAGTGATTCATGAAATTTATATAATTTTTGGACTTCCATTCAAATCAACCTTAACATGATTCATAGATTCTTTATTCTTATTTTAATATTCCACCCATATTTGATCCTTCCATAGGATCCATTTATTGAATTGAATATTTTTACTTATGATAAACTTCCATATATCATTATTCCACAACCAAAATCCAAAGTATTCATTACTGTAACCCATAAAGAAACACTATATAAACTTTAATTTATTTTTTTTCCTTTCCTTGACATCAACATGGATATAAGAAATACATATAAAGGCTTTAAGAGGGGATAAACCTACCTTTATTATGGCTCTTAATTCTTTTTTAATCTCCTACCCCAGTGGTGAAGATTGAATCTTATTCATGATCCATGCCATAAAATTCATAACTTCTTCCCAAAAATCCTTGTGAAATCCATAATGAATTCTCATGCTTCGAGCTCTCTCACATAGAATCTAATTCATTCACTACACTACAACATTTTTTATGGTGTTTTGGGAATCATTTTCTCAAAATATATTCCTTTATTTTATAAAAACTAAAAGAACTCCCTACTTATCTATTACACACCATTATTGGACCTTAATAGCTTAAGATTTAAACCATCCTATATTTACACCATGTATTTATATCTAATAATGGCCCTAAAAAATTCAAACCTATGATTGAGAAAGAAAAACCACACCTTATATGTCACATCATCAATAAAGGTAATAAAATATAATGATCCTCCATGAGACAAAACTAAAATTTACCCCATACATCTATATTTACTTATATAACATTCAACTTATTATTGTATTTCCTTCTGTATTGAAGTAAACATTCCACTTATTCCAAAGGATACACTATTCAGATGTTCTATACCCCACATGATTGATTTTTAGTATGAAAAAACTTGAATCACCAGGATCCCACCCAGTCCGGTGATAAGATGAGTGTACCATCCCATGCTCACCTATAATTGGATAGTGGATTATGGCAAGCACCATGCAGGCATAATATACATGGGAGACCTTAGATTATAATGACCTATAACATAACTACAACACCAATATATAATAAAATCCCACAACACAAACAAATAGATATATAACAACAGAACTGTATATGATATGATATTGAGACATCTTTTCCAAGTAAAACACCATAGGGGAAAAGATAGAAAGGGAAATACATATGTAGGAGACAATAACTACTAGGTATAATAGATACTAACCATTGGAGGACATATCCTCTCTATAAGGTCTCTTGCAATGAACTCCATATGAAATTTTCTCCACTACAAACTATTATAAGCTACTATGTAATAGCCCCTTAAACTCCACTTTCTTCACATCCATGAATGTAATATTTAAACTATTCAACATCTTCACAGAAATAACACATATGGAAATGAGGCTTGTTCAGGGGTGACTATAAACATACCTAGTAGGATTTACTGAAAAAACAAATTAAATATAACTAATAAGTTATCTAAAACCCAATAATAGGAATAAAAAAATGTATCCCAAAGGAATAAGATATTCTCTAAATTCAATACAACCACATGAAAAGGAAGAAACCAAATCTTCACAACTTAGATCCATGAAGGATTGAATTACATAAGAAAATAGTGATTCCTAGAGTAGTGTAAGTTCTAACATACCTAAATCTAATAGTCTAACTTCAAGCCATAACTTGAAGGTAGATACAAAGGATCAAAAGAGTGATAGCTTCTGAAAGGAATCTACATGTCGATAAATTATAAACATCATGAAATATGATCTACTTGATTTTATAACTTCTATTATTCTTATATAGAATTGTAGTGGGGTACTACACCTAATCGAGGTTTGTGTGTATTGACTAAGGTAGTACCTAACCCTTATTATGGATTAAACCCTGGTATACAGGGGAGTACTGACTCTATTAATGGAGGATCTTGCCTCGATATACAAGGAGTACAGAATTCACTAAAGGAGGACCCTACCCCAACATATGGGGGAGTTCCTAAACTCTATCACCATATGAAATACCATACAATATCATGTATATTTCCCCATGGGATTACCCAAAACCCCATACATGGAGGACTATTCCTCAAAACATGGGGGAGTACCTACTCCATCACTACTCCAATCATCTCACCCACCTCTTATCAACTCTATAGAAAAACTATTATCCTTGAACTATCCAAATCATAACATGAATAGTATCCAATGATATATGGGATTATTCTATTGTGTTCTATGTAAGAATATACTCATAATGGACTACTTATATATCCAAAACTATCATCTAGATGATAAATCACAAAGGATAGCACAAATATACTAGTACATAGTGTGTTTAGTGAGATACACATCATGTAGGGATATTGGATAGGGATAAACATATATATCCATAACTCAAATCAGGTAGAATCCACTTTAAAAATGTGTCCAGTAGAGTAAAAGATTTTTATGGATAAGGGATACATGATTTAATATAATTTATGCCAAAAGAACTTTTGGTTATTCCTACACAGACTTACCAATGTCTCTAGAAATACATGATATATAAAACTACTCTGGAGAAAGGATTGTACTATGGATGCATGCTGAGTCACCTTTCTAGATGTACATGATGTTTGCATGGGATACATGGTGTGTAATTCTTATACATCCATTGGGAATGTACAACCTGTACACATCGAACCGCTCTAGTAGCTATACACAACATGTGTGATGGAAACACACAATGTGTGGGTCTATATTTATGAAATGTAATGTATGTGATTATATGATAAGGTACATAACCTTGAGATACACAACATGTGTCTTAGTGTCATATGGTGTGTATCATTTAAAATGGAATGTATGTTAAGTCCAAGTTACACTATGAGTTTAGTGACATTGGTTTCAAAGGTACATGTTTTGTGAAATTAAAATCTATATGGAGACCATAGGTGATGAAGTACAAGGTGTGTGACCAAATACTACATGTAGTGTAGTCATAAAATAACTATAAACCTGTAAACTTCATCTTCATTCCATGAACATATCCCTCACATTTTTTACTATTCATTTCTCCATTACCAAATGAAACTATCTATTTTGAATCCTACAACACACCTCATTAGGTTAATTTTTGACCAAGAATCACTATCAAGTTTATCATCACCCAACCATTAATTGAACCATGCCTAAACTTATCACTTCATCACTTATATTCACCTAAAACTATAAATCTTCTGATTATCCTCCATTGTTTCTTTATAGAATCACCATTGAAATCAGACATGAATAATTAGAGAACATTCAAGATGGTGAGGAATGAAGAATAATCAACCACTCAAGGAAGGTCTTGCGTTTAGGTTCATTGAAGGATATGTTCATGGGAAAAGATTATAATTTTCTATTCCTCCTCCAACGGCCCAAAGTCCTTTATTTTTTATTGATTTTTGATAATCCACATTTCAAGGGGTGAGGTGGAACCCTTACAAGGCCCTTAGGCATAAGTATTACATGACCCGTAGGCCTTAGAGGAATTCATTTCCCATATGATTCAAACATTACATACAACCCATAATAACTACTTGAAAATGCTCCTCCCCAACATCTTCATCGTGAAATCAGCTCTCCACCTTCGCATGGCCATTCAACTTGGCTTTCCTGTACGTACATAGGCTTGTCCCGATGGCAGGTTCCATACCCTCTCATTCTTACAATCTATTTAGATTCTACTATGGTGAAATCTCCTTGCTCATCCTCCATCTGAATTTTGTTCCTTTGTAGGTTGTCTGGTTTGTATCTGCACTTAAGGTGGCCCGAAGGCCCTGAGGTGGCCCTAAGGCCTTATTGACCCGAAGGCCTGGGTGGCTCGAAGGCCTTAAAGGACTCAGGGATCAAATCAGTGGCCCAATGGCCCAAACGGGGGAATATTCCCGGTGGCTACAGTGCCAAACAGTGCTTTCTACAGTCCCACTACAACATTGTTATAGTCCCTACTATAGTACTGCTATAGTACTACTACAGTACTGCTATAGTACTGCTATAGTACCCCCGAAAAATAGCCTCTGCCTAGATTTGATCCTAGGTCACCTGGATGCACTTAAGGAGTCCTCACCAACTGGGCTGAGGATCATGTGCAGATTATAAATTTCTATTAATAGGTGAAAATATTCTCAATGGGTTTTGATTATATATACAAAATATTATTTAATAAATAAATAATTTATCAGATAATAATTTCTATCAATGATAATTATTGTATATTATAAATAATTTCTACCAAAATCAAACTAAATTAGAGAAGTAATATAAGGAAATTTTTTGATAGAAAATTCACAAAAAATGTGGAGGATTCATCCCCATGCTTTCCCCTTTCTAGAAATAAAATATTTAAACAAATTAAATATCATGTTTAGAGTAAAAATATAATTAAGGTAAAATAATGTGGTGAGAAAATAATATAATTAAATAATTTAATCTTATTTAATTTAAAATACTCATTATTTATTTTAAATATAAATACTAAATTAATAAATTTCATATAATGAATATAATTGGGACAAGATGATATTATTCATTGTGTCTATCTAAAAAATGAAAAGAATAATTTATTTAAATATTATTCTTTTCTAGCTTTCCAATTTAAATATTTTTCATATAAGAAAATGTCCCTCACAGGAAAAAATCATTTGAAAATAGAGAATTTTAAAAGTAATAAATTTTCCTTTGATCACCATCAAAAACCATTTCCAATAAAAATCCAACAAATTAAGCTTCTTCCCATTTAGAATACTCTTGAGTTTTTCCTTGAAAATAAACCCTTTATTGAATTACCATAAAATATTTGGTAATCAATCAAATTTGAAACCCTTCTACATTTTTATTCATTTCATCATCGTATAAGTTTTAAGGTGTTTGATCATGAGAGGAAGTGGTCAAATCAAATAATATAATTATGGTGAATAAAACAAAATTTATCCTCCCTCGATGGTTCATTTTTGATGTTTGGTGATCACACCACATTCTTCATATGTCATTGCCACCACAAAAATTAATAATTTAAAACAACACCATCTGTTGTGTGAATAGAGGGAGGGAGATAGATGAATTCTCTATTTTATTCTGCCAATGTAAAAATAGAGGGGACATATTTTTTCTAACAAAAAGAAATTATTTTAAAGGAAGGAATATTTACTTTCCATAAGATCCTCCAATAAATGACCATAAATTACCTTTATAATAGACTCTCAATGCCAAAAAATATTAGGATATATAATTATCCATGTCACATAATATCCACTATGGCATGTAGATTCCACATCGCCAAGATATGTCATCTCCACATCACTGTACACAACAAATAAAAATAATAATTTATTTTTATATAATTTTAAAGCATGTAATTACTCTATCCTAGGGTTTAAAGACCTTAAATGAAAATTATACATCTCCTTGGATGAATACACATTTTGGACACAATACAAGGGTTATAATTTCAATTCCAGACTCTATTTAGGAGGTATTAGATGTTTACATGTGGGTAGTTAAAAATAATATATTTAGTATATTATTTATTCAAAAACTCACAATGCTAAAATTAAATGAACCACCATATATACACCTTTGAAAAAATATCCTTTATGATTTACAAATTAATTATTTCAGAAATATAGCTCCCCAAAGATAGATTTTGGTATTTCACTCATGGGATGAATATTTATTTATTTTGTAAATATTAAATATCTCTAAGAATTTAACTATCTTGTAATTTCACCAAAATCCAATACAAGGGTAAATAAAACATTCCAAGTTCAATAAAACCATCTAAACATTTTTATATGGTCAACCACTTTGGTAAATCTACTATTTAAGACTTTTTAAGGGGCCCAACACATGAAGCATAAAAATAAATTAAGAATTACTTATGAAAAATCTGGTTATATACAAAACAATCCCTTTATAGTCTGGAATTTCATCCCCTTTTCACCCATGTGAACTAGAAGATAATTCCATAACTTCATGGATCTAGAAGTTTTTTAAAAAGTGTTTTATCTTTTGAACTCCCAATGAGGTATGACATTCCATGCTTTACACATTTTCCCACCACCATGGAGTCACATGTTATATTCCACAGTGTTTACACAAAACCTATATAGAAACCTACATCATTTAACTAGTCAACTAAAATAAAATTATTCCTTAACCATGGTATATATCTCACCCCTTGAAACTCTTACATGTATTTTATCCTTATTCGTATATTCACACCAAATTTTACTACTATCACATGGGTTTTATCATATGTAAGATGTAGCTTGCTGAATCTTCTAGAGACACAAATATGCATGATTTACTTCTCATATGTTTAGTGAAATGAAGCCCCAAAATAAATGATACATAACTATAATGGATTGGTGATATTAAGAAATTGTTTTATTTTATCCTCAATTATGGTATTTTCAGATCAACTTCTAGAAGTAAACCTTCCAAAATTTACCATTTGATCTCCCAAATATTAATTTAAGTTCCTATTTGTATTATAATAGAAACATATGTGTCCAGGAATAGATAGTTTCCCATGGATTTTATCTCTTTTCTCTTTCCCCTTATTTTGAATTTGGTTTTTCCTTCAAAAAAAAATGTATCCTAATTTCTTCACTGAATGTGGACCTAATAGCACCCTAGAATTCCTTCTTTCAAATATTCTCATTCAGAAATAGATATTTTATTTCCTCAAACACTAAATGAATTTTACCACTGGAATTATTTAAGGATCAACCATCACATCCAAATATTTTGTAATTTATGAAAGAAGAATCAATTTCCACACAACATCATAAAAATTTTCACCAACTGATTCATGTTTTATTAGAATCATATTGAAGTCATTGACAAGATCCAATATAGAATTACCTTATAAAATCTTTATTCCAAATATTATTTTCATCATGGAAACTTTTTTAATAGTGGAATAATTTTAATAAATGATTCTGAGTGTGATCATTAGTTATTCAGTTGTATTCACCTCTTGAATGATGAAGGGTAAATTTTGGGCCAATGTGATTTGAATTTCCCTGAGTGTTTTCCAGTTGAGTGTTTCCCATTATTCATTGTCAATTTCTTCTAGTTTGACCCCCTTATTTGGAAACTCAAATTCCTTATGGTATAGATAATCCTCAATATGTATCCTATAGAATTCAAAGCCCTCTCATATAGTTTTTAAATACAAACATTGTATTCTTCCAACAACATTCCTTTATAATCAATAAAATCTTACTAAATAAAAACACACTAAGATAAAAAAAATCCTCCATAATTCTGTTTCCAAGCCAAGCTATAATACCACTTATTATACATAATACACCAAGTTCTATAATACCCTTATGAAACCTCACTTTCATAACATGGTTCATTCATTTTAAAACTAGAAGAACCCCATGTAAATTTACATTTGAGGGAAAAAATGATCCAATTTCCCATGCTGAATCATCATCAAAGACACTTTGTAACACACAAAAAATAGGAACCACAAAAAAACTCACAAATAAATAGAAAAATAAAGGGATTTACAGGGTTTGGACTTAGTTATACCCCAAAAGAGAAACAAAAATTATTTTATTAGTAATAAAATAAGATTATATTGTTAAAAATAATATTAAATAAGTAATCACACTTATCTATTTATAAGCCACCTTCCAATCATCCTAAACAACCCTTCACTCAGTAAAATCCACTGATAATTGTACCATATTAACTTTCAATCCTTGGTGAGAAGTGTAAGAATTATTGTTTTCTCATACACAACCCTATAAAAAATCTCACACAACCATTGAAAATAATTAGGTTATTATTACATATCCAATAAATTTACTTTTATAAAAGTCTGATTACTTATTACACACTTCCATTATTTGGATTTAGTTGTTTACACTGATTATGACTACCTATGGTTCAAGAATTCCTTTGGTTTCAATGTACTTCCATAATCTAGTTCTAGAAAACATCTACTGGAATCAAAATATCTAAAATATATAATGAATTTTCCAAAAAATATGTATGAAATCTATTCCCAAAAGATTGTTTCAATTTATAGAATCTTCCTTGGTAAGATTATTTTAGATGGTTAAAATGACTATGCTTTTTTCCTTTTAATATTATTTTTATTATGGATATCTTATCATTAAAAAATCATAAAAATAAAATTATCTTGTTATTAATATTATATTCAATAATGAAATTAATTTATAAGAATAGACATAAAATATATAAGTTAAAATAAAACCATACAATTTACTTCAATTATATAAAACCACAATAGGTGAATAATGTATTTTAAGAGAGTTTAAAAGAATATAAAAACTACTAAATATATTATTTTCATAAAATCATTATAGTAAAATTATACTACTATTTTAATGTTACTTTTAAATAATACTTATGTTTTTGTATTGGGTAATAGGGGAGTTCAAATGAGAATACATGGGTTTTGAAACCCTTACTTCGACATAGTAATGACTTATGAAAATGGGGTCAATGAGAGTGAATGAGAAATCTTTCATTGATAATGGATCAAAGAGATGTTAATACCATAATAATATAATCATGTAATAAAATGAAAAGTAAATTTAAAAATATAAAAGAATTTTAAATAATAGGTGTAAATAGAGACCGGAGAATCCATACCTTTCTCTACAAGTCACCTCATTTGGATTGATTCTATGAACTTTAGAAGAGGTACTTTTGGTTACAACATGGGTTTGAGGATGTGGTTAGGAGAGTTTAGGGAGTGATTTTTTTAGTTACTTAGAAAAGGAAGGAGGCTTGGGAGTGCGAAGGAATGGGTAGGTAAGGGGTATTTATATTAGAAAAGGGAAGGGATATCAATGAATAAAATATTTATTATTTTATTATTTAGGTTCATGACTAAGTATATTTTTTATTCTCATGACTTTTTGTAGTGTTTATTTAAAAATTATAGGTCTGATTGACAATTAAACACACCCAAAACTAAATATAATATTAAAAACATTTTATTCTAATTAATAAATCAGAAATGGTTTTTTATTTGAACAAAATATAATTTAGGTATTTTTTATAGTTTAGGAAATAAATTATAATATTTTTACATACATTATTTTTCTCATTGAATACATTTTAATTCATTAATTTTTTTTTATAAATTTTTAAATCATTTTTACATCAAGATTATATATTAAAACTTATGGTATATGCAAAAATTATATTGCTCATTGTCCCCCTAAAATTATTTTTTTTAGAAAAATACCAAAAACTTCACCTTTATCCAATATCAATATGTTGATTACAAAAATAAAGTCTATTTTAACATATTTAAATTATAATTATTATAAATTTAGATTTTGAAAAAAATCATATAATATATATAGAAAAAAAATTTATCTAGAATAAATACATTTTTTTGTTATTAGTGACTACATTTTTATTTGTTATTATTCCTTAATTATTATATAATTGACAAATAATTTTTTTACATTCTAAATATAAATATTTTAAAATATAATATATCTTTTTAAAAAATTAATATCCAAATTAGGTAATTCTAATATTTAAATTTTAATATGAAAATTAAATTTTTAATAAATAATTTAAAACATACCTTGTTAAAAATGTATGCATACACATAAATTAAGTTAAATTATTTAAGAAATATTTTTATGTTGTTATAATATTTATATTTATTTATTTATTCCTAGTAAATATTAATTATTAGGTATTTTACTACTACCAATGACCATGTTACTATCTCATTGGATAGTTATTTTTATTCATCATATAAATACCTTTTATTTTCTTTATTTATTATTCACTAAATTTTTAATCAAGGTTCTCCATTATTAATTTATAAAATGCCTATCATATTTCTAATTTTTTTACCTTTTTCAATGTTTCTTGCAGTTGTAATATTTATTATAGACCACAACCCTATGGATTTTCAAATTTTATATATGTTATTTATTTGTTTTATTACTATTTTTAATTTTATAGAATGTATTTATCCTTCATATGTACAGATTATTATGAAGAAATAAAGTAATGATTATCTCTTTATGTTTTAAAAACACCGAGAGCTCCAATGACAAAAGATTTTCCAAAAAGAAGAGTAAAAGGGCTACAAACAAAATAAAAATTAGAGAATCACAATATATAATTATTTTCATGGTTCAAGAATAATCCATACATCTATATATATGAAGAATCATTCCACTATTTCAAGGGTAAATTTGAGGGTCCTTTTTAGTGTTATAGAAAACCTAGCTCGAGGGGAGCTGATAAAGTAATAAGTATGATAAAGTAACCCACTTTGATATTAATTCAATCCATATAGTAAGTCCACTGTGTTGTAGAAGTGATGACCAAAAGGTATATGAGGATACAATACCCTATTGGCATTTCTAATCAATTATGCTACAATAACTAACTGTAAGTCTGCATTGCATTAGTACTACTGTTAGTGTCACCAATTATCTTTGCTACAATGGTCAATATTGCTAAAATATAGGCCACTAGCAGTTAGCCCGACTTCATTAAAAGGATCGAGCTACACAACTCCAAAATATGTGTTTTATTCCATTTATTTATGGTATTCTATTATAAATGAATTAATATTTTATAGACACACGTGCATTTAATAGTCAAAACTAATTAAGTTATAAATACATATAAATTTTACGTTCATATCACCATAAAAAAAATAAAAAAATACAATTAAAATTTAAATATATAATTTAAGGTAAAAATTCTTGAAAAAATATCTTGAAATTCTCACAGGTTACATTACCCCAATTAAATAAATTATTTCTATAAAATTATAATTTACTCTCACTACTGAAATTTTTTTGAGGATATTATTAAAATAGGTACAAATTCATATATGAGTTATATTGAGATTCAAAATTTTTATTCTATGATTAGACTAAGGATCTCATCATTTCCCTTTAAACATTAATATGTTAAGTTTTTTCATTAGTCTCTAACACCAGCTTCACTAGTTTTCTCAAAAGGGAAATCTATACACTAATTATGGGTGTTAACATTTTTCGAATCACTTTATTAGGATTCACCTAAATAATGACATATAATAATAATTTCAAGAATAAAACTATGAATTATGGTTCATAACATATAATTATTATTCATTTATTGAAAATTCATATCAAATATTCTATCTATTCTATAAAAAATTTCTAGGATTTCCTAGGGGTATATCCTAAAGTATTTTTCACTAGTTATGTTTTTATGAATCTCATTACTATGGTTTCCAGTAAACCTAACTCGATACCAACTATAATAAACCTAACCCCAGTTACCCCATGATAGTGACCATTTATTTCTTTTTAAATAGAATGAATTGATCATAATATATAAAATCCAAAAGTTTAGTTGTCTTAGGATACTAGATATATAATTATCATTACATTGTACTATAATATAAAATACATCATAAAAACTCATAAATATTTTTATTACTTCTCATCTTATCCTTAGACCATATGTAGCATTCTTTATATTTTACTAGGGAAATGGGAAACATTATAAAGGGGTCAGCTCAGATGCTTTGTAAGGGGTATAATATACAGAAATTTAATAATATATTTATCATGGCATACATAATATTCTAGGATTGATAAAAAAATAAATTCCATATAAAATGAGTATATCAGAATAATATATCCATTGATAATGTAAAAACAGAGACATATAATCACATGGATAAAAATATTAGAACCTATAATGATAGAATGCATAATATTAGACATTCTAAACATATTGTTAAGGCCCATTTCCAGGAATTCAAACATAAATGGTAGGAATACACCTAATACCCAAGAAATTTTATCTCACGAGACTTACTTATTCATTGAGGGGCTATATAATCCTAGGCCCCAACTATCCCTTAATAAGTACAATTAATTCATTATATAAAAATAGACAAAAAATACAAAAAATATTGTTCCTTAATAAACCAATTAAATCAAAATGGGTAATAAATTAATAAGTATATATATTGAAATAATTTTATATATATTTTCAATATCTTCCCATTCAAACAAATGGGTTTACTTTCTAAGTAAACCCATTTCAAACTGAATTATGAAATACAAGGTATTCACATTGTATAGAGTAAAGGGTATATGGTCAGCTCAAAATTTTATAAAAACTATATAAATGTTGTAAAATATATAGAATACATCCATGAGATAAATAACATGTACATGGAAGTAAAAGATAAATCCAAGATAAAGAGAGAGAGTTATAGAGAACATATCCTTAAGAGAGGGTAAAACTAGGAATGACCCCATACGAACAACATAAGGTATAAATTAATAAAAAAGTTAAGGAGACAAGTAATAACTAAAATTAAATAAATAAATGGAAAGTAGTAATTTATTCATTAAAGACTTTGTAAATGAGGATTATAAGAGAATATACTAAATAAAAAATCATTATAAGAAAATAATGAGAACTTAGAAGAGAACCCTTTTCCTCAAGTCCTAACTAGATTCGTCTGTCCTCTATCCTCCCTAAAAATAAAATTCTATTTATTAATTAATTAATTCAATTTTTTTATGTTTATTTCATTTTTATTATCCAATTATTATTAATTTATTATTTTCTTATTAGTTTCATGTTGTTTGTGTCAATAGTTTGGTGATGGTCAGTCCATAGTTCTAAAAAATATTTGGTATAATATTAATGATTAGAGGTCCCAATCCAATGATTCCATAAGCTCTAGAAATGTAATGTTATAATTTTAATTACATTCTAGAATTAATGGAGTTAAATAGTTTAGTTTATAGTTACAATTTATAAAATATTCCTCGATTAATTTTTATACATTTAAAATAGTCATAATTGTTTAATTTTAATATCATTATTAGCATATATATTTTATCATTAAAGAATCATAAAAATATAATTATTTAATTATTAAAGTTGTATTAAATCATGAAATCTTTTGTTGTAGGTAACCAAATCTTATTTGACCCATCCTGAAAAGTTCATGGTGTGACTCATGAAATTTTATGGGGGTCTGTAACATAAGTGAAGGGATCAGGTCAAAGGCCCATGAAAACATCCCATCACTGATCCCAAATAGGGGTGTAGTGATGGATCACCCATGATATAGAATTGTTTGATTGGGACACAGTTTATTTTTAATATATATATATATATATATCTCTGTGTGTGTGTTTTCATGTGATATGTTATATCCATACAAGGAATCTTGTAACTATGATCTCATAATGAATTTTGGATCTCCTTTTCCCATGATTTTCTCCCCAATATATGTTCTCTAAATGAATTCATGATGTTATAAGTTTTTTTAATTTCTATTTTTATTGGTTTTTATTATGTTATTTCATAATAAAATCAAATGTTAAGACTTTATATGAAAGGTATAAGTTAAAATAAAAGATCAACATTTTCTTAGGTAGTATGAAACTATATTGGGTGAATTATTTATTTTAAAATTTTAAAATAAGTTGAAAAATATTAAATACATGATTTTCATAGAAAAATTAGAGTTGAATTATAAAACTATTTTGAATTTTCCTTTAAATAATACTTTTTTCAAAATGGATTTGACGATAATTGGAATGAAATTATATGGGTTTCAAAATCCTTAATTCAACATAGTAACGGTTTAAGAAAAAGTTTCAAATGATTGGGAATGAATAATCTATCATTCAAAGAAATATTAATTCCATGGGAATATAATAATGTCTTCAAGTGAATGGTTATTTCAAAAGAGTTTAAGATAAAAAATCTCAAATAAGATATGGAAATAAATAATTTGGAACCCTTACCTTTCCTTTTGAGTTACCTCCTTTGGATTGAGTCTATGGCCTTCAGAGGAGGCACTCTTGGTTACACTAGGTGTTCAAGGATGTGTCCACGAGAAGGAGTGATTTGGGTAAATAATTTTAAATGGAAGGAAGTTTGGTAATTAATAGGAATTTTTGGGGAAGATATGTTTATACTAGTAAAGGGGAGGGTTATCTTAGAATAAAATATTTATTATTTTATTATTTTGTCTCAAGACTATGAATAATATTGATTCTTATAAATTTTATTAGTGTTTGACTAAAAAATATAGGTCTCATTGACATTTAAACATACCCAAAAATAAATAGAATTTTAGAAATATTTTATTCAAATTAAATAATCAAAAATAGTTTTTATTTTAAAAAAACATAACTTAGGTTTTTAAAATTGATTAATATGTTTGAAAAATAAGTTTATAATTTTTAAACACATTATTTTACTCATTAAGTAAATTTTAATTCATAAAAAATTATTTTATAAATTTATGAGTCCTTTTTACATCATGGTGATTTCATAAAACTTACTTTACACACCAAAAATGTATTTTTTGATTATTCACCTAAAAACAAACTTTCTTAGAAAAATATTAAAAAGTAACCCTAAGATAATTTCAATATAATGATTATAAAAATTGAATCCATTTTATAAAATTAAATTTCTAAATATTATAAATTTATATTTTAAATAAAATAATATAAACGTGGGAAAAAATTTATCTATTACAAATACTATTTATATCGCCATGAGTGATTACATTTTTATTTATTATTATTTTATATTTATTATATGATTTATTATTAATTTTTTTTTACATTATAAATATAATATTTATAAAATATAATATATCTCTTAATAAAAATAAATTTCTAAATTTGTTAATTCTAATATATTAATTTCATTATAAAATTAATGTTATACTAAATAGGTTAAATCATACGTCATTAAAAATTTTAAGCCTACACATACTAAAAATTAAGTGAATTAATAAATCTTTTTTATGATATTCTAACATTTATTTTTATTTATTTATTTATGGTAAATATTTTTTTTTGTATTTTACTACTCCCAAAAGTTAGGTTATAATTCTAATGGATTTATATTATTATTCCTCTTACAAATAACTCTTATTTACATCATTTACAATTCAGTAAATTTTCTATAAAGGTTACAAATTCTTCATTTATAAAATTATAATCATATTTATTATGTTTTTTTTATTTTTATTGTATTGTATATTGATGCGATATCACCATTAGGATATGAACTTATATATTTCTAAATTCTAGTTCTGTTTTTTTATTATCACATTATACTATTTTTAATTACATGGACAATATTTATCCTTATAATGTAATGCTTATTATGAAGAAATAAAATAATTATTGAATCTTTATGTGTTATTTTACATTTATTCTTGGTATTCCATTATAAATGAATTAATATTTTATAGGCACACATGTATTTTATAATAGAAACCAATTAAGTGATAAATACATATAAAATTTAGGTTTATATCATAATTAAGAAAATACATTTAAAATTCACATATATAATTTTAGGTAAAGATTCATGAAAATATACATTTAAATTATAGGAAGTTATGTTTAAATCCATGGACAAGATTGGTGTAAAAGTGGAACTCGAGATGGGGAGTGAAAAATTGATGGTGTTTATCCCAAAAAAACTTTGTAAAGGTAAAGTAATGTTTAATGGGATATTTGCCCCATATTTTTTCAGATATGGAAAGGTGGGACATATTAAACCAAAGTGTCCAAAAAATTTAATGAACAATATTTTGAAGAAGATTTTCTTAGGAAGGCAATGATGAAATATAGTAGTGGAAATCCCAATTTTTTTTTTCAAAAATTTCTAAAAGAGAAATTTATTTTAAAGAGAATATGATTGTGATAAAAGTAATTAAATTTATAAATATTGGAAAGACTATTAATATAAATTAGAATATGCTATAGTGACTAACATTGATAAAAAAACACTAGTTTATCTATTATAAGTAATGAATAAGAGGTTGAATCACTATTGAATCGGAGGAAAACATTAAAATTCTCTTAAATAATTAGACAAATCAAATAATGAAAGTGAATAAATTAAATGATTTTTTTCATGAATAAAATAAATTATTAATGTTGAGAAATGAATAGATAAAATCCATAGAAGAGTAACTGGATATGTTAAAGACTAACATAGACAAGGATGGAAAAATTAATATTAAAATTAGAATTGAAAAGGAGACCAAGATTTTAAACGAATTGAATTAAGTTGTGGAAGAATAAAGAAGAAGTATAGAGAAGATTTATGATGATGTTATGAATAAAAAAGGATTAAAATCTAAATTAAGGACTCTTAATAACTAAAATTTTATTAAAATTAGAATAATTCCAAATGAAAAGGCTAAGTCAATACTCCATAAGTAATTAAATATATTGGTTAACTATTTTAACACTCAATGATCTAGCATGGTGTAAATATTTATATTGGGTTTGATATTTATACTTATCAACCTAAATCTATAATCACTTAATTTAAAAAATAAATCAAGTTCACAATAGAGAAGAATAAAGTAGTGCCTATGTAATTTCACCAAAAAGACCAAGAACTAGACAACTAAAGAAATATTTTTATAGTGGATCTCTAAAACACACTATTGAAAGTTATATAGATAAAATATAGTCTCATCATCATACACCTATAATGGAAGATTAATAATTTAATGTATTATTTAATAATTTTCTCTTTTTATGTGTCATTTATAGTTATAAAATAATATTTTACTTAAGACAACATGTGGGACAAGTAAATATGAAAAGGAAAGTGATTTCATATAAATCTAAACTAAAGTGAGGATATAAAATTTATTAGAAGTTTATTTTTTCATATTTAAGAAAGAAGATGAAATTCATGTGAGTTAAATCCAAAAACAATTACTTGATATTTGGTTAATCTTAATTTCATCTAGATAGAAGTGAAGTATTGAAAGTGGGAGGAAAAATATAATCCAATAAAAGTGTCCTTAAAGTCTACATACAATGAAGAAATGTGGATCTAAGATATTGGATGTTGATCTCACATGACTAGGAATGTCATGTTATTAATAAATATGAAATCTAAAATTAATGGAAATGGAAAATTAGTCCATGATGGATCCCTTTAGATCAAATTCACAATATTATATAAACTTAGAATAAATGATTTATCTATTGGAACCTCTATTGAGGCTGTTAACACCCTTATTTTAATGATAAAAAAATCATGTTTATTATGATATATAATTAGTAATATGTTTTCTATTATCATTTTATCCAGTGAGACAAATTGTCAAAATTTTCTTAATTATGAGTCACCGACAGAAAATAACTCACCATTGAGGTTGATTCATTGCCAGAAAATATCTCATCATCTCCTTGACTGACCGTCAAAATGTAATTTTGATAAATTATGGAATGTTTCACCACTGGGGATGACTCACCACTTAATTGAAGTCACCACCAACCACAAATTTTGGAAAATTACTAAATAGATCTATCATCGAGTTGTGTCACCACTAGAACAAATTTTTAGAAAAGTATGGGATGACTCACCATCAGGGATGGGTCAACATCGGAACCAAAATGTGGCTAAGTGTTGGAATCACATATCATTGAGTTGATTCACCACTATTATGACATAACACTAGGAAAGTCACTGCTAGAGTCTAATTCACTTCTAGACTCCGAGTCACCACTGAACTTTGAGTCACCACCAGATCAAGGCACCACTAGCATGTGTCTCACTACCAGATCAAGAGACCACCAGTTAAAGACACTTCCAAATTGTGTCACCATTCCAAAGACTCACCACTAAATTTTATATTCATTTTGAATTAAATATATCTAACATATATTTTATGGAATTTATTTCTTAAAATTATTTTAATGATCGTTCCTTAATTTCTTGATAGAGATGCATTAAAGTTTGTGTTAGACTTGTAGTACAAGGAGTAGAGGATATGACAAATTATCTTGGATTTCTACTGTTAAAAAGATCAAGAAGAATCCCTCATGAAGATATGTGATATTATGATAAAAAAATATTCATGTACATGTGAAGAGAGTTTAATTGCTATGGAGTGTGACTTACACAAATAATTATTAACATTGATTAACTATAGATAAATCAAAGAACATTAAACATCTGAAAAACTTCCTAAAAATTGAAAATAAGGAGTTTATGACACCCTGTTCTATAATATAATTTAGAATGATGAATCAAGCTGCATTTCAAACTACATTCAAGGATTCATAAGTTAAATTTCTTACCAGTCAGTACAACACTATTATTTCTTACACCTTTACTTTCTCTCTTTTTTTTCATTACATTACGAGTAGTGTGTGTATACTATGTATTTATACATGCATAATGTATCCTACTTTAAACTGGAAGATACTTAGATATATTCTCAAATACCTTATTACTCCAGTTTCCCATAATTACTATGAAAGAGGTCCTCGTATGGCTTGGACAATTGTCATACTATTGTACACTTGATCTAGGCTGTGGATCAAAAGATTATTTTTATATAAACCACTTTGAAGTAGGTGATTTCCTATTGGGGAGGACTAAGTCTCATCTAAATACTAAACCTATTGTATTCATTTTCACTATGTGTTTTTTTACTTTATTTTTTGTACTTTAAAACTCAATCTACTTTAAATTATAAAAAAATTAATTTGATAATTTATCTTAATTATTTTTTATATGATATTTTTATTGGGTAAGTGAATTTCAAAAGTTAAATTTCTTTTCAAGATAATTTTAATCATGGCCTAATAAATATTTTTATAAATCTTTTAAAATATTATAACTTTTATTGATCTACTATTTTGATAAACTGGGATATATTTAAATTAATTGGGGGTTTTTATTTAAACAATTTTTAATAAATTTTTTTATTGGGTACTCAATTAACCCTCTTTTGAGATACTCACTCTGACCAAAATTTGGTATCAAAGGTTTGTCTTTGATATCAATGTTTTTTAAAAAATTTTCAACTATGATTTTAGTTGCACTTTAAAGATTTTAAATTTCTATTAGTTCTAAATTTAATTATTTAAATAGATAATATACAAGAAGGTTCTAATACCAACTTACCTATTTTTTTCAATGGTAATAATTGTGATCACTAGAAGATCAAAATGAAAATGAATATTGAAAGCATGGGTATCGAGATTTGTTCTGATATTGAGGATTAATACGAGTTACTTAAGAATCCTAGTATTACTTGGGTTGATTCTAAAAAGATAACCTATAATAATAATTACAAAGGTATGAATGCCAAATATTGTGACTTAGGAGATGAGGAATTTAATAGAATTTCTACTAGTAAAACTACCTTTGAAATTTGGGACACATTAATTATTTCTCATGAGGGAACAAAAAATTCCAAAGAGATGAGATTAAATTCAGATACCATTAAGTATGATACTTTTAAGATGAATATCTATGCGTTAATTTTTGATATGTATCTCAGGTTTAATTAAATTGTGAACACCATGATCTGCCTAGAAAATACAGTGTCTAATAAGGATCAGATTATGAGACTACTCAAATGAAACCCTGAAAGATGGAGAGAGACATCAGTGTCAATCAAATATTCCCATGATATTAGAAAACTTCCATTTAAGGAATTAATTGTAAAGTTAATGATATATGGAGAAGAAGTAAAAGTCAACAGAGATGAGGATGATGAAACAAATAGAAATTCAATATCTTTTAAGTCTACAGCCTCCAAAAAAATAAAATGAAAAGGAAAATATACAAGTTGAAAGTTCTAGTGATAGTGAGTCACCACCTGATAGTGATGAGGAAATTTCCCATCTGTTTAGAGGATTCAATAAATTTTATAGGAAGAAGTAATTTTTAATAAATAATAGTTATAAAGGAAAGTATGATATCAAAGGAAACTAGAAGAAATATTAGAAAATTGATGATGATATAAATGATAAAACATGATATAAATTCAAGAATAAAGGACATATAAAGGCAGACTATCCAAAATTAAAATGCAAAATGAAATATGAGGACAAGGATATAAAATTCAATAAATCCTTGAAAGAAACTTGGAGTTCCTTTGAGGATAGCTCCAATGACTCACACTCTACTCCTAAAGAGAAGTCTAATAGTTCCAACATGTTCTTTAGGATTAATATCTCTAAGGTACCTTATGTATCATTTGTTGTTATTTATGACTATTCTGAAAATGAACAAACCAATAATGACATTAATAAATAAGAAATGTTTGAATATTTTAATATTCTTGAGGAAATATTTAATTTAATTAAAGATAGATATAAAGTTCCGAAAAAATAGCATGATTTATCTACTAAAACTAAATTTGACCTTACTGTGGAGAAATATAAGAACGATCAATTATTAAAGGAGAATACTAAACTTTAATTATATAATGAAAAACTAAAGAAATATTTATAAAATTTCACCAATGGAAGAGAAAAAATGATATAGATTATAGGTAAGTAAATTGCTCCAAATTATGTTACAGGTCTATGATACCAACATGGGAAAAGAAGAATAGTTATGAGAACCTTTATACCTAAATCTAATTCTAAATGATCTACTATCAGTTATTATTATAAAGGACCAAATAAAGTGTTTATTTTAAAAATATTAAAGTATCTTTATAAGAGACATATTAAAAAAATGTGGGTTCCTAAACATCCGATTACTAACACATCTAGACACAAGAAACTCTGGGTACCAAAATCATTCCTTTTATAAATTTTGTTTTGTAAAAAATCTGATTGAAGACCTCCTATAAAAGACTATGGTACTTAGATAGTGGATTTTAAAGGAATATTACATGATACTACTCAAGTTTCAAGAGCCTAATAAAGGTTGATAGTGGTCATGTCACCTTTGGAGACAATGCTAATGGGAAAATCATCAGCCTTGGTCAAATCAACAATGCTAATTATGTTTTAATTTACAAAGTACTATTTGTTGATGGTTTGAAGAATAATTTTCTTATCATATTACAATTATGTGATGATGGTTTTCATGTTAAATTTAAAAATAATGCATGTAATGTTTTTGATTCTAAAGATGATTTAGTATTTAATGCTTTAAGAAATGAAAATGTTTTTTATTTTGATATTAATTATTTAATTTCTCAAAATGCATCATGATTAAGTGTATTTAAAAAAGATTATTTTCTATGTAATATTAGAGTAGGACACTATAATATTAATTAAATTAGTAATATTACTAGGAAAGGTTTAGTCAGGGATCTACCTAAACTTGAGTTCCCAAAAGAAAAAGTCTATAACCCTTATCAAAAAGGAAAAATCAAAAGATTTATTTTCAATTAAAGAAAAAAGTTTCAGCTTCTCAACCTATTAAGTTGGTTCATATGGATTTATTTGGACCATCTAGAGTTTCTAGTCTAAATGGAAAGTACTATCTGTATGTACTAATAGATTAATTTTCCAGGTATACTTAAGTGTTCTTTCTAGCTCACAAAAGTGAATCATGTTATTACTTTACCAAGTATGTTAGATCTATAGAAAAATTAAGTGGTTTTATAACCAATACTTTAATAAGTGACAATGGCCATGAGTTTGAAAATCAATTCTTTCAATATTTTTTCTCTAAAAATGTATATAGTCATAACTTATATGCTCCTAGGACCCCTCAGCCGAATGGAGTTGTATAAATAAGGAATATAACACTTTAATAGATTGCATGTACTATGATAAATTAATATGACTTACTTGTATACTTTTGGGAAGAGTCTATGAACACAAACCGTTATATAATCAATAGAGTTTTAATTAGACCTATCTTAAAAAGGACCCCTTATGGGATTTTGGAATAGTATAAATCCTAAGGTTAATTAATATAGAATTTTTGGTTGAAAAGTCTTTATTATTAACACTAAGGATAATCTGGAAAAATTTTACTCCAAAAGTGATGAAGGAATTTTCTTGGGTTATTCAACCTCGAATAAATCTTATAGAGTTTTTAATAAAATAACCAAGACTGTGAAAGAATTTGTTCATGTAAAATTTGATGAGATAGATCCACATGATCCTAAGACCTCTTTAGAAAACATTTAGGATGATTTATCTTCTTTGAAATTAAATTCTAAACCTACTGATTCTACTATGAAACAATCAGAAAAATCATCCAATTATGATGAACTTCTAGAACTTGAATCTAAACTTGTATAGAATCCTGAGGTGACCAAAACCTCTTTTTTAGAGCTGTTAGGACCCTTAATTACCATCCTTTATATTCTATAATTAGATACCTAGATAGAGGTATACAGACTATAGTTTCTTTAAGAAATATGGTTGAACATCATGTATTGTTATCACAGATTGAACCGAAGAACATCAATGATGCAATTAATGCTAAATTCTTGGTAATGGATATACAATAAGAACTAAATTGATTTTAAATAAATAAAGTATGCGAACTTGTGGACAATCCCAAGGATACCTTAACAATAGGAACTAAATGGGTGTTTAGAAATAGGATAGATGAATCAGGAACAATATTTAGGAATAAGTCTATACCAGTTGCACAAGGATATAGTAAAGAAGAAGGAATTGACTTTGAAGAGACCTTTTCACAAGTATCTAGACTTGAATCCATTAGAATACTACTTGCCTATGATGCTCATATAGATTTAAAAATTTACCAAATTGATGTCAAAAATTAAATTCTTAAATGGGAATATAATTTAGGTTGTTTTTGTTAAAAAACCCTCTTATTTTCAAAATCCCCATTTCCAAACTATTTTTTCAAGTTAAAAAAAGATTTATATGGTTTTAAACAAGATCCTAGAGCTTGTTATGATAGGATCATCTATTTTCTTATCTAAAAAGGGTTTTTAAAGGTATAGTTTACCTACCCTTTTTATAAAATGAATTTAAATTTTTTTAGTTATACATATTTATGTAGATGATATTATTTTTGGATCTTCAAAAAATTCTTTATATACTAAGTTTTCAAAAATAATAAAAAAATTAATTTGAAATGAGTTTGATGGGTGAAATGTAATTATTTATTTTTTTCCATATTTTTTAAAATAAAGATGGAATTATTTTGAACCAAAGTAAATATAATAAGTATCTTTTAAAACATTTTAACATGGATAGCATAAAGAATAGTGATAATCCTATGATTACTCCCTATAAATTGGACCTTGATGAGGATAAGAAACTTGTGGATCAAAACAGTTACAAAGGTATGATTGGAAGTCTTCTCAAATTAACTATTAGTCAACATGATATTATGTTTAGTGTATGTATGTCTTCTCTTTTTCAAGAAAATACAAAATATTCACATTTAGTAGCTATAAAAATAATTTTCAAATACCTCAAATACACTACTAATTTAAGACTATTCTACCCAAGAGGATAAGTATTTTAATTATTTAGTTATTCAGATAATGATTTTGGTGGATGTAAGTTAGATAGAAAAAGAATTTTTGGAACATGTCACCTTTCAGAAAAGTCTCTAGTATCTTGGTGTAATAAGAAACAAAATTATTTTGCACTATCTAATGCTAAATCTGAGTACAAAGCTATAGGTAACTACTGTGTACAAATTTTGTTGATGAAATAAACCTTAATAGACTATGGATATGAATTCCAACATGTCCCTATAAATTGTTACAATACAAGTGCTATAAATATTTTTAATAATCATGTATTGCATTCTAGAACAAAACATATTGATGTAAGACATCAATTTTTGAGAGATCATATTAAAAAATTCCATATAAATCTTGAATAAATTGGTACAAAACATCAACTTGTGGATATTTTTACTAATAATTTTAATTATGATAGAATTAATTACATCAAACATGAATTCAGTATGACTAATTTTGGTTATGTTTAATTTCTTGGGACTCACCATTAAAGATTTCCCACCACTGTGAATGTCTCATCATTGTGAATGTATCATGATTGTGAATTTATCACCATTTTAAATGTATAATCATTTTGAATGTCTCATAATTGACACTTCTAACCATTGTAAACTTTGCACCAATGATACTTCTCACCATTGTGAACTTCTCACCATTGATACTTCTCACCATTGACACTTCCCACCATTGTGAATGTCTCACCATTTGATGTCCCATTACTGAACTTCATGACTTTATTATTTTTTACTTGACTATTTTTAAGTCCCCATTACTAATTTTCTTTATTATTTATTTAAATTTTTACCCTATTCAAATTCAATTCTAATTTTCGATTTTCAATTTTTATTCCGATTTTTAAATTCTAAATTTTGAAATCCCCAAATGATATAAATTCAAACCTATATAATTTCAAAATTCACTTATCTCATCCCAAAATTATTGTGACCCTTTAACTCATTACTATCGAACTTCCTTCACCATTACCCAAACCAACCGAGATGATCTCCATGGTCAGAATAAAGAAACCTTCATAGTTTTCTATAGATGAGTTGCGTCATGCAAAAAAATAGAAGGGTGAGTCAAGTCATTTATCTGATACTTTAGAGCCTCTAAATCCTAAGTTTTGGAAGAGGGTTTTAGTACATGATAAAGAAGTTCAAGATGAATGGATTCTTTCTGGTAAGTGTTCAATGCTTCAAGTTATACAGAACCAAGGATGGGTGGAGTGGTTCTTTTCTAACTAGATACCTTCCAATACTAGGTTTGTTATGAGTTTTACTATTTTGTAGAGTATAGCTTCAAGGATAATGAATACTGGGTGATATCTAGAATAAATGGCTGAAAGGTTGTGTTTTATTTAAGGTAGTGGGTAAAATGTATAAAGTTTCCACATGAGGGTATTGAAAATAACTAAAAAGGAATGATTCCAGATGATAGTGATGATTTCATTTATGAGTAATCTTTAGTTGAGTTGACTAGAGATGTAATAGTTTAAATAATTATTGCATTAGAGCTTAATGGTGATTATATACTTCTTTTTATTTTAATTCATCACATATTGTTTCTTAGAAAATGATACCTTGTTAATTTGATATACTAATATGTTTAACTCTTTATCCATATGAAAATAATGGTGAATATAAATTTATACAGATATTTTATGCTTCATATGTGAGATGTGAGTAAGAATAACTCTAGGTCAAATTATTTGATATATGCTAAGTTTATTTCATCAATGTTGAAAGTTAAATGTTTAGTTGGGAAAGATGAATAATATGTGGTGGATTGTGGTGGTTTTTTCATCACTAGGATAATTTATAGAAGTATGATAATAAGTTGGAATCTATGGAAAAAGAAATGGGTGGTTGTTGGTGAAAAATTATATATTTATTTTAATCCTATAAACCATCCTTCAAGATTGAAAGACCTTGTTGACCTTGTTTTGGGACCATAAGAATTAGTTAAATATTATCATTTTGATAAAAAGGAAGAGTCTATTGTTGGTAGAAATTAAGAGGATGAAATTACAGTGGAATAAGGAAGTGACCCTGATTTGTTGTGAGATTCCCATCCTATTACCTTTAGATCAGCTAGTTCACCTAGGTATCTTCATAAATGGGAGAAATAGTTAAAGGAAAAAAGTGATGTGGATGAAATAGAAGTCTTAGGAGAATAAAAATTTAACAGATCTTCCAAATCTTCTAAAGAATATGAAAATGGTGAAAAAAATAATGAAAATAAAGAAGAAGAAGGAGGATAAAATAGAGAAAATGAGAATTCCGATGGTGATGAAAGTAATAGTGAAGATAATAATTTTTATGGAAGTGAACATGATGGTGATTTTGATGGCCTTGAAGGACCAAGTGGCTGAGTTAACGCTAAGGAGGTTGAGATGCCTCAAGAACTTTTTGCATATCCACATTTATCCAGTTCTAAATCTAAGTAAAGTCCATGTCCTGTGGAAAAATCATTAAGAGAGGAAAAAATAAACATTAGTTGAGGGGAATAAATTCCTAATTTGGGAAAGTAATCAAGTTTCTGAAAAAATTAAGGTAGATACCGTTGTTGAGAAGTTAGTTGCTGAGTAGTTGGAAGTTGATCCTAATATTGATGAGAAATCTATTTATGTATAGTTAAGTGATGTTCCTGCTACCGTTGAGGCTTCAGTTGATGATAACATGGAAGATGCACCTATTTATGTTGAGCAGAGGTCTAATGAGAAATTTGTTGTTATTCTTAACACTATTGTACCTATTGTGGATATGCCTAAAATTTTAGAATCTGTTCCTGTTAAGAATTATGTTAAGTTTTATTTCAAAATGTTAGATACAGTTATTAAGGAGTTTGAAAAATTTCCAGGGTATATTAGACTTGGTCTAGACTACTCTGACTCATATGAGAATTTCATTCCACTGAAGCCTAGTGGATCTACATTTCAATCTGCAATGGATCCTGAAGAATCATTTCTATGCCTACTATTTCTATTCCTACCTCTACTAAACCTATAGTTCAGGTGTATGTTGTCACCAAGGGTGACCTCAATTCTTTCTATGAAAACATTTATTAGAGTTTGATGTGAATTTGAGAAAACAACTGAATTTGGTCAATACGTTATGTAAAAATTATTCAAGATATTTTTTTGAACTAGTGATACATCATATTCAACCAAAAATTATGCACCACATTCAGGAAGTGGATATTGAGAATAAAAGACTTTCTAGTGAGCTGGAGTCTGTGAAGTATTTTCTTGAAGGAATGAAGTCAACCTTTCCTACTTCTATTAATTCCTTACCTGAGAAAGTAGAGAATATTACTTCAGTTTCTTTCACCTCTACTACTCCACCTACCTCTCTTAATAGACATTTGATCACATCTATTGTATGATAAGAACTTAGTGTTATTTCAAGTGGTCCTTCATGTGATGCACCTTCCATACCCAAGGAAACTTTGAGAATGTTTGAGAAAAATAATGATCATGCTCACACGATTATCATGGAGTATACGAAGGATATGAAATATGATTGAGAGACCACAACAAAAGAAATCAAGTTTCATATGTCATGGATATAATATTATAATTAGATCAATGATCATTTTAAGTATCTAGAAGAAAAAATGAAGATGCCTCTGGTAATTCAATCCTTTAAATAGAAATTCAATCAGTTGATTATTCCGAATCTCATGATTCAGTGATTTATTAAAGTGAAGAAAGATTTATTCAGTGAAATTAAGAGGTGGAAATATCATAATGGATTTTATCAATATCATGAATCCATTTTTTCATGTTCATGGAACTGCTTTTATGGTTCACAAGGCTATTCCAATTACAACTCATATGACTCCTGCTACAGATCCATAGTACTTCAGAACAAGAGTAAATAGAAATACTTATTCACCTTTTCCAACAAGATTCTAACCTTTTCCCCTATCTCCTAGGGAAGTTATGAAACACCTTAGACCAATCCTCATCATAGAGCCTCATTCTCAGACATATGTTCCTACTAAAACTATAGCCTCAGTTGCTATAACCCCTACCTCAGACAAAGACAAGGGAAAAGATCCTTTGTTTCTTTATACCAAGCCTGAGAAGAATATCATTGATCTTAGAAATTTTTTCTTTTATGGGAATGTTTTTTATGTTTTTATAAAACTTTTTACTATAACCTTTTATGGCTTCAGTTCAGTTAGAATCTAATGAAAATTATCTTATTCATATCCTATTTTTCTATGAGTTTTCTATTTTATTATGCATTTTTGATAATCCAAAAAGGGGGAGAAATATTACATGGTATTTATTTCTATTAATAAATATTTAATTTTATTTTATATTATAGTATTTTATATCATTGATTACTATGTTTATAACTTTGATACAATGCCATGTTTTTCATGATTTATACCTTTAACACTATATGCCTTTTACTCCAAAACAACATCTTGTATACAATACCATGATTTGTGATCATAAAAAAGGGGGAGATTGTTGGCATATATATTGAGGTTTTTAACAACCTTGTTTTAATGATAAAAAATAATGTTTATTATGATATATAATGATTTTTAGTTTTTCTATTAGCATTGTATCATGTAATATAGATTGTTAAAATTTGAATAATAATGAGTCACTGTCAGACAATGAATCACCATTGAGGTTGATTCATCACTAAAATATATCTCATCATCACCTTGAATAAACACCAAAACATAATTTTGATAATTTATAGAATGTGTTAATGCGAGGGATGAATCAACACCAGAGTGAAGTAACCACCAAAAATTAATTTTGAAAAAGTACTAAATTGATCTACCACCAATTTTCGTCATCGCTAGAATATATTTTTGGAAAAGTATGGGATTGATCACCACCTGGGATGATTCTCCACTAGAAAAAATATATGGTTAGTTGTTGGAATAACCTACCATTGAGTTGAGTCACCACTAGTCTGACATACTGGAGAGATAAGTCACCACCATACTCCTTGTCACCTCCAGAATCTGAGTCACCACTAGAATCTGAGTCACTTACAAACTTTGATTCACTACTAGATGAATACAACATTAGATAGGGTCTCACCACTTGATCAATACACCTCCAATTTAACACAACACCAAATTTTGTCACCTTTCCAAAGAATCACTGTTACTGTTTTATAATCATTTTGAATTAAATATATCTAATGGCTATTTTATGTAATTTAATGACCAAACTTATTTTAATTATTGTTCCTTAATTTATCGATATATATGTATTAATGTTCGTGTTAGAATTATATTACAAGGAGGAGAGGACCTAACTTATTCTATTTGCTTGATGCTGTTAAAAAGATCAAGAAGACTCCCTCGTGCGGATATGCGATATACTGAATAAAAAATATACATGGACATATAAAGAGAGTTGAATTATTGGGAAGTGTTATTTACATGAATAATTATTTCCAATATTCAACTGTAGATGAAGAAAAGAACATTGAATTTTAGAGACAACAAGGTTTTCCTTATGACTTTTCCATTCCTTCTTGTTTTGAAAATCACAAACACCTTATCTTAAAGCAAATATGATTTTACCCTATATTTTACTTCTATAAGGAAAATTTCCTTACCCAAAGAAATCTACCCTTACCTAGACTTCATTGTTCATATCAATATTTTTCTTAAGTATAAAAATCATATTCATATCTAAAACCTTGGAATCATATAATACTTAGATATGAAGCATTCTGTTTTTTGGATTCGAATTCCCTGTTATGAACTTTTATGAAGTTCTACTCCGAATTCCATGTTACGAACTTTTATGAAGTTCAACTATGAATTATGATTATGAACTTATATAAAGCTCTAACTATGAATTATGATGATGAATTTGGATTACGGATTCTCATTATGAATTCTAAGGATGAATTCAGATTACGAATTCTCATTACGAATTCTGATGATGAATTCTCATTATGAATTCTCATTATGAATTCTAAGGATGAATTATGATTACAAATTCTCATTATGAATTATGATGATGAATTCAGATTACAAATTATCATTACGAATTCTAATGATGAATTCTAATTACGAATTCTCATTACTAATTATAATGATGAATTCTGATTACGAATTCTCATTACGAATTCTACGAATTCTCATTACGAATTATAATGATGAATTCTGATTACGAATTATGATTACGAATTCTGATGATGAATTCTGATTACAAATTCTCATTAAGAATTCTGATGATGAATTCTGATTACATATTCTCATTACGAATTCTGATGATGAATTCTAATTACGAATTCTCATTAAAAATTTTGATTGTTAATTATGATTACAAATTATGGATACGAACTTGTATGAAGTTCGACTCTGAATTCTTATGATAAAAAAATCCGAATATTCATGTATTATAGACTCTGAATTCATTTACTTACATTCTGAACTTTTATTTTCTTACATTCCGAATATTTGAGTTTGGTTATGTAACCATATTTCTGCATACACTTGTTCTTTTATAAAACAATGTCGTGCCTTTAATTATCAACTAACCGTTGTTTGAGTGACATGTGTATAGGTCCTTTCAAAATTTAAGGAAGAATATGACCATTGGAGGAGGGAACCGACCGTTGGAGCTGTGCCTATAAATAGGGACTCATTTGAAAAGAGCAGAACACTTGACAACATCTTTGACAACCGTGCTTACATGATGTTGAAGTGATTTCTAGAGAGAGAGGCTCTTATAAACTCTCAAGCTTCGTACAAAAAGTTTGAATGGCTTGTTCAAACTTTTCTTCATGCAGACTTGCTTTGTGGGATTCCGATTGTTGCTGTGTACAATCGAGGGCTTCCAGGGATAGGAAGACAGTGGTGCCGACTACCTGATAGTTGAGGGCTTGCGGGGATAGCAAGACAGACTCCGATATTTGTATCTAGGGATTACCCTGGTGTGGGTAAGACAAAATTTCTTGAAATTATAAATCAAGGGACCTCTTTTCCAGGGTTGTTGGATACCCTTCACTTTGGGTTAAAAGAGTTATTGTTTGTTACTTGTAGTGTTACTAAATTTTTTTCCGCTGTGCATTTTTTATTGTTAAGGAAAGTATAACTTTCTTATACTTCCTTACTTATACTCTGATTATATAGGATTATATACGCTTTAAGGTAGAATCTTAGTTGTTGTAAACTTTTGTGAAGTTTCATTTCTGGAATCACTTTTCCAGAATCAAGCTAGTTTTTAGAACTTAGAGGTGTTGTGAATTTTGGTTATGAAAAATTTCCTTATGGATTTTTTAAATTATAAAATTCACCCCCTCTTGTATTTGAGCATCTCATACTTATATATTCGATCCTAAATTTGGTATTATAGAGTATATCATACTCACATACCATCAAACAATTGGTATCAAAGAATTTGGTTCAATCTGAATTAATCTCACGATTATATTCAGAAGACTTTCTTCTTCTTATAACTTTCAGAATTGAACATTCGGAATTGAATTTACGGATTCATATTTTTCGGAATCTGTTTTTCGGAATCATAGTTCGAATTCATTTTTTTTGCTTAAAGTTTTTTCTGCTTAGAATATTTTCTCTTGTTTACAGACTTATACTACTAATAAGTTTGTGTGCAAAAGATTTTCTTAAGAATGGAAGGTTTAAATGTTGGTTCTATTGATAATCTAAATCCTACCAGACCTCTTGTTTTTGATGGAAATGATTATGAGTACTGGAGAGATAGGATGAAGACTTTTTTTATAAATACTAGAGTTGATAACTATCTGATGCTGACTGGAGATTATAAGATTCCAGATAAGGAATTGAGAACCTTTATGAATTAGGAGAAAGCAGAATATCAATCAGATTTCAGATTCAGAAATACTTTATTGTGTTCCATGACTAGGAACATCTATAGTCAAATATCATCATGTGAAACTGCAAACAGTATCTGGAAGAAACTTGAAGTTACAATTTTTGGTACATCTAAAGTCATAGAGACAAGAAGAGCTATGCTGAGAGCTGAATACCATAGTTTTAACTTTCCTTATGGAGAACCTATAAGCAAAGTTCAGCAAAGGTTTATGACCATTGTGAATAGATTACAATCTATAGAAGAAAAAGTTTTGGATGATGAGGCTCTTGTGGAAAAGATCATAGATATAATTCCAAATGAATGGGAGTCCAAGAGGACAACTATTTATGAGAATATGAAAGACAATCCGATTTCCTAAGATGAATTGTTTGGAACTCTTCTTCAGCATGAAACCAGAATGAAGAGAGATGCTGAAAATGTCAAGAAGAAGAATGAAAATGGAGGAGTTTCTTTTACAACCACTTCTAAACATATGAAATCCAAGACCCCATAAAGAGTAACCAGATCAAGGACAAAGAAAGTCATTATTCAGTCAGAATCTAGTAACACAGAAAAGTCTGAGAATGAATTATCTAATCTTGCTTGAAGAATGAACAAGATTGTAGCTCAAAGGAACCATCAGAGTAAATTCAAGAATAAAGAATACAAAGATAAGAAATATGGAGAAGTTACTTGCTATGAATGTAAAATAACAGGTCATATCAGACCTGATTCTCCCTTGTTGAAAAAGAAGGAAAAGAAGGAAAGGAATTCAGAAAGGAACAAGAAGAAATTCTATCAATTTAAGCACAAGAAAAGTCTTAAAGCTAATGATACTTGGAGTACTAGCTGTGGATATTCTTCAGAAAGTGAATCTTCTGAATATTATTCATCATTACAGAAGAATATGGGATTCATTTCTACTACTTCTTTCCCGTGTCTTATGGACAAGGTACGCTCGGCCGAGGCTTTAACAAATTTATCTCTTGATAAGAATTACTATTCCGAACATGGTACTTCTAATGAAGATACTTCATCCTTAGAAAATGAAGAACCTTCATATGAAGAAGTTTCTATATTTTCCATGTTACTTGAAGCAAACAATTGTAAAATTTCTAAGAAATTAGACAAGGAAAATACCAGGGAATAAATTCTTAAAAAATATATTTTAGATCTTTCTAGAGATATTAGAAATAAATAAGAGCTTTTAGAAAAACTTTATAAAGACCTTGAGAAAGAAAATTCTGAAAAAGAAGAACTTTCTAAAGATCTTAAGAATACTATTTTAAAGATAAAAGTTTTTGAGGAAAAATCTAACTCTAGGAAAATGATTCCTGAGGATAGGAATTTAGTCATCAGACTAAAATCTGAAATATTTTCTTTTAAGAAGCTCCTTGAAAAATTTACCTCTGGGAAGAAATTTTTTGACAAGATGTATTCTCAAATTAAACCTCAAGGAAACACTACTGGAGTAGGTTATACTCACCAAAAACTAGTTTTAAAAAAAACTATTTTTTCCTTCTAGAGACCCTTTTTGTACTAAGTGTCAAAGTGGTGGGCATTGGAAGAAAAATTAATCCTTAAATAGAGTTCAGTCTCTTGGGTTTCATATAGCTTATTTTTCTAAACAATGTGGATACCCAAAATTTTGTTATCTAGCAATTCTAGATCCAAGAAAGTTTGGATTTTGAAAGCCTAAATTTTTCTTATTTTTAGGAAAATAGGGAAAGTACCAACAACAATACGTGGTACATGGATAATGGATGTTCCCGGAATATGACTGGTAATAGAAAATATTTTGAAAAGATTATCAAAACAAAAGGAGGAAAAGTAACTTTCTGAGATATTGCTCTGGGAGAAATTATTGGTATAGGTAACATCGTTCTTCTTGGAAAAACTTTGATTTCAAATGTTTTATTTATTAAGGGTCTTAAGAACAACCTCATTAGTATAATCCAATTATGTGATGAAGGTTACCTTGTGAATTTTAGGAATGATAAGTGCTTAGTACATGATTCCCAGGAAGAATTTATTCTTTCTGCCAATAGGCAAGAGAATGTTTACACACTAAACTTAGAAGACCATAGGAGCCAAGACTTACCTTTCCTTAATGCAATGTAAGATCATTCTTGGTTGTGGCATAGAAGGTTAGGAAACTGTAACCTTAGAAACTTATGCAAACTCTCTAAGAAAGGTTTAGTTAAGGATCTACCAGATCTTAGATTTGATTCTTTAAAAGGTTGTGACCCTTGTCAATATGGAAATCATCATAAATCAAGTTTTAAATCAGTCGGTGAAGTCTCAACTATTGATGCATTACAGCTAGTGCATATGGATCTTTTTGGTCCAACACAAACTGGTAGCATTGGAGGCAAGTATTATGTATTTTTCTTAGTTGAAGATTACACTAGATTTACGTGGGTCTATTTTCTAGCAAAGAAATCTGAAGCCTTCTATTATTTAAAAAGATTTATAGCCCAAGTGAAAAATGAGAAAATCCTTTCATTGAAAACTATCCATAGTGATCATGGAGGAGAATTTCAAAATTCAGATTTTGAAACTTTTTGTAGTAGAAAAGGTATTACTCACAACTTCTCAGAACCCAGATCACCTAAACAGAATGGTGTTGTTGAAAGAAGAAATAGAATTATTCAAGATATAACTAGAACCATGATGAGTGAGTATTCTGTAGCCAAAAATTTTTGGGCTGAAGCTGCATGTACTGCTTGTTATACTATAAATCATGTTTTGATTAGACCTTTTCTTAATAAAACTCCTTATGAGTTATGGAATGGTAGAAAAACTAGACTTTCCTACTTTAAGGTTTTTGGTTTCAAAGTATTCATCCTGAATACTAAAGATAATTTACACAAATTCTCACCAAAATTTGATGAAGGAATTTTCTTAGGATACTCCACAACTTCTAAGGAAAATAGAGTTTTCAATAAAATCACTTGTACTGTTGAAGAAACAATTCATGTTAAATTTGATGAAACTGATCCTTTTTTTTAAACAACCCCAACCTACATCCTCGGATGTGTTTTCAAAAACTGATTATCAACCTTTGATAGAAAATCCTTCTAATAAGGAAAATGCTCAATAAGATGCTTCTGAAACATTTACCCCAGAAGATTTCCTACCCTATGTTTATGAACAACTTTTAAAAAACCCAAAACAGTTGTTTCTAAAGAATCATCCCAGTGATAGTATCATTGGTGATGTCAATCAACCTGTAGGGACTAGAAGTTCCTTAAGAAATGAATTAGAAAATCTAGCATTTCTTTCCCAATTAGAACCAAAAAGCACTGATGAAGCTTTAGGTGATGATGATTGGATCAAATCCATGCAAGATAAACTAAATGAATTCGAAAGGAATAAATTCTGGACTTTGGTTGAAAGACCTAAGGAAACTTCTGTTATGGGAGTAAAATGGGTCTTCAGAAATAAGTGTGATGAAAATGGAATCATCGTAATAAATAAAGCTAGATTAGTTTCTAAAGGCTATAATAAAAAAGAAGGAATAGACTATGAAGAAACCTATGCTCCAGTAGCTATACTTGAATCTATTCATATTTTACTTGCCTTTGCAGCATTCTTCAATTTCATCCTTTTTCAAATGGATGTAAAATGTGCTTTTCTTAATGGTTATATTCAAGAGGAAGTTTTTTTGAACAACCTCCTGGCTTTGAAGACACAAAACATCCTGATCACGTTTTTAGACTTACCAAAGCTTTGTATGGCCTTAAACAAGCCCCTAGAGCTTGGTATGATAGAATTACAAGATTTTTTCTTCAAAATAACTATGTTAAGGGAAATGCAGATCCAACCATTTTTATAAATAATGATAAGAAAAATGTTTTGATTGTTCAAATTTATGTTGATTAAATTATATTTGGTTCAACTCAACAATCCTTAACTGATTCCTTTACGGATCTAATGAAATCTAAGTTTGAAATGAGTATGATGGGTGAGTTAACATTTTTCTAGGTTTTCAAATTTCTCAAAAACCAGAAGGAATCCATATATCCCAACATAAGTATATTAAAGATCTTCTTAAAAAGTATGGATATGACAACACTAAGAGTATAAGTACTCCCATTGATACCTCAAACACAGTTGATCTTGATGAAGCTGGGAAACCAGTAGATCAAACATCTTTTAGAGGTATGATAGGAAGTCTACTTTACTTGACAGCTAGTTGTCCAGACTAAATGTTTTCAGTATGATTATGTGTAAGATATCAATCCAATCCGAAGGAATCTCATTTAAAGGCAGTGAAAATAATTTTTTGCTATTTAAATGGAACCATGGATTTAGGACTATTTTATACTTGTGGAAATGATTTTGTCTTAGAAAGTTTTTCAGATGCTGACTTTGGTGGATGTAGAATGGATAGAAAGAGTACATCTGGAACTTGTCATTTCTTAGGATATTCATAAGTTTCTTGGTCTTGAAAGAAGCAACATTCTGTAGCACTCTCCACTACTGAAGATGAATATGTAGCAGCTGGAAGTTGTTATGATCAAGTTTTGTGGATGCAACACACACTCAAAGACTATGGCTTGAGTTTTACTAAGACTCAAATTTTGTGTGATAATGCAAGTTCCATTTCCCTTAGTAAAAACCCTTCACATCACTCTCGTGCAAAGCACATAGACATTAGACATCAATTTCTTAGGGATCACACACAAAAAGGAGATATCATTCTTCAATTTATCAGAATGTAAGATCAACTTGCTGATATTTTCACAAAATATTTACCCTATGATAGATTTGAATACATTAAATAGAAGTTAGGAATGATAACCGTGAGGTAATCTTCCTCCATTAACTTTCTGTTGAACAAATCTCCTTACAATAATAAACTTCTTTTCATAATAGGAGTACATCTGTTATTGAAATGATTTTCAAATTTTTCGTAATGAAAATTTTCGTTGTTAGTTTTTCAAATTTTTCATAATGAAAATTTTCGTAGTTAGTTTTTTAAATTTTCGTAATGAAAATTTTCATAGTACGTTTTTGAAAATTTCGTACTGGAAATTTTCATACTGGAAACTTTCGTAATGAGAATTTTCGTACTCAAAATTTTCATACTGAAAACTTTCATAATGGAAATTTTCTTAATGGTAATTTTTGTAATGAGAATTTTTGTTATGGGAATTTTCATACTCATAGTTTTCGTAATCGATTTTTGGTACTCAAAGTTTTTGCAATAAAACTTTTATATCTTCAGATTTTCGTAGTGAGTTTTTCATAGTCAAATTTTCTTCAAGAAGAATATTACCTATTACGAATAATCATCTTAGCCAATCTGAAAGGTATGATTTCTTTAATTAATTTTTCGTAATCATTTTTACTTGCTGGTATTTTCTTTTGTATTTTAATTTTTTTGGATTCATTTCTCCTTAAATCTGGATGTTTTTTTTAAAACCTCCAAAGATCAGATTTAAGATTTCCTTGCGGGTATGTTTTCAACCATCATATCAGATCAGAGAGTTTTTCAACTATTAGATTGGTTTTGGAAGATGAAAGATCACTTCCATCGCCTATATAAAGGGGACCTCCGATGGTTGTCCCACATCGGTTTCCAAGCTCTCGCGTCTCAAAGCTCTGCCTCAGTTCTTAATCCCATTCCGAATCTCTCAGAGTTCCTCCAGTACGAATGTCTATAGAAGCCTCATCCCAAGAAATGTCTACCATGAAGCCAATCTCAAAATAGAAAGTATACAAGGAAAGGTTGGTTCATTCGCACTTTTTCATGTATGATTCTGTCATGTCTAAGAATATCATGTTAAATGGATGGGAAGATGTCTTCTTATCTAAGCCTGGTGATCAAGACTTGGTGCATCCAGATTTACTCATAGAGTTTTATGAGTCAGTGTGCTTTTGTAAAGAAGATGGAAGAGAAATGTTTTCTTCCAAGTCTTATGGAAAAACCTTCAAAATTTCTTATACCAAGGTAGCCATCTTGGTGGTATTATCATATGAAGGGGAGGCAGAATTTTTCTCCCAAAAACTCCCGGATGTTCAAGGTAGTTTAGTTAAGGTGAAGGCATTCCAATGTCTTGGACTTTCTGATGTCAAGACAGCAAAAATTTTCCATTTATCTTCTAACAACCGGATCCTTCAGCTATGGGTACAAGGAGTTTTAGTACCAAGAAAAGGTGACAAAGATACCCTCAAGAAGAGTGACATATATTTCTTAGATTTCCTGGTAAATATAAGGAAAATAAATTTGATGAGGCATGTTCTTGTTACAATTCAGAACATCAAGAATGGAAATATAAGAGCCAAAATTATCATGTATCCTACCTTAATTTCAAAGCTAATAGTTCAGTGTCTTGAATCATTCAAGATTGCATGAAAATCCAAGTCTCGGAATTGCAAAGTTAGGCTTGTTAGTGATGACACTCTAAAAAGAATGAATATGGGATATTCTAAGGAGATAGAAGAGTTTTATGATCTGCTAAAGGAAGAGGCAGAAGCCAATCCGGAAAACGTTGAAAAAGATGAACCATAAAAGAAGGTTGGTAAGAAAAGGAAGTTGAAAGAAGTGGAAGCTGAAGATAAAACCCCTAAGTCTAAGGAAGCCTAATCCATACCTCCCAAACCAAAGAAACAAAAAGCGTATCCTGATGGGGTGGTTGAAAAATGGACGGAAGATAAGGAAAATAGGAAATAAGGGGAGCCACAATTTGTCTTGGACCCTGCTGAAGCTACGTCTTTAAGGGAGAAGACTGCTGAATACCTTAAGAAGAAAGAAAAAGAGATGAAGATAAAGAAGAAATTGTCTGAAGCTGAAGTTGTACAATATCTTTTGAAAGCCACATAAGTAGCTTCCGAGAATATTCTAGGGCCGGAAACTTTCCTAGTCGATCCATTACCTGAGACCCCGGTGAAAAATTTCTTCACTCTAGAAAAATCTAAAGAGGAAGAAGTTGTTGAAGAAGTGGAAGAGGTGGAAGTAGAAGTAGAAGAAGAAGAAGAAGAAGAAGAAAGTGGTGATTTAGATGATATGATTAAACAAGTTGAAGAATATAAAGATAAGGAAAATCCATTAGAGAAATTACCACTCCGAACATCTGAGGCCGAGTCCTCGAAGATTGTCACTCCTGGAAGGGAAGAAGAGAAAAATGGAATGAAAGATGAAGACAAGGAAGAAGAAGAAGTAAATGAATTATCTGAGGAAGATAGTTATAAAAAGAACTTTATTAAGGAAGGAGCATAAAAAGAAAAAATTGATGAAGATAGAGTTGTTCAATTATCTAATAGCGAGCATAAATCTCCTGATGATAAAGTCATACCGAAGATTGATAAGGGTAAGAAAGTGATTATTGATTCTCAAAGAAAATATATAGTGAAGAGGAAGGAAGTTGTAGGAACTTCAAAAAGGAATCTTTTTGAGCTTGAAAAAACACTCTCACCAAGTAATGTCACGGATTCAAAGTCATCTTCACTTGGTCATGATTTTGTGGAGCAATCTTTAAATAAGATAGTTGGTTCCATTCCAACTTTTACAAACATATATTCTAGATGCCAGATGCTCCAACACACTCTTAATCAGAAGTCAGATTCGATGTCCATGGTGATGGAAAAGTGTGTAAAGATAGAATCAGATTTCAAAAAATTTCTTATAGGCTGCGAAGCTCACAGGAAGTCTTGCAAGAAAATAACCACTTTGTGAAAGAAGACTATCCAAAATATGGGAGAGCTTGAATTTCAAGAGGATGTAAAAGAAGATTTTGATACCTAAGATTCCAAGATCAAGGATCTTACAAACAGTTTTCAGGAAAAGATGACCCTAGAGCATAATACTCAGAATCAACAGATGAAGGATCTGAATGAGAAGCTTAACTCTGTTGCTCAAAGCTAGAAAGGGAAAAGAGATCTTCAGATTGAGATCGAAGAGAAGCTTGTAAAGAAGGATGAAGTTCTTAAGGTTTAGTCTGAGGCTCTGAAGGCTCAAGATGATAGGATTAAAGCCTTAGAAAATTAAGCTGAGGAGGATCACAAAGAGTTAAAGAAGCTAAAAACCTTGCCGAAGAAGTTAATAACCAAGGAAAAAAGAAGACAAATAGACCCAATCCGATCTTTTGTTGTAATGTCTTTCCTTGTAAAAATCATTTCAATCTTAATGAAAAATCTGGTTGCTTGCCTTTTGTGTTATTTTGTACTAATATTTCAGGTACCATATTGTTTTCCATTCCATCAAACTCTTTTTGAAAATCATAAAGTGGGAGAAGGAAAAATAATTCAAAAAAAAAAGAGAAGGAAAAATATTTGTAAGTATAGAATAAGTATCCCTAAGTAAGGGGAAGTTTATATAAGGGGGAGTGATCATTATGAAAAATTCCATATTTATAATGAAAATCCCATTCCAGAAATCTAGAATACGATCCTTAGTGTTCCAAAGCCTAAGGGGGAGTTAGTTGTATTCACCATTGTCCATGAAAAAAGGGAGATAAGCTTTATTTCAAAGTGTAGAAAATCTTTTTCTAAGTCCTTATATTCTTTTTCGGAAGGATGTTTTACTTTCCAGAAAGGGGGAGATTGTTGAGTCAATAAGGTTTTACTTATGAATTTTCAATTCCTTCTTGTTTTGAAAATCACAAACACCTTATCTTAAAGCAAATCTGATTTTACCCTATATTTTACTTCTATAAGGAAAATTTACTTACCCAAGGAAATCTACCCTTACCTAGACTTCATTGTTCATATCAATATTTTTCTTATCTATAAAAATTGGATTCATATCTAAAACATCAGAATCATATAATACTTAGATATGAAGCATTCTGTTTTTTGGATCCGAATTCCCTGTTACGAACTTTTATGAAGTTCTACTCCGAATTCCCTGTTATGAAATTTTATGAAGTTCAACTCTGAATTCTAATTACGAACTTGTATAAAGTTTTAACTATGAATTATGATGATGAATTCTGATTAAGAATTCTGATTACGAATTCTAAGGATGAATTCTGATTATGAATTCTCATTATGAATTCTAATGATGAATTATGATTACGAATTCTCGTTACGAATTCTAAGGATGAATTCTGATTACGAATTCTCATTATGAATTTTGATGATGAATTGTGATTACAAATTCTCATTACGAATTCTAATGATGAATTCTGATTACAAATTCTCATTATGAATTCTAATGATGAATTCTGATTATGAATTATCATTATGAATTCTGATGATGAATTCTGATTACGAATTCTCATTACGAATTCTGATGATGAATTTTGATTACAAATTCTCATTACAAATTCTAATGGTGAATTCTGATTACAAATTCTCATTACGAATTCTGATGATGAATTCTGATTACATATTCTCATTACGAATTCTCATTACAAATTCTAATTGTGAATTCTGATTACGAATTACGGATACGAACTTGTATAAAGTTTGACTCCAAATTCTTCTAATAAACAGAATCCAAATATTCTTGTATTATAGACTCTGAATTCATTTACTTACATTCCGAACTTTTATTTGCTTACATTCTGAATATATGAATTTGGTTATGTAACCATATTACTACCTACAGTTGTTCTTTTATAAAATGATGTTGTGCCTTCAGTTATCAACTAACCATTGTTTGAGTGACACGTTTACAGGTCCTTCCAAAATTCAAGGAAGAATATGACCATTGGAGGAGGGAGCCAACCGTTGGAGTTTTGCCGATAAATAGGGGCTCATTTGAAAATAGCAGAACACTTGACAACATCTTTGACAACCATGCTAAGATGCTGTTGAAGTGATTTCTAGAGAGAGAGAGGCTCCTATAAACTCTCAAGATTCATGAAGAAAGTTTGAATGGCTTATTGAAACTTTTCTTCATGCAGACTTGCTTCGTGCTACTCCGATTGTTACTGTGTACAATCGAGGGCTTCCGGGGATAGGAAGGCAGAGGTGCCGACTACCTAATAGTTGAGGGCTTGCGGGGATAGAAAGACAGACTCCGATCTTCGTATATAGGGCTTACCCTAGTGTGGGTAAGACATACTTTCTTGAATTTATAAATCAAGGGACCTCTTATCGAGGGTTGTTGGATACACTTCCCTTTGGGTTAAAAGAGTTATTGTTTGTTACTTGTAGTGTTACTACTTTGTTTTCCACTGTGTATTTTGTATTGTTAAGGAAAGTATAACTTTCTTATACTTTCTTACTTGTACTATGATTATATAGGATTATATACGCTTTAAGGTAGAATATTAGTTGTTGTAAACTTTTGTTAAGTTTCATTTCCGGAATCACTTTTTTGGAATCAAGCAAGTTTTTAGAACTTAGAGGTGTTGTGAATTTTGGTTATGAAAAATTTCCTTAGGGATTTTTTAAAGTATACAATTCACCCCCATCTTGTATTTGAGCATCTCATAATTATATATTCGATCATACATTTTGTATTATAGAGTATATCATACTCACATACCATCTAACATGAATATCTAGAAAACTTCTTACACATTCACAAGGAGTTTAAGACACCCTGTTTTACAAAAATCTTAGAAATACAACTCGAGATGAATTTCAAACTACATTCAAGGATTCAAGATCTATATTTCTTATCAGACATAACAACACTATTATTTCTTACACCTTTACTTTCTCTATTTACTTGTTTGAATTAAATTATTATCATTATGTGTATACTCTATATTTCTACACACACACAAACACACTATCTCTTTATTTAAATGGGAAGATACTAAGTTATCTTCTCAAATACCTTATTAATCGCGATTCCCATAATTTCTATGGAGGAGGGATCTGTATGGCCTAGATAGTTGTCATATTTTTGTACACCCAATCTGGGTTTTGGATCAAAAGTTTATTTTTATATAATATTCTTGGAAGTTGGTGATTTACAAGTGGAGAGGACTAAGTCTCATCTTAAGACTAAACCTCTTGTATTCATTTCCACCATGTGTTTTTTTCCCTATTTATTGTACTTTAAAACCAAATCATCTTTAAACTATAAACAAAACCTTTAATTTAATTGTTTATCTTAATTGGTGTTTATATAATATTTTTATTGAGTAAATGATTTCAAAATTTAAAGTTTTCTTCAAAATTATTTTAACTGATAGATAATCAATCTTTTGATAAATATTTTAAAAGATTATAACTTATATTGATATGTTGTTTTGATAAATTAGGCCATATTTAAATTAATTTGGAGATTTTTTTAAATACTTTTTAACAAAAATTTTAATTGTGTTCTCTATTCACCCCTTATTGTGATAGTCACTCTGACCAACAATATCTAAGGATGATATTTTAATTATATAATTCCTAAAAAATATTATACTATATGTTATCTAGTTTTTTTACTTAGTGAATGCTATCAAATTCAATAGAAATATATGTAATATGAAAAAAATATGGCACCATTGATAGGATGAAAAAATGACTCATGAAAATATTTATCAAGTTATTAGACATGATAGAGTTTTATTTATTTCTAAAGAGGATTAAAATAGTCATTTTCATAGAAAAATGGTTCCCCTCAATTTAGCAAGAATGAAATCATTTATGAGAATATAAGTCACCATCATTGTGTTTAATATTAGAAAATATAGAGAGTATATGTAAATAATGTCAATAATATAATATTATAAATGAAACTTATAAGTTGAAATTAAGAAAGTAATCAAGTTTGATTGAACTTTCTCATATAGAAATCCATGTGCCAAAGAATTAAAGAGTAGGAAAATGTGAAAGTTATATTTGTGGATTAATTCTATTATATGAGATGTATCTTTATTAAATTAAATGAAAGTAAGATATATGGATATATTTAAAGATACATGATAATATTGGAAAATAAAATTGGAAGGAATATAAAGGTGTTATTATTATAAAATAGAACCAAATAAACAAACTATAAACTAAAAATGTATATGTTTAAGTCTAAAATTTTACACCATGTGTGTGTAGTGAGAACCCACAAAATTAATGGTATTATAGGGAGGAGGAAACTAACTAAAAATAATATGGAATATCCATTCTATTATTTAGAAAAATATCAATGTATTATTTTAATTAGGTAGTGTAGACATCGATCCATATATTAAGCTAAACCATTCCCTATAAAGAAGAGAAAGTGACACCTGGTGAGTTATGGTTTAAAAGAAAGAGAATGGTGAAACAATCTAGTATATTTTTAAGTGTTAAATTCTAAAAAATTAAGGAAATAATGGGGAAAATGGGAGTCTAGGTTATGGGGGATTTTTATTTAGATACTTATTTATGATCAAATAATACATATATTATAATAAAATATTTCATAATTTCAATGAGAGAAGGGTTATGATAGTTGATAGAGGAAATAAAGGGATAATTATTCACATGGATAAAGATAATGATGATATAAAAAATGATCCCATTCACCACTTTAGAAGTACTCTTAGTGAAAATGATGATAAAGACTCTATAGTGGAGTTAGATAATGAATATGAATAGCGTAAAGGAACTCAAACATGTATTACTCTAAGAAGTACCTTTAGAACAAAACATATAAAGAATGAAAATATTGTAAGAGACAAGACTACCCCAATATAGACTAGAAAATGAAAAATATTAAATTTATTACTCTTATTCCTTAAGTTTAGAATAACACTATTAGTAAAGATGTTAGAGAAGACAATTAAATTAAATCTAAGAATGAATAATTAAACCAAATTGAAAATAATGATACATGTGAGTTGGTTCCATGATAATAAGAGAGAAATGTGATAATTAAATAATGGGTATATAAAAAATCTCCATATATAAGGATAAATAATGATAAAAAATCTGTAATAGAATGTATATTATATACACATATATATGGAGTATATGTGGATGAGACATTTTCCTTAGTAGTAAGATTATAAGAAATCACACTCTTACATGTTATATCCATTGAAAAAAAGTTCAAAGTATTCTGGAAGGATGTGAATGATATATTTCTCAATGAATTATTTCAAAAGAAAGTGTATATTGAGCATTAAAAAAGGTTTAAATTGATGATAATTATAATAAGCAGTATAAATTAACTAATGCCCTATATGGGTAGAGGAAAGCATCTCAAACTTTTTACTCATGGATTAGAACATTATTGAAGTAGATGAAGTTTATTATAGGTGGAGTGGATCAAAACCTTATAAATAAATATATTAAGAAAGAATAAATTATTATTATACTATATATAAAAGATATTATATTTTGAGTCTCCATAGATAGTGACTATTATCCATTTGATTATATCTTGTAAAAATAATTTAAAATTTCTCTAATAAGAGAAATCACATTTTTATTAAAATTGTATATTAAAAAAAATGAACATTTATATCATAGTAGAATAATTCAAAGTAAATAATAAAATGGTTACATGTGTAATATTTCAAGCCAGTGGGCAATCAAATATCTAATATAACCAAATTGATGAATTATGATAATGGAAATGTGGAAGATGTGATTGAATATAAAAAATTCATTGTAATTATATTATATTTCTCTAATTTAAGTCCTATAATTATCTATTACATATGTCTATCTATGAGACAACATAACGGACTCAAAAAAAGTCACATAGTTATTATTAAAATTAATTCTTAAATTCTTAAGTGTCATAATGAACATTGAGATAATTTATGTTATATTTAAAAAATAAAATCTTATGACATTAATTGATGTTTACTGGGATATATTTGTTAAGGAAAAATAATTATACCTGATGGGGAGTATTTTACTTATGTATTAAATGTGACTCATGACTATAAAATAAGTAGGTAATTTTATCCTTAAGTACAAATAATGCATAATTAATTTCCATTACCCATGTCTTCACTCAACTATTATGCATGAGAAAATAAATCCCTGACTTGAGAAAATGAATGGGAATTTATATCTTTTTTATATATGACTACAATAGTGACAACTTCATGTGTAAAAAACTAGTTCAACGGTTTTTCATAAATCACATTCACAAAAAAATTTACTTCATGAAGAGAAATGTTGAAGATATAAAAGTGCTTGTAATGACTTGAACTTATATAAATGGAATTCCCTTTTTTAATAAATAAATGTATTCTTAAGAAATGTAGTTATAGAAAAAAATGCACTAATTTTATTCTTTTCGACCATTATAAAATATAGATGGTAATATTTAAAATACCATTAAGAATCTTAACTGATGATAACATAACCATTGTATAGTCTTTTTTAATACTAGTACATATTAAGTGTTATGATAAAGTATAATTGAAATAGATCAAAGTAGTGATGGCCTCAACTAGTTTGATCATACCCTATAAAGCCCATTTATCAGAGCTTCTGAGGGATATGAAATCACTGAGATTCTCCCTTGACCAAGCCAAAGTTTAAATTCAACAACTAAAACTTAAACAATACAATTTAAGATTTAATTTCAAGTTTATCAAGATTATGACCCAAACCATGTTTTCCGAACCACCCCAAGAAAGTGCCATTATTAAACACCATACCCTTATGGAACATGCTAGTGTAATCAGGGGTTATGTATCTAGACCCCAATAGTATGATTTTTTAGGTTTTATTTATAACAAAATAATGATTATGTTTATCCCTTTTCAGTATTACTTTATATATACAATTATATTTGAGTTAATAAAAATTCAACTTTAAAGAAACCAAAATTGTATTTTTGGAAAATATATGGTTTAACACTCTTTAAAAAATTCAACCAATTTTAAATAAATATTAATTTCATATAATAATATTGTTAAATAATATTTATTTATCTACAAATGATAATATTATTTAATAAATTCTAATGTATTCTTTATAAGGGTCAGAGAATTGTTATTGTCATAAAACAAGTATTTTTGAGTAAATAAGTATTTTTATGTGTAATTTATTAAATTAAGATAACAATTTTAATAAAATAAAAATTATTTTTGAAATCATAATTTCAAAATTGGACAATTTTGTTTTTTTTAAAATTTTCTGTGGTAGTCGAATTTTTGGGTAAAAATTAAATACGATTTAAATATATGGTTTTTATTATGTCATCATAATGACCCAAAAGTGATGTAATAAATACCATAAAATAAATAAAAAACTAAATATATATTTACCCATTAAAATAATGTGTTTTTATTTATTTTATCAATTTTATAAACCCTTAATAAATCCTCTAATAACTAGATTATATTTTGTGGTTTTAAAATCAAATCTTTATGAACATGAATCAATTGAACATTACCAATGGTATTATTGTAATATTTTCTTTTAATTTACTTTTAAAATATTGAAAAAAATCCTCTTTGGTTGAAACCATGGGAAACAATTATGGTAAGGTTTTTGGATTCTGTTATTTTATCATATAGAGTCCAAAACCTATGTTTTGAAATTAATAAAGAATTCCCCCCTAATTTTCTATAAATACCCACCCAACCTCCCACTCCTCTTCACTAAAAACTCATTTATCATAAATTTACACCTTATACCACTATAAATACCTCCCAATGTGTTCCCAAGATCTTAATAATCCTATACTATGCGTTTAGAAGACCCCTCTCAAGGTAAGGGATATCTCTCTTCTTTTCTATCCAATCATATTATTTGTATTTAGACTTTTGAATCCCAATTTATTATTTTTTCATGACTTTATAAACATCCCTTTAATATCCAATTGATATTCTAATTTTGATAGATAAATTTCCCCTCTTGTTATAACCCTTACCTAAGCTTTTACTATGTCGATGTAAGAGGATTCTCTCCTCTTTATTTAAAAACATTCTTTGTATTATTCCATTTGATTTAAAATTGTTCATGTTGTAATGTGTTTTAACACATACATATTAATATATTTATGATTTAAAAGTTATTATAAACAAAATTTCACTCTTACTAAACCCTTACATGAATCTTTATGTACAACCATTATGCTGCAGATATTATCCTATGATTTTCCATGCCAAACATTTGTGTAGTAAATACCCTTCCAAATTTACACTCTAGGATATTCACATAGATATTACTAGGATAAAGTTATTGTAAAATTACATGTATGTAACCCACTCCTTAATCATGAGATTAAAATTTATGAAAGACACTATTATGTTGTATGATCTATGTGGATCACTTATACATGTACACGATAAAAATGTGATGGGTGGGCCTAGAATTATATAGCCCTCAAATGATTTGGGTAATATTTTTATCTCATGAAATTCTATGTATGGTGTATGGGAAGTTATCCTAATCACACTTTGTTATGATTACTTGGTGGGTATCCTTGACTTATGTATATGATGTCATGTTTTATATTGTTTCCACATTCCTATGTTACATTGATGTTATCATCTTATATCATGATTTAATGTTCATGTTTATGATTCTCACATTTTTATGTCAGCTTGAAATTCCTATTGAATAACATGGATTACTTTCATCATGTTATGAATATATTATTCCCTTACTGGGATTTATAGGTCACCCATTTCTAATTTACAACCCTAGGTTATCATGTATAACTATAGAAGTTTGGTGAAATTACAGGGCATGTTTTGGAGTTTATAAAAAATGTTGTTGTAACCATGTTTCATGTTATTATTTAATCGTATATAATTACTCAAATAAACTATGTGTTATAATATATTGAGATTTTTAAGTGTATCTGTATATAATAAATAATGAATTAAGATATATTAATGACTTGAGTTGTAATAGTTGGCATTAGAGATAGGTCTAGTTATTTTTGGGGATTAGGTTTAGAAAACCTTATTGAAAACCTTAGGTATAAGAATAAACATAGGAAAACATCACTAAATTGTGGTTAAGTTTAGATTAAGTGGTTCCCAAGAAACATAATCCCTATATAGATACTATAAGTGGATATGGATGTGACATATTTATACCTGGGCGCAATAACCCTGGAAAGGGTGAATTGGGTATTAACTCAATCATCACTTGGTTCACAAAAAAGAGGACTCACTCTATATTTGGTTTGATACTCCTAGGTAATATTATTTGATTAATCCATAAGATCCTTAAGAATCATCATTAAGAGAACAAAAATTACCATAATTTTTTTTTTTCAGAAAATAGATCATGGATTACTTAGATTAAAACCTATAAATTCATAGGTTAAGGAATTTATATAACTTATGAGTTATCCCTTAAATGTCCATAGTTTCCCTTTTACATGATTATTAGTTTGAAAATTTTCATTCCCAATTTTCCATTTATTTTAGTCAATGGATGGAAATAGGAGGAACCGAGTCAACAACCAATATGATAAGAAATACAATGACTTCAGAAATGAGATGGTCAACCCGATGAGATCAGGATTTAGAAAATTCATAAAAATTCTTTCTCAATTAACTAAATTTTTTAATAGAAACTTGAATCAAGGTAAAAAACCACATCCCCCTAGGAATTATCAAGTTGAAATTGAGACCTGCATGTACCAAGGGCCTTTGATTTTCAATGGATATTATGATCCTTAGTCAAAGAAAAATTTATCAATTCTACTTATATGATATTATCCACCCTTAATTATCCTATCAATATAATGTCATTATAGATGTTTTTCATATGGAGGGAGAAACTGATCAATGGTGGGCATTGACAAAGAATATGAAGCCTCAGGAGGAGATCGAAGTGATTGTGTGGAAAGAATTATGAATTTTCTTCGATAAATATTTTCCTTTAACTCTTTAATATAAAATAGAGATATATTTCCTTATACATAAGAAAAAATATGAATAATCCATTGGGGTTTATGAGAAAAAATCATAAGACTTGCATGATATGTCTTATGATTTTTCATTGAATGTGAAAGTAAAGTTGAACATATCTTTAGTGGGTTAAAGATAAGTCTATGAAAATATTTATCATTTTGAGACTTTATAAGATATGAGGAAGTTGTCCGATGTTCCATCAAATTTTAAATAGAGATCATAAAATATCAAGGGTATCATAGGTCTAGTGATTGGAAGCAGATAATGAAGTTTAATTCTAGGGGAGCAATAGAGAAATATCAGGGTATAAAAAGGTCCAATATACCACCTATCAAAAGTGTGGGAAGAAGAATCCAAGAAATTGATTAATAGGGGAAAGGAAATTATTTAAGTTTTGGAAGTAAGGGAACCTAGATATGGAATTTTTATGGGATAAACATACCAATGTGATAGAAGAAAATAATTCTACAGTCAACCATTAGCTTGTTGTCCAGTGTTTCAACTACAAGGAACAATGAAACTATGAAAATCAATGCACTAAGCCAAGGGATGTTGATGATATATAATGATAAAAACCTCCATATCTTAGAGATCAAGGGATATCCTAATCCATCACAACTATTTAGGTGTATCTTGACATCTATGTGGTGACAATTAAGCTAGTTATTCATTCAATAATATCAAACATACTATTTTATTTTGGTTCTCTATATTCTTTCATATCATGTGATTTTTATGTAACTATTAAAACACCACCTCAAACATGGAAGTGGATTTATTAATGAAAATGATAAATGGGAAAATTATTTCATCCCAATTATATAACTTCTCCCTAGTCCATATTTTCTAGATGAATTTCCCAGTGAACCTTGTGATACTCTATTTGATAGGTTTTTATGAAATTATTGGTATGGAATTGATTTTATTATATAAATCCAACATAAATTATCGAGATAAAGAAATTACTCTCTATATCATGAATCTTCATCCAATTATGTACAATTTCAATGAGGAGGATGAATCTCCTATGGAATCATTATATCAAGAATGGATATTTTTTCCTTATGTGTAAGTGTATCTTGCTCAAATTATTGAGACTAAAGAAAAGATTATCCTTGATGGAATACCCATTGTAAGGTAATATTATGATGTATTTCTTGAATAATTTTTTGGTTTTCCAATAATATACAAGGTTGAGTTCTCAATCAAGCTTATACCCAATGATATTTTAATATCCAAAACTATATATAGAATAAATACTATTTAACTTGAGTATTTGAGGAATAAAATACAAGAAAATTAGGAAAAAGGGTTTATATGAGTAAGTGCTTCACCATGGGGTGAAACCATCATTTAAAAAAAGGATTGGTTAATGCACTTCTGCATTGATTATTGTGTTCTTAACAAGATTAGGATAAATAAAAAGTATCATCTTCCATAGATTGATGACTTGTTTTACCAATTATATGGATCCCAATTATTCATTGAGGTTGATCTTTGGTCAAGATATTATTTAGTAAAGTTGAAAAAGGAAATCCCTAAGGCCAATTTTTGTACAAGGTAAGGGAACTATGATTTCATAATGATTCCATTTGGAATAACTAATTATCTAGGTATCTTCATGGATTTAATGAATATAGTTTTAGGGATTACCTCAACAAAATTTTGGTTGTATTTATAGATGATAGTCTTATCTACTCGAAAATCAAGGAGGATCATTTAAGAAATGCATTAAAGTCCTTGAGAAATGAAATTTTATATGAAAATTATAGTAAATACAAGTTTTAGATGGCACAAGTAACATTCTTGGGGTATGTTATCACCAACAAAGAGGTATATATCGATCCTTTAAAGATAAAGGAAATTGAAAGATGTCCCAAAAAACATCTATAATGGAGATATGTAGTTTCTTTGGATTATCTGGGTACTATCACATATTTTTGAGAAACTTCTCATGATTTTTAATTCCATTAACCAAGATAAATTGGAAGGGAGTGAATTTTTTTTGGACTAATGAATAAAATAAGATCTTTAAAGAGTTAAAGAAAAGGCCAATTACTACACATGTGATCACATTACCCACCTATGGGGAAGTATTTGTGATATACAATGATGTTTCCAAAATGGGATTGGGTTGTGTACTCATGTAATATAAAAAATTGATATCATATTCCTCCAAATAATTAAATACCCATGAATAGAACTACCCAACACATAATCTAGAATTGGTTGGAGTGATCTTTGCATTGAATATTTGGATACATTATATATATGGGGAGAAGTGTGACATATATAAGGACCATAAGATTCTTGATCATATATTCACACAAAAGGAGCACAAAATACGACAATAAAGGTGGTTAGATATGATCAATGATTATGATTGTTCAATAAATTACCATCATGGGAAGAAGAAAAAAGTGGCAGATTCTCTGAGTATAAAGGATATTACAACCCTATTGATGATGGGGATTGAAAGGGATCCAATATTCTTGGGCAAAAAAAGTATGGACATGAGAATAATAAAAGGATCATTATCTTATCTTTCTCAAATAACTACTCAACCATCCATTAGTGAGAGGATTAAGAAGGCCCAAAAAGATGATAAGGAGATACAATAAGAGGTAGTGAATATTTCAAATTTTAACTTTGATAAAGATGGAGTTATAAGGTTTGGAACCCATATATGTTCCCCATAAAAACCAAAACTAGAAAGGGAACATCTAGATCATGTGAATAACTCATCCTTATCTATTTATCTTGGAAAAAAATAAGATGTATAGAGATCTGACATAAAACTTATAATGGGATAACATGAAAAGTAGTATTATAGAATTTTTAACTCAATGCTTGGTATTGGAATGAGTCATTGATAAAAAATATAAGTATACGGGTATGATTCAACCATTTCCATACCAGTGTGGTAATGGAAAAAAATAACCATGGATTTCATCGTAGGAATCCTTAGGACATCTAAAAGAAATAATACCATCTAGGTGATTGTAGATATCCTTATAAAATTAGCATATTTCAATGCTATCAAGGAATATTTATCTCTTGAACAACTCACCAAGATATACATAAGGTAATTATTAAGACAACATGGATGTACACTCTCCATTACATCTGATCGAGATCTTAGGTTTACCTTGAGGTTATGGAGAATCCTTCAACAAGAATTGGATACAGAGTTGAGTTTTTGTATTTCTTATTACCTATAGATGGAAGGCCAGTTTTAGAGAACCATTAAAACTATATAGGATATGTTGAGATCATTTTAAATGAATTTCCAAGGATTTTGGGATTAACTCCTTACCCTAGAAGAGTTCTCATATAATAAAAGTTTCCATTCTATCATTCAAATTTCTCCTTATGAGGCTATATATTGGAAGAGGTATAAGACTACAACATACTAGGATGAAGTAGAGATTGGAAGCTTGTGGGAATTGATCTTATCCAAGAGATGAAAGATAAGGTTCAAAACATTCAATTTCATATGAAATCCAAACAAATATGACATAAAAACTATGCATATAATCATTGATATGACCTAGAGTTTTTGGTTGGAGATAAAGTGTTCCTTAATATATCACCGCAGAAGAAAGTTACAAGTTTTAAGAACAAGGTATATCTTAGTCCTTATTTGGTCCATAAATTTTTTCATAGAATATTAGAAGGATTTTATGTGTTTTGAAGTAACTAGATTAAAATAAATTGAGCCATTTTGTGAAGATTAAAATTTTAAAGTACCACAAGATATAAAGGAGACATAAAGGAACCCACTGTCTGCACAACATACTTGCTATGTGAGTAGCACCTCTGTATAGTAAGCCATGCAAATGAAAATTCATTTATGGGACGAGGAATATTTTTTAGGACCCCCCAAAAATGAATTTCTCTCTATGGGGTGATTCATATTCCTTTTAATCCCCACAAAAAAATTGTTTATGGGGAAAGGTGTATTTTTTAGGCCCCCTTGAAATGAAGTTTTATTTTCGTGGTGAGGCATCTTCCATTTTCCCCCTATAAAGGAAAATTAATTTGCAGGCTGATATTTCTTTTTCAAGACCCCATAAATTAAAATTTCCTTTATGGGATGAGGAGGAAATACATGAAACAAAATCCTTCTTAGGTGGTTGTTGAGAATTTACAGTCATACCCCTATAAAATCCCTCACACACGGACTGATGGGGTGGGGGTTGGAAGTTCTTATGTGAGAGATATGGTGTGAAAAAGATGAACAAAAAAATAGAGAGATAATTTAAGTGATTTCAACAGGTAATAATTTAACACGTATCACAAAATAAATTGAGCATAATAATAGGTTCGCATAACATAAATAGTAGTCTTCATGGTAGAGTCTGTTGTGGACCAAACATCCACATAGCGAACCCCTTTGCAAATCTTCATTTCACGAACTACATACATATGAAATATTTTTAGTCCACACTTCCATATAGAAGACATTATACTGGATAGAGACCTTCACCCTTGGTTCCCTTTAATATGAAGTTTGTAATTATATCGGACCCTCTATAAACTGTTCAAATAACCCTTTTTGTTAACCTCTCCCATAAAGCATTAAGTCCTAAATGTCCCCCTTCACGAACCACCAAACCAAGACCTCTTCCGAAGCCTCTGGATATGTATGATCAAAATAAAAGTGAACACCAATGTGTCCTCTTGATCATACATTCCTGTGGTCAATGAGGTCATACTGGTAACCCACCTAAAAATGGGTATCTTTGAAATATTCTTGATCATACATTCCCATGGTAATGAGGTTCCAAACCTTGTAGGTAGTATAGGGGCCTCCCCATTTCAAATGATAATGGGGGGATCACACTTTCTTTCCCATTTGGTAGTTAGTGGCTTATCCTCCTATATTATCTAGAAATAGAAAAATGTAATCCATCCTAGTGTAATCCCATATCCTTTCTTATGGGTTGTAGCTATATGGGTAGCTAGATGTGACTATCCTGGTTATGAAAAAAAGAGAGGAGATGGGTGCCAGATCCCTTTCTCTATCCTATAATCCTGGTCTAGTTACGAAATAAAAGATGTGATGGGAACCTAAATTCCCTTTCTCTATCCCATATCCCTAGTATCATATAAAAAATATAGAGTAGATGGTGTGGTTTGTAATATCTTCCACTTTATCTTTTTTCTCACACCGAGCATGACTCACATGGGATTAGAGGTTTGTGACAATCACAAATTTTGAACAATCAAATACCTGTTTTAGGAGAATATTATGTTTATGAATTTTCCTCTCAACTTCATGGGATTCCTATTTGGTATAATCCCTAACCATGTTATGACCACCTCAAAGGGAAAAATTCCCTACAAGGGAAACACAATGGGCCTCTTATTCAGTATAAGACCCAACCATGTTATCACCACCTTAAAGGGCCATATTTCTTGTGAGAAAAACACAATGGGAATCCTATTCGGTATAATCCCCAACCATGTTATCACCACATCAAAGGGAAATATTCCCCAAGATTAAAACACATTAGGACTCCTCCAAATCTATAAGCCCCAACATTATAAACTACGTGGTCTTTGATTCTCAACCAAATGGGACATGTAGGAATCCACCCTAAGGTCCAAACCAAATACCCCAAATTAACCCTAATGTTCTCTAGGCTATGTCCCCAGTAGTGTCATATCAAATTTGGAGGTCCATATTACTTTCGAGTATTTTTTTACCACCTTCCTTATTGAACTATATTCTTAGTAATATCATGACCTTATATGAGAGACTACATCCCTTCTATATTCATTCGGGATACTTTGTCATAAGTCCCACAACAACCATTGACAAGGAATCTTTCTCTTTGATGTCCTAACTACATGGAATTGAACTACACGGTTGGTTACTTTTCACATGACCTTAAAATGTATGATTTATCCTATTAAGTGGCATCGAACTATGTAGTTTCTAATTCATTTCACGAGGATACATAGAATCCCATATCATGGACCTGATCCCACCATCAAAATAAATTTCATCTTTCTAGATGACATTAAATTTTCGAGTGCCCAATTGTGCATATTAAAAACAACATATTGATAATAAATGATATAAGTATATCTAATCTATTTATAAAAGGGTAAAATAGATGGATAACCTTTGATATATATAGATCTCTCTATCGATTAATAACCTCAGATACATACAGATGATTCTAAAATCAACACATGATAAATAATTGACTGTTCACACAAGGGAAACCTGTATGTTTTTTGGAAATTGAATAAAGTATTAAAAAATATGTCTTAAATATATAATATATCCCCATATTAGGAAATAGTCCCCCAAAAAGGTTGTGATGAGCCTGAACTCCCATACTCTTGGGCAACATGCTTTTTGAAGGCCTCATTGGAGAAATTCAGGTGTCCCCTACCTTTGGAAAGTAGGTCCTCATATAATCAAAGTAAGAATGGATGTGAGACCATGCTAGAAATAAAAAATGGTGAACCTGAAGTGAATCATTTTCTAACCATCAAATGTAAGAATATTTTTTGTTTTTCATGCCTCAGGAAACAAAAATGGTGAACCCAACATGAAGCCTGACCCAAAAGATGACTGTTTCACCCACATGTCAGGCCCCTTCACCCAAAAAATAAAAGAGGGCCCGAAACATGGATCAAAAACAATTAATTATGCATATGTTCATTTATTGATATGATACTTTGATAGGGTATTATTTTTTTTGGTCATCATATCTATACAGACACTTTTGACAAGAAATCCCTTAAATTTAATCCAATGGGATCCTTTCAACTAAATCAAGCTTTCGCATCTGCTATCGGGTCCTCATCAAATCAGAGGACACCATCAATGAACTAAATTATTCAACACTGGGTCTCAAATATTCTCATTCGGGGGTATAAAAAAATGTTATCATTCCAAACTTTGAGGTATCTCAATAAGCCTTGTAGCTCATGAAGCTCTGCTAACCATCTACTCAATGATGACTGGTGGCTCAAAATCTAAAAACACAAGTTTCTGTATCAAATCATTTTGAGAGACTATCCATAGAATGATGAAATAAATTACCCCTTTTCCTAATGATAATAATCAATAGGTCATTGATTGAATCATCAAGAAAACATAGTGGTCCCTCTAAAGGGATCTTTCCATCAGCCTCCGCTATTAATGTCACACTACAAAAAACTCTTAGAATGAGAGGGGTGCCACTCTTAAGAGTCCGAACCAGGTCACTCTAGCTCAAGCACCTAGTATAGTTTTCCAAGGGAAGAAAACGATTATCAGGTAGTAGGTCCGTACCTCTATTCCCTCCAATGAAGTCTCTAGAAAAATTTGTAAGCAAATTGAAAGAATTCAAAAACACATTCCTACACCAGCCAAGCCTGCCGACGCAGTTCAGTAGCATCCAAAGAGTCCCATCAACTAAATTTGGTGGAAAGCCCCAAGTATGTTCACAAAACTTCCCATATCCATCAAGAATACCAACACAGTTTGGAAGCACCCAGAGAAATAAGATGGTAGATCATAATTACCAACAAGGGGTGAACCCATATCTCTACCTCCAGATATAATTATTTTTGTCATATCCTATCAAAAAATGGAGGACAAGACCTGACATACATTCATTCTCTAGCTACCAAATGGGTGTATATTATTATTATAGTTGAATAAGTCAATACTTATATTGATATAAAAAAATAAATCTATTCCTATACACATTCTATAAGTTCACGAGGATATAATGATGAAATCAGTGGTGAGTAGGATTTAGGAACACAACCCCGCCACCACATTTGAAGTGACTTATCTGAATAATTTGAGAGTCGCCACATAGAAAATTCTTATCTCTAATATCTTCTGGTAGGGTCATGAATATCATAAAATAAATAAACAACTATATCTATCCCATATTACCATTCTAACTAGAGGTCATTGGTCTATTCTAGTGTCCACACTTGGGTAGACATATATCCCTACCAAACATGATTGTGAAATAAAGAGCCAGTCCATGACCTTGATTTTCTGAATGTTAGTGTTATTAAAGCCCTCATATTTCTATATATGAAAGATAAATATTCTAATAATCCATAACCAAATTATAAAGATAATAGATTCAATTACGAAGGACCTCTCTAGAATTTAATTTCTAGTAGTTCTGGAGGTCCTCCTCAGACATCTGATTATGAAGGCTTACATCAAGTTTAGTATCTGATATAGCTCAAGAGCCCATAGTTTTATGAGTACTAAGGTATCCCTATATGTGGCTAGAAGGTAAAATAACAATAAGGTCCTCCCCTTTCTATATTCCACCCTGAATGTCCTCCATAAGGTATACATTGTAGACTTTGTCCTTAAAGTCGGATGTTAAGACCTGATTGTAGTCCTACCCATAATGGAAGTTACTGCGAAGGTCCTCCCCATAGAGGCATTTCGATTCATCAAGAAGGTCCTCCCCTTGATGAATCAACTTTGAGATATACCATATACCATGAGGTACTTGGGAAAATGAGGACAGTCATGCCTTATGACATAACATTGAAAAGAGATTTATATTTCTCAACTATAAGACAACCCAAGACAAAATTAATTCTCTAAACCATCCTTGGATCACCTTCCTTCTAATAAAATAGAGGAAATACCCATTGATATAGTTATATAAAATTCAGTAATGGGTAAATATCTATTTTGTTCAGATCTGGATGAAGAACCTCTTGAAAAAGATGAATGTGAAATATTACTCATGAGAAGACAATTAGAAAAGGAAAATATACCAGCAATGTTATAGCCTTTATCCACTCCAAAATTCATCATTCTAGAGGCTTTTTTTGGATGATCTTGTGCATCAAATTTTCCTAAAAATATAGAATACTCAACATCAATTGAAAAAAAGTGTTTCTTTTTGATGAATACCCGAATCAAGTTAAGATAATAGAAGAGATGCACCGCCAAAATGACTTGGTGGCCATCCTAGCTACATGAAACCCAAAATTGAGAAATCAAAAAAGAGCCCTTCAACATGCATGTATAGATGTATTAAAAGGACTACGTCACCTGATCACTGACACCCCATCTCATTTCCATATTATAGGATGGGGTGATCATGGGTTTTTTCATTTCACCTCACTCCCCAATCAGCAATTACCTCCAAAGGTGACATCATGCTATATTTTTTCCCTAGGTAGGCTTCAAGAAAAATACTCTACTCAGCAAATATGGTCTGATCAGTAAGAATTGTCCCACAAAATCTCTTAAATATTTTGATCCAGAAGAGACTGATCAATCAAAAGACACTTTCATCAAGAAACTAAAAATATCAAGGAATCCTCATACTTAATGGAAGTTAATTGTGATATAGTTAAAATTTCACAAATTTCTTCAGAAGTGGGTGGATTTGGTGTAGGTCATGTAATACACCCAAACCATGTCTGTAAAAAGATTTGTAAAATCATAAGAGTGGTGGAAGTTATTGTATTTGTGGTAGTATTAGAGAAACCCCAACTTGTAAAGATGGGGTCATTTTTAATATAACATTTGAGGCCAACAAATAAGACCTGAAATATTGTGAAAATGGAATAGGATCACCCCCAAACTATAGGACTGGAGGCATTTTTACCTCAACCTCAGTGAAATTTAGTTTTTTAATATTTGGAAGAATTTCCCAAAATGAATTTTCCCTGTTCATTCCATCCCATGATACTATTTTCTCTTCAAGGATTCATATGGAAAAATTATATAAAGATTCCATTTAGATTTCCCTTCAAAAATAGGCTTTGAATAAATCCTTGAAATAGAGTATTATCTCCCGTGATGTTTAAAAAACTTCCTATTAAGAGTAAAATCTCTTATGGGAATCATAAATCTTCTAGTATATACTCTCAAAGAAACCACATCTCCCACTGTTATGAGATTGATAAAATGCCCACAGTGTAGTTTACATTATTAAACATCATCAGTACTTCTGATAATACTTTAGAACATCTGGACAATATAGGGGAACAATATAAGAATATATCTATTCAAAATACTGTCCACACCAAAATATTAGAAGAAGGTGTGTGTACCAGAAATCAAATTATTATCAAAAATTTGGTAAATCCTCTAAATGTTTCATTTCCCTATCAACAAGTATCAACTAAGGAAAAGGGTAAAGCCACAGTTCAATCAAATCAATTACCCGAGGGTGTTAAAACCCTTACACTTGAGGAAATATTAGTTCAATATGATATATAAGTGATAGAACTAAAAATATTTAATGCCAAACTACTCAGAAAAACCTCATTTCACTCCACCAGATGATGTCCCTTGACAAGAAAATATCATCATACTAGAAAAGGTAAATTTTCAATGTCTACTAAAAGTAGGACAAAAAATTAATAAATTTTGAACCAATGATAGCTAAATACCAAGAATTCACTTCATTGTCCAAAAAACTAGGTCAATGTCAGTCAAGTTTAAATAAACCAACTCAAGCAGAAGTGTATATTGGAACAACACATCCGGTTCATCAAGTTTTACCCCTAGTATTGCTCCCACTCATTTATCCATTCCTATAGTACTTTCTGAGATTATTGAGTCATTGAAAGACCGAATAGAATCTATGGAATGGAAGTATGTTCCAGTGAAACTAGAAAGAAAACCCAACCTTGAATGGAAGGATGCAACATTTCTACCTCCTAATTTTGTAAATCGTACGTTTCTAATATTCGATGGTTTAGGAGATCCAATGTTTTTTGATGCACTGTGTATCTCAGTGTGGCCCCATGATTGGGACCTTTTTAAAAAAAATAAGATGCAAAACTCTGGTGCTTTGTACAAACCATTCATAAACCAACCTTTGTATGGTACACCATTTTACTTGCCGGGCCTATCAAACAATGGGAAGACCTCCAATAACTGTTTCTTTATCATTTTAGTTCAACAATGTAAAAAACAATAGTCCTAGACCTCTACAACTGAAAATAGTGACAAAATGAGAGTCTTATACTTCATTTCTATGTTGGAGGGTCTAACTTACTCCTTGATTTTTTAATTTACACAATAAGATTTATTAGATCTCTGTATAGAACACTTTCACAATGAGTTGTGAAAACCACTCATCCAAGTAAAGTACACGATTTGGTTCCAAGACCTTGCTACATTTTTCCAAATATTGGAAGACTTAATCTTATGAACTTGGGATAAATCTAGACCAGTACCGACGATCTAGGGAAAGGGGACGTACGAAGAAGGAACTGCAACCATCACATTAAAACTAGCCCTGATACTGAATCCTATTTCAAATCTTGTGCCTTCTTTCACATAACCCCTTCTAGGGTGAAAAATGTAGCAATAAAAACCTCATTGGGATAAAATGAGAGAGATGAAATTCTCCCTGTTGAAAAAATGGAATAATATAACCTACTCTGTATGAGATGAGTAATTTCTTGGTTATTTCTTAGCAGTTTTGAAAAACAACTTGATAAATTATGTAGAAACCATAAGACCTAATCAATTTAGTATTGAATATCACCCAAATTATTTCCCATTTAACTGAATGTTAGAGAACACCATCTGAGACTGTTTTGTCTTTAAATATGACATGAAAAAGATGAAAGATTTTGGGAAGGTGAAACTGGGTAAACCACCGGCACAAGTACCATGTGTTTCCACCATTGTTCTAAAAAAAGATGGTGGATGTAAGGAAGTCACCAACAAGAATTCATGTAAGTTAAATGATTGTATGAATTTAAATAAAATAAACCAAAATCATGCTATTCTTCGAGCATAATTGAAACAAAAAACTATTCCCCTAGCCGCTTCCATAGTGGCACAACCAACTTTGTCAGCACTAAAAAACTCCAAAGGAAAATCTTCTAAGAAACATAATGGATGGAAGGGGGAAAAATATAGAAAGATGAGTATGCACCAAGGATAAATATAGCCTTGAATATCTTAGTATTCATGCCTTCACTCCCAAGATAAGGGGTGGCACCCTACCAAACGGTACCATGGGAATTGACCCAACAAAAATAGTACTGACTAGATGAAGAAATAATCTTTGGATCTAATAATTTCATTCATTTAATGGAATCCTTATCTAATTATAAATTTTATTATGAACCTAAAATTCCCATAGAAAATTGTGGACACATGAATCAAGGCCACAAGGGATGAGGAAACATAGGGAGACACAACCACAACCAAATAAAAAATACCAACTGTATCCTTGATAGTGCTATTTATGCTGTTGAAACACACAGGAAAGTACTTAGACATGTCTAGTGTGAGTAGGAAAATGTCTCCACACATGTGAAATATCATTTTAAACCAATCATTTCCGAATAATTATTGATGAATAGGATACAACCAAACCAACCCAGAAAAGAGGGTAAGAAAAGGCGGCATGATTGAATAGATGACAAAGTTCACTCCACATATCCTCAACTGGATGAAAAATATTCTCCAGGAATGTTATATCTAAAAATTATTCCTAGGGAACAATTCTATGTAAGAAAACATAGAACTTTGACCTAGAAGTCTGACATCCTAAAATAACTGGCCGCAGTTTCAGAAAATCTTTCAATTCTAGATGCTCTTAATCTAGAAAAGGATTTATGGGAAGATTTTTTAGAGGGTATACTATTCCCTCAAGAGTTTGAAGTGGAATTTTCTTCCTCAAAGTTATATCATGCATAGATTAATCCTGCATAATATCATGTAGTTATCTATATCACCAAAGAAGATATAGATGATTTTATACAGGGACACATCAGACCGTTCTACATATTTGGAAGATTAGATGACATTGGCATCCAATGTTCTTTCATTGACAATGGATCAGGAGTCAACCACATTACTATCAGAATTATTCACCAAATATAATACATTGAAGATGATCTATCCCCTTGTGATTTAACATTTCAATGGCATGATAAAAGAAAGTAAAAACCCCTCAGTTTCATTAAAATCAAAAATCAGTTTGGAAATATGGTGTCCGATTCTGAGTTATTTGTTTCCCAGATAGATACAGACTATAATTTCTTTCTGGTAAGGCCTTGGTTTCACCAATATGTAGAGATCCATTCATCATGTCATAAATTCCTAAAATAATACATCAATGGATAGATTGGGACATTAAATTGTGATAAATCATCGATTGAATATTTGGAATCTCAATATATCGATGCAAGATTATACCAAAGAGAATGGAATAAACCCATAAATGATGATGTCACTATATTTATTACCCTAAATGGTTTATAAATTCCTTTAGCTAATCAATTCAGAGATATCATTGATGAATATGTATTTTCCATCAGTCAGGTTGAAGATATCATCTTGGATTCAGAGATGTGCTCACTAGTCTTCATGATATCATCCACATCCATTGTACCTAAGGATGTTGAATAAATATTTGATTACCCCGTTGGCAGTTATATCTCATATAATAATGCTTTAAACTTATCCTCATAACTTTAGTAGGCCACCACTTCATCAGTTAAACCTACAGAGGTTTTGATATCACCATTGGAATCTAACCCAAGGGACACTGACCTTTCCCTTGACCTTATCGATTAGACTTCATCTCTTATCCATCCCAATATAGAAATAGAGGAAGAAGAAAAGGAATAAAAGGAATAAAATGACATCAGAGACACTTCTATGACATTTGAATAAGGATTCTTTACCACTGTTGATGAACTATGACAGACCAATATGGGTACAAAGGAGGATCTTTGACTGACATTGATAAGTGAAACTATGACCCTCAATGAAAAAGAAATTTAAACCTATTTTCTAAATAAACAAAGAGAAATGTTTTCTTGAAATTATTAAGATATTCCAGGACAAGATCTTAATGTGGATACCTATCAATTGGATCTACCAGAAGAACATTGTGGCTACATAAATGTAGCCAGAGGGCTACATAAAATTCATGCTTCTAAGGTCAAAGAAGAAGTTGATAAGATAATTAAATGAAAATTATTTCAAGAAGTCCAATAACTAAAATAGATCACCAAGTACTTGTCAAGAAAAATAATTTGGAAATCAGGGTTTTCATTGATTTCAGAGACCTCAAATGGAACTATCCAAATGAAGACTTTCCAATTCCAATCACAAGAATTTTAATCAATGCAACAAATAGATATCAAGACCATTCCTTGATGGATGACTATTTAGGGTATAATTAAATCTGAATGGCTCTATAAGACAAAGAATCTACAAACTTTATAACCTTCTTGGGAGTATTATACAACTAAGTGATGCGTTTTTGTCTAAAGAATTATGGTGCTACAAATCAACGTGCCATGCATCGCGTATTAAAACCCGTCCTAGGTAAATCAGTTGAATGATACATCGATTATTTGGTGGTCAAATCATGAAAACATTCTGATCACCTTTCTGATTTGAAAACCATTTTCAATAAAATTTGACAACATAGTCTAAAGATGAATCCACTAAAATTTTATCTTAGTATTACTTCAAAAAAATTTCTCATCTTCAGCGCACACCATCACAGAATTGATGTCAACCTTGATAATACAAATTCAATTCTGGGTTTATTACCTCCTTGGAATCTTAAATAGTTGAGAGGAATATAGGGAAACCTCACCTAAATTCAATGATTTATAGCAAACCTCAAAAGAAAATGTTTTACCTTCACTAAGATAATAAAGAAAGGGGTTGTGTTTCAGTGTAGTGATGAATAATAATAATCATTTGATAACCTCAAGAAATATCTCTTGATCCCACTAGTGTTGATTCCACAAGTCAAAGGAAAGCCGCTCATCCTATATGTAATGTATTTGGAGCGATCTCTAGGTTCCTTCCTTGCACAAAAAATAATGATGGTAGTGAAAATAGATTCTATTATCTCATTTTCACCATGCTCGACACTGACACTAAATATTCATATATTGAGAAGAACTATTTATCATTATTTTCTCAATTCAGAATTTAATACATTACCTATAGAACCATAAGGTCCATTCGATATACTAGACTGACCTGCTCAAATATATCCTCAATTGTACCATGTTGATAGAACATTTGATGTGATGGGTGGTCAATCTACAATAGTTTGACATCCGATTCATACCAAAAAATGTGATTAAATGATATGCATTATCAAATTTCCTAAAATAACACCCCTTTATAGGAGAAGTACCAATATGTACCAAACTACCCAAAAATGAAATATTTTCCATTCAAGACTCTACCTTAATATGAGAAATTTACTTTGATGGTGAATCCAAAAGTACAACTGGAAAGAGATTAGAATACCCCAATATCAATAAATTCAGGTTCAAATTCATTCTCACTTCACTAACCTAGGTAGTTTTACCTTATTCCTTTCTACTATCAAAAGAATGCACCAACAATGAGGCTAAATACCAAGTACTAATTATATGTTTAGAACTAGATTTTCAAATATCAATGACTAATTTGAGAATCAAAGGTTATTCAGAGTTAGTAATTAACCAGATCAATGGTGACTACACCATCATAAAGAAAGAGATGATCCCCCTTCTTAATTATCTTTGAATGTTGATGGAAGAATTCCCATAAAATCCAAAAGTAACTCATGTCATGCATTCACAAAATTATCCAAAATATGTGTTATAAAATGATTATATATCCTTTTAAGATCTATATTGGGATGAAATATTTATCAAAACCACTCATCGCAAAATAGTATCACCTTTTGTTCAAAGTGGAATGAAAGATGTTAATGAGATCAATTCTACTCTTGAACTAGATAATGCTATGAATGGGCGGGTGAAAACCATCCTAAAATATCTCTAAAATGGGAACCTTATTATAGAAAGTGTTGTAAAATAATTGATTTGATGATGGGTAGTCAATTTCACTCTCTATGATATCCCAATTCATTAGAAATTTATTTAAAAGTGAAGCTTCGATGAAATTATTCTCTAAAGAATTAGAAAAAGGGATTCATTTTACACCATAAAATATGTTCAGGCTGGATCTTGTGGTTCAAATAATTTAGGAACCAATATTTCTCACTAAATAAATAGGATTTTATATTTCTTACCCTTAATGATGCATAATTGTGCACATTTTTTCAAGAAGTTTCATTCCTTTCAAATACTTTCCAGCTTCATCCATTGACCCCAAAGTTGTTTATATAACTAAATAATCCTAGACATTCACTATAAGGTGGATGGATGTTATAGGCCTATACCCTCTAGCTACAACTAAGCAGTTCAAGTATATCCTTAATGATACCGATTTTTTTTCAAAATGGGTTGAGGAAATACCTATTAAGGAAATTAGAAGAAAAAGTATCATGAATTTCATAAATTTAAACATTATTACCATATTTGGTGTCCCTCACACAATACTGATTGACAATGCCACAAACTTATGTTCTTCCAAATTGAAGAAGTTGTAGAGAAGTACAACATCAAATCCAACCATTTTTCCCACCATCATACAATATAAAATGGATAGATAGAGGCTTTCAATAAAACTCTATAAAAAATTCTCTAGAAAACGATTGATAATGAAAAGAAATATTGGCCTAATAAGATTATGCATGCCTTGTGGGACTACTGAACTATAACTCACATTGCTACTCAAGAAACCCCATATTCATTGGTTTACAAAATAGAAGAAGTGATACCCATTGAGGTCCAATTTCCCTCACTAAGAATAGTTATTTGTGAACAAATTTCATATGATTAACAATCAAATAATAATTTTTATGACTTAGAGTGACTTGATGAGAAAAGTTTTTATACCCTACATCATTTGGAAATATACCAGAATCAGATAGCATAATTTTTTAACAAGAAGGTCCTCCTCTGATCGTTTATCCAAATAGAGCTGGTACTGGTCCTCATAAACCCAATGATACTAGAGAAGAAACCCCCAAAATTTGAACCAAAGTGGGAGGGACCTAATACCATACATAAGTTTTAATATAATGAAGCTTAATATTTAATCAAAATGGATGGATAATGCTCTATAACTACTACCAATGTAAGATTTCTCAAGAAATATTTCATGTGAATAATAAACCAATGGTCTTGGTCATACAACCTAAAACGAAAATACACCATAGTCTAAGTTTTATGGCTCCAAATTGTATAACCCATGGACCTCCTATATAGGTGTAAGACCCAAACATATCTTTTTGTGTGTATGATGTAAAAATTCATGGTTGATGTCCTTGTTGTCGGATGTAAAACTGCATAACATTTCAGTCTATACTTGAGAGGATCACAACCTTTGGTGATAGTCTCCAAGAACACCTTTATTTCAGAACTACATGTGGATTTATTACCATATTCATGGGATATATAGTTATTTCTAGACCTTTGGTATCTGGTACCAACTATATATTCACCTCAAAACCATTTGTTACCTGCAGTGCTATCACCTCAAAATGCACACATGGGCCTCCTCTCTAGGTGTACGACTCAATCAACGTCCTCAGAACATGATGTTAAATTGTAAGCCTCACCCCATATAAAATTAGGATGCATTTTATGATAAATATACAATGACCAAAACCTTCATCCTGCCTATATTATGTTAAAACTTCATGTTTTTTATCCTTTTCGCCCGATTTTAAACTGCAAAACATTTTGATCCATGCTTGAATGGATCACTTTCCTTGGTTTTGTTCTCTCACCACACCTCTATTAAATAACTAACTGTATCTTGATTCCTTCCACCACAAGATACATATTGACACCTGAATCTCCAATCTTGGGTCCAGTCGTAACATAAAAATTCCCTCTCCCTACGTATGATGTAGAACTGCACAATGAGATTTCATACAAGAACTACATGTGGCTTGATTATCATATCGATGAGATATGTACTGAGATTAGACCCCATTTCCTTGGTCCAATCATGAAATTAGAAAAATAATCCACTATCCTTCATATAAACAAAGATCTATATAGGAGATCTTAATTCAGTTGCATCATTCATGAGCCCATCATGGAAACAAAAATATACCCTTCCCTACACATGGTCCAAATATGCATAGAGAACTCCACACACCATGAAAAATGACGGTTCAGATACTTCCTTTTTACTTGGACTCATTCCTCCCATACATCATACTCCTTGTCCTGGGGAAACACAGATCTCCATAAGATATCTTTTTCCATTGGTGATGGAATGTCAGTTTCCTAAGGACACTTTTGTTTTGACTATTCATAACATGACCTAGTTTGGCTCTGCATAATTCACCCTTAAAAGGCCTATAAACTAGAGGCATATCTATCATCAGTAGAGACCTCTTATATCTCTATACTCCCCAAAAACATCATATTAGAAATTTATTTTCAAACATGGTCTCTGGTCGTTATCTGTGTACATGTCCCGTATCATTTCACCTAATTCGAGTACCCCTAAGATCTTAGTTTACAATCTCCTTCCTCACATCCGAAGCATTTCATAACATCCATAAACTATTATTCCTTATATCAATCATTGTTTTCATGACATTGGGTAACCTTATTCCTTTCCATATGATGTTAAACTACATGGTTTACAAGAACTATGTATGACTTGATTCTTGTCCATAAAGGATATGTAGTGATTCCTAGAACTCCTTTCTTAGGGCTAACAAAAAATTTACCTCCTTTATAAGATTTTTTTCACCAACAATTTTCCCTTGAGGTCTCTCTTAACATTGGTTCTATTTATTTCTGGTTGGTAAATCCATCTTTCCATAATCATTGGTCAAATCTTTTCAACTTTAAAATATAGTAACCAATTGAGAACTATGGATGGTTTAATTCTCACTCTTGTGAGATAAAAAATGATCTTGAGATCCTATACCTTATTTCAACCAACACATGACAAATAAAATAGCCTGTCATTACTTTTAATAAAATTTTGTGATGTGAAAGAAACCTCTGACACTCTTCGTTTCTCACACCGAGCATAACTTATATGAGCATAAGTGTTTTAGTAAAATTATTCCCCATATGATTAAGGTATATTAGTTTACATCTGTTTTAATATATTCCCAGATACAAGACCTTAAAATGTACAAAAAATTTCATTGAAACATGAAATTAAACTACATGGTTGATGTATCTTACATAATGTATATGTCCCTCACCCTATAGGACCACTATGTTGGATGTTGGCCTTCCAACACCCCTATATTCAAGAACAATGTTAGTCTTTATTCTCTCCTAAAAGAGATACATAATGACACCTATATCCTATATCCTGCTATATCTATGATATAAATTCTCCCACTCTCTTATGTATTATTTATATCTACATAGGGAGGTCTAGTATGGATTGTTACCCCATTTTTTAGCTCATATTAAAAAAATTTCCCCTCTTCACATGAATATTTGATCAATTGTGGAAAGTCTTTATAATAAAAACTGCCTTTTGAACATGGTCTATGGTCATTACTTTCTTATTTTCAAGAACTATGTGTGGGTTTATTCCTATCCTCAAGGGATACATAGTGACGCCTAGAACTTTTAGGCCCAACTGTGACAAAAAAACAATCCATCCCCTACATATGGGTCATATCTACTTAGGAAACATTTCTCCCCATTATGGAGTGGTTTTGATATGAAATTCTCCTTCCATACCCAGGCACCTTCCATACAAAAATCAAAATACTTGCCTAGGAAAATCCAAATCTCTATAATCTTTCCTTGTATGTCAATAATAGAATGTCATTTTCTTAAGGACACTACTGTTTTGACTATAAATAACATTCCCTAGTTTGTATATTAATAATTCTCCCTTAAAAGGCTTATTAACCAGAGGCATATTATTCCTCAGGAGTAACATATTATATCTCCATAATCATCAAAAAATTTATTATGCAAAACTATCTTTTGAATATGGTGTGAATTCATTCCTTGTATACTTATCCCATATCAGTTTTCAGATTCAGAAGCCCCCGAATTACTAAATAAAACATTCCATATTCATGCCCAAATAACGATGGATCATTCTCAATTAGATCACCGTGGAATAGAAAATCATTAATATTTTGGTCAAATCCATAAGACCTTAATATCAAAAATCATACATACCTACAACTTGATGTTAAACTATGTGGCCCATGTCCTTATCAAAATGATGTTAAACTGTATAAAACTCATCCAATCCATATAAAATTAAACTATAAGGTAAAGTCCTCATCAAATGACCCTAAATTTTATAACATATGAGTCATTGTATCATGACATAAAAATGAATGAAACATGGTCAATTATATATGACCCCTTACTTACATGAGATCTAGATCCATGAAATGGTACTTGGTATTGGATTTAGAGACTCACATTATCCCAATTTTAGACCACAATGAAATATGAAAATTCACTTCCCCTATATAATAATTCTATCTATATAGGGGTCCCATACTTTTTAAAAGATTCATTAGTCATAGGTTTTCATTTAAATCAATCATGTCCCTATATGAAACCCAATTCAGGATAAAATACTTCCACATGTTCTCTATCATGTACTCTCATGTGTATTTAAATAATTCCCCAAGCTGCCTCTTCTTTCTCATGCCTAACCTGACTCATGTGAGCTTAGAGGCCCTTAAGATTCATTTTTATTATTAGGAAACTTTACACCATGTTCCATTTATTTTAACCTATTTCTTTACTACATGAGATTTTGATCCATGTATATGTATTTAGCATACAAAACATTTCTGCCTCATAATATTAATACCCTAATTCCTATGTATGAGTTCGATCTACATATAATATTTTGAAACATGTTATTCAGTTTATGGACACATGATAAGAATAAAAATCCCTTCTCCCTGAATGAAAGTCATATCTATGTAAGGAGTTTCAAATTTAGGACCTACAAACCTAGTGTAGGATAATTAATCTCACAACTATAAGTCAAAGCTATTCAAAATAAAACATCAACATTGATTGATTCTACAAGACCCCAAAATGTCAAAATTTAAGAGAATTTTCCCATTCCAATTCATCCAAGTCAAATACACTAATACATGGATATTATGACAAGAAAATAAATCAAATCTAGTATTACTATTAAAATTACAAGGGAAATATGGAACAAATATAAAAAATATTGAGGTTGAAGCCCTTTTTATTTAGTATATTGAGAAAACATAAGAGCATACACAAATTGAAGTCCTTGTATATTAATGAGTCTTTTTTATTAAAAATATTGTTCAAATAATTCAAAGAGTTGAATGATTACTTGATTATAATAATATACCACTCAATGTATCTCTAACAGTGTTGCAACATCTATTTCCTCATTTGTTTGCAGCACCTCTTTCCTCAAAATCGCATCCTTCCTAGTTTTCTCTACCTCCATCACTAGTCGCTACTATTTTTAGCCACTTCTTCAATATGATCAAATTCTTGGTTAACCAATCGATATCTTGATGGATTTTTTTCACCTTGTAAATCTATTATGCAAATTGGATTTGGTTATGGGATGCTATCTCAGCCTTCTTTGAAGCCTAACTAAGAATATTATTTATAGTGGCAGCAAAATGGTCTGTGGAATTTGTGGTTGTGAGTTTAGACTGTAGAATGATCACCTTCTCTCTAAATAAAACTTCCTCTTTCACCTTGTCATGTATGGAATGATAGTCATACCCCCCATAGATAAGCACATAAAATATGTGGTGTGGTTTGGGAAACATTGATGGTTGATCCGAAAGAGGTTTCTAAGAAATTAGTTTCCATATGTTCCATTAAACTGTCTATTGGGAAACATAGAAATTTCCAAGGGTCACCTATTCTAATTCAAAATTGATCTCAGATGGAAGAGAATATTATGGGAAAAAATAGACAAGAGAAGGATTATCATCAATATTCTCCAAGTGGGAGGGCTATGGAGTAGGTGAATCTTGGGTCACCTCTGCTAATTGGTGATCTGTTGTATTTGGGACTTCAAATTCTTGTACCAATACTCCTGAATCAGGTACCCAACAATAAATACTCAGTAAGAAGAAATGCGATTTGGTCAAAGAGTTGAGATATTCACTTTAATTTTTCGAGGCATAAAATAACTTGATCATCACCACCCAACCCAAGGGAATCACAATCACCACCCATTCAGTTTTTATATGAGCCTTAGAAGATAGATCTCTTGGGAAGGCATGTGCAATGGGTTCATATTTGGACAACCCAGCAACCTCCAAAAGTTCACTCATAAATACTGAGCTTATAGAGATGACAATGAGGGAACTATGAGGAAATTTTTTAACTAAAATCTTCTTGGACATGTATTGATGCTTTCCCAACCATTTTGATATCCAGATGAAGGTCAGTTGACCCTGAAGATAAAGTATCATCTCCCTAAAATTCCATTCCAGTAGCAATATATTTTAGTCTTAAATCTTAATTTAGATTAGAATACACTAGAACTGTTGTTCCCACCACATTTGACTCCATAGGAAAAGGAGATGAAGTCTCTAGAATAGTTGGAACATCCTAACTTATAAAACCTTTAGAAACCCCTACAACAGTTGATTCATTAATACAACCAGAAATATGGCCTGAAAATTAATAAAGAAGGATATAATTATTACTTGAGGTCTTGTATCAGATGTGAATTGAAATATTCCTCACTTTCCTACTCCTTTTGACTTCCCATGGTGTTAATTCCACAGGTAAAATAGTAGGCAAAGGAGAGGGTGGGAATACTCTTACAGGATTTTCAATCATAGATTGCATATGTTCATCTACCCTAGGAGAGCCTTCTTTAGTGACCCACTCACCATCAGGAGAATACTCTACAACACTAATTCCTCCCTCCATGTATTTTGAAGAATGAATGGGTTATGGATCAACCTTCACCACCTATAAATTTGGAGGGGGAAATAGAAAAAGGGTTAAATGATTATAGTGGGATCAAAAAGAGGGTTGATGTAAGAGCTCATATTACCACTTCAAAAAAATCAATCCATGCTACCATTTCTAACATTATCTCCCAAACTCGATTTTACTAATGAATCCTTCCTTTGTATTAATGGATGGAGACATCCATCTCCTCAAGATACAAACTCATTTCTTCAGTATTTTATTTGAAAGAAATATGTTCAGGTGTAGTGATCAACCCATATCTAGGATTATCAATCTACTCTACTTGAAGCACCAACATATATATTCAGTATAATATCACTTTCTCTAAGTGTCCCATTCATTATTAGCTTTGGGAAACACTTCCATTATAGGGATAAATAATTCATAGGTAGAATACTTTTTAGGTGAGGTGGGATCAAGTCACCATACCAATTTTATTGTAATTTTTGGTGTTATTCTCCTTGGAAAAGGGAACTTCTGATGCCCCAATTACGATTAAGAAGGAATATCATCAAGTTCACTTGGAGTTGTAAAATCAGCCCCATCAGCCTCCTAGGAAATACTACCACTGTAACACCCTGATATTTTATGAAAAATATTCTTTTAATTTTATTAATGTCTTGTGTTGTATGCTACACCAAGATTAGATTGCGCTATACTCAACACCGTATTAGCTTGCAGTATACGCAACACTATTCTTGGATCGTGTTACACACAATTTTGATAATAGTTATTCTACGCAACATTGAGTATATATATATATATATATTCAATGTATAAATGAAATATGGTTGGATTATGTTATATGAAACAATGAAGGATTCTTGCACAACACGCAACCCTGACTTGGCTTGCATTACACGCAATCACGACCTTCCTCGATAGCGTGTGTTGTACGCAATACCGGGTTTTACTAAACAACGATATATTATTATAATATTGTTATGAACTAGCCATTATGAATAGTTTTAACTAAATTTTGAATTTTATAACATTATTATTCATCTTACATATTTCTAGAACATGGTATAAGAACAAAATAAATTTTTCGGGTAAAATAAGTATTTTTCAAAAAATGCAGTTTTGCCGCCTTTTGATGGCGCACCCACTTTAAATATAGTATTTGACATGTTTATAAGTTCAATTTGACAAAATAAAATTCTTCTTTTGAATCAGGATATAAAAATTTATAATAGATAATGTTTTGATATTTTTCCGATAACTTTCATATTTTAATGAATTGTAAAAACACACTATATTTTAATTAAAAACAACTTTTTTCATCGTAATATCTTATGTGGTTAATTTATAATATTGAATGGTTTTAAATTATAAATATAATATATTTTTATCATTTAATATAATTTATGTCATTAGCATTGATTTTACCTTGAGTTCGTAGGTTAAATCAATTCAATCTTTTGCAATGTTTTTAAGAAAAACCCATTTTCTTTTGACAACGGGATTAATTTTAATTTAATTTATGCATCTTTTGTGTATTGAATTTGGAAAAATGGATTCCATATTTGGAATCAGTGGGTCCAAATTATGTTAATAAGCTACTTTTTATTTTTGGGCATTGTGAATAGTAACTACGGTAAATTTTATTTACTATAGTAAATGGTAAATCAGGTAATTAAAGGTAAATCAGGTAATTAAAGGTAAATATAAGATTATAAAATTACCCTAACACTTGTAAAAAATCCTATCGGATGGATAAAAGTAGACCCATATAACCTAAGGGTAGGATTAGATTCATTTTATGGACTTTTGTCTATGAAAATAATTTAATTATTATTAAAACCAAAGAATGTGACAACATGTCACTTTCTTAAATCTTATAAGTATAATAATTTTAATTTAGTAATAAAATTCATGAAACTTCGAACATGAATAGTATCCAGAAAGCTAATACAATTATCTACATCATAGGAATTTATTTAGAATTTTTAGGGATTAAATAATTATCATTTATTATGACACAAAGATGATGCAGTAATTGTCTTATTAATGAAATATTGACATAATTGATGTTATAAATTCCCAAATAAATGTAATTTGAGACTTTTTATAACTTACATTAATTTTATAGGTTAATATGACATGTTATTGTTGATATAAGTAAATTGTTTAGAACTTATCATTCTGTTATGAATTTCATAAAAATCATGTACCAAATAGTGTCAAAATTGACATAAATTAGTTTTTAAAACAAATATTATATTATTAATTGTTATTTAATTCCTAAAAATCTAAGGTTTGGCCAAATGATTTAGATAAGGATAGATATATTTATAATAAACAACTTGGGATTCTTTTGGCTTGTTATGATAAGTTTATTAACTATATAGTGTAAGAAAACAAAAAGACACGGTAAAAGTTAAATTATTTAACTTAGAGTTAAATCTAACTGATAAGGTTAAAATAATAACCTAAACTTGTCTAAATCCTATTTGATGAGAGGCGTTTCACCCATACCCACTTTATATTCGAAATAAGACCCTTTGGAACCATTATAAATCGAATTTGACCTTAATATAAAATAATATTTTGAGATTTTCCTAAGGTGCCCCTCTCCTCCCTTATAAAAGGGAACCTCCTCCCTCTCCTCTTCACACCAATTTGAGCATTCAATCTCGGAAAACCCATGCCAAAATCTCTTCTCCACTTCCCTAGTATCATCCTATAGGTCCTAGTATTCTTCAAATACCATCCTTAGTTCTTTAAGTGGAGGTTAAGTGAAGGCGCGTCAAAAAGAGGTAATATCCATTACCGATCTTTTTCAATTTCTTTCTTCTTCAACTTCTTCTTCATTAGTTGTTTCATGATAAAGTAATAACATCAGTATTTATTATATACTTATATGTTATTATAAATATGAAACAACTCTAATTAACCTTCTATACATCCTACAGAAAAAGGAAATCACTGCGCGTGCGTACGTACGGAATACCGTCTCCACGCCGTGGTGTAATCTATTTTCTGCCACCACCTTAATTGTATGGGTATAATGGTGTAATGAGTAACTATATATGATTATTATAAAGTTATATTTATACTGAAATAGTATACATACACTTAAACACAATTCCACGACCATGGGAACGATATCATCGCTCGTGCGTACGTAAGGACTACCGTCTCCACGACACGATGAGATTCATTATCCATGTTAACCATTCCAGAATGATTATAAAGTATATATAATGAATAATAATAAAATATATTACATGGTAAATCTACTGGATTTATGTATATATATATTTTATCTACTTACTTCCATTCAAGACAATAAGGAAAGGAAAACAGCGCTCATGCGTACGTACAGACTACCGTCTCCATGAACGGTGTGTTTCATTTCATTTATCTATCTATTATATATATATATACTGAATATATATGATATATAAATCATATTTTATATTCTTGAAGTAAGTAAATCATGATATAAGTAATAATAATGCCAAGAACAACAATTCCAAACACCTACGATAAATGAAACGATTTTACCCAAAACGCTTCTTTAGCATGGAATTTACAAAAGAACGGGTAATATAAAGTCATAAGTGAACCATATATGATATCATAACAATGAATATGATTCTGTAATAAGTTAATGACATTATTTAAATCATTATATAGGAGGTTCATATAAGTACAAAGCATATCGGACATAAGGTAAGGGAAATATCACAATCTCCTTTTTATCCGAGGTTGTTTATACTTTAGTATTTACTGGGGTGTATTTTATCATACACATCCATGTTTCCTAAATATGTAATATTATTTCAATTCACCTAAAATTGTTTAAATCCAATTTTACCCTTCGGTGAGGTTTTAGTAAAAGATATAAAAGGAATCTTTTTTTTGTTTTTCGTACGAGGTATTTTTTGACTTTTCTGACAAAAGTATGAGAAGAATGTTTTTTTAACTTATACGGCATGAATGTATTTTTAAAACATTATTTCCAAGAAGCTTACTTTACAAGTTTTCAAGTTTATTTTTAATCAACTTCTTTTAGTTTATAATTTTACGACATGTTAAAAAAGGAAAAGTGTTTTTGAAGCAGAAAGGATATTTTCCTCAAGAATGGAGTTCAAGTGTTTTATCAAAATTATTTTCCATCTAAGATAATAAGGGGTTATGTTTCTATCCCTATTATTATATTGATTTGATTATGTTGTGATGTAATTTTATTTTTATGAATTCCTTTATCTTATATGGATTGTTTTATGATGTCACGATGTTTAAGATTCCCATTTTTATTACATGGGTTATGCAATGATGTATGATTTATGATTTTGTGGCACACATAAGAATGGTATCATTATGAGATGGGTGGGACCTATATCTCCCTCCAATTAATTGGGTAAAGATTTTATATCTCATGAGATAGACATGGCTGGAACGGTAGGTTATACCGGTTCAGTGAAACAGGACTGAAACGAGGGTGACTCGGTTCAGAAATGGACTTTGTCCACTAAGATAGTCTTGGAAACGAGTCTTGACTAATAAGAAATGATTCTCTATGATTATGTGTGTATGCCACAAAGTTTCATGTTTTAAGTTATGATTATTGGGATTTCATTTCACTACTATGATTTATCCCATGTTATGAAATTATGCTCTCTTTTGCAGGTTAAGATTTCCAAAATGTTATGTTCTTATGAATATGATGTGATTGATATTTCTTTTGTTTACCTTACTGAGCATTTGAGCTCACCCTTTTATGTTTTATTTTCCCCAGGATATAAAGAAAGGTTTTAGGTAAAAAAGAAGAAGATCTTTATGGGAGATGTTAAAGATCTTTCACCATGATTAGAAGATTATATTCTGAGTTTTCAAAGACACTAAACTATTACGATCCTTATGTGTGTGTTTTTGTTATGTACTAAGTATTCCGCAAAAGTAATGTAATGTCCATGTACGTCAAGCTTTGGGTCTCTACAGTTGGTATCAGAGGAAAGGTTTAGTCAACCTTTGGAAACTAGGATGCGAGAACTTTAGTGAGATCCCTTGAGATATTTCTAAGGTATGTCTAGAGATGTCTCTAAGGTTAAGTATACGTATAGGTTATAGTCCTATAATTTCACTAACGATTTTATAATTTAACCTAATATGTTAGGTATTGAGGGTACTCCCCCTTTACTATGTTGTTTTCTCTAGCATGATTTTTGCCTCTCAACGAATTGTTTTTGTGTTTTAGTTAATGGAGGGAACCAGACGGAATTCGGTTAACATTGAATCCAATGGACAAATTGGTGACTATGAGAAACAAAATTATGTAATGCCTAGAGAGAAAGATATTGTGATTATGCCAAATCAGTCATCGCGATATATGATTAACAAGGTGAAATTTAGTGGTATACCTAATTCATCAAAGAAGAGGAAGATAGACTATTATGCATGTTCGCATGTTGAGGAGCATAAAGAAAGGAAGATTGAGATTTCTAAAGAAGGGAAGAAGAACCTTGAGGAATACCTCAAATGGAGGGACTGATGTTATCTGTGTGGAGAAAAGGGTCATAGAGTGACAGACTGTTATGGAGTTCAATGTATTATTCGTGGAGAACATGGGCATTACCCAACTCAATGCCCTAACCTAAAAAGTTACTTCTAAATAAAGGAAGGACTTATTCCAGGACAATAATTGAAGAGGATGGATTGAAGTGTTTATGTATTGGTATTCAAGAATAATTTTGTTGAGGTACTTTTATTGTGTATAAGAATATTTTTGTATTATTGTGGTTTTCAATAATTTTAAGGTACCGGTAACCATGAAAAGTGATTCAAATATTTTGGAAAGCAGATGATATGCGCATAATGAAGGGATAAGGAGAAAATGAAATGTTTGACAGTATTCATGAGCTCATGATTGATATAAGGACTAAGTGATATCATGGTTTGAGTATATAGAATTTTGAGGATTTTGGTATGTGGAAAGAGTTAACTTTTGATAGCACTCATGTTTTCACTAAGATTCAATGGGTATTCATTTTATGGTATTCACATGACTGGAATGTGACAAACAAGATATATGAGGGATAAATGATGGCATTCACGTGATAATTTTCTTTATACTATGATCTTGGAACGAAGTATTTTAGATAAGCCTAAAGATTGGAATAGATTATGTTGGACATAAGTTAGTATTGTTTAAGGATAAAACTTTTTTTTCTGATATTATTGATGGGATGTTATAGTAATATAGTTTTAGAAAAAGGACAACCTGCAGGACGGGCGACAGCCCATTGCGTCGGACAAGGCTATGAGAATCGAACCCACAACCGAAGTGCGACTGACCTTTATCGCCTACCACTGGTGTACAGGAAGTCCCTATTTAGTAGAAACTAGTTTGATTATATTAAGCAGTATAATATAAGAAGTATAAGTCCATTTTAGGAACCATATATGATTAATCTCACTATAGATGGACTTACGTATTTTTTCTGATAACTTTTCTAACCTTTTGTTTGAGATAGATGGAATGACCCATCATTCTATCACATGATCTGATAACACATCAGGAATGACAAATTCAACTTAATTTTTTTAAGAGATGAAGTGGAAATTGTACAAAGAACGACTAACGGTGAGACTATACCAAAATCACGAAAGTATTTCTTCTAATTCCAATTTCATCAACTTTAGAGAAATGATCTTGAAAACCAAAAATGTTGTCCTAGTTCCCTTATATCTGATGAATCAGATGGTACCTTAGATCATCACAAATCAATAGCTTTGTGATTGTTGGCTTTTTCATAGCCATGTTCTCTACCACTCTCCATCAGAACCTGATGGTTAGATTTTTCTTCCATATCCATATTTTCACCTATGTTCTCCTACGTGGAAACCCAGTGATGAGTTAATTTGGGTAACCGTTACATTTCATACATTAGTTTTTAAAGCCATGTTTTGGTATTCCTTTTTACGATGTGGGTTTCTATTAAACAAACTTTCGAGTAGTAAACCATTTATAACCCCGACGAATTTCGAGGGAGAAATTCATTTTAAGGGGGTAGAATGTAACACCCTGAGATTTTATGAAAAATATTCATTTAATTTCATTAATGTTTTGTGTTGTATGCTAAACCAAGATTACCTTGTGCTATACTCAACATCGTATTAGCTTGCAGTATACGCAACACTATTCTTGGATCGTGTTACACACATTTTTGATAATAGTTATTCTACGCAACATTGAGTATATATATATATATATTCAATGTATAAATGAAATATGGTTGGATTATGTTATATGAAACAACGAAGGATTCTTGCACAGCATGAAACCCTGACTTGTCTTGCATTACACGCAATCGCGACCTTCCTCGATAGCGTGTGTTGTACGCAATACCGGGTTTTACTAAACAATGATATATTATTATAATATTGTTATGAACTAGCCGTTATGAATAGTGTTAACTAAAATTTTAATTTTATAACATTATTATTCATCTTACACATTTCTAGAACATGGCATAAGAACAAAATAAATTTTTCGGGTAAAATAAGTATTTTTCAAAAAATGCAGTTTTGCAGCCTTTTGATGGCGCACCCACTTTATATCTAGTATTTGACATGTTTATAAGTTCAATTTGACAAAATAAAATTCTTCTTTTTAATTAGGATATAAAAATTTACATTAGATAAAGTTTTGATATTTTTCCGATAACTTTCATATTTTAATGAATAGTAAAAACACGCTATATTTTAATTAAAAACAACTTTTTTCATCGTAATATCTTCTGTGGTTAATTTATAATATTTAATGGTTTTAAAGTATAAATAAAATATATTTTTACCATTTAATATAATTTATGTCATTAGCATTGATTTTTCCTTGAATTCGTAGGTTAAATCAATTCAATCTTTTGCAATGTTTTAAAGAAAAACCCGTTTTCTTTCGACAATGGAATTAATTTTAATTTAATTTCTGCATATTTTGTGTATTTAATTTGGAAAAATGGATTCCATATTTGGAATCAGTGGGTCCAAATTATGTTAATAAGCTACTTTTTATTTTTGGGCATTGTGAATAGTAACTACGGTAAATTTTATTAACTATAGTTAAATGTAAATCAGGTAATTAAAGGTAAATATAAGATTATAAAATTACCCTAACACTTGGAAAAAATCCTATCGGATGGATAAAAGTACACCCATATAACCTAAGGGTCAGATTAGATTAATTTTATGGACTTTTTTCCATGAAAATAATTTAATTATTATTAAAACCAAAGAATGTGACAACATGTCACTCTCTTAAATCTTATAAGTATAATAATTTTAATTTAGTAATAAACTTCATGAAACTTATAAAATGAATAGTCTCCAGAAATATAATACAATTATCTACATCATAGGAATTTATTTAGAATTTTTAGGAATTAAATAATTATCATTTATTATGACACAAAGATGATGCAGTAATTGTCTTATTAATGATATATTGACATAATTGATGTTATAAATGCCCAAATAAATGTAATTTGAGACTTTTTATAACTTAAATTAATTTTATAGGTTAATATGACATTTTATTTTTGATATAAGTAACTTGGCTTGAACTTATCATTCTGTTATGAATTTCATAAAAATCATGTACCAAATAGTGTCAAAATTGACATAAATTAGTTTTTAAAACAAATATTATATTATTAATTGTTATTTAATTTCTAAAAATCTAAGGTTAGGAAAAATGACTTATATAAGGATAGATATATTTATAATAAACAACTTTGGGTTCGTTTGGCTTGTTATGGTAAGTTTATTAACCATATAGTGTAAGAAAACAAAAAGACACGGTAAAAGTTAAATTATTTAACTTAGAGTTAAATCTAATTGATAAGGTTAAAATAATAACCTAAACTTGTCTAAATCCTATTGGATGAGAGGATTTCGACCCATACCCACTTTATATTCAAAATAAGACCCTTTGGAACCATTATAAATCGAATTTGACCTTAATATAAAATAATATTTTGAGATTTTCCTAAGGTGCCCCTCTCCTCCCTTATAAAAGGGCACCTCCTCCCTCTCCTCCTCACACCAATTTTAGCATTCAAGCTCGGCCAAACCCTGCCAAAATCTCTTCTCCACTTCCCTAGTATCATCCTAGAGGTCCTGGTCTTCCTCAAAGACCATCCTTAGTTCTTTAAGTGGAGGTTAAGTGAAGGCGCGTCAAAAAGAGGTAATATTCAGTACCGATCTTTTTCAATTTCATTCTTCTTCAACTTCTTATTCTTTAGTTGTTTCATGATAAAGTAATAACATAAGTATTTCTTATATACTGATATGTTATTATAAATATTAAACAACTCTAATTAACCTTCTATCCATCCTACGGAAAAAGGAAATCACCGCGCGTGCGTACGTACGGAATAGCGTCTCCACACCGTGGTGTAATCTATTTTCCGCCACCACCTTAATTGGATGGGTATAATAGTGTAATGAGTAACTATATATTATTATTATAAAGTGATATTGATACTGAAATAGTATACATACACTTCAACACAATTCCACGACCATGGGAATGATATCATCGCTCGTGCGTACGTACGGACTACCGTCTCCACGACGCGATGAGATTCATTATCCATGTTAACCATTCCAGAATGATTATAAAGTATATATAATGAATAATAATGAAATATATGACATGGTAAATCTACTGGATTTATTTATATATATATTTCATCTACTTACTTCCATTCAAGACAATAAGGAAAGGAAAACAGCGTTCATGCGTACGTACGGACTACCGTCTCCATGAACGGTGTGTTTCATTTCATTTATCTATCTATTATATATATATATATAATGAATATATATGATATATAAATCATATTTTATATTCTTGAAGTAATTAAATCATGATAAAATTAATAATAATTTCAAGAACAACAAGTCCAAACACCTACGATAAATGAAACGATTTTACCCAAAACGCTTCTTTAACATGGAATTTACAAAATAACGGGTAATACAAAGTCATAAGTGAACCATATATGATATCATAACAATGAATATGATTCTTTAATAAGTTAATGACATTATTTAAATCATTATACAGGAGTTTTGGATACGTACAAAGCATACCGGACATAAGGTAAGGGAAATATCACAATCTCATTTTTATCTGTGGTTGTTTATACTTTAGTATTTACTGGGGTGTATTTTATCATCCACATCCATGTTTCATCAATATGTAATATTATTTCCATTCACCTAAAATTTTTTAAATCCAATTTTACCCTTCGGTGAGTTTTTAGTAAAAGATATAAAAGGAATCTTTTTTTTTCGTTTTTCGTACGAGGTATTTTTTGACCTTTCTGACAAAAGTACGAGAAGAATGTTTTTTTAACTTATACAGCATGAATGGATTTTTTAAAAATTATTTCCAAGAAGCTTCCTTTACAAGTTTTCAAGTTTATTTTTAATCAACTTCTTTTAGTTTATAATTTTACGACATGTTAAGAAAGGAAAAGTGTTTTTGAAGCAGAAAGGATATTTTCCTCAAGAATGGAGTTCAAGTGTTTTATCAAAATTATTTTCCATCTAAGATAATAAGGGGTTATGTTTTTATCTCTATTATTACATTGATTTGATTATGTTGTGATGGAATTTTATTTTTATGAATTCCTTTATCTTATATGGATTGTTTTATGATGTCACGATGTTTAAGATTCCCATTTTTATTACATGGGTTATGCAATGATGTATGATTTATGATTTTGTGGCACACATAAGAATGGTATAATTATGAGATGGGTGGGACCTATATCTCCCTCCAATTCATTGGGTAAATATTTTATATCTCATGAGATAGACATGGCTGGAACCGTAGGTTATACCGGTTCAGTGAAACATGACTGAAACGAGGGTGACTCGGTTCAGAAATGGACTTTGTCCACTAAGATAGTCTTGGAAATGAGTCTTGACTAATAAAAAATGATTCTCTATGATTATGTGTGTATGCCACAAAGTTTTATGTTTTAAGTTATGATTATTGGGATTTCATTTCACTACTATGATTTATCCCATGTTATGAAATTATGCTCTCTTTTGCAGGTTAAGATTTCCAAAATGTTATGTTATTATGAATATGATGTGATTGATATTTCTTTTGTTTACCTTACTGAGCATTTGAGCTCACCCTTTTATGTTTTCTTTTCCCCAGGATATAAATAAAGGTTTTAGGTAAAAAAAGAAGAAGATCTTTATGGGAGATGTTGAATATCTTTCACCACGATTAGAAGATTATATTCCGAGTTTCCAAAGACACTAAACTATTATAATCCTTGTGTGTGTGTTTTTGTTATGTACTAAGTATTCCGAAAAAGTAATGTAATGTCCATGTACGACAAACTTCGGGTCTCTACAACCACTATATTCACTCTCAGTGTAATATGACTTTATCATTTCAACTACTCAATTTGAAAATATGTTTCGGTCATAGAGAGAATGAATAAAAGAATCAAGGTACCCTATGTAAGCCTCTACCAAATCAGGATTCTTCATGTAATAAATTCTTTCAGGTGAAGATATACCACCATACCTACTTAGAATTATTTCCTTCTCTCAAAAAAGTACTAGATATTGACAATGAGAAAATAATTCCTCTAGGTATCCCATTCCCTCTAATACAAGGGATATTTAGCTTCCACAAGGATGAAAAATTGAGGATATGGATCTTTATCTTATACTATAGGTGCGTGAAATGTATTTTGAGGAGATGGACCTAGATTGTCATCTGTTTCCTCTATATTTCGGAAATGAGATTTTTTCTTGGGAAAATCCACTTTCCCAGCCTAACTACCTCAGTGGAATAGTCTTCATTCTCCTTGGACTCATTTCATGAGTTTAATGACCATTTAGTTTGGATAATACTTGAGTCCATTTAGAAAAGTTGCATCTATCTTGGGGTGGGTCTTGACCTCCTCCTAAATATTTTGTGCAATTTTTAGGAATTCCAATACAAGAGAAGGATTTTTCTTAGGGTCACCCCCATTGAATAGGGGGGAAGAAACTCATCACACATATCATATAACATCCCGCCATTTTATAACAAAAACTTTCATTACATTACACAAATCTGAGGATCGTTAAGGTTTAGTGTCTTGGAAACAAGGATCATAATACACAAAAAAACATAAAACATTCTTCTTAAACACTTGCAAGGCGTCTCCTTAAGTTCATTCTAGGTTCATTACTGCATCTCATAACCTGGGGACATACATCAAAAGAAAGGGTGAGCAGAAGGCCCAGTAAGGGAAACAAGAGGAACATTTTACATGTGAACTTGAGATACTTCAATAAGGACATGAAAAGAACTTTAAGGCATGAGAAAGAAATCATGAGGCATTTCATAATAAAAATAATATTTTTCATAACTTGAAGATGTGGCTACATCACTTAACATAGACAATCATGAACATATCACCAAGGTCCACCCCCAAGGTGTCATTTGAAAATTACCAAGGTTATTCACCAAGGTATCGTGAAAATTGTAATCTCTAGTGGTTACATCATTACCCAATGCATTGGAGCGCTATCAGGGCGCACCCTTAAATTTGCCTTTATTATCATGTTATCCACATATATCATTATCAAACATTTCATAAATAACCCACATAGCATAAAATAAATGGGTTTCATTTCATAATCATAACGTTTTAAAAACTGCTTTAAAGACATGATCTTTACGTCACTTTAAACCCACGGAAAGGGAAAGCGGGTCTCATGTATGTAAATCCCAGAATTTAAAATGGAACATTTTGATATATATGTTAATACCCTTGTAGAAATAAGAGCTTTGAGTATTCACTTTATAACATAAAATAATTTTTGAGAAAAGAGAGAGACATTTTGAGGGGAAAATTCTGCAGCATAACGGCTAAGTTTCGGGGTTTTAGAAAACATTGAAATGAGAGGGGACATGGGTAACCCACTAATAAATGATCCATAAAACATTAGGGTGAAAGAATAAGAAGGACATATGGAAATTTTTAGGGACATACCATTTGAAATGAAAAACATGGAAGGAAAAAAGATTAGATTTCTCTTATGAAAATTCGGCAGCCTTACGTTGTCACTTAACTTCAAAAGAAAATGATTTGACAAAATCAAATAGGGTCCCTCATCATACGATCATAAGAGATCAGTATGATAGATATAGAGATCATACCCCAACATAATAAAAAGGAACTTGAAAGACTTGACATGAAAATCGAACTTGAAAAATGAGAAGGGTGAAAGAATCCCTTAAAAATTCGGCAGCCTAACGACGTCACTTAAACTTTCATAAAATGAAACGATGAGAGTAAGAGGGGATCTCTCATCATATAAAAATGAAAGGGCAGTAAGAGGAATATAAAAGAACATCCTCTCACATAAAAACAAGGAGCATAAAAGGAATGACATAAAAGAGATTACATGAAAAGAAAGAGAGGGGTCGGATCCCTTACCTTAAAACATGACTCTTGAAACTCAAAGGATTGGACCTTGAGGGCTTGGGGGCACCTTGGGAGGACTCCTTGGAAGGTAAGAAGACCAGAACTTCGTTGGGGGAGAGTTGGGAGGAAAACTAAGGGAGGAAAGGGTGGGTATTTATAGGGAAAGTGAGGGGACAAAGCATTAATGGCCAAGGGACACCTCACATGTGCTTTTCTCAAACCCATGTGCTCTCCCTTGGCATTTATCATGGAGTTAGGCCACATAAGGCCCCCAAAACAATAATTCATCACCCTTGGCCGGAAAACCCTCAAAAGATCTCATGACATCATCATGACACCATTATGATGTCATTAAACATACCGAAACTCTAAAACTGTAATTTTACTATTCACTGAAAATTCAACTTTCTCAGATAAATCCCAAAATTTCACATTAACCAAATATCAATGCTATGATTTCAAAAATGAACTCCATTTTATAAAAATAATTTTCTAAATATTTTTAATTATATTTTTAAATAAATACACTATTCACCGAAAATTCATTTTTTTCAGAAAAAAACCCAAAAATTACCATAACATAATATCGATGCTCTAAGTTCAAAAATGAAGTCATTTTTATAAAAATAATTTTCTAATTATTTTTAATTAAATTTTTAATTAAAAAACACTATTCATCCGAAAAAACTAATACTTGAATAATAATTTATGAAACCATTATTTACCCATTTTATTGAATCACATTACTTAATCTAGGTGTCTAAATTATATTAAAACTTTCTTTATGTGAGATTACTAATCCATTTGGTCACATTACTAATCCTAAGCGTAAAATCACTATTCATAATTTACTATTGATCAAAAATTAAGTTGATCTTATTAGACTCCAAATTCCTTACTGAACACTTTTGTAGAAGACCATTTTTTGAAAATCATTACACATCATTAGTTATTTAGGGTTTACATAAATATTTTAAAATATCCTTTTTTCAAAATTCATCAATAAAATACATTCTAAAATTATCCTGACATTTGAAATTTCACAAACATCACTAAAGGAAGAAATCTCAATTTATTCACCCGAAAGGATTACACAAGGAAACTAGGGTCTCATCACATAGCCCCTTATAACACTGGCATAAGACCTAAGTGTAAGGTGTGCTATGGTGAGAGAATCTGAGGGAGGCTCAGATAACATTGCCCTAGTAGCAACCTCCACTAACTTGAACTTCTCCTGCAAGCGTTTCCGTTCAAGCTTGACACGCTGGAGTTCGTCTTGGGCTTGGTCCAGAGCGAAGCCCACAGATGCTACCTCCTTCCCAAGCTCTGATAAGTGGGCTTCATAAGGGTTGAGTCTACTGGATGAAGCCATCGACTCCTCTTTCTGCATTAACCATTAACATCTTATTAAATCATTAAGAGTAAGTTAATATACTACTCAAAAAGATTGGGTCGTTACATTCTTCCCCCATTAAGAAATTTCGTCCCCGAAATTTACACTTGAGGCCTAGTCGAAAAGGTGAGGGTACTTTTGCTTCATTGTTTCCTCAGGCTCCCAAGTCGCCTCTTCATATTTATGATTCCTCCACAACACCTTCACAAGGTGGGTAGTCTTGTTTCGTAGGACCTTGTCTCTACGGTCCAAGATCTCCACTGGCTGCTCCTCATAAGAGAGGTTATGTTCAAGTTGTACCACCTCTGGGTTCAGTACATGCGAAGGGTCGGGTATGTACTTCCTCAAGAGAGATACATGGAAGACATCATGAACTTGAGCTAGGTTCGGTGGAAGTGCTAGACGATAGGCCACTGCTCCTATGCGATCAAGGATTTCATAGGGGCCAATGTACCTAGGGCTGAGCTTCCCTTTCTTCCCAAATCGCATGACTCTCTTCCATGGAGAGATTCGAAGGAAGACTTTGTCACCAACACCAAACTCCAAGTCTCTTCGTCGATTGTCAGCATAGCTCTTCTGCCGACTCTGAGCAGCCTTTATGTGTTGTTGGATGGCATGAACCTGTTCTGTCATCTCTTGCACGAGATCAGGCTCAAGAAGCTTCCTCTCACCAGTTTCATCCCAACAAGTAGGAGTTCTACACCGCTTTCCATATAGAACTTCATAGGGTGCCATCTGAATACTCGAATGGAAGCTGTTGTTATAGGAGAACTCAACTAATGGGAGGTGTTGATCCCATCCACCTTTAAATTCCATTGAGCATAATCTCAACATGTCTTCGAGTGTCTGAATAGTCCTTTCATATTGGCCATCAGTTTGAGGATGATAGGCCGTACTAAAATTCAATTCAGTATTCAGAGCATGTTGAAGACTTCTCCAGAATTTTGATGTGAATCTTGGGTCACGATCAGATACAATGGATAGTGGTACCCCATGCAGCCTTACCACTTCCTTCACGTAAATCTTGGCAAGCTGATCCAGAGAGAAATCTTCCCGAATAGATATAAAATGGGCTGTCTTGGTGAGACGGTCCACAATAACCCATATCGCATTGTTTCCTTTGGATGTTTTCGGGAGACCAGTTACAAAGTCCATGGTGATATTATCCCACTTCCATACTGGTATGGGTAGCGGTTGTAATACCCCCTTAGGAAGTTGTCTTTCTGCCTTTACTTGCTGACACATCAGGCACCTTGTAGTGTAATCAGCAATCTCCCTCTTCATGTTATCCCACCAATAATGATCACGAAGGTCTCTATACATCTTAGTGCTTCCCGGGTGTATAGAGAATGTAGAGCTATGAGCTTCATCCATCAATTCTTTCTTTATCTCCGGAATAGATGGAACACATAGTCTTGTACGAAATTTCAATACACCTTCTTGATCAATATTGAAATCAGGGAACTTCCCATCCTTTACAGCCTCGAACTTCTCCTGCAGCAAAGGATCCTCTTTTTGAGCCTTCTTGATCTTCTCTAGTAATGAAGGTTGAGAAATCATTTGGAATAGGGTTGATGATGTCCCTTTCCTTATAATTCCCATGTCTAGTTTTACTAGATCTTTAATCAAGGGATCTCCCAGGATCCTCATTGTTGCCAGAACAACAGGATCTTTCCTGCTTAACGCATCCGCGACTTTGTTTGCTCTTCCAGGGTGATAATGAATTGAACAATCATAGTCTTTAATAAGCTCCAACCATCTCCTTTGTCTCATGTTCAATTCTTTCTGAGTGAAAATATACTTTAGACTTTGGTGGTCAGTGTATATATCAAATTTCTCCCCATAAAGATAGTGCCTCCATATCTTTAGAGCAAAAACAATTGCCGCCAGCTCTAGATCATGCGTAGGATAATTCTGCTCATGAATCTTCAACTGTCGAGATGCATAAGCAATTACTTTGTCATTTTGCATGAGGACGCACCCAAGCCCTTTCAGAGATGCATCGCTAAAAATAACGAATCCTTCTCCGATAGAGGGTAGTGTTAACACAGGTGTAGTAACCAATCTCTTCTTCAGCTCTTGGAAACTTTCCTCGCATTCCTTTGTCCAGATGAACTTAACCCCTTTTCGAGTCAACTTGGTTAGTGGATTAGAAAGCCGTGAAAAGTTTTTCACAAACCTCCTATAATATCCTGCTAAACCAAGGAAACTACGAATCTCAGTTACTGTTGTGGGTTGAGGCCACTCCTCCACAACCATTGTCTTTGCAGGGTCAACCGAGATTCCTTCATTGGTTACGATGTGCCCCAAGAAAGCCACCTGTTGTAACCAAAACTCACACTTGCTGAACTTCCCAAAGAGCCTCTCCTTCCACAGAGTTTTCAATATAAACCTTAGATGATCTTCATGCTCCTCACGACTTTTTGAATATATCAAAATATCATCAATAAAAACTACCACAAAGTTATCAAGGTAGTCCTTAAAGACTCTATTCATCAAATCCATGAAAACAGCAGGAGCATTAGTCAAGTCGAAGGGAATAACAGTAAACTCATAATGCCCATATCTTGATCGGAAGGCAGTCTTTGGAATATCTTTCTTCTTCACCCTCAGTTGATGATAACCAGATCGAAGGTCAATCTTAGAGAAGAATTGAGCCCCACGAAGTTGGTCAAATAAATCATCAATTCTTGGAAGAGGATATCTTTTCTTCACTGTAATCCCGTTCAGTTCTCTATAATCAATGCATAGCCGCATTGATCCATACTTCTTCTTCACAAAGAGAACTGGTGATCCCCAAGGAGACACACTCGGTCGGATAAACCCCTTCTCCAACAAGTCTTGGAGTTGTTTCTTTAACTCTTCTAGCTCCACATTTGCCATTCTATACGGAGTCTTTGATATCGGTTGAGACCCAGGTACGAGTTCAATGGAGAACTCTACCTCTCTTTCTGGGGGATGTCCAGGTAACTCCTCAGGAAATACATCCATGTATTCCTGAACAATCAGAACATCTTCAATTTGTATGCTCCCTTTCCCTTCTTCTTCGTCACCGATTAACTCCATAAAGAAAGCTATAGGAGGTGCTTCTAGATAGGGATCAGTTCGGGATATCTCTCCTCAGAAGATAACTGTAGGTCGTTCATTCAAGACTACTGAGATTTCCTTACTTCTGCATTTGATCTTAGCATTATACTTTGAGAGCCAGTCCATCCCTAGTATAATATCAAATTCCATCATGGGAATGACTACTAGATTTGCGATAAGATTGTGCTCACCAAAGTAAACACTAGAGTCTCTAAACACTATTGATGCATTGATAATCCCACTTGGAGTCTTGACTGACAACTCTACCTCAAGCAATTCGGGGATTGATTCTATATTCTTTGCAAACTTGGAAGAAATAAAGGAATGCGTAGAACCAGAATCAAATAAAGCACTTGCTAGTTTTGAGAGGACAAAAAGAGTACCTGCTACCACATCGTTTGGAACTTCAACTTCAGTTTTTGTGATAGCGAAAGCACGACCTTGCTCCCTTGGCCTCTGCTGAGGTTGATGGTGATTCCCCTCCACCGCCCTCGGATTTGGACATTGATTAGAAAAGTGCCCAAGCTGTCCACACTTGAAGCATGTGACTTCGGGTAGGGCCATAACCATCTTTCCTCTGTCGTTAGTGTTGGGAAGTTGAGGCTTCACATCACCACGACAGTTCCGAGAAATATGGCCTTCTCTTCCACACTTGTAGCACTTACCACTTTCGATCAAGCAGTTCCCCAGATGCTTCTTCCCACATTTATTGCATGTGGCATGTTGCATATGCTTTCCACCTCTTTCCTGATCAAAACTTCTTCCCAGGCTTGGTTCTAGAGTTCTCTTCTTCTCATTAGATTTGTGAGACCATTGTGTCTCCCCAAACTCTAGTTCAACTTTCATAGCACTTCGAACTATTTCTTCATAGCTATCGTAGTCCCTGTTGGATAGATTATTCCGCAGATGTGGTCGTAGTCCGCCAAAGAATCTATCAACCTTCCCATTAGGGTCCATGACAAAGCTTGAGGTATAATGGAAAGCCTTGTGAATTTCATCTCATAGCTTCCGACAGATTCGTTCTCCTTCTGCTTCAGCTCGAGAAACTCTTTCTCCATTTTCGTTCTCATGGAACGAGGGAAATACTTGTTAAAAAAAATCCCCCGAAATTCTTCCCACTCCATAGCTTCCATCTCTCCTCGTGGCTTCGTGTTTTTGATCAGTGACCACCACTGATCAGCTTCTCCCTCTAGGCGGTAAACAGCAAGGGTGACTTTTTCTTGTTCCGAACAATGAAGTACAGAAAAGATATTTTCAATGGAGCTTATCCATTGTTCCGCAACCAATGGGTCAGTAGATCCACTGAATGTTGGCGGTCGTTGACACATGAAGGACTCAACAGAAAGTTGTTCCCTTCGTGGTGAGGTCGGCCTCTCAGCTTGATTCAAGTTATTACTCATAACTTGAGTCAGTTGGTTCATCATTCGCATGAATGTTTCCATTCCGGCTTCCATCGGAGGGCCGTCAGCACATGGTGCATTGCGGTCACCATCGGCACGGTTCCTCCTATTGCCCGCCATTTTCTAAAAGAATAAAACCTTAGTGAGAAACTTATTTCATTTATGAATCTTTTAACTAAGACTTCATTCTTAGACAATTATACTTCTCAATAATTCCTTCATAATGATTCATAAAAAGCTTGTGATTAACCAAACATATCCCCCGGGAGTGTCGTAACCAAGAGTGCAGCAAGGCCCGTTATCGTGCACCAGTTCCCATTCGAGTCTAGCTCAAAGCGGTGTTTTCGGGTTTTACCCCTATGTACATCTGTGCCAGAGCCGCCTCTACCTGCTCGTATCCAGACAGGGATGTATTTGTTTGATAAACCACTTACTCAATACTTACCAAAATACCAGGAAGTTTTCCTATATTTAAACTTTTCTATAGGGTTCTTCCTAAAGTTTTATATCCTAATTTACACAAATAACTAAACCATCCTCTGATACCAACTATAACATCCCGCCATTTTATAACAAAAACTTTCATTACATTACACAAATTTGAGGATCGTTAAGGTTTAGTGTCTTGGAAACAAGGATCATAATACATAAAAAAAACATAAAACATTCTTCTTAAACACTTGAAAGTCATCTCCTTAAGTTCATTCTAGGTTCATTACTGCATCTCATAACCTGGGGACATACATCAAAAGAAAGGGCGAGCAGAAGGCCCAGTAAGGGAAACAAGAGGAACATTTTACATGTGAACTTGAGATACTTCAATAAGGACATGAAAAGAACTTTAAGGCATGAGAAAGAAATCATGAGGCATTTCATAATAAAAATAACATTTTTCATAACTTGAAGATGTGGCTACATCACTTAACATAGAAAATCATGAACATATCACCAAGGTCCATCCCCAAGGTGTCATTTGAAAATTACCAAGGTTATTCACCAAGGTATCGTGAAAATTGTAATCTCTAGTGGTTACATCATTACCCAATGCATTGGAGCGCTATCAGGGCGCACCCTTAAATTTGCCTTTATTATCATGTGATCCACATATATCATCATCAAACATTTCATAAATAACCCACATAGCATAAAATAAATGGGTTTCATTTCATAATCATAACGTTTTAAAAACTGCTTTAAAGACATGATCTTTACGTCACTTTAAACCCACGGAAAGGGAAAGCGGGTCTCATGTATGTAAATCCCAGAATTTAAAATGGAACATTTTGATATATATGTGAATACCCTTGTAGAAATAAGAGCTTTGAGTATTCACTTTATAACATAAAATAATTTTTGAGAAAAGAGAGAGACATTTTGAGGGGAAGATTCTGCAGCATAACGGCTAAGTTTCAGGGTTTTAGAAAACATTGAAATGAGAGGGGACATGGGTCACCCACTCATAAATGATCCATAAAACATTAGGGTGAAAGAATAAGAAGGACATATGGACATTTTTAGGGACATACCATTTGAAATGAAAAACATGGAAGGAAAAAAGATTAGATTTCTCTTATGAAAATTCGGCAGCCTTACGGCGTCACTTAACTTCAAAAGAAAATGATTTGACAAAATCAAATAGGGTCCCTCATCATACGATCATAAGATATCAGTATGATAGATATAGAGATCATACCCTAACATAATAAAAAGGAACTCGAAAGACTTGACATGAAAATCGAACTTGAAAAATGAGAAGGGTGAAAGAATCCCTTAAAAATTCGGCAGCCTAACGGCGTCACTTAAACTTTCATAAAACGAAATGATGAGAGTAAGAGGGGATAACTCATCATATAAACATGAAAGGGAAGTAAGAGGAATATAAAAGAACATCCTCTCACATAAAAACAAGGAGCATAAAAGGATTGACATAAAAGAGATTACATGAAAAGAAAGAGAGGGGTCGGATCCCTTACCTTAAAACGTGACTCTTGAAACTCAAAGGATTGGACCTTGAGGGCTTGGGGGCACCTTGGGAGGACTCCTTGGAAGGTAAGAAGACCAGAACTTCGTTGGGGGAGAGTTGGGAGTGAAAACTAAGGGAGGAAAGGGTGGGTATTTATAGGGAAAGTGAGGGGACAAAGCATTAATGGCCAAGGGACACCTCACATGTGTTTTTCTCAAACCCATGTGCTCTCCCTTGGCATTTATCATGGAGTTAGGCCACATGGGGCCCCCAAAACAATAATTCATCACCCTTGGCCGGAAAACCGTCAAAAGATCTCATGACATCATCATGACACCATTATGATGTCATTAAACATACCGAAACCCTAAAACTGTAATTTTACTATTCACTGAAAATTCAACTTTCTCAGATAAATCCCAAAATTTCACATTAACCAAATATCAATGCTATGATTTCAAAAATGAACTCCATTTTATAAAAATAATTTTCTAAATATTTTTAATTATATTTTTAAATAAATACACTATTCACCGAAAATTCATTTTTTTCAGAAAAAAACCCAAAAATTACCATAACATAATATCGATGCTCTGAGTTCAAAAATGAAGTCATTTTTATAAAAATAATTTTCTAATTATTTTTAATTAAATTTTTAATTAAAAAACACTATTCATCCGAAAAAACTAATACTTGAATAATAATTTATGAAACCGTTATTTACCCATTTTATTGAATCACATTACTTAATCTAGGTGTCTAAATTATATTAAAACTTTCTTTAAGTGAGATTACTAATCCATTTGGTCACATTACTAATCCTAAGCGTAAAATCACTATTCATAATTTACTATTGATCAAAAATTAAGTTGATCTTATTAGACTCCAAATTCCTTACTGAACACTTTTGTAGAAGACCATTTTTTGAAAATCATTACACATCATTAGTTATTTAGGGTTTACATAAATATTTTAAAATATCCTTTTTTCGAAATTCATCAATAAAATACATTCTAAAATTATCCTGACATTTGAAATTTCACAAACATCACTAAAGGAAGAAATCTCAATTTATTCACCCGAAAGGATTACACAAGGAAACTAGGGTCTCATCACATAGCCCCTTATAAAACTGGCATAAGACCTAAGTGTAAGGTGTGCTATGGTGAGAGAATCTGAGGGAGGCTCAGATAACATTTCTCTAGTAGCAACCTCCACTAACTTGAACTTCTCCTGCAAGCGTTTCCGTTCAAGCTTGACACGCTGGAGTTCGTCTTGGGCTTGGTCCAGAGCGAAGCCCACAGATGCTACCTCCTTCCCAAGCTCTGATAAGTGGGCTTCATAAGGGTTGAGTCTACTGGATGAAGCCATCGACTCCTATTTCTGCATTAACCATTAACATCTTATTAAATCATTAAGAGTAAGTTAATATACTACTCAAAAAGATTGGGTCGTTACATATCACCCATTATTAAGTCCCCAAATATCATCTAAAAATACCAGAGGCTGATTCTAAATTCTCCATGCACCAAGTGGAATGAGTTAGTATCTGAGCCCCACCAACTGAATAGCTAGGGGATGATGTATATGTTTTGATTGGAAAAGGTCCTCAAAACCCTAATTGACTTATATAGTCCATCTATATTTATTTTAGACTTAAATTCATTGAATATCTAGCAAAACCAGAAAGGACATCCCCATTCTAGGATAAAGGACCCCCAGGGAAAAATCATATTTGAATGACCATCCTAATGTATTTTCAGCTTTGGATTTACTTGTAATATAATTTTTGAAATGAATGTTCGTTTCTGGTGACCAAAACATTTCCTATAATGAGAAAGGGGTGTAATTTAGAACAAACCCCTCAGTGTAAGTCTCCTGGATAAAAGTACCCCTTGATGAGATATTTTATCAAGGTGTATTTCTAGACTTGAGTATCCAAGACATCAGTTGATTTATTCGGTGTGGTCCTAGAATAGGTACAGTTTTTGAAAACCCAGAACCATAATGGGTAAGCCTATAATAAATTGGATAACCTTTTATTCGATCACCCATAAGTCCTTCTAAATCTTGATGATGTGTGAAAATGTATTGGTTTGGGTTATTATCAATGCTTTCAATCATGGTATTACTCTTTTCATTAGCAGAAGAAGTAGGAGCATGTGAATGATCCATCTTCTACAAAATAAGGAAAGAAAATATCGTACATAAATAACTTTTGAAAATTAAAAAACAACCCTTAATAATCTCATAGTACTATACAGACTTAGAAGAAGTTATCCACTATGTGGAACATGACGCACCTTAGCCACAATGAAGACTATGAAGAACTTCATTTTCTTTATAGAAAATATTATTTCTATGTGGGAATAATTATACCAAAAATGAGAATAAATAGTTTATATGAAATACTAGTTTTTGGATGATATTTCTCACTATGAAGAAGAGGCTATTCACAAAGGAAGTGTTATGCGAAGGAGACACTATGTGAATAAGATCAAACTAACTAAAAAACACTTGATTTACAAAGTGAAAAATGTTTCTAGTATGAAACATTTTATTGGAATGGTCCCATTCTTAGAGACCATATGAAACCTTCAAATCATTTTGAAAATCATTAAATCAGATTTAATTTTTCTTTATAATAGAATTCTCTTCATGACTATCAGACCCCATTCTAACGGGGGAATTTAGTTGGGTCTAGAAAAATCTTCATGGATGATTAGAAGGATTCAATGCATTTTTCAATGGATAGATTAAAATAAATCAATCTATTTAATGAAGAATAAATTTGTAAAGTATCACAAGCCTCCAAGGAACCCCACCAACCAAATATCATTCTCGTTATGCGATTAGTGCCTCCTCATAATGCCCTTGGGAAGAAAAATTCATTTTTGGGGTGAGGCATCTTTTTCAGGATCCCCAAAAATGATTTTTTCTTTTTAGGGTGATGTTTTTTCCTTTCCCACCCATAATGAAAAATTAATTTGTAGGATGTGGTAAATTCTTTCTCCCCCCTGAAAATAAAATTTTCATTACAGGGTGAAGCGTCTTCCTTTCTCCCCCCCACAAATGAAAATTCATCTATGGGGAGAGGCATATTTTTCAGTCCCCCTACAAATTTTTTTAGGGTGAGGTGTATTACTTTCCCCATACAAATGAAAATTCATTTTTGGGGACACTCATCTTTTTTACCGCCCTCAAATAATTTTTTCCCTTATGGGATGAGGAGGCTTCTCGCAAACCAAAATCCTTCATGGGTGGCAGTTGAGTGGTAACATCCATAACCCTATAAAATCCCTCACACATGGACTGATAGGGGTGGAAATTATTGTACAAGAGATATTGTGTGTGAGAGGTAAATGAAAACCGAGAGATACATCCCAAGAAATCAATTTTAGTTGGTAATAATTTAATGCATGTATAAAAATAAAATATAGCAAAAGAATCATTCCACATAGCATAAAAAGTGGTCCACATAGTAAAGAGTCCTTTGTGGACCATCTATACCCATAGTGAACAACTTCATGAACTAGCTTCCTGAGAACTGCATGGGGATAAAATCTTTATAGGCCACCCTCCCACATAGAAAAATAAATACAGAATAAAGTCTTTTATCCTCAGGTTCCTTTATTGTAGAGTTCGGCCTTATCTCGTCCCCTTTTTGAATAGTTCAAACAACCCTCTTTTTCAACCTCTCCCATGAAGTGCTAAGTCCCAAATGGGACCCTTTCCAAACCACCAAGCCAATACCTCTTCTGAAGCCTCCAGATATTTATGATAAAAATGGGAACACCATAATTTCCTCTCTATAATACTTTCCTATAGTAAATGAGGTCATATTGGTAACCTACATAATAAGGTGACCCTCATAATGTTCTCAATCATACATTCACATGGTAATGAGAGTCCCAATGTTAGAGGTAGTTCCAGAGGTCTCCCCATTTTAGATGGTAAGGGGGGATTATGATTACTTTTCCCTTTGATGGTTAGTGTCTTATCCTCAAATATTCATTAGAATTGGGAAAATGGAATCCATTCAGGAGTTATCTACTAAACTTTCTTATGGGTTTTAGCAAGATGAGTATCTATATTTGACTATCTAGATTAAAAAAACAATAGAGGATATGGGTGATAGAGCCCTTTATCACTCATATAACCTTGGTATGGTTATGAAATAAAAGAGGAGTTAGGCACCTCAACACCCTTTATCTCTCTCTCTAATATCCCTGACCTCATTTACCAGGGAACAAAGAAAATAGTGTGGTTTGGAAGATCTTCCAATTCCTATTGTTTCTCACCCTAATCATGACTGACATGATCTCAGAGGTCAATGATGATCACGACATCCGCATAATCAAATACCTATATTAGGTGGATATTCCCTTTATGAATTTTCCTCCCACCTTCATGATCCTCCTATTTGGTATAACCCCAAACAATTTTATCATCACCTCAAAGGTACACATTCTATATGAGGAAAACACAGTAGGCCTTCTATTCAGTATAATCCCTAACAATGTTATCACCACCTCAAAGGGCCATATTCCCCATGATGAAAACACAGTGGGCCTCCTATTTGGTATAATCCCCAATCATGTTATCATCACCTCAAAGGGTCATATTCCCCAAGAGACAAACACATTGGGTATCCTCCAAAGGTGTAAGCCCAAAAATTCCAAAATAAATAGTCTTTGATTCCCAACCAAATGGGATACATAGGTAGCCTTCCTGAGTTCTAAACTGAATACCCCAAATTCTTTCTATTATTCTCTGATCTATATCTCAAGTAGGATTATATCAAATCTAGAGGCCCATTTTCCTTTTAGGTCTTTTTTCATAACCATCATTATTAGACTATATTCCCAGTTATGATCATGCCCCCAACTAGGAGAATACATCCCTTCTAGGTTATTTCAGGACTCTTCTATATAAGTCCCACACCATCCATTGACTAGGAATATTTCTCTTAGATGTCCTTGCCACATGATGTTAAACTGCATGGTTGGATCCTTGTCACATGACCATAAAAGGTATGATGTGTACCATTAAGTGGAACCAAAATATATGGGTTATGGTTCCTTTCATGAGGATACATAGTAATCCCATATCATGGGCCTGATCCCATCATCAAAACAGCCTCCATATTCCCAGATGATGAAAAATTTCTAAGTGCCCAACTGTGTGGCTTAAAACCAGCATATTGATAATAAATGATATAAGAATATCTAATCTATTTACAAAAGTTAACCATCAATGGATAAACATAGATAAATATAGATGTATCCATCGATAAAGAACCTCAGATACATATAGATGATTTTGAAATCAACACATTCCAAATAATTTATTGTTCACACAAGGGAGACCTGTATAATATTTTTGGATGTGGTCAACATAATTTTATTTTGTTTCACCAAAATGAAATGTTTAGAATGTAGTAAATGATTGAATAATGTGTAATAAAAATTCATCAAAAGGGGTTAGGATGTTTGAACTAAAATTTTCACATGTAAGAGATCACCTATAAAAAAAATGATGCGAAAAACACAAGAAAATTCTAGTATCATTTTTTAGGACTCTTTGTCATTATAATCTTTGGATAAGAAGAAATTAAGGGTAAAAAAATAAATATAATACAAGGTATCATTTTTTTGAAACATGGATATATTGATAAAGATACACCCAAAATCCATAGATATATATATGATATTTTTAATCCTATATCAGAGTGTACAATATGATGATATTGTATAGTTTAATATCCATGTTATAAAAGGTATTTTGTTTTTCATTGGGTACACCATTTAATACAATATTTATATATCATATAACCACTACCTAAGACAATCATACTTTTTAATAGGTCATATCTTAGAGAATTATGAATTGTATTATATGATTCATATTATAATTTATGTGGTAGATAAATGTTATAACATTCAATAATCTTCCATGCATAGATATCATTATTTAGGAACATTTATTTTTTGAAATGTTTGGGAGAATAAAAATCAATCAAAGGTTATAAGTGTTGTAACCAAATTATTTACTCAAACATTTTTTAAGTTAAAGTTAATGTCGTGGAAGGATAAGGAGCATCTTGATGCCTATATAAGGTGGAAGTCACCATAATAATGGGTGTGAAATTATTAAGAATTACCCTTTCAATTTTCTCTCCTTTGAATCTCTCTTTATCCTTCTCCATTTTCCTCAAGAGGTACTAGAATACCATGCATGTTTTGAAGGATCCCCCCCAAGTGTTGATTGTTTCAGTTTAACCAATGGATATATCTCAAAGGGAAGACTCTTACATCTATTCCCCAGGTATCTTCATCAACCAAATGATTGAAGAACAATGAGCAGTGGCTATTAATGGTGAAATGAACTTGTTCTTCATTTATATTTACATGATTTTAGTTTTCCATTTCATAGCGATCTTGGAAATTTAGTTTCTATTATATTTCATTTCATTTAATAAGTCTTATTAAATCCTTAGAAACCCATTAGTGGTATCAAAGAATTACCTTGCTTCTTTATTCATGAAATCATTCTTAAAAAATAAATAAATTGAATATCATATCATATACCATACCACTAATTGTAAAAAATGAATAAAATTTTATTATGTGGCTTTTAATATGATATTCGATATCATAATACACAATATAGTCATGGCCTATGTTTAATAGAATAAGCCAAAAATTATAATATAAGGTATATCATTAAATATGATATTCATGAAATTTTTTATTTTTCATTTTTCAATTATTAATTAAATTAAATAACTTGTAAAATGTTTAAAAATTATGGAAAAGGTATTTTGACATATTTATTTAGCATATAAAGTGTTTTTAATTAATTAATTATAAATTTATTATAACAATTAATTATTTTTTGAAATATTTTTAAATTAATATTCCATAATATTTAATATTAATATTAAATACCTTTCAAATTACATGACATGACTTATAATTTGGATATAAAAATATTTATATAGTAATTATAAGTGTAATTTATAAATAGTTTATAAATTATAAAATAGTGATTAATATAAAGGAGTTTATATTATATTCGGAATTTTTCATAATATTTAATTTTGAAATGTTCAAATTAAAATGTCTTCTTTGAGAAATTGTTTAAAACATTTCAAAATGATATTTGAAAATTTATATGATCATGGTTTAAATAATATTAAATGTGTAATATTATAAATACATACATATTATGAATAGTTAATATATATAATTTTTATATTTTAGATATCATATATAAGTAAAATTTTATATAAAAGGATAATATGAAGGAGTTATACTGAAAATAAATACAAAGTGTTTATAGTTATTTGATTATGGAATGTCCATATTTCATGACTAAATTATAGTGTTTATGATTGATTTATTTATGAATTATTAACTAATTATTATCTCATGTTATATACAAAAACCATTCATTTATTTATTTTATTCCCTAATTTATTCATGAATTTAATTATTATATAATGAATAATTGTATTCTTTATATTAAAGTGTTAAACTATTTGTATAAATTATTATACATGCATCTAAGGAGTTACATGTTAGGTTTGATAATTGATTTAATTTTATTAAACCTTGACTTTGGATTGAATTGTGTTATGAGATAGAATTTAATGGTTGATTATAGTCTATACATATCAGTTGTTAGAGATTATGATGTAATCAAGGTTTATTTTGAGTAAAGTAACCTTGGATATAGAGATTTTGAGTCAAACTACTCACTAGCCCAGAGGACTATACCTTATCTAAAAACATGGGGGTTAAATATATGTTTATATAAACACACTCTTATCAGAATTATTGATTTCATATAATTATAAGACTTTACATGAAAGGTTTTCATATGATACATATGGATATGTGTAAATATACTTGGATTTTAATTTTGGTTAGTAACACAAGCTATGAGTTGTGTAAAGAGTTACACATCAATATAGTTTGAATATATTGAATTGGTAGAAGAAATATGATTCCAAACTGAATCATTAGAAGGATGTATACATGTCAAGGGAAAAACATAAGATATGATAGTGACATTAAATACTTTTCAAAATACTAAGTGTCAGATTCCTTCTAAAGAAAACAATTCTCAAGACCTCAATCATAAAACTGGGATGGTTCATACCAAATCAAGGTCCCTCTAGAATACTAGAAGATCCTAGTACTTTCTTGAGGTACAAATCCTTTTAATTTTAGTAAAATTATTTTCTTTGAACTATTTTGTATACCATGAGATCACAGAGGTTACATAGGAGTATGAGGATTATTCAGAGCTTGAAACCCTATTCGGTGGAAAAAATGACATGGACACTTGGTTAGAAGAAACCATGGGAGCCAGTCTTCATGGTTTCCCCTAATTGCATGGGGGTGATTTAGAGGGTCAAGCATGGCCCATAGTTTTTCCTAATTGCATGATCATGGCTGCACGCCTGTGCAGATATCTTAGAAAATTTAGAAGAGGGTTCAGAATGGTTTACGCATAGTTAGTCAAACCATACACATGAAACTATGTGTGATATCTCCTTATGTAGTGGGAGGTACACTGTTGGTGCATGATTTGAAAAAATGTGAGGCCAAATCGTGCAACCCATATATTTTTGAAAAAATTACAATTTCCCTTAGATCTTTATAATTTCACCCATCCTCATTATTTTATCCTATCTCTAGTGTGTAGTGGGATTTATTCTCCCATTGAGCTCCCACCTTGGATAACCTAGGTAATTCAGTAACTTATCCATCTGAAGTTTGATCGATCATTTGTTCATCTCTTTAGATTCCTACAGTTAATCTATACAATCCTTTGTCTTGGTTCATAATTTGTCCTTCCCTCAAGGATGCAATTTGGATGTTGGCTCAAAATCCCAATTTTTAGGGTGTTGATCTATTCTGCCATTTTCTCTTGATCCAAGCCAAATGAATGGTCAATATTGGATGAGTACTCCTCTAAGAGCTTAAGGTAGGTGATATAATTATTATTCCTCTGGTATTAATGTTTTTTAGTATTCAATGTTGTTCCGCATGCTGGTTTCAATGTGAATTTCCCTTAAATTATATCCACCTTTAATAGGTTTTCTTTATAGATAACCTTATGAGCTTCTTAGTCCCCCTTAAATAGTGGTCACCCCTTGTGGTGTGCCAATCACTTTTCCAATTCATCCTTAAATGTTTAATGGTCAACCATCATCTAAATAGTTTGGAATGAATTCTATATTGTGATATTGTAGATATAATGGATAATGGATGTGTTGAAGCACATATAACACACTTATCAAATCAGGTTGAATTATATGGAGGTAAGTGGTATGACCACGTCACCTAATTAAAAGAAAAATTGTTACAACCTTATTTTTATTAAATAATAATGAGTTATCAAATATTTCTTTGGACCATATTAAATATAATGTTTACTTTTGATTTTTGATGTATGGGAATGAGAAACCTTTATAATTATGGTAAATAGGCATGATGGACCTTAAGAACATATTATAAATATGGGAATTTCATCCCTTATTCTAAGTGTGATATGGGGATGATGTTGATTTTGATACTATACATGCATTAATTCCCTTGTGATACTACACATGCATGATATCCCTTGTGATACTATAGAGGAATGATGTCCCTTCTGATACTATATGGGCATGGAAACCCTTGTGATAGGATCCTGGGCATGACATCCCTATTATGTGATATTGGGCATGAAAACCTTATTATGTAATACTGGGCATGAAAACCCTATACTATGCTACTGGGCATGACATCCCTATACTGTGATATTGGGCATGTCATCCCTTATTATTTTGAAATTGTGCATAAAAACACTTGTAAATGTGATAGTGGTCATTATATCCCTTGTTACTTTTTCATAGATTATCCAGAATATGATGAAGAAGGAAGTTTAAACCTGATTTTTCTTTAGGAACTATATCTGAATCATTTATAGTTATTATTACTGATTTTCATTATTATATTTTCACACTTACATGTTGTATACATAGACTGGATATTTATAGACACTATTTGTGGTGGCCTATTGAGTTTATCTCAGACCCTATCTGGGCTGCCGATTTCACCCAGGAAGACTACATGCTTGTAGGTGTATATATTGGGAAGCGTAATCTTATGGATGTATGAATAATTTTATGAATTAGGATGGGATATTGGTAGCATATGACTAGGCTGGAGCTTGGGATTCTTGGCTAGATTTGGGCCCTTTAGTACCTTTTTTATATCATGTGTTGTATTCACTTCCTTCTTCCATTTATAAATGTTTCCTTATTTTGTAGAGACATGATATCATCATATATTATATATGATTTATCTTACTACTTTTGATTATTATTTACTTCTTGTATGTTTACATGTGCTTCTGCTATGGCGAGTTGCTGATCCAGTTATTATGGTGTATTTTTTCGCTTTGTTATTTTATTACTTATGCTTCATCTATTTACATGTTATTTCTTATCTAGTATGATCTAATATGAAATAATGGAATAGTATTCCCATAGACACACTCTAGGCCTTAGATACTAGTCGGTAGCCTCTGGTGTATTGGGAGGTGTGCTTGAGGCCATGTGGCCCACTAGCTTGGGGCACCAATTTAGTGTCTTCTAGGTCGGGATGTCACAATATACTATCAAAGGGGTCCATTTCTTTATCTTGATTTACTATTTTTGATACCATATTCTGAATATTAGGAAGGAATTGGGATTTTTTTTAATAACATATAATTGGTAGTAGCTAACCAATGTACAAAGAAAATCTATATTTCCTCAAATATATTATATTTCCTACTTCTTTCCTATTACAGTTGATTTGATTCCACTGTTGGGTGAAACAATTTAATTATGATATTTTTATTGAAATTATTGAGGGTTATATTTTATTGAAACCCAATGAGATTAGGGTATTCCATATCATTCATCATTTTAGGAACTTAATAGGAAATTATCATGCCTTTCATATTCCATTCCATATAAAAGTATTGTGTCAGTTGTATTTACCATGATATCCATGAGTGCTTTGATTACTATAAATATAATTATTAATGGCTAACGATTATAGAAGGGGATTTAAAAAACATAGTTGGTACTTAAAGTTCCTTCTATAACCTAAATATGGTTTTCTTTCTTAGGTTATAGTAGACACCCTAAGTAGTCAAATATGGCATATTGAGTCTTGGATCAATGGTCACATGGACTGGAACGTATTATGGTATGAATTAAGTGGATTAAAAATTTTAGTTAATAAGGTGTATTGGACCTTATGGATTATAAGTGGTGAACCATTTTGTTGAACCATTTAAATATATTGATAATATAAACCTAAATTTAAATGAAAATGGAATTGTAAAACACAGAGCATAAACGAGTCTCAACCTTAGTAGTGGGAAGTAGGTAGTCTTTTTGGTGTTCTATATAAATGTTCTATCACCTAGACCCAAATCATTGAGATAGAATAGAGGTTATAATATTAATTAGGATGTATTTTACCTATCATATTCATGTATCTATGATGTGTTTTTCAATTAAATATTATATGAGGTGTGTGTTTGGTATTTATAGATCAATGCCACCATGACCTCATCCGGTCGTATTCTAGGAGGGTGGTGATAACCGTGCTCTGAAGGTGGTGGGACTTGAGCTGTCATTGGATTTGACTTTTGATTCTATACATATATCCAATTTGAAACAAACCGGACCAAAAAAATCAATCTAGTGGGGAAATTTTACTGGCCGACAGAATGTACCCCACATAAGTAATTGGGGAATATATCAGTCTATATACATCGAAATGAAGTAATTTCATCTTTATTATAAATAATTCTCCTAGTTAAAGTTTTTTATTTAATTTCATGATGAAATTCGATCATTAAGTTATCCATTTAATGCTTCTGAATGGAGTGAGTTGAGAATTCTGCTCAGCTAGAAAAAGTAATATTTAGTAATTAAATCATAATTATTTTTATTCTTGTCGAAATAAGCTAAGATTATTTTGGATCATGTAAAAGATATAGGTAGACAACATTTATGAATACAATTTTCCTATATTGTTCCATTTACTATTCTAAATAAACCCAAAATTTAGTATGAATGAATATGGAGGGAAAATTTTCCACCCTTCAATCCTATAAATATGAGTGTTCACTTCCATTAAAAGTAATTGAAGGAGGGGTTGCGTTGGGGGATTTGAAGTTTTAAATGTTGTGTATTTTCTATTTTCTATTTTATTAGTTTTATAATGATCACTTCTTCCCAATTAAACTCTATTACCCTTCACATGGAGGGGTATATATTTTGAGTGATCAGGGAAGGGGGAGTTTTCCTTTTATAATGTAAGAGTATTGTGATTTAATTTAAAAATATCTTTTTATATTGAATTATTTATATTTTCACTATTTACCAATTCTCTTAATGCAATTTTATTTTGGTTTTTGGTTTCATTCATTGTTTATAACATTGGTTCAAGATTTTTTAACTCCCTCCACTTAGTGTAGTTTTTCTTTATCGACCAGATTATGCTAGGTGGTAAGTGTCTAGTGATCATTGTCATGTGTGTGGAATAAGTAAATTGTTTCTAAATTTATAAGTTTAAAAAATTCCCAATGGGGACTTGCCTTTGTTGTTAGAGAATGGTTTATGAATTTCCATGCACACAAGAGTGGTTACCATTACTTTCTTCAACCAAGGGTGATTGACCACTCGATCAAGGATTCGTTCATTTATCAATCAATAGGAAGAAAGGGGGGATGATTTTTATGACCATTATGACATTGAATTAGGTGATCCTACCTTGAACCCATCACTATACTCATCAACTTGTTTCCAAACTTCATTTTTTTGGTTTCTTTAATTTTTAAATCAAAAAATTTCTAAAAATATCTACTTATTTCTCAAATTTAAGTAAAAAACATGATTTTTGTGTGCTACTATCAGAAGAAAACCTAGTTTTACCTCTTTAATTCATTTTAAAATTTTAAATATTTATTTTTGTCACACCCCATGATAGAAACATGTCAAAACTTGGCACCATTTTCTAGGAGGCAGTTCCAACAATCTAGTTATAAATATTTGTCTATTTAAAAAACCTAAAAAATTTGATTTCCAATCTATTTTCTAATGATTATTTATTTAATTCATGGAAGAATTACCCATAAGTGAAAGAATCAGTTATTGACTCATTTTGGTCTATAAAGGATAGTTTTTCTTTCTTTTCCAGACAGATTAGGGGAGTACGAATCCAAATCATCAAGGATGATGAATTTAAGGATCTCATCCAAGACCTTAAAGCGGTCCTCAAATACCTAGTTTTGGAGGTATTTTACAAATAATTAATTGATATCCATGATTAAATTCCCAATTTTTACCCAGAAATGGTTGAGGTGAAATAAGAATAAGAGACTGGTTATGATAAAGTCCAAATAAAAGAACTTCGAAAAGACATAGAATAACAAAAAGTAAAACTAGAATTTTAATATGTTCACGCATTGATGGAGAAAAAAAATCATATAAAGTACTCGAGGATTATAAGGAGAAAGATTTTCCTACTGAGCTATGTATGAGAGATAAAAAATATCAAGATGACTTTTTGAATGAGTGTGAGGAACTACTTGAGCCCCTTATTTCTTAAAAAGTAGAATATCCAAAACAATTAAAGGAAGACACCACCAAAATGGTGGAATTTGAAAAGAAGATGGATAATCCTAACTACCCACATCTATCTAGTGAAATTAATTGTAAGAGGAACATCCCAATTAATAAGAAATTGAATCTGAACAAACTTAGATAGTTGAACTTTTAATAAACTCATTATATTATAATTTTATTGAAACTGAATTGAGAATCACCTTCCGTTTCTCAAAATTTCCAGATTCAGCTAACACATGTATTACCTTGGTGGATGAGGAAGGAAAGGAAGAAATGTCCGATATGAACATATGGAGCTCCATGAACTTGTTGAAAACTTATTTGAGGGAGTACATGAGAAGATCAAAGTGATTTTTATGTAGGAAAATGATATTAAAGATGCTTACTTTGAAAGGAAATAATTTGATATCGATTATTCAAGATTTAATTTTATTCAAATAGAAATATACTCTAAATTTTTCTCTGATTATTACATTGATGCATCATACCTTGAGAAATCCATGGAGAATGAAGAAGCTATGTAAATGGAAACCAAGAAAGAGGACTCATTAATTATCCTACCCCACTATGAAAGTTTTATCTCATTCCCATGGGGGGGGGATTTGTAGTACAATATCTATGGATTAATCAACAAAAAATGAAGCATTTCATGTTAGAAAGAATAATTTTTTGTTGTTCACATTAAAGAAAGTCCACCCACCATCAGATTGGGGATAACCAAATAGAACTACCAATCTGGAGGTAGTAAAAACCTAGGCTCCCATTGGGGTATTAAACCATGATCTATATTTATCTTCTCAATTTATTCTTATTTTCATTTATTTTATAAATTTATTTTTTTATTTTCTACTTTCTTATAGGTTTTAAGTGTGTAGCACTTATGAGATTAACTCTACATTGCACTGCCAATAAGTTAGGTTGTACCTCTATTTTAAACATTATTGATTACTATGTTTAATTTTAAAATATACTTAAATATTAAATCTATATTAATTCATTTCCAAAACTGCATCATTTATGTGTGGGGGAGGTAAAATTTTTAGTTTATTATTTTCATTTTTCGTTTTTTTATGTTTGGAAAAAGTGCTTATTTCAAGTTTTTGGGTGTTTGTTTTTTAATTTTTGTTTTTTTGAAACTTTTGAGCTTAAATAATTATAATTTCCATTTTTTAACCCATTAAAATGAGTGAAATAATTTATTACATGAAATTGAGCTTACATGAATGCTTAAAATGACTTTATTTCAAGTTCAATTATTTTGTCATTTCATGAAAAGTACTATGATTTTTGAATTTCATGCCACGTCTCACCGTCTTTATCTTTGAAATCACTTTCCTGTGAGGTTTCAAATTTTTTTTGTCATATTATTTTCATTTACCCCATTTCTTGAGAGAACCAAACTATTCTTTATTTATCCATAATTTGATTTATTCATATCAAAACTTAAGGGTTTGAGGTACTTGTGTTTTAAATAATTGAGGAATTTAATTGGTTTTAAAACCCCATTTTTAAAATAATTCTTTTCATTTTGGCCTCCCTTATACATTTAATCCTTATATCCCTTATAATCCATGAAAAAACTATTAGGATATCCATATTATAATCCAATTTTCCCTATCCAACCTACTTTTGAAGTGAAATTGCATGATCTAGTGGTAAAGTGTAGGGGAAATATGTCTTGGGTTGTTCTATCCCATTTGGAGATACTTTGGGTGAAAAATAAAATTCTTAAGTGCTTTTTTTACGAAAAAAATAATTATATTGAAATATGTTACTTTTTTGGAGCTTTCATTATAAGAGAAGTTGTGTCATTCAGGATATTCTAATAGAGAAAGAAAAATTTTCCTTTCTAGAGATTTCGAGAAAACTTTTTTCTGAGAAGATTGAAATTTTTGTAGATAAAATGATTAATGGTGTATAATTTCCTTTATTTTTCATTATGATGGAGAATATTTTATACTAAGGGGAGTGATGAGGATACCATACTTGAGTGAAAAATAAAATCTTTCAATTTTTATTCAAAAATATCTAATCCCTCCTCATTTGGACTCAGAATTTTTGTGACATCTAATCCTACCAACCAAAATCCATAGACAACCCCACAAATTCCTCCTAATTAACACATGTCCTTGAATCACATAGGGTGGAGTGTAGGAATTTATCATGCCTATGGTGACCCTTTCAAGAGTTTGGATGAGAAAAGTCTTGTTGAAAATTGACATTTGTGAGATGAGAAAATATTCATGTGGGGTAGGTGTTTTTTATGAATGAGAGGATAAATGATTTGGAAATATTTTGAAGGACCTGAGTAAAGAACTTGAAATGATGGTTTTTGATGAGGAATGATATCTTTTGTTTCTTGGTGTAGAATAGGTGGATCTCAAGGGTATGTGTTTTGAATTTTCTTTGATTTTACTACTTATCTAAGAGTCTAGTGAAAATTGTGGGGGATTTGATAGATATAATATTTTCATAATTCATCATATGATTTTAAATGATTTAATACCTTGAAATTAATCAATTTAATCTTATTTTCATCATTTTAATATTTTTTGGTGATTTTTTGGCATAATTGTGAAAATTGGTTAATTCTGGAAATTTAACAGTTTTATGGATATTCTATATTTTAGGTATATATTTTACAATTTTGATATAATTTGAGTGATTATTTTTTTAGGCATTCGTTTATCCATGGGATTTTTTTATGGACCCATACTAAATTCGAAATACACTGGCCCAAAAAAATTACTCAAATGGAGAAATTTTTTTGGCTGAAAAAATGAGCCCCACATTAAAAATTGGGGAATATATCAGTCTAAAGATATCTAAATGAATTAATTTAAGATATATTAGAAATAATAATTCCATCCTCAGTTTCCCATTAAATTTAACGAATAAATTATCTCATTAAGGCATCCATTTAATGCATCAAAGTGGGGGGATTTGAGAAGTCTTCTTGGACAGAAAAAGTAGTATTCAATAATTCAAGAATAAATTTGTTTCCACTTGTCAAAATAAGAGAATATTTTGTGAAATAATGTAAAATATATTGGTGAAAAACATTTATGAAGAAACATTCTCAAGATTCAGAAATTTACTATTCTAAATAAACTCAATCTTTCAGAGGAATGAATCTAGAGGAAAAAATTTCCACCCCTTAAGACTATAAATATGAGCATTCACTTCCATTAAAAAGTGTTGAGGGGGGGGGGGTGCTAGAGTATTTTAATATTGATTTTTTTTGATTTTTTATTTTATCTTTTCTATGTTGGGGTAAAGATTTTGAGTGATCAGGGAAGGGGGAGTTTTCCTTTTATAATGTTGGAATCTTATTCTTTAATTTAAAACTATATTTTTATATTGAATGATTTAACTTTTCCATGTTTATTAATTCTATTAATATGATTTTGTTTTGGGTTATAATGTCATTAATTGTTTATATCTTTTGTTGAAAATGTTTGAACTCCCTCCGCCTAGTGTATTTTGTCTCAATCGAGCAGATTGTGGTAGGCGATGAGTGTCTAGTAGTCATTGGAACATGTATAGAATAAGTGAAGAGTTTCTAGATTTATAAGGATAAAAAATTCCTGATCTGGACTTGAGTTAGTTGTTTGGGAATGGTTTATTAATTACCATTACCATAGGAGTGTTTACAATTTCTTCCCTCATCCGAAGGTGATTGGAAACTCGATCGCGGAATCGTTCATTTATCATTCAATAGGAAGAGAGGGGGGATGATTTTTATGACCATGATGAAATTTAATTAGGAAATCATACCATGAAACCATCACTTTATTCATTAAATTATGTCCAATCTTCATTTTGATTTCTTTCTTTATTTTTATAATCAAACAATTTAAAAAAAACCTCTTCTTCTTTCTCAAATTTAAGTGAAAAATATGATTATTTTGTACTCTGATATAGAGACAACCTTGGTTGACCAATTTAATGCATTTTATCTTAGGATATTTTTTTTTCACACCCCATGATAGGTATGTGTCTGAGTTCATGAGCATATAACATGGTTCTGTAATAGTTATGGACTATTCATCCCATTCCATAGAGCATCAGTGATTTGCACCCATCTATACTGCTAACGATTTAGCTAAGGTGAGACATTTTGAGGATGGTATAAGGAATCATATCATTATGAGGTGAATGTTTTTCATTTGACTACTGTATCTAATATTGGGAACTAGGCCCTTATCCCTGAGTGAAACCTACGGGAAGTAGACAGTGTGAGCCACGACGGTTCCGAACCCAACAGAGTAGTGGTTCTACTAGTGGTCAAAAGTGATGATTTGGGACTGGACACACTAGTAGCAGTATCTAGGTGACACTTGTAGATAGTTACATGGTATTCCACCAATGTGGGAATCCTAGGCAGAAGAATCCCCAGTGTCCCTAAGACACCTTCAAATTTCGAGGCTTCAGTATATTAGGGAATCTTCAATTTTGTACAAGGCCTTCTCATTTGTGTAGAGTGGGAGACGATCTATGCTAGCTCCATATTCAATAGCAGGTTCAATATCACCTCTATAGAAAATTATTTGGATAATTATTATCTGTAAAGGTAGAGGAGGATGTCGTGGTTGTGGTAGTCGGGCTTCTGATATACAGTGCTTGCAGAGTAGACCCGCTCTGGTGGCCAGGTTGTAAAATAGGGTTATAGATCAGGCCAAATTTATTCACTACATCCTATTCCTGAGGAGAAGGAATCTAGGATATCTACTATTTGAGGTACTATTCTAGTAGTCTCTAATATGTTTTTGTCTTATTCGATACAGGTGCATCACATTATTGTATATCAATTTCTATTATGGTGATCCTTGGGCTCAATGTTCAATTTTCTAGTCTTGTTATGAGACTTGATACACATTTGGGTATACATTTTGAGAGTATACACCAGTACAAGGGCTGTACTATGGAAGTGAGAAACTTTCATTTCTTATGGGACCTCTACATTGTCGAGATGACCAGTTTTGATGTTATTCTTATAATGTACTGGTTCGTTCCTTTATCATGCCTATGTGAATTCTTATCACTGGAGGGTGTTGTTTACATAACCAAAGGGAATAATTTACATTAAAAAGGGAGATTGGGATGTCCAGGAAGGTAGAGATGGCCTAGTTCATCTTAGGCTAGGTGGAGTGACTACCTAGATTTATAGACTTTATATGGTGGATTAGGGATTACATCATACTGAATTCCATCTTGTAGTCGATTGATTCAGGGATGTTTTCCAAGATGACTTTCTAGACTACCTCTTAAGAGAGAGTTATATTTTACTATCAAGATAATTATTGGAGCTACACCTATATCCATTACTACTTAAACGATTCCTACTACTGAGTTATATGATCTCAAGAAGAAGTTAGAGGATTTAGAGGCCAAGAGTTTTATATAAACCAATACTTATACTTGGGGTTAACTACTAATTTTATACAAGAAGGTGGATGGAACCCTCAGTATTTTCATGGATCACTTGAATTTTAAATAGATTATAGTGAAAAATAGGTATCCCTTACCAAGCATAGATGATATTTTTGACCAGATCAGAGGAGTGAGGGTATTCTCAAATATTAACCTAGGATCAAGTTATCATCAGGTTTGAGTCAAGCCTTCAAATATTACACATATGGCATTTTTTACCCAGTACGGTTTGTATGATTATCTCATGATGTTGTTCGGTCTTAAAAAAATTCCCACCATCTTCATGGACATGATGAATAGGGTTTTCCATCCCTATTTGGATTCCTTTATCTTGGTCTTTGGAGATGAAATATTGGTGTTTTATCTTACTCAGAGTGACCATGACACACATCTTTAGATCAGTTTGAATACACCAAGAGAGAACCAATATTATGCTAAGACCAATAAATTTCATTTCTGGATCAGTAAGGTACACTTCCCAGGTCATATTATCTCAAAGGCAAGAGTTTCAATTGACCCAGAGAATTTGAGAGCTATGGTTACCTGTAAGAAGCCCCAAAAAATATTTATTATATGGAGATTATTAGGGTTATATAGTTACTAAAAGTGTTTTATAGAAGAATTATCATACTTAGAATCACCTATTATGGTCTTGACTAAGAAGGGTGTAATGTTTATATGGAATGAATCCTATAAGACAACCTTTAAGGGTTTGTAAGAAAGATTGACTTCAACACCAATCCTAATTCTTCCAAAGACAGGTAGAAGATATATAATATATTTTAGTGCATTAGGTATCAGTCTAGGAGTATTTATGATGTATGATGACAAAGTCATTCTATACGGGTCATGGTATTTGAGGCCTCATGAGTGGAATTACTCGACACATTATATCGAGTTGGCCACTGTTGTACATGCCTTTCATTTTTGAAGGCATTACCTGCGGGGTGATCGTTTTGGGGAGTTTATAGACCAGAAAACCACCAGTTATATTTTTAAAAAACATGGCTTGAATCTAATATAGTTAATATGGTTTGAATATCTATAGTCCTTTGACTTAGATCTAGCCAATATGCCCAGGAAGGGAAATTCTATTGCCGATGCTCCAAGAAGGAGGACTCAAACACAACTACTTCAGGAGGCCAATAATGAATGAAAGATCATGGATTTGTTTTCTGAGATATAAATAGTTGTGAATATCATGGAAATTCAGTACTTTCATTGCAATTAGTGACCACTTAACTTATGCAGAAGGTGAAGATGAGACAGTTTTCTAATCCTGAGGGATTGGTCCTATGAGTGAGTATTGCTGGTGAGGAACCCCTTCTGATTGGACCATCATTGATGATGACATCTTGATTATACATGGGAATATCTGGGTTCCCAAAAATATGAGAGAGGAGTTGATGTGAGAGTCACATACTTCTCAGTGGGTAGTACATCCTGGTATCTCCAAGATGTATCATGATATGTTGTGACAGTATTTGTGGCCAATGATGAAGCATTAGATAACAAGTTTTATCACTATTCATTACACCTGTAAGTAGGTTAATATAGTGAACCAAAGAACTACTATATTTTTATAGCCATTATCAGTTTTGGAGTGGAAATGAGAGGATTTTTCATTGGATTGTTTCTTCAAATTACTAAGGTCGCCTCAAGGTAGTGACATAGTTTGGGTAGTCGTGGACCGAATGAAGAAAGTAACCCACTTCCTTTATATTCGGGTGAATTTATTAGTTGATGAGATAGGAATATTATATTACTATGGGATTATCTGAATAAACAGGGTCCCTCATAATATCATTTTAGATAGGGATTATCATTTTATAATGAGGTTCTAGTAGGGGTTCCAGAAGGCTATGGGTAACTAAGTGTTTTGATCACAACCTTTCACACTCAGACTGATGGTAGGTCATTATGAACTATATAGGTGTTGAAGTATATGATCCAAGTATTCTTTCTTGATTTCAGTGGTTCTTGGAAGAAGAATATTCCTCCTGTAGAGTTCTCCTATAATAAATAATTTCAGGTGATGATTCAGATGGATCCTTATGAGGCCATATACGGTAGGCTATTCCATTCACCCCTATGCTGGTTAGAGGAATGGTAGGTAGTGATACTAAGTTCTAGTCTCATTTAGGAGAATTCATAGGAGGTTCATATGATTAGGAATTATATTTCTATTACTCAGTATAGATATAAATATTATGTCAATCTGAATCAATGACTTCTAGAGTTCGAGGTTGGGGATCATGTTTTCTTATGGGTATCACCCAGACTTGGGAAGAGACATGTATGGAGGAAAGGTAAGATGTCAAAGCACTTTTTCAGGATGTTTGAGATTATAGAGAGAGTCAATTCAGTAGCCTATCAGTTTCTATTAACTCATAGATATCATTACATGCATTACATCATCAATGTTTCCCATCTTCACCATTATAAATACATATAGACTCATACTTTTGATCCCTAGGATATTGATCTAGATGCCGATTCTTCTATTGAGGAGTATCCTATACACAATTTTGAATGGAGAAAAAATACTCTATGAGGTCATCCTATCCCTTTAGTATGGGTTCTATGGAATAATTTCTAGGTACATAAAGTAACTTGGGAATGGGAGGATGGCATAAGTGACCAGTGGCTAGATTTATTCTTAGAAAGTGTTCTACCACCCTTGGAAGGTGAACTTGAGGATGTGTTCCTTTAAGGGGAGAAGACTGTAAGATATAGGGTCTTTCATGAGGTAATTATCCTTTTAATTACAGTCTAATTCTATTCTTTGGACTTATTATGTATTCATAATGAGTTCATGGAGGTTATGGGGGTGTATGGGGCTTGTTTAGAGCTCAGAACCTCGGCCGGTGGGAAAAATAAATTGGCCACATGGTTAGAAGAAACTGTGATATCTAGTCTACAAGGTTTCCCCTAACCGATCATGGTGTTTCAGAGGGGCAAGAAGGGTGGGTATTTTTTCTTAAACATGAACCCAGGGACACATGACTATACAGGTATCTTAGAAAAATTTAGAAGAGGTTGCATCATATTTTGTGCATGGTTAGTCAAACCATGCATATGAAATCATGAATGGTATCTTATTTAGTAGTGGGAGGCACACGATTGGCACACTATATGTCCAACCATGCATCCAAACCTTAAGACCCATATATTTTTGAAAAATTTAGCATTTTCCTTTAAATGTTTACAATTTCACCCATCCTCCTTATTTTCACCTATATCCATCAGGTAGTGGTATTTCTTCTCCCATTGAGATCCCACCTTGGATAACCTAGGCAATTCAATAACTTCTCTATTCGAAGTACGATCGAGCTTCCATTATTCACTTTGGATTACTCTAGGTAAAATATGCAATAATTTGGATTGGTTTATCATTTGTATTTCCCTTGATGATTATATTTTGATGTAGGTTCATATGCTCTAATTTTTGGGCATTGATTCATTCTTCTATTTTCTCGTGATCGAGGACAAATGAAGGACTAATACTGGATAAATTCTCCTTTACAAACTTGAGGTAGGTGGTACATTTATTTTCTCTAAATTATTTATGATTTATAATATATTCCTTTGTGCGACATGTTGGTTTCACCATGAGTTTCCCTAAAATTCAATCCACCTTTAAGTGGTTTCCTTAATTTACAACCTTATGACCATATTAGGTCCCCTTCCATAGTGTCCACCCTTTGTGGTGTGTTGATCACATTTCTAATGTGGCCATAAATTTTAAATGGTCAAACATCATCTAAATGTTTTAGAATAAGTTCAATATTGTGATATTATATATTAAATGGATAATGGTTGCGTTTAAGTATGGTAGCACACTTATCAAAATTATATTGAATTATATAGAGGTGTGTGGTATGACCATGTCACCCAATTAAATGGAAAAATGGTTATGGACTTATTATTATTAAATTATAATGAGTTATGAACTATTTATTTGGATCATATTAAATCCAATTTTTTACTTTTCACTAATGATGTATGGGAATGAAAACCCTTTATAATTATGGTAAATGGGAATGATGACCCTTAAGAACATATTATAAATTTAGGCATGACGTCGCTTATGCTAAGTGGGATATGGGTATGAAGTCCCTTGTGATACTATATGAGTATGAGGTCCCTTGTGATACTATAGGGGTATGTTTTTCCTTATGATACTATACAAACATGATGTACAATATTATACTATATGGGAACAATGAACCTTGTGATAGGATCCTAGGCATGGTGTCCCTATTTTATGATACTGGGCATGGAGATCCTATTCTATGATACTGAGAATGATGAACCTATACTGCAATACTAGGAATGGAGTCCCTATACTGTGATAATGTCCATTAAATCCATTAATATTGTGATAATGGGAATGAATTTTCTTGTAAATGTGATACTAGTAATTTTGTCCCTTGTTACGTTTTCAAATATAACCCAGCATAGGCCGAAGGAGGTAGTGTCAGCCTGGTTTTCCTTTAGGAACTTGAGCTGACTCATTTAATGTTTTTATTAGTGATTTTAATTATTATATCTACACACTATCATGTTTTATACCTAGATTGGATATATATAGTCTACATTGGTGGTGGCCTATTGAGTTTATCCCACATCCTATCTGGAAAACCAATGGTACCTGAGAAGACTACATGATTCCAGGTCTAGATAAGGGGAAGAATCCTATTATGGATGTGTTATTCCTTGAATTAATCAGGATGGTCGATTGGTAGCAGATTACCAGGCTAGATATCAGGATGCTTGGCTAGATTTTGGTCATTTTGTAACTTTTGTATATCATGTATTATATTCAATGCCTACTTCCATGTATACTTGTTTTCCTTGTTTTGTAGAGACATCATATCATTATCTATTATATTTTATTTAGTTTGCTACTTTTTAATATTATTTCATGCTTGGATGTTTATATGTGCTTCTACTATAGCGGGTTACTGGTCTAGTTGTTATAGTGTCTATTTATATTGTGTTATTTGACTACTTATGATTCCTCTATTTATTAGTCATTTCTTATCTTCTATGATCCACTCTAATATGAGGGAATAGTCTCCCCATGGACACACCCTAGGACCTCTCTTCTAGTTGGAAGCCTCTGAAATATGAAAAGGTGTGCTTGAGGACATATGAACCACCGACTCGGGGTACACATTTAGTGACTTCCGAGTCGGGACATCACAAGTATATTGTGTAAGAAAATAAAGCAGTGAGGTGACCCCAAGAGTTAGGTCCCTTATTTTGACATTTTATTTGGGGTCAAATTTGCTAGGGAACTCTCATAATTAGGATATTGGTGGAATAGTTTTGAGTTTTTTTATATAATTAATTGGTCAAGGAGTTTTTCACTTAAACATATGAGATTCATATATGATATTAATGAAATAATTATCTACTTAAATAGATAAAGTGATAAGTTCATGCCAAAATAAGGGCATTTCATAGTGAAATATAGATCTTGGACCACTAAAGTATATTATGTATTCAAAAGGGGTAATCATTTTAGTAGGAGAACATTATTAAAAGTCCTTATTAAAAAAATTAAAACTTGATACTCATATAATAAATGATTCTGTTGAAGATAAATAACATCATCATTATATTCATTAACTTTGAGATCAATTATTAAAACTAGAATCATATTGGGAGAAAGTCCATAAACTAATATAGAGACTTATTGTTAAGAAAGTAATGAAAATTCCACGTGTTAGAGAAGACCGTTACCCGAGTAACCAATTTTTGAAATTGTTCAACACTTGAATCTAGATTCTTATAATATTTATATAATTATTCACTTATGTTTTCAATGAAATTAAATATTATATGACCAAATGAACTTATTATCCACTCACATATTCAATATGATTTAGTATTTTAATGACATGGAGTGATTCTAATATTTCATTAAGGATTGATCAAGATAAGAAATTCATTTTTTGATCATTATTTTAAGTGTTAAAACAATTTGAATGAGTTAAATAAATGTTTAACCTATTTTGTCTAAGTGTTGATAATAGAATAACTGAGCATTCAATGATTAGGCTCTTATACTATGTTGAAAGTTTAAAAGGTTAATAGTTTAAGCCATAAATAAAAGATTGGATTTTCCAATGTCATCCTTGGTCATTGAATCTTAAGAGTGGTTTCGGGATGGAAGATAATTTATTCCGAATGTAATGAAATTATCCAAAAAAATTAAGAGGTTTGAGAAACTCCATGGATATTCGATGTCAAGTATTTTTTTAAAGAAATAAATTATTCAATTTTAATGATTATATGATACCAAAAATATATTTTAAAAATATTGTATGCATAATGAAGTTAAAAATCAAGGGATGAATTGAAAAATATTGTATTAGTCATTAAAATGAGGAAGAAAAGGGTTTTTTAATCATGGTTTTGAGTGTAAAACAATATTTCAAGATTAGATGGATCTAAATAAAAGGAGTGTATAATTATCTCATTTACCTAATATGAAATGACAATTTTTTTATTAAAAAAGAGTTTTTATTAATAAATGATATGATACACATCATTTCCAATTCATCAGTTTATACAATATTCATGAAATGAAGATAAATATGAAAGGAGTTATATCATGTATAATAGAGTTTATCTAGATGTTTGTTAAAAAATAATGCATATAATCCCCCCATCCATCAGTAGAATATTTTAAAGAATAAAATCCTTTTTTGTACACAACTCTTAATAAATAGAATACCATATAAGATATGTATACTTTTGGGTTTCTTAATGGTTTATTGACACTTAATAAAATCAATGAAAGCATAAAGAAACCATAAATCCAGGATATTTGTGATAGAAGATAAAAACCATTTATACAATAAAAATGAAGAACCTAATGTAAATGCATGCCATACATTTGTTAAACCACTTAACAATCTCAATTTCTATCGCATGGGTTTGAAAGAGATCACTAAAGTTGCAAAAAATCCTCCTACCTCTAGAGGTATCTATGGGTTAAGCCGAATCACTTTATGTTCAAGTGGGATCCATCTAATCTCCATGGCATGCTAGTTTCTCATGTGAAAAGGATAAAGATTAAATGAGCTTCATGTTATGGAGAGTTCATCTAAGGCATTGTGTATGCATACACACAAACTTCTATTGCATGGGAGTGGCTATATATATCCATCAGTACTATCCTAGGCTCTTTTATATTTACTCATCCATTTATAATGAATGATTAAATACCCTAACCATTTCATTCATTTATCACATGATTTAATTACCTCCCAAAATTCTCATCTTATTAAACTATTTATTAAATGATAGATTATTTAGAGTATTTTCAGGTTTTTAGACATATTATTGAAAGCAGTGGCATAATATGCCTTAAAAAATGATATATCTATGCATAAAATATAGGATATGACTTATATGAACCATCCATTTGGATCACATACAAAATATTATTTAGGGAATATATATCATTAAATATCCCACTTGCACTAAAGAATAAAATAATTGTTCCATTTCATCTTATACCATGTCATATTAAATAACTTATAAAATCATATCAAAAACTATATTGGGATATATTTCAAAAAACTTTTAGAAAGCTACCATTAAATTTGTCTTATATCACATTGTATGTAATACCTTATGAAGAACCATACAAAATACTTTTGGATTAACTCTAAAACACTTTTAGAGTAGCTTTATAAGTCATACTCAATCTCTATTCAGTCAACAATAATGTATGGCCCCATGGGAATTTATAGAGTTGAAAAAAATATAAATCACCTGATCCATAAATGTAAGAGAAGAGTGACCTATAATAGAAAATCAATGTTACTCAATATATAAAGGTATCTGACATGATCTATATCAAACACACATATCTCTATACTTATTTTCCAGTCTGCATTATATGAAAATCTACATTCTCATATTTTTCCTTTATCCATGACATGAAGTGACTATGAGACACAAAGCATGTCAATCCCATAGATCATACTCATATGTTCTCTATTCTTAGAGTATAGACAGGTTTTTTTATGAATAAATCACATGTCATTCGTTTTCATGTATGGGAACATCACATGTCAATCATCTTAATAGATAAGCACATAATATGTATTTTCTAGGTGCATTCACACACTCTACAATGAAGGTTCCATGCACAATGTAATCACCTTTAGAGCATGAAAAGATTAGATCCTATGTATGTTAATTTGTGAATAATCATTATTGTACATAACAAATGATGTCATGGACAACTGAATTTGTAGATTACTTGAGTTAATTAAACACTGGAACTAGAAGAGGAGGATCTTCACATGAAAGTTATAATTAATTCATGGGTAGATCTAAAATTACCTGAACTTGTAATTATTTCTTCATTGAAGATCTATTTGAATGGATATTATTGTACCATCATTGTGATACAATATCTATTGGAATAATCCCTCTAGTGATGATCTACCCATGCACTAAAATATCTAAAAATCATTTTTGAATCACTTGGTCATATCACTGTCAATCCCAATCACTTCCATCATTCATTGTTGGTTTCAACTTAATTATTCTACATGGATTAAGAACTTTTGGTGTTCTCTTGATGTATTTAGAGAATAGGAAGAGATAAAACACTTTAGATCTATTGAACTCTCTATAGGGATTGATATATTTTCTCTCTATTCAGCTTTCATAAACATTATGTTTATGGAAAGTGATATAATTAGATATTTATTATGGGAGGTTTAGGGTTGGAAATATGCACACAATCCCCTTTAAAATTACATAATTCTTAGAAAACCCCATGTCTTAATAATAATATAATTATTATTCACTTGACATTTTCATAAATTTATTATATATAAATAAATATCAATTACGTCATTTCAAACTAGATCATTAAGCTTGGTTCTCTTTATAATCCTCGATATTTACTAAACCTTGAATAACGATTGTTTATTTAATATATAAATATAACTATATTATTTGTAAATAAACATAATAAATATTATATTCACCAAACATTACAAATTAATATTTATTATTATTATTTAAATAGATTATTGTTTCAAATAAGTTGTGATTAAATCTTAGTGATCAACCAAAGCTGAATAATTATTAAGCAACAAAGCATGGATAATATTTATTCTAACTTATTAAATTCAACATTAAATTTTATTTATATTGTAGATACACTTGGTTTTTGACCCTATATTCCTCTTTCTCAAATAAAATAGACCAGGAAAACTAAATTCCCATGTTGGTGTCTAGAAACATTCCAAGTCATCCATATAGAAATAAGATAATGTCGCAATGACATAAAACCTCGTATAAATTCTTACTGTTTTATATAATCCTTTTTCAAGATATATCCAATCATATAGGTTTCATATTTATGTCACCAACCTATGTGATTGATGTCTCTTTATTTTACTCTATTAAAATGAACTTTCCCACATAACACCATGGTAATGGATTTATACAGGAAGTTCCATTCCCATCAAAGGTCCTGAGATATAAACTTCTATTAAGGGACCTAGAGGATTAATCATTTATTACACTATCCATTAATACAATATCACTCATGATACACCCAACACATCCTACCTCACCATGATCATATGTAATCATAATTTACATAAATACATAAAAGTACATTACTTATGATGTTCAGTAATGGAAATATTAAATTCTATGGACTAATAAACATATTCATAGATATGAACATCTAATGAAACATAAAATGTGGATTTCCTACTAGTGGGTCCATTCTAATAACCTCCCTTATCATAGATTACCTAGGGAAAACACCATAAGAAGGAATCTCAATATATTATGATCCTTCCACCCCTATGAAAATTTGTCTTTTTTGTCCCTTTAGATAATATCATTCAGCTATAGAACACGAGTTTAAAGAATACTATCATAGCATCTAAAGTATCTCATCATAGTTGGGAACCAATATGTACTATGGATGTGGAATTTGTCCTTAGAAAATTTTAACATACTATGTAAGGAAGAGGAAAAATCATGATGTGATAAGAACCTTCATTTATATTCAAGACAATTAATACATGTAATCATCAAGTACTTAGAAGTTGGTTCTTTGGAACCAACTCTAACGGACTACCACTTGCACTAGTCTCAATAGTTGATGACCTTCAACCCATTTGCTCTCACATGATAATCAGGACACTGTTAACACAAATCCTTCATCAAGGGGTATTCCATGTTTTCCCCCAAGTATACTCTACTCACTACAATTTTACCTCATTTAGATAAATCCTTCAAGAGATGAAACTTTCAAAGTACTTGCTTTGTCCTTTGATATGACCACATCTCTTTAGGAAGATTCACCACTGTATTGTTATCACATTAAACTGTGATGGGTTCTTGGATAATAAGAATCAAATTAATAAATGGATAATTTTTTTTAATTTAAACTACTTCTTTGGCTACATCATAATCCACAATATACTCTCACTTGACTATAGAATTGGTGAAAAAATGGATCCTTAAAAATCTTCTAGATCACAGTTCTTCTATTGAGACAAAAAATGTATCATGACTACTACTTCATATCATTATGATCTATCTAAAAGATAGAATCTATATAACCCCAGATAAATAGCTATTAATATCCTTTATACACAAGAAATATACCCATAGTTAAACTTATATAATCAAGGGTAGCCTTAATATATTTCCAATGATCTTCACTTGAACTAACTTGATATCATCCCACCATGATCAAAGAATAGGCAACATCGATCCTCACATATAAAATGACATATATGATAAACCCTATCACATAAGATTATGGTATCTTACTCATTATCTCTATTCCCTATTGTGTCTAAGGAAACATATTCTTGGAAGGATGTATACCATATAAAACTAGAACCAATACCCTCTTAGATTATTCTATATAGAACCACTTCAGTATTTGGACAATGTATATAATTTAACTTAGTAAAAGCAAACTCTTTGATCTACCACACTTGATATTGATCCCCAAAATGTCAGATGCTTTACCTAAGTCCTTCCTAGATAAACACTTTCTCAATCATGCCTTAACCTCTTGTAAGTATGATATCTTATTTTCAATTAGTAATATGTCATCGATAAATAATACTATGAAAACGAATGTACTCCCACTAAACCTCTTATAAGTACACAACTCACATTCATTCTTAATGAAACCAAATTCTTTTATAGATATATCAAAATGAATGTTATATGGATGAGATTCTTACTTTAATTCATAAATGGATATATGAAACTTTCATACCTTTTTTGAATTGCTTGGAGTTACAAACCATTCTAGTTGTGTTATATAAACATCTTCCTGAAGGTTCCCATCAAGTAAAGTAGTTTTGATATCCATCTGAAAAATGTCATATTCATGGAAAACTAGTATTGAAAGTGAAATTATGATTGATTTAAACCATTAAAATTGAGAAATCGTTTTATGATAGTCAATTCCTTATCTTTATCCAAACCCTATCCACTAGATATACATTATAGGTACTAACCTAACCTTACATGTCCAAATTTCTCTTAAATACACATTTATACCCAATAAGTTTTACATCAACTAGTTGATGGATCATAACCCAAACTTGGTTCTAATACATGGAATCCATCTCATAATTCATGGATTCTTTCCATCATATAGATTCCAATCTCTCTATTTTCCCCTTTTAGGATAAAGGGTCATTATTTTTAAAAAACAATGAGTCACCATATACTATTAAAAATAAAACCATGTATTTATATTTCTCTAACCCCTTTGGTGATTCTTCACAATACTTTTGTTTCAAGAAAAATCCTTCCATGGGACCCTAAGGAATTTATTCCTATAAAACTCTGGTGTATCTTGAGAATCAACTTCTTCAAATTCAATCTTCTTCCCACTATCATCCTTGAGGATGTGTTACCTCTTAAGGAAAAAAATTCCTAGAAACTATAACCTTATTATCTAATAAATCATATTGGTAGTATCCTCTCATTTCCTTGGGGTAACATATGAATATACACTTCATGCCCAAGGGTGATAATTTGTTTCTTGAGCTCACCTTGACAAACAACTTATACCCCACTACATGAATATGTGACAACAAGGGTTTCTATCTACTCTATGACTCAAATGGAATATAGTTTTCCACTTTAGTTGGTACTCATTTTAATATGTATAATATCATGTGTAATGTATATCCCCAAATGAATAATGGAAGGAATGCATGATTCATCATTGAAATTACTATTTCCAAAAAGGTATGGTTACTCCTTTCAAAACAAAAAATCCATTATGGAATATAAGGAGGAGTGAGTTGAGATAAATTCCTACACTACTATATAAAATTGATAAACTCTTTTTTAATATATTTTGGTCTCATTTAAGTTTCTTTATCTTCTGACCAAGAATATTCTCAACTTCAATCTTGAATTCCTTAAATTTCTAAAAGGATTAAAACTCATACCTCATAAAGTATATGCAACCATACCTCCTCAATTTATTAGAAAAAATTATAAACTATTAGAATCCACCTATACATTCTACTTGAAAAAGTCTACAAACTTCAATGTGTACCAATTCTAGAAGCCATGTGGCCCTTTCACCATGACCACCAAATAGTGGTTTGGTTATATTTCCTTATAATTAAGTATGAGACATCTCAAGTGGTTTATTATAAAAAGATTATAAATAACCATATGGATATAAAATTTTAAAATTCTTCTCATTGATGATAGCAAGGCAGTGATGACACAACTAGGTGTGAAATAAGTCATGTAAAATTGTGACATTATCAAATTCCAATATTTGGTATTTATAATTTAATATAAAAACTATTATTAAACTATTATATTCCATAAAATATTATATATATAATAGTTTCAAATATTATTTGCAAAGTTGAAAATAAATCCATATATGTCTAAAAAATAAATAGAAATTATGTTGATAGTAACAATCATCACATAATAACATTTCCTTAAAACCTAAATCATTTATATTGGAAATTTGAGGTGGTAGTCACTAAGGGATAGTGTAGCCAACCTCACTTTATTGGAAGCATGTAGATCCACCTTTCCTCTAGAAACCTTTAAAAATATACTTTCATCCAAAATCCATATTTTTGTTATTTTAAAAATACACTTTTAATGTGAAAGTGTGAACACATAACAACTCCAACCAGATGCCCTCAGACAAACAAAACATCATATCCCGCAAATCCCGCCCATAACGAAGACCACACATCTACCAGATACAAAAAAAATTAAAATTTAAACATTCAAAAACATCCAGTGAAGGTCAAAGAACCACCCTGAAACCCATTCTCACCTAAGTTGATCACAATTGAAAATTTCCATCCACAGAACATCGTCGACACCAGAGAACAAATCACCACATCAAGAAGACCTCGAACCAGGGGAAAGCAATAACCAAAAGAAACTAGAAAAATAAAACCTTCGAAAACAAGCCTCATAAATCAGTTGTCGCACCACCTTCGCCTTGGTCAACCTTGCCGTACCACTGCCTCTTCCATTTTCCATCACCACAACCACACAAAACTGATGCTCCTCCCTTGAACCACCGGGAACCTGTCACCATAACGCACCACACACATAAATCCTCCTTCATACCATCACACCCGACCAACCTGGAAGGGGGAGGTGGTCCTGGAGTCCAGAGAGGGGAGAGTAGAGAGACTTCCACAACAAGACACAGAGAGCAAGCATTGTCACTTAAACCTTCAACAAAAAGAGAAACCAGCACCCACAAGATTTCCCAACAAAGCCGAAATGCAAGTCAAAATCATCAAGAAAAAGGAGAGAAAATGAGATTGGAACCCAAAAATATATAGGGACTGAGGGAAATCGGGGTGATGAAACCCTAGAAAGAACGAAGGGAGACAAAAAAATGGGGGCCGTCACCCGAACGAAGGAATGATGTGGTGCTAAGAAGTCCACAACCGCCAGTCCGCTAAACCTAAAACCTCTGAGCCTCATCATTTCAGATTCAACTAGGATAAGAGCAGTGTAGCTCAAGCAGAGAGTGCAAAGGAGATGTCCTAGAAGAAAGCTGAAGCGCCACGAAGCAGAGGGAGGAATGGGGGATGAAACCCTAGACGGAACAAGAGAGAAGAAGCTAGAGCTCAGAGAAGGAAAAAATTAAGAGAGAGAGAGAGAGAAGAACCAGATGGAGTGGAGACTCCCTTTCCAGTGAAGGGAGAGTTAAACCCTAGAATGAGGAGCGGGCCGAGGCGAGAGACTGAGTGCAGCGAGGAGATTGAGGTTCCATACTTTAAAAATATACTTGGTTCATGTATTTGGATAGAAATTTGATCACCACATGTAGTATATAATACCCAACATATTGATATATAAATATTATATTTGATAAATAATACACTTGTATCTTCCCCTTAGTTATTTGGTTGGGTGTATTTTATCTTATACTGACCTTTCTTTCCACATAAAAAATTCACTACATACAGCTCCTTTCCATTATGCTAGATCTTCTTATTCTTGGAAGAATTTTTCTCTAAATCCTTATCCTTATAATGAGTCTTTAAACCCTTTTCATTATTAATTATTTTATTATTCACCATAAGGAATATAGGTTTTTCACACCCCAAGTATTTATCAACTTGGAAAATTAGAGAAATAAGTTATAAAAGATCATTCTTTCTATTTTTCATTTTATAATACACAATTAAAGTGGAGAAGGTTTTAGGTAGTGTGGATAGAATGAGATCTATGTGAAACTCACCAAGGATATTAAACCCAAATATTTTTATGTTTTCTATGTATACAATAATCTTGACTACATGTTTTCCAACTGGTGATGACACTCCAATCATTCCCATGAATAGTGTATTAGAGATATCATATCTCTCTTATATCGTTTTCTATTTATAAAGATCAGGAAGGTGAGATATGATACTATATGATTACATTTACTCATATATATTTGGAAGCTCACTGGACATGGAGGATATCATGAAACATTGAAAATACATTACATTATCCACATGTTTCAAGCAGATAGACACTTATTCATCACTGGAATCTTTTGAAAGTGACTCAAGAAGTGGGGTTTCCAGCACACATAATTTCCATTAATTTCATATTATAATTCATAAGATCCTATACCATTCATGTAAATTCACATTGGTGAGAATGTTAACATTATGTTGTATAGATCTTAGTGATATTGTTGAATTTGTTTGTTTTTACATTTATATTAATTAAGATCTAATAATTATTATTTGTTTTGTTACTAAAATAGATAAATAAAATTAATTTTCATTAATCTTTAACTATTCTATTGATGCCTAATATATCTCACCATTAGTTTTGGAATATTCTGTTACATGGTTATTATAGTTTCAAGGACCCATATCCCCTTATCATGACCTAAACTTGGGCCTGACATATTATTTGAAGGGTTTTAGGTTTGTAGTTCCTTGATTTATTTAGTGGAATCCACAATATTGGAATCCTTGATAATTATTTACTTAACCCTTTCCTATCAGTTATATGAATTCCTACTTGTGTAGTCAACCCTTGATGTGAACCAAGTTAATACAACCCCAAAATTCGAGTTAAAAGATCCCTGATAATTGAAATCACCCCAACTTGGGATAGTCAAGCACTTTGAACCGTGACGTTTACTCTAAATTAAGTAATGGAAGGTGAAACCAAATTAATATTTTAGTTGATGGATTTTTATACTTATACATAAATACTAGTTTTTTCTTATCACATACCTTGTAAATTTTAAGTGGATTTTACTTAAGTGATTAACCATGTCATGTAAAATGTATGCATAAAACAATTTTATTTTATTCAATATTACATGCATTTATTAATTTATTAAGTGATCATGAAGCATATAAAAACATAAATAATCAACCATGAAAATGCATGAAATAAAATATAAGTGTAATGATAATGATATTCTCTAATGTTTAGTTTATCTAGTGAATGATAAACACACCCTTGACCTAAGGGGAAATTTTTCGAACCGTAGCTTTGTTCATGTTGTTTCATTCCACCTCAGCCCCTATGTATCACCCTGATTGGTTTCACATAACCTTCAAGAATCATACCACATCTATTAACCTGGTAGATCTATCATTATATAATATTTTACTCACACTAAAATGAGGGGATCCAATAGATTTGATAAGGGAGTTTATATAAAAGAAATTTTAGATATTCTAACCCTTACATAATAAGGAGAAGGGTATGACACACAATCCATCATTTTAATTTAAAAAAAATAAAAAATTAAAAGGAAACCAATCACATATACAGGCTTGTTCTGATATCATGATCATCCACATAACATGCAACAAACACACACTTGCAATTTTTCTATCAATTACTTCAATTTTTTCTTTAATTAAGATAAATCACTACAGATTAATCAAATTATTTCAATTTATCTTAATACCATCCAAGAATCCTTAAAATTGAATAATTCATAAATTTAATCAGATTAAATAAATTAATTATATTTAAATTAATAGAGTACACAAGTGTAATTGGAGGAAAAAAATGTTTTAGTCCAAAATACCAACCCCGACCGTTGTTCTTGTGAATTTCCTTAACATCCAATACACATTGTGTGATAGATAATTACATGGCAAGTACTATAAAATAAATTATACATGGAACAAATATGAATTACACTACATGTTATTATTTTGATACACTATAAGAAAATACCATATGCAAATTATATTTTTAGAATTTAACCCTGAAATTAATAAAATATTTAATTAACAACCCTATGACATGGAATGTATTGTCAAATAAATAAAACATCAAACACATGTGTGGAGGTTTAATTATATAACTAACTCTTCTCTATACATTAAATTAAGCACATTGTTTGAAATAGACTATACTATATGTACTTGGTTTCCCAATGCATAGTCTCTTCTAGTCGTGTTTATGGTACAAGCCTAGGGAGTGGGCATATTCCACTACGGTAGATGTGTATGAGGTACAAAATGTGTAATGTTCCTTCACGACATGGGGAATCAATGTTTTATGGTTGTTTAGTTCCCATTCCATGTAGAAAATAAATGAAATTATTATACTTTCATGTTCTCCAATATGAAAAAATGAGTTCTACATGTCGTGTATGCTAGTTACACAGTGTGTGGTTCTTCAAATAGTCTATCATCCTATTTGGATATACACATTAATATGATTTTATCATATAATAAATAAAATTCAATCAATATGATTTGATATTATCATGATATGAATGTAAGATACATGTTTACATGGTGTGTATATTGGGGTACATAGAATGTACTCTTTTATCATCTAGGAATATCCTTTGGCATCTCCGGATGATGTTTTTATATGTATATTAATTTTAAGTTAACCCGTTCATTGGTTATGTGTGAGAGAATGAATAAATGGAAGAGAAAAAAATGTTTATATTTCAATAATGAATAAATATAAAGTAAAATAGATTTTAAACTCTTACCATTCAATCAATAATTAAGAAAAATAATTATAGATTAACCATGTGACTACTCTGATACCTCTTTTATATTTCGGGTAGAGAAAAAGTGCCTTTTTGGCTTGGCCAACTAAGATATTATGTATCTTAATTTATGAATAATAATTTCTATACATAACAAAAGACATCATGGACAATGGAATTCATATAAAAATTAACTTGATTAAACACTTGAACCGGTATAGGAGGATATTCACATGTAATTTATAATTAATTTATGAGAAGAACTAGAATCACCTGAAATTGTAATTATTTTTTCATTGATGATCCAGATGACTTGATATTGTTGTAACATCATTTTGTTTTAGGATCCAAGTGAAAATAATTATAATGGTGATCCAAACATGCAACAAAATCTATAAACATCACCTTAGAATCATTGGGTGCTAGTAAAGTCATTCCCAACCACTTACATCATTCGTGGTTGATTATGGCATTATTATTATACAAGAATGAATAACTATTAGTGTTATCTTGATGTCTTGTGAGAAGAGGAAGATAGATCACACCTTATATCTCTAGAAATATCTCTATGCTTGATAGATATTCTCTCTATCCGTTGTGTACAATTGGTGTGTTTATAGAAAGTGATATAATAGGATATTTATTATGGGAGTTTTAGGGTTGGAAACTTGCATACAAGCCCCTTTCTAAATAATTAATTCTTAGTGAAACCATTGTATTAATAATAATATAATTATTATTCACTTGACATGTGAATAAATTAAGAATATATAAATAGATATCATTTATATCATTTCAAACCAGACCATTAAGCTCAATTCACTTTATCCTCCTTGATATTTACCAAACCTTGAATAATGAATATTTATTTAAAAAATAAATATCACTACATTATTCATCGATAATTATAATAAATATTATATTATTCAAAACATGAATATAAATATTAATTATTATTATTATTTAACTCACTTATTCTCTTGAATAACTTGTGATTAAATATTGGGGATCAAACAAACCTGAATAATTATTATACCATAAAGAAGGAATAATATTTATTCTAACTTGTTAAATTAAGCATAGAATTTATCTCAGATTATGAATATATATAGTGGGTAACCCACTATGACTCTTTCTCAGTGGAAATAGAATAATATTCCTAAAGTATAAGGTTAGAATCTAGAAACATTCCAAGGTACCAAAAGATAATATTGTTAATGTCATAATGAAAAACAACCTCCTATGAATTGTTATTGTGTAATATAAACCTTTTATCTTGATATATCCAATCAAACAGGTTTCACACTAGTGTCACTAACTTATGTACACAACATCTATTTCTTTTATTTTCTGGAAATATACTAGCCTAAAGAACACCATGTCTATGTATTTATCTTGGCAGTTTTATTCCTATAAAAGGATCTGATATATTAACTTTTGTTTAGGGAAAAAGGAATAAATACCTTATCACATTATCCATTAATGAAATATCACTCATAACACACCCAACATACCTGAATTCTCTATGAGCATATGTAATCATAGGTTTAATCAATAAATAAAATTATGTGACTTATTAAAACACCCCAAGGTTTTAAAAATAAATTAAAATTCATGAAACTTTGTTTTAAGTAGTTATTTATAACTAGCATTTAAATATCAATTTTCTGCTTCTATGTTTTGAATTTTGAAAAATGGTCAACTGCAATTGTGATCAATTAGTTTTTTGAAGTATAATGGAACCAACTTGATTTTTGATGGATAGTAAAAAACCCTTATGAATAGTAATATGACCCTAATGAATTTTAAATTGCATTATTATTTTATTTTCTTAAGGTTTTAAGATAATGTCATCTCGATTAATTTTTCAAGGTGATAGGAGCTATAATCTTGAAATTGTTAATTTTTGAATAAAGTATGATTTTATTTAAAAATTAAATTAATCATATTTATAAAATTATTTTCAAAAATTGGATTTTATTTATAAATTTTACATGTCAAAAAATGGTTATGGTGATTTATTTGAATTTTTCTAAATTTTTTGAATTTTTGATGAATAGTGAAATATGGTAAAATACTGTATATTCAAATTATCAGTTAAATACACTATTTTTGACATAATGGATGATATAAGCCCAATTTTTTCGAACTCAAATTCTCTATTTACAATTTTTATCACAATAATCAAGATGATTCATAGTGTGCAGAAAAAATATTAAAATAATGATTAAAATAATGTAAAATACCTCATCTCTTCCACTATAAAAAGCACCCTCATTCCCCTCTTCCTCTCAAAACTCTCAAGCCTTGAAAATTGTCTAAGTACTTCCAAATACACTCACCAAGGCTCTTCCTCACTTCTTAGACCTTCTGGTCTCACCAAAAGGCCAAAACCAAAGGCCTTAAGGAGGATCTCAAGGAGAAGAGATCAAGAGGTAAGAATCCTATTTCATTTTCCTGTGTTTTATTTTAAATTCTTTTATTTTCTTGTACTTTATTAACCTCCAATTACCCAGGAGGTATGAAATATCCATAATCTTATATATTTTATATGTTATCATGTTCATAAATTCATCATCTTTCTTCCTCTCCTCTCCCTCTTATTCTAAAAATTAAAACATCGTCCGCGATGTGCCGATTTACCATAATCGTGGATGATGTGTTAGAAATTTCTATCACTTTCTTAAAATATTATCATAAAACCATTTTAATAGTTTAAACACAATGTAAATTTTATTGTTAACCGATTTTATGTTCTGGAATAAACTTCTATCCATGAAATGAAAATTTATAATGAAATAAGTTCATGATTATCGAGGAACCACCAAAAAATGATTTAAAAATTATCATTAATGTTTTATCTAATAATAAATCACAAAATATGATAATAAAGTGATTAATGTTATCAATTAATATTCTAGAAACATATTAATACCATTCATTCAACTTCTGGAATTTTATTTCCATATGATAAGAAAATCAAATACAAATCGGCCATGGAAATCATGTAAAAAACGCACACAAAAAAACTAAAGAAACAAAATACTAACAATTAAATGGTAAAATGAGAAAATTAAATGATCATATAAGGTATTATAAACATGAATATGTTCTTTTAAGATATTAATATCACTCTTTTAATAGTTATACAAGAGTTTTAAACAAGTTTTAAGTAAGAAAACCTTGAGGTAAGGGAATTCTTAACCCAATTTCCATTCTTTGGGTTAACCATCTACTTTATTATTTATGTGGAATTAAAATTGTTTGTGTGATGAATTTTATTTATATTATGTTTAATTATATTTAGTTACAGTTTATATACACATTCTATCCACTCTATTGATTATCACTACAATTATATGATATTCATAAGGGGATTTTCTTTTAAAATCCTCTTTTTAAATTTTGTTTTAGAAAATTAAAAAGAAATGTTTTTATGAAATTATAAATGTTATATGACTATGTTATGGTTCCTAGGAATTGTTTATGATTAATTTTGGGACCTATATCTCCCTCCAATGCATTTGGTTTGTGTAAGTTGGAGGTCATTCAGATGGTTACTCCAAGCGTAACTACGATGGTTACACAATAAGGTAGCTGTGAGGGTTAAAATTATATGGTATTAAAGAGGGTTACAAAATTATATAAATAATTCCAAAAGATACCGTTATGGTTATTTTTATTTTCATTATTTTTTTGTGGTAATCTCGTTTTTCAAAAAGTATATATGGGCGACAAGTATATCTTTTTGAAAATGATTTCATGTGTTTACAAGTATTCATGGAATAATGTTTTATTTTATACTTTTTATATCCCTTACTGAGCTTTTTGTGTTCATCCTACGTTTTAAAAATATTTTCATAGGTTATAAGGTTATGTACTGTAAAGAAGGAATTCAAGTAAAATTTTATGATATTTTTCAATGAAATCATGTTTTATTTGAAATGTTTTATATTTTGGTAGAAATGGATAATATTTTTTTGGTATATGATCTATATGAATGTGGAATGTTATTTATGTGTTATATTGAAATTCTCTAAAAATATAAAATTTTAAATATCCTCAATATGAAATGAAGCGAGTTCTTAACTAAAATTCAAGATTATGTAATGTAATAAGGTCAGGTCCTTATAGTTAGTATCATAGGATAGTTTAGATAACTTTAGGGGTTAGGATGATCTTAATAGAATACCATAAATGATTTTTACTCTATGGTTAATTTTAAATGATATAGAATTTAATGATTACCATTTTTCTTTGATTGAGATATGTTTGTTCAGAATGATTTTCTGCAGAAGAAATAGGGATGCTGAAGAGGAAAGGAACCAACATAACAATATAATTATGAATCTATAGGATGGAATGCTAGGGATTGGAACCAAGAAGTTTGCGATAGTAATGGATCAGATGTGTAATAAATAAATGGTGGTTTCATGCATACAAGAGAACGAATGAAGTTACCACAATGGAACATGATGACAGTGGAACATTTTATGAGGCAACACCCTCCTACTTTTAGTGGATATTTTGACCCAGTAGTGACTGAAGGATATATTAAAAACCTTGAAAAGATATTTGATGTTATGGGATGTTCAGATAATCAAAATTTAAGTCTTTCCATTTGACGACAATGGACCATTTTATGTGGTAACACCCTCCTGCTTTCATTAGATCTTTCGACCCAGTAGTGACCGAAGGATATATTAAAACCCTTGAAAAGATATTCAATGTTATGGGATATTCAGATAATCAAAAGATAAGTCTTTCTATTTATCACTTTTATGGTTAAGTTAATCAGTGGTGGTCAATAGCTAAAAATATCAGGTATAGAGAGGAGATTGATTCCCTAGAGTGGGATGAATTTAAAAGTATTTACCATGAAAAATATTTTCCTATAGTGGTGCGACTTAGGATGGGGAATAAATTTCTTTAATTGAAGAAAAAAGAGAAATATTTAGTGGTAGGGTATGAATAGAACTTCACATGGCTGGAGAGATATGCTCCAAAACTTATTATGGATCTTGATAGAAAAATCAACTGCTTTTACTCAGGATTAAAGACAAGGCATCAAAGGGAATTGGACTCCCTTGAATTCAAAATTTACGAGAATCTTTTATGATGTGATGAGAGGGTAGAGATGAAGTTTTCTAATGATCACATGAACTTTAAAAATAAGGAGAAGAAGATGTCTATATGGAAAGTGTTGGGTAAGAATCAATCAAAGAAATATAATGGTAAGAAATTCCAGTTTACAATTTATGAATTTTTTTGTAAAAAGAACCCTGGGGAATGCCTTACCAAAAATGAGAAGTGTTTTTGATGTGGTAAGTTTGGACATATGGACCAATATTATGATGAAAATGATCCTAATACTAATCCGGATAAGCAAACTATAAAGTGTTTTAAATGTGGCGAGATGAGTCATTATGAAAATGATTTCCCAAAGAGAGATCTAAATGATGAAAAGAATCCAAACTATAAGCAGAAAGGTATAGTGATATCCTTTGCAACAATGTTAGCAGATGTCAGGACATCCAAGGAAGTTGTATCAGGTACCTTGTTTGTTTACTCAGATTTTTCTAAAGTTTTTTTGAAAAGGGGTCTACACATTTCTTTATTTTTGAGGAATTTTCTGGTAAATTGGAAATATCACATAAACAAATGAGACCAGAAATTATTTTTAAAACACTAGGGAGAAATATTATAGAAAATAGGAACTATAAGAATCTTTCTATTGTGGTCTTTGGAAAGAATTTAGATGAAAACATTGTTGTTTTTCCCTCAGTAGTGTTTGATTTCATTCTGGTAATGGACTGGATTTCTGTTTATCATGCTAAGATTAATTATAGAGAAAAATAAGTTATTTTTCAGAGAGAGTTTAATTTTTCATAAAAGAATGAAACCATACAATTGATTACATATCAGGAAGTTGAAAAAATGTTGAAATATGGAAATGAAAGTTATCTTTCTCATATTGTTGAAAATAATTGAACTATTCATATTAATGAAGTGCTAATGGTAAATGAATATCTTAATGTGTTTACTAATGAGTTACCCAATGTTATACCTATTTGGGAAGTTGAATTAACAATTTAACTATTCCCTGTTGCTAATCCAATTTCAAAACCCCCTTACCAAATGGCTCAAATAGAACTTTTATAGTTGAAAAATAAGTTGTATGATTTTCTTGATAAAGGATTCATTCGTCCGAGCACTTCACTATGGGGTGCATTTGTTTTGTTCATTAAAAATAAATATGGTTCAATGAGACTTTTAATTGATTATAGATACTTGAATAACATTACTATTAAAAACAAGTATCATTTCCCTCATTTTGATGACTTGTTTGATCATCTCCCTGGAGCTCAGTACTTTTCCAAGATTGACTTGAGATTCGGATACCATCAGCTGATGGTGAAGGAGGTTGACATCCCGAAAACAGTTCTTTGTACTAGATATAGGAATTATGAATTTGTTGTTATGCTGTTTGGGTTAACTAATTAACCTATTGTATTCATGAATCTTATGAATAGAATATTTTATGAGTTCTTTGATAAATTTGTGGTTGTGTTTATTGATGAAATTCTGGTATTTTCTAAGAGTAAATAGGATCATGAAAAACATCTAGGTTATTTTTCTACCTTAAAGAAAAATAAGCTATATGGAAAATTTAGAAAGTTTTATTTTTGGATGCAACAAATTTGTTTTCTTGGGAACATTGTAAATACGGATAGAATAACAGTTTATCCTTCAAAAAAAGTGATATATGTATGACCAAGACCTAAAAATGTTACAGATATTCGTAGTTTTCTTGGATTAATAGGTTATTAATGATGGTTTGTTAAAAATTTTGTAGGGTTATCTAGATCGATAACTAAGTTAACATGAAAAGGGGTAAAATATTTTTTGGACAGAATAATGTGATGTTTGTTTTAAGAAACTGAAGAAGAGATTTTTGAATGCTCTAGTTTTGGCATTGTCTTCCCAAAATTGGTGAGTTTTCTATCTGTAGTGATGATTCATTAAAGGGACATGGTTGTGTTTTGATTCATAATGATCAGGTAATTTCTTATGCTTTAAGAAAACTAAAACCTCATGAGTTAAATTATCCCACACATGATTTGTAATTGGCAGCTGTGGTTTTTTTCTTTGAAAATTTGGTGGCATCACTTATACGAAGCCAAATGTAAAATATATTCTAACCATAAAAGTTTGAAGTATATATTCACTTAGAAGGAATTAAACATGAGGGAAAGAATATGACTTTAACTGATGAAGTATTATGATTTCATGATTAATTATCATTCAGGAAAATCAAACAAAGTGGAATATGCCTTGAGTCGAAAAGATCATGCATCACTAACCATGTTATGTTTGGAAAATAATCCCTTGATTAATGATTTGATGAATTTTGGATTAGAAGTTGTTATTTCAGAAAATATATCTATTTTATTTCAGGTTTCACTATATTAATCGTTATTATATAGAATTAAACAAGTACAGAAGGAATACCGTGAGATATAGAAAAAAGGTAGAATTGGTTAAAATGGGTAAGTTACCATAATTTAACCTTGATAATGATTCTTTTGAGATTTATAAAAAGATTGTGTGTGACTTGTAATTCCCAGTTGAAGAATGATTTATCATGTGAACCTCATAGTTATCCATTTTCTGTTCATCCTAGTAGTACTAAGATATACACAGACCTTCAGAAGTATTACTGATGGGATAGAATGAAAAGAGATATTGCATATTTTACTGTGAAATGTTTGACAGGTAAACATGTTCAAGTGGAGTGGTGGTTACTGAAGGAGATTCTTAATCCTTTACCAATTCTAGAGTGAAAATGGGAGAATATATCTATGGACTTCATGGTGGTACTACCTATGAATTCTCAAGGTAATAATGCGTTTTGGGTTATTATTGATCGGATGACTGAATTTTCACATTTACAATGTCTTTAGATCACCTTTCTCGATTGTACCTCAAAGAGATTATTAGGTTATATGGAGTTCCCTCTTCCATTGTATCTGACCGAGATCCCAGGTTCACTTCTAATTTTTGGAAGGGAATTCAGAAGTCATTGGGCAAAAAATTAAATTTCAGTACATCTTCCCATTCTCAATCTGACGGGCATTCAAAATGAACAATTTAGAATTTGGAGGATATGCTTTGATTTTGTTCAATAGACTAACAGGTAGGTTGGGATCAATATATTTTTTTAGTTTAGTAATCTTATAATAACAGTTTTCATTCCAGTATTCAGATGGCAGCTTTTGAGGAATTTTATGGGAAGAGGTATCGAACTCCACATTTTTGGGATGAAGTTGGGGAAAGGTAGTTAATGGAACCATAATTAGTATAGGAAGTGTTTGAGAAAGTAAAGATGATCCACCAACACATGAGGACACCTCAGAGAAACTAGAAAATTTATACAAACAACAGGAGGAAGAAATTTTCTTTTGAGGTAGGTGATCATGTTTTTCTTAGAATCTCACCATGGAAAATGTTTATTCATTTTGGTAAGAAAGGAAATCTAAGTCCATGGTTCATTGGAACTTATGAAATCCTAGAGAAAGTTGGACCAGTCACCTACTGAGTAGATTTTCCTCCGAGTTTATCTTAGGCACATAATGTTTTTCATGTTTCGATGTTGAGAAAGTATGTTCCATATTCAGCTCATGTATTGAGCCCATAAGCAGTTCAGCTGGAAGATAATATTTCTTATGAAGAGAAACCTATTTCAATAATTGATCGAAGAGAACAAGTATTGTGGAATAAGGTAATACACTAGGTAAAGGTTTTTTTGGAGAAACCACATGGTTGAAGAAGAAACATGGGAATCTGAAAATTATATGAGGGAAAGGTACCCTCACTTGTTTAATAAGTAAATAAAATTGTGAGGTCATAATTTCTAGAAGATGGGGATAATGTGACACCCTAAGTTTTAATAAATAAATTGAAATGCATGAATCTTTGTTTTAAGTAGATATTTATAACTATCCTTTAAACATAATTTTCCCACATCTATGTTTTGAATTTTGAAAAACTATCATCTATAATTGAGATCAGTAAGTTATTTGGAGTCTAAGGGAACCAACTTGATTTTTGGTGAATAGTAACATACCCTTATGAATAGTCATAAAAATAATAATATGACCCTAATGAATAGTAAATCATATTATTATTTTATTTTATAAAGCCTTTAATATTATGACATCTTGGTTAATTTTTAGGGTGATATATAATGAGTTATAGTTTTAAAATTGTTAATTTTTAAATAAAGTATGATTTTATTTAAAAATTAAATTATTCATATTTATAAAATAATTTTTAAAAAATGGAGTTCATTTCTGAATTCTTAACATCAAAAAATGGTTAGGGTGAATTTTTGGGATTTTTTTGAAATTCTTGAATTTTTGATGAATAGTGAAATTCTGCAAAATACCGTATATTCAAATTATCAGTTAAATACACTATTTTTGACATCATGGATGATATAATACCACATTTTTTAAACTCAAATTATCTCTTTACTATTTTGATCACAATAATAAATACTATTCATTGTCTTGAGAAAAAAATATTAAAATAATGATTAAAATAATGTAAAATCTCTCCTCTCCTCCACTATAAAAACCACCATCATTCCCCTCTTCCTCTCACACCTCTCAAGACTTGATCATTGTATGATTTTTGATTAATTCCCTCCCCAAGGATCTTCCCCACTTCCTAGACCTACTGGCCTCACCAAAATTCCAAAACCAAAGGCCTTAAGGTGGATCTTAAGGAGAAGAGATCAAGAGGTAAGAATCCTCTTTCATTTTCATGTGTTTTCTTTTCAATTACTTTCTTTTCTTATACTCACTTCCCCTCCACTTATTGAAGAGTTATTAAATATCCATAATATTATATATTCATTATGTTATCATTTTTATAAATTCATCATCTTTCTTCCTCTCCTCTCCCTCTTATTCTAAAAATAAAAACACCATCCGTGATGTGCCAATTTACCAAAATCATGGACGATGGTTTGAAATTTCAATCACTTCTGTCAAATCTGACCATAAAACCCTTTTAATGGTTTAAAAGGAATGTAAAGTGTATATTTTAACCTATTTTATGTTCTGAAATGAACTTATATGCATGAAATTAAATTATATACTGAAACAATTTCTTGATTATCAAGGAACCATAAAAAAAGATCTAAACAAATATTATTAATGTTTTATCTAATGAACCATCACCATATATGATAACAAAAATATTTATGGTATTAATAAATATTCTGAAAACATATGAATACAATTTCATTCCACATCTGAAATTTTATTTCCATACGACAAGAAAATCCAATACAAATCGGCCATGGAAAGCATGTAAAGAATACACCCAAAATAATAGAAGGAACAAAAAACTAAGAATTAAAGGGTAAAATGGTGAAATGAAATGATAATACAAGGTATTATAAACATAAAAATATTTTTTTTAAGATATTAATTACACTATTTTAACTATTATACATGAGGTTTAAACAAGTTTGAAGTAAGAAAAACCTAAGGTAGGGGAATTCTTAACCCGATTTCCATTCTTTGGGTTAACCTTATACTTCATGATTTACGTGGTATTAAAATTGTTTGTGTGATTAATTTTGTTTATATTATGTTTAATTATTTGTATTGATAGTTTATATAAATATTACATCCACTCTATTAAGTCTCATTTCTATTTTATGATATTTTTATTGAGCTTTTATTTTAAAATCCTCTTTTAAAATTCTGTTTTACAAAATTCAAAAGAAAAAGTTTTTATGAAATTATTCGCGTTGCATGATTTTGTTCTGGTTATTAGGAATTTTTTATGATTAATGGTGGGGAATTTATATCCCCACAATTAATTGAGTATTTTTATGTTGGAGGTTGGCTGTATGGTTACTCCAAGTGTAACTGTGATGGTTACACAATAAGGTAGCCACGAGGGTTACGAATTATAAAGTAGTCGAGAAGGTTACAAAATTATGTAAGTAATGCCCCAAGATACCTATATGGTTCTTTTTATTTTCATTATTTTTTGTGGGAATCTATTTTTTCACAAAGTAAGTATATATGGGTGACAAGTATATCTTTTTCAAAATGATTTCATGCGTTTACAAGTATTCATGGAATAATTTTTTTCTGTTCTATTTTTTATATCCCTTACTGAGCTTTTTGTTCTCATCCCAAGTTTTTAAATGATTTTCATGGGTTATAAGTTTTTTTAAGACAAATAAGGATTAAAAGTTAAATGTTATGAATATTTTTCAATGAAATCTTGTTTTATTTGAAAAAATTTATATTTTGGAAGAAATGGATAATGTTTTTTTGGTATCTGCTTTATATCAATGTGGAATGTTATGTTTGTGTTATATCCCAATTCTCTAAAACTCTAAACTTTAAAAGATCCTAATTATTAAATGAAGTGAGTTATTGAATAAAATTCAAGATTATGTAATGTAATAAGGTTGTGTCCTTATACTCATGATATTCATTAATGATAATATTAAAGTCTAATGACTAATATACACATTAATAGATATAAACATCCAATGAAACATCAAATATAGATTTCTTATTGTCTGGTTCATTCGCATAACCTCCATTATTAGATATTAAGAAAGGTTAAAAACATGAGAAAGTGTCTCAATGTATTATGAGCCTCTTACCCCTAATAGACTATATCATAAATCTCTCATTAGACAACATCATCTATCAATTGAACATGGGTTTAAGTAATACTGTCATATAACATCTAAAGTATCTCATCATAGTGGATAAATTACATGTAATCTCAATGTGGAATGTATCCTTAGGAGATTATCACATAATATTTCATAGAGAGGAACAATCGTGATATGATAAGAAACATCATTTATATTCAATACGGTGAATAAATGTAATCATCAAGTACCTATAAGTGGTCCTTAGGGAACCAACTCCAACACACAATCTATCTCAATTGAGGACACATATGTCATACTTCTCATACAAGAGGAAAATTTTCATATCTATTTGGGATCCAACAAATTAAATGATCAACAACATACCCAAACACCCCTTGATTAACTAAGCCAACATGTAGACTTACGAAAGTAAGGTATTCAAGCATAAAGACTCTCTTTCTAGGTATCGTTCTATACTTGGATAGTGTGGACAAAAATATAATCCACACACCCCTAATATACCAAGTACAATGTGTATGAGACTCCATATACTATACTCAGTAGGTAATCCAACACAAAACACCATTTTATACATCATGATTATATTTCGTATCTCTATACATGAATCTTAATCATACTAACCATAACATTTCATTATAATGTATAATAACCCATGATGAACATTAGTTAGTGATTACTCAAAGTCATACTTTCAATTGTAAATTATCATTACACTTCATGATATATATATATATATATATATATGCATCCAACACGAAAAAATGATAAGGTAAATATTGACTCTAATATAATACACTTGATATCTTTAAAACAATTTTAAGAATATTTAATAAATGCAAAATAATAACTTATCTATCATATCATATATGATAAAATTCCATATCATCCTTATATGTAATCCACTTTCATGGATTTGGTTAACTTATTACATTATATATAATTCCCATCATGTATTTATTTGAACATCTGATAAAAATCTTCTAATAACTCTTTAGTGAGTAACATTTATAAAGTAAAATAGTTTGAATAATGGTGAAATTTAGGAATGATATTCTTAACATTCAACTCTTTGAACACATTCAAACCCCTTAACTATATAACTTCAAATGTTATGATGCTAAATTATTTATTCTACTTATAATTTTTTTCTATTTTCATCATAATCATTCTTGGAGTCTATTCCATAAAAAATTTTCTTTCTTTTTTTATTAATAATATACCTATTTATATTATTACTTTACCAGAACATCCTAAAATATTTTTGGATAAAGTGATATTAACTTCATTAAGGAACTGATATAACTTATTAACATTTATATTTACCTCTATACCCTAAACTATTTTAGTATATCAAGTGTAATTCACCTTGTAGTTTGACTGGTGAGATACTTTAGGAAATGGTGATATTTATTTTCTAAATGCTAATTAAATATAACTCTTAAATTTTTATTTACAATCATATATCCTAAACACTTTAGGATATAAAGTGGATATAACATTTACTAAATATTGGTGTACTCCTTTATTTGAAAACTTTGATCTTCTTTAAATCCAAACATGCTCCCACTAACCACTTTGTCACTATGTTATTTTTAGAATATATTTCAAAGATACACAAACTGATTTGTGGTTAGTAAATAAAAAATATTTTATTATAATTACAATATCAATAAATAAACCACTATTTCTATATCTTATATGGTATTCTTTGTGTTTAGAGTATTTTCCTTTGAAAATAATACTTTATTACAATATACAAGTGATGGATGGAAATCACATTACATCTTATTTTAACAAATAATTAGATAAAATTTTTATCATGGATAAAAACTTATCCAAAATTTATCTAAAAAATATTTTATAGATTCTGAAGAATCATAAACCATCTGTACGTAATTAATCATCTAATATTTTTCATAACAACTCTAAAAAAATTGTCTTATCATATAATATAAATAATATTATGATATACATACTTTACATATAATCGTTTGATCTTTATAAATTCATTTACATTCAATTTTTTTGTTAATTAACTACTTTCTTAATTATTTTAATGAAAAATAAAAGACTTATAGATTCTTCCTGTAACGACCCGACCCTAGTTACCTAGAGTCAGTGCATTATTACATAACATTGGCATGATCACAAAAGATCAAGTCTTGAAAGACCGATTAGTTTAGTATCCTTGGAATCACTAGATACATTCATAAAGTTTACATTACATCATAAAGTGAAAAACTAAAACAACAACATCTTATCTCCATTGACCACATTCATATCCTCATACTACCACTGTAGGTCATTCATAAAATACTTATTCACATCCTGGGAAAAATAAAACATAGAAATGGGTGAGCTCAGATGCTCAGTAAGGATAACAATATAGCGGAAACTTTCGTAAATAAGCATAAACATTTAAGGTAGTGTATAAATAAAACAAAAGCCTTGTAATCTTGAACTTAATCATAATATGGAAAAGATAAAATGAAATAATTCCATTTACTTATTTACATGGATATTCTAATAGTTGAATAATCACATGAAATATCAATAACCACTTTCATAATAATGGAATGCATAATGCCAGACTATCATAACCACATAGTCAAGGCCTTGTGCCAATAATACAAATAAGATTTTGTCAAAGCCTTATTACAAGACACTAGTTTGTCTCATGAGACCTACCGATGCATGAAGGAGCTATAGCGGGCTCCACCCATCACTTACTAAGTCCAATGCATTCCTCATATGAACAGGTTTGAACATAACATAAACATTCGTATTAAAACTAGCATACGAAATGTCAACAATTTATCCATAAACCATGAATGGTATAAAAATAACACATCCATAGTCAAACATATCAAAAAAACCATTAATAAAATATGGAAGTTTTGTATTATAATAAATCAACTTCAAATAATCTTAAAATCCCTCAAAGGATGTTGACATAGATGAAATCAAAACTATTTGAGAGAGATATATCCTCTTTAAAATAATTTAAAAGTCACATAATTATAAAATAAAACATTTATTTTAAAAATAATCTTATAATATTTTAAGGGAAGATTCGATGATTTTATAACGGCATAAAATAGCCACACCTGCCTTATAAGTTAAAAAAACATTCTTACCTTAATTCTGTCGAAAAGGTTAAAAAGGACCTTGTTTGGAAAATGACGGAAAGATTCATTTATAAAAATCCTATAAAAAGTCAAAAAAGGGTATAAATGACTTTAACCAATAGTCTATAAAATAGTAAGAATGATTTGAAATACATTTTTAAGAAACATGGATGTGGATTATAAAGAGGTCCTAGTAGATAATTACGTATAAACAACATCGGATAATGAAGAGATTGTGAAATAAACCCTTACCTTGTACTTTTACTTGGTCGAGGGTAGGTTAACCTCCTGTATAATGGTGAAATAATTGTTATTAAATTATACAAGAATCATATACATTAATATTATATCATATATGATCTTTTAACATTTCTTTGTTAATAATATCTTAGTATTATCGTTGTTTCGGGTGTTAACTGATTCAATTTCCTTTATATGCTTTGTTACGTAAGCCATGTTTGTTATAGATAGGTTGTATCTTATTTATATTCATAATGATATTAAGTCTTTAAAAATTATTTTTAACCATAAAATGAAAATTATTCTTGAATGCATACGATGGGGAATGAATCTCATTGCGTTCGTGGAGACGGTAGTCCGTACGTACGCACACGCGACAATATCAATATTTTGATATTAAAATAATATATAATTAGATGGTATATCATATATACAGAATAATTATCATGTTATATTTATTATTTACACCAATTACACATCAGTATCATACCCATCCAAATAATAATGTATTGAATAACAATTACACCACGACGTGGAGACGGTAAGCTGTACGTACGAACGTATGTTGAAATGTCATTCAAAGTATGGGTAGAATACTGAATATGGTTGTATTATATTTATTATAACATAACAGTATATATAATATACTGGATTTATTATTTTAGAATGGAAATAACAAAAAAAGAAGAAGTGTAAGAAGAAAGGAACTTGAAAGAGGGTGGTGAAATCATTACATATTCTTCGGGTTCTTCCTTTTGATTGGATCAAAAGGGCTCCTTCGGTTGGATTTGGGATCAAACTAAGGCCTCTAGGTTTTATTGAGGGAAGTTTATAGGATATTTGGTTAGGTTTTGGCCGTGTGAAATGGATTTGAAGGTGTGAATTAGAGAGAAGGGGGAGTGCCCTTTTATAAGAGGGGTGAGGGGCACCTTTGAAAAAACTAGAAATATTATTTTATAATAAATTCATATTCGGTTTATAATGCCTCAAATATGATTTATTTCGAGGATAAGGTGGGTATGGGTCGAAAAAAACTCAACCAATAGGTTTTAGATAGGTTTGGGTCACTTTATTAACCTTATCTTTTAGTTTTAACTCTTAGTTAATTAGTTTGACATTTACCACGTCTCTTTGTATTTTTTATATTATATGGTTAATAAACTTACTATAAACTTCCAAGAGACCCCAAGTGGTCCATTAATGATAAAAATATCATTATATAAGTCCTTTGGCCGAACCTTATATTTTTAGGAATATAATATCAATTAATAATATAATATTTGTTTTAAAAACTCATTTATATCAATTTTGACACTATTTAATAATTGATTTTTGTTAAAGTCTTAACAACATTATTAATTCGAAAAAAAATCATTTAAGTAATACTAACATTTCATATTAACCAATAAAATTTTTTATGTCATCAAAACCTTCAAATTATATTTATTTTAACATTTATAATAACAATTATTTGATTCTTTCATTAATAAGGAAAATACTACATCATTATTGTGTCATAAATAAATTTAATTATTCAATGTCTAAAAATTATAAATAAAATTTCATTATGTAGGAAATGTATTTATCTTTATAATGAATATTTATAGTCTAAAATATAACATATATAACCCTATGTAAATATTTTTTTTCTAAAAGATATATGCTTTTGTCATTTTTGTATTTACTTTAACTTAATTAATATAAAGTGTCATTATCACTTACAAGTGGCTCCATGGGGTCCCAAAATCGACCCAAAGATTCAAATGGTCGGACATGTATCAACAAATAGGTTTATGACACATTTTATGGCAATTTAATATTATTATAATAATATTTTTGTACCCTTATTTACCGGATTTTCCCTTTAACCATGGTAAAAAAAATATTTACCGAAGTAATTATTCAAAATGTCTAAAAATAAAAGTTTACTATTTAAAAAATTTGTAACTCCTGATTAAAAATATGGAATCTATTTTTCTAAATTCAAAACATATAAGTGGCAGAAATTAATTTAAAATTAATTCTCATTGTCAAAACAAAAAGCGTGTTTTTATGAAACAATAATTATCAAAAGATTGACACTTGTTTATGTCAAATTTAATTGTGAAATTACTTATAATGACCTACATTGTATTAAATTATAAAACAATAATCTAATTATACTTCCAAACCATTAAAATTCATAATTTATCACTATTAATTATTTCGATTAAAAAAGTTGTTTTTAATTAAAATTTAGTAATTTTCACTATTCATCAAAAACTGAATGTTTTTAGAAAAATACCAAAAATTCACCCAAAACTAATTTTGATACTGAGAATAAAAAAACGAATTCCATTTTGAAAGATAAAATTCATAAAATTTTAAAAAGTGGGTATTACTATTCATAACAGATACTTTGATTAGTCGCGGTGTGTTAGAATCTTGAAGTTGTGTACAATGCAAGCTATTGCATTATTCAAAGGGAAATGTATTGTGGAAGCATGGAGTGTTACATTCTACCATCATTCAAATAATTTCATCCTCAAAATTTTTAGAATATTACTGCATAAAAAGACTCGGGTGGTTCTTCATCATAAGTTCCTCGGGTTCCCATGTTGCTTCTTCCATCTTATGGTTTCTCTATAAAACTTTTACCAGATGAGTCATCCGGTTTCTCAGCACTTGTTCTCTTATATCAAGAATCCTGATGGGATCTTCGCAATATGACAGATTGGGTTCCAGTTCTACATCCTCATAAGTGAGTACATGCGTTGGGCCAGACACGTATTTTCTCAACAGTGATACGTGGAAGACATCATGAACTTTGGAGAGACTTGGTGGCATTGCCAAACAATAAGCTACAACCCCAATTCGTTCAAGAATTTTGAGAGGTCCGATGTACCTGGGACTCAATTTACCTTTCTTACCAAAACTTATGACTCCCTTCCATGGATATACCTTCAAGAAAACATGATCTCTTACCTGAAATTCCAAATCCTTACTTCGATTATTGGAATAGCTCTTCTGCCTACTTTGAGCTGCTTTGATGTGGTTTTGGATTACCTTCACCTTTTCCATAGTTTCTGCCACCTGTTCTGGGCCTATGAGTTTTCTTTTACCAACGTCATCCCAACAGGTTGGTGTGTGACATCTCTTTCCATATAACGCTTCATATGGTTCCATATGAATACTTGAATGGAAGCTATTATTATAGGAAATTTCTACCAGAGGTAAATATTGATCCCACATAACTTGAAAGTCAAGTGAGGAAGATCTCAACATATCTTCTAAGGTTTGAATAGTCCGTTCTGATTGTCCATCTGTTTGAGGGTGGTAGGAAGTGCTCAAACGAAGTTCAGTATCCAAGGCCTTCTGAAGACTCTTCCAAAATATTAAAGTAAAACGGGGATCATGATCAGAAACAATCTATAGGGGTACTCCATAAAGCCTCAAAACTTCATTAATATATAGTCTTGCTAGAAGTTCAAGTGGTAAATCTTCCCTTATAGTAAGAAAATTTGCTGACTTGGTAAGACGATCAACAATGACCCATATTGCATCGTTCCTTCTAGGAGTCTTTGGTAGTCCCCTGACAAAGTCCATCGTGATATTATCCCATTTTCACTCAGGTATGGGAAGAGGTTGAAAGACTCCTCTAGGATATTTCCTTCCAGCTTTGACTTGTTGAAAAAACATGCATCTTGACACAAAATCAGCAATCTCCCTCTTCATGTTGTCCCACAAAAAATGTTCCTTCAAATCTCTATACATTTTCGCGCTCCCAGAGTGTATAGAGAAATTGGAACTATGAGCATCATCCAACAATTCCCTTTTTAGATCAGGTATATCGGGAACACAAAGTCTCTTCCCAAATTTCAAAATTCCTTCTTCATAAACAAATTCAATCAATATCCCATCATTCAAAGCTTTAATCTTCTTTTGAAATTCTTCATCATCGGTCTGAGAAGTCTTAATCCTTTCTAGTAATGATGGTTTGGAAACCATTTGAAAAAGTATCAATGTTTCACCATTCATGGTTATTACCATATCCAACTTTACTAGATCCATGAAAATTGGATCCCTTTTAACTCTCATTTTGTTCAAAAATCCATGATCCTTTCTTCTCAAAGAATCTTCCACCTTATTTTCCATTCCTGGGTGGTAGTGTATCGTGCAATCATAATCCTTGAGTAGTTCAATCCATCTCCTTTGCCTCATGTTGAGTTCTTTCTATGAGGAAATATACTTCAAACTCTTGTGATCGGTATATATCTAACATTTGTCACCATAGAGATAATTTATCCATATCTTCAAATCAAATATTACAGCAGCTAACACAAGATCATGTGTAGGATAGTTTTTCAAATGAATTTTCAGCTGTCGTAATGCATAGGCAATAACCCTATCATTCTGCATAAGGACACAACCAAGTCCTTTATTCGATGCATCACTATAAATAACGAACCCATAATTCCCCAATGATAGAGTCAATATAGGAGCATTGACTAATCTTCTATTCAGTTCTTCAAAAAATTCTTCACACTCTTTTTTCCAAACAAATTTAACCCCTTTACGCATGAGCTTTGTTAATGGGTTAGCCAACCGAGAAAAATTCTGGTGGAAACGTTGATAATAACCTTCTAAACCAATAAAACTGCGTACCTTAGTTATACTCGTCGGTGTTGTCCATTATTGGATTGATCTTGTTTTATAAGGATCAATGGAGATTCCATCATTGGAGACAATATGGCCAAGAAAAGAAATCTCTTGAAGCCATAATTCACACTTGCTAAACTTCTCATATAATTCATGTCTTCTAAGAGTCTTCAGGATAATGCGTAAGTGATTTTCATGATCTTCGTAGCTTTTGGAGTATACCAAGATATCATCAATAAATACCACTACAAAATCATTGAGGTATTACTTGAAAACTCTGTTCATTAGATCCATGAATATAGATGGTGCATTAGTCAATCCAAAAGGAATTACTGTAAACTCGTAATGCTCGTACCTGGTTTGAAATGTTTTCTTCAGAATGTCTTCATTCTTCACACACAACTGATGGTATCCAGATCGAAGTTAAATTTTTGAAAAGTATTGATCTCCATGAAGTTGGTAAAATAAATCATCAATGCGAGGTAGGGGATAATTTTTCTTTATTGTTATAGCATTTATTTCCCTGTAGTCGATACATAACCTCATGGATCCATCTTTCTTCTTAACAAAAAGGACAGGGGAACCCCATAGAAAAACACTAGGGAGAATAAATCCCTTATTACTCAATTCCTCTAGTTGTTTATTTAGTTCATCTAATTCCATAGTGGCCATTCTATAAGGGGTCTTCGATATGGGCCTTGAACCAGGAATTAAATCAATGGAAAACTCAATTTCTCGTTCTGGAGGATGTCCAGGTAAATCTTACAGAAACACATCTACATATTCTTTCAAAATAGGTACGTCCTATATTTGAACATTAATTTCCTCACCCAAAGTTATTTCATTATCTTCCTCCCCAATAATTGAATTTAGTTGAGCTACTGGGGGTGGATATAGATAAGAATAAGGTGGTGACGATTCTTCTCTAAAGATAAGGTGTTCTTTATCATCATCAAAAATAGTAACCTCCTTCATCTTATAATAAATCTTCGCATCATGGTCCGAAAGCCAATCCATACAGAGGATTATATCAAATTCCATCATGGGTATGATGATGAGATCAGTAGATAAAGAACATTTATGTGCTCTAATGGGGACTAATTCACAAAACTTTGTTGCGATGATACTCCCCTTAGGAGTTTTAACTGACAACTCCGTTGTTAAATCAAATTTGAAATTTTCTAATTTTCTTATCAAACTGGGAAGATATAAAACAATGCGATGATCCAGAATCAAATAAATCATTGGCTAAACTTTAGGAAACCATTAAATTACCTTCCACCACATCTTTCAGAGATTCTACCTCAGTAGTAGTTATAGAATAAGTTTGGCCTTGATCCCTTGTCCTTTTTTGAGGTAAGTTCCCCTGATGCTTAGTACATTCATTTGCATAATGTCCCATCTCCTTGGAATTGTAGCATTGAACATCGGTAGCTTATTTCTTCCCCTTGAAATCACGAGTTTGGCGGCCTTTTTCACCACACTTGTAACAGACTCCCATTCCCTTCAAGAAAGTACCAGAGTGTTTCTTCCCACATTTACTGGAGTATAGATAATCTACTTTTCCCTTCTTCCCCTTATTTCCATTCCTAGAGTGATTATAAGATCTCTTATTCTCTTTCTTTGCTTTAAAGTCATAAGACTTAGAGAATTCCTTTTCTGTCTTGATAGCACATGAGACAATATCTTGGTATGACAAGAAGGATTGTGAGACTAATGATCAACGTAGAAATGGTTTTAACCCATCAAATAAACTATCAATATTAATCCTTGGGTTACATATGTAATCTGATTCATGCCTTGCTAACCTTGTAAAGTTAGCCTCATACTTTGAGAAATTATCATCCTCCTTTTGTCTTAGACTCAGAAATTACCTTTCCATATCTGCTTGATGGTCACGAGGAGAGTATTTTTCTAAGAAAATCTCTTTGAACTCCATCTATTCCATATTTGATACTTCATCATCTTCCTTTTTGTTTTGAACCAATGACCACCATTGGTCAGAATCTCCAGTGAGGCGGTAAAATGCCATGATAACTTTTTCCCTTTAACCACTCCCCAAGGCATGGAATATTTTCTCTAAGGAATTTATCCATTGCTCATCTACTAAGGGAGTTGTACTCCCATTTAATGTTGGTGGTTGTTTCCTCATGAAGCGATCTAACATTGATCCTCCATGTTATGGATCAGTGTCCTCCATATGGGTAAGGTTATTATTCATAACCTGAGTGAGTTTTCCCATTGTGGTGATTAACTGATCAGCACTAGTTTCATCACCATCTCCACTATAATTATCTTGAGTAGGATGGAAATCCCTACATGGAGTGTGTACATTGATATGGTTTCCATTTCTTCCACTAGGTGCGATTTCTAAACAATGGGATACATTAGATTAGTTTATGAATCGCAATACATAAATCCAAACTTGTAAAAAACATAACATGAATTGAACAGTTTATGGATATAATCCATAATCATAAAAATGTTTTCTTTGAGGAAGTATATACTCATAGACCCTTCATAATGAGTTTTAGAGAAAATGAGAATCATCCTAAGCATATCCCCCGGGAGTGTCGTAACCAAGAGTGTAGCAAGGCCCGTTGTTGTGCATCAGTTCCTGTTCGAGTCTAGCTCAAAGCGGTGTTTTCAGGTTTTACCCCAAGGTACATCTGTGCTAGATCTTCCTCTACATACTCGTATCCAGACAGTGATGTATTTCTCAGAAAACTCACAAAATCTCAACAATACCAAAATTATCAAAATTTATTCTATACTAATCCTCAAAGTCTATCTTAGGGCTATGTGCTCTAATCAGAGTTTATCTAAATCTAGCTTCCAAGGTTTTTACTAAACTTCCTCTGATACCAACTGTAATGCCCCGACCCTAGTTACCTAGAGTCGGTGCATTATAACATAAAATTTTCATGATCACAGAAGATCATGTATCGAAAGACCGATTAGTTTAGTAGCCTTGGAATCCCTAGATACATTCATAAAGTTTACATTACATCATAAAGTGAAAAACTGCAACAAAATCTTGTCTCCATAGACCACACTCATATCCTCATACTATCCCTGCGGGTCATTCATAAAATACGTTTCACATCCTGGAAAAAGTAAAACATAGAAAGGGGTGAGCTCATATGCTCAGTAAGGATAACAATATAGCAGAAACTTTTGTAAATAAGCATAAACATTTAAGGTAGTGTATAACTAAAACAAAAGCCTTTTAATCATGAAATTCATCATAATATGGAAAAGATAAAATGAAATAATTCCATTTAATTATTCACATGGATATTCTACTAGTCGAATAATCACATGCAATATCAATAACCATTTTCATAATAATGGAATGCATAATGCCAGACTATCATAACCACATAGTCAAGGCCTTGTGCCAAGACTACAAATAAGATTTTTTCAAGGCCTTGAATGGTATAAAAATAACACATCCATAGTCAAACATATCAAAAAAACCATTAATACAATATGGAAGTTTTGTATTATAATAAATCAACTTCAAATAATCTTAAAATCCATCAAATGATGTTGATATAGATGAAATCAAAACTATTTGAGAGAGATATCTCCTTTTTGAAATCATTTAAAAGTCACATAATTATAAAATAAAAAATTTATTTTGAAAATACTTTTATAATATTGTAAGGGAGTCTTTGACGATTTTATAATGGTGGAAAATATCCTCACCCGTCGTATAAGTTAAAAAAACATTCTTACCTTAATTCTGTCGAAAAGGTTAAAAAGGACCTTGTTTGGAAAACAACGAAAAGATTCCTTTATAAACATCTTATAAAAAGTCAAAAAATGGTATAAATGAATTTAACCTATAGTTTGTAAAATATTAAGAATGTTTTGTAATACATTTTTAAGAAACATGGATGTGGATGATAAAGAGGTCCAAGTAGATAATTACGTATAAACAACCTTGGATAATGAAGAGGTTGTGAAATAAACCCTTACCTTGTACTTTTCCTTGGTCGAGGGTAGGTTAACCTCCTGTATAATGGTGAAATAATTTTTATTAAATTATACATAATCATATACATTAATATGATATCATATATGATCTTTTAACATTGCTTTGTTAATAATATCTTAGTATTATCGTTGTTTTGGGTGTTAACTGATTTTTTTTCCTTTATATTCTTTGTTACGTAAGCTGTGTTTGTTATGGATAGGTTGTATCTTTTTCATATCCAGATTTATATTAAGTCTTTAAACATTATTTTTAACCATCAAATGAAAATTATTCTTGAATGGATACGATGGGGAATGAATCTCATCGCGTTCGTGGAGACGGTAGTCCGTACGTACGCATGAGCGACAATATAATTCTTTTGATATTAAAATAATATATAATTGGATGGTATATCATATATAAAGAATAATTATCATGTTATATTTATTATTTACACCAATTACACATCATTATCATACCCATCCAAATAATAATGTATTGAATAACAATTACACCACAACGTGGAGACGGTAGGCCGTACATACGCACGTATGGTGACATGTCATTCAAAGGATGGGTATAATACTGAATATGGTTGTACCATATTTATAATAACATCAAATTTTATAGAAGATACTGGATTTATTATTTTATAATGGAAATAACAATTAAATAAGTAGTGGAAGAAGAGAGGAACTTGAAAGAGGGTGGTGAAATCACTACCTCTTCTTCAGGTTCTTATTTTTGATTTGATTAAAAGGGATCTTAAGGTTGGCTTTATCATAAAACTAAGGCCTCTAGGTTTAATTGATGGAAGTTGGGAGGATATTTGTGTAGGTTTTGGCCAAGCCAAATGGCTTTGAAGGTGTGAATTAGAGAGAAGGGGGTGTGCCCTTTTATAAGAGGGGTGAGGGGCACCTTAGGAAAAGCTAGAAATATTATTTTATAATAAATTTATATTTGTCTTCTAATTGCTCCAAACTAATTTATTTTGAGGATAAGGTGGTTATGGGTCTAAAAAAACCCAAATAATAGTTTTTAGACAGGTTTGGGTCACTTTATTAACCTTATCTTTTAATTTTAACTCTTATTTAATTAGTTTGACATTTTCCATCTCTTTGTTTTTTATATTATATGGTTAGTAAACTTACTATAAACTTCCAAGATACCCCCAATTGGTCCATTAATGATACAAATATCATTATATAAGTCCTTTGGATGAAACATATATTTTTAGGAATATAATATCAATTAATAATATAATATTTTTTTTTAAAAACTACTTTATGTCAATTTTGACACTATTTAATAATTGATTTTTGTTAAAGTCTTAAAAACTTTATTAATTCAAAAAAAATTCATTTAAGTAATCCTAACATGTCATATTAACCAATAAATTTTTGTATTTCATCAAAATGTTCAAATTATTTTTATTTTTACATTTATAATACCAATTATTTGATTCTTTCATTAATAAGGAAAATACTGCATCATTATTGTTTTATAAATAAATTTAATTATTCAATGTATAAAAATTATAAATAAAATCTCATTATGTATTATATAGTTTTATCTTTATACTGAATATTTATAGTTTATAATATAACATATATAACCCTATGTAAAAATTGTTTTTCTAAAAGATATATGCTTATGTCATTTTTGTATTTACTTTAACTTAATTAATATAAAGTGTCATTATCACTTACAAGTGGCTCCATGGGGTCCCAAAATCGACACAAAGATACCCATGGTCAGACATGTATCAAAAAATAGGGTTATGACACGTTTTAGGATAATTTAATATTATTATAATATTTTTCAACCTTATTTACCGGATTTACCCTTTAACCATGGTAAAAAAATATTTACCGAAGTAATTATTCAAAATGTCTAAAAATTAAAGTTATCTATTTAGACAATTTGGACCTCCTGATTACGAATATGGATTCCATTTTTCTAAATTCAAAACACAGAAGTGGTATATATTAATTTAAAATTAATTCCCATTGTCAAAACAAAAAGCTTGTTTTTATGAAATAATAACTATCAAAATATTGACACTTGTTTATGTCAAATTTAAATGAGAAATTACTTATAATGACCTAAATTGTATTAAATTATAAAAATATAATCTAATTATACTTCCAAATCGTTCAAATGCATAATTTATCACTATTAATTATTTCTATTAAAAAAGTTGTTTTTAATTAAAATTTAATAATTTTCACTATTCATCAAAAACTGAATGTTTTCAGAAAAATATCAAAAATTCACCCTAATCTAATTTCGATACTCCGAATACAAAAATTAAGTCCATTTTGAAATATATAATTCATTAAATTTTAAAAGGTGGGTATTACTAGTTATAATGGCTACTTTGATTGGTCGCGGTGTGTTAGAATCTCGAAGTTGCGTACAATGCAAGCTATTGAATTATTCAAAGGGAAAAGTACCGTGGAAGCTTGGGGTGTTACAATTCCCTTTTATTTTGAACTCCTGTATGTTTCCAAATTTTTTAAATTATACATTTAGTATCATATACCCTTAAAAACCAAAGAATCAATTTCTATAACATTAATAACTAATATAGGCATTCCATGAAGTTTCTTAAACTCCTTCAGATATTTTAGATAATCTCATTATATGGAATTAATATTCCTACTTCTTGAAGTACCTAGTTTTAAATGACCCAAAAAAAACTAGAAGAAACATTATTTAACTTTTATTCTTCCAGTTTCATTTTTACCTATGTGTAATGTTTATATAGTACAGGAACCCATAAATCATATTCATAGTTCAACTATTCTTATCACTTTGGGAATATAAAGTAAATTTTCTTAAATTCATTCACCTTGTCGGTAAATTTCCATAAATGATGATATGATGGGTTTTCTAACTAGAATAATGAATTTTTAGTCTCCCTTAAATCAATTTATAGAATTGATAAAATAATAAAATATGATTATTAAAAATAACCATATAATTTTATTAGATTAAAATTATTTATAATCTCTTCACAAGTTCAAAATGATGTAAAAGTAAAAATCTTATGACAGTTTAATCAAAGCATGTAGCATCCAAGTCATAAATGAAACAACTTAATTTCTCTATTAGGTGATAGAAAATAATAGGATCCAATTTTTATTTCTTTTCATCTTTTGACAATCTATATATTTTCAAATTTTGTAAAATATACAATTAATATCATTTATTTTTTATAATAATCTTTAAGTGTAACATCCTAGTTCTGGAAGCCACCCAGAGGTGCCCCGTACCCGGTTGGTCACATGGCCTCAAGCGGATTTCCCCAAATGCCATAGGCTGCCAACTAGCAGCGAGGGCCTTGGGTGTGATAGTGGGGAAACTATGCCCTCATTGGGAGAGTAACACAGTGGAAGAGAAACAAATATACAATAGTGGAAGCAATAAATATCGAAGAACAGTAAACAACAGAATAATGAAATAATGAACAACTTGAGAACATATATATAAAATGATTCATGATACATATGTCTAGGAAAATAGCCAAACAAGTCACAATACTAAATAAAAACTGTACTAAACCAAAGTACAAAAGAAAAAGATAAATAGCTCCTCAGCATCGCAGGCATAAGCTTGGTCCCATGCTCTCTAGCTCCATAGAAAGTCAAGTACCTGAAGAAGAAGGGAGCTTTCCCTTATCTATACCTGCAATAATATAATCTGTTTGGGCCCAAAAGCATGGCCCAAACAGGGTGTGAGACTAAATCCTAGTAGGAAACCACCCAAAGATATGTGCCTAACAGTCAGTGAATATAGGGCAGGTAAAAGTATAGAAAGTAGTAAACAAGGAAGTACTCAACAGTAACAATTCCATATATCAAATAAGAATCTAAACAAGCATGGTAACCCTCTAGGAAGTACACATAGCCTACCCCTCTGGTTCAGTTATAAGATAATTTAAAGAATCTCTGAAGAAGCACTCTCAGTCAATTCCCCTAATAGTCCAAAGTAATTCAAAGACTCCCCGAGGAAGCTCGCACGGTCAATTCCCCTTATAGTCTAAAGTAGTCAAGGACTCTCTGAGGAAGCTCACTCGGGCAATTCCTCTTATAGACCAAAGTAATTCAAATACTCTCTGAGGAAGCTCACATAGTAAATTCCCCTTATAGTCTAAAGTAGTCAAGGACTCTCTAAGGAAGCTCACTCGGTCAATTCCCCTTATATCCCCAAGTGGTCCTAAGCTCTCTGAGGAAGCTCACCCGGTCAATTTCCCTTACGGCACAAAGTGGTTCAAAGACTCTCTAAGGAAGCTCACTTGGTCAACTCCCCTGATAGTCTAAAGTGCTCAAAGACTCTCTGAGGAAGCTCACTCGGTCAATTCCCCTTATAGTATACTACATCGGGTTCTCATGGCCCTGTGTAGGCCAACGGGCATAGAAATGTGAAGCGGCCAAGGTAAACCTCAAAAACTACTTGGCTAATAGTCTATAGCATAACAAGTATGTTAGATATCAATCACACCATCCTAAAACTAGGCATGGGAAGACATGGTAGCCTAACAGGCTAAGCAGAGCACAAGGGTCATAGAGAAAACATGTATGGGAAACACCTCCAAATCATAGTAATCAACCCTATTCACATTCAATTAACCCCTACTCGGACACACCAACAAAGAAGGTAAATAACAAGGTTAAAATAGTAAACGCAGAATACCCCGTTCATGGTTATTGACAATTTTTCACATATAATTCAAAGAATTTCAACCAAAAGTTACCAACCACCAACCTCTTAGGGTTTGGAGAAATCAACCCTTCGCCAAAATGCACTCCAATTTGGGTGAACTCTGCCTTGAAACCACCTCAAAACCCTTCCCTAGCATCAAAAATCTCAACCTTTAACACACAAAGGAAACACAACCCTAGATCTACATGCAACCCTTGTAGATGTAGGAAACTAAGAGAGGGAGAGGGATAAACCTAACCAAAACCTTAAAAAACCAAAAGAGGGACTTACCCAAGGAGAATCGCCTTCTTTCCACCAAGAAAACCCTTATATTTGCCTCCACAACAATCTAAGGAGCTCCCCCAACCTCTGGAAACTGGAACTCCCACATGAGCCACGAGTAGGAGGAAGAATGAGGGAAGAATGGGAAATACTGAGTGGCCCAGGACTTAAAAACCCAAACTTTAATTGGCCGCACGGTTACCCTGGACAGTTTGGAAAATCATGCACCAACTGTGCGGTTTCCACTGTCTCGCCCAGGGACTTCGTATGACTTGCCCGCATGGTCTGGAAAAATCGTGCTCCGCCCGTGCAGAGCCCACTGTCAAGGGTGCACAATTTCTTGGGCTGGCTGCACAGTTTTTTCAGACCGTGCGCCAACCGTGTGCCCCAACCCAACCTCCATAACTTAAAGGTTTTTCCCAGAAATTCCTCTTTTTCTCAAAAACGTCTAGAAAAGAGAAACATACCTGAAAAGAAGATCTAAGTTCTTACAAACTTCCCCCTTAAAGAAATTCATCCCCAAATTTCTCTAGCAAGGCGGCGTAGAAGAAGAAACTCCGAGCAACTCTAGCCATTGTGCTCGTACATCAGCCTCCCTCTCCTAAGTCTCATCCTTTACTCACCCGTGATGCCGTAACACTCATACTAAAGGAACACCCTGGCCACATAGAACCTTTTTACTACGATCTACAATTCAGATAGTATGCTCCTCGAAAGATGCATCCACTTCTAACTCAACCTAATCAGGTTGAAATACATGAGACGAGTCTGAAAAGTTATGTCAGAGCTGAGAAACATGAAAAACGTCATGCATAGCCCGGTACCACTGAGATCACTACAACTGATAGGCAACTGACCCATGTCTTTCCAACACCTCAAATGGCCCTACATACCTCAACGAAAGCTTACCCTGTCTCTTAATCCTCATGTGTCCCAACCTTGGTGTAATGCACAGGAAAACCTAGTCCCCAACCTCGAACTCCAGAGGTCGTCTATGCTGATCATAATATGACTTCTACCGAGACTGTGCAGTAGCCATCCTCTTTTGAATCAACTCTATCTATTTTGCGGTCTCCTGAACAAGAAGAGGTCCCAACATAGCTGCCTCTTCTGCCTCCAGCCAACACAAGGGTGATCGGTATGGCCTACCATACAAAACCTCATAATGTGCCATATGAATAGTTTCTTGAAAACTATTGTTGTAGAAAAACTTCACAAGAGGTATATGCTTCTCCCAAAACCTCCAAAATCCAGAATGCATGCTCGTAGCATGTCCTCAAGCACCATAATCGTACACTCAGACTAGCCATCTATTTGGGGATGGTTTGCTGTACTCAAAAGAACCTGTGTACCCAAAGCCTTCTGTATCCCCTTCCAGACCTGAGAAGTAAAACGTGAATCCCTATCTGAAACGATGGAGTGTGGAACTCCATGCAGACGTACAATCTCACAGATGTACAACCGTCCCAACTCATCAACACTGAAGGTCTCCTTGATTGGAAAGAAGTGAGAAACCTTCATGATTCTATCAATGACGACCCAAACTGCATCATTCCCTCGAGGCGACCTCGGCAAACCCGTCATGAAGTCCATCGTGATGTCGTTCCACTTCCACTCTGGAATGGGTAATTGCTGTTAAAGCCGTACTGGTTGCTGATGCTCCACCTTCACCTGCTGACAGGTGGAACACCTCATGATAAAACCAACAGCATCCCTCTTCATACTTGGCCACCAATACTGACAGTGTAAGTCACGATACATCTTGGTGACACCCGGATGAATTGCCCAAATTGAGGAATGAAAGTCCCGCATCAGCTCCTCGCGTATGTCTGCTGGCACCCATACGCTCCCCTGGAAATGCAAGATCTCATCATCACCTATGGTCTATCTAGGAATAGGGTTTTCTCCTAACATGATTTTCCGTAGGACTAGGCCTTTTGAATATGATAACTGCCTCATCCGTACTCGATCAAGAAGGGTAGAGGTAACAACTATAGAAGAAAGGAAAGTCTGCCCCTATCTATCATGAAACTCCAAATGAATCTCAGAGAACAGATCCATAAGCTGCCACTCACTGATGGCCTCTTTAACTACCTGGATCTGAGTCCACCTGCTCAACGCATCAGCCACATCATTGCCTTTCCCAGGCGTGTAGGCAAGCTCAAAGTTAAAAGACTAAAGGTACTCAACCCATCTTCGCTGTCACAAATTTAGATCACACTGAGTGAAGATATACATGAGACCTTTGTGATCGGTGAAAACCAAAAAATGCTCTCTCAGAAGATAATGTCTCCAACAACGTAAAGCATGAACAACAGTAGACAACTCGAGATCATCCGTCAGGTAGTTCCTCTCATGTGGCCTGAACTGCCGAGAACCATACGCAATGACTCCATCTCCCTGCATAAGCAAAACTCCCAACCCAATACTTGAAGCATAATAGTATACAATATAGCACTTTCTCGTCTCTAGAAAGACTAGTATCAGAATTGAGGTCAGTCTCCCTTTCATCTCTTGGAAGGCCGACTCACAAGAGTCTGACCACAAAAACTTTGCACCCTTCTTAGTCTGACCCTTCAGTGGTGCTGCTAAGTATGAGAAGTACTATATGAAATGACTATAGTATCTAGCCAGCCCCAGAAAAATTCGTACCTCAAAGACGTTCTTCGGCTGCTCCCAGGAAACTACTACTCTCACTTTCTCTGGGTCTACTGATACTCCTGTCTCTAAGATAACATGACCCAATAAGTGAATATGATCCATCCAAAAGTGGCATTTTCAGAGCTTAGCATATAAATGATGCTCTCTCAGTGTACTCAAAATGATCTCAATGTGTGTGTCATGGTCGTGTCGAGTGTGAGAGTACACCAAGATATCGTCCATAAAGACAACAATGAAATAATCCAAGTATGGATGCAATACTCAGTTCATCAGTGCCATAAAAACTGCAGGTGCGTTTGTGAGACTGAATGACATAACCATATACTCGTATAGACCATACCTTCTCCGGAAGGCTGTAAGAGGTATATCAGATGGTCTAACGCGCAACTAATGGTAATCGGACCTCAAGTCAATCTTCGAGAACACCCAGGCTCCTCGAAGCTGATCAAAGAGATCATCAATCCTAGGAAAGGGATATCAGTTCTTGAACGTCAAATGGTTCAGCTTTCAATAATCTACATAAAGCCTGAGGGTAGTATCTTCCTTCTTCGCAAACAGGACAGGAGAACCCCAAGGAGAAGTACTGGGTCAGATGAAACCCTTTGCCTAAAACTCCTCTAATTGTTTTTTAAGCTCCTGCAACTCTGGTGTAGCCATACTATAAGGATGAATGTACACCGGTGCCACCCCTAGCACAAGAACAATTGAAAAGTCTACCTCTATCTAGAGGAAAACCTGAAAAGTCCTCTGGAAATACATCTCTGAAACGATCCACCACTGAAGGAAAGTCCATCTGTGAAGTCCCCTGGTCATCCAGATATAGTCTAGAAATCTGGGCTGTAACTCCTCTTAACCCATGATGATTTGGGCCCACTCTTCTCACCTAGACATACCATTCTCCCTTATAAAGAAATTATCCACCCTCTGGTGATATGAAACTCACCCTAGCGATAATAGTCAGTGAATTCTTATAAGCAAACTAGCCAGTCCATTCCAAGAATGACATCATAACCTGTCATCTCTAGGACATAGATGTACCATAAAAAGTGACACCCACCAATCTCTTAAGGGAACTCCTTTAACTAACATACACTATCCATTCTAGTCCCCAATGGAGTGTCTAGTGTCAAAATATCAGTAGAAGAAAAGATGCAGAGACCAAGGATTTTCACAACAGTAACAGATATAAAGCTATGAGAGGACCCTGTATCGAAAAGAGTTGAAGATAAAACTAAGGTAACAAGGATTTTACCTCAAACGGTAGAGGGTCTGAGATCCTGCTCTTATTGGGTCTGCTCCACTACAAAATTCTGGCTTGCTCCACAGTCCTGTGACCCTTCCAGACCACTCTGAGATGATCTGCCCTGATGTCGCTGAAAGACTAGCGACTGGATGCCATGACCACGACATCTGCCTCATCCTGAACTGCTAGAAGAACTCCAGTTCCCAGACTGGTGAGAAACTGGTGGCGCTTCTCCTGAACACAGAGTCATAGAAGAACCCCTGTCACCAGCTGCTGGTGAGAAGATCTGATAGAATCACTGAAGGTAACCCATCTTGCCGCAAGATCAGAAATCCACTAGGTCTCTTGGGAAATGTGGCCTCGTATGCCTGCTCTTCTTGTACTAGTGGCACACCACCTGGCTACCAGAAGATGCATCCTACCTACTCCGGTCTCCTTGTGCAGTCTCCCTGAATCGCTTCCTACTATCAGTAGGAGGAATACTAACTATGGATGCCGAACTTCCTTGGCTCACAGCTCCAGAATCCATCATATTATGTTCCGTGATCAGCACCTGGTTGACTACAGAGGATATTGAAGTCAACCTGATGATGTTCACCTGCGATCGAATGTCGTGTTTGAGACCATCCTCGAACTTCCTTGCAAGGAAAAACTCATCACCTCCTAGAATAGGCGTGAAATAATGAATCTCAGTAAAGAGGGAGGAATACTCCATGAAAGAAAGAGTTCTCTGCTCCAGACTCATAAACTATCGGGCTCGATTTTCCCTCAAGGTCTCCGGATAGAAGAAATCATAGAAGATACACCGAAACTCATCCCAAGCCATATTCTGCTGGCATCCAGCCTGTGAGATCAAATCCCACAAACTCTCAGCGGAGTCATGAAGCATGTAGGTATCGATCTTCACCCTCCTCTCTGGAGGTATCTCTATATGCTCGAATATCGTTAGTGTGGCTTCTAGCCATGAATCTGTAGCCTGGTGTCCTCCATCCCCTGAGAAAGTGGGAGGATGATGTTGTTGAAAGACCCGTGTCAATTATGCCATCAAAGAGGCAGGAGGCGATGCTCCCTAAAAAGTTTGCATCATCCTTATAAAGCCCTCCCTGAACAGAGAATCAGCTCCTTTGTTAGGTATAACGGCGGGTTCCAAGACTAGCATGACTAGAGGATCTGTGGGAAGTCCTTGATCAGCCATGTCCGATGTCTGATCACCGTCTGGAAACTGGAATACAGCTGAATGACGTCTCAGTGGAATGAATCTTCAAGGTCAAGCGTACACCTTAGATTAAGATTATCAAGTACTGAAAACTAGAAGTTTAATGAGGGAATAGGAGAAGTAAAGCATTCAAGTTTTAATAAACATGACTACATAGCGTGTATAACCCCTACATGGAACGTTCCCTTAAGTCATTCACATGGCCATGTATTTCTGCCAAAATGGTCATGTAACACCCTAAACACACAGTGTGTTCACATAACACACGGCGTGTACTTCAATCCTCTTCCCCTACCCGAGTCCTTATACACGGTTAAGCCACACGGCTCTCCTAAGACAAGACTACACGGTGTGTTCAAGATAGAAATGACATGTACTAGACAAGCTTCACTGGCCCCTGTTGTTAGTGACACGGCTGGGTTCCTAAGATTACACTACACGGCATGTATTTTGGGGTTTTCTGGACAGTAAGCCTCAGAACTACTCTAGAATCTAGAAAAACACTAAAACGAACATTGAAAGTGCCAAATTCCGATCTGTGAGGGCCCATACTCCCTACGAATCAAATCTTGGCATCTTATACATGCTATAACAAGGAAAAAAGGCAATGATCCACAAAATTTTGGTCCATGAGGGCCCATAACACCTCATGAACCAAAGTTAGGCGTTCATTCAACAAAACCTTACACAAAAAATCCCTATCAAACAACAGGTATTCTTATCCAGGCATCTATCACAACAACACGAATATTCCACACATCATCTATCACAACAACATGCTATCGCTAATTCATCCAAGATGTCATGGTAAGAATGAATGACATGTGATTTATAGCAAGTTCCTATATGATGCAATAGATGGTATACCCTCATCTCATTGGGTTGTGATAGAAATAGAACCTCAATAGCATCAATGGTAACAACACAAAACATGTGAATCACCCAACAGTGAAATCAAATCAACTATAAATTGCAAAACCCAAAAAATTGCAATAAATGAGGTAGATTGGATTTTCCCTGTACACAGGTTAGCTACTCTTGGGCACAACTTATTACCAAGTACCTATTTCATCCTATCCCTGACTATAGCCTCCAAATAGTAAGTCAATAGAAAATAATTCCTCTGATACCACTTTGTAACGTCCCGGTTCCGGAAGCCACCCAGAGGCGCCCCGTACTAGATTTGTCACATGGCCTCAAGCGCATTTCCCTGAATGCCAGAGGCTGCCGACTAGCACCAAGGGACTTGGGTGTGATAGTGGGGAAACTATGCCCTCATTGGCAGAGTAACACAGTGGAAGAGAAACAAATATACAATAGTGGAAGCAGTAAATATCCAATAACAGCAAACAAAGGATAACTGAAATAATGAACAACTTGAGAACATATATATAAAATGATGCATGATACATATGTCTAGGAAAACAACCAAAAAAGTCACAATACTAAATATAAACAGTACTAAACCAAAGTACAAAAGAAACATATAAACAGATCCTCAGCATTGCAAGACTAAGCTTGGTCCCATGCTCTCCAACTCCACAACAAGTCAAGTAACTAAAGTAAAAGGGTGCTTGACCTTATCTATACCTGCTGCAATATAATATGTTTAGGCCCAAAAGCATAGACCAAATAGGGTGTGAGACTAAATCTCAGTAGGCAACCACCCAAAGATCTGTGCCTAATAGTTAGTGAATATATGGTAGGTAAAAGTACAGAAAGTAGTAAACAAGGAAGTACATAGCAGTAACAATTCCATATATCAAATAAGCTGCTAAACAAGCATGAAAAGCCTCTCAGAAGTACACACAACCTACCCATCTGGTTCAGTTATAAAAATATGTAAAGAATCTTTGAGTACGCACTCTTAGTCAATTCCCCTTATAGTCAAAAGTAATTCAAAGACTCTCTGAGGAAGCTCGCATGGTCAATTCCCCTTATAGTTTAAAGTAGTCAAGGACTCTCTGAGGAAGCTCACTCCGTCAATTCCTCTTATAGCCCAAAGTAATTCAAAGACTCTCTGAAGAAGCTCACACGGTTAATTCTTGTTATAGTCTAAAGTAGTCAAGGACTCTCTGAGGAAGATCACTTGGTCAATTTCCCTTATATCCCCAAGTGGTCCTAGGCTCTCTGAGGAATCTGACCTGGTCAATTCCCCTTATAGCCCAAAGTTGTTCAAAGACTCTATGAGGAAGCTCACTTAGTCAATTACCCATATAGTATGAAGTGCTCAAAGACTCTATGAGGAAGCTCACTCGGTCAATTCCCCTTATAGTCTACTACCCCAGGTTCTCACGGCCCTATATAGGCCAATGATTATAGAAATGGGAAGTGGCCAAGGTAAACCTCAGAAACTACTTGTCCAACAGTCTACAACATAACGAGCATGTCAGATATCAATCACACCATCCTAAAACTAGGCATGGGAAAATATGGAAGCCTAACATGCTAAGCAGAGCACAAGGGTCATAGAAAAAACATATACGAGAAACAACTCCAAATCATAGCAATCAACCCTATTCACATACAATTAACCTCTACTCGCACACACCAGCAAAGTCGGCAAATAATAGGGTTAAAACTTTAAACTTACAATACCCCGTTCATGGGTATTTTTGATTTTTCACATATAATTCAAAGACTTTCAACCAAAAGGAACAAACCAACTACCTCTTAGGGTTTGATGAAATCGACCCTTCAGCCAAACGCACTCCAATCCGGGTGAACACATCCTTGAAACCACCTCAAAAACCCATCCATAGCATCAATAAGCTCAACCTTTAACACACACAAAGGCAACATAACACTAGATCTACATGAAACCCTTGTAGATATAGGAAACTAAGAGAGGGAGATGGCTAACCCTAACCAAAACGTCAAAGAACCAAAATAAGGACTTACCTGAGGAGAACCTCCTTCGTTCCACCAAGAAACCCCTCCGATTTGCCTCCAAAAAGAGGTAAGGAGCTCCCCTATCATCGAGAAACTAGAAATCCCATGTGAGCCATGAGTAGGAGGAATAATGAGGGAATAATGAGAAATCCTGAGTGGCCCGAGACTTAAAAACCCAAACTCTAAGTGGTCGCACAGTTACCCCACACGGTTTGGCAAACCATACGCCAACCGTGCGGTTGCCACTGTCTCTTCCAAGGACTTCTCATGGCTTGACCGGATGGTCTGGACAAACCGCGTGCCATCCGCGTAGAGCCCACTGTCAAGGGTGCACGGTTTCCTGGGCTGGACGCGTGGTTTGTTCAGAACGTGCGCCAACCATTCACCCCTACACAACCTCCACAACTTAAAGGTTTTTCCCAGAAATTCCTCTTTTTCTCAAAAACGACCAAAAAGAGAAACATACCTAAAAAAAGATTCAGGTTCTTACATTAAGGAAACCATTAGTCTCACCATATTATTAACATATTCAATCATATTGAGTATCATTTTTATAACCATTCATATTGAGTATTTGAAACTAAAATCACTTAGATTATTTACCATATAACACCTTTGAAACCTTATTTGTATCATTATTTTCTTCATAGGAATCTAGATTCACTTATTGAACAAGTTACTAAGTAAGGAATTGTTTTGACACATATAATTTTCATTAAGAAATTTTCTTAAGATAACGGTCTTAGAAGTTGTTTAAATTAATCTTTTCTAGGTTTATTTTAGTGATAATGAAAAAACTTTTCTATAATAAAATCTTTTTTTGTATGATTATCATTCTTTTTTAATATTTAATAAGTACTTTTATTAAATAATATCTCACTAAAATCATGCTCCCTATTGTATACATCATAACTTTTAGTCAACCAAGATTTATATTTCACTAATATTTGTATCACTTTAGCATTTCCCCCATTTTTTAGCTATTTAGGTAGGTACTCATCCCAATAACATCATATATGATTCTTGGATAGTTAATAAAATAACTATTTTCATAATCCATCTTATGGATAAACTCAACTATATTCATATGGTATCATAACACTTAGGGTTTCCAAACTAGAATAACCTAAGTAAAATTACTAGAAGAGGTTAAAAAAGTATAATCTAGGGGAAACCTACTTTGGTATGAAACTACCTAAGTATGTTCTAGTGTTACCAATTACTTTATTTCCTTAAACAAGATAATATAGGGGCACCACAATTTTATTGAAACTAACAAATTAGATGATTAGGGTATTGAAAAGTGACTCTTTAAAAGGAATCTAACACTTAGTAATTGAAGGGGATTTAATCTCACCATATTATCTCATGTTTTTCCATTTTATGTTTGAATGATTCTGAAGATTTAGTTTTTTAATACTATTCCCTCCATAATTTCAATATGTTCAATATGTATTGATGTGTAACTCTTTACACAACCCCCAAGTTTGTGTTACTGAACCAAACATAGGATCCAAAAATATTCATAAATATCCAAATTCATCATATAAATATGGTACATGAACAATTCATGTAAATTTTCAGAGTTATATTTGATTTAAAATCTCCACATCAATAATCCCGAAGCGACAGTTTTCCAACCCCATTATCCATTCCAGACAAAGAAAAAGCCTCTAGGATGGTAGGTAGTCCAACCCTAATTCCCTCTCCCCATGGATAATTTACTCAAGATAGAATTCAATTCATGATATATCTAACACCATATAGGTGCAAAAGTTACCGAAAAACTAAATTCATGCTTCTAACTCTAACTACAAACCAAGGTCAAGGTAATAAATAAATAAATTTATAGAGTCATACCTAGCATGAAATGAAAGACTCTATCTCCTAGAATCAATTTAATAATTAAAATAAATCATAAAAATTCATAATATAGAAAATTTATGACTATGAATAAATAATAGAATAAAATTTAAATAAATAAATAATTAAAATATTTAAACATGAGATAATAATTTATGAACAATTCATACATATAATCTAACTATAAAAGATTTATAAATTACCCATCACATTATGTAAATACCATAATTATGAATACATTAACTTTATATTTATCTCAATATGAACATTTCATATTCATAATTATATGGAATTTAATTTTAAATATGATATTTCATGAATTATAAACAACTTATAATCCATTTTCTATTATATAGACTATTTTACATAATTTAAATATCATATAATTAATATCATTTAAACCTCTGGTCAGATTATATCATCAATTTTTTTTATAAGTTTCAAATAATATCCAAAATAATATTCTATTAATTTTATCTATTCCATTTTAGTTAATTATGAACAATTCAAAATTCAAAATATTTTATATTTTAACCTTATTTTAATTTATAAACTCTATATCAATTACTATAATATTTTTTCATAAAAAAAATTTATATTAAAATTATAATAATTTATATATAATTTTGAAAATGTTATTCTTAATACGAACACTTAACAATAATTGAATATTTACAACAAATGTTTCTCAAAAAATTTAATAAATCAATCTAAACACTTTATAATTAATAAATTTGTAAAACAATTTTATAAATAATTAAATATCCCAAAAATACTTTTTCCATTAGTTATAAACATTTTCTAAATAATTTTATATAAAAATATTAAGTGTTTTAGAAATCACTTTAAGGTTCTCTACAACTTATGTTGTATCATGTTGTAAAGATGAATACTGTTTTAATAGAAAAAATAAAACATTATTACATGGAGCAAGCCATATTGAATTGTTAAATCATGAGACATGATTTCTATCAAAAACATGATCCACCATGACAATGACTTTTCTATGGTTGCCTATTTCACATGTGTTAGGTAACACATGAATTAACTCTATATAAGTTTGCAACATAAAGGTAATAGTCTCGACCATTCCATCCTCTACATCATGGTGAACCTTATGTGCCTGTTTTAATGGTAAACCTGTCTAAAATGGTTGGTTATATGTCATGGTGAATTTTTTTTGGTTATTTTGGTTACAAAATGTGGTATTCTATTTGTCCACTCTTTATTTATCAAAAATAATTTCAATAATCATGAAACATGGATTAATCAGATTCCACTAAAGGAGTAGGAATGAAATTACCTTATATGAATATTTAAAATGTGACATCCATATGAACCCATAAAATCAATCAATTTCCCCAACTCCTTGGGCATGAAACTTTTTGTATCATAATGGATCCCCTGGGAAGATATTCAAACTTTGTCACATGTCCATGCGTGAGAGTTCCTAGGAATAAGTTAACGCTTTATCCTTTTCTTTGATACCACTGTTGGGATTCTTAGTGGTTTTTTAACTCTTTATAATAGTATCTTAAGTATAAATAAACCATAAATCAAAGATCTCCATTGTAGAAAAAAATCATGCATAAAATAGAAATGAATAACTTATTGTCAATGTATACCATACACAGATGAATCCATTTCAGCATCAAGTTCTCCATCACATGGGCCTGAGAGAGATCAATAAAGTGGTACAAAACACACTCCCAACTCTATAGGAATCCATAGTTTAAGATAAATCACTCAACATTTGAACGTGATCTATCTAATCTACATGACTTCATAGTTCCTCAGGTGAAAAGGAGAAAGATGAAGAGAGATTTGGGTGATGTTGATTTCAACCAAGGAATCATTTGGAAATAAAAACTAACTACCATAAAATTTAAATGGATTTATATATACATGGGAGAACTCCTAGATGATATTTCATTTATTCATACATTTTTAATTAATGATTAAATTCAATGACTAGTTCATGAATTCATCTAATGAATATATATCCACCTACATGTCACATATTATGAAACAGTTTATTAAATAATATATTAGGGTGATTATTACTTGAGTTTAAAAATTTTCCATCCAAGGAAGTGGAATAGTATTCCTTATAATATGATATATTCATTCATCAAATAAAGGTTTCAGATCATATGACCCTCCCATCTGTATCATAAAAATAGGCTTTAGGTCATATGTCTCTTTCTATTTGTTGTGAGTTTTTGTTTGAGGATTATTGTTATATATTCATGTATTGATCTCATTTTGTGTTTGTGTAAACACATTTCACCTAGATCATGTATTGTAACACTATTTTTTTAATAAATTTCTAAGGGGAATGAATTGGGTGACCAATTCATGTCTCTATTTATCTTAAAAAAAATAAAATATTATTCCATTGAAAATATAATTTGAATGTTACTTGATATCCTAAAAGGTTTAGGACATGTATGTAAAATATAAATAATGTTTTAATAAATATAATGATGATGAAATTATAAAGTGTTCTAAGGAGACAAAAAGAGTTATTAAAATTATAACATTAGGTGTTATAAAGTAGAGAATTTTGGATTGCATTTTATAAGAGTTGAAAATTCAGAATATGATTCATATATATCACTATTATTCAGAATGGACTTCCTCATAGATGTTACTCAATAAAAGAGTTTATTGGGATGGCTTTATTATATGGTTACATAGTTATTTAGGAGTTTTGGAGAATCCCACACAATTTTTGGTGGTTATGTTCAACCCATGGATACAATTCAAAGAGAAGATTCTTTGAGCTGTCCCTCAATGATATTCATCAATCACAGTGATTGAAGAACAAAGAGTAGTGATTTTCAATTATGAAAGGTACATGTTCATTATTTATCATTACATGGATTCAATTTTACATATCATGGTGATCTTGGGAATGAGGTTTCTATTGTCTCATACCATCTGAACTAAGGTGATCTAGTCTATAGATTGACATTGTATTTTTTTTATTAATTTGGTTATATTATAAAAAGTTTCAGTGATTAATTATTATGTGAAAATATAGTTAATAGAATAATATTTTATGCGAGTGTAATTTTTTATGTCTTTAAATGTTATAATTGGTATATTTTTTGTTAATTTTGGAGGTTTCGATGTAGTTTTGTGAAATATTTAGTGGAATGGAATAATTTTCAAGTAGCACTTACATGATCACATAGGAGGTACGTGATAAATGGTTTGTAAAAAAAGTTTTATAAAATTTTAAAGTAATGAAAAGTAGTCACATGACCATATATAAAAAATAATGTATGGGTCATTTTAAAGGAAGTGGTGGAAATAGTTTACAAACTATGAAGGAAGGATTTATGTGAAGTTGTAAATGATTTTGATGAAGGAATTTTTGAAAGGAAACATTCTTGCATAGGCATTTTGTAAAACAATAAATTCTTTATAAAAACCATTAAGTGAATGTTTTTGTGAAGGTATTGTTATAAAACTTGAATGGGGATGATTTAATTCATGAAATTGTGGCGTCATTACTCTCAGACATCGTACTAAAAGGTCCTTCGTAATGAAATGGTATACAAAGGGTGTTTTCATAATATAGTGGTTAATGAGTTTTTCAAGTTTGTTTTCAAATAAATACCCCAAAAATCACTTTATTAATAATTTATTAAAAATTAATGGAAAATAGGGATTAATTGAAATATAGTGGAAGTTAAAGGAGGAAAAATAGAATACTAGTGCATGAAGCAAGGTTGTTTACAAATAAGGGCCATCTATGAAGCATGATTGTTCAAGTAAGGGAGTTGAAAACTAGATAATAAAAGATGGGGTTTAAAAGTAACTCATAAAGGGAAGTTATATGAATATTATTACAAAGGAAAATTCTTAAAGTAAAAAAGAATGAAACAATTTTATGAAGGGGAAGAAAATATATGAGTTGATGAAGTAATATTTTGAGTGAAGGATTTTACACTGTGGAAAATATAACATACACAACTTTTGAACTTATAAATGATGTTTTTTACTAGTATCCTAGAATGTTTTATACAATAATTTTCTATTTATAATGATTTAAATAAAATCAAACTTTATTATTAACATATACATAAAATACATGTTAAAAAACTGAGAAGGCTCCCTTCTGAAGTAGTGTGCAAAGGAGGAGCCGACAAAAGTGTTTAGAAGGAGGCAATGTGACATTCAATGAACTCATTTGTGAATGTAATGAATCTAAAATAGAGTGATCTTAGATGTAATATTGTATCCCTAAAACTAATTAAACATAGTTGATTTTGGTACAAGGACACAACAATATATGCATTCTCTTTAGTCCATCCATAAGTGAAAATCCATGTAAAATTGTTGTGTATTATTTTAATTTCCACATTTTTTATTATGGTGGATTTGAAAATAACTATGATAGGTTTAATGAGTTCCTTAAAATGTGGTTAAAATATCTATCATAACAAAATAAAAATTTTATACCTTGATTAACCCCTACCATCTTAGGGTATCTTGAATTGTAAAAAGGGGTATCAGAGCCTAGGTTACAAGCATTAAATTTTTAATCAGAGATTTATTTAGATTATGATCATGATGAATGAAAAGGGGTTCCTCTATGTGATAGTAGTAGTTATCAAACTTGGAATAATTAAATGATAAAAAATTTCTGATCTATTTGTCCAGAAGTTTTATCTATAATAATATATGGGATAAATATTATTGATGTATTAGAACTATCTATGACTGAAGTGGATAAGAAGCAGCTCAATGGTGATGCCAACACTCAAAATTCATTATCTAGAGCCCTTAAAATTATAAATGTATAAAAGTAATGATTTGAACTAGTTCCAAGTAAATTTGGGAAAACATATTTATCATATATGAAAGTGATAAAAAGGTAAAGGTGGATAAAATTAAAGTTCTATGTAATATATTTGATGATAAAAAATGTTCTCAGATGAAAACATTAATGGATTATTCAACAAGATTATTGTGTTTTTTGAAGTGATTTAAGGACTCAAAGGAGAAATAAAATATCTTGAAATTATAAATAAAATATTTTAAAGGTTTCCACCTCTCTATATTCCAAAGTATTATTTTATTATTAGGCTCAGATCACCCAACCCAGGTTGAGGGATATTAATGTGGCCTCATGAATTCCTCCTTTATGAAAGAGGCTTCCCACTGGCAGTGACATCCAAATTAAAAACATTTGGAGACTATTTCATTGGTAACATATAACAATCATAGTATAAAATCATGGAAGAAATAATTAGATCAAATAGTATAAATATAATATGTAATCGATAAACAATAATAACATCCCATTCTATAACAATATAGCATACAATACCCAATACAACAAATCATCAAAGACCCCCACAAGTGACAGATCAATATAAAATTAACAAAAGCTAAAATAAATATAGATTCATCTCCTCCAAAGATCCTGAAGTCTGTACAGACATCACATCGACCAACCTGGCCCCCTTATAAAACCACCCTCATATAGTCCCTTACCCTAATCTATATCCCTATCCATCAAAGAGTCTCCACATGCACCAAGATTCCCATGCAGGGTGTGTGTATGAACCTAGTAGGACACCACTAATGAATACATAGAATAAATTTATTAGGTCATATAAAAGTGTATGAAATAATAGAAAATAAATAAATCAATAAACATAAACCCATTAGGTGATCCTACGTTAACCAAGTCACTAAAAACCCTAGACCTACCTACTTTATCTCATTTAGGGAAGTTATGATTTTTCCAAACCAAAATATATACATCCCATGGAACACATGTATCACTCAAGTCATAAACTCATCAAGAATATCAAACTATCTCTGCACACTCAAGGTGGTCTATCAAGTCACTCGGCCCATCCCTGCAGGTTCTATGAAGATCAATCAGACACCTTGTCCCATCCCCATAGACTCCAGGGAGGCCAATAAACACATCAAATCATCCCCAAATGATTTGGGGAAGACATATACATTCTAAACCACCCCTTTTAGTTTTTTGAAGGTCAATAATATGCATGCAGAAGACCCAATATGAACAACACTTCCTGGAATGATACACCACTTGCTGTGACCATCATCATCATCATCGAACCACACCACTTGCGATCATCCTCACATCACATATACAACTATACCATACCACTCATGAATAGCCTGAATCATCACATGAACCCGACTATCATCTTGTTTTTAGGTCTCTTATTATGGTGGTAGTGACTAGGGTATGAATAGTACTTTTTGATTTATTATTACAAATACTAAATTATTAGAGATATAAAAGTGTTAAAAGTTTCAGTGGAAATAAAACAGATAATAAAATATGTTTTTATAGAGGTTTAGGTCACTAATATCCTAGTACTCTCATCAATCTCATCTTCTCCTCTAGGAGACTAGAATGCACAAAATCCACTCTTTTTAATGGTAGGGATAACCTTATTACATAAAAATATAAACATACCTTTTTCATACCTGGTGGTATAACCCCTAACTTTTGAAGGAGTCACAACCTACCTTCCTTTTTTCTAGGAGGAACTACCCGACCTTCCTTTTAGATGAGAGAAATAACCCAATGATTTTTTTAGTACCCCTTGTTTTGGGTATGTAATCTTTTCTTTATGATTTTCGTGTATATAAAGTTTATGGGTTAAGGTTGGGAGAGTTTTGTGATCTTTAAATGTGTTTTTTGGGCTAAAGAGAAGACGCATAAGATCCACATGATTTGTCTAAACCATACAAACATCCTAGGAGAAATTGTGCACAGTAGCAAGTTCTAGTTAGTAGCTTCATCATGGTTAGAGCATGGTTAGGGAGAACATGTGAGGATTTCATGTGAGGATATTATTGAGGTAGTATATAACACACGGTTAGCGCCCAATTTTTCTATCAGTGTGACTAAACTTTGCATGCGTTAAAAACCACCCCCTTAAAAAGTATATCTAGGTTGGCCTTGCCTTTAATCCACTCGTTTTTCCCCAAACTGGCTCTAAATCATGAGTTTTCTTCTCCTAATGACCAAGAAGGTTCTACCATCGATCTAGAGGCAATATAAAGCCTTACCTTGGTGATTTGAAGTCGTATTCTTGATGTATGTCATCATTATTCACTGTTCTTGTCACATTTCCTTATATGCACTTAGATATACTTATCCTCTCTTCTTAGATTCTCAGATATATGCTAGTTATGAGTAGATATTAGATTTTTGATGACAAATATTTTGATATTTGGTCTCTTTGTTATTTTTGCATGGTATCTAAGTGGGTTTCATGGAGAATTAACCTGGTTTCGTGAGCGTTCTTTGTCTGTTTTCGGTTTTCATCAAAATAGTTAAGGTAGGTTGCTTCACTCTCGACTACTCTTAGTTGAACCAAATTTAATGGTTTAAAATTGATTTAATTTCATAGATTTGATTATTAATTGGATGATTTATGATTTATTGAAACTATTTTTGGTGATGGTTGTGGAAATCTGGAAAACTGGTTCTTGTGAATAAAGTGTTTGATTCTTGATTTTAAAATGATGTTTTGAAATGGGATTTTGCAGTAATTATGAAAAATGGATTTATGGAAATGGGTTTCAATGAAAGTAATGATTTTATTGAAATGGTATGGGTGTTTTGAATTTTTTTGTTTAATACTTTTTTAATAAAAGAATGGTTTTATTGAAATGGTTTGAATTGGTTTATTTGACTGGTTTTGGAATATATGGGTTATGTGACTTCTTGTTTGACGTTACCATGAATAAGGGACATGTACCATTGGGGTACAAGGTGTGTGACCTTCGATCAAGGGAATGCGTCATTGGTAAACCAGGTAATTGGATGAGAGACCACTCATGAGTATGGAATGGTCAAATGAAGCATACATGGGTGTGTGTGTTGTGAACCATAGAATGGGTATGTCAAAATGATATGGAGAAATGCGTTTTAAAGAATTATTTGGTTGATTTTCTCAAAGTGTGACTTGTTGGAAAATTGGTTGAGAATAGTACTTTCTTACCCATTGTTATAATTGGTTTTGGAACTTGTTTATATTTAGTTATAAATTATTTTGGGAATTTTTTTTATATAAACTAATTTATATAAATGTTTCTAACATTTATAACCTAGTGGAGTGAGTCGGGAAGTTATTGGAGAAAACCTATTGAGTTTTATACTCACCCTTACTTTGTCACTTTGGTGCTTTTGTAGATGATATCTTCTGAGACATGGGAAATGGTAAAGTATCACATGTATTTAGAACCATCTCGTGATACTTGTGATGTTTGGTGACGTTGGATCATGGAGTTGTGGAGCATGAAGTCTTGTGGTCATCTTGTAGTTTTTAGTTGTTCTTTTTTCCTTTTACCATGTTTTTGGTTTGTATTCGGCTGTTTCATACTTTTTCATGGTTTTGTTATAAGGATTATGGTTTATTTGTCTTTTTTTTATCATGCATAATATAGTGGTTGTTTTGTTATGGTTGTTTGGTTGGTGGTTTATTTTTTAAAAGTAAAATCATTCCCCACATGCATTTGAAACACTTCAACATTTATTTCTAGACTTTTTCATTTAGGGGATGTTTCTTAAGGTCTAGTAAAGATTCATTGTGTTATCAAGCCAATGAGAATAATCAGGTCATTACTAATGGTATCAGTTTGTTCGATCCAAAATCTTGTTTGAGATAAATGGTATCATCTTGTTCCTTTCCTTGTGAAACAAGTAGTCATCAGTTTTCTTAGTCTTGAAGTTGAAATTTTTTCTTATCTATTCCTTCAGTTGTGATATTATAAATTATTAGTATTGTCGAGACATGAAATGTAGATCATAACAAGATGTATCTAACCTTTTTATGCCGAACTTCAAGTTACCAGGGAGTTGGGTACATAAGTGTTTTGGAGACACTTATAGGATTTTGGAAATCTCATTTTCATGGGATTAGCCAATGAGATGAGCATGAAATTAATTTTAGAGGAATGAATTACCACTAGGACTGAATATTTCATTTAGAGAAATGATTTACGATTTTGTGCACTGTGTTGAATTTTAAAAAATACAGATTACTTTTCAAATTAAATACTTTGAAAACAGCATGAATAATGTATTTTGAAAATGGTTTGATTTTGAAAAGCAAGAATGGAATTTTTCAAAATCAGTTGAATGTGAAAAAGTTGTTTTTGGAATATAATGTTGTGATAGTTGATGTGATAAAATTTGAAAGGACAATCCATCAATTTCTAGAGAGTGAGACTTATAGAGTTTGTTGTCTATTTAGAAAATGGAACCTAGTAGACATTATAGAAACCAACCGAAAGAAGCTATGGAGAATTTGGTTGCACCTGAACCACAGGTAAACCAAGAGATGGTTTGAAGTATCATCCAAGAATTTCAAGATTTTGATATAGGAAACTAGAGGGATGATCCAAGGCATGTAGATCATTCCTTCCAGTTCATGAAGCATAATTCACCCATCTTCTGGGGTGTTTCTGAACCCGAAAAGGTAGTAGTGTGGCTGAAAAAGATGAATCATATCTTTGATTTCATTAGCACACCAACAGAGTTCAAGGATAATCTATCCATGTATATTCTTGAGGATCTTACATGCCAGTGGTGGGAAATAGTGCTGCATGCCAAAGGAGATCAAGGCCTAAGTTGGGAGGATTTTGAAGAATTTTTCAACAAAATATTCTATGCTCACACATTCAAGATCTAAAAAATGACAGATTTAGTCATCCTGAAGTAAGAGAATCTCTCTCTCATATATAGAGTATTCTCATAAATTTATGAATTTAGTGCGATTTTCACTAGAGGTTGAGGCTAGTGCATCCTTGAAGGCAAGAATATTTGAATCAAGTCTAAGGCTAAGGATTAGATTGGAGATTTTAGTGCTCTATATTATAGACTATACATATATGGTGAACATAGAGACAATGGATGAACATGATATCTAAGAATCTATGGGAGGAGGAATTATGATGATACACATGGTAAATGGTGGTAAATTGAATGATGGAAGCAAGATAAAGAGGGAAACCTATTTCCAAGGTGGGATAAGGACAAAAAATTAGACAGATAGACCAATGAACCTTCCTCCATGACCCAAGAGAAAACCAGGCTATTTCCAATGTGGTTCACTTGACCACATAAAGAAAGAGTATACAACACAACCTAGTTCATGTCATAATTACAAGAATATGGGAAACCTTCAACGTTATTGTCACAGTGATCCATGGTTAGGTACTTGAGACACTTCTCAGGTGTTGCAAACATCTTATGTTTCAACCAGATGAGGGCAGTAGAATTAAACTTGTTAACAGAACATAGATAGACATTGTTATTCTAGGAACACGATGACTCCTCAGCAAGGTAAATCTTAGCAAGGCGACAAGGAGTAGAGTACAACAAAGACGCAATTGTATGGAGCTGAATTGGTGATTGTGGATGGTTAGTCTAGACCATCTACGATGAGAGGTAAGATTATATTGAATTATAATCTTATGAAAGTGTTGTTTGATATTGGTGCATCACATTCATTAATTTATTATTGTTCTATTAATTTTCTAAGTTCAAAAATCAAGATGATTCCTTCCATGTTAAAACTTCAAACCCCTCTCGGGGAAAAATAATGTTAAGCCTTTTTAATAGAGAATGTTCTATAACTATTGATGGAGTTGAGATAAAATGGGACTTATCCATATTAGAAATGGATGTATTTGATTTAATCCTATGTATGGGTTGGTTGAAAACATTCAAGGATCACATCAAATGTTATATCAGAATGGTTAATTTCACAACTGAGGATGATTTTGATCATCTCTTAAGAGGACAAAGGGTTGTAAAAGCAGGTGTAATGGGTTTGTTGGAACCATCAGTGGGAATGATATCTTACCAGTTGGAGGTGTTGACTTTGGTATCGATGGAAGAGATCTTGGATATCATTTTTATAGTAGTCATGGATAAATTTCTAGATGTATTTCCCAATAACTTCTCAGGGTTACCACCTATAAGGGAAGTGGAGTTTACGATTGATCTCCTTTTGGGGACCAGTTATATTTCCCTTCCATATTATAGGATAGAACCAATGGAAGGTAAGTGAAAGCGAAGTTGTAAGAGTTGGAAAGAAAAGGATTCATTCGACTGAGCACGTTTCTGTGGGAAACATATTTTTCGTGAAGAAAGTATATGGAACTCTTAGTATTTTCATTGATTATCATAAGCTTAACCAAATTATGATAAAGAATCAGTATCCACTTCTATGAATTGATGATTTTTTTGATCAATTTAGGGGATCTTAGTGGTTATCTAAAATTATCTTGCGATTAGGATATCACCAACTGTGAGTTCATAAGGAGGATATTCTGAATACATCTTTTAGAAGCATATATGAACACTATGAATATGTAGTCATACCTTTAGGTCTTATGAATGCACCATCAGTCTTTATATCATTGATGAATCTGATATTTCAGAGATATCTAGATTCTTTTTTTTAGTGTTTGTGAATGATATATCGGTGTATTCAAGAAAAAAGGATAAGAATGAGGAACACTTGATGATAGTGTTGTAAATCTTGAGAGAGAATCGTTTATATTCCAAAATGTCAAAGTGTGATTTTTGGATGCAAGAGGTACACTTTCTCGGCCATGTAATTTCTGAAAAAGGTGTTTATGTGGATCCAGAGAAGATAGAAGATGTTATCTCTTAGCAACCCCCAAATAATGTCTTTGAGATATGAATATTTCTTATCTAGATGGTTATTATCTATGCTTTGTGTGTGAATTCTCACGACTATATTCACCTATGAAAACTTTTACAAATAATAACGTTCCATCTGATGGAATGAGGAATTCCATAAGTCTTTCGAAGTGTTGAAAGTTCATCTTACATCAGCACCTATCATGATTTTTCTAGAATTAGGATAGGGGTATGTGGTGTACTATGATACTTCATGATATGGGTTGGGATGTGTTCTCATGCAAGAAGAACATGAGGTTTCTTATGGTTTAAGGAAGTTAAGATTTCATGAGAAGAATCACCCAACACATGATTTGGAGTTAGATGCGGTTGTACATTCCTTGAATACTTGGCATCATTATCTCTTTAGTGATAAATTTACTATGTTTATGGATCATAAGAGCTTGAAACAGATTTTTTTACAAATATATTTGAATCTGAGGCAAAGGATATGGATGGAGTATCTTCATATATTTGATTTTGACTTGATGTATACATTGGAAAAAGCTAATTTAGTGGGCAATCCATTAATCAGAAATTCATATCTACAGTTGGTGAAAGAATCTTAAGATGAGTGAAAGTTAATGTTGGTACTAGACAACATGCATGTGTAATGTGAAGATCAAGGTGGTGTTGTAGTTTTATTTTTAGTCTTCATGGTTTCTGATTTGGTAAAGATGGTAAAAGAGTCACAAACATCTGATGTGGAATGCCTAGTTATGAGTTCAAAATTTATTGATGGGGAGACCATTGAGGTCTGGAAACTTGATGAGAGTTAAGTTTGGTGGTGTATATATCAGATGGTTTTACCTATGGATTATTAGGAGAAAAATCTTCATGATTACCACCATTCAATATGGGATGTTCATTTGGGAATGCAGAAGATGTATAATGCGTTGAAATCAAAATTTTGGTGGATTGGTATGAAATGGAAAGTGGTTGAGTTCATTTCAAGGTGCTTAAATTTTTAGTAGGTTAAAGAATAATAACAATGACCAGTAGGTATGTTGCAGTCTTTACATATCCCAGTTTGGAAATGGGAGCATATAGCCATGTATTTTTTTATATGTCTCTCAAGAATAGTTCAGAAACATAATGCAATATGGGTGATAGTGGATTGGCTCACCAAGTCCGGTCATTTCATTTCAATTTTTGAAACACATACAATGGAGGATCTATCCAAAATATATATCCAAGAGGTGATAAAGAGACATGGAGTACCATTTTCGATAGTATTAGATAGAGATCTGAGTGTCACATCTCGTTTATGTAATTCCTTATAGAAAACCCTTGGCACTCAGTTGACTATGAGTATGGCGTATCGTCCTCAATGGATAAGAAATTCTAAAGGATGATATAGAAATTGGAAGACATGTTGTGGGCTTGTGTAATTGATTTTGGTGGCTCATGGGAAGAGAATATGCCCTTAGTGTATTTCCCTTATAATAAAAACTATCAAACCTCGATACATATGGATCCTTTTAAAGCATTGTATGGGCTCCCATGTCGTTCTCTACTTTGTTTGGTAGAAATTTGATACTTTACTAGTTGTGCCGACCCTTATCCAAGAAACAACAAAGAAGATTTAGTTGACCAGGAAATGGATGGAGGCAGCTCAAAGTCATTAAAAATTATATTTGGAACATTGTCGAAGACCGTTTTCATTCATAGTGAGTGATCATGTGTTCTTGCAGATTTCTACAAGGCTTGTACATCATCGTTTTGGGAATAAGGAAAAGTAATCTCCTCAAAACGTTAGACCTTTCAAGATACTGGAACAAGTTGGAGAGGTGGAATATCAGTTGGCATTGCCACTACGGTTTAGTTCGATACATAATGTGTTCCATGTATCTCACTTGAAAAAGAATCCGCCTGATCTTGACCATATGATTAGATGGGATCACATTGACATAGAGATAGATGCTTCATTGGCCCATATCCAGATATGGATTGTGGATAGGCTTGATAAAGTCTTTCATTGAAAAATAATTGGTTTAGTTCATGTTTTATGGAAACATGGTTAGATTTTGGAAGAGACATGGGAACACGAGAAGGAAATGAATGTGCAATTTTCATAAATCTTTCATGGAAACAATGGTTTTCAAATTTACAAGGATGGAAAGACCAATGGTGGGGAGAATGTAGTACCTCGGTATCTGGTATATAGCCCTTTATTTATTCATTTCTTGTATATAATGTTTATGGGTAAAGGTTGGGAGTGTTTGGGAATATTTCAAGGAGTTTTTTGGGATAAAGGGAAGGCGTATGCGATGCAAATGGTTAGTCTTAAATTTGTAGAAATCCTAAGAGAAACCGTGTGTAGTATTAGGTTTGAGGAAAAAACTTCGACATGGTTGGATCATAGTTAGGGAGACCATACGAGGAGGCCATGTGAGGATATTATTATGGCATTTTATAATGCATGTTTAGCACAAATTTTGTCTAATAATGCGACTAAACCATGAAAGGATTAAAAACCACCACCTTAAAAAGTGTATCTAGGTCGACCTTGCCTTTAATCCACTCATTTCCCCCAAACCAGATCTAACTCAGGATTTTGCTTCTCCTAAGGCCAAAGAAGGTTCTCTCATTGATCCAAAGGCAATATGAAGGCTTCCCTTGGTTATTTGAAGCCATATTCTTGAAGTATGTCATCATTCTTCACTGTTTTGTAATGGTATTTTTTTGTAATTATGAAAAATGGATTTGATGAATGAGTTTTAAATAAAAGGAATGGTTTTATTGAAATGGAATGGATGTTTTGAATTGGTTTGTTTAATGGTTTTCAATAAAAGAATAGTTTTATTGAAATGGTTTGAATTGGATTATTTAAATGGTTTTAGAATATATGGGTTGTGTGAGTTCATGTTCGATATTACCCTGAATAAGGGATGTGTACCATTGGGGTACAAGCTGCGTGACCCTGGATCGAGGGCGTGTTTTATTAGGACATAAGGTAATTGGACGAGAGACCGCTCAAGAGTATGGAACTATCAAACGAATCATACATGGGTGTGTGTGTTGTGAACCATGGAATGGGTATGTCAAAATGATATGGTGAAATGGGGTTTAAATCCTTGTTTGGTTGTTTTTCTGGAGGTGTGATTTTTTGGATAATTGGATGAGAATTTCACTTGTTTACTCTTGGTTACAATTGATTTTGGAACTTGTTTATACTTAGTTATTAACTATTTTTGGAATTTTTTATATAAAATGTTTTATATAAATATTTCTAAACTTTATATCTGAGTGGCGTGAGTGGGGAAGTAATTGGGGAAAACCTACTAAGTTTTATACTGACCCATAGCTTGGAACTTTGGTGTTTTTTTAGACACTATATTATGAGACATGAGAAGAGGTAAAGTATCACACCTATTTAGCACCACCACATGATACTTGGGTTGTTTAGTAATGTTGGAGCATGGAGCTATCGAGTATGGAGTCTTGTGGTCATCTAGTCATCTTTAGTTATTCTTATACTATCTACCTTGTTTTTGGTTTGGCTTATACTATAGAATAATTTGGTCTGGTTTTGTTATAAAGAATATGGTTGAGTTGTATTGTTTTTATCATGCATCATATAAGGGTTGTTTGGTTATGTTTTTTTTAGTTAGTGATTTTTTTCTTAATGGGTAAATCATCCCCACTTTCATTTGAAACCCTTCGGCATTTATTACCAGCCTTTGGTATCTTGGGGATGTCTCTGATTAATAATGATTTATTGTGTTCTAAAGCCAATGAAAATAAGTGGGTCATTAAATTTTGGTTGGAAAAAGCATAAAACAAAACACTAGAGGACAAAATGGTTGTAGGAAGAATTACAATAGAAAAATAATAGAAAAAAATGTAATAAAAACTTGAGAAGATGATGTAAAAATTCATTGAATCTCATGTTTTTTGATCAAATAAGGTGTGGAAGATGAAAGAGATGAAGATATTCAGTAATCACAGCAGAAAAAATGAAGTCGAAGAAGTTTCTTGATCAATTTTTAAGAGTATTAGAAAATTTATTATCGCATCCTTATCAAATAAATCATCTATAATGGTACATGTGATTTTATCACTTAGGAAATATCTCAAAACTCTAAAAAAAGATCTATAGGATCATGTCCATGTCCATTGTCTATATGATTCTTGTTAGAGTATAATAGTAAACTAAAATGACTATTACCTTATTTTTTTGAAGCCACACAAAAAAACATCATCAAGATAATATTTATTTATAAAATATTAAAATAAAAAATTGATATATTAAGAATAATAATTTTTAAATGAAAAAAATGAAAATTAATTGAAATAATAATACAATTCTATATATTATACATGTTACATAATGTTATGAAAAACAAAACATCATATAAAAACAATCTTCATGAGAAATTATCACAAAAAAATTCAATAATTATTCTTATATAATGTTGCAATTATATTTAAATATAAAATATTAAAACATTTGATGCTGTAATTTAATTCATTAGCCTTAACTAAATTTAAGAAAATTAAATTTTGGAAGTTTTTTTAAATAACGGTGGGTTATGACCTACCATTGAAAATAGAGAGTGGTGAGATATTACATACCGTTGTAAATGTTAAATTGTGGAATAATACAATATTACCTACCATTTATTTTTAAATCAAATATAAAATTATTTAAGAAAAAGTAAAAGTAATAACAAGAATCTTAAAACCAAATGGATTCTTACGAATAATAAAAATTACATTCTATTAGATACCCAACATTAGATAAATTACCTACCATTGGGTTCCAATGGTGGGTTAGAGCCAAACATTAGAATATATTTAAGGAGGAATAACTTTACTGCTATTTATCTAGGAAGTATTAGATATTAAAAATTAAATGGAATGAATTGAATCAAAAGATAATTCTATACATTAATGATCCCAGATGAATAAAAAATATGAAGAAGTTGTAGGTTACTAGGATATGAAAAGAATTGTATTTTTAGATGAAACTATAATATATTAAATCAAAATACTTCATAAACTTAATAAGGGAACATATCATTTAAATAGAATAGGAAAAAACTCTTTTGGGAGATTGAGTTTGTGACTCTCATGGATTAAAGATACAAAGGAAAAGATAAAATGGTGGGTGAAGATATAAACTACCTTTGATGTTCATTGGTGGGTAAATTTACCTACCATTGAAGTGAAATGGGGATTAAATTTACTCACAGTTTATCTCCTGTAGGATGGTTAATGAACCACTATTGGGTTCCAATGGTGGGTAAAAACACTCATCGTTTGAAATTTTCCAATGGTGAAAAGAATGAACCATAATGGGTAAATACCAATGGTGACTTGATAGAGAAGAGAAACCTAAAGAGAGAAAGATTTGATATAAAAATAAAAAAACAGTGGAGAAAAAAATAAATAACAGAGAGAATATCTAATAGTATGAAGTATAGACCGAATATAGAGAACTCTCAAACTAAAAAGTAACCCAATCATGAAAAGAGAAGTTCACAAGCTTGAATAATGGAAACATTAGTGAAAAATTATTTTTTTTAATGAAATAACATGCTAAATAACTCCTATTTTCATTATGTTCAAGTGGAATCATAAAAAAGATGATGAATTAAAATAACCATTAGCTCAAAAAAAGAACCAATATCAAACATGATATAACCGCATGCGGAAGACTAGAGTAGAAACAAAGTAGAAGCAAATAAGAAAGCTAGAGAAAATATGTCTTCGAATGGTCTACTGTGGAAGAACATGAGCAGAGTAAGAAAAAACATGTGGTATTTGGAAAATAAATGTTGGGGTTTTAAAATGAGAACTCATGGGATGGGTAGATCAGAAGACTCATAGACAAAAGATCAAACAACTTTGAGACCAGCTCATAGTCCCAAATTGAAACCATGATGTAGAGAATAGTTATTATATAAGATAAAACACACTGAACATTGTTCAAAAAACCAACACAACATACACACATCCTGAAGTATTGTGGGAGACCCATGCCCCAACTAAGCGGGCACACCCCTCAGGCCTTATACACAAGCACACAGGCATGTAGGTTGCACCATACTTAGATTAGGCTCTATGTGAGCCTCAAAAGCTGGACCTCCTATGAGGGTCCTTCAGGTCCCCTTAGAAGTGGATGAGGTTTCACTTTAGAGATTTCATAGAAATCCATAATTTTTGTAACAAATAATAACAAAAAAATGTAAAAATAAAGTAACAACCAGATATCATAACAAAGTATTAAACCATGATATTTAAGAAATAATATTTTTAAAACAAAATAAGATTTAATTATATATTATGAAGTTTATTTTATCAAAACAAAAAGAAATATATAATAGTCTTTACCCAATTACAAACAATATCCCCCTTTTTATATATTAAAAAACCTAATATTTATTAAATTTTAAAACAACTTAATAGAAAATTATTATATCTTTAAAAAATTTCTCCCCCCTTTTACATTTAATAAAAAGTACATTAATATATTTTTTAAAAAATAAATAATAGTGAAATAAAAAAAGTAAAATAATACATTTAGATATTGTATTACTTTTTTTATTGTTTAACTATACATTTTTTAAAACATTATGATCTAAATGTCATTTATGCATAGTAGAAGATAGTAATGAGAAACAAAATCATTAAAATTTTATTATATTTTTTTAGTGATCATGTAGATAGTGTTATTTAATAAAAAATTATTTAGTGTGTAATAAAAATATTTCAATTATATAATACACACACAATACATTGAATAGATTCATCAAAATTGAAATTATTCTAAGAAAAATTTAGTCTTCCATAATACCCAATTCAAACTTCCTTTTTTCAAATTTAAAATAATTCAAGGGTTTATTGAAAATATAATATAATTGATCCTATGTTGGAATAAATTATAAACATATATCACCTTTATTTTCATTATCCCGAAAAAATTAATTCTAATATCAATGCATTTATTTCAAGAGCGTTGAAGAGGATTTTTCGAAATTTAAATAGAACTAGTGTTATCACAGTAAATAAGTTTTTTATCAAAATTAATATTGAAACCATATAGTCTTTTATTTATCCAAATACTATTTCAACAAAAACTATTAGAAGAAATTTAATTCTCCTTAGTATTTTATACTACTACTAACATTTCTTTCTTAGAGCTCCATGAAATTAAATATTTTCCTAAAAAGTGGCACATACCTGAAGTGATTTTATAGTCAAGTCTAGAACCTCCAAATCCATAATAAGAGTAAGATAGTAAATCAAAGAAATTATCATTATAATAGAATTGTCTATTACTAACAATACATTTCATATAACAAATTACTCTTTTAACAGCCTTAAGATTACTATAAGGCCCCAGACTTAAAACTTACTTAATCTTGAGTTATTACAAGATTACACAATGAAGATCTTTTCAGGTTTAGAGTTTTAGAGAATTAGATCATGAAACTTGCATTACATTCCACTTTTAAACAAAGTGGTTACATAAAAGATAGTATCCATTCTTCCCATCAACGGAAACATATTGAAAATAAAACATGGAATCTTTCTTAACACATCCTTGACTCTATCATCTTATCATGTACCTTTCCCTTGACCTGAAAAAAAACATTTCAAAAACTTGGGATGAGCATAAAAAGCTCAGTAAGGGATATAAAAATATGGAAAGGAAACATGAGTTCATATATACACAAGAATGAAATCATAATTCACCCATAAAACATAGGCACTTTAACCTACCTCATCAAATCATGAATAAATCATAGAAATCATAAGACATAAAGGTAACTTGAGGCATTCATAACATTCTTACGTAGGGAGTAACCCTCTTGGTTACGTTTGGAATACCCATCACAGTATATTCCCTAAATCTCTTCGGAGAAACCTTAACGTTTCACTCCTTCGCGTTACCCAATGCATTGGAGAGCTATATCGGGCTCACCCGACCTTAGTTTATCACGGAACAACCCGTTCTTCATAACAATGCCCAAGAACCATAACATAATCGTATCACATAAAACATGAATAAAGGAAACATAACATTTCCACATTTCAATCACAATATAACAGTTTAAGATATTGAAATAATGAATCCATTAAAAACCATTTTCAAAACCATTTAAAACATTTAATAAAGAGATTTTTGAATCAAAGTGTCCCATACCACCTTGAAGCTTTTTAAATTTTAAAACATTAATATCCATATAAATAAATCCTTAAAACCACTTTGAAAACATGGATATTAATAAGAACGAATAATTAAAACATTTAAAACGATATTTTGGTTAAAGGGGTTTTACCAAAATTAGAGACACTTGAATACAATAATTGAGGAATAACATTTAGTCAAAACTTTGTAATATCATGGGAATAAAGGAATCCATGATATAATATTCCAAAGGACATTATATACACCATATAAGAGTGAATTGGTGCATAACAACAATGAAGTCTCAATAGGGATGTAAAATGTGATGAAATCCCTTATAAAGAAGGTATCCTTAAATCAAGGACAAATCAATCTCAAAAATATGTGTGACAAATATAAATACACCCAATATGAGTGGATATTAAGTGTAAAACAATAAAAGGTCGTTCACACATATTCAATGGATGACATATTCAATGACTACATGTTCAACCCAAAGAAATCGAAATTGGGTTAAAAAGTTCCCTTGACAGCCTAACGGCATCACATCAAAATGAGTTGATGAGAGATAAAAAGTGTATCTCATCACTTGGACATAAAATTTACATCAATAAGGATATATGAGAACATATCCCAACATAGCAATATGTAAATTAACAGACCCAACAAAAGAAGTCTTTTAAAAAACAGGAGGGTGAAAGGTTCCCTTACCGACTTGGGTATCTTTCAAAACATACACCCCATGAGAGAAGGACAATATATCTTTGATGTAAATACTCATAAACGAAATTATATTACACAAAGAGTAGAATAATGGGCAGTACTTACACCACTCAATGGAATTTGTGGCAAATGTAGCATAAATCTCACGGGAATAAAAGTGAGATGAGAAATCCCTTACGAGAACTCGGCAGCCTAACGGCGCCACATAAAACTTCCAAAATGGATTGATGAGAGAGAATAGGGTCTCTCATCACATGAACATAAAAATTACAGTAGGATTAATATAAAATAACATCCCAATCATCAGAAAGATGAGCTTAAAATAAATGACATAAAAGAGTGTACTTAAAGAGAAAGAGAGTTGCAGGATCCCTTACCTCGGGTCCGACTTGACTCGATCGTTCTTTAACGTCCTGAATAATAAACTTGAGTTAATTTATATTTTCTTAAGAACCTCTTCCAAGTTCATTATTCATTTTATATCAATTATTGACATGTTGTGAACATTATGTAATCATTTAAGTTAATAATGTTCATTTTGTCGGTATTTGGTTCCTAAGTCGAAAGTGGACTTCTTACAATTACATGTTGTTCATGTGGCCAAATGTTTATTATATACAGAATTGTATTCATGTTGTAGATATAATATATGTCATATATATCCAGTACATTCATGCATTTATAACATTACATAATCATTTAGAGGTAAGAAATGAAATGCACCGTTCATGGAGACGGTAAGTCGTACGTACGCATGAACGCTACTTCCATTTCTATTCGTATTTTATAGAATGGAATAATAATGGTATAAAGGTATATTATAATTCCAGTATAATATCATATTTAATATCATAGTTCCATCCTTTATATGTCCCACATATGGTATTTAACGAATCAAATCACTTTGAGGGGGCGGTAGTCCGCACTTCCTTAAATGAAGATATCGCGTATACCCATAATGGAAGCCATAAAGGTAAGGCACAAATGAAAAATACAGAAGCATAAGTAAAACATAAAAATATTATATATCATATATAAAAATAGTGACATCATAATGGCCACCTTTGAAGGTGTTAAATGAGTATTGAACAATCATCGTTTCGGGAGGCAGAATTTCACCATCCACGGAAACCGTATGTTCTTTAACCATTTGATGTAGTTGTGTGAGAGTGTAGCTCAAATAAATCTTATAAAAACATCCTAGTATATTGAAGATACTGTTGTTGTTACAAAAGAAGTAAATAAAAAGAGATTAGGGGGTTGGAGAAGCAAAATAAAACAAATGAGCATGAGAGAAACAATTACCTTTAAAAGTGTAACTCTTTTTGATTTGAGCCTAAAGTCTTCCTTTGAAGAGATTCTGCCCAAGGGAAATCCTCTAGGATGAGTAGAGGGATGTGGAGAGAGCAAATGGGCAGGGGTTGGCCGAGCCAAAGGCTTTTGAAGTGTGTGAAATAAGGTGGAGGTGGGGGCCTTTTATAAGAGGAGAGGAGGGGCACTTTTGGAAAGCAAAGAAATATTACTTTATTTGAAAATGCTTTTCGGTTTTAAAGGGTCCCACATTGGTAGAATTCGTGGATAAGGTGATAAGGCATCTAAATCCACTCATCCAATTGGTTTTGTCCTTGTGTATATTGTAGATGTTTCATTATCTTTCCATTTTAATTAAATTGTCAAATAATGATGTCATCGCTGCATCATTATTATGTCATAAATAATTTAATTTCTTTAATGTCTAAAAATTATAAAAAAAATACTATGATATAGGAAATCTTTTTAGATTTCCAATGACTATTTATAATCAAAATTTCGACTTGTATAACCCCACTTAAAAATTGTTTTAGTAAAACATACTATGTTAGTGTCATTTTCACTTTAACATTAAATAAAAAGTATTTTATGTTATTTCCCAACAAAAGTGGATACATGGGGTCCCCAAGTTATGCCATGGCTTGTCTTGGTCGGCCATGACACAACCAATAGGGTTGGGACATGTGTCTAGGTCATTTCATATTTTTAAAGTATTATTTATACCTTAAACTACACTAATTATCACTAATCGCGATTAAAAACTTAATAAGTTACTATTCACCAAAAAAAATATTATAATCTCATTGAACCACATTTTACTTCTTAATGACAACCATTTATGTCGGATTTTCAAAATTCAATACACATTAGTGGTAAACTTTCATTTAACTGAAAAATCAGTTTGCTTGATTATCACTTAGTGGTTTCACTATTCATCAAAAATTGAAGTTTTTCAGAAAATTACCAAAAATTCACCCTAAGATATATTTGATACTCCGAATTCAAAAATGAAGTCTTTTTTACAAAATTCAAATTATATAAGTCACATTAATTAATTTAATAATTAATTCCCGCTGCCAGAGCAAATAGCGTGTTTTTACAAAACAATAAGTATCAAAAGATTGACACCAGTTTAAGTCTAATTTCAAAGTGAAATTGATTCCAATGACCACCATTGGATAAAATGGTAAAAATATTTTCTAATTTAACTTTAAAACCAATTCAAAATATTATCTAATCATATAAATAAATTAGATTAAAAAGAGGTTTTGAATTAAAACACAACATTCTACACTATTCATTAAAAAAAAAGAACTTTATCAGAAAGATACCAAAAAATTACACAAAGTAAAATTTGATGTCTCGATTCTTAATAAGAGTTTTATTTGGTCCAAAAGAATGTATAAGAGTGGTCAAAACTATATTTAATGACAGTTCTCCATTAAAAGGCGATAAGTGAACCTTTAGTGAAAACTAGGGCATATACACCTAAAATTGAATTCTTTCCATATTTTAAGACATTGTCTTTTATTGGATAAATGTAAAAACATTTATAAAACATATATAATCATATTTTAGTTATTTATATCCATTTCCGCCAATACAACGGCTACATGTTAACTACCATTTGAAATAATATTATTTTATTATTAGAGTGCAACGTAAGATTCCCAAGAAACTCGTTGTTGCGTATTGGGTACGCCATCGAGCATAGCGTCCCCTTTAAAGCCATATTAATATTTTATTCACAAAAATGGATAAATACAAAAATGTCATATTCTTTATTTACCTGGGGTGTTACATCCTTCCCCCCTTTTGGGAATTGCGTCCGCGCAATTTTAAAATTGGACTTGGAAACATCCTTGAAAGTCCCATATCGGAACAAGAGTCGGTAAAACAATCACTTTAAAATAAAGAAAGATAAGTAAAAAGGTCACCCGAGTTAACCCATACTAGGACTCCAAGTATGAAAATATGGACATGGAGGAAAAAACAAAGGGTCATGTTCTGATGGAGAGTGTTAGAAAACATGTTCAGGAGAAAGTTAACCACGAGAAAATCACAAACTTGTGATGGGTTAAACGGTATTCGATTCCCTAGTAGGAAAAGTTAATAGACAACATTTTTGTTTTAAGTTACTTTTTATTGAGGAATTTATTCATAAGGAAACATAATAACTTATCATGTTGACCTTCAAATTTTACTAGATTCCTTAATCAAACTCATATTTTTTCTAAAAGACGAGTATTTAGGGAGACTTGTTCGCATTAAGAGTACCATAATCAACTTCTAGAGAATCACCTAATCCACAAAAGAGAGCTATATACTTCCCATGTCTTTAGACTTTAACCAAAAACAAAACCATAAAGGGTAGTACAAGATCGGATAATCCAGAAAAGGATAACCCTTTATAAAAATAAAATCTATTCTTAACATCCAAAATTTGTCAAACAAAACCCAATGTTCAACAAGGATCATTCGATAAACAATTTGTCCATAAAATTCTTCAAAGTAAACCAATATAAGATCGAAACCCAAATATTTGAAAGATTTAGTCACATAGTCTTCCAAGTTAAATCGTAACATTTATCTCCAAACAACATCAGTTGCTCCTAAAGTCTCGTATTGAAAAGTAATTAACCTAATCACATATCATCCATGATAGGTTAATCATTTTCATAAATAACCCAAAATCAACTTACTCTTAATTCATAAAATCATATAACTTGAAAGAATCAATTAAACTAACCAGGGACTTCACGTAGTCCAGTGGTAGGCGATAAATACCAGTCGCACTTTGGTTGTGGGTTCGATTCCCGCAGCTTTGTCCGACGCGACGGGATGTCACACGGTCTGCGTGTTGTCCTTTTTCCAAAACTATATAATTCTTAAAACATTCCCCAAAACGAGATAAAATCTTCAAAAATAATCATAACACATTTTAACCTCAATTTCATCTCATGCCCTCCACTTCAATCATAACCTTTAGTAACCCATAATTACCTCAAAAGTAAGGATCATATAAACCCAAATGGTTCTTTATAACTATGTCCACAAAAGAAAAGGTAACTATTCCTTGGATAAAATTTGCCAATATTAATCATCAGGGTTACACATAATATAAAAAGTCTTCTAATGTAACCCCATCATCAAAAGAGACATAATACTCTTAAGAATTTCACCATAACTCTTGAAGCCCTTATATGTTGACATCTTACTCATTCAGCATTCTTCAGGATCCATTATCCATTCCTTTTCAACCTATTCCGAAATACCTCTTTCCTACAAACAAAATCATGAATCATATCCTAAGATTTCAAAATAGGAAAACAACAGTCATGAAATAGTACATACCTTTGATTGGTCATTGTCAGTTTCTTCATCCTCAATAGGAATGGCATTAGGTATTGGTAAACGAACATTTGTACGCTCTTGGTGACCCCATTCACGATACTTCTTCATAGAACATGTGTTTGCATAATGACCATGCATACCACATTTAAAACATTCAATTGATCCCTCAGAAAGAACTTCTTTCCCTTTCCTCGAGTCAACGGGATGCTTCCTTTTTCCATTGCAGGTTCTTGCTTTATGGCCTTCATTTCCACATCTATAGCATATTTCTGTCCCTTTGAAACATTTCCCTAGGTGTTTCTTTCCACATCTCTCACACATAGGTTTTTGAACACACATACCTTTATGATTATTACCTGCACTTCCGTAGGGATTTGTTTCTTGCATATATGATGCCTTAGAGAAAACTCCAAGTTTTAGGTGGTCAATCATGACTCCAGATAGTTGGTTGAGGATAATCAGAAGAGTTCTCATTGCAGCTCCCATATCATTCAGTTGCTTGCTCAAAAAACTATCACAGTTTCCTTCACATCCACTGTTACTTTGGTGCCTGCTAGATCCAGCCATTTACTAAAACCAAAAAGGTCAGTGTGAGTATATCAACAAAACCATTATGTACTAATGAGGAAGATAAACACTAAGATACACTTACTCATTCACTTTATCTAAAACTAGGACTCTTTCTGAAATCCTAACCATTATGGTAATGTCACTTATGCTTAAGGAATACCCTAACCTCTAAAGTTATCTAAACCGACCTTTGATACCAACTATAAGGCCCCAGCCTTAAAACTTACTTAATCTTGAGTTATTACAAGATTACACAATGAGGATCTTTTCAGGTTTAGAGTTTTAGAGAATTAGATCATGAAACTTGCATTACATTCCACTTTTAAACAAAGTGGTTACATAAAAGATAGTATCCATTCTTCCCATCAACGGAAACATATTGAAAATAAAACATGGAATCTTTCTTAACACATCCTTGACTCTATCATCTTATCATGTACCTTTCCCTTGACCTGAAAAAAAACATTTCAAAAACTTGGGATGAGCATAAAAAGCTCAGTAAGGGATATAAAAATATGGAAAGGAAACATGAGTTCATATATACACAAGAATGAAATCATAATTCACCCATAAAACATAGGCACTTTAACCTACCTCATCAAATCATGAATAAATCATAGAAATCATAAGACATAAAGGTAACTTGAGGCATTCATAACATTCTTACGTAGGGAGTAACCCTCTTGGTTACGTTTGGAATACCCATCACAGTATATTCCCTAAATCTCTTCGGAGAAACCTTAACGTTTCACTCCTTCGCGTTACCCAATGCATTGCAGAGCTATATCGGGCTCACCCGCCCTTAGTTTATCACGGAACAACCCGTTCTTCATAACAATGCCCAAGAACCATAACATAATCGTATCACATAAAACATGAATAAAGGAAACATAACATTTCCACATTTCAATCACAATATAACAGTTTAAGATATTGAAATAATGAATCCATTAAAAACCATTTTCAAAACCATTTAAAACATTTAATAAAGAGATTTTTGAATCAAAGTGTCCCATACCACCTTGAAGCTTTTAAAATTTTAAAACATTAATATCCATATAAATAAATCCTTAAAACCACTTTGAAAACATGGATATTAATAAGAACGAATAATTAAAACATTTAAAACGATATTTTGGTTAAAGGGGTTTTACCAAAATTAGAGACACTTGAATACAATAATTGAGGAATAACATTTAGTCAAAACTTTGTAATATCATGGGAATAAAGGAATCCATGATATAATATTCCAAAGGACAGTATATACACCATATAAGAGTGAATTGGTGCATAACAACAATGAAGTCTCAATAGGGATGTAAAATGTGATGAAATCCCTTATAAAGAAGGTATCCTTAAATCAAGGACAAATCAATCTCAAAAATATGTGTGACAAATATAAATACACCCAATATGAGTGGATATTAAGTGTAAAACAATAAAAGGTCGTTCACACATATTCAATGGATGACATATTCAATGACTACATGTTCAACCCAAAGAAATCGAAATTGGGTTAAAAAGTTCCCTTGACAGCCTAACGGCATCACATCAAAATGAGTTGATGAGAGATAAAAAGTGTATCTCATCACTTGGACATAAAATTTACATCAATAAGGATATATGAGAACATATCCCAACATAGAAATATGTAAATTAACAGACCCAACAAAAGAAGTCTTTTAAAAAACAGGAGGGTGAAAGGTTCCCTTACCGACTTGGGTATCTTTCAAAACATACACCCCATGAGAGAAGGACAATATATCTTTGATGTAAATACTCATAAACGAAATTATATTACACAAAGAGTAGAATAATGGGCAGTACTTACACCACTCAATGGAATTTGTGGCAAATGTAGCATAAATCTCACGGGAATAAAAGTGAGATGAGAAATCCCTTACGAGAACTCGGCAGCCTAACGGCGCCACATAAAACTTCCAAAATGGATTGATGAGAGAGAATAGGGTCTCTCATCACATGAACATAAAAATTACAGTAGGATTAATATAAAATAACATCCCAATCATCAGAAAGATGAGCTTAAAAGAAATGACATAAAAGAGTGTACTTAAAGAGAAAGAGAGTTGCAGGATCCCTTACCTCGGGTCCGACTTGACTCGATCGTTCTTTAACGTCCTGAATAATAAACTTGAGTTAATTTCTATTTTCTTAAGAACCTCTTCCAAGTTCATTATTCCTTTTATATCAATTATTGACATGTTGTGAACATTATGTAATCATTTAAGCTAATAATGTTCATTTTGTCGGTATTTGGTTCCTAAGTCGAAAGTGGACTTCTTACAATTACATGTTGTTTATGTGGCCAAATTTTTATTATATCCAGAATTGTATTCATGTTGTAGATATAATATATGTCATATATATCCAGTACATTCATGCATTTATAACATTACATAATCATTTAGAGGTATGAAATGAAATGCACCGTTCATGGAGACGGTAAGCCGTACGTACGCATGAACGCTACTTCCATTTCTATTCGTATTTTATAGAATGGAATTATAATGGTATAAAGGTATATTATAATTCCAGTATAATATCATATTTAATATCATAGTTCCATCCTTTATATGTCCCACATATGGTATTTAACGAATCAAATCACTTTGAGGGGGCGGTAGTCCGCACTTCCTTAAATGAAGATATCGCGTATACCCATAATGGAAGCCATAAAGGTAAGGCACAAATGAAAAATACAGAAGCATAAGTAAAAAATAAACATATTATATATCATATATAAAAATAGTGACATCATAATGGCCACCTTTTAAGGTGTTAAATGAGTATTGAACAATCATCGTTTCGGGAGGCAGAATTTCACCATCCACGGAAACCGTATGTTCTTTAACCATTTGATGTAGTTGTGTGAGAGTGTAGCTCAAATAAATCTTATACCAACATCCTAGTATATTGAAGATACTGTTTTTGTTACAAAATAAGTAAATAAAAAGAGATTAGTGGGTTGGAGAAGCAAAATAAAACAAATGAGCATGAGAGAAACAATTACCTTTAAAAGTGTAACTCTTTTTGATTTGAGCCTAAAGTCTTCCTTTGAAGGGATTATGCCCAAGGGAAATCCTCTAGGATGAGTAGAGGGATGTGGAGAGAGCAAATGGGCAGGTGTTGGCCGAGCCAAAGGCTTTTGAAGTGTGTGAAATAAGGTGGAGGTGGGGGCCTTTTATAAGAGGAGAGGAGGGGCACTTTTGGAAAGCAAAGAAATATTACTTTATTTGAAAATGCTTTTCGGTTTTAAAGGGTCCCACATTGGTAGAATTCGTGGATAAGGTGATAAGGCATCTAAATCCACTCATCCAATTGGTTTTGTCCATGTTTATATTGTAGATTTTTCATTATCTTTCCATTTTAATTAAATTGTCAAATAATGATGTCATCGCTGCATCATTATTATGTCATAAATAATTTAATTTCTTTAATGTCTAAAAATTATAAAAAAAATACTATGATATAGGAAATCTTTTTAGCTTTCCAATGACTATTTATAATCAAAATTTCTACTTGTATAACCCCACTTAAAAATTGTTTTAGTAAAACATACTATGTTAGTGTCATTTTCACTTTAACATTAAATAAAAAGTATTTTATGTTATTTCCCAACAAAAGTGGATCCATGGGGTCCCCAAGTTAGGCCATGGCTTGTCTTGGTCGGCCATGACACAACCAATAGGGTTGGGACATGTGTCTAGGTCATTTCATATTTTTAAAGTATTATTTATACCTTAAACTACACTAATTATCACTAATCGCGATTAAAAACTTAATAAGTTACTATTCACCAAAAAAAATATTATAATCTCATTGAACCACATTTTACTTCTTAATGACAACCATGTATGTCGGATTTTCAAAATTCAATACACATTAGTGGTAAACTTTCATTTAACTGAAAAATCAGTTTGCTTGATTATCACTTAGTGGTTTCACTATTCATCAAAAATTGAAGTTTTTCAGAAAATTACCAAAAATTCACCCTAAGATATATTTGATACTCCGAATTCAAAAATGAAGTCTTTTTTACAAAATTCAAATTATATAAGTCACATTAATTAATTTAATAATTAATTCCCGCTGCCAGAGCAAATAGCGTGTTTTTACAAAACAATAAGTATCAAAAGATTGACACCAGTTTAAGTCTAATTTCAAAGTGAAATTGATTCCAATGACCACCATTGGATAAAATGGTAAAAATATTTTCTAATTTAACTTTAAAACCAATTCAAAATATTATCTAATCATATAAATAAATTAGATTAAAAAGAGGTTTTGAATTAAAACACAACATTCTACACTATTCATTAAAAAAAAAGAACTTTATCAGAAAGATACCAAAAAATTACACAAAGTAAAATTTGATGTCTCGATTATTAATAAGAGTTTTATTTGGTCCAAAAGAATGAATAAGAGTGGTCAAAACTATATTTAATGACAGTTCTCCATTAAAAGGCGATAAGTGAACCTTTAGTGAAAACTAGGGCATATACACCTAAAATTGAATTCTTTCCATATTTTAAGACATTGTCTTTTATTGGATAAATGTAAAAACATTTATAAAACATATATAATCATATTTTAGTTATTTATATCCATTTCCGCCAATACAACGGCTACATGTTAACTACCATTTGAAATAATATTATTTTATTATTAGAGTGCAACGTAAGATTCCCAAGAAACTCGTTGTTGCGTATTGGGTACGCCATCGAGCATAGCGTCCCCTTTAAAGCCATATTAATATTTTATTCACAAAAATGGATAAATACAAAAATGTCATATTCTTTATTTACCTGGGGTGTTACAATTACTTTATTTTGGGTTTGAATTATATCTAGCACACATAAATATAGTAAAAATAATATCTGGCCTAGAAACTATAAGATACCAAAGACTTTCCATCACGCCTTTATATAGATTATCTCAAAATGACTTTCCATATTCGTCTATATATAGTTTAGAGTTTGTGATCATTGGGGTTCTTATAGTTTTACAAGAATCAAGTCTAAACATTTCAACATGTTCTTTGGAATAATTAGCTTGACTTGAGATTTTTTTTCTTTGATTAATTTGTAAACCAAGAAAAAATTACAATTCCCCCAGTAGACTCATATCAAATTCATTTGTCATTAATTTTGAAAACTCATTACTTAGTTTATCATTTGTAGAAGCAAAAATGATTTCATCAATATAAATCTATATAATCAGTATATTATGTGAAACTATTTTTATGAACTTGGTTAGATCAAACATACCATTAACAAAATCATTTTGAATTAAAAACATAGTTTGTATTTCATACCAATATGGGGTATAAGAATATACAAAGCTTTGTAAAGTTTGAAAAAATGATTTGGAAATTCATTATTTTTGAAACCAGGAGGTTGTTTAACATAAACCTCTTCTAAAATTACACCATTTTAAAAATAACTTTTTACATCCATATGAAAAAGTTTAAGTAAAGCATGAAAAATCTAATAAAATGTCAATGGATTATAATATAGAAACTAGTGAAAATGAATATTCACAATAAATACATTTTTCTTGAAGATAACCGTGGGTAATTAATCATTCCTTATTTCTAACTATATTACTAGATTCATAGAATATTTTTCAAAAAATCCATTTTATTCCTATAGAAATTGTATCTTTTGGTAACTTGACTAGATTACATAATTTATTTATATCAAACTGGTCAAGTTAATCATGCATAATATTAACCGAATTAGAATCTTTCAGATAATATTTAATAATAGTAAGAAAAAAATTAGTTTACAAGGAAAAATTAACATAGAAATTTAAAACAAAATTTCTAGTTTTAATTCAAGATTCAACATTTCCTTTAACATTTTCTAAAGAGTGATCTTTTTAAGTTTTTGAAATTAAAGGTTTAGATTGTGATGATATATACCCGCCTTAACTAATGCGTCATTACATTCAGGGTTATCTTCATCAAAGTAAAATTATTTAAAATATTTAATATTATCAATAGAATTAGTACTCTCTTTATCCTTATTTTTAATGAATTTAATATGAACAAATTCTTCTATTATAATAGTTATTTTATTGTATACCACATATGTGTTAATATTATTAGAGTATCCCAAAAATATACTTTTATAACTTTTTTAATCAAACTTTTCTTTTTTATCCTTAGTATATAAAATATAGATAGTACATCCAAAAAATTTAAGTAACCAATTTTGGGTTTCATATTATTAAATAGTTCATATGGAGTTTTCTTCAATAAGAGTTTGATGTAAACTCAATTTAAGAAATAATAATTAGTGTTAACATATTCATACCAAAAATATTTTGGAATGTTGAATTCATTATGAATTTTTCATACCATTTCTTGAATTGTTTGAATTTTCTTCTCTATAACACCGTTATGTTTTGGTGTTCAAGGGGTGAAAAAATTATGGAAATTTCCATAAGTTTTACAGAATTTTTCAAATTCACAGTTTAAAAACTCTCCTCCTTTATCAATTATAATAGAATAAATTAAGTGACCTTTATGATTTTTAAATCTTTTATAGAAACTAATGAATTTGTTTAATTTTTCAATTTTATGAGATAAGAAAATAGTATAATAAAATCTACTAAAATCATCAATAATTACAAAAACATTTCTTTTAGAACCTAAACTAATAGTTCTTATGGGTCCAAAATGATCAAGATATAGCAATTCTAATCATATAGTATTATTAACCATATTTAAAGATCTAATGGATTCTTTGTGCTTCTTACCTTTTAGAAAATAATCACATACACAGTACTTGCCTGTACTAAATTTGGGAAGTTCTAGAACCTATTGATATTTGGAAATCTTGTAAAACTATTGAATATGAACATATACCAATATTCTCTTCCATAGAATGTGATCTGTATCTTCAACATTTAATCATTTTATATTCTACTGGGTTAGTTTAAAAAATAAATAGAAAATATATTTTCTTTTCTATTATCATAAAATAAAACTTTATTATCTTTATAAAAAATAAATTTATTATCATCAAATTTTTCATTCATGCCATCACCACATAGTTGTGATATGCTAATTAAGTTATGTTTTAATCCTTTTACTAAAAGTTCTTTATAAATTATAATAGAAGTCAATAAACCTAATTCTCCAAAATATTTAACCATACCTTTTGAATTTTCACTGAAAGTGATAGTACTTACATCATAAGAGTTAAAGGATAAGAAGTTAGAAATTTCACCAGTCATGTGCCTAGATAACCCAATGTCTATATACCATAGGACTTTGGAACTCTTTAGGAAGGTTTCCTACAAAACAAATCAAGAAGATAGTTGTTTTGGTACTAAGACTAGTTTGGGTCCAACTGGATTAGTATAAAAAGATTTAGGTACCTATACAGATTAGATACATTTATTGTATGGTAATCTAGAAGGATTTTTTTAGAAATTATAGTCTTAGTATATCCTAAATATTGATTAATCTTTAATGAACATTTGTTTTCACAATTCCCTTTCAAGTTAAAATTAAAGCAAGTAACATTTTAAATATTCCAATTTATTCCTTTAACAAAAGTTGTTCTAGACATATTTGAAACCTGATTATTATAGTCATAACCCTTTTTAGCATTTTTGGGTCTGTTCATAGCCACTATTTTATCAAATTTATCTTAGCCCCTTACAAAACAGATAAGGTTTCCTTTAATTCTATAATTTCCGTTTTAATATTTTCATTCTCTTTCTAAATAACTATTGGGTCATCACATACTTTCTCATTTGAAAATGATCTAGAAATTTTCAATCTCTTATTTTCATTTTTAAGATGCTTATATTCCTTTTTAATTTTATCTAAATGATCAAAGACTAGTTTAAATATTTTGTGTTGATCTTCTATATTTTTTGACAGAAAATATTTTATTATTATATTATAATATTTAACTTTTAATAGTTCAGAAGTTCTAACCCTTATCTATTCCGTATTACTTAAAATAGAATCATTCTATTTTTGTTTATTTTATTCTGTAATATTTCTATGTTCTCTTTGTAGTTCCCTATATTATTTATCCATTATTAATATGTTACATTGAAATTTTTCATTTTTTGAAGTTAATTCTTTAAATTCATTTTCAATATCACATTCATAACCAGATCTATAATTATAGTCAGAGTGTACCTCATTTACAGTAGTAGCCATCAAACATAGATTTGAAGATTTGTTTTCACTTTCATAACCAACATCACTTGAGTATAAATCTTCTGTACAACTCAATCAAGCATGATATTCATTTCTTTTATCCTTCTTGTATTTCTTGTCTTTTTCTTCTTGTTTGAATTTTGGACACTCTGATTTTATGTTCCCCTTTTTCCTCCACTCATATCATATTAATTTGGAAACATTATATTTACTAGTTTTACTTATTTTCAACACTTCCTATCATATTTTTTATTATATTTTCTCATATTCTTTTTAAATCCTCTCTTACCCTACATGTACTTGTAAACACCTTTAGTGAAAATTTCAATTTCTTCCTTCTCACTTTGATATAACTCAAAATCATAAGAATTAGAAATAAAATTTATATTTGATTTAAAAGCTATACCTTTCCTTTTATCATGGTCAGTATCATTGTAATTCTTTATTTATATCTAATTTTGAAGTAGTTATCCTACCAAATTATCAATAGAATATTCAGTAAAATCATTACTTTCTTCAATAGAAACTTTATTTGAATTCCATCTCTTGGGTAGAGATCAAAGTAGTACTTCGATGAGAGCTTCATTCTTCATGGTCTCTCTAATACTAACCATGTTGTTGAGAATTTTGGTTAATATATTTAAATATTATTTATTCTTTCTGGATCATTCATTCTAAATTCTTTAAAATTAGCTCTGTTTATACCATGTTTGGTTCTCTACAACTTATCAGTTCCATGATGAGTGACTTTAAATTTCCTCCAAATGTCAGAATAAGTTTTACAAGATGAAATATGAATATAAATATTTCTAATAAGAGATAAATATAAGTAATTCCTAACTTTCTAATTTAAAACACATTTTATAGCATCATTACCAGTAAGAGTTTCGAAATAAAATTTTAGAAATTTATATGGTTTTGACATTGTAGCACAATAATCAAGAACAAAATTTTAAAGAAATAACACTATTCTATATTTCCGTTGGACATAGTCACTTCCATTGAAGTGAGGTGGTATGATGAGATTCAACCACCACCACAAAATAGGACAAGGGAAGCACTGCCCTTTATCAGCGCTAAGCACAAAGTACTGATAAAGGGGCGGGCCTTTACTAGCACTAGCTAAAAGAGATGATAAATGTTCCCTTTATCAGCGCTAAAACAAACACCGATAAAAGTTATTATTATTAATTTATTTAAAAATTTTATATTTATATTAAAAAATAATGATTATTTGTATACCCTAAATAAAAATAAAATGTTTATAATTAATATATATTTTTTAATAATTCAAAAATATACATATTATGTTTTAATTGAAAAAATTATTTCTAAGATTATAATGAAATATATATATAATTAATTAATTAATTATAATATTATAATAAATTACATTAAATAATAAATATATTTATTATATTTATTAGATATTTATTATATTTATTAGATTAATTCATTGTATTTATTATATTTTTTATATTTAATATATTTAATATATTTATTTTATTTATAAATATATAATACTTTTTAATATATATATTTATAATTAAAATTATTGAATATATATGTGTTTTCTAATGAATTTGGTCAATGAATATATGTGTATATGTTATGTATCATATGCATGAATGTTCATTTGTACATTATATGATGTGGTATATTGATTAATTCATAATGTTAACCATATGAACTATATATGTTCTAAAAAAATATACTTATAAAATTACATTAAATATATTTAAATAATAAATATATTTTATTACATTTTTAAAGATATATATAAATACTTTCCAAATAAATTTGTAATTATTATTTTATTAATATAAATATATTAACAATTATATACCAATATTTATAAATATATACTATTTATAGTTATAGTTATTAATAAATAAATATATATTTATCCTATATATCATTTTAAATAAATATATAAGAATATAAATAAATTATTAAAATTATACCTTTATTAGCAATTTTTAGCGCTGATAAAGACATATGTATATCAGCCCTAAAAAAGAACTGATAAAAGATGTATTTATTAGTGCGGATAAATATGTGTTTTATCAATGCTTTTTGAGCACTTATAAAGATATCCATTTATCAGCGCTAAAAAACCGCTTATAAAGGTATGTTTTATCAGTGCTTTTATTTTAGCACTAATAAAATATACCTTTATCAATGCTTTTAACTAGCGCTAATAAAGGTTCCAATAGTATTTATAAAATAACCCTAACAAACCCCTCCTCCATCACACCCATTCAAGACATCACAGAAGCTGAACCCTGTGCTGTCGACCCCTCCTCCACCGTGACCCCTCCTCCTCCTCCGCCACTTCCTTTTCCACCTCCTCTCTCATGATCGTCCTCCTCCTCCTCTACCGTCACTACCTTCTCCTCATCCACCATGATCCATCCTCTCCCACGACCCTGCTTACCCTCCTCCTCTACCATCGCTACCTCCTCCTCCTCCTTCTCCTCCGGCCACCGACTCATCCTCCTCTACTACGACTGCTGTTGGGACCACTTTGTGTATAAGGTTGTATTTGTTGTCAATAGTTGTCAATGAAAATCAAAATAAAGGAGATCAAGAAGTAATCCAATGAAATGAAGGATTGGAAATTCGGATGATTATTGTACAGATCATAAGTTCAAAGAACTTGTGTCAAAGGTGACACATTGTTTACAACAGTGAAGAATGGTGAGGTATAATCCATCTGGGGATGATTAAAGAAAAATGGGGATTTGATGAAGACCATAAAATTCTTCATGATTGCATGAGAACCATGCCAGAGACTTCTTGAAGAATAGAATCATATGATTTGAATGAAGTAGAGAATGGCGGTTGAAGAAGAAGACAATGTGGAAGGGATTGGAATTCTAAGATGTTCATGCACTTCAAACGGTGTCAAAATATGATGATCCTAAAGATAATATATCAAAGGCTATATATCACGATTGTGGAGTTTGTGAATAAAGAAGAAGAGTTGCTGAAGAATCCAAATCACAATAAAGAAGCATGAAGGTTATGGCCGAAGCATATATTGAAGGTGGTGCTGTTTCCCAGTGTTTGCCAAATTTTTGGGCATGAAAATTGGAAAATGAAGACATGGGTTGTTTGAAAAATGTAGGTGTGAGAAAAGAAGAAGTGGTGCATGAAATAGGTGGTCTATGCGCGAAATAGGAGTGTTGTGTTCGAAAACAGCGTTGTGTACGAAATAGTGGAGCGAAGTTTTTTGCGCAAGCAATGTTTTAGAATCATAACGTTGAAAAAATGGTAAAGGCATGGGCTGCGCAAAAAACCAGAGTTGTGCATAGAAAAATGAGAATGTGCGTGGAAAAATTTTGTGCGCGGAATAGCTGGGTGACTTTTTCACTCAAACAGTGTCTCGAATCAAAAATATTGAAAATCAGCAAAGGCAAGAGGTGCGTGAAAAATCTCCGATGTTTGCGCCATGTGTGAGGAAAATCAAACTTGTGCACGAAAAAAATGGTTGTGCGCAAAATGTGGGTTTGATGTTTTACGTGAAAAAGATGCTTCATGTTCAGAATGATGAAAAATGAAAATGTCATGAGGTGCATGAAAAATCCAGCCGGTGCGCGAAAATAAAAGGAAGGTGCGCGTAATAAAAGGAACTGAGAGACAGTTTTACACGCAGGAAGGGGTTTTATGTGAAAGGTCAAAAATGCCTATAAATACGAGGTGAACCCCTCTCATTGGGAGAGGCTCAACAGTTAGACAAATACTGAGCTCTGACGCACAGAAAAATTGAGGTATAGAGTATTGCGTGAAAAGAAGAAGTATTGCGTGAAAAAGAAGGTGTTGTGTGAAAAAGAGAAGTTCTACGCGAAAAAGAAGAGTTGCACGAAAAGCCTTTTTCATGAAAAATATATATTTTTACACGAAAGGTTTTAATTTTATGCGCAAGACACCGGGAAGTGTACGTGAAAAATTTGGGGGTCCCACATGCCATTGACAGGTGCTTTGCACTTTCAAATATGCTTTGAGAAGACAGAAGAACAGTAAACCATTTGGTTTTACGAAGAGAAGTAGTACCACATACAAATGACGGGTGTTTAACACCCTCGTTGTGCTTTACAAAGAGAAAAAGAATGATTCGTGAAACTAAACTCAGATCTAAACAGAGAGAGGGAAATATAACGATACACTCAAGTGTCATTATTGGGAATTGAAGGAATAGAAGAAGGAGATTTAGTGCATTCAGATATTGCAAAGTAGACTATTGATTGAAAAAGAGCATCAACTCAGGACACTGATGCAAGCAGAGTCTCGTGCTAAGCATAGGAAAATACTTCAATGCGAATCTATTGAAGAGACCCTAACATCTATAAACTGACTGAGACTTCACCAAATGCAGTGAGCCAGGGGGAGTCAACGGGAGTGACCCGAGGGACACAGTGAGATATCGCTGAACTTTTTTAAAGATAGTGAGCCTGGGACAGTGTGATTGTGCTCGAACCATTGTAATCCACAACTAGTGAAGAATAGTGGAATTAGGTACGACCGGAAACCTGTCAGTGTATGCTCCTTAGACGTAGCCCTTAGTGGTGAACCAAGTAAAAGTGTTGTGTCAACTCATTGCATGTGAATGTTCGATTGCTGATCATATCCATCATACATGTTTTACAAGTTCCTACCAACGTAGGGAAAGGATCCATCACATTACGAGAAAAAGTTGACACCCTGATTCACCCCTCCCCTCTCAGGGTGTCCCAGGGTCCAACAACTACCTCCTCCTCCTACTCCTCCACCTCCTTCTCCCCCTCTTCCTTGCACAGTCCCATTCTCCACATGACCTACTGTAACACCCTGAGCTTCCATGATACGCTTCTCATTCAATAATGCAATAGCTTGCATTGTACGCAACTTCGAGTTCTAACACACTACAACTAATCAAAGTAGCCGTTATGAATAGTAATACCCACATTTTAAAATTATAGAAATTTTATATTTCAAAATGGACTTCATTTTTGTATTCGTAATATCGAATTTATCCTAAGTTGAATTTTTTGTAATTTTCTGAGAACTTCCATTTTTTTATGAATATTGAAGAATACTTAAAAACAACTTTTTTAATAAAAATAATTTATAGTGATAAATTATAGCATTGAGTGGTTTTAAAGTATAATTAGAATATATTTTTACCATTTTATCCAATTATGTTCATTATAATTAATTTCACTTTGAAATTAGACATAAACAATTGTCAATCTTTTGATATATATTGTTTCTTAAAAACACGCTATTTGTTGTGACAGTGGGAATTAATTATAAAATTAATTAATGCAAATTATATGTTTGGAATTTTGTAAAATAGAAATCATTTTCGAATTTGGAATATCAATTATAGCTTAGGGTGAAATTTTGGCACTATTCTGAAAAACATTAATTTTTGATGAATAGTGAAACCACTAATGGGTAGTTAAATAAATGATTTTTTCATTTAAATGAAATATTACCACTTCTGTGATTTGATTTTCAAAAATCCGACATAAATGGTTGTCATTAGAAAGTAAAATGTGGTTCAATGAGATTAAAATATTTTTTTGGTGAATAGTAACTTTTAAGTTTAATTAATCGCGATTAAAGGTAATTAGTGAAATTTAAGGTAAAAATGATATTATAAAGATATGAAATGACCTTGAAACTTGTCCCAAACCAATTGTATGAGTCATGTCCGACCAGGATACTACATGGGTCAACTTGGGGACCCCATGGAGCCACTTTGGTTGGAAAATTACATAAATAACTTTTATTTAAAGTTAAAATAAAAATGTCACAAACATAAGTTGTTTTACTAAACCAATTTTTAAATGAGGTTATACAAGTCATATTTTTGACTATAAATATTCATTAGAAAGATACAAAGATTTCATACATCATGATAATTTGTTTTTAATTTTTAGAAATTAAATAAATTAAATTATTTATGACACCATGATGGTGCCGCGATTACCTCATTAATTAACGGTTTGAATAAAATGAAAGGATAATGTAAAATATAAGGCTTACACTTGTCAAAAACCTATTGTATGAGGAGATTTAGAACCTGTAACACCTTATCCTCTAAATATATCATTGTGGGACCTTTATAATGAGAAAATAATTTCTTAATAAAGTAACATTTCATGACATTCCAAGAGTGCCCCTCCTTTCCACTTATAAAAGGCCCCCACCACTACCACCTTACTCACACTTTCAAAGCATTTTGGCTCAGACAAACTCTGCCCAAATACTCTCCCAACTTCCCTACCTTACTCCTAGAAGCCTAACTTTGGGAAGAATTCTTCCCAAAGAAGCCTTTGGCTCAAATCAAAAGAGTTACCCGATTTTAAGGTAATGTCTTCTCTTATGTTATTTTGTTTTATTTTGCTTATCCAACCCCCTAAACTCTTTTTATTAATTTCTTTTATAACAACACAAGTATACTAAATATACTAGGATGTTGTTATAATAAGTATTAGATCTACACCTACACACACCTACATCTAATGGTTAAATAACATACTGTTTCTATGGATGTCGAATTTCTACCTCACGAAACGATGATTGTTCAACACTCATATAATACCTTAAAAGGTGGACATTAAGATGTCACTATATTTATATATATGATATATAATATGTTTATGTTTTACTTAAGGTTATGTATTTTTAATTTATTTCATACCTTTATTGTTTCCATTATGGCTAAACACGATATTTTCATTTTAGGAAGTGCGGACTACCGCCCCCTCAAAGTGATTTGAATCGTTAATGCCACATGTGGGATGTATAAAAGATGTAGTAAATGATATTATATTTGATATTATACTGGAATTATAATATACCTTTATATAATTATTATTTCATTCCATTAAATATGAAATAGAAATGAAAGTAGCGTTCATGCGTACGTACAGCTTACAGTCTCCATGAATGGTGCATTTCATTTCTTACCTATAAATGTTATGTAATATTATGAATGAATGTATATACTGGATATATATGAGATATATGATATCTATATCATGAATATAATTCTGGATATAATGAATATTTCACCACATGAACAACTTGTAATTATAAGATGTCTATTTTTGACTCAAGTACCAAAGATCGACAAAACGACCGTATTTAACTCAAATAATTACATAATGTTCATAACATGGTAATAAGTGATATAAAAGGAATAAAAAACTTGAAAAAATGTTCTTAAGCAATTATAAATTAACTCTAGTTTATTATTCAGGAGGTTAAAGAACGGTCGAGTTAAGACAGGACGCAAGGTAAGGGAACTTCTTAACCCAATTTCCATTCTTTGGGTTAATCTACTACTTTCAAATTATGTCATGATATTATTATGTCCTATCTTGTATTTATACTTTCTTTATGTGTACATATATTGAATACACATAATAGATATATTTTATTTAAAAATTATCTTTTTAAGGGACTTCTTCTCAATCTCCATTCATTGAGGCATATTTTGTTTTATACACAAATTTCTTTTATACGGTGTATAAACCCCTTTGATTTTTACGTTTATTCAAAAGGAATCTTTTTATACAAAGTGTTTTACTAAACGACAAAAATAAATGTTTTTCTTGTTGTACATATGCGGTGACAATGACATCTCCACCGCCATGGCCATTATTTGGGTTTCGACTTCCTCTACAAGCCATAACTTTTTTTAAATGAAAAATAAATACTAAGTTTTGATTTTCTTTTATTTTGGTATTGAAAATGGTTTTGATAATGTTTTTATTATATCAATGTGTAGTATTGATATCTTTTTATTTAAATGTGGAAATGTTATGTTGCCTTTATGCTTGTTTTATGTGATACGATTATGTTATGGTTTATGATATGTTTAAACCTATTCATATGAGGAATGCATTGGACTTAATAAGTGACGGGTGGAGCCCGCTATAGCTCCTCGATGCATCAGTAGGTCTGATGAGACAAACTAGTGTCTTGGCATGAGGCCTTGATAAAATATTATTTGTAGTCTTGGCACGATGCCTTGGTTACGTGGTTATGATAGTCTGGCATTATGCATTCCATCATTATGAAAGTGGTTATTGATATTTCATGTGATTATTCGACTAGTAGAATATCCATGTGAGTAAGTAAATGGAATTATTTCATTTTACTTTTTCCATATTATGCTAAAGTTCAAGTTTAAAAGGCTTTTGTTTTAGTTATACATTGCCTTAAATGTTAATGTTTGTTTATGAAAGCTTCCGCTATATTGTTATCCTTACTGAGCATCTGAGCTCACCCCTTTCAATGTTTTAATTTTTCCAGGATGTGAAGAAGTATATTATGAATGACCTGCAGGGATAATATAAGGGGATATGAAGAGAAGATGTTGTAGTTTTGTTTTACTTTATGATGTAATGTAAGACTTATGAATGTATCTAGTGTTTCCAAGGCTACTAAACTAATCGGTATTTCGAGACTTGAACTTTTGTGATCATGCCAATGTTACGAAGTAATGCACCGACTCTGGGTAACTGGGGTCGGGGCATTACAGTTGGTATCAGAGGCAGTTTAGTACTAACCTTGGAAGCTAGATTTAGATAAACTCTGATTAGAGCACATAGCCCAAAGATAGACTTTGAGGATTAGTATAGAATATCTTTCTAGAATTTTGGTATTATAGAGATTTTGTGAGTTTTCCGAGAAATACATCCCTATCTGGATACGAGCAGGTAGTGGTGGATCCGGCACAAATGTACCTAGGGGTAAAACCCGAAAACACCGTTTTGATCTAGACTCGAACGGGAACTGGTGCACGACAACGGGCCTCGTTGCACTCTTGGTTACGACACTCCCGGGGGATATGCTTAGGATAATTATCATTTTCATTACAAACCACTATGAAGGGTTATGAGTATATACTTCCTCAAAGAAAACATTTTTTATGATTATGGATTATATCCATAAATAGTTCAATTAGTGTTAAGTGTTTTACAAGTATGGAATTATGTATTTTGATTCCTAAACTAATCTAGTTTATGCCATTGTTTAGAAATGGCTCCTAGTGGAAGGAATGGAAACCGTATCAATGCACGCACTCCGTGTAGGGATTGCCCTCCTGATCAAGATAATTATTGTGGAGCTGGAGATACAACTGGTGCTGATCAACTTATTATCATACTAGGACAACTCACTCAGGTTATGAATAATAACCTTACTCGTATGGAGCACCCTGATCCACAACGTGGAGGATCAATGTTAGACTGCTTCATGAGGCAACAACCACCAACATTTAATGTGGGTAAAAATCCATTAGTAGCTGAGCAATGGATAAAATCCTTAGAGAAAATATTCCATGCCTTGGGGAGTAGCTAAAGGGAGAAGGTTTTCATGGTAGTCTACCGCCTCACTGGAGATGCCGATCAATGGTGGTCGCTGATTCAAAACACAAAGGAAGATGAAGAAGTATCAAGTATGGAATGTAGGGAGTTTAAGGAAATTTTCTTAGAAAAATACTTTCCACATGACCATCGGGCATATATGGAAAGACAATTTCTGAGTCTGAGGCAGAAGAAGGATGAGAATGTCGCAAAGTATGAGGCTAACTTTACAAGGTTAGCAAGGCATGCTGCATATTATATACGTAACCCAAGAAGTAAGATTGATCGTTTCTTCGATGGGTTAAAACCATTTCTCCATCGAGCATTAGTCTCACAAACCTTCTCGTCGTATGAAGATATTGTCTCATGTGCTATCAAGACGGAAAAGGAATTCTCTAAGTCTTATGACAATAAAGTAAAGAAAGAGAATAAGAGAACGGTGGAACAAGAGATAGATAAAGGGAAAAAGGGAAAGAAGGATTTTCCATTATGTGATAATTGTGGGAAGAATCACCCTGGTACTTGCCTAAAAGGAATGAGAGTTTGTTATAAATGTGGAGAAAAAGGTCACCAGGCGCGTGATTAAAAGGGAAAGAAAGAGGCTATCAATGTTGAATGCTACAATTGTAGAGAAATAGTGCATTATGCAAATGAATTTCCTAAGCGTCAGGGAAACTTACCTCAGAAAGGCCAAGGGATCAAGTCCAATCTTATGCTGTAACTACAGTTGAAGCGGAATAATTAATGTATTGGTGCTTTTAGACTCATGGATTATATTCTGGTTATTAGAATAATGTGATATATATATATATATAAGGATTGTACTGCAGCACTTGTTGATTTCATTAAGGTTTTAATATGATGAAGGTAATCATATTTTTGTATGTGACAATAAGAGAAACTTTACCTTGTTTGAGGAATCTGATGATACAATTGATTTTGGAATTTAGATACCTTTTAGAGAAAGTCTGGACGGAGGTATTTTGGATAACTATAAAGGTTGGAATGGATTAAGTTAAACTTTGGATAGTATTGTTTAAGGTTAAAACATTTATGAAGATTATTTTTGGAATATTATAATACTATAGTTTTAGGAAAAGGACATCCTGCAGGGTGGGGCATAACCCGTCGCGTCGGACAAAACTGCAGGAATCGAACCCACAACCATAGTGCGACAAGCCTTTATTACCTACCACTAGCCTACAGGAAGTCCCTGGTTATTACAAAATAGTTTTACTAATATAAATGGTATGTGTTAATATTTGGAACCTTATACAATTAGGATAAATAGAATATTTTTGAGTTCTGTTACAATTTGGAGTGAAAGATGGGTTCATGGTAAAAATTTATTAAAGAATGAAAGCCTACATGACAAGTAAGTATATTTCCTTACGTTCTTAGTAAATCTCTTAAATAAATTCCTCAACTTTATTAAAGGTAACTTAAAACAAAAACTTTGCCGATTCACTTTTCCAACTAGGGATTCAATGACTATTTAACCAATCAAAAGTTTGTGATTTTCTTATGGTTAACTTTCTCCTAATCCAGTGTTCTACAACTCTCCATCAGACCTTGATGGTTTGTTTTTCTTCCATATCCATATTTTCATAGAATCCTAGTATGGGATATCTCGGGTGACCTTTGTACTTCTCTTTCTTTCTTTTAATGTTATATTTTTATTAACCTTATTTCCGATGTGGGTTTTCCACAAAGTTATTTTCTATTTTAAACCTTTTATTTTCAAAGAAAAAGTTCAAATTGTGAGGACACAATTTATTGAAGGAGGGGAGAATGTAACACCCCGAGCTTCCACGATATGCTTCTCATTTAATAATGCAATAACTTGCATTGTACGCAACTTCAAGTTCTAACACACCGCGACTAATCAAAGTAGACGTTATGAATAGTAATACCCAATTTTTAAAATTATAGAAATTTTATATTTCAAAATGGACTTCATTTTTGTATTCGTAATATCGAAGTTATCCTAAGTTGATTTTTTTGTAATTTTCTGAGAACTTCCATTTTTTTATGAATAGTGAAGAATACTTAAAAACAACCTTTTTAATAAAAATAATTTATATTGATAAATTATACTATTGAGTGGTTTTAAAGTAAAATTATAATATATTTTTACCATTTTATCCAATGGTGTTCATTATAATTAATTTCACTTTGAAATTAGACACAAACAATTGTCAATCTTTTGATATATATTGTTTCTTAAAAACACGCTATTTGTTGTGACAGCGGGAATTAATTATAAAATTAATTAATGAAACTTATATGTTTGTAATTTTTTAAAATAGGCATCATTTTTTAATTTGGAATATCAATTATAGCTTAGGGTGAAATTTTGGCACTATTCTGAAAAACTTCAATTTTTGATGAATAGTGAAACCACTAAGTGGTAGTTAAATAACTAATTTTTTCATTTAAATGAAATATTACCACTTCTGTGATTTTATTTTAAAAAATACTACATACATGGTTGTCATTAGGAAGTAAAATGTGGTTCAATGGGATTAAAATAATTTTTTGGTGAATAGTAACTTTTAAGTTTAATTAATCGCGATTAAAGGTAATCAGTGAAATTTAAGGTAAAAATGATATTATAAAAATATGAAATGACCATGAAACTTGTCCTAAACCTATTTAATAAGTCATGTCCAACCAAGGAAATACATGGGTCAACTTGGGGACCCCATGGAGACACTTTGGTAGGAAAATGACATAAATAACTTTTATTTAAAGTTAAAATAAAAATGTCACAAACATAAGTTGTTTTACTAAAACAATTTTTAAATTGGGTTATACAAGTAATATTTTTGACTATAAATATTAATTAGAAATATAAAAATATTTCCTACATCATGATAATTTTTTTATAATTTTTAGACATTAAATAAATTAAATTATTTATGACACCATGATGATGCCGCGATTACCTCATTAATTAACGATTTAAATAAAATAAATGGATAATGTAAAATATAAGGCTTAAACTTTTCAAAAACCTATTGGATGAGTATATTTAGAACCCTTATGACCGTATCCTAGAAATATATCATTGTGGGACCTTTAGAATCCGAAAAGCATTTCTTAATAAAGTAACATTTCATGACATTCCAAGAGTGCCCCTCCTCTCCACTTCTAAAAGGCCCCCACCACTACCACCTTACTCACACTTTCAAAGCCTTTTGTCTCGTCCAACATCTGCCCAAATACTCTCCCAACTTTCCTCCCTTACTCCTAGAAGACTCACTTTGGGTAGAATTCTTCCCAAGGAAGCCTTTGGCTCAAATCAAAAGAGTTACCTGATTTTAAGGTAATGTCTTCTCTTATGTTATTTTATATTATTTTGCTTATCCAACCCCCTAAACTCTTTTTATTCATTTATTTTGTAACAAAACATGTATCTTCAATATACTAAGATGTTTTTATAAGAATTATTCGAGCTACACTTACACACACCTACATCTAATGGTTAAAGAACATACTGTTTCTGTGGATGGCGAATTTCTGCCTCACGAAACAATGATTGTTCAACACTCATATACCACCTTAAAAGGTGTCCATTAAGATGTCAATATATTTATATATATGATATATAATATGTTTATGTTTTACTTAAGGTTCTTTACTTTTCATTTATGTCATACCTTTATTTTTTCCATTATGGCTAAACACGATATTTTCATTTTAGGAAGTGCGGACTACCGCCCCCTCAAAGTGATTTGAATCGTTAATGCCATATGTGGGATGTATAAAGGATGGAGTAAATGATATTATATATGATATTATAATGGAATTATAATATACCTTTATATCATTTTTATTTCATTCCATTAAATATGAAATAGAAATGAAAGTAGCGTTCATGCGTACGTACGGCTTACCGTCTCCATGAACGGTGCATTTCATTTCTTACCTCTAAATGTTATGTAATATTATGAATGAATGTATATACTGGATATATATGAGATATATGATATCTATATCATGAATATAATTCTGGATATAATGGATATTTCACCACATGAACAACTTGTAATTATAAGAAGTCTATTTTTGACTCAAGTACCAAAGATTGACAAAACTACCGTTATTAACTCAAATAATTACATAATGTTCATAACATGGTAATAAGTGATATAAAAGGAATAAAAAACTTGAAAAAATGTTCTTAAGAAATTATAAATTAACTCTAGTTTATTATTCAGGAGGTTAAAGAACGTTCGAGTCAAGACAGGACGAAAGGTAAGGGAATTTCTTAACCCAATTTCCATTCTTTGGGTTAATCTCCTACTTTAAAATTATGTCATGATATTATTATGTCCTATCTTGTATTTATACTTTCTTTATGTGTAAATATAATTAATACACATAATAGATATATTTTATTTAAAAATTATCTTTTTAAGGGACTTCTTCTCAATCTCCATTCATTGAGGCATATTTTGTTTTATACACAAATTTCATTTATACGGTGTATAAACCCCTTTGACTTTTACGTTTATTCAAAAGTAATCTTTTTATACAAAGTTTTTTACTAAACGACAAAAAGAAATGTTTTTATTGTCGTATGTATGCGGCGACAATGACTTTTCCACCGCCATGGCCATTATTTGGGTTTCGGCTTCCCCTACAAGCCATAACTTTTTTTTAAATGAAAAATAAATACCAAGTTTTGATTTTATTTTATTTTGGTATTGAAAATGGTTTTGATAATGTTTTTATTATATCAATGTGTCGTATTGATATCTTTTTATTGAAATGTGGAAATGTTATGTTGCCTTTATGCATGTTTTATGTGATACGATTATGTTATGGTTTATGATATGTTTAAACCTATTCATATGAGGAATGCATTGGACTTAATAAGTGACGGGTGGAGCCCGCTATAGCTCTTCGATGCATCGATAGGTATAATGAGAAAAACTAGTGTCTTGGCACGAGGCCTTGACAAAATATTATTTGTAGTCTTGGCACGAGGCCTTGGCTACGTGGTTATGATAGTCTGGAATTATGCATTCCATCATTATGAAAGTGGTTATTGATATTTCATGTGATTATTAGACTAGTAGAATATACATGTGAGTAAGTAAATGGAATTATTTAATTTTAATTTTTCCATATTATGCTAAAGTTCAAGTTTAAAAGGCTTTTGTTTTAGTTATACATTGCCTTAAATGTTAATGTTTGTTTATGAGAGCTTCTGCTATATTGTTATCCTTACTGAGCATCTGAGCTCACCCCTTTCAATGTTTTAATTTTTCCAGGATGTGAAGAAGTATATTATGAATGACCTACAGGGATAATATAAGGGGATATGAAGAGAAGATGTTGTAGTTTTGTTTTACTTTATGATGTAATGTAAGACTTATGAATGTATCTAGTGTTTCCAAGGCTACTAAACCAATCGGTCTTTAGAGACTTGATCTTTTGTGATCATGGCAATGTTACGAAGTAATGCACCGACTCTGGGTAACTGGGGTCGGGGCGTTACACCTACTTCGGTGCTCCCTCCTCATCCAAAAACCATTCCGGTAGCCTCCTCTACAGTTCACGGATTCCCCCCAGTGAGTCTCTTATGTATTGAATATTTAATCTTCTGCATTAGAAAGACAGTTGGTGTGTATAGTTAGGTCTAATGGACCCTATAGTGGTATTGGTTCATGTTATTAATTACTAATATCCTAGGTTGAAACTTTATTAATGGGATTATGATCAATCATGTTGTAAGGGTCATGGGTGGATTTTTTTGTGAGGGAAGAATTATGGTTATCACATGGAAAGGGTCTTTAGATGGATTGTTAATTGGGTTATAGTGATAGTGATGTGAGCTTTATTGGTAAAGACCATGCCTTTACTAGAGATTTGGCTATCCTGAGTTGTGGGACTTTGTGGTAGTATTGCATAGTTTGATTGGGGGGATGCCTTGGTGGGTACTAGTGATTGAATAACCAATGGGTAGGATTTTTTGTGAGATATATCAAGGATTATCTTAAATATTATATCATGTGTAGTACATGGGTTGTATTGATTATCCCACAGAAAATATTTTTCATGGGTATATGAAATTTTGTTATCTCTCTTAGAACCATTATAGGTACAGTACATGGAAAGGGGTGGATTATTATGTTAGTGAAAATAACAATGTGGATTCATTATGACCTTAAGGGTAGGGAAATCCACACATGGGGTGGTGTATGTTGGTAACTAAATATGAATAACAAGATTTCTTGTTGATGTATTGTTACCTATAGGTCTTGGGATCATCATGATATATTTTTTAACTATAGCATATGATAATGATGGATACGTTTAGTGAGGTTACTTAGGATGGGTCATGTGTGAGCTTCTTATGTAATAGCCTCTTGCTCGATGCTAGGTATCAAAAATTGGCTAGCTAAGATCTAGGATGAGGATTATCTTCCATTCTTGTTCATTATATCTTAATCATTATTATATATTTATGATGAGGATGGGGACTAGAGACCTTAGCACTACAATGTAGAGATACTCCACCAAGGTGAACATTCTTTCAAATTTTTTATAGTTTATGTTTAGCTATACATCATGGGGTATATGTGGTTTTCCACAAGACATAAATTATTTTAGTGGATCGGATTGTGTTGAAGGTTATCGATGTTATAACCTCCTAAGGATATGCTTTATGTATTTTCATTTATCCAAGGGACCTGTCTTACATTGGTAGTCCTTCTCTAGCAGTAAGTTGGCTCTTTTATGGCCTTCTCACGGTCCACTTCTAGTATATCTTATTAGTCATGAATAATACCTTGTATTAGTGATTAAGATTGTGTTATAGGTTAGATTGCTTATTCCTCTTTAGGTCCTCCTTTATGTATGTGAGTTTATCCATGGGACCCACCTTATGTTAATGGTTTGGATCATGTGGGAGGTTGGATATGTTATGCCCTCCATACTATATTTTGGGGGGTGGATGTTATTCCATGAGGCATATAGTCACATCCCAATTCATGATCAAGGTTTAATGGTTCTTTATAGGGGATGAGTGTTGCAGTGTATACGTTGTGGTAATTGAACTATGTGACATCATAGGGTGAAATATGTAATAGATTCTTAGGATACACCAAAATGTACCCTATTCTTGAAATGAAGAGAGATTTTTTAAACTTTTTAATGAGGTTACCCTATTCCTTATTAGCCACTCAACCCCATCACCCAAATACCTCTTCCCCATAATTTTACCCTCTCATAATTCACTCTTTAGGATCCCAAATTGTCATTTCATAGTGGACATCCCACCCCCTCCCCCACACCCCTACAGCCCCCACCTGGACAACCCACACCCCACCCCACCCCACCCCACCTAGGCATCCCAACCCCCCCTCCCTAGACATCACACACACCACAACCCCTCCCCCACACCCTTGCAACCCCCTACCCCCCCAGACAGACCACCCCACTTCCCCTTTGAACCTTTTATGTTTTACTAGATTTTTCCCTTTTCTCGTCCAGAACCCCTCCGCGCTATGCCACCCTCCCCCTACTCTCCTCTTGGGTGATTCACCCTCACCTGGTGTATGTTTCATCTTTCATAACATGTATTGGATAGCCAATGATAATTTTTACCTCTCTTATTCCTCATATATATTAGTTTCTAAACCCCCACCAAATCCAATATTTAAATGGACATGGGTCAATTAGAATTGGAAATGTAATGATACAACCCTGGTTGGTATCATAACCAAAAACTGACCTAAGTTTCCACTAACCTAAGAGGAGTTCATGATCCATATGAGATAGAAACAATCCATTTGAAAAAAGATACAATTAATGTGGAATATTTTACCTTAAAATTAGAGTAAATTAAAAATGATATTTCTTATGAAGAGAAGACATGTCCCATTCAAAAGTTGAACATCTAGGAAAATAGTAGATATGAAATAAATAAAAAAACATGAAGAAGATATCATAAATGGAAAATAAAATCCCACTATTGATGTAACACCTCAGTATTTCATGGTATGCTATCTCTTTAAAGTAATTCTATAGCTTGCGTTATACATAACACCGAGTTCGAACGCACCACGACTTACCAAACAAGCCGTTCAAAAAGTAGTTATGAATAATATTAATTGAATTTTGAATTTTATATACTCTATATAATTTCAATATCCATATTATGTGTTTATTAGACATAATATAAGAACAAATTCAATCTTTCAGATAAAATAAGTGTTTTTCAAAAAAATGCAATATTACCAACTTTTAATGGCGAACAATTTTTAAATCCAATATTTGACACTTTTATATATTACATTTCACAATATAAACTTATTATTTAGAATCGGGACATAAAAAATTATATTGGATAAATTTTTGGTGTTTTTCTGATAACTTTCATATTTTGATGAATAGTGAAAGATACTAAATTTTAATTGAAAACCACTTTTTTAATCAAAATAATTTATAGTGTTAAATTATAAATTTTAATGGTTTGGAATTATAATTATATTATATTTTTATCATTTAATCCAATATTGGTCATTGGAAGTAAGTTCACATTTAAATTTGACATAAAAACATATCAATCTTTTGATAGTTTTTAATTCTTAGAAACCCACTTTCTAGTTTTTAAAATGGGAATTAATTTTAAATTAATTAATTAAACTCCTATGTTGTGAATTTGGTAAAATAGATATAATTTTTGAATTTGGAATATAAAAATTATATTTGTGTGAATTTTTGGTATTTCTCTGAAAATAGTCAATTGTTTCTGAATAGTGAAAAACACTATGTTGTAGATAAAAACTGACTTTTTATTTGAATAATTATTTTTAAATAAAAATTTATCATAAAGTAAAAATAGATACATAATAAATATATTAGTCCAATTTAATTCATTAGATACATTTTATAATAAGATTAGACATATAAAAGTTTATTGAACTTTTAATGTCTTTTACCCACATTCTAGACACATATACAAATTTGTATAAAATGTAATTTTACCACTTATATGAATTGAATTTCAAAAATATGAGAGACAATATTGAAATTAGTAATTAAAATTTGGTTCAATCAAATAAAAATAATTTTTGATGAATAGAAACTTTGGAATTTTATTTACCATGACTAAAAGTAAATATGGTAATTAAAGGTAAAAATTATATAATAATTACCCAAACGCAAGCACTAATTCAATTGGATAAGTGTTTTCGACCAAAATCAACATTTTGAGTAAAATATGATCCTCTTTGATCTACTTGGATTAAATTAGGACATTTATTATTATTTTATTTAAAGAAGGGTTAAAAGTGTAAAATTCAAGTTTAATCACTAAACCATTTTTAATATAGGGTTATACATAAAATAAATTTGACTATAACTATTAATTAGAAATATAAAAGGATTTACTATATCATGGTATTTTTTTTATAAATTCTAGACATTAAATAATTAAATTTATTTATGACACAATGACAATTTAGTAATTACCTTATTAATGAAAGATTAAAATAATTGATATAATAAATGTAAAAATATATGAAAATTAGACTTTTGATGAATTCCACAAATTTTATAGGTTAATATGACATGTTAGGGTTGATTTAATTTATTTTTTCTAAGTAATAATTTTTTTTGACTTTCACAATAACCAAATACTAAATAGTGTCAAAATTGACATAAATGAGTTTTAAAAAAAATACTATATTATTAAATGATATAATATTCCTAAAAATATAAGGTTTGTCCAAAGGACTTATATAATGATATATATTTCATTAATTAACCACTTTTAGTTCACTTGAAATTTATAGTATGTTTTTTAAACATGTAATATAAAAATAAAAGAAGACATGGTAAATGTTAAGTTACTTAACTAAAAATACAAGTTAAACGATAAGGTTAATATGGTGACCTAAAATTGTCTAAAACATATTTGTTGAGAATATTTCTACCCATACCCAACTTATTTTAGAAATAAATCCATTTTGAGACATTATAACCAGAAAATTATTTTATAATAAAATAATATTTCAATCTTTTCCTAAAGTGACCCTCACCTTTCTTATAAAAGGGTACTTTCCCTTCTCTTAAATCCACACCTCCAAATCCATTTGTATCGGACAACCCCTACTCAAATATCCTCAAAACCACCCTAAATTTAATGTATTGACCTTACTTTTATCATAAATCCAACCTAAGGATCCCTTTTTATCAAATCAAAAGGAAGCACCCGAAGAAGAGGTAATAATTTCACCATCTCTTTCAAAGTTCTTTTATTATTCCACTTCCTCTTTATCTGTTGTTTCCATACAAAAATAATAACTACATTACCTTATACATAATATGGTTTTATTATAAATATGGTAAAATTATATTCATTATTCTATCCATCCTATGAATGACAAAGTCACCACACGTGCGTACATAAGGCTTACCGTCTCCACGTCGTGGAGTAGTTTGTTATTCAACACATCATTATTTGGATGGGTATAATAATGAGTAAAATTGATGTGATAATAAATATAACATGTTAATTATTCTTTATATATGATATTCTATCCAATTACATACAATTTCACAATCAATAGAATGATATTGTCGCTCGTGCGTACGTACAGATTTCCGTGTCCATGAACGCGATGAGATTCATTCCCCATTGTAACCAATCAAGAATAATTTTAATTTTATAATTTAAAATAATGTTTAATAACTTAATATCATTATGTATATGAATCAAATACATAATATCCATAACAAAAATGACTTACATAACAAAAAATATAATGGAAAACAAATCATTTAACACCTGAAACAACGATACTACTGAAATATTATTAACAAATAAATATTAGAAGATCATATATGATATCATATTTAGGTATGTGGTTCTTGTATAATTTAATATAAATGATTTAACTCTTATACAAGATTTTAACATACCATCGACTAAGGAAAAGTACATGGTAAAAGTTATTTTTACAATCTCTTTATTATACAAGGTTGTTTATACGTGAGTATCTACTGGGAACTCTTTATCATCCTCGTCAGTGTTCCTTAAAAATGTATTTAATTTTTTTTACTATTTAATAGAATATGGATTAAATTCATTTATACCCTTTTTTTCCTTTTTATAATTTTTTTTGAAATTAATCTTTTTGTCATTTGCCAAAAAATGCCTTTTATGACCTTTTCGACAAATTAAGGTAAGGATGTTTTTTAACTTTTATGGAAGGTGTAGCTATTTTCTGCCGTTATAACAACTTCTATGATTCTCATACAATCTTATAATAATATTTTCAAAATAATTGTTTTATTTTATAATTATGTGACTTTTAAATGATTTCAAAATTGAAAGAGATATTTCTCTCAAATAGTTTTGATTTCATCTATGTCAACATCCTTTGATGGATTTTACACTTGTTTGAAGTTGATTTATTATGATACAATATTCCATATTGTATTGAAGGTTTTGTGATATTATTGACTCTGGATGTGTTATTTTTATACCATTAATGGTTTATTGTTAAAGTATTAACATTTCGTATGCTATTTTTAATATGAATGTTTATGTTATGTTTCAACATTTTCATATGAGGAATGGATTGGATTTAGTAAGTGATGGATGGAGCCCACTATAGCTCCTCAATGCATCAATATGTCTCATGAGACAAACTATTGTCTTGGCATAAGGCCTTGAAAAAATCTTATATGTAGTCTTGGCACGAGGTCTTGAATATGTGGTTATGATGTATGACATTATGCATTCCATCATTATCAAATTAGATATTTATTTTACATGTGATTATTCGACTAGTAGAATATCCATGTAAATAAGTAAATGGAATTATTTGATTTATCTTCTCCATATTATGATGAAGTTTAAGTTTAAAAGGCTTGTGTTTTATTCTTATATATCTCCTTAAATGTTTATGCTTATTTATGATAGTTTTCACTATATTGTTATCCTTAGTGAGAATCTGAGCTTACCCCTTTCTTATATTTTGTTTTTCCCAAGATGTAAAGAAGTATATTATGATTAAACTGCATGAATAGGATAAGGGATATGAGTGTGATCAAAGTGGATACAATTATTTTTTTTATTTCATATTGAAATGTAAAACTTATGTATTTATCTATTACTTCCAAGGATAATAAACTAATCGGTCTTTCGAGAGTTGATTCCTTGTGATCATGACAATGTTATGTAATAATGCACAGGCTCTAGGTAACTGGGGTTATGGTGTTACAATTGGTATCATAGGATGTTTAGTACAAACCTTGGAGACTAGATTTAGATAAACTCTGATTAGATAACATTAACCTAAGATAGACTATTCGTATTTGTATAGAAGAACATACAAAAAAATTGGTAGTGTAAATATTATGTGTGTTTTCTATGAAAATACATCCTTGTCTGGATACAAAAGGGTAGAGGTGGCTCTGGCACATATGTACTTAGGAGTCAAAAATCTAATAAGGAGTTTCAGTCTTGACCTGGGGTATCCTAGTACATGACAACAGGCCTTGCTCTACTCTTGGTATTGACACTCCTGAGGGATATGCTTAGGATAATTGACATTTTCTTTATAAACCATTATAAAGGATTTATGAGTAAATACTTCCTCAAAGAAAACATTTCTATGATTATGGATTATATGCATAAAATTTTCAATTTACGTTAGGTATTTCAAAAGTTTGGAATTATGCATTGCGATTCATAAAATAACCTAGTGTATTCCATTATTTAGAAATGGTGCCTAGTAGAAGGAATGAGAACTCCATAATTATGCATGATTCAAAGAGTAAGAAGGATCATATCTTTCATGGTCTTAATACAACATTTATAAGGGAAATATTCTCCCACATATTCTTATCATATGGATAAATATTATAATGTGTTAATATGATAAGTAAAGAATTCTCTAAGTCCTATGGATTTGAAGGGAAGCCAGAGAAGAAAAAGATGGTAGAGAGAAAGATGGTAAAAGGGAAAAAGGGAAAGAAGAATTTTCCTATATTTGATAACTGTGGAAAGAATCACCTTGGTAAATTCTTGAAGGGAATGGGAGTTTGTTATAAGTGTAGAGAAAAAGGTCACGAAGTACATTATTGTAAGGGTAAGAAAAAGGTTTCAAATGTAGAATGCTTAATCTGTAAGGAGTTGGGACACTATTCGAATCAATGTCCCAATAATCAAAGTATACCTCAAATGATACTATTGGATAATATTCAAGTTATGATACTACCACAGATGAAGAGGAATAATTAGTGTTATTATATTTTTTTTCTTAATGAATTATGTCATTTGAGTGTTGTACTAACAATGTACCGATTATATTAATTATGGAAATAAATAAGGATTGTACTTCAGTACTATTTCATTGAGAATTTGAGATTATATGGTAATAAGAAAAGTGACTGAACATCAAGTTAAATTTTTTAGAAAATACATGGTTGAAGGAAAGATAAACCTTAATTTGGTCCTGATACCAAGGTAGTGATTTTTGAATAAGATATGGTTGATTTGGATAAATTATATTGTATATTCTTGACTACCTTGGAACCTATTAATGGTTTGTTTATTCCATTATTATTGGAGTATTCCAATTTTTTGAATATAAGGAAAATATCTAGTATTATATAAGGAATAAAGGATCATGAATGTAATCAATAAGGTTTTATGGTAATTCATGGTGTTACCATGTTTTAAGAGAATACATGATTAAGGTACTGACATGTTATTATGTTGATAAAAGTGATCATCATTATGTTATGTTGACTTTCCTTATAAAATTTTGGACTATGAGTTTAGACACAAGTATTTTGGATAAGTATAAAGGTTGTAATGGATTAAGTTGGACATTGGATACTATGGTTTAAGGTTAAAAATTTTATTAATATTTTTTTTTGGATTTTTAAAGAAAAAAGGAAAACCCAAAGGTCGGGTGACAACCCGTCGCATCCGGTAAGGCAGCGAGACTTGAACCCACAACCGAAGAGAGACAAGGGTGCATCACCTACCAATTGCCTATGTGATGTCCTAGTTTGTATAATTTAGTTTTTTAAATGATATAATAGATGAATTATAAATTCATTTTTTTGAAACTCTATACGATTAGGATAAATAGAATATTTTTGAGTTCTATTATATTTTGGAGCGAAAGACGAGTTTGTGGTAGAAATTAGTTAAAGGATGGAACTCTACTTGTCAAGTATTTTTTTCTTATTATATGAAAAAATTAATTCTTAAACTTTAGGTAAAGTATCTTAAAACAGAAAACGTGTTATCCTAATATCTTATGTTTTGATGAACCAATAATATTTTAATTCATAATAAATTTATGGCTTTGAGGCCCTCAATTTTCTATTTATTGTTCACTTGTTTGTGATTGATGACCTCAATCACTCCCTATAAATATTTATGTTTTCCTCCAATTATGTGTCTCAAATTTCCACCAATGTTCTCCCATTTGATATCCTAATTTGGTGGTGACTTTTTCATTTCCCTTTCCCTCTTATTAAGACAAAATTTTATTAACCTTATTTCCGATGTGGGTTTTCCACAAAGGAATTTTCTATTTTAACCTTTTGTTTTCAAAGAAAAATTTCAAAATGTGAGGAAAAAATTTATTGGAGTATGGGAGAATGTAACACCCTAGGATTTCATATTATGCTATCTCTTAAACGCAATTCAATAGCTTACGCTACATGAAAAACTGAGTTCGAACGCACCACGACTTACCAAACTAGCCATTCAAAAAGAAGTTAAGAATAATATTAACTGAATTTTAAATTTTATATACTCCATATAATTTTCAAATACATATTATATGTTTCTTAGACATAATATAAGAACAAATTCAATTTTTCAGATAAAATAAGTATTTTTCAAAAAAATGCAATTTTACCACCTTTTAATGGAAAACCATTTTTAAATCTAATATTTGAAAATTTTATATATTCAATTTGACAAAATAAAATTATTTTTTATAATCAGGACATAAAATTTTAGTTTGGATAAATTTTAGGTGTTTTTCTGATGACATTCATATTTTGATGAATAGTGAAAGATACTGAATTTTAATTGAATTTTTTTTTAATCAAAATAATTTATTGTCTTAAATGATACATTTTAATGGTTTTTAAGTATAATTATTTTATATTTTTATAATTTAATCCAATATTTTTCATTGGAAGTAATTTCACATTTAAATTGGACATAAACACATATCAATCTTTTGATAGTTTTTACTTCTCAAAAACCCTCATTCTGGTTTTGAAAATAGAAATTAATTTTAAATTAATTAATGAAACTCTAATGTTTTTAATTTGGTAAAATAGACATGATTTTTGAATTTGGAATATCAATATTATATTTGGGTGATTTTTTTTATTCTTTTGAAAATAGTCAAGTTTTGTCGAATAGTGAAAAAGACTACGTTGTAGATAAAAAACGAATTTTTCATTTAAAAAATTATTTTTAAATAACAGTTTATCTTAAAGTAAAAATAGATACATAATACATATATTAGTCTTATTTAATTATTTAGATACATTTTACAATAAGAGTAGACATATAAAATTTTATTGAATTTTTAACGTCTTTTACCCACCTTTTAAGCACATTTGCAAATTTGCATAAAACGTAATTTTAACACTTCTAGGAATTGAATTTAAAAAATCCAAGAGACATGATTGAAATTATTAAGTAAAATGTGGTTCAATAAGATGAAAATATTTTTTGGTGAATAGTGACTTTTGAATTTTATTTACCACCGTTAAAAGTAAATAGGGTAATTAAAGGTAAAAATGATATTATAATTACCCTAACACATGTCCTAATTTTTTTTGGATAAGTTTTTTCAACCACAATAAACCTTAAGAATAAAATATGATCTTATTTGATCCACTTGAATTAGATTTGGACATTTATTATTATTTTATTTAAAGAAGAGTTAAAAATGTAAAATTCAAAGTTTAATAACTAAACCATTTTTAATATAGAGTTATACATAAGATAAATTTGACTATAAATATTCATTATAAATATATATATATATATATTTCCTACATCATGGTATTTTATTTATAATTTTTACACATTAAATAATTAATTTATTTATGACACAATGAGGATGCATTAATTAACTTATTAATGAAAGATTAAAATAATTGATATTATAAATGTAAAAATAAATTTATATTGAGGATTTTGATTAATTACACTAAATTTACAGGTTAATATGACATTTTAGGGTTGATTTAATTTATTTTTAGTGAATTAATCAAGTTTTTTTAACTTTGAAAAAAACCAAATACTAAATAGTGTCAAAATTGACATAAATGAGTTTTAAAAATAATACTATATTACTAAATGGTATAATATTCCGAAAAATATAAGGTTTAACCAAAGGACTTATATAATGATATATATTTCATTAATTAACCACTTGAGTTTCTGTTGTCATTTTATAGTATGTTTATTAATCATGTTATATAAAAATACAATAAGTCATGGTAATGGTTAAACTATTTAACAAAGAATTAAATCTAAAAGATAAGGTTAATATGGTGACCGAAACTTGTCTAAAACATATTTGTTGAGAATATTTCGACCCATACCCACCTTATCCTTGAAATAAATCCATTTGGATCCATTATAAACCGAAAATTATTTTACAATAAAATAATATTTCAAGCTTCCCCTAAAGTGACCATCACCTCTCTTATAAAAGGGTACTTCCCCTTCTCTTAATTTGACACCTCCAAAGCCATTTGGATCAACCAACCCCTGCTCAAATATCCTCCAAACTACCCTAATTTCTTTTTTTTTCTTCCATAACAAAATAATAACTATAGTGTCTTATACATAGAGTCATGTTATTATAAATATGTTACAACCATATTCATTATTCTATCCATCATATGAATGACAAAGTCACCATACGTGCGTACGTACGGCTTACCGTCTCCACGTCATGGTGTAGTTTGTTATTCAACACTTCATTGTTTAGATGAGTATAATAATAATTAAAATTTATGTTATAATAAATATAACATGTTAATTATTATTTATATATGATATACCATCCAATTACATATGATTTCACCTTCAATAGAATGATATTGTCGCTCGTGCGTACGTACGGATTACCGTCTCCACGAACGTGATGAGATTCATTCCCCATCGTAACCATTCAAGAATAATTTTCATTTTATGATTTAAAATAATATTAAAGAACTTAATATAATTCTGTATATGAATCAAATACATCCTATCCCAAACAAACATGACTTAAGTAACAAAACATATAAAGGAAAATGTATCAGTTAACACCTGAAACAATGATACTACTGAAATATTATTAACAAAGAAATATTATAAGATCATATATGATATCATATTTATATATGTGGTTCTTGTATAATTTAATAAAAATTATTTAAATATTATACAAGATGTTAATATACCCTCGACTAAAGAAAAGTACAAGGTAAGGGTTAATTTTACAATTTCTTTATTATCCGAGGTTTTTATATGTGAGTATCTACTGGGACCTCACTAAAACATAAATCACCTTTAGCGGCGGTCTTTTAGCAGAGGTTTTATAAACCACTGGTAAACCATTTTTTAAAAGGTTTTAGCGGAGGTTTATTAAAAACCGTTGCTAAACCTAGTGTTTTTTTACAGCGGCGACGCTCCCCCCCCACCCCGACCCCCCTTCTCTCCTCGACCCCTATGAAACCATCTTCTCCCCCGACCTAAACCATAGATCAGCCTACTGTGACCCCGCCGCCCGTAAGCGTGCCCCACCGCCCATCTATGCGCCTTGCCTCCTTTTGCCGCCGACCCACCGAAGCCCTAACTCACCTACCAGGTATGGTTTCCACCCTATAATATTTGTTTTAACTCTTAATAAATTACACTTGTCATTTTGTCTCATCTCAATGAAGATGACCTGGTACATACAAGTATTCGGCTGCATAGAATAGAGAGAGTGTTTATTACACCACTATAAATGATACATGTATTATAAAATAAAATGATAAAACACATTCTCTATTCCATTACAAATAATTTTAAGTGGAATTATAATGGTAATTAGTAAACTTAAAAAATTCATGTATCACATGATATATGATAATGAAAAAGTATATAATCATACACATTTTAGTGTTTTATGACAATAAATGGTTATTATAAACACAATAGCATCCCTTATGAACTTGAAAATTGTTTATAACATGATATAAAAATGAGAACATAAAAATCATATAATATTCTAAATCTTGGGATGTGAAAATAATCATGGATGACTAATATGGTAGTTGATGACCTTAAAATAGTGTGTGAAAAGTATTTTGGACTAGTTAGTTTTGACAAGAGTGTTGTGGAACCCTATGTGATTGTTTTCAAGGTGTGGTGGGGAATCAAGGTTCTTTCCAAATTTATTTTTTCATTACTTTAAATATTTAACCCTCACAAATCATCAAATATTATTCTTGTGTGAGCCAGATCATGATTAATCTAGCACTTTTTTGTCATTAACATTGAATTTCAAAAACAAATATAGACCTTAATGCACAGAAAAACACAAGGTTTTATTTACATGTTTCACATGAACATGGTTTCATCTAAATGGAACACACATGATGAAGTTTCAATATAAAAAAAATTCCCTATCAATTTTTTTTCTATTAGATATAAATATTTTAGTTGTGGTGACTAAATTCCAAGGAACACTTCCTTTATAATTATTTGATTTTTGATCAATGGTCACCCAAGTGAAACTCCATTTGATTCATTCTAAACACACTACTTCAAGGAAAAAATTGGTTTATACAATTGTATTTCTCTTCCAGATTAGTATAGAAAGATAAATTTTTGTACTTATTTAATCCCAGGTTTTTTGTGGTGTCGATCTCGATGTTTTTGTGCACTTCTTCTTCAAGGCCAGATGATATCATCTTCTTGATGAGAAATTTGATTAATTTAACTCCATAGAATGAAAACAGCAACAACAAAAAACTATATATAAATAATAATTATATCAATATAATTATCTTATTATGCTCTATTTTAATCACAATCAACTTGATTAATCATTGTATCTCCATAAAAAATAAAAATTTATCCTCAAACACCTCATTATGGAACTTTAAAGTTGGTTGAATCTTACTTATTTATGTTCAATATTGATTTTTGTCATATTTTCTTCCATTTATAGGTTCCCATTGTGGTGCGGATTCATGTGGTCTCAATAATGGTAATCTATGATCAAGATATTAATTTACCTCCCACCTGTAGAAGATTTTGTAGCATGCTTTTTTCATTATTTTTTAAGCATTACTTTTCATCCTCGGATGGAAGGTTATATAGAGAGAATGATAGAAATTATAATGGATGTATTGTAGATGATTATTCTTGATTTTATAGGTTCTTGGGTGAATAATTTCCCTTTAGTTGAGTTTTACTATGATAATAACTATTTATTAACCATTGGTAAAACTCCTTTTAAATAATCATCTGAGTGTTATTACATATCTCTATTGTGTTGGAACGAGGTTAGAGAGTTAATTAATCTTAGACCAAATTTGTTGAAGAGAATGATAAAGAAGGTGTAGTTGTTCTATGAGAAAATAAAATATGCTCAAGACCATCATGTGATGGACCCGTGTATAGAGTTGTTTAAGTGATATGGGTTTGAACTAGTAAACTATAATTCATTTCTCTTTTTATGATTTCTTAAAAAATAAACCTAATTTATCTATTAGAGTGATAAAACTCACTGCCTAACTCACACACACTATGGAAACAAAATAGAAAAATACACTTGATATATAAGTTTCCCCATCCAAATTGATAATTTAACCCTTGGCATGATCCAGAATCACCTAAGCTTATATGATCCACTAGAATCACCATGGTGGATGTAATGAGAAGGGTATATCTTTAACTTGTATTATAACATTAACAACAATTTCATCACCCAAAATATCTCATTATTTTCTATACTACCATGTCGAGATAGTCCACACTAGGACCAAGAGAAACACAGAAGACAACCCAACCTCTATATTTCAAAGAAGACATGGATTTTTCATATCCTTGTTATTACACTTATACGTACCCAAAAATGGGTCAAATATAAAATGTATAGTTACCTATCTACTTAAATAAAGTTCCACTTTAAGGTAAGAGTTTTTTTCTATTTCATATTCCTAACTTCTATTCAATTATTATATGATTTATCAAGCCCTTACCTTAGTGATATCAATGTTATGGCATCATTAGTTTTTTCATCTGTTTTGGTGGAGAACGACATATAAAAAACTACAAGGATGGGATCCTTGCTCTTGTCTTCTTTTATGGATCTTTTTAATTTGCATTCTTTGGTTTTATAGTGGGTGATTTACCATATGTATTTATATAGTAAAACCTTATGTAACATATTTATATATTTTTTCAACTAGTATATATGAATCTCTTTCCCTATTTAGTAGTAACTATGTGTTTTAATTTTTTTAATATTGTGTAGGCACATTGTGATATACATGGATAAAATCTGGATCATATTACCGAGGAACACACCTCAGTATGTTAAGGGTTTGAAGGAGTTTTTTTTAGAATTTTCAATTTCCAATTGATCAATTGAAGGGAGAATAATATGTCCATGTCCTAAATGTAAATTTAGAATATGGTTGAAGAGAGATAAAGTTTATAAACATTTAATACTGAATAAATTCCCTGATCAATATTTGTGTTGGAATTGGCATAAAGAATCGAACGTTATAGAAAGGTTGAGCACTGATATTAATCCATTGAATGAGCTTCCAACTTCATCGACAATGGAAAATAAAATGAAAAACCTCATAAATGATGCATTCGTAACTACAAGACACTACTATCAACATCAAAACATAACTGAACAACCAAATGAGGGTGCTACAAATTACAACGTGACAAGTGATGTTTTCGAGATTGTAACACAACCAGATCAAGATTGTAACATATCACTAGATCCTCCTCTTTATTCTATGGAGATAAATGTAAGAGAAAACTTCACTGAGGAAAATATGTTTCATGATTTAGTTGACAAGGGAAATCTAGAGTTTTATAGTGGATGTTTGAAATATTCAAAGCTTTCTTTTATGCTGAAGTTGTACCATATCAAATGTCTATGTGGAATTACAAATAAGGCAATTTCTATGATATTGGAATTGTTGTGTGATGAATTTCTTGAAGCAAAAATCCCTGAGTCTTTTTATGATATAAAAAAAGTTGTTAACAGGATTGGTTTGAATTATACAAAAATATATGAGTGTCCCAATTATTGTATACTTTATTGGTGAGAGGATTCAAGTATACAGAATTGAAAAAAATGTTCTTCTTCTAGATGGTAGTTAATGGGTGATGTTGGAAGTCTGAATCAATGTACTTTCAAGAATAAGAAGAAAGGGAACACACATGCAAAGGTTTTGCATTACATTCCTTTAAATCCTTGATTGCAATGATTATTCATGTCATTGAAAACCTCCAAACACATGAAGTGGAATTCTGTAGATAATAAAAATGATGGGTTAATGATACATCCATGAGATTCACAATCGTGGAAGATATTTGATTCATTACATCCTAATTTCTTAGCTAATCCTAGGAATGTTCCATTAGGATTGGTTGACAATGGATTCAACCCATTTGGGACTTTGAGTACCAGTTATAACATTTGGCCAACTATTTTGATCCCTTACAATCTGCCTCTCTGGATGTGTATGAAACAAACATGTTTTATCATTTCGATGATTATTCCAAGAAAAAAAGGAATGGAAATGATATTGATGTATACTTTCAGCCGTTTATTGAAGTATTATAGGAGTTATGGAGCAACGATGTTGAGACATTTGATGCTTCTTCTAAAAGAATGTTCAAAATGCATACTACTTTAATGTGGACCATTAGTGACTTCCCTGGGCTTGGGAATTTATCTGGTTAGAAAATTTACATGGGTTTGGCTTGTCCTGTTTGTAACATTGATTTTGAGCCCAAACGACTACCTCACAGTAGAAAATGGTGCTTCTTGTGCCATCGAAGATTTCTCAATGCATCTCATAGGTTTCATTGATCATATACCACCTCCAAAGTTGTTAACTGGTTCTGAAATATTGGCACAACTTGAAAATGTTGAAACATAATTTGGTAAGGTTCATAATTTGAATGATAGTGGGAAACAGGTTCGAAGTGCATCGTCAAGTGAAATCAGAACACAACAATGGAAGAAAAAAGTATATTTTTCAAACTTCTATATTGGGAATTTAATTTTTTGCGGCATAATCTTGATGTGATGAATATTGAGAAGAATTTTTGTGACAATTTGATTTTCACATTGATTAATGAGTTTGGAAAGTCGAAGGATCATCTCAATTCTCGCAAAGACTTACAAGTAATGAACATAAAACATGATCTCTGGCCAGATGAGGATGAAACGTATGCCCCGAAAATTTTTGCAATGAAAAATAGGGATAAAGATACATTACTTCGATTTTTAAAGAATGTGAGGGTATCTGATGGATATTCAAGTAATATCTCGAGATGTGTTGACTTGAAGAATCATAAGTTAAATGGATTGAAAAGTCACGATTCACATATTTTGTTACAATAGTTACTACCATTGGCATTGCATACATTATTACATGAAAAACTTACTATAGTTGTACTCCAATTCTGTACATTTTTCAGACAACTAGGTGAGAAATATCTACATCCATTTCTACTTGACAACCTCCAGGAGAGGTTTTTATTGACCCTTTTTGAAATGGAGATAATCTTTCCTCCATCATTTTTTACTTTCATGATGCATTTAACTGTCCATTTGGTTGAGGAAGCTAAATTAAGAGGCCCCATTCATTATCAATGGATGTATCCAATTGAGAGGAACTTTATTTATATGTTTTTAAGTTATGTAAAAAATTTTGGAACTTAATTAAATTCATAATTATGTTTATTTTATCTCATAGATATCTTGGGCATTTGAAATCATACATGAGAAATAAAGCTCAACTACAAGGCTCTATTGTTGAAGGCTATTTGGCTGAGGAGTGTCTTACCTTTTGTTCTAGATACTTTGATGATATTGAGACAATATTTAATCGAGTTGGACATGTTGACGATACATTTAATCAATCTAAAATACATCAAAAATCAAAAATATTTCTTGTTATTGGCCGATCAGTTGGGAGGACCTCAAATGTGACACTGACAGAATTGGAATTATTACAGGCATGTAGATATGTACTACTGAATAGTGAAACTGCAGATCCATTTATTGAAGATTTGAGGATAAAAACAAAGATACTAATGAGAGGCTGAATAAGAAATGATAAAGATATAATGAAAGTTGTTAATAAAGAGCTTGTAGAATGGTTTTCACGATGTATAAGTTCATAAATATTGAAATTAATATGAATATTAGTTCGACACATATATTTTTTAAATATTATAAAGTATATTTATTTTTTAAGATCATGAATACTGATACTTGAGTAGAGTTGTTAGAATATTTGAAGTTTCTTGTTTGAGGTCCTCTAAAACAAGTTAGAAAGTTCAACACTTACAACGTGAATGGCTTTAGATTTCGTATAGTCGATCGAGAAAGGGGTTTGAAAACATATAATAGTGGTATATTTACATTTGATGAAGTGGGATACTATGGAAAGATGATTGATATTATTGAATTAAACTACCATGAGAATTTTTTAGTTTTTTTATTCAAATACAATTGGGTCGATATTATCAGAGGTGTTAAAAGAGATTCCTTGCAATTTACTTCTGTGAAATTCTCTCTCTTGATGGATGTTGGTGATTGTGAACTGCATTATCCATATATATTATCATCATAATCAGAAATGGTATATTATGTGAATGATGTTGTGGATGAAGGGTGGAGTGTTGTTGCTCACGTAATACAAAGATATTTGTATGATATGGGTGATGAATTGGAAGATTTGACCTCTGAAATTGAATCTTATCAACAACAAGAAGCAAAATCACTTGTCCATAATGATATTGAAAATATTAGTCTATCAAGGATGAATGAAGTGGATGAAGTAATGGAGTAGGAAACCAATATGATTGAATGGGAAAATTATTGTATGTATAGTTATTTATGCATTCAGCAACCACTTATTTCATTTGTGAAGTCATTCATTATCATTGTTATGTATATTTTTTTGTTAGTACTTGGCATCTATTATCATTTTTAAATTTTTTTATTCTGCATATTTTTTTAAATATATGTTTTGAACTTAATTTTATTTGATTAAATGATAGGAATGCCAAAAAGGAAGTGATACACTGTTTCATATACTACTATGACAGATGAAAATCCATATTTCTCCCTCCCAATGTCATCTGAGCCACCAGCTGATTGCACCCTACACCATCTCCCCCTGAACCATCTCTCACACCCCCTGTGAGAATTCGTTTAGAATTCGAGTCATCGAATCCCCCTTCAGCAGCCTCAGTAGCAGGGTGGTGGCACATTACTTCTAGTTCATCACAGGCATACTGGAGGGTCAATGTTATAGGTACAAATTTTAATATAAATAAATTTATTGCACTTTTTTTATACTAATTGTTTTTTCAATAAAGATGAAGAAAATTAAACTGTGGAGAAAAATATAAAATGTGCATATGTGTGGAATATGAATGGAGAGAAGATAGTTGTCCCATTTGATTCATATGAGGTCCCTACGGATGGCACCACGAGATTACTTAGCCAAATTCTAGGTCAGCTAGCAGCGAAGCCCATTTCCATTCATATTTCTTATAATGATTGGAGACATATGCCTCAAAGTTGGAAAAATGAAGTTTTTGATTCCAAAATTAAGGTAATTTTAATACATTATGGTATAATTGAATGTCATGTTATTAATATGTTCAAAATGAATTTCTGTATACATATTTTTGTCCACTTTATAGTTGTTGATGTGATAGCAGAAAAGTGGACTCTAAAAAATCTTGGTAAGAAATGGAAAGACTTAAAATGGAGATTGTGGAGCGATGTCAATGATACTTCTTTTACCATCCAAAAAATGTATGAGAAGCTACCCAATGGGGTACCCAAAAAACCGTGGAAAGTTTTTGTTGACAGACATCGTGATGAGAAGAAGATCGTATTTAAATATATATTATCATATTAACCTCATTTTACATTTATACATGTATATGAAGAGGATATGACATTGAATACATTAATATTAAATTTCATTTTAATTATTTCAGGATATCTCAAGAAAGAATGCATCAATCCGGGCTAAGCATGTCATCCCTCACACTACGGGATCAAAATGCTTTTCTAGAAGTCGATCGACTCTGGTAATATTTTCATTAGATTAAATATTTATAAGAAAATATTATATGTTTAATATATTAAACTGTTTATTTATCATTGTTTAATGCAGTCACAAAGTTTATGGCTCGAAGAATCCCAAACTGAAGTGTGGTTGGATGTTCAAAAAATATATGATGGATGTTTTGTTAATGAGCCTGCCAAAGAAGTTGGGGTATAAACTCATTTTTTCATTATAATAACTTATTATCTATTTTGACTATGTTAATATATATTGATATTTTATTTATAGATAAAAATTAAAGAAATATCAGATTCTAATCCTGGGCAGTCCTACTCAGTCTCCTAGGATGACCCAGTTGCTAAAGTCCTTGGGAACTAGCATCCTGGTAGAGTGTGCGAGATGGGTTTGGGACCCATACCATCTGAGGTCTTTGGCAGGCCATTGGGGATTGCAGCTGCATCTACTCTTGGTTGTAGTCAGTCTATACCCGAAGTTGCTCAGAGAGATATTATTTCCCGACGAAACACTGTTCAAGACCTGGGGGCTCAGATATCCGCTTTGCAGAAAGTGTTGACTGATATACATCAACAGATGAGCAGATATCCCCCCGGTGGTATTGCATCGACTGGTGGTGAGCAGGTAAATCACAAAAATTCAAAATCATTTAGTTTGTAAACTTTTATTGGTTTTATGTTTAAATATAAATATGAAACACTATTTAATTTTCAATATAATGTTCTTACAGGTGGTAGTAGGAAGTGAAGATAGAGGTGGAGGGGGTGATGATATCTGTTCATCATCAGATAGTGATTAGTAGTATTGTTGATATGTGGACAAATATTGACAATCAGTTTGCATATGTATCATGTGTGTCACATAGTTTCCTCCAAACATTTTCAGGACCTAACATTTTCTTGATTTCTCATGTTTCCTTTTATGTATTTTATTGATTTTTGATGTTTCCTATTATGTATTTATTTCTTGAGTGTGGTGAGAACCATATATATAAAATCTTTATTGTGATGATTCATTTTTTATGATTCATTTTTCCTGAATTCATTTTTCATTATAATAACTTATCCTACATTTTCTAGCCCAATGCATTTAGCACTATATTTCCATTTCTAAGAAGTACTTCTTAGTTATGCTCTTGTATTAATCCCCAGGGATGAGAATGTGTGTCTCGCTAACATGTTTAAAATATATCACCCTTTTGTGTGGCATAATCATAGTATCCAAAATTTCAAAAAATATTTGGAATCCATAGATACTGATACGAGATTAGGGGAAATTTATCTACATTGTCTGAAATGGGGTTTTCCCACCATTTCCAAAGTGGCCTCCAAGAACAGTCAGGCAGTGTGAATGATAGTGTCCATTACCTCAGTAGGAATGACATGCCGATGGGAAACTCCCAGTAGATTCTATAGAACCCCCTTCCCAAGAAAAATGTTAAATAGACTACATAATCAGTTTCTTAGAATTCATAACATCAACTACCCTATCACAAATCATTTATTATAAGCACCCATATTCCTTGATAGAATATATCTACCCTATTCACGAGACACTCTTCCCTTTGAAAGAATGTTCCTGACCACTTCTATTATATTCTGCACATCAAAATAACTAGGATTCATAATAAGAGTTACAATATATTAGGAGCTAGATTCCATTCCTTTTAAAAAAACCACACTAAAGACTCCTTTTCCAAAGAAATCACATGAGTGAAAAAAATATGATACTTGAACCTGATCCATCAATCCTAAAAAATTTGGAACCCTTATCCATGGGAGAGATGATTTTACCTTTTTTCTATCTTTAGTGTCATGTATAATAATTCCACATGGAATAACCCAAGCGAGAGATGATTTTACCTAATTCATATGTTATGTTTCATTTATAATAATTCCACACAGAACACCAACATAAATTAATCCCAAGAAAATATTAACACGTCATTATTCCCTTGATAAAGGGTCTACCACCAATATATTATACCCCACATCTTTTGAGTAACTAAGGAATAAATAAATAACCACCCAATCATGTTCTTGAAGGACTGTAGGAGGGTTTAAATTTTTTGACACATAGATGGAATAGAAATCTAAATAGTTACTATATATATAGTAGTAATATATATAGTTTATATATATTTCATCCACCTATATTGTCAAGGTATGTGAATATGTATGTAGCAATATACTTATAATAATACTGATGAATAGACCATGGCATAACTCATACATCCCTAACCAATCTAACGAGCCTATGTGCTCATGTAATTGGGTACATGACCTATATCCCAATAGAGTGAGAGACGCAATGAAACAACACATGGGATGTTGAGTGCGCCATCAGGTCAAAATTCTAATCATGGAATGTGGTGAGTAAATCACAATACTTATATAGTAACATTTTTGTGATACACCATGCTCAACACCCGATGTAAGGAATTGTGATATCTCCTTGCTCAATAATATCATACCATCATACCACAAACTCTATAAAGGCATATATTAAATATAACTAGCAAGGGGAATTACTTCAAATCCATCTCTTCTATCTACACCATATACATAATAAAGTCATAATCATTTGTGTCATAATAGAAATGGAATAACCTCTTATTCATGTCTTTATCCATGTTCAATTCCCATTTAATATATTACAGTTCATATGAATCATTTTATAAAGCATAAATCAAGAGAATGACATTACAATTACTTGGGGTCATTAAATTTAAAACTAATTGATTTATTTTAAGAAAGGAAACAAATCATTAATTATCCATTTCACATTATCAATTACATTTTACTCATTCAATTCATTAAAACTTGGGAAACCCATATATAATCTCAGTGGATTCACTTAGATGGTGACATGTTAATCTAGGAAATTTACCACTTTAGAAATTCCAACTATAATTGGTTCAAACACCTAAGGGATGCCTTGGGTTCTATTAAATAATAATATATAAAGGGATATTAAATTCTTTAACAATTACAAAATATATGTGGGAGTAACAACACTTGAAAAAAAAATAATATTGTCCCATTTCACCTAGATCACCCAATGGGTGACCATATAAGTTTCACACAACATGTGAACATCCAATAAAGGATCAACTAGTACATATGAGTATGAAATGGTCAATTTTAAAAACATAAATTCACCACTAAATTTTATTGGATACTAGGATTATTCCATTTGATATGTTTATTTTCATTACTTTACTCACTGAATGATGCATTTGGTTGTGCTTAGTTAAGAATCTCTTTTCATATTGACTGTAGTATGTATTTTGTTGGTGTTTTCATATTTTGGAATGCTTTTTTAGGGCACTGGTACAGGGGATCCAAAAACTGGTTCTTTTTTTTCTAAATCTTCTCTTTAGTAGGGGTTTTAACCATCACTAACTATATGAGGTACATTTAGCAGCGGGATTAACCGTTGCTAAAAAAAGTAATCCCCTGCCCGGAGAAACCACCGTGAAAAAAATATAACTGTCGCGAAAATGTTCCAACTACGACGGTTCCCATAAAACGCTGCTAAACTTATTTAACCGCTATAAATAGTTTCCCGACTTGCAATTTAGTGGCAGTTTTTGGAAACCACCACAGAAGCATATGGAGGCGGTTTAAACCACCACCATAGCAAAAAAAACCGCTGCAAAATTTCAATTTTCTTGTAGTGCCTCTTTATCATCCTCATTTGTGTTTCTTAAAAATATATTTAAAAACATTTTTACTATTTCCAAGAATATGGGTTAAATTAATTTATACCCGTGTGTGAATTGTAATAAAATGTTTTTAAAGGAATATTTCCATCTTTTTTCCAAACAATGTACTTTATAACCTTTTCAATAAATTAAGGTAAGAATGTTTTTTTAACTTATACGGAGGGTGCGACTATTTTCCTCCATTATAACACCTTAAATACTTCCCTTAAAAGATTATAATAATATTTTCAAAACAAATGTTTTCTTTTATAATTATGTGACTTTTAAATTATTTCAAAATAGAAAGAGATATTTCTCTCAAATAGTCTTGATTTCATCTATGTCAACATCCTTTAATGGATTTTACACTTGTTTGAAGTTGATTTATTATTATAAAATTCTCCATATTGTATTGAAGGTTTTTTGATATGATTGATTGTGGATGTGTTATTTTTATACCATTCATGTTTTATGGTTAAAGTATTAACATTTCATATTCTAGTTTTAATATGAATGTTTATGTTATGTTTCAACCTTTTCATATGAGGAATGCATTGGACATAGTAAGTGACGGGTGGAGCCTGCTATATCTCCTTGATGTATCAGTAGGTCTCATGAGACAAACTAGTGTCTTGGAACATGGAATTGACAAAATATTATTGTTAGTCTTGGAACGAGGCCTTGACTATGTGGTTATGATGTCTGGAATTATGCATGCTATCATTATGAAATTAGATATTGATTTTAGATGTGATTATTCGGCTAGTAGAATATCCATGTAAATAAGTAAATGGAATTATTTGATTTATCTTTTTAATATTATGATGTTGTTTAAGTTTAAAAGGCTTGTGTTTTATTCTTAAATATTTCCTTAAATTTTTATGCTTATTTATGATAGTTTCCGCTTTATTATTATCCTTACTGAGCATCTGAGCTCACCCCTTTATTATGTTTTATTTTTCCTAGGATGTGAAGACGTATATTACGATTAACCTATAGGAATTGGCCAAGGGAAATGAGTGTGTTCAAAGGGGACACAATGTTGTTGTTTTTCTATTTCATAAGGTAACGTAAAACTTAAGTATGTATCTTGTACTTCCTATACTACTAAACTAATAGGTATTTCAGGACTTGATTCCATGTGATCATGCCAATGTTATGTAATAATTCACCACTCTAGGTAACTATGGTCGGGACATTACAGTTTGTATCATAGGAGGTTTAGTACAAACCATGGAAACTATATGTAGATAAACTCTGATTAGATAACATTATCCTAAGATAGACTTTGAGGATTATTATAGAAGAACATCCAAAAAATTTGGTAGTGTAAATATTATGTGGGTTTTCGAAGAAAATATATCTCTGTCAGGATAAAAATATGTAGAGGTGTCTCTGGCACAAATGTACCTAGGAGTGATAACTATGACATGGAGTTTCGGGCTTGACCCGGGGTATCCTGGTACACGAAAACGGGCCTTGATTCACTCTTGGTATTGACACTCCCGAGGGATATGATTAGGATAATTAACATTTTCTTTACAAACCACTATGAAGGATTTATGAGTAAATACTTTTCAAAGAAAATATTTTTAGGATTATGGATTATATGTATAAACTTTTCAATTTATGTTAGGTATTTTTCAGGTTTTTAATTATGCATTGCGATTCATAAACTAACCTAGTTTATGTCATTGTTTATAAATAGTGCCCAATAGAAGGAATGAAAACTCCAGCAATATGCATGATAAAAAGAGTAAGAAGGATCATATCTTTCATGGTCTTAAGCCAACATTTATAATGGAAATAGTATCCCAAGTATTCTTATCATATGGAGAAATAATATCATGTTTTAATAAGATAATTAAAGAATTATCTGAGTCCAACGACTTTGAAGGGATGCTAGAGAAGAAAAGGATGGTAGAGAGAAGGATGGATAAAGGGAAGGAGGTAAAGAAGAATTTTCCCATATGTGATAACTGTGGAAATAATCACCTTGGTAAATGATTGAAGGGAATGGGTGTTTGTTATAAGTGTGGAGAAAAAGGACACCGAGTACGTGATTGCACGGGTAAGAAAAAGGTTTCAAATGGACAATGCTTCATCTACAAGAAGTTGAGACACTACACGAATCAATGTTTCAATCATCAAAGTATACCCCAAATAATGCTATTGGATAATAATCAAGTTAAGATACAACCATAGATGAAGAGGAATAATTAGTGTTCTTATATTTTTTTATTAATGAATTATGTCATTTGAGTGTTGTATCAATGATGTACTGATTATATTAATTATGGAAATAAATAAGGATTGTACTGCAATATTATTTCATTGAGGATTTGAGATTATATGGTACTAAGAAAAGTGACTCAACAAAAATTTAAACTTTTTAGAAAATATATATTTGAAGGAAAGATAAACCTTAATATGGTCCTGATACTGAGGTAGTGATTTTGGAATAAGAGATGGTTGATTTGGAAAAATTATATTGGATATTCTTGACTACCTTGGAACTGACTAATGGTTTGTTTATTCCATCATTGTTGGAGTATTCAAATTTTTTGGATATAAGGAATATATCTCATATTCTATAAGGAATAAGAGAGAATGAATGTAATCAATAAGGTTTTATGGTAATTCAGGGTGTTACCATGTTTAAAGAGAATACATGATGAAGGTACTCACATGTTATTATGTGGAAAAAAGAGATCTTCATTATGATATATTGACCTTACTAATAATTTTTTGGACTACGAGTTTAGACATAAGTATTTTGGATAAGTTTAAATGTTGGAAATTATTAAGTTGGACATTGGATACTATGGTTTAAGGTTAAAAAAAATTAAGATTTTTTGGATTTTTTATAAAAAGGACAACCCGAAGGTCAGGAGACAGCCCGTCGCATTGGACAAGGCTGCGAGACTTGAACCCGCAACTGAAGGGTGACAATGGTGAATCACCTAACACTGCTCTACGTTATGTCCTAGTTTGTATAATGTATTTTTTAAATGATATGATAGAGGAATTATAAATCCATTTTTCTTTAAACCCAATACGATTAGGATAACTATAATATTTTTTAGTTTTATTATCTTTTGGAGTGAAAGATTAGTTTGTGGTAGAAATTAGTTAAAGGATGGAACTCTACTTCTCAAGTATTTTTTTATTATTATATGAAGAAATTAATTATTAATATTTAGGGAAAGGATCCTAAAACAAAAAATGTGTTATCCTAATACCTTATGTTTTTATGAACCATTAATATTTTAAGTCATCATAGATTTATGGCTTTGAGGCTCTCAATTTTTTATTTATTGTTCACTTGTTTGTGATTGATGACTTCAAAAACTCCCTATAAATATTTAAGATTTTCCTTCAATTATGAGGCTCAAATTTCCACCAATTTCACATATTTGAAATCCTAATTTGGTGTTGAATTTTTCATTTCCCTTTCCCTCTTATTAAAACTAAATTTTATTAACCCTATTTCCGATGTGGGTTTTCCACAAAGGTATTTTCTATTTTTAAACTTTTATTTTCGAAGAAAAATTTCAAATTGCGAGGAAACAATTTATTGAAGTATTAGAGAATGTAACACCCCATGATTTCATAGTATGTTTTCTCTTTATAGTAATTCAATAGCTTGCGCTACACGCAACACCGAGTTCAGACACACCATGACTTACCAAGCGAGCCGCTCAAAAGGCAGTTATGAATAGTATTAACTTTATTTTGAATTTTATATACTCCATATAATTTTAACAGCTAAATTATGTGTTTCTTAGACATAATATAAGAACAAATTCAAATTTTCAGATAAAATAAGTATTTTTCAAATAATGAAAATTTACCACCTTTTAATAGAGAATCCTTTTTAAATCCAATATTTGACACTTTTATATATTCAATTTTACAAAATAAACTTCATATTTATAAGTGGGACATTAGTTTGGATAAAATTTTGGTGTTTTTCTAATAACTTTCATATGTTGATGAATAGTGAAAGATACTTAATTTTAATTGAAAACAACCATTTTAATCAAAATAATTTATAGTTTTAATTTATACATTTGAATGTTTTTTAAGTATAATTAGATTATATTTTTATCATTTAATATAATATTGGTCATTATAAATAATTTCACATTTAAATTGGACATAAATACATATCAATCTTTTGATAGTTTTTACTTCTCAAAAACCCGCTTTTTGGTTTTGACAACGAGAATTAATGTTAAATCAATTAATGCAACTCCTATGTTTTGAATTTTGTAAAATAGACATTATTTTTGAATTTGGAATATCAAAACTAGCTTTGGGTGAATTTTTGGTATTTTTCTAAAAAAAATCATTTTTTGATGAATATTGAAAAACATTGTGTTGTAGATAAAAACCGACTTTTTTATTTAAATAATTATTTTTAAATAAAAATTTATCTTAAAGTCAAAATAGATACATAATAAATATATTAGTCCAATGTAATTAATTAGAGAAATGTTATAATAAGATTAGATAGAGAAAGTTTTGTTGAACTTTTAATGTCTTTTACCCACTTTCTAGGTGCATTTGCAAATTTGTATAAAACACAATTTTACCACTTCTGTGAATTGAATTTCAAAAAATCTGAGAGACAGATTGAAATTAGTATGTAATATTTAGTACAACAAGATGAAAATAATGTTTTGTGAATAGTAACTTTTGAATTTTATTTACGAGGATTAAAAGTAAATAAGGTGATTAAAGGTAAAAGTGATTTTATAATTACTGCAACACATGTCATAATTCTATTGGATAATTTTTTTAGACAAAAATCAACCTTAGTAATAAAATATGATCCTCTTTTATCCACTTGGATTAGATTAGGACATTTATTATTTTTTTATTAAAAGAAGAGTTAAAAGTGTAAAATTCAAAGTTTAATACCTAAAACATTTTTAATATATGTTTATATAGAAGATACATTTGACTATAAATATTCATTAGAAAGATAAAATTATTTAATACATCATGGTGTTTTATTTACAATTTTTAGACATTAAATAATTAAATTTATTTGTGGCTCAATGATGATGTAGTAATTACCTTATTAATGAATGATTGAAATAATTGATATTATAAATGTAAAAATAAATATAAATTGAGACTTTTGATGCATTAAACTAATTTTCTATGTTAATATGACATGTTAAGGTTGATTTAATTTATTTTTTCTAAGTAATCAAGTTTTTTTTTACTTTCACAAAAACCAAATACTAAATAGTGTCAAAATTGATATAAATGAGTTTTTAAAACAAATACTATATTATTAAATGATATAATGTTCCTAAAAATATAAGGTTCGGCCAAAGGGCTTATATAATGGTAGATTTTTCATTAATGTACCACTTCAGGTTCTCTTGGCATTTTATTGTAAGTTTATTAACTATGTAATATAAAAATGCAAGAAGACATGGTAAAAGTTAAACTATTTAACTAAGAATTAAATCTAAATGATAATGTTAATATGGTGACCAAAACTTGTCTAAAACCTATTTTTTGAGAATATTTCGACCCATCCCCACCTTATCCTAGAAATAAATCTATTTTGAGTCATTAGAAACCAAAAATGTTTTTATAATAAAATAATATTTCAAGAAATTCCTAAAGTGACCCTCACATCTCTTATAAAAGGGTACTTCCCCAGATCTTAATTTCACACCTCCAAATCCATTTTTCTTGGCGAAACCCTGCTCAAATATCCTCCCAAATACCCTCACATAAACCTATAGTCTGTAATTTTATCATTAAAACAACATAAGAATCCCTTTTGATCAAATCAAAGGGAAGCACCCAAAGAAGAGTTAATAATTTCATCACCTCTTTCAAAGTTATTTTCTTCTTCCGCTTCATCTTTCTTTGTTTTTTCCATACCAAAATAATAACACCAGTACCTTATACATACTGTGATGTTATTATAAATCTGGTACAACCATATTCATTATTCTATCCATCCTATGAATTCCAAAGTCACCACACATGCGTACGCACAACTTACCATCTCGACATCGTGGTGTAGTTTGTTATTCAACACTTCATTATTTGGATGGGTGTAATAATGAGTATAATTGTTGTGATAATAAATATAAAATGTTAATGATTCTATGTATATGATATACCATCCAATTACATACTATTTCCCCATCAATAGAATGATATTGTCGCTCATGCGGACGTACGGATTATCGTCTCCACGAACGCGATGAGATTCATTCCCCATCGTAACCGTTCAAGAATAATTTTCATTTTATGATTTAAAATAACATTTAAGAAATTAACATCATTATGGATATGAATCAAGTATATCCTATCCATAACAAACATGACATATGTAACAAAATATAAAAAGGAAAATGAATCAGTTGACACCCAAAACAATGATACTACTAAAATATTATCAATAAAGAAATATTTGAAGATCATATATGATATCATATTTATGTATGTGGTTATTTTATAATTTAATAACAATTATTTAACTATTATATAAGAGGTTAATGTACCCTAGACTAAGGAAAAGTACTAGGTAAGGGTTAATTTTACAATCTCTTTTTTATCTGAGGTTGTTTATACATGAGTATCTACTGGGACCTCTTTATCATCCTCATCTGTGTTTCATAAAAATGTATTTCAAAACATTTTTAATATTTCCTAGAATGTGGGTTAATGTCATTTATACCCATGTTTGAATTTTTATAAAATGTTTTGAAAGGAATCTTTCTGTTGTTCCCCAAACAAGGTACTTTATGACCATTTCGACCAATTAAGGTAAGAATATTTTTTAAAATATACGGTGGGTGTGAATATTTTCCACTATTATAACACCTTTAAAGCTTCACTTAAAATATTATGAGAATATTTTCAAAATAAGAGTTTTATTTTATAATTATGTGACTTTTAAATTATTTCAAAATATAAAGAGATATTTCTCTCAAATAGTTTTGATTTAATCTATGCCAACATCCTTTTCTGAATTTTACACTTGTTTGAAGTTGATTTATTATGATAAAATCTTCCATATTGTATTTAAGGTTTTGTGATATAATTGACTATGGATGTGTTATTTTTATACCATTCATGGTTTATGGTTGAAGTATTAACATTTTGTATGCTAGTTTCAATACATATATTTATGTTATGTTTTAACCTTTTCATATGAGGAATGCATTGGACTAAGTAAGTGACATGTGCAGCCCGTTATAGCTCCTAAATGCATCAGTAGGTCTCATGAGACAAACTAGTGTTTTGGAACAAGGCCTTGAAAAAATCTTATTTGTAGTCTTGGCACGAGACCTTGACTATGTGGTTATGATGTCCGATATTTTGCATTCCATCATTATAAAATTAGCTATTGATTTTACATGTGATTATTCGACTAGTAGAATATCCATGTAAATAAGTAAATGGAATTATTTGATTTATCTTTTCCATATTATTCTGAAGTTTAAGTTTAAAAAGATTATGTTTTATTCTTATATATTGCCTTAAATATTTATGCTTATTTTGGATAGTTTCCTCTATATTGTTATCCTTTCTAAGCATCCGAGCTCACTCCTTTATTATGCCTTATTTTTCCCAAGATTAAAATAAGTATATTATGATTAACCTGAAAAAATAGGCTAAGGTATTTGAGTGTGTTAAAAAGGGACACAATTTTGTTGTTTTTCCATTTCATAATGTAATGTAAAACTTATGTGTGTATCTAGTAATTTCAAGGACACTAAAATAATTGGTCTTTCAGGACATAATTCCTTGTGACCATGCCAATGTTATGTAATAATGCACCAGGTTTGGGTAACTAGGGTCGGGGCGTTACAATTGGTATCATAGGAAGTTTAGTATAAACCTTGGAAACTATATTTAGACAAACTCTGATGAGATAATATTACCCTAAGATAGACTTTGAGGATTAGTATATAAGAACATCCAAATATTTTGGTAGTGTAAATATTATTTGGGTTTTCTTAGGAAATAAATCCCTATCTAGATACAAACATGTAGAGGTGGCTCTGGCACAGATGTAACTAGGACTAAAAACTCTGACAAGGAGTTTTGGGCTGGACTCAGAGTATCCTGGTACATGACAATGGGACTTGCTGCCCTCTTGTTATTAACACTCCTGGGGGATATGATTAGGATAATTCAAATTTTCTTTACAAACCATTATGAAGGATTTATGAGTAAATATTTCCTCAAAGGAAACATTTTTATGATTACAGATTATATGCATAAACGTTTCAATTTAAATTAGGTATTTTACATGTTTGGAATTATGCAATGAGATTCATAAACTAACCTAGTGTATGTCATTGTTTAGAGATGGTGCACAATAGAAGGAATGAGAACTCCAGCAATATTCATGATCCAAAGAGTAAGAAGGATCATATATTTAATGGTCTAAAGCGAACATTTAGAATGGAAATATTCTCCCACATGTTCTCATCATATGGAGAAATAATATCATGTGTTAACAAGATAAATAAATAATTATCTGTGATCTATGGCTTTGAAGGGAATATATATAAGAAAATGATGGTAGAGAGAAAGATGGATAAAGGGAAGAAGGGAAAGAAGGATTTTCCCATATGTGATAATTGTGGAAAAACCACTTTGGTAAATGCTTGAAGGTAATGGGAGTTTGTTATAAGTTTGGATAAAAATGACACTAAGTACGTGATTTTAAGGGTATAAAAAAGGTTTCGAATGTACAATGCACCATCTTCAAGGAGTTGGGACACTACTTGAATCAATGTCACAATCATCAAATTATACCCCAAATGATGTTATTGGATAATAATAAAGTTACGATACAACCATAGATGAAGTGGAATAATTAGTGTTATTATATTTTTCTTATTAATGAATTAGGTAATTTGAGAGTTTTATCAATGATGTACTGGTTATATTAATTTTGGAAATAAATAACGATTGTACTGTAGTACTATTTCATTGAGGATTTGAGATTATATGGTACAAAGAAAAGTGACTCAACATCAAGTTAAACTTTTTTGAAAATACATGGTTGAATGAAAGATAAACCTCAATATGGTCTTGATACTAAGATTGTGATTTTGAAATAATAGATAGTTGATTTGGATAAATTATATTGGATATTCTTGACTACCTTGGAACTTATTAATGGTTTGTTTATTCCATCATTGTTGGAGTATTCACAATTTTTGGATATGAGGATTATATATAGTATTATATAAGGAATAATGGAGAATGAATGTAATCAATAAGGTTTTATGGTACTTCAAGGTGTAACCATTTTTTAAGAAAATACATAATTACGGTACTCACATGTTATTATGTGGAAAAAAGAGATATTCATTATGTTATGTTGACATTCCTTATAAATTTTTGGACTATAAGTTTGGAAACAAGTATTTTGGATAAGTCTAATGGTTGAAATGGATTAAGTTGGAAATTAGATACAATGGTTTAAGGTTAAATAATTTCTTAATATTATTTATTATTATTTTTTATAAAAAGGACAACCCGAAGATTGGGCGACAACCCGTCGCATGCAGCAAGGCCGCGAGACTTGAACCTGAAACCGAAGGATGACAAGGGTGCATCCAATAGTCTATGTGATGTCCTGATTTGTATAATGTAGTTTTTTAAATGATCTGATAGATGAATTATAAATTCATTTTTTTGAAACCCTATATGATTAGGATAAATAGAATATTTTTGAGTCCTGTTATCTTTTGCAGTGAAAGATGAGTTTGTGGTAAAAATTAGTTAAAGGATGGAACTATAATCATCATGTATTTTTTCTTATTCTATGAAGAAATTAATTCTTAAACTTTTGGGAAAGGATATTAAAAAAAACGTGTTATCCTAATACCTTATGTTTTAACGAACCAATAATATTTTAAGTCATCAAAGATTTATGGATTTGAGGTCCTCAATTTTCTATTTACTGTTCACTTCTTTATGATTGATGACCTTAGTCACTCCCTTTAAATATTTACATTTTCCTCCAATTATGTGGCTCAAATTTCCACAAATGTTCTCCTATTTGAAATCCTAATTTGGTGGTGACTTTTTGATTTTCATTTCCCTCTTTTTAAGACTAAATTTTATTAACCCTATTTCCGATATGGGGTTTCCACAAACGTATTTTCAATTTTTAACCATTTATTTTCGAAAAAAATTCAAATTTTGAGGATAAAATTTATTGAAGGAGGGGATAATGTAACACCTTAGGATTTCATAGTATGTTATATCTTTAAATTAATTCAATAGCTTGCGCTACACGCAAAACTGAGTTCGAATGCACCACGACTTATGAAACCAGCCGTTCAAAAGGCAGTTATGAATAATACTAACTGCATTTTGAATTTTATATACTCCATATAATTTTAAAATCCATATTATGTGTTTCTTATAAATAATATAAAAAATTAATTTTTTAGATAAAATAATTATTTTTCATATAATGAAATTTTGACAACTTTTAATAGTGAACCCTTTTAAAATCCAATATTTGACACTTTTATATATTCAATTTGAAAAAATAAAATTTTTATTTAGAAGTGGGACCTAAAAATTCAGCTTGGATAAATATTTGGTGTTTTCTGATAACTTTCATATTTTGATGAATAATGAAAGATACAAAATTTTAATTGAAAACAACATTTTTAATCAAAATAATTTGTAGTGATAAATTATACATTTGAATGGTTTTGAAGTATAATTAGATTATATTTTTATCATTTAATCCAATATTGGTCATTGGAAATAATTTCACATTTAAATTGGACATAAACACATATCAATCTTTTGATAGTTTTTACTTCTCAAAAACCCGATTTCTGGTTTTGACAACAAGAATTAATTTTAGATTAATTAATGAAACTCCTATATTTTTAATTTGGTAAAATAGATATCATTTTTTAATTTGGAATATAAAAATTAGATTTGGGTTATTTTTTGGTATTTTTCTGAAAACAGACAATTTTTGATGAATTGTGAAAAAGACTACGTCGTTGATAAAAACAAACTTTTTCATTTAAATAATTATTTTTAAATAAAAAATTATCTTAAAGTAAAAATATATACATAATAAATATATTATCCCTATTTAATTCATTAGAGACATTTTATAATAAGATTAGACATATAAAATTTTATTGAACTTTTTACGTCTTTTACCCATCTTCTCGGCACATTTGCAAATTTGCATAAAACATAATTTTACCATTTCTTTAAATTGAATTTAAAAAATCTGAGATACACAATTTAAATTAGTAAGTAAAATGTGGTTCAATAAGATGAAAATAATTTTGGTGAATGTTAACTTTTGAATTTTATTTACCACGGTTAAAAGTAAATAAGGTAATTAAAGGTAAAAATGATATTATAATTACCCTAAACACATGTCCTAATTCTATTGGATAAGTGTTTTTCGACCAAAATAAGCCTTAGGAATAAAATATGATCCTCTTTGATCCACTTGGATTAGATTAGGACATTTATTATTATTTTATTTAACGAAGAGTTAAAAGTGTAAAATTCAAAGTTTTATAACTAAACCATTTTTAATATATGGTTATACATAAGATAAATTTGAATATAAATATTAATTATAAAGTTAAAACTATTTACTACATCATGATATATTATTTATAATCTTTATACATTAAATAATTAAATTTATATATGACAAAATGATGATGCAATAATTACCTTATTAATGAATGATTAAAATAATTGATATTATAAATGTCGAAATAAATGTAAATTAAGACTTTTGATGCATCAAACTAATTTTATAGGTTAAAATGACATTTTAGGGTTGATTTAATGTAATGTTTTCGAAGTAATCAAGTTTTTTTGACTTTCAAAACAACCAAATTGTAAATAGTGTCAAAAATTGACATAAATGCGTTTTTAAAGGAAATATTATATTATTAAATGATATAATATTCCTAAAAATTTAAGGTTCTTCCAAAGGAAATATATAATTATATATATGTCATTAATGAACCACTTTAGGTTCTATTGGCATTTTATAATAAGTTTATTAACCATGTAATATAATGATACAAGAAGATATGGTAAAAGTTACACTATTTAACTAAGAATTAAATCTAAAAGATAAGGTTAATATGGTGACCTAAACTTTTCTAAAACCTATTTTTTGAGAATATTTAGATCTATACCCAAATTATCCTTGAAATAAATCCATTTGAAGCCATTATAAATTGAAAATGGTTTTATAAAAAAAATAAAATTTCAAGCTTTTCCTAAAGTGACCATCACCTCTCTTATAAAAGGGTACTTCCCCTTCTCTTAATTTCAAACCTCCAAAGTCATTTGGCTCATCCAACCCCTACTCAAATATCCTACCAACTACCCTCACTTAAACCTATATTCCTTAATTTTACCATAAATCCAACCTAAGGATCCCTTTTGATCAAATCAAAAGGAAGCACCTGAAGAAGAGGTAATAATTTCATTATCTCATTCAAAGTTCTATTCTTCTTCCACATCCTCATTATTTGTTGTTTACATAAAAAAATAACAAATCCATTACCTTATACATACAATTATGTTCTTATAAATATGGTATAACCATATTCAATATTCAATCCGTCATATGAATGATGAAGTCACCATACGTGCGTACGTACGACATACCGTCTCAACGTTGTGGTGTAGTGTGTTATTCAACACTTCATTATTTGGATGGGTATAATAATGAGTATAGTTGATGTGATAATAAATATAACATGTTAATGATTCTTTATATATTACATACTATCCGATTACAAACAATTTCACCATTAATTGAATGATATTGTCGCTCGTGCGTACGTACGGATTACCATCTCCACGAGCATGATGAGATTAATTCCCCATAATAACCATTCAAGAATAATTTTCATTTTACAATTTCAAATAATGTTTAAGAACTTAATATAATTCTAGATATGAATCAAATACATCCTATCCATAATAAACATGTCTTACATAACTAAACATATAATAGAAAACAAATCTGTTAACACCCGAAACAATGATACTACTGAGATATTATTAACAAAGAAATATTAGAAGATCATATATGATATCATATTTATATAAGTGGTTCTTTTATAATTTAATAAAAATTATTTAACTATTATACAAGATGTTAACATACCCTCGACTAAGGAAAATTACAAGTTAAGGGTTAATTTTACAATCTCTTTATTATCTGATGTTGTTTATACGTGAGTATCTATAGAGACCTCTTTATCATCCTCATCTGTATTTCCTAAAAATGTATTTCAAAATATTTTTACTATTTCCTAGAATATGGGTTAAATTAATTTATACCCTTGTTTTAATTTTTATAAAATGTTTTGAAAGGAAACTTTTTGTCGTATTCCAAACAAGCGACTTTATGACCTTTTCGACAAATTAAGGTAAGATTGTTTTTTTAACTTATACGGCGGGTGCAGATATTTTCCACCGTTATAAAACCTTCGAAGCTTCCCTTACAAAATTATAAGAATATTTTCAAAATCAATGTTTTCTTTTATAATTATGTGCCTTTTAAATGATTTCAAAATAGAAAGAGATATTTCTCTCAAATAGTTTTTATTTCATCTATGTCAACATCCTTTGATGGATTTTACACTTGTTTGAATTTGATTTCTTATGATATAGTCTTCCATATTGTATTAAAGGTTTTGTGATATGATTGACTGTGGATGTGTTATTTTTATACCATTCATGTTTTATGGTTAAAGTATAAACATTTTGTATGAAAGTTTTAACATGAATGTTTATGTTATCTTTCAACCTTTTCATATGCGTAATGGATTGGACTTAGTAAATGACGGGTGGAGCCCGCTATAGCTCCTCGATGAATTGGTAGGTCTCATGAGACAAACTATTTTCTTTGAACAAGTTATTCACAAAATTTTATTTTTAGTCTTGGTACGTGGCCTTGAATATGTGGTTATGATGTCCAACATTATCCATTCTATCATTATGAAATTATCTATTGATTTTAAATGTGATTATTCGACTAGTAAAATATCCATGTAAATAAGTAAATGGAATTATTTGATTTATCTTTTCCATATTATTATGAAGTTTAATTTTAAAAGGCTTGTCTTTTATTCTTATATATTTCCTTAAATGTGTATGCTTATTTATGATAGTTTCTGTTATATTGTTATCCTTACAGAGCATCTGAGCTCACCCCTTTCTTATGTTTTATTTTTCCCAAGATACGATGAATCATATTCGATTAACCTTCAAGAATAGGATAAGGGATATGAGTGTGTTAAAATGGGACACAATGTTGTTGTTTTTCCATTTCATAATGTAATGTAAAACTTATTTATGTATATAGTACATCCAAGGCTACTAAAATAATCGGTCTTTTGGGACTTGATTCCTTGTAGTCATGCCAATGCTACGTAATAATGCACCAGGTCTGAATAACTGGGGTCGGGGCATTACAATTGACCAATAAAAGTTTTTAACCATACATATACCATTCCTAAATCTCATTAGACCTATTTTGTATATGTATAACATGTGAGTTCTCATTTTAGGTTTTCTTTTTAGTTGGAAATATCCTATGTCCCGCACCTATCCTCTACCGTGAACGCACCTCTGCCGCCCGCTGAATGACACCTTCATGGTTTGTTTTCTACTCTTACTCTATGGTTTCCTCTTGTTCTCATGTTATTAGTATTTGATATATATGGTTATGTTGTGAAATGTATGAGCTAAATGCCCCATTGAAAATCATGGTAATTGGTGGTCCTTTTTTGTGCACTAAATGAATTTCATTTTGGTTGGTTCCTGTTTAACATTTGAATATAAAAATTGGTAATTTACATATACCCGACTAACGAATGAATTCCCCAAGATGATTGAACTTATGTGATAAACCTTGAATTAACCAATGTAATTGAATAAGGGATGCTTTGTAAAATATGAAACTTTGATTGTTTGGTTTGTATGGTGTTGCAATTGTGAGCGCTATTGTGTTTTTGTATGGTGTTGCAGTTATTGGCATGATTCGTATGCCATTTTTTTCCATGTTGTAGTTATTCCACCTATCAATATCAATCCAAATGATTTTTTAAAAACCTTACGAAAACTGGTTGGAAAAGAGACCCGTTTTTTGAATTACGATACTAGAATTGTCTGTATGTCATACATTTTCTTTATGTTATGCATGTTGAAAAAAATATATGTCATTGTGTCAATGAGAAATTTAAAGTTAAAGGGTCTGAAATCACAAGACTTCCATTTTTTATGCAATATTTAATTCCTATAGCTTTACATTGCATTTTTACCAATAATGTCCGCCATACATTAACAAATATCTATTTCTTCTTCAAAGAAATATGCAGAAAAGTTATAGACCATGAGAAATTGCTAACTATGGAAAGAGAAATTTTCATCATATTATGTGAATTGGAAATTTTCTTCCCAATAATATTCTTTGATATGATGGTTCATTTTATGGTTCATTTAGTGAGAAATATTCGACTATATGGTCCTATATATTATAGATGTATGTACCCCATTAAACGGTATACGAAGATTTTAAAAGGGTATGTCAAAAATAGAAGTTGGCTAGAGGGTTGTATTATAGAGAAATATATTGTTGAGGAAGACATTGAATTCTATACTGAATATCTTTCTTGTGTGTAAAACATTAGCTTACCAAAATCTCGTCACACTGGGCGGATTGGGGGTGATGTAATTTCTGGAAGAGAGGTTGTCACAATCAATATTATATATCAGGATCAAGCCCACCTTTACATTTTTCATAATAGTTTTGACATTAACCCATATGTTCAGACCCAAAAATAAATTATTAGGCATTTAAATCCATCTAGGGCAGAAAAATGGATATCAGATACACATAATTGTCAATTTATAGGATGGTTTTGGGACCATATTTTTAAGAAGTTATATGAAAATCCGAACTCAATTTCAGAACGAATTCAATGGCTAGCCAGAGGAGCAAGTGTGTATGTATTATCTTATAATGCGTATGTAGTTAATGGTTATAAATTCTATACTAACGAGCATGATGAAGACAATAACAGGAAAAATAGTGGGGTTACACTTGTGGATGAAGCGATGCATGTTTTTGGTGCCAAGGACAGAAATCCAATTTATGCGAATATGTCATACTTTAGAATCATTAAACAAATATGGGAGTTGGATTATACGAAATTCAAAGTGATGATTTTTCAATGCAAGTGGGTTGATAATAGGAGTGCTGTTAAAATAGATGAATTGGGATTTGTAAAAGTTGATTTTAGTAAGGGGAGAAAGATGAACCATTTATAATGGTATCACATGCAATACAAGTATTTTATGTTCTAGATCCCGTAAATCAAAACTGGTCAATTGTTCTGTTATCGACCAAAACAACTGAAGGGTCAGAATAAAGTTCAATAGAGGATGACCCTTTTATTGGGACTTCGCGATCATTTCTCTGCGATCTCAATGTAGATGGCATTTTTCATGTCAGAGGAGACCACAATTAAGGGATTTACATAATAGACAGAGGGATCAAATATCTTCATCCTTTTTAAAAAAGAGAGTTCAATAATAAGGTTATTTTTTTATTGTAATATATATTGTGTTACGTTATGTTATTATCTTTTCGCTACCTATTTTATGTAATCTAAATTAAATGTTAAATCACTTCTGCAGATAATGACTTTTGCACCTGCTGATGTGCCGAATATTGAGGCACAATAGGTCTCTCAACCTACTGCTGCTGGTCCCAGTGCAGAGCAACAAAAGGTTTATAAACCTATTACTGTTGGTCCTAGTGCTTTGGTACAACAGGTTTCTCAAACCATTGCTTCTGGTCCCAGTGTCGATGCTAGCGATCCATAGGAATATAATGATGATGCTTCTGAGGAAATGGTAGGAAATGAAACCCTGATGATAAAAAAAATAAGAACACTGTAGTTTGACAGTGTTATCCAAAATCCTTAAGGAAAAAGAAAAAGGTATAAAATTTGATGTGGGATGGAATAAGCGACGCCAACATGTTAAACCCCACAAAGCCATCTTTAGTAGCTACATTGGAATTGTCACTCGACAATGTGTGTCGATTGATGTATAGTCATGGCACCATGTTGTCACCAGGATTAGGATACTAATATGGGAAGATATTATGGTAACATTATGATATCATTTCTTCAATTTATTAAAATAAATTAAAATACTAAAACATTGACTTACTCTTCATCATCCATTGAAGAATGCATTTATATTAGATGCATCTCACAAGGAATATGTATTAAGAGTTGAAGTAAGGATTCATAGAGGCTTTCACACAATTTTAACGAAATATCATCTAAAATATTATGAAGGGAAAATCAATTCACACCCACCTCCTCTTTATGCACACTTGATATCCCAAGGAGTTTGGTATGAATTTTGAAACCATCGTGCAAAGATGAATTTTCAGGTATATTGTGTACGATAATACATTGTTTGACATTGCTTGTACACATCACATTGATTGATAGTTTTTTATTTATGAAACAGCAAATGAGTGTTGAGAATAATGAATGGGAAACAAAACCAGCATACCCCTACCATAAAGCAAGGATGGGGTACACTTCACTTGAAAAAAAATTGGTACACATTTTAAATCTACCGTAATACTTTTATGTGACATTAGAAAACACAATAACTATGTTCCTATGTTTATATACATATTGATGAATCAAAATCGAAATCCACTTCCATCCCTTGCCATGTTCTATGGAAGGAGGCTTGTGTAAATAAAGAGGGGATATTGATAGATGAAAAACAAAAAGTGTGGGAAACATGTGCAAGTATGAGATAATATAAATTTGATTTACTTTAAATCACTATTACATAACAATGTCTACTTATTTTCCAATATTTTTTTATCTGAAATAGTCATAAGAATCAACAACATCCGAGCCAGATGTAGACATACTTTCAACGGACTTGAAGTAGCCTGAACAGTATGGCTATGTTAGAGGTGCCAGTTTTGGGGTGACACCCCGAACATATTTTCAGAAAGAAAAACAGTTGGAGGATCAAACTGAGGAAATAGAAAATATTAGAGAAACAATAGCTATTCTTTAAGAATAATTACAATACTAGAGAGAGATGATAAGAAGTTTGATGGGAGAGGGGATGCAAAAAGAAGAAACATCTCTACAACAACTCATGCATGATGATCCCACCCCACCCCCACTAGCTTTGAGGTGAGCTATTACCCTCAAAAACTTTACTTAGTTAAGGTAATCAATGTTCTAATAATTTCTTCTATGAAATGTGAATCACATAGACACTGATACATTTCCTGTACTAATATTTTATAGGGTGAAAATGACTGTGATTTATATTTATCAACTCCCACCTATCACCTTGTAGAGAGGGCTACAATGTTCAATATGAAGAATGATATGATACACAACATACAACTTCCAATAGATCATTTTAGAGTGTCGATTAATGTAGCTATTGAGTTGAGTGTCAAGATACCTGTTCCAAATGAATATGATGAAATTCATATAGTCGAACAAGATGTTAGAATATTCATCGCATGACTATCAATTCTTTAAAAAATACATGTCGACAAGAAGTTATCCATTTCAAATTTATTTTTCAAGGTGAACCATTGACATTTAATGGAAAAAGGTCTAAACTGATGAATTTTATTACTTAATGAAAAAGATAAGGGGGTGAAACAAAATATCGGCTCAAAAATATCTTAAGGATCAACCAACTGATTGAAATGATCTACTGAGAGAACCATTATCCCACACATTCTATATCCACATTTAATATCATTGTAGGCTCATGTGGATACAAAGTTGATAGATAGCAATTCTCACAATGTTGATTTTGAAAAATATATATATAGAGAGGAAAATTCATATTTCATTAGTGCTGAAAATGTAAATGAAATCCTCAAGTATGAATGGCTTGGTTCCTCAGTTGTTAATATATACATGAGGTATGTTTTCATGATTTGATTTTAAAAAAGCTGATATACTATGATAAATATGACTAAATAAATTTCAGACTTTTTGTAGGAATATATAAGAAAAACAATTGAACGGCTTTATCCATGAACAAAAATTTGGACTCGTTAGTCTTCACATCACGTCTCCAAAAGAAGAAATAAATTCTGATAGAGAGGATAAAATAATATCATCCCTACTCAAATCTTTTGAAAACAAAATTATGGATGGAAGACTCTTTCTAATACCAATGATGTAGGGGTAAAACTCTACAATTTAATCATATCAACTATATTTTCATTTCTTTCATCACTTATCCTATTTTGTGCTTTTAGGTACCATTGGTTGCTGATTACAGTCAATTTGGATACTCCAAAGATTTATTTTCTAGATTCAATGCATGGATATTAAAAAAACAACCACGCATGATGGAGTTTTTCAATTTTTAATACACTAGATCCAACATTTTAGAACTAAACATCTAGTTATATAATTTATATAATATTTTAATGAATATTCTATTATGATAGGGTGGTGAATCAATATCATCTACTTCATGGAATGAATCTAGGTCCAAAGGACAAGAACGTCCACAAGATCCACAACTAGAAAGGTATCTTATTATATATAATAATATTGCACTATCCAAACACATATAAAAAATTACTTATTTTTCTCGATGTTTCTGTAGTGTCCAAAAAAACATAAAGGACTATGGTTATTATGTTTTTAAATTTATTAAAGAGATCGTATCTCATCAACAAACTAGTATCCCTGAAGAGGTATTTCTGAAAATAATTATGATTTCATTTAAAATATTGGTTAATTCTTATTATATTTATATTTTTTTAGTACTACCATGACTATTCCAAAAACTCATATTCACAAGATGATATAGATGTGTTTAGAAATAAATGGGTAGCATACCTTGATATAAGATTGTACACAAATCGGTTGAAGGTGAATTCCTACTACTTATGTTATCCTTATATGATCATTGATATATCCCTTTTTTACACTTATTAAACATATATGATCACCCTTTATTATGTTTTATATCCTTAGGTTATGAAGAATTTCCTTAGAAATGATTTTTATTTCTAGTAAAGAATAAATTAATGAGAGACACTTATGAACTAGTTCTTTATTTTTCCATGTTTCCAAAAGCACTAGACCTAAACTATTATGTCATGGATCATTTATATTTTTTATTTGGGTCATTTATGCAGTTTTTTCTACTGATGTATTGTGTTTTAAGAATATTGGTTTCGCAACACTCACAAATTTAATAACAAAACTAAGGATTCTTCACTAATGTTGGTTAACTACTACTTATCATACCATCTGATCTAAACTTCTGATCTGGAATCCCCATGATGCTCTCATCCAAAACCATCTCTATGATTTCATCATTCAGGATTCACTTTTCCTTCTCTTACAATACCCATTTACTATGTAAATGGGTTTAGGAAGAGAAATAAAAGTGAATGATGAATGATGACATCATAGAGATGGTGTCGGATGAGAGCATCACGGGGACCCCAGATCGGAAGTTCAGATCAGATTCTATGCTAAGCAGTTGTTAAAAAATAGTAGTAAAGTGCACAAAGATTAGTTTTGTTATTAGCTTATATCTGGACCAAATAAACCCTTTGGAAAGATATAAAGTCAATTTTATGTTATAATATTTCTATTTTAATGAAAAATTATATAATGAAGTGTTGATTTGATTTTCATTATTATTTGCATGGTTCGTTTATTTTAGAATATTTCTATCTATGTGACATGCATTTGTAGGAAGAGAAACAATACTATGTCTTCTCAATCACAGAGGTAATCTTGATGTTTTAATAATAAAAGCATTGTCCATAGATATTGCATCTCAAAAATTTATCAAATATTCCTTCATCATATATACATATGCATGCCCATCAAAATCTGGGTGCCTATGCACCTCATATAGAACCTGCATCACATCAATGCCCAGATGCATACACACCTCACATACAAATTCTATAAGAAGAAAAAAAGGCTATGTTATAAGGAAGTAAATACCTGAATGATTCCATTAGGCTTCTGTTTTTCTATTAGTATTCTAAGATTCCCTTGGTATTCTGTGAAATTTTCTATAGACATGAGAGTAATGGGAAATCTATATCACTAATGACTCAATATTTCATTTCTCTATGAGAACTATTAGGTTTTTTCTATACTTCACATAAGCCTATTCATGTGATTGTTTCACATAAGATCCTTTGTATTACTGCTTTATGTGAACTGATCATGTGATCTCATCCCATTATCAAATCACCTAAACAAATCACATTATCAATTAAGGTAATTCATTGGAACCATTATTCGTGTATTCTTGTCTTATTTATATGATCTCATAAATCTTCAAGGGTCACGTAATCGTATAAATATCCCAGGTTCATTGGATCACATGATCCTATTATTGTCATGTGATCACATGACTTTGAACAAGTCATGCACTTAATATGATATTTCAAATTATTCATGTTCCCCTTTATTAATCAAGTCCATTTTTAAGCCAAAATACTCCATTTTCATAATTAATCTAATTTTTCTCTTTCTTATGATACAAATGAATTCAAGAATTTTATTTTAGGAGGCTATAGGTCATTGGACTACAATGGTCGATAGTGTGTAAGTCGACCAATGCATAGTCATTCTATTCACTCACTAGCATCTTAAAAGCTTAATGGGAACCAATATATTGGATTTTCAATTTTGTAATTAGTTTCCCTTATATGGGTTTTTTATTTGAAATGATACTACGATCTCTCCACCTCACGAAGGGATCATGCCTCCCTCTTACATACTTAAGACTAATAATATGTTCAGGGAGAACATCTCATAAGTGGGTAATTTCATCTCCAAAGAAGACATCTCTAACGGTAAATTTTGAAGCCTATGTGGATTGATTTTAAAGGGCTATAACATGATTTGGAGATTAAAACCCATATTTGTAGACCAAAAATGAAGAATTATACATCAAATTAGAAGTTTGGGTGGTTATTTGGCTAGGTTATTTGATCAAGTGGATGATTTGGGATGATCCGGGGTTGTCCCTTCTTGGTTCAGTGTACTACCACAGAGTTTGTGGTTGAGCATAAAAAGATACGATTTTATAAATCTATTTAGTATTACCAAACCATTAATTATTACAACAAAATTATGATGGTAGACTTTTTTAGTTTATACTATCAATACATGAACACATTTTATGTTGTGTATGGTGAGTTCGACATCAATATATGGGACATTAAGATGATTTGTGGTGCATTGATTTTAGGATACATGTATGATGAGTAAATTCATCCTCCATATACTTGTAATGAAATGGAATAGAATCCTCCCATTACGAAGGATCTCATCAATCTGGCCAGAAAATCCCTTGGGAAGGACCCATATCTAGGGGTTGATATCCCCTTCAAGAAGTGGGCTGACTTTTTCATCAAGAAGACTCTACATGGGTGTCTGAATAAGAATACCAAGGCTTGGATATCATGAGAATCCCATGGGGAAGAGGGTTATCACTTTAAAATAGTTTAAGAGTGTCAATTCAATGACTTGGTATGGTCAGTCACCTCCAAGGACCGTCAACTTCCTCATCTAGTAAGCTTCATAGCAATGTACCTAAGCGAGTAATTCTTCACAATGAAAAATAGGTGGAGTTATGGTCTCCACCTTAATGATGGTAGTGGTGATTTCATATGGTATGATTATCATCTTGTTTGTTCCCATGTTTTCTAAGTAATACTTCCAACTTCACCACATCTATAGGGGTATGCCCCATTCAGAATATTCAGCCCCTTCCGACAGTGGTGGGGTTAAAAGGGGGCCCACATTGGTGGATATGAGTTACTTAATACTCATAAAATTCCAAGTTACCAGTTCGGGAAATTTCTATAAAGTATCAGTGGGGTCTGGCTAATCACACTTAATAACTAAGATATCAAGAGAAAAGTGAACCAGTATGATCTGCTTTTTATACCATAGGGATCACCAACCTGTGAAATTACCAATAAATAAAGGGTGATCCTGTATCCTAAGAATATATTTTAGCCATATGTGAGGGTGTTTTATCTACTTGAATTTATTAAAATATATTCTATGAGTGGTATGCATCATACCACTTTGGGAGATAGTTCAATGCATTCAGATGAAATTACCCACTCCTCCCCACATCTATTCATAAATGCATCCCATGGTGGCTCAAAAATTGTGGATAATGGTAAAAAAAAGGAAACTTAGGTTCAGGTGACCTTACCTATGGATAGTGTGGATTTTTTCCTCTCCAAGGATTATGTCGATACCTTGGTCCAGTCATACATGAATGGTCAGTTGGCTCCATTGGTGATAAAGAACATAGATCTTCTAATATTGGATGAGGACGAGGACACATGGGCTATGGTATCAACAAAAAGTTAGTTTTCAGACAAAAAATCATCTTCTAGAAGACCCACATCTCTCTAGATGTCTTAGAAGAAAATGAGGCACTTAGATACAATACCATCAACAAGGTGGGTGCCAACAAATTTGATAACAATGTATGGGGTTCCTATGAAAGAAGTTCCAGTCAGTGGGGGATCTTCTCTAATTTTGGTGGTGTTTACCATCACATTCCAATAATGGGACAACTAGAGAAGGAATACATTTACCATAGTGGTCTGGAGAGTGTTGTGTAAAGTGGAAATAGAGCTGGAGGGATTTGGGAGTGTGATCCCTCCCAAAGGAATATTCTATGAACAACAACCCATTGAAGTCAAATAACTTATCCAAGAACTTAGTGTGGTGATTCATTCTGTCAAAGTTCAGGTGCATTACACACCCCTAGCTTATAGAATGATAATTCCTAGAATAATGGTAACTAGTGAAGATAAGGGAGACTATGATAGCTTTAGTAAAGAGGTAAGATAAGTTTTATCAGCACTTTCATATATTCTTTGATATTGTTGGGACTATGGTTAACTTTCTTTTCTCTTGGATATTTCAAGTGGCTGGTAAAATTTGGTCACCTCCCACCTCTCTAGTTTACTTTCCCAGGGACACGGTGGCCAAATTTGGTTCAAAAATTGATTGAGAGGCTGATGATCAGGGCTCTCCAAGTTGAATGGAGATCATGAATGTGGTTGTTTCTGATCCAAAGGAAACACCATTTGTGCCTCCATTAGCCCCACATTTTTCACCTCAAGTTATATATTTAATATTATTACTCTGAGAGGTCTAATAAGATAATGTGGGAAAGTCCATACACTAAGAAACCTCTAAAAATAATTAATTGTTGTGCTTTGTGGACCTTTTCCCTTTTCATTACTCTAATAGCTTATCATGGCCTATCTAATTATGTAGGTTCTCATCAGTCCCTCTCTAAAAATAATAAATACATTCCTTCCATGCCCTCAACAGGACCTTAGATATATTATGGGGTCCTTGGAGAGGCATAATTAGTCAGGGTCCAAGTAGGGTTGGACCCGATGTCTGATGCGGACGCGCTAGCACTCATTCCCTTTGACCTGTTATAGGAGAGTACACTATTAGAGGCTCCTGATATATGAACTATTATATTTATAACCAATCTTGGATGGTGTTATCACTAGGAAAGTGTTATAATTTATTCTAAAATTGAATACTCCTATGAAATCTAATACACCATCATGTATGTGTAATATTATATAACCTCTATTTACACTTGCAACACTTCAAGGTAATGAATAGTTAGTATTGATAGAAGGAACTTGATATGTGACTAAGGGTCATTTTTTATAGGAATATTTTGTTATCACCAATCAATTCAACGTTGAGGTGATGGAAGTGGATAATAATGTGGCTGATAGAGGTATATTCTCAATTATTATCATGAATGTTGATTTTATGATGGCATTATTTTTCTAATGACTAATAATATTTATATGCTTTATCAGAGTAAATCCACCTTAAAGGTCAGAAGTCCCAGACCAATCCACTTTGATCTTCTCCCCACTATAATAACTTGGGCACAAGTCTTTATTTTTTCAAGCATAGAAAGGGACATGAGTACGAGTCCCTCAATTAGAAAATCGGTCCTTCAGTATATTCCTATTTCTGGACTAGTCCTGAGTTGAGTTTTGGAGCATGCAACATTTATTCAATAGTTTTGGTGACAAGTGTGGGGGATATTTGCAATATAATCATCGAGGGAACCTTCACATAGCTAAAATACTAGTTTGGGCACCTCTGGTACATGTTCACAACCCTTGGTTATAGTGAGTTATAGTATCAAGAACTCCATGCTAGTTTGAAGGAGGTGGTCACCAAGAGGGAGAAAAATAGTTTTATCAAGATGAGAGTATCAATGGTGGAGGCATAAATTTTTTACATTCAACATCACAATGAGGACTTCAATGAAGAATCCATGTGTACAATATAAGTATAAGCTCATAAAAATTTAGTCATTGATGGGAGGTATGAGATAGAAAACTTCTAACATGAATTATATCAACTATAATAAATTCTCAATGTTTTAGAGAAAATAGTTATAAATAAGCATAATCTTATAAATGTGTAAGAAACGTTCATATTTGATGCTGCTAGTAGGGAAGAGACACTAAAACAAGGTGTAAATGTGGAAACTAAATCAGTTGATCATTTCTGCTAATCCATAGCTACTCTAGATCATTGACTAGTAGAGCTAGATGGGGTATTCTGAGTGCATACTATTTTAAGTATTTTAACTTTATCCTATCCCCATATTTGGGGAGTTATGGGAGAGACTCTAGACTATAAAGATTCATCCCTTTTTTATTGTTAATAAATGAAACCTTTTGGATTTCATTTTTTTGTTGACATTTTTTCCTCTTCTTTTCTAATCCATGTAATCTTAACAAAAAAATATTTTTATGTCAATGAATCATGTTGATACTCCTATAAAATATTAATTCAATCCAATGAAATATGGACATGTAAATGTTGTAATGGGTAACACATCTCATGATGGTCAAACAACCATATCATTGTATATATAAAAATATCTCCAATAGAAAAGGTTTTAACAGGTAACACATCTCACCACCCTTACACTCCCTTACCACACCATGTCACACAACATCTAGCCTCAATGCCACCTACCTACCAATATCAAGGTCATGTATCAAGTATCATCTAGTCTTATGGCCCCCTACCTAGCCAAATGTCTCTTTTTTATCAAAAATTGACATTTTACTAATTTATTCTTTCATATTAATGTTTAATTTATTTCATTATTGTATTATTGTCATAATATTTGTTTTCTTATATAGGTGGAATTTTTTTCTTGAGTTTGGATGCTTTTTTCGGCAACTAATACCATGGGCGAAATTTTTTGAGAGGGAATCACAGATGCAAAAAGGATGAAACATTAATGTTTTTAACTTTTTGTTGGATAATTGTAATTGTAACTATATAAAACATTTTTTGAAATGTATATAGCCGTGTGTTTTTTTTGTATTCATGATTTAATGTAAATATATATATAATTTTTTGTGAAACTCTTGTGTGCGCCGTTTTGTTATTCTATGCTTTATTTGTGTGTAGGTGTTGTTTTGTGAAGCTGTTTTGTGTACAGGTGTTGTTTTGTGTTGTGTGTGTAGGTGCTGTTTGTGTGCAGGTGTGTTGGTGTGCAGGTCCGATGCAGGTGTTGTGCAGGTGTTGGGTGTGATGTTAAATAAACAACACATCACATGCAAATTGGCCTTTATCTGTGCTAATTAAGAACTAATAAATTGGGACTTTATCAGCGATCAAAATAGCGCTGATAAAGGTGTCCTTTATTAGCGCTCAAAATAGTGCAGATAAACTGGGCCTTTATCAGCATTCAAAATAGCACTGATAAAGGTGGCCCTTTATCTGCGCTAAAAAAGCACCGATAAAGGGGGACATTTATCAACTATTTTTTAGCGCGGATAAAGGGAACCCTTTATCAATAATTTTTTTAGCACGGATAAAGGGTACCCTTTATCAGCACTTTTTTAGCACTGTTAAGGGGGACCCCTATCTTCACTATGATTAACAATGCTTTTCTAGTGCTGTTAAAGGCAGTTTCTAGCACTTTTAAAAGCCCTATTTGTAGTACTGAACATATTTAATTTCTAATTAGCCATAATAAATAAGTGTATATTTTCCTTAAACTTTTAAATATAGGATAATGGTTAGTTCATAAATAGACATTTAAATAATTAAAACCAAACCCTTAAAAAAGAACCATGTTTTTATACCAATTTCGAGTTCCCTTGGTATGGTAGTAGTGACTAAAGTTGGGGGGGGGGGTTGAATAGTCCTTTTTGTTTTATTATTATAAATACTAATTTATCAGAGTTATACCAATGTTAAAATTTACAGAGGAAAGAAAACAGATAACAAAAGATGTTTTTATAGAGGTTTGGATCACCAAGATACTAATCCTATAATCAATCTCTTCTACTCCCTGAGGATAATGGAATGCACTAAATAATCACCTTTTAATGAGAGTGATAACCCGATTAAATAAAAATACAAATGTACCTTTTTTCACACCTAGTGGTATAACCCTTTACTTTTGAAGGATTCACAACCTACCTTCCTTTTGTCAGGGAGGAACAACCAAACCTCCCTTTTAGATGGGAGGAATAGCCCAATGATAGATTTTGGATGAGAAAATATTAAATTAAAACTCTAGAGGAAAAATAGGTAGTATGAATAATTACAACGGAGAAATAATATAAAACAAATGAAAAAATTGCTTGAGAAGATAATGTAAAAATTCTTTGCAACTCATGTTATTTGATCACATCATGGGTGGAATATGAAAAATGATGAATATATTCAGTGATCACAATAGAACAACACAATTTGAAGAAGTTTCTTAATCAATTTTTGAGAGCATTAGGAAATGTATTATAATATCCTTATCGAATGAATTATCTGCACTAGTACATGTGTTTTTATCTGTTAGGAAATCTCTTGAAACATATATACAAAGATATGCAAGATCTTGTCCTTGTCTAATGTCAGCATGAAACTTTATAGAGTATAATAATATAATAAAATGACTATTACCTTATTTTGTTGAAGCCGAAACTAAAAAAATGTAACCGGGATAATATTTATTTATGAAATATTAAGATAAACAATTAATATATTAATAATAATAACATTTGAACAAATCACTATTGAAAATTAATTGGAATTATAATATAACTATACATATTATAAATGAAGTAGAATGTTATTAAGGAAGAGCATCATATAAAAAAACAATCTTCATGAACAAGCGTCACCAAAAAATTCTACAATTATTCCTAATAAATATTTCATGTATATTTCAACATAAAATATTAAAACATTTGATGATGTAATTTATTTTAACAACATTAAAAAAAAATTGAAAATAAAATTTTGGAATTTTTTTAAATAATGGTGGGTCATGACCCACCGTTGAAAACAGATAGCAGTGATACATTACCTACAATTGTAAATGTTCAACAGTGGAAAAATATAGTATTACCTACCATTTATTTTTAAATAAAAAATATAATGATTTAAGAAAACAAAAAGCAATACGATGAATCATAACAAAAAATGGATTCATGATAATAATAAAAATAACCTACTATTAGATGTCCTATGGTGGGTAAATTACCTATCATTGGGTTCCAACAACAGTTAAGAGCCAAACAACCTGTAGTATTAAAACATGAGGAAATTTACTACTATTTTTCAAAGAACCATGAAATATTAAAAATCAACAAGAATTAATTGAAAAAAAGAAACTTTCATACTTCAAAACTCCTAGATGAATAAAAAATATGAAAAATATTCTGGCAACTAGGATAGAAAAATTAACATGTTTTCTGATAAAACTAATATACTAGATTAAAATAATTCAAAGACTTAAGAAGGGAACATATCATTTCAATAGAAGAGAAAAAAATCCCTTGGGAGCTTGAGGGTGTGACGACCATGACTTAAAGAAGCAAAGGAAAAAATTAAATGGCGGGTGAAACTATAACCTATCATTGATGTTCAATGGTGGATAAATCTACCTAACATTCAAGTGTAACTGTGAGTAAATTTACACACCGTGGATCTCCTGGAGGTGGGTCAGTGACGCATCATGGGGTTAAAATGGTGGGTAAAAAAACTAACTGTTAGAAATTTTACAATAGTGAAATGAATTACCCACCATTTATAAATACTGATAGTGAATAGACAGAGAAGAGAATCCTAAATAGAGAAATATTAAATATACAAAGAAATCAGAACATAGTGGAGGAAAAATATAGAATTAATAGAAGCTTAAAGTGGATGAAGTAGTGAATGAAGATATAGAACTCTCAAACTAAAAAAGTAACCCAATTATGAAATGAAAAGTCAAAAAACATGAAGAAGAGAAACATAAGAGAACAAGGCTAGGTTGGAAGAAATATCATACTGAAGAACACCATTTTTCTTCGAGTTTGAGGGGAATCCTGAAAAAGATGGTGAAGTCGAACCACTATTAGCTCAAATAAAATGAACCGAGAACAAATGTTGTAAAAATATATGCTAAAGACTTTAGTAGAGATAAATGATACGAAGATAAGTAATCTAGAGAAAATATGTCACTTGATGGTATTCTATGGAAGAAGATGATCTGAGGAAGAAAAAATGTGTGGGAGATGGAAAATAAATACGAGAGTTTGAAAATGAGAACTCACAGGATGGGTAGATTAGACAACTCATGGAGTAAAGATCATACTTCTGGGATACTAGTTTACTATCCTACATTGAAACCACGGCATGAATAAAAATCATTATATAAGGAAAAACATGCTAAAAATTGGTTAGAATACCAACAAATCACACACACAACCTATTGTCTTGCGGGTGACCCATGCCCAAACTAAGAGGGGGAACTCCTCAAGCCCAATACATGGGACCACACGCATATATCATTGACCATGATGAGACCATGCTTTGAAAAATCTGAAAAATATGGACCTCCCATGAGGGTATATGCCTTCAAGTCCCATTAGGGGTGGATGAGGTTCAACTTTATATCTTTCATAGATATCCATAGTTTTTTAACATATTTCCAAAAAAATGTAAAAAGAAATTAACAACGAAATATCATAAAAAAATATTAAAATATGTTATTTAAGAAATAATATTTTTGGAACAAAATTATATTTAATTAAGTGTTATGAAGTATAATTTGTTAAAAAAATATATTTAAAATAGTTAATACCCAATTCGAAACACTTGTATAAAAACTCCTAGAGAGAAATGGAGAACACCACCCAATCCCCCACATCAAATTCCTAAGTCATTCTAGACGATTTTGAGTGTAGATGAAACATTACAATCCAAAAAACCAGTAATAAAGATATATTTGAATACCTTGTGACATGTCTTTTTCTCACTGGTTTAAGGCACACATCTTGGGAAATTATCTCCCTAAATCCCTCTATTAAATATCAAAGTCATCCTATTATTTTCTAAATGAAAATATCCCTTTAGAAAAAAAATTCCCAAGAAGATAGTTCCGCCACAATATTCTATATGATTACCTCACTCATAATTTTATAAGTTCCTAGATAAGGGGAATCACTACTCAAACCCCAACATCATTTACCCTAGACACTCTCCAGCCTCAACCGATCCTTAATAGACCATTCCAATCCTAAAATATTTGGTGAATAACCAAAAGTTCACAACTGGTACATGACCACCATTCTCCATTTTTGAGAAATACACATCTTATTCCCCCTCTAAAGAGTTAATTACATAAATATAGACCTCACTCTCTCACTCTAACATCAAAACAGAGGCCTCATAAGGCCATACAAACACACATAAAAATGAAGGAATTTTTTATAAGTGTCGTATCATGGTAAGGACTTCCTATACCATTATCAATAGAGATAACTTTCCAAGAATTTCCACATAAATCATGCATAATGAAACAGTTCTAATAAATTATCCCTAAATTAATTATATTTGGGTTTTGGAATGAATAAATAGAGACAAAAAAAGTATTTAAGGAATGAATGATCTTAAACTTAAAAATGTAGATCAAAGACAACTGACAATACTTAAAACTCCCATGAAAAGAAGAAAAGGGATAAAAAAATATATATATAGGGATTCCCCATAGGTTAGTAGTTCTTATAGGGTCATAAAGAAGGGAGGATGAGAAATAAGGAGGTTCAAGGGGGAAATTACCACCTTTACCTTAATTTTAAAATACCATCCATAAGCCCACTAGCCAACCAGTGAGCCTAGACAGCCACATGGAATTCTTTTTGGACACGGTCTAGCAGGTGGAACCTCACCAGTTAGTTGGTGGCCCATCCCGATTTAAAAAAGTTACTAGTCGTATTTATCTTCTCTAAATATCTTCCAAACCACATTGAAACAGATATTATTAATAAAATAACATGTTCACACACTTCCATGCAACAAATAAATAAATAGTAACATGTCCAAAAAATTGAGGGGCATTACTAATCCCCCTCCAACAACTTATCATCCACAAGAAGTAGCTATATGGATATTTTTGAACAACCTAGCCTCTTTAAATGAATATCCATTTCTCAGTCCAATATTCTTCCCTAGACATGTTCACACAATCAAAATAATCGTGTGAGAGCTGCTAACTTTAGCATTACCCTTTCATCATCTCAGTCCAAACACATGATGGACACTCCACTAAAGAACCACATGCCTCCAAACCAATTTTCTTATTGGGGACCTCATGGATTGGGTCTCGCACATATCCAGAAGATATAGTAAAAACCTTCCTCACTTCTCTAGTCATAGATTCCCAAATGACACCCCATTGTTTTTTGTTACATGAGTCACCCCTTGAATCATACAAAGAACCACAGTCCCCCCCCAAACATGATATAGGGTTCACCCCATGAACCATGTTATGAACTCACTAGATTTCACCAAAGTCCTACCTAATTGACCAAACGTCACTCCAATAGTCTCTATCACTATATTTAACATACTCGCTACTTATTGGTACCCTCACATAGGTATTTATTATAATGATGAAACTCATCCATTTTCACAGTCATACAATTACAAACTTCCCCTAATAGATGATTAGGTTAACATATATGCGACTTCTGACATACACCGAGGAATTCACATTATTATTAATATATCATAACAAACCCAACTCATTTCAACCAGACACTGACACTCAAGATCATGCTAAATTTCTAAAAGAATTTTATATTTCCTAGATCCCAATGGATTACACCTCAAGGGACACACCCTCTCTTACCAGAACACAAATCCTGAACCCCAACCCACTACATCACCTCCTGATCTCACTAACAACTATCATGTTTTTCAACAAATCACAATCCATCTCTAGAAACCTGTTGATTCTTAATCTATCACACCGATCTACCTCCTCACAACATATTTCAAAAATAGGAACACATCAAACTCATTGGCCTCCTCCACCCGTGTCACTAGGTTATGTAACACCCTAGGATTTTAAAAGAGGAGCTCAATGTTCGATAGTTTATACAAAATGAAACATTGAGATTAGAAGAGAATGTAACACCCTGAGATTTTCTGATATATTTATTTTAAAATTAATTCATTCTCTTTAATATCTTATGATGCACACAACACCAAATTTAAACAAAAACAATACTCTATTAAAATATTATTATACAAACATGGCCATTATAACCTAACCATTAAGTTAAATAGTATTAATATGACTAACTAAATTATTTACAATTCATGAAATAAATTCAATTATAATCTACTAATTGGAAATAAAATTAGAATCAATTTAACAGGAAATAAATATTTTTTGAAAAACTATATTTCTCTAAAAGGAGTTTAGTCATGATTTTCACACATTATTTAAAAGTAAATTTTAAAACGTTTATAAATTTTATTAAAAAAGAATCATTTTTGAAATCATTATATCGATATTAAATTATAGTTAAATTTTGGTATTTCTAAAAAAATATTACTTTTTCACTCAATAATGAAAATACCTATTTTTATACAATTTACATTTATTTCTAATAAATTAAATATTATTATTATTTTAAATTGAATAAAAATTTAAAAAGTATTCTTTAGATATATTAAATCCAATTAATTAAATTTAAATCTTATTTATACAATATTTTAGTCTATGCATATTTTTTGGCTTTAAAACACATTTTTCTGAAAACTATTTTAAAGTGTACAATGTTAATACATTTTAAATAATTAAAATTAACCCAAATAAAGAATTATTTAGATGAAATTTAAATATTATCTATCTATAAATATTAATTTAAATTCATATAAATATTATTACTTCTCATGTAGTTAATATGATATCATCTTTTCCTAAGAAAAATTCATTTCTTGAAAAATCGTTTTTTCAACCCCTATGCTGGTTTAATTTTAACTTAAATTCTTCCAATTATATGATTCTAATTTTGAAAAATGGAATCCATATTTATAATAATAATAATTTAGGTTATATAATAATGGAAACTTAATTTTTTACCTAAATTAATAGTGAAAATAGTAAAAAATATTTACAACGGTTATGGTAAAAAAAGATTTACCAAGGGTTAAACTAAAACGATAAGGGCTAAAAATGGACCAAAAATTATCTAATTACTATTTAATGGTAATATTTAGACCTTATATCTTAAAATTTTATCAAATAGTAAGTTTTAGATCATTATTTCATGGAAAAAACATGGGTGGAATTATTTCTTTTCAAAAATTCCAAGTGTTTCCTCTCCCCCACTTATAAAAGACTACCCCCTATCCTCTTCTATTAACACATAAAAATCCCATTGTTTTAGAAAATAGATACAAAAATCACATACTTAATTCAATATCCTCATATTAGAAGACCTTATTTGGTCATAAATCCAATATAGGAAGTCGTTTGGTGCAAACCAAAAGAAGTTGTATAGAGAATAATTAATGTCTTTAATCGAGCATGCTATTTTATTTCTTCTAGAACCTCTCTAAAATATTGATAATCCATGATAAGATAATAAAAAATACCATCTATATACTTATATGTTGTTTTGTTATTTTCCTGACCTGAAACCATCTCCTCTTCTCTCAAATGGGAAATAAAATTATTGATCGTGTGTACGATAGACTACCACCTCATGAAACAATGTAATTTTTTTCATCACTACTTCTCATGGATAGATTTGATGATACATAATGATTATATATTATATTAATTATATGTCTATACTTTTTTAATTATAATATCATATATAAATTCTTACTATCCATTCTGTAGAGAATATGATAATCTCACTCGTGTGTATGGTGGACTACTATCTCACGAAGTGATGTGATTCATTTTTAATATATGATTTACATGGAAGGTAATAAGGATTAAATTTATGTTTATATATTATATTAATTACATATAAATATTTTTTTTTAAAATCAATATGTCATATTCTTTCTTACCTTATCATCCATTGAATAATTGATTACATCTTTCATGTGTACAGTGGACTACCACTCCATGAAGTGATGTGATTAATTTTTCATTAATTATTTACCTAGATGATAATAAAGGTTAAATTAAATTAATATATGTGATATATATTAAATTTTAATGATTATATAAAATCAATATACAATCTATGTCACAACCCGTCCCCTAGAGTCCGTGTCGTGCCTACCCCAAGCCCACCTTCCACAGGCCATGGGCTGGCGACTAGCACCAAAAAAGAGTATCCCTATAACGGGACGACATTGCCTTTAAACCTATACAAACACACAATCCAAGAACACAAAAAGAAGAAACCATGAAGTAAACTGCTATAGTAAAAAGTGTAGTGAAAGTAAAGGGTCCAGAATACAAGCCCAACTGAAAAGTAAAATTACAACTGAAAAGAGAAAAATATCTCTTAGATCGTCCACCAAGGATCTTACCTGAAGGGTAGGTATAACCCATGATCAGTAGTCACTGCATCACACCATATCAAATGGTCCACCTCTTAGCACCGTCTAGTCCTGGATCCCTCATCCTTGATCAAAGTTGTCCGTTGTCTGCACAAGACACAATAAGGTGTGGGCGTAGCCCGTGAAAGGGTGAGTGTAACAGTACTCAGTAGGGACACTGAGACCCCAATGGTTTCCAAGAGTTTCAAAAAGGATAAACCACAAATCAAGACCTCAAACACAAAGCACAAAGCAATCATCAACTCTACTTAGGTATATGCCCATACATATACCTAAGTTATCAATATATACTTGTCTCATACACGAGGAAACATAAGGCTCTAACTTTTAACCCTTTAGAAAAACTGATCCACAAGGTAAGAATACCACAAAGGTAACACCACGAAGGTCACACAATGAAGGTAAAAGTACCAAAAAGGTAACACCATGAAGGTAAAAGTTCCACAAAGGTAAAACCACAAAGGTAACACCGTGAAGGTAAAAGTACCACAAAGGTAACACCACGAAGGTGACACAATGAAGGTAAATGTACCAAAAAGGTGAAGACATGAAGGTAACAACGTGAAGTTAAAATTACCACAAAGTTAAAGACTCATCTCACACCAGGTATATAACTCAAGTACAGAAGTACATATGATTATTCGTAAAATGTATATCATCTTATTCTATCGAGAGGCTCTACAGATGACCCACACAGGATCGATAGATGCAGACCCACACTGGATTTCTAGGTGCTGACCCACACAATATCAATATATGTTGACCTACATAGGATCTCTATGAGATGACCCACACATGATCGATAAATACTGACACACACATGATCGAAGTTCTTTTTTCACGTTATAGCCAGCCATGAGATTCTGTCACTAAGCACGCTTGATTCCCAGAGGATATTCTCCTCAATCCATAATTAATACATCAACCAACTAAAATTTACACTAAGAAGTATTCCCAAGGGTTTCCATGTCGTAAGGGTTCCAACGCGACATATGGCTTACCAATCGGACACCTGGTTTGTGACTTATAAGTGTTTTAGTACCGAGGGCCCGGTTGGATTCGGGTTCGATCTAACCTGGCCATACTCCAACTTCCACAAAAATCATGTGGAGTATACCAAAAGTACTTTCTCTCTCTAATGATCCCAGCAACATAGATGGTTCATCAAATGGACTCCCGATTCACAAGTTATGGCTCTTTTAGCGAAACTGGCCCTCAAAGGGTTCAGGTTCGGGTTTGACCCGGCCCGAACCGGCCTGGGCCAGCTCGGTTGGGCTGGGAGGTGGTGGGTCGGGACCTTGGGGCCACGGTCCATACCGGCTTGCGGAGGTGTGGCCCACTGGGATCGCGTGGCCCGCTGGGCTCACGTGGCTCGGCTTGCGGAGGGGAACCACCCACTAGAGGTGCGGCTCGCTGGAGCGGGGACCGCCCTAGCTGGCATGGTGGGGGGTAGTGCTCCCCCTTTTCTCCCAAATGACTTATCTGTTTGGGTAATGGAGCAGCGGTGCCATGTGGTGCCACCTAGTCTCTACGGGACCTGCAGGGGTGGGTCCCTCTTCCACCGCCACGACTTCGTGTCACAACTATCTCCAGTGGCGTGCGATGGAACACTACTCTGCATCCACCTCTGCACCCGGCCGATGCCGATCACTACTGTCTTTCATGGATATATGTTGTGACCCCCTTATCTGGCGGCATGCGACATTGCGCCGCCGCCTCCTTCACGGCTGGTCATTGCCTGCTACTAACGTCCCCCACCATCTTTGTTCACCAGTGCATCCTTGCTGGTGCTGCATCGATGGTCTTCCACAGGTCACCTGGTGAGCTCCGGTGGACTGATTATTCCATCTGAAGGTACCAATAGCCTCACCCGAACGCCCTCTTCACTAATTGATCCTCCGTTCTGGGTTCTTTCTAACCTGAGTAAAAAGTCTGTAAAGATTGCATAGATCAACAAGGTATCGGAGGGTCCAGGACTTGTTCATTTGTCCCACACCCTCTACATTAGATTGATAACATAAGGGAAGAATAGGATTCAACAATCTCTTGAAATTAAAACAAGATAAATCCCTACCTCAAGATCATTGAATAATGTTCGCGCTTGAGGAGGATTCAGTGTTCATTGATTTGGGATTCGATAGCGCTCTTTACAATTCACTGGAACCAGTCCCGTCCTCCTTGAGGTTTGCGTCATGATATTTTACCAGAGCTTTGTCACTTTGTGAATCTGTGCCAACAATCCTCCCTGAGCTCTGTATAAATAGGAGAGGGGGAGGGTGAGTAACGTCATTGGGGATTTTTGAGGTTTATTTAATAATGAACCTTCCTAATTCCAATGGTACAATTACAATCATTATGGTGTTAATCCAATTAATTGCTTGACATGTCGTTGGTCCTGCCACTACCGCTCGTTTGTTGGAGGAAAATAAAAGAGATAAGTAAAATAACTTTGTTATTTTATTATTCATTTAAATCCAAAATCTATCTTTTTATCCCAAACTGCTGGGGTTGAAGTGAAGCACCCCTTTAGTAAATCCCAACACTATGGATTCAAAAATGCTCTCTGATTTTTAATCTGAGCACCGGTTAAAAAGTTAGAAAACTTCTCTCGCGCGTTTACTGAACATACCTTAAAAAAGTTCATAAATTTATTCAAGGAACATTGGGCTTCGGAATCATGCAACATCAATTTTCATAGACTCGTAATAATTAAATATAATAAAAAATTACATTGAAAATTGGGGTTTTTACATTCTCCCCGCCTTAGGGCTTTTTTTCCCCGAAATCCCCAATAGAGACTAAGGAAACAAATGAGATTACTGAGCACGAATATGAGCCTCCTGCTCCCATGTGATCTTCTGGAGGTTTTCGTGCTGCCAGAAAACATGCACCAGAGAGATCAATCATCCACAATGGACCCACTCCTATTGATCATCAATCTCTACTAGAACCTTTGTAAATGTCACCCCATCATAAAAGTGTAGATCTCCATGGTCGATGACGTGAGATGGGTCATGCACGTATCTCCTCAGCTAGGATACGTGGAAGACATCATGAACCCTCTCCAACTGCGGTGGAAGTTCCAAGCGGTATGCCACCTCACCAATCCTCCGAAGTATTATAAATGGTTCTAATTAACCTTGGTGAGAGTTTTTCACCTCGGCCAAATCTCCGTAGTCCCCGTCGAGGAGAGACTCATAGGAAAATGTGGTCCCCCTCCTGGAACTCCAGAGGTCTCCATCTCTTATCCCCATAAGACTTATGTCTTCTCTGTGCTGTCTTCACCCGCTCCCAGATGATCTACACCTTATCAGTGGTAACCCGTACCAACTATGGACCCATAAGTGCTAAATCCCCTAGGTCTGTCCAGCATAGAGGTGATCTGCATGGTAGAACGTACAAGGCCTCAAATGGCACCATACCGATGGTGGTGTGATAACTGTTTTTGTATGTGAACTCTACCAAGGGAAATTGATCCTCCCAACTGCAGAAAAAATATACGGATTCAAGAACGAAGCATGTCCTCTAGTGTCTGAATGGTCCATTCCGTCTGACCATCCGTCTATGGATGAAAGGCTATGGTCAAACGTAGATAAGTCTCAAACGCCTCCTATAATCTCTTCCACAACAGGTATGTAAAACATGCATGACAATCATATAATATCATCGATGTCACCCCATGAAGTCATACAATATTATATACATAGAGGCTTCCCAACCCCTCTATTGATCCCTGCTCTCAGATGGGTAGGAAGTGGGTCGACTTGGTGAGTTGGTCAATGATCATCCAGATGGAATCATGTCCCCTAGATGTATGTGGTATCCCTGTCATAAAGTACATGGAGATACCATCCCACTTCCACTCTGTCACCTCTACTGGCTGCACTAAGCCTGCTGGAACTTGATGCTCGACCATCACTTGCTGACAAGTCATCGTGAAACAAAATCTTCCTCTACCTTCTTTATCCCTAGCCACAAGTGCTGATGCTGGAGGTCCTGGTACATCTTCTCCACACCGGGATGCACTTCCATAGGGGACATATAGAACTCCCTCAACACCTCCTCCCATAGCTCCACGGGTACCATGGTGCGTCCTCTAAAGAGGATGAAGTACTCCCCACGTTCATAAAATCCATCAGGTGCATGCCCTGAGGATATCTGGGCACGCCGAGCCTCGCAGTCAATGTCCCAAAGATTTTCCTCCCGAACTCACTGATGTAGTGGGGGAGTGATAGTAATAGACTAGAGGTTATCTTCTCCATCCCTATCTAAAAAGGATATCTACAACGTGACTAGTGTCTCTGTCACCTCACTCAGCAACTGTAGACCAGACCTCTAACTGAGTGTGTCTGCTACTACGTTCCCCTTCCCAAGAGTGTAGACTATCTTAAAGTCATAGTCCTAGATAAACTCTAGCGAATTGTGGATATATTAGGTTGAGGTCCTTCTATGAGAAGATATACCTGATACTCTTGTTATTCGAGTAGACTGTAAAACGTCACCCATCAAGTATTGTCACCACATCTTCAAGGAGAAGACCAGTACTGCTAACTCTAGGTCATGAGTAGAATAATTCTGATCATTCTATCTCAGATGTCAAGAACCATACATGATCACTTCTCACTTCTGCATGAGGACACATCTATGTCTGGTCCCTGATGTGTTACAGTAGACTACATACCCAACACCCTCTTTTGGTAGCCTCAAGATGGGGGCACTCGTCATTCTCTGCCTCAACTCCTAAAAACAATGCTGACATCTCTCAGTCCATACGAAGGGATGTCTCTTCTTTGTCAATGCTGAAAAGGGTTCCAAAACTCTTGAAAAGGCAGGTATGAATATCTGGTAGTACCCATCCAATCCTAGAAAACTCCGCTCCTCGGTCACACTCATGGGTGGTTTCCAATCTAGCACAACCTCTATCTTCTATGGATCCACTAAAACTCCATCCTTTGAGATAAAACTGTAGGGGAGTTGGTCATGCTTAATGGAATATCCAATAACTCATAGTGGCCATACCAACATCTGAAGGTTATCTTTTTCACATCCTCATCTCATGCCCTGAGCTGTTGGTAGCCTGATCTGAGGTCTGTCTTCAAAAACCATCGAGCTTCCTTTCACTGATCGAAGAGATAATCAATATTCGGAAGTGGAAACTTATTCTTCATGGTCACCTAGTTCAGGAACCTATTGTCCACATAGAGTCTTGAACTCCCATTTTCCTTCCTGAAGAAAAAAATTGAGGCTGCCCATGGAGAAACACTGGGCCTTATAAACCCCTTCCTTTGAAAGTCCTACAGTTGTACTCGTAACTCACGAAGCTCCGCGGGAGCCATCCAATATGCTAGTGTAGATATTGGTTCCATCCCAGGGTATATGTAGATGTAAATTTCTACCTCTCTATGTGGAGGTAGTCTTAGAACATCATTAGGAAAGACATCAATATACCGGTCCACCACTAGAGGATAGCTCAGACTCTCAACATCAACTAATCTGAGGGTAAGGCTAGCCAAATGATGTGTAATCGGCTATACCCTCCTCTAGGTAAGTCGATCATGTGATACAAAGGTTCCCTTCTCATCGGTGAAGGAAAAACTGATCCCATCCTCCCAGACACACCACACTTTGCACCTAAAACAGTAAATCTGAGCATGGGATATGGATAATCAGTCCATACCCAATATGACGTTGTAAGGCCTCGATGTCGCTGCTATAAGATCTCAACCGAAGATCTCACCTCCTAGAGTAAGCTCACACTACCGACACCAGTGTGTAATCATCAAATCCCCTCCCATACGAATCTCTAGATATCAGATTCGAGCCAACGATTCCATCAGAATCTCCGAGCTCCAAACAAGGGTCGTGGTAATAAAAGAGTGACTGGAACATGTGTCTATAAGTACTGCAGATAGGGTAGATTAGACACAAATCATACCTTTAATCATATCAGGAGCATCGTGGTCATATGCCTCAGCTGCCTAGATCTGAGCTCATCCCTAGACTTCATCTCCATGTGGTCGGGGTGGACCACATAGAGGTGGTGGCAGTAGAACCTTGAATTGCCGCCCACTACCTACTGCATGGACAACTCCTCTTCCACGTCCACCTGCTACCTGCGGACCTCCTTGATCAAACCTCTACCTCTGACTCGGCGGTCCCTTGACCATCTACAGGTCGTCTGTACGGCGGGTCAGGAAATTGTGAGCCATGTGACCCTACGCACCGCACAAGTAGCACTGCCTTCTAATTATCTTTCCTCCTCTGTCCCATGAACCCCGCACCACTGACCGTGTATTCTGAGGTTGTCCACGAGAAGGTCTGGCCCACTTGGGCCCCTACTTCATCAGTCTACTACCTTCTGTAGATGAGTCTGCTACCGGATGTCCGGTGGTTTCTCTCGCTGTCGGTGCCTACTCAACTTAGAATCTCTCCACCAAAAGTGCCCTCTCTAGCCCCCAGCCTACGTCAGAATGCTAAGAGATATCATCGATGTGTAATATCCCTTTGGAGACCCTGTTCAATGGTCTGGGCCCTAAAGAAAGGGTCTTGTTTTATGTCGGTGGATTAGCGGGAGAGATCAGTGAACCTCGCCGAGTATTGGGCCACGGTCATGTTTCCCTTCTATAAGGGCAATAGCTCTTGTATACACATTGAGCATAGGGTCGCTGGGATGAACTCTACCCTGAAAAGGCCCTTGAAGTCTGACCGATTGAGGGTTACCTCATCATGTAACTGGAGTTTTAGACTCCACCATCTCCCAGCTACTCTTTAGAAGAGACTGACAGCTAGGATCACCATCAGATCAGTTGGTGTCCCAACTAAGCGAACAACTCTGGCCACAACCTCCAGCCAGTCCTCAGCCGCTTGCGGTTCCATCTCACCTTGGAACCTCAGAGGCCTCTATAGTTGAAACTCATGCAACACATTCAGTCAGTGTGCACCCTCTACTGGTGGGGCTGGTGGCATCTGATGCCCAATGGGTAGTGGTGCTACTGGTATACCACCCGAAAGTGCTAACACCATAAGAGGGGCCCTGCACTGAGGCCTCATCACTCAGTGGGCCATCATCATGTAATCTCTCGAGAATCTTGGATAGATGTCTATATGGAGGAATCCTGAAAGAAAATAGGTGCTCCACGGTCAATAAGTTATACCTAGTGGGCTGACTCAAAGAGATCATAAGAAAAACTTAAAAAAAACACGCAATCAGTGTTTTCGTGCACTAAGTCGAAAATTAGAATTCCGGGTCCTGGTGTATGGACACATTGGACACTACACCAACACTGAATTCCCCAAACAGAAAACCAAAATCATAACACATAACATTATTTCCACATAGAAAATATCAGAGTCTTAGTTCTTTGGTAGAACTGACTCTTCTAATACCACTTTGTCACGACCCGTCCCCCGGGGCCCATGCTGTGACTACCCCAAACCTACCTTCCATAGGTAAGGGGCTGGAAACTTGCACTGAAAAGGTGTATCCCTATAATGTGAAGGCATTGGCTTTAAACATATACAAAAAAAAAAATCCAAGAACACAACAAGAAGCAACAATGAAGTAAACTGCTGTAGTAAAAAAGTGTACTAAAAGTAAAGGGGCAAAAATAAAATCCCAACTAAAAAGAACAATTTCAGCTGAAAAGAGAAAAATAGCTCCTGGATCATCCACCGAGGATCCTACCTGAAGGGTAGGTACAATTCACGATCAGTCGTCACTGCGTCACTTCATGTCAAATGGTCCACCTCATAGCACCGTCCAGTCCTGGCTCCCTCAACCTCGATCAACGATGTCCATCATCTGTACAAGACACAACAAGGTGCAGGCATAGCCTGTGCAGGGGTGAGTATAACAATACTGAGTAGGGACCCTGATACCCCCAAAGGTCTCCCAGAGTTCCTCAAAGAATAAACCATAAAGAAAGACCTCAAACAAAAAGAATGAAGTATCCATCAACTCTACTTAGGTATATGCCCGTACATATACCTATGTTATCAATATATACTTGTCCCATACATGATTAAACCCAAGGATCCAACTTTTAAGCCTTTAGCACAACTGATCCAATGGGGAAGAATACCACAAAGGTAACATGTCGAAGGTAACACCACGAAGGTAAAAATACCACAAATGTAATGTCACAACCCATCCCCTAGGGCCCATGCCATGACTACCCCAAGACCACCTTCCATTGGCCAGTGGCTGGAGACTAGCACCAAATGTTTAATTCTCTAAAACTAGGAAGGAATTGCCTTTATAACTTATAAATACACACACAAGCAAATACACAGTTGGATGAAACACCAAGTAAACTGTATAACAAAAGGCGGATGAAAATAAAAAGGGGACATAATACAAGCCCAATTGGAAAGTACAAGTACAACTGGGAAACACTACAACTGAAGAAATGGAAAAGTCAGTTGTTGGGTCATCCTCCGAGGTTCCTACTTGAAGGTATGTACAGATTGCCTCCTCATCACTCCTCGTCCATCCATCTCTTCTATGTACCGACTCATCTTAAGGTCCACCTCTAGGTACCGTCCAGTCCTGATACACTCGCCCTTAGTCAGCATTGTCCATCGTCTGTATCCAACACAACAAGGTGTGGTCATAGCCCGTGTAGGGGTGATTATAACATATTCAGTAGGGACCCCAAGAACCTCTAAGTCTCACAAAATCCAACAAGGATAAAACAAAAAGTATGAAATCAGTAGATAACCTTACTTAGGTATATTCCCATCCATATACCTAAGTTATCAAGTAATCTATATCAATCATGAGGAAAACACAGAGGTACTAACTCAGCTCAAACCAGGATTTATTCTAAGGGTAGTAACAAGTAACATTTCGAGTCACAACATCAAATACCTTGGCTGTTAGAGAAATCATCCTCTATCGAGTACAGTGGGCATGACGTGTCACATAGAGGCGCTTCCCACTAGACTTGGACTACTGAGGTACTCCTCCTGTCGAGTACCATGGGTTTGCTTCTTCAAACAGAGCCACTCCCCACCATGGCTTTTCTATGTCACACAGAGGCGATCCCCCTCATAGCCTTCTGAGGTGCTCCTCCTATCGAGTACCGTGGGTCTGTCGCGTCACCACGGCGCTCCCCACCCTAGGTCTGCTATGTCATGAAGGCACTCCCCACTGGGCCAGTCGAGTCACTCCGAGTAGAAACGGTCAGCAGTCATCAAGTCTCAGCCAGCCACTAGGTCTCCACACTATGCTCGCTCGTCTACGAGAGGTTTCTCTCCACAAGATACTAGTCGATACTCCAATTTCCACGAATTCCCATGAAGAATTATCTCAAAGTTCCGCCAAATCACAGGGGTCTCGACGCAACAGACGACGCATCATTCTGACGCCCGGTCTGTGAGTTATTATCCTTTTAGTCCAGGGGCCCGGTTAGATTCGTGCTCAATCCAACCTGACCATTCCCCATCTTAATCCAAAACACAATGGGGTATCCCTCAAATGAACCATATCGCTCTAAGATTTCCAGCACTGCTGACGGTTCGCCAAACAGACGTCTAATTCCAATGTTATGGCCAAAAGAAAGTGAATGAGTTGTAGTGGGCTCAGGTCTGGTTCGATGCGGTCGGACCGACTAGGCCCGACCCGGCCAAGGAAGGACCAGTTCAGATCTCCCCAGCCAGACCTGTTAGGTTCGTCCTGGCCCATTATTTGTCCTGACTCATTGAGTTTTTCCTGACGACCATGAGGGGCCGCAGAGGCAGCTCGACCTAAGAGGGTTTTGCGAGGGTGGCTCAGCAGCAGAACGGCTCGGCTGCGGGCCGACTCGGCCCAGGGAAGCTCGCAAGGCTGCAGAGAGGGTAGCTCGAGCAACTTAGAGTGTAGAGACCCAAAGCATTATGTACATGGACATTACATTACTTTTATATAATACTTAATACATGACAAAAACAGACGCCCAAAGACCGTATTAGTTTAGTGTCTTTGAAAACTTAGAACATAATCTTCTAATCATGGTGAAAGATCTTTAACATCTCCCATAAAGATCTTCACCTTTGGTTTTCTTACCTAAAATATTTATTTATATCCTAGGGAAAATAAAACATAAAAAGGGTGAGCTCAAATTCTCAGTAAGGGTAAACATAGATAACTTAAAAACAATCCATAAACATTTTAATTTAAAAACATGACCATATAACATAAAAATCATGAGTAATGACATAAATCTTGGCAGTGTATAAGGAATAGATCATAAAGGAATATTAAACATGATAAAATAACGTGGTAATAAAACATGAAATTGTAGAAACCATTAAGCACATGTTATGATATCCATAGCATCCAAGGCATTGTTTCCAAGACCATCATAGTGGACAAAGTCCATTACTAAATCGGGTTTACTTGATGTTCCAGCCCTATATTGTTGAACCAGATTCACTTGTCGTTCCAGCCTTGTCTATCTCATGAGATATAAATCTTTACCCAATTCATTGGAGGTAGATATAGGTCATCTCATAATGAAATCATTCTTTTGTGTTCCAAAAAATAAACATAAATCATTCATCACAACCTAGTGAATAAAATGGGTTTCATAAACATCATCCCCTCATAAAATAAACCATATAGAATAAATGGATATCATTTCATCATAAGAAAAATGAAACCATGTAAATCATAGAGAAATTATACTTGAAACATAAAAAATTAAATAATTTCACCTTATATGGAAAATAGTTTTGATAAAACATTTCAAATGAATTCTTGAGGAAAATATCCTTTCTTCTTCAAAATCATTTTATTTTCTCAAAATGCCGTGAAATTTTAAAATAAAAGTATTTAGTTTAAAATAATCATGAAATATTGTAGAGGAAGCTTCATGGAAATATGGAATTATAAAACCATAAAAATCTATTCACACCGTATAAGTTTAAAAAACATTCTCCTCATTCTTTTACTGGAAAAGTCAAAAAGTACCTTGTATGGTAAACAAAAGAAAGATTCCTTTAATTCCATGTGGTAAAAGTAAACAAAGGGTAAAAATGACTATAAAAATACATGGAATAATGGTAATAATTTTATGAAAACATTTTTAGAATACATGGATGTGGATGATAAATACAACCCCAGTAAATACTTACGAATAAACAATCTCGGATAAAACTGAGATTGCAAAATTATCCCTTATCTTATGTCCAATTTCTTCCATATGTGTTCGAGACTCATGTATAGTGGGTTTAGACATATTATTAACTTTTAACAAAACCATAATAATATTCATGATATCATATATTATTCACTTACGACTTTATATTACCCGTTCATTTGTCAATTCCATGTTAATGCATCGTTTTGGGTAAAATCATTTCATTTGTTGTACATGTTTTGACTTGTAATTATTCATATGATTAATTAGATCATGATTAATTAATTCCATAATGTAAAACATTATTTATATATAATATATATTCCTAATATAAATATATATAATAGATCGATAAATGGAACGAAATACACCGTTTAGGGAGACGGTAGACCGTACGTACGCATGAACGCTGTTTTCGTTTCCTTATTAAATTGAATGGAAGTAAATGACATATATATATATAAACATAAATCCAGTAGAATTATTATGTCATATGTTTCATGATTACTTATTATATATACTTTATAATCATTATTGAATGGTTAACATGGAGAATGAATCTCATCGCGTTGTGGAGAGGGTAGTCCGTACGTATGCACGAGCGACAATATCATTATTTTAATATTAAATTCGTATATAATTGGATGGTATATAATATATAAAGAATATTAATAATGTTATATTTATTATTTATATCATTTATACTCATTATTATACACATCAAAATGATGAAATGTTTGAATAACAAACTACACCATGACGTGAAGATGGTAAGCCGTACGTACGCACATGTGGTGACTTTTTCATTCATAGGATGGATAAAATAACAAATATGGTTGTAAAATATTTTTATAATAACATCACAATATATATAAGATACTGGAGTTATTATTTTAAAATGAAAACAACAAAGAAGGAGGAAGTGGAAGAATAAAGGAACTTGAAATAGGTGGTGAGATATTTACCTCTTCTTCAGGTTCTTCCTTTTGATTTGATCAAAAGGGCTCCTTAGGTTGGATTTATGAATAAAGTAAGGCCTCTAAGATGAAGGTAGTACAGTTGAGAGGGTATTTGGGTAGGGGTTGGCCGAGCCAAATGGCTTTGGAGGTGTGAATTAGAGTGAAGGGGGAGTGCCCTTTTATAAGAGGGGGTGAGGGGCACCTTAGAAAAAACATAAAATATTTTTTTATAATACATTCATATTCAGTTTATAATTGCTCCAAAGCGACTTATTTCGAGGATATTGTGGGGATGGGTCTAAATCCTCCCAACTAATAGGTTTTAGACAAGGTTATGTTACCATTTGAACTTTATCATTTAGATTTAACTCTAAGTTAAATAATTTATCTTTTACCATGTCTTGTTGTATTCTTACACTATATGGTTAATAAAATTACTATAAACTGCCAATAGAACCCCAATTGGTTCATTAATGTCATATATATTATTATATAAGTCTTTTGGCCAAACCTTAGATTTTTAGGACCATTATATCAATTAATAATATAATATTTGTTTTAAAGACTCTTTTATGTCAATTTTGACACTATTTGGTATTTTGTTTTTTATAAATTTATAACAGCATTATTACTTCTAAAACAATTCATATAACCAACCCTAATATGTTATATTAACCTATAAAATTATTTTAATTCATAAAAAGTCCCAAACTACATTTATTTGGGTATTTATAATATCAATTATGTTAATATTTCATTAATAAGGTAATTACTGCATCATCATTGTGTCATATATAAATTAAATTATATAATGTTTAAAAATTATAAATAAAATACCATTATGTATGAAATATTTTTGTCTTTATAATGAATATTTATAGTCGAATTTATCTTATGTATAACCCTATATTAAATTTTTTTATTTATTAAACTTTGATTTTAACTCTTTTAACTCTTCTTTGAATTAAATAACAATAAATGTCCTAATCTAATCCAAGTGGACCTAAAGAGTCATATTTTATTACTAAGGTTGTTTTTTGTCTAATTACACTTATTCAATATAATTAGTACATGTTTTAGGGTAATAATAATATCATTTTTACCCTTAATTACCCTATTTACTTTTAACCACGGTAAATAAAAGTAAAAAGTTACTATTGACCAAAAATTACTTTTATCTTATTAAACAACATTTTACTTACTAATATCCACGGTGTCTCTCGTATTTTTGAAATTCCACTCACTGAAGCGGTAAAATTAAGTTTTATGTAAATTTGAAAATTCTCATAGGAGGTGGGTAAAAGGAGGTAAAAAGTTCAATAAAATTTTTATATATCTATTTTTTTTATAAAATGACCCCAATTAATTACATTGAAATTATATAGGTATTATGTATCTATTTTTACCTAAAATAAATTTAAATAAAATAAATGATTATTTAAATAAAAATTCAGTTTTAACCAATAACTCAGTGTTTTCACTATTCATCTAAAATTGAAAGTTTTCAGAAAAATACCAAAAATTCACCCTAGGATAATTTCAATATTTTGAATCCAAAAATGAAGTCCATTTTGAAAGATAAAATTTATTAAATTTCAAAAATTGGGTCTTACTATTCATAACGGCTAGTTTATATAATATTTTAATAACATATCGTTTTTTAGTGAAACCCAGTATTGCGTACAACCCACGCTATCAAGGAAGGTCACGATTATGTGTAATGCAAGCGAAGTCAGGGATGTGTGTAGTGAAATCTCCCTTTGGTGTTTCTTATAACACAATAAAAACTTATTTCATTTATACATTAAACAAAATCTACACTTAATGTTGCGTAGAATAATTTCCACAAAACGAACTTGAAATTGTGTGTAACACGAGCCAAGAATAGTGTTGCGTATACTACAAGCTAATGCGGTGTTGCTTATAGTACAAGTTAATCTTGTTGTAGTGTATAATAGAAGGCATCAAAGAAATTAAAAAGAATATATCTCATAAAATCTCAGGGTGTTACATTCTACCCCCCTTAAAATGAATTTCACCCTCGAAATTCATCAGGGTTATAAATCATTTCCTACTTGAAAGTTTCATTCATAGAAACCCAAATCGTAAAAAGGAATACTAAAACTTAATTTTAAAAATTGAAGTATCAAACATAATAGTTACCCAAATTAACTCATCATTGGGTTTCCACATATGAGAACATAGGTGGAAATATGGATATGGAAGAGAAATCTAACCATCAAGTTCTGATGGAGACTGGTAGAGAACATGGATTTGAAAAAGCCAACAATCACAAAGCCATAAATTTGTGATGATCTAAGGTACCATCTAATTCATCGAATATGAGGGTACTAGGACAATGTTTTTGGTTTTCAAGATCATTTCCCTAATGTTGATAAATTTTTTCACAAGGAGAAATACTTACTTGATTTCAGTGTAATATCATCGTTGGTCTTTCCATGAACAATTTCCAATTCATATCTTATTTAAAGAAATGAAGTTAAATTTTTCCTTCTTGAAGTGTTAGCAGATCATGCGATAGAATGATAGGTAATTCCATCTATCTTAAATAAAAGGATATTAAAAGTTATTAAATATACATAAGTCCATCTATGGAGAGGTTAATTGTATAGGATTCCAAAAATGGACTTAGACTTCAACTATCATACCTCTTAATAAAATAAAACTAATTTCTACTAACCAGGGACTTCCTGTAGGCCAATGGTATGCGATAAAAACTTGTCACACTTTGGTCGTGGGTTCGATTCTCACATCCTTGTTCGACGCGACGGGTTATCGCCCATCCTTCAGGTTATCCCTTTTTCTAAAACTACATTATTATAACATTCCTTCAATAATATCAAAAAATGTTCTAGCCTTAAACAATACTATCTTATGTCTAACTTAATTCATTCCAATCTTTAGGATTATCCAAAATACTTCGGTCTAAGCTCATAGAATAAAGAAAACGATTACTAGAAAGATCATCTACCAAGCATGTGAATACCATCATTTATATCCCATATACCATAAGATATATATTTTTGGTTACATTCCAAATATGTGAGTACCTTAATCATGTATTCTCTTGATAATGAGTTACTATAGAACCTTAGTGAAACCATGAATTCTGTCAAAAATTAACACTTTCCACATACCAAAATCCAAAAAATACTATATACTCAAACCATGATATCACATTGTCCTTATATCAATCACGAGCTCATTAATAATATCCAGAATATTATTTTCTCTTTATCCCTTCATTATGTGCATATCATCTGCTTTCCAAAAATATCTGAATAACCTTTCATGGTTACCGGTACCATTCAACGTATACTTTCAAATACTCAGGGAAAAAAATAGTGTGACAATCCTTAGATGTTTCTTTATTCTATAGTACCATTAAATTACCTATACAACATTACTCTTGATAAACATAAAATCATTCCACTACCTTCTTAAACCATTGACCGAGCTTCAACAATTCATTCATCTCACATATCATTTGTAGTCTCTTCATCATAATCAACATAAATACTACCCATACGACCATGTTGATTCTCTTCATGAGACTTTCTCTTAGGGAATTGGTTTTCATAATTCCTATACATTCCACATTTAAAACATTTAACCATTGTTGATGTCTTAGCAATACAATTATCCTTGTCCATGGTGTTAACTGAACCTTTTCCTTTGTAATTACTAGCTTTGTGTCCTTCTTTTCCACACCTAAAGAATATTCCAGTTCCCTTGAAAAATTCTCCTTGATTTCTCTTCCCACATGATTTACATGAGGAAAATTGAACTTTCTTTCCTCTATGATCATCATGAAACTCCTTTCTCTTATTAACTCAGTCGAGAAACTTACCAAAGTTGAGATTATTGATCATATTATGAGTTTGCTGGTTCGACATAATAATGATGTTTCACCTACCAAACCCCATTTCATTTGCTTGATCATGAATAATATCATTCCATTTTCTATAATATTCTCCATTAACATGAATCTTCAGGTTTCCATCCATTTTCTAAAACCCAAAAAGAATAGTGTGAGAGGAAAAAATCAGGCTAGGAAAACAACATAATCAAGGGGAGGACTTTCAATCTCTAACATCATAGATTTAATCCTAGGTTATTCATGGTCGTTACCATAATTATAGGACTGTAACCTACATTTATAATAAACCATAGGGACATCCCTATACATACCTTAGAAATATCTCTAGGGATATCACTAAAGTTTTCACGTCCTAGTTTCCAAAGGTTAACTAAACCTTCTCTCTGATACCAACTATTGAGACCCGAATCATGACATACATGGACATTACATTAATTTTGCAGAATACTTAGTACATGACAAAAACATACACCCAAAGACCGTATTAGTTTAGTGTCTTTGGAAACTCAGAACATAATCTTCTAATCATAGTGAAAGATCTTCAACATCTCCCATAAAGATCTCCCCCTTTGGGTTTCTTACCTAAAATCTTGCTTTATATCCTGGGGAAAAGAAAACATAAAAATGGTGAGCTCAAATGCTCAGTAAGGGTAAACATGGAGAACTTAAAAACAATCCATAAACATTTGAACATAAAAACATGAACATATAACATCAAAATCATGAGTAATGACATAAATCTTGGCAGTTCATAAGGCATTGATCATAAATGAATATTAACCATGATAACATATCATGGGAATAAAACATGAAATTGTGGAAACCATTAAGCACATGTTATGATTTCCATAGTATCCAAGGCATTGTTTCCAAGACCATCATAGTGGACAAAGTCCATTACTGAACCGAGTTTACATGTCATTCTAGCCCTGCATTACTGAACCAGATTCACTTTCCATTCCAGCCATGACTATCTCATGAGATATAAATCTTTACCCAATATATTAGAGGGAGGTATAGGTCCCACCCATCTCATAATGATATCATTATTTCGTGTGCCACAAACTAAACATAAATCATTCATCACAACCCAATGAATAAAATGGGTTTCATAAACATCATCCCATCATAACATGTGCCATATAGTATAAATGGACATCATTTCATCATAAGAAAAATGAAACCATGTAAATCATACAGACATTATACTTAAAACATAAAAATATTAAATAATGTCACCTTAGATGGAAAATTGTTTTGATAAAACATTTGAAATGAATTCTTAAAGAAAATATCCTTTCTTCTTCAAAATCATTTTCTTTTCTCAAAATTAAATTCAATTTTAAAAGAAAAGGATTTTGTTGAAACTAATCATGAATTCTTGTAGAGGAATCCTCATGGAAATATGGAATTATTAAAACGTAAAAATCCATTCACTCTGTATAAGTTAAAAAAAACATTCTCCTACTACTTTTACCGGAAAAGTCAAAAATTAGCTCGTATGGTAAACAAAAGAAAGATTCCTTTCATTACATGTGGTAAAAGTAAAAAATGGTAAATATGACATTAAACATAAATTTAAGAATGGTAATAATTTTATGAAAACATTTTTAGAATACATGGATTTGGATGATAAATATAACCCCAGTAAATACTTACGAATAAACAATCTCGGATGAAAATGAGATTGCAAAATTATCCCTTACCTTATGTCCAATTTCTTTCGTATGTGTCCGAGACTCCTGTATAGTGGGTTTAGAAATATTATTAACTTTTAATAGAACCATAATAATATTTATTATATCATATATTATTCACTTACAACTTTATATTACCCGTTCAATTTCCAATTCCATGTTAATGCATCATTTTGGGTAAAATCATTTCATTTATCGTACGTGTTTTGACTTGAAATTATTCATATGATTAATTAGATCATGATTACTTACTTCCAGAATTTAAAACATGATTTATATATAATATATATATTCATAATATAAATATATATAATAGATTGATAAATGGAACAAAATACACCGTTCATGGAGACGGTAGACCGTACGTACACATGAAAGCTATTTTCATTTCCATATTAAATTGAATGGAAGTAAATGAAAAATATATATATATATATATACATAAATACAGTTTAATTATTATGTCATATGTTTCATTATTACTTATTATATATACTTTATAATCATTCTTGAATGGTTAAGATGGAGAATGAATCTAATCGCGTCGTGGAGACGGTAGTCCGTACGTACGCACGAGCGACAATATCATTATTTTGATATTAAAATTGTATATAATTGGATGGAATATCATATATACAGAATCATCATAATGTGATATTTATTATTTATATCATTTATACTAATTATTATACTCATCCAAATGATGAAATGTTTGAATAACAAACTATACCACGACGTGGAGACGGTAAGCCGTACGTACGCACATGTGGTGACCTTTTCATTCATAGGATGGATAAAATAACTAATATGGTTGTAAATGTTTTTTATAATAACATCATAGCATATAGAAGATACTGGATTTATTATTTTAGAATGAAAACAATAAAGGATGAAGAAGTGTAAGAAGAAAGGAACTTGAAATAGGTGGTGAGATATTTACCTCTTCTTCGGGTTCTTCCTTTTGATTTGATCAAAATGGATCCTTAGGTTGACTTTATGACTAAATAAAGGCCTCTAGGATAAAGTTAGGGATGTTTAGAGGGTATTTGGGTAGGGTTTTTCCAATCCAAATGGATTTGAATGTGTGAATTAGAGAGAAGGGAGAGTGCCCTTTTATAAGAGGGGGTGAGGGGCACCTTAGGAAAAACTTAAAATATTATTTTATAATAAATTAATATTCAGTTTATAATGGCTCCAAAGTGACTTATTTAGAGGATAGAGTGGGGATGGGTCTAAATACTCTCAACCAATAGGTTTTAGACAAGTTTATGTTACCATTTTAACCTTATTATTTAGATTTAACTCTAAGTTTAATAATTTATCTTTTACCATGTCTTCTTGCATTCTTACACTAAATGTTTAATAAACTTACTATAAACTTCCAATAGAATCCCAATTGGTTAATTAATGTCATATATATTATTATATAAGTCTTTTGGAAGATCATTAGATTTTTAGGACCATTATATCAATTAATAATATAATATTTGTTTTAAAAACTCTTTTATGTCAATTTTGTCACTATTTGGTATTTTATTTTTTATAAATTCATAAAAGCATTACTACTTCGAAAACAATTCATCTAACCACCTCTAATATGTTATATTAACCTATAAAATTATTTTAATTCCAAAAAAGTCTCAATGTACATTTATTTGGGTATTTATAATATCAATTATGTTAATATTTTATTACTAAGGTAATTACTGCATCATTATTGTGTCATAAATAAATTAACTTATATAATGTATAAATATTATAAATAAAATAAAATAATGTAGTAAATATTTTTATCTTTCTAATGAACATTTATATCTGAATTTATCTTATATATAACCCTATATTAAAAATTTTATACTTATTAAACTTTGATTTTAACTCTTTTAAATCTTCTTTGAATTAAATAATAATAAATGTCCTAATCTAATCCAAGTGAACCTAAAGGGTCATATTTTATTCCTAAGGTTTTTTTTGTCGAATTAAACTTATCCAATAGAATTAGGACATGTGTTAGGTTAACAATAATATCATTTTACCATTAATTACCCTATTTACTTTTAACCATAGTAAATAAAAGTAAAAAATAACTATTCACTAAAAATTATTTTTATCTTATTGAACAAAATTTTACTTACTGATATCTACAATGTCTCTCGGATTTTTGAAATTACACTCACAGAAGCGGTAAAATTAAGTATTATGTAAATTTGCAAATTCTCCAAGGAGGTAGGGAAAAGACGATAAAAAGTTCAATAAAATTTTTACATATATGAAATTATTATAAAATGAACCCAATGAATTACATTGAACTTATATAGGTATTATGTATATATTTTGACCTAAAATAAATTTAAATAAAATAAATTATTATTTAAAAAAAAGTTTGTTTTAACCAATAACTCAGTGTTTTCACTTTTCATTAAAAATTGAAAGTTTTCATAAAAATAACAGAAATTCACCCTTGGCTAATTTCGATATTCTGAATCCAAAAATGAAGTCCATTTTGAAAGATAAAATTTATAAAAGTTCAAAAAGTGGGTCTTACTATTCATAATGGCTAGTTTATATAATATTTTAATAACATATTGTTGTTTAGTGAAACTCGGTATTGCATACTACACACGCTATCAAGGAAGGTCGCAATTGCATGTAATGCAAGCCAAGTCAGGGATGCATGTAGGGAAATATCCCTTTGGTGTTGAAAATAACATAATCAAAACTTATTTCATTTATACATTAAACAAAATCTATACTTAATGGTACGTAGAATAATTTCCACAAAACGAACTTGAAATTGTGTGTAACACGAGCCAAGAATAGTGTTACATATACTGAAAGCTAATACGGTGTTTCATATAGTACAAGCTAATCTTGGTGTTGTGTAAAATAGAAGAAATCAATGAAATTAAAAAGAATATATCTCATAAAATCTTGGGGTGTACACAGAGGGCCGCGAAGAGGGCATGACAGTTGCGGCGGCTCAGCTCAGACCGGACAACGGTGTGGCTCGTCGGGTGGTGGCATGGCGGCTCAGCACGGCGGTGAAACGATGAGGGGGGTTCAGCCTGGGGAGGCACGATGGCTCAGTCTGGCCATGGGTGGATCGGCCAGCCGTGGGTCCGGTTCGGCCGGGAGGTCGAAGCGCCGTTGGGCGGTGTGGGTCGCAGAGGCCGCAGGTGGCGGCGCCATTGCCTTCGTCGCTTCATCACCTTCCTCCATTTTGAAGAACACATCAAAGAAGAATCGCGGAGGGGTCGGGCCATGTTTGTTTGTCCCGCACCCTCCACGTTTAGAGTGATAGCAAGTGGTTCACAAAGAACTAAGCATGAATGTGTAAGGAAGACGTTTTAACACATCATTTCCCACAACCCTCGTCAATCTCTATTCCCAATCCCACAAAAGAATTAGAAGGGGAGAACATGGAAAGTGATAATCAAATAGAAATAAACCCCTACCTCGTTCACTTGATGATGTTGGTGCAAGAAGGTAGTACGATCATTGATTTGCCGTAGATGAGGATGTCCCACGTCGGAAGAAGTCTTGAGGAAGAAGGTCGAAGGCGGTCGATGTTCTTCGTTGGCAGAGAATTCTTCATCGGTGGAGCGTTCTTCATGGATGAACACGTTCTTCCTGAAGATATTTCTCCCAAGAACTCCTTCCTCCCAATTCCACCAAATATTCCATGGATAATAGATTATGTTCTCTATTTAGTTTGTTGGAACAAAAATAAAACAAATTAGCCTAATCAATTAACAAGGTGGAATATTAAATGTATGTGCATTGGCATAATTAATGTGGAGGAAGTCAAGAGGATCTTCCACATTAATGAGGGGGGGGGGGGGGGTTGAGAGGTTTTTCTCCGTAATGAGGGGAGTTCAAGAGGTTTAGTCCTCGGCTGGTCCCCACCACCATAACCTCTCATGGGAGGTTAGGTTTGGGTGGTCCCCACCACCATAACCTCTCGTGATAGGTTAAGGTCTGGTGGTATCCACTTCTCAACTTCCACATGGAGGTTTAGTTCCAGAGGACCCCACCTCTCAACACCCACATGGGTGTTGAAAATAAAAATAAAATGTCACACACTTTTATTTTTATTTTATTATTACACAAAAAATCAAAAAACTAACTTTCACCCTCGACCATCTGTCGTCGAGGTGAAAGTCTCCTTAAGCGAATACCGGTGTTGCGAGTTCAACGATACCCTCAGATTTCAATTCCAAGAACCAGTTCAAAAGTTAGAAAAACCTTCTCATACATTGACTAAACATACCCGAACAAAAGTTTATAAATTCATTCCGGGCACTCCGGGCCTCTGAATCATGTGCCGTTAATTTTTTTGGACTCATAAAATTCCCATTTATTTTAAAACAATTACATTGAAATTATGGGTCTTTACATTCTACCCACCTCATGGCTTTACGTACCCATAAGCTATAAATCAAACTAAGTGAACTAGTGAGGGTACTGATCATGCATCTGAGCCTCCCGCTCTCATGTGCTCTCTTGGAGGTTCCCGTGTTTCCAGCGAATGCGCACCAGAGGTATCCACCGTCCACAAAGGACATGCTCTTATTGATCCCCAATCTCTACTGGAACCTTCGTAAAAGTCTCCCCATCATCAACATCCAACTCTCTATGGTCGATGATGTGATAAGGTTCATGCACATATCTCCTCAGCTGGGATACGTGGAAGACGTCATGCACCTGGTGAAACATAGGTGGAAGAGCTAGGCGGTAAGACACCTCGCCAACTCTACTGAGGACCTGAAAAGTTCTGATGATCCTCAGAGATAACTTGTTGCCTTGGCTAAATATCCACAAACCTCGTCGATCTGAGACCCATAGAAATACGTGGTCACCATCCTCTGTAACGTCCTGGATCTGGGTGTCACACAACGGTTGCCCCGAACCCGGTTGGTCACATGACCTCAAGCGCATTTCCCCAAATGCCAGAGGCTGCCGACTAGTAGCGAGGGCCTAGGTCTGATAGTGGGGAAACTATGTCCTCATTTGTCAAAGTGTAGTTCAGTGGAAATAGATATAAATATACAAAATAGGAAGCAGTAAACAATACCCAACTGAAATGGATAACAGTACAGAAGTAAAAGATAACAACAGTCATATATATATGATGATGCATTATGTCTCTAAGTCTAGGAAAGCATCCAAAACAAGATACACTACAATATAGAATAATACAATACAAAGTACAAGTAAAACAAAGGAAAACAAAACAGTGCAGCCGGAACTCAGCCGCATCGCAAGCCTAAGCTCATTCCCATGCTCTTCCACTCCTCTGAAATAATCAAGTACCTGTATAGGGACTCGTTCCCTTATCAACACCTACAGAAATATAATCTTATTAGGCCCAAGACCTGACACAAACAGGGTGTGAGAATAAATCGCAGTAGCCAACCACCAAAGGCCCGTACCCAACTGTCAGTGAAAATGTACAACGGAAGTGTGCAGTAATAAAATGCAATAAACTAGGAAGTACTCAAAAGTAGCTATTCTACTAGTTACATTTCCATTTTATTAATTATTTATCAATTCCAATCTTGTGATTTATATTGGCAGGTACAATATATTAAATCACCATAGTGAATATACAAAGTAAACGTTGTCTGCAGAAATTAAAATCCTTACCCTCAGGTAATCAGAATCAAAACTCGCAGGTGTCTGCCCATAGGCATAATGAATATCGCCCTCAGGCATACGAGATATCACCCTCAAGAACATAAGATACTACCCACAGGCATGAGAAGATTTTCCCTCAGGCTAAGAAAAACACTGAACTCAGGATAAAAAGTATTCGGGCTGAGCCCAACACTTAAACAATCAATCTATATATATTTTCTCTCAAGAAAACTCAAAGCATGCTATAATCACAGAATACCCATTGGTATCCTGGCCAAATGGCTAAACAAGGGAAATGCACCCACGGGGTGGCCATGGATCAATGCAGTGATCCAAAACAATAGTTTATACATAATCATTAAATTACATATCCAATTATAGGAATTCAATTAGTCAAGGCCTTAGCCATACAACATCCCAAACATGGGCGCCTCTCACAACTGCACCCAAAAACACTCAATAGTTGGAATTAAACACCAGACCACCTACCTTGACATCCCTTGATCAATATATGTGAATGACACCTTCTGAAATGTCTAAGAATGACGTAGATCTGGGATAAATGAAAATGAGTTAAAACCCAAATAACTTCCCCTTGGGAAATAATTGGAAGGAAGGATTCAAGAAGAGTGAAAAACTCACCTACACGGTTCAATCGAGACCGTCAGCGAAGGAATCTGAAATCCGGTGTGAGGTTGGGAGCTCCTCCAAGCTCAGACCTTCTCTATCGGTGCTCCTCCGACGTTCTAAGATTCCTCTATCTAAAGAGGAGGCTAATTCCCATTTTAAGAGAAAAAAAACTAAACAACGTATACTCTCAAGTACACGGTGTGTACTTTTAATTTTTTTAACTGTTCCTATGGTGGATAATTTTCACCGCCACACTGTTCAGATGTCGACATGAGTACACGGTGTGTATTTCTAACTACACGGCATGTACTGTCACTCTGTTGGTGGATAATGCCACCACCTTACTGTTCACATGCCGACTGATTACACGGAATGTAAATACGAAGTACTTGGCATGTAGTCAGTTTTTACACCCCTCAGCGCCGACAGGCCTATACGCCCTATGTACTCATCCCACACGGCCAAAGTACATGGCGTGTACCCACAATTTTTGGGATTTCCCCTATTTTACTTATTTTCTCAAAAACACTTTAGGAAAAAGGAAAAGAAGAAACCCATACCTCAAGAATAAGAACAGGGTTCTTACAAACATCCCCCTTAAAGTTATCCATCCCTGAATTTCCCTTCCAAGGGTGGTTAATATAGAGCTCAGAACAACTCAGGCCACTGAGCACGTACGTCGGTCTCCCACTCCCAAGTTTCATCCTACACTCGGCCATGCTGCTATAGTACCCATACAAGAGGAACTGACCGGCCTCGAAGAGTCTTCATGATTCTATCAACAATATGAATCTGATGCTCCTCAAAGGATGCATCGGCCTGAAGTTCAACCTCCTTGGGCTGAAAAACATGAGACATGTATGAGTGATAACGGCACAACTGAGATACATGGAAGATGTAATGCATGCCCCAATACCTCTATGTCAACTGTAACCGATAGGAAATCAGCCCGACTCTCTCCAGAATCTCAAAAAACCCCACATACCTAGGTGTAATTTTACCATATCTCCTAATCTTCCTATGTCCTAGCCTCGGTGAAACACGCAAGAAAACCCGATCCCTTACCACAAATTCCAAGGGTCGTCTACGGCGATCAACATAATATTTATGAAAAGACTGTGCGGTATCCATCCACTTCTGAATCAACTAGACCTGCTCTAAAGTCTCTTGTAAGAGACGTGGTCCCAGTAAAGCTGCCTCACCTGCCTCCAACCACCACAAAGGTGATCGGAATGGTCTACCATATAAAGCCTCGTTAGGTGCCATCTCAATAGTTGCCTGAAAACTATTATTATAGGCACACTAGACTAGGGGTATGTACTTCTCCCAAGATCCCCCAAAGTCCAAGACGCATGCACGTAACATGTAATCAAGCACCTGTATCATACGCTCTAATTGGACATCAGTCTAAGGGTGGTAAGCTGTGAACAGAAGCACCTGTATACCCAGTGCCCTCTGAAAACTCCACCATAAACAAGATGTAAAACAGGAATCCCTATCTGAAATGATAGAACAAGGGACCCCATGAAGACATACTACCTCTCAAATATACAACTTTCTAAGCTAGTCAACACCGAAGGTCTCCTTGATTGGAAAAAAGTAAGATACCATCATAAGTATGTCCTCAAAAACCCACACGACATCGCTACCTCGAGGTGACCTTAGAAACCCGGTCACAAATTCCATCGTGAAATCATCCCATTTCCACTCCCGAATGGGTAACTACTGTAATAGTCCGGCTGACCTCTGATGCTCCGCATTCACCTGCTGACATGTGGAACATCTCTTAACGAAACCAGCTACCACTCACTTTCTCTGGGCCCACTGAAACTCCTGCTTCCGAGATGATAGGACCTAGGAAGTGTATCTAGTCCATCCAAAAGTGTCACTTTGAGAGCTTATCATATAACTGATGCTCTCTCAGTGTACTCAATATGATCTCAAGATGGGTAGCATGGTCGTGTCGAGTATGAGAGTACACCAAGATATCATCCACGAAGACTACCACAAAAGAATCGAGATATGGATGGAATACATGATTCATCAGAGCCATGAAAACTGCTGGCGGGTTTGTGAGTCTGAACGACATGAACAAGCACTCATATAGACCATATTTTCTCCGAAAAGCTGTAAGTGGTATGTCCAATGGTCTAACGAGTAACTGATGATATCTGGATCTCAAGTCAATCTTCGAGAACAATCGTTCTCCTCGAAGTTGATCAAAAAGATCATTAATACTAGGTAAGGGATATCGGTTCTTGACCATGAACTGGTTTAGCTTCCGATAATCCACACAAAGTCTTAGGGTACCGTCCACCTTCTTTGCAAATAGGATAGGAGAACCCCAAGGAGATGTACTGGGTCGGGTGAAACCCTTTTCCTACAACTCCTCCAACTGCCTCTTGAGCTCCTGCAACTCTATTGTAGCCATCATATATGGAGGAATGGACACTGGTGCTGCTCCTGGAACAAGCTCAATAGAGAAACACACCTCTCGCTTGGGAGGTATACCTGAAAAATCATCCTAGAAGACATCCATGAAACAATAAACTACTCGAGTGAAATACTTCTGACACGTTCCCTGGTCATCCAGATATAAACTCACAATCTGGGTTGTCACTCCACCCCACCCACAATGCTCAGGTCCAGCTCAGCTCGCTTGGACATCCCACTCGCCTTTTTATATAAACTCTACGCCCTCTGGTGACATGAAACTCACCCTACGACGATAGCAATCTACAAAGGCTCGAAAGGGTACCAAACAGTCCATCCCGAGAATGAAGTTATAGCTCATCATCTCTAAGAAATAGAGGTCCTATAAAAAGTGACACCCACCAACCTCTAGGGGGAACTCCTTGCACTAACACACACCATCTGTCCTAATCCCCAATGGAGTGTCTAGCGTCATAAAATTAGAAGAAGAAGAAACACAGATCCCAAGGCTCTCCACAATGGCCACAAATATAAAACTATGTGTAGCACTAGTATCGAAAAGTAATGAAGACAAAACAGAAGCAACTAGAATAGTACCTCTGACAGTGAAAGGTCTGGGATCCTACTCATGTTGGGTCTGTTGCACTGAATATTTATACCCAGTGCCATGACCCTATGACACAACCAGGCTACCTTGAGCTGACCCGCCCTACTGTCTTTGAGATCCTGGTGTCTGGCTACCACGACCATGACCACCACCTTGTCCTGAACATTCCAAAGTATTCCAATTCCCTAATTGGTAAGAAGCTGCTGGCCCTGCTCCCGCATGTGGAGTCTGCACAGTACCCCTCTCAATAGTCATTGGTGGAGACACCCTACAAAAGCACTGGAGATGACCAATCTTGCCACAAGCTCGGCACTCCACTGGGTCACGTGGACACTGAGGTCTCTAGTGCCCCTCTTTACCACACTGGTAACACATCACCTGGACACCTGAAAAGTTCTTCTAGCTATTACTAACACTGTGAGAGAAATACATCCACCTCTTCCTCTTACCGGTAGAAATAGTACTAGAAAATGGTGCTGAACTGCCCTGGCCTGCACCACTAGCTTCCCACAGGTTCCGCTCAGTAATCAGTGCCTGGTTTACAATAGCATGCACTATAGGAAACCTGAAAACCTTCACCAGTTCTTGGATGTCATATCACAGACCATACTCAAAGAGTCAAGCCCTCAACATCTCATCTCCCACCAGAATAGGTGCAAAACATTATAGCTCAGTGAAGCGGGCAGAATAGTCCATCACTGACATGGCACCCTGCTGCAGATTCATGAACTTTTGAGATTGATCTGCCCTCAGCATCTTCGGATAGAAAAAGTAAAATAATACCTCATGAAAATATTCCCATGCCATGTCTCAGTGATATTCTGTTTGGGTGGTAACATCCCACCATCTCTTGGAGGAATCACGCAGCGTGTACGTAGCGAGCTTGACCCTCTGCCCTGGAGGCGTCTCCAGATGCTCGGAGGTAGCCTGCATAGAACCCAGCCAAGACTTCGCAGCCTGTTGTCTACCATCCCCTAAAAATGTAGGTGGATTCTACTTCTGGAATATACAAGTCAGCTTCTCCATAGATGTGGCAGCCGACAGTGCTCCCTGAAAGGTCTACTTGAACCGCACGAAGCCTTCATGGAACTGCGCCTTTGCACCTGTGTCTGGTATAACGGTTGGTGCCACATTTGGCTCTGATGGAGGATCCATCGGTATCCCATGGCCTACCATTTATAGAGTAAAAGTGTTGCCTCTATTTTGGTGAACATCTCGTGGTCGTCTCGGCGACATGACTCTACAAGGTCAAACACATGCCTTAGATTAATATCATCAAGGACTAAGAACTGGAAACGTAAGAAAGGTACACAGAAAAGAAAATATTCAAGTTTGACAAAACAAGACTACACAGCGTGTATAATAACTACACGACATGTTTCCTTAAGTCCTTCACATGGGCATGTACTTCTGCCAAAACTGGTCGTGTAACACCCCAAACACATGGCGGGTACTTGAATTTTCTTCCCCAGTCCGAGTCCTTCTACACGACTTAGAAACACGACTCTCTTTTAAACTATAATACATGGCGTGTATAAAATCTACACAGTGTGTATTGGACGAGCTTCACCAACCCATATTTTCCATTACACGGTTGGGTACACAACTCATACTACAGGGCGTTTTCCAAATAGACACGACATGTACGACTTAATTTCCAACTGCCCATGATGTTAGTGACACTGACGATTACTCGAATGACACTACACGACATGTTACACCCGCACACGACGTGCACACCACAACATTTTCCGAGCCACATGGCCAAGTCCACACGGCCTTTCACTGGTCAAGACTACAAGGCATGTCCCTTAGGTACACGGCGTGTTTAAGAAAAGTTAACACCAACCTGTGTTTTTTAGTTACACGGCCGGATCCCCAGGTCAAACTACACGGCGTGTTCATCATTGACATGACGTGTATAAGCTCAGATTTCTCTGCCCATGTTGTTAGTTACACGAAAGACACAGTTTCAACACAACATGACGTGTATAATAACTACACGGCGTGTGCCTTCAAAGTTTCTCTATCCCGTGTTTCTACCTACATGTCCTCTGACACGGGTAAAAACTACATGGCGTGTACATACGGTACATGGCCTGTACTTAAAAATTTTGCATTTCCTCCCAAACAGAAGGTTATGTGGCGTGTATTCGTAGAACCACACACCGTGTTGTCTGGGTTTCTGGACAAAAGACCTCAGAAACTACTCAGGAGCCCCTTTTTCTTAATTTTCAAGCGTGGGTATGCCAAATTCTGATCTGTGGGGGCCCATACTCCCTGCGAACCAAAGTTTAGCACCCAACCCTCACAAAAACAGGCTGGATGATAATCCACTAAATTCTGGTCCAAGAGAGCCCATACTTCTCGGGAACCAAAGTTTAGCATCCAATAACCCAACCATAAAATGTACCAATACCCTATCAACAATAGACGTATCTATCAAGGTACCTATCACAACAACATGTGTTTTCTAGAACAACATCTATCACAAAAACTTTCAATTTCTAATTCCCCTACATGACATGGAAACTATGCATGGCATGTGATTCTAACATGTGCCTAAATGATGCATGCGATGAAATACCCTCATCTCATCAGGTTTCTAATAAACAAAACCAAAGTATAAAAATATAAACCGAACACAACAAGTGCATCACCCAATGGGGAAAATAAAATCAATTGTAATAATCATAAACATAAAATCACAATTTACTTCGAGGTAATCCAACTTTTACCTGTACACATGGTAGCTACTCCCAGGCACAGTTATTACCGAATCCCTTAATAATCTATCCCTTATACCATCGCCAAATAATAGAATAACTCTGAGAAAATAAAAAGCCTTTGATACCACTTTGTAACATCCCGGATCCGGGTGTCACACAACGGGTGCCCCAAACCCGGTTGATCACATGACCTCAAGAGAATTTCCCCAAACTCCAGAGGCTGTTGACTAGCAGCGAGGGTCTAGGTCTGATAGTGGGAAAACTTTTCCCTCATTTTTCAAAGTGTAGTGCAATGAAAATAGATATAAACATACAAAAGCGGAAGCAATAAACAATACCAAACTGAAATGGATAAAAATACAAAAGTAAAAGATAACAACAGTCATATATATATACGATGATGCATTATGTCTCTGGTTCTAGGAAAGTTACCAAAATAGTATACACTGCAATCTAGAATAATCCAATACAATGTATAAGTACAACAAAGGAAAACAAAACAGTGCAGCAGGAACTCAGCCGCATCGCAAAACTAAGCTCAGCCCCATGTTCTCCCACTCCTCTACAATAATAAAATACATGTATAGGGACTCTTTCCCTTATCAAAAACTATAGCAATATAATCTGTTTGGGCCCAAGACATGACCCAAATAGGGTGTGAGAATAAATCCCAGTAGGCAACCTCCAAAGGCCTATGCCCAACTGTCAGTGAAAATGTGCAACAACAGTGTGCAGTAATAAAATGAAATAAACTATGTAGTACTCAAAAGTAACTATTCTACCAGTTACATTACAATTTTATTAATTATTTATCAATTCCAAGCTTGTGCTTTAGCTTGGCAGGTAAAACATATTAAATCAACACAGTGAATATACAAAGTAAACGTTGTCCGCAGAAATGGAAATCCTTACCCTCAGGTAATCAGAATCCAAACCAACAGGTGACTACCCACATGCATAACGAATATGATGTTTCCCTCAGGAACAGAAGCTACTGCCCATAGGCATGAGAAGAGTTTCCCTCATGCTAAACGAAACGCTGCCCTCAGGCTAAGAAAAACACTGCCCTCAGGCTAACAAGTATCTGGGCCGATCCCAACACTTAAAAAAGAATTCTATATACATTTTTTCTCAAGAAAACTCAAAGAATTCTATTATCATGGCATAACCACGGGTATTCTGGCCAAATGGATAAACAAGCTAAACGCACCCACGGGGTGGCCCTGGATCAAAGAAGCGATCCCAAACAATAGTTTATACATAATCATTAAATTACCTATCCAATTCTAGGAATTTTATTAGTCAAGGCCTCAGCCATACGACACCACAAACATGGGCCTGTAGCACAACAGTACCCAAAAACACTCAACAGTTGGAATTAAACACCCGAACTCCTACCTTGATATCCTCTGATCAATATACATGAACGACACCTTCTAAAACGTCCAAGAACGACATAGATCTGGGATAAATGAAAACATGTTCAAACCCAAATAACTTCCCCTTAGGAAAGAATTGGATGTAAGGATTCAAGAAGAGTAAATAACTCACCAGAGAAGTTCAATCGAGACCGTTAGCGAAGGTATCCGAGTTCTGGTGTGCTTTCAGAAGCTCCTCTAAGCTCCGACCATCTCTCCCAGTGCTTCACTGACGTTCTAAGCTTCATCTGTTGAAAGAGGAGGATACTACCTATTTTATGCAAAAAAAAAACAAACTACATGGCGTGTACTCTCAAGTACATGGCGTGTACTTTTAATTTTTTTAACTGTTCCTCTGGCGGCTACATTTCACCGCCACACTGTTCAGCTGTCGACATGAGTACACGATGTGTATTTCTGACTACACGGCATGTACTATCGCTCCGTTGGCGGCTACTCCCACTGCTTTACAGTTCTCCTGCCGACTGATTACATGACGTGTAAATACCAAGTACACAGTGTGTAGTCAGTTTTTACACCCCTCATCACTGACAGTCCTACACGCCCTATGTACTCATCCCACACGGCCAAAGTATACAGTGTGTGGAAAAGTCAAGGCGTGTACCCAAATTTTTTGGGATTTTCCCTATTTTCCTTATTTTCTAAAAACACTTAAGGAAAAAGGAAAAAAAGAAACCCGCACCTCAATAATAAGAACCAGTTTCTTACAAAATTCTCCCCTTAAATCTATTCATCCCTGAATTGCCCTTCCAAGGGTGGTAAAGAAAAATATTAGAACAACTCTGGCCACTGAGCACGTACGTCGGTCTCCCGCTCCCATGTTTCATCCTGCACTCGACCATGCTGCCATAACACCCGTATGAGAGGAACTGACCGGCCTCAGAGAAACTTCATGCTTCTATCAACAATATGAATCAGATGCTACTCAAAAGATGGATCAACCTGAAGTTCAACCTCCTTGGGCTGAAAAACGTGAGACGAGTCTGAGTGATTACGGTGCAACTGAGATACATGGAAGATGTCGTGCATGGCCCAATACCTCTATAGAAATAGTAACTGATAGAAAACCGTCCTAAATCTCTCCAGAGTCTCAAACGGCCCCACATACCTCTTTGAAAGTTTACCCTGTCTCCTGATCTTCCTATGTTCCAACCTCGGTGAAACACGCAAGAAAACCTGATACCCGAACACAAACTCCAAGGGTTGTCTACAACGATCAACGTAAGATTTCTGATGAGACTCTGTAGTATCCATCCAATTCTGAATCAACTGGACCAGCTCTGAAGTCTCCTACACAAGACGTGGTCCCAGTAAAGCTGCCTCACCTACCTCCAACCAGCACAAAGGTGCTTGACATGCTCTACCATATAAAACCTTGTAAGGTGCCATCTCAATAGTTTTTTGAAAAATATTATTGTAGAAAAACTCAACTAGGGGTATGTGATTCTCCCAAGAGCCCCCAAAGTCCAATATGCATGCACGCAGCATGTCCTCATGCACCTGTATCATATGCTCTGACTGGCCATCGGTCTGAGGGTGGTAAGCTATGCTCAGAAGCACCTGTGTACCCAGTGCCCTCTGAAAAATCTGAAAGAAACGAGACGTAAGACAGGCATCTCTATCTAAAACGATGGAACGAGGGACCCCATGAAATTGTACTACCTCTCGGATATACAACTTTCTGAGCTCGTCAACACCAAAGGTCTCCATGATTGGAAAAAGGTGAGCTACCTTCGTAAGTCATTCCACAAAAACCCACATGGAATCACTGCCTCAAGGTGACCTCGACAACCCGGTCACGAAGTCCATCACGACATCATCCCATTTTGACTCCAAAATGGCTATGTTCTGTAACAATATGGATTGCCTCTGATGCTCAGCCTTCACCTACTGATAGGTGGAACATCTCGTAAAGAAACCAGCTACCTCTCTATTCGTACCCGGTCACTAATACTGACGTCTCAAGTCACTGTTCATTTTGGTAACACTGGGATGCACTGCCCAAGATGAAGCATGAAATTCCCACATCAACTCCTCGTGTATATCCCCTGGAACACACACTCGTCCATGGATACGTAGTACCTCGTCATCGCGAATCATCTAACCAAGAGGAGGGTCCTAACTTGTCACTGAATCCTGTAGAACTAGGCCTTCTGAATCAGATAGCAGTCTCATCCTCACTCTTTCTAGGAGGGTAGAATTCACATCTAAGGATGAAAGATAGGATTTCCCCTAACTATTGTGCACCTCCAAATGCATCTCAGAGAACAAAGCCAGGAGCTGCCACTCACTACTGGCCTCCTACACTGACTGTAAATGAGTCCTCCTACTCAGTTCATCAGCAACTACGTTACCCTTACTAGGTGTATAAGCAAGCTCGAAGTCGAAGTATTGAAGGTATTCAACCCACCTTCTCTTTCTCAGATTCAAGTCACACTGGGTATAGATGTATTTAAGACTTTTGTGGTCCGTAAACACCACAAAATATTCTCCGAAGAGATAATGTCTCCAACAACATATCGCATGAACAACTACAACCAACTCGAGATCATGCATCGGGTAATTCCTCTCATGTGGCCTCAACTACCGAGACCCGTAAGAAACTAGTCGGTCGCCATGCATCAACACTGCACCCAACCCAATACCTGATGTATCACAGTAAACTGTATAGCTCTTCCCTTGCTCTGGAAATATCAGGACTGGTGTGGATGTCAACCTTCCCTTCAGATCCTGAAAGGATATCTTGCAAGATTTTGACCAAACGAACTTTACACCCTTCTACATCAAACCTATCAACGATGTTGATAAGCGAGAGAAGTACTTTATAATGTGAATGTAGTAACCATCCAGCCCCATGAAACTCCGTATTTCAAAAACGTTCTTAGGCTTCTCCCAGGAAACTACTGCTCTCACTTTCTCTGGGTCCACTGCAACTCCTGCTTCCGAGATGATATGACACAAGAAGTGTATCTGGTCTATCCAAAATTTGATCTTTGAGAGCATAGCTTATAACTGATGACCTCTCAGTGTACTCAATACAATCTCAAGATGGGTATCATGGTCGTGTCGAGTGTGAGAGTACACCAAGATATCGTCCATGAAGACTACCACAAAAGAGTACAAATATGGATGGAACACACGATTCATCATAGTCGTGAAAACTGCTGGCACGTTCATGAGTCCGAACGGCATGACCAAGTACTCATATAGACCATATGTTCTCCGAAAAGCTGTAAGCGGTATGTCCGATGGTCTAACGTGTAACTGACAATATCCGGATCTCAAGTAAATCTTCAAGAACACTCGTGCTCCATGAAGTTGATCAAAAAGATCATCAATCCTTGTCAAGGGATATTTGTTTCTTGACTGTCAACGGGTTATGCTTTCGATAATACACACAAAGTCTGAGGGTACCATCCGCCTTCTTCGCAAAAAGGACAGAAGAACCCTAAGGAGAAGTACTGGGTCAGATGAAACCCTTTGCCTACAACTCCTCCAACTGCCTCTTGAGCTCCTAATACTCTGGTGTAGCCATCTTATAAGGAGGAATAGACACCAGTGATGCTCTTGGCTTAATCTCAATAGATAAATCCACCTCTCACTCGGGAGGTAGACCTCAAAAATAATTCAGCAAGACATCCCTAAAATGATCAACTACTGGAGGGAAATCCTTCTGACACGTTCCCTAGTCATCCAAATATAAACTCGCAATCTAGGCTGTCACTCCACCTCAACCACGATGCTCAGGTCCATCTTGGCTTGCTTGGACATCCCACTCACCTTTTTATAGAAACTCTCCACCCTGTGGTGAGGTGAAACTCACCCTGTGACGATAGAATCTAAAAAGGCTTGAAAGTGTACCAACCAGTCCATCCCGAGAATGATGTTATATATCATCATCTCTAAGACATAGAGGTCCCATAAAAAGTTACACCCACCAACCTATAGGGGTCACTCCTTTCACTGATTCACACCAGCCGTCCCAATCCCCGACAAAGTGTCTAGCATCATAAAATCGGAAGAAGAAGAAACACAGAGGACAAGGAACTTCACAACGACCATAGATATAAAGCTATGTGTAACACCAGTATTGAAAAGTACTGAAGACAAAATAGAAGCAACTAGAATAGTACCTCTGATAGAGGAAGGTCCGGGATCCTGCTCCGGTTGGGTCTGTTACACTGCATATGTCTGCCCAGTGTCACGGCCCTGCGACACAACCTGGATACTCTGAGCTGACCCGCCCTTCTGTCTCTGAGATCCTAGTGTCTGGCCACCACAGCCACGACCACCACCTCAGACTGAATGTTCCGATGTATTCCAATTCCCTGACTGGTAAGAAGTTTTTGACCCTGCTCCTGCATGCGAAGTCTGCACAGAACCCCTCTCACTAGTCACTGGTGAAAATTCACTGAAAAAGCGCTGCATATGACCCATATTTCCATAAGCTCGGTACTCTACTGGGTCACGTGGAAACTGCGGTCTCTTGTGCCCCTCTTTACCACACTGGTAACACATCACCTATCCATCTAAAGAGTTCTTCTGGAAAGTACTGCCACTATGAGAGAAATCCGTCTTCCTCTTCCTCTTACTGGTAGAAATAGTACTAGAAACTAGTGCCGAACTACCCTGCCTGCACCACTAGCTTCCCACAAGTTCCGCTCAGTAATCAGTGCCAGGTTTACAATTTCTTGCATTGTAGGTAACCTTAAAACATTAACCAGTGATTGGATGCCATATCAAAGACCATCCTTAAAGCGTCGAGCCCTCAACGTCTCATCTCCCACCAGAATAGGTGAAAAACTCTGTATCTCAGTGAAGCGGGCAGAATAGTCCATCACTAACATGGCGCCCTACTGTAGATTCATGAAATCTCGAGCTCGATCTTCCCTCAGCATCTCCAGAAAGAAAAAGTCATAGAAGACCACCTAAAAAGCTCTGCATGCCATGTCTCGGTGATGTTTGGTCTGGGTGGTTACATCCCACCATCTCTTGGAGGAATCACACAACATGTACGTAGCGATCTTGTCCCTCCACCCTAGAGGCGTCTCCAGATGCATGAAGATAGACTACATAGAATCCAACCAAGACTCCACAGATTGTGGTCCGCCATCCCCTGAAAATGTGGGTGGATGCTGCTACCAGAATATACGAGTCAGCTTTTCCATAGATGTGGTAGTTGGAGGTGCTCCCCGAAAGGTCTACATGAACCGTACGAAGACTTCATGGAACTGCGCCTCCGCGCCTGTGTCTGGTATAACAGCTGGAGCCGCATCTGGATCTGCTGGAGGATCCATCGGTAGCCCATGGCCTACCATTTTTGGAGTAAAATCATTGATGCTCTCTTGGTGAACAACTCATGGTCATCACAGCGACATGACTATACAAGGTCAAACCCATGCCTTAGATTAATATCATCAAGGACTAAGAACTGGAAACGTAAGAAAGGAACAAGGAAAATAAAATATTCAAGATTGAAAAAACAAGACTACACGACGTGTATAATAACTACACAACGTGTTCCCTTAAGTCCTTCACATGGGTGTGTACTTCTGCCAAAACTGGTCGTGTAATACCCCAAACACACTGCATTTTTTCCACACCCTCCGTGTGTACTTGAATTTTATTCCCCTGCTCGAGTCCTTCTACACAACTTAGAAACACAACTCTCTTTTAAACTAGACTAAATGGCATGTATAAGATCTACATGGCGTGTACTGGACGAGCTTCACCGACCCGTGTTGTCCGTTACACGCCCGGGTACACAACTCACACGGAATGTTCCAAATAGACACAGCGTGTACGACTTAATTTCCAACTTCCCATGTTGTTAGTGAAACGACCAGCTACCTGGTTGACACTACACAACGTGTTACACCCGTACATGTTGTGTACACCACCCCATTTTCCCAGCCACATGGACAAGTCTACACATCCTCTCACTGGTCAAGTCTAAACAACATGTCCATCAGGTACACGACGTGTTTAAGAAGAGGTAACACCGACCCGTGTTTGTTAGTTACACAGCCAGATCCCTAGGCCAAACTACACGGCATGTTCATTATTGAGACGGAGTGTATAAGCTCCGATATCTCCACCCGTGTTGTTAGTTACACAGCAGACACAGGTTCAACACCACACAGAGTGTATAATAACTAAACGATGTGTGCCTTCAAAGTTTCACTATCCTATGTTTCTTACTACACAGGTAGAAACTACACGGCGCACACATACGGTACATGGTGTGTACTTAAAAATTTTACATTTCCTCCTGAACATAAGGGTACATGGCATGTATTCGTAGAACCATACACAGTGTAGTCTGGGTTTCCAGACAAAAGACCTCAGAAAATACATCGGAGCCCCTTTTTATTAATTTCCAAGCGTCAGTATGCCAAATTATGATCTGCGAGGGGCCCATACTCCCCGTGAACCAATTTTTATCACCGAACTTCCCAACAACAGGCTGGATTATGATCTGCTAAATTTCGGTCCAAGAGAGCCCATACATCTCGAGAACCAAAGTTTAGAGTCCAATAACCCAACCATAAAATGTACCAATACCCTATCAATAATAGGGATATCTATCAAGGTACTTATCACAACATCATGCATTTTCTAGAACAACATCTATCACAACAACATACAATTTCTAATGCACCTACATGGCATGGAAACTATGCATGGAATGTGATTATAACATGTGCCTAAATGATTCATGAGATGGCATACCCTCATCTCATTGGGTTGCAACTAAATAGAACCCAAGTATATAAATATAGACAACACAAAACAATTCCATCACCCAATGGTGAAAATCAAATCAATTGTAATAATCATAAACAGAAAATTACACTTTACTTCGAGGCAATCTGGCTTTTACCTATACATGGGGTAGCTACTCCCGGGCATAGTTATTACCGAATCCCTTAACAATTTATCCCTTCCATCATCGCCAAATCATAAAATAACTCAGAGAAAAGAAAAATCCTTTGATACCACTTTGTAACATCCCGGATCCAGGTGTCACAAAATGGGTGCCCTGAACCCGGTTGGTCACATGACCTCAAGCGCATTTCCCAAAACGCCAGAGGCTTCCGACTAGCAGTGAGGGCCTAGGTCTGATAGTGGGAAAACTATGCCCTCATTTGTCAAAGTGTAGGGCAGCAGAAATAGATATAAACATAAAAAAGTGGAACCAGTAAACAATACCCAACTGAAATGGATAATAGTACAGAAATAAAAGATAACAACAGTCATATATATATGATGATGAATTATGTATCTAAGTCTAGGAAATCAGCCAAAACAGGATACACTACAATCTATAATAATACAATACAAAGTACAAGTACAACAAAGGAAAACAAAACAATGCAACAGGAACTCAGCAGCATCACAAGCCTAAGATCGGTCCCATGCTCTCCCACTCCTCTACAACAATCAAGTGCCCGTATAGGGACTCCTTCCATTATCAACACCTACAACAATATAATCTTTTTGGGCCCAATACATGACCCAAACAGGGTGTGAGAATAAATCCCAGTAGGCAACCACCAAAGTCCTGTGCCCAACTGTCAGTGAAAATGTGCAAGAGCAGTGTGCAGTAATAAAATGCAGTAAACTAGGAAGTACTCAAAAGTAACTATTCTACCAGTTACATTTCCATTTTATTAATTATCTATCAATTCCAAGCTTGTGATTTATCTTGGAAGGTACAACATATTAAATCACCACAGTGAATATACAAAGTAAATGTTGTCTGTATACATGAAAATCCTTACCCTCAGTTAATCGGAATCGAAACCCGCAGGTGACTGCCCATAGGCATAACGAATATCACCCTCAGGCATACGAGATGTCACCCTCAGGAACAGAAGTTACTGCCCACAGTCATGATAAGAGTTTCCCTTAGGCTAAATGAAACACTGCCATCTGGCTAAGAAAAACACTACCCTCAGGCTAACAAGTATCTGGGCCGAGCCCAACACTTAAACAAGAAATCTATATACATTTTCTCTCAAGAAAACTCAAAGAGTGCTATAATCATGGCATACCCATGGGTATCCTAGCCAAACAGCTAAACAAGGGAAACACACCCACGGGGTGGCCCTAGATCAAGGCAGCGATCCCAAACAATAGTTTATACATAATCATTAAATTATCTATCCAATTCTAGGCCTTTTATTAGTCAAGTCCCCAGCCATACGACACCCCAAACATCGGCGCGTAGCACAACGGTACCCAAAAGCAATCAATAGTTGGAATTAAACAGCAGACCACCTACCTTGATATCCTCTGATCAATATACGTGAACGATGCCTTGCGAAAATTCCAAGAATGACATAGATCTGGGATAAATGAAAACATGTTGAAACCCAAATAACTTCCACTCAGGAAATAATTGGAAGGAAGGATTCAACAATAGTGAAGAACTCACCTGCGCGGTTCAATCGAGACCATCAGTGAAGGAATCCGAGTTTCAGTGTGTGGTTGGAAGATCCTCCAAGCTCCGACCTTCTCTCATGGTGGTCCTCTGATGTTCTAAGATTCCTCTGTCGAAAGAGGAGGCTACTTCCAATTTTAAGTGAAAAAAACCACACGACATGTACTCTCAAGTACATGGCATGTACTTTTCATTTTTTTAACTATTACTTTGGCGGCTACTTTTCACCGCCACACTGTTCAGCAGTCAACATGAGTACACATTGTGTATTTCTGACTACACAGTGTGTACTATCGCTCTGTTGGCGGCTACTCCCACTACCTTACTGTTCACCTACCAACTGATTACACGACATGTAAATACCAAGTACACAACATGTAGTCAGTTTTTACACCCCTTATCATTGACAGGCCCACACACCCTGTGTACTCATCCCACATAGCCAAAGTACACGGCCTGTAGAAAAGTACACGGCGTGTACCCACAATTTTTTGGATTTCCCCTATTTTCCTTATTTTATCAAAAACACTTAAAGAAAAAGGAAAAGAAGAAACTCGTACCTCATGAATAAGAATCGGGTTCTTACATCCTTGAACTCTAGAGGTCTCCATATCCTGTCAGAATATGACTTATACCTGCCATGTGCAATCTTAATCTGCTCCTGGATGACCTACACATTCTCTGTGGTAGCCCATACCATCTCTGGTCCCACTAGTGCTGACTCCCCCGGGTGAGTCCAACACAAAGGTGATTTGCAAGGTTGCTCATACACCACCTTGAAAGGTTCCATCCCAATGGTGGAGTGATAGATGTTGTTGTATGAAAACTCCAAAAAAGGTAAGTGATTCTCCTAGCTACAAACGAAGTTGAGGACACAAGAACAAAGCATGTCTTCGAGGGTCTGAATAGTTCGCCCAGTCCAACCATATGTCTGCGGATGGAAGGCGGTGCTAAAATGAAGCTGCGTCCTGAAAGTCTCCTGCAACCCCTTCCACATATAGAAAGTAAATCATGTGTCACGATCGGAGAAATCGTCGAAGGTACTCCATGTAGCCGCATAATCCCTTACACATAGAAGCATCCCAAACTCTCTACTGAACCATGCTCTCTAATCGGTAGAAAGTGCGCCGACTTGGTGAGTCGATCGACGATCACCTAGACCGAGTCATGACCTATGGATGTACATGGAAGTCCTGTCACGAAGACCATCGATATCCCATCCCACTTCCACTCTAGTACCTCTAAAGGCTGAACCAAGCCTGCTGGTACCTGATGCTTTGCCTTCACTTGCTGACAAGTGAGTCATAGAGAGACAAACTCTGCTACTGATTTCTTCATTCCCAACTATCATTGTTATTATCAGAGGTCCTAATGCATCTTCGCCACTCCTGTATGTACCGCTAGATGGGATGTGTGGAACTCCCTCACACTTCCTCCTAAAGTGAAACTGGTACCTTGGTACGTCCTCTGAAGAGGATGACGTGCTCCCCACCTTCAAAAAATATATCACGTGCCTGTCCTATGGATATTTGAGCACGTCATGACTCGCAGTCTGCATCCCCACGTTGAGCCTCCTTGACTCGCGGAAGAAGCGGGGGAGTGAATATAAGAGACTATAGAAAGTTTTATATGTATCTATCTATAAAGGATATCTGAAAAGTGTCCATCTAATCTATCGCCTCATCTAGCAGTTGTATACCAGACCTCCTGCTGAGTGCATCAGCTACAACATTCCCCTTCCAAGGAGTATAGACTATCTCGAAGTCATAGTTTTGGAGGAACTCAATCCAATGTCACTATATCAGGTTTAGGTCCTTCTGAGAGAAGATATACCTGAGACTCTTGTGATCAGATTACACGGTAAAACGAACACCCATCAGATAGTGCCACCACATCTTCAAGGAGAAGACCACTACTGCTAACTCTAGTTCATGTGTAGCATAGTTATTCTCATGTTGTATCAGCCTAATCCCTGATACATTGAAGTAAACTACATACCCTACGACCTCCTCTGGAAGCCTCAATATGGGGGCACTAGTCAGCCTCTGCCTCAGCTCTTGAAAACTCTACTGGAATCTCTCCGACCACACGAAGGGTTTCCCCTTCTTTGTCAAGGATGATAGTGGTGCTGAAACTCTAGAGAAATTTGGTACAAATATCTGGTAGTATCCAGCCAAACCCAGGAAACATTGTACCTCTGTCACACTCCTGGGTGGCTCCCAAGAAAGTACCACCTCATTCTTCGCTGGATCCACTGCAACTCCGGCCTCTGATATGAAATATACCAGAAATTGAACCTCTAGAATCTAGAACTGGTACTTTGAGAGATTACCAAAAAGCTGGTGCTCTCAGAGTGTGTCTAGTACTACCTACAAATGATAGGAATGATCCTCCTCAGTAGTCGAGTAGATCCGAATGTTATCGATGAAGACTACTACAAAGCAATCAAGGTATGGATGAAAGATAATTTCCATGAGTCCCATGAACACTACTGGAGCATTGGTTACACCAAATGAAATAACCAAGAACTCATAGTGGCTGTACCGACATCTAAAAGTTGTCTTCTGCACATCCTCGTCTCAAACTCTGAGCTGGTGATAGCCTGATCTGAGGTCTATCTTCAAAAACCACCATGATCCCTTCAGCTAATCAAAGAGGTCGCCAATATTCGGGAGTGGGTACTTGTTTTTCACAGTCACCTGGTTCAGGTTCCGGTAGTCAACACAAAGCCTCAAGATCCCATTCTACTTCTTTGAAAATAGAATCCAGGCTGCCCAAGGTGAAACACTGGGACAACTGAACCCCTTCCTTTGCAAGTCCTCTAGTTGTACCCCTAGCTCCTGAAGCTCCGCAGGAGCCATCCGATATGCTGGTGTAGATATCGGTGTTGTCCCGACATACAAGTCAATGTAAAATTCTACCTCTCCGTGAGGAGGTAGACCTAGAACATCATCAAGGAAGACATCCGTGTACTGGTCCACCACTACAGGATAGCTCAGACTCTCCAGATCAGTAGCTCCGAGGAAAAGGCTAGCCAACTGATGAGTGATCGGCTGCACTCTCATCCGGGTAAGTCCATCCTGCACTAAAAAGGCTCTTTTCCTGCTGGTGAAGGTAAACCTGGTCCCATCCATGCAAACACACCTTACTTTGCACCTAATATAGTATATCTATGCATGGAATGTAGATAACCAATCGATACCCAAGATGACGTCGTAAGGCATCGACGCTGCTACTAGAAGATCCCAGCCGAAGCTCTCGCCTCCTAGAGTAAGCTCACACTTCCGGCACCAGTGTGTAATCACTGAATCTCCTCCCGTATGAGTCTCTAGCCGTAAGGATCAATCCAACAGCTCCATCGGAATCTCCGAGCGCCGAACGAGGGAAGTGGAAATAAAAGAATGAATGGAACCTGTGTCAATAAGTACTGCAGCTAGGGTGGAGTTGACACAAATCGTACCTCGTATCATCTCCAAAGCACTGTGATCATAGGCCTCAGCTACCTGGAGCTGAGCTCGACCTTGTCCACCTACTCCCTATGTTCGGGGTGGACCTCTTGGTGGTGGTGGTGATAACAACTCAAATCGTCTCCCACCGCCAGCTGCACGACCAACTCCTCTGCCACGTCTGCCTGATCCTTGCAGACCTCCTCGGTTGAAACTTTGTCTCTGCCTCAGAGGTCCTTCGACTGCCTGTTGATCATCTAAATAGCGGGTCGAATAGTCACGATCCATGTGACCTAGCCCGCCGCATGCAAATCACTGCCCTCTCCTGGAATGACTAGCTCCGCTTTGGGTTCCCCGCACAACTGATCCTGAGTCATGAAGTCGTCCACCTGTAGGTTTGGTCCTCTTGTACCTCTATGACATCTGTCTATTGCCAGCTGCAAAAGACTCTGCTATGTGATGAATAGTAGTGGGTCTCACTGCTGGTGACTGCTCAGCAAGGAAACTCTCCACTAAGAGGGATCTCTCTAACACCTCCACCTGCATCGAGATGCTGAGTGAGATCACTAAAGCCATGATATCCCACCTGAGTCCCTGCTCGAAGGTCCAAGGCTTGAAGAATGGGTCCCACACCATATCTGTGGAGTAACATGAGTGGTCAGTGAACCTCGCTGAGTACTGAGCCACAATCATGTTACCCTACTGCAGATGAAGAAGATCATGTATGCGCACTGCTCGAAGAGTCACTGGTACAATCTCTACCCGAAATACGCTCTCGAAGTCTTCCCATAGAAGCGTAACCTCGTCATGGTCCTGGACCATCAAGCTCCACCATCTGCCTACTGCTGCTTGTAGAAGGTTGGAAGCAAGAATCACCATGAGATCGGCTGGTGTCCCTACCAATCGGAAAACTCTCACAACAGCCTCCATCCAATCCTCAGCCGCCTATGGGTTCGTTTCTCCCCTAAACTTGGGTGGCCTCTGGTGTTGGAAATTTTGAAACACGCTCAAGCGGCATGCATCATTTTTTGTTGGGGCTGGTGGCATCGGTGGCCCAACGGGGAGTGGTACCGCTGGTGCCTCTACTGGAAAAGGGCCCGGAAACGAGGCCTCATCACTCGGTGGGATATCAGTGCGTACAACTCTCAGAACTCTAGCTGGCTGTCTATGTGGAGGAATCCTAAAAGGAAATAGGCGCGCCATGGTTAAAAGGTTATACCTAGTGAGCTGAAAGTTATACCTGGTGATCTGACTCAAAATATCACAAAGAAAACTTTTGAAATCACACATGCAATCAGTGTTTTCGTGCACTGAGTTGAAAATCAGAAGTTAGGGTCCTGGTGTATGGATACGTCAGCTGCCGCACCAACACTGGAATCCCTAAACTAAAAACTGCACTCATTACCCTTAAAACTATTGCTTCACAGAAAATATCATAATCCTAGTTTTGTGGTAGAACCGACTCCTATGATACCAATTTTTCAAGACCCATCCCCCAGGGCCCATGTCGGGACTACCCCAAGTCCACCTTCCAAAGGCCAGGGGATGGCGACTAACACCAAAGGCGTAATTCCCTAAAACTAGGAAGGTGTTTCCTTTATTACCAGAAAACACACACACAAGCAAGCACACACCTGGACGAAACACCAAGTAAACTGTATAAAAAAAGGGATGAAGGTAAAAGGGCCCAGAATACAATCCCAACTAGAATTTACAAGTACAATTGTGATACAATATAACTGAAGAAAAGTAAAAGCCAGCTGCTGGATCATCCTCCGAGGTTCCTACCTGGAGGGTAGGTACATTTCTCCTGCTCAACAATTCTCATCCATCTGTCTCCTCTATGTACCGACTCGTCATGTGGTCCAACTCTAGGTACCATCCAGTCCTATTACTCTTGGCCTCAATCAGCGTTGTCCGTCGTCTGCATCCAACACAACAAGGTGTGGGCATAGCTCGTGCAGGTGTGAGTATAATGATACTCAGTATGGACCCTGAGACCCTCTAGGTCTCACTAAATCCAGAAAGTATAAAACACAAAGTATGAAATCAATAGATAAACTTACTTAGGTATATTCCCATATATATACCTAAGTTATCAAGTAATCCATCTCAATCATGAGTAAAATACATAGGTACTGGCTCAACTCAAACCAGGATTTATTCAAGGGGTAGTAACAAGTAACATTTCGAGTCACAACATCGAACACCTCGGCTGTTGGAGAACTCCTACTCTATCGAGTACAGTGGGCCTACTACATTACATAGAGGTGCTTCCCACTAACCTTGGACTGCTGAGTTACTCCTCCTATCAAGTATCAGGGGTCTGTCACGTCACACAAAGGCGCTCCCCACCGTGGGTCTACCATGTCACACAATGGCCCTCCTCTCGTAGCCTACTGAGGTACTCCTCCTGTCAAGTAACATGGGTCAACCACATCACCAAGGCGCTCCCCACCGTGGGTCTTCCACATCACCAAGGCACTCCCCACTGGGCCAGTCGAGTCACCCTCAGTCGAAACAGTCAGGAGTTGTCAAGTCTCAGCCAGCCATGAGGTCTCCGCACTATGCTCACTCGTCTTCGAGAGGTTTCGCTCCACAAAATACTGGTCGATAATCCAATTTCCAGAAAGTCCCATCAAGAAGTATCTCAAATATCAGCCACGTCATAGGGGTCTCAATGCAACAAACGACACGTCAATCAGACGCCCGGTTTGTGAGTTATTATCCTTTTAGTCCTGGGGGCCCGGTTGGATTCGTGCTCGATCTAACCTGACCGTTCTGCATCTTAATCCAAAACATAGTGGGGTATCACTCAAAGGGAACGTCTTGATCCAAGATTTCTAGCGCCATTGATGGTTCTTCAAATGGACGTCTGATGCCAAAGTTATTTCCAAAAGAAAGTTATTGAGTCATATTGGGCCCGAGTCCGGTCCGACCCGACCTGGTTTAGGTCGACCCAGCAAGACCCGCTGTGCCTAGCCCAGCCCGCTGGGGGTCTCGGCCCGATGGCCGCGAGGGGCCGCGGAGGTTGCTCAGCCTTAGAGGGTGCTGCGAGGGTGGCTCGGCTGCAGAACGGCTCGACCGCGGGCTGACTTGGCTCAGGGTGGCTTGCAAGGCCGCGACGAGGGAAGATCGGGCGGCTTAGAGGGCCGCGACGAGGGCCTGGTGGTGGCGGAGGCTCATATCGGACCAGAAAGCAGTGTGGCTCGATGGGCGGTGGCACGGCGGCTCACCACAGTGGACGGCGGCAGCGCGACACGACGGCGGCGTGCCGAGGGGGGTTCGGCCTGGTGTGGCGCGGAGGCTCGGCATGGCGGCTGCGCGGTGAGGGGTTTTTAACTCGGGGCGGCGTGATAGCTCAGTCCGGCCGCAGGTGGCTCGACCAGGTTCGGGGCGAATTTGGCTGGGAGGGCGAAGCACCGCGGGGCGGCGTGGTTCGCGGAGGTCACGGGTGGCAGTGTCGTTGCCTTCGTCGCCTTCCTCCATTTCGGAAACACATCAAAGAAGAACGAAGGAGGGGTCGGGCCATGTTTTTTTGGACTACACCCTCAGCGTTTAGAGTGATAGAAAGTGGTTCACAAATAACGAAGCATGAATGTGTAAGGAAGACGTTTTAAGACATCATTTCCCACAACCCTCGTCAATCTCTATTCCCAATCCCGCAAAATAATTAGAAGGAGAGAACATGAAAAGTGATAATCAAATAGAAATAAACCCCTACCTCGTTCTCCTGATAAAGTTGGTAAGAGAAGGTAGTACGGTCATCGATTCTCTGTAGATGAGGATGTCCCACGTCGGAAGAAGTCCCAAGGGATCAGGTCGAAGGGGTTCAGAGTTCTTCATTGGTGGAGCGTTCTTCATAGAATAATGCATTCTTCATTTAAGAGATTTCTCCCAAGAGCTCCTTCCTCCCAATTCCACCAAAGATTCCAAAGATAATAGATTAAGTTCTCTATTTAGTTTGTTGGCACAAAAACAAATTAGCCTAATCAATTAACTAGGTTGGCATATTAAAGGTATGTGCGTTGGCAAAATTAATGTGGATGAAGACAAGAGGCTCCTCCACATTAATGAGGGGGGTTGAGAGGTTTTTCTCAATAATGAGGGGAGTTTAAGAGGGTTAGGCCTTGGGTGGTCCTTACCACCATAACCTCTCATGGGAGGTTAGGTTCTGATGGTCCCCACCACCATAACCTCTCGTGGGAGGTTAAGGTCTGGTGGTCCCCACTTCTCAACTTCCACATGGAGGTTTAGTTCGGGTTGACCCCACCTCCCAACACCAATATGGGTGTTGCAAATAAAATAAAATGTCATACACTTTTATTTTTATTTTATTCTTACACGAAAAACCCAAAAACTAACTTTTACCCTCGACCATCTGTCGTCGAGGTGAAAGTATCCTTAAGAGAATACCGGCCCTGCGAGTTCAACGGTTTCCTTGGATTTCAATTCTGAGCTCCAGTTCAAAAGTTAGAAAAACCTGCTCATACGTTTACTGAACGTACCCAAACAAAAGTTCAGAAATTAATTCCTAGCACTCCGGGTGTCAGAATCACGTGCTGTCAATTTTCGAGGACTCGTAAAATTCCCATTTATTTAAAAACAATTACATGGAAATTCTGGATCTTTATAGGTAACACCACAAAGGTAACATCATGAAGGTAACACCACGAAGGTGAAAGTACCATAAAGTTGACACCACGAAGGTAAAACCACGAAGGTAAAAGTACCACAAAGGTAACACCACGAAGGTAACACCACTAAGGTAAAAGTGCCACAAAGGTAAAGGCTCATCTCACACTAGGTATATAACTCATGTACAGATGTACAGATGATTAGTCGTAAATCTAGATCATCTTATTTTGTCAAGAGGCTCTACTGCTGACCCACACATGATCGATAGATGCTGACCCACACAGGATCACTAGGAGCTGACCCAAACAGGATTGATAGATGCTAATCCACATAGGATCACTAGGCTTTGACTCACACATGATCAATATATTCTGACCCACACAAGATCGATGTTCTTTCTTCACGTTACACCCAGCCACGAGATCCTCACACTAAGCACGCTTGATTCTAGGAGGATCTTCTCCTCAATCCATCGGTCATACCTCAAATGATAGGAAGTTCCAGGAAGAAGTATCCCAAAGGATCACCATGTTGTAAGGGTTCCAACATGACAAATAGTGCCTCAATCAGATGCCTGGTCTGTGACTTTAAGGGTTTTAGTACTGACGGCCTGGTTGGATTTGGGTTCGATCCAACCCAGCCTTACTCCAACCTTCTCCAAAACACAAGTGTAGTATACCAAAAGAAATGTATTGCTCCAAGAATCCCAGCAGAGTAGATGGTTCGTCAAATGGATGCTCGGTTTACAAGTTATGGCTCTTTTAGAGAAACTGGGCCTGGAAGGGTCCGGGTCTAACCCAGCCTGGGATAGCCCGGTTGTACAAGGTTGCAGTGGGCTCAGTCTACTGGGCCGCGGTCCGGCACCACCCACAGAGGTGTGGCCCGCTGGGCTCATGTGGGCCGACCCGAGTAGCAGCACCGCCCGCTGGAGCGGGGCCCTCCCTAGCTGGCATGGGGGGTAGCACTCCCCTCCATTCTCCTAAACGGCTAAGCCATTCGGGTAACGGAGCAGGGACACCACGTGGTGTCTCCTGGTCACCGTAGGACCAGTAGGGGTGAGTCCCTCTTCCCCCACCGCGGCTTCATGCTACAGCCATCTCCAGGGGCGCACGATGGCATGTCACATCAATATGTCGCGACCCCCTTCTCAGGTGGCGTGCGACGGCACAACACCACCTCTTTCCTGGCCGACCATTTCTGGCCACCGCCGTCACCCTCCAGCATTGGTCGTTGGTGCTGCCATGCCATCGTCACGCCAGAAGTCTTCCCCGGGTCACCGGGTGAGCTCCGGTGGCCCTATTTTTCCATCTAAAGGTACCAACGGCCTCTATGGGACACCCTCTTCACTGATTGACCCTCCGTTCTAGATTCCTTTCAACCTGAGTAAAAAGACCTCGAAGAACACATATATCAACAGGGTAGCAGAGGGTTTGGCCCTTGTTCGTTTGGCCCGCACCCTCTGTGTTATCTCGATAACATGAGGGGATAACAGGATTCAACAATCTCTTGAAATTAAAACAAGATAAATCCCTATCTCAAGATCATTGAATAACGCCCACGCTTGAGAAGGAGTTGGTGTTCATCAGTTCATGATTCAATGGCACTCGTCACCGTTCACTATAACTGGTCCCTGGAATCACGGTATTTTACCGAAGCTTTGTCGCTTGGTGAAGCTGTGCCAACACTCCTCCCTAAGCTCCATATAAATAGGTGAGGGGGAGGGTGAGTAACGCCGTTGAGAATTTATGAGGTTCATTTTATAATGAACCTTCCTAATTCCAACGGTATGGTTAAAAACATAAAAGAGTCAAGAAATTAATGGCTTTACATGTCGTTGGTCCCACCACTTCCGCTCATACGATGGAGGAAAAGAAAAGAGATAAATAAAATAACTTTGTTATTTTATTATTCCTTTAAATGTACAAAATCAATATTTTCCTCCCAACCTACTACGGTTGAAGTGAAGGCCCCCTTAAGTGAATCCCAGTAGTATAGATTCAATGGTTCTCTCATATTTTTTATCCGAGCACTGGTTCAAAAGTTATAAAATACTGCTCGCACGTTTACTGAATGTACCTTAACAAAGATCAGAAATCCATTCCGGGAACACCGGGCCACCAAATCATGTGCCGTCAATTTTCACAGAGTCTTAAAAATTCCATATAATTAAAAACATTACATGGAAAATATGAGTCTTTATAATACACTTCCTTACCCCTTCACCCATTAAGTAAATGATAACATCGCTCGTGCGTATGTATGACCTATCGTCTCTACAAAGAAATGTGATTCATTATTCATGTTCTAAATTAAATAATTATTATAAATATGTATATAATGAAAAAAATTATATTTAGAACAATAATATAATTATAGATATTATGGAACTATATCCTATATTCGAGATGCGAGACTTTCATGATTAAACTTGCATGAGAAAATAAGGCGATTAACACCTAAAACAATAGTGATAATGAAAGATTATTAACGAATGGGTAATAAGATATTATAAAAGGATCATATATGTTATTATAAATATTAATGTGTTTTTGGTATAAGTTAATACCATTTTTAAAGCCACTATATATGAGTTTAAATAGTTCTCAATGAAAGGGAATCACAAGGTAAGGGGTTTCTTAACTCAACTTCCATTCATTGGGTTAATATGATGACTTAATTGATTATATTATGACAAAATTATGTGTGGAATGAATTTTTATTGATTTAATTTTAATTTTAATTTATATTTGTGTGGATATAAATTTTTTATCCATAATCACCCCATTTATTAACTTTCACCTCAATGATTTAAACTTTTTAAGGGTTTTATCTCAAAGTTCTTTCTTCGATACACATGTTATTTTATGCACATAATTTCTTTTGAATGGTGTATATAATTACCCATTACACACTATATCATGAATAATTCAAAGATCATGATATTTTATGTTACAATTCATCTAATTCATTCATGTGAATTTATTATTTAAAAGTTACCAAAGCAGTAAGGGTTTATATTTTAATCTCATTTTAGTTGGGATTACATATGCTTGAATTTACATTGATGTAATTTTTTTGAAAATTATCTAATAAAACCCTTTCATTTTATTATCCTTTATTTATTAATGAAATTTTAAGTAATATTAACATTTTCCTCTCTTTGGTACTTAAAATTCTTGAGAAAATTTTCTTAATAAAATATGACTTCATTTATCTCTTCAGTCAAAAATCATTTTTCTTACAAATACATGTTTTCTAAAAATATTTTCAAAAATGATTTAATATGATTGTTTAAAATTATTTTTAACCTTAATTATATTTTCAAAAAAATATTTAAATGTATTCTTCCCATAATTTTCTAAACAAGGCACATTAGTCTTATGAGATGTCATGTATACGATTAGGGAGTAATCCTAATTCATTATGGGACTTTGCATGCCCTATGATATTATATAATAAGTTAGGATTAACTCATGTTTATTCCATGTTATATGTTTCTACCACATTTCCTTTGATTCAATGATCTTATAATACCATGATAATTGTGTTATTCTCCCATGTGATTTTGTCGAATTCCGTATCGTTTTATGCAATCATGTTATATATCTGAGTCACATGTTATTCTTCTTTATAATGTCAATAACCTCACTAGGATTTTTATCTCACCCCATTATTTATGTATTCCCCAGGTTATAACATTTAGATTTAGGTGATTTAATGGATTTTAAGAGATTACTGTGGAAAATTAAATAAGGATACCATGTTTTAGTTTTGTTTGTTATATTATGAACCTACTATTCCAAAGACACTAGGTCATTATATTCTATATAAACCCAATCCTCTCATACATATATATTATAACTTTTTAGATAAATATTCATAAATCAAACAAGTACACTCCTAAGAACCGTTATAGTTTAGTTCCTTTGAAAACATGGAACACAATCTTCTTAATTCGTGAAAGATATTCAATGTATCCCATAAATATATTCCCCCTTTAGTACTACTACATAAAAACATTTCTTTATAACTTAGGGAAAGGAAACATAAGAAGAGGTGTGTTCATATGATTATTAAGAGTAAATTAGGGACATATATAAGCATAAAATCTGAATATGGGTATGAGAACATGAGAATAACATTTTTAAATAATACCCTATATATCAAATATCAAAATCTTGAGTCCTGGAAGAAATATTGGTTTTTTATCAGACATGAATCCTAAGGGAATAAAAGACCATGAGCCATGAGTGCATAACATTGGTATAAGACATAGTATTGTGGTATACACATAATCATTGAAAATCATGTCCATAATAGTCAAGGATCATTTCCATGGCTATTATAGTGGGATGAGTTTATTCCCCAAACCATTATAGTAGTCAAGGTTCTCTCCCAAGACCATAATAGCAGAAAAAGTCACTTACTAAACAGGTTCAGCTCCCCATTACAATACTGTCTATATCATGAGATTTATATCTTTTCCTAATAAATTGTAGGGATATATAGGTTCTACCAGTTATATAATGAAAATCAGACATACGTGTTCCACAACTTCATAAAACATTCATCATATCATAACACGTGAAATAAAATAGGTTTCATAAATATTTCATCATGTCATAACCTATATAAAAGATACATGTTTTATAATCATTTCATCATTTCATCATAGAATAACCCATGGGAAAAAGTGAGTTTCGTAAAAATTTTATTATGATATAACCAATGGAAAAGAAACAAGTTTCATAAACATCATTCCATCATAAACCATTCAGAGAAAAAATAATAATGGTATCCTTGGATTATATTCCCAATAAAGAAAAAGAAACATCAAAGGATGTCATCTTAGAAGAAGAATGTTTTAGAAAGAGAAATCAGTTGGAACATTTCTTGTGGGAAATAACCTTTATTGAAAAATAAATTTTTAAAAATAACTTTATTAAATATCTTGGAAAACATTTTCTCTAAGAATATAATTGAAAACATATAAATCAATATTTTTAAAAAATTCTTAAAATTTATTAACGAAAATATCATTTCATATTTTCAAAACACTCTTAAAGACATAAAACAATATTAACATATTTTTCGTTAAAAATATTCTTGAAAACTTATTAAGAAAGATTTAAAAAATTTTAAAAAATTTTATGAGGAAAATATCCTTAAAAATTTGAAAAACAAGTTAAAAAAATTCATTGAAAATAACCTTGAAAATTTATAAATGAATATTCAATTTAAATAATGGTCATGATAAATGGAAGTTTTGTTCATATCATACATGTTATAACAAATATTTCATTAACATTTTTAGTAAAATCCTAATGGGATTTTTTTTAAAATAAAATGAATATTAATTTAATATTTTTTATAAAAATTAAATAATGGGTAAATATTTGTTTTAAAAATCATAGGTTAGAATAATTTTTTTATAGAACATAGATTTGTAATAAAATATATTTTTGACCGAAATGATAAATAAAGTGATTTTTTCTTGAAAACATTTTCTCATTTATTTTAAGTAAAGAAGCATGGATAAATGGTAATATTACTTTAAAATATAACGAATAAACATAGAGTAATAAAAGTGATGATTTTATTGAGAGATGGATCAAATGAGTTTACCATCTAAAACATAATTATAAACAGTCCTAATAAACAATGACATTATAACATAAAATCATTTCCGCTTAGTAACTTTGAATAGTTATCGCTATGAAGAAATAAAATTAAAAGAAAATTAAAACATTTTGTGGATAAATAAACTCATGATATTAAATGTAAAAGGGTATGTTTATATATCTCGTGAAAGAATATAGGTGCATAACACAATGTACGTCTCAAAGAAGGATAATTCTAACAAAAATCCCTTACCACTTTGGAAATATTTTGGACCACAATAAACAATAAATAATAGAATCAAATGAAACTTTAAATATCATGAAAGTAATTTTATTAATGATATAACATGTCAAATGGGCAGTATATATAATACCCAAAAGAAATGGGTGTTGAATTTGCATATGTCTCCCAAAAATAAGAGAGAGACTAGAAATCGAGTACTTTAAATCTTGACATCCTTAATACATGTTCAAAAATCCTGTATAATAAATAGAAGTTTATTATAAATATATTACAGAACCATAAATTTATAAATCATATCATATATGATTTACTAGTGACCTTTTATTACCTATTTATTAACAATTCCATGTTAAAGTCACATTTTAGGAAATAACTATTTTGTTTTTTGTATATATTTTGATTTGTTATTTTTGGTACACTGAAATTGATCAGGGTCATACAATCTTCATAATTTTATCCATAATATAAATATAATATATATTCAATATATATGTATTTATAGTAATCCATAAAATACAAAGATAAAAAATTAATCACACCGTTCATAGAGATGGTTGGTCATATGTATGCATGAACACTATTTCCATTTCCTCTATGTAATGAAAGAAATAAAATTGAATGGAATTTTATAATTAAATAATACTTTTTATTTCATATATATAACATATTTTCATTAAAACCATCCTTAATACCTTCCATGAAATGTGTGAATAAATCACATTTACTCGCGAGGCGGTAGTCCGCCACACACATCAGTGATGATATCGTATTCCCATAAAATGTAAAGCATGATGGTACATGTTATATATAAATTTCATAAGAATAATAATATTATAAATATCATATATAGACAATAAATATATAATTATTTCAAACTGTGAGATGTGGTAATGGAAAAACGAATAACATCGGTCCGTGAGGCGGTAGTCTGCCGTGCACCTGAATGATGATTTTGTAATCCATTTGATGGATGTGGAGACATTTATAGGTCATTGACTTAACTTAGAAACACCTTCCTATATTTATTATGTTTTAGTTATTATATAATCTTTTTATAATAAAAATTTGAGGTGGTTGTGGAAGAAATAAAACAAAAACACTTGTTGATGAGAGTTACCTCTTCTTTGGGTCTCCTACTTAGGTTTTCACCACAATCCTTCCTAGGTTAGATTTATGTTGAAAATAAGGATTATAGTATGATACTAGGGAAGTTAGGAAGTGATTTGTTTTGCTTTTTTTCAAATAAAAATCTTTTAATGGTGTGAATAATGAAGGGGAGGGGTGGGTTTTTATAAGTGAGGTGAGTGACACACTTGTAATTGTTTGAAAAGAAAAACTATGCCCACATTTTTCACATGACACAAGGGTAAAAAATGGATAAATCTATAATATTAGAAATTATTAGGTTGAAATATTTCCATAAAATATATTTTATACTAGTATATAGGTAATTTTAATCCTGAACATTTTAGTTTAACATCAGATAAACCCATTTTTACCTTAGATGGGATAAATAACTATTACGAATTTTACTATTAACTTTGGTAAAAAAGATAGTTTAACTTATTAGATAATATATATTAAGATTATTAGAAATATTTTATTTTTTTTTCCAAATTTCATTAACATAAGTGGGAAATTTTAATTTAAAATTAATCCCAGAAACGCGATAATAAAGTGAGTTACTAAAGAGAAAATGTTCGAGTGTTTGAAATGTCTTTTAATAGAAATAAAATATAAAATTTATTTCAGTGACCTAAATTTTATTATGGGATTTATTATTGAAATAATTTTACTTTGAGACCAATTAAAAATATAATTTTACTTTAAATATAAACTAAACGAAAGGTTAGTTTTCAGTTAAAATTCATTATTTTTTACTATTCATTAAAAAGTGATTGTTTTTCAGAAATTTACAAAAAATTTACCATAATATATTTTTTAAGTTATGATTTAAAAAATTAATTTTATTTTATAAAATTAATTTTCTAAATTTATTAAAAAATAAATGAAGTTAAACCCACAGATGTGATGAAAAGGTGGGTTTTCAGGAAGTGTACTTTTCAAAAAAGGATGATTTTTTATCACCTCTTTGTATAATAATAATAATTTTATGAATATAAATTTAAATTTATTTACATATAATCTATAATTTTAATTTAAAACAGAACTCATAATATATTATTTTAATTAATTAAAATGGAGAAATATTATGTACTTTAAAATAGTTTTCAGGAAAAAATTTTTTTAAACCCAATCATAAACTTATACAAAAATACATTGTAAAGTTGATTAAAAATTAATTAAATTGATAAAATATAATGAATAATTACAATTTTATTTAAAACTTAATGGAGTTTTTAAATTATTTAATTTATTGAAAATAAATGACAGTTTTATAAAAATCAGTATTTTCACTATTCACTGAAAAATCAATATTTTTTAAAAAATAAAAAAAAATCACCATAAGTTAAATTTAATATTATTATTCAAAAAATGAAGTTAATTTTATAAAATAAATTTTCAAAAATCCTTATAAATTAATAATAATACTTTCTCATAAAAATCATTAAAAATCATTTTTGAAGAAAATATATTTTTGATGAATATAATTACTTTACTACAAATTGATTAATTATTCACTAAGAGTTTATAAATAATTTTATATTTAGGAGGTAATTTATATGTATAATTCAAAAAGTATTTATTACCATTGATACCTCCTATTTAATTACTAGGTTATAATGGTCAGATTTAAAATAATATTATTTCATGGTTTTCCAAAACTCAGTATCGCTTGTCATGCATGCTAACGAAGAAAATAATTCTTGGGGGTAAAAAAATATATCTAAAAATTTAAATTAATATATAAAAATATATTTCATAAAATCATTAGATGTTATATTCTACCCCCTTAAAATGAATTTCTCCCTCAAACTTCATCTCGATCATCAAAGGTTTAAAATTTGAATATTACTTTATAGAAACCCACATTGTAATAATGGTTAGTAAAAAAATACTCTTGAAAAATATAAATCAATGTTTTAAAGTCATGTGGAATAACATATACCTATTTTGAAAATAAGATAACATGGATGGATAATTAAAACATGGAAATATAATAGAAATCTAACACTGAAATACTGATGGAGAGTGGTAGAGAACATTAATCATAAGATAATGGGTGATCGAGAGAATGTTAACAAACATTATTTCATAAAACAATGATTCATGAAAAATTTGACTAATGTCATAAAAAATGATGATAAGTGGGAAATTTTTTATTTCAGGGTCCTTTTTCTAATGTTGGGGAATTCCTTTTTCATCTAGCCCAAGAACATATGAAAATATACTTTCTTGATATCTGTTTTTATTTTATTGGCACAATTTCATCATTTGGTTATGACTTCATCAATTTCTACATAATTTATTACTTTGTGAGATGATATTTTTTCATGTCTAAAGAACTAAATAAAATCCATAAAAAATGATAAGTCATTCCTTCTATGTCTAGTTGAAAACATTTTACACCCATTATCCAATTGGATACATATTCATATGATGAATTAGTATTTTAATCTCTAAAAACTCATCCAACGTTCAACTTTATCCATTACATAAATTGTTAACCTTATTGACCTTACAAAATTCAAATTTTATAAATAAGGTCACTAAATTTCTCAAAATTAACTTAAAATTAATCCCCCATATATCATAAAATAGATCTTGATTGCAACATACCAAATATGTGAATACCTTCATTATGTATTCTCTTGAAACACGATAATAACCTGAATTAACATGGAACCTCAATGAAAACATTCATTCTTGCTCATTCCTTGAATAAAAGAACATATTATTGAATATCAGTAGTGGAAAAAAACGTTTAACACATCGGCATTTTTCACGTTGGTTCTATATAACCGAAGTGAAAAGATTTAAAAATAGATATATCACGTCGGTTATTTTATAACCGATGTGATATATCGATCATGATCAATTTTTTACATCAGTTATAAAATAACCGATGTTATAAAGCAACATTTATTACATCAGTTATTTTATAAAAAATGCGATAACTTGTTTTCTACATCGGTTATTAAATAACGGATGCTATAAAAATTAAAAAAATATTTTACCAAGTCCGTTATAAAATAATTGATGTGCTAAATCTTTTAAATGATTTATCGCACCCTATATTCAGTCATTCTGTTTTCTTCAATTGGGAAACCTGCGACTCATCTCTCTCACGCAGAAAACCTAGAAACGATTATTCGAAGTTGTGCCCTAAAGCTTCATTTTTCCAACGTCATTCTTCATATTTATTATCATCAGATCTATCAGGTAGAGTCACAACACTCAAGTAAGCATCACAAGACTCGTTTTCAGTTTTTATTTTCCACGATGCCCTAAACTAATTTTTTGTGATGTTATTTTTATTTGTTATTGCTATCATGGTAAGTTTCATAGTTCTCATTTATACCATGCTAAATTCTTTTCTGGTAAAATAAAACTATGGAAGTGATATAATGCAAGTTTACAATTTTTTTGTGTTCTATCATGTGTGTGTGCACATACAGAGGGTTTCCAAAGGGGTGGGGGGCTGTGCAAGTGGGTGCGGGTGTCCAGGGGGTTGGGTGGGATGTCCAGTGGGGTGGGGGTGTCCAGGGGGTGTCAAAGGGTGTGGGGGGTGGTGTCTAGGGGTTGCGGGGGGTGTCCAAGGGGGCTGGGGGTGTACAAGGGGGTGCAGGGGATGTCGGGGGGGGGGGGGTGTCCAGGGGGTGTGGGGACTATCCAAGGAGGTTGGGGGTGCCCTAGGGGGTGGGGGTGTCTAGGGGGTGAAGGGGATGAGGGGGATGCCCAAGGGGATAGGGGTTTCCAGGTTGGTGGGGGGTGGTGTCCAGGGAGGTGAGTGGGTTGTCCAAGGGGGCAGGGGTGTCCAAGGGGTGGGGGTACTATCTCGAGGTGTGGGGGATATCTAGGGGAGGCTTTCCAGAGGGGTGGGGGCTATCCAGAGGGTTTGGGGGCTGTCCAGAGGGTTGGGGGGTGTCCAGGGTGTCCATGGAGGTGGGGGGGGGGCAGTCCAGGGGTGTGTGTGTGTGTGGAGGGGGGGGGGGGGTCCAATGGGGTGGGGGTGTCGATGGGGCTATCCAGGGGGGGTGTCTAAGGGGATGGGGGCCTATTAAGAGGGTTTGGGGGGCTGTTCGGGAGGGGGGGGGGTGTCCAGAGGGTTGGGGGTGTCCAGGGGTGTGTGTGGGAGGGGGGGGGGGGGTCCAAAGGGGTGGGGGTGTCGATGAGGCTATCCCAGGGGGCTGTCTAAGGGGGTGGGGGCCTATTCAGCGGGTTTTAGGGGCTGTCCGGGGGGGGGGGGTTGTCTATAGGGTTGGGGGTGTCCAGGGGGTGTGCAAGGGGGTAGGGGGTGGGGGTGGTCTCTAGGAGGGGTGGGGGTGTCCAAGGGGGTGGGGGGCTGTCTAGAGGGGTGTGGGGCTATCCAGAGGGTGGGTGGGGGATATACAGAGGGGTGGGCGGCTTTCCAAGGGGGTGGTGGTGTCCAGGGGGTGTCCAAGGGGGTGGGGGTGGTGTCAATGGTGTGTGTGTGGGGGGGGGGGGCTGTTCAAGGGGGTGGTGGTGTCCAGGGGGTGTCCAAGGGGGTGGGGGTGGTTTCCAAGGGTGTGGGGGTGTTGTCAAAGGGGGTAGGGGTGTACAGGGGGTGGGGGTGGTGTCCAAGGGGGTGGGGGTGGTGTCCGGGGGGTGGGGGTGGTGTCCAGGGGGTGGGGTGGTGTCCAAGGGGTGGGGGATGTCTAGAGGGGGGGGGGTTGTCCAGAGGTTTCAAATTGTTGGGATCTATGTAATTTTCAGTAGTGAATGTATACATATTTTAATATTTATACTTCATATTTCTTTATTAGAGAAGGGTGAATTTGGTATTCAGTTTCACCAGGATGCATTCTTTGTGAACCTTAAGAAGAAAGGATCCAAAATGAATTTAAAACTGTTATATCTAACTATGTTTTCTTTCTAAAATCATTTTCAAGCATATTTTTTAAATACACATAGATTTGTTTTATATTTCAAAATTGTTTTTCATTCAAATTATGATATTTTCCGTATAAACATATATTTTTCTTATCTTAAAAATATGTATAATTTTGATATTTGTTATAGGTGATAATGATTCAAAGTTGGATTATGACACATCAAATGAGTAATGAATATGAGGAAGGTGTTAATGCCTTTTTGGAATTTTCCAAACAAAATGTTCCAAGAAGTGAAATTTTTTTCTTTCCATGCCTGAAATGTTTGAATATAAAGAAGTTGAAAAGTAGAGAGACAAAAGATCATCTGATTTGTCATGATTTTAATCCGCATTACAACCATTGGGTTTGGCATGGTGAAACTAGATGAAATGTCAGATCTACTGATGATGATGATTTGCAAGATGGTAACTCTTATGGAATTGAAGAAACTATTTGCGATATTATTGCAGAACAAATTGAGATAGAATCTACAATTGCGCGTCTATATGGTGATGCTGAAAAACCATTGTGTCCTAGTTGTACATATTTTATAGTTTTTTTGAGGGTGTTAAGATTGATTAACCTGATGGAGAAACATGGATGGAGTGACATAAGTTTTACAGAGCTACTACAATTGATGAAATACATTCTTCCAAAAGATAACAATCTTCTAGATTCACATTATATGGCCAAAAAAATATTATACCCAATGGAATTGGGATACAAGAAAATACATGTCTGTCCAGATGACTATATGATATATAGGAAGGAATATGAATTTCTGTCAGAGTGTCCTAAATGTGGGACATCACGGTATAAGGTGAAAGAAAAATCACAGGCAGATGTAGAGATTACAAATATCCCTTCCAAGGTATTTTGGTATCATCCTATAATTCATCATTTGAAACATTTATTTTCTAATTCACATAATGAAAAAAGGTTAATATGGAATGTTTATGAGTGAATATGTGATGGAAAAATACATTATCCAACTGATTTTCCACAATGAAAGAAAATTGATGAGTAGTATCCTACATTTGGAAATGAAATTAGAAATCTCAGACAAGGGTTGTTCATAGATGGAATGAATCCATACCGAACCCTTAATAGCACACATAGTTCATAGCCGGTTTTATTGGTAATTTAAAACCTCTCTCCTGAAGTTTTTATGAAGTGCAAATATGTCATATTGATTATAATGATATCATGGTTTGAAGTAACCCGGCAATGATATTGATATTTTCTTGTCACCATTGTTTGATGATTTGAAACTTTTATCGGAGGATGGTATTAAGGTGTATTATTCTTATAAAATAGAATATTTTCAACTGCATGCAGTGCTTATGTTCACTATAAATGACTCCCCATCATATGAAAATTTGTCTGGATACAATGTTAAAGTGCATAAAGCATGCCCAATTTGCGAACAACAGACTTCATATTGTCAATTTCATCATGGGAGGAAAACATTGTACATGGGACATCGAAAGTTTTTTCCTATGGATCACTATTATAGAAGACTAAAAAAGGCATTCAATGGCTCACAATAATTTGATATTACTCCAAAACCTTTATCCCTTGATCTGTATTTTGAGAGGGTGGAAAACCTTGATGTGACATTGGGAAAGAAACATAAATCTGGTAATGATAGAAATATTTGGAATAAAAGGTTAATATTTTTTGAGATACCATATTGGAGATATCATGAAGTTAAACATAATATTGATGTCATGCCCATGGAGAAGAATCTCTGTGACAGTTTGATTGGAACATTGTTAGATATTAAAGGAAAGAAAAAATATGGGTTGAATGTAAGATTAGACTTATTATCAATGGGAATACATTTGGAGTTAGCTCCCACTCCTAATAGAAGACTGACATTTCTTCCCCTGGCTTGTCATACGTTATCCAAGAGGGAGAAAATTATCTTTTTTCAGTGTCTTCGTGAAATTAAAGTGACTCAAGGTTATTCTTCAAATGTAAATTTTTTTGTCTCATTGAAGGACTTGAAGTTGATAGGTATGAAATCTCATGATTGTCACGTCATAATGCTACAACTTGTACCAGTTGCATTGCGTGGAATATTGCCCATCCGTTTTAGAAAGACTATAATGACATTGTGTTATTTTTTCAATTCTATTTGTAATAAGGTGATTGATGTGAATGCATTGAACATTTTGGAAAATGATGCAATTTTTATACTTTGTCAATTGGAAATTTATTTTCCCCCAACTTTTTTTGATATAATGGTGCATTTAATGAGTCATATGGTTCAAGAAATAAATATTTGTGGACTTTTATATCTTCAATGGATGTATCCTTTTGAAAGGTATATAAAAATATTTAAGGGGCATGTTAAGAATCCATATCGACCAGAAACCCCCATTATTTAAAAGTATATTTCTGTGGAGGTTGCATAGTTTTGTACGAGCTACTTGGTTATGAAGAAACACATAGGTTTGCCTCCATCTCGCCAGGAATGAGTTATAATGAGGGAAATGGGATTCGTGGCTTGAAAGTCAAATTGTTTTCATATGAACAGAGAATATAAATCTTGAATAACATAGCTGATGCTCAACCGTATATCACATTTCATATTAATGAGTTGAAACAATGTCATCCAAAGAAGAAAGAAATGTGGAATTTTAATGAGCACAAAAAGAGATTTTTGTCATGGTTTAAAAAGAACTTGCTTGGTAGATCAGATGTATCAGAGATATTAAAATGGGTAGTGGGTGGTCCATGTTTAAATGTGATAACATGGTCCAGTTATGACATTAATGGGTATAAATTTTATATGAAAGCTCAGGACAACAGAAGTGAAGTTCAGAATAGTAGTGTATTAGTGTTTGCAGAAGCAATGCATTTTTAGAGTGTTAAAGGCAAAAACCCAATTTATGCATCAAGTGCATATTATGGAGTGATTGAAGAAATATGGGAGGTTGATTAATTTAAAATTAAAGTTCTTGTTTTTAACTGTAAAAGGTTTATAAGTAACAATAGTGTCAGACATAATGAATTTGGAATGACAGTTGTTAATCTCAATAGATTGGAAGACATAACTGATTCTTTTATAATGGAAACACATGAAAAAAAATTTCTATGTAGTAGATAAATCAGATATGCAGTGGGCTGTTGTTTTACAAGGAAAAAAACAATATGTTGGTGACGATGAACTTGATGAAGATGCTGATTTATGTGAGACCCCTACTTCCATGGAAAGAATAACATAACATAGTGATGAGTATGTTGAAGACATGGTTTGCGCCGTAAGGAACAATCACAACAAAGGAATTTGGGAAAACAATCCATTTGTACATTCCTAAAATTACAGGTAACATTTGTTTATTTCTTGTTTACATTTATTATTTTCATAAAATGTTAAATATTGTAAGTTTTTTCTTTATTATAACATGTATTAAAACAAATAATTATAAGTTTTTGTTTTTTATAATTTTTCTTAGTTTACTTAATCATGTTTACCATTACATAAATTAAATATCTATTATTTTTCTTCAATGACAATTACTTTATCATATTTACCATGTTTACTAGGTTTACCATGTTTACCATGTTTACCAGATTTAACATCTTTACCATTTTTTAACATGCTTACCATATTAACCATGTTTAATATTAGGTAACTTAGTACAATTTTCTATTTTCTTTTTACATTAGTATTGTAATATTTGAATTTTATATTTTTGAACTAATGTTTGTTTTTTTATTTGAAGGATAATGAAATATCAATAAGTTAATCAACCACATGATTCTGTAGATGAGAATATTGGGCATACCTCTGGGGAGGAACATTCACATGATCCGCTTGATGTTCCCCAATCTTCCTCATGCTCTCCCATTACGACAAAGAGTTCAAGAGTTGGTAAATGTGGGTGCACATGTTTTCCAAAATTATCACTTTCCCATATGCAAGATCAGAGGATACTCGTTGAGTTTGATGAGGATGATATTCCTAGAGGTCTAAATGAAAAATATTTTAAGAGTTTTGTATTAACTTAGGGTAAGAGAAAATTAAAAATTTTGTATGATGACTAGAGAAGTGTGGACAAAGTGATAATATCTCAGTTGTGGGAGACGGTTTTGGTAAGATATTTTTCTATTGTTTGCATGTTCTTTAAAAGTTTCTAGTATATATAATATTTCTAAACTCTTCTTTATCATATGAGATTTTATATTCTTTACACTAGAGGAGTTAGGAAGAAATGCTTATCGATGGATGCCGGGATACAGAGGGATTTCAAATCAACCCTCTCATCTGATTTCATTTTTGGTCATAGGAGTCATGACAATCCATGTCATATATATCCTTTCATGGATGAAGACACATGGAGATAACTTGTTGAAAGTAGAATAAAAGATTCATTTTTACCCTTGTTTTAATTTTTATAATTTTTTTTAAAGGAGTCATTCAATCATTTTCCAAACGAGGTACTTTATAACCTCTTCGACAAATTAGAGGGAAAAAGTGTTTTTAACTTTTACGGCACGAGTTCCTATTCTATACTATTATTCCACCTTACCATTTTTAATATTCTCTTATAGTATAACAAAAATATTTTCAAAAGAATTGTTTTATTTTAAAATTTTGGGATTTTAAATTATTTAATGTAAAAAGGGATATTTCTCATAGAGTTTTAATGAGTTTATTATATTGTTTTCATCTATGTTAGTATCCTTTATTGGAATTTATTTTTATTTGAGATCGACTTATTATAATTAAATGTTCCATATTTTATTAAAGGTTTTATTATATATTTGACTATTTATGTTCTATGTCTATACCATTCAGGGTTTATTATTAAAGTATTAACATTTGGTATGCTAGGTTTAATACGAATGTTTATGTTATATTTCACTATTTTCATAAGAGAAATGTATTAGACTTAGTAAGTGATGGGTGGGACCCGCAATAGCCCCTTGATGGATCTATAGGTATCATGAGACAAAGTAGTGTCTTCACAAAAGGCCTTTATGGTATGGTAGTGGTCTTGGCACGAGGCCTTGATGGTATGGTTATGATTTCTTGCATTATGCATTTTCTCATTATGAGATATTTTATTGACATTACATGTGATTATTCGATTAGTAGAATATCTATGGGAATGTTTGAATTGAATTATCTTATTTATTCTTTATATATTTTTCTGAAGATAATGTTTTAAGAGGCTTCAGTTTTAATTTTATTCCCTTACTTAAGAGTTTGTTCTTATTTATGATAGCTTTCACTATATTTATTAATGCTCAATGAGCATTTGAACTCACCAATTTCTTATGTTTTGTTTTTTCAGGATTCTAAGAAGTGTATTATAATTTATACGTAGGTTTAAGCTAAAATATTGGTGGAGTTCTCTATGAAATATCTAGGTTTTGTTTTATTTTTTTAATAGTAATGTAATGTTCATGTTACTCTATTAATCAAGTTACTCTAGGTTGTGATAATCTGAAATCACACCTTATAATCATGTTAATCTATTAAAATAATGCACTAGATTCGGGCTTCTGGGGTCGTGGCATTATGGTTGGTATTATGGGAATTTTATCAAAGAAATATATAAATAGATTTATAAGACCTACATAAGGGATTATAATCCTAAGATAGAATTTGAGGATAAGTATAGATAAATATCATAAAATTTTTGTAATGTAGATATTATGTGGGTATTCTAATTAAATACATCACTTTCTGGATACTACAAGTGGATGTGGTTCTGGAATAGATGAACCTAGGTGTAATAAATCTAAAAAATGTGTTATGTTCATGAATCGAGGTAGCTTGGTACCCGACAACAGGGACTACTATGAAGCTAGTTTGACACTCTTGGGGGATATTCTTAGGATAGTTCACCTTTTCATTATAATCCATTATTTAGGATTTATAAGTAAATATGTCCCCAAAGAAACTATTTTTATGATTATGTGACTACATACATGTACATCTTCAATTAATGCTGAGAATATTTCATGTTATTTTGTTATACTTTATGATATGTTCCAACCTAGTGTATGCTTTCATTTCTAAAAGGCGCTAAGTAGAAGGAATGGGAACTCCAGTAATACACATGGTATTATGAGAAAAAATGAACATATCTTTCATGGTCTTAAGCCAACATTTCAATGGAAAATAGTCTCCTGTGTATTCTCATCATACGATGAAATTGTATCATGTGTTAATTAGATTATTAAATAATTCTCATAGTCTTATGAAATTGATGTGAAGAAAGAGAATAATATGATGGATGAGACAAATATGGATAAAGCGAAGAAGGGAAAGATTGATTTTCCCACATGTGATAACTGTGGAAAGAATTACCCTAGTAAATTAACTATTAAAATATTAAATGAAACCTGAAATCTATAAATATAAGTTAAAAAATTATTCAATATAAATTAAATTAATTTATTAATATAAAAAACATCGCATGCATAAAAACTAATTTTTTAGATGAATGTTTTTTAAGCCCAAAAATTAACATATACCAGAATCATGTATAAGAATGATTAATATGTAATTAGTTATATTATTTATAATTAATGGATATTTATTTTAATTTAAGATCAAATTCAAATCACAATGGAACATTAGTTGAAAATTCATGAACATTTTCACCGACAATATGTTTTTTTTCAATTCACATAAAAATAAATATTTTTAGACAAATAAAAAAAATCATGATAACACAATATTCACATTATAGTTTATAAATATTTATTCATTTCCTCAAATTATATATCTAAAAATATTATTAATTATTTACAATCTTTTCATGAAAATATGTGATAAAACTCATTTATCAAGAAACCTTATTTTCTAAGCATAAAAGGACTTTATCGAAAGTTAAGTAAATATTTATTTTTCATAAGTCAATAAACTGGGATTAGTAAAAATAATTATAAATGTTTCTGATATATTTTTTTACTATTCATACCATCCAATTTAACATCTATGTTTTAACATTTTACTATATCATTGTTCATATAAACTCACGGTTACATGTATGGAAATCTATTTAATACTTCCCATTTTATTTCAAATAAAATTAATATAAAATCAGGGGTTATTAAAATCAATGTAAAAAATGAAGACATTATAGAAATATTTCCAAAAAAATAACTATATACCCCTGATTATATTCAATAAACCTAATCGACATCAATTTCTTCCAGAAATTTCATTAAACTATCATTTTTAATGCCTTTGTATTTCCTTCCTTGGAATATCTTTGATCAGAAGGAATCTGAAGTAAAAATGTTTTCAATGAAAACACATAGATATTTTATAATAGAAAAAATCACACATAGAATCTATAAGATCAAATTTGAAAACAATACGAATGAATTATCTCAAATCACTATGATATAATAACTCTCAAATGTAAATAACTTCTCTGATCACCATCATAGATTCAAACAATCATATGTTTTCATGTATCTATATTTTGTTACTGAAATACATTATCTTAATCTATAGATAATTATATAAAAACACTGAGTTATTTAGTTACTATTTGAAACATTTGTACAACATCAACTCTATATTCCATTTAATTTAATTCATATTGACATCACAATTCTTAAAAAAATTAAATGGTTCAAAATAAATTCATTTGAACAAGTGGATTTGAAGTTAATTATGGAAAAAAATAGAACTAAAAAACTTCAGTTATGTGTTTGGAAACTAATTATCGGGTTTTAATTTAATAATAAAGGGAATCTAAAAGAAATCATTTGGTAAATTGAGTAAATATTTCAAATATTGACAAAAAATTGATTATTTTCAATATAGTGTGCTAGTTGAGGACATTCCAAAGATTTTATTTAAGACTCATTAGGGTCATTACTATTTTTTGTGATTTTTTTTGGTTTTGATAACTATTATTTGGTGTTTATTTAATTATTCTTTAATATTTACCAACCCTAACTTGGTTCATTTTTTGTATTTTTTATCAATGATATATTAGTATACCCCTAATTATAGTAGAAATAATATATCATTTAATTATTATTCTAGAAATACTATATGATCATAATTTGTATTAAAAAATATGAATTTATAATATTTCTATTAGGTAAGTGAATTTTTTGGATCATGCAGAATTGGAAATTAAATTTTTAATTGATACTTGGAAGGTTATGATTACTATTTTCAAGGTTACAACAAGGAATGTGTCAAAGATTAAATTTTTTACACGTATTCTATGGGATTAAAAATATTTTATACAAAACATCAATCAATTTGTCAGATTGATGAAATATCTAAATAGGTATGGGTGATGCTTTGGTAAGGTCATATATTTTTATAGGAGTTTTAATAATTGATGAAGAGTCTTACATCTGCAAGAATTATTATTTCACACGCACAAGGTAAGAATTTTTTTTATATATGGATGTGATGGGAATGGCTAAGGGAAGTGTGTTATTGTATGTATAAGGGTGAGATCCTTGTAGTTATTGGAAACATAGACCACATCAAAACAATTAAACGATTAATAATCTTTAATTTTAAAGATTAATGTATTCCCTTAATTATTGGTGTCACTACTTCTTTGTGGAGATATTTTTTTGCTTATAAAATTTGGAAAATTATGATATATATATTTTATTTTTGATAAATAAATATTAAGGAAAGAATGTGTATGGTCTATTTATATTTTTTACTTTTAGAAAATGCATGCTCCCAAGAAATGGAATATAGTTGTTGATGAATTAGTAGAAATTATACATTCTTAGGTCATGTAAGAATTTAAAAACAAGTGGAAAATTATGCACCACTTCTCATAATTCAATTTTTATGTTATAAAATATTTTTTTATTTGAGTTAGTGAAATCATTATTTGAATAGGTGAAGTATAACCAAGGTAAATATATTCATTTTGTTTCTGAAATACTCTATGCTTTGGATCTAAAAATGGTTGGAACAATGTTGGGAATTCAATCTAATAAGTGAATGGTATATTGAAAATTTAAATTCCCAAAAATGAATAGGTGAAACTTAACTCTAATACTTTTAAGTGGTCAAATTATTCTATATTTAATAAGATATAACCATAAATTTAGTTCAAATATGGTGGATAAGGATAAATATGTATATTCCTCGATTCATTTCCCAGTTTATTTATTGTTATTAGAAAACAAAAGTGTATTAGAGACCTAAAAGTATGTTTTAGCCTCTTTCCATTCCATAATGTAAATCGATAGATGTCATGATGGAATTTCTAATGGGTATTACAATAACACCTATGTGCTGGTATATTACAGAGTGATTATGGATCATTTAAAAGTTCAATAATTTATTTATTACCCAAAATCTATAGTAGTTAGATAATTTAGTAAACTTTATATAAACTAAATTATAAAGTTTCATATTATGCTAATGATTACTGTATATAATAGGGCCTTGATACTTAACTATCCATTATAGCATGAACATCTATGATATTCATGCTTCATTGTGAGAATACTATTTAGATTCTAGATGATATATTTATGTATTATATATTAACATTGTAAATATTTTGGAAGAAAATTTTTCATTGGAATAATTTTCTTACAACAATATCTAATATTATTATATTTATATGGATACTTTTTGGAATTATATCGAATGTTGTGTTGAAAACCTATAATTTTGATGGATGTGGGAGAATCATCATCACTTGGGTTGAGTATATTCTGAGAGTTAATTTAATGGGATCAATTTATCATGAAAGGATTGGTGATAGATTATAGTGGGTTTTATCTTATGCAGACATGATACGCAAATCGTTATAATTTTACCTCAGTGGTCATGTATTTTTATGAGTTCCACCTTGATAGGTGAATCATAGATTATGAAACTAAGTAATTTTAAAATTGTGTTTTTTATAACCATTTGATATTCAAAACCATGTTGGATCAGAGAAAAATATATTTTCAATAAAATTATGTGTCATAGGTTTCTATATTGTGGTATTATGAACTAGTTCCAGAGGATACAAGGGAATGAGTATTGGATATGAGTTCATAGTAGCTTGATGTGTTCATTGGAGATGCTTGATAATTATTTGGGTCATTGTAGAAACATTGGATTTTTAGTTATGTTTTAGTTTTTGTTATTTTATTTATTTTATGTTTTTATTTTTATTTATTACTGAGCAAGGTAGTTTTGAATAGATGTATATAAGAATATTGAAGAAGATAAGGGATGTGGTTCTATTTTTTAGTAACAAGATTCAATCTTTCACTCAGTGATACATACATAGGCAATGGGAGAATATGTATAATTTATTGAATAACTCAATGGGTTTTCATCAAGTACCATTTACTCACAGGGTTCCTAGTGTTGTTCTACTGAGTACTACGTAGGATGAGAAACCTTTTTTGATTCGAGGTATTTTTGATGTTTTTGCTTCAAAATGTTGATAAAACCGTCAATTTACAATTAATTGCATCTTTATAAACAGTGAAAAACATCTATTTGTCTCTCATTTCCCACCTCTTGAATCATCTATAAACATATCATCTCTCAATTAATTTTTCATTTTTTAGTTTTATTTTATAACTCGGGTTAAGAATAAAGTAATGATAAATATTTCACATTTTATTATCTCTATTATGATCATGTTCAACTATAGTAAAGATTCATTCCTCTATTTTAATGTTTTTTTAATTTAATTTATTTTTAAATGATAGAATAAAACATTATTCATTATTGAAATGGATTAATATTTATATAGGTGAATTTGATCCTATAATATGGTCTAATTAAATTCATATGTTTAAATGTGTTTGTGATTATTATGAATTAAATTGATTTATTATTTCATTTGTGTAAATTTTATAATACAAACTGAAAAAGTAGAATGTTGTGGTGGGGGGAAGCCACCAGAACCTTCTTAAAAATAGTATAATATATGTTATAGTGATGTAGAAGCAAAAGAATGAAACATAAAATAACAAAAAAAATACTAGTTAACTATATTACAACCTTTATTTCATAAAAAAACAAAATCAATATAAATACAAATAAAATAATTATTTTCATCATAATATATTTAAACTATATTTTTACCATGGTTATTTTTCCATACCATGTAGATATTAACCCATTATCAACTTCTAGTTTGTAATCGTATAATATATCTATGTTTTTAAATTTAACCAAATGTATCGTAAGAGGAATCAATTAACATATCACTAATCCTAATGTGTACTAATAGACCATAGCAGACATCAATATTAACAAAATATAAAAACACTTCTCTAAACCTACAGTAATAGTATATTCTACCCTTAATAAAGAACAAGACTCAAATTCTACCATATCAATCTTAAAAAATGAAAGGGGAATAAATTAAGAGAACATTTCCTTGAATTATTAATTTAATAGTTATTGAGTTTTTTCAATCCCTTTGAGCTTTATTTTAAGTGATAAATAATGATTATATAATAGTTAATTGACACCCAAGACCCTATTATTAGGAGAAAAATTCAATATTCTTATCTAAACCAAATAAATAGCCATATAAGTTATAATTATTCATATTTTCATGAAAATAAAAGATGAAAAAATAAGCTAGAAAATATAATTATAATTCATTCTAATATATAAAAAGGAAAGTATGTTTTATGTAAAAGAATTTACCCACAACATATGATGAAATATTAAATTCAAAAAGAATGTTCTCCATGGTTTTAGTGGTATAATTATCAAATTTAAAGAAAATAGAATGACATAGATTTTGAACACCTCTCCTCGGTATAGAGTCTATTTTTCCACCATTAACATTATAAAGCCACACTTGGAGGTTATAATTGGGGCCCAAAAAACTAGAGTTAATTTGGGAATCATGTTGTAATAGAATTGGTATGTTTCATCATTTTTGGAATCCACTCTATATATAATATTATTACCATTACTAATGAAATTATCCGTGTGGAAACAAACCCATATAAGGGCTTTAATTCTTAGTTTCAGTGGTCCCTTAAACACCATTAAGAAAGTGTTTTTGATGTGATCATTCATGAAAGGTAAGTTTCTATTGTAATAATGATGGACCCACCATACACATGGGCTGTTTTACATATAACAACATCCAAATATGTGGGATTATAATAAAATTTCTGTCATTAAAAGATAATTTTATTCTCAAAAGTCCATATTTAGTATTTAAATTCATATTTTTCTAAGAAATAGTGGTTCTATTAGACTTTTATTTACCAAAATAGATTAAAATTATTCATTGTTAATTAATCATCATTAATATTTTTAGGTAAATCAATGTTATACCCCATGTAAGAGAACATCATACTTTGAATTACCTTGATAGACACCACCCTCTCTACATAAATCTGGTTCCTATAATACAGAATAATAATGGAAGTGTAAATTTACTCAAATTTGGGTGGAAACCCATAGTAAATGTTGTTTTATATGAGGTTAATACCAAAATATTTAGCAACAATTTTACCCTAAAAATCTTAGAGTTTAATGAATATTCCTCTTAATTGGATTAGAGTATCCAAAAAATAATTTTTACTCTTTTTATCATTGATAGAAAACCCTAATTGTTATCTAAACTCATATGGAGATCAGAAAAGAATCTCAGTGGAGTAGGGATCATATCTAAAAAATAAGAAAAATTCATCAAGAAACAATACATTATAAATTAAATTTATATGGAACTTTGGTTGAAATCTAAAACCCTTAGTGATAGTATCCTTTCTGAGGCTCTCAGATAGGTATTATTTGACCAAAATTAAAAGAAAAGTAGATATGGATTCACCCTATCATAAATCATTATTTCATTGGGAATTATAAAACATATATCTATTAATTATAACTCATTAACATGTATAACTCACACATATTATGATCTGTTTAATAAAAATATAAGGGAACCTAAAATATTGAAGAACACTTTGAAATAAAGTCTAGGAAAAAAGTTATAATCCTCGGAATGGTCAACCTTATTCATTTATATGAGGATAATATTCCATCTAGAGTAAATTTTGACAATATATTTCATAAGTAGAAAATTATTAAAAATGTTATATCCATTAACAATGGATCCTTACTTCACACCTCTATGTTTTGTAAGGACGCACTTGTGGTGGAAGGATAATAAATTAGAAATAGACTTATACAAAACATTATAGTTGGATATATTCCTATAAATTATAATGGTTTCAATGTTTAAAAAATTAGGAATAATAGATATAATATCATCCCTCAATCCTAAAGGAATTAATTTATTCATTTAAAACTTCTTATCACCTTTAATGATGCCACTACAAATGGTTTACTTGGATTCATTAATGAATAGAGTAGATAAACCATCAGGACAAAAATATTTACCATTTCTTTTAGGTAGAATATCAATTTAATTTATATCTCATATAAATCACCACTAGTCCTAAAATAATCTTCTTGATTAATAATATTTCAATCTTTAAATACCTCACAAAAATATTAATTTTGGTACTTTGAGTTCCCAAAATTCTAATAAAGTGTCTAAGGAGAAAAACATTTATATCATCCTAAGAGTCATCTCAAATACCCTTACCATAGCTAATTATCTTATTAAAAAAATAGAAATCCAAAATTTAATAATGTATTGAAATAATTTGGAGTTATTTTCACCTTCATTCATCAAGTTATTTTTTCCCTCCCTTTCATATAAAAGTATTCAAAAGAAATGAGATTATTTATTTTAAGAGGTAAGTCTATTTCATTATTACAGGGGTTATGGTCCTTAGATCCCCTTAACAAATTAGTTTGGATTCTAGATAGATAAATCATAATAACTTCAATATTATGATTATATCTTGGATTCCAATTTTTAATTGAAGAGTTATAGTAGGAATAGTGATAATACTTGTAAACCATGAATCCATTCAATTTTAAATGAATTCACTTTTCCTTATAATATTAAATTTATTTAGTATATTATAATCCAATGAATCATGGACATTTAATTTAAAAGATTTTTTAAAAATATTAATCTATTCAATCTCGATAAGACCGATCTTTTCCCATTCAAGTGATCATACATGGTTACAATATAATTAATGTCTTTAATAATAATCTAGGGATCCTGAATATTAAAAGGGGTATCATAAAAATTATCCCGTAAATATTCTAAATAATTTATATCATAAAGGAATAAACAATCAGTAAAATAAAAAACATATTATGCAACTTGATATTATATTTATAGTTTTTGGAATACACATATAGCTCCTTAACAGAGATTCTAACTAGTCACCATAAAATAGGAATGTGACTATTCCTTGCGTGGTTCTATTTGGACTTTAAATACTGAGAAGATTTTTTTTATTAATATTATATGATTTGAATTATAGAACATTAAATCCGCAGTAATCATACTTTGAATAAGGAGTCTATGGTTTTGTGTCAAATGAGACTTATTATACTTTGTCTTGAAAATCAAAATACACATTACTTTGATAGATAAATTGATGTTTTTATTTAAGATATTTTTGTGCAGAATTAATTTCAGTTTCTATGCTATGATGAATTGAATAAATCTATCTTAATACACTAACATTCTAAACTATTATGATGGTATTTTGGATTTCTCATTGGTAGATAGAGATGTTATCTTTGAAATATAGTGAAACTTCAAATATTTTTTTCTCTAGATACCATATCTCCAGGTTAACTAATTGAATACTCTCCATCTATAGAACAAGGAATCCAAGAGTCAAAATAATGCCCAGACTAGAAGAATATTACTTTTAAACTATAATGCCTTGAATAATAGTCATTAACACAGTCCTCATATCATCAAGAAACCACCAGAGACACTCCTAGTGGAAAATATAATAAGAACATGTAATTTTATAGATAATAAAAAAATATGTAAAAAAATAAATGATTTACTTTTCACATAGACTTAATCCAAGATAAGAAAAAACATATCTAGAGTGGTAAATATCAGTTATTAACATCTATGATTTGAATCCAAAACATAAGCTATCATATGCTTATCTAAAGTAAATAAATTTAATCACCATATTAAAATGTTTCACATATAGATACCCTAACTCAAAAATATATAGATGTTATTGCAGTGTATTCCTGGATCCATCATTAAAAAAACAACACAGACCATTTGCCTCTTGTCTCTAATCTTCTTGGTAATTGAATCTGTCTATTAAGGGTTATCATCACCTCAACTATATTACCTTGGGAATATTTTTTTCATCTAGAGACTTGAAGTGACTCCTTTTTAATCTACCCTATATCAACATTCATACGGAATAATTTCTAGAAATAGTTCTATTATCTATAAATTATAAAATAAAGTGATTGAAAAACTTATTTTACAGATAAAATTCTCCATATTTATATTTTTCTAAGAACTATCACCTCATATCTAGTAAAACATCCTGGGAATTGGAATTGAATCATTTTCCGGATTTAGCACCAACTCTACTGGGTCATATGCACCATCCTATGTAACTCTCTTCTTTTTCTCACCTCTTATAGCCCATTAAATATTTTGAGAGTAGAAGATAACCATGTTTTCAAAGAACCACTTAAGACAAATACATCATCAATTTTTATTCTCCAATTAGATTAGTTATCATACATGTCAAGTTCCAGTCCCCGTCTAATTTCTATAGCTTCATTCAACCACCATCCAAAAAATTTGGAATGAATTGGTATTTCAAAAGATTATTTTTATTTGGGAAATAAATGATTGAACATTGGACTATTGGATCCTATTTTGGTTGTTTTAGTATTTTGAAATAATCTCCTACATCTTTTTTATTTTATTTAGAAACTCCTTCAACGAATCTAACTCCTTCCCTAAATCTATTATTTCAATATACTCAACTCCTATAGTTGATAGGTATGCTTATAATTGTAACTATGCCATATAAATCATGTAATTTCCTCTGAAGGTAAACAAAATATCAATAGTTCTTTTCAATGAATCAATGTATCCCTCAAGTCAATATCTGCAACCCCTTTTAAAGGACCATTCATTTAAAAATTATGTTCAAGATATGTTGAAAAAATAAGATGCTATAAGATCCATTTTATATCTTTTTTTTCTTGTTTCATGGATTTCCTTGAGACTAATAACCTCACATATCACTTGAGTTATATCATTCATACATCACACCATGTCATGCATTGGGGTTCCAAAAAATAGATACATATGGAAAATTAACCATGTCATTTTCCTCTATTCCTATTTTGTAAGTTTCATATCCTTTGAAATATTAATTTGACTGGATATGGGGTACTCTTAGGATTTGACTCACTCAAATTAAATCTATCCAGTACTTTATAGACATACATAGACTAAAAATTGATTTACTTTCCTAAACTCAAGACACATTGGATCTTCATCCTTGAAACCCACTCAACTGAACAAATATCATTCATTTAGAAACTTTTAGAAAAACCATATATCAAATATTTCAACTTCTCTATCATAGTTCTTTGTAATAGTGAGTTTTCAAAATAATGACAAAATATGATGAAACTTCTATCACCATACACATTTTGATAATATAAATAGTTTTCATTATTCCGGAAAAAAAATGTTTCATTATGAAGGAGTAAAACATATAATTCCACTACTATGGTTCCATATTGATCCTATAAAATCTTCCCCGAAGATGTTTCACCTATCCCTCATTTCATTCCAGTATTAAACCTTCTAGTCGCTAAAGACATTATATTGATAATAAGTTAAAAAATAAATCCATGGATCTTTTTTGAGAACCTTTTAAATTGTGTTATTCATCAGAACAAGAGATAATATCTAAATTAAATCCACCCATTTCAATTATTATAACCCTTTACAACCATATTCTCTTTATTTTAGGTCCTGAAATCTTATTTATCCTTTAGATGAGAAAAAACATGGTCTTCAGTTCACTCTATCCTTCTAGAAGATGTGTTATATCTCATATATTATAATCATGTAATAAAATATAACCCATCCTTCATTACTAACTCCCATTTAAATACATCCACTTAGAATTTATATCTTACTTAGGGTCTTGGGTTCTACACTCTCCTTGAGGAGTATTAATCACATTTTGGAATCAATACTCTAGGTTGGTATTCCAACCTTGGTATATCACCTCACATTTCAAGGTTCAACTCCATCAAGAAATCATTATTTTAGAACTCTACACAAATATCCCACTATCATAAATAGTTTTTTCACATTAGACCTAGGTATGTTAATAAATTTCCAACGTACCCAAACATGCCACATGGTAGCACCTCTAAAACTCCATCATTCATTCTATCTTTAAAACCTAGAACCAATCAACCTTTCTACAGCTCTACCCTAGTATACTCCATCGGTTCATTATTTTTGAGATCATAATCCTCCATATTTTGATCCATCAAAATGATCACCATAATAATGACGATGCACCAGAATATAAAAACTATTCAACAGTTTTTTCTCCAAAGTCTAAAAAAAGTTGTCATCATCATATCTATTAAATAATCATGTGTGATACTTATAATCAAATTTGTACAACTATTTATCATTAACTAGTGAATACATGATACAATTGATAACTCTCAAGTAATTAAATTCTACATTTTTTTCAGACCACAATTCTTCTGAAATTTATTATGCCATCTGTTTGTATGAACTCTAATTTACAAGATGAGATAAAAAGTTAGTTGGTTTATCCCAAAATTAATTTTGGAGATTGAGAATTCACCTCATGATCTGATATTTCTCTTTCAATTTCTAATTTATGCATTTCACATCGCTATTCTATTCAGGTTTCCTAGGCATAGTATTTTCCATCCGTATTACCTTCATCCAACAAAATTTTGGGATATACCTTCCTCCATACTCACCTTTATTTTTAGACCTAATATAATTAAACTTCTCACTTTTCTTGGATTACACAATGGATATTCATCTAATAAAATTATAAAACAACTCATACATCAGTTTGATGAAAAAACCCACCCCTTCCCTATGGAATAATTGATTTAGGTAATGTAATACAATGACCCTACATGAGTGATCCCCATATGTCCATAAAAAATAAATCAAACTTATAATTATTTTTTGTTAATATAATATAATTAAACATAATCTTATATTTCTTCCCATGGATGAAAAGCTTAAATGAACAATAGTCCACATGATCGGGCATCATAAATCCACTTATCAGCAAGGTCCTCATCCCTTTCTCACGAATCTGACCAATATAGTAATGCCACATCTTCAATGATTTTGAAGTTGTTCCAAAAAAAATTTCTCCAACAAGAAAGACACCTTCTAGAATTAAAATAATGAAAAATATTCCATATTTCACACCACTTTAAACCACCATATAAGATAGTGTGTTCTTACACACACCTTATATAAACATAGTAAAAAACTCAACATTAACAAGTTATCCAATTTAAATTAGGTCTTCCATAGTCTTAGGATATTCCACACACATTGAAAATATATAATACATATGTTCTTCATTAACATGATCACATTTCATCTTCCAAAAACCTCAATCACCACTCAATAATTAAATAAATCCTTTATAAGGATTCTTGACAAATAATTTCATATGAATCCATTAATGGAAATTGTGTGAAATGAATTATTTGAGTTACATATTCATAACTCCTATTAATAAATGACACATATACCCAATTTTCCACCATCCCCTTTAGCAATTTTTTTTCCAATAACCAAGAAGAAATTATTCTGGAGTTTACTTAACACTTGTTGAAATATATATGCAGATTTCCCTTTTGTCTAAAGTGCCAACATGTGAAGTCACTATGACCAGCCTACATTACATGTATTTTATCCCTTTTGGTTCCCCTTTTTCTGGAATCATTTTAGCTCAAATTCCCCTATAATTTGGTAAATTTAATTAGTTATCAAAAATTAATGAAATATCCTTCTGATAGATATCTTATTTCAGTATATGATCATGGATATAGTTAATGATTAAGTCATTTTATCCACTAGATTTTCTCACAATTTTCACTATCACATCACATGATTTTGCAAGTATGGATAGAATAATCAATGCTCACACACATTTTGGAATATTTACTCCAATAGATACCAGATAACTCAAAATAAGTTAAATTCATTCTAATGGTTTTCCTACAACCTTCCTTTTGACATTATCATATCAAAAAGTCACTGAAATAAGAACACTTTGATCCTGATGGAGGGATAAGTATATGTTCACAAGCCAATCCATAAACTCTATAGTTATTCCAAAATAAAAAATATTATATTCTATTTTCTAGGAAAACATATTTGAAAAAATAACAACTGTCCTTCAATCAAGCATTTCCCATTCAATAATTGAGATTGCATCAGTCATTTTTCAAACCAATGGTAGATCAATATCCTTTTGGAATTTCTAGTCATGTACTATTATCTTCCAAAATCCAACATGTGTACCACCCATATTTTCTATACCTAAAATTATCTCTTGTAATTTCATATTTCAATGATTAAATACTAATACTAAATTTTAATAGGGTAAAGACAATGTGCCTCATGATTTTTGGATGATAATATATTAGAATCCCTTATGAAATCAAAACCAAACTATAATACCATTTTTTCACCCAAAGCACAATAGTTTAGTAAAATAAATGTTTTATCCATGCCTATAGGATAAAGAACTGGATAGTTTTATGATAATAGTATCACTAGAATATGACTCTAGGACTAGGAAACAATAAAAAATATCCATATACCCTAAACCCACATCCTCCAAAAACTTCAAGAGACATTGACAATGGTTAATCTAAGAGTTACATGAAATAAAATTTATATTAAGGAAAAAATGATTTAAAAATTGAATTTAAACGTTTTGAATAGAATCATAATCAATGAGAAATAAAAACTCAACTAGAGACATAAAAAAGAGGGATTATAATAAAAGATTCAATTCCAATGTATAAGTTTACATAATGTTAGATCAAGTAAACCACTATAATAACACTTTAAATGTGCCACACAGATAAGTAACCCCGACATGAATATACATACCCTTATTCATATATTTATCTCATTTTTACCATCAGAAGAACTTCATAGACCATATTATCTATGTCTCTAATGTTCATGTTCATAGAATAATTTCATCAACTGGATTACCTAGTAAATAATTTTTTCATCTATAGACATCAAGAAATAATTTGGAATCTACTATATATTAGTGTTTTCATGTTATAATTCATGAAATGTATCATTCACTTAGTAATATAAAGCTTAGTGATAGATCTACTTTTATTATGGTTATAAGGTTGTAATATTTTGATATTCTTAGACCTGATCATCCCATGTCTAGTAAAAAATAAAGGTCATAGGTTACTATTTCATATTTATAACTTTGATATTCAATAAGAAATTTATTTCTCGAAAATATCCTCACACTATTTCAAATGAGCTTAAAATTTTCAAAATATGATTTTTGATATTTTTTATAATGAATTTTATAAATAGGACTAAGGCGTCATGGAACGTATAAAAAGAAGGGGATGTGTTGATTTAATAATGATAATTTTGAAGTATGTATCATCTAATTTCATAAAGTTCATTAGATTATATTTTGTTTTTATTATTTTTTAAAAATAAACTAATTGTGGGGATTCATTGTAAAATACATTAGCCCTTATCTTTGTAATTGTTCATTTTCTGTTCAATGTCATTGACGACACTCTCGTGATAAGAGTATGCATTTTTTAAAACATGTAATTTGAATATGTCTACGTTTCTAGGAACATCTATTGATCAAAGGGATCATAGGGTTTTTCAGGCACAAATCTACCTATTTTTGATGTTCTTTTCGAAGAGGTACATAGTTCATAACTTGTTGTTATTGACTGTGTTAGACAAAAATGTTATAGTGGTTGGAACTTGTTGATAACATGTATCTATTATACTAATCCAATAGCTGCATTAGATTAAAATTTTATAATTCATCTTAATATAAGTGTTTTGTAATAATATCCTTTATGTTCTATTCATATTCCCATATGATACCTCAATAGTTGTTTTTTATTTTATGTTTTAATTTATAATTATATTTCCATTTTCAGTTACTTTTCTATCTAATGATAGTATTATTTTTTAACATATAATACTTTTTATCTTTTTTCCTTATTTAATTGTTACTTTTTTTATCTTTTATTTGAAAACATATTGTATCTTCTGATCAGTTTACTTTTTGAGTGTTAATAACAATTTTAGTTTTATTTTTGAAAGATATTCACCCACCTATAGCTTCCATGTCATTTATATTAATTAAACCATTTGGTATCATAGGCTTAATATAATTTTATAATTTTATAATTTTTATTTTTTATCAAAACATATATTAGTTTTTTTTATAATAAAGTTTAGAAAAAATAACATTTTTTACCATGGAAGGTCAACTAATCAAAACATTAAAAAAATTTAATATCGGTGATCACCAAAATTTGATGGTGCAGATTATGAATACATGTGAGATAAGATTAAGACCAATATTTTTAGTATTAATGAGGATAAATTTAGGATGATTACTATAAATTGAAATATTATCGAGAAAAAAATATCATAAGTTATTTATATGGAGTAATATAAATGTTAAGTGAATTAAAAAATTTATAATACATCAATTTACTCAATTATATATTAAATTTACAATTATAATTCATCTTGTTACAAAGTGGATGGAATTTTGAGGAATATGGATATTGAATACTTCAAAAACATATAATGTTTTAGAAAACATTAGATATATGATTCATTTTAACTATCATGTATTTTATTTTATACTAGGGGAATTAGTAGCTCATATGCATACAACATTTAGTAAAATAAAAAATATACTTTGGAATCTTTATTAGAATGAGATCAATGATGACCACTTGTGGAAAGTATCATAGAAATTCATCGGAAAGAATGGGAATCCAAGAAAATAGTTATAGATGAAACTAGGAATTTGATAAATAATAGACAAAATTGTTTTGTTTGAACTCATGTAAAATATGAAAGATGGCTCAAATGAGATGCTGATATGTAAATAAAGAATAATGGATTTTTATTTTCTTCAATGTCGGGTGCCTTAACATCCATAACAAATGTTTTTTAGAATATTACATATTTTAGGAAAGGCTATAAACATCATTCAGATAACACTTTTTGGATATTAAATAATTTAATCATGCATACCATGAAATGTAGATCAATAAAATTTATGGAAGGATCAAATTATAGAATGGTAATCATAAAGAAAAATGTAAAATAAGATAATATGGACTTTTTTGAAGTTATAATGAAAGTGTATAATAATCCCTGTAACATCATACCAAACTATTTGAATCATAATAAGAAGGAAAGGAAATCAAAGATAATTTCTAAAAGGAAAGGAAAAAATGCATTTAGAGCTAAAAATGGTACATGGATTACTAGTGATGTTCTATAATTTTCTAATGATTGTAGTGATTCATAATGTAAATAAATCCTAATGAATATTAGATTTTTGGCTGGACCCTATCCAAATAATAATTATTCATTGTAAATGTAAAAATTGAATATCTTATAAATTTATATTTTGATATTAATTTTTCATTCACACTAAATAATGAATATAATACATATTAATTGGTAGATGATGGTAATTATTTATCATTTGATGAAATGAAAAGCTATGTGACTTCTTTATATATGGTGAATAACTAGTTGATCAATGATATTGATTGGGATAAGGTGAATTTTACATGGTCTAATGAATGAATCCTAAATCTTTGTTCTGAGTTATATAAAAAAATAAACTTTTTTCAACTCATGATTACCAGAAATTATTTGTAAAAATAAATTATCAATTTAGTATTCCTAAAAATATTTAATCTTATTTTTATTTAAATGAATATAATATTAGTAATCAATTAAGATATATGAAACATAATTAAAAATATTTCTGAATAGATTTTATTTTTGATATTCACATTTTCTATTAGGTATAGAGTTTACAATGGATCACACGACACTATGTAGGTAAAGAGATGAAGATCAAAATAATTGATTATTCATACAATAAAAAACTGGAATGAATATTTACAAAAGAAAGAAATATAATAGTAGTATAATAGATAATTTTTGGGAGATACCAATTCCTCACTCTCCATACAAGTTTGGATATAATTGTATTTAGAGAAACAACATATCTACTCTTCTTACCCCTATAGGCCACCTTCTCGAGTAAAATTCCCAAAATCCTTTCTCTATAAAAAACTATATATTATATATAGTCTTATATTATTAAAAACAAATATTCACCGATAATCCCAACACTACCAACTCTCACCAACTAACCACTTATATCCATTTATTTTATAGGTATACAGAATAGGGCGTAAAGGAATTACATAATCAATCTCCCCATTACTGACAACTCTCCCATCCACAACAACCACCTCATCCCTAAAGTTAGATCCTATAAATTTATTCATAATTTTTTCAAAATCCTCCTAGTTTTATATTCTACTAGATATCCTCTTAAATGATTAACCACATTAGACAAGGCCTATATAGAGCCTTTTTGTTTTTTGACAACTCATTATGTTAAAATCCCATACCCAATACCATTGTTCAACATTTTCATAAGAACATATTTTATAGGGAATTAACCAATGACTCAATTTAGTTAAAAAACATGGATAATATGATGTAATCATGTATAGTATAAAAAATTATGTTTTTATGATTTTTCCCCAAGGAAGAAAGAACTTTTAATGTCTAATAGTATTTAGCATCAAGCTTGGGACACAACATCCTTGATTCTAAAATTTTGTACACTGGGATTATGTTTTATTTGAACTAATTTAAAAACATAAAAAATATTATCCAGTATATTAAATTATTATAACCAAGAAATATATTATTGGAATTTTTTAAAATTACATTAGAGTTGGTATAACACTTTATCTAGTTCCAAAAGAGAATTCACTATAAAATCCACAGGTGTTTCCCCTTTCTCATAATAGATATATAAAGGTGGTTTACTACTATAAAGTACATCAAAATGTGACAATTTGATAAATGCATGGGTGGGTGTAATAAAACAATATTATCCCAAGGTATCCATCGAGACCATTTTATAGTTCCCTCATAATAAAATTATTTCAAGTATGTATCCAAACATTTTTTTTACAATTTCATTTTATCCATATATTTTTGGGAAGTATGAGGATCATTTTGGAACATTGTTCCCTCTAATTGAAAAGTTCCATCCAAAAATTACTAAAAAATAAAGGATCCATGAAATTAATAATTAAAATATAGATTATATGTAAAAATAATATCTCATTTGCAATGAACAAACGCACTAACTTATCCATATAGGTATTCCCAAGTCAGAAAAAATGAATTTAAATAGATAGTATATCATTAATAAATATGATCACATCAAACACTTGGGATAGATAATCCATAAATAATTCATATGTAAATTTTATCCAAAATCAAATCTATAAATTTCTACTGATGGAACTTCTCACATAACCTAATTAACCTTTCTACAATCTATATTATCCCCTTATAGAAAAATCTCGTAACCAATATTTTGTATGTTCCGAGATAACTTAAATTCCCCCTATAGTGTATGAATGGTAGTAAGGAGTTAATTTTGGAATTATAACCAATTTCCTTGAAAAAAATAGTTTTTATTTCTAATAAAAATTATCATCCTAGAACCAATACATAGGTCTAGAATCATCCTATTATTTAAAAGTGTAAAAAATAGTTTTAGGTTTCTCATACTATTATAACTCTTCCCTGGATGTATCTAGCTCCATCAAAAAGGTATTAGTAACAAAATAGAAAAAGAAAATATCCCACTATATTCTTAGAATATCCTTCCTCCACTATCCATGATATAGAATCTGATACTTGAGTTTACTACCAAAGAATATAGATCACTTCAAAATATACACCCAAGAATTTTTCTTCCGGGAAAAATGGTTGACAGTATATATTCAAAGAGTAAGAAAATACTTACATGGGATCAATATAATCCATGAAATTATTTCCCATTAATTAGTGATTCTAATGAATTAATGAAAAAACAAAATCTATAATTTAATTTCTATAGACTAGATTAGATGTATTTCATTTATCCAACACCTTACAGAAGAAAACCACAAATCATCCCTCCAATATTAAATTCTTTCCCATGATAATCCTCGAACATCATATTCAATGAAAAATGGATTTTTGGAAATCTAGAAGAGCCAAAAGAGTTTTTTTTTCATATAAGGTTGAACGATAAAATTCTTGATCTACCCTAAAATCACATAAAATCTATCTTTTTATTCAATTTAGTTAAAATATTTCCAACCTTCCCAGATCCCCTAATAATTTTTTAATAACTTTATATTATAAAGAAACAAGTCAGACCATTCACATTCTATTTCCTAGGATAGCTCTTGATACACTAAATATTTGTAGAGTCCTTAGAAACCCTTAAATTAGATGTTATATTCCAGAGATTATTTTTTATTTAGTAGAAAACCATTTCTTTTGTTGGGTATCATATGGTCTATTCACAAGACATTCAACACCGGTTAAAAACCATAAGATAATATATTCAAAACTTTTTGAAAATGATAATATCATCAAGGAACTCTATCATAAACATCTGTAGTATACTATTGAACAATATATACATGGTTAATTTGATGGTTTTTGGTAAATTCATGAGCCCAAAAGGCATCATAAAGAATTTTTAATTTCTCTCCTATGTATCGAATTATATTTTACAAATATATTAATCCTTCATCCAAACATGATAAAAACCAAAATTCAAATCCAATTTGGAAAACACTTTTCTCCATGTACCATATCTAATAATTCCTTAATAACTAGAATTTGGAACCAACATGAAATAGTCAACTTACACAATTATTAGTATTCAACAAAAATTTTCTAACCTCGTCCTTTTTATTGACTAAAATAAATTTTATTTCATTGATTGTTTACTATGTATTTTTATTTCATATTCTATTATTTATTAAACCTTCTTATCTACATCAAAAATAATGTAATTTTAAAATTTGTAGGGATTAATATTCATTAGGAATTCCCCATCCACCAAGATTATGGGACATTTTGTTAACCTATTTTGGGGTACCCTTATAGGCTCATCAAATCGGGACTACTACACTATCATTTACTATCCTAACTAATATTGAAATAATTTTTATTCCGAGTCACTCTCACTATTTGGGAACATGATCTCAATTTTCAACAATTATCCCTCCAAGAAAATTTATATCATATATATTAACATCTATAAGTCCACTATTTTCCCAAATTTCACAATGAATCAATTTATTTTATCCTATTCTAACTCTTATGTGAATTTCATAGTTTTGTGACTCTAGTTTTTTATGCTGAACTCTTAGGCCTCTATAAAATTAATTCTAAAACTAAAATTGGTCCCTCATAATGATTACATATGGTTTAATATTAATAGAGAAATTATCCAAACACACCTCTATTATCATACAAATCCATCTGCAATATTATTTTATGCTCAGATTATATCTTCATTATTAAGTACAAAGCTAGACTTACATTCATATTTTCTATCATTGTGAGTGTTTTAGATATGAATATATGAGTTTCACCTCTATCAATAAGTATTACAGCTTGTAACCGTATAATATATCTAATAAATAACATAAATAATATTTAAATACACCATACTTTTATATTCAACCATTTATATATTCTATATTATTTATTTTCCATTTTTTATCAAAAATATACCTCTTATCCATTAATTTATACCCCGCTAAATTCGAATCATTAATATACTACACTAAAAAAGTCAAGTTCTTGTATGGAAGCTTATGAATTGGATTGTAGGGTTCACCATTGTGGAAACACATCCCAATATATTTTTATTCTTATATCTCACACAAACTAATTATTACCACTCAATTTCACCATTCTTAACTATTGTATCATCTTTAATCTTATTTATTTTTATTCTATTCAATTACTACCACACTATATTGAATGTTTTTCCCCACTAGTCTTGTTCCCCATTGGTCCTGTTACATCACTTTTTTCACCAAAATCCCCTAAATTATATTTCCCTTACTAATTTCTTTTTAATATTAAATGATAGGGTTATCAACTAATACAGTTTTATAAGTTCATTTATAGACACTTTAAATTCAATATCTATTCACAAGCCTCTCATGAGTAGATTCGTGTATCAGGTCTCAAGAAAATCTATTATCCTTAGTGGAGATATTTAAATTTATCTAATATATTCATCAATAGGGTTGCATAATTAATGTTTTTTTAAATATTAAATTGGATCTCCCTATGTATAGTGTTGGATTATACTTCTCCCACTAATGACATGAACATTTGATCTGCCAATATAGATACCAATACAGTGAACTTATATCCATGAAAAAATTTATGATAAAGGAATTTTCATATCTTCAAGTGTCTGATTAATCGAAAGGTAAGAGTCCACCATAGTAATCTAGCTAAAAATATTTACTAATATGAATGAAGTTAGTTATACTCTCTTTATTCAATCATAGAATAATCAACCTAGAATTTACTCCCCCATTTCCTACTGTTTTGACAATATTTTTATCACCACATCCATATGAACTTACTATATCATCATAAATCAACTTTACTAAGTCCATACCTCATTTATATTACAATAATGACCCCTTTAATTCTCAATTTTAGGATCCTTATTGTCTTAAATCCATATTAATAATCATTCCTTAGATTGTTTTATTCGGTCATTCTCAAATTATTAGTAGTTTCCTTATCTTTTAACCAACTGTTCAATTATATAATGTATTTCTAAAGTGTAATAATATGAAATATCCCTATATAAATCTATCTACTCTCTCTCTTTATTCCTCTAATATTGACTTTCAATATCCAATTAAATTGAAGATATTATATTCTCCACTATATATTTTATCCAATCAAGGAGGATCTTAGGACAACCTCACATCAATAAATTAGAAACCATAAAACTCTTAGAAATCAATGCCCAATTATATAATTTCAATAAAAAAACCAAATTTTTAGGTTCCCAACTAATAATGGTTCACACGGTAGTACATAGTTTTAGATAAGAATATAAATCTAACAATTTATTCCAAAAATATAAAGAAGGAATTGATATTTACAAAATAAATACATAGACAAGTGTTACAGTAGGTGAAGTCTTAGAGGGACTACATCCTCATGATATTTCAAGGTGCACGTAGAATATTTTAAAGAGATACCTCCTCTATAAAGATTCAAAATCTTTAGGAATCCTTCCCAAGTAAAATTCCATGTATCCCTTCCTAATACTAACTGATTATCATATATAGTTGGTTGGGAGTCAATCGTAATTACAAACCAACAGTCGCATTTCCAAATATCTTACCTCTTATATCTATTCATTTGATAGGAATTAAAAATAGTTTATCAATAGAAAATGAAATCAACATCCCCATTATTATTATTTTTAGTCAAACTATTTCATTTCTTATGATTACCTTTTGTATACAAAATTTTAAAGAGGAGATTACTCGAAAAAACGATGTTATTTGAATAATGGTTGTTCAGTTACTGCTCATAGGGATTATATTTCTATAGAGATTTTAGTTATATATATGGTTGGATCGATATGGGTTTCTAAATTATTTTTTAACATTAATGGAACCAAGATATTTTATATAGAATTTTTTTTACTTGATTGTTTCATGGAGGAAGGTGGACTACTTATAGTGGGAACCCATGTTATATAGAAAGTTTTTGTTTGTACCCTATAATAGAAGACATGTCCAACATTTAAATATTAAAATTAGTTATAGGTGGAAATTTTATATTTAGATACCTTTTACTTTTACAAATTATTAGTATTATATATATATGACTAATTGGTATGTATTAAATTTCTAAAGTACATTATGTTTTTGGACTCAAGAACAAAATTTTTATCATAATTCAGTTATGTTATTATGATTAATATATGAATTTTGTAAATTCTAAATGTTCCTTCAAATTCTTGGAAGGATATCAATTTTTATATAATGATAGGAATGATAATTTATATATACGTAAATTACCATAGCTTATTCAACTTAACATTACTTATTACAGTTTAGGAAAAGTCTTGATTTTTCCTTAGGAGGTTTGAAAACTACAATTTTCCAACATTTGATATTATTTTTATAGATGGACTTGTGCGGTATTTAATAGAAAAAAGTTTGAATTCATCAAAATTTCATGATCTTTTCTAATATAGTAATAACCATGAGACTATTATAAAATTTTTTGGTGAAGCCTCAACTTCTAGACCATTACAGTTACTATATATTGAGTTTTATTCTCCTACAAAAAATATAATTATCATAGGTAAACATTATGTGTATTTATTGGTAAATTATTACACCAGATACACATAAGTTTTTGACATGTCGCTTAAATAAAAATCACACTCTTATTTTGAATATTATTCTACTTTTTTGAAAATTAGTAAAATATATTTATAATCTCAATTTTGCGTAATCAATTGGGAGTGTTTCTAAATATAGATTTGAAATATTTTTATTGTAAACATGGAATAAATCCTAATTTATTGGTACCAATAACTTCAAACTGGAAAAGTGTAGATGAAAGAAGGAAAAAAACCCATTAGGATATTGCCCAAAAAAATTTATGTGAATCTTATGTTCTTAATTTTTGTATTATGAATCCATAAGTACTAATTATTATACTATAAATTGAATCTTACATTCACGAGGTTTTTATTAATCACCTTATGAAATTTAGACTAGTAGGAATCCTAAACATTGATACATTAATAATTTTTGTTGTGAAGTATTCATCCTGAGTACTAATTATAATCTATATAAATTTAATTCAAAATATTTTGAAGGTATATTTCATGGTTACCCCCACAAATATTAAGGTGTATCATATTTTAAATAAATAAGAAAATACAATTAAAAATTAGTATATGTCATGTTTGATGAGAATAATCTTTATGAGAAGTGAAAATAATGGAATTATGAAATCAATATGGGTTATATTCTGAAAACCCCTCCTATTTTATTATTTTAAGTTGAATACTATCTATAAAAAATAACACACCAGAATCTAGACTAATGAAATATAAATTAATTAATGTCATCTTAAATGAGGTTAATCCTTTGATATATGAGATAAAATATTCATTTTTACCAATAAATCATTTGATCAAATGGAATCATCCTAGCAATAATAACATTAGAAATATAGATAAATGTTTTACAACATGATGTTCCTAAAGAATACAATGTGTGAGTAATGTATTCTTATATTAATTTTATGATAAAGTAATAAATAATTCCTTGGTTAATGGGATTTTGATAGTTTATATGTAATAAGATCTTAATCTATTCAACATAAAAAGTTTTGGACCTTAGTAGAGCACCCTATAGATCTTCCAATTATAGAATTTAGTTGGTATTCTAAAATATGTTTGATAAGAATGGAATTATTGATTTCAATAAGGTAATACTAGTTTCTAAGAGTTATAAACTAGAGAAAACATATATATTATAGATAAGGGTTTTCAATAGTAATTATGCTTGAGTCCATCTATATTTTATTATATTGAACATATCACCATAACATTTCTCTATTTTTAATAGATTTGATGATTGGATTCCTTAATGAATATGTTTAGAAGGATGTTTATATTAAAAAAACCTCTTAGTTTTGGATATATTAATTAACCACATCTATTATATAGATTTATAAAATAAATTGATTAACCTAAAGAATACCCAAGGTCCTATTATGATGGATTTTCTATATTTCTATTTAAAAATTATTTTTCTAAAGTAATAGAAGATCTAACTAATTTTATCAAAAATGTTTTTAATGAAACCATATTTGAAATAATATATGTCGATAAAATTATTTTTGGTTAAAACCAAAAAACACTTGTACCTTAGTTTTTTGAAACTTATGCAATGTAAAACAAAGATGAGTGTGATGGTTGAACTCGACTACATTATTATATTCCAAATAACTCAAACTGACAATGGATTAACCGGCACTCTTCATTAGAACATTAGATACTTACATAAATATTTTTGTTTCATAAATAATTCTAGTATTATTATTTTAGTAAGTACCTCCTATAATCATGATCTTTATGAATACAAGAAACCAATTGATCAAGAATTATTTATAGGGATTATCAGATGTGTACTATAATTGAGAATAATATCACCAAAAATTAGGTATTGTGTATTAATCTATTAGTTATTTCAAGAAAATACACAGGAATCTCATAATAATGTATCTGACAAGATCTTTTTAATGTTAAAGAAACATCAAGACATAGACTTGAACTTATTTCATTAACACTAAATATTCTAATGTTCACATTGTTTATTATAGAATAGATCAAAATAGAAATTCTCAAAAATTTCTTTTTCTTATCGAAGATTTAGTCTCACAGACCATCAAAAAACAAATTTTTTTGTCACACTCCACTATTGAAGCTGAATATGTGGAATTTGGAAGTTTTTGGGATGAATTATTTTGGATACAATACACACTAAAAGATTTTAGTGCATTTTTTAATCATATTTCAATTCTATTTGGTATAAAAAGTTTTATTTCTTTATCTAAGAATCTAATACATAATTCATGTTTCAAATATATAGATATAAGACACTATTTCCTTGTTACCAAAAACAAATAATATATATTTTTCTCAATTATATCAAAAATCAAAATCATTTTAATGAAATTTTTACTAAACAATTAAATTTTGATATATTTGAATATATTAACTAAAATTTCTGTATGATAAATGAAATGTGGTCATATGTTCCACTACTTATGTCATTATTTCCATACATGGAAAACTTCCATGAAAATGGGAGTATATTCACTAACAATAACTATTCCAAAATTATCATTTTGGTACTTTATTTTCACTAGAATCTCATTGAATGGAAATTATTATATATACTTTGAATTTATTTTTTTAACACATAATTAATACTTCCCTTTATATTCAAATTTAATGAAAATTAACTTTTTATGTTATCATTTGGAATTTTTTTTATTCTTTTATGAAAACCCAATCCTGTATTTTAATGTCTTTATGTGCATAAGGTTTTTTCATATAAATATTTTGAATATGGATGTGTTATAGTTAAATACCATACGTGTTATTAATGACATGACCCTCTAGTGTTTACTTTTATACATTATGATATTTACTATTTTTATTTTCAAAGTTGTTTTTACATTTTAAAAAGTCAGTATATTAAATAAATAATCTTAACTAATAATCATTTTATTGTAACATTTCTTACATTTTGAATATTTGATTCATATATAATAAATCCTTAAGAATGTGAATGTTTTTTGTTTATAATTTATCATGATTATATTTATTGATTTTCTAGATAATAAGATAATCAATTTAAAATATTATCAGAAATCATATTCTTTAGAAGAATATAATCCATTGGCATAAAAATATTCCAAAAGGTTCACCCCTTTTTCATATTATTTATTAATTATTATCATTAAATAATTATTATTTTTCTAATCCCAATGTCAGAAAAAGGATTTTTTTGTTGTGATATTTTAGTATGGGGGATAAGTGAATCATACATGTAGAAAACATCTTTTACATGAAAAAAACCTTAATCTTATGAATTCATTACATATCTCAAATATAGTAACATTTATCAAAATTATAGGAATGTTGCCGAATTTTTTTATGTTAATTTTTCTTATTATTTATTTACTTTCTATGACTCTCGTTTGCGTTATCCTTCTTGAATATCAAAAAGGATGAGTAAAATTTGAAAAATTGATGTTGAATTTTCCTTTCTTCAAACTAGATCATTACAAAGAAGATAGTTATTATTAAGAATGATATTTTTTATTACTTACCGTATGTGTTTATTAGAAGATAAATTTTAGTATCATAGATGGTATATCTAGGGAGATATTTTTTAAATGAATCATGGTAATTTATTTTTAAATTACTGTAAAAATGTACTTTTCCTTGTATCTTGTTATTTTCAAAAAAGGAGATAGTGTTGAATCAAAAAAAATTATTATCCTCTATTTTGAAAATAAAAATACACATTAGTTTATTTTTTAGTTAACTCAAATTTTTAGTTTAATATATTTTTTGTAGACTTAATTTATATTTTAATTAATTAAATGAACTAAAATATTTCACTATTATAACATGTTTAATCATTGTGATTGTGTGTTGAAAGCTTCATCATAAGATAGAACTACACTCATCGAAATATATTTTAACATCCGATTTCATGAAACTAAACCCATGATTTACATAATATAACCATTAATCTGTGTTATAATGGAGTATATAAATTGGTATGAGTATTTATGGAATGGACAATAAGGAAAATATATGTTTTTACACTTATGATCATGTTGAAGTCAAAAATATCTTGTTTTTAATGTGATACCAATTATTATTTGTTTATAAATAATTTTAATGGATTTCCATAAAAAATATAAATTTTTATTAATCCACTTTAAGGAAATGTAGAGAACCTGATTTCACAAAACCTAGATACCTCTACGTGATGAAAAATCTCTCAGTACAATTAAACACAAGACTAAGATTATTAGAATCATACACTCTATATAATTCCCATGGAAATGTACTAACTTGGGTATGTAGATACTCACTGATAAGATCTTTATGGTGGTATCCAGTTTATCTATTTTTTGAATGAATTCCTCTGATTTGGTTTTCATTGGTTGAAACCTCGGGCCAGGATTTGGTCTTGTTTTTCCAACCACACTTATTGCTCCTCATTGGTGTCAACTAGAAGCCTTCTTACATATATTATTTTAAAATCTTATTTTAAGGTTTTGACATGAGAATCTTTATCCTTCTTTTATCCCTTGGAATGGAGGATGAGATTCAAATACCCTCCATCCCCTTATTTTATCACTCATATTTTCCTATATAGTTGTCCACTTTCCTCATTCTATGATGGTTTTCCTTCCTTGTTTACTCCCTTCCCAGTTGACCTAGTTTCCATTGGTTTAGAAAAATTTGAATAATCTTTTCATCCCTTCGGGTTTTCCCCTTAATCATTATACATTTCCCTGAATCATGCTTTCCTTTTTCCCCTATCTTCCTTCTAGGGATATGAAGACCTCTCCCTTGAATTTGTTCCAAACTATCCCCTAAGAGTTGTTTGTAACTGTCATCACCTGAATCATTTTCCTCTTGATTCAATGTTTCTTCTTGAACCTCCAGACCTTCAAAATGGTTTCCAAGATCAACCATTGGGCCTTCATTGAGAGGGATCTTCCAACATGGAGACATCACCTTTCATACTTTATCCTCCAAGTAATCTTTCTTCCCCACACTGACAACCGCCAGATGGGAAGCAGATTTATTAATGAGAGTGTTTAGGTCCCTAATCCCCAAAACATTATCCTCCTCCACCCACTGCAATGAGTTTCCAACCACATTTATAGCACTTCCTGGTAGTACTAGAATGTCTGGAATAATGGGTTACTCATATCCACATCCCATAAATTTTGGTTTCTTGTTAGTGTCCTCCCAGTCCCGACCTTGAGGTCCACCAGGGCCTTGGACATCAAATAATGACATGTTAACCACAACTTCATTGGTAGTGTTGGCTGAAACCGGATGTCTCACCATATACACACCCTCCATTTCCACTCCACCAACACGCACTACCTCCACTCCACCAACCTACAATAGGATGATACCCAAATCATGCCTTAAGTAGGAAAAGACATCCACTACCCGTGGTCCTGGCTCCTTTAGATTAGAATTCTTTACTACAACTAGAGGCACCATAGAAGAACACTCCAAGATATGATCACCTCTTACAGTACACTCACGAAAGGATTGAGTCCTGATGGGTTCCAATTCCTCTAAAGCATCCCCTCACACATTCTCAAACCTCCAAAACACACCACCATTCCATTCTTTTTGGTACTCAGTGGGGTGAACCTACACCTCAAACCCAGCTATTTGTCTAGAGATAGGAACTATTACTTACTGATCTCTATGTCCATGATGGTAGCCAAAAATTAGATGACTAAACTGATTAAATACCATGAATAATGATGTCCATGACTCAAATACCACACTTGGATTCCATCTAATTTCATCTCCAGCTAATATCAAGATCCAATTCTTTGGAGGCTTTGAAACGTCGACCTCAAAAAAATATTGAGGGGAGATTGGGTGACAAACAACCGAAGTAAAACTATCAGATCATAAATACCTACCTACCAAGATACCCAACATATTACGAATGGATGGATTCTGAAAGGTATTGTAAGATCTATGAAATTTACCCACACTGATGGTGATGGCGTATCCCATTTCATGTTGAAATCAAAGGACCAGCGAAGGAGGTAGAAACAACATGCATTGAGGGCACGAGGAGTGACAGACCATGAAATGATCAGATCATCCTCCTAGGAAAATTGAATCATCATATGGCCCTAGTAGATAAGATCCACCATTGTTCACCATTTAATACCCTATTATTCAATAAAAAATGTCAAAGGCATCAATTGAGGGTCGACGATCCCTGAATTTATCCACAAGCGTCGTCTTGTAGAGATTTGAAGCAACATTGAATTCCTTCTTTGAAAGCGTGAGCTGGGTTCAGCCAATGTGAAGGTCGAGGACCTTAGATCCAAGGGGAATTTCCTAGAATGGAGGGAGTCTGTCAGGGTTATGAATGGTATAATGGTCCAGGGAATCAAGAATGAAGGGTGGTCGTTCCCCTCTCCCTCCCCCAAGGTGGGAGCGGTGGGAGCCTCGGACATCACTATGCCTCTAGGTCATCACCACCAAAACCTCCTTTAATGGATTTCATTTGTGAGGTTTCACTATAAAAAATTTTAGACTTTATGTTTATAATTACTAATTATATAACCACAGTGATTGATAAGACATTAGGTGTATGATGTTTATTCATCAAAATTTTGATATTCAATAATGTTCAAGGTACATGGAATTGTTGCTGAATGAGGATATTGAAGAGTTAATGGGGGATATAGCTATATATTACCATTATTTTTGTTGAAGTGGATCCTAGGGTAGAATGTATTGTTTCTAACTATTGTAGTCAAAGATGATATGATGTTTAGAATATTTTGATACCCTGGATCTAGTCTGCATATCCACCTGTTACATTGGTTTATATGTTAATACTTTATTTGACTAGAATATTTTGGTAATAATATACTTTAAAGGGTATTCATATTTTCATCTAAGACTGTGAGAATTATTTTCAATTTTCAATTTTTGTTTTTTGATTGTATTTTCATTTTCAGTTAATAATTTATCTTTTAATAGTTATATTATGTACTATGTATACTACTATTTATCATACCACATTATTGTGTTTTTTCATTTTCTAGTATACTTAAATCATGTGTTTTATCTATTCATAAATTTACCTTCTATGGGGGGTAATATTATTAGGGGTATTTGTGACTATACCCCCCCTCTTATGGCTTCCATATCGTTTACATCTATGATAATAAAATGTATAACATATTATGGAGTATTGAGTCATTGCACCAAAATATCTTGCCTAGGGGGATTGGGAGGAGGAATGATTTTTTATTGTTGTGTAAAACATTTTAATTATATAATCAAAGAATTTATGAACATATTTTTATGTGGTTAAATTTGATAACATTTCTTATGTATTCTGATGGTGTGACTTATTATCATGTCGAGGCTTGGTTATGATAAAGGTTTTATTTTTATTTACCAAATTCTTTTCCTAAGAAATTTTTTTATGATGCCACTTATTGATATATTTTATTGTTCATGGGGTTCATCCATTGGATATGATAATCTATAAAAGTATGGAGAGTTTTCATAGGATTATTTAATCTATTGAAAAATAATGTATTTCCATTATATTTGTTATGTTATGGACACATTGTGGATTTCTATTAGCTATGTTATGCAATGGATGAGTGGTGATTGATTGGGCCAAGTTATACTATATACATTATATTTTAATTTTCTATGGTATTTTATGCACATGTGGTAACTACTCATCATATTTTCTAGTTAAGGGTAATATGATTAAGACTGAGTATTGTAGTTATCTAGTTAGAAGTCAATATCTTGGTGTTGTGTTATTTTATTTTTAATTTATAAGATCATGTAAAAAATGTATTTCATAGTTACACATGAAGACTCAATATTTCATGGGAATTTTTTGGGGTCAGTATTGGGATTACATTATATCTAATGGTTTAGGAAAGAAAACTAATCTATATTAGATAGTTATACAAGTCAACTATATATGTTAAAGGAGATTAATTGATAGGGAGAGTTTGAGACTCATTTTTGGGAGTTCTCATGCCATTATTATGTTTAATTATTTTATTTTGAGTTTTCATCTAATATTTTGTTTTCATAAATTGATTTATGATTTGATATTTCTTAACATGTCAAGTATTTGGATCCTATTCAATGGGATTTTTTGGTTGACTTCTTCTATGATGATTATTTTTGTTATTTAAATTTTATTTTGATAGAAGGTGGTGAATTACCAACCACCAATTATAGTATACCTCATTGTTATTCACAATCCATTAATGATCATGGTATATGTTTAAGGGTTTTTGGTGTTTGATCATATCAATATTATTATACTATGTTAGGATATTACATTATGAAAACTATATTCATAAAAAATATTTCTATAAATTTATTATTATTTATACTTTCCATTCATAAAAAATATTATATTGAGATATCATAGGTGTTAAAAATCAATGTTTATACCATGTTTAGAAAACAAATTATACTCATGATTTCAAAACATCCCAACATGATCACTTTTCAAAGAAAATATTATGAAGTAATTTTTATTATTAATACGTTTTCATAAATTAAAATAAAATTAAAAGAATCAATTGGATGTTTTCAAAAGATAAACCAAATAAAATATTGAAAATTGAACAACTAAAACCAAAACAAAAAAACACTTCCCTATGGATTATTATTCTACTTGGTCAAAAAATACATATATATGTGTTCTAATGAACTAGAGGTAGAAATATCAATAATTGATCAATAAAAATATTTATATATCTTGACTATTTGAAATGAATCAAATATTCACTTTCCATTAAATTAAATCACAGTAAAATCAAAAATAAAATTCATAATAAATAAACTCTTTAAATATCACCCATTTAAATGAAAATGTACATATCCATGATTTATTAATTTTACTGTTCAAAAAAAATATTTTTTGTTTATATAATGAGTAAATATCAAAGGAATAAAAATTATATGTTTTAGGCACCTCAAAATTAATAAATTTTTTCTTAATTTAAAAACTTTTTTATTATAATAATCATTATCAAAACCTTCATAAAAGTGAATGAAAACATGAAAATATAAACTAATATTCGTTTTCTATCTGATATATTCCTTGTTTATTTATCCTATATAATGACCTGACCCGAAGGGGGTCAAGCTGAAACTACCCAATGCCCACCTCCATAGGCCATGGGCTGGAGACAAATGCCAAAAATAATAACTAGTATAGGAGTTTTTTCTAATGTACCTACACACACACGCATCCATCTAAATACATATGTTTAGTGGAATAAAATAAAAAAATTCAACATAAATAGAAATAACCATACATGAAAACCCACTAGGGAAAAAGGGTATGATATGGTAAACTAAAAAGTAACGGAAAAACACACTCCCTAAAAAAATATGTCCATAATCTTATGTATCTTCCCAGTAGATACATCCAATTTAATCTATGCCTCTTCAATGTTCTTCACAATTGATGGGAACAATCTCTATATAGAGGAATTTTACCCTACTACAACAAGAGGGTTCCACTCATTATATAGGGGACACATAACCTTACTCTGTAAGTGGGTTCCACTAAATATATAGCTAGAAGACCCACACCAAGCCTAGATAAAAAAGTTCCCCTTTAATGGTTGAGGACCCATGCTATGACTTCACTAAAAGGTTCCACTCGATAGTGGATAGAAGACCCATTCCATGTCCCAATAGGAGGGTTCCACTCTATAGTTGGTAGAGGACCCATTCCATTCCTCATAGGAGGTTTTCACTCAGGTAATCAATAGAGGACCCATTCCCATTACGACTACAGGGTTCAACTCTATTGGTTGAGGAACCATGCCCAGATATAATGGGAGGGTTCCACTCAGATAGAATAGAGAGGACTCATACCCTACCTAGTGGAGGGTTCAACTCTAGTAAAATATGACCCTTGCACTGACTCTATAGGACAGTGCCACACAGTGGATAGGTAGATGAAACATGCTCTATCCCATTAGTAGGGTTTCACTCTAAGGGTTGACCGAGGACCCATTTCCAACCTAGAAAAATTGTTTCTCTCAGATCTCTATGGTGATATTTCATTATCACTACCATTGTTAAGAATCTTCTAAATATGAATCACTCCTAGAACACCTCAAATCATATCTAAAAATCCACTGAGATAAAATCCATCTTGTTTTACATAAAAAGAACTCTGTATAGGCTACTCATGGGAAAAAATCCGAGTCTAAATGAAAAATATATGATAGGTAGAACTCTTCTCAAAAGGAAGATAGGGGACCATGGTGTGTAAGGGGGACCACATAGTGTGTGGTATCACTCTGAAACCTATCTATGTTCCTTCCATTACATGAATCACTACCCATGTATCCCTACACATCATTTCTAGGGACTACATGGTGTGCCACATCCACCCAGAGTCCTTCTCATGCTTCAATATGAGTATGTGTGACCATTCACTTGTATGTGTACTCGTATGCATGGTGTTTCCTCCCACAGGGGTCCTGCATATTCTCCTAGAGATTTCCATGTACACTGGTACATGGTGTGTTCCTAGTCATTCCCATTTATATTTACTAATGGAGTGAAAATTTGGTCTCCACCACCGAGTCACGCAGCATGTGGGTGTTCCACTTGGCGTGTGATTTTAACTCACTTAAAACCCCTTCCGTTGCATCTAGGGATCTACTCATTGTGTGTTATTAGGACTACACATTGTGTAGTTATGTTTTTTCATAGAATTTTAGTTCTTCTTATAAAGTTCCAAATATAGACTTGCCTCCTTAGAACCTTCCTCCATGTCAAAAAAAATTGGTGGGAAAGCCCTCATTTCATCATTTTTTTCCATTTAGTGATAGAAAATTTGATCTCTATTAATCATTCCAATTCCTACACCCAAATTTCCCATATTCTGTCACTGTTTAAACATCACTACATAACCGATCCCAGGTGTAAACAACCATATCCTGATAATCATATCAAATACTCCATGATCACATTTCCATTCATCACACATGAAACTATCATGCTTTGGTGGGTCCAATTGGGCTCGGGCCCAACCAGAAATGTTGAACCGAGACTCTGTGTGTCCATCAGTGAAGAATATTATGAAATATTAGAAAAAAATTACAAGAAAAAATGGGTTGCAATCATTCACCAATAATTCATGGACAATGGATGATGATTAGGATTCCAAAGTTGAGATAAAATGAAAAAACATTTTAAACCAATCCACATGCTCAAGAAAAATGATCAATTTGAATGAAAATAATGGAAACAATATGATCATGCCCAATATATTTAATCAATTGGGATAAAATCCCTAAATTGATGAGTCCTACATAAAATTGGATCATTCATCGATGAATAATGTGATCTCTAATGAATGAAAGAAATCATTTGTTTTTTCACCACTATTTACCTGCATCGGGAGTTTTATCATCATCAGATCTTGATTCTCTAATGACAGGTGGAAGGAGAATCATCTCAATAGTCCAAGAGTTATGATTGAAACCCTTCAGATCCACTGTAATGGAGTATTAAATGGGAATAACATTATTTCATTTAAATTAAATAATTAATTTAATTTAATCTCACCCACCAATGACTTTTTTATCATAACATCCTGCACCGACCGACTTTATGTCACACCTACGGAAAACCTCACATTTCAGACTCAATAGTGGTCTCATGATTTTTTATCTGGGATTCTAATTAATATTTATCCCATTTTAATTATGAAATCATGAACACATACAATAAAAAATATTTAATATTTTTATAAAATGAATTCTAAGAAAAAAAGACCTCAAAATCTCCTTTGGTCTATGTTCTAGGCTCTAAAAGTATTTTTAGGCATATTTCAGTCATACAATGAAAAAACTAGGTTTCTAAATCATTCACTCTTTTAATATTTTCATTCCTAAAAATATAAAAACAAAACAAAAATCTGGGGATAATTCTCCCACATATAGATCTCCCACTCCGAGAAGATCTCCTTCATGCTCCCATGCAACCACATTAAAAAAACCAAGGGAATAGTCCCCACATGCAGGTTTATCTCATGTCGATCCTCGATCAGCACTGAGTGCCCCACATAAGTGGATCCATCCTCTATTTCCATATCTCCCCATTCAATAAAATTTTGGGTTCATGCATGTATATCCTCTGCTATGAGACATGGAAGACATCGTACACCCTCTCCAAAAATGGGGTTAGGTAGAAATGGTAGGAAACCTCATGAGCCCTCATAAAGATGTTGAACATCCCGATTAACCTAAGGGACATCATTCCTCTCTATCCAAATCATTACAACCCTCATCATGGTGATACTCTAAGGAAATCATGGTTTCCCTACTACAACCCAAAGGGAAAATTATATTGATCTATATGTTATATTCATCTACTCTGAGTTATCCTTATCCACTCATGCATGACCTAGACATTCTTCTTTGTTGCATGCACCAAATCTGGTCCAACATGGGATGCCTCTCTAATCATTTTCCAACACAGGGGGACCTATAGTGTATCCAGAATGAGGACTCCAAATTTGGAACAATGATAGAAGAGTGGTAGTTATTATTGTATGAAAACTCTACCCATGGAATGTGATCCTCAAATCTCAATCCAAAGTCTAACATGAAATACCTCAGTATATCCTCTATAACCTAGATAGTGTGCTTAATTTTCCCATCTATATGAGGGTGGTAGGATATAATCATCCTCATATGGGTCTTGAACTATTCCTATAGGCCTCAGCATGGCCATGATGTTAACCACACATCATGATCAGAAAAAATAGTTGAGGGAACATCGTGGGGACGAACAATCTACCATATGTAAAACTACCCAAAACTCTCCACCGAACTCTGCTAACTCCTAGAAAGGAAGTGTATTACTTTTTTAGTCATTCAACTACCACATAGATGGTTTTGTGGCCTCTGGATATCTGTGGAATCGCTCTCAAAAATTCTACTGATATCTCATCCCATTTCCACTCTAGGATCTCAAAGAGATACAAAAAACCTACTGGAACATGGTGATCTGCATTCACCAGCTGACAGGCGAGGCACCATGAGAAAAACTCAGCCACACTCCATATCATGTAAGACCAGAAAAATTGATACTAAAGGTATCTGTATAGATTCTCCATATAAGTATGCACAGCGAAATGATATATTTGGAACTCCCTCATCTCCTCCTATGATATCATGATTGTGACCGTTTTCCACCCCTGTTAAAGGATGATGTGATTCCCACTTATTGATAATTCATAGGGAGAGTATACTGAGGATATATGATGACAACAATCCCCACTGTTGTTTTCTCCCCACTGATACTCTCTCACACACTGAAGGAGTAGTGGACTCCACACCAACAATGTAAGAAAATGTGAACCCTCATTCTCAACTACGGTTATATGCAAGGAATAAAACTACTCAGACGCATCCTCCACCAAGATAGCCTAGGACCTATTGCTGAGGAAATATTATACCCTGTTTCCATTCCTATAAGTATACAATATCTCACAATCATTGATCGGTAAGAACTCCAACCATCCTCATTGTACCATATCCAAGTCTCCATGCATGAATACATTCTTGAGCTTTGATGATATGATTAAAAAACAAATAACTCTCCTAGAAGTTATTTCCACCACATCCTCAAAGATAATTCTACCTATTACAGCTCTATGTCATGAGTTGTGTAGTTCTTCTCACTGGGTACCAACTTCCTTGACCCATATATTATAACATCATGACTCTCCATTAAAATTCTTCAAATCATAGCTCCTAAGGAATTGCAATATATTATATTCTACATGACATCCTCTAATAGATTTAAGACAAGAGCAATCATCAACCTCAGCTTCCACACCTTGAAGGCGCTCTAGAACTTCTTATTCCAGGTAAACAGATTCCCTTTCCATGTAAGGGTGGTAAAATGGTCTTTAATCCTAGATATGTCTACCACAGACATTCAGTTATACCCTTATAATACAAGAAAGCATTGCACCTATTACATGCTCATAGGTTTCTCCCATAAAATCACAGTATTGATATTTTCTAGGTCTATAGATAATCCATGTTCAGAAATTACATTCCCCTAAAAGTGAACCTCAAAAATCTAGAACTATATATTTGAGATATTACCATAAAGATGGAGTTCTCAATGAAAATCAAGTACAATCCTCAAGTTAGCTTTATTATGCTTCTATGACATAGAATATATGTGTATGTATTCAATGATGAACACCACAAACTAGTCCATGTATAACTAGATGAATTGGTTCATCAAATCTATAAACATATCAGGGGACTTCATCAAACCAAAAGGCATCACCAGAAACTCATACTGTCCATAGAAACATCGAATGGAATCTTTATAATATCATCCTCGTGAACTCTTAACGGGTGGTAGCGAGACATAAGATTGATCTTTGAGAACCATCTCATGCACTAAAACAAGTCAAAGATTTTTTCAAAACTCATTAAGGGGTACTTGTTATTTTTCAAATCCCGGTTCATGTAATGATAAAACAAACAAATCTATATGCTTCCACATAAATGTTTCACGAAAACACTAGAGTTTCCCATGGGGAAATTTTAAGTCTGATAAACCCCTTCTATCAAAGGTCCTCCAAGTGAAACCAGGGCTCTGAGGACTCTCTAGGAGCCATCCAATTTTCAGAAAAAGTTATTTGAGTGGTATCATGATGCAAGTCAATACAATCCCCCATATCCCACCACAAAGATAATCCTGGAATGCTCTCATAGAATATAACTAAATATTCCTCCATGACTGATGGAATACAGATTCTAAAAGCCAATTTTACTTAGTGATACACTCATCTAATGATGGGTGATAGGCTACAACCTCTTTCCAATAAAAACCACTCAACATGTAATGAGATATCTATCACCCATGAAGGATAAAATCTTCCCATTAGAGAGAAGTCATCTGAGTCACATTTGATGATAGTCAATCTAGGCTCATACCAGGGACAACCAATCCATACCCATGATGAAATCATAGGGTTTCATAATGGAGACAAAAATGTCCCATGAGAACCACTCTCCACCCAATGATTTTTTGAAAAACGAGTAGATAAAATAAACCGAAGAATCATTCCCCATACAAACATCAAGATAATGCTCCTGGGATAATTCCTCGAGTGGGAGATTCAAATCTCACACCATGAGTAAAGAGATGAAGGAAATACTTGTAAATGTGTTTACTAATACTTAGGGTAGAGTATATTAAATATTTTAAATAACTCTATTCATCTTATATGCTCATGGGTCGTATGCCTCTATAGACTATAACTATCCACAACCCAAGCTTCCTGCTCCTTGAGCCTAACTCGGGCCACCTAGTGGTAGTGGTGGAAGGATATCATAGACTCTTCCACTTACCATGACTCCAACTCCTATAAAACTAACTACTCCTATTCCAAATTTGCATCTCTCCTGGAACGTTACCCTTTATTAGGATAACCCTATTCAAGGTGTTTCCTATGTCGCGATGGTTTATCCATTATCTGCCTACACTCCTCATCATGTCAGGTCGGGATATCAAGATTCATGTGACCTAGAACATCACATGCATTGAAAATTCACCCTCTAACATACCATGGTCTCTTATTCTACCCATGATAATGTGCCCAATCTTGGACTTGGGAATATATCCCACACAGAGATCCTATCGACTGGAATCTTCTAGCCGCTGTTGTTGAATCATCTTTAAAATGAACACTACATGCTCCACCTTTGGGGTTTAACTATGACCTGAAACTCTATATCCCCAAATCCCACTCCAACAAATCAATATATGTGGGGATAAAAAAGGGTCAAACAATATAATGGACTTCTCTATAGAGCCCCTACTCAAACCATCATGCCTGAAGTATCCATACTAGATCCCATCAAAGGTGTTCCATGTTAGTTCTGTTACTATTTTAGGGTAATCATACATTGTCATCCCTCTCTGATACTTCTTTAGAATCTACTTAATTTGAGAAAAGTTCAAGAAAGAGGGGTGGTAATCCTCACAGAATAACTTCATGTATTCGTTCCATGGGGGTGTCGACTCATAATGCATTTGTTTAACTAGACATTTCTAGAACACAATTGATTTTTGGTAAAAGATAGATTGTATCAAAACCACATAATTATTTAGTATAAAGATAAAACTAAATAAATAGATAACAGACTCTATCCAGTCCTCCTCCACCTAGGGATTTGACTCATTGTGGAACCTTAGTGGCCTCTAGTATTGCAACTCATGGAGTTTGCTAAGCCTTGATGTATCCTATGCCTTTCCTATTGGAATAATTTATTTCTCAATAGGTATGGGTGATAATACATATCCATATGGAGGATGGATCTAGTAGGACAGACCATAAACTGAACCCTCATCACTGATCAGATCTTTATTATGATCCCAAACTCATTACCTGGTGGGATATCATCATGGAGGCATCCTAAAAATTTAATCAATGTGTACAATGGTCAGATGATCTTATATGTTCAATAGGGAGATAACTCAATAAGGAAAATGAAATACTAAATACAATATCATGTTTGTACCATTAATCCCTACAACCAATGTATTAGTATGTTGAGTTTACATGCATATAGTGAGATTCCTGATATCTGGATATGTTATCCACACCAACATAGGGTTCTCGAGCCTGAAAGATGCACCCAAGACATTTCAAAATCATTTCCTTTAATCCCAACCAAATCCTCATAAGGGGAAAAATCATGACACCATCATAAGGATTGAACAACCATCAATAACAATCTATCATTACCTGACCAAATGGGTCCCAATCCACAACTACCCCAATCCCGCCTCTATAGATGAGGGGTTGGAGACAAGTGTTGTAAGGCACAACTTGAAAATGATGTTTTTTCCTAATGTACCTTTTGACACACACACACCTGACCATATCAATTAATATTTGTATAGTAATAAAATAACATGATGAAATATCTAGAGTAATATTAATACATGAAAAAACTCTAGGGAATACAAAGAGTGTGATCGGGTAAAATAAAATTTAAGGAGGAAAATACAGGCCAACCAAAAAAGATGTCCCAATGAGACAAAACTAGAAATGTAAAGTGTTGAGATAGCCTAACTCTAGATCTCCAATCCACGACCACTGTACATGGTGAAATGTATTAAGTATCCCTAAACTACTTGGTAATCCCTGAAGACTTATTAATTACCCTCCTAAAACATAGCCCATGTGGGAAAAGCTCATGTAGGGTTGAGTGTATAGATACCAAATAGGATTCCCCATAAGTAGAAAGGGGATTAGTAAGATACATGATAGGAATAGATAGAAAAATCAACCCAAATAAAGAGAGTAAAAAAATACATTGAGATGGATAGATATATATATATATGTTCAAACCAAAGAATCCAAAATAACGGAGAAAGGGGATTTCTATATCCTCAATGCCCATCCCTGGAATGATTTCCAATGGTTCCAAGTTTCTATAAATGATTCCTAGTATCTCATGCATCTTACTAGTAGAAAAAAAGTCAAGACACACCTCTTTGCTATGCCTCATAGTCGTGGGGCACAATCCCTAAGTAGAGGACCCATGCCCTATTAAAATAGGAGGGTACCACTCAATATATAGAGGACTGACAACAAAATTCTGCATGAGGGTTCCACTCAGTAGATTACTAGAGGACTCATGCCCATTTCTAGAAGGATGGTGACACTTAGAAGTCAATAAAGGACCCATGACCTCTCCAAAAATAAGGGTAGAAATAAATTACTTGATAAAGGACCCAATCCATTCCTAGAAAAAAGGTTACACTCTATTAATCTATAGAGGACTCATTCCTAGCGTAGCCAAAGGGTGTGACTCAAGTGGTCAAGGACCCATTCCTTTCCCAATAGGAGGCTACCACTCGGGTAATCGAGGATCCATGCCCTGACTCCCCAGGATGGTATCACATAGTGGATAGGTAGGGGACTGATGTCTTATAATTGAAGTATTGTTCCACTCTAATGTTCTATTGAGGGCCCATTCCCTACACAGTAGGAAGGTTCAACTCTGATATCTCTGTTGATCCTGACCGGTCACTGTCATCATCGAGTGTCTCCTAAATGACATTATTGCATGGAACACCTTGATTTATATCTGAAAAGACACTTTGAAGGCCACAAACCTATTTTATGCAAAACAAAACTCAGTATAGGCTACTAGAGAGACAAAATATGAGTCCTAACAAAGGTGATACAAGTGGTGGAATTATCCTAAAAAGAATATAGGGGTATATGGTGTATAAGGGGAGCTACATGGTTTTCATTCCCAATATCTCACCTGGTCGTGTCCTTACCAATACATTGATAGCTACCCATGTAGCCCTACATGATGTGCAGAGTGACTACACAATATGCCTTAACCGAATGGGGTTCTATCTATTCTCCTAGTCATGTGGGTGAATACTTTCCCATGATTGTGTACTCTAATACATAGTGTTTCCTACTATATGGTTTTATTCATGTGCTATGGTTTTGTCCATGTACAATAGTATATGGTGGGTTCTTGGTCATTCCCATGTCTGTGTACTTCCAAACTACACGCTGGGTTTCCAACACTGACTCTAATGGCATGTGGGTGTTCCACATAGTGTGTGATATTTAACTCACCTGAAACCCTAGTTTTCAAAGCCAAGGGGTTACACGCCCTATGTAATTTAGACTACATGGCATGTAGTCAGGTTTTTTCCATAATTTAAGATCTTCTTATATAATTCTAAATTCGGCCTCGCCTCCTCATATCATGAATCTAGACAACCCAAAATTGGTTGGAAAGGCCTTCGTTCATCATTTCCTATCCTCTGATGGCCAGAAATCAGATCTTCATTGATCTTTACAACTTCTGCAGGCACTGTGTGCATCTCTGATCACCTGTAGAGATCGATTGGATTCCCAATCCAGGGTGGAATCACCGATATCCTAAAAATCATCACAAATACATCCTTTATTGTTGATCCATTCATCACATATAGAACCTCTGTGAATCTAGAGGTCCCATCTAGCTCGGTCCCACCTATAAATGTCGAACTAATACACCATATGTTAATAGTCATAGAAATTTAATTTATATTTGGAAAACTACACGATAAACAAGGTAAATAATAATTATCCTAGCATTCTTTTACAAATGATATAGAATGGGATGCTTGGGTGATAAAAACTAAATAAACAATTTAAACTGGTTCATGGACTTATGAAAAGGATAAATTTTAATGCATACCAAGGAAATAATATAATCATGCTTAATCTATTAAAAAAATTGTAGTGAAATGCATAAATTGAAGATTCCTACAAATAATCGGACTGTTTTTTTATGTAGAACCTAATATCCAATGAATAATTAAGTTGTTGTGTTCGATGTGCCTTGATCTTCCTAGATCCGTTTTTTGTCATTATCGGATCTTGATTCCCCAATGATATGTAGAATGATAATCCTCTAAATGGTTCTAAGGTTATGTGTATAACCATTGAAATATTCCATAAAATCTTGTTTGAAAGTAATTATGTTAATTTCAATTTAATTAGACAATTAAATTAATTAATTAATTGAATTTAAATGCACCCTCCAATGACCATTTTACCTTAACACCCCACATCGACCAGTTTTTTATCGAGTCTATGGTAAAACTATAGTTCCACAATCAACAATGATCTAAAAATTATTATTCAAGAATCCATTTAAGATTTATCCCCTTTTATTTAAGAAATCATGCATGCGTAATATAAAATATATTTAATATTCTTTCAATGTTAATTCCAGGCACACTGTTCCTCAAAATCAATTGCAGTCTAATCCCCCGACACTGAAAATATTTTTAAATACTTTTCAATGTATTATAAGTAAAAACATATTCTCTACATTATATTTCTTTCACATGAAATCATCTCCTTCCTCCTCAACCTGTAGAGTAAACTTAGTAATAAAAAATTATTATTTCAATTTTAGATATTAAAAAATTATTTTATTCATTATTTTGAGAAGATGATGCAAAAAAATATATTTATGTTCAAAGAATAATGTTTCATAGTGAAGAATATATTTTAAGAAAAATATTTTAATGAGATTTTTTATTCTTTTCTTAATAAAATAAAAAATGAGAATAAAATAATAATCTTTCAATTCATCATTGTTACAATAAATATTATTATAAATAAAACATTAATAAGAATTAAAATCCTTAATTTTAGTGATATGGAAAATATTTTCTTTTTGATTATATTGATATCTATTTGAGTAATGATCAAAACTATTATTAGAATCATTATAAGTAGTCTAGAAAACCTTTAATATCACTGTTTTACTTTTATTTTATTTTCATTCCTCTTTGAACAAAACCATTCAGATTTTTTTTGCAATGGATTTTTTGGCTTGATATGTAAAATTTTCTGGAACTCATATAATTAAACATATTTTTAAGTCCCTGGATTCATTTTAAAATTATTATATTTCATTATAAAACCTATATTATTTTATCTATTTCTTTATATTTAATTCCAAATGAGATAACAAAAATACAAAATTAAGAATTTTATTTTATTCAAATAAAGTATCATAAAATGTATTGTTTTCAATAAAGTCTTATTTACAGGTCATAACGTTATGTGAATCATTATCCTTTTTAATAAACATATAATCATAAATTAATTTTTTTTTCAACATTATATATTGTGAAGGTTCTTATTATATTATTTACTTTTAGATCCTTGAATGGTTTTAGTTGTCAACATTTTTTAAAGATTCCACCCTAATTTGAGGGAAATACTCGCATAAAATTCTTACCTTAATCTGATTCAATAATTAAAGCACATAAAATGGATAAATATTTATATAGTATTAATAATTATATGATTAATTTGAGTTTTATTTCATCATCAATCAGTCAAAAACTATAAAACATCATGTTATCAATATTATATTTTATCCTTATAGAAATATCGCCTCATTTATTAGAAGATGACAAATACTTTTAAATATTTTATAAGTATTAATATTTTGATAATCTTTATAAAACACATCAATAATAAGAATATATATAGTAAAAATATTATTTAAATAATTTAAATCATATTTAGGTTATTAAAAATCATTTCATGCCAAATATTCACCATTATGAATCTTATAGAGCCAAAAACATTTATAAAAACAGTAATTTTTTTAAAAAAATTGATAGTAATTATATTGTTTCACAAATAAAAATTTTTTGTATAGAAATAGTGTATCTTAACCATTGAAAACCCTTAATTTGGATCTTCATTTTAATAATAATGTTTTCTAATCCCTTTAAACAGGATAATACTGAGAAGTCCGGGATGATATTGGATAAAAAATGGCTCCATAATAAAAAATGAAATAGAACACTTTGGTTGAAATGAGAACTTAAAAATTTTAGGTAAAGAACAAAGTACATTAACCATTGTAAAAATACAATTAATTTTTTTGAAAAATAATAAAATGCTTTGAAAATAAAAATAATAATCATATCACATAATAATTTTTATAATTCTTTTTTTCCTTAAAATAAAATCAAATTTTTTTAATCTACCAATAATATATTTTGTCTTTATGTGGTCAAAAACAAGATTATTTTAACTATGAAAATTCATATCAAATTAAAGGAACTTAATGCTTCATGTATAGAATAAAAGAGATTTTCCTTTGACTATTTAAACACAATACCTAAAAGGGCCCACAATGGTCTGTGTGATCACTCAGAGGGTGTGGGGTGAATTTGGGATCTTTTATTTTATATTTTCTTTGGTATGAAAAAAATCGCCCCTATTGAATTGTTATAAATTTTGATAAAAACAAGAACACAATAACATTCCATTGGAACTTAATAATTTACAATATTATAACTCTTTAGGAGTATATATTCTATCGAATTGTTTATAAATTATCCAATACCACATACTTTATTAAAAAAATTTATGTTGTGAATACATGTAGGGAATATTATTAAACATTTTCTTGAATTATGATCAACAAAATAGTGTATGTTTCCACCATAAATATTAAAGATTAAACAGATATTTTGTAACAAATGTTGAAACATTAACCAATAGGATTAATATGTTGTTACTCTATTACTTATACATCAAAAAAAATTCTTCTTTAAAAAATCGTTTTAATCACATTATTAAACAATAGAAGTAAATAACTCCCACCTTTTACTTTTGTGTAAAACTTTATCTTTACACTATTTGTATGATTTCTTTTTCTGATTAGTCGGTCATATTTTACCATATGAAAAAGGCCATTAGGTTCCATTTGATAATTAAAAAAATTACCATTCTTTTTATAATTGATTCCACCTTGTATAAAAGTTTGTATGGTAATGACTATTTATATCTTCTAATAAAAACTTCTTATAAAATTACGAAATTATTATTCTTCAACCATTGGAGTCTTTGGTTAGAAACAGCCTGATCACACTTTGGCTATCATATTTTTTGGTAACTCTGTATGAAACAATTTTTGTACCGCGTAACATTTTCCATGTGAAAGTAATACACCTAAATCAATATTATACTTTCATATTATTTATAAATGCATTATAAGGAGAAAATTCGGGTTTCAATTTTAATTTCCCACTCAAGGAAAACATGAAATTAAAAATTATCACTCACTGTAATTCATTTGGATGCTTATCTAGGCTTCTAATTATTCATGAAAATTTTAAAAAATTATTAATATCCAAAAACTCAAAAAGATATTCATTATCCTCTTTGACAATCATAGATATTCCCCCAATGATATTTGTAACCTTCAATGATCATAATAACATCATAAAATTTTTATATATTTATTAAAAATTCCAATATAAATTTTGAACTTTTAATACACTATACCACAAAAAGATTTTAAAGTAAACATTTGTGAGAAAAAACATCCATATGATGAATATGTATCTAATATATCCTCTACCGACATCACAAAAAATTCTCAAAATATTTTCCTAAAATCTTCTTCTGTCTGATGTCTTGCATCAGAACTCTCTTTACATTGACCTCATTATTAACCCTTTATTCATTTTTTTTATAAAAAATTATTCCAATAATCTTGAACCAACGTTATATTAAAAAATTCTTACATTTTCATATAATCTAAATTGCAAAAAAAAATTATTATAGAATTCATATGAATTCTTTTTCAGATGGAATTCAACAAAAAATGGTTTTTACTGGTACTTCATCTGATGGATTTTTATAAATGGAATTCACCTAATAATACCCCCTAAAAATTTACTTTTTCTTCAATAACATTATTGTTCACTCAAAACCTCATAATTTATTTTTAGACAAAAAATTCATACTATCATAGCTTAGAAAATTCATAAAATTTGAATTTAAAACATATAAGTAAGGAAAAATAATATTTTCTATTATGAATAACACCAAAAGATTTTCTTGGATTTAAAATATTTAGAAACTACAATCTCAAACATTCCACATCCAAACCTTTGTCCAATTTATTTTGTATGATGAAATCCATACGAATTTTTATTATAAATGTTTTACATAACAATTAATATCTACCTAATTCTATAAAATTATTAGATCGAGTAATCCTGTATAACTCGTGATGTTGGAAATATTCAAAAAAAGAATCACTTGATTAATTTTCACTGAAATATTTTTATACTGAAAATATAAATATTCATAGCTTTTCCTTTACTAAGAGATCTCCATTCGGAATATTCAATCCGATGGGAATTTTTAAAAATATTTATTACATTGTCCAATTATTGGATTTCATAACAAAACATGATGATTTATGTTTGTAAAACAAAATACAAATATTTAATTACATCCTTCATGGAAACTTCCAACACCTTTGAAATTTCATCTAATCTTATTTGACCCCATAATTTCCCCATTTTTATTTTCATGTCAACTAAGGAATAAAAATCACTAAAACATTGTCACTCATGTAATGGATCATTTATCTAATAAAATGAATTCTACATCTGTAGACTTAGTTAAAGAAACAACAATCATTTAAAAAAAATCCATGTTTCCCATAATTAGTTATTAATGAAATATCTTCCATGAAATACTTCTTCCACCTAAAACTTTCATCCTACAAATAATTTTCCCCTAAAAGTGAAACATTCCTCCATCTACTTCAGTAAACTATTAAAATAGTTCAGAAATTTTGAAATCACATGTTACCCCTTTTAAAAACATCCCCTAAAATTATTATTTCCATAAAAAGTTAAGAACATACCATTGAATACATTAGTGTTACATATATTTTTATCCCCCTTGAAAACTCTATCGAAATAAAAGAATAATATGGGGTGGATATCACATTCATTAGCTTAGAATAGAGTGAGTATGAACACCCATAATCAACCATATCCTATGAAATATTTCCATCAGCAATGGTTTTTTGAATATATCATTACATCTATCTATTATTGGAAAAAATCAATATCAATTCAATCGTCTCCACATTCCCTTTGAGAAAGTGATATTTTATATCGAGGATCTTGGAAAAGGAATCTTGCACTGTATTTTTAGTGATATTTATATCACTTTTTTATCAGAACACAAGATAAGATATAATTTATATCAACAAATAATTCTAATAATTGTTTCTTCATCATATAAGTTGTGTTTTAGCCTGAGTTGATGCCACATATTAAACTTTCACTATACTAAGAGTTACTAAATTGTATTTCTTTATATTCCAACTGACACATTTTTTATCCAAAGAATAATACTCCAGTATATTTAGATTTGTTATCATCAACAATTTTTACCCAATATGCATATGTATAATGACAAAAATTAGTCTTCGAAAATCTGTCATATTTCCGCCAAAAATTAGTGTTTCCTTTAACGTTTCCGATAATTAATTTTCCATCTCTATAGTGATCTTATTTTGGGTCATAGTGATATATAGAAGAAGATTTAATATAAAAAACTATATATTTCCTTAAGTTTGATAGATATAATGAACATAGAATCAAAATTATAATCTCTTCAGGATCTACCTACATTACTTACCCGTCCTTTGATAAATATTTCCGACTAAAATTAGTGTAGATAACTAGTTTTTAGTCTTACATGCAAAAATTCCATAGATGTTCCTTAGCATTATTCTATTGAGATATAAAAATATATTCCTTCATTTTTGATATTTGGAAGCCAGAAAATATTAAATTTCTTCCAACAAAGACATCTCAAAATGATTCTTTATCTCCTCAATAAACTTTTTACATGATTTTCATTATTCCCAATGAATATGATATTATAAACATTGATAATCATTATGATGGAAAAATATTAATTTTACATGATATATAGGTTTTTATCTACTATTCCATTATATAAGATCCACTTTCTTAAGAAAGTAACAAATTTAGAATAATAATATCTTGGACAGTTCTTTAGCTAATTGAAATCCCTTTTCAAATTTTTCTCAAAACTTTCAGTGGTCCCAATCATGAAACCACACAATTTTTGAACATAAAAGTCTTAATTAAGATATATATTAAAAAAATATAATTTAATATCCATTTAAAATATTTTATTACTTCAATTTGAGGAAATCGAAATAATTATTCAGATAGTTTCTACTCTTACCGCTATTGTAAAGTTTTTAGCAAAATCAATTACATTAATTTTTGAGTTACCTTTACAAATTTGGCATTCCTTGTTCTTTATAACATTACCTTTTTCATTCTACTTTTCTCATAATACCCACTTTATACCAACCACACTCATATTATCTAGTTTGGGTAAAAATTTTCAAGTCTCATTCTTTTAAATATAATCTAATTTTTCATTAATGGAAACAATCTACTGTTGATGTTTTGTAGGTTCATCAACATATTTTGGTTATAAATGTGAATTTAATAAATTATGTTAAACTAAATTTTAATTTCTTCGTGTTTGAACCAGTTATTGTGTTTCATTAATGATGTGATCAAAATCTACCTATTTCCTCATTCTAGGATTATATAAAGATAATTTTTAATAATCACTTGAGATAGTTGAGTTAGAATTGTAATCTTTGGTATCTTAAACACTGTTAATATCATTATTATCTTTTTCACATTATCAAACTAAAATCACCTTATCTTTAATTTCTTCCATATCTACAGCTATTTGAGAAACTTTCTAATTAGATAGTTCATAACCATTCATATAATCTAAATGTATCATATTTCATGTTTCTTTATTATAACATTTTTATGCTCTTATATTAAGAAGGTATCCAAGAATGATTCAATCGAAAATTATTTGAAAATAATTCCAAAAATTTCCATCCATGTGTTTCATAATTTAGTAAATAATAATCACCATAGTTTCTTCAGACATTAGGAAAAATTATAAAAAAATTATATGTTGTTGTGTAACTATTTTTCATATATAAAAATTGAATATAGGAATAAATTGTTACTATGATAAAATTACTATAAAAATAATTAGAAGTGTCAGGTTTGATCAATATTGTTTTTCCATCACCAAAAAACATCCAATTCTTATATTAGAAACACCATTTTGTTGAGGTGTCTGTGGTTCACTAATCTCATGAAGAATTAATGTTTTTCAAGGCAATCTATGAACTCTCCAATTTTATATTTTCCAACATTATAAAATTGAATATTATTCGCATAGTATCCACATTCTATTTCTACACTTCTCATGAAACTATTAAACAAATTTAGTTCTTTTGATATATGTTTTCAAAATATAGTACATGTAATTCAAGTAAATTCATCAATAAAATCAATAAATTAATTATCTACATGTGTTGTATGTTTACTCATTAGCCCAAAATATTAGAATGACTCAGCTCTAAGGGACAGTTTAAATGTATCTCAACTCTCTAATCAAGGGATTTTGTAATATTCCTATTCTACAAAATGGAGTAACACTAATATCGTATTCATTACATATCAGGAATATTATGAATACTTTATCTATTTATTTCATATCCTTATTATTTATACACATATTCCCCATATTTATATGTAATAGCTGATTTTCTACCATCATTATTAAATAGAGTGAACTTTATGAATCACCATATTGAAAGAAATTTCACTTTCTTCTTTGGCATATCATAACAAAATTCTATATTTTATACCTTTCAAAAAATTAATCTTTTCTAAAAAAATTCCTTCATCACAAAGTTTTTAATAACATAAAAATTATGTTTCATTCATTCCTCAAATATGGCTCATTTGAATTTCAACTATTCTTACCCAAGAATGGCAGATCCAACAAATTTTCTTCTAAGTTACTCATAATTTACAAAAGACACTATTCCTTATTTAAAATTGTTCACATTATTTATCAACAAAAAGATTCTTATAATGTTTTAATAACACCCACTATCCCAAATTTAGGGTATTTAACCTTTTATATCTTTGCGGGATGTTTCAAAAACTATGATTTTTCCATTACCTTCTCTTTTTTATCATATGGATTTTGATATTTTTATTTAAACAGTGTGGAACAGGTGTCGTGGAATGACATACTTTTTAATGATTTCCAGGTTGTTCAAATATTTTATAAATAGTTTCAAATAGTTGTAATTTATATTAAATATTTAGACTAACATTCCCAAGATTATTATTTTGAGTGGGTTAACTACCACTCAAATATTTGCTATAGTTTATTGTTTCATTCACTATAATATTCATGATTAGACTAACACATATATGTTTTTTTACCAAATCCTCCACAATTATAATAGTGACCATAGAAATCACATCACCTTCTATAACATTCATGTTGTTCATATTTTAATGTACTTTTCATAAAGTTTATTACCTTTGAATTTGGTATTTTTTTTGTTGACCAATGATTTGGTCACCTACTAATATTTTCTTTTTTATCTTATATTTAATCTCATATTTAACAGAATAACATTTAGTAGAAACTTTTGGTCAAAATTTTTTATCTTTCCAAATAATTGATTCTCTGAATTTCTTATTTTCACTACATAAATTCTTTTCATAACATTATTTTCCTTATAAGAATATTCATTCTTATTATAAACATTTTAGTACAACTTCTTTTAATCCTTCATAGGTTTACTGATATCATAACTTTCACCAACTCCTTTGATTTAGTTTTAGATGTTTGAAACTGCTTTCTTTGTATTAATAATATTTTTTAAAAAATTTATAACAATAGATATATCACCTAAAATTTTATTTATGATTGATGTTGATTTTCTTTATCCATTTCAAAACTTTTCCAGGTTATCAATCTGTTTAAAAAGTTTGCTTTTTTCTTCAAGAGAATATTCCTGATTATTTTATGAAATATTTGCCTTTTTAACATATTGAATTCTATTTGAAGTCAAAAAATGATCTTCAATGCATCCTTTCATCTCTCCCATTATCATAAACTCTAACTGAGTTTCTTCTTATTGACTAAAAATTTCATCACTTATGATTATTCTATCATTTAATTTTAAAATAAAAAAATCAGCTATGTTATCACTGATGTTCACTTTATCTTATTCACTTTCTTCATCTTTACCACACATGGATAAATAGCTTCTGCTTTTACGTTTAGAGAACTTATTACTCTTCCCCCTTGGGTAGGACAAAAAAATTTATACTTTATTCTTAAAATATAATCTTTAATTTATGTTATCTTCATCACTTTTTATTTATTCTTAAATTGAGGATAAATTTCCATAAAAAGGACCAATTAATATGAAATAAAAATATTTCATCAGTAATATCACTTTATAAATTCGAATTCCATTTTTAACCTTTTATGAAAACAAATACACACACTTATCATGATTTTTTCGAACTTCATCTTAGGAGTATGATTAATAATCTTCTTCTTCTTTGAGAACATTCTTATATTTTACTTTCTTAGAATTTTTTAAGGAAGTTTCTGGATCATTGTTTTCATTATTATTCAAAACATTTTCTATAATTATTTATTAATTGATAAAAGTGTTATACAGATCATCTAGAGATAAAGTTTTAGGGTCTCTATAATCCCATGATGAAATTTTTTCATAAACGTTTTTAGGATAAACTCATAGGATATTTTCAACAATGAGGGAATCATCTAAAGTCTCACTAAAAAATTTAATGGTTCTCATAATATTATTCACCATTTTAAATAAATAATCAAAATATTCCTAATCATTCATCATAAAATTTTCGTACTTCCACCTCTACATTTTTAACTTACCCTTTTTCATTTATTTATTTCCTTCATATATTTATTTAAAATTTTCTAAGATTCCTTTGGCTCTTATAAAACCTTTAACTATAGGAATCTCACTTTCAAAGAGTGATGAAAGTACAAAATTTCAAGATCTCCCTTAACTTCCCAAATTCAATTTGTCAACTAATAAAAGGGGAAAATTCTCAATAAGATGATGAAACCCATCTGATGAAACATTAAGTGCATCATAACCAAGGTATGTAATATATGGTAGCATTATATCATTCCAAATATTATTTTTTACTTCCAAAAAATAGGAATCCCATTTATTTTCAAAAAATTATGAACATAAAGAGAAATGTATCCCTTCTTCATCCTTTAGAAAATACTCAATGAAGGAATAATTCCCTATAATACCACTTGATATTTCCCCAAAGATCTATTTTATCATAGAGAGGGGGGCAGTGATCAACGATCTTTTATATTACAGTTTCTTTATTTTAAAAAAACTTCTCCTATTATTAAAGAATTATAACATTGATGAAAAACAAACACACATGCACATTCCATAGGAACCAAAGGATTTACAATGTTCACAACTTAAAAAAAAGTTTATATTCCTTAGAATAGTTTGGAAATAATCTAACACCTAAAAATCTACTAGAAAACAATAATTTTTATGTGTTTATTGGAATAATGGAATATACTTACACAAAAATTGAACTATTAAAAATGAACAATTTAATGTTCTCTTTGAACATATAAAATATTTTACAAATATTGTGTAATAACTTTTGAAACCATCACCAAAAGGATCAGTATACTGTAACTGTTATTCTTGTACTTCTACACTTTTTTCCCTCTTATAAAATCCTTCTTCTTCACTTTATCACCCAATACTAGGAAATAAAATTCACCTAAGACTTCTATGTAAAATGTCATCTGCTCACTAGTTGTCAAATTTGATTGTCTAATTTTTTCATCCTGTTTTTTTCTAGAAAATTATATCTGCTTCCTTCTAATAATAAAAAAAAATCATCTGCACTGTCTATCATATTTCACTTAATATAATTGTTTATCTTGTAAATTCTGTCAATTTCCCATGATAAAAACATCTCTTATCTTTGAAAACATCATCTTATTCAACCAATAAATTCCATTTTTGGAAAATTCCTTCTCATACTTTGGCTATCAGGTTTCATGTAGTATCACTGTCTAACCCAATTTCCACAAAACTTCACATTTTCCATGTTTAAATAGTACACCATCCTCCATACTATACTTGAACCCTACATATAAATGTGAGATAAGTACAAAATGGGGAATTTCAATTTTATTTTTCTTCTCAATGAAAACTTTAAATTAAAATATCACACTCAGTATAAATAATTTGGACACATCTCCAAGATGCTAGATAATTCTTGAAGCTTCACAAAAATTCAAGAATCCACAAACAATAAAAAAATTATTCAACCTTATGTACAATAATGGATCATCCTCTCATAATATTTATAACTTTGAAATGTCATTAAATCATCATCACATTTGATATCATTTTGAAAATATCATAATTTTTTTGAATAGGATAAACAATATAACAGTGAAATTGTTTCTGCTAATTTTTTTTTACAAAAAATCATTATGGGTAATATCTATCCAATTTATCTTTTAAAAATTTGAAAAACATCTTGACTGAATTTACTATACCCTTACTCTATTAGATTCCATTCATCAAGACTCTATTTTTTTCCATTATGAACTAACCTCTATATGATTATCTTTATACAAAACATTCATATGATCATCCTAAACCAACATTACCTTTACAATATCACACTTCTTTAAATGACTTTTTTGAATTGAACTTCATCTGATGTCTTTATCCAATTAGACATTATATTATTACATTAATCAGAAAAAATCTTTTGATCTTCAACAAAATTATTATGTTCACAACATATCATAGATATTTTTTAATAAAAAGATTCACACTACTGAAATTTATAATATTCTAGGAAATTTAATTGTAGACTTTATCACAAAATTAATAATAATTTCCTTTACGAATTATTCCATCAAATTATCATTTTTTTAAAAAACAAAAAACATTGAACAATAAAATTCCTCATCCAAACCTTTGACAAAGATTTTTTATCCAGTGAACTCCGAAATATATCATAGAATAAAAACTATACATTAAAAATAACATCCCACCCTTTTTAAAAAATTCATTGATCATGGTACCATTGACAAGTCATGATGTTGGAAAAATCATAAAATAAAATCATGGATAGATTAATTATCACCAAAAGCATTTCATAACAAATATATAATAATTTAGGACTTTGTTATGGAAATGAATCTTGATCTAGAATATTTTTCCAATGGAATTTTTTGGAATAGATTTTATATTCTTTATTTTTTAGAAGTCTTAACAATCCTTGAAGATTTATGTTTGTACAAAAAAAGGAAAAAATTATTAACATCATTAATATAAACATCCCACACCATTAATATCACCTATAAGATTATTGGTCCCAATAATATTTTACATGTATATTAAACTCTCCCTATTTACATGTTGTATGAACTTAGTAAAAATAAAAACTTAAAATTATAGAACATTTTATTGTGCGAAAGTAAAATAAAAGAGAAATACAAACCAATGTAAGAAATCAGATATAAAATTTTTCAAGATCTAATTTATATGATGATGATAATTGATTATAAATTGTATAGATAAAATCTATTTTAATCAGCTATGATCCATTTATAAATTCAATAAGACAATATAGAATCTTCAATAAAATCTCTATAGATCATATTTTATTAATTCTAATGATTTTATAAAACTCATCATATTTTTTACAGAAAGTTATAAGAACACAAATATTTTTCACAACTATGAAAATATATATCTAATTCTCCACTCATTAAGTAATAATATAATACCCTTTCAAATATCAAATGAAATTCATTGAGAATTATAGAATCATATATGATTCTCGATAACAACTAAAAACCAACTACTTAAAATTAGTAACAAAACCTTGAATAGATACTTTGAAAGAGTGTTGTGAAATGGTTGGTTGATAATTGTAGTAATATAAACGTTTTATTGAAAATATAGGAATATATTAGTCATGAAAATTTGATATATCCATCACCTCCCACTAAATTAATTTTTGTTTGGTAGACTTGTGGAATATTTCGATATGAACATTTTCTGAGGTATCAAAATAAATTCTATTTGTATATTTTTTATTTAATAATTTATTACAAATAATTATATTTCATATTTAAATAATATTATTCATTGAGTATAAATTACCTTAAAAATGTTAATACCTCCAACCCTAGTCACATTGAGCTAGTGGATGTACATTAAATGGGAACATAATGTATAAGATCATATATATAGAATCTAAAGATTAACAGTACTTAATATACTAGATCTATATGTAAAAATTAAATTTACATTGAAAATATAGATTATAATATATATATATATATAATAAATTATTATTCATTGTTAATTCTATTTAAAGAACACCATTTATATTATTCTTTTTTATTTCCTAGGGAAATAGGGTAATATCAAAAGTTGGTGAGTATAGATGCCAAGTGTGGGATAACATAAAAAATTCATACATAACCAGTGTGTATATAATACAGAAGGAGCATATAATTAACATATATCAATATAAATGAATACATGAGTATATCATAATATATAAAAAATGAAGGATATTATAATTAATGGCATATATATTATAATAAATTATAAATATATATTCAAGGCTGGAGAAAATAAATAACGCTTAAATATTCAATGTTAATATAATTTAATCATTTAGTATATTGTAGAGTATTTACATTAAAGGGTTATTGGTAAAAGTAAACCCCAACGTGTTAACTTTTTAATTGATATAAAACATCTCACATAGAAATTATTTCTTGGAAATATTATCATTATTATTAGATAGTATTTTAGAAAGTATTATAAAAATGAAAGATAGTTGAAATTATAGATAAATTATCTATAATAATTTGGAGTATCTAACCCATAAAATTTATTTGTGTTAAGAATAAAAAAATAGTTAATAAATAACTCTAATTATTTTTCACATTGATACTAAAGGTTCTATATATATAGACACACACACTAAATATGAAATAATATGTGGAGGTATTAAACATATAATAGTATTTATTTATGTGAACCATATCATATTAAAGGTTATTACATCTTCATTCTATTCATGGTGGTACATGTATTATATAATAATTCATAATGAATATTTTTCATACCCACTGGAAGGTTTTATAATTTTTTTGAAACATAAATGCATGATGTTTAAATAATAATATAAAACTATAAAGTGTTAAAAATTTAGATTCATTATTTTGATGATTATTAGAAAAAAATTAATGTGTTTCATAGTTTTTGTTTTTAAGAAATGTTTAAAATAATGAAAATATTATAAAGTTGAACATTTATAAAATCTTCAGAATTATGATTGGTCCTTCAAGGAAAATCCTTGAAGATTATATAAAAAGGCCAAAACCATAGAGAATTTTAATCATTGATCCATAAAAATCTAATCTAGGGATCTCATTTTTATATTATCTATATCTTTAAGGTTCTATAAAACTATGAAAAAGAGAGGAATAATTTACAAACATTGGTCGATTTCTTCAACCTATGGATTTCCCTAATATTAATTATATGTTTTCCTTACATTTTTATTCATTACATATACAACAAAAATTATGTAATGATTTTACAATAACTTTTTCTATGATTCATTTTCATTTTATTCAAATAAAATAATTTTTTTTAAACAATGATTATTAATTAGTTTCCATTATTTTTAGATAAGGATTATCTCGGTTAAAACTCGTAAGTGGTATGTAAGAAATCCATAATTAGTTAATTTATTCAGATATATTATTACACATGAAGGTGTGATGAAGTGTGTCTCTCCACCCAGGATCTCCATTTTTTATGGAAACAAATGCATAACCCAAAAAATTCGGTAAATGTAGTTCTTTGATATGTTCATATGGATGTCATATAAGATGTGTTCATATGAGGGATATGGTCTTACCACGAAATAGTGGTGTAAAAGTAATTTATATATCCTTTGGACTAATGTTTTAATATATGAAGAATCTTGAAAAATGAGTTTTCTTTAACCACAACGTAGTTTACAAAAAATAATCATGATTCATGAAAATTCACCCAGCCATATCAAGGTACATAAAAAATGGCATCGTTATATGAATTTTACATAATAATTTCATGGTTTAAAAAACATATGTTAAATATTACTATAATGTAATGAAATTTTAAAATTTAATTTTTATATCATTTTTCAAGAATAAAATAACATTGGTTTTTATGGGATAGAAATTTATATATATAATCATTGGAGAAATTTAGCCAAACCATATCATAGTTTTAAAACTATCAATTTTGAAGACTTTTCCCTAAAAAACTCCTCCTATGATAAAAAACAATTTGTTTCTTTTAAAAATACTTCTCTCTTAAGAAAAAATTTACCTTGTTTATAATAAAAAAATGTGGTTTTATGTCTTATAATTAATATAATTCCAAAAAATCTCATATAAAATCATTAGTTTAGTCACATTAATATTGTAATGTATGTTAAGGAGAATTTAGACTATATAAATTTTTATTTTTTTTATGAAATCTATATTTAAATCCTTTTAAATATTTATTTAGAAGGTGTTTAACAATTCCAAAATAAGGATAACTAAAAATTTTATTATATTAATTTATAAACTTTATAAACAAAATATTAAGTAATCCTATTAAAATGAATTATTTTTAACATTATTTAAACCATTAAAAATGGTATTTTGATAGATTTTATTAATGTTTAAATAATATGAAATTTGGGATATTTAAATGATATAAAATGTTTACAAAAAATAATAAATTTTCATACAAAATAAATTTTTTATATTTATAAAAATAACATATATTTAAAATATAATGGATTTAAAATTACACACCCTGTTAAATTATAGTATGAAAAAGCTTATTGGAAAGAAAATATTAAAATTATATGATTATTTGTTTATAGAATGTATGTAGATACTTGTATAGTTATATATTGTTTATATTTGTCTATTTATTATATATTCATTAAATGTAATCCATATGTATAAATATTTTAAATGTTAATTGATTTATTTAATTAACTTAGTTATTAAATTTATGAATATAAAGTAATTATATTATTAATCAATGCTTGAAAAAGTTTAAAGTGTTAAACAACTTCTTATAAATTTCAATCCATTTATATAAGGTGTAACATGCTTGGAAGAACATTATATTCAGTTAGATTCAAACAAAAATATGATTTTTGTTATTATATACACAACAATAAAGGTTGTTTATAATGTTTACTTATTAAGTGTTATGATTATACTAGAATTAATATCTATATTGAGTATTTAACTATGGGAAATGGGACTTTCGATCAGACTTATTAATAGCCTCAGGACTTCTGCTTTTTCTAGAAAAGTATGTGTTGAATATTGGTTTCAAAATAATTTTCCTTATGGGTATTTTGGTTTTATATAATTCTAAACCCATAGATTATAGGGTTTCATGTTACTTATTCGCAGGATGTATTTCAATATGACTGAATATATTTAGAGTTTTAAAAGGGTATGTAGCACAAATAAAGAGTCTTATAGTGTGTTATAAATTAATTTTTTTTTGAAAATATTAATTTGGTTGAATGCATAAGATACAAAAATAAAATTTTAAATGCATGCATATATTAAGGGAATACATGAGAAATGATGGTAGTATTTTAAAAACCATAAAATATTAAGTGTTAGATTCCATCAAAATAGAACACTTTTCAGGACCACTATTATCCAAATGGGTAGGTCAAGCAAAAGTAGGAATCCAATTGATTATCTTTTATAAGGATATTAAATTATGGGCTATACTAATAATATTATGTATATTTATATGTTGTGGGGTTTATTTTACAAGTACCTGGATAACCATCATGTCTAAGATACCATATGAATAGATTTTATATATTATATAAGACGGATTTTGGGAAATGAATTGTCATATCAACTATCTAAGAGTCATATCATATTGGATAGGAATTATGATATACCTAACTAGAAAAAAATGAGTGAAATTGTAAAAGTGGGCTCAAAGAATTAGATAAATTTAGATCTTAGAAAACTAATGTACATGATATAATTTAAAATGATTCTTTAATTAAGTGTGAGAAAATTTAATAATTTTTTTTAAAATGATTATAAAACATGATACTTATCTTATAGATAATTTTTGTGTATATTTAAATAGTTTTAACATGTACTTTAACCTTTATATAAATTATTTAAAGCTATAATATTATTGAAAGAAACATCTTAGTCTAGTTCATTAAATTTTAAATAGTTTTAAAAATATAGGAAAATTTATTTGTGTCAGAGCCAAAATTTCAAGATAGAGTACTTACTGATGAAGTGGTAAAAGAAAAGAATATATTAGTAATTATAAAAATAGCGATTCTTTTAAAATACCTATATTTATTACTATTTTATTAGATCTCGATATTTTGGGTCAATAGGAAACATAAAAGATTTTAATCAAGAACAAACTTGGAAAGTGAGGTATGATGTTTTTAAATAACGCTTTTAAATGGTTGAGGGTACTTTATACAGAATTTATTTTCACAATATGATTAAATATATAAATTAATTAGAGATAATGGGTTCACCACTTAGGATTTATATGATCATATACTTCATCTTGTAATAAGTACCAAGAAGTTTTCAACTATTCATCTGAAATCACTACATGAAAATATTACACAATTTCTTTAATATGATATCTATTTTTAAGCAATACATTAGCGTTATAATATCAAGTGACATGTATATGGTATATAACATAAAAGGACAATGACTTTCCATGAAATCAAAGAATATATATCAGATATAGTCCATATAAATATTTTCAATATTTTAAATGGGAGGATATGATGGTAGGAAATGTTTTCATTATGGTTTTCCTAGTCGTTAGAGTAGAAATTTCCAAACATATATTGAGTCATGCAAGAAAATCTTGGGATGCTCCATTTTTTGGTTTTAATTTTATATATTTATATACTTATATTTTTAATGGTAAATGATTAAAAAGTTATATTTTATAATTATTTTAAATATACGGGAGATCAAATTTAAGGATAAATTGATGAATAGGACTTGAATGTTGTTTTAATTTGATAATCAAAATCATTCATACATAAAAGAGGTCATTTCATTGGATTACTTCAAAGCTTAAGTGGATATAAAAAACTTCTTAAATTTTTATCTTATATTATCTTATATGATAACATAAGATAAGTTATTAGTAATAAATTATTGTAATAAATTATATAATATGATGGTTTGAACACATATTTTTGTTAACTTATCCAATTATATAACATGTATAAAAATTTAGAGACAACAAAATATCCAAAATAAAATAGTTTATCAGTGTTTAAAAAAAAAATATAAGTGAAAGAGTTCCCACAACCAAACAGTGGAATATTTTAAAGACTAAAATATAGTATTCAAAAATATTACTCTAAACACATGAAATACCATAAATCTATAGTTTTAAAGTTTAATTTCTAAATATGTTCCTTAATAGAAATTAGTGTTATTTATAACATAAAAATTTTCAGGGCCTATAAATATATTTTAGAGGAAATAGATTTTTGAAGAGGACAGTAAAAGTATGTTTGATCTTAGATATGTTCAAAATAAAACAAATAAATGATTATAACTTTATAATTATGAATTAAATTTTCATTATATCCTAAAAGAGTTTGGGATATATTGGTAGAAAAGATCATAATGTAAAGAGTTAAATTCAAAATTTTTACCAAATTATCATAAAGAGCATTTTTAGAAGAAAGGTTCTAAATATGATTATGAAATTAGAAATTTTTATATTCTTTAAATCAAGAAGAGTTATTAAAATCATAACATTAGATATTATAAAGATAATAATTTTGAATATTATATTCATAGATTTGTTGTTGAGGATTATGACTCATATTGTCAGTATTATTTAAAACCATATTTCTTTATATATATATATTATCATACTAATGCAGTTTAGTTTAAGGATTTCATAATATGGTCACATAGATATGTGATGTGAATTACATACAGGTACAACAAGTTTTAAAAAGTCATAAAAATATAGAAACCATAAGGATTATATAGTAATCTATCATATGGGATATGATTTGAATGATTCATATTTATGGTTTTCTAATATTCATAAATGATTCTAACAATATATAAAATGTAACATGTCATAAAAACTCAATCCCTTGTTAATTATTTTTTTATATTGGCTACATATGTTATATAAAGTTATGTTATAATTAGCCTCTCAAATTATGACATTGAGTTAACTTAAAAAATAGTAATGGTGGAATATTATTGATTATGATAACATATGAATATTATAATGGGTTAGTTTTTTCATTGAGGAGAAAAAAATTTCTCATAAGTCAGAAAATTGTGTTTCTTGTGTTGGATTACCCACCATGTATACAACATTAAGTTTTATACACCATGTATTTAGAATACAATGGGTGTTTGTTTTATATTAAATCACAATTAGCTATGGTTGACAAGAAACTTAAAATGATAAATTCTATATGTCTGTACCTTTATTATGAAATCTCTAAGTAAAATCTAATAAATAGGTGGTTGGGTATATTTTTAATTATTCTATCGAAATATTTTGGATTTATTCTCTCTTATGATGATTTTGTAATATGGGACCTTAATTGAGATTAGTTGATAAATCATATTATAAGAACTGTAAATTTAAAACGTGATTTACTTATTAATTTTGTTAAGGGGAATGTTATGTTAACATTCCTTTAGGTGAAATACATGTGATTTGTTATTCAACCTAGTATGTATATATTTGGTTAATAAAGAAAATTTCATTTGGATATACAGTAATCACATACTTGAGGCCTCATGTTTAATTTATCCTTATTAAAAGGTATAAACTAATTATAAATACCATATATGATAAAAATATTCATCATACATATATAGATACATTTGTTTGAGGGATACCATGTCAGAACCAATTTTATCTTAAGTGAAACTAATGATATTATACCATCCTCTATTTTTTATAATTTTGTATTATGGATTTCATAATTTTTTTCAATACGAAAAAAGATATTTGTTCCACACATAGTTGTTTTATTAATGTAGAATAATTATTTATAGAATTTAAATATATATTCCAAAAATGGTTGATAGAAATCCAAATTTTTTTGATGTATTTTAAGAAGTTCTTACATATGATGTAACATATAATGAAATGTATGCTAAATTATATGAAAAAAGTTTTGGAGGATATCCAAAACGAGTTTAGTATATTGTTTTGTTGATGGAATTTCCTTCCGCACTATTTTTAAATGTCCACCATCATGATAAAGAGGTTGAATCACTGGATTATAGGTGTGTATATACCCAAAACCAAGAGAGTGGGAGGTTAAATCATCCCATAAAAGGATATTGTTTTCTAGTCTAAAACTCTCTTATTAAAGTATTGTTCTTAAATAAAAAAAATATTTTACATCTCTATACACCATTGTGGGTTATATACCGATGATAGAAGATATTGTCTAACTCTTATTCATTTGAGAGGGATATTTTATGAATTATGTTACCATGTTTTCACGTTATGGTTCATTTATAGTTTATTATATAAGAGATACAGATTTTTGTTGTTTAAATCTATATTGGAGGGAAATATTGAGTTTAACAACATATAAGAAGGTGTAAAAGAGAACATGAAAAATGAAACATGTTGTTGGGATTAGGGCTACATCGGGATTCCTACGTATATGATTCTTTTTTAGAAAGTGAGAATGTTGAATGGTCGTGTGGGGGTGAATTTATGGGTTTAAGAAAAAAAACATTGTTTTCAGAGTTAAAAAATATTAAGTCACATAAAATAAAATAAAAATAAAAATAATATATTTTTATACTATTTCATATCAAATTTATGATATGTATACTCTTTACTTATATTTATCCCTAAAAAAATGCTACCCACTAAAATAATGACTTTTAATAGGGAGATACAAAATAGGTAGAACTACCCTTTCTATTTGAGGTACAAGGAATTTTTTTCTTTTTCTAGGGACTCATGGACTTTTACAATTGTATAATCTATCTCAGTGACACAATACAAATATCCCTACATTTTTCACCCTAAAGGCATAACCAAACATGCCTTTTGATAGGCAGTATAACCCACTCATTCATTCTTTTGAATGAAAAAGAATAATACAAAACTAACACAGAATAAAATGTATGGGATTATTATATCACCACAAAACTAATATTAAATAATTAGTTATTTTAAATTTGAGGCATTCTTGATTACTTTATAGTAAGGATGTAAACATGTAATTCCACCTTATGAAATCTTAGAAGTATCATGATTGAAAAACACATCGTTTATTTATATCACACACCTAAATTAATTCACAATATATAATTAAAGTATCTAAACACCTTCCACTTGTTCTATTAACCTCTATTTATATAATTTTTTTCCATCAATAGATGATTCAAATAACATATTAATTTTAGTTTGTCTTTTTTGAATGAGAAAATAATAAACTACTTCAGAGTAGTTCAAATAGTCATAGTGATTTTCTATTGATCCCCTAAAACACTTCATGAGTATTTATCCATTTTATGAGCATGATAATATCACTTAAATTATTTAAAAATATATCTTATATTGTTATAAATTTAAATATAAATATAAAAACTTAATATAGAATATATATATTTGTTTATAAAAATTAAATAATTTTTTAAATAAATCATGTAATTAATTCTATAGTGACAATGACCTGGTAAAAAATTCATAATCCATAGATTCAAAACATAAAAAATTCTATTGAATAATAATTCATATTTCAAAAGAATCTAAATACCATAAGATATTAAATCATGTAATACATTAAAACTCGGGTAATGTTTTTTATTTCATAAGAGTTTGATATCACATAAGAAATTTGATATTTTATAAAAATTTATTTCTTGTAAGCTTATTTCTCATAATAATTATCATTTCTCAAAACATATTTCCTCATAATTTTGTCTCTATTCTTACATATCATTTAGTAATACTTAATTCTTAAGATATTTATTCTTATAAGATTATAAAATCATGTAATACCCAACACATTTCCCAAATATTAGAAATACATAATACTTTCTCTATAGCATGTAAGATATGAAATAAAATAAGATAAAAATTTATATAATATATAAATTTAGATAAGAAATGATATCACCTAAGATTCAATAGTTTAATAAAATATTCAAAATATTTATAGAAAATTATTACTTATAAAGACATATTATTACCAAAATAGATAATAATATGAATAAAAATGGAAAATAATTAATATTAATAATCAATTAATAAAAATGTTAAAGAAAAAATAAACATTTTTTCATTACAATCATTATAAGATTCAAACAAGAAAATCATTTTTTTCAAACTCATGTTAGATGGAATAAATAAAATGATGATTTTTTAATCACAAAAATATAATGAATATGGAAAAGGGTCTACTCCAAGATCTCCAATAATATGTATGTAAGGGACTGGATCCATTGGTACTTACCCTTTGTGTGTTTTAAAGGCTCGTGGTGCTCGAAGGAAGAATGGATGTGGCCTGGAGGTGTTGGCTGGAAAAAATGATAGAGTATGGAGATTAGATTCCATGTAAATTAGGTTCATGGATTGTTAAGGATGGTTCAAGTGGTTCTTCTTGATTTGTAAGTAATAAGGGTTATATAGTGAAATGTATTTCAATTTTTAATAAAAAACCTACAAACAACATTTAAACGATGTGTAGATGGTTTACATGCTGTGTAAATGCCCTATGTAGCACATCCGTAAAATTTTCAACCACTTAGGTTTTCTTCAAAACATATAGAATTCCCTTTACTCCAATAGATTCAGTGATCATTTCATCAATGTTTGGAGATACATTCAATAGAGGATCAATTATTGGATTCTGTATTTTGATTTTTAGCGATCTTTGGGGATCCAAGGCACATTCTACCTTTATTTTCTATCGGGTTCTCCCAGTTTTGTCTTATTCCTCTTGTATCCTCTCTCCAAGCTATATAGTTTAGAATTTGTTTTTTCTAAGTGGGTTTCTCTTGGTTTTTGATAGTGTGGTTGTCCTATGGTTTCCTAGGAAGGATGTAGTTCTTTATGGGATAGGTGATTGGTGATCTATGACGTTGGTCCATTCTTGTGAGAATAACATTAATGGCATTGAGGTAAATGAATAAGTGGCTTTCAATTTATTAACGCGTAATTTTATATTGATCATGAATTATTCCTCTGGATGGAAATTAATTTGACCTAATAAATAGTGAACCATATTAAGAAAATTTTTAAAATATCATGTTGAAGATATTCTTTCTTTGTACCATGATAGTGTTTTGGCTCAATATTTTCTAGATAGTTTAATATCTATAAAACTATTTGTTAGTGTGATTTTCTGGATGGAAATTGGTAATTAACTTAAATTTGGACTAAATTGATAATTAATTGGATGAATAATAACTAAAGAAGATTCAAGTTTGTAATCAGGTGTTTGTTGTAAATTGATATTGATCAAATTAATGTTAGAATTTATATTTAAATAAATGTGATCTTTTATGAAATTAATGAAATTTATAAATAATATTGATTAGGATAATTTTTGTTGATAATGATAAAATAAATTCTAATTTAGAATGTTACTTCTCTAGGTTTATTGAATCCAGAATAAATTCTAAGAGAATATTTATCCTTTGATAGATTATTATAGATTGATGCCTTCTAAGGGCTACAGTTGGAACTTATGAATAATTAAAAAGTTTATAGAAGATGGAATAAGAACCATTTTCATGTTAACTATGATTTTCTTGGGCCTGATTTTCTAATATTTTTGAGAATGTTGAGTGCATTGTTTTAGAGGCGTGGTAACATGTTTTCATGTGATGAATGAATGCATTGTTTGAGGGCTTATTTCTCTATTTGTTATGTTTTATTTTTTTTATTGCTTCTTTTGGTGATGTACTATGGATACGATCCTTGTGGTATGAGATGATCTAAATGAGCCTGGGATGGTTGATATGGGGTTGGGAGGCCCGTATGTGATGTAAACCTAGTACAGATAAGACTAGAATTATTGAGGTGATATATGTGGGTAGGGAAGCCTGAATTATTTGGTAAAAGATTATTCCCATTATCGAGAGATACATAATTATATGAATGTGGGTTTAGAGGATTGAACCAGAGGTGATGGAAGAGTTTAAAGCTGGGCTTACCAATTGATGAGATGTGGATAGTTGATATCCTTATTTAGGAATCTATTTAATAACTGCTGGCTGAGATTCTTGTTTTATCTGCATTCCTTTCCCCAATACGTGGGAAATCTATATGTTCTTGGTTGCATGTTTCCTCTTGGGGGTATCATTGGATGGTTTTCCAAGAGTACCATGTTATTGAATAATTATAATTATTAATTCAGTTATTCATAACCCATGGGGTATGTTGATGATGTAATGTAAATGCTTAAAATATGTTAATATTGACAAAACAAGGACTTGGTATTGATTATTCCTAGAGGGAATGTACTTTACTGTTATTATTAATGTAATTCAATTTAATGTAATATTGAATAATGTGGATGGTTAATTAATGGATAATAAATTAATTAACATAATTAAATTATCAATAGAAAATAAGTAATTAATTTATCGTTTTCATATATGCTTGTGTGTTTATAGGATATTAAATCACAGCATTGAAAACTAAGCGTCTTAGTGACATTATCTATAACTGATTCTAAGAAAAGTTTATGCACTTATTTTTCTTATGAGATGTCTTATATCATGTATATTATATGTAACACCCCGACCCCAGTTACCTAGAGTTGGTGCATTATTTTAATACATTAGCATGATTACAAGGAATCAAGTCCCGAAGGACTGATCGGTTTAGCAGTCTTGGAAAATATATTACATACATGAGTGTTACATTACATTTTAAAACATACAAAACAACATAAACAATCCTTTATGAACGCCATTATTACCTTGTCTTAACCCTACATATAAATCACAATACACTTCATAGAATCCTGGGAAAAATAAGACATAGAAAGGGGTGAGCTCAAATGCTCAGTAAGGGTAAGAAATACAGTAAAAACTTTCATGAATAAGCATAAACATTTAAGGCAACGCATAACTAAAACAAAAGCCTTTTAAACTTAAACTTCAGCATAATATTGAAAAATAAAATGAAATAATGCCATTTAATTATTCACATAGATATTCTACTAGTCGAATAATAACATGAAATATCAATAGCCACTTTCATAATAATGGAATGAATAATGCCAGAATATAATAACCACATAGTCAAGGCCTTATTCCAAGACTTCAAATAAGATTTTGTCAAAACCATGTGCCAAGACACTAGTTTGTCTCATGAGACCTACCGATGCATCGAGCTATATAGGGTTACACCCGTCACTTATTAAGTCTAATTCATTCCTCATATGAAAAGATTTAAACATAACATAAACATTTGTATTAAAACTATCATATGAAATGTCAATACTTTCTTCATAAACAGTGAATGGTATAAAAATAAAAAATCCAAAGTCAAACACATCAAAAAACTATCAATACAATATGGAAGTTTTGTATCATAATAAATCAACTTAAAATAAGATTAAAATCCATAAAAGGATGTTGACATAGATGAAATCAAAACTATTTGATAGAAATATCTCTTTGTTTTGAAATCATTGAAAAGTAACACATTTATAAAGGAAGTAATTTTAAAAAGATTTTTGAATCAAAGTGTCCCATACCACTTTGAAACTTTTGAAACGAAATATCACTTCAAAACATTCATGTCCATATAAATAAATCCTTAAAATAATTTTTAAAACATGTACATTAATTAAAAATATTTAGAAAGATAAATCTTTAAAACATTTAAAATTCTAATCTTGATAAAGAGTACCTTTCACAAATTCTTAAAATATTCATTTTGAAATCATTTAAAAGTCACATAATTATAAAATAAAACATTTACCTTCAAAATATTTTTATAAGCTATTAAGGGAATCTTCGACATTTTTATAATGGCGGAAAATAGCCCTACCCTCCGTATAAGTTAAAATGACATTCTTACCATAATTTTGTCGAAAAGGTTAAAAGGGACCTTGTTTGGAAAACGACAGAAAGATTCCTTTATAAACATATTATAAAAATTCAACAGGGGTAAAAATGAATTTAATCCATAGTCTATAAAATATTATGAATGATTTGAAATAATTTTTTTAAGAAACATGGATTTGGACGACAAAGAAGTCCCAGTAGATAATTATGTATAAACAACCTCTGATAATGAAGAGATTGTGAAATAAACCCTTACCAATTTGGTAACTTACGAAACATACACCCCATGAAAGAAGTATCATAAAATGAATATGTAAATACAAATAAATTAACGTTTATTACACAAAGAATACAATTATGGGCAGTACATACACCACACAAAAGGTAATAGTGTCAATATGACATGAATCTCACGAGAATATGGAGTGAGATGAAAACCCCTTACTTTGCACTTTCCTTTAGTATAGGGTACATTTAACCTCCTTTATGAAAACTATTGTATTTTATTAAATTATTCCAAAACCATATTAATATTTTGGATATCATACATTATTCATTTATGACTTTATACTACCCATTTAATAATAATTTCCATGTTATATTAATATTTCGGGAAATAATCGCTTTCTTTATCTTACGTGTTTTAACTTGGTACTCTTGATTGTATCACTTAGATCATGATTTTAATACTTCCATAATATAAAAAATGATTTATATATCATATATATTTATAATATAAATATGTATAATAGGCATATATATGCAATGGAAAACACCGTTTATGGAGATGGCAGTCTGTACGTACGCATAAACGTTGTTTCCATTTTCATATAGTATTGAATGGAATTAAGTGAATAAGATATATGTAAGTACATAAATACATATATATATATATATATATATCTCTAGTATCATTATTATGTCATATATTACATACTTATTAGTAATATATATATTTTATAATCGTCGATGAATGGTGAACTTGGAAATGAATCTCATCGCATTCATGGAGACGGTGGTCCGTACGTACGCATGAGCGATAATATAATTCTTTTGACATTAAAATAATATATCATTGGATGGTATATCATATATAAAGAATCATTATCATGTTATATTTATTATTTACATCAATTACACATCATTATCAGACCCATCCAAAAAATAATGTTTTGAATAACAATTACACCACGACGTGGAGACGGTAAGCCATATGTACGCATGTATGGTGACATGTCATTCAAAGGATGGATAGAATACTGAATATGGTTGTACCATATTTATAATAACATCATAGTACATAGAATATATTGGATTTATTATTTTATAATAGAAATAACAATGAAATAAGAAGTTGAAGAAGAAAGGAACTTGAAAGTGGGTGGTGAAAACATTACATCTTCTTCAGGTTCTTCCTTTTGATTTGATCAAAAGGGATCCTTAGGTCAAATTTCTGATCAAAATAAGGCCTCTAGGACGATGTAAAGGAAGTTGAGAGAATATTTGTGCAGGGTTTGGCTGAGACAAAATGCATTGAAGGTGTGAATTATAGAGAAGGGGGAGTGCCCTTTTATAAGAGGGGTGAGGGGAACCTTTGGAAAAGTTAGAAATATTATTTTATAATTAATTCATATTCGGTATCTAATGGCTCAAAAGTAGACTATTTTAAGGTTAAGGTGGGTATGAGTCGAAATAATTTTAACCAATATATTTTAGATAGGTTTGGGTCACTATATTAACCATATCATTTATATTTAACTCTTAGTTAAAAAGTTTGACATTTACCATGTCTCTTTGTATTTTTCTATTATATAGTTAATAAAATTACTATATACCTCCAAGAAACCCCTATGTGGTCCATTAATGATACACCTATCATTATATAAGTCCTTTTCTAAAAATTAGATTTTTATGAATATAATATCAATTAATAATATAATATTTGTTTTAAAAACTCTTTTATGTCAATTTTGACACTATTGGGTATTTTGTTTTTGATAATTTCCTAATAGAATTATTACTTCGAAAAAAATTTATATAACCAATCCTAATATTACATAGTAACCTCAAAAATTAGTTTAACTCATAAAAAGTCTCAAATTACATGTATTTTGATATTTATAATATCAATTATTTTAATATTTCATTAATTAGGTAATTACTGCATCACTATTGTCTCATTAATAAATTAAATTATTTAATCTCTAAAAATTATAAATAAAATAAAATAATTTAGTAATTGTTTTTATATTTCTAATGAATATTTATAATCTAATTTATCTTATGTATAACACTATATTAAAAATGTTTTAGTTATTAAACTTCGATTTTATCTCTTTTAACTCTTCTTTGAATTAATTAATAATAAATGTCCTAATCTAATCCAAGTGGACCTAAATGATAATATTTTAGTCCTAATGTTGTTTTTGGTCGATATACACTTGTCTAATAGAATTAGGACATGTGATAGGGTAATATTAATATCATTTGTACCCTTAATTACCCTATTTACTTTTAATCATGGTAAATAAAAGTAAAAAGTTTCTATTCACCAAAAATTATTTTTATCTTATTGAACCACATTTTACTCCTTGATATTAACAGTCTCTCTCGGATTTTTGAAATTCCACTCATAGAAGCGGTAAAATTAAGTTTTATGTGAATTTCCAAATTCTCCTAGGAGGTCGGTAAAAGACGGTGAAAAGTTCAATAAAATTTTTATATATCTAAAATTATTCTAAAATAACTCCAATGAATTAAATTGAAATTATATAGGTATTACGTATCTATTTTGATCTATAATAAATTTAAAAAAAATAAATAATTATTTAAATAAAAAATTGGTTTTAAACTATAACTCAGTGGTTTTCACTATTCATCAAAAATGGAAAGTTTCCAGAAAAATACCAAAAATTCACCCTAAGATAATTTCAATATTATGAATCCAAAAATGAATTATATTTTATCAAATTCAAAAAATATAAGTTGCACTTATTAATTTGAAATTAATTCCCGTTGTCAAAACCAAAAGGTGTATTTTAAAGAAATAATAACTATCAGAAGATTGACACTTGATTATGTATAATTTCAATGTGAAATTAATTCCAATGACCAACAGTGGATTAAAGGGTAAAAATATAATCTATTTATACTTATAAACCATTAAAATGTATAATTTTACACTAAAAATTATTTTTATTTAAAAAAAAATCAGTTAAAATATTGTATTTTTCACTATTCACCCAAATATGAAAGTTATCAAAAAAACCCCAAAAATTTATTGAAACTAAATTCTTATGTATTGATTCTAAAGAAAAAGTTTATTTTGTCAAATTGAATATATTGATGTTTCAAATATTGGATTTAAAAAGGGTTGACCATTAAATGACAGTAAAAGTGCATTTTTTAAAAAATACTTCTTTTATCTGAAAAAAATGAATTAGTTCTTGCATTATGTCTAAGAAACTCATAATATGGATTCTAAATTTACAAGGATTGTATAATGTTCAAAATTCAGTTAATATTATTCATAACCGCTTTTTATCATCTAGTTTGGTAATCTTGTGGTGCTCTTGAACTCGGTGTTGCGTGTAGTGCAACTTATTGAATTACATTAAAGAAATAACATTCTATGAAATCTTGGGGTGTTACATTCTATGATGTACTATTAGGGAAACTGAAAACCATTGGAATAAGTTTGGGTGTTTTCCTCAATGTCTTGATGTGAGGATATATGGTTGAATACCCCCTATGGCCTTGTTCTCTTCTCCTGGTAGTGAGTTGTGTCGGTATGCACAATAATTAGTTTTCTCATATATGGGTGTAGAGGGTTTTGATGTGTTGTAGTTATTTCACACATAAATATTACTGGATGTAGTATCCATAGGATTATAATATGTATGATGGGTATGGGTTGTGATGGATTGAGGTACAAACTCGGTGTATGGGTTATAATGGATTGAGGTGTAAAACCTAATGTTTGATATAACATATATGGGTTGTGGTGGATACTTAAAGATAATTTGATACTATATATGGATATGTGATATGGGATGATTTCATGATTTTATGCATGAGGTTCATGTTGTGATGCCTTCTGAGGTGTCTTCAGGATGACTTAATTTCAGAGAGAGATTCTTATGACATGAAAAGTTGGGTAAAAGAGGAAAACTCACGGGGAAGAAAAAAGAAGGTAAGTTTTATGATTTATTATTATATTATATAGTCTCTTGTATGTGATACTTGGTGATAGTTATCCATGGTGTGGTAAGGAAAATAGAATACCTGTTTAGGTGACGAGTTAGTTTCACTATTGTTCACTATACTTTTCATGATATTTTTATCCTTTTCATGAGAGACTCTATAGAGGATCCTACTATATACACTATTATGCTAAAACTACATATATGTATAAACTATTTTTCTTATCATCCAAAGAAGGTTGGAGGTTAAGCTGGATATTACTAGGCCATGTATTTTCATGAGTTGCTTGGGTATTAGGAATGATGTCATCTTTACCTATTTGGGTACTTGTATTTTTCCTTTCAGTTGTTTAGTATTCTATAACATTTATTATTTTCACTTGAGTTTTCTTTATATATATTAATTTTAGGTGATTTTTGTTTTATCCTTTTAACTATGTCTTCCACATGTTTCTCTTAGAGGAAAATCCCATATATATGCATGTTTATTATACCCTCAGTGCTAGTCACCAAATCAGATCCTACTAGAGGTAGGACTTAGTAAATCAACATCTCTCTCCCCTCATTGTGGTATCTTTTTGGGGAGGGGGTCATGACACCACCATATTTTATAATTACAAAACCATGAATTTAAATAATGAAATTTCATCACTTTTTGAAATAAAAAAAATGTTACAATTAAATAATAATAATATTTCTCCCCCTTTTAATTTTAAACTAATCACCCATTTTGTTAAAAAAAAATCATTTAGTGAAACTATTGTTAATATAAATATTTTTTTCCTAAACTATTCTTATTTTTGTAATAAATAAATAGGATATATATATATATATAACTGTAATTTGGTTATTTAAAGGCAGTTTCAAAAACTAAATTAAAGAAGATTTTACATAAAATAATAACAACATACTAAATAATATTCAAATAACATAACTACCCATAAATTACTACATATATTAAGAAAATTTTAAGATTAAAATAATGATAACTTCCCTAAAATTGTAGATTCTTCTTTATAAGATGGATAAAATAGTGAGTGTGAAATTGTATCTTTTCATGAAAACCGATTCAAAAAATATTCCATTAAAACATAATAATGTAAGAACAATTAATTAAGATTCACATTTAATATAATAGAATTAAATCCTATTTTCAACATATCATGTTCAATATTAATTTTCACAAACATAGATATATCCATAGGTTTTCTAAAAAAATATTCTAGATTATCATCAGTTAGAATATATTCTAAACTGATTTCTCATATTTGTATATGATCTCAAATTGAATGATGTATCACCTCAATATTATTAGTTCTATATTATTTTTGTTTTCAACAGAAAATAAGTCCATGTAAATCATAGTATTCTTTGGAACATGATCATAGAGCGTAGCTCTTCTCGAAATATTTGATTTGACTGGTAGTAGAGCCTGAACAGAGTTACGAATCAGAAGTTATGGTCGTTCAAATTAAGGCTACTGGAAATGGCCATTCAGGACGATTTTGGGAAAAAGTATGGTTTTGAAAACAAGAATGGTTGTTTTATGTGCCTGAATAGAATATTTAATGCAACAATATAATCTTGCGCGCAACATGTCACACAAACCTTTTATACACCCAATGAGATGTCATCTTCCACCCAGGGCAGCCGAAAAATTTCTATGGAAGGTGAGCACATGTTTTGAGATGTGCACACAAGATTCTTACACGGACAATGCGATGTCAAACACCACTTTGCACGTGAACCCACCGTAGGGTGCTTGGAAGATTATTTTTGTGCCCATAATCTTACATGCAACCGCTCCGATGTTCACATATAAATACATGTGAACCCCCACCCCTCACGAAGGCCTCTGGAGGTCGGCCACTACTCTACTGCGTGTAAGACCACCTCTTTTGTGCCCGCACGGAAGAATGGAAACCTTCATGTGAGATCTTTCACGACTAGTCCCATATGGGTCCACTTTTGCGCGGTCCCATAGTGGTTTGACCTTCACATGACTTCTTTTCATCCTAGGTCATGTACACACAAGATTCCATTCTTGTGTTCCAAACATCAAATATTACATGCAAGATATTAATCTTACACACAATAGTGAAAGGGTTCCAAATATTGTACACACCTATACTGCATAGTCCAATCCTGTGTGCAACCCATCCTTCCTGTAGTGCATCTTACATGCAAAAGTATCTATGCATTCACCCGTTGACCTATACCACAAGGCCTTTGCCCGAGCACCCATGCTCGGGATCATTGTCGTGCTGCGGTCATGTCCCTCCAGACTGGGACATCTCTATTTTCCATTGCGCCATTATGCGCACCCCCCATTGGAATACCATGATTTTAGATACTCTTCTACACACCATGAAACACCTTGACTCAACATATTTTTCTTGGTTAGTTTCCCATGACATTAGTTGAGATTCTGATAATTAATTCTCTGAGTACCTTGAGTTGAACTATTCCTCAAGAAACTCATCCAAACCCCATCACCTAACTTCTATACCAGGTTAAACTAGAGAGAGCTGATCATGTGTATGTCCCAACACCATCCATTTCTAGGTGCCTTATGACTAATTATCCTCTCTATGTGACTATAAATTGTATTACACCCTATGTTACAGAGGATGGCACTTTCTCTAAAAGAGAGATTCCTGCTTCACCAAGCATAAGATGCCAATAGTCCTCTCTACATGACTATAAACTGTAATACACCCCATGTTACAAACATAGGATGCCTCTAGTTATAAATAAGTGATGCCTTATGCACCAAGTATAAGATTCCAATATTACTCTCTACATTACTGTAAATTATAGTACACCCTTTGTTAAAAACATAGGATGCCTCTTTATCTAAACAATAGATGCCTTATGCAACATGTATAATTTACCAATTGTCCACTCTACATGACTATAGATTGTAGTACACACTATGTTACAGACATAGGATGCCTCTTTCTCTAAACAAGAGAAGCATTATGCACCATGTGTAAGATTCAAATAGTCATATCTACATGAATATAAACTTTAGTACACCCTTTGTACCGAACATAGGTTGCCTATTTTTCTAAATGAGAGATGTATTAAGCTCCCTGATAGGATTCTAATAGCCCTCTATACATGACTATAAACTGTAGTATGCCCTATGTGCCAAACATAATATTCCTATTTCACTTAAAGGGAGATGCCTTATAATCCAAGCATAAGATTCCAATAGTCCTCTCTACATGAATATAAACTGTAGTACACCCTATGTTCCAAACATAGGATGCCTCTTTCTCTAAACAAAAGATGCCTTATGCTCCTAGCATATGATGCCAATAGTATTCTCTACATGACTATAAAATATTTTAGACCCTATATTATAAACATTGAATGCCTCTTTCTCTAAAATAGAAATTCTTTACGCACCAAGTATAAGTTGCCAGTAATTCTATCTACATGACTATAAATTGTAGTATCCCCTATCATTAAATAATTGGATGCCTCTTATTCCAAATAAGAGATTCCTTATGTGCTAAGTATAAGATGCCACATTCCATGATTACAGTGGCATAATTTCATGACCGTTGGAATCCATACGAGCATTCCACCACTCCATCCCATGCTTCATGTGTCCTTCATTCGGATCTTCATCATCTTTCATGTTTGAAGGGACCCCCTAATGGATAGGTCCCATGCCGCATCAGATCACCTACTCGTCTAGGACAACACCCTAGAAGACATTGGATGAAACTTCGAGTCAAGTCCCGTGTTTCGAACACAGTCAGTAGTGACTCTCTTTTGTTTATCCACATTTTATGAAAACACAATATGGATGCTGTGTTTCGAACACAGTCAATTTTTATCCTCAATAGTCATGTGACCCTCATCACATTCCAATTGTTGGTCATGTGATTCACACTTTCCATCTCCCGTTTTCTGACTGATTCCAACACTCATGGAATTATCCTTCATCTGCACTGGTGAATAAGTGTAGACACCAATTATATGCCTCCACCCACTAGTGATTTGGTATGCCCTCATGTCCAGACATGATAAGGACATTACAGGAAGATTCCATGCGTAAGCCCCATCCACCATTGCCTCTCCATAGCGGCACCCAGGGAAATTCTATGTATAAGATTCATTCACCGTTGTCGCTCCTTAGCAGCACTGGGGCAACTTCCATGCATAAGGCCCATTCCCCATTGTCGCTCCATAGCAGCACCCGGTAAGCTTCCATTCGTAAGCCCCATCCACCACTTCCACTCTATAGTGGCATCATGACATCTTTCTTGTATAATCCTCATTCACTATTTTTGATCCTTAGGGTCACCTAGGTAGCTTCCATGTATAATCCCTATTCACCATTTCCGCTCCATAGTGGCACCCGGAAGCTTCCATTATTTAGCCCCATTCACCATTGTCGCTCCTTAGAGGCACCCGGGAAGCTTCCATGCGTAAGCCCCATTCGTCATTTCCTCTCCTTAGTGGCACTCGGGAAACTTCCATGTGTAATCCACATCCACCATTTCTGCTCTATAGCAGTACTCGGGTAGCATCCATTTGTAAGCCCCATTCACTATTTTCACTCCTTAGTGTCACCTGGGTAGCTTCCATGAGTAAGCCCCATTAACATTTTCCACTCCATAGAATCACCCAATAAGCTTCCATGCATAAGCCCCATCTACCATTCCCGCTCTATAGTAGCACTCGGGCCACTTCCATACATAAGGCCCATTCATCGTTGTCGCTCCATAGCAGCACCCAGACAGCTTCCATGCATAAGCCCATCAACCATTACCGCTCCATAACAGTACCCGGGAATCTTCTATGCGTAATACTCACCCACCATTGTCACTCCATAGCGGCACTTAGGCAGATTCCTTGCATAATCCCCATTAACTATTTATTCTCCTTAGGGAAACATGTAAAGCTTCCATGTGTAAGCCCCATTCTCCATTGCTGCTCCAGAACGGTACCCATACAGCTTCTTTGCGTAAGCCCCATTCACCATAGTGGCTCCTTAGTGGAACTCAGGAAGCTTTCATGCATATTCCCCATTCACCGTTGTCTCTCCTTAGAGGAACCTAAGAAGATTTCATGCGTAAGCCCCATCCACCATCTTCGCTCCATTGCAGCACTCAGGCAGCTTCCATGCGTAATCCCCATTTACCATTATCATTCCTTAGCGGCACCTAGGCAGATTCCATGTGTCTTCCCCATTACCCATTTCTGGTCCATAGCGGCACCCGAACAGCTTCCATATGTAGGTCCCATAGAGCATTCCCACTCCATAGCGGCACCCAGGTAGTTTCCATGCACAAGGCCCATTCACAATTTTCGCTCCATAGAGACACCCGGGCCGCTTCCATGAATAAGCCCCATCTGCCATTTTCACTCCATAGTGTCTCCATAACGGAACCTAGGTAGCCTCCATGGTTAGACACATTCACCATTGTTGCTCCATAGTAGCTCCATAGAAACAGCCAGGTAACATCCATGCATATGCCCCATTCACCATTGTCGGTCCATAGTAGAATTGGGGAAGCTTCCATGCATAAGACCCATTCACCAATGTCTCTCCATAGCGTCACCCAGAAAGCTTCTTTTCATAAGCCCCATTCACCATTGTTGCTCTATAGCGGCACCCAGGTAGCTTCCTTACGTAAACCCCATTCACCACCCTTCATGGACGCACCTTTCCACCATGATCGTCAGGTCCTTGCTACCTCTTGTTTCTCACACAAAGAATGAATCACGTGGGATTAGATTAAGAATTGACAATGGAATCCTTCCTGGGAAACCTTAGCATGTAATCCCCTAGAATACTCCCGAACTATGTGGACTTTGATCCTTGCCAAGGCAAGGTACGTAGCAAGCCTCCCTCAGGTTCAAACCCAACACCTAATGGTCCTGAACCCTTCACGTCAGTTCACTAAAAACTTACAAACTGTACAGACTTTGATCCTTGACAAGGTGTTGTATGTAGGAAGCCTTCCATAGGATCAATTGTAACACCTCATATTCTGAACTATGTAGAATTTGATCCTTTCCAATGCAAGGTATGTATGAAGCCTTCCTAAGGTTCAAGACCAACACCTACTAGTCCCGACTCGTTCACGTAAATTTCACCAAACACTTCCGAACTACGTGGGCTTTGATCCTTTCCATGGAAATGTACATAAGAAGCCTCCCTAAGGTTCAAGCCCAAAACTTCATATTCTAAACTACGTGGAAATTGATCCTTGCCAAGTCAAGGTAGGTAGGAGACCTCATAGAGGTGCAAGGCCAACACCTACAGGTCCTAACCCCTTCACGTCAATTTCACCAAACACTTCCGAACTACATGAAATTTGATCCTTTCAAAGCAAAGGTATGTAGGAAGCCTTCCTGAGGTTCAATCCCAACACTTCATATTTCAAAAAAGGCGGACTAGGATCGTTGACAAGGCAAGGTACGTAGGAATCCTCCCGGAGTATCAAGCCAAACACTTCATATTCTGAACTACGTGGATTTTGATCCTTTCCAAGGCAAGGAATATAAGAATCCTCTTTTGGGTCCAATACCAACATTTCGTATTCCGAACAACGTAAACTTTTATCCTTGGCAGGGAAATGTATACAGGAAGCCTCCCTGAGGTTCTAGATCAACACCTATTGGTCCTGATCCCTTTATGCCGGTTCACTAAACACTCTTGAACTATGTGGACATTGATCTTTGTCTCCTATACAAGGTATGTATGAATCATCCTTGAGGTTCAAGCCCCACACCCATCGGTCTCAACCTTCTTCACGTCGGTTCATCCCTGTCCTGCATGACGTTAAACTATACGCCCCATTTTTATCTCACAAGATTTTAAACAATACCAACTAGAACTACATGTTCATTGATCCTTGTCTCCCAGACAAGGTACGTTAGAAGCCTCCCTGAGGTCTAACCCCAATTGATGGTTAGTCGTTGTGTCCCCCAATAGATGGTATGTCATTGTGTCCCCCAATCAATGGTAATCTGTTGTGTCCCCCAATCAACAGTAGGTAGTTGTGTTCCCAAACAATCAGTAAGACATTGTAGTCTGTAATCGACGGTAATTCGTTATATTCTCCTTTGTTGGGACCCACATGTCTTATTCTCCCCCAGTGGCGTCAGACCAACCCGATCTGCTAACCATGCATAAACCCTAGTATGTTGTTGGGTCATTGTCTTATACGTACACCATAATTCCATGACCCATCCTGAACTATGTGAACATTGATTCCATGCCTCGGGTATACATAGGAAGCCTCCATGAGGTTAAAGACCATCAATCATGACCCATCGTGACCTCTTTCCCTTGAGCCTATGTGTTTAAGGAAGGTCACACACTATCTTGGAGGTTCCACTTCTTCTAGATCCCATCCATGCGTCCATTCTCAAGAGCCACCTCCTCAGGTGTCCCATCACCTTGCCAAACAATTCGAATATTGATTCCATTCCACATGGATATGTAGGGAGCCTCTATAAGCTTCAAAACCAACACTATTTTCACCTCCACAATGGTTACATCTCATTCCCCCTCCACTTCATTCAACACTACATCATCTATCTGAATTCATACCCAGACCACCACTTCCCAATGGGATCACGCCATTTCCTCATGCAGCTAACCATGCATAAACCCCACAAAATCCATAATAATTCAACCAAGAGTGTCCCTATTATTATGGGATGCTATCTATGCGTAAGCCCTAGAAGGTATTCTGGTTTTTTTTCATTCCATACACCTCATTCATCACCCATTCAAACTACATGGGTTTTGATCCCTGTCGTCTACACATGGTATGTAGGAAACCTCCACGAGGTTCAATCCTAGCCAATGGGAAACCTTGGTGTCCCCCATTTTGGGGTGCACTCTCCCTGATCCTCCCTCAGTGGTTTCTAGATCATCCTTTTGGTGTGACATCTTCTCTTTACGGAACACACCTCTCTAGGTCTGCTATCAGTGGTCATTCTGAACCATCCATCCGGTGTTCCCCATTTTGGGGTGAACACTTTCTGATCCTCCCATAGTGGTTTCCAGATCATCCTTCACAGTGTAATTTCTTCTCTCTATGGGACCCACCACCTTGGATCTATCCTAATTGGGTGTTCTGATCCATCCATCTAGATAACCATCCAAATGTTGCCTCCTCAAGATATACCGATCCAATCTATCTCTATGTTATGTTCTAATCACTCTCATTTTATCTCTACAAGACATTAAAATTGCGATCTACCTTGTGTTAAACATGATATGCCTAAGTAAAACCTAAGAAGAGATGTCATTGGTGTAACCATCTCGGAAAGACGTTAAACTCATGACGCACCCCTTGTTAAGCATGGGAAGTTGAGGAAAACCTTAGAGACCTGCCTCTGGCATAAGACACTCCACGACCGACATGAGATGCCTCAAGTTCTGTGCCACTGATTTTCCCTCTTTTGAGGAAGAATACAATTTCCCCAATGTCCACACATCCATAGATGCCCTGTCATGCCTCATTTTTTCATTTACTCCGACTGAAGGCAGCTACCACGCTAAGACCCCATGGAATATCCTGACAAAAGTAGTTTAATTAACTATAATCCACAAAGATATGGTACTGGGAATGAGATTCATGAACAACGTCTTAATCTTTAAGGGAGACCCGGACTAAGCAACAAGTTCTGAGGAGGAATTCACAGAAGGTGGAACCGACATCCCATCATCTCGTTTCGATCAAGGAGAAGACATCCCTAAACAAGTGGCGGATGCCTCCCACCTTTGGAAAGTGGGAATGTCGGGCAACAACCAGCACGTTCTCGATAGATGTATGTGCACTCTGGTGAAAGCATCAGAAACGGTTTTGAAGGATTATATTAAATATAAATAGAACATTAATTGTCACATATAATAAGTAATTTATAATAATTAATATCTAAATTATGTAAAAAAAATTAATCCATAAACATCGAGCATAAAATCTAAGAGGAGTAACATTGTTTTCTTCAGTGGTTGTTAAAATAAACCAATAATTATTTATTTGAAATCCAACAAAGAATATTATTTCCGAAATAGTAAAAAATTCCACACGTAATTTTTTTATCAAATTTATAACCTCCAAAATATGAATCAAAATAACTTTTTATTTCAAAATAGGTTATAATAGAATATAATATACCAATTCTTATAGAAACTTTAATATATTTAATAATTGTTTTTATAACTTTCATGTGACTCTCCTTAGGGATATCTTGATATATAAAACACATACATTATAAAAACATTAAATCCATTCTAAAATTAGTGAAATAATGTAAACTACCAACTATTCCACTAAAAATATTAATCTCATAGGTTTTCTAGCAATATATAATTCAAATTTACATGAAATAATCATAATTTTTTATCAAATTTGACTATAATAAAAAATTACATCACATATTTAGAATTATTAATAAATCATACATCATTCCATTGAAATATATGGAGGTCTAAAAATAATTTTAATTTTATCATAAGAATCGTATCAAATTTTGATGCCATTAAATCAAAAAACTCTTTATGGAGAAGTTCACATGAAGAACCAAAAATAATATAATCAATAAAAAATTGAATAATGAAAATATATTTAAAAAATTTCATAATAATTAAAGTGGTACTTACATTACCTTTTAAACCCCCATTTAGAAAAAGAAATTGAGATCATATTTCATATGATTCTATTCAATATCTTTGTTTAATTCTATAAGGGGCTATAACATTGTTAAAATATGTTTTAGTTTCATAAAATATTCTAAAATTGTGATATATTTTATAAAAAAATCATCTAAAATTAAACCATCTATAAAGGAAATTAAAAAATCCATTTCCTAATGTTGAAAACTATTATTTTTTTAAATGATAACAATATTTTAATATCTTCTAATCTAAAAACAAGTAGAAAATATTCATCATAGTTAATACCTTATTCATAACAATAACCTTCAAAAAATAATATAGATATATTAATGGTAATCTAACCAAATTCATCAATTTTATTTCTAATTATATATTTTGCATCAATAATTATTTGATCTTTAGGTGGTTGAAATAACTTTTATAAAACATATCATGAATAAATTCTTTAAAAACCATGGTTATTTTTTTATAAACTCTATAAGATTTATTAATACTATAATATCCTAAAAATACCCCCCCAATTTAACATTAAATTTATCTAAAACATATATATTATTAATAATTCATACATTATAACTAAAAACTATAAAATAACCATCTTAAGGTTTCATTCCCATCGAAATTTCCTATGAAGTTTTCTTTAAAATAAGACATTAATAAAACTCTTTTAAATATAGCAAGTTGTATTCATATCTTTTGTCCTCAATATTTAGGTTTTCTTAATTTATTTAATATAATTTTATCTATTTCTTAGAAAGGATTATTTTAAATTATAACTGCACATATTATCAAAATGTTAATAGGGATAAAAATTATGAAAATAACCATTTTGTTCTAAAAAATACAAATTCAATATTTAAAAACTCTCTTATATCAAATCTAATTGTTAAAATATTATATCCATTAACAATTTTAATATTTTTATAATATGAAACAAACATTTATAATGTTTCTTATTTATTTTCAAGTAGAAAATACATGTAAATATATTAATGTCATATATAATAACAAAATAATATCTCTTACCACCAGTAATTTAAATTTGATCATTTATAAATAAGTCAATATGAATAAATTCAAGGGTTCATATTGTTATATCTTTTTTAATATATTTTAAACATTATTACTTTTGTTTACCCTTCATGTAAGAATTAAAAAAATGATTTCTTTCAAGTTTTATCTTAGGAAACTACCTAATTAATTGGTACTTTAACAAATTTTATATTTGCCTATGTTTTTCAAGACCAAGACTCTTATTCCATAGAATATTATTGGATTTTACAATATCTAAACACTTCACATATTGATCCACTAGTTCAAAAAAATAATGGACTAAATTTTTTTATTTAGTTTTCATAGGAAACAAAATAAATTCACATTTAAAATCAATGCACATGTCATTTTAAAATTTATCAAACATACCATCATCAGATAACATTTAAATACTTATCAAATTATGTTTTAAACCTTCAATATATAAATCTTTTTTGATAATAACATATTTTAAATTACATTCTTGACCAAAGCCATCATCCTTTCAATTTGAGTTGTCTCCAAAAATTACATTACCTCCATTGAAAATATTGAATGATATAAAATTTGATGGGTTTCCAGTCCTATTCTTAGAATAGAATCTATCCTAATACCTAGTATCCTTCACTTCCCTATAACTCAAATCTAAGGTGTAAAAAATTGTATTAATTTTTGATTTAAAATAAGAAACATTTCTTTTTTAAACTTCTTCATTATCAATATTTTCAAGTTTCAATTCACACTACAATAAAGAACCAATGAGTTCATCAAGATTATATTCATTGAAAATTTTAATTTCATTAATATTAACTATTTTAGTATTAAAATTATTTGTAAATATATAAGTACAATTTAAATAAGAATTATTGTGTACAAGGTTTATCCTAAATCACCCATTCCATTTACAATGCCTATAAATGGATGTTACATATGATATATAGTTTATTTTTCACCCATTTTAATTTATTATTATTTATCTCTTAATATTCCCCATTTTTTCCTATTTAAATTATCAGTTCCATAATCTACAACATACTGTATTATCCATATATCATGAGTAATTATTCATGTAAATACTTGGATAAACACATTTCTACCTATTTCAAAGTATTAAAATATCATCACCTTGTAATTTAAGTCATAATAAACAACAACATTACTAATAAGGGTTTTGGGATCAGTATTAGGTAATGTGTATGGATTTACCATAATTATCTTATTATCAATTCTATGCTACTTGAGAAAGTATTTCATACTGGATTTCTAATAGTAATGGTCAATATCATCAAATAATGATGGTCTATGAAGAATCCAAACCAATATATAGTTTCAACTTATCATCTCAAAATATTAATTTTCCTAAATGTTTAATACTAGTATATGGTTAACAATAATATATATATATATATATATTTGTGTGTTTGACTAGGTTTATAATATTTTAAAGGAAATATGGTAATACTAATTTATCTTCTTGATTTTGAGATAGATGAACAGTAAATAGTGGTGAAAAGAATAGTTTAAAAAAATTTCAGTCTAAGTTAAAATTAATTTATGAAATGGATAATTAAAATATTAACACATAAAGTTTTTATTGTAATTTAGAACAAAGGGATCTCTTATATACACTTAAATTATATTTAAAAAAGAGATAAATGGAACCCACAAAATTAATTAATTTTCATGTGGAGTCATAGCCCAAGTAAAACTACCTTTTCTAGTGGAGGTATGACCAACCCAACCTAGCTATTAGTAGGTTTTAATAACCTGTTACAACTAAATTTTCAAAATGGAGTCATAACCCAAAGATCGCTACAACTTTCAACCTTAAATCATAACATAAAATACTTTTTTATAAGTCATTTTACCCACTCAATACACCTTTTTAATTTAAAATCTTAAACAAATAATAATACACAATAATATATATGGTAGGAATAAATTAAAAAAATTAGTTTTAAAAATTGAATGATTTTAAAGTCAAAATACCCATGAGTAATTAACAGTAAATATAATAATTTCAAATTACACGATGAAGAAACATAATTACTATCATGATCATGAAAATAATTTACTTCTGTGTGTAATATACCTTAGGTTCTTCATGTTGGTATTTTAAAGTATCTCTCCACATTACACTAATTATGTCAATGTCTATTTATAGATATTTTCTCCATGTATAGTTACTTTAATTAATCATTCCATTATTGTTATAAATTTCAAAACTAGTGGTAATGAGATCAAAATTATTAAACTATATTAGAGTTGTTCAAATATTCAATGTTTCACTTCCCAATCTGTGAGACATAGATTCATCAAATAAGAAGTTCTAGTTCTCAGGACATTATATTTCATAAGACTCTAAATCTCAAAACACAATAAATATCATAATTCATTGAACCCCATGTAATTATTTTTGATTTCTAATGACATTTAAATCCAATAATACATTAAATATTCTTTAATACATTATTCTCATAAGACTGCTTCTTGACAGATTTATCATTTTTTAAGAATTACATTATCATGATACTATTTATCATAAGACTTATCACTTCAAGTGACTAAATTCATTGTAAGTAATTGATTATTCTATGAAAATGAAATCATAGAAGACTCTATAAATTAAGAAAATAGAGTTTGGTAAGTATTTATTTATAATTCATAATATATTTGATCTCATAAGATAAAGATTTTTTTAAAATATAATTTTTTTAAGAAAGGATATTGTAGATCCCTATGTTGAATGGACCAAAAATAAGGGAGTCAATAGTGGTCTATTTTTATGAATTCCTTTTCCTTCCAATTCATGATCTTAAACCCATTAAATTTCCTGATCTACTCATTTTTTTTCATAGCCACACCTTCATTTTCATTAATAAGAAAAATATATGAAGAAATTTTTTCTAAGGTTTGGTATAAAATACAACTATATTTTTTGCTTATTATATTCCCCGAAAAAGATTATAGATTATCAATGATTTTATTAAAACCACAGAAAATTTTGGTCTGATCAATAAAAAGACGCACTGAGTTCCTCCACTTCTAGTACCCACTTTAAGATACAACTCTCTTCTCATTAAATATCAAACAAAAAATATTTTTTCCTCTCTATGGTTAATTTTTTACCATTAGGGAATAAAATAATCATTCACGAGTAAATTTTTCAGTAGTTCATTACATATACTTCTTCTAGTGCTTTATCACAACTGCTGTAGATAATCTTCACAAGATTCAGTGCCATCTAGATTCTCCTAATATTTTTCAAACACTCAAGTATTTTTCCTTCGGACACTCCTAGCTCTTTCTCTCCCTCTTCTCTCTATGATAAAAGATGTATTTTAATCTCTCAAAATTCTCAGTGTTATCATCGTAGTTCTCATAATTAACCACAATTCTCTCTTCGATACATGGACTATATATTTATATCAACTAAATAATTATGAATATTATTCTCATAAATATTGTAGTAAATTTTCCATATTTGAATTATAGATACCACTTGACCTTTAAAAATAGGATCATATGATTGGAATCGGTTATTATATTCCAAACTTATATCTCATTTAAACTAATTTAAATTCATATTCAAATATTCAGTAAAATATCTAGAAAACTTGAGTGCACATAATATTTATATAACACGATCTAATCAACTCCTCAAATACTACTACATCAAAATATATGAAGGAATCACATACTCATGATAGGGTATTTAAATAAAAATTTACTCAGTTTAGTATCATAAGGGAATCTCAAATAGATTTACCTATAAGAGGGTGGTGAATTGTATTTTAAAAATACATTAAATAATATAAAACAAAAAAATCACCTAAATAAAATTTATCAAACCCAAACATAGCCTAATTATCAAAGTAAAGAATCAAAATCTTAATGGATCCAATCGTATAAAATTATTTTTTTATCATATTGACTATTACCCTCATAAAACCAATTTAATACAAGTAATAGTATAAATAGTAACTTTCTATAACGTGCACAACAAAATAGAATCTTGTAAAAACAAGAAATACAATAGTTGAGAATAGTAGGAATGACTTATAATCTATATTTAATATATGTAACTAATTTTACCTTGAGATTAAATTATTCAATAACCTTGACTAAATTTATCCATGGTTTTATACTTACTATAAGTTTTTTCATTCCTTACCAGGAAGTCTATCGATATGATGATCAGAATAAACTATTTCTTCTTATTCCCCAAAACCCTTGATACAATGATCAACACCTATCTTCATATCCCTATAATCCCTTAATCTGATAGATCAGTTTCACCATCTTTATATCCCCAAAATATATTGATCATAACAATGATTGGATGTGATTGAAAAATAAAAAACATAATAAACGAAATAACCCTAAAAAAGGATTCCTTAGAACTACAACTCTCTAAAGTATTATAATGATTTTGTAATGAGATGTTCATGTAGAGAAAACATTTGGGAAATTGTGTTATGAATTAAATCTGCTCCAAACTCTTCAAATGACCTTCTATTTATATGTGCAACTCCATTTGTCTAATTTATGAGTTTTTTTGCAATGGAATCAGATAGATGGAACATGATAGCTCACAATGTTCTACTATAACTGAATATTCGATTCCATTTTTATTTAACACCATTATAATGTTATAGATCCCTTATGTTATAAAAAGTCTTATATTTTTCAATTAGAAACATAGTATAGTCCAATGAAATTCCTTATTTTATGTAAATAAAATAATCCTTATGTGGGTTAGTCTAACGTATCGGTTTTATAATAAGTCTGATGGTCATGAATTACATGAGTACAATAGACAAGAAAAAAGTCTAATTCATAGTTGGATTAAAGGTAATAGAATTAATCAAAAAAATACTGCATATAATGGTTTGTAATGAATAATAGTAGGTTTATATTCATAATACATTAGAACTCTTTCTAGGTATGCTAAGAGATATTTTTTTCTAAAAAAGTCATAAAAAATACTTTAGAAATAAAAATTTAGTAAAATGGTTTAAATAATGTGTTTTTGATTTCTAAAACTAAAGTAATTTAAAATTAATATATAAATATTATGACTCAACAATCTCCCTATTTTTTGAATGTACAATCTACAAAAATTAAATCAAAAAGTTGCATGAAAAACATACAACCCTTTTTTCATTTACAAACTATAAAGTCATTCTTTAAAACATAACTCTCCCTATATTTGTAACACTTTTGAATATGAAGGATAGTATTTTAAAAATATATTCCTTCAATTGAACTTATACCTCATATGAATACTTCTCTTTATAAGGATAACATATCTCCTTTTCAAAAAAAATCCCCATATATAAAACATTATCCACTTATGAGAAAACATTCTCCCATTATATAGCTTTCTACTCCTTTGTGATTTTGAAAATAGAATGGGAATGAATCTTTAGTTTCCTAAAATTTTTGATAAAGAACACATGAAACAATATTGGATTAACTAATCATCCATATAAGTATGAAAGAATATATGAACAATTGGAATTGGAAAACATTCATTCATAATGTATATAGATGGAAATTAATTCATTAAAACAATTAAAATGTTCTGTAAAGTTCATCAAGGGTTCCACGAAAATTAAATAATTCATTATTCCTCAAATTATTCCAAAATATTTCATTTTCTTGAAATCATGTTGATCTTTCTAAAGCTTTACAACATTTTTTTGTAGAGTGGATTGCTTAAAAACATTGGATTTCAGACTTTTAACTTCTTTAGAGTGTTATTTATTTTTATCCCATATTTTAATAAACTCAGCTTCACAACATCTGAGTCTGCTCATCTCCAACTGTATTCCATTCATCTTGCCTTTGAAGTCTTTGATGCCCTTTATCCATTCATCTATGGAATCTCTTAATTCCTCAAAAAACATAACTCTATACACCATATCTAAGGATAATTTAATGAATGATTCATCTGATTCTCACATTTGTTTACATACCTCTATAAACTAGACATTATGATCTCAAATATCTGTATCAATATGATTTGACCATTTCACTATCTAATTATATGTGGACTTTTTCATTTTGAACTTTTATTGAAAATATTTCAAGTCAGTCTCAATGATTATAAATGTTTCTATCAAAACATTTAGGGACTCCAATTTATCATTAACTGATTTCTGAAGTATCTTACACCTTGATTAAATTTTTGTAAAATAAAAAATCAGATATATTAATAATTTCAATGTAATAAAAATTAAATCAAAAAAATTCTAATAAATGGTAACCTCTAAGTCTGAATGATCAAGCTCAAGTTGAGGTGTTTTTGTTCTACTCATTCCCACATATTGTTCTTTTTATTTATTATCATCTTTTATTGGAACAATTATTTCATTATAAAATTCATGAATTTTACATCTTTATCGATTTTTTCGTTGTTAGATACTTTGTGTGAGACTATTGATCCTATTCTTATTTCTAAGAGGATGACTTTGATAACTTTTTGGATGAATACATTTAATCCTAAGAACTTTTTATTTTTTTACACTTAAAATATTTTGATGGTAAATCCAAAGAATATGATGATTCCAATTATTCCTAGTATGATTGTATTTCTTCACTATTATCATTTTCTTTTTATTCCTCTTCCTCTTACTCTTATTCATCTACAAATTATTCTTTTTCTTCCTCTTAAAGTAATTTTTCTTCTTCTTATTTTCCTTCTTATTCTATTTTTCGGCATGTTCTTATTTACCATATCCACCTTATTGGTCAAATTCTATTTCTAGCTACCTTTCCTTTCTTATAACTCCTTTTCCAGGTAAATCTAGTACCAATTGTTTTTTAGGAATGTTAGGAATCAATTGTTTAACAGAAACCATTTTCTATACCTTTTTCAGCAACAAATAGTATATCGGTATAAAAAATAAAGGTTTTTTAAAAATATAACCCATATTCTATAATTACATGATTGGTATTGGATATAAAAATCATATAATTTTTATAATCTCTTTAAATGCATTTCATCAATCTTTGATGAATTGTATCTTCTTGCAATCATTTATTTTGATTATTTTTTCCTATTCCTCCACTAACAATTATGAATTATGAGTCTTTAAATCCTTTTTTATGTAGGGGCATGTCCTAACTTGTTATCCCCTCGATTTTTCAGTGATTTATGTTTCATCAATTTCTTGAAAACATTATCCAACATCTTATTTTTTTTCTTTTTCTTAATAGGGGGATAATCCTCACCCTTCATTTTATTTACCTTATCTTCTATATCTTTATTTAATGTTTTAGAATTTTAAAAATATCATTAAAATTTTTATCCGAAAATAAATTTCTTTGTATCAAAAAAATATATCATTCTGGACATCGTTTCCACGCTGATAAATGGAATCTTCTCCCTGATTGGACATGACTTTTTTCCACCTTATAAAGTTACATTCATTTCACTAACATGTTACTAATGAATACTATAAACATTACTATATTTGAATTTATTGAGAAATTTTTTATTTTACCCACTTTAATATAGATTACTTCACTTAATAAATCATAATCATGTTCGCAAGGTAATCTAGAGTGAAAAAATATAAAACATTCAATGTATCTCTACCCCCATGAACATGGATAATATACACTTCAATCCCTAGATATATGAATTTATTTATTGGTTTCAAATGAGAAACCATTCTTACATTCTCATAATACACAAATAGAAGGGCTTCAACCATATTCTTTTCAAAAGTTCCAAGAGTGTGTCATAACTAGTGTGATGGTAGGTAGGCTTCACCAACGGAAGAGACTCCAACCAAGTATCAATGTAATTTATAATAAAACATATACCTTTTACTAAAAATGGTAATGCAAATCTCGTACTTACCATCTTCTTAAACAAACTACATGGAAAAAAAGAATTCATAGACTACCTCAGGATAGTACAAATCAAAATCCTTATCTGGATTATCAATGCAGACTGAATCCCATACTTAGAAAGAAATAATCTCCTTGAGTGTAGAATCTTACAAATCAAACCACACCCTCTCATCAGTCATTTTCCTTATGAAAAACAACTTAAAGTAATCCTATTTGGATTCAATTAGAATTGGATTTGATATAGATGGTTGGAAGTAATGAAAAAGTTTCAGACTTTCTTCTTTGAAGGGTGAAGCAACTATGGGGCACAAACTACAAAGAACTAATGTGAGAAAACGGAGTCACCCACCCTTATATACACACTCATGGTGATGATTAATGTTCTTTAAGAATACCAACAGTTGATATGGAAACCCTTATAATCTTCTAGTTGAGTTTTATCTAAAGAAATTTTCTAAATTTTAATTGAATTCTTGAAGTTTTAATACCTTTATCAGAGTGTGGATTATTCTAATTAAGAATTTTTTTAAAATATTGAAAATAAAACAAGGTTTTTACAAAAAATCAGAGTACGGTAACAACAATTATATACTAATGTAATGAAATAGTGAAAAACTAAAAGAATATGAGAATACATTTAAGAGTGAAAATTATCATCCTTATAATTATCCTATTATTCATGGTTTTTATAAAATAAATAGATTATGATATTTTTTATTAATAAAACATATTATGATACTTTTATTAAGAAAACTAATTGGATTTTTTTTAAATGTGTTTATAAATTTTGCAAAAAAATATAATACCAGAAAACTAGTTGAGAATTTTGACTCTAATTTTTTTATAAAAATATGGATTCTTGAAAAGACATTATGATTAATGATTTATAAAAACTAATAATTTAAAAAAAAATACAACAAAAATGTTTTTTAAAAATAAAATCCTATGTACTACTCTAATGAAAATAAGTATATTAATGTATGGATATCAGTAAATAAGAAGTAGATATGAATAATCACATAATACTGATCATTAATTTCTTATGTTTAATATATTCATATCAATCAAAAGAAAGGAGTTTAGTAAATATATCGGCAAATTTCTCTTGGGTTTTGATGAATTATTAAATTATATCTCTTTTATGTGTGTAATCTCAAAGAAAGTAGTGTCTTATATCTATGTGTTTATAATTTGTGTAAGGATCTATGTATTTATATAATGAAATGGAACTTGTATTGTCACAAAGTATTTGTATTTTAGTAAAACTCATGCCATTGACTTTTAGTGTTTATTGTATCCACAAAACTTGATTCTAACAACTTCTAACTGCCACTTTTTTTTCTTTAGATATAGAATTTTCCATCGAGTTTTTTTTATACAAGACCAAGAAACTAAATAATATCATATGTAATAATTTTTTATTGATTTACTATTCTTATTCTTTATACATCCACTAAACTCACAATCTTAAAAAATAATTATTTAAAAAATTTCATGAAGAATTGAAAAGGCCTAAATCCATACTTCACTTAGGACAATGAGATATTATTTTGAAATCTTTAAGATAATATTATTTTGGATTGAATTTATATCTTGAACATAATAATAATGAAAACAATAAATTCATAGGACTATCTGTTAAGTAAAGTAATCTTCCAATCACATCTCTAAATTTGTCTCATCTACTATTTTCATGGCCTTATGAAGATATAAATTATTTGATATACTAATGGCAGTACTAATACATTTAATATTTTCTTATCCAAATTTATTAATAAGATATTTTATATAATTATGTTTATATATAAATGTTCCTTATGGTTTTTGTGAAATTTTATAATTAAAGAAATATGTTGACTCATCCATTATACTCAATTCAAACACGAACATCAAAAGATATGCAATGGAATCGGTTAAAAATTATTAAGTTAAAACAAATATAATGTCATAAACATAAATTTTTTAAATCATAATATATTTATTAACTTATTTTATAAAAATGGTTGGATCTTAAGATTTCTTAACAAATTTGTTTATTCACAAAAATCCTATTAATTTATCATACCATTCACTGGGGTCTTATTTTAAGTCCATACAAATCATTCTTAACTTAATAAAAACATTCTAGATGCTTTGAATTTTTAAAATCTTGTTGATGTTAAGCATAAAATTCCTACTGAGAATATCCATTAATAAAAAAACAAATCACATCCATTTGAAATAGACTGAAATTAAAAAATGTTTTAGAGTCTAGAAGTATTAGAATTTCATCAATTATTTCTACTGTATAATAAGTTTCTTAAAAATATGTTCTCTCTTGTTGATTATATCTCTTAGAAATAATTTTAGCTTTATTTATGAATATTATTCCATTTTCATGATAGTTATTCTAAAAAATCCATTTTACTACAATTATATAAGTTTTTATCATTTTTTCAACTAAAGAATAGACATTGTTCATTTCAAAGTCATTGAGTCCATATTTCAATTCCTTAATCCAATATTCATCACCTAAAACCTTGTTATGATTATTAAGTTTAAATTAAAATAAGAAATATAGATGTCAAATTTCATTTTTAAGGAACTTATTTTCCTAAACTGGTTGATCTACATCACCAATGATACATTAACAAGGATTATTCCTAAGTAACAATTAACTTCTTGGGTCTTCAAAAATATGTTCTTCAACAATAGGTAGAAAATAATCCTCAAGAAAAACATTATAAACTATTTATCCAGTTATTCACTTATGAGAGAAATTTTATACTTACATTTCAAAATTAGTTTTTGAAAAAACATCTGAAGATGTTTGTTGAGGATTTTTTTTAAATAAAGGTATCATATTTATCCCCCATAACATTCATTGTTCACTTAATAGTAAGCTAATTTATATTAAAAACTCTATATTACATACAAGAAGATTAATAACCTAAAAATATTCATTAATTGGACATTTATTCAAACTTATTAAAATTATATTTAGTATTTAGGTTGAATAGATTTAAAAAAATCACTGAAGTAATAAAATTTTGTATTTCTTCTATTAAACAACTCATCGGCTATTTTATTAATATATGGTGTAATTAAGAATATATTTATAGTATAGAAAATAGTATTAACCAATTCATCCTAAAAATGATTATAAATTGAGTATTCACTCGTCACGGTTGTAATAATCCCCTGAATAATTCTATTTCTTATTTAAACAACACCATTTTTTGGGGTGTTCTAGGTTCTATAACATTATTTTCAATAACATTCTTACAAAAATTTCAAAAACACAATTTTTAAATTCTCTTTCATGATCACTATGAATAGTTATTAAGGATATGTTTTTCACATTTTTAAATATACCTAAATGTTTTTGAAAATAAATAAAGGCTTTATATTTTCATGATAGAAAATAAACATAATTATAGTTAGTGTAATCATTAACTAAAACATATACATGTTATATCCCACCAGAACTTCCAGTTTGTGTAGGAAAAAATAATTCCATGTACACTAACCGTAATGAATAAAAAGTTCAGACTTAACTAATAGATTTAATTTTTTACTTATGTTTCTTACCATATTGACAATGCAGATATACTTTTTAGTATCAGACCTATATTCTAATAAATCTTTGACATGTCCTTTCTTAGTCAACTTTGATATGTTTTAAGGTTTTAGTGTCCAAACATCCTATTCCATAACCAATATTGATCTTCCATTACACTAAGTAAATGAAAGTCTTGGATTTTAAGGTACTCTAAATTTAGTATGTATATATTATCATCCTGATTCATAGAAAGAATAAATTTATCCTCGGAAACATGAACAATACATTTTTCATTCCTGGAGTTCAAATGTTAGCCTTCATCACATAAATGTAATATGATTATATGGTTATTCTTAATTCCTAAAACAAATAAAACATTTTAAATAAGATTTTTTCAACGAAAAAAAACGTTATATATTCCGATAATTTCTCTTTGAGAATTATCTCTAAAATTTACAATGAAATCATTCATTTTTATTGTCTTTGTGATGAAATATTTTTTTCCAGTAATGTACCTAGAATATCCACTATCTGCGTACCAAATGTTTTTGATTTTTGTACTATATTATTTTCCCTAAAAAATAAATAGATTCTATTTTTTCAACCCAAACCATCATGGGACCAGTATTTTTATAATAAAATAGTTAACCATATTTTTCTGATTTTGTTGTCTCGGTGAAATGTCGTATCTTAAAAGAAATAATACTTATGAAAAGATAATGATTTTACTATGTTCATGGAATAATTTTTCTTTTACTACTAACCTCTTTGGAACTCAGTGAAAATGGTTTACTTTTTGGAACAATTTTGATGTTACCAAAAAAAGTTTTCTTATTTTTTAAACTGATTCTGGAACTATTACCATGAGGTCTAATGTTTTATAATATTTTTTAAAATTTACCACTATTGTGGTAAACATGGATAAATGTGTTTTTCAAACAATAAATTTCATATTTTACATAGATAAATATATTTTTATCTTCTTAAGATTTAGTTTTATAACTATGTTTTCCTTATAAATTGTTTTTCTCATAAATAAAATTTTTCAAGATCTTTTCAAATATGATCCTTTTCAAAACTATTTTTATCATGGACTTTATAAATATCTGATATTTTATTTGTAAAAATATTTTTTCTTAAAAATTTCATTACATGTTTAGCTTTTTAAATATAATATTTTTTAAAGATATTATAATTTTTATTATCAAAACGTTTTTTAAATCTTAGTACTTCTTAATATCTTGATGAAGTATTATCATCATAGGATGAGGAAGATTATTTATTAGAATATGTTGAACTTTTGTCTTTATCACTTTTAGGGTAATTAACATTAAAATTTAAATTTCTAAGTGGTTAATAATTTCATACCTTAGTCATTAAACATTAATTTACCTTGGTAAATTTATAAAAAACTAATGTTCCTATATCTGAACATTCATTATCTGAATAAATATAAAAAAACACCACTACTACAACTCCATATATCAGAACCTTACAAAATTTTCTTGCCTTTTGAATTGTAATATGAATTATAATTTCTTTATAATTTTTTTTTCTTTCTATCATTATTTTTATCTTTTTATAATCAGGTTCGATATGTCCTGATTTCTTATATTTATATCAAGTGACCTTAGAATATCTCTTATCACCTTTATCGTAATGAAAATTCTTATATCATAATTGAAAATATTTATTTCCCACTATCTTGTTCATCCACATATCAAGATTACCAAAATTATTCTATGAATTTTTTAATGTACCAGAATCTAATTGAATGACAACTTTTTTCTTCCTTTAATATTTCATAACTTTCTCAGCAGAATGAAAATTATAAGGTACGTTAGATGTTGTAATAGAATAAAAACCACCATATTTATCTTTATCATTCTCATTATCTCTTTTAATTGTTACCTCATACTTAATGAGAGTATCAATAAAATCATCAAGATTATGATTAGTTATCTTCCTTGTATCATCCACAACTATTCTTTTTGTGTCCCACTCATTTGGAATTATATCAATAATATTTCCACTAAATAATTAATAATCAAGTAATTTTTCTCCAAGAGACTATAAACAATTGATAATTGTCATAAAACTTTAATTAATCTTGGAAAATAACTCTACAAGAAGAATATAAAATACCCGATAGTCACCTCTTAGCATAACCCTTGTTATTTCCATAACATTGGGTGTACCAAAATTGGGAACTTCTGATTTACTCTAGATACCATTTGAATCTTAAAAATATGAAATTAGACATTATATATTCCTTGTCATAGAGAATATTAAAGTATTTATGACTCTATAATTCAATTAATAATCATTCTTCTCAGCATTTTTAAATGTAGAAACATGTTTATCAGAAATCTTAGATTCATTAGTACGCATTAGAAAGTTATCAACTCTGGTATTGTTCACAAAATTATTCATTATATATCTCCAATATTCATAGTAATTCCAATCAATGATATGTGGTTGGCTAGGATTGAAATTTTCAAGAGCTCCAATATTCATACCTTCCATCTTAAAATAATAGAAATTATTTTCTACAAATACACATTATTTTTTCAATGTTTTATAAACAAAAAATTTATTTCAAAACTTAAAAACATACAATATGTAAAGAATGTAAACACTCAGAAAGTATATAATTTGAATAAACTTTTTCTGATACCAATTATTGGATCATAATAGTATCTTAGATTAATATACTTCTAATAGGTGGAGAATTATATTTTAAAAATCCATTAAACAAAAAAACACAAAACCTCTTAAAGTAAATCTATTAAACTCATACGTAGTCTAGTTATCAAAGTGATGAATCAGAATCTCAATGGATCTAGTTATATCAAATTATTGTTTTTATCATATTTAAAATTTATCATATAACACCAATTGTATAGAAAGAATGGTATAGTGAATAACATTCTATAATTTGAATAACAAAATAAAATCGAATGAAAAAATATAATAGCTAAAACAGTAAGGATGGATAACTAGCTATATTTAAAAAATGATAACTCTTTTAACCTTAAGAGTAACGTATTCAATAACCTTGACTATAGATATACATATTTTTATACTTACTGTAAAGTCATTATTTCCTTAACATGAAATCCCACGATATGATGATTGGAATAATATCTACCACCCTGCACCTATAATCCCTTGATATAGTGATCAATGTTCATCTTTCTATCTATAAAATCCATCAATCTGAGGGATTAGATTTAGTATAATCATAACCCTGAAATTCATTAATCGTAAAAAAAACCAGACGCGATTACAAAAGAAAAATTGTTCTAAAGGAAACGTCACTGACAACGATTCCTTATAACTATGACTCCCTAATGTATTACAAAGATTTTGTATTGATGTGTTTAGATTGATAAAATATTAGAAATATTATGTCGGGAAGGAAATCAACTCTGAAATCTTAAAATGATCTTCTATTTTTAAAAAAAGAACCAACATTTATATTTATAAGTCTATTTCAATGACCATAGATAGATAGCACCTGAATGCTCACAATGTTATGAAATAACAAAATATATGATGTCATTTTTGTTTCATAACATTTATTGTTAAAGAGATTCCTTATGATAAAAATAAGTATTATATATATTGGTTGTGAACATAGGACAATATTATGGGCTTTCATATCATTTTCCAATATGATAATCATTATGAGGTCATTCCTAATTTATCATAACCTAAATCAGTTCGATGGTAATGAATTTATTTAGTATGATAGAGAAGACTTAATCCTAAATCCTAGTATAATTAATGGTAAGTATGATTAATCAGACACATACTCAATCAAAAGATTGTAATGAAGAATATTACGTTTATATTCGCAATATGTTTGAACCCTTTCAATATATGGTAAAAGATAATGTTTTTTTAAAATAAATAAAAAAGAAAACGGGATATAAAATGTTAGTAAACATGTTTTAAGAATGTTTTTTTGATTTCTAAAACTAAAGGAATGTAAAAGTATGATGTAAATCTTCTGAATAAACACTTAACTCATCTTTTAAATCTCATTGTAAATTACTCAAATCTATCTTCCTCAAGATCATCCCAGATTTCAATGGCCTAATGAATCTTTGTCATGTGGTGAATAACACAAGTCATTTATTAAGGTTGTGCCAAAGTATAATTTATTTTTAATATGTTATGAATAGGAAAAGTCAATTTGTTTTGTTACAATCATTATTAAACTAATTTTAATGAGTTTACAATGTGAAATTGGTTATTTAAATAGATATTATGTTTACAATATAGAAATAATAGAAGATAATATATTGATGAGAATATTTTCAATATATAATTAAATTTGAAAATAAATGAAAATGGAGCAGTTGGAGAGATTTTATGAGAATTTGAGTATTAAGATTAGTGCAAAATTTTGTTTTGTAATTTTTTCTTGGAACTTATGAGTGTTTTATAACTCTTACGAGAGTATTTTATTAAAAAATATTCCAACCAAAAAGCTAGTAAAAGCTAAATATGAAACTACTACTTAGATGTGGATGTAGGTCAATATCATTCCATCCAAGGTGGAAGCTAAGTATAGTGATGGATAACCCTACATGGTGGATAGGGTGTGCATACGTCCTAGAAGGATACAGATGTGTTATCACACTTAAATTTGGTAAGGTGAGACTATGTAGGGAGGTGGGTCCCATGAAGCATGCATGTGTAATGTGTATCTTTGTGCTGCCCCCAATGTCGACTCAAGTTTTCAACAGGATATTTTTTTTATTAAGTAGTTCCAAACTATTAAAATGTTCAATTTGGGATGCACTCCTAGTATAACACTATTAATCCTCTTAAAATTATATGTAAATAACTATGTTATTTAAATCTAGTCTATCGTCATCATTCGTTTAGGACAAGGGTTAAACTTCTACCATAAGCCAATAGATGGCTTCTAAACAAGTAGAAAATTTGACATTAATGCTGTATTGATCAATAAAATTCCATTATTTCAATAAATATTATCATATAAGATTTTGAGTTTCTCATAAATTACATTACAAGAAGGAATATGTGTTCTTTCATGAAAAACGTTCCTGTAACTGAAATAAGTTTGAGGTTTTCATAAAAATAATGGTTTAATATTATTCAATCCATACATGTTACATAAGGTAGATAAATTTAATTCATGAAATAAAAATATTCCAAATCATATGATGGTTGGAGATAAGATGTTTTATTTTGAGAAGATAGTGTTTTGTATAGTCATGAAGGAAGATATAAAATGGTGTGCATAGAGGTGATATGGTGCACAGAAAAGTTGTATAGGGTGAACATGGGGTTCGTAGTTAGAGGTGGTTGTCTATAAATATCTAATTACCCTCTCCATTGAAAGGTATGAACTTAATGACAATTTTATAGAAATGATAGGGAAAATTGAAAAGAAAAATGATCTTATATAATGTGTGGTTTCTATAAATTTATGATGAGTCTTTCTAGGCCTTAATGATCATATAAAGAATAATTTGGTTATATGAACCTTCACTTATTCAATCCATACTCGAAGTTGTTTCAAGAAGAAATGATGAATAACTTTTATGAGATTTTGAGATTCATGATGAGATGAGAATTTATATTCAGGTCACTATGATGGAATATTTACATGCACATGGGTATTAATGAGAAACATATATGGAAACAATAAAGATATTTAGAATCATGAATTGATAGAAATAAATTTACAAAGACAGTTTTATTAAAAATAGTAAATGTTTATCATGATTAAGAAAGAGAAGTGACATTAGGTATGTCAATAACTATTTAAAGAATGTAAGAACCTGATATGTTGTGTGTGAAATAGTGAAGTAGTATACAATTTTTTTTTTGAATTAGTACATTTTTTGTGTGCATGAAAGGTATTTTAGAGCTAATGTGAAATAATATGAGAAAAGTAATAGTGAAATATAATATTAACAAAAATGGGGAAATCATGAATGGTTTGATACATTATAAAAAACTGAGAAAAATACATTCAATACATTTTTCATTAATAGTGTGATATAATTTGATACTGAATACATTTATTTTAAAAAATTCATTAATTATTTAGTATTTAGTGACATTGATGTTAGGAATTCATCTAAAAATGAATACTTTTAGAGCATTATTACATTGTTGAAATTTATCATACACATATGATCAAAAATATCTGAGCAACCATAGTAACTTACAAAGGTTCTTTAAGTTATATGTTAGTGAAGTCGATCCATTACGCTTGTGAGGGAAGATCTCTCTAAAGAAGAAATATTAAATTTTATTCTAGGATCAACACTGTGTAGAATAAGAAGTTTTGTTTTGGGTACTAATGAGTTTCTAAATAGGCTCAATGCTGGGGTGTCTACTAGTCGAGGAGTAGAGAAGATAGTTGGGGGGAATAAACCATCGAGGTATAATAGTTTTATTGTGGAGGAATAACTAGGATAAACATGAGGATCAAATATTATGGGGTAAAACTTGTATATTCTTCGACCATTTATGTTTATGATAGTATTATTGTGCTAAACACATACTGGGGGTTTTAACTAACATAAAAAATAGTAGGTCTATATTCTAGGCCTTATAAATCATATATGTGGTTCTATATCCTCTTATTTCCATATATGAGGTGAGACTTGGACATATCACTAAATGGATTGATAACCAAAAAATTTCAATATCTTGAATTAAAAAAAATTAATTCATAAAAATTAAACCATGGATTCACTCCCTTTTAGTGGTTAATCTGGCCTAGGGGTCTAGAAGTTGCGTCAGAGTAAATATTACCACTAAAAATATAAGATTGATTTTTTAAAGTGAAGATTTTAGGATGTGAGTTAGATACCTTAGATGGGTAAATATTAAGAAACACATAAAGATATAAATCTAGATATTTCTTTTGGGACTTGGAATAACATGAAGAAAAGATGGGTTAGGAATCTGAAGATGAAAATTATAGTAATGGAAGAGACACCACAAAGTGAAGGTAATCGTATTGATATAATTTTTAGTAATTATTTTTATTATGATTTTTCTAAAAGAAATTGATCAATATTTTCTAATGATATATCAATTAGTTTTATTTATTCTGAACTCAATTAACATAAAAAAAATTGCATCTACGAGTTAAATATAATTATTAATACAAACAAGGTTTTTTGATGAAAAATTATATCTTGACAAAAAGGCTTATTAAATAGAATATGCATTGGATAAAATGGTTAGCATATACAAAACACTCACAAAATTTATCAGAGAAAATTATGATGAAATATCTCTTTATAAATAAGTTTATGTTTATGTGATTCAATAAATTAAAATTAAATATTTTTATAATGATTTATTTATGATTGTATTTACATAAGAATTCCATGATCTTGAAAAATTGTATAAATTTTATAGGGATTCCATAGCTACTCAATTAGAGGTTAAACAAAAAAATTATAAACGGTTATGAAATTTCAAAATTAGAATCCGGAAAAAATTCAGGAACAATAGAAAACAAAATGTAAATAATGATTGTAGGGTATGATAATATCTCTTAAGGATGAAATGAAATATCCCATCATTAAGTGTTTAGTGTTAGATGTGAGATTTAAGAATTAAGAATATGTACAATGTGGAACATCCCATATTTATTGATAAATATATATATAGAGAAAAAAATTATTGAGATTCATGACCCTATGAATCATATGATATCATCCTTCAAAAAGAAGGTATCCCATAACATAGAAACCATCTTATGTATTAATGTTTCTTCAATTTCTAGTGTAGGTTTTAAACCAAATTTTTAGAAACTATGTATGATGAAAATATTTTAAAACACACCAAATAAATTAGGGTTGATAAAATATTTATGAATATTTTCCCCATTATGTTTACAAATGAGTGGTGGCTGCACTCAAAAAAATCATGTTTTATAATCTATAAACCCTAGAAAGACTAAACTAGAAAAAGGGGTCCATAGGTTATTATTGGAGTTGATGGATGTTTCAACATCTGGAAATAATTTGTTTTTCCCAAAATTTCATTCTCATAAATTAAAAAATGCTAACATTTTGGTGGATAATATCTGAATAAAAGAGGAAACATTCACAATAGAAGAAGAATTCAGAGAAAATGAATCATTATATCAAGAATGGATATGAATAATTTGAAAATTTATATAATTACTACAACATAACACATAAATATTATGATGATTTATGTTATGATATAATCATGATCAAATAATTAATTAATGTAAAAATAATAACACAATAAAATGGGGAATATATAAGAAATAAAGGAGACAGTTCAACCTTCGGATGTGAACAAAAGAAAAATACTATGAAATAAAAAATTATGAAAATTCCAGTAAATAATTAATTAAAATGTATTTCACCAAGAATATATACATATTTTATATTAGTTATGTAAATATCATGAACCATTGAAAATTATCCATGAATACCAATACTATAAAAATTAAGTTGTAATCGAAGAATGAATCACTCTTAAAATATACAATAATATTGATTTGGTGAAAGTCATATTGGATGAGGAATCTAAAAAGAGTCCTAAAAATGGAAACATTATTAACACAAGATATGTTCTTTAAATGTGTAATATTTCCATGCATTAAACTAAAACATTCATGGCATGTCTACCTGAAAAAGAATAATTCATAAAGGATAAAGGGAAAGCACTTGTTTATTTTTCTAATAAATATATTGTGGTAATCAAAGGATTCAATATGATAATTAAAGACTATGTATGTTACTAAAAAATGTGTTATCATATGTCCAGAACAGTTGTAAGTTTCAAAAAATATGTATCAAGAAAAAAAACTAAAATCCATTTCTAAAATATATGAATAAACCTACTTTATAAATTAATATACTTGTGTTGACAAGATACTCTCATCCCTATTTCTCAAACTCTGGATCATTAATGAACCACCTCATTCCCTAGTTTACACATCGTGATTTTTTTTATACAAGGAATTTATGGTCATTCATGTATTCAGTGTGGGAATTTAATTCTACAAATATTTTGAGTATCCTATATATTTAATATCATCCATCATGGTAGATTATCGGCATCATGTTACAAGTTAGAAAATTTTCAAATAATATCAAAAAAATTGGATCTTATTCTTCAATAAATAGAATAATGATTTATAATTATAGAGTGTGTATCTTGGGGGTCAATAACATAAGAACAACAAATTGATATCTCTATCATAGTTGGGAACTCATCAATTTATGAATTTATATTATGGGATATACCTAATAAATCTTGTCATCATTGAGTATATTGATTGAAGTTTCTTATCCCTATGAAAATAATTAACTCTTAAATGGAGATACATATTATTTGTGGAAAAATGGAAAATAAATTTTAAAATTGGAACTACGTTATTTTACTTGAATGTTTCTAATTAGTTTGTAGAGATTTGTAAAAGGGACTAGCTAACAATATTTTAAACAATCCATAAAAACTAGTTTTATTATAGGTATCACAAGATGAAAATTTAATTTAACAATTGATGTTAAATTTAATCACCCTTATTTTATATAATAATCATTTATCACAAAGAAAAAGAATTGGTTAATAATAGCTCATTTCAATGCATTGAGTGATTCCAACCTTATCTACAGTAAATATAACTATGAATTTCATAAGTGTAAAATATGTTATTCTTAAAAATTGAATTATAAAGATGATAATTATTTCTAATTCTTATATATTTGGTTTTATTATCAATTAGGTGGATATGATTACAGTGAATTTGATAATGAAATGTATATTGAAAAAAACCCAAAGGGGGGTATTAATGAAACCCAGTGCCTTATTGAGTTTGTGTTGAAGATGAATTTTTTCAATATGGTGTGAAGATAAAAGTCAAAATGTTTTATTATGATGATTGTTTCATAGTTAATAATCTCTATATCATGTGTCATTAGTTATTTTAATTGAAATAGTGTTTTCAAATTTGAAATAAGTGATGATAATTTAATGTTCATAAGCATTTGAATTTATAATTATGTTAACTAACAAATTAAAAATGATAGGATGAATAGATTTCATGATAAGTTGATTATTAAATGAAGGAAGGGAGTTTTTGTTTGTTTAATAGTTATTTATTAATAAATTTGTTTATTTTTATAAATCATTGTTATTTTTTAGTATATTTGATCTTATGGTGGAAAATTTAGGGAAATTAAAGGTTATTATGTGTAACACCACATGATTTTACTATATATATATATATTACATTATATAAATATTATGTTTAATGGATTGTTTCACAAGAAACAATAAACTAAAAAAATCCACAATACTTTTTATTTAGATATAATGTTAGAATAAAATATAAAATATACATCATTGTGAGATTTTAAAATTAAAAATAATTTTTAATTTTAAAATATTAATAAAACTACAAGTAATAAAATCCATAAACATAAAATCTCGGTCCTCATGATATACATGTAAGATAAATCATCTTATTATAACTATAGAATAAGGAAAGAAATTATAAACATAATCGACATGCCAGGAGAGAACTAAATAAATAGTATAAATGATTCTATGAATTTATTTAAGGATGTATATACATATAATGAAATATAATTGTAATATATATTGCTATTGGGAATATGGTAATTGGAAATATAGTCATTAAAGATCTTGTAGTTGGATATATTATTGTTGGGTATGTATATATACAATAGGTGTATTGATTTTATGTAATTTTTAGAAAAAAATAAAGAATAAATAATTTAAAAATAATAAACAATGAAACAAAAAGATAATATTTAATTAAAATATTTTATTATAAACATATTTTTTTAAAGAAGGTAGTGGCATGAATTGGATTCCCAATTCATGCCTCCAAGGGAATTTATTAAATTTAAAAAGTTACCACACAAACATGATGTGTAATGTACTTACACCAGCAGGGAGATAAGATGTATCATCAAAATACTCAAAGAAAAACCACACCAAGACTTGAAGCTAGCTCAGCATATGTTCATGCTTCTTTCAATGTTGAGTTTCCATTACCGACCATTCTTGAATTCAGAGTAGGGAATCCAAGATGAAAAATAATATATCGCTCCACTAGAAAAGTCCTCAAAACATTAGAGCTCTCATTGATGTTCATGCAAGAGACCCAAAAATAGCTTATCAGACCCATTCCAAACCAACCTATAGCAGGAGAGATCAAAGCCTCATTCTGAAATCACCAAGTAGAAACAGGTTCAGATCCAAAGACAAGCAGAAAAAATTGGGATGTAAAGAAGGACACAAGGCTACCAAGAGGTGTTTAAAGGTAACAGATAGATCCATAAAATCCAATCTTCATTCAATGTTGGTTGATCTTCAAAACCCAGCCAACATAGAAACTCAGATCAGAGAAAAAGTAGCAATAACAACTGCTTCGAATATCACCAATTCAGAACAGATAATCAGATCTCATATTTCCTTAAATAATTGCCATGCCATTTCATAAATAGTCCCAAACTCCAAACAATATCAACAGAATAGAAAATTCCCAATCATCTAATGCGAAGTAGAATAAAGCAACAAAAAGGATGAAACAAACCACCAGTACCAAACTGCAAGGGACTTCCCAAAATCCAGCTTCTAAAAACCATTCATACTATTTCAGGAATGCATGCTAAACAGGGAGAACACTGGTAGATGAAACTAGAAATCCATAATAGAAACTTCCAAGGAGGATCAGCATCATTACACATATAGGTCTTCATATGAAAGAAATACAAGTAATGAGCAGCGAGGCCACAAAACAAAAATGAAACAACTTGCAAAAATATATTTTAATGTGTTACATAGTATTATTGTTATTATTATTAAAAGTTGATTTTATGAATTTTAAATATTGAAAGAAATATTTTAATACCAATGGAATGATAAAATTAAATATTAATATGAATAGTTAATCTTAATTGGATATTTTCAATCTTATTTAATGTTAAAAATGATATTTTTTCAAAGAACTATTTATTTGTGTTGTATATTTTTATCTTAATACATTTAATTGATCACTTTAAAATGATAAATCTAATTTTTTGCTTCAATTCATAACACATATATTAAAAATAATTAAATTTTTAATTGACCTGAAATAATATTAATAAACCCTATGTTTAAATTCTTATTTTTCAATAAAACCCATTTTTTGTATATATTTTTTGTCTTCATTTGAAGTCAAAATTTCAAATATATAGAAATTAAATTATATTTAATGGAGTTGAACTTTTAAATCATCATATCAAAAAAATGTAAATGGTACCATTTATTTTTTAATTATAAAAATAAGTTTATAAATTAAAAATTGAGTAACCATTGTATGGGTGAAATGAGGTAAAAAGGGGTTAAATTAAGTTATAATAGAGTAAAATATCCTAAAACCCTAAATATAGTTTTTTTAATGTATTAATTGAAAAAATATCTCTCCTCTATTATATTCCACTTTTTCAACACTTTCCTTTTAAAATGACAACCTTACACTTTAGAAAATGAATATTTGTGAACATGTCACTCAAAAATCGCCTACAAAAGGATCCCTTTTATACCCCTCCAATAATAAAAAAACATTTGGTTTTATATTTAATATATTCTCATATTATATTTTCCAAATCCTTATTATACTTTATTTGGATTCTGAATCCAAGATGGATGCCTCAATCATTCATTCCAGAAGAACCTGTATCGGGAAGGGGAGAATACATAAAGTATGTATCTATTTTATTATCCAACCATATCAATTGAAATTTCATGTATAGTATTTATAAACATTTTTATTTACTCTATTGATTATTTATTAACATCATTTTTATTATTATATAATTATACCACTATTAGAAATATCTATGCTCCTAATCATTCACTGGTATAGAATATTCTTGATTCGGTTGGTTCAACCACCTATATAAAAGATGTTATACCAAAATAATTATTTTCCCTCTGAATAATTGTTAAGAATTTAATATTGGTATTATATGTTATTAATTATTAATATATTTTATGAACATGGTTATGAAATAATGACCCAAAAATTAATAATAGATATTAAGTAACACGTTATTATCTGTAAATTACTAGAAAAATATTCATCGAGGATTTCATTATCGTGATCCATACCAATAACATCCTAAAAATGAAGATGAAAATGAATATATAATTTGAAAATAATGATTCTAATACCATTAATAGTATAGTAATTATGAACATGGTATAAAATAATTAGGATCAACATCACAATTATGAATCTTATGTGAAATAATCAAAATTATTAACATATAATGATGAAAATAAATAATAACTAACCAATATATGTTAAATGAATAATTACAATTGAAGAGTAAAAATGTAATATTTATGAATAAGGTTATAAAATAAGATATTAATATGGTTATTTTTATTATACATGTGGTTAGAGATCTTTTAAGAAAGTAGAGAGTAAACGTAAGGGTTTATCATCTCAATTTCATTTTCATTTAGATGTGCTTCATATTGAACACATATCTTCTTTAATGTGGTGTATATACCAAGACATAGATATATTTTATGTTGAATTTAATGAAATCCAATTTATGTATAAGTTCATCTCTTGATTTATGTTTCATGGTATTTTTATTTAAAGGTTAGCAAAACCATTAGTGTTTCATAAAAGATATCATTTTGAAATTTAGATTGTTTATATTTGAACTTACATGTTGAGAAATTTTATTTTCATCTATCTAAAACCCATAAGTTTTTTTCTTTTGTTGTTATTAATGAGTTTAAAATGTCTTATTACCATTTCTTATCTATTTGGTTCAAAATTTGATTGAAAGTGCATTTGTAAGTATATAAGACATTATATATTTTTTTAATTCTGAATCCTCTCTATTTGGTGTCTATGTTATTTAATTACTTTGATAAATGTAATTATCTCTACTTTTATAAATTATTAAGGGCTTTTCATTTTATATGAATTAATTTTAAAAAATTCTTCTTTTAATATATTTGGAAAAAATTCCACCAACATTGACTCTCTTTACAAAAGTGTGAAATGAATATTCTTTTTTTCTCTTTCAACATGAATTAATTTTCCTTATTTTATAACTATTTTTCATAATAAATATACCTCAATAAGTATTATTGGTTTTCCCAATTAACATAAATTCCCATAATTTTGTTGATTTTTCTCTTTAAAATAAAATTTATCTAAACAGAATTATTTTTCCTATTGTTTTTAAAATTAACATTCTATTTCAATTATAATATGGTTTTTCAACTTTATTGAAATCCGTTAATGTTTCTTATACATCACTAGGGATATTATCCAATTATTATATCCACCTTATTTCACTATATGGATTATGATCAGTTTTTTTTATATTACATGAACCATGTTTCTTTCTATTGGATAATTATACATGGATTGAATTGTGAATTTTTTTTCATATTCATGTGGCACACATATATATAGGTTTTTATTATATGATCTGTAGAACTAGAATTATATATCTATCCAATTAATTGGGTAATTATTTATCTCATTAGGTTATTTATAATTGGAAGTAAAAACAAAATTCTAAGAGAATTTTTACACTATGTAACATGAGGTCCAAGGGATATATATCCCTTAAATGTACTTGATAAATCAATATATCTCATGAGTTGAAATACTAAGGATTATAGAGAAAACTAAATCCACTATTCTAATTTTACCTCCCTGTCATGATGATCATGGAAATGATCCTCAACAAATAGAATGATTTTATATGATTATGTATATACCATATTCTTAGTCAAATATAATTTTTTTAGGGATCATGATAATTGAATCAAGTTTCCACCATTATGCATCTAATACTAAAGTTAGCCTAAAATCCTTATGACACAAATCATGGTTTATGATCTTTTTTTTCTGGGGTATGATTCTATTATGTCATGACCATGTACCTTGATTATGTTCTCATGCCCATATTCTTATCTTATGAGAACTTATGATCTTCGATTAATATCACTTATGTTTATCCTTACTTAGAATCTGAACTCACCCTTTCATATATTTCCATTCTTCGGGTTATAAAAGAATAGTATTGTGTATGATGTGTTTAAAGGGTATCATGTGGGAAGAAAATCTTTCATATATTTTTAATATGTTTTAAAATATGTTAATTATGTATCTAATCTCAAAAAATACCTAAAAATTATGTTGTGGGGTGTGATTAATTGTAATATGTAATTAACTTTCATATACAATTATGTAAAATCCAGGTATATTGTTCTTGGGTCACCACAGTTGGTATCAAAGAAGGGTTTTGTTTTTTTTTGGGATTAGGTTAGTAATAATAAGAGGTTTGAAACTAAAAAAACTTTTATGAACAAAAAAATATAGGATAAACATTAAATTTCATAGGTTGAAATGAAGGTTTCATAATTTAAGGCATAGTATGATTATTTTCTTTATCACATGATTAATTAATCATTTTATTATTTCTTGGTACACATTCTAAAAATTTTCATTTGAAAATGAATTAAAATAAAATCATGAAATTGGGGTCATGAATGGTATAATCAATATTGATAATATATTACTTGAGCCAAGATTTATGAATTACTTCTTATATTTAAAAGTATTAAAGACTGTTATTCCATATCCCCAATGAATCAATATTTAATTTTATTTGAAAAAATATTTTTTATGATGATTGTATCATACGTATATAACTCATCTCTCATAGTTGTTTATGGGAATATAGTTCCTATAAATATTATTATTCATTCTTTAGTAAAATTTGATATGATTTTGGGAATTGATTGGATCTCTCTACATAGATCACATCTTACTTGTCATGATAGGGATGTCACATTTTATATTCGAAATAAATATATATATATCTATCAGTGATTTAATGGCCATGATCTCCTTATAGAAATTAATTCCCTTATACGGGCCTAATACCAAATTATGAGGGGTGTTTTTCTCAAATGGTTGGTAAAAATTGAAATAGAATATATTCTAATTATTCCATAATATATCAATTTATTTAAAGATAATTATATATTATTCCCAATTATTTTCAAGATTAATGTTTAATACATCATATACCTAGTTTTATTCCTATATCAACTACTACTTATATAATATCAACGATTAAATTAGGGGAATTAAAATAGAAACAAAAAGAGAATCTTGAAAAGGATTTTACATGACCATGTTCATCCTAATTAGGTAAACTAGTCCTATTTGTTAAGGAGAAATATTTATCAACTCATATCATTACTGACTATTGTAAACAAAAAATCAAGATCTAGAAGAAATATCATCTACTACTTATAGATGAATTATTCAATATTTTCTTAGAGTCTCAATATTTTCTAATATTAAACATCAATATAGATATAATAAATAAAGGCTAAAAAGGGATTATATATTAAATACAACCTTCTCTATAAGATATGGACATTATGAATTATAATTGATTATATTATAACTTAGAAATGTCCCAACTATCATTATATATATTATTAATAGAGTCTATAGAGAATACCTCAATAATTTTTTGGTAGTATATATAAATTATATTATCATATATTCAAATACAAAGGAAGATAATGAATATTATTTAATTTTTGTCCAATGGAACTTGAGAAAGAATAAATTATATGTTATATTTGGAATGTGTTAATTATGGATGGAAAAACTATCATTCTTAGATCATATAATTGTAATCAATTCTATATATGTGGATCCTTAAAATAAATAGGTGATTTAATAAATGACCATACCAAATATTTAATAGAGATTCATACTTTCCATTTAATAGTTAGATATTATTGATTATTTTTAAAAAACTTTACATTATTATCAAACCCATGAATGAATATACCTTATAAGGGAATCAAGTTCCTTTGGATAGATGGATGTGAGAAAATTTCAAATATCTTCTGAAAATGTTGATAACTCCACCAATAATCACATTACCCTATAGTGGATAGGTGTCTGTAAAACATGGTGATGCATAAAAGATGGTATTGGGATGTGAATTTATAAATAATTACATTGTGGTATCATATTCCTCTTGTCAATTAAATATTCATGTGAAAATTTACCCAAAACCGGATTTGGGGCTAACAGTGTAATATTTTCATTGAATATATTTAGGTATTAAATTTATGGTGAAAACTATGAAATAAATATTAATCATAATATCTTAAATTTTAAATTTATAGAAAATGAATTGATCAAGAAATAAAAGAGAGGGTTAAAGTTGATCCAGGACTACGACTTATCGATACATTACTGGCCCGGGAAAGAAAACAAGGTGGTTAGTTCTTTGAGAAGGATGGATCAAGATATCTTATCCATGGTAAGGATTAAATGTGACCTAATACTAATCGATTTTCAATGGATTGCCATGAAATAATTATGGAATGGGATAAATCTTACTATTCCTATATAAATTCTCAAACATGCATCCATATAACAAACATGGAGGAGTATAAAGAGTATATATTTCTATAAATGAAAGTTAGGAATATTCATAGATTAAAAATGAAAATATAAAATTATAATATTCATGAAATTAGTATTTATTACTTCATGGAATAATTGAATAAAAATTTATAAATTATTCACATAACTCATTGTTCTCTATACATCCTGTAAGTAAAAAAGATGAATACAGATCTCAAGAATAATTTGTAGTTGGAATAAATAAAGGTGGATATTGTAATGTAAATATCTGAATGCTTGATATGCCAATAAGTTAAGGTGAAGTGATATAAGTCTATGGTGATGATACAACTACTACTTGTATCTATATAGAAATGGTATAACATCATTATGGATCTCATTGTAGTAATTACCAAGAATTCTAAAGTCCTAAAATCCGTTTGAGTAATCACTGATCCCCATATGATGTCAAAAATTATCATTGATATTCAAGAATATTTCACGATCAATAAAATTTCTTGGATATACATAAATGAAGTGGTAAGGCTTCATGAAGTACCACTCTCATTTTTATCTGATCAAGATATGAGGTTCACCTCATTGTTCGAGATAAGTCTTCAACATGAATAAGATACGAAGTAGATTTTAAAAACTACTTATCATCCCAATACTAATGGTAATTTTGAAATTACCATTAAACCTCAATAAGATATATTGGTATCTTATTCAATGGATTTCAATGAAATTCGGGATCAAGACCATCCCCTAATAGAGTTATCATATAAAAAAAGTTTCCATTTTAGCATTCAAATATCATCATATGAGGCTCTATATAGAAATAGGTGTATAACTCCAATTTGATGGGATAAAGTTGGAGATAATAAAATAAATGGATAATATCGTATTCAATTAATTTTAGAGTAGATTAAAACAGTTCTACATCACATTAAAACTACAAAAAAACACAATAGAAGTATTTTTATAATAATATTTAGTGAGATATAGAGATTTATGTTTGATTGAAGGTATTCCTTTCAATATCAACATGGATGAGGGTTAAGATATTTGATAAGAAGGGAATTATGAGACCTATATACACCTTTATAAATCCTCAATCATTTGGTGATGGTAGATTCGTATAATGAACTTTCAAAGAACCTCTCTTAAGTTCTTGATTTGTTCCATGTATCACTTTTTAGGAAGTACATACCTAAACATTCGTATGTAATAAAATTATATGTAGTATAAATAGAACATGATCTCTTTTATGAGGGAAAACAAGTAGAAATATATGATCATAATGATATAGTACAATGAAATAGGGTCATTCACGTGGTTAATGTTCTCTGGAGAAATCAAAAATTTGAGGAAGAAATATAGGAACCCGAATATGTAATGAGATAAAAGAAAGTTCACTTCTCATTATAGTGAATAACTTTGAGGGAGAAATTATTTTAATGAGGGTAGAATGTAATTCCATTATTTTTCTATGTTTTTTCCTTAAATAATTATTCTATTTAATAGCTTGTTTCACATGAAACACCAATCAAAAATGAACCAGGATATATTTTATTAAGATAAATTATTTTATTTTTTATTTAAAGTTAAAAATTAAAACATTATGATAACATAATATAAAACAAAACTTACAAAATTATAATATTAATAAAACCACATTTAATTAAAAAGTCAATGAACACATTATCCTTATCTTAATGGTCTGTGTTGAAGAGCATACCTTGAATTAAAATAATGTAAATAAGGAAAAGAATTGGAAAAATAATACACATGTTGAGAAAAGAATAAGTAAATTAGAATAATGATTAGAATAAGATATATAAATAGATATGTAGAATAAAATCTAATATATATATATATATATATGGTTAGTGGGAATATGATTGTGGGATATGTGGTCATGGGAAATACAGATATTGGAAATATTTTTGTTGTGAATGCGTTTATAAAATATGTATGTTGAAGTTATGTAATGTTTTACAACAAATTTAAAATAATATAACTCACAAGTAAAAAAATAGTGAAACAAAATGATGATATTTAATTAAAAAAAATTTAATATTTTTTATGTATTACATATTAATATTATTATTTCTGTTATCAATAATAAATAATGATTTTGTGAAATAAGAAAATAAAAATAATTCTTTCCATAAAAAATCTTTATTTAAATTTAATTTTTAGTAGATAATGAATTAGTTTTTATTCTATTTCATTAAAATTATTTAATATTAAAAAATGATTTTTTATCAGTGAATTTTATTTTTAGGGTTGTTTTATTTTAAATAAATTAATTAAATTGATCAATTTCAAATTATGAATATAAAGTAATATTACAATTTAAAAAAAAATATCTACAATAATTTATTTTTTAATTGATATGAAATATGATTAATAACATATAATGTTTAAAAAGTTATTTTTCTATAAAAATCGTTTTTATATATTTTATATTTTCATTTGAATGAAATATTTCATATATTTATATTTTCAATTAGGTTATAGGGATTCTATGTTTGTAATCATCATGTAAAAATTAGGTAATGTGGTTAATTTCATTTACAAGAACGAAACTAATTTATTGGGGTAAAAATTGGGTTGTCATGGTAAAGGAAAAAACAAGATTAAATAAAGTGGAAAGTGCATAAAATATCATAAAACCAAATATATAAATGTTTGTATGAGTTATTTTTTGAAAAAACATATCGTGCCTCTATTATATCCCACATTTCTTCAAAATTCATCTTAAAATGAAATTCTTACTCTGTAATAGATAAATATTTTTCAGAAATGTCACTCAAAACACACCTATTAAAGGACCACCCCTGTACTTATCCCAATCCACTCAAAAGAAACTTTAATATCCTAAATATCGTACCATTTCCCTCTAAAAGAACCATTATAGACGTGTAGTGGCTTCTAGTTCCATGAATGAAGCCTTAATTCTTAATTCTAAAGGAACCCATATCGAGAAAGGGATAATTCATTAAGTATATAAATTCTTCTATATTTTTTTAAATTACTATCTCAAATTAAATCATTATAAATATTATTCCCTATTAAAATGATGTTAAATTAACATCATTAATCTTATGATTAAATTATATTACTATTATATAACACTAAAGTCATAACATTTTTAAAATTGTATTTTCCACCAACTTTGACACTCTTTTCCAAATTGTTGTTAGAATATTTTTTTAATGGATTCTATATGAATGAAATTTACCACCATCATAAATTTTTTTTCATATGATTATTCCTCTCTAGTATTTCTTGGAAATCTACATTAATATCTATTACTATTTTTTATTAATTTTTCATTTCAAAATAAAAGTTATCAAAATAAAATGATATTTCTTCATATATTTAAATGGAATTTTTATCCCTCTTATTAAATTATTTTTCATCAATGTAGACATCATTTAATATTTCCTATAATTAATTGGTGATATTGTCTATTGATAAAATCCACCATAATTCTATAGATGGTTTATGATCATGTTATGTGGAAGTTTCATGAAATCCATTTCTTTCCATGGGTTAATTAAGATATAATTGAATCATTAAAGTTTTCATGTCCTTGTGGCATGTATTTGGTGGGATTTTCATTATTTTATAGGTGGTTCCTGAATTATATATTCCCTTAATGCATTGGATAATTTATTATCTCAAAAGTTTATAGGGAATATGGATTGAACCCAAACCCATAAGGGACTTTTTCCACTATGTTATCGGAGGGTCTGGAATATAAAACCCTCTAATGCGTTGGGAAATATATTGTATCTCATGAGCTTACATATCAGGGATTCAGGAGAATACTTAATACACTATGGGTATCTATCCACTATGTGATGATGATCTTGGTAGTGATCCTTGAAAAGGGGTTTATTTTCTATGATTTTGTATATTCCACATTATTATACTTATGTTATTCCTTTATGGATCTTGATTATTAAATCATGTTTCACATTCATACATCTCATTTCTAAAGTTATTTAAAATTCCTTATGAAATGACTCATCATTGATAATATTTTTTTATTGGGGTATGATTATCTTAAGTTATCGTCATGTACCTTGATATTGTTATTATACCCTAATTCTTATCGTATCATCAGTTATGACCTATGATTAATATCTATTATTTTTAACATTACGGATCATGTGAGATCAAATTGTCCTACGTTTCCATTCCACAGGTTATAATGATGATTATTGTGTATGATCAGTCCAGAAGGGTATTATGTGATAAGGATATTATTTGGAATATATTAAAAATGTTTTAAATTAAGTTCTTTATATATCTGATCTCTATATAAATTAAAAATATTTGTTATGAGGTGTGATTTATTAGGATTTTTGATGAATTTTCATATAAAATTATGTAAAATTTATTTATATTTTGATTCTTTCACCTCGGTATGGCTTCAATATTATGCTAAGAATTCATGAAATCTAATCAAGAGGGATCAGTAGAGAAGGCACAATTAATGCATTTTCTATAAACCATGCTTCTAAACCATGAATCATTAAAATGTATTTATTTTATTATATATTTTTAACTAATTCTTATATATTTTTTTGTAGGTTATTTGGTATTTCAATTTATTTTTTATATGGTTTTTTTTTATTTTATTTTCTCTGTATTATTTACTAAGTTGAATTTATGATATTTTCATAATGTGTTGAATCATTTTTATGGGTTTCAAATTATGTATTTTTAAATTTGAATTACTTTTTTTATAAGTTATACATATAAAAATATTTATTTATTTATAATAACGATTATAATTAATCATTACCTAATGGTTGTTTAGAAAAATTATGATTTTTAAATTTATATGGAAGTGTTTTTTTATATTTCAAAATAAATTGATTTCTAAGATGTAAAATAAGATAATTTATTTTATAAAAAATTTATACTTTTAAAATTATAGAAATTGAATTTTATTATTTTATAAATATTTTATAATTAGAATAATGTTTTTAGATTATATTTTAAATGAAATTCTTGTGTTATAGTATTTTAAAATATGATAAAATAACGGATTTTAATTGGTATCATTGATTAAAAATGGGAATTTTAAAAAATAACTATTGGGTTACTGAATTTTTATAATTTTTATTAATTTATTTATTAGTGAAAATTATTGTATAGTTTTCATTTACCTACATTGTTTTTTTAAAAGATGGACAGATAACATTAATGAAGAAGGTCAGTAGACGTACAAACGGAGAGCCATGAAGGGGAATTGTCCAGCCAGAGCTAGTTGACATCGGAGGGGCCTGAGGCCTCCAACTGATGGGACACATTATTTCCATCCCTTTTGGTAAAGGAGAAGGTACAGCGAGAGAAGCCTTGGCGAAGTGAGTGAATTCTCCTGGTGATGAAGCCAAAATACTAGAGTCCTCCATCGTTATTCATAAGAGCATCGATTAAGGTGAGGCAGTTAGATTCAATGATGATATCAACCCATCCACAGTCCACAGTGAGAATCATACCGGAAAGGCTGGTCATGGCCTCAGCAACAGCAGGCTCCCAGCGGGCCTGATGTGGTTCGCGTTTTGCTGCAAGGATTTTCCCTAGATGATTTCGGGCCAGGAGGCCTAGGGTGACAAGCCCATCCTTTGGGAGTGATGCGTCCACATTAATCATGAGGGTCCCTTCCATTGGGGGAGTCCAATGGGGGGGAAAGGAGAGGGTAGCACCTGGAATAAAATATCCATTGTGGTCCTTCCAGCCCTCAATCAAGGAGATGGCCTGATCAATCCAAAAATTGGGGGGTTTGTGAGCTTTATGAAAAACTGCATCATTGCGCCTGACCCAAATAATCAAGGCTAGGGTATAAAGTGAACCTGAAGAGGCCGAGGAGAGAGAGGAGCACCACTACGTCAGTAGATCGGGAAGGGTAGAGGCCGACGCAATTGAAGCGACAGAATTCAGGCCCCATTTGTTCCAAATTTTCTCATCTCCCAGGCAGTGAATGATGGCGTGTAAAGGAGTTTCAGGAATGTTCGGGCAGAAAGGGAAAAAAGCAGAGCTAGCCATATGTCGGTCCTCGAGGAGGTTCATGGTTGGGAGATTACCCGTGCAGACCTACCACCAAAATTGGAAAATTTTAGGGGGAGCATTGAGTTTCCACACCAAGTTCCATGGTCCCTCAACCTGGCGGATTGGGTTGTTTCCAAGATCCAGTCTGTAGCCGGACCTCACCGTGTATTCGTCCGAGGAATAATTGATCCAGAAGAGTTGGTCAGGGCCTGCATCAGGGACTTAGGGAATGTTAAGGATGATTATTTGATCCCTTTCATTAAACCAATCAAGGATTTTTTCCAGACACAACCCTTATCCCTGGTCGGAAAGGTGGCAGCTGATAGTGGCATTTTCAAAACCTGGTTGGACGGTGGAAGTAGCCCGCAAACAATCCTTGTCAATAAGCCAGGGATCAGTCCAGATGTTGACCAAATAGCCAGACCCAATCCTCCAACCTAGTCCTTTTTTCAGGAGCTTTTTATCCCCCCAAATAATTCTCCCGAGGAAGCTAGGACGGGGGCCCATAGAGGAAGCACGAATGTCTCTGTGGGGAAAGTAATTAGCCTGTAGAAACTATGCACAAAGAGATGATGGGAAGGTGAGTATGCGCCATTCTTTCTTGGCAAAAAGAGCATCATTGAAGAGGTGCATATTCCAGAATCCCATCCCTCCCTCTGATTTGGAAATGCAAATTTTCTCCCAGGCCATCCAGTGGGGCCGATTCTTTCCCTCATTCTTCCCCCACTAGAAATTGGTAGTGAGAGTGTGGATCTGGTCGACGATAAAGGATCATAGCTTAAACAGTGACATAAAGTAGCTGGGGATGGATTGAATGACTGCTTTGATGAGGATCTCTTTTCCATCTTTAGAAATTGATTTAGGGGACCAACCTAGAATTTTCTTCTCGATCCTATCCACAATAGATGTGAAGATTTCTTTTTTGGATCGGCCAATAACCGTGGGAATCCCAAGGTACTTCCGATGTTTCACTACCATATGGATGCCATTTGATACACACAACACCTCCCTCTTATTGAGAGGCACCCTAGTACTGAAAGAAATCTCAGATTTTTCATGATTGATCAATTGGCTAGATGCCCTCTCATACTGTTGGATTGCTTGGCTGATCACCCAGCATTCATTAATTGTTGCTCTAGAAAACAGGAGGCAGTCATCGGTGATGAAAAGATGCGACACTGGTGGGATAGCACGATAGACCTTTGCCCCATGAATAGAATTAGAGGATGAAACCATGGAAATAAGATTAGAGAACGCATCATCCACCATAATGAATAGAAAATGGGAAAGGTGATCGCCCTGGCGGAGGCCTCGGGATGGGGTGAATCCTTTGGTGAGCTCCCCATTAACCTTGATTTTGAAAGAAACGGTCGAGATGCAGTCCAAGACCAAATATGTCCGTTTAACATAGAAACCCATTTTTAGCATAACGACACGTAGGAAGGGCCATTCCACTCTATCATGGTCCTTGGTCATATAAAATTTCCAGGCCATGGTTCCTCTTTTCGCGGTAGAGCGTGACTTCAAAGAATGAAACACTTCATGGGCCACTATCGCATTATCTGTAATCAACCTCTTGGCCACGAAGGTGCTCTAATGTTCAGAGATAATATCAGGTAGCCAAGGTCGCAACCTATTGACAAGGATCTTGGAGAAGATCTTGTAGGAGACATTGCAGAGGCTGATAGGTCAAAAATCCATGATTTCCAAGGGTTTCTTAATTTTGGGGATGAGGATAAGGACAGATTCATTGATGGCAGCAATTCTCGTCTACCCAGTCCAGATATTTTTTATCATGTTGCAGATGTCGGGACCAATAATGTTCCAGTATTTTTTAAGGAATAGTGCGTGGAACCAGTCCGGTCCTGGGGCCTTAGTGGAATGAAGATGTTTCAGGGCCATGCGTATCTCGTCATCTGTCACATCTTTGGTGAGCTTCCTATTTATCTCCTCAATGATCACAGGTCTGATACAATCTTCCACCTCAGCAGACATGGAAGGGGTACCTGCAATGAAGATATTCTGAAAAAAGTGAATCAAGGCCTTGTGTATACCATTGGAATCAGAAACTTTTCTTCCATCAGGTTGTAAAATGCAGGTAATATAGTTTTTATAGCACCTGGATGAATCTTTCTGATGAAAAAATAGAGTATTAGCGTCCCCTTCTTTAATGTGGTTATCCCGCACCCGCATAGCCTAGAAGCATTCCTTGATGCACAAGGTCGTATCTAACTCTCTTTGTGTTTCTCCAATCAAAGATAGGTTGTCATTGGATGATGGTTTTTTTAGGAGGGTTGTTTGAGAAATATTGGAATTTTTTTTGAATGAAATGGTGGTCATAGGATTTATGGATTCCAAAATATAATTGAAAAAAAAATATGGTTGGGAGACTTCCATACGTGAATGATGTTTAAAGTGATAATTTATTTATATTTTGTATTATATTTTCCAATATGTGAAACAATATTTGGTAATATAAATTATAATTATTCTAAGGAATTTTTGTGGAACATTTTGGAGGAAAAAAGGCCTGATTGAGAGAATTGTGGCACCCACAATTTATTTGGTTTTTATGTATCTTTTTTATTTATTAGTTTTATTATTCATCTTGATGTTTGGTTATAAATTCAAAAAATTTAAATTGGTTTTCCAAATACATGATTAGGGTGAATTATTTGAGAAATCTTACAAGATAAATACATGATTCTGATATCTTTTACATGGATAAATCATGGTTCCTCTAAGCACACATCCAAATAATGAATCCCCTTAGAATTTTGAAAATTTTCACCTCATATAACCCATTTAATTATAGTATCTCCTCATTTTACCTCCAACATTTATGAGACTTATTGGGGCTCTATTACCCTTAAAATACTTTATGTATTTTCTTTTCCCCAATGATTTTTCATCATATTAGGTAAAATTTTTATGTTATATCACTTTAAAACATTTACTCTATACATTATCTTATTTAGTTTACCATGTTACATATCTAATATGGTTATGTATACCAATGGTTTCCTAATGGAATAAATGTAATTTAAATTTAACCACTTATGATGTTTATAATGATCTTATAAGGATCAATCTTCATGTCTCTTAGTGAAATAACACCACTTCAAATCAAATTCCTTGATTTTAGGTGGTTCTATTCATCCCCATTCTTTATTAAACCAAGTATCCTTATGAATTAAAATCAAAATTTTCTTAGATATAAAATCTAAATTGAAGATTTATAATTTTATTTTTTATTTATAGTGTATTATCTCTAAAATTAATTTAACAATGAGTTGAATGTTTATTTTGTTACCTAACATTATACTCTTCTAAAATTCATTTCTAAAGTATTATCTGTAACAAACCGAGAATTTATGAGATACATTATTTTTAATTTCTTTGATGTGTTCTATTATACACTACACCATGATTAGCTTGTACAATATGCAACACCGTATTAGCTTGCAGTATACACAACACTATTCTTGGCTCGTGTTACACACAATTTCAAGTTCGTTTGTAGAAACTATTCTACGCAACATTTATTATAGATTTTTTTAATGTATAAATGAAATATGTTTTGATTATGTTATACGCCACACCAAATGGAGCTTTAACTACACACAGCCTTGACTTGGCTTGCATTACACGCAATCAAGACCCTCCTCGATAGCGTGTGTAGTACGCAATATCGGGTTTCACTAAACAACGATATATTATTATGGAATAGCTATTATGAATAGTATTAACTACATTTTGAATTTTATAACATTATTATTCATCCTAAATATTTTCTAGAACATGGTATGAGAATAAAATAAATTCTTTGTGTAAAATAATATTTTTCAAAAAATGCAGTTTTGCCGCCTTTTGATGGTGCACCCACTTTAAATATTTTTTTTGACATTTCTATAAGTTTAATTTGACAAAATAAAATTCATCTTTGAAATTAGGATATAAAAATTTACTTTGGATAAATATTTCATATTATTCTGATAACTTTCATATTTTAACGAATAGTAAAAACACACTATATTTTAATTTAAAACAACTTTTTTCATCGCAATAATTTATATGGTTATATTATCTTTTTAATTGGTTTTAAATTTTAATTAGAATATATTTTTACCATGTAATACAATTTTGTTCATTGGAATTAATTTCACTTTAAAATTTGAGATAAACAATTATCAATCTTTTGATAGTTATTGTTTCTTAAAAACACGCTATTTGTTTTGATAACGGGAATTAATTGTAAAATTAATTAATTCCACTACTATGTTTTGAATTTGTAAAAATATACATAAATTTTGAATTCAAAATATCAAACAATTATTAGGATGAATTTTTGGTATTTTTCTGAAAAAAACGTCAATTTTCGATGAATAGTGAAACCACTTAGTGGTAGTTAAAAAAACTGACTATTTCATTTAAATGAAATTTTACCACATCTATGAATTGAATTTAGAAAATCAGAGAGACACGGTTAATATCAAGGACTAAAATGCGGTTCAATGAGATAAAAACAATTTTTGGTGAATATTAACTTTTTTACTTTTATTTACCACGGTTAAAAGTAAATAGGGTAATTAAGGGTAAACAAGATATTATTATTACCCTAACACATGTAATAATTATATTGGATAAGTGTTATTAGACCAAAAACAACCATTGTAATAATATATTACCATTTAGGTCCACTTGGATTAGATTAGGACATTTATTATTAATTTATTTAAAGATGGGATAAAATAGTTATAAACAATGTTTAATAACTAAATCATGTTTAATATAGGATTATTAATAAGATAAATTAGACTATAAATATTCATTAGAAAGATAATAAGAGTTACTAAATAATGTTATTCTATTTATAATTTATAGACATTAAATAATTTAATTTATATGTGACACAATGATGATGAAGTAATTATATTACTAATGAAATATTAATATAATTGATGTTATAAATACCCAAATAAATGTAATTTGAGACATTTTATGAATTACACTAATTTTATAGGTTACTATGACATGTTAGTATTGATTTAATTAACTGTTTTCGAACTAATCATGTTGTTATGATTTTCACAAAAATCAATTACCAAATAGTGTATAAATTGACATAAAATAGTTTTTTAAAAAAATATTATATTATTAATTGTAATTATATTCCTAAAAATCTAAGGTTCGGCCAAGATACTTATATCATGATATTATTATAATTAATGGACCACTTGGGGGTATCTTGGATGTATATGGTAAGTTTATTAACTATATAATATAAAAATACAAAGTGACATGGTAAATGTCAATGTAATTAACTAAGAAATAAAACTAAAACATAAGGTTAATATAATGACCCTAACCTGTCTAAAATCTATTGGTTGAGATTATTTATACCCATACCTACCTTATCTTCGAAATAAATCAATTTTCAGATATTAAAACCCGAATATGACTTTATTATAAAATAATATTTTAAGTTTTTCCAAAGGTGCCCCTCTCCTCCCTTATAAAAAGGGAACCCATTCCCTCTTCTCTTCACACCCTTTTGAGACTTGAATATAGGCCAAACCCTGACCATTTATCTTCTACACTTCCCTAGAAACATTCTGGAGGCTCTGGTCTTCTCAAAAGACCAACTCTACTTCCTTAATAGAAAGCTTAAAGGAGGTGCGTTGAAGAAGAGGTAAACTCTTCTAACGATTCTCTCAAGTTTATTTCTTCTTAAACTTCTTCTTATTTAGTTGTTTCATTATAAAGTAAAAACATCAGTATCTATATTATACTGATATGTTATTATAAATATGAAACTAACCTATTTCACTATCTATCCATCCTACAGAAAAGGAAATCACCACTCGTGCGTACGTACGACCTACCGTCTCCATGAATGGTGTATTTCGTTTCATTTATCTATCTATTATATGTATATATATATATTTGTACTGAATATATATATGATATATAAATCATGATTTACATTCTGGAAGTAATTAAATCAAGATATATGTAATAATAATATCAAGAACAACAAGTCCAAACATAAACGATAAATAAAACGATTTTATCCAAAACGCTGCTTCAACATGGAATTTATAAAAGAAAGGGTAATATAAAGTCATAAGTGAACCATATATGATATCATAACAATGAATATGATTCTTTTAAAAGTCAATGACATTATTTAAATCATTATACAAGAGGTTCGGATATGTATGAAGCATATCAGACCTAAGGTATGGGATAATGTCGCAATCTCAATTGTTTTCTATCTGAGATTGCTTATACGTGATTATTTACTGGGGTTATATTTAGAATCCATGTCAAAGTTTTATAAAAATGTTTTCATATATGTTTAAAGTCCTTTTTATCCATTTTTTACTTTTACTACATGGTATGTATGGAATTTTGTTTTTGTTTACCATACGAGGTACTTTTTGACTTTTCTGACAAAAGTATGAGGAGATTGTTACTTTTAACTTATACGGCGTGAACGGATTTTTACGGTATTATAAAGTCTTTTCTTAATGAATATTCCTCCAAAATATTTCATGAATATTTTCAACCAAATAATTTTCTTTTAAAATTGAATTGGATTTTGTGAAAAGAAAATTATTTTGAAGAAGAAGTGAATTTTTTTCAAGAATTCATTTCAAATGTTTTATCAAAACCATTTTCCATCTAAGATGACATTATTTCATATTTCTTTGTTTCAAGTTTAATGTCTCTATGATTTACATGGTTTCACTTTTCTTATGATGAAATTTCCATTTGTTTTATATGGATTAGGAGATGATGAGATGATGTTTATGAAACCCATTTTATTCTTTTGGTTATGATGAATGTTTTAAGTTTATTTTGTGGCACAAGTAAGAATGATTTAATTATGAGATGGGTGGGACCTATATCTCCCTACAATTCATTGGGTAAATATTTATATCTCCTGAGATAGACATGGATGGAATGGTAAGTTAATCTGGTTCAGTGATTCAGGACTGGAACAAGGAGTGAACTCGATTCAGAAAGGGACTTTGTCCACTAAGATGGTCTTGGCAGCAATGCCTTGTCTACTATGGAAATAATATAATGTTCTTAATGGTTTCCACAATAACATATTTTATTACCATGATATTTTATCATGATTGCTGTTACTTTATGATATATTCCTTACGTACTTCCACGATTTATGTCTTTGCTCAAGATATTGATGTTTAGATTTTATGTTCAAGTTTTTGCATTCAAATGTTTATGGATTGTTTTATGTCCTCTATGTTTACCCTTACTGAGCATTTGAGCTCACCCTTTTTATGTTTTCTTTTCCCAAGATTTAAAGAAAGGTTTTAGGTAAGGAATAAAGGGGAAGATCTGTATGGGAGATGTTGAAGATCTTTCACCATGATTATAAGATTATATTCCGAGTTTCCAAAGACACTAAACTATTACGGTCCTTGTGTGTCTATTTTTGTTATATATTAAGTATTCCGCAAAAGTAATGTAATGTCCATGTACATCAAGCTTTAAGTCTCTATAGTTGTTATCAGAGGAAAGGTTTAGTTAACCTTTGGAAACTGGGATGCAAAAACTTTAGTGAGATCCCTATAGATATTTCTAATGTATGTCTAGGGATGTCCCAAAGGTTTAGTATAACTATTGGTTACAGTCCTAGAGTTATTTTGACGATCATGAATAACCTAGGGTGAACCTAAGGTGTCATGGATTAAATAATATGTGATATGTTAGACATCCCATAAGTGACTTTTAATTATTATGTGGTTCCTCGTTATTTTAACTATTTCTTACACTATGGCTTCTGGTTTTAGTCAATGGAGGGAACGAGAAGGAATTCAGTTAACGTTGATTCTGATTGAAAAATTAGGGACTGTGATCAACAGAATTGTGTAATGCCTAGAGAGAAAGATATTTTGATTATGCATAATCAGTCATCACGATATATGATTAACAAGGTGAACTTTTGTGGTATTCCTATGTCATCAAATAAAAGGAATATCGAATTTTATGTATGTTCTCATGGTGAGGATAATATAGAAATAAAGATTGAGATTTCTAAATAAGGGAAGAAGAACCATCATGAATACCTCAAATGGAGGGGGAGATGTTAGATGTGTGGAGAAAAGGGTCATAGAGTGACAGACTGTTATGGAGTTCAATGTCTTATTTGTGGAGAACATGGGAATTACCCAACTCAATGCCCTGACCTAAGAGGTTACTTATAAATCAAGGGTGGACTTATTCCATGACAATCATTGAAGAGGATGGATTGAAGTGTTTCTGTATTTATATTAAAGAATAATTTTTTTGAGGTAATTTTATGGTATATTGGAATATCTATGTATTGGTCAGTTGTGGTTTTCAATAATAATATGGTACTGGTAACCATGAAAAGTGACTGAAATATTTTTGGAAATCAGATGATATGCGCATAATTAATGGATATGGAGAAAATAATATGTTTGATAGTATTTATGAGCTCATGACTGATATAAGGACAAAGTGATACCATGGTTTGAGTATATCGAAATTTTGGGATTTTAGTATGTGGAAAGAGTTAACTTTTGACAACATACATGTTTTCAGTATGGTTCAATGGGTTTTCATTTTTCATGAGAATACATGATTACGGTATTCACATGTTTGGAATGCGGTCAAAAAGATATATCTTGTGATATATGAGGGAAAAATGATGGTATTCACGTGCTTGTTATATGACCTTTTTAGTAATCATTCTCTTTATACTATAAGATTAGACAGATGTATTTTCGAATAGCATAAGGTTGGAATGGATTAAGTTGGACATCAGATAGTATTGTTTAAGTATTGAGCTTTTTGATATTTTGATAGTATAGTTTTAGAAAAAAGGACCACCTGCAGGACGGGAAACAACCCGTCGCATCTGACAAGGCTGTGGGAATCGAACCCACAACCAAAGTTCGACGGGCCTTTATCGCCTACCACAAGCCTACAGGAAGTCCACAGTTAGTAGAAACCGGTTTTATTTTATTAAGCAGCATGATCGATGAAGTATAAGTTCATTTTTGGAATTGTATACGATTAACCTCACCATATATGGACTTATGTTTATTTGATAACTTTTTCTAACCTTTTGAGACAGATGTAATGACCTATCATTCTATCGCATGATCTGCTAATACTTCATGGAAAATAAATTCAACTTCATTTCTTTAAGAGATGAAGTGGAAATTTTTCAAGACATAAACAACAATGATATTGTACCAAAATCAGGTAAGAATTTATTTTAATTCAAAAATTATTCAACATTAAGGAAATGATCTTGAAAACCAAAAATGTTGTCATAGTGCCCTTATATCCGATGAATCAGATGGTACCTTAGATCATCAAAAATTTATGGCTTTGTGATTGATGGATTTTTCATAGCCATGTTCTCTACCAATCTCCCTCAGAACATGACGGTAAGATTTCTCTTCCATATCCATATTTTTGCCAATGTTGTCCTATGTGGAAACCCAATGCTGAGTTACTTTGGGTGACCTTTATGATTCTATCTTCCCTTTTTAAAAGGAATTTTTATTATTTCTTTTTAGGATGTGGGTTTCTATGAAAGAAACTTTCAAGTAGTATACCATTTATAACCCTGATGAATTTCGAGGGCAAAATTCATTTTAAGTGGGGTAGAATGTAACAACCTGAGATTTTATGAGATATATTATTTTTTATTTCATTGATGTGTTTTATTATACACTACACCAAGATTAGCTTGTACTATATGCAACACCGTATTAGCTTGCAGTATACGCAACACTATTCTTGGCTCGTGTTACACAAAATTTCAAGTTAGTTTTGTAGAAACTATTCTATGCAACATTAAGTATTGATTTTGTTTAATGTATAAATAAAATAAGTTTTCATTATTTTATACACAACACCAAATGGAGCTTTCACTGCACGCATCCCTGACTTGGCTTGCATTACACACAATCAAGACCTTCCTCGATAGTGTGTGTACTACGCAATACCGGGTTTCACTAAACAACGATATATTATTATGGACTAGAGGTTATGAATAGTATTAAATACATTTTGAATTTTATAACATTATTATTCATCTTACATATTTTCTAGAACATGGTATGAGAATAAAATAAATTTTTCAGGTAAAATAACTATTTTTCAAAAAATGATGTTTTGACGGCTTTTGATGGTGCACCCACTTTAAATCTTGTTTTTGACATTTATATAAGTTTAATTTGACAAAAAAAATCTTATTTGGAATCAATAAATAAAAATTTACTTTGGATAAATTTTTCATATTATTCTGATAACTTTCATATTTTAATGAATAGTAAAAACACGCTATATTTCAATTAAAAACAACTTTTTTTCATCACCATAATTTATATGGTTATATTATCTTTTTAATTAGTTTTAAAGTTTAATTATATTATATTTTTACCATTTAATCCAATGTTGTTCATTTGAATTAATTTCACTTTGAAATTTGATATAAATAAATATCAATCTTTTGATAGTTATTGTCTCTTAAAAACATGCTATTTTTTTGATAACAGGAATTAATTGTAAAATTAATTAATGCCACTTATATGTTTTGAATTTGGAAAAATAGATATCAATTTTGAATTCGGAATATCAAATAATGCATAGGCTGAATGTTTGGTATTTTTCTGAAAAAACTTCAATTTTCGATGAATAGTGAAACCACTTGGTGGTAGTTAAAAAAGTGAATTTTTCATTTAAATGAAATTTTACCACTTCTGTGAATTGAATTTCGAAAAGCCGAGAGACATGGTTAATATCAAGGACTAAAATGTGGTTCAATGAGATGAAAATAATTTTTAGTGAATAGTAACTTTTTACTTTTATTTACCACGGTTAAAAGTAAATAGGGAAATTAACGATAAATTGTTATTATTATTACCTTAACACATGTCCTAATTCTATTGGATAAGTGTAATTAGACCAAAAACAACCATTGGAATAAAATTTTACAATTTAGGTCCACTTAGATTAGATTAGGACATTTATTATTAATTTATTTAAAGATGGGTTAAAATGGTTTTAAATAAAGTTTAATAACTAAATCATTTTTAATATAAGGTTATACATAAGATAAATTAGACTATATATATTCATTAGGAAGAAAAAAGATTTCCTACATATTGGTATTTTATTTATTATTTTTAGACATTAAATAATTTAATTTATTTATGACACAATGATGATGCAGTAATTATCTTATTAATGAAATATTAACATAATTGATGTTATAAATACCCAAATAAATGTAATTTGAGACTTTTTATGAATTACAATAATTTTATAAGTTAATATGACATGTTATTATTGATTTAATTAACTTTGTTCGAACTAATCATGCTGTTATAATTTTCACAAAAATCAATTACGAAATAGTGTCTAAATTGACATAAAACAATTTTTGAAACAAATATTATATTATTAATTGTTATTATATTCATAAAAATATAAGGTTCGGCCAAAATACTTATATCATGATAGGTGTATAATTAATAGACCACTTTGGGGTCTTTTGGATGTATATGGTAAGTTTATTAACTATATAATATAAAAATACAAAGTGACAAGGTAAATGTCAATCTAATTAACTAAGAGTTTAAACTAAACGATAAAGTTAATATAATGACCCAAACTATCTAAAATATATTGGTTGAGAGGATTTTGACCCATCCTTAGATTAACTTAGAAATTAATCAATTTGGAGTTATTAAAAATCCAATATGACTTTATTATTAAGTAATATTTTAAGTTTTTCCAAAGGTGCCCCTCTCCTCCCTTATAAAAAGGGCACCCCTTCCATGTTCTCTTAACACCCTTTTGAGCTTTGAAGCTCATCCAACCCCTGCCCATTTCTCTTCTCCACTTCCCTAGTGAAATTATGGAGTTTCTGGTCTTCTCAAAATACCAACTCTACTTCCTTAAGAGGAATCTTAAAGGAGGTATGTCGAAGAAGAGGTAAACTCTTCTAACGATTCTCTCAAGTTTTTTTCTTCTTAAACTTATTCTTATTTAGTTGTTTCATTATAAAGTAACAACATAAGTATCTCTAATATACTAATATGTTATTATAAATATGAAACAACCCTATTTAACCTTCTATCCATCCAACGGAAAAAGAAATCACCGCGCGTGCGTACGTACGGCCTACCGTCTCCATGAACGGTGTATTTCATTTCATTTATATATCTATTATATGAATATATATATATGTACTTAATATATATATGATATATAAATCCTGATTTAAATTCTGGAAGTAAGAAAATCAAGATGTAATTAATAATAATATCAAGAACAAAAAGTCCAAACACGTACGATAAATAAAATGATTTTACCAAAAACGTTGCATTAACATGGAATTTATAAAAGAACGGGTAATATAAAGTCATAAGTAAACCATATATGATATCATAACAATGAATATGATTATTTAATAAGTCAATGACATTATTTAAATAAATATACATGAGGTTCAGATATGTACGAAGCATATCGGACCTAAGGTAAGGGATAATGTTGCAATCTCAATTGTTTTCTATCGGAGATTGCTAATACGTAAGTATTTACTAGGGTTATATTTATCATCCATGTACAATTTTTTACAAAAATGTTTTCATATATGTTTAAATTCTTTTTTACCCATTTTTTACTTTTACTACATGGTATGTAAGGAATAGTTTATTTACCATACGAGGTACTTTTTGACATTTCCGACAAAAGTACGAGGAGATTGTTATTTTTAACTTATATGGCGTGAACAGATTTTTACTATTTTATAAATCCTTTTCTTAATAATGATTCCTCCAAAATATTTCATGACTATTTTCAAACAAATCCTTTTCTTTTAAAATTGAATGGAATTTTGTGAAAAGAAAATTATTTTGAAGAAGAAATGATATTTTACTCAAGAATTCATTTCAAATGTTTTATCAAAACCATTTTCCATCTAAGATGAAATTATTTCATAGGTGTATGTTTCAAGTTTAATGTCTCTATGATTTACATGGTTTCACTTTTCTTATGATGAAATTTCCATTTGTTTTATATGGATTATGAGATGATGGGATGATGTTTATGAAACCTATTTTATTCTGTGGGTTATGAAGAATGTTTTAAGTTTATTTTGTGGCACAAGTAAGAACGGTTTCATTATGAGATGGGTGGGACCTATATCTCCCTCAAATGCATTGGGTAATGATTTATATCTCATGAGATAGACATGGGTGGAAAGGTAATTTAATCCGGTTTAGTGATACATGACTGGAACGAGGAGTGAACTCGATTTAGAAAGGGACTTTGTCCACTAAGATGGTCTTGGAAGCAATGCCTTGGCTACTATGGAAATCATATCATGTGATTAATGTTTTCCACAATCACATGTTTTATCCCCATGCTATATTATCATGATTGATGTTCCTTTATGATATATTCCTTACATACTTCCAAGATTTATGTCTCTGATCAAGATTTTCATGTTTAGATTTTATCTTCATGTTTTTGCATTCAAATGTTTATGGATAGTTTTATGTTCTCTATGTTTACCCATACTGAGCATTTGAGCTCACCCTTTTTATGTTTTCTTTTCCCCAGGATTTAAAGAAAGGTTTTAGGTAAGGAATAAAAGGGGATGATCTTTATGGGAGATGTTGAAGATCATTCACCACGATTAGAAGATTATATTTCGAGTTTCCAAAGACACTAACCTATTACGGTCCTTGTGTGTCTGTTTTTGTTATGTATTAAGTATTCCCCAACAGTAATGTAATGTCCATGTACGTCAATATTTGTGTATCTACATTATCTCTAAAATTAATTTAATTTAAAATGGATTATCTATAAATATAATTTAACTAATTGTCCTTTATTCTTTAATAAGATCGTAATGATTATTTTGACACCTAAAATTCTACTCGTTTAATTTTTTTCTAACTTGGTTATAGATAAAATCTGTAGTTTTTAATTGTGAAATAATCAAATTTGTTTTTGTAGAATAATTTTTAATTGTTTTCAATGGAATTATATTTTTTTCATTATTGTTTTTAAATAATGACCATTTGGAAAGAAATTAAATGATTTTCATATTTTTTCTAGCATGCTTGGAGGTGTACACCATTATGTTTTATTTATTTTAAATTTGAAATTATATTATGCTATAACAATTGATGAATATTCTATATTGTTGTGAAAGAATAAATTTATTTTTAGTGTTTTAATAGATGATATGTGATATTATTTGATGTATTTTATATAATTGATACTAAAATTATAAATTGAATTTTTTTTCATACATACGATTAGAAAATTTAATGGGAATACTTGGGTATCTCTATTGTAATTTGATAGATGATTGAATTACATGATGAGATTAATCTCTAGCTAATATCCCCTAGTTTGGATTATTACACAACTTAGGGTTTTCTGCCTAATGAATCTAATGAGATCAATCCTGGCGTAATTTCCATAGTGTTTCATCATATACTGGTAGATGTTTCTACCTAATATCATATAATATTGTCTCTTTATATCCATGGTTATTATCCCATGATTCCTTTGATTTTATTTATAATTTATTTGTTTTTTCTTTGATATTTATATTTTGATACACTAAATTTTCATTATATCCAAAATAATGTTCAAGGTGTGTTTATTTTATATTATATTAATCTAACAAGGGAGGAATTTATTAATGTAAGTAAAGGTGTAATATTTTTAAAATAACGTTTAATACTTATTGGTTACTTATTCCAAATTTAAATGGATTCTTCTTCAAAGTATATATTTTTTCCTTTTATAATTTGGTTCATCTTATGGAACATATTTGGATCGATTTTGGATTTAAATGGTTGGATAGCTACTATACTCTTTATTACTTAATTTAGTGAAATAAAAGATTATTTTTTTCTTATTTATATTTTAATCTATAATTGTATGGTATTTTTGAACGGATTTTTCTTGAGAATTGGTGGTATCCTACTAGATATATCGATCACACACCACTTATATTTTTTCATGATTATGTAGCCTTAATTTTATCTCATGAAGGTAAAATATTAGACCTAATTTAATTAAGAGGATGATCATTGAGCTTAATCGGGTTCAAGGATGTTACATGTGAATGATGTTTTCTTATCACATAAATATTGGAGGTTTGGATTATTTTTTTCTATGTAATTTATTATATTAGTTTATTCATCTTTATCAACTTCCCATTTCTCCTGAATTCCTTTTTTAAGTTTCATTTTTGTGTAATATATATATAGTTTAACTGTATAAAAAAGTGATGATATCAATATTAATTTATTCCTTTTTTATAAGTTATTTATTTTTAAAATTATTTATTTCACATATGAGATATTTTAAATATATAGTGTATTCATTCTAGATTGACAAGTGGAATACCATATTCTATTTCATTTATATTCTTGAAAAATCATTCCCAAAGATTGTGGTTTTCACCCTTAGCACCTGTTTTCATCACTTAGAAATTAAGAATGGAAATTGGGACCAATGGTGGGTCATATTAGGTATTGGATCAAAGTAGTGTAATTTGATTCATTATAACATTCATGTAAGTAATTATTATTTTTGAGGGATACTATCAAATTTAAGCATTAGAATATATCTATTTTCTTTCTATATGGTAATTTGATGATATAAAGGTCTAAAATGGAGTTTGTGTTGGTTGGTTCTTCCTAAGAAAAAGTTGAGTATTTAAATATATACCATTATGTTTTTTATCATTTCAATCTGATATAAGATGATTAAATATGGTAATTAAGTCCATACATTAATTAATTTCAATGGAGACTAGATATCGTTGTGTTCTAAATTTTTTTCCAAGCACAAGATGGGTTCACTTGTGTCCCTACACATTAATTAGAGGCTCGAGGTTTGGTCAGCTAGATTGTGGTTCATATTATGTTTATAGATCAATTATTTAGGGTTTAGTTTTTTCAATTTTTTTTTGGATCCAAGATTTTCAAAATAAGAAGTTTGGGTTTACTGAAATTTTAGTATGAAAAGTTTATTTTTTGGTTTCTTTAGAGTTGAAATTGGGAGGCTCTTATTATTGCTTATTGAAAAATATATTTCAGGTTTTGTAATGTTATATGATATTATGGATTTATATTTTTTTGGATTTGGTGATGATTTCACTAGTGTATTTCAATATGAGACTTTACTAAAGCAAAAAAATATGGATCTATTTGTAAAATATGTTTTTCAATTAGGAACAAGATTGAACTCAGAATCTGTTAAACTTAGCTGATGATTAAAACATAAAATGAAGTTCTATATTCATATTTGGTTTTTACTTGATATTGTTACCAATATGGATTCATGATCAATAATTTTTTAGTAGATTTTTACTTTTTTCACCATTTAAGATTAATATTCTTATGATGAGGATGAAGATGTAGATTTTTTATTATTGTATTTTTTTTAATGTTGATTGGAACTAAAGAATATCAAGTGGACAGGTGTTAAATTATAAATATTTTTTGATCACTAATCCCTTGTAGAGAAGAATTTTATTTATAGAATCCTTATTTTAGTGACCAGTATTTTATCTATATTAAAGCATAAATCCAATTGAAATGTTATATTGGGGTTGATGAGAAGAGTTGAAAAGAAGATTGACTAGTGGTGCTTTTGTGTGTGTGTTTTTTTAAGGATGGTTTTTTTCATTCTATCTATATCTACCTCTCATTATTTCTAACCTATGTTTTTTTATTTGGGAGATAGTGGTGGAATATAATATGGAAAATCAAGATGGTTTTGTTATATTAGGATAAACTGCTTTTGTCTATGTGCTTGTGATTCTTACCATGATATCATATAAGTTAAAAACTCTTTCAATTATTTACATAATTTCTTTTTTTACATTGTTTCTGTTTAAGATAAAGGTTGGTAATATTTGGGATATTAATTTTTATTTATTTTTATATCATTAAATATTTAATTTTTTATTCATCTGTTCAATATATGTGTTTTCCATTATTAGATTATTGATAAATCAAGTGTATCTTCAGTCTTTAAGTGATATATTATCTTGATTATATATTAAAATTTAATAAATCTTTGTCAATAATTGAGAGCATAAGGGATCCTTATTAGAATAAATAATTTATTGGATTGTATGTAATTAAAATCATTTTCCTATGAAGTATTTCATGCACACAAACAGAAGGGTTTTAGTGAAAATATTTAGGCACTTTTAAGTACAAAGAATATGGTTTAAATAATACATTGAAAGATTTTAATAGAAACATATTTTTAAAATGAATAAGATGACACATAGGGTATATACTAATTAAAATTAAATATTTTCACCATCTTTTAATATTATTTTTGTGATTAGATTATGGTATTACTTTATTCATACAGTTTACATAAAGATTTCCAAATCACATAAAATAATTAATAAAAAAATCGATAATTGATCTTTTTAGTGAAAAAAATTTGATAGAAAATTCCAAATAATTCTTTAATATATATGCCAGTGGATAAAAATACATTCATTAGACCCATTGAAAAGTCATAACCTCAAACAGGCATAATTGTTAGGGAAGTATCTATAGTGTTTAATATAAAATCATTTTGATTCATATTTTGATTTATCCTTTATATTATTAATACTTTACCTCAGTGAAAAAAGTATTAATATTGGTAAGGATTTATGAAATATGTTTTTCAATATTTTCATTATAGATATTCATTTTATTTAAAAATTAGTTTTTTGAATGTTTTAGTGTGTTTATACATACTTTATATGTTTTCTATTAGCCTTTTTAAACATGTTAGTCATTTATAATAATAAATATATTATATTATTGGTTGAAATTTTTGTTTTCACATTTAATGTTGTTTTTACTTATCATTTTCTAGAAATTTGATTTTTTATCACTATTAATTTTTCCCCAAGAAGTTTTAACATATAATTAGTTCTCATTGATTCTAAATTAGATATAACCTTACATTTAGGGTTTAGGATAGTATAAAAAGATAAATAAATTAAACCAATTTTTGATCCTATTTGGATAGAATCCATTGAGAATATGATTGAAATGTAAACAATTAGGTGTTGATTTATAAGTTTTCCAAAACATGAGTGTTTATAACTTATTTTTTAAAATGTTTTTTGGAAAACACTAAAGTAATTAACTAACCCAAACATAGATTATCATCAAAACAACTCTAAATACACTAAATTATAGGCCATATTGTAACTACAAACTATGTTAATCCACCATTTACCCAAATATCATGGACTTAAATTAGAAGATCTGCATAAATAGCATAAATAATTTAACTTTATATGTACTATAATGATAAAAAACAAGTAATTAAGGATCAATATAAAATTATTATTTTCTAATTATACTTAAATGGAGTTTCCAAGGAGTGGTTGTACTACTGTCTATCAATTCCTATAAGAAATTAGAATGCATTGAAAATGATATTCCTAAAACAATTCCCTACTTCTAAAATAACCACTTTGAGAAAAATAATTTTTGGGGTGAGATAAATTCTCAGAGATAGCTTATATATGAAATTTTTAGGAGCATTTTATTCCCCCTGGGTTGGTGGTAGGATAATTTTTCGACCACATGACTACCTCAAGTAGTCCCTGTGTTGGTGGACAGCACAATGAATGCACAATAATTATATGGGAGACCTTATCCTATATGAACTTCAAAATATATAAATCAATAGAAAATAAACAATACCCAAAACCACGCTAGATATAAATAACTTACTAATATTAAAATATAAAAACATTCATCTCCATAATGTATCATAGTGTATATTATTAATAACATTGAAAGTGGGTAAAAATACAAGGATTGAAATCCAAAATTTTCACTAGAACTCAAAAAACGATGAATAATGGTATCACCACATAGCATGATCTCTATCCACGCATGTTCAGCTATGAACCCCACCAGATCCACTGAATTCCATCTACACTAGCTCTAGCTTCACTTCTCAATATGAATCTAACACAATATCATATTAATAAATTAGTTATGACCCTATATGTTCCATTGAAAAATTACTCCACAAATAAATCCCATTCTTGAGGGAAAACCCCTCTTTTTTCATAACCCCTAGTGGAAAAAAACTCCCCACCCATCTACAACAAATAAACCACATGTCTTTGGGGTAGACACCTCCCTAGATCTATTGAGACATGGTAGATCAAACCACATCAGTCTACATAAGTGGACTGTAATAGAAATAATCGTATAAAATATAAGTGATCTATTTAGGAATATCCTATATTTAAGGGACTTTTCATCCACTGAAAACTTATTATACACTCTCATCATCACTCACATTTCATACAACGCATGTAACCAGTCTCACCATAGAATCTTTTCTCATAGAATGTTACCTCTACCCATAGAATCCCCATTTGGACATCCCTCTCATAGATTCAAGAATCCTAAATCTAAATAAAGATGGGGGTCATGACATGATAATGATACATCACTAATGGGGGTTACCCATCCCATATATGAGTGACCTATACCCCATCCCATGGGATGTTCCCCAGTACATCCTACCCAAAGGAAGACAACTCATCATCTATGATAGGATCCAAAATTGATTCCCAAGTCCCAGATATGACCCAAAAGAGAACATAAACCATCTGTTAGGTGAATCACTTCTTACTAATCCTAGTTCCATTATATATTCATTCCTAAGGGGGATAAACCTAGGATACCTTATTCAATGCAAGTCCCAATGTACCCAGAATATCCCGATATCTTGAATACCACTACCATTATATCATTTATCCCATTCCAAAATAGGGGACTCGTGCCTCTCTAGGAGAGAATAAACAATCTAATGGGTGGGTAATGACCCCATGGAGGACCTTTACCCTCAACAAGGGCTAATCCTAACAAAATAGAAAACAATTTTTGTACGTTTAATAATTAAATCATTCATTAAATAGGGATCTCTAAGAAATAAGCACCTGGAAAGGAGGAGCTGCATCACACATCCCTAGGGGAGTAATGGTTCCATCAATATAAGGGATGAATTTTACCTCATCATATGAAATAATATTGATGGAGAAACCTATTCCCATTTCCATATTTTTCATGACACATAGTAATCAAAACTAATTACCCAATGAAATGGTCTATAGAGAATACTAAAAAACACCTACTTTATATAACACAGTAACTCACAATATGTTATAGGGGAGAGAAGACATTGACTATCCATATAATTAACTATCCATGAAGACCATAGAGTATCTGTAATGTAATAATAACTCCCTATCCTCCAATTAAAACCACATTCACCCACCCAACATAGTGAATGGGAAGGAGGAAAAATATTCTTAAGTTCCATGTCAATCTAAAAGATCTTTTGGGTTACCTTGATACATTGGGGGTACTACCAAAGAATATCATGAACTCTTGTGTATGTGAACCTCCAACAACTAAATATCCAAAACTTCTAAAAACTCTTTATGATTTAAAATATCTAAATACCAATGAGGGTTTATATGAACTAACATCGGAATTCAACCAAGGGATGACCATAGTCTCTTCCACTCTATATAATAACCCATATCATGTCATCCTCACTAAAGTACAGGTTCCAAAATCATATATCAATCATCATTTCAATATACTTTAATATTTAATAAGTCTCCATCATCAAATTATACATGGAAAAAATACTTTTAATGGGTTATATTCTTATCTAAATATTATTTCAGGGTGACAATACAAGTCAAAACCCTTTTATGGTTAAGTTATATAGAATGTAACTAGGTGTACATTGTTTATACATCCAGTGGTCTATTATATTTTTAGCTTCAACAAATATAAAAGAAGAGGTGGGGTTAATTGTAGTTTATAAAAATTGAAACATATAGTATTTCCCAACACCGTCAAGCATGTTTATTTGACAAATACTTATGATGATAAAATTTATAAATAGAGAAAGTAACAATTTAGAAAAATGATTTATAATTATCTAAACATTCAAAATAGAAATCTATAAACATATATAATTTATTAAAATAATGTAATGTATTTTTTATTAAAATTATGTAACAAACGTAAAGAAAATTTCGTAATGAAGTTTTTGACATTAACCTTAAGTGATAAATAAGTCTCTTAACTCAACTTTAGGTACCCATGAATTAAATTTTCATAAGTTCTATCTTCCAATCCTAGGAATCCCTAGATCAAAATTATTTGAAAAAAGTTATTTTCCCTATCCTTAGGAACCCTTGATCAATCCAATCAGACAAATTTTGTCTCCCTATCCCTATGATCCCTCAATCCAACAGATCATACAATCATGTTTTACCTATCCAAAAGTTTGTATTCTTTGAATTTTATTTTCATAATTAAATTTAATATATTCATACACATCCATAACATTATTATTAATTTTCTATAGAAAACTAATATATATTTATATTTATAGTCATTTCTCTTAAACTAAGTGTATTATCCCCATGATCATATTTACAAACATTTTTTTCTAATAAAAAAGTATAACTATATTCCTCATGATACTCATGATAATTAAAATTTAACGTTTTATTAGTAATGGATTCAATAGATTACTTCAAAATGCATACTTTTTTTTATTTGTAATTCTATTATAGAAACCCATAACCGTATGATCGTCATTGCTTTCATCAGAAGAAATTTTTGAAGATGAATCACCTCTACTATTACCCTACATATATAACTCATTAAAAAACTTATTTAATTAGTTTTTATAATATTTTCTTGAGACTTGGTCTTTATTTTTCAACCTCAAAAAATATAGAATAAAATTTCAAGGATTCCTATAATTTTAAAGTATCATCTCATAAGTTTCTTTCTTATCACCTCAATCTTTCTATCTTTTTCTGTACTTGTAATGAATTATTTTCTTTCCAACTATTATTTTTATCCTCTAATCTAACTTAGTGTTTGAATTCTCATATTCCTAATAGAAAATTGTATCTAATTAAACTTTATATTTCATCTTATATTTTAAAATACGTAGAATAATTATAATGTTATTTTACTTGTTTATTTGTAGCTATAGATTTTGAATCAAAAGAAACTCCAGTTTTCTTCTTCTCCTTTTCAGTTTTTCTATTTAGCCTACTCTTATACTGCATGAGATTTTTGATAAGATATTCCAAACTCAAAGTTTTTTAGTTTTTTAGTATCATATAACATTTTATGTATTTATTCACACTCTTATGGAATAATTTAAATAATAATTTCAATCAACGGATCATATGATAATTAATATACACCAAGAGATTGTAAATTTTTCACTATAGTCATAAAATGTTAAGGAATTTGATAAATAGATACACCTAGTAAGAAATAAAATTCTTAATAACATTCTTTCAATATAACTCTTCTGTTTTCTAAAACCATACAGTTTCACAAAATGAGTAACTTGGAATTCATTAAAAATATTACGGTCAGTTTCACAAGAAGTTATATTAATATATTTATATTCTGAAATTTAAAATAATAATGTATTTATGATAGCATAATTCAACTAACACTCTTAATTTTCTTATCTAGTAAAATAAAAATATTACTTATCCGAAATTTCATAATATTTTGTTATCATTTAAATGTTTCCAACCCCTATATTTATAACAAATTTAATCATTCTATCACAATATTATCCATAGTTCTCACCATAAAAAATTGGTGGACTTCTTATATTAATAATCTCAAGATATTTAGTGAAAAAACATGACATTTGAAAAAACAATACACTTCTCTAAAATCATGATTTGTGTAAACAATATATATTTTTATGGATAAGATCTGATGCCAAATGATAGATCATATGACTATATGAATATAATACAAGGCATGGGGTGAATTATAGTTTTTAAAAATTAAAACAAAACAATATTCCATGCACATTTAAGAAATTATATCAGAAAAATAGTTGATTCAATAAATTTTCTAAATAGAGTAATAAATAGTTTTCTCGAAATGATATAAACTTTTCAAAACATGTACGGAAGACATTTTTCAACATTTATAAACATGTAAAATAAAAAATACACATTTTATTAAAAACATGTAACAAAATTATAAAAAAATTACTAATATGGTTTTTCACTTTAACCTCAGGTGATAAATAAGTATATTAGCATGAATTTAGGTATCCATGAATTAACCGGTCATAAGTTTTTTCTTCCCAACCTAGGAAGCACTTAATTCGAACAATAATACAAATTCTCTTTCCCTATCCATAGGAACCCTTGATCAAGTCGACCAGACAAAATATGTCCATATATCCTCGAGATACCTCAGTCTACTAGATATGATAAAATATACCCCTGAAAAATCCTAATGTATTTACAAATTAAACCCCAAAATGATTCCTTAAGAAAAATATCAAAATATTACAAGTGAACCACTCTCAGTAACTAGTTGTTGTAACACTATAGCATCAAATTTTGATCATATCATCAAATTATTCTCCCTTTATGTTTTGGTCTTATTTATAGTAAACTTCCAATGGTTAGATTCCATATTTCTTGGAATTTTTTTCATTGGCATGAATGAAACATAATCTTTTCTCGATTTGATCAGCATAACATCTCTCTATCCCACAATCCTTTCATAAAGACCCATTAAAGTTTGTCCAATGTTTTTCCTAGTATGAAGGATATAACTTTGTTTGGTTTACTTTATAAGTATTGATAAAATTGGTTCAATATATTTTTTCTCATAGAAAGGTGTGTCTCTATCTAGTAAAGTCTATTAGGTAAACATTTTAATACTCCATCTGATGGCATTTATTGTACCCCCTTTGATAGAATTTATAAATCATTCATTTGATGGACTTCATATAAGTTTTTTGATGAACACTATCCCTGTCCATCTGTTATATTTTGAAGATATCCATTTTATTGAAATAATATTCATCTTTTGGTATAACTATATACTTTCCTACTGAACATATTTATAACATGGGAATGTAAATGTTAGAAACATGATATCATGCTATAAGTTAATTGTTATTTGAAAAAGTAAAATTATAAGAAGGTATTTCATCAAAACACAACACAAACTGTGCATGTACCTATACACGAATTAGTGTTTATTCCCCAAATACATTTCATGTCAAATTATTAGACATGTTTAAATAATCCACATAGTGTACTAAGTCATTTACAATTCTCAATACTTGTCGTAACCCGACATAGTGTGTGCTGTTACATGTTATATACCCTTCATGGGGTGTCTGACCATGTACTTGGACACACCCAAATTCATGTTCCCATTCAAACCTGCAATACATGTCCTTATAGACAACATGATATGTGATCACCATCTTACCCCTTTTTCACACTAAAAATATACACAATGTGTGTTTTAGTGACATACATAGTGTGATCGAGGATTCAAAACACAGAATCCCTATAAACAGCCCAAATCTGTGAGTTTCACAACAAATAATTACTCTATTTTTCAAAAGCTACCTAGAAGTAGTTAAAATCCATTAGTATTAATGAAAAATGATCAAAAAATGAATCAAAAACCAAAATAAATAGCCCTTCATCATGGAGATTCATTGAAGAATTGGGTTTGGTTATTCACTTTGTCATTTTTTGCCTCATAATATGGCTCTTTTTGGCCTCCTATAATGAAAATATACCTCCATCTCCCTACTTCGCCTCTATTATATTATCATCATCAATGCAGGAATGTTTTTCCCATCCTCGCTTGCATATGAGGGAGAAAATAAGGGTGATTGGAATAAATCACAAAAATAAAACAAAATACCCATAAAGAAATAACATAGGACTCGAAACATGAAAAAAACATATAAATATAAAATGTAAAAATATATGTTCCAAAATCAACCATGAGGTCATAATTTATATTCATATACTTTTTTAAGAGACATAAAAATTCTCACATGTGAGAATAAATAATATTTATTTAATAAATATTGAATATCTAGAAAAACAACATCAACTTGAAATCTCACCAGATTCACAACCAAGGATAAATGTCATACCAAATAATAACGGGATTATCAAAAAAACTTATTTGATGTTGTTAGATAAGTAAAAATTAACATTTTAGCCTTACAGAAGGCCCATGTATCTAAATCATAAAAGTGATAAGGACTTCAATGCAGGAAAGCATATTTTCCAACATACTCCCCACCTTTGAGAATTTTCTTCCTTGGAAAAAAGAATCATAAAAGACTCTAATGACCCCACAATCCTTCTACATGCAAGATTCTTACACTCTCCTTACTAAACACCTACATCCTCTGAGGGACTGTAGGTCCACCAAGATTAAGAATACAACCCTACCTAAGAACATCTCTCCAATATATTACTCAAATCCGGGATATCATGTCTGATATTCTTGTTCTTCTATGATCACCAAACACCCTCAAAAGACTAGAGGGTAATATTTTGAAGCTATAGAGACTCACATCATATATTTCATCAAGACTTCACACCTAAAATGTTTTTCACCAAACATGATATTCCCATAAAATTCATTATGAATCACTTCCATGAACCATTGGTATCTCTTAGATACATCCCATATATCATGAAATTTTCCATTTTCAAATCATGTTCACCACATAACCACATCAAATTCCACCATCAGGTTCCTTAAAAGGAGAACCACACCACACCACAGGGGCTCATACCACTTTTTCTAAATGTAAAAACTAATAAGAATGATCACAGATAATATATACATTAGGGAATGTTCATAACACTAATACTACCATCCTTATATATCGAAAACCTATAGGAAAAACACATGTACCACTGACCTCAATCATATTTTCATCCACCACATATGACCCAATAAATCTACTCTAATTCTTAAGTTTAATATATACACATAATATAAAATATTATAATTCCATATTATGAAACCATAAACCTCATCACACAACTCTAGATACCAGAATGGGTAACCCATGGAATCAACCTCCACACCACCTTGGTGGGCACATTCTCAGAATAACTAATTTTCAATCATTTAGATGATCATGATAGCCAAAAATTCATTGTCTATCACATCTCCTCCATTTCACATATCCATCAAAAACGAAAAAAAAATCACGTGTAACTACTCACATGTAATATTCCTATAAAAATTGTGGGTTATGACTATAACTCAACTACTACATTCACTCCTTTAGAAATAATAAAAGAATACAACTCCTAAAGGATTATCACTCAACTCTATAAGCTCAATTGAGGAACCACCAATGAAAGAGACATTACCTACTAAAAAACTAAAATAATGGTCCTATAAAATAACCAAAATGCATGAAACTACACTCACCAACTAGTTAAATAATTAGGTGTACCTTTTTGGGTTGTCCCTACTCATCTCTTATGTACCAATTCCCATTAAAATGGATTTTTACCTATATAATAGATCATATAACACTATAGAACACAGATATAAACCAAAAATCATGTTCTAAATGATATTAAATCATCAAAAGTATTTTCACTAGCCTCGCCCCACTAAGGAGAAAATCTAGAAAAAATATCTTCCCAATCAAACCCACCTTGGTGGTTTAAACAGGGTATATATCAACAACCTCCAATGGGATCCACTGGTCCCAAAGAGAAAGTACAAATACTTTATTGGGATATTTGGTTTCCATTAATCAAGAAATACATTAGATAATAGGACATTTCAATTCTATCAAGTATAATCACCAAGTAAAAAAGTCAACAGATCACTCCTTGAGCCATGTCAATTGCTTCGAGATCAAATCCATACATTACTCACCCTAGGAGATAGTCATCACATCGATAACTATATTTCAACTACATACCTACCATGAAATAATATTTATGAAAAAAGGATAAATCATAGAAATAAAGAGTAAAATATCATCCAAACAAGGATACTATATATTGAATTTATCTCATCTCACCCATCTTATTGCACCCATTATCCAATTCCTGAAAGGGATCAATAGGCTACACCAACAGCTATTGATGAATCAAAGTACATATAAACTCTAATCCAGAATATTGATAGATATTTCTATATATTAACTTAATTCATACTAACCTAAAACTATGATTTTGGATTTATACCACACTGAATGATCATGAACTAGTCCCCAGAGTAACTAACCCCACTAATGGTAATTCCACAACACATCAACCTCTAAAAAAGTAGAACATGTTCGTGGTCTCATAGGAGAGTACTAACTCCTTTATAGTATGGGGATTGAACTCATTGAAATACAACAAGGCTAAGGGATTACCAAACCCTTTGGTCTATAAATATTATAACACCAATCAAGAATTAGAAACACCATTGTTGTGTAACCCACATAACCTTACTGGAATTGACTTGGATGATTATGTTCTTTAATAAGATATTTGTTAATGGAATTAAAACTCCACAAATAGAGAATTTCGACCCTGAGTATATGGGGTAATACAAACACTAAATATAATATAAACCACACATATTGGATCATATGCCTCGGGTATATGAAATATATTGGGTCTTTCTTATAGGATGAGACCTAGGATCTTGATCCCAAAGTATATGGTGTGGATACAAAACCTTATCTATATAATGGTCAACATATAAAGGATTTTGTGTCTTGGGAACATGGGGGTGTACCAAATCATCCCTAAATAATGAGATAGAGGATCTCAAACCCACATAATATGGGGAAATACCTAACATAATCTATAAAACAACATATATAAAGAAGATCTCACTCTATAGGTTCACAAAGGGGATATCAGGCGCTAACTAAAGAATGAAATAGAGGATCTATCACGACATAACATAAAGGGGTAACTAACCCTATCTAATGGAGGAGGATACCCATTTCATCATGAACAACCCCTATTATTGGGTATATAGATATAAATGCTTTAGTAACCAAACCACCTTCAGTAGAGAGGGACTATCTCCTAGGAAGATCACACATATGTGACTAACCCCATCACCCAAAACATCTATAAAAGGTTCATTTGGAACCTCTAGTGAAATAATTTCATTATTTAAATCATTATTCCATTTACATAGTGACATCTTAAATAGAAAGATATCATGACATGAAAACAGTAATGCACTGACAGTTATATGATTCATATACCTACCAACTACACCCTTAAACCAATACTCAAGGTACTCAAGTTATTCAACAGATTATTAGAGTCTTTGAATAATAATGTTCTTACATCCATATCCAGTATGAAAATCATTGATATTTAACCAAACCTGGGTTCTATAATGTATTTTCTCCCAACATATTATGAACAAAACACATGAGATGCCTTTATTCAGAAAAATTTCTCAAGAAAAAACTCACTCTGATACCACCTAGACACAACCTGAACCATTGATCCCCTACTTAGGCTAATGGGTGGATGATTGTTCCACCCCTAGCCCACTTATAATTGTCCACGGGATAGTGATCAATGCCGATAATTTATAATACACATATTGAAGGCCTTATTCTATACAACCTAAAAGAAATATACATCACCATCCATCACAAAAATAACAACAGTTATACAATATATTCATAACCAACTAGAATTAAAATATACATGCACATATATACTAAACATCAAAAATCATAGAATATAAATTCTAGTTTACCTAGGAAAAAATATTTGGCATGATATCACAAAATTTTATCTAAAGTTAAGTGAATGAGAATAAGTAAATTTCTATATTTCTCTATCTCTATATGATCAATATAATCTTTGAATATTATCTACTCTGTCGAAATTTGACTCCACTAATTCTAATAACTCCACATCCATGAGTATTACCATTTTCCTATGTGTTTCTAGCATATAAACGGTATGTATGGGAACTTAGACCATGAAATGTGGGTATAAAAATATCATGTAATATGCATAAATATTAAAAAGGGTGATAGGGTTATAGTTCATAATACAACCAAGGGAAAAATCATACAACTGTATAACACTATCGAAGATAAAAATACCATCTAGGGTAGAATCATCAGAATCACTTCTTAATGTGAGTCCAATACAGTATCATGTGAAGAAACAACAGATAACCCCAAATTTCAACATCTTCCATAGAAAAAAATCCATGATAAAATCCCATGACTAGAGGGAAAGCACCCCTAATCATAATCCCTTGGGGAAAACACCTACCATACCATCAAGAATAGATACACAACATGAATTTTGTGTAAACACAACAATTAAACTCTAACCCAGAGGAGATAAAAATAAATCAGTTATTTTAAAAGGAGAACAACAAAAATCATCACATCATACCATTCAGATCTAGTCAGTAATATATCTTACCCATGTGGATTATAATCAATGAATAACTCCCTCATACACTCTCATTATCTCTATCCATCACACGTGGTGAGCATCCAAACTCAATGGAGAACCATTTTTCTTAAAAATATGCCTCTACCCATAGAACACCCATATAAAAATCCCACTCACCTAGTTTGAAATCATTAATCAAACCAAATATGTGTATCACGCCTTTAGAATGATACAATGCTTGGGGGGGTAATCAGTCCCACAGAGGTTTGGCCTATATGTTGTCTAATTGGGAAGTTCCCTAGACCATATTAGCTAACGAAAGATCTCTTGTCAACCAATCATGTATCCAAAAAGATATCTTATGAACTAGATATTCTCAGAATAGGAAGATCAACTAATTGTAAGGTGATTTCCTACATACTCATCACATTCTTATTAGAGCATCATTCCTAAGAGGAGAAACATGATGCAACCCATGCACCACAAGTCCCCAAGAACTCAAACTATATAGAGGTATAGAATACCAGCATCAGCATAACATTGATACTATATCACAATGGGGGATATGTCCTTCACATGGAATATATAAGCTAGTTGAGTGGTACTGACCTCATTAAGGTCCTCAAACATCACCAAGGGTTAAGGCCAACAAAATATAATGTTTTCTTCATCTATGTAAGCATCATCCTACACATGTATGAGGGAGCTCTAAGAAACAAAAGAAAAGCATGGATGGCCTAAACCTCACATCTCTGGGCGAGTAATGGCTCCATCAATATAAGGGACATATCATGCCTCATCACAAGACAAAATCTCAAGGGAGTTCCGAAATCCAATATTTAAATTGGTCAAAGCACATAGTTATCGAAACTGGTGTTCTGATGAAGGGGTTCACAAAGAATAATCAGAAATAACCCACTCCATCTCACATAATAACTCATAGGATGTTGCTGGGGAGAGAGGATATTTTCAACCCATAGTAGTAACTTGTCATGAGGATAGTATTTTAATTGGAGTTTATTACTATCTACCCATACTTTGATCAATACCTCATGAACCCACCTAATAAAATGTATAAGAAAGAGGGAAAATCTACTCATGTTATGCATATGTCTAAATGACCCTTTGAGTTTCCCTACTATTCCAGGGAAATCCCCAAAGACCCTCTTGAACATAACATTTACACCATCCATCCACAAAGTATCTCAATTTACTAACCACTCAAGAATATTTTTCATCTCTAAATTCTTGTGAGATATTCTATTCCGCGACAACTAAATTCTTTCTATGGTACACAATCCATGAACTCACTATAAATATTCACTAGGATCTGGTTATCAGTTCTATGGGTTATCATCCATAATTCGAGATAGATCATATCACCATCAACATTTGACAATTAATTGTACTCTGTCTTCATGTTTTACATATAATGATACATATAGTGGACTACATACTTGTCCAAATGCAGCTCCAATGTGAGAGAAGACACCAAACCCCCTATAAGAGGATAGAACACAATGTGTAAATTTGTGTACATATCACGCACTATTAGACACCAGGTAACTTGTATATGGTGTCTGTCTATATACTTGGCTACACCCCATGTCGTACACAAAATCATACCTACATGACTTCTCCTTGTGGATAACACACCAGGTGGTCACCATATCCATCATTAATCACATTGACGATATAAAAATTTTGTGTTCTACCAATACACATCGTGTGATCAAGGATTATAAATGAAGAATCCCTAGGAATATCCCAAATCAACCTATTTCCCCACAAATCACCCCTCAATGTCCTTTAAGCCACCATTAAGTTGTAAAAATCCATTAGTATTAAAGGAAATGATAAGAAATTATATAAGGTGTAAATAAATATAATGATCCCTATTGTTTTTGAAATTTATTAATCTTTATGTTTGGTTTTTCATCCATTGTTGTTTTCCCCTCGTCTAGGTTTGATCATCCACCACTAACACTGCACTACCAACATCTCCCTCCTTTATGTTTCATGGTTTGGTAGCATCAATGAGGGGAATTCCTTCCCTTCTATCATGTTCATGAAGAGGCTAATAGGGCAGAGGTAAAATGAGATCCAAAATAAAATAAAATAAAATATTAATAGTTGTTTGACCCAAGACCCTAGGCCCAAACAGTTTTTATACCTCACCAAGGTAAAACCCCTTATTATAAACTCAGCATTTAAGTTTTTATTTTTATACAAATAATTATTTAGGATATATTTTATTTAACTAGGTAGTAATTTTAAGCATAAATATAGATATATTTTTAATTATTAACAATAAGTATATAAAAAGAAATGTGAATCAATATGGAGATACCAAATTATTGATATGGATCTTTTAAAACTATATTTATGTATGAAAATGACACATTTGTATATCAGAATTCTCCATATGATATATTCTCTAATAAACATTTTTCTAGATTTAATAAAACAAATTATATTCCATCACGATCATCCACACATTTACCCCATCTCTAGGAACATCGATCATCAATATCTAACTGTAATCAAGGAAGATAAAAGGCCTTATAATTCTCTTATGATCACTCGAAGATCATATGATCAATCCCAAAACATGGATCAATCATTTATTGGTATTTATCTCCCTGTAAGCTTGAAAGAAGGAAAAAATTAGAAGAAAAATTCCAATTTCATGAAAACGGACACAATTACTTCTCATGGATCAATATTGAGCTTAAATACTTATGTTTATCTTAGAAAATTTTCATTTAAATTATGTATAAGTTAAACCTACTAAACTAAACCAAAATTATATGAATAACTATGTAAATTTCCTTCACTAATAAGTAATATTTCACAACTAAAATTGTGAAATTATTGAATTGTACAATATAAATTATGAACCATTATTCTAACTCATTCCACTGTAACTATTTGACAAACCTGGAACACATAACATTCAATTGAAAATAATACATTATTTTATTAACTAATATAATAAATAAGTTGTGAATACATTGATAAATAAATTAAATTTTCATTATTTTAAACTAGTGTTATATAATTAAATTAATTTACTTACGATCATTCACATGGATGTCTACTGACCCCTAAAAACCAGGCATACCTCGTCTTGATCTATAATTCATCTGAATTAGTGGAACCTATAAATACACTTTGTGTGTGATACTCTAAGACCTCATCTTGATATTAGTGAGTCTAAATAACTAAGCATGATTATTATCTAGAGACACATAGTTACCCGTAAATATATAAGAATAATTCATAGTTATCTCAACCTCCTAAAAACATTTACCTTGTCAACTAATCTCTTTGTCTTGATATCTTAGAAAAAAGGTTTTATCGTATGTTTCATCAACCAATATGCTTGGTATATCTTTCATTAACATCCTAAAATAAACTATTTAGTTTATATTACCATGGAATTGGATTTATAAAATATTTCCATTTTGATCAAAGGGATAGAGATATCAACTTTCATTAACTCAAAAGAGAAAATATTCTCTTTACTTATTTATTAATATTATATTATTTGTGGCACACCCAATGCATCTTACCTCGTCACAAGAATATGTCATAAAATTTTTCATCAATAAATCAAGTATGAAACTATTGATATGAATTAATAATAATTTGAAGTATAAGAACCATTATAGATGTTTGAAAGTAGGAATATCCAATGAAATATAAAACATGTTGAATTATTATTAGTGAGTCAATTATCATGTCATCCAACTTTAGGGATTACCATGGGAGAACATCATAAGAAATAGTCTCAAAGTATTATGATCCCCAATACCTCATAACCAATATCATATATGTCCAATAAAATGATTTCATCATGCCATTTAACAATAATTTAATAATATAATCATTAAAATTCAGGGTTCTCAACATAGTGGGGAACTATTATGACCTTTCGATATAATAAATACTTATAAGAAAATTATCAAAATAATTTTACATAGAATAGGACTTATCACGTGTTAATAAATTTATTAATATTAGTGACTATGAATATAAGATTAATTGAAATTATAAATTAGATGGTTTTAGGTCACCAACTCCATCAAAATAAATATTTTCATATATGAAAATAAATAATATTTATTTAATAAAAATTAAATTTCATGGAAAATATGATCTATTTGTATTCTCAATAAATCCCATCATAGAGGTAAACATCGAATCCTAGGAACAATGAGACTAACAAAATAAATTCCCAGTTCATTTTCAAAGAGATAAATACTGTTTTACCATTATCAAGGGATCAGCTATCCAAAAATCAAAAATGATCAAAGTCTAATGAAAAGGAAAACTAAATTCCCTACAATATAACTTTCGTAGAAGGTTTAAAAAACATTTTCATTTTATATCCCCATCATCAAATTACTGAATAACTATAAATATAAGAATTTATTGAGGTTTTAATACCTATGAATTATTGAATGATAAAAAAATTTGTGGTGATTTGGTAGAAAAAACCCTAGTGTGTACTAGAAATATCTTTGAAAATATTTCCTAAAATGTTTAACTATTAATAACTAGATAATTAATCCCTTAAAAATATTCATAGGAATTAAAAATATTCATCTCTAAAAATAAAACTTCATTTTATCATAGTCGAGTAATATTACCATTATGGTAAATAAATTGATGAAATTTAATGTTTCACAAATACATAAAAAAAACTATTATGAATCTATTTTACCATCTCTAATGCATTGAAGTATTTTTTATCTTCACAGGAACAAAAAAGTGATTAGTTCCCAGGGATTTATGATTCATCTAAATCATGTAATCCACTAGACATATATTGGAAATTCTATCCTAATACAAAAACTAAACCCTTTATATTTTCCTGATTATAATCAAATCTAGAATAAAAATTATAAAACTATCTTTTCCACACCCTAACAACATGTTTCTTTTATTTTTAATTATTTTTCAATGTTGTATCTTTTGGTTGAAGTTCGGGTTTAGGCCCCGGTTTATATTTTTGATGTTTGGAAGTGTTGGTGAGTTTTAGGCTAGTACACGGGTGCAGTACGGTTAGTGTAAATAGTGTGGTCAGCCCCGATACTCGTGCAACTGCTTAGGGAATGGATATAAGTTTCCGTATGGTTCACACACAGTTGATTGAGCTATGTGGGGGGCAGGGGGATGTGGTTTCCCAGAATTTAAAATCAATAAATTTAATGGAAGAATTAAAATGAAATAAAAATAAAATTAAAGGGAAATGTATTTATATAATGATAATAATGATATTATTATTATTATTGTTATTAATAGTAATATTATTAAAAATATTAGTGTTATTTAAATTTTTATCAATATTATTATTATGTTATAACAATTCTGTTTAATATTACAATTATTATTATAATTTTTTCTTTTTTCTTTTTGTTCAATAAACCCTAATTTTTTTCTCACCTCTCTCCTCTCCCTTATATCTCCCTTAAAACACCTCCCTCCCCCAACCACTCCTTTACGACCCACTTTCTATGCACCTCCCTTCTTCTGGGGCCCTTCCTCTGATGACCATCCTCCATTGGTAGAACTTCTCTATATATCCACATTATGTTGTGTCTCCCCCTTATCCTTTCCTAGTGAAAGACACTCCTCTGGCTAACCTCCCTGACATGCATCTCTCCTCTAGCCGACCTCGCAGCACACGGTCATCCTCCGGCCAACCTCCCCGATACCTGACTCTCCTCCAAATGAAATCCTCTCTGGTGCACCACCCTCCCCCGACCATACCTCCTCCTCAAAGGTGTTCCTTTATGGTAGTTCTCCCTCTCCTCAGGTGGCCTGCATCATAACTCCCCCCTTGTACACACTACTGGCCGATGTCCCACTCTCCTCTTGCATGACACCTTTTGGATTAACCTCCCTCAGTGGAACCATCCTCTACCGGTTCTTCTTTCTTCGTATTTTGGGTGATTATTCTCTAGGTCAAACCATTGATGTTTGGGTTGTCCTTTTACTCATATTTATTGGAACTTTAGGTCTTTCAAATCATTCATTGGGTGTTTCTCTCTCTCCTGTTGAGATTTTGTTGCATCTTCACCCCACTGAGGTAGGTGTATCCATAATTTTCCTTTCTGAAGCATGTACTTTAATGATTTGTGCTTTTTATAAATTTATAAACTTGATACACACCTCTATGATACCTATATTTAGATTTTTTTTGATATTATGAAGTTGTTAATTTTTTTAAAAAATATTTTTGAGATAAATTTTGGTTTTTTCCTATTTGTAATTATTCCAAAGGTGTTTAATGAAATGCCTTGTGTCCTTTATCAATAAATCAGGTGCTGTATTAAATATTTATCCCCATTCTGATATGATAAGACATTTTTTTATTGCTTTGGATTTATATGGCTATGATGTGGTCACTCCATAGCATTAAAAGAGGTTGGTTATGATTTTGAAATTAAATGTGATGGTTTTATTGTTTTTAAAAGAATGAATTGTTTTGGAAAATGATTTCCAAAGTGGTTTCTTGGTCACAAGGTGGGTGTCATTGGATGTTGGCACATACATGGGTTCATGGGTTACACACATGGATGTGCATTCAAATGAATATGAAACCCAAAGTCATATTTCCCTTAAAAGGATCACTCATATCCTCCATCCTTCATGCTTGTAAAATGGTTTCATGGCTTTTCAAATAAGGTAATGTTTCTTCAAGGTCGTGTTGGAAACTATGCCTTGTTTGGAATTTTGTAAAACAGAGTTAGTTTTCATGTGGTGTTTTTAAAAATGATTAATGAAGGTTTCATTGAAGTTAGGTGGGCCATTAGATATCAGCACATCCATCAGTGCACTAGCTGCACACATGGATGTTCCCTCAAATAAAGATGACACTTTAAAATAGTATTTTCTTAAAACCATATTTACTTAAATGGATCTTAGGTCATTAATTGATTTTGGTTCTCTTGTGTGAGTTCTAGAAATGGTTTGAAATGAATCTCATAGGCTATTATCATTTGTCTCTTAGTGTGTGTTTTGGTGAATGTTTGGAATAAGGGGTTGTTTGGCAGGTTTTACGTGTTGCATGTTTTTTTCTAAAATGGGGATTTGGAAATATTCTTGGTAAATATTATTTGAGGCGAGTAATGAAAATTAATGTTTGGAGTTGGGTACATAGAAATGATTTTTTGGTTTGATATTTGAAAATGATGTGGTTTGAAAAATTTAAAAGAACAGTTGGCATATTTGAATATTTTGAGGAATGCTTTAGAAGCAATGTGATGTGATATCCTAATTGGAACATTTTATTATTTGATATATATATATATATGTGTGTGTGTGTGCGTGTGTGTGTAGTGGGAACCCCTATAAAGGATTTCCCTTTATGGGTTATCTTATAGGAAATGTCAGTTTTTGGGGTAGGCAAGTGCATTGGCGGCAGGTATAGTGAGCCACACGTGTAAGGGCCTGTGACTTAGAATGTTTAATATTACCATAGGTTCATGGGAATATTTTAGAAGATCAAGTGAATGTTTCTTACCAGCCCCAATTTGATATTTTGGTACCCCACATATTGTAGATACGCTAGGTGGGATGTGCCACTAGATTAGTTAGTTTAGGGTGGACAGTGGTTATTTACTTAGGGGATTCACCATACAGCAGTAGGTGGTTCTAAATGGGGTATGGCCAGGTGTCTTCAAGGGATGTTTAGGATCACCCACGTTTATTTTTATATCTACTTTTTTACATTCCATTTTTTTTCATCATACACTATTTATTTATTTATTTATTTACTTATTTACTTTAATCATAGTCCTGTATTATTCTTATTAGGTATTTGGTTTAGTTTTTGGTTTAAAAAGAACAATATATTTTTTAAATGAAATGTGGCATGTGTTGGTTTCTAAAAAAAGAAAAAAACAGTGTTTATTTATGTAAAATGTGAAAAGTGTGTTATTATAATTTTATTTTAAAACTAGAATTAGTGGAATATTTTCAATAAAATAAAATACATGGATTCTTTGGTTTATCTTTGGAATTCCAACTGATAATTTATGTGCTCAAACCTACTTTATCTATTCAGTTTCCGGTTCCTCTAGTGTTGGATTGATCTTGGAGCAAACATGGTTCTGAGTTGGGTGGTGACCTATGAGGTCACATGGAGGTATGTGCTATTTTATTTTCATTCTACTAATATTTTTAAATTTTATCATCAGTATTTATTCATTTTTTTCTTTTGTATGTGGGAGAAAATATTCCCAAAGGATTAATTTTGATGCCTAACACTAGTTGTCTGCCTATGGGGATCAGGAAATCCCCTCGAGACATGCTGTGTATTGGCTCGGGTGACCGGTTTAGGGTCAGTTTAGGATGGTTCATGAAAAAATGGTATCAAAGTAGGACCTTATTATTTGAGGTTTATAGTAGATGGATATTAGGACTCTCAGGACTCAGGAGGTAGGTATGTGAAGGGCGTTATGTACCCTTTATCATTCTGAACCTTAGGTTGCCAAGGGTGTTATGAGAATTCAGTCTTTTGTCTTGGTTTTAGATTAAGGGATGACAATCTAGGTGATCTGGTGTCATGTTGTGATCCCACATGTATTAGTAACCCTTTTGGAGTCCAAGTACATGGTTCAGGTCCCTCTTAGAATTATTACTTACTTAGAGCATGCCTCTACCATGTTGCTGAGTTAGGCATAGACACTAGTCCCTCCTCCTAGTAGTTTGGTGTAAGTTGTTCTTTTCATGGATTTGGTTAGTATAAGATCACTTTAGAATATGAAAATAGTTTTTAAAAGGAAATACTTTCTTCCAAATGGCTTTAATTTATAAATGTGGGATTTAAAATTGAAATCACTTTGGTTTAAAAATTTGTTTCTTGTTTGGAATTGGTATGTAAATGGCTTGGTGAGACGCATGGTATTCTTTATGAATGTTTTCACAAGTGTGGATATGTGTATGGAAAATTCATGGGGGCACTTGTTCATGGATGTCGTGAGTGGAATGGATGAAAGTGGATGAAAACATGTGAAATAGTTCATGGGATTACTTGGGTGTGTATTGGAAATTATAATACTGGCCTTGTTTTTATAAAGTGATTTTGAATGGGGAATGATTTTGGAAATTGGATTTGGTTTAAAAACTGGGTTTTTCTATTTATAAAGTGTCCTTGAAAGAAGTTGATTTTGAAATTTTAAATGAAAAGGATATTTTTAAAAGGGAATGTTTGGTTATGATTGTATGTGCTTCTCTTATTAGCCTATAGTTTTTGCTTGATATGTTCTTCTCGATTTTGTTTCGATTTGATGTTGGTTTTGGTTTGTGTTTTTCTTGTTATTTATAAAATAAATCCCAAAGAAGATGTAACGCCCTGACCCTGGATGCCTGGATCTGGTGTATTATTACAAAACATTGGCATGATTATAAGGAATTAAGTCCCAAAGGACCGATTAATTTTGTAGCCTTGGAATAACTAGATATATACATAATTTTAACATTACATTATGAAATGAAAAAACAACAAAATTGTGTCCCCTTTGAAAGAACTCATATACCATATCATATTCCTGCAGTTTAATCATAATATACTTTTTTGCATCTGGGGAAAAATAAAACATTATAAAGGGGTGAGCTCAGATGCTCAGTAAAGATAACAATATAGAAAATACTATCATAAATAAGCATAAAAATTTAAGGCAATGTATAAGACAAAAACACAAGTATATTAAACTTAAACATTATAAAAATATAGAAAATATAAATCAAATAATTCCATTTACTTGTTCACATAGATATTCTACTAGTCGAATAATCACATGTAATATCAATAGCTAATTTTATAATGATGGAATACATAATGCCAGACATCATAACCACATAGTCAAGGCCTTGTATCAAGACTACAAATAAAAAAATTAAAGACCATCTTCCAAGACACTAATTTTTCTCATGAGACCTACCGATGCATCAAGGGGCTATTGCGGGCCCTGCCAGTCACTTACTAAGTCTAATGCCTTCCTCATATGAAAAGGTTGAAACATGATATAAACATTTGTATTAAAACTAGTATATGAAGTGTCAATATATTAACCATAAACCATGAATGGTATAAAAATAGTACATCCACAGTCAAAAATATCACAAAACCATCAATACAATATGGAATATTGTATCATAATAAATCAACTTCAAATAAGTGTAAAATCCAAAAAAGGATGTTGACATTGATGAAATCAAAACTATATGAGATAAATAACTCTTTCTATATTGAAATAATTTAAAATTAATGTAATTATATAATAAAGAATTTATTTTGAAAATATTTTTATAATCTTGTAAGGGAATCTTCAAAGCTTTTATAATGACGGAAAATAGTGACACCCACCGTATAAGTTAGAAAACATTATTTCCTTAATTTTGTCGAAAAGGTCATAAAGTACCTTATTTGGAAAAAAAATGAAGGATTCCTTTCAAATAATTATATAAATTTAAAAAATGGGTATAAATTACTTTAACCACAGTCTAAGAAATATTAAAATTGTTTCGAAATACATTTTTAAGAAACACGGATGTAGATGATAAAGAGGTCCCAGTGGATACTTACGTTTAAACAACCTCAGATAATGAAGAGATTTTAGAATTTACCCTTAACTTGTACTTTTCCTTAGTTGAGGGTACATTATCCTCCTATATAATGGTTAAATTATTTTTATTAAATTATATAAGAACCACATACATAAATAAGATATCATATATGACCCTATGATATTGGTTTGTTGATAATATTTCCGTAGTATCATTATTTCGGGTGTCAACTGATTCATTTTACTTTATATATATTGTTACATATGTCATGTTATTTATGGATATAATATATTAGATTCATATCCAGAATGATATTAGGTTATTTAAACATTATTTTTAATCATCAAATGAAAATTATTCTTGTATGGTTACGATGGGGAATGAAATATCATCACATTATGGAGATGGTAAGTCGTACGTACGCACGAACGACAATATCATTCTATTGACGATTAAGTATTATATAATTTGACAGTATATTACATATAAAAATCATTAACATTTTATATGAATTATTTACTTAAATTATACTCATTATTATACATATCCTAATAATGAAGCGTTGAATAATAAACAACACTACGACGTGGAGACGGTAAGTCGTATATACGCATGTATGGTGACTTTGTCATTCAAAGGATGGATCGAATAATGAATATGGTTGTACCATATTTATTATAAAATCTCATTATGTAGAAGTTACTGGAGTTATTATTTTGGTACGGAATCAACAAAAATGGAGGAAGTGTAAGAAGAAAAGAACATCGAAAGAGGTGATGAAGTAATTACCTCTTCTTCGGGTTATTCCTTTTGATTTGAAAAAAAAGGGCTCCTTTGGTTTTTTTTATGATCAATTTAAGGACTCTAGGTTGATGTGAGGGTAGTTGGAAGTATATTTTATCAGGATTTGGCTGAGACAAATTGTTTTGGAGGTGTGGAATTAAGAGAAGGTGAAGTACCCTTTTATAAGAGAGGTGATGGTCACTTTAGGAAAAGCTTGAAATATTACATTATTATAAAATAATTTTCAGTAATTAATGGATCCAAATGGATTTATTTCGATGATAATGTGGGTATGGGTCTAAATATTCTCAACCAATAGGATATAGACAAGTTTGGGTCACCATATTAACTATATCTTTTAGATTTAACTTTTCCTTAAATAGTTTAACTTTTACCATGTATTCTTTTATTTTTATATTATATGGTTTATAAACATACTATAAAATGACAACCAAAACACAAGTGGTTAATTAATAATATATATATAATTATATAATTCCTTTGGATAAACCTTATATTTCTACGAATATGATATCATTTAATAAATTATTATTTGTTTTAAAATCATATTTATGTCAATTTTGACACTATTTAGTATTTGTTTTCTGTGAAAGTCATAATAATATGATTTATTCGAAAAAAATATAATGAGTCAATTATAATATTTTATATTCACCCAAAAAATAGATTAATGCATAAAAAGTATAAATTTACATTTATTTTAATATTTATAATATCAATTATTTTAATCTTTCATTAAAAAGGTAACTACTACATCATCATCGTGTAATAAATAAATTTAATTATTAAATTATAATAATTTTAAATAAAATACCGATATTTAGGAAATATCTTCATATTTATAATGAATATTTATTGTAAAATATATCTTATGTATAACCCAATATTTAAAATTATTTAGTTATTAATATTTGAATTTAGCACTTTTAACTCTTCCTTAAATAAAATATAATAAATGACCTAATATTATCCCAGTGGATCAAAAAGGATCAAATTTTATTACTAAGGTATATTTTTGTCTAAATAAAATTATCCAATAGAACTAGGGCATGTGTTAGGGTAATTATAATATAATTTTTACTATTAATTACCCTATTTACTTTTTACCGTGGTAAATAAAATTCAAAAGTTATTATCCAGCAAAAACTATTTTAATCCTATTTAACAAAATTTTACTTAATTTTGTCAATCGTGTATCTTGGATTTTTGAAATTCAATTCACAGAATTGGTAAAATTACGTTTTATGCAAATTTGAAAATCTTCCTAGAAGGTGGGTAAAAGACGTTAAACAGTTCAATAAAATTTTATATATCTAATATTATTATAAAATGACTCCAATAATCCAAAACAGACTAGTATAGGTAATATGAATCTATTTTTAATTTAAAATAAATTTAAATTATAATTATTTAAATGAAATTCAGTTTTAAACAATAACGCAATGTTTTACACTATTCATTAAAAATTGAATGTTTTCAGAAAAGTACCAAAAATTCAACCTAAGATAATTTTTATATTAAGAATCCAAAAATTAGGTCCATCATCAAAAATAAAATTTATAAAATTTCCAAAATTTGGTATTACTATTCATGACTTCTTTTAAAACAGCTGGTTTGATTGCTCGTGGTGTGCTAGAACTCAATGTTGTGTATAGCCCAAGTTGTTGCATTATTCAAAGATAAATATATTGTGAAATCTTGGGGTTTTATATTCTAACCTACTTAAAATAATTTCCTCCTCAAAATTTACACTCAGAAACAAAAACTAGGGGTTTGGCATTTCAAAAAATCTTCGTTGAAATCCCACATCGGAAAAAAGAGACAATAAAAAAATCAAATTTAAAGAAAGAAAGAGAAGTAAAAAAGGTCACCCAAGATAACCCAAACTAGGGTTCCATGTAGGAAACATGAATATTGAGTATAAAACAAACCATCAATTTCTGATGGATAGTGATAGAATACATGATCGGGAGAAAGTTAACAACCAGAAAACCCTAAACATGTGATGGGTTAAATGGTCTTTGCTTACCCAGTAGGAAGAGTAAACAGACAAAATTTTTGTTGAAAATTCCTTTTAATTATGTTTAGTAATTTATTTAAGATATTGAAAAATAAAATAAGGATATGTTCTTACTTTTCATGTTGAGTTTCATTATTTAAATAATTTCTACAATATTCTCATATTTTCTCCAAACGATGAGTATCCAAGATGACTTGGTCACACCGGAAGCACTAGAATCAACTTCTTGAGAATAACATAATCCAAAAAAGATATATTATAAATTTACCTTGTATTTAGAAATTAAACAAAACCAAAATGATTTGTAAAAGTCAGATGATCCCCAAAATGTATAATCCTTTATATAATGAAATACTACTCAAAATATCCATAATTAAACAAATAATACCAAAAGTTCTACAAAGAACATTAAATAAACCATTGTTCGTAAAAATCTTCAAAATAATCCAAACTATGTTTCAAATCCAAAAATAAAGAAGTATTTGATCACATAGTCTTCCACGATAAATCTAAACATTTATATCTAAAAAACATTTACTACTCATAAAGACACTAAGTTAAAATAAATTAACCTAATCACCTATTTTCTATGATTAGTTAATCATTTCCATAAATGAACCAAATTTCTATAAGTCCATAATAAAAAAATACATTCTTCCAAAATAAAAGTCCACTATTACTCCTCAAATAAAATCCCATAGTCTTCTATTTTCCTTAAGAATATAGAGTTTCCAAAAGAGAAAATGTCTTCCAAAACAATATTTATCACTTAATCACCAAATAATTTTCCAATACCAAGGAAATACATTTGATAAATCATAAGTTCCAAAAATCAACATATTCTTGATCCTAAAAATCATTTAACTAAAAATAATTAGTCATACTAATCATTGAATTCAAGTAGTCTAGTGGTAGGCGATAAATCCCAATTGCACTTTGGTTGTGGGTTTGATTCTCATAGATTTGTCAAACGTGGCGGGTTGACACATGGTATATGTGTTGTACATTTTAAAAAACTATATATTTTTTTAACATTCTCAAAAATGAGATAAATTCATCAAAAATAACCATAATATATTTTAACCACAAATATTATCTCATACCTCTCATTTTCATCCCAAAATGTAATAACCTATAATTGACCCAATTTCAAGGATCATATAAACCCTAATGGTTCTTTATAGCTATATCTACAAAAAAATATAATTCTTCCTCCAATATAATTTTCACATAAAAAATGTAGGGTTACACATACAAGAGAATCTTCTTCCAAAGTAATCCCATCAACAAAGATCATTAATAATTTTAAACATTTCTCCATCCATTTATTTCCACAAAGGTTCTTCCTTAACTTAAAGTATACCCTATGGAATAGGGAATTGACTCAAGTAACTCCCAGCCCACCTAAATTTATGAAAAATGACTATAAATGGATTCATAGGATCATTTTTATGCGATTTTATAGTACTCTTTATTTTTTCAAGGCATTTATTTACATTATGTCCTTCTTTCCCACACATAAATAATTTCTTTATTCCATTGAGACACATTCATAGTTGTATCCTTCCATATTTCATACATGTTGGGAATGAGATTTCTTTTATCCATGGTCTCCACTTCTGGATCTCTTATCATTCTCTCCCTTTCTCTTCTTTTTTGAGTTCAGGAGTTGGTTAATGTATATGTTGCTGGTCATATTTTTGAGAAATTGATTTGTCAATAACATGATATCTTTTACGCCTATAAATATTCCATTTGGTTTCACATTTCCACCATTATTCCCACCTCGTTCATCATGTTTAATGTTATTATGACTTCCTTGGAATCGAGCAATTGACTAAAACCTGAAAGCATAGTGTGAGTAAAAATAGTCATAAAATCATTTAGAGAATATCATGACACCTTATTTTCAATCTAAAACTCATTAGCATTAACCAAGGTTATTTATTCTCTTATTATATTAAAATCCTTCAAATCTGTTTGTAATGAAAACTTTAATTATTCTAAGCATATCCTTTGGGAGAATCAAACCAGGTGCACAATAAGTCATGTTGTCGTGTGCCAAGATACCTCAGGTCAAGTCCAAAACTCTTTGTCATAGTTTTCACTCCTAGGTACATCAGTTCCAGAATCATGTCCACTTGTAGTATCTAGACAGGGATTTATTGCTTGGAAAACTCAAAAAATATCCACATTACCAAAATAATAGTAATTTTTTCTATACTAATCCTCAAAGACTATCTTAGGGTAATGTTCTCTAATCAGATTTTTTCTAAATCTAGTTTACAAGGATTTTACTAAACTTCCTCTAATACCAACTATAACACCCCGGCCCTAGAATCCTAGAGCCGGTGCATTATTACATAAAATTGTCATGATTATAAAGAATCAAGTCCCAAATGACTGATTATTTTAGTAGCCTTAGATGTACTAGAAACATACATAACATTTTCATTACATTATGAAAAAGAAAAACAACAAAGTTTTGTCCCCTTTGTACACACTCATTTCCCATAGCATATTCCTACAAGTCAATCATAATATATTTCTTCGTATATTGGAAAAAATAAAACATAAGAAAGGGGTGAGCTTAGATGCTTAATGAAGATAGAGATATAGTGGAAACTATTATAAATAAGTATAAATATTTAAGGAAATGTATTAGTATAAAACACAAGCCTTGTAAACATATAAATTAGAAAAATATTGAAAATATCAATCAAATAATTCCATTAACTTATTCACATTGATATTCTACTAGTCAAATAATCACATGTAATATAAATATCTAATTTCATAATGATGGAATGCATAATGCCAGACATAATACCCACATAGTCAAGTCCTTGTACCAAGACTACAAATAAAACATTTGTCAAGGCCTTGTACTAAGAAACTAATTTTTCTTATGAGACCTACCGAAGCATCGAGGGGCTATATCGGGCCCCGACCATCACTTACTATGTCCAATTCATTCCTCATATGAAAAGGATGAAACATAATATAAAAATATGTATTCAAACTAGCATATGAAATTTCAATACATTAACCATAAACCATTAATGTTATAAAAATAGCACATCCACAGTCAAACATATCACAACACCTTTAATACAATATAGACGATTGTATCATGTAAAATAAACATTAGATAACTATAAAATCCAACGAAGGATATTGACATAGATGAAATCAAAACTATTTGAGAGAAATATGTCTTTCTATTTTGAAATAATTTAAAAGTAATTTAATTATAAAATAATATATTTATTGTGAAATTATTCTCATAATATTGTAAGGGAAGCTTCAAAGGTGTTATAATAGTGGAAAATAGATGCACCCACCGTATAAGTTAAAAAATCATTCTTTCGATAATTTTGTCGAAAATGTCATAAAGTACCTTGTCTGGAAAATGACAGAAAGATACATTTCAAAACATTTTATAAAAATTTTAAAAAGGTTATAAATGAATTTAACCATAGTCTATGTAATAGTAAAAATGGTTTGAAATACATTTTTAAGAAACACATATGTGGATGATAAAGAGGTCCCAATAGATACTTATGTATAAACAACCTCACATAATGAAGAGATTGTATAATTAACCCTTTCCTTATACTTTTCCTTAGTTGAGGGTATTTTAGCCTCATGTATAATGGGGAAATAATTTTTATTAAATTATACAATAACCACACACATAAATATGATTTCATATATGAACCTATAATATTGCTTTGTTAATAATATATTTGTAGTATCGTTGTTTCCAGTGTTAAATGATTCATTTTCCATTATATTTCTTCATAAGAAAGTATTATTTGTTATGGATAAAATATATTTGATTCATATCCATAATGATATTATGTTCTTTAAATATTATTTTTAATCATCAAATGAAATTTATTCTAGAAAGGTTATGATGGGGAATGAAATTTCATCGCGTTGTGGAGACGGTAAGCCGTACGTATGTACAACTGACTATATCATTCTATTGATGGTAAATTATTATATATTTTGATAGTATATTATATATACAGAATCATTAACATGTTATATTTATTATTAGATCAATTATAGCCATTATTATACCCATCCAAATAATGAAGCGTTGTATAACAAACTACACCACGATGTGGAGACGGTAAGCCTTATGTACACATGTATGGTGACTTTGTCATTCATAAGATGGATAGAATGATTAATATGGTTATACCATATTTATAATAACATCTCTATGTGAATAAGGTACTATAGTTAATATTTTGGTATGGAATCTACAAAAAAGGAGGAAGTGGAAGAAGATAAGAACATTGCAAGAGGTGATGAAGTAATTACATATTCATCGAGTTCTTCCTTTTGATCTGAACAAAAAGTCTCATTAGGTTTTATTTCTCATCAAATTAAGGCCTCTAGCTTATTGTTAGTGTGTTTTAGAGGATATTTGAGCAGGGTTTGGCTGATCTAAATTTCTTTGGAGGTGTGAAATTAAGAGAATGGGATGTACCCTTTTATAAGAGAGGTGAGGGTCACTTTAGGAAAAGCTTGAAATATCATTTTATTCTAAAATCATTTTTGGTCTCTAATAGATCGAAATGGATTTATTTCTAGGTTAATGTGGTTATGGGTCGAAATATTCTCAAGAAATAGGTTTTATAAAAGTTTAGGTAACCATATTAACCTTATCTTTTTTATTTAACTCTTACTTAAATAGTTTAACGTTTACCATGTCTTCTTGTATTTTTATATTACATGGTTAATAAACTTACTATAAAATTACAACTTAAAATAAAGTGGTTCATTAATTTTATATCAATAATTATATAATTATTGTTCCCGATCCATATATTTTTAATAATAATATATCATTTAATAAAATAGTATTTGTTTTAAAAACTCATTTATGTCAATTTTGACACTTTAGTATTTAGTTGATGTGATAGTCATAAAAATATGATTTCATTGAAAACAAATTAATGAATAAATTATAACATGTCATATTCACACAGAAAATTCGTGGAATGCATCAAATGTCTCAATTTATATTTATTTTAATATTAATTATATCAATTATATTAATCTTTCCTTAATAAGGTAATTAATGCATCATCATTATGTCATAAATATATTTAATTATTTAAGGTCTAAAAATTATAAATAAAATACTATATTGTATGAAATCTATTTAGATTTAAAATTAATATTTATAGGTGAATTTATCTTATGTATAACCATATAATAAAAAGGATTTAGTTATTAAAATTTGAATCTAACACTTTTAACTATTCTTTAAATAAGATATAATAAATTCCCTAATCTAATCCAAGTGGATAAAAAAGGATCATATTTTATTCTTAAGGTTGATTTTGGTCGAATTACATTTATCCAATAGAATTAGTACTTGTGTTAGGGTAATTATAATATCATTTTTAACTTTAAGTACCCTATTAACTTTTAACTGTGGTAAATAAAATTAAAAAGTTATTATCCACCAAAAACTATTTTAATCCTATTTAACCATAGTTTACTTAATGATTTCAATGTAGTCTTTCAGGTTTTTGAAATTCAATTCACAGAAGCAGTAAAATTACATTTTATGAAAATTTACAAATCTGCCTATAAGGTTGGTAAAAGACGTTAAAATGTTCAATAAATTTTTATATATCAAATATTATTATAAAATGACTCCAATGTATTACATTGGACTAATATAGGTATTATGTACCTATTTTGACTTTAAAATAAATTTATATAATAATTATTTAAATAAAAGGAAGTTTTAAAAAAAACGCAGTGTTTTTCACTTTTCATCAAAAATTGAAAGTTTTCAGAAAAATACCAAAAATTCACCCTAAGGTAATTTGGATTTTAAGAATATAAAAATAAATTCCATTTTGAAAAATAAAATTTATAAAATTTCAAAAAGTGGGTATTATTAATAATAAGTGCTTTCTAAATGACTAGTTTGATTGGTTGTGGTGTGATAGAACTCGATGTTGCCTAAAGCTCAAACTATAACATTATTCAAAGAGAAGCATACCATGGATACTTGGGGTGTTAAAAAGGCTTCCCAGATTTCTAAGGATTGACTCCCAGTTTTTTATTCTTCTCCAATGTTTCTTATCTTTCATGTTGATCGAGGTTTGTTACAGGCAGCTGAGTGGCTCAAAGAGGTCGAGCATGTCATTAGGGCATTGGAAACTCCTGAAGCTGTTAGATTGTGTGATGTATTGGGTCTATTTGAAGGTCAAAAATCGGATAAAGGAAATCTATTTTTCCTTACATCATTACAAGTTTTGATTATGTGGGATGTTTTTATGTTTTTCTCCATCGGGTGGTTCATACCCATGGAGGCGAAGATGAAGAAATGGGAACAACTCATGTATTCAAAAAGTCTAGTGAATGGTGAAGGCATATGTTGACCAAATTATGGTACTGCTAGAGGTAGAATCATAGGATTTGATGAAGACTTATATCTTTATTGGGGGTCTTTATCCAGAGATCAGTAAGTGGGTCATATCTCCTAAGGACCATCGTTTTGAAAAGATGGTAGATGATGCATTCCTATATTATTTGGTTTCCAAATCATAGGTGGTTGGAAATCCGGTGTATCGAATTTCCCATGAAGGTTCCCCATCTAGCGAGAATTCCATGTCGGAGGAACATATTACTAAGGAGTCTCCTTCAATGGTTATGGAATCTAGTTCATCAAATCATCCTCGTGTGTGCCACCTTTGTGGCTGGTTTGTGCATCTAAAGTCATGATGTTGCATCCCTATGAAGACATGCCATCATTACAGCTATCTAGGTTATCTAGAGATGTTTTGTAAAAAGAACCACCAGAGGTAGAAGTTATTACCAATGGGATGCTAGTGCCTATCTAGGAGGTAGGAGATGCTTCGTCCATCAGTGATCCAATCGATGGTCTCAGAATGAAGTTCAAGAACAATAAAATGTTTATGAGGGTGTGTGAAACCTTGACCTAGTTCTTGTGTTCTTCATTAGGATTAGATCATTTTAAGTCTTCTCACTATTTTTTTCTTCTTTTATGTGTTTTTAATTATAAATTAATTGTTTCTTTAGAAGATTATGGTTTACATTTTCTATTGTGATCTAAGTAGTTGTGCCTTTTTAAATGTGTGTTTTTGAAGCATTATTTATCCTTAGAGTGTGTTTAAACCTTATGTAGGTTGGTTTCACGTTGGGAGTTTCCGCGACGCCCCTCTAAGGATGTAATTTCGAGTTTTAATTTACATCTTAGTATAATCCTTGTGGTGGGGAGAACCCCATAGTGTTCTCCCCTTATTTTGGGTTGTGATTTCATCTAGATTACTCAGGTATGACTTAGGGAATAAATAGTCACTTCGTAGTTCCTTATTTCTTTTGGTTGTGTTTTAGAATGGACTCAAATTTGGATTTACTTTTGGATTTTTGACTTTCTATGGGTAGAATGTTTTTGTGGTGGGGAGAATTGTCACACCCTAACCATGAGTTTCTTTTTTTGTAATTATTTTTCAATTTTGAATATTTGGTTTGATGATTTGGTTCAGGTCCTAGTTTATCTTTTTTGATGTTTAGAAGTGTTAGTGAGTTTTAGGTCGATTCATGGGAAACGTATGGTTAGATAAAACTATGTGGTCATCCTCGATAAATGTGTGGCTACTTATGGAATGGACAGAAGTAGTCATACAGTTCCCACATGGTTTATTGATCCATTCAGGGTGACCGTGAGGTTTACTGACATTTGAAATAAATAAATTTCATAAAATAAGTAAAATGAAATAAAAATAAAATAAAAAGTAAATGTTTTTTAAAATGATAATAATGATATTATTATTATTATTATTAATGTCAATATCACTATTAATATTGTTAAAAATATTAGTGTTTTTAAAATTTTTATTAATATTACTATTATTTTGTTGTTATTATTATTATTATGTTTACTCTTATAATTATTATTATAATTGTTTCTTTTTCTTTTTTTTATAAAACCCTGATTTTTTTCTCCCCTCTCTCATCTCCCCCTTATCTAACTTTTAGCGCTCCCCCCCCACATACCCCTCCTACAAAACACACCTCTTATGCACCTCCCTTCCACCAGCGGACCTTCCTCTGTCGACCTTTATCATGCTGCCCCACCCCCTCTAACTCTGCCTTACGCAAAATCACCCCCTTTTCCTTTCCGGGCATGTGGACCTCCCCCGTCCGACCTCACCAACTCATGTACCTCCTCTAGTCGACCTCGCATCATGTGGAACTCCTCCAGCCGACCTCCCTACCGTGCAACCCTCCTCCGACTGACATCCTATTTGGCGTACCACCTGTCTCCAAACAAACCTCCTCCCTAGCGGTGTTCCATTCCAATTGTGATCCCTCTCATCCGAAGTCATGTAGACCAACTCCCCATTTGTAATCACCTCCGACCAGTGTGTTTCTCTACTCCAAAGTGAGACCTTCTAACCGCCCATACCTCTGGCCACGCCTATCTCCAGTACCACAACTCTGGCCACACCTCCCTTAGCAGTGTTCTCCTCTGTTGGTTCATTTTTATTCCAATTTTATGGGTTTCTTCTCTATTCCAAACCCTATATGTTAGGGTTGTCTTTTGAATTGTTTTTCGTGGGTTTTTAGGTCTTATGTATCATTCGTGGGTTGTTCTCTATCACTACGAGGTTTCATTACATCCACACCCCCCATGGTAGGTGTATCCATACTTTTCCTTTCCGAGGAATTTTCTTTAATGATTGGTTCATTTGAAAAATTTATAAACATTCTATTCACCTCTATGGTACCTCTGTTTAGCTTGTTGTGATATTTTTATGTTGATACATTTTGTTAAAAATAGGTTTTCAGATAAATCTTGGTTTATTCCTATGTGTAATTGGAGCACAAAGTTGTTTGATGAAATAACTTACGACCATTTGAAATAAATTTGGATTTTTATTATTTGTTTATCCCCATTGTGATATGATAAAATTTATTGTTCCTATTTTGGATTTATATGGGTGTGATTTGTTAACTTCATGGAATTAAAATTTGTTATTTATTATTTTGAAATTAAATGTGATAGGTTGGTTGTTATAAAAAGCATGAATTGTTTTGGTAAATGATTTAGAAAAGAGGTATCTTGGTCATGATGTGGGTTTCATTAAATTTTGGCGCAACCATGGGTGCATGGGTTGCACACAAGGATGTCTATTAAATTGAATATGGAACGCAAAGGCATCTTTCTCTTAAAATATTCTCTCCTCTACTCTTTCCTTCATCTATTGAAAATGGTTTCATGGGTTTTCAAATATGGTAAATTGGTTTCAAGATTTTGTTGGAAACTATGGCCTATTTGGAATTTTGTAAAGAGATTCAATTTTCAAGTGTTGGTTTTGAAATTGATTTATTATGGTTCCATAGATGTTAGGTTTGACATTGGATGTCAGCACATCCATGGGTGCACTAGGTGCACATATGGATGTGCCCTCAAATGAAGATGACACTTTAAAAATGTTTTTTCTTAAAAGCTTATTTCCCTAAATAGATCTTTGGTCCTTAAATTATGTGGGTTCCATTATGTGACATCTAAAAATTGTTCTACAAGAATCTTAGAGGGTATTCTATTTTGGCTCTTGTTGTGGGTGTTGGTGAATGTTTAGCTTAAGGGGTTGTTTGGCATATTTTACGAGTTTCCTATCTTTTCTAAAATGGGGATTTGGAAATTTTCTTGTTAAATTTTATTTGGGGTGATTAAAGAAAATTAATTTTTGTCTTTGTGTAGTTAGAAATGATGTTTTGGGTTGATTTTTGGAAATGACGATGTTTGATATATGTAAAATCACAATTGGAATCTTTGAACGTATTGAGGTATGATTTAAAATTAATGTTATGTTACGAACCGGTTGGAACCATTGATGATTTGATGTGTGTGTGTGTGTGCACGCGTGTGTCTATGTATATAGTGGGTACCCCTATCTAGGATTTCCCTTCATGGGTTATTGTATGGGTGATGTCAGTGTTTGGGATAAGCAAGTCTGGTGGCGGCTGGTAAGGTGAGTCGCGCATGTGAGGGTCTCCCTCTTACATAGTTTACTACTACCATTGGTTTTTGGGAGTCTTTTAGGGGATCAAGTGATAGTTGGTGACCAACTCCTATTAGATGGTTTGGTACCCCCTGGATCACATATAGACCAAGTGGGATGTGCCACTAGATTGGCTTATTTAGGGAGGATATTACTTATTTACTTAGGGGATTCACTATACATCAAAATGTGATTCTGAACTGAGTAGGTCTAGGGGTATTATAGGAATGTTTAGAATCACCCATGGTTGTTTTTACATCTCCTTGTTTTATTTCCATTGTTTATAGATTTCAGCATGAACTATTTATTTATTTATTTATTTATTTATTTAGAACATCCCTATGTTATTATGAATTGGAATTTGGTCTAGTTTTTTGTATCAAAAGAACAATCTGTTTTGAAAATTAAATGTGGCGTCTGTTGGTTTTTAAAAATGAAAATAGTGTTTATTTAACTAAATTTTGAATCCCATATTTTTATAATTTTATTTTTAAACTTTCATTGATGGAATGTTTTTGAGAAATTAAAATACATGGATATTGTGGTTTATCTTTGGCATTCTAACTGAGCATTTTGGTTCTCACGTCTACTTTATCTGTTTAGTTTCAGGTTCATCTAGTGTTGGATTAGTCTTGTAGGGAACATGGATCACAGTTGGGTTGTGACCAATGATGTAACATGGATGTATGTGAAGTTTTATTTTCTTTCCGCTACTAATTTTTATTTTTATATTCATTGTTTATTCATTCTTTTATCTTTTCAACATGGGCCGAATCATTCCCAATGATTTAATTTTGGTGTTCGGCACTATTTTACAGCTCATGGGGAACGGGAACACCCCTTGGGCCTTACCGCAGATCATCTTGTGTGACAAGTTCAGGGTCAACCTGGGATGGTTCGTGACAATCTTTATGTTGTAATAGTCGGTGAACTAGGCCCAACTTGAATGTAACACTCTAAAATTTTAATGTACAAATTTTTATTTGATAGCGTGTATGAAACATGAAACCATTTCTTAAAGAAATATAATATCCGGATAATTTATAATATATTTATTAGTTAAATAGATTATATATATTTAAATGCATGCAGAACTAGGTTAGATTGTGAGACCTTCCCGGATAGCTTGTGTTACATGCAAGAGCGACCTTCCTTGATAGTTTTTGTTACACGCAATGTCGAGTTTCACTAAATAACAATGTATTATTAAAATATTATTATTCAATATAATGTGATATATCCTAGATGTTATGATATAGGTTTTTAATAATATTAACTGACTTATAAAAATTATATTTTATATAAATATAAAATAAATTAAATATATAACAATTAATGAGAAACTAAAATAAGAGTCCATTGGATATAAAAAATAAATATTATTAGTTTTAGGCTTCCAAAAGAGTTTTTTCTTAATAAACATAATTAATTATAATTGGTTAATTATTTTAATGAAATATGTATCTTATATATTCAATCAAATATGTTTTTATATTCATACATTAGGTTTTATTATTCTAAAATATAAACAAATTCTATTTTACACATAAAAACTAATATTTTTATAAAGGAAATTTTTCGACCATTCTATGGAGAACCCGTTTTAAATATGAATGTTGACACATAGTTGGTTTAACATGAAAAAAATAAACATAATATTTTAAATAGAAATAGTATTATTATGTTTTGGTAAATTTTTTATATTTTTCAAAAACATATCATTTTTAATGAAAAGTAATAAATACTGCATTCTAGTTCAAAACATCTTTTTCATATGATTTATTTATAAGTTTAAATATTGTTTTATCTTTGATTTAAAGTTTAATCAGAAAATGTTTTATCAATTAATAGAAACTATTTCATTAGAATAAATTTCTCTTTAAAATTGATTGTAAAAACATAGAAAACATTCTGGCAATTTTACATTAAAAACCCTCAATGTTGTCTTACTTGTAGGATAAATCTTAAATTAATTTCTTCTACTTCTATGATTTGAATTTGTAAAAAAGGATTCCATGTAACACCCCAAACCCTCTAGGATGGATCTGATGCATTACTTGTGATATTGGAATGGTTATAATGAATGAAAATCCTGAAGGAATGATCAGTTTAGTAGTCTTGAAGAATCTAGATACATAGATGTAACTCAAATTACATTGGAAAAGGTTAAAAAATACAATACATAACAAAAAACTCAAAACTACATCCACATGAACTCAAACGAAGACCTTCTCTTCATCACTTATCGAAGGTAGACAATGGAAGGGGTGATATCAAACACTCAGAAAGGGTTACAAATAGAGGAAGCATGAGTACAATAATAAATTAATCACAAACAATCTGAAAATGGCATAGTGAATTAATGAATAACTAATTCCATTAATAACTAAAAATTAAACTGCATCCATAGATTTTGTCAGAGTGAAAATCTCATGGATAATAATAATAATTGATAATGAATAAAGAGAATTATTATTAATTGGAAATCATGTATCTATCATATGAAACCATAATACCATAAAAAACAGTTTAGTTCTATGGGTAGAAACCCTTCTGATTTTTGGAAACAAACTCGAAGGGTCTGTCGCCAAACGGTTTTGTCTCATGATACATACCGATGAATCTAGGGGATATAGTGGGCCCCACCCACCATTTCATGTCCAAAGAATTATTTATACATTGATTCAATAAAAGATAAATATTCCCTTTCAATATCCATATAGAGTAGAGTATACAGATTCATCAATATTGCCATAATTAAAATATCTTTCCAAAACACCGTACGTAAAATGGTATACAGTTTAGATAACAAACATATCCATGAAATGAGATTATGGATATTTAATATAAATATAATTTAAAATGAAAAGTGATCTCAAATGGGCAGTAGGTACACCACATAAGAATTATTAGGTGCACAATACAAAGTTAGTCACAACGAAAATGGCAGCTGAGACAAAGTCCCTTACCACAATATAATTGGTCGAACCGTATGATCAGAACTTAATAACAATCAAGTGAATCATTTAATAACATTAATATAAGTATAATCTTGTTATTATTTATCAAATGGAAGTACACATATACCAAATATAAGGATTAATTGTCGAACAATGGAAATCTCACAGAAATGAAAGTGAGGTGAGAAACCCCTTACCTTTTGCTCTAGTGTGTTCTTGATTGTTCTTAATGACCTGAATAATAAAATTTAGAATCATTAATTAATAATTCCAGAACCTAATAAACATTTAATTGATATTATATAACCTTATTAAGTTCATTAATGGTCTCTTTGATGGTTTTAAGAGATTAAATCTTATTGTTTTGGAAGCATTTTCTTACTTGGTTTCCATGGTTTGTTTACTTTTTTCCATGAATAGAAGTTAATTTGAAACATGGTTGAACATCCAGAATTGTTAATAAATATTATTAATGAAATTATGGACATATAAATGATCTTATATTGATTTTGAGTTATATACCATGATGATGATTCATTAATTAAAACATTAATGATTTTCGTTTAGATTGTTTTAGTGGTTCTTTGATAATAACAACCTCATTTTGTTTTATAAATTAAAACCATGGTTACCAAATAATTACAGAATCATGGTTGAGTCATAACACATATATTATAACATGTTTCAACCATATAAATGGTTTCATGACCAGACTTGAAACAATTATTTCAAATTGAAATCACATCGTCTACGATGCCGGTAATTCGACACGTCACAGACAATGTTTTTAATTCCTTGAACAAGTGGGGGTAAATAAAAAGATTAATGATGAATTTTTTATGAACATTAGAAGATCCAGAATATAATATATTCTGGAGATTTTATTCCTCTTGTGTAAGAAGAGATGAAGAAAGAATAAATAAACAACTCAAGATAAAAGAATAATTTTGAAATCGCTTTCAAAACGCAACATGGTTTTAGAAAACATTAAAAAGAGAGGGGAAAAGGGTCACCTATCCAGAAATGAATAAAAATATATAGTAGATCAAGGATAAGAATAAAAATAAGAACATGATTTGGAAACTTGAATGATATACCACATAAAATAGAACGTGGAAGAAAGAAGAATGAAATTTAGAACTTTCTTACCTTTTAGAGAAACCCTTAAAATATGAAGGTTGGGACCTTGGGAACTTGAGGAAACCTTGGGAGGACTAATATGGAGGTAGTGAGGCCATAAAATAGTTTAGGGAGAATTTAGAATGAATTCAATGAAGGGAAGAGTTGTTATTTATAGGAAAAGTGAGGGATTATTTTAATAATTTCCAAGGGACACCTCATGGGTGGTTTTTGCAAAACCATGGGCTTGCCCAAGGTATTTTCCCATTTTATAAGCCACTTGGGACACCTCACATCTTATTTAAATATTCAAAAGTCGACCAGATTTATGAAATCATCATTACATCAATAATGATGTCATAAACTCACCGAAACTAAAAACTGTATTTTTTACTATTCACTAAAAAATCAACTGTTTCAGAAAAATTCCCAAAATTCACCCAAACCATTTTCTGATGTGTAGAATTAAAAAGTGAAATCCATTTTTCAAAAATAATTTTCTAAATATTAATAATTTAATATTTAAATAAATTCATAGTTAATTTGAAAAATAACAATCTTAAAATGAAAGTAGTTTTATTTCTCATTGAAATACTAATTAAGATCTCATTATCTTGTTTCCTTAAGAAAATGAAATAATATTATTATTTACTATTAATAATAGTCATATTACTATTTATATTACTATTTATAAGGGTATGTTACTATTCACAAAAAAAATTAAGTTTCTTCTATCAGACTCCAAATGACTTACTGATCACAACTCTAGATGGCCATTTTTCGAAATTCAAAACATAGAAGCAGAAAATTTATATTTAATGGCTAGGTTTTGACTATATCCTAAATAACCTAGTGTTGTTTCAAAGGAACACAGTGATGAAAAGAATGTAACTTAGTGATGAATAGAGAAACATAACATAAATTTTTTGGGGTACTACATTATTCCCTCCTTCGGAAAAATTCATCCTCGAAATTTACAAAATATTATCTAAAATGATTAAGATATGTCTTTAACATAAGCTCCTCAAGCTCCCATGTTGATTCCTCCATCTTATGGTTCCTCCATAGAACCCTTACCGGACAATTCTTCCTATTTCTCAATACATGTTCTCTAGTATCAGGAATCTTGATAGGCTTTTCACAATAAGATAGATCTAGCTCAAGTTCCATTTCTTCATAAGTGAGTACATGTGTTGGGTATGGCATGTAATTTCTTAACATTGACACATGGAACACATTGTGAACCTTGGAAAGACTTCGTGGCATTGCCAAATGGTAAGCTACGACTCCAATTTAGTCTATAATTTGAAAAGTTCTGATGTACCTAGGGCTTAACTTTATTTTCTTACCGAATCGTATAATACCCTTCCATGGAGATACCTTTAAGAAAATGTGATCAACTTCGTTAAACTTCAAATCCTTCTTTCAGTTATTTTCATAGCTCTATTGTGTACTTTGAGCTATTTTGATATATTTCTGGATAATATTCACCTTTTCCGTTGTTTCTTCAACAAGTTCTGGTCCCATGAGTTTTCTTTCACCAACTTCATCCCAGCATGTTGGTGTACGAAATCTCCTCCCGTATAATGCTTCATATGGTGCCATATGAATACTTGAATGGAAGATATTATTGTAGGAAAATTCCATGAGAGGTAAATACTGATCCCACATGCCTTGAAAATCAAGTGAACATGACCTCAACGTGTCTTCCAATGTTTGAATAGTCCGTTCTGATTGTCCATCAGTTTGTGGGTGGTAGGCAGTGCTCAAATGAAGATCAGTATCAAAAACCTTCTGGAGACTTTCCCAGAACCTTGATATAAAATGTGGATAACGATAAAAAACAATTTATAGGGGAACTTCATGAAGTCTCACAACTTTATTAATTTATAGTCTTGCTAGATGTTTAAGTGGTATATCTTCTCTTGTAGCAAGAAAATGTGCTGATATACTAAGATGATCAATAATGACCCACGTTGCATCATTCTTTCTAGGAGTCTTCGGTAGTCCCATGACAAAATCAATTGTGTTATTATCCCATTTTCACTCAGGTATGGGAAGAGGTTGCAATACTCCTCCAAGATGTTTCCTTCCAGCTTTCACTTGTTGACAAACCATACATCTTGACACAAAATCAGCAATCTCTCATTTTATGTTGTCCCACAAAAAATGTTCCTTCAGATCTATATACATATTAGTTCTACTAGGGTGTATAGAGAGATTAGAACTATGAGAATCGTCCAACAATTCCCTTTTTAGATCAGGTATATTGGGAACACAAAGTCGCTTCCCAAATCTCAAAATTCTATCTTCATATACGAAGTCACTCAATCTCCCATCATTCACAGCTTCAATCTTCTTTTGAAACTCCTCATCATCATCTTGAGAACTTTTTATCCTTTCTAGTAATGATGGTTTGGCAACCATTTGAAAAATAATTGATGTTTCACATTCCATGTTTATTCACATGTCCATATTTATTAGATCATTGAAAATATGATCCCTTTCAACACTCATCTTGTTCAAAACTCAATGATTCTTTCTGGTCAAAGCATCTTCCACCTTATTTTCCTTCCCCGAGTGGTAGTTTATTGTGAAATCATAATCCTTGAGTAGTTCAAGCCATATACTTTTCCTTATGTTGGGTTATTTCTGTGAGAAAATATACTTCAAACTCTTGTGATCAGTATAAATATAACATTTTTCACCATAGAGATAATGTCTCCATATCTTCAAATCAAAGATTATAGTAGCTAACTCAAGATCTGGAGTATGATAGTTTTTCTCATGAACATTTAGCTGTCATGATGCATAGGAAATAACCCTATCATTTTCCATAAGGAAACAACCGAGTCCTTTCTTTGAAGAATCTCTATAAATAACAAATTCGTCATTGACTGATGGTAGAGTCCATATAAGAGCATTGACTAATCTTCTCTTCAGTTCTTCGAAACACTCATCACAATATTTTTTCCAAACAAATTTAACCCCTTTTCGTGTGAGCTTCATTAGAGGGTTATCCAGTCGGGAAAAATTCTACACAAAATGCTGATAATAACCTACTAAGACAATAAAACCATGTACCTCATTTATGTTTGTTGGCGTGGGCCAATTTGGATTTCCTTTCTTTTCAAAGGATCAACAAGGATTCCATCCATCGAGAAAATATGAGGAAGAAAAGAAACTGACTAAAGCTAGAATTATCACTTGCTAAACTTCCCATAAAATTGATTTCTTCTCAGAGTTCCCAGAATAACAAGAAAGTGACTCTCATGGTCTTCATAGCTTTTTGAGTATACGAGGACATCATCGATGAATATAAAAATAAGTTATCAATATATTCCTTGAAGACTCTATTCATTAAATCCATGAAAACAGATGGTGCATTCGTCATTCCAAAAGGCATCACTTTAAACTCGTATTTCCCATACCTAGTTCGAAATGATTTCTTCGGAATAACTTCTTTCTCACACTCAGTTGATGATATCTGGATTGAAGGTCGATCTTTGAAAAGTATTGAGCTCTATGAATATGGTCAAATAAATCATCAATCCGGGGTAGAGGATAGTTATTATTTATTTTAATAGCATTGATTTCTCTGTCATCAATGCATAGCCTCATGGATCTATCTTTATTGTTTACAAAAAAGACCGGGGCTCCCCATGGAGAAACACTAGGTCAAATTAATACTTTGTCACTCAACTCTTCTAGTTGTTTCTTTAGCACCACTAGATCCACAGTGGCCATTCTATATGGGATCTTTGATATAGATCTTGCACCAGGAATTAAGTCAACGGAAAACTCAATTTCTTGCTCTGGAGGATGTCCAGGTAAATCCTCTGGAAATACACCAATGTACTCTTTCACTATGTACACATATTCAATTTGAATATTTCTTTCCTCTCCCATAGATATTGGTTTATCTTCCTCTCCATGTATTGCATTCAATAGAGCTACTGGGGGTGGTTCTAGATAAGAATCATGTGGTGAAGTTTCTGACCTAAAGACAAGGAATTCTACACCATTTTCAAAAAATTTAACTTCCTTTTTCTTGAAATAAATCCTTACATTATAATTATATAACCAATCCATACCGAAAATCATATCAAATTCATTCATGGGTATGATGACAAGGATATAAACTAAAGCATGTTTTGGTGCTTGGAGGGGAACTAGTCAACATGCCTTTGTTGCAATGATACATCCCATGGGGGTTTTGATTGACAACTCCTTTCTTAAATCAAATTGGACATATCTAATTTTCTTGGAAAACTGAAAGGATATAAATGAATGTGATAATCCAGAATCAAATAAATTGTTGGCTAAGTTTGAGCAAACAATTAAAGTACCTGCCACCACGTCACTAAGAACATCAACCTCTGTGGTTGTAATCGCATTGGCTCCCCCTTTCTCTCTTGGATTTTTCTGAGGCATGTTTCCTTGGAGCTTAGGACACTAATTTTCATAGTGTCCCATCTCTCTAAAATTGTAGCATTTAACATCATTGAATTGATTCTTCCCCTTACATTCATCAGATCGATGACCCTTTTCCGCAGTTATAGCAGTGTCCCTCTCCTTTCAATCATTTCCCGAGATAATTCTTTCCACAGTTCTCACGTAATGGGAAACTATTCGTTCCCTTTCTCTTCTTTGGTGCTTCTCCTTTTCCTTTGTTATCAGATTTCCACTTCTTATCTTGGTTTCCTTTGAAAAAATTTGATCTAGAAAATTCCTTCTCTGTTTTGATGGCACCTGATACAATTTCATAATATGATGAAAATGATTGAGAGGGTAGTGCCCTTCAAATAAATGATCAATCTTGTCCGCTGAGTCGTGAATGTAATCCATGGCATACCTGGCTAGACTTGTGAAGGTAGCCTCATACTCTGTAATGCTGTCTTCTTCCCTTTTATTAAAGACAAGTAATTTTCTCTTTATTTAAATTCATTGCTCACGAGGGAAATATTTTTCGAAGAATATTTCCTTAAAATTACCCCATTACATATCCTCTATCTCTTCTTCTTCTGGGGTATTTTGAATCAAGTACCACCATTGATCAGCGTCTCCCTTGAGACAATATACTGCCAATAATACCTTTTCATTTTCATTACATCTTAACACCATGAATATCTTTTAAAGGGACTTGATCCATTGCTCAGAAACCACTTTATTAGTAGTACCACTAAAAGATGGGGGCTTCTGCCGCATGAAATGATCCAACACAGGTGTTGAACGGTTATTCGTTACAACTTGAGTAAGTTGTCCCAATATGTTCATGATCTGACCTGCTCCAACATTGACTGTGTTGACTTGCTCAGTAGGGATATCCATACCTTGACCATGGGTATTGATTCCTCTTCTTCCATTAGACACCATTTTTAAATAATGGGATACACTGGATTAGTTTATGAATCTCAAATAGAAAAGCCCTTAATATAGATTGAAATTCTTTGCATAGCAAATCTTATAAACATGGTTATTCTAAGGAAAAATTTACATTAAATCCTTCATAATGTCTTGTAAAGAAAACATGAAACATCCTAAGCATATCCCTCAAGAGTGTTGTAACCAAGAGTGTAGCAATGCCCATTGTCTTGCACCAGTTCCCATTTGAGTCTAGCTCAAAGCAGTGTTTTCAGGTTTTACCCCTAGATACATCTGTGCCAGAGCTGCCTCTACCTGCTCGTATCCAGACAGGGACGTATTGCTTAAAATATCCACATAATATATTCCTTACCAAAATAATAGGACGTTATTGTATGTTAATCCTCAGATACTACCTTAGGTCTTTGTTCTATACTATATATTTCCTACTCTAGTTTCCATGTTTTCTACTAAACTTCCTTTGATACCAACTATAACACCCCGACCCCTCTAGGTTGGAGCCGGTGCATTAATTTTGATATTGGAATGGTTAGAAGGAATTAAAATACCAACGGAACGATCAGTTTATTGGTCTTAAAGAAACTAGATACATAGATGTAACTCAAATTACATTGGAAAAGGTTACAAAAAAACAATACATAACAAAAAACTCAAAACTGCATCGATAGGAACTCAAAAGAAGAACTTATCTTCATCACCTGTCAAAGGTAGAAAATAAAAGGGGTGAGCTAAAATGCTCAGTAAGGGTTAAAAATAGCATAAGCACAAGTACAATAATAAATTAATCACAAATAATCTGAAAATGGCATAGTGAATTAATGAATAACTAATGCCATTAATAACAAAAAATGAAACTGCATCCATAGATTTTGACATACTGAAAATCTCATGGATAATAATAATAACAGATAATGAATAAAGAGAATGCTTATTAATTGGATGTCATGTATCTGACACATGAAACCATAATACCATAAAAAATGGGTTAGTTATATGGGTTAAAACCCTTCTGATTTTTTGAAACAAACTTGAAGGGTTTGTCGCCAAACTGTTTTGTCTCATGAGACCTACTGATGCATTGAGGGACTGTAGTGGTCCCCACACACCACTGCATGTCCAAATCATTTTTTATACATTGATTCAATACAAGATCAATATTCTATTTTAATATCCATATAGAGTAGAGTATACAGATTCATCAATATTACCATAATTAAAATATCTTTCCAAAACACCGTATGTAAAATGGTATACGGTTTAGACAAAAAACATATCCATGAAATGAGATTATGGATATTTAATATAAATATAATTTCAAATGAAAAGTGATCTGAAATGGGCAGTAGGTACACCACATAAGGATTATTAGGTGCATAATACAAAGTTAGTCACAACGAAAATGGCAGTTGAGACAATGTCCCTTACCACAATGTAATTGGTCGAGCTGTATGATCGGAACTTAATAAACATAAAGTGAATCATTGAATAACATGACTATAAGTAGAATAATGTTGTTATATATCAAATGGAAGTACACATATACCAAATATAAGGAATAATTGGAGGATAATGGAAATCTCACAGAAATGAAAGTGAGGTGAGAAACCCCTTACCTTTTGCTCTAGTGTGTTCATGATTGTTCTTAATGACATGAATAATAAAATTTAGATTCATTAATTAATAATTAAAAAACCTGATAAAAATTTAACTGATATGATATAACCTTATTAAGTTCATTAATGGTCTCTTTGATGATTTTATGAAATTAAATCTTATTGTTTTGGAAGTATTTTCTTACTTGGTTTTCATGGTTCGTTTAATTGTTTCCAGGAATGGAAGTTCATTTGAAACATGGTTAAACATACAGAATTGTTAATAAATATTATTAATGAAATTATGGAGATATAAATGATCTTATAATGATTTTGAGTTATATACCATGATGATGATTCATTAATTAAGTCATTAATGATGTTCGTTTAGATCGTTTTAGTGGTTCTTTGATAATAACAACCTCATTTTCTTTTATAAATTAGAACAATGAGTACCAAAGAATTATAGAACCATGGGTGAGTCATAACACATATATTATAACCTGTTTCAACCATATAAATGGATTCATGACCAGACTTGAAATAATTATTTCAAATTGAAATCACATCGTCTACGAGGTCGGTAATTCGACACGTCACGGACCATGTTTTTAATTCCTTGAACAAGTGGGGGGGAAATAAAAAGATTGATGATGAATTTCATATGAAAATCAGAATATCTAGAATATAAAAGATTATAGAGATTTTATTCCTCTTGGTTAAGAAGAGATAAAGAATTAATAAATAAAAAACTCAAGATAAAAGAATAATTTTGAAATCGCTTACAAAAATTCGGCAGCCGAACGGCTACGCAACATGGTTTTAGAACATATTTAAAAGAGAGGGGACAAGGGAAACTTATCCAAAAATGAATCATAATATATATTAGATCAATAATAAGAATAAAAATAAGAACATGGTTTGGAAAAATGAATGATATACCAAATAAAAGAGAACATGAAATAAAGAAGAATGAAATTGAGAACTTTTTTACCTTGTAGAGTAACCCTTAGAACATGAATGTTGGGACCTTGGGGACGTGAGGAAACCTTGGGAGGTCTAATATGGAGATAAGGAGGCAATAAATTTGTTGAGGGAGAATTTTCAATGAATTCAATGATGGTTAGAGTTGGTATTTATAGGAAAAGTAAGGGATTATTTTAATAATTTCCAAGGGACACCTAATGGGTGGTTTTTGCAAAACCATGTGCTTGCCCAAGTTTTTTCCCATGGTATATGACACTTGGAACACATCACATATTATTTGACTATTAAAATGTCGACCAGATTTATGAAATCATCATTACATCATTAATGATGTCATAAACACACCGAAACTAAAAACTGTATTTTTTACTATTCACTAAAAAATCAACTGTTTCAGAAAAATTCCCAAAATTCACCCTAACCATTTTTCGACGTGTAGAATTCAAAAGTGAAATCCATTTTTCAAAAATAATTTTCTAAATCTAAATACTTTAATTTTTAAACAAATTCATAGTTAATTTGAAAAATAACAATCTTAAAATGTAATAAGATTTATTTCACATTGAAAAACTAATTAAGATCTCATTATATTGTTGCCTTAAGAAAACGAAATAATAATATTATTTACTATTCATAAGATTCATATTACTATTCATAAGGGTATGTTACTATTCACCAAAAATTAAGTTTATTCTATCAGACTCAAAATGACTTACTGATCACAACTGTAGATGATCATTTTTCAAAATTCAAAACATATAAGCAGAAAATTTATATTTAATGGATAGGTTTTGACTATATCCTAAATAACCTAGTGTTGTTTCAAAGGAACACAGTGATGAATAGAATGTAACTCAATGATTAATAGAGAAACATAACATAAAATGTTTGGGGTAATACATTCCATGTTTGGTATCATCAAAATTTAAAATTTATAACATGATTAACTTCATTTTTTACCAATTATATTAGTGAATGTAATTAAAATTAATTACAAATATTAAGGTACAATTAATCGTAATACAGGACTAATCCTTTAACATTGGGGTCCAAATTACCTATCCACTTGTACGAAACCAATTTTATATCCATGTATTAGAAATAAAGCTTCCATTATTGATTTTGGTTTATTTTTTTATGACTTTTTAAAGTTAAGAACATGTTTACACCTAACTGGTTTCCAAAAAATTCAAGTGAGCCCTTTTCCTTATCTATAAAAGGCCACTAGATCTCCACATTCCTCACACCTCTCAAACCATATTGGTTTGGCCAATCACTACCCATATATATTTTCAGAATCCCTTCTATTGACCGTAAAGCTGCCCTATTTTTATAAATCCTTCTATGGAATACATTTCCTATAAACTAAAAGTAGTTACATGATTAAGAGGCAACATCTTCTCTCAATATTTTTAATTTTATTTCCATTCTCCACTCCCATAACTCTCATTATTTCATTATTTTATAAAAAATAGTATAATAAATATAATAAGACGTTTTCTTCTAATGGTTGGACCAACACTTACACACACATTACCTAATGGGTAATAAACATTCTGTTTCTGTGTATGGTGAAATACTACCCCACAAAATAATGACTGTTCATTTTTCCTTTACCACCTCTCATGGGGGCCATTATGATGGATACACTATTTATATAGGTTTTTTATGGTATTTATTATTTCTTCATAATTTTTTAATCCTTTTATGACACATATGTTTAACACTTTCCATTTTACATTAATACAATGACATCGTTTGAGTAAGTGTGGACTATCTCCCCCTTAAAGCGATGTTATTTGTTCACACTATAGATTGAATGTATAATGGGTGGTTTTATTTAAACATATGAAACATAAAAAATATATATTATATTAATGAAATAATTAACATTATTTAAATATAATATATATATATATCATTTATTTTATTACCCTTTCACACACTTAAAAAGTGATAACATCATTCGTGGACATGTGGACTACCAAATCCTCTACACGATGTGAATACTAATATATAACATGAATTATATATATAAGTATATATAAATAAATAACATTATATTTATGATATAATTATAATTATGTAAATATATGTTGTTAAATACCTTATTTCTAAAAGGAATATTGAAAAATGATAATGTTACTCAAGCGTACATACAACCTACCATCTCCCTTATTGTAAAGTTAGTTCATTTTTAATAACAATGTTTAATTATTGATCATAAAATTGTAATTGACGTATAAATATGATAATTATGAAATGATTACTATTCAATGAATGTTATGTAATGAACCCTTTGACCATAGTTGACCTACCATATTTGATTTCGACGTAAAAACTGAATTAGGTCTAAACACCTGACATAAATAGAATTGTCTACATACTTGTACACAATATAGTAAATATTTAAATAAATGTAATGATAAACATGAAAAATTATACCAAGAAATTATTAAATTGTCATAAGATTTTTATATATGAATTTAAAATAATTTCACCCGAAGGAAAACTCAATGTAAAGGATTATCATCTCACTTTTTACATCTGTGAGGTAAATGTCTTGTTAACAACTTACATATTTTGTGTGGTGTATCTAAAACCCATTTTTATAAATTATATCATTAATTCCGTTATTTTAATGTTATTTAAAACTTTAATTTAATATTATTCCTTCACAATTTTTATGCTTAATAATGTTTCAATTTTGTTTGAGACTCTTTGGAATGTTTAAAGATTATTTTTCTCAATAATAGCATTAATGATATTTCAATGGTATTTCCATTAGAAGAAATTATATAAACATTGTTAAAAAAACATTCATTTTCTATACTCTAGTTATTGATGACCATTTTCAAGTATCAGTACCAATTTCAAATCATTATTATTCAAAAAAATTATATAATATTATTAATAAAACCCGACATCATTTCCTTGTTTAGTCTGAAATAAAATTTTATTCTAAAAAACATGTTTTTAGTAAAATGTTTATTTTTTTAAATGGATTGGTATATAAATTTTTACAATTTTTTCTTTTACAAATTATTTAATATATTTTCCTTTTTTGTTTCCAAATAATGAATTTTTCTAACCTTTAACAATGAAAAATAAATTTTCATTTTACCACATATGGCTAGTATGGGTTTACCCAAAGTCATTTCATTGAGGCTTCCTTTTCATGTTTAAAAAGTATATTTTTTAATAAAATATATTTAAAATATATTTTCAAAGAATTTTTTTTCAAAACAAAAGGATATTTTCCCCAAGATTTTTTTTTAAAATATCCTATTTATAACTCTTTTATTCATCAACAACAAAAACACTTTATTTTACTCCTCTGGGGTTATACTGTATTGGTACTATCCTTAATATTCCTATGGATGTATTATGATTCATTTTTCGAAGGATAGTACTCACATTCACTTACTTGATTCCTTTTGGTCCGTTTAAAATATATTATTTCCTATGATCATTTAACAATGAATATCTAATAAATATCCACATATTTTTTTGTGGATATAATTATTACCAAAACCATATACCACTTTTCATACGGTGTTTACTTTGAATGTTATGTGTTAATTTGGTGAAAATTGATAAATCTATATACTTTACCCTATATGAATATTTGATAAGGCATATTGTTTATTTGATATAAGGAGTGTTTTGGATATGAAATACATGAGTTGGGGACCATTTATGGTAATCCATGCAGGTTGGTTACTGGTTAATGCAAGACCCTAGATGCATCGATAGTCTCATGGGATGAATTAGTTGTGAAAATTGGAAAAGTTTAAATTATATCTTGACGGTAAATGTATCATTTTATTAGGAAACATGATGTCCAAAAATTAAGTATTTCGCTCATTCAGTTTTAGTTATTATTCTACCATGAGATTTTGTGTCTACATATCTATGGATATATTTTATTTTTAGTTCAACGATTAAATGGAATGTATTATAGTTTCCTAACTTTCCATATTTGTTTTTCGTTATCTAATTATTTGAATGGATATTTTTCTAGTGGATACCTTTCTATATTGTTTATGAACTTCCATTTAGTTTTTTGATTACTTAGCATATGTGTTCGGTTATTTACCTTACCATATTAATTTATTATTATTGAGTCATTATTTCTTCCACTATACTTGTCCCTTACTGATAATTTGATATCACCCTTAATATATTTCATTCCCCAGGAATCCAAGCAGCATACTATGAAAGATATTTAGGTATTTACTAGATAGATTAGAGTTATACTCGAATTTATTTATTTATAAAGAAGAAGAAAATTGTGTTTTAATTAGTGTATTTTTTTAAATACGAGACTGATGTATATATCTAGTTAACCAATACTGCTAAACTCTCAGTCCTTCAAGATTTGATTCCTTGTAATCATGCCAATTTAATTAGTAGAAGACACTGGCTCTGGGATTCTAGGGTCGAGTCACTACATTTCGTATCAAAGGAAGATTAGTAGCAACCTTGGGAACTATATTTAGGAAAACAATAGGTTATAAAACATAACCCAAAGTTAGTATATTACTATAAGTATAGAAGAACATCCTAGAATTTTTTTAAAGTATAGATTATGTGGTCCTTCCTAGAAAAACATATATTACTGGATACTACAAGTGGACATGGTTCTGGAACAGATGTAACTAGGAGTAAAAAATATTATAAGGTGTTCGGTGCCTATCTCAGGGTAACATGGTACATGACAATGGGACATATTGTGAACCTAGTTGAACACTCTCGAGGAATATTCTTGGGATAATCCATGTTTTCGTTACAACCCAAAATGAATAATTGGAAAGGATTTTGACAATGAATATCCTAGTTTAAACCTAAGGTGTTTTAGATTGTAGATTAAGTGTCATGGTATAGAAATACTATGAAGTATATTATGGACAAACTCTATACTAGGGAAGGATCTATGTTTAAATCAGTGTATTAAGTAGTAATGTGTTGATGTTATATTAAAAACTATAGTTAAAAGGCTATTTAGTGATTAACCTTATTTCAAGGATGTCCATCATATTTATTTAGGAATTATATTAATTTGGTTTTAGAAAAGGAAAACATGTAAGTCAGGTGAAAACCAATAAAATATTAAAGGTTGTGAGTATTGAACCCATGATTGTAGGAGGAGAAGGGTTCCACGCCAACCACTGATATACACAATTTCCTAGTTAAATTTTCATTGTTTTTTGCTAAACAATTTGAAGAATAAATTTTAATGATGAACCAGTAGTATCACTTTTAAGGATTAGAGATTAATATATTGACCATATTTGATTTTTAAGATAGTTAAATACAAATAGTTAAACATTCTATTCTTTTATAGTCCTCACGATTCTTTAAAAGTATATTTGTGTTCTTTAGGCATAAAAATTATTTATTAGTAATTAGATTCTGGGAGTAAAGGTATGGTTTAAAATTGGATCTAACCAAAAAAAAAAGTTAAGATTCTTCATGTGAAATTGAAACCTACTGAGTAATAATATTTCATTATATTATTGGTTAGTAAAATAATTATCCAACATTAAGAAAATGACATAGAAATAAGATGTTGTCCAAATACATTAATTTCCATTTAATTGATGGTCTCTTAAACCATAAAATATTTATGGATTTGAGGCCCTCCACATTCTATTTATCATTAAAAAAATTTGATTGATGAACTCATTCACTCCATGTAAATATTTATTCTTTTACTAAAAGTGCCTATCTCTACTTTCCACAAATGTCCTTTTACTTAGAGACCTTGTTACATGGTAGTCCATGTGACCTTTTTACATTTCATTCTTTCTTTTATAGATAATGACTTATGAACCCTTCTCATGTGTGGGATTTAAAATATAGAAACTATCAAAAAAATCACCACGAACGAGTATAAATTATGAGGACATGATTTAATTAAGGTGTGTAAAATGTAACACCCTTAAATTCAAAAGTATAAATTTTTATTCGATACTGTGTATGACATGTGACCCCAAGCGCATAAGGGAATATATGTTCTGGATACATCATAATATAATTACAATTTAAAATAGATTCTATATATTTTAATTCATTCAACACTATGTTAGCTTGTGAAAAATTATTTGTATCTTATGTTACACACAAGAGAGAACATTCTCGATAGCTTGTGTTACACACAAGACCTAGTTTCAGCAAATAATAATATATTATTAAAATATTATTATTTAATATAAGGTGATATAAACTATCCATTATGTGTGTGGTTATGAATATTATTTACTAACTTATAAAAATATATGGTTTATATAAATATTTAATGAATTACTTGGCTACCAATTAATATGAAACTAAAATAAGAACCAATTGAATATAAAAAAATATTATTATTTGTATTCTTCCAATGGATTTTTGTTTTAATAAACATAACTAGTTAAAATTATTTATTTATTTTAATAAAATATGTATTATATATATATATATATAATTTATTTTTTATATTCATCCATTAGGTTTTATAGGCATAATATAAGAACAAACACTATTTTTCACCTAAAAACCAATATTTTTATAAAGGCAAATTTACCGCCTTTTAATGGAGAAATAATTTTCAATCTGAATATTTAAAATTTAATAGATTTAATATGTCAAAATAAAATTCATGATTTAAAGGTAAATATTAGAATTAGTTTATAGTTAATTTTTGATATTTTTTGGAAACATATCATTTTTTAATGAATAGATAAAAATACTGCATTCTTGTACAAAACTATTTTCATATGATTTATTTATACATTAAATTATGTTTTATTTTGGTTTTAATGTTTAATTAGATAATATTTTATAAATTAATAATAATTAATTCCTTTCAATCAATTTCTCTTTGAAATTTATTATAAAAGCATAGAAAACATTCAAACATTTTACTTTAAAAACCTGCAATATCGTCCCACATGCAGGATGAATATTAATTTAACTTATTCCAATTATGTGATTGGAATTTGGAAATATGGAATCCATATTTTGAATAATAATAATTTATAATTTGAAACAATAAAAACATTTTTTTGAACAAAAATATTATGGTAAGTAATTAAAATTTATTACAACTATTATGGTAAAATTAAGCTCAATAATGGAATAAATGTTTATCTTAGGAGCCCAAATGACCTAGTAAGATGTAAAATACCAATTCGATGTCCATATATAGGAAATAAACATTCCATTATTGGGATGGGTTGGGTTTTTATGAATTTTATTAGGTAAAAAATGCATAAACCTAACCTATTCCCAAAAATTCTAAATAAGCAATTTTCCTTCCCTATAAAATGCCACCACATCTACCCATTCATCACTCCTATAAAAAAACTAATTTGAGGAAAAGATATTCCAATATAGATTCTTGAAATCCCTCACATCAATATTGAAGCCACCCTTTAGTCAGAAACCCTTCCAAGAAACATTTTGGTTCAAACAAAAAGTAGTTTATCGATTAAGAGGTAACATATTATCTCAAGATTTTTAATTTTATTTCCATTATCCACTCACATAACCTTAATTTTTTCATTATTATATAAAAAATGTATAATAAACATAATATCATTTTATTAGGCAAATTTTTATACTTAAACATACACACATTTCCATGTAATGGGTAACATACATATTGTTTCTGTGTTCGTTGAACTATTGGCTCACGAAAGGATGATTGTTCATTTTTCCATTACCACCTATCATGGTGGTCATTATGATTGAAAATATGTTTATATATTATATATGTGATATTTATTTTTTATTTATTCCACTTTAGAACTTTTATTACATATACCATTAACACTTTCTATTTTATGTTAACAGGATTACATCATTTTAGGAAGTGTGGACTATTACCCCCTCAAAGCAATGTGATTTGTTCGCACTATAGATGGAACTTATAAAGAATGGTTTTATTTAAACACATGTGTCATAAAAATACTCTATATTATATTCATGATATAATTAACTTTCTATAAATATGACATATATATATATGATTTTCTTTATTACCCTTTCACGCACTAAAAAAGTGATAACGTCATTAGTGGACATCTGGACCGATTCCTCCACGAACCGATGTGATTCCATTTACATAAAAATAATTTTATAAATAAGTATATATTATTAAATAACATGATATTTTGGATATAATTATCATCATGGAATGATATGGTGTAAATTACCTTCATTCCATAATGATCACTGAAAATTGAGAATGTTACTCATGTGTACGTACAACCTACCGTCTCTATGATTGTAACATTGGTTCATTTTTCATCACCATGTTTAATGATTTATCATAAAAGAGTAATTTATTTATAAAACATATAATTACTTCATTATTATTATTATGGAGATGTAATGTAATGAACCCTTTGAACATATTTTACCTACCAAAGTTGTTTTCTACTCATAAACTGAATTTGGTCTAAACACTCAACTTAAAAAGAATTACTTAAGTAGTTGTATACAAAATAGTAAAAAGTGAAATTAAAGTAATGATAAACTAGAAAAAGAGTCTCAAAAAAGTAGAAAATTAATATAATTTTATTATATAGGATGTTAAAGGATGTTAACCCAAAAGTAAACTCAAGGTAAGGGATTCTCATCTCACTTTTGACATTTGTGAGATAAATTTCATGTTTATCACATACATCTTTTTGTGGTGTATTTAATGACCATTTTGATATATTATATTATAAATTCTTATATTTTCATGGTATTTAATATGATAATTTAATATTATTCCTTCATTATTTTTATGATTTAAAATGTTTCAATGTGTTATGGGACAATGTGGAATGATTAAACATTATTTTCCTCAATAATAACATTAATTAACTTTCAATGGTATTTCCATTTGAGGAAATTTTATAACCATTGTTCAATAAAATTGTTAATTTTCTATCATATGGTTATTCAAGACTAGTTTCAAGTATTATTCCCATTTTACATTCTTTTGTACTAAAAATTTTTTAGATAATTTTTTTTAAAAAAACCTGAATTTATTTCTCTCTTTAGATGGAGAAACCATTTTCTTTTAAAAAAATATTTTAAAAAAATTAAAAAATATTTTTTAAATGATTTGGTTAATAAATTTTATCTATTTTTTCCCTTTTACTAATTTTTTCAAAGGAATCTTCTTGTCACTTTCTGAACAAGGATGTTTTCTAACCTTTAACCTTATAAAAGGAATATTCTTTGTACCTCATATGACTTGTACATATTTACCCGATGTCATTTCTCTCAATATTTATTTCATGTTTAAAAGGTTAATTTTAAATAAAATAGTTTCAAAAATGATTTTCAAATAATTTTTTTTTCATAACTAAAGGACATTTTCCTTAATAATTTTTTTAAAATATCTCTTCAATAATGATTCCATTCATCAATAAGAAAACACATTTATTTTACTCCACTCGGGTTACTTTGTATTGATACCATCCTTAGTCATACTATAGATGAATTTTTATTGATTTGTTTAAGGAAAGAAATCACATTCACTTCCTTGATTTCATTTGGTCCCTTTTAAATATTAAATTTCTTATGATCCTTAGAAATTGAATTTCCCTTAAATATCCATATCTATTTTCATGGAGATTAATATTACCTAAACCATATACCATTTTTCATATAGGGTTAAATTTGAATGTTATTTGAAAATTTGGGGGAATATTGATAAATATTTATACTTTATTCACTAGTAATATTTAATAATACATGTTTTCAATTCAATATGAGAAATGTTTTGGACATGAAATACATGAATTGGGGACCATTTAAGGAAATCCATATGGGTTGGGAACTGGTTAATGCAACCCCCTCGATGCATTGGTAGTCTAATGAGATGAACTAGTTGTGCAGATTGGAAGCATTTAAACTGTATCATGATGGTAAAGGCAACTTGTGCCTAAGAAACATGACATCCCATAATTAATAATTTGCCTTATCTTGTTTCTTTTTTATCCATCAATGATATTTTTCATCAACATTTCTATGGATACATTTCATTTTCACTTTATTTATTCAATGGAATTTTTTTTGTTTCTTATAATTCCATATTTATTTTTCTTTATCTCATTATTTGAATAACATGTTTTTTCCAGTTTTTACATTCCCATATTTTTTACACACTTCCATTTAGATTATTTATTACTTTGCATGTTCGTTCAGTTATTTACCTTTCAATGTAAATTTGTTACTATCGATTCATAATTGATTCTTTTGTACTTTTCCCTTACTGAGCATGAGATCTCACCCGTAATTAGTTTTTTCCACAAGAATCCAATAATTGTACTTTGAAAGATATACATGGATTTACTAGATGTATTAAAGTTATCCTAGAAGTTATTTATTTATATATAAGAGAAATTTGTTTTGTAATTACTATATTACTTTTTAATAAAAAACAATGTATGTATCTAGTTTACCAAGAATACTAAAATTTTGGACCTGTAAGATTTAATTCCTTGTAATCATACCGATTTAATTAGTAGCAGACACCGACTCCAGGCTTCTCGGGTCGGGTCACTACATTAAATAATAATTTTGATTACCATATTTTATACACAGTTAGATATACATGATGTATGGTTTCCATTATAATGTATATATTTTCACTCCATATATAGAAATGGTAATGTCCATGGATTAATTTCTGTATCTAAATGTTATAGAAGATACCAAGCGATAAAGAGAACCTCAAGATATTATAAAATTAATCATAAAAAGGATTTATGGTCCACATACATTAATTGACTAGGTAGGGTAAATTTTTCACAGTTAGGTGTTGGGGGAACAAAATCATTGAGGCTTCCTCTCATGATGTTCACACTTGGTGATCACTAGTAGTGAGATCACGAGGAAAGATCCTCCAATAGGAACACCACATGTTTTGGATTTCATTGGTTGTTCCAATATATGGACATGCGTATTGGTCTCCTGACATGATATCATTACCAGTGTGTGTCATTTAATCCCATAAATTGTTGTATAGAAAAAACCATGATAATTAAATCATGGAAAGGAGGATTATGTTGGATTCATCATTGGTGGCATGGCATTGGTTGAATGGTCAAGGAAGTATTTGATTCTTATAGATTAAGGAAGTTGTATATCTTGGTCCTTGTTGATTATAATGGTAGTGCTTTCAAAAATTCTTGGTCATGTTAGTCGAAAGGTAAATCCATCTGGTTAGATCAAAAAATAATAAAACAATACGTGGGTGATGGAACAAGGGTTTGTCATGCATTATTATTTATTTAATGACAAAGAGAATACAGTATATGGTGTGTGACTGTAGGTTGGTTATCATTGTTAGGAAATTCCTTATCACTATAGGGGCCTAGATTGGTTACTAGGATCCTCTCTTGGTTTTGGAATATTATACATTGCTATCAAGTTAAGGTCCTAGAGGGTCATACACAATAGAATATTCAAAATAAATTATTTAGTTGAATAGGTATATCGGAAATGGTGCCCTCCCACATCATCTGAGTGTTGTAAAAGTTATCAATCACCAATAAATTATTAAATTTATATTATTCAAGTAATGAATACATCATATTGAATATATTTTTTAAATTTATTTACAATTTTAGTAAATATGAGGAATAATATTAATCGAGCGAATATTATCTTAATATTCTAGGTTCGTTTAACATTATGTTGGAATTAAGAGTTGAGTTAATGGATTAGTTTAATCACATCATATATTTAATATATATGATAGGTATCTGATAAAACAATAATATTTATGGTGCAATATTGTTCATAAAAATTATTTATTTAGTGGATGTTAAATAAACGGGGGTCAAAGAACCCTACCAGGTATTTTAGACATTCATTACAAGTTAGAGGAGAGAGGCTCTTTCCATGTTCTAATCACTATGAAATTTTTAGAGAGATTTATAGAGCCTCTATTTATTCTCCCACTTTATATATAATGAAGCTCGTGATCCATGTGATCAGATCAATTTCTCCCTCATGCTTCGAAGGCATGTCGATGCGGTGATCATTGGGACGTCGAAGGTGTTATCAGATCTCCACACTAGAACCTAGAATTCGATGATTGCGACTCTAGAGTATTTTTTGAAGTTCATTTAGAGGATCTAGAGAGATTCATCTTATGGTAATTCATTAAAAATATTGCCGACAATAAGAAGTTATCGACCACAACTTCATATCTGAAAAAGGTATGTTTTCAGTTTATGTTTCAGTGACCTGTTTAATTTAGAAAATATCCTTAGGCAGCACCAAGGCTCGGATCCTCATAGACAGCAAGTCTCATCACCTAGACAATGAAAATTGTAAAATCTTTGACCCCTATGATTCCATTGCAACCCTGATACCTTTAATTGGTATCAGAGAAATCACATAAATTTATTAAGCCTATAAAAATTAATTTTCATTAGATTTAATTGCATGATTTGATTTTGTTCCCAATGTTTCTAACCACGAGTCGATCCAAAATCAGATGACCAATTAATGGTCATTCGAAAAAAAATTATGGATTTTTTGAATTTTTTTCACGAGTATTAATTTTGGATGAAATTTTTATGAATATGTTAATTCCACAGGTTCTGTGGATATTTGATAATAAGAATAATTATTTTTATTATTGCATTATATTTTAATAATAATAATAATTATTATTATTATCATTCAAAATACTTCTGGTATTATATATATTTCATATAAACCATACAGATAACTCCACATGTAGATTAAATTTATCTAGTAGCTAATTCAGCTAATAAAACCAATATAAAATTAAAAAATGCACAAATTGGAGCACGCCCCCCTCTGTCATGAGACATCTCCAAAGGAAAAACCTTAGTCGGTCATCACCCGGTTGATGGTTTCATGCCACCAGATCTTGGGTCGGAATCCCCTTTAGTCAGACTAGCTCCCGCCTCTCATGTCATAACTCCCCTCTTTAATGGAGCCTTCCACCTCTAGTTGTCCATATCTAGATCGATGATCCACTCCTCTAACTCCGACTCCTTTATCCATCAAAATATCCTCCTTCAAAAATTCTAATCCATGTGTGGACCTCGGTCTTCTGCCACTGCACCCCTCCATACCAGCCTTACTCACCCGCCATCCCTCTTGGTTGGAGGTCATGCATCCATACTATTGGAATTTTTTGATTTAAAATTTAAATAATGATGTGAGTGAAAGTTATTAATGGAGGGATTTTCTCAAAATTAATGGAGTAATTTCTCCCAATATTAATGAAGAGTTATTCCCAATATTAATTGATGGAATAATTAATATTGACCACATTAAATAGAGATGTGGACATGATGTCTATATAAGAGGATGCAGTAGCATTTTTTACAATGTGGGCTGGAAAAGATGTATCCTCCAAGAGATATCGATGTAGGGGTTGATGCGTTTGAAGAAACTGGTGCTAAGAAAAGATGGTGATTATGTTAATTATGGTGTGTCTGCAGCGACAATTTAAGACGGTGATGATAACAATGCCATATATCAAAATTCCTCTTGGTTGTGGAGAACAAGTAGTGTGTCCCGGTTGTGATGATCTGCGGTACAACAAAAATGGTACATTCATTGGTGTTGGTGTGTCGAGAGAGAAATAATTTTGGTGATTTGTAAAAGGCCTTCAGTTGTTGTTAAAAATCTTTTGGGTGATGTGATAAATTCCCTCAAGTGATAAAATATCTTCGGGTGATTAAATGCCTTTAGGTGAATCTCCTCTTGTGTGTTTCTGCAACGAATTCCTCTACAGAGAAAGTCTCCAGCCCCAAAAGTGGTATCAAAGGTAGTGGTTGAAGTGTCCAGTTTTAGAACAAGGTAGGAGGCATCTGGTGGAGCAACATTGGTGGAATAATATTGATGTTCCTCGGGTTAGGTGGTCTATGAGGCGTCCTGATAAATGTCATCGAAAAATGACGTCAGTATCAGTGGTGTCGCTAGAATATCTAATATCTTATTGCCCGTAGGTGTTAGGCGACGTGTTCCATTCATTGGGAGACATTTGGATCTTGGTGGAGCTGATGATCACATTTACCCAAGTAGTGGCGATGAATGTTGAGTATTTGAATTTTAAATAAATGTGAAGATTTTTGGGTTTTTCTGATTTAGACTTTAAATAATCATGAGAGAGAAAATAATTAATGGAGGGATTTTCTCAACATTAATGGAGGATTTACTCCCAACATTAATGAAGAGTTATTACCAATATTAATAGATGGAATAATTAACGTTTACTAGATTAAATGGATATGTGGACATGAAGTCTATATAAGAGGATGCAGTAGCATGTTTTGGAATGTGGGTTGGGAAAGATGTACCCTCTAAGAGAGAATGAAAAAGGGGTTTCCAAATTTGTGGTAATTGATTCCAAGAAAATATGGTTATTATGTCAATTATGGTGTGTCAGTAGTGATGATTGAAGACAGTGATGGTGAAAGTTCCTTGTACCAAAAGTTCTCTTGGTTGCAGAGATCAAGCGGGGTGTCCCGATTGTAATGATCGACGATACAAAAAAAATGGTATGTTCATTGGTGTCTGTGTGTCGAGAGATAAATCTTTTGGGTGAGTTGTAAAAGGAATTTGGGTGTTGTAAAAAATCCATGGGGTGATGTGTAAAATTACTTCAGGTGATAAAATGACCTTAGGTGATAATAGGCCTTCGGGTGAATCTTCTCTTGTGTGTTTCTACAATGAATTTTGTTGTGGAATTGGGATTTTTTCCCCAAAACTTACATCTTGGTCCATCCCCCCAATACCCACTCTTCCAGTTTTCAGTGAGGACCCACACTGATGACACCACCTGTACGACCAAGGTCTTGATGATTCTAATACCAGACACCCTTCACCCACAGGCTGAATCTACCCTACTCTCACATGTTCCCACCCATGGACATCCTGATTAGCCAATAAAAACACATATTTTTAATTACATTTTAATGGTATTAAATGTTAATTTTTGATCTTATGGGCCTAAGTTAGTGGATTTTAATTATTAACATTCATTCTCATCATTTGTGCACTTCGTGCCTAATGTACAACAATTTGGACCCAATGATTCATATTTTTTTAAGGAATGTAATTATTTATATTTTAATTTAATATTTTAGTAAATGGATCTACACATTAATATGAACATTTTTTTGTCAGGTATCAATAGAGGATTCATAAATGATTATGGAGATATTTGGTGATGAAAGGAAACAATTCTGGAGAAGGCACATTGGACATCATCCCACTTATGAGAATTTGGGGCCCAAAATATAAATCCAATGAAGCCCAAATTTCCTGGGATGATAGAGTAAATATAGAGGAACATATAATTATCCAGGATCTAGTGTGAATTCATCCTCCATTGTGGTTATTTAGGCTTCCCAAATTAGAGATAAAATTCTGGGCCAGATTCTGTGGCCCAGAAAAACATCCCTCCAATTTAATCATATCTCGGAAACCACAAATTCATTTTGGCTAAAATTATACTGCGATCTAGGAGGAATCTAGATATTCACTTTTTTCTTCTATGTCCCAATCCAATTTGGAAATCGATAAGGCCATCTAGGCACCTCTGTTCGTTGGATGCAAGCTGGCTGCCACCTCGGGTCAAGAGTGGAAAAGTCCAAGTTCCACATGCTTTCCACCACCCTAAGCCTACCATAATCAAGTGGGATTCTTTGTACTATTGTATTCTAGATAAAAGGATCCCAAAATTACTATTTAAGTCAGTGGTATGGAAGGATTTTTGGATCTTTGGTGCTTAGTTTTATTGTAGTGTTATGCTGCCACTTTGTGTTTGTAACTGCATTTCTTTCTCATGTAAGTTGTTCATTTCACCTTAGTTTCTAAATAAAATTTCTTCCATTAGTCTTATTATTTTCTTATACATATCATGTTGATACCATTTCCAAAATGTGTGAATTTAATCACACCATACTTTGTGAAAATTATCACACAACGGTGGAGTGATCGATATTTTGTTGTTTTTACTTCTTCAATTCCACCCTTGTAAGTATACTTCCCCTTTCGTTGAGGACATGTAATCAATGGAGGGATAACTCTTTTATTGGTTGATACAAGGAAGTTTAAAGGGGCTGGATTGAATGTAATTTCTCACTCTTTAAATGTTTTTTAATTTCTTTTATTTTAGTTTCTTTTATTCAATGATTTTCTCTCTTCCTCTTCCATATTGAATTTAATCACCACACTTTTATGTGTTAATAAGATCCATTACCTTGGAGTGCTCATTAAAATGATCCTACAAGTGTATAATTGATTAGAATGTGTTTTTGAAGGTTTTTAACCAGTAGGTGATGTGGTTAGTTTGAATTCATTGAATGAATCCTTCTCGAGATTATGAAATTGAAATCATTAAAAAAAGGAATTCATCCAATCCACCATGAACTATAACCTAGGATAAACTCATTATCTTAATTGTAATTAACTTAAATATATTTGTGATACTTTAAAACCATCTAAAATCAACCCCATGTTGGAAACTTCATAGCCAAAAATCCATCTCATAGTTCATGTATCTTAGGTATCTTCTTAGGTCTCAGTGGATTTGACAACCCAAGTTGGACTACAAGGACCATTCTACATTCATCTCTTAAATACATTTTAGCATGAATCAAATTCTGGCACTGTTTCTAGGGACCAAGTATGTAATTGAGACCACTAACATACATTTCTTACCCTACATCTCTATTTTCATCCTCGATTTGACTCTTATGGAAATCCCTTTTGTACAAATCCAAACATGGGGATCCTCTCCCTACTTTGACTACCCCGCACCAAGTGTGATGTACAATGAACACCCTAGTTTGTATTGGTGGGATAATAAAAAACCTAATCAACCACAATGTTTTAACTCATATTCTCCAGAAATAATTCCAACATATAATGAGTTTCAATCCCCACAAAGCTGATCTGAACACCCTCCTGTGCAAATCCAACAACTTAATTATCCACCTCGAATTGACCATTTGGCTCAACCCATTATCCATACCAATCAACATGCGTTACTTGAAAAACTGTGTCAAAAATGGAGATAATTAATTTTGAGGTTTCATCATTAAGATTGGAACCACAAAGCATTGAAATGGTTATATAACACATTCCCACTCATGCTATTTCATCATCTTCATTGATAGAAGACTTTTTTCTCCCAAAAACCACTCATGAATTTATTGAAGAACTGACCTTCAGATTTTGGATAGATGAAGAAGATAAAGAAATAATTTAAGGGTCTTTAAATCAAGAGGAAATTGATTTTTTCAATTCAAAAGAGGATAATTTGACATCATGGATTGAGTCTCCTAAGTATAACTCCATTGAAGATTTTTCAAAAACACTAATCATTGAACCATTGAGAGAAATAAAACTCATTTAGTACATACCCATTCTTAACACAAATCTTTCATATTTTTTGGTGGAATCTTCTATTCAAAATGAACCGATTTTGTTAAGAAATTTGGAAAATGAAACTAAGTTGGATTCAAAATCTCAACCTGTGTCTGAATGCCCTATCCAAACCAAGCTTAAAATTATTATCCTTATTTCCCGAATAAATTGTCCCTTCCTTGGCTATAATCACGACCTTTCAATTGTAATTCATTCTTCTATTGAAACCAAAAGTTTGGAATGATCACATATGTCTTTGGCCAGGCTACAGAGGAAACCATATCAACCATTTCTGACATTCCTTGGATTTTCCCACTCATTGTAGAATATAGGTTTGTACATGACTCAAATAATAAACAAATAATCAATCTGAATATAGTAGAATTTGAGAAATATGGGGTCCTTAAAATGTTGAAATTTGGTATTGGGTAATTTGGGGGGTTCATGTCGAGCTAACGACATTAAACTAAAGCGATGCATGGGAGGTAGCCCGTGGTTTTCATCTTTGTGAATAATATTTTTTTAAAAGGATTAATGAATCATTTTTATATTTAAAAATAAAAAAAATCAATTGACATGTTCTTCTATTATGAGTATGGATGGGTATGATAGGGGAGTTCCATATTCATCTGTGTCGCGTGGTGTGATCCTTGAATAATACCTTATCGAGAACTTTAAAAAGAAGATAATGTATCATCAGTTCATTTAATTTTTATGTGTTTTTAGATTAAATAATAATAATTATTATTATAATAATAAAATTAAAGGGTAAAATTTTAGGTCATGGGGAAAACCTCGCCATAATCGGCGAAGCCGCAGGGAATCGAACCGGGGATCGAAGGGAGACATGGGTGCACGCTTACCACTAACCTACAACTTATAGTGCTTCATTATTCTATAATTTTTGTATATATAATTGTATTTTAATTTATTTTTATTATTTAAATATATATATACATATATTGTTTTTTTTTTGTTTTTTTTCATTTTCAACTAGGGAACTCTGCGAGTGACATGGATATCAAAGGACTAAATGGAAGTATCACAAACTTAAAATTCAACCACCTGGTGACTTCATTCCATGATCCTCATTTTCAATTTTGTTTTTGAACACCCATTATCTTCCTCTACCCCCTTCTAAAATTTATTTTCTTCAAACAATGGGGATAGTGTTATTTTTTGTTGAGGAAGATAAAATATATTTTTTTCCTTTTGTGTAAAAAAATGAATGATTTGAAAAACAAAAGTGTGCCTTAATGGAAGGGAAAATTTCTTTAACCTTGAACAAGATAGTAGAAATTATAGACTTTGAAACTGAATATCAAATAATTTATCATGCCCTGATTCTGATTTTAATCCATGTATAATTTCATGAGCATATATTTTGGAAATTGTGGTTGTCTAATGTGAAATTTAATCATTTATATTTTCATCCAAATAAAAAAAGATCAAAACACACATCCTTTGGATAGTGGGGTACTAGATTGACTTCATGGGGTCCCCTAAATAAATATTATAGTTTTTGTGATCATTTTAGTTTTAATATGAGTATTCAATAACAAAAAAATAAAAAAAAATCAATAAATTTGAACGTAGAGCAATGAAATGACCTAATTCATGGATTTTGACACTTGGGGATCAGGACTCCATAGTTCTCTGGCACAAATTTAATAATTTTATCTCTACTTATGGTAATTTGAATTTTTTTTGACTGAGTTAACTCGAGATGATTCCCAAGTATGCGGTCTTCACTTGGTTCCCTAAGGTCTTTGAGACTGGGAGTCATCGGCAAAGTATCACTACAAGGGTTGACTCTTTTGAGTGCAGTTTCAATTACTAGGGAAAAATTGCAAAAAAATACTATAAAAAAATGAATACTCATCTTAATATTGAAATTTGATTCCACCTAGTGCTTCCATCATTTCCCCCTTGTATAATGATGAACCCCCATGTCTAATGTGATGCACAACACATCATCATCGTTAACTGATATTGGATGAAATATGGTGATGAATTTGAACAACAAAATGGTCATGGGATTCAGATAAAATTATGAAACTATCTTGTATTAAAATATTTTTATGGGTTTAATTATTTTTGAGTATAAGGGTTCCTGGTGATAAAAGTGTATCAAAATGTTTTTGGAAAAGGGAATTCGAATTTCATATTGTTGAGATTCATTTTTCTCAGGACAAGAAAATCTCAGGTTGGGGGTGTCACTAGCCAATAAAAACACATATTTTAAATTATATTTTTATTTTATTAAATTATTTTTTGATCCTATGGGCCTAAGTTAGTGGATTTTAATTTTGAAAATCCATTCTCATCATTTGTGCACTTAATGCCTAATTTACACCAATTAATGCCCAATGATTCATCTGATTTTAAGGATTGTAATTATCCATATTTTTAATTTAATATTTTGGTAAATGGATCGAAACTTCAATATCAATTTTTTTTATTCAGGTATCAATATAGGATTAATAAAGGATGATGGAGATATTTGGTGATAAAATGAATCAATTCTAGAGAAGGAATATTGGACACCAGCCCATTGATGAGAATTTTGGGGCCCACAATACAGACCCACTGAAGCCCAAATTTTGCGGGATGATAGAATACATATATAGAAACATATAATATTTCAGTAGACTATGGAAATTCGTCCCCTATTATGGTTATTCAGGTGGCCCAAGTTGGAGATAAAATTTTGGGCCAGATTCTGCGACCCAGAAAAAGAGCCCACCAATATATTCATATATCGGCAACCACAAATTTAATTTTGCCAAAATTTTATAGAGACCTAGGAGACATCCAGATATTCAGTTTTGTCTTATATGGACCACTCCAATTCTGCAATCTAGAAGGCCTCCTAGGCACCTCTATTCGGTGGATGCACGCTGGCTGCCACCTCGGGTCAAGAGTGGAAAAGTCCAAGTTCCACAATCTTTCCACCACACTAAGCTTACCATAATCAAGTGGGATGCTTTGTACTATTGGATGCTCGACCCAAGGCTCCCAAAATTCCTATTTAAAGAAGTGGTATTGAAGGACTTAGGGATATTTGGTGCTTGGTTTCATTATAGAGTTATGTTTCTGCATGGTGTTTGTAACTGCATTTATTTCTCATATAAGTTATACAATTCACCTTAGTTTATTAATAAAAGTTCCTCCTCTACACTTATTATGTTGTTATAAATATCACGCCGATACTATTTCCTAAATGTGTGAATTTATTCACACCATACTTTGTGAAATTTATCACACAACGGTGGACTGATCGATATTTTGTTGTTTTTACTTCTTCAAATCCACCCTCGTAAGTCTACTTCCTGCTTCCGTTGAGGACATGTCATCAATGGATTTCTAAACCTTTTATGCATTTATCCAAGGGAGTAAAAAGGGTCTATATTGAATGTTATTTCCCACTCTCTAAATTTTTATTAATTTATTTTATTGGAGTTTCGTTTATTTAAGGATTTTCTCTCTTCATCTTCCATATTGAATTTAATCACCGCACTTTTATGTGCTAATAATATCCTTTACCTTTATGTGCTCATGAAAATGATCCTACAATTGTATATGTGATTAGATTGTGTTTTTGAAGGTTTTTAACCCATAGGTTATGAGGTTAGTTTGAATTCATTGAATGAATCCTTCTCGAGTTAATGAAATTGAAATCATTAAAAAAAGGAATTCATCCAATCCACCCCGAGAGATAACCTAGGATGGACTCATTATCTTAATTTGAATTAACTTAAATCTATTAGTGATAAATTAAACCCATCTAAAATCAACCCAATTTTGGCAACATCATAGCCAAAAATCCATCTCATAGGTCGTGTATCTTAGGTATCTTCTTAGGTCATAGTGGATTCGACAACCCAAGCTGGACTACAAGGACCATTATACCTTCATCTCTTGGGTAAATTTGATCATGAATCAAACATCTAATCTACTATCTCATCCACAGAACTTTCAGGTTCATGAGCATCCAACTGAAACCGTCCACAACACCTCTATTAGGGAACATTATCCACCCTAATCTAGTAGTGCAACATCCACCAGACCGAGCATGGTAGCCAAGTGTATGAGGTTACTCATAATAGATTCCTCTAGACCTGAATCACCTCAAAAATGGCCTGACGGGTCTTCCCAACTCGTAACGGGTTTCTACAGACCTGTCTTGCTCTTAATATCCATGCAAAGACATTTCATGGATCGTTATGGGTCCTTATAGGTTCAGTTTGACCCATAATGGGAATGAGTGGGGTTTTCAGGGCTCTTGATAAACAAAATTATTTTAAAATGATTCATTAAATTTTATTTAAATTAAAATAATCAATATAATATTTTTGATTAAAAAATTAATAATTTTAATACCAAGGATAAAAATAAATTATTTTGGTTATTAAATTAAATTAATTAGTTAATTAAATTTTTGGTATTAAAATTATATTAATTAAGGGACCGAAGGTGAATTAAGTAAATTATTTCTATTTGTATTCATTTAATTTATTTATTACCCCATAATTTTATTTAGTGCAATTTATTTTTTATTGTTCTTAAATTATACCGAATGATCTTGAGAAATGACCTAACTTGGGTATGTCTACATTTACATAAGTAATTATTTTAACAGTGTGCGATGTTTGTAATCAATTATTTAAGAAGATATGTGAATTGTATTTTATTTTTGGTATATTTTTATATGTATATGCACGTCCAAATTCATCTAGTGTACATTTCTACCCCAATTCCTCTCACCTACATGTGTGTAACATAGTATTTTTAAAGAAGACGATGTACGACATGGACCCTTCCAAGGTGAGGTGGTATTCCATGATGATGATTTTTTAATATGAATACACCACCAAGATTAGGTGTTATGATAGATGAGATTTGGAACAATCCAAGATGTGGTGTTAATTCAAATGAGCAGCAAAGGTATCAGATAGGGGTGAGCTGCATCACAAGTCAAGAAATGACTCAGGTATGATGCCCATGTGTTAAGGTTGGCCCATTGAATTTAAATTGATCAATCACTATTAGATGTTGAAGACCACTCAGGTAGTAGATTTCCTATATACATTAATTTTTTATTTTATGAATTTTATAAAAATGGGAAAATAAATTAAATAATAATTAATAACATGCATAAGGAAGTGATAAATGTTTTTCTATTAATGTTCATTTTTTAGCATCACAACGTAGATGAACAAGGTCAATATAAATGAATTAAATTTATCGAGTGAAAAATAGAAAATCATAAAATAGTTATTAGGTCATAGATTCCTTTCATCATTTAAATTTTGAAAAAATTTGGTGTTTGGGGTGCTCGTCATCCAAAGTTGAGTGTTCCTCTTACTACATGGGAGTTCTTATAAGACTGGTGGGTTTACATATATAAAGTGGTTTTAAGGACTATCCAAATATAATTTTTTATCATTTTAGAGGAAACCATTGTGTAAATCATTATAAGATTTTAGAAGCTGGGACATCACTCAACAGATCAAGGAGCTACGAGTTAATATAGTTGGACTGTCAAATGCCTACGATAAACCCTCTGAGTAGTGGCACTGAAAAAGATTGTAGACTATGAGAGTAGGTTCAAGGATCATTTCCGCTAGAATACTCAAGCGGAAGAGTATTTTAATTCTAGTACATTGGATTCCTTGGAATCGATAAAACAATGGAAGACATTTAATGACTTAATTAATTATTCAATAATGTCTAATTTAGAAATCTATATACAAGCACTAATCTGGTAGAATTTATTTTTTTAGTAAATTGAATGTAATACCAAATGAAACACTGTGATAATATTGGAAAAAGTTAATGTTAAAACTAGCCCAAATTTCAATGTGTAGTGCAGGCACTTGGGAACAATAATACTATATCATAAATTCCAGGTGTTGGGGTCCCTATAACTGTTAAGCCACCTCAGGAATCAAGGATGAAAATTTTCTTATAGGATACACATTTATAAATAATATATTCATTATTTCATAATTATATCACCAAAGTAAGATGTTTTCTAAGGTTACAACATCGGGACCTGGAGGATTACACATGTTGTTTCACCTCAAAAATGTTTGCAAGGACAAAGTGGAGTAAAATATAAATTGGAGAAAATTACAATGGAACTATGTAAATATGAAAGATAAATGGTAATATTTCAAGGCATCTAACTCTTATACCTAAATACTCTAGTTTTTTCTAGGTTACAACAAATATTATGAAGTGAATTCATCATTGCATTTTTTGTAAGGTATATTGATCAATAAGAATATTTAGGATAGTTTATTTTTAGTTCTTATGGAGAAAAAATTGAAATGAAAGTAAACAATCCCACTAGAAAGTGTAACACCAAAAACACCTTCGTAATTTCCTTCAAATAAAAGATGTTGGTTATCAAACAGATGGTTATTTTCATCACATATTATGAAATTAATTTAGGAGATTTAAATGCAATGAACTAAATAAAGAAGCAATTAAACATTTCTTCTTTAGTTTATATTAAACAATTAATGTTTATATCATGCTTCTAGGGTATAAAATACGGTTTTTTTCATATATGATTATTGAAAAACTGTAACCAAGTAAAATAAATATTACAAAAAGCAAGGTGTATTCTCTAAGCGACTGTGAAAGGGTGATTCCTAAGTCAGCGGTGAGAAACACTTAAATTCTAATTTCCATGTAAATGATTCTATTTGAACATGTTTTTGAGTATAAATAAAATATTTATCTCATGTGTCCTTTGGACATAAGGAGACATTATTCCAAATTCATGAATGAATGTTGTTTTTGGTGTTTCGTACTCAACAATTTGTTTATTGATACATGAATGATTGAAAATATTTGATGAATATAAAAATGGTAATACTTTTACCCAATTATGGAAAGATAATTATTTTTCCATAAAAATTAGTAGTGTATAACAAGGATGTACCAGGTTTTTTATTTATACTCATTAGAATGAACAACCATAGGTATTATCTAAATATATAATTATTTAGTTTTGACAAAGAAACCATTATAAATAAAGGTATGCCAATAAGATTTTGGAATTAGTTGAACAAGTGAGAATGAACTATTCCAAGGATAGGATTGTGGAAAATATACTTAATATGATTCCTTTAAGTAATTAAGAAATGTAAAGGTGATTTATGATAAATTAAGAGGGTACAAGATGCTTTGGGATATCATTCTGAAGAATATCTTGACCAAGAAATAATCAATCAATACAATGTTGTGTGGAGTAATTCATAAGCATGATTTTTTTATCTATGTCATAGAATATATGTTAATAAAGAAGATTGATGATAATTCAAACATGTTAAAATTTATCAACAAAATGTAGCATGGAAAAATTCCTAAACCCGAATTTAATACATTTGTGTTTTGATGTAAGTAGTATTAATGTTGCACCTTGTATAAACTTATATTATATTTCATGATGTACTTTGAAAATAAAGGTGATATATCATAACTATATTTCAAATATCATGAAAATGGATATCATATAAGTCCAAATATGACGGAAATCCATAATTTCATAAGGAAATCTTTTATATGTAAAGGGTTTGTTAGGATATAAAAAAACATGGATCAACCTAATCACATTGTGCATCTAAGTAATTTACCTGATAGTTTTTAAGATATTGACTAAATCCTTGAAATGGAAAAGTGGTTGTCAACTAATAGAATAAATTTCTAAATAAGGGTGAACCTATCTATTAGATATAGTTGGAGCAATGTAGACTTGGGTTTAGTCAATGACAGAGACACACATATAGTTGGAATAAGAACTAGTTTCACATGTGCATGTGGAACAAGAATGTTCCAGAGACACATACTGTGTTGGAAGGTTAGATTCATAGTGATTGTTTTGTTTTCACCAAGGTTGGTGATACATTATTAAGTTATAATAATAATATCCAAAAGTAGTAATTATATGTAAACAAACTAAAATAAACAAGGCCAATAAAAATTCAATAATTGATTCCATGTATCAAAGTAAAAAGGGGCTTATAAATTGAATACTATGGTGGGTATTAAAGTGACATGATACATGTATGGTACAAGACTAGTACAAATAAAGGCTCTTTTGGTAATACCAAGTAGGTATCCCTAAATCAATTAGAATTTTACTATTCATATCTAATATCTATGATAATGTTATTGAGCATTGGGTTTCATGACCACTATTCATGGAAGGTGTCTATAAGATGTAACCAAAAAATTGATGGTCATGTCACATAATGTTAATAAAGCGTGAATGTTACTGAAATATATTTTAGGATTGATATAACAATAGGATCATAGAAAATTCATTTGGATTGAATCTCTTCTATGTGTCTATAAAGGGATGGTGGGAGAACCATAGATTTCAAGTAATGTATTTTTTATGACATGTGGAAGATAAAAATTGGTCTTATAGTAAGATTAGACCATGTTGAAAGTAATTATATAGTGATTGATTTAACGTGGAAATGTATTTTTTTTGGAAATAGGGTCTACTATTGTATATATAATGGTTTCTTGGACCTATTTAATAATATATATATTGACATTGTATTAAAAATAAAACTCATAACAATTCTGGAGATGAATTTTTGCCATTGTCACATGGCATAAATCTCTTCATATAGACATGAAAATTCATATAAGAAGTTTAAATGGTGGGTTGAGTTCAATACACTATAGTGATGACTCAATCAAGTTTTCTATGATATGTCCAAAATATGATTTGGCCAATATATACTTTATAGTAGAAAAATATCGTTGATATCTAAAATAAATGAATGTAAAGTAGTCAAAACTATCTTATTATACTTTGGGAAGTATAAAAGATATGTACCTGGTGAGTGAAGAATAAAGAATACCAGTTTTTTGGGGAGACAGACTAGTCTTCCTTTGGATTAATTTTGTCTTGTATTTCATTTATGATAATTTACTAATAGAGACAAGATAAAAAAATCTAATGGTAGCCATACCTATATATACCTAGAATGTTTCATCATCATAGGTAACTAAAACAAAATTATTAACGTCAATGATTTGTTCTAGTTCCTTGAATCATACCAAGTCATTAATGTTTTTTCATTGGGATAATTCAATTACTAGTGCTACCCAAGATATCATGTTTTTACAGTATAAAATGGATCTCTACTTGGGTTTTCCATATCTTAAGAAACTTTAATCAAGGATATGAGGTATCATATAGAAGAATAGCTATATGGTAGAAATATGGAAGACCCTGCAGCAAAATATCTGACTCAGTAGAAAAATGATCTTAATCATGTGATAGATAACAAGTATGGCTAGAAATTTGGCTCTAGTGCAAGTGATAGTGTTGTAATAGTGGTTTTCCTATACCCAACTTGAATATTAACTTTGACTACCAAATCTTTTATATAGTTATATATAAATGATGTATTCTTACCATTATAGTGTAGACTTTTTTTAATCCCCTATTGAAATGGTAATATTCATTAATTAATTGCCACATAAAAAGGTTATAGTTGATCCCATTATATAATGAGAAACTTAGGATACTTTGACATTAATCTTAAACAAATGTCATATGGTTTAGATAATATTATTGACTGGAAATAGTCTAAGTTTTACTATTATGTGCTAGGGGATCATAAGAACTGATACATCTTCTCATGAAGTTCACACTTGGTGATATCTAGTAGTGATATCATGAGTACAAACCCTCAAATAGGAACACCACATGTTTTCAATGCCATTGATTGTTCAGATCTATGGACATGTGTATTAGTATTATAACATGGTATCAATACATTTGTGTGACACTTGATCGCTTACTTTGATTAAAGGAAGAAACCATGACAATGCAATCACATAGAGGTTGCTTGTGTTGGGAGTGTCATTGGTGGCAAGGCATTACTTGAATGTTCATGAAAGGATGTGTCTCTTCTGGGTTAAGGAATTTAAATACCTTAAGCATTATTGATCAGGGTGGTAGTACCATCATAAATCTATAGAAAAGGTAGTTGAGTGGTAAATCCATCTAGTTATACCAAATAATAATAATTAAAGAATAGGTATATGGCACAAGTGTGTGTCATGCTTTATGATATATTTAAAGATAGTGATATTATAATACCAAGTGCATGTTCATAGGTTGGTTGTCATTTATATGAATTTATTTCTAGATTTAGTGGCCTTGATGGGTTTTTAGACTCCACTCTTGGCCTTTAAATATTATTCACTACTATCGATATAGGGTCCTAGAGGGCCACAGACAAAATTTTATTCAGGAATCCACCATATTCATGTTAATAGGTGTATTGAACATTTTGGTGTCCACCAAGGGGTCTGAGTGTTGTCCATATTATAGATCACCAATAATGAAATAAATTCATAATATTCATGTAATGAATAATTGGTATTGAATTTATATATTAAATTTATTTACATGTTATGTAAATATGATGAATAATATTAATAGAACCAATATTATTTTAATATTTCAGGTTCGTTTAATGTTAAGTGGGAATTACGAGATGATTTAATAACTCAGGTTTATCATTAAATATATTTAACATTTATTTTAGGCATATGATAAAATTATAATATTTATGATGTAGTTTAGTTCATCATAATTATTCTTTTAGTAGAAATAAAATAATAAGGGGTCGGGGAACCCTACTTGGTATTTAGAGCATCCACTATAAATAGGAGGAGAGAGGCTCTCACAATGTATTATTCACTAAAAGATTTATAGAGCCTCTCTATCCACTCAAAATTTATATAGAGAGAATATCAAGATATAGGAAATCAGATTGAGTTATCCATCACATACCAAAGGTAGATCAATGTGGTGATCATCATGATGTCGAAGGCATCATCGAATCTCCACGCTACACTCAAATTTCACCGATCAATGTTCCATCAAATTTTTGATGTATGTGTGGATAATCTGAAGGAATTAAGATTTGGATCCTTAATGAAATGACCACCAGTGAAAATAATATGTTAACTGTATCTTCATATATAAAAAGGTATTTTTTCGGTTTATGTTTTGGTTTTCTATTCAATTTACACGAGATCCTCAGGCAATAACAAGGCTCTGATCGTCAAAGATGACATGCTTCCTCATCCTGATGATGAATATTGTAAAATCCCAATCCCAATATCTTCTTCTACAACATGGATACCATTATTTTGGACAACCTAAATAGAATAGTATATTATTTTTATGAATAAATAATAATTAATTACCTTGATTTCCCAAGAGTAAGTCAATTCTAATTATTCTACGGATTTCAATCCTTCAAATACGACATATATATATGATAGAACTTGAATAATCTTAAAAATAACACAGTGAGGTTTAATATAGTAATAATAATTTTATAATCAATAACTATTATTATTAAATATTGTGCTAACAACAAGGGGATGAATGGAAACTAAAATTTGTAACATTAAAAGTAAAATAAACAGTGATTTCCTTAACAACCTAATAGTAATTATAAATATTAATAAAATAAAAACATATTGATGAAAATATTACACTTTATAATCCTATTAGAAAGAGTTCCAAATTTTCAATCTCTCAAATAGAATCTTCTGCTAGAAATACAACATAATCTAAAAATCTATTTCACCTTATTAAAATTTGGAGTCCACTTTCAAAAAAAATTTAAGTCAAAAGAGTGTGTGAAACATGAAAGGATTTATAGGTATTATTGGAAATTATTTTGACCTTAAAGTTGTAAAAAAAATATACTAATGATTAAATAATTCCAAAACCACCATTACCATATTCCTAAATAAAACCTCTAGTTAAAACATCATTTTTTGAGTGAATTGGATAAGGAAACCCCTGAAATTTTTAATAAATATTTTATTAATAGTCCACTCATATATTTGATGAAATGAATCTAAAATTATGAAATATTAATCAATGAAATGTGAAAATATATAAGAAAATTGAAACAAGGGAGAAAAGGTTAATATTAGTAGAAATGTTTCTTCCCAGATACAACATGTTATCCCCATTAAATGTAAATATCCAAGAAATTTATCAATCTCCTTAAAAATAAGAGAATATTAATTTAATGATAAAATTATAGATATTGTATCTACCATAAATTTAATTCATTACTTAGTTTAATATTTCATGAATGTTGGAGAACTAACTTGAAAGTAGGAGCACTACAAGACATAATGGAGTTATCGAATATGACTTTATAAAGGTAGAGAAATTAGCCATTCCTAGTAACAAATAGGTTTTAGACATTAAAGATGATTTTTAGCACAAATATACCGTAAATTTTATGAAAATACTTTCTCAAAATTATTAAATTAATAATTTGTGCCCTCTATATAAAATTTTAATGGACATTGGTAACCAAGGTACCCATTTTATTATATTTTTAATCTATAAAACATCTATTAGAGGATCATTACTCTTTGAAAATCAATATTATTCCCTATTTATCTACTAAATGTTTTCTAAATTACACTTATAGTGAACATTTATCAAACAAAGTTAATCATTAGCTATTTTCTATAAATAAATAAAATACTTTCATGATTAATCTTTCATTTACTATGATATTGAATTGAATACTGAATATATTTTTGAATTACTTATTTATTTCATGGAATGTTTTGAAATTAATAAATTTAAATAATCTTTAGACTATTGTACTAATTTTTTTTTGATATGAGAATAGAATTTCTATATAAAAACATTTAATATTTATTTAATTCTACTATAGAGAATATATATTCATTTTATAATGATTTTGAGAGTTATTAGTTTGATATATTACATTTAGAAATTTATAATACCATGTGTGTGAATCACAAAAAAATTATATCTCAAAACATTTCCTTTTAATTTTAAATATGATTTCATGGAAAATAATGAGAAAAATATCATAATTAAAAATAATTTTTTTTAAAATAAGAATCCCAACTACTATAAGTTATTAGAGAGAATAATAAATCCATAAGTTGCAACATGTATAATCTTATTTTAATACTTCATTATAGTTGTATATATAGAATTCAATTAAAGGATAATGCAAATCTAATTAGACTATTCTAAAAAAACTAAATCTAACTCTTTTAGAATTAGTTAAGAAATAATTTGAAAATATTTTAGATAATGAAATACTTTTTCAAATTTAATCTAAAAATATGTGATAAATTTTCAAATATATCCAAATAAAACTAACTTCTTAGATGTTTAAAAGGATTTTGGAGAACTTATTCCAACTACCCCCATAGTTGATTCTCCATTGTATATTTTTGTAAGGAGTTTTTATTTGTTGTCACAATTTTTTATGGATGTTTTTTTATTTCAGGCCAAGTATAATTATTGTTTATAATTATAAAAATTTTCATACTTTTTTTAATATGTTATAAGATGTTATACTGATCATCATGTTTCTAACAGCATCAACAAATTCAATATTATTGCATAGTTTATATGAGTTTTTATAAAGAAGGATAATTAAATGTTCATTATAATGAGTAAGATTTATTGTCATCAAAATTTTAAAATACGATGTGGTGAAGTTTCAATTGAAAATTAGATATAAAAGTTGAAATTAAAATGTAATGATTCAACTAGAGAGAATAATATTAAGTTTACATATAGTGACTATTTTTTGAAGTTCAACACAAAAAGATTAATTTTCAAGATGAAAAAAATTTGATAATATTAAGTCATGAAGTTCCTACTGAATAAAGGTTGATCTATAACATTGTCATCAGAAAGGTATGATTGGATAATGATTTAGTGTCTCTAATAGAAGTATAAAACTTTGAAGGTGACCAGATGGATAATCATAAAGTTACATTGGATATATATGTGTGAATTCTAGAATAGAGGATGAATGTTCAAAAAAATTAAATATATATGAGTGTTTAGCATTCCACCAGGCAAGGAAGAAGGAAATAATTCAAGTAAAGATAGTTGATGATCCACATATCCACTAAGATGAGATAGTCATTTTGATTAGTCAAAGATCCACCAGAAGATGAGAATTGAATAGATAAATATGATTTCATTGAATAAATGATTCGATAAAGTTGAACCGAAATGTTTTTGGTGAACCAATCCATGTATAATGTTTTATAGGATGCATGATGGCTATATAAAGACAAGAAAACTCATTGAATAAATCGATCTAGATTAACATATGCAATTCTATCAAAAATAGGAAGCATTTAAAGGTCATCAGATGAAGAAAACATGAGTGTACCAAACTAATTCAATAAGATGAGTCAGATAAGACATAAGGGTGTCAAATATAATGGTTATAAATAGAATACATCTTATAATTGAAATACATAGATTTTTTTTAAATAGATTTTTGAAAAACTATCAATAATTGATGTATGTGTTTTTATCATGATGATACATATTTTTTCATTTAATGTTGATTAATATTTCCATGTTTTAATTAATTTTCAATATCTTCGTTGACATAAATAAATTTAGAAATCTTTAAGAAATTTCAATAAGGTTTGATGGTATTCTATCAAAGTTGATCAGGGCATAAAATAAAAATTTCAATTTTTGGGAGCCTTTTTTTCTCTTGTAATTTCAGAGGATGTGTGCCTATATAAATAGGTGAAGGAAGGTTATGAAAAGGAATTTTTTCAGAAATTTTTAATGTGTTGATGGAAAGTTACCAGATAGAACTATTAGATAACAGTGTAGTAAAATGATAGGCACTATACATAGGCCATCAAATAGAAACTTATCAAAATGAGTTACACTAGAATGTGGTGTACTTGATGGAGTTTCTGACTGTACCAGACATAAATTTATAGAATAATTTATTCTATTCTATTTTTTTAATTTTATTATATTTTTTTATTGAGAGATAAGAAAACTTTTAAACTAGTGAAAACCAGAATAATTAACTTTTGGGACACAAAAGAGAATTGAATAAATTCATCTCTACTATATTCACATCATAATATATTGAATTTAATTAAACCCTTGAAAGTATCCATGGAATGTATGTATACATACAAACAATGGGATAACTTTAAAAATAATATGTTCCATGATTTAATTTCCTATATTTAGATGTGAGTGAGGTTGAGAAATAATGTTGAAAATGATGGAATCTCTAACAATTTTCATGGTTCAATTTCAATATAAAATAAATTTTAAAATATCACAACTGATTCAACCCCCTATTTATGGTCATCATATTACTAGGAACATAAAGTGGTATTAAATATTCCATGTTACCTCTATAAGATAATTAATTTTCATATCATGGATAATCCCATCTCTATTAATTGAAGAGGTATTCCAACCATTGATGTAAAAAATCATGGATGAAGAAATAGCATAATAACATATCTTCTCTCTCTTTTCCAAGAGGTGATTGGTGAAGTTATAGTTGAGATTACATCAATTGAGAGAGATGATTATATGACATTTTATAAAAATATTGTCTTGTTGTTAGTGGGAAAAAATAATATTTTATTCTTATATCCTTTTCAAAAACATATTATTGTGATGGTTATCGAAAAAGAAGAAGAAACCTGGGATGAAATTAAAATCATTTGAGTGAAAAAATATAGTGGTGTTAAAATGCTTCAAATTTGGAGAAGAAAATTCAAAAATATTCAAATAGTAGAAGATGAAACTATTGATGAAAACTATACTATATATGATTAAATTTTCAGCAACATTAGAGGATTCAGGGATATATTGGAAGATAAAAATATTGGTACAATGTTGATCAAGAACTTTCTAGATAGTTTATAACTTAAAATTATCATCTTTAGAGGATAAAGTTGATTTATATCTTGTTGAATTTCATAACATTCATATTTCATATGAAATAAGGAAAGTTCTAGTATTCCAAAATAATAATAAGGATTTGATAGCTTTTGAATCTATAGGAAATATGAAAATCGAAGAATATAAATATAATGCAGTGGGACGTAGTATATTAGAAGAAAAGTAAGATAATTAAGAAGTAAGTGACTAGATTATATCCCTCATTTCAAAAAAATACTAAAAATTAAAAATAGTGTACAAAGTAAAACTCCCACTTAAATCTTTTGAGTGTGGAGGTATTTTAAATTTCACATTGAATAGTCAGAAGAAAAAATATGTACAACATTATGATCATTATAAACAAAATTCTTGGAAGAATAAGTAGATAAAAACATCCAAGGAAGATAAGAAGTCCACTAGATTAAATAAAATGTTCACCAGAAATATTTAATGAAGTATGTTGAGTAATAATGTTTTATATGACTCCACTGACTAGAGTTCACTAAATGTTGAAAATCCATAAAATTTAAACACCATATTTTCTGATGTTTAAATAAAAAATGATAGTTTAAATATTGAATAAGTAGAAGGTGAAAAAACCAAAAGGGAATATCAGCTAAGATAATATAATTTGGAATGTATTTTGACAAATAAAGTACACAAGAAAGAAGGTAGAGTGTTGAGGATGTAAAGTAAAAATAATAATTAAAAAGAGGAAAAATTACATAAAAATAATGAGGATTATATTTGTATGAATAAAACCCTCAAGATCTGGGTTGAATAATATAGAAGGGTGGTGAAAAATCTTAATGAGAACATTATTTATATGGAAGAAGAGCTATGTAAGACTCAGTCAATATGTATTGAGGTTGAATATACATTAAGGAAAATGAAATATAATATCATAAAATATTATCAGGTAATGTTTGAAAAATCTCAAAATAATGGAATAACTCATCCCAAGAATTATGCGAAATAAACACACACTAAACATAAAAGTTCATCTAATTTTAATAACCATTAATGTGTTATAAACAACATTGATAATAATGGATTAAAATGAATTTGAAAAACAAATCACATCAATGGAAGTTAAAAATAATTTTTGAATATTTTTTCCACATTAAAAGGGAAATCAGATATTGAAATATATATTGAACTGCAAAAAAATCAGCATAGTGTAAACTCATTTTTCTATAGAAGATATAGGTTCAATAGATATTTTTTTACTTGTTTTCATATATGGGCACAAAGAAAATATTTTTTTTGGAAAAAATGTCTCTCCTTGGATATAGGAATGAACTGAGGGGGATAAACAGTGTACAAAAAGGAGGAATCTCCCCAAAGTTATATGTTGAAAGAAAAAAAATCCATCGTAAGCTAAAAAGTTCTCAAGGGAAAAAATTAAATTATTTAAAGAAATTTTTGGAATGTGTGACAAACCTAGTCACCATTATGAATATTTCATGACAACACTTTTGGTAGAAAATTATTATACCATAATTGAAAAGAGGATAGAAATAATAAATTTGAATAGAAGTATTTTTTTTGAGGCTACTCTAAAAGCTATTAAAAGGAATAAAATATGGGTACTTGATAGTTTTTTACCTCACATATGATAGGCGATATAAAAAAATTACAAAATATTGAATAAAATAAAGGAGTATTGGTTAATTTTGGATATAATAGTTCCTAGAAATTTAAATGTATTAGCATGTATGAGATTGAATCTCAATATTTTATTTAAAGTAATTTAAATTGGTTGATTGGAATTAGAACAACTTAAAGTGTGTTAAAGAACAATGTGATTATGTTAAAGAAGTTATCTTAATAAAATATTGTCACATAATCCAATGTTTGGAAGATATAATTTTTTTTATTAAGTTAGAAAAAACCCAGTAGGAATATTTTCTATTTTGATGATACTTATAATTATTTTTATTTAAGGATTTGGGATGAAAATTAGAAATTTAATGAAATACAAGTGTATCTTTTCTATAAAATTATGTTTACAATTTCTAATGAAGGTACTATGAGATGTTTACCAAAAAAATGTAATGGTGATATTATTTTTAAAACATTCCTAATGGAAAAAATGATCTATGGAAGACATAAGACTCTAAAATTCAATCAATTAGACCTCTTGAGACCGTACACTTTGATATTTGTGGGTCGATTAGAAATCTATAAACAAAATTTAATTTTCACTTAATTACTTAAATGAGGATTTAACATGGATAACCAATATAATGTTCATGAAATTTAAATTATAGGCTTTAGAGTTGTTCCAAAAGATTTGAGGGGATTTTGAGGAAGAGTTGGGTGTATATATACAGAACTTGAGGAATGATAATGGAAATTATTACAAAAGTAACTCTAACATTTTCTATATGAAGAAACATGGAATTAAACACTAATAAAATGTAGTTTTAGAAAGTAAAAACACAAATTTAGTTACAAAAGTAAAAAGAAATATCATTGAATATAAAAATATAAAAATATTCTATAGAGAACATATACGTAAAAATGTGAATACTCAAAATAGATGATTACTTTAACCAAAATAAAAAACAACTCTATAGGATATGTTGTATAATAAAATGACTATAGTGATACAATATAATATATTTGTTTATTACTTTATTAATAAAAATAAAAAATTCATATTTATAAATTTTTTATTTAGTTTTTGAAGAATAAATTTTAATGTGATTTTCATTCAAAAGGAGCAACTATATGTTCAGGAATAAACAACTATAGAAGTTTGTTTATTCCATTAATGTGAAAGTGATGGGAAACAAATCCACCTTAACAATAGTTTTTTGAGGTAATAAGGAAAAAGATATTAAATAATAAATAATTAATTAAATAAAATATAATTAGATGAAAGATGAATACCAACCAAATAATTCATAAGTTTATTTAAATTATTCTAGTGATGATGAAATTATTGAAAAAATAAAATCACTAAATTTTCAATCTTTTCAAAAAATTGGTTGAATTTGATGAAATCATTGGAAGAAAATAAGAACCATTTAGAATAATATAGAAATTGAAAATTTATAATTATATTACACATTTTCATTGGTGGAACCACATTTTTTTTCAAAGGTAGATGAACGTAAATAATGGTTCAATGGAATGAATGAAGAGTTAGATCAAAATGAGAAAAATATCTCCATGGATTCTATTCCTTGAAAAAAGGGAAGAATGTTATCATAATAAAATGGATGTTTAGAAATAATATCATTGAACATGGAGAAATTTATATATATTAGGAATGACTAGTTTGTAAATTTTACTCACAAGTTAAAGTTATTGATTTTGAGGAAACATTTTCTCCAGTTCAGAAACTTGAAACCATAATATTGTTATTTTTATTTACTGGTGATATAAATTACAAATTCTTTCAAATAGTTGTGAATTAATATTAAATAAATGGAGAAATTGAAGAAGATGTTTTTATTTATAAACCCAATGTGTTAATAATTAATAATGATAGAACCATGGTGTGTAAACTGAATAAAGATTTGTATATGTTGAAATAGGCCCCTCTACCATTATATTAAAAATATAATAGTTTGATGAAGTAATTGAACTTTTCTTAATGAAACATTGATATAAACTTGGATGAGAATGAGAGGATCATATGTAGCATTATTATCAATATTTATGTTGATGATATAATTTTTACATCAGATAAAGATAAAACTTATAAATAGTATTATAAATAAATAAAAAGGAATTATTGAGTTGTCAATGCATTGAGAGTTAAAATTATTTATAGGTTTACAACTTCAAAAGTAGGGAAGATACGTATTTATTTCATGAGAAAAGTATTTGAAAGATTTACTAAAAGTTTTTTGCATGAATTATTCAAAATAAGTTAATTCTACTATATCTAATGGTATGAAGATGGGTAAAGATGGAGTTGGGAAAATTTTGAATTAGAAAGATATATAGTTAAAGATCGGGATTTTACTCTATCATATTCCATCAATTAAAAAATATCAAATGTTGTAACTTTGTATACAAGATATGAATGTGATCTGAAGGATTAACAAATTTTGGAAGCAAAAATAATACTCAGGTATGTGAAAGGAAATAAAATTATGGACTGATTTATAGAAGAAGAAAAGATATAACCATTATTGGGTTCAATAATACTGATTAAGCTAGATATTTTGTGGATAAAAAATCATTATCAGGAGGAACATTATTCTTGGGAAAACATTGTGTGATTAGGAATTGTATGAAACAATGTTTTTTTACTTTTATAATAGTGGAAGAAGAATATGTTATCCCTATACAATATTGTACACAAATGATGTGTTAGAAAGTGTAGTATGAATATTTGAGTGTGAATATTTATAAAGCAGTGAATATTATTTGTGATAATCAAATTCTCATTGATTTTAAAAAAATCATTTTCAAAATTCCACATCAAATAACATTGATATTAAATATAATTTCATTTGGGAGAATGTTTCTAGTGGGGATTTTATATTTGAGTTTATTTCAAATATGTATCAAATTTATGACGTTTTAAAAAAATTTATTCCAGTGTAATGATTTGAGGAATTGATGATCAAACTACATATTCTCCCTTCTTCAATGACTTAATAAATTTATTATGTAACCTTACCCCCACCAGGATCATTTTGATTCTATTGAGAAATTGGGAGAGAAATTACAACTCTATACTCCATGTTTTGTAAATATGAATCCAATTGTATCATAAAAATGGGGAAAAATATAGAGGGTGATTTTATATTATCATGGTAACAAAATTTCTTATTAGTAATGGATAAAACTGATTCAAAAAAATAATTTATCCAAGAGTGTGGTTCCTGGACACTCCCCATGCGAAAGGATTTGGTTTGGTAAAATTTTGAAAACAATTTGTTGAAATATTTCCATCAAATCTAAAGGGAGATATTGATGATCCATTTTATTTTTTTGTAATGTATTATATATATTTTCAACATAGTTTTTGTGTTTGATATTTTATTTCATGGTAATGAGATTTTTTATAATAAGAATGTTCATGAAACATATCTCACTAAGTTAGATGATGATATGATGATCTTTAAGTTTCTAACATCATGACGATTCTCATGATTATAGATGAGTTTGTATGTGCTTTTTCAAAGGTGGATAACATAATTTTTTATCAAAAATTTTATGGTAGAATTTATGTAAATTTTAAGCTATGATGTTGTGAATTTTCAACAGACGATCAGAATGAAAAGTATAAAGGCCAATTTAATGATTATACCTAAAAAAGAAAAATTAAGTTTTAGATAGTGACGGATTGTATGAAGTTCAATGTTCAAATTTAAAGTTTCAATTCGAATATTGTTTAAAGAAATGAAGTTATAAATTTCTAGTTAAATAAAGATTTATATCTGATGTTTTCATTATATAATGGCTAATCGGACTGAGGAATTATAAGCCCATCATAAGAAGAAAACATTGAAGGTAACCTGAAGGACATGCACAAACTTACATAAGATAGATATGTATAAAGTCATTAAGAAAGGATGAAAATGTATAAAACATAAATATATAAGAGTGTTAAATATTACAATAGACATGGAAAAAGGAAGTATATCAAATGTAGATAGCTAATGATCAATGATGCCACTAGGATGGGTTTTGGAAGTCCATTTGATAGACCAAATATCCATTGAATAGATGATAATTAGAGAGAGAAATAAGATTTTATAAGATGATGATCCTAGGAAGATGTACTATATTAATTTTGTGAACCAAGCCATGTATAAATTTTGATTGGATATAGGACTGTTAAATAGAGGAATTCCATATCATTGAACAAATTATGTTATATTATCATATGAGATTCCATCAGATATAGTAAGTGCGTAGAGATCATTTGATGGAGAAATCCTAAGTGTATCAACAAAATAAATCGGATGTTGTAGATTGGATGAAGGGGATATGGATAGAATAGTACTGAATAAAAGAGTTCTTATGAAGGAAGAAGAAAAATATACATCAAATTAGGTTTTAAGAAACATTACATAAACTTTTTAAAATCTCTTACAATGATTGGGTCTAGTTTTTATTTCAATATTCAATAATATTAGAGTATTGAAAATGTTTGTAGAATTTCATTGACACTGAGGTGTAGCTAATAGGGATTAATCGGTACGAATTCATCATATAGATGATTCCCAATCTAAGTTGCATTGGAAAATGGTGTAAATGGTAAAGGCATTTCAGTCAGAGTTTCTATGTATACCAAAAAAAGGTTTCCAGATGAAGTTTTTGTGAGTTTTTTTGAAGTTTCTTATTTTTTGATGAAAATATAAGAAAGAACTATAATGAGTTGGAACTAGTATAATTACCTATTGGTTGACAGAAGTACCTTGAAATGAGTTGTCTCAATTTTAGTCACTTCATATCATACTTAATTTCCATGGACATATGGGAGTATCTACGGTAAAGATATACTCACCCACACTAGGGAATATCCTTATAAATCTTATGTATCTTTATTTTCATTCCTATTATAAAATACAAGTGTGGTTGATATATTAAGTTGAAAATGATATAAACTCTATCAATTTATAGAGGTATGTTCCAAGAGAAAATAAATTTTAAAAAGATCACCCTTGATTAACCCCCCCCCCAACAAACACACACAAACTCCCAATGGTCTTCACATTCCTATGAAGATCACTATTAAATAAAGAGATTGCATTGAATTTAAGAATTTGATTCTAGAAACAAAAAAATATCACTTTTCACTCTATATTAATGAATAAATATTATAAATTCTAGTTTATATAACTTATTACTACTTCTTAAATATACTTTTTTTATGTTTTAGATAAATATGAATATCACCTGAGGACTAAGAAAAAGAATAATTTGAAATTCCATTTTGAAAAATTTCATGTATAAGGATTCCTTTTGTGTTATGTAGTTATTGTAAAAAATATCAAAAGTATATAATTATTATCTTCTCTAAGATCTTATAAGAGTGAATGGAAGTATTTATCGATGAATTCACAATTTTTGAAAAAAAAGTTGAGAGTTTTATATTTCTTTCAAGGGTTTTACTAAAATAATTTATTGAATAAAATATAGCTATAAACATTGATAAGTATAATTTCAGGTTAGATAAGGTGATTATATATGTACAAGTAGATTCTTGATAGGAAAATGAAGTTGATAAATATAATTTTGAAGTAGTTCTCTCATTATATTATCCTAAGAAAGTAAAGGATCTGAGATACTACTTAGGTCATGTTAGCCTCTATTAATGGTTTATTTAAGATTATAGTAAACTATTAATTCACATATCCATATTATTTTAAAATTATATTACTTTTGTGTTTGAGTAATATTTTAAAAAATCCTTTAAACCCCAATGTAAAAAAAATTTCTCCACCTATTATACAACCATGTAAATGTGAACTTCCTTTTAAGTTGATAACTGATTCATGGTTTTACTCCATAAGTGGTGTTTTTTGGTTTGAAAATAGAAATTAAACCACATGTAATATCCTATACATCCAAAACATTATATTATACATAGTTTAATTACATTAATTTTTAAAAATAGTTAATGGAAATTCTTTGTTCTCATGAAACATTTTGGTGATTTATTTTAAGATCCATATTAGTGGTATTCAATACCTACTCAACCATTAGATACCCTATGAAGAAATAATAATCCAAACTAATAATTATTGTACTGATCCTATAACTCTAATAATTTTCAATAGACATTTACAATAGATATGGTTGTATAAATATTATATATCGTCATTTAATCATGATTCAAGCTTTTCGAGAAGAAAAGTCAAGTATTCTACTTTTTAAATAGATATTTCTTAATTAAAAACATTATAACATAGTTTCTAATGAAATAATAAGGCTTTTTGACCCTCTTAACTACTTGGTATCCAATAAAATACCTCATTTATTTGATAAATAGTAAGCTATAAAGTTGATAAATAGAGAAAAAATATATTTACAATAACACATACTCACAGAACTTATGTAATGTCCAAATAAAAATGAGATGTATTCTAAATCATGAAGTCTCATTAGTTATGAATTTTTATTATTCATTGATATTTGGTGGAAGTTTTGGACCATAAAGGATAACAAGAAAAGTTTTTAACTCCATGTTATTTTCAGCCACACTTTTCAAAGATTATTTTGAGTTTGTTTTTAAAATATAGAGCTTTATAACTTCATAGAATGATAGATAAGAAAAATTAAAATCCACAATAGCCACTTATTTTCAATGATATATTTATTATTTAGGGTATGAATTTTATGGATCCATCCTATGATTATTTTTTACTTTTATAAACTATTTTTTTGTATTATGTGTCTATGTGGGTAGAAGTTATTATAATACGGGGAAATGATGCTAAAGTTTTTAAATTAGTTTGGAGTAACATTTTCCATAGATTTAGATTACCCATATTCATTTTAATTGACCAAGACACTCACTTTTTTAATAGATTACAAAAATATGTTTTCAAATAATAATGGATCAAAAATTCTTATCAAACACCTTATCAACCCCTAACTAATGGAATGACTGATCTATAAATTTTAAAAATAAATCAATTTCTTGAGAAAACTATTTACCAAAAAAATAAAGACTATATATTAAAATTTTATGAATACCTTTGGGATTATATACTCTCATTTTAAAATACCATATAGATTTCTCATCTTAGGTTAGCTTGTGGACGGTCTTATCATCTTCGAGAATAGTTAGTACATTGGTAATATAGTGTTTTTAAATGCTAAAATTTGAATCTATTTTCCAAAAAGAAAGAAAGTAATAATTTTTTTGAAATAATTAGAGTAAATAATAAATATTAAATATTAAAACTAAAAAATTTATAATAAGAAACACAAAAATTTTATAATAATCAAAGCATGAATCAAGAGTCTAAGGAGGAAGAAAATGGTTTTTTTATGATTTTAAACAAATAATTATTCTTGGTTAATATCATTTAAATGGTTTATATCCTTTATATTTACTCATATATTTATGTTTATCACTGTATAAGTATAGGATTTGGTTAAAAATGAACCATATAAATAATGTAAAAATCATTAAATTGTTTAAATTGATTTTATAGTGACCTTCGAGGGAAGACATTCTCCTGTAATATATTGTATATAACTGATTTCCTAGTTCGTTCTCTTCCTTTTTTTATTTTTTAGTACCCATTATTTCAATTTTAAATTGAATAATTATTGTTCATTGAGGACACTAAACAATATAAGCATGGGTAAATGGATCGTTATTGTGTATTCAATATTTATTTTCGAATTATTAATTGTGATTTATTTTTTTATTTTTCTATTTTATTTTTTGTTAATTTAATGGGTTAATTTATTTATGTTTTCATATATATTATAGTCTATATGAAAATTCTATATTATATACTAAACTTTTAGTTGAAATGGCTTAACAATTAATCATTTTTAATATATTTTATAGGCTTTTAGATAGAAATATTTTTAATTTGGAAATTTTAAATTCAAATGAGTGTTAAAGTGATTTATTTTTTTAGTATTCCTTTTTTCTATAAATAAAAAACTGATCAAATTTGAAAATAATAATCACAAAAAACTTTTTGATTCATTATAACTTATGTTAGAGTAATATTAACCAATTTCATTTTTTCCATTTAATACCAAATTTTCTTGATTGAAATTGTGGAATTCTCAATAATATTGAAATGTTTTATCCACTTATCTAAGAATCTATAAGACTATAAATATTCTAATAATGAAGGATATTATTATATTTAATGATCCTTTATTCAAAAAAATAATTTAAACCACACTAAAATTATCCTCCTCTAAGATTACATATAATTAATAGCCTTGTTAGGATCTACATTACAAACATAAAACCATTCTCACCATACTCTTTAATGTTAATGAATGTAGATGTTTTAATATAGTGTGCGGAATAATCTAAAATATCAAATGGTTTTTTATTATAAGTGTATATAATCATTGAGAAATGGGTCATCTGAGTAAGTTTTTCTCATTGGAGTATGGTAGTAGTAAGTATCTAATAAGAAAAATGGTGGTGTTTTTTAGAGGGAAATCAAGTTTTATATGAATTTATTCAATTTTTATTCATTATCAAAACATATAAAATTTTCATAATCATGTTGAAAAAATATTATATTAAACAAATATTTTATAAGATCAAATATTTTAAATATTTAGTAATTTTTTGGTGTCTAAAATAAACAATGATGATAAGGATGCTTCTATAAATTAAAATATTCTGAAATATGCTCACTTAATTTTTTTTGTAAATAATACTCTATATGTTTTTACATGTAGTTACTCTCTATGAAAAATAAATTTTTATTGTGAGATATTAAATATTTCTAAATCTATATAAATATTTTATTTTATCTATTAAGGAAATGTTTTTAGATGATTCAAAATTTATGTTTATATATTCAACAAGGTGTTAGAAAATAATTTAATCTTGAAATATACCTGGTGTTCAATTTTGAAACATAATTCAAAGACATGTGATACTTTTAAGATAGGTGAAATAAATAAGTAATAATTGGTTTTTACTATATTAAGAAGATAAATAATGAATTATAATTTGACAAGATAATAGGAAAGGTTGTAAGTGGAATGATCTTTATAATATAAAACTCCCAAACCTATATTACTCATGAGAGTTTTAAACACTATCATGAGGCATGTTTTTATAAAATATTAACTTACCAATTTAATAACTAGACAAACCTTACTCAAAATTCCATTTATTTAATATCACTGTATTAAATTCTGTTAAGAGTGATTATGTTACCAAGCCTATAGAAAATTGGATCGTTTCCTAAGAATGTGAACTACAACTAAAAACTGATTTATAGTGATTAAACATCCCCCATCCCCCTCACGAAGGTAGAAGAACATGAATTAGGAGTGTAACTAAAGATTGAATAAAACTTTTGGGAATAAAAAAGATAGGATTATGAATAGCTAGTGGGTAAGGACTAAAAATATGATTGAACAATATCAAATGTTCCTCAAAGAACATATAAATATTTGATTATGGTATTCAGTTATACTAATGAGATCAAAATAGTGGTCTGTAGGATTTTACTGGGTAGTATTTATCATATTTTTTCAATATTAAAATAAATATATTATCTCATATTATATCAATTCTCAGGTTTTATCACATTTGTATAGTATCACATCTTTTAAGACAATACTAGGAAACATTTATTATTTTATGACATTAATATCTCAATTATTCTTTGGAATTCATTTTTATTTTTTATGAAATTTCACAATTTGTTCATTAATGTATTATACCTGATGTAGAGAAACTATTCATGAAACACTACTAGAATTCAAGGTATTTGTGACGGGTTATTTGCAATGGGATCCTGTCGCAAATAGGCTTTAACTATGGGGCCCCATCGCAAATATCTGATTACAGAAAACGCCGTTGCAAAAAATATTATTTGCGATGGGCCCGTCGCAAAAAATATTTTTCGCGAAGGGAAAATTTACTGTCACAAATTAGTCTCCAATTATATACTTATTTATATATAATTTCTTTTGTGATGGTCCCATCACAAATAATCTTTTGTGACGGACCAGTAATCCTATCCCAAGTTATTTTTGAAAATATTTATTCAAATTATTTGCGATGGGACCGTCGCAAATACTATTTGTGACGGGCCCCTAATCTTGACGCAAATACCTTTTTTTAAGAAAAAAATTATTTAAAATATTTTTGATGGGATCCCATCGCAACTGATCCTGTTGCAAATAATAAATAGATTTAAAAAAATTAAATTTTAAAAAACTAAATTTAAAAAAATTATGATTATTGAGAAATTAATTTTAATATTATTAAAATAATAAAAAAAATTAAAAAATATTAAAATTCCCTATATTCACTAAAAAATAAAAAACATCATAAAATGTTTTTATGATTATTTAAAAATTAATTTTTATATTATTAAAATAAAAAAAATAAAAATTATTTAAATTCTCAATATTCAAAAAAAAATATTATAAAAAAATCATAAAATATTATTATTATTATTATTATTAAAATAAACAAATATTAAAAAATATAATAATGAAAAAATATATTTAATAAAATTATGATTAATGAAACAATAATATTAATATTTTTAAAATAAAAAAAATATTAAAAAATATTAAAATTCACAATATTCACAAAAAATCATAAAATATTAAAAATTAAAATATGTAATAATCGCACCGATATAAATGGAAAAAACTGTAAATAGTTTATATTACAACAAATTTAAATTCCAATGTTTTTGACATAGAAAAATAACTGGGGGTCGTCTTTTGGAGGAGGTGGAGGAGCCGAAAAAGCTGGTGGAGGAAACTCCATCCCTAAACTACGAGTCAGACAACACATGTACTCCATCTTTTCGTGATGTTGATGCTACCATCGATGTATCTCCTCCTCCTGTTGTTGATGTTGCTGAGGCATCTCTTCTTGCTGCTTCTGCAAACTCTCTATAAGGTCATTCTGAGCTCAGAACTGCTCCTGATACTGTGAGCCATAAGATGATTCCTCTCCACGATCTCCTCTCGAGCTGGACACCGACATTGCAGTAGAACCATAATAAGTACCAGAAGTCACATGAAATCTAATACCAACTACTCAGCCTTTCTCAAAGTCATACTGAGTCGCCTACATCCATACCGCCTCGTCAAAATGGTGGGCACTGGTCTGATCAGTCGTCTCGTCCTGACCCTCAGCCTATGTCTGAGAAGTCGCATCCTCATATGACTCCTTCAATTCCGATTTTAAATTAAAATTGTGAAAATATTATATGCTGTTAATTATCAAACTGAAAATAAGTAAGACTAACCACAATCTGACGCTGACGATCACCTCTAATCTCTCCGGTGGCTGGATCACTGTACATCCTCTGATAAACATCGTACTCTGTAATATCGGGGTGCTTGACTACCTATATGAATATAAAATAAACTATTTATATTTGAATTTATATAAAATATTTTAAAAAATAATAATTACCAGATGCTCTCTATGCGTACTGAATGTATAACTACCCGCTCGATGCATTACCTCTTGTCTCCCCCGGTTCTTCCGACCCAATGAAGACCTCCTCTGAAATCCACCAGCCAACCAGTATTCACATAATCCATCCAAAAACTGAGATGAAATGTACTCTGGTCGGTGGTCTCTACACAACTCATCAAATACTGTCGCTCCTTCTTTCTTAATGGATTTCGTTCTCAAATTGTGAAAAAATTGATGCAAACGCTCATGCGTAGCCACCTCCCATGATGCATGGATAGCGTTGCGCATGCTATCCTCAATGGGATACTATAAACCCTACAAATATTTTATAATATCAAGTTATTAATAAAATAAATTTCAAAATAAATATTATTTATTTACATACTAGACAATGATTGTACATGTCGAGCTGCACATCAACGAGAATCTATTCTCATGTGGTCCATGGCTGAGAAAAAGAATTGCACAAGATAGCGCTCCCCTGTCCAACAGCTACATGCACAAGACTATGAAAAAAGATTAAATAATCAAACAATGAGTATATATATAAATAAATTAATGAAATCTAACTAAAATATACTGGTTACCATACCTCCGTGTGCATGGATCGAATCCAAGACATGGACGCCACTCGGGGATAGGGTCAGGAATCATCAGTCGTGCAAGATCACGCACCCTTCGGGTACCTCCTGAACCACCTGTAGGCAGAGGGTCAGATGATCCCACATCCCCATCATCCAAAGGTAACTCAGGATCCTCTAACTCACACAATAGATCAGAGTCCGTCTGAAACACAAAATGATTGTTGTTAACAGATAGTTGAAAATAACTATTATATATATATATTAGTTATGATCGTAACTAGCATTTAACTATGCCAATTTTCACCTTCATCATAATCTTCATATCTAACGATGTCAATGTCTTCATATTCCTCCTCAGCACCATCAATATCCATATGAGTTTTACTTTCATCATCCCTTGTCATTTCAATTTCATTTGAAACATCATTAACATCTTCGTCACCATGGACCCTTAATTGTGGGGTGTCCTCATCGATATTCACATTTCTTTGTGAAAAAGGAATATTTTGAGTAGCCTCTTGAAAAATTTCAATTTCTTCCACTTCATCGGAATCACATTCAGTTTTAGTAAATTCATTTTCTCGAGATTTCATTTTTATTATGCTCCACCAATCACCCAGGTCACTTGAAGTAGCTCAATACTTTGCGTAATAAACTTGATGTTCCTGTTGAGCCAGTAAAAATGGTTCATTTACTATAAGAAGACTTTTATATTTAATATCAATGATTCCATGGGTCAAATAAACATGCAAGCCTCTCTTAGTATCTAACCACCAACATTTAAACATCATTATGTTATTTTGTCCAAGATAACATAGCTCAATAATTTCATCCAGAATGCCATAAAAGTCAACTTCTGTTTCCCTATGATGCGATCCTCTCAAACAAAATCCAATGTTCATTGTTGTTTTGGATTCCCCATATGCACATGTGTGACATCAAAAACCATTCACCGCATATTCATTATAAGATTTAACCATTTTGGATGGTGGGTTACTCAATATACACAGTCGCATATCAATTTTATCAGCATGTTGAGAGACCTCAAAATTTGTAAAAAAATTATCAATATAATAAATAGTAAATTGAATTGACATTAAACCATCAATAATTTATGTTAGCAGCTTTTGAAACCATTGAGAAAAAAAATTATGCATTCTTCAAGAGAAGCTGCTGTAATTTGTGGAACTTGTTTTTTGATAAGATTATCATATAACCTACAAATACAATAAGTTTACATACTATAACAGAAATTATTGAATAAGTGATAGAAGCACTAACAGTACAAATGCTGTCATTTCTTCAGAGTTGAGCAGAACATATGTATGAGCTCTGTGATGTTCATCGTCTAAAAGCCATCGTTCTTGAACTCCACCGAAGCCAAGATTTGGATAATTAAAAACTGATAAATGATTGTCCATTTCATAATTAACATTTCCCTCATTCTGTCCCATGCGGTTTTGTTTTGAAGTATATTTAGATTCAAAATAGTGAGAGCAGAAAAAAGAAATTTCCTCTTGCAAATAAGCTTTCAGTTAATGCTTTGTTACGTAATTTTCTCTTTAATTTCTACATGCATCTATCGAATGGGAACATCCATAAAAAATGTACTATACCTCCACATTCAGCTTCATGTGGAAAATGTAATATTAGATGTTCTATTGAGTCAAAGAATTAAGGTGGAAAGATTTTTCCAGTTTACATATAATTACAGAAACATCTTCTTCCATTTTTTTTACTACATCGTAGTCAGTTGTCGCTGCACAAATGTCTCGAAAAAAATATGATATGTCTGTTATTGAATCCCAAATCATAGAATTCAAAAAAACTATGAATCTAATTGGCATAAGTCTTTCCATTATAACATGAAAATCATGGCTTTTTAATCCAATAATTTGACCGTTCTTAACACATCTACCCAAATTGGAAGCATAGACATCTGAAAGTCTCAAATCTGCAATCCACTAACCAAATAATAAACGACTCTCTTCGGATAGTGTATAAGATGATTTTGGCTTCATTAACCACTCTGATCTGACATTTTCAAATTGTTCAAGTTCTGGTCACCTGGAAATTTGGGCAAGATCTAATAATGCTTTTACAGTTTCTTTGGTCTTACCTGGTGTATCCAAAACTGTATGAAATAAATTATCAAAACATTTATTCTCAATGTTCATGACATCCAACATGTGGCGGAACAACAAATCAGACCAATATGAGAGATCACAAAAAAAAATTCGTTGTATCCAATTATGTTCTTTCCTAAAGCCATGAATTTTCTGTTGGCCCAAATGTGATGGGAGGTAATGAAAATACAACTAATTTTGACTCTGTACCTGGGATCATTTTTGGAGGTTCATCCCTTTCAATTGTGCCTCTTCTAAAATGAGATTTTTTTCCTTCGAAACGGATGATTGGTTCGAAAAAATCTTCCATGACAGTCAAAATAGAAAGGCTTTTTCCTATCGACGAGCATAAAATCTTTGTTGTATTTCATACATTAAGGACATGATTTCTGACCATGTGTACTCCAGCCAGATAACATGTCATATGCCGGAAAGTCACTAATTGTCCACATCAATGAAGTTTTTAATGTGAAATTTTGTTTTGAAGCATCATCATATGTACTAACACCATTACTCCACAATGAATTTAACTCATCAATCAATGGTTTCAAATAAACATGAATATTATTTTTTTGGATGCCTTAGGATTAATAAGATCAAAAATATATAGGTCTCCTTCATCAAAATCCATGGAGGTAGATTTTATAGAGTTATAATGATAGGTCAACATGAATACTGACTACCATAAGAACCAAACGGACAGAAACCATCAGTAGAAAGACTTAATCACATGTTTCATGCTTCCAAAGAAAAAGACGGAAGCAAACGATCAAAAGGTTTCCATGAATCACCATCAGATGGATGATTCAAGATTTTACTAGTTGAAAAATTGGTTTTGTTCCATGAAATTATTGATGTTGTGCTATGAGACATAAATAAACATTGCATCCTTGGTGTCAGGGGGAAATATTTCAACAATTTTATAGGAATCGATCTAGACTTCCCTGGTTGAGCTTCTTTATACCTCGACTGTACACATGTTGGAAAACTATCCGACGAATCGTTTTCACCAGAATATAAGATGCAATCATTTTAACATCCATGAATCTTCTGATAGCTAAGGCATAGATTACAAACCAACCTCTTTCTCTCATAGTAATTTAAAGGAAACACATTTCCTATAAGTAACGGTGTTTTAACCAAAGAAAATATCTGATCAAAATAGTTGTTTGGCATTTCATTATCTAGTTTAACAGCCATAAATTTTGTAACTGCTTCTAATTTTCTCATCTTTCATTTAGGATATAATGCATCCTCAGCAGACCTCAACAACTCATAAAATTCGGATGGTTCCAACTCAGGAGTGAAATCAATATCATCGTGAGTTTCAGTTTGTTGAACAGATGGACCTGCAACATCATGTACTAAATTTCGGAACTGTGATGGACTCGGAATCAAGTTATTAGTATCTTCTCTGAAACTATTTTCACCATGTTGATACCAAAAGACATAATCTGGTTGAAAACCAAACCGTAAGAGATGTCCCTCAACCTTGTCAAATGTGTCAAATGTTCTCAGATCACATTTTTTACAAGGACACTTAATTGTGCCTTCTGAAACATATTCTAGTTTTGATGATGAAAATGCTAAGAAAGCTTCAACACCCTCAATACATACATTATTTAAACCAGAACCATTTGGATTTCTGTTCTGATTTATCCAAGCGCGATCATCTAATAATGACTGATGTCGACTTCCTTATTCCAAATTTTTCTACAAAATATAAAATCATCATTATTTATGAATAATTTGAAATTATTAAAATACTCTCTGAAAAAAGAAGATAAATAATTACTACAAATACTTAATAATTATCATTAATTAAAGGAGACACAATTTCTAGTGGATTGGAATCTCCTCTTTTGTCGGATGACTCATTTACTTGCATCTTTCTCACACTCAAATAACAATGAACATTCTAGTTGGAGGTATGCATATTCATTCTCGTATGCAAAATAATGAATATGTGTACCTCTGACCAGATTCTTCATTGTGATTTCAGTGTGATAAAGATGCATGTAAATGATCTGTCGGAAAAAAGAGCCCCCATTTCGTCGATGAATCGTCTTCTTCCAACAATCGCTGCCTGAAAAAAAAATATAAAAAATATGATCCCATGAATGCTTATCCAATCTCGTGTATATGAGATTGAATATGCCTATGTAGAAGCACATTTTTTATATTGTTTTGAGTCTGTGAGAGTTGAACAGAGAAAAGTCATCGAGAAAAATGAGTTTTGTCAATCCACTAAAAATTGTGTCAGGTTCCTGGAATTTATTAAAATTAAATAAAATTTATTTCTAACTGTTCCTAACTAATTATTACTATTTATTACTATTTATTGCTAATTATTACTAATTTACCAATACTTAACTATAAATAGAAAAATGAAAACTGCTTGAGTAATTAAAGGGAATTCGGTAATCATCGTTGTGGAGATAATTACGAATTTTCCCTTCTTTATCCAAGCAGTTTTTGTTTACTAATTATAATTATATCTAATTATTACTAATAAAAATTTTAAATTATCGATAATTATGAAAAAACAATATTAATAGTATTAAAATAATAAAAAATTTATAAAATACTAAAATTATCAATATTTGCAACAGGATTTTCTCTATTCTTAACACGTTTAAATCTCAAAGGGTCGCAAATTGTCAGGTCATGCGCAATAAAAATTTTGTGTCAGACATGTCCAATGTAAACTCTATAATTTTCCTTGCATGGTTGATCACCTCGCAAGTAGTGTTGTAATAGGACGACCAAAGTAATGTTGTTCTTGTCTCTAAGAATCTTCTCGCTCCCTTTATATAGATCATTCTTCTTTAAAAATTTGATGGGACATAAGTATCCTTCCCTTAAATTTTCAAGGAAGAATGGTCTATATAAAGAGTTATGTGAGATAATTCTTATATATGAGAAGGGCATGACTGGGGTTGTCCTATTACAATGCTACATGTAAGGTGATAAATCAAGAAAAGAAAATTATAGAGTTTACATTGGACATGGCTCACACTAACTTTTTATTACACATGACCTGATAATTGGTGACCCGTTGAGATTCGAACATGTTAAGAATAGAGCAAAGCCTATTGTGAATATTGATAATTTTAATATTTTATAAATTTTTTATTATTTTAATAATATTAATATTGATTTTTCATAAATATCGATAATATAATTTTTTATGAGTAATAATTAGATATAATTATAATTATTATTTATTACTATTTATTACTAATTATTACTAATTATTACAATTTATTACTAATTATTACAATTTATTCCTATTTGTTACTAATTATTCTTTATTATAGATAATTATTCCTAATTATGGCTAATTATTCCTAATTATTCCTAATTATTAGTATTTATTATTAATTATTTCTAATTATTAGTATTTATAAGTAATTATTACTAATTATAGCTAATTATTACTAATTAGATATAATTATTACTAATTATAGCTAATTATTACTAATTATTGCTAATTATTCCTAATTATTGCTAATTATTACTAATTATTGCTCAATATTACTAATTATTGCTAAATATTACTAATTATTGATAAATATTACTAATTATTAGTATTTATTCCTAGTTATTAGTATTTATTCCTAATTATTACAAATTACTCATATTTACTACTAATTAATCATAATTATTACTAGTTATTCCTAATTATTACTAATTATTCCTATTTATTAATATTTATTTCTATTTATTACTAATTATTGATGTTTATTTCTAATTAATGCTAATTATTGCTAATTATTGCTAATTATTACTAATTATTCCTATTTATACCTAATTATTGCTAATTATTACTATTTATTTCTAATTATTACTATTTATTTCTAATTATTGCTTATTATTGCTAATTATTGTTAATTTTTACTAATTATTACTAATTATTCCCTAGTGTTGCTAATTATTTCTAACTATTACTAATTATTTCTAACTATTGCTAATTATTCCTAATTATTGCTATTTATTGCTAATTATTAGTATTTATTGATAATTATTAATATTTATTAGTAATTATTACTAATTATTAGTAGTTATTATGAATTATTAGTATTTATTACTAATTGTTACAATTTATTACTAATTATTACAATTTATTACTAATTATTACAATTTATTACTAATTATTATAATTTGTTGCTAATTATTTCTAATTTTACCTAATTATTACTAATTATTCTTAATTATTGCTAATTATTACTAATTATTAGTAAGTATTACTAATTATAAGTATTTATTCCTAATTATTACTAATTATTCCTAATTATTACTAATTATTCCTAATTATTACTAATTATTCCTAATTATTACTAAGTATACCTATTTATTACTAATTATTCTTATTTATTACTAATTATTCCTATTTATTAATATTTATTTCAATTTATTTTTGATTGTCTCTAATTATTTCTAATTATTTGAAATTATTAGTAATTATTACTAATTATTAGTATTTATTACTAAATATTACAATTTATTACTAACTATTACAATTTATTCCTATTTATTACTAATTATTCCTATTTATTACTAATTATTCCTATTTATTACAAATTATTGATATTTATTACTAATTATTGATATTTATTAATAATTATTGCTAATTACTCTTAATTATTGCTAATTATTCCTAATTATTGCTATTTTTTCCCAATTATTGCTAATTATTGCTAATTATTGCTAATTATTGCTAATTATTGCTAATTATTGCTAATTATTTCTATTTATTGCTAGTTATTGCTAATTATTCCTAATTATTGCTATTTATTTCTAGTTATTGCTAATTATTACTAATTATTAGTAATTATTCCAAATTATTAGTATTAATTGCTAATTATTAGTAATTATTAGTATTTATTACTAATTATTACAATTTATTACTCATTATTACAATTTATTACTAATTATTATTAATTATTGCTATTTATTGGTAATTATTGCTAATTATTACTAATTGTTGCTAATTATTCTTAATTATTTCTAATTATTCCTAATTATTGCTAATTATTACTAATTATTGCTAATTATTAATAATTATTAATAATAATTCCAAATTATTCCTAATTATTACTAATTATTCCTAATTATTACTAATTATTCCTAATTATTCCTAATTATTACTAATTATTCCTAATTATTACTAATTATTCCTATTTATTACTATTTATTGATATTTATTACCAATTATTATTAATTACTACAAATTAATTATATACATTACTAATTATAGTTATTAATTAATAATTACTATTAATTATTAAAAATTAAAACTAAAAATTTTAATTTATTGGAACAAATAAATTCTAATGACAAAAAAATTTATATTTAATTTAATTATAACTAATGAACAATAAAAAATAAACATAAAAATGGAATAAATAATAAATTAAAAAACATAAATACCTTTAAAACTGATTTTCTATTGATGCAGACGGCTTGACAACTTCTTTGTGAACAAAAAAATAAGCTCAGAAAAATTCTCTCTCTAAAATCTGAGTATAGAGAGAAACATGATCTTAAATTTGAGTGGAATTAGAGGAAAAACGGATGGGGGTATATATAGGTTACATTAGTTGCGACGGGAGACCCGTCGCAAATAGTAGCTTTTGCGACGAGACTCGTCGCAAATACCTACGCCTGTAGTAATTACTGTCAACAGTTAAAAAGTTATTTGCGACGGGACCCGTCACAAATAGTCCCTGCCGACACACCTTTTGCAACGGGAGGACAACCCGTCACAAAAGGCTATAAACCGCCGCCGGTTATTTGCAACGGGGCCCATCATGAAAGGTGTCTCGTCGCGAAAAGCTATAAACCGCCACTAGTTATTTGCGATGGGCCCCATCGAAAATTCTTAGCTATTTGCGATGGTGGGATCCCACTGTCGCAAATAACCTTTGTGCGGTTTGGTGCGCTATTTGCTCCAAACTATTTGCGATGGGAGACGAAATCCCATCGCAAAAAGCCCATTTTCCCGTAGTGAAATATTCATGAAAATAAATGTGTTTATGATGTCTATTTGAGATATTGTTACTATAAGGTTGGGTCAGGCTCCATGGGATGAGTTAAAATATCCATTATAAATTTAAAAAAATGGTTGATGAAGCCCAGTTGATTAGGAAAATAAACTCATTGGATACGGTATTTATTTATTAGTCACTATGTAATTTAAAAATTGGGTTTATGATTGGATGTTGTATCAAGATAAGAAATAGTACTTGGATCCCAATCAAGTTTATAAACTCCACCATCTAATAAAAAAAATGTATGGAGTGATTATTTCATTAGGATATTGGTTGATTGAATCTTTTGAACCTATCTATTTTCTTAATAAATGGGAATTTATGGATCTCTAGATTCAAGATGTAGTTAGTGTCTTTTTATTGAAATATAAAAGTAATATAAAGGATTTAGAGATAGATAAATGGTTCATGTTGTAATTGATGTGGTTGTTTTGGCTACGTTGGTCTGTGGTTAGTGCACCAATCCATGAATTCGACCATGGATCCAACATGTTCAGGCACGATTACCTTGGCTAGCTAGGATGAAGTCCATGATTTGGTGGTAATAGGTTGAAATTGGCAAGAGAATTGTTTTAAACATTAATCCTTACATACTACCTATATAACTATGTATTGAAGGGATTCTTGTAATATCCAATCCTATATGAGGAGCTCACTGTATCTTGTGAGAGAGCTTTGACAGCTCTATATAGAGAGGAGTGTTTTTTTATAGCCTTGTTATTGAGAAGTAAATCCTAAATTACCTTCTATTTATTTGCTTCTATTCCATTTCTCAATTATCTAATAATCATAATAAGTGGAATCAAATCCACTAGTGTCAAAATTGTGATAGGATGAGAATATTTTCTAATTTCTACAACTGTCATGTTTCTTTTATTTTTGGTTCAAATATATGTTGTAAAAGTTCATGTTGATAAGATTCCAATGGAATAAATAATATAAAAGAGTTCTAAAACATTCTCCTAAGATATTATCAATATTCTTGTCAAACATGGGTACAAGAGTACCTCCACCCCCACCCATCTAGATAAGATGCTAGAGTTTCCGTGATAGTGACTTTTTGTGAGTATTCTATAAAATACTCTGACGTTACATTTCAATTCCACATCATCTCCACATCACGGATCAATCTCAGCCATGGACAAAAATGTGAACATATCATGATCAATTTGGGTCCTTTTTCATCAATCAGGAAGTCAACTACACCATTTTTAACCATTCTAGATTGAATGGTGATATCCATTTTTTGTAAATTCTTCTTCGGTTTAATTTGATTTAAATTAAATAGAGGAATAATCTACAAGAGTGATGATCTTGTTCAATTCATCAGACCAGTCCATTTGGAAATCTCAGATAATATATCACCATAATTATAACGATATATTTTGCCCCATTTAGAATAAGGGAATCAACCCTGATGCCACCAAGGAATATGAGTTGATTTTTTTTTAAAATAATATTATTTTTCAAATCCTAAATGAATCAATAATTAAATTTACAACAACATTTATCAAGAGACTACATCGTACAAACTCTGTATTAAGTTATAGAAAAGATACCAGTCAAATACTACCAAAAAAATATTATCTTATTAAATTAGTTGATGAATATTTGAATAAAAAGTAGAAAAATAATATCCAAAACAAACCAATGTGTTCCAAAGCCTAGGGAACCAATTAGCAGCTACATGTAAGACTCTAACTGGTGAGGATTTAGAATTCTAGATACTATACACAATTCTATATTATTGTGATGTTTTATTGGTCACTCTTAGAAACATGGTTCCCAAAGGAAAACATGCAATGAAAATCGTAAACAATTCCCTATTCAATGAGGAGGCCAAAAGGAATGACATGAGTTATAATCAGATGAGAGCTCTCATCCAAGAGAAGTGAGTAAGAAAGGAAGAATATGGTCAAGGGGTGGGAAGTATATTTCAATGTAAAATCCTAGGAAGGTCCATATATGGAAGGATACCAACATAAAAATGCTACAAATATGGAATGGAGGGAAACATATGGAGAAGATATGCAAAACATTACTTTAAGAGAAGGGATGATGCGATAACCACCAAAAAAATTGTGATCCACACATCATGGTCACTAGAGAAGTTTCAATTTTCTCTAAATATAAATATGATACTTTCTTTCAAACATAAATCCATGAAAAATAATGGTTGGTTTGTATTTTAGTGGCATACCATGTCACTTTCTATCATGAGTATTTTGTAACTTGTCAAAAGGGTGAATTTAGTGCAATCAATTTATAGAATACCAGCTCACCAAATATTATTGGAATGGGTGATATCCAAGTCAAGATAAATATTAGATACATAATCACTCTAAATGATATTATATATGTTCCAATCCTTCAAAAAAATGTGTTATCAGAGATATCATTTGATAAAAAAGGTTATTACAATATCTTTATAAATGGATCATTTATGATAACAAAAAGAGTCATCATCATTACATGATGAAAAATTTATCCTAAGTTGTAAAAGGTCATATAAAGATATATGTATATATCCTGAACATTATAGAATGAGAGGTTACATCAAAATCAATGGAAAAAAGGAAACTCAGTAATAGGAGTAAAAGATGGTTATCAACCCAGATAAATAAAAAGAATATCAATATTTATAAAATATGAATGACATAATTTTAAATATTATTTCTTTTATGGGAAGAATTATAGAATATCATATGGTAGAAATTTATTAATGATATTTGAGTTATTGGATCTGGTAAACTCTAATGTATGAATTCCCATTAGGGTGGATTCACTAAGAAGAAACAAATATTTTTAAAACTTTAATGATGATGCATTCTGAAAGGATTGGGTCTTCTTCTTTTGAATGGGCCAAATTTTAGAATACTTCAAGATGTTCCATGGAATGGTGGAGTATTAAGTTAGAAGAAAGATGCAATATATTAATTATGATAATGGAGTAGAGTACATGTACATGGATATTTATGCCTATTGTATGAGTTAAGGAATTTGACATGAGAGGATGCTCTCAAGCACCCCGCAATACAATGTATTTTTAAAAAGGATGAACAAAACAATTATTGATATGTCTAGTAACATGTTGATTTTGTTTAACAATCTTAAGATACACTAGAGATATGTTTCATAAGTTTCTTTATACCTTATCAAATATTCACCATTAGTTCCCCTAATTTTTGAGATTCCATAGAAAATATAGTCATAAAAACATCCTCTAACTCTCATTTGTGAGTATTTCGAAGCTTTAAATTTACATATTTATCCAAATATCTCAAATACAAGATAGATGAGAGATATACCACATGAAAAATCATTGGCTCAAAATATGAGGTGTTTTTATACAACCATTATGACCTATAGAAGAATATGGTGATTATAAAAAGATATTCCATTCTAGGAGAGACAAAAAATTGAGTACATTCAGAGTCCCAAAATGTCATGAAGGGAATGTTCAGATGAATCAATTATTGATCAAATACCTATACAATCGCCATTTTCCACTAAATACAAAGAGCATTAAAAAGTCTCATTATAAGGCAAATTAGAGGTAGTATGGAATTATTTCAAGTATGGGGAGACTTAATCTTATCCACCAAAAGAAACATAACCATTATAAGAGTAAGGTGATGGTATGCCTCTAGAACCTGACATTTCATGGCTTCCAATATTTGCGTGAGAAATTATTCAATCAATAAAAAATTTAGAGTTATACTACTCATTGATTACTGATGAGGTAAATCTATAAGGATACAATGAGTTTTCATAAATGATATATTTTCACCCACGGTGAAGATGGAATCAATTGGAACAATTATTGGATTAGTGGTCAAATTATTCATGTATATTGAAAAAAAGTATGTGAATATAGATTTTATTCATAGTGGTGTAATTAAGAAAATCTAAATTAAGAATCCTGAAACCTTTAGGGTTTTTTGATAAGAAATACTCATGTGAAAATTGAAGAGTATCTTCTACAAATTGAAGCAAGATCTCAAGCAATGGTACAAGAAGATTGACTCATTCATGGTGAATAATACATACAAGTGGAAATATGTGGACCATTGCATTTACTCTTATAGATTTTAGGATGGTAAATTCATTTCTCTCTTACATCATATTGATGAAATGATAATCATTATGAAGGAAATAGTGAATTTCAGCCTATTTAGGATTTATTTATCCAAGTGTTTTGATACGAAATACATGGTAGAACCATAATATATTTTGGTGATAGAAATCATTCATGATAGAAAGGGTAATTTTTTATGGCTATATCTAGAGAAGTTTATTTAACGAGTTCAAAAATGTTTCAAAATCGAATGATCTAAACCAATGATCATTCCACTTCCTAGTCATCTGAAATTGATGATAAGTTCAATTATATTGTCTAAAGAAAAAATACATGTGATAAAGATGATATCATACTCTTCGATGCTTGGATGCTTGAATGTATGATATTTTATGTGTGAGACCATAAATTTCTCATGAATTGAAGATAATGAGTTGATTTCTCTATAATCATATGAAAGAACAACGAGATATAGTCAAGTAAATTTTGAGGTACCTTAAAAATATATTGAAACTACGATTGTTTTATGGACGAGATGGTCCACCCTTTGAGGGATATACAAATTTCAATATATCTAGAGATCCTAAAAATAGGAAGTGTATATCCTGATACATCTATAATTTTATAGGAGGTTATACATTATGGAATCTAAAGTTGTAAACGTTCATTTCCCTAACCATGTCCAAGTAAGATTATATTATTGCTACAAAGGCTAGCAAGGATATTTTTTTGTTAAATAATTTTCTCTAGGCTCTTAGATTCCTCTACAAGTCGTGAAAGTGTCATTATGATAGCCAATGTGTGTTGGGATTTATCAAGAACTCCATGTACCATTCCAAAAAAAGTGAATTAGAATTTTCTATCATTAGATATGTATGGTGATAAATCATCATATACTATGACTTGTGAAGATTCATATAAATGAGAACTCAGTGAATATACTACAAAAGGTTGAAGCATGAAATAATATGGACCTTTTTATAAATTCTAGTTTGTTTCAGCTTTAGGGGGGAATTGTTGGATATTCTTTCCCATCTACCTTGGTATGTGGAAGGTGAACCAGCCTCACCAAACCATGACATAAACCATTGTTGTTACATGTATATAAAAAATTAGCTTTTTTTCTATGGAAAAATATTATTCTTAAGTAGTTATGAGTAAGTATTAGTAAGGGTATTGGGTAAAATATGAAACCATAACCACTATATATAAATATATAGAGGCCTTAAGTAGATTCCAACAGTATCCATTCTGATCCTATAGAGATCATTCCATATAAAAATATATCCTAGTGAGATTAATGTAAAGAGTAGAGATTAATATAACTTTTTTCTTCAGAAATAAATGCCTATTTTCTTATATTTCTTTCTTTTCCATTCCCTACCTTACTGGTATGAGAATAACAATAGTAGATTAACTCAATGTTGAGTTAGTTTAAAATGGTAAGTATGATTGTGTATTGATGGAGAAATTATAACATTACGTTCCAAATCTCATTCCAATATCATGTTAAGTTCAGTTATCTCCCTATGAAAGAAATAGAGTCTTGTTATTCACTATATTATCTCATGTTTCATGTTGTGTAATTGGTTATGTGATTTTGAGTTTTAATTTATTCAAAGTAGAGTTAGAATAGAGTTGTTTTGGAAATAGAGGTTTGTGTTTGAGACTATTTGAATTTTATAAAGTCATTGTTTAGTAATATTCAGATCAAAATTTAGGAGTCCCATGTAGCTAAAACATGATATTTGGAATTAAGGTTTAAATTTTTTTTCTTCTATATATTTGGAATTTGAAAATCTATATATATAGTTTTCTATGTAATTTTTTCTGGATCATTACTATAGGAAAAATTTGTATCTATTTGTGTTATATTTTTTTGAACTAGGAACCGAACGGAAGTGAAAATATAGTGAACCATGTTTAAAAGATGTATGAAAGGTTTTTCATCATGTTTGAATTTTATTTACTATTATTTCCATTCTAGATACAATGTGAAGATGTTATTGGCCTTTTCAATATGGATTTTTGTCATCTATAAATATTCTCAATCATCTAAATACGATATTGATGAATATTGAGATAGTGGATGATTTATTACATTTTAGTTGAAACGATGAGTATTATGTGGTAAGTTGTTGACATATGAAGATTTTATAGGATGGAATCACTTGTGGAGGATCTTTTCTTGAGTGACCAATATTTTACCTATATTCAAGCTGAAGATCATCCATAATAACATGTGGGGTTTGTTGAGAATACTCCAAGGGAAGACTAGTTGGTGTTTCATTTATTTAGACTTCCAAAAAATACATCCTATTTAATTCTACGTGGCTCTCTACGTCTTTTTTATGACATATATAGATTATATTTAGGAGAAAGTATTGATATATAATAGTGGTGATGAAGTTTCAAAATATTAATTGCATGAAATAATAAAAAATGATTAAAACATTACAGGATTGAAATTAGTTATATTTAACCAGTATTAAAAATATCTATCATGAAGGTTATAATATAATTGATGTTATAAACTTTGTAATTTTTTTAGTTTATTAATTATATTATAACTGATGTTAAAAATTGTATTTCAATATCATATATATTGAAAACTAAATTTAAAAAACATTCTATACAATTTAAAATGACCATTCCAATACTTACAAATTTTTCTCTTCTCATCAAGTCAACACCTCAGTAATGTTTTAGTAACCCAAAACCAAAAACCCCACATTTGAGAGAACCTCCTCTATCTCTCTCTCTCTCACTTCTCATACACCACCATTCCTCCTCCAATATACCTTTTTTTTCAATGCACTGACTTTTGATCTCCCCTCCCATGTACTGTTATACGGAATTCTACTTATGGATCTTATATTTTTGTAATTTATAAAAAAATTATTATATATTAGTGGTTTTAATCATAATGTAGAAATATATGTTGTTTTCATTGAATAATCTATAATAATAATTATTAATCAGTTTTTTTAGTTATTAAAATTCTAGTTTATATTGTCTTGTTGTTTCTAACATTTTATTCTTATTATTATAAATATATATTCAATTTTAAACATTTATCATATCACTTTTGAAAATTATGTATTGGTATAATTAATTTATAGTTATTATTTTTGAAATTATTAAAATTTATTTTATGATATTTTGAATAAAATCTTCATTTATATTTTTAATTGATGTAATTAATTAATTTATATTTTATTAAGTATATATGAATAGTAAATTTTTAATATTACAATTAACGTACATATTATTTTTATATTTATAAAAAAAATTATTGTATTTTTTATAAATTAAATATGTTTTAATAATATATATATATATATATTATAGTTCATATATAGGGAAATATATATGTAATATTTTATAACATAGATTTGACATAACATATATATATATGTGTGTGTGTGATTGATATTATTATAATATATAAAATAAAATATTAATAAATTAATAATTTGTAAAATAATTAAAAAAACTAGAAGCTACATTAAATTGTTTTAATATTGTAACATAATTTTACAATACATATTGTTTTATAACATATTATTTTATAATAATTTTTTAAGGATCCACATATCAAGATACAACAATTGGAACAAGATTTTTCTTGAAGTGGATTATGAATTTATTGTAAACTAAATAAATTACAACACTACCACTCCATCCTAGGGGATCATTACAGACTAAGAATATTACATTGAGTATTAGAAAAGGATTGGATTCCTAGTTTACACATCTTCGAGGAGGGAAACTAAGTTTCAAATTCTGTAACTAATTTGGGAGTGGGATTGAGAGGTTCTTTTCCTTACTATGTAATGTTGTAGATAATTTTGGTGGTTTTGTTCCTCCAAATTTGTAAATAATCTCTATTTTTTTATAAATATTGGACACTACGGTTTTACCCCATGGAATGTTCTTTGATTTTTTATAACAGAATATTTTATATCATTACTTTCAAAGTAAAATTAAATTTATATGTATATTATATATTAAATTATATTATTGATATTCTAGTTTTCATAGGTGAAAATGAATAATATATGGATTAATATATGAAAAACAAGTGAAAAATATGATAGGTGTGTTAGTGATTTTTTGGAATTTTTAAAATGGAATGTTGCAAATAGTGTCTTATTTTATTATCTATGTGTGAAGTGTATAAATATTGGAAAATTTGGACATAAAAAAATTAAACATCATTTAATATTCAATAGTTTTAATTGATGTTATAGTATTAGGATTTTTCATCATCAAATGTAATAGAATTAAAGATATCGAGATGATGAAATATATCAAAATGATAAATATAATAAAATAGAAGATATAATTTATGATATTGAAGTATGAAAACTTGGGAAAACATTGATGATTGGGTATAATATAATAATTACTAAAAAAACTTCTATATCTAGGTTGTATCAAATTTATAGTTTTATCTGCAGTGTTGAAATTGGTATACTTGAAAACCTACAATATATAGAGTGATAAGTGTTTTATAGAATTTATTTAGTTATTAATGGTTATACTTCTAAAATATAATGGTCTAAAAATTCAAATTATAGTGAAAAAAATGTTATTTCTGAAGGGATTATGGTATAAGAAGATACATGGATACCCCCAATGAATTTCTCTCAGAGTGTCCTAAATAAGGTACATCATGTTATAAATTGAATGAAGGATATCATTTTTATTCATAAATTATGCCAATTACTAAACCTCTTGGTAAGGTAATTTTTTATATTCAAATAATTCCTCATTTGAGGAATTTATTTAAAAAATAAAATAATTAAAAGAGTTGTGATGTCATACATATGAGAATATATTTAATGGAAATAAATTTCATATAGAAGATTCCCTATAATAGAATAAAATTGGTCAATAATTTATTTATTTATGGAACTGATGTTTGAAATCATAGACTTTTGTTTAGAATAGATAGAAGAAATTTCTATTGAAGACTCAGTAGAAAACGTAGTTTATAAATTTTTATCTTAATAATTTACATCTTTTACACATAAATATGTAGAAGCATAACTATGATATGTTTAGTTTAATGATTTTTTGACCAAAATAGATTGGAAATTATATCAATGTTTACTTTTATCTGTGATTTTATTGTTTGTAACTATTATGGGAGGAAGGTATCAAATAATTATATTTTTTATAAAAGTGAATTTTTTTAATTTCATTTCATGATAATTTTTACTATAAATATATTTATAGTATATGAAAAAAAATTGGATACAGTTTTATTGTATATAAATTATGCCAAATTTTTTAATAAATTGCTTCATATCATTAAATACAACATGGGATAAAAAAATGTATACAATTTATCAAATGATTCTATGTATGTATTACGCTTATCAAAGATTAGAAAAAACTTAAGTGATCCCAAGAATTTTATGTTACTTAAATATCATTATCTTTCGATTAACAGTTTTGAGATGATGGAAAATTTAATTTAATATTTGTGAACACACAAAGATCTAGTAACAAATAGAATATATGGATGAAATTATCATTATTTTTTGAACATAATTATTAGAAATATAAATAAGTAAGAAATAAAATTGATGTGACACATACAGATAATAATATTTAAATGGATTAACTATAACATTTTTAGTTATTAAATGAATTACTAAAGATGGGTATAATGCAATATTAAACTTAATATTGATGGTAATAAACATGGATTTACCTCCCACTCATAATTGAAAATAAAAATAATTTCATCTAGCATACCATATTTTATCCAAGGGAGAAAAAATGAGTTTAATTATATGAAAACATACTGTTAAAGTGACTTAAGTATATTATCCATAAGTAAATAATTTTTGAATAAAAAAATAATTTAATATAATAGAAATGAAATATATTGATTTTCAGGGTTTAATACACTAAAAACGGTTAGTTTCACGATATACAATATTATCAATCCATGTAAGAATGATTATCATCAAGTTATGTTACATTTTCACTAGTAATTATATCCATGTAATGGATCTCAATTCATTAAAATATATATATAATGAAAGTAATAATATAATTTATCAACCAAAATGTAATGTCAACAATATTTTTTTTGATATAATTATACATTTAATGGTATATTTTGAGTGATAAATAAATTTATATATACCTTCTAATTATGTGTAATATATCAATTTCATAAGTTTATGATGATTTCAAAGGGTTTTTTAGGAGTCCACATTAATCATAGGTTGTTATTATAGAAAAATTAATTTATGGTGATGTGGCTCGGTTTTATTTATCCTATATTTCTAAACTAGAGCACACTAGTCTTCCTATATAATTCCATATAGGAATTGGTAATGGAGTAAAGGGGATTCATAGTATAAAAATAAATTTTATGTCTCATTAAAAAATAGTGCAGACACGTTTGTAAATCATTAATATCACAACTAAGGTTTAGTCAAACATAATATTGAATATAAATGCTTTAAAACAATTTTATTTGAAGTAGAAAGATATTTGGGTAACAAATGATCATTAAAAATATTAATCTCATAGTTTATTTAAACTATCCAACTATAGTATCCTTGATCTAGTTATTACTTTATTATATTGCCATGAGATACAAGTAATTTAATTTCAAAGGACTAAATGTTATAGTAGTCTTGAAGAATGAGATACAAACATGATTCCTATATCATTTTTAAATATAAAATACATAGCATTAAATCATTCTTTAATCCTTGGTGTTATTTATAATACCATAATTCAAATCTTGGGAAAAAATAAAATGGCGAGATCAGATGATCAATAATGGTATTCATTTAGTGGAATATAATAAGGTAAGAATTATATGGAAATAATAAATGGTGGTAAAAATAATTATGTATAAATAATCACCTGAATTATAAATATATCCATATATATCATGAATAATCAAATAATCACAATAAAATCAATTATATATTTCATAATGAGGGAATAAATAATTTTAGTCATCTGAAACATACATTTGAGGCCTTATCCAAGACATTTGAAAACATAACAAAGGCCTTGTGCCAATACATCTAAAAATAAATGTGTAAGGCCTCATCAAAACCCTAATCAAGTTTTTCTTATGATACCAATGAGTACATTGAGGTGATATAGGAATCCCATGTCATTTTTTACAAAGTCCAATTCATTCCCCATATCAATAAACAATAGAACATAATCATCATTCCTTAAAAATTAATAATGTTCCATATTGTAAGAACTATCATATAGAATATTAATATATTCCCCAGTAAAGATGATCAAAATCCATCCAAATAAATTTCTTGGATAGTATTTTTAGATTTCAACCACAAATGAATATTTAATAAATAATGTGGACATTAATGAAAATTATTTAAAGAGATTAGCGGAATGTTCCTTGAGGAAAATACTCTTCGCACATTGAAAATAATATTTTCATCCAAAAACTGATCACATATTAAAGAAACCATTTTATTTGAAAATAAACCTATAAATATATAATGGAATATTCAAATCATTTATTTATGATTAAATTTTAAATTTTTATGAATACCATAAATTTTAAAAAACATTCCTTTTACAGTTTTGGTAAATTTCAAAAATACACTTTATTAGGAAAACGATAAGAAGATTCCTTTTGAAAAAATTGGTAAAAATTAAAACATAGGTAAAGATATCATTAATAAATAATCTTAAAATAATAAAAATATCCCTTAAAACATTTTTATAAAATATGTTTGTGGATGAAAAGACACCCCCGATGGAGACAATCTCTAGTAGTGATGAGATTGTAAAATAAACCCCTACTACATAGGTAACTTTTTAATTATAAGTCCCTTGATATAAATATACTTATATAGACATATAAATACACATAATTTTCATAATAAACATAATTAAATACATTAATGGGTAGTATTTAAACCACACAAAAGAAACATGTAGGGTATAAGGCATGTGTCCCAAAGAAATAAAAGCTTCTTCATTGACGGTGATGCTCGGTTGTTGCTTCGTCAGGTGGTGGAGGTGGTGGCTTGTGTGGTGATAGGGAAGGTGGATCCTCATTAGAGGATAGATTCTATGGTGATGGTAGTATTCTTGTGGGATTGGCCATGGTGGGCTCGCTGACAGAAAATTCAGACGACGACGGGCCTCCCGCTCTGGCAGAGGCAATGTTTCTGTATTAAGTTGACCACCAGTCAGCCCATAGATCATAAGAATGAGGTGATGATGGTGTGATGGTTGTGGATAGTGAGGTTTCTAATTAGTTTTTTCTTATGGAGACAGGTGTCAGGTTTTGCAAACTAGGTTGGAACCCCACACCGGTTTTGGCCTAAACAGGTTCGGTGACGTCCTCAGCGACGAGAATATGCTTTGGCATGGTTTTTCAGGTCATCATAGTTGACTCAAGTATCTTGACCTCAAGTCTGAATTTGTTATCCACAATTTTTTGGCATTGATTTTATAATGGGTTTTGTCCCACTAGGCTCTCGGACCACTGAATTTTGATGTTATGTGCCTCTGGGCCTAGTGGCTTGTAATGGGTTTTCCCTTACCCAGTTCAGAAGGGGTTTTTATTTTTTTCACTTTTTATAATAAATGGAATTTTCTCCAACCATTCTGGTATAACATTTTATAACCTATTTATTAACAATTCTTTATTAAAATCATTCTTCTAAGTAATAACTTCTTTTTTTCATATCTATTTTCATTTGGTAGATTCAATCCATATACTTTCATCGTGGTTTCATCATATAAAGAAACATAATAATGACATAAGTATCATATATATTCATTATATACAAATTTATATTCATTTATAAAATTTATATATATATAAATTAATTACACCAATAATATTGACGGTATATTGTACATATGAATGAACATTGTTTTAATTTTTTTATGGACAGAATAAATCAAAGGTAAATAATAATTATCCTTTATATTATCATTATTGTATCATAGAAATCATATATAATAACAAATTTTTTCCTTATTAACATTCAAGTAAAATGTAAATGAAAAAAATATATCACATCGCTTCATAAAGGTGGTAGTCCAACATACACACAAGCGACATTATTGTATTCCAACAGATTCAAAGGCAACAATGTATATATAATATATTAATTAAGGAATCATATTTATTTCATAAATACCATATATAATAATAATTCTCAAATTTATAATCATTCATGTAAAATATTGATGAAAAATGAATCACACTACTATGTGGAGATGGTGAGTCTTACATATGCGTGAATGATGTTTTAACTATTCATAGAACAGAAAATAGATGTAACATGGTTATCTAATAATAATAATAAAATTTCATTATATTTTTGATAAATTTTTTTCCTATCATAGTATGGGTAAAAAAATTTAATATTAATTGGAAGAATAGATAAACAAGAAGGACTCTGTAAAGACTCTTACCACCTCTTCGGTGGAAGTCCTTTAGATCTCTTCATAAGGGATCTAGGGAAGTTCATTTTCCAAGAAAAATCACCTCATAAATTGTATAGGTATATTTATAATAGTAATTTAGATGTTTTGGTCAATATAGATGGATCAAAGTGGTGTAAAGAAGTAATGAAAGGGGTGCCCTTTTATAATTGAGGTGAGCGGCTCTTTTCGGAATTTTTTAAAATATTATATTATTATAAAGCCGTTCTAAATCCAAATGCATCCAAGATATTAGGGATTCAAACCTATGGTATTATGTGGTTGAATTATCATTGAAAAATAAAAGTTTTATTTGTTTATTTGGTGTTTTAAACTATTTATTTTGGTTTAAGCACATAATTTACCTATTTTAACCTTAACCGCTGTAATCTATTTTTCAATCTTAATGGTTTATAATTTTAATTATAAGGTAACTATTGTATAATAAATTGAAGATTAATTATATGTTTGACAATATATTATCAACTTCTTCCTCTTTATATATTTTTATGATTTTTGAATAATTTAATATAATATTATTTTGATAAATTATCATTAATGTCAATTTTGACAATATTCATTTAATTTGACATCAAATACCTCAATAAAATGATGTATTTAAAATATAATTCATTCATCCATAAAAAAATATGTTTCATATTCATATAATAAATTCGTTTAACACTATAAATCAATTAAATTATATTATTTTTAATATTTTAATTTTATTTATTTTTTCCCTATTAATTTATTAGATATTATATTAGTGTTGAAAAAGTTTTTAAGGTAATTAAATAATAACTAAAAAATATAAATAAATTATAATAATTAATATAATTTCAATATACACAAAATTTATGATTTTATTCATTCATAACACTCTCTTTTTTCACAATTTTGAAACATAATAGAAATTTTAAACTTTGAGAGTGACATTTTATAACATTATTTGATTTAAATATTATATTGGTCATTTTTAGGGAAAATGTTGTTAAAAATATTAATTTCTATAATATTATGACAATTATAAAACATTCTTCATCAAATACGAATTAGGATCAGATATTAGGACCTTATCACTTAGTTGTAACCTAGATTAACCCGATTTACCCTTTACCGAGTTGATAAATTTTACCAAAAGTTACTATTCATATTGACAAAAAAAAAGTAAAATTTACCAAATTTTAACTATTTGATTAAAAATATTGAATTAATTTCATCATATTCAATTTTTATAAGTGGAATGAATTGAAATTAAAATAAATGTGCAAAACACGATGAAAATTAGTTTTCTAGAAAAATATCTTATTTTTATAAAAATGTTTCATATTAATTTTAATCATGAAATTGATTAAAAATAAATTTTTTTGATTATAAATAATATATTTCATTTTATTTTTGTTTTAAATAAAATGTAACTTTTTAAATGCTTTAAAATGTACCTTTCAATAAAAAAAGGTACTCTCACTATTATCTGGAAAATTAACCTTTTCTGAATAATAGGAAAATTTATCCTTATATAATTTTGAAATAATGATTTCAAAAATGATATTATTTTTATTAAAAAATATTTATATAATTTAAATAAATTATATATAATAGTTTCTAACAAAAATTTATAAAAAAAATTAATTTTTTTTGAAGAATAAAATTACTTTACTAAAATTTGAATTCTTGTTTCCTAAGATTTAATAAATTCATTTTTATTGAGTAGGTACTTTATATATATTTCATAATTTAGTTAATAATATTTTTACCCTCTAATTCAATGTCTAGTTTATAATAGACATATTTAAATAATAATATTTTTTTGGTTCGTTTAAACTCGATGTTTTGTGCTGTATACACTATTTAACATACTATTATTTTAAAAATCCTAGGTTGTTACAGTTTATGGAGAAAATAAATAGTGATTTAGTTATATTGTAAACATTGAGATGGTTAGTTTGTGAAAAATCTTTAGATTTTATATCATGGTTTTTTCATGATATTAATGGTCATACATTTTATACAAGAGATAGGGATAAAAAAGTGTAGTTCAAAATAGTGTGGTAATTTTTTTCACTGAAACAATGAATTTTCAAGTGAAAAGAAAAAATTTCAATCATTATAACAATTTCATGTTATGAGGTTATTTAATATATATGGGATATTTATTACATTAAATTTTGAGTTCCAATATTCTAGTGTAAATGGGGTTGATGAGAAAAACAGTTTTAAACATGATAAATTTGAATTCATACTAATAAATTTGAATATATTGGGATGAAAATATAACCATGTATCATATAAACACATGAAAAAAATTATATACTGTTTATGCATCATAAAATCAATGTTTTGTTTTATTATGAGGAAAAAATATTATTTTTTGATGAAATTGATGATGATGTTGAATACTTATGTGATATTCTTACATGCATAACATAGTTTTTAGACAATACTAATGAGCCATGGTTTTGGAATGGTTCTTATTATATTGAATGATCATGAAGTTGGAATAAGTGAAAATAATCCTTCAATAATATCCTAATATTTTAAAACTATATAACTATTTTAGTTTTTTCTTTTCAGAATATGAAAAAAAATTATAATATTTTTATTAAAATTTTTATTTAAGTTAAATATTTTGAAAACTATAATAAATTAATTTTATAATATTGGGAATTTAATTATATTAATTATATTTCTATTTTATTATCTATTTGGATATAACTTATTTTTAGTTTCATTCAATCTATGTCATTTCGTGTCTTATTAATGTCATTAATATTTCATTTTTTTAATTTTCAAATTATAAAATTTGCAAGGTATTTTATTTTTATTACTACTGTTATTTAACATAACTATTTTAAAAACTATGCTAAATTTTTTATATAATACAACTAATTTTCTGTCTTATGGATATTAATTTAATTGGTATTTTAATATCAATTTTAATATCAATTTTAATATCTATTATGACTAGTTTTATTCAATATAAACCATTTTATGTATAATTAATGTTATCAATTTATTAATATAATATATATATATATATATTAATTCTATTTCAACTTTAATTTTAGATATTATAAGTTTTCTTTTTTTATTTTATTTTAAAGCTTAATGTTTTATTTAAATGAAATTATTGTTATTTTGTACTAATTATTTGTTATTTTGTTCAAAACATAGTTAATCCAACTACTTAGTTATCCCATTATTTTTTACCAGATCCTCCTCATTATTCTAAATAGGATCCTCCTACATCTACATGGAACAAGAAGACCTCCAGTGTAACAGCCCAAGATTTTATGAAAAATATTCTTTTTAATTTTATTAATTTCTTGTGTTGTACGCTACACCAAAAGGAGCTTGCACAACACGCATCCTTGACTTGACTTGCATTACACGCAATCACAACCTTCCTCGATAGCGTGTGTAGTACGCAATACTGAGTTTCACGAAACAACGATATGCTATTAAAATATTATTAAAACTAACCATTATGAATAGTAATAAATAATTTTTAAATTTTAGAAAATTTAGCTCTCAAAATGGACTTCATTTTTGGATTCGGAGTATCAAATTTAGCCTAAGGTGAAATTTTGGTTCTTTTCGGATAACTTTCATAATCTGATGAATAGTGAAAATTACTAAATTATAATAAAAAACAACTTTTTTAATCGAAATATTTAATAGTGATAAATTATTAATTTGAGTGGTTTTAAAGTATATTTAGAATATATTTTTACAATTTAATACAATGTTGGTCATTGGTTGTAATTTCACATTTAAACGAGACATAATCCAGTGTCAATCTTTTGATAGATATTGTTTCCTAAAAACAGGCTATTTGTTTTAACAGCGGGATTTATTTATAAAATTAATTAATGCAACTTCTATGTTATGAATTTGGTAAAATATACTTCATTTTTGAATTCGGAATATGAAATATAGCTTAGGATGAAATTTTGGCATTTTTCTGAAAAACATCAATTTTTGATGAATAGTGAAACTACTAAGTGGTAGTTAAAAAAACTGAATTTTTCATAAAACTTAATTTTACCGCTTCTGTGAATGGAATTTCAAAAATCCGAGAGACACGGTTGATGTCAGTAAGTAAAATGTGGTTCAATGAGATGAAAATAATTTTTGGTGAATAGTAACTTTTTACTTTTATTTACCACGGTTAAAAGTAAATAGGGTAATTAAGGGTAAAAATGATATTAATATTACCCTAACACATGTCCTAATTCTATTTGACAAGTTTATCTCGACCAAAAACAACCTTAAGTGTAAAATATTATCATTTAAGCCCACTTGGATTAGATTAGGACATTTATTATTATTTAATTCAACGAAGAGTTAAAAGAGATAAATCAAAGTTTATTTACTAAAACATTTTTTATATAAGGTTGTACATAAGATAAATTCGATTGTAAATATTCATTAGAAAGATGCAAAGATTTCCTACGTAATGGTATTTTATTTGTAATTTTTAGACACCAAATAAGTTAATTTATTTATGACACAAAGATGATGTAGTAATTATCTTATTTATGAAATATTGACATAATTGATGTTATAAACACCAAAATAAATGTAATTTGAGACTTTTTATGAATTCCACTAATTTTCTAGGTTACTATGATATAGTATTGTTGATTTAATAAACTTGGTTCGAACATATAATTCTGTTATGACTTTCACAAAAATCATATATCAAATAGTGTCAAAATTGACACAAAATAGTTTTTAAATCAAATATTATATTATTTATTGTTATTTTATTCCTAAAAATCTAAGGTTCGGCCCAATGACTTAGCTAAGGATATATATATTAATAATAAACAATTTGGGGTTCGTTTGGCATGTTATAGTAAGTGTATTAACCATATAGTGAAAGAAAACAAAAAGACACGGTAAAAGTTAAATTATTTAACTTAGAGTTAAATCTAATTGAAAAGGTTAAAATAATACCCTAAACTTGTCTAAATCATTTTGGTTGATAGTATTTCGACCCATCCCCACTTTATATTCGAAATAAGACCCTTTGGAACCATTATAAACCGATTTTGACTTTAATATAAAATAATATTTTGAGATATTCCTAAGGTGCCCCTCTCCTCCCTTATAAAAGGGCACCTCCTCCCCCTCCTCCTCACACCAATTTGAGCACTCAAGCTCGGCCAAACCCTGCCAAAATCCCTTCTACACTTCCCTAGTATCATCCTAGAGGTCCTGGTCTTCTTCAAATACCATCCTTAGTTCTTTAAGTGGAGGCTAAGAAAAGGCGCGTCAAAAAGAGGTAATATCCATTACCGATCTTTTTCAATTTCTTTCTTCTTCAACTTCTTCTTCTTTAGTTGTTTCATGATAAAGTAATAACATCAGTATTTATTATATACTGATATGTTATTATAAATATGAAACAACTCTAATTAACCTTCTATCCATCCTACAGAAAAAGGAAATCACCGCGCGTGCATACGTACGGAATACCGTCTCCACGCCGTGGTGTAATCTATTTTCCGCCACCACCTTAATTGGATGGTTATAAAGGTGTAATGAGGAATTATATATGATTATTATAATATTATATTTATACTGAAATAGTATACACTTCAACACAATTCCACGACCATGAGAACGATATCATCGCTCATGCGTACGTACGGACTACCGTCTCCACGACGCGATGCGATTTATTCTCAATGATTAACCATTCATGAATGATTATAAAGTATATATAATAAGTACTAATGAAATATATGACCTGATAATGATACTGGAATTATTTATATTTATATGTATGTCATCTACTTAATTCCATTCAATTCAATAAGGAAACGAAAACAACGCTCATGCGTACGTACGGACTACCGTCTCCATGAACGGTGTATTTCTTTCCATTTACTAATTTATTATATATGTATATTCTGAATATATATATATATATATAAATCATGTTTTATATTCTGGAATTAAGTAATCATGAACTAAGTAATCATATGAATAATTACAAGTTAAAAAAAAGAACGACAAATGAGACGATTCTACCCAAAATGCTACTTTAACATGAATTTACAAAAGAACGGGTAATATAAAGTCATAAGTGGACCATATATGATATAATAACAATGAATATGATTCTGGAATTAGTCAATAGCATGATTTAAATCATTATACAGGAGGTTCGGACACTTACAAAGCAAGTCGGACCTAAGGTAAGGGAAATATCACAATCTCATTTTTATCCGAGATTATTTATACTTTGGAATTTACTGGGGTGAATTTTATCATCCACATCCATGTTTCCTCAATATGTAATATTACTTCTATCCACGTACAATTTTTTAAATCCAATTTTACCCTTCAATGAGGTTTTAGTAAAATAAATGAAAGGAATCTTTTGTCGTTTTTCGTACGAGGTACTTTTTGACTTTTCCGACAAAAGTACGAAGAATGTTTTTTTTAACTTATACAGCATGAATAGATTTCTAAACCATTATTTCAAAGAAGTTTCCTTTACAAGTATTCAAGTTTATTTTTAATCAACTTCTTTTAGTTTAAAATTGTATGACATATTAAGAAAGGAAAAGTGTTTTTGAAGTAGAAAGGATATTTTCCTCAAGAATGGAGTTCAAGTATTTTATCAAAATTATTTTCCATCTAAGATAATAAAAGGGTTCTGTTTTTATCCCTATTATTACATGGATTTGATTATGTTGTGATGGAAATATTTTTTTTATCTTATATGAATTGTTTTATGATGTCATGTTCTTTAAGAATCCCATTTTTTATTACATGGGTTACGCTATGATGTATGTTTTATGATTATGTGGCACACATAAGAAAGGATTCATTATAAGATGAGTGGGACCTATATCTCCCTCCAATGCATTGGGTAAAGATTTCATATCTCATGAGATAGACATGGCTGGAACGGTAGGTTATACCGGTTCAGTGAAACAGGACTGAAACGAGGGTGACTCGGTTCAGAAAGGGACTTTGTCCACTAAGATAGTCTTGGAAATGAGTCTTGACTAACAAGAAATGATTCTCTATGATTATGTGTGTATACCACAAAGTTTCATGTTTTATGTTATGCTTAATGGGATTTCATTTCACTACTATGATTTATCCCATGTTATGAAATTATGCTCTCTTTTGCAGGTTAAGATTTCCAAAAGTTATGTTCTTATGAATATGATGTGATTGATTTTTCTTTTGTTTACCCTTACTGAGAATTTGAGCTCACCATTTTATGTTTTCTTTTCCCCAGGATATAAAGAAAGGTTCTAGGTAAAAAAAAGGAAGATCTTTATGGGAGATATTGATGATCTTTCACCATGATTAGAAGATTACGTTCCGAGTTTCCAAAGACACTAAAATATTACGATCCTTGTGTGTGTGTTTTTGTTATGTACTAAGTATTCTGCAAAAGTAGTGTAATGTCCATGTACGTCTAGATTCGGGTCTCTACAGTTGGTATCAGAGGAAAGGTTTAGTCAACCTTTGGAAACTAGGATGCGAAAACGTTAGTGAGATCCCTAGAGATATTTCTAAGGTATGTCTAGGGATATCCCAATGGTTAAGTATACGTATAGGTTATAGTACTAGAATTACGCTAAAGATCATAGAATTAAACCTAAGATGTTAGATATTGAAGGTACTCCCCCTTTATTATGTTGTTTTCCCTAGCATGATTTTTTCCTCTCACACTATTCTTTTTGGGTTTTAGAAAATGGCTGGAAACAATATGATTCACGATAATGGAGGATATGATGGACAATGGAATGATATTCTTCATGAGCAACCAAATGAAATGGGATTTGGAAGTCCAAACATCATTATTATGCCGAATCAGAAATCTCATAATATGATCAATAAAGTAAAATTTGGTAAGTTTCCTGACTCGGCTAATAAGAGAAAGATAGAGTTTAATGATGATCATAGAGGAAAGAAAGTTCAATTTCCCCTATGTAAATCATGTGGGAAGAGGCATCAAGGAGAATGTTTCAAAGGAACTGGAAGATGCTTTGGGTGTGGAAAAGAAGGACACAAATCCAGTAAGGGCAAAGGAAAAGGTTCAGTTAACACCAGGGATGAAGATAATGGTATTGCTATGACATCAACAATGGTTAAATGTTTTAAATGTGGAATGTACGGGCATTATGCAAACCAATGCCCTAAGGGAAAGTCTCATGAAGAGAATCAGTATGGTCGTATGGGTAGTATTTATGTTGATGATGATGAAGAGACTACAAATGATATGTGAGATGAAAGAATTGTTGAAGCTCGGTCAATGGTTTAAGAATGTAGTGGAATGATGACATGTTTATCATGTGTAATGTTGTATAAGTAATCTCATGGTACTATGGAATAAAGAGACATCTAAGGATTGTTACACTGTTGTCCTTCCTTGAGTTTTGAAAGTGTATGATTAATGGTACAAGTATCCATGAAAGGTTATTCAGATATTTTTGGAATGTAGATGATATGCGCATAATGAAGGGATAAGGAGAAAATGAAATGTTTGACAGTATTCATGAGCTCATGATTGATATAAGGACTAAGTGATATCATGGTTTGAGTATATAGAATTTTGAGGATTTTGGTATGTGAAAAGTGTTAACTTTTAACTGCATTCAAGTTTTCACTATGGTTCAATGGGTATTCAAGAGAATACATTATTAAGGCCTTTGAATGTTTTGAATGTGACCAACAAAACATATCTTATGATATATGGGGATCGACGATGGTGTTAAATCTCTGGTAATCGTTTTTCCTATGTTATGAGAGTGGACTGCAGTATTATGGATAAGCCTAAAGATTGGAATGGATTATATTGGACATAAGTTAGTATTGTTTAAGGATAGAAGTTTTCTCGATATTATTGATGGGATGTTATAGTAATATAGTTTTAGAAAAAGGACAACCTGCAGGACGGGCGATAGCCCATCGCGTCGGACAAGGATGTGGGAATCGAACCCACAACTGAAGTGTGATTGGCCTTTATCGCCTACCACTGGCCTACAGGAAGTCCATGTTTATTAGAAACTAGTTTTATTATATTAAGAAGTATGATATATGAAGTATAAAGTCCATTTTAGGAACCATATATGATTAATATCACTATAGATCGACTTATGTATATAATTTTTGCTAACCTTTTGTTTGAGACAGATGGAATGACCTATCATTCTATCACATGATCTGCTAACACTTCATGAATAACAAATTCAACTTCATTTATTTAAGAGATGAAGTGGAAATTGTTAAAGGCACGAACAATAGTGAGATTGTACCAAAATAAAGTAAGTATTTATTCTAATTCAAATTCTTTAACTTTAGGGAAATGATCTTGAAAACCAAAAATGTTGTCCAAGTGATCTTATATCTGATGAATCAGATGGTACCTTAGATCGTCACAAATTTATGGCTTTGTGATTGCTGGCTTTTCCATAGCCATGTTCTCTACCACTCTCCATCAGAACATGATGGTTAGATTTCTCTTCCATATCCATATTTTCACCTATGTGGAAACCCAGTGATTAGTTTATTTGGGTAACCGTTACGTTTCATACTTTTTTTAAAGATTGTTTTTGATATTCTTTTTTACGATGTGGGTTTCTATTAAAGAAACTTTCGAATAGTAAACCATTTATAACCCCGACGAATTTCGAGGGCGAAATTCATTTTAAGGGGGTAGAATGTAACAGCCCAAGATTTTATGAAAAATATTCTTTTTAATTTTATTAATGTCTTGTGTTGTACGCTACACCAAAAGGAGCTTGCACAACACACATACTTGACTTGCCTTGAATTACACGCAATCTCAACCTTCCTCGATAGCGTGTGTAGTATGCAATACTGATTTTCACGAAACAACGATATGCTAGTAAAATATTATTAAAACTAGCCGTTATGAATAGTAATAACCGCTTTTTAAATTTTAGAAAATTTATCTCTCAAAATGGACTTCATTTTTGGATTCGGAGTATCGAATTTAGCCTAAGGTGAAATTTTGGTTCTTTTCGGATAACTTTCATAATATGATGAATAGTGAAAATTACTAAATTATAATTAAAAAAAACTTTTTTAATCGAAATAATTAATAGTGATAAATTATTAATTTGAGTGGTTTTAAAGTATATTTAGAATATATTTTTACAATTTAATACAATGTTGGTCATTGGTTGTAATTTCACATTTAAACCAAACATAATCCAGTGTCAATCTTTTGATAGATATTGTTTCCTAAAAACACGCTATTTGTTTTAACAGCGGGATTTAATTATAAAATTAATTAATTCAACTTCTATGTTATGAATTTGGTAAAATAGACTTCATTTTTGAATTCGGAATATGAAATATAGCTTATGATGAAATTTTGGCATTGTTCTGAAAAACATCAATTTTTGATGAATAGTGAAACTACTAAGTGGTAGTTAAAAAAACTAAATTTTTCATAAAACTTAATTTTACTGCTTCTGTGAATGGAATTTCAAAAATCCGAGAGACACGGTTGATGTCAGTAAGTAAAATGTGGTTCAATGAGATGAAAATAATTTTTGGTGAATAGTAACTTTTTACTTTTATTTACCACGGTTAAAAGTAAATAGGGTAATTAAGGGTAAAAATGATATTAATATTACCCTAACACATGTCCTAATTCTATTGGAAAAGTGTATCTTGACCAAAAACAACCTTAAGTGTAAAATATTATCATTTAGGCCCACTTGGATTAGATTAGGACATTTATTATTATTTAATTCAAAGAAGAGTTAAAAGAGATAAAATCAATGTTTATTTACTAAAACACTTTTTATATAGGGTTGTACATAAGATAAATTAGATTTTAGTATTAATTAGAAATATAAAAATATTTCCTACATAATGGTATTTTAGTTTTAATTTTTATACATCAAATAAGTTAATTTATTTATGACACAAAGATGATGCAGTAATTATCTTATTTATGAAATATTGACATAATTGATGTTATAAACACAAAAATAAATGTAATTTGAGACTTTTTATAAATTACACTAATTTTCTAGGTTACTATGATATATTATTGTTGATGTAATCAACTTGGTTCGAACATATGATTCTGTTATGACTTTCACAAAAATCATATATCAAATAGTGTCAAAATTGACATAAAATAGTTTTTAAATCAAATATTATATTATTTATTGTTATTTTATTCCTAAAAATCTAAGGTTCGACCAAATGACTTAGATAAGGATATATATATTAATAATAGGCAATTTGGGGTTCGTTTGGCATGTTATAGTAAGTGTATTAACCATATAGTGAAAGAAAACAAAAAGACACGGTAAAAGTTAAATTATTTAACTTAGAGTTAAATGTAATTGATAAGGCTAAAATAATATCCTAAACTTGTCTAAATCCTATTGGTTGATAGGATTTCGACCCATACCCACTTTAGCTTCTAAATAATACCCTTTGGAACCATTATAAACCGATTTTGAATTTAATATAAAATAATATTTTGAGATATTCCTAAGGTGCCCCTCTCCTCCCTTATAAAAGGGAACCTCCTCCCCCTCCTCCTAACACCAATTTGAGCACTCATGATCGGCCAACCCCTGCAAAAATCCCTTCTCCACTTCCCTAGTATCATCCTAGAGGTCCTGGTCTTCTTCAAAGACCATCCTTAGTTCTTTAAGTGGAGGCTAAGAAAAGGCGCGTCAAAAAGAGGTAATATCCATTACCGATCTTTTTCAATTTCTTTCTTCTTCAACTTCTTCTTCTTTAGTTGTTTCATGATAAAGTAATAACATCAGTGTTTATTATATACTGATATGTTATTATAAATATGAAACAACTCTAATTAACCTTCTATCCATCCTACGGAAAAAGGAAATCATCGCGCGTGCGTACGTACGGAATACCGTCTCCACGCCGTGGTGTAATCTATTTTCCTCCACCACCTTAATTGGATGGGTATAAAGGGGTAATGAGTAATTATATATGATTGTTATAAAGTGATATTGATACTTAAATAGTATACACTTCAACACAATTCCATGACCATGAGAATGATATCATCGCTCGTGCGTACGTACGGACTACCGTCTCCACGACGCGATGAGATTCATTCTCAATGATTAACCATTCATGAATGATTATAAAGTATATATAATAGGTAATAATGAAATATATGTCCTGATAATGATACTGGAATTATTTATATTTATATGTATGTCATCTACTTAATTCCATTCAATTCAATAAGGAAACGAAAACAACGTTCATGCGTACGTACGGACTACCGTCTCCATGAACGGTGTATTTCTTTCCATTTACTAATTTATTATATATGTATATTCTGAATATATATATATAAATCATGTTTTATATTCTGGAATTAAGTAATCATGATCTAAGTAATCATATGAATAATTACAAGTTAAAAACACGAACGACAAATGAGACGATTCTACCCAAACCGCATCTTTAACATGAATTTACAAAAGAACAGGTAATATAAAGTCATAAGTGGACCATATATGATATAATAACAATGAATATGATTCTGGAATAAGTCAATAACATGATTTAAATCATTATACAGGAGGTTCGGACACTTACAAAGCAAGTCGGACCTAAGGTAAGGGAAATATCACAATCTCATTTTTATCTGAGATTATTTATACTTTGGAATTTACTGGGGTGAATTTTATCATCCACATCCATGTTTCCTCAATATGTAATATTACTTATATCCACGTACAATTGTTTAAATCCAATTTTACCCTTCGGTGAGTTTTTAGTAAAAGAAATGAAAGGAATCTTTTGTTGTTTTTCGTACGAGGTACTTTTTGACTTTTCGGACAAAAGTACGAAGAATGTTTTTTTTAACTTATACGGCATGAATAGATTTCTAAAACATTATTTCAAAGAAGTTTTCTTTACAAGTATTCAAGTTTATTTTTAATCAACTTATTTTAGTTTAAAATTGTATGACATGTTAAGAAAAGAAAAGTGTTTTTGAAGTAGAAAGGATATTTTCCTCAAGAATGGAGTTCAAGTATTTTATCAAAATTATTTTCCATCTAAGATAATAAAAGGGTTCTGTTTTTATCCCTATTATTACATGGATTTGATTATGTTGTGATGTAAATATTTTTTTTTCTTTATCTTTTATGAATTGTTTTATGATGTCATGTTCTTCAAGAATCCCATTTTTTATTACATGGGTTACGCTATGATGTATGGTTTATGATTTTGTGGCACACATAATAAAGGATTCATTATAAGATGGGTGGGACCTATATCTCCCTCCAATGCATTGGGTAAAGATTTTATATCTCATGAGATAGACATGGCTGGAATGGTAGGTTATACTGGTTCAGTGAAACAGGACTAAAACGAGGGTGACTCGGTTCAGAAAGGGACTTTGTCCACTAAGATAGTCTTGGCAATGAGTCTTGACTAACAAGAAATGATTCTATATGATTATGTGTGTATGCCACAAAGTTTCATGTTTTATGTTATGCTTAATCGGATTTCATTTCACTACTATGATTTATCCCATGTTATGAAATTATGCTCTCTTTTGCAGGTTAAGATTTCCAAAAGTTATGTTCTTATGAATATGATGTGATTGATTTTTCTTTTGTTTACCCTTACTGAGCATTTGAGCTCACCCTTTTATGTTTTCTTTTCCCCAGGATATAAAGAAAGGTTCTAGGTAAAAAAAAGGAAGATCTTTATGGGAGATATTGAAGATCTTTCACCACGATTAGAAGATTACGTTCCGAGTTTCCAAAGACACTAAACTATTAAGATCCTTGTGTGTGTGTTTTTGTTATTTACTAAGTATTCCGCAAAAGTAATGTAATGTCCATGTACGTCTAGATTCGGGTCTCTACATCCAGTGTTGGTAAACATGGATGTATACATTTAACTAAGTTATCACTTTCTGATGGAAAGTATAAAACGACACGAATTGATTTTAATGATAACAACAATATCAATGGTTCAAATTCTAACAAAATTATGAGTTTTAGAGCATTAGAATATGTAGAAAAAAAATGTCATTTTAAATTATGTTTTGAGAATTTTCTTCCATATGACATGAGATTAGCTATGGGAGACCATAATAGTAATATCTTTCTTTATTAGTTTATTTTTCATGAAAATTATTTGCTAATTCACAAATTCAATATTATTTTCTATCAATTTTAGGTGATATTTCATTTTATGAATACAAATGAAGTCATTTGGTGATTCTCATATTTTATATTAATTATATTGAGAGATTATAAATAAAACTAATTTTCAGACTTCCTTTTTGTGAAAGAAATAAATGAAAACTCATTCCAACATTATACTTTTTACATACAGATACATGGAAGTAATTTTTTAAAATAGGAAAGAATAAATCACTTTTTGTAATTGTAATATCATTTTTGTAAAGTGAATTTTTATATAATTATTAAATAAATTTTATTAATGATATGTTCATTCTTAAATTGAATTCATTGAGGAGAAAATACCAATATATCCAAATGATGAATGTAAACCCTAACAATTTATCTCAAAGAGGGTATGCGTTATTCAAAGAGGAAATGGTTTCTCAGAGGGTGGAAAAATTGAGATATGTTTTGTTAAACTTTATGGATATTAACCTCCCATTAACACCAGTTCACCATGAAAAATAAAAAAGTTAGTGAAATATTAAAAAGGATGAAATCATTAATGAAAATTCAATGTTAGTAGTTTAAAAGATTATAAAAAAATCAATTTACATGTTTTCGACACTTTTTAAATTTTCATTCACTGATAAAATTTTTCAAAAAAATTATAGGATTCATTTTTTGAGTACATAAAAAATAGACATTCATACTAGAGGGAATTAAAGACATACTTTTTACTACATAAGTAATGGAATAACACCGATATAATTTCCCATCCCAACTCACTCAAATTGTATCAAGTTCAGTATCACCATGATTCCTCAGGCACACCTCTATGTATGTTAGAGGCTACCAACTAATAGTTGGGTTTGATGAAAAAAAAGTGATGATACTATACCCTTAGGTATAGATAACTTTAAATCACAACATAAGATATCACAATAATGTTCAACATGTTATACATGACACATGGACATTACAGTTATAGGCCAACCATGGATAAACGATCAACACATGGTATAATAAAATGAAATTTACAATAATTTCAGACAACTATACATCAAAATATTGGTTTTATTTACACCAACCATGTATATATTATCCAAATAAAATAAAATAAATGAGACTAATTAAAATCTAGGTCATAAATCCCTTCCTGATCATGTCTCTTATATCCACCCATTCTCTAATTAGTAATGCATCCAATGTAGGTCAATTTCCCTTACTTGTTCCTATTTCCATAAAGTATTCTCATGTACTGGGTCACCTAAAAAAGTGTCAATAAAACTCAATACTCCACCACTAATGGTATCCATAAACAAATCATGGAAATATGATTTCACATTAAATATGAAGAATTGATAAAAAAAAGTTAATAAATAACACATCACATTATTAAGTGTTTAATAGCCATATCATATAAGAAAATACCTATTTTGTCTAATATCAGAATGGGATGATACACCCATGGTCTATACACACTATATGAGTGAATAATATATCACTAAAAATCTCATAATACATAGTGAATGTGTTATCACTTTATTTTTACATTAGTGAATGATAAATCGCCACTACATCGCATCATTGAACATGATATCCCCACTACATGTCCAAGGTGATTAACCTATCTCCCTTAAACAGACTTGGTTGATGATGTACCACCATAAAAGACACATAGGTGAATGATTCATCACTAATTCAATATTTACTGGTGGATGATCCATGACCTCAAAAATTATCTGAGGTAAAAAATCCATCACAGACTCATTAATTCTTGTTGGATGAAACACCACCAACATAATCACTATTATTGATGAGGCACCAATAAAACAAGGTCTGAATAAACCATTAGTTTGGTTGACACATCACTAGTCAAGAATACTAGATGAATTAATTATCATTATAATAAAATAAAAAAATTAAAAAACACATCAAAAAAATAAATCATTTATATGAATAATGTATCACTAGTAAGACATTTACGTTTTAATATTAATGAATAGTCATTTATGGTCACACAAAAATAAATTCATCCCTAACAGATATAACTAAAATTCTTTCTCCCCATAGAAAATGGTAAAGGATACCTAACATGGTTCCTAAGGATCCATTTCAAAGGCATTAATGTCTATATTATGTCATATGTCACATTTCTGTATCATGTCATACAAGGGGCATGGTAATCGATTCCCATAATTTCGAAGCATAATTTACAAGGACCACTTAAAACCTTATAGGGTCCCAATCACACCATAGGAGTCATAGAAAAAATTTAAAATCATATTTAGGTCATGTTAACATGGTTGACACTATCCTGATTTCATATAGCACACACAATGCTTATACAAACTAATAAAAAATCTAGGGGATACCGACTATGGGTTAGTAGATAATTTCCCATTGAATACCACTAACTAATTTGGAATCAGTTAATATATTACTCAAAATATAAAAAAATATATAATTTGGGATATCTAGTGATAAATGATAAAAAAAAAAGGAAACTAAAGAATATATGTAAGAGGTTGGATATATTCACATGGTGCATCACCTAAATAAGATGATACTTTAATATGACTAAGAATACGTGAGATATGAATTGAAGAATGATGAATGGGGGGAAAGGGAGCGGCATGCCCATTCCAATGATCCTTTAAAGAATGGCATATTTCCTTATTTTATTTAATATTATGAAATTTAAATTAAAATAATTAATATTTTAAAAATACTACACATGAATCATTGTAACTCTAATGGGCCTCCACCAGAGCTATGGTTTCCTAACATGGTTTTGGTGAACATATACTAGGCCCCTGGTGGCCAAGGCAGTATCATCAACCTCATCAATCATAACTTCAGGGAACCCCCACTGGAATTCAAGCGGAAGATATTCTCAAACTAAAATTTCTACCATAAGCCTTCTTTCTAAATACAAACCCTCAAGCCTCCTCTAAATCATTCCACAACTAATATAGGTCAAAGGTAACATGTTTTTACACATATTTAATTTTATTCATACCTTAGAAACACATTAATTGTTACAAATGACCCACTATATTCCATTTAATACTAGAGATGCATTACTCGAACCTTGTTAGTGAAAAACATTAGCCATTGTTCCCACATATCAACCACTTTTCCCCATTTGACTTTTTAGATGTGTTTTTTCTTCCACTACATGTGTACCAAAGGGATCATATTTCCTCATTGGATTTTATTTCTCAAATCCATTATATTAAATGGTCATTATTCAAATAATTCTTCTAAATCTAACTCAATAATGTTGATGTCTATCACATGTGATGGATTAAGTCGGTGTCTTCATTTCTAAGATACATTGAATATTCCATGAATTAAATTTTATCTCATAGGATGTTCTAATAGATATGTTATAGTTTTGATCCTCTCAATAATATTAAAATCCCCCCTAACCTAGGTTCTAACTTCCCATAACTTTAAATATATTATTGTACCATCCAAAGTGACACTCACAAGAATTATTGTTCACTCACCTCAAAATAAAAAGGATAGTATCCCTAGTTAGCATAAAATCACTATGTACTATGAGTGGTCACTAAATTCATCCTGATAAGATAAATATTCTTCTATTTGTCCTGAATGATACTCTCCCTAATAATATAATACTAATTTTCCTCTATCCAGCAAAGATGTTATCAACACATCCTTCCATACAGGGCCTCAAAATTATTTATATGAATAGAAACCTAATAACTATTGTTATAGGTGAACTCTATAAGTGAAATATTTCTCTATTAATAACCTTAAAAATTAAGGATATGTGACTGTAATATGTTCACTAGAACCTAGATAGTAAGATAAAACTTTCCTTCAGCCTAAAGGTGGTATGAAGAACTCAAATTCAATGTTTATTAATCACCTTTTATAGAACCTTCCAAAATCATGATGTAAATTTTTAATCCTTATTCGATTCAATAATATTTTTCACACCACAGAGATAAAATATCTCTCAAACATTGTGATTTCCTAGATCATCGATCAAGAAGGTCTTCCTAGTTGGTTGGAAATTCATGACCTTGGTTAATAAGTCTATAATTAAAAGTACCACATCATTGCCTTCTAGTGGCATTAAAAACCTATTCATGAATTAAATAATTCATTCATCCCACATCCAATTGAGAATGAGGAAATTCTAAAGCAGACCTGAGGGTTTTTGTTTCTTGAACTTCACCTACTGATAGTTAATGCACTAAGAAATGAATCCTAAAATTTCCTTCTTTGTCACAAGACACTAATACTTCCTATGTATTTCATTATGCCTATGGTTAAGCCTTGAGTGAATAGATAAATTAATGGTTTATGAATCCCAAATCATATCCTCACACATTCTATTATATATCACCAGATGACCACACAAATATAGAATATTATACTAATCTATTGAATAACCAAGTGGTGGCTACCACATATTTTTATTTTCCCGCATCACTAAACAAAATGAATCATATATATGAATATACTTTACCCTCTCAAAGAGTGATGAGGCAATGAAAAAGGTAGTAATAATGTTCCTTCCTTGATATTCTTGGTTTTTGAGCTGTACCTCAGTAAAGAGACTTAGAAATTTCCACTCTATTCAAGCCTTCGATGAAACTTTAGCTTGATTATTAATGCTCAATGTAATAGCCATAGCATTCACGTTCCCAATGTATATGAAATATCTAAGTTAGGAGATAAGAGATACTGACCTCAGCTCTTCTATCGAAGGTTCAAGATAAACTATGAGAATATTTACTTAAGGATCTTATGGTTAGTATAAATCATGAACCTCTCTCTAAAAAGTATTTATGGAAACATCTTAACATCTACACCAACACCATGAACTCTAAATCATGAATTAAGTAGTTTTTATCATTTTTCCTTAGCTTCTTAGACCTATAATCCCATATTCACCAATCCTACGTCCAAAATACTCTAATATTGAATCCTAAAAAATCATAAAACAATATATACTCCTTAGTTAGATCATGTAAGTTCAGGATTAGCATTGATTCTGGCCTACATTTTAGCTCCTAAAAGTCACTCTAATAAAAAATAACTGCTCAAACTTCTCCCCCTTCTTGGTCAAGGGTGTCATTGAAACTTCCAACTATGATAAGTCGTTGAGAAACCTCCATAAATATCCTCATTAGCCTGTAGAATTATAAAAATTTAGAGGATTATCCCATGAAACCATGTCTTAATCTATCTTAGGTTCCATATATATTTTTTCCTCAAATATCACCTTCCCATAGAATCACATTTCACTAATCCAAAACTAACAGTTTTTGACCTTTACATACATATGGTTCTTTCTATATGTGCTTAAGAAAATATCTATATTATCATTATGGTTCTCCCCTAATTGGGAATATACTAAAATATTATCAACATATAATACCATGAAATAATATTGATATCGATGGAGACCCAATTCATTAGGTCCATTAATACTAATAGTACATTCACTATTCCAAAAATTATCATGAGATTCTCATATGAGCTATACCATCTCCTAAAATTAGTATGATGAATATTAGAGCATCTCACCAAAAACTAGTGATATATTAACCTCAATTCAATCATAGAGAACTAATTAGAATACCCTCAACTAGAATAATGGTTCATCTATATAGGAAAGTGGATACTCTTTATTAAACATCACCCCTTACATCCTTTAGTAATCCATTAATAACCATAAGGAACCATATTACTTCTTAGAGGATAAGACGTGATCACCTAAAGGGGTTGGGCTCATGTGAATAAACCCATTTGTCTCAAGGATATGAAATTGAAACTTAAAATCTTTTAGTACATAAAGAGACATCCTATATAGATAAATGGATATGATAATTGTACATTGAATAAGCTTTATTATTAAATTGACACTATCTTGAGTATAAATATTCATAATTCATTAGGGAAAATGTTTTGAAACGGTTAAGGACATTAAGAAATATTAGTTGTCACTTAACCCTATTTTCTAGGATAATGCATGCGATATAGGATTATATCACACCTTTCTATATATTTTATGGTAAATAAAGTCATTTTTATAATATATACTCCCATACATAGGTATACAAGTCACCATAGGTGGATTTGAAGGATATATGTTGGTGATAGAAGTTGATGTCTGCTTGATACTGAGTCATTTAACCCATACCAAAGATCATATCAAATTTTTGTATCTTATGTATAAATAAATATTATAGAAAATAACCCCCATTAATCATGATAACATATTATTAACACCTCTAAATTCTGTTAAATCATACCTCTATGGGATAATTTAGATACATTGCCTCATATAGATACTTTTTTGTAAGACTGAGTTCACTAGTGAACTAAGTTGATATAAATGACTTTAATTCACCCATATATACTTTAATAGATGTAACGGTATAAGGCACTAAACTTATATCTCTAATATTAGATATTTACCCCCTCTACCTATCGGTAGTATATTTGATATCTTAATGGTAGCAAGAACTTTGAATCTCATCTCTCATTGCTTAACTTCACTAAGGGGAATCACCCTGATGGAATTTCTTCCCCTTCACCTAGGAACCAAGTTGGTCTCCATGACATGAATATTTAAATGGGCCCTAACCACCAAAAAATGAAGTACTCCTAGTCTTTATACAAAACCTTGGTTCTTTCCCAAACGGTGCCCTCCAACTAGTCAGGGTGTTATAGTGGAAATCCTTTATAAATACCCACATATATCCACAATAGATTTATAAATTTAATGTAATATCACAATAAATATGGTATTTTATTGGTTTCACACAATAATAGAACTCTATAAAATCACTCCCTCTATTTAAAATAGATTAACCATTATTTTGGTTGGTCTTCCAATCACCACCCTAGTGAGACTCATCTTATATCTTCTACCTATTTATCAAAAATAACCTATGATTCTAGAATAAGAAAAAAACTATCTCACTTATATAACCTCTAACTAGTTCCTCTCGGGGATAAGGTATTGTATAAACACCATAGAAAATGATTTTCAGGACGAATATTTTCATTTTCCCTTCCTCAATCCATCATTAGAACACTTTGCACTATCTTCCCAATCACCAACCATAATGGTATAAAACTATCAAATATTGGTAAAATTGGTAGCATTATCCATTAATAACATTCTCATAAAAAAGATGTATAAACTCTATAGCTCTTCTGGACCTTATAGTCTTAAGGGAAAACATCATGAAGCAATGATTCTATAAATTCTTATATGTGAAACCCACATACTAATCAACTTGAATAAGATTATACAACTAGTGTCTGAATAGTCTAAGAAATATATAAGCAGTGAGCCTTGACCTTCCCATAGGGGGTATCTTAATCTAGTCAACCAAATTCTTCATATACTATATCTATAAATCAGTAGTTTATCCCCCACAATCACATAAAATTAGAGGCTATACTCCAACTAAAATGCTCTGGTCAAGTCCGACATGGGTGGACTATCTCTATATGCATCAGTCCCATGGACTATATAACCTACATAAAATTGTCTATATGTTGTTGATCAATGGGAGGTATAGTTTAAATTGGATGAATCGGTTCCATAGCTGATGGAAAATCAACTGGATTCCATCACAGTGGAATATTTCAAAAATACCAAAAAGTACAGATCAGAACATAGATATCATAAGTATTGATATACCAGTTTAAGGAAAACTATAACAAAAAAATGAATTTATAATTTATAAATTCACACCATATAAAAAAAGGTCTCATAAAATCATATCAATTAAATAATACACTACCCATAGTTTGGGCATTTTTAATCACACATTCTTACATATGACCAATCATTAGATATCAGGAATACAACTTAATATCGATGGGTTTGTCAAGTAAAGTTCCCCCAATATTTAAAGAAGGAAAATTTTATATAAGTTGCTGTTGACACCTAAAATCACCAAACCCTACATAATATAAAAAATATGAACCACATAAAATCCTATTAATTCCATGTTAGTCTTATTCATCAAAAAGAATGCAAGAAAACATACTATCTTCCCACCTCAAAAAAAGATTAAATACATAAATTAATAAATAAAAAAACAACTCCCTTTGCAAAAATAATGTAATCAATCAACCTGTGATGACATGAAACATCACCCAATATGGTTCTCTACAAGGTTGATACCAACGCATAAATGAAAAATGCATCTCATGTACAATAGGAATCTGATAAACAAAAAATGTACAACATGAAAGAGAAGGTACATAGCCATGAGACATACAAACCAATACAAAAATGAAAAGCCAGAAATAGAAAAATTCCAGAAAAGACAAAAATAAAAACATCTCCATGTGAATATCCATCACCTTTGTCCCAATCAACTATGAAGGATACAATATGTTAGAAAATTATGCAATCTACATGATTCCATTCTCATTACCTATATAATTAAAAACCAAATATTTATATGCCCAAAGCCATATGCAGGGTGTAAAGTAACCACACAATAGGATACCGCCATGAATCTATATAATGTCTATAACCATCCAATAATTTGTTCTATATTTTAAAACAAAACATGTTTATAAAAACAATTTATTGAAAAAGTTTTAAATAAAACATCTTTTGGTTTTCCATTAAAAACATTTCATATTCAAAACCATGTGTATATAGAAATCAATATCAATGAAAATATATATGGGAAAATAATCAAGGTGATTTATAATTATAAAGATAACCAAGTGAGAATTTAGAAAAATATACATAAATGAATCAAAGATAGTGAAATAAAAGTGGGATATATACTATGGAAATATATAACTGTCCTATACAAGGAACACTAATCTCGGTATATTTTCGATCCTAATGATATCAATTCATGCTATAGTCTATCAATATCACAATCATAACCTTTAATTGTGCCAAATTCACTATTTTTTCATATTTCTATAACCCAATGCACCCAAGGAACCCAATGTGATCCAAATTTTCATAATTCATCAAAACAATTACTAAAACCATGGAAAAAAAATTTCAGAACTTTTCCATAATCAAATAATCACTCCTACTATGGTTGAAAATCTATTTTTGAGTAAAAACCATTATTGAGACATTTCATCAAAAACATTAATTAAAAAAAATCTTTTCCTAAATAAATCCCCTTTTCATTCCACCCATGATAAAATTTAATAAACAACCCTTCTTTCATATCAAATAAATAATTTTCATAAAAACAACCAATGTAATTTACAATAACATCATGTATATTAAAATATATCACCATTTTATATTGACACATACCATGTTAATGAATAATAAAAAGTCACCATTGAAAACAGGGATTAGAATCATAGATATTGAGATCCCAAAATCCAAGATCATCAAAAAACACCAAAGTTAAATTGAATCACCCTAGGCCACTTCTTGATGAAATTTGAATGCCCAAACCCCTTACAAGAATCAGCTAGTTTGAGAACCCTATAAGGAAGGGGAGGATTGATGAATTAATAGAGGGAAGATAGATTTTAGTACATGTAAAACATCCCCTATTAATGGTTTCATATGCATTTATTGAGGGGTGAAACTTTCCCGAAAAAATATTGACGGAATTGGTTATTTCAAATTTTGAAAAACTTTCCACCATGGTCAGGTACTGCCCATCATTACATGGTTTCCCAAATCATACAAATCCATGGAATGCTAACACTAACACCATATATGGAATGGTGTAACAACCATGTAAATTTTGGACCCACTATGCCTTCCACCATGGAATAGTGATGTCTAATCTCTCTATAGCCTGTAGGAATGCCCCCAGTGGGAGAATACCAAGTTGGATCAATGTATCACTATGAGGGGAAGGGGTGAATCAGTGATAAGTTTTTCTTTTAATATTACTCCCTTTTAAAGAATATTATCCACCTATTTATGATTTTTTACCTTAATTAAAATAAAATCGACCACATATCCATAGGAACACAAGTATCTACAAAGATCACTACTCAACAAGAATTGTTACATCATTGATATGGTATGGAAACAATATGATATAACACAATACACTAGAAGACAACACATTTTTGTATAATATAATGAATTGGATATTCACTTACACTCATGTAAAACTATGATCAATAAAATAGTTCATGTAATTCAAGTAGAAAAAAATTATGTAATGAAACTTTTTTAACAAAGATTTTTTTGTTCTTCCTTGATCAACTTTCACAAATATGTTCTTTATAAAAAATTATTCACATTTTTACCCAACAGTGGGAAAGAACTCCCAACACTTCATAATGATACTTAGTTTGATTTTATAGTCCAATATGCTCAGTCCAATTTCTAAATAGTATAAAATACTCTACCAGAATATGGATGAAACAAATCTAAACTTCTTCTATTTGACTATTTAAACCCCAATCTGATTTCTCTATTTGATTCTAAAAAATCTAATTTCCATCTTAACTCTTCACCTTTATTCTACTATTTAGTACACATCAATATGTAATCTTGATCGTGAAACTTTTTATCCCTATAAATTCGGTGGTTCTGTCTCTTATTTCTGAATAGTAATCATGTTAGGAAAGTAAAAAGTACTTATTACTTTTATAGGTGAGCCAAATCCATTTTAAGTGGGATTCTGAAAAGATTTTCTACTCAAAAATATATCTTGAAACTTAAATTTTTGTTGAATTTCAAATACATATTCTACTTTTTCAATGCTTCTTCGATCTTGATGCATCTTCTCAAAACCTATTTAAAATTCAACTCTCTTCATACTTTATTGAATTATTCAATATAATCTTGATTCCCTGTTATGATTTTATTATTATGATACGCCATACCATTATAATAAAAAAACATCCCTACAATAATTAATACATTTAAATGAAGATGGTAAATTCATCCTTGCATTGATTTTCACCAAAAACACTTCACCAAATGAAAAACACCCCATCGATCATATGATAATAATTTGTCTTCTAGTTATGATCCTCGGAATCGACTACTCATTCTAATGTCTTTATTATGATGGGAAAATATATTCTTCATCTTGTTTCTCTACACCAAAAGAAACATAAGAAACCATTATTCAAAAATTATTCAATAGCTTCTGTGATACCCTTGAAAATACTTTCCCAAGATTTAAGAAATTCTCATTTTCTTCATTACCCAGATAGATGAAGTAATTGGTGTCCGATATAGGAAGATAGTCCTGACCCAATGGATAAAAAAAGTTTTCATAAAACAATCACCGATTTAAATTTATGGAAATTATTGGCTATATTTTGTCTTAATCTCTAATATTCTTCTTCGTATTATTCATATCAAAATTTTATTCTTCTATGAATTAAATTTTCTTCATCTGATATTCCTATGATATCGATAATATAAATCAATGTCAAATTCCATTACAATGGATCTGTGGCACACCATATCTGATGGACCAGTTTCAACAGCTTTGACTCCAGCAACTTCTTTTTTAATATTAATACGATAACACTAAACATTAAGGACTCATCTTATTAGTATATAGATATCTATCTTGTGGAATATTGGTCTAACTAAAAACCATCATCTCCATATGTTCACATCCTGATCAACCTTTTTAAGCCAATATTCATTTCTATGTCTGGGTTTCTCATAACGATGACCTAAGACTAAAAATATTTGGATTCATCACCTTTTTCTTTCCAAAAAATCATATTTTATCATCAATTACTAATGAATTTAAAAAAAATTAAGATAAAAATAGAATCAACATATTTAAATAATATCCATGATGAATCTGATTCCCCTAATCCATATGATCGTCCCTTCATTCTAAACACAATGAAAGTCTATTGAATCTTTCCTTCTAGAAAACATCTTCTCAATCTAATGGACTTTCATATATATTGTGAGCATAAAATCATGAATATGATGGTCAGTACGATCACCAAAAAATACAAAGTGGTGTGATTTATTTTCTTCTTAAACTTCTTTGACAACAATAGACAACACCAAAAATTTTCCATCTTTCAAAAACATCTTATTTCTAACACAGTCCCAATAACCCCCAATATTTTTTTATCATCCAAGCTTCATAAATCAATATGATTTGTAACATTATAATATGGGTTAGTAATATACAATTGTAATCCTATAGGAGATAACTAATTGTAGGAAACAATAATCATTGATAGTTAGACCATGCAGTCCAAAAGTAGTGATTCACAAAAACCTTTCCATATTTACTTCACATATTTCATTTTCTTCTTCCAATTTCCTAAAAAACAATTTTTTCCTACAAGCACTCTAAAAAACAGTTAGAATAGTTCACACATTTTCATTTCTATATTCACAGCTTACCCATAACTCCACAATTTTACAAGATTCCATAAAAGGTTTAGCACATAATAATTGATCGATTTTTGAAAAAAATATCCCTATTTGACAAAATATCCAATGAAAATATTAGAGAGGGGATAAAATCACATACCTTAACCTTGATGAGAAATAGTTTGGAATCCCATGTTCAACCTCAATTTATAAATAGGTTCTAACATTAAAGATTTTGTGAAAATGTAAACAAATTGTTTTGATATAGGATAATATTCTGGCTTCAGCTCATTCTTCTCCGCATTCTATTTAATGAAATAATATTTTATATAAATATTTTATGAACAAGAATGTTGTATTAGATTTATGGTAAGGTTGATTTCACTTTGATTATCACATTCCAAGAGAAAGTGTAACTTTACTTCAGTAAATCATATAATCGAGTCATCATCCTTATAATTTAGGCAGCAGCATGAGTGGTAATAAAATACTTACCATTAGTCATACTAAGAGTTGTTGAATTATGTTTCATTTTATTCCAACTAACAAAAATATTCCATAGAATGAATACTCCACTATTTTTGGATATTCTATGATCAAAATTTCCCACCTAAAAAACTTATGAACACTTAATAAACTCAATAGATTCTATGATATCATACCTATTTTTGAAATTTTATGTTCTTTTGATGTATATTAGAATTATTTTCCTAGATAACAAATTTTATTTTTTTGGAGAACTCTAAAATCATACAGATAAGGTGATAGTATAAACAATGTTGTATCTTGAGGTAGTAAAATTAAAAAAACTTCATTTCATATTCTAAAACTCTTTCAAATCTACTTCTATTCCTTCTCCATATTTTTTCAACATAGTTATCACTGAAATCGATTTTGATATTGGTTTTGAATTTTCCAAGTTGAACTTCTTAAGGAGTTCCTTAGAATACTTTTTATCAGAAATAAAATTCTGTTTCTTCTTTCATAAAATTTATAACCCAAGAAATTATTTCATTTCTCTAAAACTGGATATATAAAAAATCATTTATTTACTAAATAATTCACAAGTTCATCCATCATTACCATAAAAGATAATGATCTCAACGTAAAAAATCACTACAAAGGAAAACTCAAGACTTTAATTAATATAACTATTGTTAACAAATCTTCTTTTCTTAAAACACATATTCCTCAATTAATTATCTCATTTGGAATACCATTCCCTCAACGATTTTTTATCTAATAAATGGACTTCTTTAACCTACACACATAACTTTCATAATTTCCAACAACAAAGAAAAATTGTTCTTCAATGTAGACATCATCTTCATGATCAGTGTTCAAAAATGTTGATATCACATCCATATAAAAAAAATTAAACTTCATTATGAAATAATAGAAATAAATTTTTTGATAGTTTCTAACCATTCCATAGGAGAAAACATCTCATCAAAATCAATGCCTTCAATTTGTGGGTACCCTTTTCACACTAATCTTTCTTTTTTTCTTTTCACTTCACCATGTTCATTCTACTCGTTCTGTAAAAAAAATTTGTACCAATAATATTTTGTTTTCTGGATTAGGTACCATTTCCCTTGTATAATTCTTTTCAATTTGATCAAGATCTTAATTAATAGCTTAAAACCACTCCCAATGATCAAAAACTTCATTCACATCATTCGAATCAACTTTTGAATACAGGGATGTACGAGAAATAGAATTTTATGTTATTCTTGTTTGAAACCTTTTATATTGATCACCAATAATGTTATAATGTTCCAGTTTCTTCCTCATCCAAGGAGGATATTTTCAAGATTACTCCTCATCACTAGAAATATTTTATTCTAGTTCTTCATCTTGAGTAGGATTACTTTTTTCTTTTTCTTTAACCTAAATTATTTTATTTTATTCATCTTCTTATGTCTGTTTTTCATACTCGTATTTTTCAAAAACATTCAAATCAATAGATACAACTAATATCTATTTCTCTTTGTTTAAACATCTATATATTCTTCCATTTAGACCATATCTAAGGAAAATTCCATCTTCACCACTATTATAAAACTTTTCAAGGTTACCACCTTTGTTCTTTATAATACATGAACTCCCAAAAACTCTTATGTGTTTAAAACAAGGAGATTCTACATAAAAAAAATTCATATGGAGTAATATATAAACTTGTTCTATATAATCATTGGTTTTAAATATACATAGTTTTTAATAGGACTTGCCTCAAAAAGTAATGAGATAGACTCTATTCAATTAAAATAGTTCCTCCCATTTTGAACCAAACTTCTATTATTCATCTCAGAAACACCATTATTTCTGAGTGTTTGGTGAACTAAACCCATGATGAATTCTATTCTTCTCAATATAGAATTAAAATTATTCATTTTGTCTATTCACAAAAATCTTCTATCCTCAAAGTTTTTAATGAATACTCACATTCTGCTTCATCTTTTCTTCTGAAACTATTAAACATTTTCATAGCATCTGACATATGTTTCATATAAATAAAAAAAAGTAATTTCAGTAATGTCTTCAAGAAAATTAATGACGTAATTATCTCCATGAGTCAATTTTTTTCTCATTGTCCCAAAGATGTTTTAATGGATAATTTTTAGTGTTCTTTTTAAAAAAATTGAACCTTTCTATGAACAAATTTTTTGTCCTTACCTTCCAAAAAATCTTGCAACACCAACCACTTCTTATTTGAATATTATGAATAACAAGGACACTATATCGCTTTGATAACAATATCATGTTTCTCGGATACATGTTTCTCATCCTTTTATGCTATAACTAATTCTCTTCTACCCGTCTTAAGTAACAACAATTTTGTATTTCTGAAACATGGAATAGGTTTCCTTTTTTACATTGGACTCTTGTAACTATTTTTCCATCATTCTCATTTTTTACAAAAAAAATCCATCTTTTCATAAATTAACGTTGTTACTTTCATCAAAACATATTGAAACACTTAGTAAGATATGTTTAATCCCATGAAAATACAAATATTTCTTAGATTTAAACATTTCTTCACCAATGATAGTGGATCCAACACCATTGATTCTTAGAGACTCATCATTTCCAAATGTTACTTTTCCTTCTTTATAATCTTTCACATTATTTAATAATTTATAATTTCCTATCATATGAGAAGAAAACAAACTATTAAGAATTCATGGACATTATTGTTTTGTTTCATTGATCCTAGTTTCCACAAAAAGATCTTTTTCATTCCCTTTATCTTTATTAACTTCTACCTTTTTGAATTGTTAACAAAATCTTGTTATGATAGTAACAAACAAAAACATCCTTTTTCACGATTTATAGGTTCTTCACATATTTTATAAATATTTTCCAAATTTTGAAACATATTTTTAGTTTACACAACAAGCATATTAGTTTTATTCAGAACGTCCTCCTCAGACTTCTTCATTTGAGAGGATCAAATACCCCTCAAACTTTCCCTTCTGTAATTTGTGGAATATTGGTAATGTTGTTGATTAAACCAAAAAATATTTACTATGTTATTAAATCCACCACAATACCCATAGTATTTATAGAAAGAGTATTTCAATATGAAACTTCTCTACTGACTGGAGTTGTGATCATATTTCTCAGAAACATTCTTATAATAAATTTTTTAATAACCACACTTTTTGTTATCACCCTGAATCTTATTCTTAATCATTTTTTTCTTTTCACCCTTATAGGAAACAAAATCAATATAATTTTTTTTGTATTCATAATTTTTAAAAACTTCTAACTTCCCCAGTTTGTTTGTCTTAGACATATACAAAACGTTCCAGGATTTCTTCTCCTTAGGAACAAATTCAACTTTATTCTTAATCATTGAAGGTAATTTTTGATCCTTATTAGGTTTATCCTAATGAGAACTTTCACTAGCTTCTGAGATAGATTTATTGTAACTTTTAACCATTTTTTACCATTAGAATGTTTTTTGGACAAGTTCCAACTAATATTATTTTTCCTTCAACATTAATTCCATTATTTAATATGATTCTTTTATATGTCAAGATATTTCTTCAAATCACCAAAATCTTCTATAAAATTAAATTCTTAGCATAAAAACCTTAATGATTTTCCATTGAAAATTCATCAATTTTAGGCTTCTTGATTTACATATTAAGTCTCCTAATCTTTCTTAGACATGATTTCAATTATATTTTCAGATGAAATTATAATTGAGATTATTTTTCCTCTGAACTAACACGTCCTAATTATTCATTGATAAATTTGTAAATAAAAGTATTCTCACCAAAATTCTCAATAGGTTTTTCAGATTCAACTTTATTATCCTCTTATTCATCATCTTTGGATAAAAATCTTATTTTTTTATTTGGATAATTTTTTATCTTTCCCACCAGGAAAAAATTTATCACTATCACCTTATTTCTTTCACAGCATTCTTCGCCCTCTTTCATATTCATCATTATCTTATTCTTTATTAATTATATGAAAATTAGTGGTAATGTTCACAAAGAATCCACATTAAAAATACATCTAGGGAAGTTTCACTTATATATTCACCAATACCACTTCAAAATTTTTAGAAAAAACGGATAAATTTTCATCATGATTTTTATATACCTCATTTTCAAAGTAAGAGCCTTAAACATATTATTCCTCAAGTACAAGATTAAAATTTTCCTTCTTGGAGACATTGAAATACATTTCCGTACTAGATTTTGTTTTTTTCTTAAAAAATTTATCTGATATAATTTAATAATTAGTGAGTGTACTTTAAAGATCATCCAAAGATAGAGTTTCAGAGTCAATATATTCTAATGTGGTGACTTTGGCATCAAACTTATCAGGGATAATTCTTAAAATATTTTCATAAACTATAGAATCCTCCAAATTTTCCTCAACACATATGATTGTCCTGCCAATGTAATTTACCCTTGTATATAATTCCCTAATAGATTTATACTCACCCATAATCATGTATTTATAATTCATCATCTAGATTTTTAGTTTTTCCTTCTTAACTTTTGTATTTCCTTCGTATAGGTTTTTATACTTATCTCATATACCTTTGGTGGTGGATAAACCCTTTAATATTAAAAACATGCCTTCATAAAGTGATAAGAGTAAATAATTCATCTCCCTTCCATAATTCTAATTATTCTAATTTTTAATAGATATAAGAGAAATATTATCATCAAAAGGAGTAGATTTATCTATTGTAGCTTCAAGAACATCATACCCAATAGACATAAGATAAGAAAACATTTCATCTATCCCAATGTTATAGTTCTTACCATTTAAGACTAGAATCCCATTAATGTTCACAAAATTAACATCCACTTTCACAACTTATTCTTTAAAACTTCATAAATGAGTAAATGATGGGAACCTCATCTGATACCAATTTCTAATTCCAAGCCCGATCAATGTATCACTGAGAGAGAGACGGGGTAAATAAATGATAACTTTTTATTTTAAGTTTTCAATATTTCAAAGCACCTTATCCTCCAGTTAAAGATTTGATACATTTCTGGGAAAAAGCCAACTATATATCAACATGAAAAAAATTATTTGTAGGGATCACTACTCAAAAAGAGTGGCTACTTCTTTGGTGTGGTATGGAAACAAACTGATACCACACAATAAACTGAAAAAATAATCCTTCTGTATGGAATACAATGACTAGGATATTCTCATACACTCATGTAGCTATACGATCAATAAAATAGTACATGTGCTTCATGTATCATGGAATTTTGTAATATAATTTGTGTAACAAACATATTACTAGGATTCCTTGATAAACATTCACAAATATTTTCTTCAAAAAAAATTCAAAACTCTCTTACCCAGTGGAAGAAAGAACCTTCTAGACTTTAAAATAATAATTATTTTCATTTCCCTATCAGATATTTGGAATATAATTTATCAAAATGATAAAATACTCTTCTAGAATATGGATGAAACAAATCTAAAATTCTTCGTTCTACATCTGAAAACCCTAGTCTGATTGCTCAGTCTGATTCCAAAAGCTCTGATTACAATCTTACATATTCTCATTTCATCATCTATCCAGTCAACTTCCTCATGTAATCTTGATCTAGAAACATCTTCTCAAAATAAATTTGAATCTTCTCTCACTTAATTTGGAATAGTACTCATGTCAAGAAATTAAAAAAATACTTCTACCTTTCATAGGTAATCCATATCTAGTTAGGGTGGGTTCTATAAAAGTTTTCCCACTCAAACATATTTATTGAAACATCAATTTCCCTTAAATTTTTTATATATCTTTCACTTCATAAATTCTTCTCCACTCTATTCACTTTTTCTCAAAACTTCTTGAAACTTTATATCACTTAATAATTTATTACATTCTTCAGTCCGATTTGGATTACCCATTCAGATTTTATTATCATGAAGTTATATTCCAATTATAATAACTAATCTTTTCCAATATGATTTATTCATTTCAATGAATATGGAAGATTCTTCTTCACTTTTCCCTTCACCAAAAACTCTACACCATAGGAAAACACCACACCGATCATATGAGAACAATATTTCTTATCATTATGATACTTAGAATCAACCACTCATTATAATATCATCATTGTTATGGGGAAAATAGATTCTTCATCACATTTCTCTACACCAAATGATACATAATAAAAAATTCCCCAAAACTTCTTCAATGTCTTTATTGAACCCCTTTAAAACACATTCCCAAGAATCAAGCAATTATCCTTTTATTATTTACCCATGCTGATTAAGTTATCAGTGTCAACTCTAATTTGATAGTCTTCACCCAATTGATAATCATACATTTGATTTCTTCATCTAAACCCAATTGAAAAAAAATGTTTTCATAAAAAAATCAGAAAAAAATTATTCATGGAAATTTTTTACTACATTGTTGATTGATCTGTAATTTTCTTCTTTATACTAGTCATATCAAACTATTCTTCCTCTGTGAATTTATCAGTTCCAAAAATTCCCAATTTGTTTTCTTTGTTATGGTCCCAAAACATTCCCATATAAAATTATTCCTCTGATAAAACCATTTATCAGACATTAAAAAGATATCAATGATATAAATCATTTCCAAATTTGATTACGATGGATCAGTTGAGCATCGTTCCTGATAGACCTGTTCGAGCACCTTCAACATCAGAAACTTCTTTCCTTCTTTGAATACATTACAACTTAACTTTCAGTACTCAACATCTTACTCTGAATATATTTATCCTTTGGATTATTATTTTGATTTAAAACCAACATTTTCTCATGTTCACGTTCTAATAAAGCATCTTGTCCAACAAGTATTTCTATGTTCGGTGTTCTCATACCAATGAACTAAGTCCAAAAATATTTGGCTTCATGAAATTCATATTTCATGGAATTTTGATTGTATCATGAACCGGTTCCATTATGTTGAATCTAATTATTTTCATCTTCATGATATTCCCTTTATTTCATAACCAAGGCGAGTCTGATAAACCATTTCTTCCAAAAAAACATCGTCGTAATATAATGGAATTTCTTAAGCATTGTGAGTCTAAAATCCTATATATAATGGTCATCCTGATCACTAATAATTACAAATTGAGGTGATTTATTTTCTTTTTCAAATTCCTTGACAAAAAAATACAACACCCCACATCTTCTGTCATTAAAAAACAACTTATTTCCAACTTGGTCCTAATAATGTATCTCATGATGGTGGCCTTTCCTAACAATAATCATTTTGGAACTTCAAATTTCAAACAGGTGGTTCCCAAAATCAACATGGCCTTTAACATAGATTAATCTAGCTCATGTGTCATAGATAAAGGTAAAAAATAAATCTTAATCCATAATAAACCTCCAATACCTCTATAACTAAATTTAACCAAATTAATTCTCAAATTAAAACATGCATGTGACCCATAGGGTTTCAAAATTCTCCCCCCTATGAAATATTATATCCCTAGAAAGTGGTCAAGATTCTAGACTCATGAAAAGAGAGGTTAATTAACACATCATCAATGATTCCCACTCTAAAATTGTCTCTCATTCCATCCACACTACCATAGTACATGAAAAAAAAATTTATACTGTATCACTTTATTTCATAAATCCATAATCCAAATTGGTTGCTCAACCACTATGTTATCAACCTCAATATCAGTATCCTCTCATCCAATCACATGGAAAATTTATAGTTAAAACTTCCTCAATTGGGAAACATGAAACACATTGTAAATTAACATCAAGTGAGGTAATAATAAAAACTGATAAGATGCCTTTCTACGTATTTCATTTATCATGAAAGGTCCAAAATAATCTCATTTGAACATACCCTAAATACCCAAATATTTATTTCCCAATCAAGGTGAAAGACTACAAAACCCAATCACCCACTAAAACTCCCAATGGGTGAAGAAAAATAGTTTCTATAAGATTTTTGGAAACTCTAAGATATCTATAACCTCTTTTGAATCAACTAAACATTAGTTATCATCTCTTAAATAGGCCTCTATCCAACCATGGATCATTCTCCCAACTCTGACCAACATACAAGATACAAACATGGTAACCTGTAAAGTGCTTCAAAAGGCATTATTTTAATCAATGTTTGGTAAATATTTTTATTGGATAACTTGGATAATGAAATATATTTTCCCTGTGAAACACAAGAATGAACCATGATGGTAGAATCATATCATCAATAATCTAAATAGTTCAATCAATCTTTCAATCCATATGATATTGATTCGTCATGCGAAACTTTAACTCAATTACCATCGCCTCTTACAAATAATTACAAAAAAAAAAAGATTTAAGTCATGGTGTTTTGTTAGAAAAAATAGTAGAATGAGAACTATATAGCTTCACAGTCTCCTAGAATTATAGGTTCCAAAGATCTTCTACCATCATCATCTCTCTAATAGGAAGTAAATGAGCTGATTTTATATTTCAATCAACGAGCTTCAAAATCATACCTCTTCTAATAGGATCTCATGGTAATCCAACAATGAAGTCAATAGATTTATAGTCCCACTTCCACACCAAAATAGGTAAAGGATATAATAAACTAATAGTCCTCTAGTTCCAACACCTTATAATTTTGGCAAGTGAGGAATCATGACATGAAGTATGAAATCAACCACCTCATCTGTGAACACCAATATTTATTACTCAAATCATGACACATCTTGGTAGTGTAAGGGTTCACAGAAAAACTAGTCCAATGTCCATTATCCATCAAATATTTCATCGTATATATCATAATGACCTATATTTCTTAAAAAATATCATACCATCGGGTGACCGAGACCAGAAACTTAAAATCCCCCCACCATATAAGATTTTACAAAAATGTTTCCAATTGATTCTTGTGTTTTACAAATCGAAATATGTGAATAAAATAATGAATCATATTTCAAATAATCTAATAATGGATACCCATCAACCTCTTCCACATCCAAACTCATTTCATCAAATAAAATCATCAAAAACCACTCCACCACTTATCCCTTTAGGGATTGAGTTGATAACTTCTTTCTCAACATGCATGTAGCCAAATTCTTTTTTATATGTGTATATGAAATATCATAAAAAAATGTCTGATTATTTTAAATCTAGTTTCTATGACATAAGTTTAGATCTATTTTCATTAAAATATACACCAGGTACTTATGATCTTAATATAGAGTAAATTTCTCTCCAAATATATTGAGGTTTCATTTCCTAAGAGCATGAATCACTACAGCCAAATCAATATAATGGGTAGGATAACTATTCTCATGAGGATTTAGTTATTGAGTACAATAGGCCACCACCTACTTCACCAACAACAAAACACATCCTAATCTCATACATGACACATTATAGAATACATCATAGCTAAAACCATGTTCTAGAAGAATCTTAACTAAAAATAAATTTAATATCACCTTTAGTTCCTCAAGTGATATTTGAAACTTATCATTCCACTCAAAATTGACACTTTTGTGGGTAAAATATATCATAATATATGACATTGTAGATAAATGTTGAAAAAAACATCTATAATAACTTTATAAACCCAAGAAGCTTCAAATCTAAAACATATTTATTGGTTGTTCCCAAGTCCTGAATATATATATGTTTTTAGGATTTACTGACATTCCCTTTAAAAATATTAAGTGACCTAAAAAATAATTTCTCAAATATACAATTAAAATTTATATAGTTTCCCATGTAGAATATGTTCCTTCAGAGCTTTTAAGATGATATGCAGATGATCCATGTGTTCCTCCTCAATGTTGGAATACAACAAAATATAATCAATAAAAACAACCAAAAAACAGTACAATAACTAATGAAATGTATTATTAATCCAAGCCATAAGCATTATAGGAGTGTTGGTAAAATGAAATTGAATAATGAAATATTAATATTTCTCGTACCTTCTCCTAAATACTATCTTAGAAAAATACTCATCTTATACACTTAACATGTGGTATCCCCATTGAAGATCAATATTAGAAAATTTCCAAGTTTCTCAAACTTATTGAAACTATTCATAAATCCTAGGAAATGGATATTTATTCTTAATAGTCACCTTATTAAGCCTTTTGTAATCAACCCAAATATAGAGACTTTAATTTTCCTAATTTCCGAATAGAATTAGTGAAGCCCAAGGTGACATGATCTAATGAATAAATTCTTTATCCTCAAGATCCTAAATTCTAAATCTATACTACATAAACACAACATGTTACATAAAATGAGATAGCAAGGAGTTGGGCCTTATCCATAAGATAAATTCAAATAAAAAATAAACTTCACTCTGTGATGGTAACCCATAAAATCATAATGAATAACCTGAGGGTTCTCATCCCCCATGACATTAAACGTAAAATTGAAACATTGATTGAAGGTTTAAAGAAACAACTCTGTCAATTAGCATGAGATCATTATATACTTAGGAGAAACATGACCCACTATCTTATATGTAGAATCCCAATCTCCTTGATATACATGAGTAACCCCATTATAAGATATATATTGAACCCAATGATGATAAAAATAAATTTGGGATTCAAAACTAACCATCCAATATATTCCAATTTTATGGTCAATGATGTCAAGATAAATGACTCTAAAAAATCACATAAACTAATTTTCAGGGATGATGAATGGACACTCAAAACATTTGAAATTATCCCTTTCCTCCTTCCCTGGGGATAGAAATATCCATCCAGAATTGAATAATTTTTTGTTGTAAGATAAACACATCAATTAGCTTGGATTTTATTAACCAAGAGACCTAAATAAATTAGAAACCGATAGGGGAAAAGAAAATTTTTATTAAAATAAACCAAAAAAACATATATATTTAAATAACCCCAAAATTAGGTTTAGTTAAATAACCCAAAAACCTCAATCAATCATTACATAAAATTACCCAACCACCCATGATAAGTAAAGAATATAAACAAAAATGAACAATCCATGCACCCTTCAAAACTTACTACCCTAGATCACATGGTCCTAACTCCTATCTACAATAAAACCTAAATCAAACATAGGTAGTTCCATCAAACTTCTGGCTGGGTATTCCATTTGATACCATTTTGTAATGAACCTACCCATGTCAACATAACACATCACCCAAGATGGATTTCTAGAAGGCCGATATCAATACATAAACTAAACAATGTACCATGTACAATAGGAATGTGATAAAAAACTAATGTAATTTACATGTATCATCTTAGTGTAATTTCATCGAACACATGTTGTGTATAAAATACTTTAAAAAATAACTTTTTTAGGCCACATAGGATGAAATTTTATAGAAAAACCATATTTAATATCAAATAAATATTTTTCATTAAAAAATACCAAATAATTTACAAGAATATCATGTAAATCATGATATAACACCATTGAATAGAGACTCCTTCCTTATCGATGAATAAAACCTAGTCAAATTTGAGAATGGATATTGGAATTAGAGAGATAGAGATCCCATGAGCCAAATCAAAAAAAACTATCCCAAGAATAGGGGAATCATCCTAAACCCCTTCTTGAGGAAAGGTAAATTCCAAAAACCCTTCTTATAATTAGTTGGAATGAGAACCCTAGAAATAGGATTAGGGTGAACTAATTAATATTAGAGAGATAAGGTTAAACAAGCATTAAAATACCATATAAATGGATGCACTTCCCTTTATTGAGGGTGAAACTTCCATCAGAAGGTCAGTGAAAAAATTGTATGTTTAGAATTATAAAAAACTAGCACCATGTACTAGTTATTCCCAACACAACATGGTGGTCTCAACTACACTAATCCCAAGAACCCCAAAATGGGGACCCTATACAGTGTGATTTAAGAGCCATGCCTTTTTCAAACCCACCACACCTTCCACCATTGTGGAGTGGTTTACACTCTAGAAATATTTCACAGGAAGACCACCAAAATCCCACACCTCAGACCATGCCTAGCCATGGGAATTTGGTCCCTTACTATTTTATATAGTTCATTCCCAAAATCAATATGGCTCAGACCATAGTGTGGTACATACCATATTACATATAGAAAGGAAAAAACTCTTAAGCTATCATGAACCACTAGTACTTTTGAAACTGATGTTTTACAAACTTAAGGTTCAAAATATAACATACTTATCACTCAGAGGGTTTCCCAAAAAATATAACAATGATAATAAAAAATCAAGAACAATAATCATACCCATGTTAACTTGAACTTTACCTATTCATGGTATAGTTACTCCAGTGACCAAGATCTACCCCAAATCTCGAAAACAACCTCCCTCCAACTACCATTTCAAAATATTATGACTAAAAGTAAATAAAGACATAATACATGATTTTAATTACATATCCTAGCTCACCTAAACGGTAGCTAGACCAATGATACTATGATAGTGAAAGAAAATTTTTGTGTACTATAGAGGCTACCGAATAGCAGTGTTGGTCAATGTTTAATATATTGGAGGACTATATATTCGTTAATAGATACCCATAAACCTCGGTGGAAGAAATAATTATAAAATCCCCACATTAAACAACACACAATATTAATAAATATATTTTTCAATATTTGATAAATCATTAATACGTGAAATATATAAATGAAATGAATTATAATATCACATAAGAATACATAAAGGTGTGGTATCATGTAGTACGACCATATATAAGCGATCTGAAAGTAAAAAAAATAATGGATAATACTAAAAAAAAGTGTCCCAATTTCAAACTTTATCCCATTCCCAAACTCCACTTATATTATACCTACTCACCGATCGAATAAAGGTCATTTTCTCTTACCTATTACTATAGACATGAAATATATTATGTTACTAGGTTAACCAAGAAAGGTGTTACTAAAGCTCTATAGGACACCTCCAATGGTGTCTATAAAAAATCTAGGAAATTTGTGTACATTCCTAATATGAATTTCTGACAAAAATGTAAATAACTAACAAAAAAAATCATAGAGTTTTCACTAGATAAAACATGTGTGATCATAACTTCTTTGGGTAATACTAGAATGGAACAATGAAACTAGGGTCAAATGACACCTTAGAAATGAATTATATATCACTTCTTATCACATAAAACTTGATGAATTATCTATCACCATCACATTGCATCGATGAATAAGGCGTCCCAGCTGTAAAACATCAGTAAATGTGATGTCTCCAATACATAGTCTAGGTGAATATTGTATCAATCCTAAATATATTTAGTGAACAACATATCACCAAAAACAACCCATAGGTAACTAATACATCACCAATTCAAGTGGATGATCTACCACCCTATAAGGTCTCTAAAAAATGATCCATCTCTAACCTGACATTTATAGGTGGACAACATAACACAAACACAATCACTAAGGTTTTTGTAGAACCACAAAACCAAGGTCTAAAACACCCATAGATGTGGTTGAAAAAATAATATTCAATCATCAACGGATCCACAACTCATCACTGACATAAAAAAAGTGTGAACATAACACTATAAATTTAAATAATTTAAGTGATTAATGCATAACTTTATAGAAATTTAAGGTGAATGATTAATCATTAATCATAAAAGGTCACAAGAAAATTAAAATTAATTCTTATCCTAGGTCACACTCACTACACATCCTCATGCATAATGGTTAACTATACCTCCCAAGTTTCCTAATGTCACATATCATAACCATGAAATGCTTATCTTGGGTCTTAGGTGACATTTATATAACATGTCATACATGGATCATAGTAATTAGTAAACATGGTTTAGAATAATAGCTCATAAGGATAACTCATTGACCTATAGGGTCCCACTCACAGAATTAGAGCCAAAAAACAATTAAATATGATATTTAGGTCATGCAGGCATTGTTGGTGCTGCCCATATTTCATATAATATGTAAAAAACATATAAAAATAATTGGAAATATAAAGACCAACTACCTCAGGTTAGTAAATATATTCTCATTGAATATCACTATCTAATTCATCCTTAATTGACTGCTTCGACAAAATCTAACACAATCTTTTGAATTAGGTATATTGTATGATAAATGACTAAAAATAAAGGAAATCAGAGAATTGATGTAATAGTTGGGATAATCATACCTATGGTGTCACCCTAAGTCACACAACACATGAATATGACCAAGGATAGGGGAAATTTGTCTTGAAGAAGTATGGATCAGAGGAAAGGCATAAGGAAGATTGTGAAATTCCTCCTTAAAATAAAATATGGATTTCCTTATTTTTTAAAATATTAATTAAACTAATAAAAATTTAAAAAACCAACATAGGTATGACATCTCGAGATACCAACTCTAGGTCTGGTTCTAAAAGAATATTTTATATTTATATATAAACTAAAAATATACAGTCATTTACATAATCAAGGATCTTTTCTAGTCTAAGTTTTGGAGGATTAGAAAAAATTACATATAATATATCAAAATATTACACAATTTAAAAAATATATAATTAAACTATTTGGATTCACTCACACTAACTCATTAAATTAAACCAAACACCTATGAAACTTTTAATGTTCATGTGAAAAAAATTAAAATATAATGTGACAAAAATATTTACCCGAAAGGTTTTTTAAAACTAGTGAATAATCCTTTTATAAATTATATTTAATAACCTTTGAAAATAATTTTCAAAAAAATTGATATAATAAATATAGTTTAAAAAGTAATATTCTAGGGTTTTCTCCAAAATTCCATAGGAAATACATTTTCAATAAAATATTAAAAGATATATCACTCTAAAAACCCATTTAATTGAAATATAAGTAACCTTTCAAATAAATATGGATTACTCCATTAAAATATTTTGAAAATAATAAATTTTTATGTATTAAAATGATAATTGGAAAACCTTAAGAAATCCATAAGGCCACTAGTAGTATCACTTTTGCGACAACATTCCCATTGGATCATAGGATCATCTCATTCCTCATCAAGTTAATTAAAACCCAAGTGCCAAAGTTTATTTTAAGAAATAATTTTTATTGGACTATAAATTTCATTAATAATCCATTAAAAATATTTCAAAACATACACAAATTATTTTCAAAGAATAATATAATTTTATATCTTATAAGAATTAAAAAATTATATTTTTTTGAAACACTATGTGGATTAAGATAAATACATAATTTTGATTAATTTTATAAATTCAAAGGAAGTATACATAAACAATTCTGAAATTGAACATAAAAAATGCTGGTATTAATATTCATTGATTTTAAATGAAAATTATAGTATATGTCCATATCTATTATCATGGATGATAGTAATTTATATAAAATAAAATATTATACATAAAATTATAAATTTATTCATTAAAGGTAAACATTATTGATTTTTTTTAAAGAAACTATTTTAAAACACCTTTAATAATTTTTTAGAGATAATTTAAATATATTTATTAAACTAAAACTCACTTTTGAACAAGGGTTTTGAAAAATCATGGAAACATAAGTTCCATAATTAAAAAATTTATTTTCCTCTAAAAATATTCACCCTATAATAAAGCTTGAAATATAATTTAAAAAAATATATTTTCCCTTATGAAATAAAAAACATAAAATAGTAGTTATAAAAATGGTTTCACTGAAAATTATAAATTTCAATAATATAACAGAATATTAAAATTAAATACATGGATGTTTGAAAATAAAATTTTTTCATGCTATTTTGAAAATAAACCCTTATATAAAATAATTTATACTTCAAAATCTAGAATTTAAACAAGGTAGTTTGAAAATAATAAATTTTACCCTACAATAAAAAAATTAAGATATATTACATTTATATAAAATAGTGTTTTTTAATACAACTATATTATAAGAAGGGATTCTGAAAGTAAAATATTAAATATACATTTGGAAAATAAAACATTTCTTAAATAAGTTATGATTTTCTTATGAAATTATGAAAATAGAGTGGTTCATAAAAATATTATAATCCCCTTACCACAAACTAAAGATAAAATGGGATAAGGAAGTTCCTCCTATGAGTGATTGAATTTTTATAATAGACAAGTAGATATATTTGTATTTAGGTTATTTGGGGTCAACCCATAGAGAATGGATAATAATGCCTTCATATATGTGATTCTTGAACTATTTATATAAGTATATAAGATTAAGGGAAGTTTCCAATTCCTTAAATTATATTACACTGATTTAAATATATATATATATATATCCTAATATTTTGAAATAATAATTAGGTCTATATACAAACAATTAATTAAGATATCCAGGATCAGGAGTGATATTTCGATCATTACAGATCAAAATATGAAACTTTATTTCCTGGCTTACCGAATAATCCAGAAATTATGTGGAAAAACCAATATTTAAAATATAATTTTAAATATATATATATATATATAACTATTATGAAAGGTTTGTATTCATCATTGAAACTCATAAAAATGACAAGATAGAAATCTTACTAGAGGTTCTTGGTTCTATTTCCTTAAATTCCGATTTAATATATATATATATATATATATATATATATATACTTCATTGTTAAAACTAGAGAACCCTGATAACCCAAAGGTACCAAAAATGTATATTGAACTATTAAAGGTGTATTCATTAAAATATTTTTATTTTGATATGATATTAGGTTGTAGAATATATATATATATATAGGTACATACCAGCCAAAACTAGTAATATCATTGGTATGAATTTGAAGGAAACCTATTGTGGATGGGGAATAATGTCATTGGTTTGTATGGTGTTCATTTCAGGGAAACAAATGAGGGTAATGTAGGAACTAAGGAAGATGGTGTCTAAGTCAGGAGGAATAATTAAGAATAAAATGATTAAGGAGATGTTGTTGAGTTTGTTTGGATAAGAAGGAAGAGGAAGATGAAGTCGTGACATTATTGGACAGATCTGGTGAAATGGATCGAATGGCTGTGATATAAAAAATCATTTTTTACATGGATGAACAATATCTAGGTAACGATTTTTGACATCAAAGTTTTGAAGGTTCTAGGAGTGCTTAAAAACTGAATCCATTCCTCAAAATCCTCAATACAGTAGCATGGTTCAACACTCGCAACACTACACACATGCATATAGGGATAGACATACATGCTTGAAACATTGCATGCCTTGGATCAAACCACACACCATACATGTGTTATGTGTCCATCACCACCCTACCTATGCATAGGCAGTTGGTTCCCTCTTCCACCTTGGGTTATCCATGGTTGACCTCTCTAACATGGTAGACCTTGCGAGTCCCATATGTGGTTACGGGGTCCCTCGGTTGGCCCATGGTCAGACGTTTTTTAACTATGTAAATTTTAAAAATAATAATACAAAATTTAAATATAAACTAAGTAATAGTTTAGTTTATACGTACATGTAATTTGTAAATATTTATTTACTTTTAAACTTATAATATTAATATTAAGTGAATTATACATTACATATAAATTTTTATAAAAATATTAATAATAAATGTATTAATTTTGTATTCATGTCACTGTTCATTGGAATTATAAAAAATAATTTACTAATCATAATGTAAAATATTATTACAAATTATTGTAAATAACTGAAAACTAAAATAATTTCTTCAAAAGTAAAAAATCAATGTTTTATAAGCTCTAAATTTTACATGTCAAAATAATTTTCTTTTAATAAAAGACATATATTATGAAATAAGATTTAAGATGTAATAAATAATAATATCATCTCAAAATATATCTTTTACATATATTTTAGTTTCTTAAATTTTTAAAAATTAATATATTAGTATTTATATAAAAATATCATTCTTTTGGAAAATATGATTATTTATATTAATTTATATCTAAAATATATTTTTATTATAGAAAAAAAATTATTTATTTTAGAAAAGTAATCTAAAAATAATTATTAAAAACTAAATCTATAATTAATTTTTTTGATTTTACACTCCCCCTAAACAATTTCACCTTCTCAATACCTTCATCATACATAAAGAAATTCTGAATTTCCATCTTCTAAATTTAGAAAAGCATATTTTCTAAAACGTATATTCTCTTAAGGGTCACTTAATTACCTCATCCTTAAAGGAAAAAATTTAATTCATAAAATATTCTCAAATAAAAATTTCATAATCTCCAAATTCTTCTAAACTATTTTTCCAATACCAATTATGACATCCCAGCACTCGCACTCCTAAAACTGCTGCTAAAAACATATTTTATGTTATTTTTTTTTACAGAAACTAAATAAATAAATTCTAATACATACATGAGGATATTTTTCAGCCTAATTTTTGTAGGTTTAGTAAAAATTCATAATGATATATTAATGTTTTGAACAATTTAAATAAAATAAAATAAACAATTTGTCTTCCCTCGTACTAAATTCTTAAACAAAACCAAACACAATCAGTACTTCTAAAGTTCCTATTAAAAACTTTTTAAAATATAGGTTGGGAAAAAAATTTCTTAGTAAGGGGTCTTAAAAATAGTGAATAGTCCTTTTACAAAATCTATTTTAAACTCTTTGAAAAAAACATTCAAAATATTTTATATAAAAAATATATTTTTCAAAAATAATAATCTTGTCTTTTCATGAAAATTCTACAGGAAAGTAATTTTCAAAATAATGTTAAAATATTTATCATTTTAAAAACCCATTTAAATTCAAAATAAATAACCATTTAAACAAACATGGTTTTCTATTTTAAATTATTTTGAAAATATTAACTTTTATGGATTAAAATTATACATGAAATAAATTAAGAAATCTATAGGCCCACTATCAGTATGAATTTTGGGACAAATCCTCCTTGAGGTTATGGGATCACCCCTTCCTCATCAACTCATTCATTACTCAGGTTCCAAATTATATTTTTTTAACACATTTTTTAAATCATACCTTTCTCATTTATAAACCTTTAAAATCATTCAAAACAGAAAAAAAATTTCTAAATATAAAATAATTTAATATCTTCTAAACATTATCAAATGCCAATTTTTTTTAAACACCATATAGATTAGGGTAAATCCATAATTTTGAATAATATCATAAATTAAAAGTCAGTACACATAAAAACATTGGAAATTGAACCTAAAATTTTTTTTATTGATTTTCATGGATTTTTAATAAAATTTATATCATATGGACATAACAATTATATTAAATGAAATTCACTAATATAGACTAATAAATTACTCATAAAATGTTAAATTATATCACTAAAAGTAAACATTTTTAATTTTATAAAAACATTATCATTTAAATGGACATTCATAATTTGAGATAGAGATTTAAAAAATTCTAAAAGTAAATCTCTTTTTGAACAAGGGGTTTTCAAAATCATTGAAATGAAAGTTCCTTAATTAAAAACAATATTTTCCTTCCAAAATACTTTCTCTATAAAAATCATCGCAATATAATTTTAAAGAATATTGATTTTACCTTTCAAAATAAAACATAAAATCATAATTATAAAAAAGGATTTTTTGAAAAATAATAAATTACTTTTCTGTAATAGAATCCTGAAAGTAAATACATGGAAGTCCGAAAGTAAATTTTTTGCATACTAAATTAAAAACCAACCTAATATAAGAACATTTTTACATAAAATAATTATTTAAAACAATGGATTATGAAAATAATAAATTTCCTCATAATATAATAAATTTTGAAAATATATTACCTTTACATATAATATATTTTTTAAATACATATCCCTTATATGTTGGGATTATGAAAGTAAAACATTAAAAATATGATTTGAAATTAAAATTTCACTTTCATAAGTCAGTCTTTACTTCTGAAATTATGAAAATAAATAATTTCATAAAAATATTATAATCTCATTACCTCAAACTAATGATAAAAATGAGTTATGAAAGTTCCTATTCTCAGTAACTTAATTTTTTTATATAAAATAATATACAGAGGTATTTCTGTTATTGGGGGTTTTCTAGGGAGAATTATGAATAAAGAATTTCTATAGGTTTTTATAGTATTCTTTTTTTATATAATATTAAAGGAGGATTATGTTTCCTTAAATTATTTTACATGTATGTACATATATGTATATATAATATCTCATAATATTTTGAATGAATAATCATGGTCATATACTTCCAATGAATTTGGATATCCAAGATAGAGAGTGATATTTCAATCTTTAATCGTCAAAACATATAACTCAATTTTCATTATTTACAAGAAAGTAGGATGAAAGGTGTTAAAACAATGATTTAAAATAGATAGTTATAGACATATATATATATATATATAAAGAAAAAAATTAACTGAAGGTCTAGATTCTTCATTGAAAATGGTAACAAATACTAAAATGAAAATCATATTATGGGTTCTCGCTTCATTTTCCTTAAATATATATTATATATATATATATATATAATTAATTATTATAGATGGAGAAACCTGATAACCCAAAGGCACCATCTATATCCCTTAAACTTGGGAAGGATGTTTTTTTGAAGATCAAGTCATTTTGATATAGGAATACGATATAGAATATATATATATATATATATATAATTAAATACCCACTGAAAATAGTAATATCATTTGAAGGAGGTTAAATAAAACCTACTACAAAAAGAGAACAATGTCATCGGTTCGGATGGTGGTGATTTCACCATTACAACCAAAGGCCATGAAGGAATTGTGGAATGTAGTTAATGTGTCTAGAAGAATATGGAAGAGGGATAGGATTATTGATATTGAATCGAGTTCATTAGGTTTAGTAGTAGGAAGAAGATGAAGTCTCGAGATGATCGGATGTCTAAGGTGAAATATATCACATGGTTGTGATATAAACGACTGTTTTTAACATGAGTGAATAGTACCCATGTTAGGGCATCCCATATTGACGTTGTTGAGGTTTCATGAGTGCTTAATTACTCAATATTTTCAACTAAATGCTCATGTTCATAGTGGGGTTTATTACCCATAACACCACACACACACATATGGGGACGAGCCAAATGTATAATCCCTTGCATTCCTTTGTGCACACTATGCACCATGTAGGCATTATTCATCCACCACCAACCTTTCTTTGTGCAAGAAATCATCTCCCACTTCCTCTATAGGTTATCCATATTTGACCCCTCACACAATTTTGACCCTAGGGATCCCACATTTTGTTGAGGGGTCCCTCGGTCAACCAATGGTTTGACTATTTTTTTTAACTATGTAAATTTTTTAATAAAATAATGAAAATTAAAATAAAAGCTAAATAATAATTTATTTTATACTTACTTATACTTTATAAACAATTGTTTACTTTTAAACTTATAATATTCATATTTTATTAGTTATAAATTATTTACTTATTATTTTTCAAAATATTAATACTATATTTATTAATTTTAATACATTTAATTTTCTATTATAAATATAAAAAAATTACTATTCATAATTAAACAAAATTACTAAGTATTATAAATAAATGAAATTGAAAATAATTTTTTCAAATGTAAAAATACAATATTTTATAAACTATAAATTTTACATATAAAAATTAATTAATTTTACCAAAAACCAAATATTATGAAATAAGTTTTATGAGGGAATAAATAATCATATCTTCTCAACCTATTTCTTTAAAATATTTTTATATTCTCAAGAATTAAAACATTTAATATATTAGTATTTATTTAAATATATCATTTTTAAAAAAAATATGATTATTTAGATTAATTTATAACAAAAATTTATTTTTATTATAATTGAAACATCTAATTTATATTAAACAATTCATTTAATAAACATTTATTAAAAAATAAAAGTACGCTCAATTTTTTTTTGATGTTACACACCCTCAAATGAAATTTTATGGGCCACCATCAGAATTATAGGGGCCTAATAGGGTTCCAATGAATTATATATATATTCCCTAAATCCTTGATATAATAGAGTACAATATTTATATTTCATACGATATTAAATTTTTAAAGTTTAGGTATATTATAGGAATAACATAAGAATTTTCTATGATATCATGACACTTCCTATCAATCATATTGTATAATTAATCAGTATAATGTTAACAGTTAATTTTTAGGTATCTAACACAAAATGATATCATTAATTAAGATGTTTCATAAGATTAAACACATATGAGAATCACTGATGTGTTTCTATGATAAATTCATGAATCATCTTAGTGGTTACAATGAGTTGTAACCGTAATCCATTTACTTATATTTCATAAAAAATTATGAATTTTTCATGGAAGGAATAGAATCCTGTCAAAGAATATATGAAGGGGATAAAAACATTGACATGTGATTATGATCTCTTTAATGGTTGTCCTTATTTCTCATAAGGATCTATTATTCGTTCTCTATTCTCATGAGATATACTATTATATTATGGAGAGAAGAAGAATCCAAGCATTGAGGGATTCATATCATCCCCTAGATACACAATATAAAAGGGTGTATATTGATTTCTTATGACATAAAACAAGTATTTGAAGATAGTTTTGGTATCCTTTATCTATGAACCATACAATTTTTTATATATTATATGTATATACATGGTGTTGGTTTCATGTACGGTTGATCTTAGATTTAGTTTTCATATTTCTTATACTACATTAAATTAGTGTTATTTTATCTATAGAATACCTTTAGTGGTATCATAGAAACAACATACTTCATGATTCATGGAATTATGTTGAAAATTAATAGGATTTAATATCCAATTTTTAAAGACACGCACTTTTATGGGATATTAAAATCTAAGAAAATTTATATTTTTTTATTTAGGTAAATAATTTAATGATATTCATAGATAGTTTATTTTTTAGAATAAATTAATATTTATTTCATAAATATATATTTGTCCCACATGTGATAATAATAATAAATCACCAATGGAGCCTCCAATTTATATTTTGACTCTATAATTGAGTCTAAAATGGGTGTATTTTTTAGGTGATGTATGAACTTTGTTCATGTTTTGGGTCATAAGACGATCCTTGTTGTTACTTCATGTATTTTTTGAGGAGGGAGGTGATTCTCCCTATCTTGTGACTAAATGGAAAGAGAGAAAAGGGTATTAGGAGAGGAAAACATTCCAAAGATATTTATTGGAGCTAGTTTATAGTGAAATGTCCATGGAGGTTCATTTCAATATTGAAGCTATAGTGGAACATTATGAGGTAGGTGAGATATTTTTATTATTCGCATTTCACCACTTGAATTATCAACATGATTTAATTATTTTGGTTGATGTGATTTGAGGACTGATTGAGGATGAATTTAGGTTATATTTCATCAACTATAATTATTATTTAGTTTTGGAAAGGATCAAAATTTGTTTGATTAGTCATTTTTTTGTGAGGGGTGATGGGAAGAAGAATAAAACGAAAAGAGGATGTGGTTTTTATTTTACCCATAAAAATGGGCTATGTAAGGGTAAGTTTTAGTTTACCCTTACATAGTAGACCTATGAAAGAGTAAACTAGTTTAACCTATTTTAGGTTCCCTTTTTTCATAAGGGAAGTTTGTCTTAAAAATATTTCAAACCACTTTTTTTATTTTTTTCTTTAATAGTAATTTTAGAAATAAAAAGTGTGCTTTGGGGTGAGAAATATGATAATTATTCAACCAATAATAATTATGGAATTTATTGAGTAATAAATTATGGAATTTATTTAAAAAACTATAATTATTAATTACAATTTAAAAATTAATTATAACTAATTGATAATTAATTTAAGGTAATGTTTATGTATTTAAGTCCATGTATTGTCAAATGAAGACTATTCAGTCTTTGACGGGCATCAGAAAGGAGGTTTGAGTTGGGATATAAAAGTGTATTAATATTGAATAAGGTAGGTGGTCCCTCAAACATACCCACTTTAGTAAATGTAAATTTTAATTATATGGAATGTAGTATGTTCTCTAATCTCTACGAGTAACTGACCATTCTCAATTTAGTGAATTTATTTTATAAATTAAATATATTATTTTAGTAATTATAATAAATTATTTTGTTAAATTAATTGTATTATTTTATAAATTACCCATGGACTGGTGTTAGGCCCAATAAATTCCAAAAAAAATCAAAAACGTTCTAATAAATTTGTAAAAGTAAAAACAAATTAATGGATATGGCATTCATAGAGTTTAATATTGATAATGTAACTAGAACCACAAATCAAACCATTCCTACCACATAACATACATGTTATTCGGGATCGCCACTCTCATGGAACTTTCACAATTGAAAAGAAATGGTTTGAAGCATGAGGTGGTGATTTAATGCCCCTCACAAATGACCATCTTATTTTTGGGACAAGGTGGTTATCTAAAACCAATTTAAAATGACCTTTTATTTTGTGGGAGAAGGATATGGTTTAATGCGTCCCTCCAAATGACCTATTCATTTATAGAACGATGCATCAATTTACCCCCCCCCCCCCAAACAAAAAATATAGTATGGACTATGGTTTTATTACTAAACTTCATGGTTCCAGGTATGTTATGCATCCCAATGAATATCCTATGAAAATGTTCATTCATTGTGCCTATAAATAACTAGTCTTTGGTGTAATAAAGAGACATCCATAGGGGATCCTTCATTAGAGGACCTATCTAGCCACCTAAAAATGGTTTCCTTGTGCTTGAAAAATCTCATCATGAAGTAGACCCGTTTACAGGACCCTCCAAAATTACACACCACACATATTGGAGACTAGTGTGTAGAATGGGGTATCCTTAGGGCCTTTTTTCCTTACAGCCTTGCTACCCTCTTTCTATATAGTGTTTGGATGAATATTTTCCTCTTTACAGGCTATACAAATGTCTTCACATCTCTCTTATTATAACTCATTAATGATTTTAATAAGACCTCCTTAATGGCCACCTAATTAATTTGACCATGGTATAGGACTCACTAAAAAGTCATCAATCCAGTCTTACATTCATTTGGTAATCATTGCCCCTAATTTAACCTCTCTTTTGGTAGGGATTCTTAGAATTTCAAAGAATTTATTTCTCTTGGTAATGAGGATCCAAACCTTATGGATGGTGGCAGTTGGCTTCTTGGTCCGAGTAATGACATCAGTTTATTTAAATGTGAAGTGAATCACACAACAATCCCCTCATATCATCATTTGTCCCACCCTCATCCTCTCTTCCACCAGTCAAAGGGAAGTATAGGATGATCTTCATCAGGGAATCCCTCTTGGGATAATCCCCTAGTCTTTCTTGTGTGTCCATATCCCAACCTCCTCATCCTCATCCTAATCCACCAATGAATGGTAGAGATTGTGTGGATTTCCATATCTTCCCCTTCCTCTTGTTTCTCACATCAATCAAGCCTCATGTGGTTATAGAGGATAGTGTAAATCATTCCATCCACATGATCAAATATCCACGTGGGCATAATATTTGGTATTATCCCCAACCATGTTATCATCACCTAAAATGACCATATTCCTTTTGATATAAACCATCAAATGGATATATCCCCAATTAAGCAACCATTGGTGTCCTCTATAAGTGTTTTCTTTAACCTACCAAACTATTCAGTCGTTGTTTCATATCTAAACAGGATACATAGGAATAATCCCTATGGTTCAAATACAACACCCCAAATTCACCATAATATTCACTGGTCAATATCCCTAGTATGTTCATATCCAACATGGGAGGCTACATCCCTTCCATTTCCCTCCTGCTATTTCAGCATAAGTCCCATAGTAGACTTGACTGCAACACTTTTTTCCTAGTTGTACTTACTGAACAACGTTAAACTACACATTTTGGTCCATGTCACATTAACTTAAAAGGAATTATTTTCCCTATTAAGTGTAACTAAACTACATGGATTATGATTAATTTTTTAGGATATGTAGGAATCCCTCCCCATGGCCCAGATCGCAACAGAAAAATAATGCATGTCTTATTGGATGATGATGAATTCCAAAGCACCCCACCATATGTCTTAAAACAAGTATCATAATAATAAAAGACATAATAATATCTAAACCATATAAAATTGGTTCCATTTAGGTATAACCTCAGATACATATAAATATTCCCATTGATTAAGAACCTCATATATATATATATATAGTTGATTCTAAATCCAATACATTCTATTAGCCAATTTTAAATATAAGGGTGGCCCATTTCATATTCGGGATTTAATAATGCAATCAAAAATATTTATTAAATCTATAAGAGAGGCCCATAGTAGGTAATAATTCCCACAAAAACAGGTGGTGATATCAACCTTCCGTCCTCTCGACCAATGTCCCCTAGTGTTATTGGAGCCATTTTCCAATGACCAACTACCTTTGGAAAGTAGGATTGTGAGAAATAATGAATAAGGGAACAATTTTATGTTTATAGATCCATGAATAATCCCCAATGAAATCCTTTTAAAAAGGACTTATAAATAAAAAGGGTTTTTTTGACGTGATGGTCCATGCCACCACCACTACAAAATTTCATTCAAACCCTACTTTATCATCCAAATAACAGAAATAAATTTCTGAATGAAACGTAAATAGTGGAACCAATGTTAATACTTAACCAAAATGACCATCACCCACATGGAAATCACCTTTTATGCTTTCATAAATTAAATTAGGCCAGACATCGATCTGAAACAATTGATTACACATGTGTTCATCTATTGAGATTCTACTTTGATGGGTCTTTCTTGTTTGTATTTGGTTAGTATACTTATGCACATTCAACAAGAACTCCCTTTGATCCAATGGTTTCCTTCCATATGACACAATTATATGCATTGGAGAAAACCCAATATGGTTCCTTTTCTAACCTAAGGGCATCATCTCTGACCCATATTCTTCAATGATGGGTTTTAAACACACCAGATTGGGAGAACCACCAGAATGGTACCATACCAACCTTGGAGTCTGCTCGAGAATCCTTCCAACACATGAATCCACATGAACCTTCTACTCAGTGATGGCTAGAAGACCAAAAGTTGATGGTTCCCATTCTCATAAAGGACTATTTTGGTTTTCTTTTCCCAAAACATAGGGAAAATGTCCTAAATTATCTTACGGGAGTGGACTAAGAGGACCTAAGTGACCTCATATCAATAAAACATGTGCCTCCTCAAAGGGATCCTACTAGTAACCACCACCACCAACACCACACGGAATAAATTACTCAACATGATGGGGATATTTCCCTATAGAATTCATCTTTAGTCACACAAACCTGATCATCCAGGACATCCTTCGGAGGGATATAATAAAACAACTGGGACTACACTCACATTCATGTTCCTTCCATATAATCCCACCCACAAATTACATTGGAAACCTAAGAGAAACCCCATATACCTAATCACACACAAAATTCTTTCTAATAAAATTTGAAATCTATAAAAGAATCCAACCCATATAATGTGACAGCAAACAGGGGGAACACCCATGTCTCTACCCCCCAAAAGGATGATTTTTGGTATATCCTGGTGGGAAATGGGTGACATGAGTAGGGTAAAATCCCTTCTCCAACCATAGAATGGGCATACATTCCCATTATGGCCCTACAAATCACCCATTATATCCTATCAATAATTGAAGGGAATGAGTCCATCCCTGATCGCGTTATACAAATTTTCCTGGAGATGATGATATTGGTAGCTATGGTTTAGAGGTGGGCATGCAATTCCATGTCAACAAGTATAGTGTCATGTAATCATAATTATATGTTCACTAGATTGAATACATGTATTCCAGATCCTATCTAGGAGAGTCACTTCCAAAATTATGCAATTAAAGGATAACTTGATAGGGAACACATCTTAGTTCCAACTGTAGATCATTGATCAATCTCGGTGGCCTTTCCATGGAAAGAATATAACCCTTTAAAACCCACATAGTCTTGTTGGTATGATCTGATAGAAACATGGGAGTCACTAAAACACGCTATCATACCTGGAAGTCACTATCTATAGTACACGGTTCCGGCTACCCAAGGGAGAACATCTAGGAGGAAATCCCATCTAGGGAAATTTAAAAAACCGAGAATTCTAATAAGCCTTCTCTTCTAAAGGATGGTGTTTCAGAGGCCATAAAACATCTATCAATTTTGGATTAAAATCATGTTGTCCGTTTACCAAATTACATAATTGGAGTTCATATTTGAGAAGGTGATCCTCATAATATTACTACCAACCACTCTATAGGTCCTCCCCCATAATATTTTCTATAAAGGTTCTAATTATTGTAATAATGGGATTGATCTCAAAAGTACATCTCTTGGTAAATGTTGTGGAAGACCTCCTTGCATCCATAATAGAATACAAGAAGAAGTTCTTCCCTTTTCTATCATCTACCTAAAATGATCTCCCTAGGGTAGTGTTTCATTTGAATAAGGTGTTCCTCCCCTTGTCTATTTAATTATGAGAAATACCTCATACAAAAAGGTGGTTGGGAAGGTAGGTCCATTCATGCTTGATGTCGTCTCATTGAAAAGAGAAATCCATTCTCATACAAAGTATTTTATAATCCAATGACTATCCTTTAATCTACATATGGATTGTTTTCATTCCATCAAGGTGAACAAGATCCCTATCAACCCCATTATTTGTAGAAAATATTCTAGGAAACACCCATGTTTTGAAGATCAAGTGGGGGAATATCTAGAATAATGTGAGGATAATCTGTTGCTTATGAGAAGGAGACATGTCAAAAATAACATACCCATCATGTTCTGGCCCTCATCTACTTCTCAATTTTACATTCCAAAAGTAATATTAGAAAACTCACTCATCAAATTCATATGAACCTTTGAAAAACTCTTCTCCACATGAAAAAAAGTTTGTATCTTACAAGGGATATGCAGACCATGTTTAAGTATTAAAGATATTCATCTCCAGATTGACTTGGAGTCCCTTCCATCAGTATGAAGCCCAAAATTGGGCAAAAGGTGTTAAGATATTCAACCTAAGTTACTCAATGTGTTTCATGAATTATGTCTTTTGATCTTCAACACCCTACTAGGTGTCCATATTAGGGGGTGTTGAAAACATGGAGCTTTACATTTAACCTCACTCATTAATCATAAAAAATACACTAGAAGTAAAATCATGTAATGTTATTTATTAGACTGCGTTCTTAGATATGATCCTTGCCCATGGAAAATTGTTAGCTATGCAAAAATTGTACATAAAAATGTCTCAGAGGAATTAATTCCCATTGATAGAAATCCATCAAAAGACTCTAGCACTAGAAATATGAGAAAATTGGTCAAGCTTCTCTCTTGATGTAATACAATCATCAAATATCACTAATGTATTTAGAAGATAGTGAATCATGTGACAATAATATATTTCACCTCGCTCATGCTCAAATGATGATGAATAAGTTTAATAGAATAACCATAGGGGTAGACATGATACAGGAGCATCCACATCTTGTAGGGTTGGGTGGATTTTTAACTCAACCTCCACTCTAATGGGAATTAGTCATTTTCTGTTTAGGTGGAACAAAAAAAATATAAATCCTTCAAGATCATCCCAACTAGAAACATTGTTCCTTCATCAAGAGCGCATACAACAAATTTGTGTGACAATTCCCTTAAAGTCACCCTTTTCTTATTATCTCAAATAGAATCCCAAAAAGAATGTAAGAGAATCTATAATTATCATAAGAAAATGTGATTCATTAGGGTATAATTTGTCTCTAAGATCTTAGTAACTATCAAGGAGTTAATAATCACTCATATAATTCAATATATAATAGAAACCTATAATGCATTTTATATCAGCGAATATTATATACACTACTCTAGAGGATGTAGTAGATAATGAAGCTAACATATAGGATCGAGAATAGTATTTTTGCTATTAAAAATGTGGTTCAAACTATGATAAATGAGGAAGGTGTTCATAACAGAAATAAAAATCTCACCAAAAACATGGGAGTTTCCATTAATATTGAAACACAAACTCCTTGATGAGGTTCTTCTACGGAAAATGGTAAGGGAACAACTACATCCCATTATCTGATGAAAAGAGTAAAATTACTCATGATAGAAGAGATTCCTATACAATATGATATGGAAATGTTGGAACTACAGAGGTTAACTATAGAAATAATCATACGAAATGTACACAATAGGTATTTCCATTAAGAGGAGCCTCATCTCAACCTCCTAGATGATGCCCCTCGTTAATAAGGTCTCACCATATCTATGAGAGTGGAGCTAGAGCACTCAGAAAACCCTAGAACTAGAAAACCTATTTCTTTTATACCCAATCGTAGTAGGGTACCCAGAATTCCCTCTATTAGGGAAAATATAACTAAATCATGTGAACAATTGAAGAATAACCCATTTTGGGTGTCAACTGTAGGTATTGAATAATCAATCACATTAGGCCCTACTTTTTATCCCCTCTTAAAACTCATGTTCATCCAAAAATATCCTGGGGGATTATCAATATTATTTAGTCATTTAGATCTCAATTATAAGATGTAGAGGAATGGCGTGTTCTAGTATAACTGAAAAAGGAATCCTTACCCACAATGAGTGAGTGTGACCTTTCCCCTTCCAAACCTTGGGAGCACTAAATTTACAATATTAAATAGATTAGGGGACCTAGATTATCATCTAATGATTTTTGTGTCCCTTTTTAATAAAATTATGGGAATCCCAACACAAGAAGAATAGTGGAAAATAAGGTTATTAACATAAATGTTACAAGTCCCAACCTTCAAATGGTATAGCAATTTTCTATCATGGTCAATCATTGGATTAGAAGATCTATGTCGCCTGTTTCTGATTCAATTCATCTAAACTCTATAGAGTATAACAATCCTTAACCACTAAATCTAAAAATAGTGAATGAATTATAGGGTTCTAAATTTCATTTCTAGGTTGAAGGGGTTGACTTTATCCCTAAACATAAAAAATCGTGAAGAATATTTTTCCCATCTATATAGAAAATCCTCCTAATGATTTGTGAATGTCTCTCTTCCATGTGATATATATTGGTGGATTTCATGATATTTCAAAAGTTTCTCAGATATTGGGAGATTATATCTTGCAAACCAAGGATATGTCCTCACTAATTCCATCAGCTTAATGAAAGATAACAAGGCGACCAAAGTTATTTATAATCATTCTTAAGACAACCCCTACACCAGCTCCATCTCCAAATCCTACACCATATCTTGTGGCACCCCTTCTAAGCATAAACAACAACACCATACTTTATAGGATGAGTGGAAGGGATAGAGTACAAATCAGTTTGAGGAAAGGAGGAATAATTTTTATTCATTTTGATATGACCAAGTCCCAAGATACTTCATAGTACCTTTGAAAAATAACTTACTCAGCCCCAGAAAACCAAAGTTTCTCAATCAAGTTGGTCTCAAAGATCTCAAATATTGTTTCCCCTTTCACCAAACACTTGCTAAAACTATCTAGGAATTCTTTTTTCTAATACATTATTCAAAAAATAATGGAATTTGGTAAATTGAAGTTGTAGAAACCATCAACACAAGTGGAATGTGTTTCCACTACCTCCACGTATGATGAATGTGAGTGTAAAAAGGTTTCTTGAAAACGTTCACAAAAGTTTAATGAATTTATGACTATGAATAAAATAAATCAAACTAATGTTATCATTAACATGAAGTTGAATCACCAAATTTTCCCCAGTTTCTCCTTCTACATCACAACCAACCTCATCAGCACTACAATCCTCTAACAACCGGTCCTCCAAGAAGTAGTGCAATCAGAGATGAAAAATTCAAGTATAGAAATATGAGCCTATGTGGATGCCAAAATCATACTTGACTCTCTCATACTTTATCCCTATAGCCTAGAGGATGTGGGCTCCACCCAACCAAATGGTACAATAATAGTTGACCCACCAGACAGAATCCTCATCAGATGAATAATTAATCTTTGGTTACATTAATTACATTATATTTATGGATCCCCTCTATAATTATGGTTATAGACATGAAAAAAAGTTTCGTGTACTGAATTGGGGAACCAGACATAGAAGATATAGAATAAAAGGGTAAAGGGGAAAGTGTAGTCATAGTATAACTCTATATTCCAGCCACATTCCTACTCAGACTATCTATTCAACCAAAACACATGGAAGATCCCTCCAATCGGCCTAGAAATAGTATGGATGTTCCCCTACATATTCTAGGAGTTACCATGACCTAATCATCTTGGATATTCAATTAAAGGGGGTTTAATGTTCTAATAATCTTTAGTGAGATGGCAGACCTATTTGGTCTAACCCATCAAGGATAGGAGAACATATAACTTTTTTTCCAATGGTCAATCTGCCTATATAAAGTACTTCATCTCCTAAACCACCTATGAAATAATAGTCTCATTCTAGGAAGAATTGAACTTGAGTCTATAAGTATGAAATTTTGAAGAAATTAGCCTCGGTGCTAATAAATATTTTTGATCCTAGATGCTCTATGATTATCAAAAGACCTTCACAAAGCACTCATAGAGGATTTTTAGATCCCTTGTGAGTTTGAAGATTAGGTTTTCATTGTAAAATTATGTCATACAAAGATGGATCCTACAAAATACAACATGATTATCTCTTTTAGGGAGCGTGAAAAAGATTATATTATATAGGGAAAAATTAGACCATTGTATGTGTCTAGAAGAATAAATGATATTGATATCAAAAGGTGTTTCATTGATAATAAATCGATATTTAACCTCATTCCAGTCTGAACACTTTTTCAACTGAAATATAGAAAGTCTAACTTATCCCATTTGGATCTAACACTTTAAGTTTATGAAAAAAGTTAGTAGAATTCCTATGTTATAGTCATGTGCATAAATTATATTAGGGACATTGTATCTAACAAAGAATTTCTCATAGTTCAGTAAGATATGACCTTTAATGTTCATCTCGGATAACCTTGTATTCATCAACACGTGACAGTCTTCTCATCATATCACTACTTCCTCAAGTACTAAATTAATTAATAAATTGGTAAATTTCATTGTGATAAATAATCATTTGAATCTTATGAGTCACAATATATTGTTGTACTATTATATTAGTGGTATGGTAAATAACCCATGACTAAAGGTGTCACTCAAATCACTATAGTAGATGATCAATAAATGACCCAAGACAATCCCATCAAATAGATCAGTGAAAAATATGTGCTTCTCATCAATCAGATCAAACATATGATTCTAAATTAAAGTACATATTCGGAAACCTTTATAATATCAATCATGATTACTAATCCTAGAAATTCTATAAATGTTATTTATCCTCCCAACAATGGTGAAATATCATGTGAAACTATTCTCATTATTTTACATGATATTTAATTGATTCATTCCTCAATAGATAAATAAAAAAAATGTCACTCGGAGAGATTGACAACACTTCTTATCTATCCCTCATCTCCCCTCTAATGCTTCATGAAAACCCCAAATCATCAACCGAGGTGGTGGAAGCTACTTCATCTTCTGGATGTAAATTTTTTTACTCCTCTCCTAACACTGATAAAATTCCTCCATCAAATACTTCCACTAAGACTATGGTGGAAGAGTGGTAGAAAGAGGAAGAGGAGGAGGAACTTTTGGATTCCCCTCTATATTTTTTGGATGGTTTCTATAACACTATTGAAAAACTCAGACAAATATTTCTCAGTTTATAGGAGGAACTAGAGCCCATGTCAGTCAGCATGACCATATCTTTAATGGAAAGAGATATATATAACTCTTTTATAAATTTAAATCAAGGAATATTTTTCTAAAATTACACAAAAATGTTTATCCTAGATCTTGAGGTGGACGCTCCCAAATTGGGATTTCCATAAAACCACTGGTATTACAAACAGGTAGCCTAATGGACACACCCAACTCAATCCATCAAAATTGAAGTTGAATCTAATAAGCTTAATAAGGATAATTTCATTCAGGAAGCCCAATATCCAAAATTTATAGCAAATATATCCCAAATAAATAAGCGGAATGTGAAAATAATATTTTTCATCAACTTCAGTGATCTCAACCATCATTGTCTAAATGTTAATTTCCCAGTTCTGATCATAGAACAACTAATTACTGCTACAACCAGATATCATGAACTTTCATTCATGGATGGATATTTAGCGTATAACCAAATTGGGATGGTCCATAAAGATGAGGAATCCACTAATTTTAGATCACCCCAATGGGTCTCTTTCTATTTGGTAATTCTATTTTTTAAGATTGTTAGTGCAACATACCAGCATTCCATGGAACACATCTTCAAACCCTTTTTGGGGAGTTCTGTCGAGTTCTATGATAAATATATAGTGTTTAAATCTCATAAATTTTTTTTAACACCATTATGATCATGAGACCATATTCAATAAATGTTTATATCATAGCATTAATATAACCCACATTAAATTCATTTTTGTAGTTTTATTGGGAAATTTTCTCAGCTTCATAGCATGCTATCATGGAATTGAGGTCGATACCAAGAATAGAAATGCTATCATTGATATATCTCCTCGTACAATCCTATAATATTTTATGGTATTTCAAGGATTCCATACTTATATTCTACGCTTCATATAAAATATTATAGTAAACGGTTTCCCTTCACCAGGTTGATGAAAAGGTGGTGACATATCAGTGGGTTAATGACTGTTAGGAATCATTCGAAAGAATCAAGAAATATCTTTTAATTCCAATAGTGATTATTTTTCATTTTGACTAAAATCTACACATTTTTTATTTAAAAACCATATAAAAATAATTGGGTGATTTCCTTGTACAAAAGAATCATTTTGGGAATGAAAAAATCTTATATTATCTCATTCGATCCATACTCGACACCAAGACTCATTGTAAAAATATCAAGATCAGCTATCTAGAACTAATCTTTACAGTTTAGAAGATAAGGAACTACCTGAAAACCATGAATTCCACTTGTTATATTGTATTAACCCTCTCAAATACATCAATTGGTGATCTATGTTGACAAAAAAATTGGTATAGTGGTCCGTCATATTACATTAGTTTGACATTTAGTTCATTCATCAAAAAGCAGTAAAAGTCAAAACTTTAGTAGCCTTTCTTGTAGAAAATACCTCTATGAAAAAAACATCATTGAATACTAAATTTACTGATGAAGATATATTCTCTATTTAATAGGTCCCTTAAATATGATATTTATATTTTTACGGTGCATCTAGAAGACCAGCTGGGAAGATATTAGATGACCTCGAGCTTAATAAAGTCATGTTGGGAGTCATGATCATCTCCCGAACAAAGCTAGTCTTAGCTTACTCTCCTATATAGTAAAAAGGTTTCAAAAACAATGATTCAAATTATTATTCTCTCATATAAGTGATATAACTGGGACATCAAATTCTAGTGGGCTACTTGAACATAAAATGTGATTCATAATTGATAATAAAGGTGATCAATAGTGATTATTCCATTAGAAATGAAGAGTTAATCTCCCTTCTTGACTATATCTAAGGACTAATTGAAGAATTTACCTTCTAGAGATCATTGACTAACATCCCATGATCATATATTTTTTAGGTATATTCCTTCTAAAATGAGGCTATGGATTTTGAATATATAGACCTGGATGAAACAGTCATTAGCATTGTACACCACTGAATGGTGTCGCCTTTTCATCATGTCGACATGAATGAAATCAGAGAGGTTAACTACATCACTAAAACATTAGGTATTTCAACTAGTTGGATGATTCCAATTATTTAATACCTTTAAAATGGATTAATCCTATCAAAAAAATATGTAAAAGAGAAAACCAAATGATAATAAATTAACAATACTCTTTATTGTATCCCAAATAACCAGAAATTCCTATATATATGGGGATTCGATAGAGACCTTCTTGGGGGAATTTATGGAGAGGATATTGTTTCTATAATGAAAGAATTATATACATGGGATAATGGTTCCCACTATTTTTGGTTCAGGATTTCCCCCAAAATCTATAGGCTTGGATATATATGGCCTTCAACGGAGCCCAATTACAAAAAAAACACCAAAAACATTCATTCCATCCAAGTGCACACAAACTTTGTCCATTAACCCTCAGAGTTGAAACATACTTCCAAATACTTCAGAACATTTTCAATATAGGGAATTGATTTCATATGCACATATCCTCTAGGTATGGGAAAGAAATTCAAAAACCTCCTCATTACTTCCAACTTGTTCTCCAAATGGTATAAAGAAATACTCCAAAAACAACTCAAGACCAAAATCAATTTCAGCTTTGTGAAAGCCAATATCATTACTAGATTTTATGTCCCTCATATGATAATAATGGATAATTACACAAATTTTAATTCGGATGAGTTTTTAAGGATGTATCAAAAGTATAATATCAAATCTGGCCACTCGCCTTCCTATCATTCAGTTGATAAGGCATGGACAGAGGCCATTAACAAATCCTTATGAAATATACTCTAGAAAATTGTCAACAAAAATAAAAATTATTGTACCATAAATATATTTCATTATTTTTGGGCTTACCAAACTACAACTCGCACTCTTATACAGGAGACCCCATATTGACAGGTATATAGGATAGAAACAGTCCATCCCATTGAGGTCCAATTTCCCTTTCTTCATGTTTATATCTATGATCAGATATCTACAGACAAGAAATCACAAAAGTGATAAGATGAATTGGGGATACTTCATGAGAAAATACTACATACTTCTTATCACAAATAAGTCCACCAATATCTGATAGCATGGGATATTAATAAGAAGGTTCACCCCTATTTTTCCCTCCAAGGAGAACTAGTAATATTCCTTAGGACCATGATTATATTAGGTAAGTAACATTTAAATCTTGACCCAAAGTAGGAGAGACCTTATTCCATATATAAGGTCTACTCTAGTTGAGATTATTACTTGATCTCAATGAATATGGACCTTTTTATGCCCCCTTCCAATGCAACGCTTCTTAAAAATTACTTTGTGCAATCATGGATAATGTTATTCATCGCATGTCCTCAAAAAGAAGGACATATGGTCCAAGTAATAATACTTTAAACTGCAGGACGCTAATGATCCTTGTTGTATGATATAAAACTACATGATACAATAGTTTAGTCCATAAGTATGTAAACATATATGTCCTAAAATCCTAGCTAGAAGATGTTAAATTTTATGACAATGTCCTTTTCTCATGATGTAAAATGACATGGTTCACATACCTATTTCAAAATGTAAAGAAACATAATATTTTAGCATGTCACTGAGAAGATTGCAATTCTGGGTGTTGGTCTCCTACTGCACCCCCAACATATCCTTTCACATAACTTTTTTTTGCTTGATTCTAGCAATGATTTGATACATAGTAATGACTAGACCTTATGTCATGTGTCCAACCATGAAGATAGGAAAATTATCCCTCTCCTGCATACAAAAAATATTTATAGAAGGGACTCCATCATGGATCCTTTCACTTATGGTCTCACCTTAAGGAAAACTCCATTTCCCTATATATGATTCATATATACACAGGGAAACATATTTATAGTTATGTGTGGCCATATTTCTATCAACATAGGGTATGTAGTGATTCTTAGGCCCATTTAACTAGGCCAAAACATAGTAAAGAAGGGATCATTTGTCCCTTTCCTCCTGTGTATAGCCTAAATCCATGTATAATTTCTTAATTCAAGTTCCCCCATTCAAGAACCCATCAAGTAAAAAAATCAAATTCCTTACATGTGATCCAGATCTCTAAGGGAAACTTTTTACTCAATAGATAATATTGCTCCAAGTGTTTTATTTTGTTCTTGGACACATACATTCCACATATCATACTCCTTGTCTTGGGAAACTCTAATCATTAAAAACCCCCTTGGATAACAGTAATAAGAGTTACCAACTCCGGATTACTCCTTTTTTCTGAATATCCATAATATACCCTAGTCTGGCTTTGCATAATCCTCCCCCAGTAGGACCCTTCAACTAGAGGCACCTTTATCCTTAAGAAATGAACCTTTAATATCCATACCACCTAAAAATACCATTCTAGAAATATCTTTTCCAAAATTATTTTTGGTCATTACCTACATACATTTCCCATACCAATTCACTCAATACAAGAACCCCCAAGATCAGGGTATACAATTTCCTTCCTCACACTCGAATTATGTTGGAACATACTTGGCCTAGTAATCCCTAGGAATCTCATTAATTTCATATTTTTTGTCCTATTCATATGATATTAAACTGAAAGGCACCATTCATCCTTACCATACAATGCTAAACTGCATACAGAGGTCCTTTACACACAACCATAAAATGAATGACCCATATCATCCTAGTGGTAAGGCAAAAAACACAAGACAACATCTTCAGCATGTGAGGTTAAAATTTAGTATTATACTATGTTCCACGAATTAGATGCCTTGGGAAACTTGATCAAGAAGTCTCATTTCACAAAAATGGGATACCTCTCATGATATAATTCCTCAAATTCCTAGACATCATTTTTGGGACTTCATGCATTTTTTTCACGTTGGGAAAAAACTTTACTTATTGAATTATGTTAAACATGTTAGATGACATCCCTCTCATTCAATGTTAAGATGATAGTAGAACTATGTATGAATACTTTTACCCCCTATGAGATATGTTTTTGTGCTCAAATCCAAAATCCATGTCGAGAAACCACATCTTAAAAAAATCCATTTTCCTTTTTTTAATCACCTCTGTATGTTGAAAGAAACCTTTTCCACTCCTTATCTCCCACATCGAGAAAATATCATGTGTGATTAGAAATTGTTTTAGGGGATTCATATTATGATCGAGACATATTAGTTCATGTCAAGGTCAGCATGTTCTATGATTCAAGAACTCATAAGGTACACCAAAATTCTTGTCCTCGTGACTTTAAACTACACGGTTGACATCTCTTTCATAATTTCAAAATGTGTAGTTTTATAGCCCACACCCAAGAGGACAACTATCCCTAGTGCTAGCTTATCACTACACCTCCATTAAAGAACAACATGTTTCTTGATTCTCATTTTTTTTTGATATGTAACAATTCTCAGATCCTTTGTCTTTGGCCTAGAAATAATTCAAAAAAACCCTCTCTACATGTGGGTCATACTCATGTAGGGGATGTTCATTATTAGAACTATATGTGTATTGATTATTTTACTATTAGGATATGTACTGATACTTGAATTCTACATCCTATCTTATCCACAATATAATTAAATTCGTCCACATAGAAGAATTATACCTTTATGGGAATCTATCTTAGAAATATATGTGGAATAATTATTACATTAAGAGATACATAGTGACTCTCAGACTCTATATCCTATTCCATCCATAATTTAAAAAAAATGTTTCTCATCCTTCTGTATGGGTAAGACTAGAACATGAATATTTTTCCCTATTCATGGTTTATTTTGGTATAAACTCATTCCTCTATACTCAGTAACCTTCCTTACACAGATAAAAAAATGTGCCTAGGTAGATCCTCTTCTAAATAATCATTCCCCATCCGTAAGTGATAGAATTTACATTACCAGAGGACACCTTTGTTTTGATTATGAATAATATGCACCGTTCTTACTTCCTATAATTCTCCCCTGACAAGTTCTATTAACCATAAGAACCTTCATCTTTATGATAAAACTGTTATATCTTCATACACCCCAACAACATCATGATGGAAACTTCTTTTCGAACATGCTCTATAGTTATTATTTGTGTACTTGTTTCATATCAATTTTTTGATTTGGAACCCCTCGTATTACAGCTTACAACATTAATTATTTATTCTTGAAGGATGATAGATCATTCTTATTCAAATCACCATGAAATGATAACTCACTAATAATTCATTAAAATATAAACGTCCATAAATTTAACCCCTCAACATCTTTTCTATAAGACATTAAATTGTACGGTCCATGTCTTAGTTTCATGAAATTAAACTACATGATTCTTTAACCCTTATCTAAGAGTATCCTTTCCTTCTAGTGTTAGTCATCCACTACATCGCCATAGAGAACGTCTTATAACGTTATTTCTATTTCTTCAAGATGTGTAGTGGCACATGGATCCCTCATCTTAGGCATCGAAATGTATCAATAAAAATACCCATCTTATTATTTTATTCAACCAATAATGGGGTCTTGGTTACCAATAATTACATATGTATTCATTATCATATCAATGAAATATGTAGAGACACCAAGATCCTTTATTCTAGGACCATATGCTACAACATCAAAAATGTGTGTGATGCTCCATTAATAGACACAACCCTAACTTAGGAAAGAAGTTAGAAATTTCTTCAAAGACCCATCCTTTGTGATATTATGATTGAAATAGAATGCCCCATTATTTCGATACAAATAAATTTTTTAGGGGGAAGTGGTTTCTCATCCATGGTCAATGCTGGCCTAGATTCCTCTTTCATTCTCAGAGACATTCCTTTGAAAAACCACCCTCCATGGTCTCCAGAAATTTGGATCCTTACAAACCCCATTTCCCATCATTGATAGAGACATCCAAATATAAAAGACACTTGTTTTTACTATGTATAATACCTCCTTGTATAGATTTTCGTAAGTCTCCCCCATAAATACATGTTAACTAAATGTGCCTTCATTCTTAGGAAATGACCCATTAATATCTGTATATCAGAAAAAAAAATTGTGGTAACCTATTTTCAACATGATACATAGTCATCCCCTACATACTATTCCATATAATTTATTCAATTCCAAAAATCACAATATCATAACTTAAAACTTCCTTTTGAAAACCTAAATAATTTCAAAACATGTTTGGCTATCAAAATGCAATGGAGGCATTACTCCAGTAACTAATGGTCAAATATTTTCAACCTAAAACACTAGTTGCATTGTTATAGCATGCATGACCTAAAATGTCCAATGAGAAGAGACATAAAACTCATCAGGATGAAAACCCACATAGGGAATCGATAGAAAATGTCGATTCACACCCACTAAGTATGTTTCACAATAGAATTATGCCAAATTTACGGAACTAATAGAAGAGATATTATGTTTTTAGGGCCAGTCATGTGACCCTATAAATAGTCAAACTCTGCTCAATAGGTTCCTCTACCTAGTTAAAAATTAGAGCACAAAAAAATATGTTCACAATATTTCAATTCATATATTCAAAATTTCTAATACAAGATCATTCTTTATTTTAAAAAATCCAACTTGGGTTCTACTTTTATAGTAATAATACTTAGATCCATCAATGAGGCATTATGAAATAAGAAGAAAAAGATTATATCGGTAGAAAGGTTCATTATTATGGAATATTTTATTACGCAATAGTTGAATGATTTGGGTTATATTGATTGTATTTTTTTGAAGAACTGCAAGTTGATATGAAATAGAAATATGGAATTAAAAAATGTTAATGCAATTTAGAAAAATAATGTCTTCATTCATTAAAAAAATTGGGAGGAGGAATGTCAACATCCTGGAGACTCTCCATAACATCATTAAGAAATAAGAAACACATGAACTAACTATAGTGAAATTTGACCTCCATTATTCAATATATTAGCTAACATCTAACCTGAAGAATTAAGGGACTACAAGAGATTAATTATCTATCTAGATTTAGCTTCATCTAATGGATAAATTTTATTAATAAAGGAATTACCCTCTTAGATTTTATATCTAACAGATTTTAGCCATGTATTTTTCAATGATTGCTATTACATTAATCTATCCATTTGAGCCTCATATTCTCACAGCTATTTATTCTATACAGTGATCCAATCGTGAATTTATTTTTCCTCATCCAGTAAATATTTCTACTCAATATAATTATCATTTGAAATGTATAAATGATGATTGGAAAGATTAAAGTAAATTACATCTCATTCATGAGAAACAAATTCCACCCAATAAATGAGATCATGATGGATAAGGACAAGAAATTTCTGATAATCAAACCCACCTACACCTAATCCTAGAGTGATTTGATGAATTATGTCCACTTTATATACATTTTTTTCTAAATGAGTCTCTATGATGATAGTGTAAACTTGGCGCCAAACCCAATATTTCATTGATTGATGATCAATGATATAATTAATCCCTATACCAAATTCATCTATAGTTATTGGTAACTAATATGGGATCTCATTCAATGCGGATAGTAATACCCCAAATTACAATATAATTTTTGGAAATTCCTCAAAAACATATTCCTATTTAATTTTTGGAACCGAGCTAGTATGTTTGGTTTCTATCAAGGGAGTGTTTGGAATAATTTCTCTAGGACTAATATCAATGGGGAACCTAGTAGTGTTAACCAAATATGTTAGTTTTGCTCCAATCCTAGAATAAGTGGAAATTGAATCTAAAACTCCACTGGAATGATTAGAACATTTGTACATATGAGTTTGTTCATCATAAATTGGTGAGAAAATAATGACATCAAAATAACTCAAATAATCCAATAGTTTATTAACCCTTCAGACCAATTACCCCAAAATCCCATATAGATAGTATTCCAACCACGTTTTGTCCTAACCCCATGAAAATTTGGTCAGATTATTTGTAGAAGGTAATGAAATTTCCATGCTTCGGTCTTGAAACATTAGCATCAAGCATATTTTGTAGAGAATGATGGGGTTTGATTCCCTTTTAATCTCGATGAGTGGTAAGGATGAAGCCTATTTCATACATAAATATTTTTATGAAAAAATATAGGGAGCATAAGGTTATAAAATTTTCATCCCATCTATCCAATAAAATATAATCTTGTCTCACAGAAAACAAATATAATAGAGTTATTCTGATGTTCCTCAACCATTATCTACCACAACATCAGAATGTTTTAAATAAAGAATGAAATTTAAATGGTCGAGAACCTTTAACAAGTCAATAATACTATAGACTCTCTAGGATGTCTAGAAAGAGTAGAAATATTTAGTAGTGTAGAGTGGCTCAAGGAATAAATGATCATTTTGGTATACAATTACTCATAACATTGAAATTGTTCTTCTACCTAGCCATATAAAAATTGGAAAGGTGGTCTAATGAAATATAGGGATTTTACCACCTGTGATTAATCCAAGAACTCATAAATACAAGTGAGGGTTGGTAAATCTAGGTTTTCCCTCTTAAAAAATGATCACCATCAATAAGGTGCTGACTCTGACACTAGTATAAGCATCAGAAGACAGAATGATCCATCTACTCGAAAAACTGGTGAAAAATATATCCATCCCAAAGTATAAAGATATATATTACTGAATCATGTATCCTCAAATGTTATGTTGTCCTACATTAGTATTAGACCAATATGAATCAATTACAACTCAATAATGTTGAGTTAGATGAGTCTTAATGCACCAAACCTTCGACCATAGCCCACTAGCTTGCAAGAATAGCTTTGTTCATTCATTGAATGGAATAAGTGATCAAGTGTAAATCAGATGACTTAGTGACTTCTCTACCATGACCCATATATTTATCTCTAATATAGAAACCTTTTTAGTTTTTTCTTATGTATTGGCTACATGAAGTGACTCATCATACATATTTCCAAGAATGGGAATTCCCCTTAATCTGTAGATATCCCAAAAATAGATGCTAACCTTTCCATTTTGTAGGTGAAATGTGTTGGTACTCCAACACCAATGACTGATTAATTCAGTAAAGATCCTAGTTGGAGAATATACTGAAAATTGGGAAATCCATACTGGTTGTTTTAAGATAATGTCCTCCAATTATTCAATAAATTCTAAAAAAAATATGATGCACCCAAAATTCATTTGCATGTTCATCAAAAAAACACCATCCTGACTACAAATCCCACTTTAAGCTCCACCATCCTTTGGAATCTATTTATGAATGATTAAAAATGGATAGATAATCATGAATAGTAGATTGAAAGGATATGTCTTGATTATGATGGTTGCCCTAATTTCAAAGGAACAACTTCGAATGATGACCTTCCATCTTCTCTATTAAAGAGGGATGTGGTCCATAGATGAAATGATTTCATGAACATGATCTGAGGAGACATCAAACAAAGAAGATGAAAGGTTTCTATTAGCTGATGGAATTGAAGAATAATCCTGAATCATGATGTTTTATAGAGTTAGTTTTTATTATAATGGATAATCGAGAAGATCTGGCAAAAGAAGACCCTTCAGAATACATTCCTTAGAAATTGTATGATTTTGGGGATCAACTTTGATGTTTTCAACAATATAAATTCTCTTATATATCAAAGTAATTGAACTTATTGTGAAACTACACAAAATATTTTGGTCAAAACTCATTTTATCACTATGGAAATAAAATTAAACAAAAAATAAATCAGATTTATCAAAGTTAAAAATTCCACATAGCATGGTGTACGAGGGGAATTTCATGTTAGACAAACCACATAACAACCAAAATCTCTCTACTAATTACCCATATATAGAAGTAAATAATTATTCCACCAAAGAAAAGAAATTAGTTTGTGATAATACCACTTCATGGATGGAAATTATTCATTATAAATAAAAGTAGGTTCGCAAATGGAAATTACTATGTAAAGAAGAATGTCAAGCCACATGTTCAGGACAATTTTCGAAGCACTTCTAAGTTTCAATGTCACAAATGATTCAACCAGACACCTTTTATAGGGATGGTACCTCGTAAAGTTCCATATGAACCTGAAAAACCATTCAACCAGGATAACTTCTTCCTTATAATTGACTCCTCTGTATGTCAATGAGACCTTACTATGAGGGGGGGGGGGATTTATTGTTCCTGGTCAATTCAAAAAATAATCTAATAAATATATGTTGAATTTTTAAAATTCAAAAAATTTGAATTGATAAGGAATTCATAATGTTTAAAATTAGTAAAGTACCCATAAAATTAAACCATCCCATTCCTCCTACATAGCTCACATGTTAAACAGGATAACCACTCCACATGGAACTCTCTCAGCTGAAAAGAAATAGTTTGTGGAATGATTTGGCGATTTAACACCCCCCTCAAATAACCTTTTCATTTATAGGAGTAAGTGGTGATTTAACCCTCACCCCACCCACCCAACAAACCACCTTTTCATTTGTACGGTGAAATATTTTTTTACTACCCTACAAACCACAAAATATTGTGCAGATGATGGTTTTCTTACTTAACTACATGGTACATGTATGTTATGAGGCCAATTTGTTATCCTTAAAATTTTTTTATTTATCATACTTATAAATAACTAGTATTTATAGAAACAAAGAGAGGAATATGGATAGATAAAAAGTCTATATAAGACACATGTAGTTATTTTACTTACCACATACCATGAAGTAGACCTGAAAAATGGATCCTTCATGAGAGGACTTATTTGGCCACCCACAAAGGGTGCCCGGATTTCCCAAAAATATAACATTGATGCAGACCCCTTCATAGGACCCTTTATGGACCCCCAAACAGAAAATAAAAGACCAGTATAAACAATGGGGTGTCTTCGGGTCTTTTCCCCATTTAGGTTTGATGCCAACCTTCTACACAGCATTTGACCCCATATTGGCCCCTTCACAAACTGTCAAAATATCATCATGTATATCCTAATATAACTTGATAAGTATTTCATTAAGACCTCTTACATGGACATCTAATTATTTTTTCTTGGGGACATAACACAGAAGAATGTCCCCCATCCAGTCTTATATTACCGTTGTATTCAAATCCCCACATTTAACCTCCCTGGGGGGTGGGATCCTCGGTATGGTCACATCCTTGCATTCTCATGGTAATGAGGATACCAAGATTAGGGGAGGTGTAAGATTGATTCTATAACTAGGAAGTGACATTAATTTCATGAAATGTGAATAGAGTTATACTAAAATCCCCTCTTATCATCTGTCACTCTACCCGTGTCCAGTCTTCCACCTATTGCAACAGAAGGAGAGAGGGATCCTCATCTAGAAATCCCTCCTAGAGTAAGCCCTGGGTTTTAATTGTGGGAACTTATCCCATATTCCTCATCTTTATCCTCATCCACCAATTAATATAAATTATTCTTTTCATTTCCATATCTTCAAATTCCTCTTATTTCTCACATCAAACAAGGCTCACATGGGCTTAGAGGTTAGTGGAGATCATGTCATATGTACGATAAAATGTCCACATGGGCATCTTATTTAGTTTAATCTCCAATCATGTTATCAATACCTCAAAGGTCCATATTCTCTATGATAAAATCCATCAAAGGGAAATATTAATGATGAAGAATCCATGGGACTCCTCCATAGGTGGGATCCCCAACCTACCGAACTACATGGGCTTTGATTTCTATCCAAATGGGATATATAGGAAGCATCGCATGGGTTAAAACCCAACACCCCAAATTCAACCAAATCTTTTATGTTCCATATATCTAGTATGATCATATACAACCTAGGAGGATACATCCTTTCCATGTCCCTTGGTCCATTTTGGAATTATTCCCACACCATCCTAGAATAAGAACATTTCACCTAGACATCCATGGGGCATGATGTTAAACTACACAATTTGTACCTTGTCACATGGACTTAAAAGAACTTATGTTACCTTTTAAGTGGAACTAAAATATATGGGTTCTGATCCCTTTTACCAGGATATGTACGAGTCTCTCCTCATAGGCCTGATCCTGACATAAAAAAACATCCTTCTTCATGGATGATGATAAATTCCATAACTTCCCACTATGTGGATTAAAATAGACATCATAATAATAAATTACATAAGAATCAATAATCCTTATAAAAATGATTCCATTGATGGAGAACATTGAATACAAATTAATATATCTATCAATGAAGAACATAAAATATATATAGATGATTCTGAAGCTAATGAATTCTATCAATAGATTTGGAATATAAGGGTGACCAATTTCGTATTTAGGATTTAACAAAGGATTTAAGAATTTTTCTGAAATCTATAAGACAGTACTATATAAGGTAATTATTCCCCCAAAAAAGGTGTTATGAACCTGACCACCCATCCCCTTGACCAATTTGAGTCCCTATGTGTTGATATAATAATTTCTCAATGACCAACCTACCATTGGAATGTAAGTCTTTGACACAAAATGAATAAGGGAACCATTGGGTACTTCTGAGTCCACAAATAAACCCCATTGGAACCCGCTCAGAAATGAATCAGAAAAAAAGGGTGTGTTTGATGGGAATGTTCATGAAACCACCACCATATAATTCCCTTCAAAACCCACTTTATCTTATGAATGAAAAATAAATAATTTTCTAAAATAAACAACTATACAACGTTTCAAGGGCCATGATGGACCCTTATGCATTGGCTTATTTCCTTGACTATCGATGATAGGGGACCAGGTTATTATGTTTGTGAGTTATGATACTCGAATCATAAGGGTTAAGAATTTAATGAACTTAGGGATATTAGAGAATTTATATGGATTCCCATAGATCCCTTGACTATAGAAACATGAGAATATGAGAATAAATGTACCTATTAAGCCTTAGTGGATCCAGGAGATGTATTAGAGACTTTAGGCTAGTTAAGATGAGAGTAGGGAAGAGTGTTCCTCCCTCTTTTCCTCTTTCACAATTTTTTTTATTTTAAATCATTTGATAATATATTATTTGACATAAAATATCATTAATGTCACTTTAAGAAGTATTCATAAATTTTAACTTTAATGAAATCAAGTAAAGAATGGAATTAAAATATTTATCATCAATTATAAATTATCATTAACCATTAAGGTTATTTGATTCTATAATTCATCGATTTTTTTTTACTTTTGACGTTTTTAAAATCATATAATTTTATTTTTCTACTACTTGTACAAGCACTATATTAGAATTATGTAATCATTTAAAGTAATTACTCAATTACTAAAATTTAAAAAACTACTATGATAAAAAAACCATTCATATTTCAGATAACTATTTAGAACTAAACATAAACACCTTTTATCTCATAGATAAAATATTAGTGTTATTAAAATAAAGATACTAATGTTTTGGATTTTTTCATTATATAAAATAATTTTCATGTCATTATCAAAGAAGAATGGCACCATGTTTCTATAACTTATAAAATTGAATGAGTATGTTTGAACCAAACTCGTCTAATAGAATTAATTAAGGGTTTATATATATTTTGAAGACTTATAAAATTATTTTTAACCTTAATTAATCGATTTAGTCTTACCAGGGTGATAAAAAGTTACCCTAGTTACTATTCATAATGACTAAAAATTAAGTTGTACTATTTAAAAAATAATTCTAATTCCAAATATGGTATCTATATTTAAATATTAATTTTTTAGAAGTGGTATAAATCTATTATAAAATAATTCCACAAAACACATAATAAACTATTTTTAGAAAAATGATTTTTTAAGCATAAAACTAGATTTATTTTTACCCCATGCCAAGTAAAAATAATTATAGGACTAATAAAACATTTTTATAAAATACATAACACATATAAATTTCATTAAAACCATAAATATATAGTGAATAATTTAATTTCATAAGATAAAAACACATTGTGTGCATAAAATAGTTTTCAAAAAAACATATTTACTTTAATTTCAAATGGTTTTGTTGATTTCTAACCAGTGACCTAGTTTTATACATTTGTATAAAATATTTTTTATAATTTATGCAGCCTTATCCATACCCTCCAATCCAAAAACTAGGTGACAACTATAAAATTAAATATTTATAATTAAATAATATAACGCAGTTCATTTAAGATCAATGTTTCATATAAATAAAGCTATTAAATGCATCATGTTTATTTAAAAGAAAATACTTATAAAATATTGGGGTTATATATTATACCCTCTTAAAATCGAATTTAATCATCAAAACTGTATCACTATAAAATAAAAAAATGTGGATATTTTTATTTTTTCGCATCCACATGTTTCCATGTAGCTTATTCAAATTAGTATTTCCTCTAGAGAACTTTAACTAGGTAAGTTGTGTTATTCTGAAAACAATTTTCTCTATGATCTTAGATTTATATGGGATACTATTTCTAGGAAATATCATGATCTAGTGGTACAACATATTATTTCATTACATGTGAAGGATTGGGTATGTGCTTCGTCAGGAGAAATACTTAGAACACATCATAAACATCTAATGTGTTTGTTAGAAGCCCCATGCCATAAGCTATAGTTCCTATTCAATTAAGAATCTATAAAGACCCGGAAATCCATTTAATTTATTTTCAATTATTTGGAATTATTCCGAGTCTGTGGTTTTTGAAGGCGCATAATTCCAAGGCCTAAAGTGCCTGGAATGTTTTTTCGAAGTTTCTAAGTATGTTTAGTGAAATTAAGAGTGAATTTTGGTTACTTTAGAACTGGTGATCAGAATTGAAATCTGAGGGAACCATTGAACTCCCAGCGCCGGTGATTGCTTAGGGGTACATTCACTTCTTCTGCATTTGGTTGTGAATGGAAGTTGGTTTTCCAACCTTTCGTGGAGGATAAAGAAAAAATGGAATAAAATAAAAATTTATTAAACTTAAATTTTATTTTATTCAAACCTTTTTGAATTAAAGTGGGGTCCACACAAACTAAACCCCCACGTTAATTCTTTCCATCCACCCCCCCCCCCTCCATCATTAAATGAAGTGATTAGGGGGAGGCTCCTCAAATTCAAGTGTTTGGTCTCCTACATTGGATGTCGCTAGAATTGGTTCTTTGGATGGAAAAAACTTCTTGATGGAGGAAATACTTGGAGGAAGAACTCTCCTTCCACCAACAACGAACTTCTTCTTCTTCGATCTCTTTACGGAACAATGGAGGAAGCACTGCCCTTGAAGAATGTCGATGTCGTCATCCTTGACTTATTCATCTTCTTCCCCGGAATAAATGAATCTGAGGTAGGGGTTCGATCATTGTAAATTGTTTCTCATTATTCATTTTCCTTCATGGATTAAGATTCGAAGCCACATTATATCACTCTAACGCGGAGGGTGCAGGCCGAATGAACGTGGCCCGACCCCTATGCCATTCATTGTGGATTTGGACACTAATCGCAGCATGAGTCCGGGTTGAGAGAATGTCATCAACAATGGTCGCGGATTGATGACGACGTCCCGAGGAGTGTGTAGAAACTTCCGAAATGAGAATCGGGCCACCGGAACTCATCCAGTGACCCGTCGAAGGTTCACCGGTGGTTGGAATCGGTGAATGTCACTGGTAGAATGAAGGAAAGGGTGGTCGGCACTCCGGCCGGCCACGTGGATGACGACGGTGCAACCACACCATCGGAGGAGAGGGTTGTGGCCGACAGACCACTGCGGTGAAGCAGCGGCTGGCATAAGGCCAGTCGCGAAGACAACCGGCGGCTAGGGCCTCCGGGTTGTCAGGGAAGGTGTGGCGCAACACGCGCCACGTGGAGGAGCAAGTACCGCAACCTTGGCTGTCGTGACAGACGATGGGCGGCCAGTAGGGCTGACCACTGGAGGAGGCGTTGTGCAACCATGTCGCGCGGGAGGCGGCCGACCGCTCAACCCGCCGGGAACAGCGAGACCCTCCATGTGGGTCCCGCGTGACACTGATTGGCGCCACGTGGCATCGGATCTATACCACCCGAAGGGATATGCCCTTCAAGACTAAAGGGGGTCTGTCCTCCCCCTGGTTGCAGCTAGGGCGGACCCATGGGGGCCGCCAGCCGCGGGCCGAGCCCAGCATTGGCCGAACCCAGTGCGAGTTGGACCCAGCAAGGGACGGGCCTCACCCCCAACTCAAGTTGGACCGAAAAACTAGGTCGGACCCTATTCAAGATCTAGGTCTGGCTGGGTCGACCCGAACCAGGTCGGGTTAGGCTGGACCGGGTCAGGGCAGGTTGGTTCGACTGGCCTGGACCGGACCCGGACCCGCTTTGATCTGTTTCCACTCTTTTGCCCGTAACATGAGCTATGGGCGTCTGATTGATGAACCGTCTGTGGAGACGGAAACCTTGGATAGAGGCAGTTCTTTTGGTTTACCCCACTTGAGGTGTGGACTCAGTTGGTGTATGGCTGGGTTGGATCGAACTTTAATCCAACTGGGCCCTTCAAATGGAAATGCCAATAACTCTTAGACCGGATGTCCGATTGACGTGATGTCTATTGCGTTGGGTTCCTTGTGACAATATGGATCTTATGGATACATAAAACTAGGACTTAATGGTATTTTATGTATCAAAACTTATCTTGAAGAGAGGACCCTCCCGGAATCAAGCGTGCTTTGTGCGGGAACCCTGTGGCTTCTTGCATTGTAATAAAGGTATCCTTTGTGGAATGACTACTGTTCTAGGATCCTACATGGGTATGACTACTCTGACTACTATTCTGGGATCCTGCATGGGTTCGACAGCTCCGATTTCTATTCCAGGATCCTACGTGGGTTTGACCGCTCTAATTATTGAATTAGTATCCTACGTGGGTTCGACCGAGTAGATGATTCAGTGGCTACATCTAATCATATCTATCTCTCTATATAATTTGTATACCTGTGTGAGTTGAGTCTTGACTTCAAGTTGTTATCAATGAGTTATCTTTATTTCTTCGTGGAACAGGTTGTGGTTAGGCTCAAAGGTTAGAGTTAGATTGTATTTGATTACTTAGGTATATGTATGGGCATATACCAGAGTAGGTTTGGATGATACTTTGTGATTTCATCCTTACTACTATGGTTTATACTTAGTGAATTTTGGGGGACCTTCAGGGGTCTCTAGGTCCCTACTAAGTATCATTATACTCAACCTTGCATGGGCTTCACCTGTACCTTGTTGTGTCCTGTGCAGACGACGAACAATAGTGAATGAGGCTGAGAGAGACGGACATGTGGCTTCTCAAAGCTAGACTTAGATGGGATGTACCACAAGGATGAATTGATCGAGATTTGTTCCCACCCTTCTGGTAGGATTCCCTGATGGATGATCAGGGATATTTTTTCCCTTTTCCTGTACTTTTACTTCAGTTGGGTTTGTATACTGGCCCATTTACTTTTAGCACTCTATTACTATATTAGTACTTTTTGGTTATCTCTGATTGTGTAAAGTCTGTGTGAGTTGCAGGTTTAAAGGCAATGCCTTCCCTTTTCTTGGGGATATGCCTTTTGGTGCCAGTCGCCAGCCACTGGCCTAAGGGAGGTGGGCTTGGGGTAGTCACAGAAGGGGCCCTGAGGATGGGTCGTGACAAATTTGTATCATAGGAGTTGGTTCTACCATAGAACATTAGACTCTAATCTTTTAACGATAATAGTGTTAAGTGTTTTGGGTGTGGTTATCAGTTTAGGGAAATCGGTGTTGGTGCGGTGGCCGACGTATCCATACACTAGGACTCTGACTTCTGATTTCTGAATCAGTGCACAAAAACACTATTTGCGTGTGTGTTTCATTTGAATAGTTTTATTTGTGATCACTTTGAGTCAGATCACCAGGTATAACTTGTTGACCATGGCACGCTTATTTTTTTTCAAGATGGCCCTACACAGATAGCCAGCTAGGGTTCTAGGCTTTGAATGAGACGGCAGCCCACCGTGCGACGAGGCCTCGGTGTTGTTCCCTATCATAGTGCAGGCACCAGCGGTACCACTACCCATTGGGCCACCAATTCCACCAGCCCCACTAGTAGAGAGTGCACGCTACCTGAGCGTGTTGCACGAGTTCCAGCACTAGAGGCCGCCCAGGTTCAGGGATGAGATAGACTCACAGGCAGCTGAGGATTGGATGGAGGTTATGGTGAGAGTCTTCAGACTGATAGGGACACCAGCCGACCTTATGGTGATCTTTGTTGCGAGTCTCCTTCAATCAGCAGCAGGTAGATGGTAGAGCTTGATACTCCAGGTGTATGACAAGGTGACACTTCTCTAGGTAGACTTCGAGAGCCTGTTTTGGGTGGAGTTTGTCTCATCCACCCTACGTACAGTGTGGATACAAGAGCTACTTCATCTACAGCAGGGCAGCATGATGGTGGCACAGTACTCAGCGAGGTTCACCGACCTCTCACGCTACTCCATAGATATGGTGCGGGGCCCATTCTTCCGGGCCCGAATCATCGAGCAGGGGCTCATGCGAGATATCAGGGATTCGATTATCTCCCTCAGCATCCCGACGCTAGAGGAGGTGTTGGAGCGAGCACTCTTAGTAGAGAGTTTCCTTGCTGAGTAGTCACCAGCAATGAGACCCCCCCAAGTGTCATATAGCGTAGTCTTCTATAGCTGGCAGTAGACGGATGTTGCAGAGATCCAAGCATAACAGGCCATTTGGTGGATGACCTCAGGTTTTGGGTTTGGTTGTACGGGGCACACGAGACAGATCTAGTCATAGGAGGATCATGCAGTGCTACTCATGCAGCGGGCATGGTCACATGGCTTGTGGCTGTCCGACCCACCATGCAGATAATCATCAGATAGTTGAGTGACCTCCCAGGCAGAGGCAGAGGTTCGACCGTGGTGGTCCATAGGGAGTAGGCGGACATGGCAGAGAAGCTGGCTGAGTAGCCGGTGGTGGATGATGTTTTGAGGTCCTACCTCCACCACCACCAGGAGGTCCACCCCAACCACAGGGAGTAGGCGGACAAGGGAGAGCTCAGCTCCAGGTAGTTGAGGTCTATGACCACGAAACTCCTGATATTATTCAAGGTGCGATCTGTATCTACTCCACCCTAGATTTAGTACTTATAGACACAGGTGCAAGTCATTCTTTTATTTCCAATTCCCTTGTGCGGAGCTTGGAGATTACGGTGGCGCCATTGGCTCAATATTTACAGGTAGAGACTATTACGAGAGAGGATTCAATGATTACACACTGGTGCTGGCAGTGTGATCTCGCTCTAAGAGGGGAGATCTTCAGCTGGGATCTTCTAGTAGCATCGTCGAGGCCTTACGACTTCATCTTGGGTGTGGACTGGTTATCCATAGTTAATCCTCATATCAACTGCATTAGGCAGAATGTGTGGTGTGTCCGTGAGGATGGGACTAGGTTAACATTCACCGATGAAAAGGGAACCTTTTCAGTGAAGTATGGACTTACCCAGAGTTGGGGACAGACAATCACTCATCTATTGTCTAGCTTTATCCTTGGAGCGGTTGATGTGCAGAGTCTGAGCTATCTTGTTGTGGTGGATCAGTACACTGATTTTTTTCCTAATGAGGTGCCAGGACTACCTCCTCGAAGATATGTAGACTTTTACATCGACTTGTATCTCAGTACGACACTGATATCTATGTCAGTGTATTGGATGGCTCCTATGGAGCTTCGTGAGCTGCGAGTACAGTTGGAGGACTTGCAGGGAAAGGGGTTCATCAGACCCATTGTTTAACCATGGGCAGGCCCGATTTTGTTCGCCAAGAAAGTGGATTGGAGTTTGAAGCTATGTGTGGATTACCAACACCTGAACCAGGTGACCATGAATAACAAGTATCCACTTCCAAGGATTAATTACCTCTTCGATCAGCTGTAGGGAGCATGTTATTTCTCGAATATATACCTCCAATCAGGCTACCACCAGTTCAGAGTACGGGATGGGGATGTACAGAAGATGTATTTCAGATGTCAGTATGGCCACTAAGAGTTCTTTGTTATTATATTTGGCATAACCAACGCACCAGATTTGTTCATGGGACTCATGAATAGGATCTTCAAGCCATACCTTGATCGCTTTGTGATGGTCTTCATCGATGACATTCTGATCTACTCGACTACCAAGGAGGAGCATGCCTATCATTTGTGGATAGTACTGTACACACTCTGAGAGCACCAGATTTATCGTAAGCTCTCTAAATGACATTTCTGGATATGAGAGTTCAAATTCTAGGAAACTTCATCTCAGAGGCTGGATTTACTATGGATTCAGTGATGATTGAGGCTTTTCTAGCTTGGGAGCCACCTAGGAGTGTGACAGAGGTAAGAAGTTTCTTGGGTATGGCCAGTTATTATCGTAGATTTGTTCCAGACTTCTCCAGAGTTGCAGCACCCTTATGGGTGTTGAAAAATAAGGGTAAAACCTTCATGTGGTCAGAGTGGTGCCAGCGGAGTTTTCAGAAGCTGAGGCAGAGGCTGACTAGTGCGCCCATCTTGAGGCTACAAGAGGAGGACGTTGGTTACATGGTCTACGATGATGCATTAGGCACTGGGCTCGGATTCATCCTAATATAGGAGCGAGTAGTGATAGCTTATGGTTCTCATTAGCTGAGACAACATGAGCCTAACTACGCTACCCATGACTTGTAGTTAGCGGTAGTGGTCTTCGCCTTGAAGATGTGGCGACACTATCTGATGGGCGAGCGTTTCACAGTCTACTCTGACCATCAGAGTCTCAGGTATATCTTCTCGAAGAAGGAACTGAACCTAAGATAGCGGCATTGGCTTGAGTTCCTCCAGGACTATGATTTCGAGATAGTCTATACTATTGGGAAGTGTAACGTTGTAGCACATGCTCTCTGTAAGAGATTGGGTATTCAGCTGCTAGGAGATGCAACTGAGAAGTTGGCCACTTTGCATATTTCTTATGTGGACCGAGATAGAGCAGTTTTCCTGTAGTCTCTTGCAGTCACACCCCCAATCTTTCAGAGAGTCAGGGAGGCACAGTGTGGGGATGCTAATTGTGAGTCTCAACGTGCACTGATATCCATATGGCAGGAAACTGATGGATTTTTGTAGGTGGGGTGCACGTCATCCTCTTCATAGGACGTACCATGGTACCAGTGTATCTTCGGGAGGAAGTGTTGAGGAAGTTCCACACATCACATTTAGTGGTACATCCAGGTGTGGCGAAGGTGTTCCAAGACCTTCGAAGACAACACTGGTGGCCAGGTTTGAAGAATTCAGTAGTATAGTTTGTCTCTCAATGCCTCACTTGTAAGCAAGTGAAGGTGGACCACCAGGTACCAATCGGCTTGGTTCAGCCTTTAGAGGTCCTAGATTTGAAGTGGGATGGGATATCCATGTATTTCATGATAGGACTCCCACGTACATCCAGGGGTCACGATTCCATCTGGGTGATTGTTGAATGACTCTCCATGTCGACCCACTTACTACCGATCAGAGTGCAGGGTTTAGTGGGGAGCTTGGGACACCTCTACGTTCATGATATTATATGGATTCGTCGAGTGCCTTTGACAATTGTCTCCAATTGAGATACACATTTCAATTCCCGGGTATGGAAGGGATTGTAAGAGTATTTTGGGATGCAACGTCGTTTAAACACTGCCTTCCATCCTCAGACGGATGGCCAGACTGAGAGGACCATTCAGACTCATGAGTACATTCTCTGTGCATGTGTCCTCAACTCCAGTTGCAGATGGGAGGACCACTTGCCTTTGGTGTAGTTTTCATACAACAACAGCTATCACTCCACTATCAGGATGGAACCTTTTGAGGCCTTGTATGGCCGACCTTGAAGATCAGCACTATGCTGGACAAACCCAGGGGAGTCTTCACTCATGAGACCAGAGATGGTACAGGCTACCATGGAGAAGGTGCAGATCATCCAGGAGCGGATGAAGACTGCACATAGTAGGTATAAGTCCTATGTCAACAGGAGGCAGAGAACTCTAATGTTCGAGGATGGTGACCACGTCTTCCTACGGGTCTCAACTCGACGGAGTTTGCGGAGATTTGGCTGGGGTGTTAAGTTATCTCTGAGGTTCATCGGACCATTCCAGGTCCTCAGAAGAGTAGGTGAGGTGGATTACCTTTTGGAACTTCCCCCTCAATTGCATCGGGTGCACGATGTTTTTCACATATCCCAGCTAAGGAGATACGTACATGATCTTATTCACATCATAGACTGGGGAGAGCTTGACATAGACAATGGGGAAACTTTTTCAGAGGTTCCAGTGGAGATCCATGATTTACAGGAGAGAGTCCTTTATCGGTGATCGATACCTCTAGTGCGTGTGTGATGGTAGCACAGGAACCTCCAGGAGAGCACATGGGAGTTGGAGGCTCGGATTCGTGCTCATTACTCCCACTTGTTTTCCTAGTTTTTGAGTTTTGGATTTCGGGGATTCAAAGCCCTGATGTGGGGAGAATTTAAAGACCAGGAAATCCATGTAATTTTTTTAATTATATTGAATTATTCTGAGTCTATGGTTTTTGACGGCAAGAAATTCTGAGGACTGGAGTGCCCGAAATGTTTTTCCAAAGTTTCTGAGTATGTTCAACGAACTTAAGAGGGGGTTTTGGTAACTTTAGAACAGGTTCATGGAATTGAAATACGAGGGAACCATTGAACTCACAGCACCGTTGATTGCTTAGGGGGACCTTCACCTCAGTTGCGTTTGGTCGTGAATGGAATTTCATTTTCCAACCTTTCATGGAGGATAAAGAAAAAGTGGAATAAAATAAAAATTGTTTAAACTTAAATTTTATTTTATTCAATTTTTTTTGAATTAATGTGGGGTCCACCCAAACTAAACCCCCACTTTAATTCTTTCCAAGCCCTCCCCCCCCACCACCTTCATTAAATGAAGTGATTAGGGGGAGGCTTCTCAAATTCAACTGTTTTTCCTCCCCCCCTGGAAGTTTCTGGAATTGTTGCTTTGGCTGGAGAAAACTTCTTGTTGGAGAAAATACTTAGAGGAAGAACTCTCCTTCCGCCAATTACAAACTTCTTCTTCTTAGATCTCCTTCCAAAACAAATGAGGAAGCACTATCCTTGTAGAACGTCGATGGCGTCATCCTCGACCTATTCAACTTCTTCCATGATGTCAAAAAATCCGAGGTAGGGGTTCGAGCTTTGTCAATTTTTTCTCATTCTTCATTTTCCCTCGTGGATTAAGATTCGAAACCGCATTCTATCACCCTAATGCGAAGGGTGAGGGAAAAAAGAACATGGCCCGACCCCTCCGCCTTGCTTTGTGGATTTTGACACTAATCACAGCACGAGTCTGGGTTGTGTAAATGTCGTCAATGATGGTCTCGGATCGAAGGTGATGCCCCGAGGAGTGCACGGCTACTTCTGGAACGAGAATCGGGCCACCGGAACTCGTCCGGTGACCCACGGAAGGTTCACCGGCGGTTGGAACCGGCAGAAATCACCAATAGAATGAAGGTAAGGGTGGCTGACCATCTGGCAAGTTGCGTGTATAGAGGTAGTGCAACCGCACCGCCGGAGGATTGTGTCGTGACCGATGGGCCGCGGCAGTGCAACGGCGGTCGGCGTAAGGCCAGCCACGAAGAGAACCGGCGGCTTGGGCCGCTGGGTTGCCAGGGAAGGCATGGCGTAGCGCACGTCGTGAAGAGGAGAAAGGTCTATGTCCTTGGCTGTGGTGATGGAGGATGAGTAGCCGACAAGGCTGACCGCCAGAGGAGGCATAGCGCAATCATGTCGCATGGGAGACGACTGGCCGTTTGGCCAGCCGGGAACAACGGGACCCGCCGCGGGGGTCTCGCGTGACACGAACCGGTGACACATGGTGTCGGATCCATACCGCCTGAATGGCTATGTCCTTCGGGACTCCAGGGGGTGCAGCATCCCCCTGGACATGGCTAGGGTGGACCCAACGGGGGCCACCAGCTGCGGGCCGAGCCCAACACGTGCCGGATCCCGCGAGGGCCGGACCCTGCGCGGGCCGGGCTGCCATCCTGACTCGGTTCGGACCCTGGTCCGAACTCAGGCAGGGATGGGTCAACCCAAATTGGGTCAGGTCAGGCCGAGTTAGTCCGACTTGACTGGACTAGACCCGGACTCGCTTTGACCTGTTTCCACTCTTTTGTCCGTAAATTGAGCTGCAGGCATCCGATTGTTGAACCATCTGTGGTGATGGAAACCTTAGAGCAAGAAATTTCTTTTGGTATACCCCACATGAGGATTGGACCCAGTTGGGGTATGGATGGGTTGGATCGAACTTAAATCCATCTGATCCCTCGAAATGAAAATACCAATAACTCCCAGACCGGGCGTCCGATTGACGTGCCGTCTATCACATTGGGTTCCTTATGACAAGATGGATCTTCTGGATACATCAACATAGAAATTCGTGGTAGTTGATGTATCAACACTTGTATTGAGGAGCGTACCCTCGTGGAATCAAGTGTTCTTTGTGTGGGAACCCTGTAGCTGGCTGCATTGTGATAAAGGGATCCTACGTGGACTGACTACTGTTCTAAGATCCTACGTGGGAACGACAACTCTGACTAGTGTTCAGGGATCCTAATTGGTATCGACAGCTCCAAATACTGTTACAAGATCCTACATGGGTACGACAACTCTGATTACTGTACCAAGATCCTACGTGGGTTCGAAAAAGTAAATGATTCAGTGGCTACATCTAATCATCTCCATCTCTCTACATAAGTTGTATACATGTGTGAGATGAGTCTTGATTCCATGTTATTATCAATGAGTTTTATTTCTTCCTTCGTGGAACGGTTTGTGCTTTGGCTCAAGAGTTGGAGCTAGATTATATTTGATTACTTAGGTATATGTATGAGCATATACCTAAGTAGGGTTGGATGATACATTTTGACTATATCCTTACTATTTTGGTTTATCCTTGGTGGATTCTGGGAGTCCTTTGGGGGTCTTAGCGTCCCAAATGAGTATCGTTATACTCACCCCTACACGGGCTTCGCCCGCTCCTTGTTGTGTCATATGCAGACGGCAGACAACAATGAACGAGGCTGAGAGAGACAGACGTGAGGCTGCTTGGAGCTGGAATTAGATGGGACATACCTCAGGGATTACTTGATCAATATCTGTACCTACCCATCATGAAGGATTTCCCGGTGGATGATCCAAGAGTTTTTTTCCCTTTTTCTATACTTGTACTTCAGTTGGGTTTGTATACTAGACCATTTACTTTCAGCACTCATTTACTATATTAGTATTTTTTGGTTTTCTATGGTTGTGTACAGTCTGTGTGAGTTTCAGGTTTAAAGGCAATTCCTTCCCTTTTCTCTGGGATATTCCTTTTGGTGCTAGTAGCTAGCCCCTAGCCTAAGGAAGGTGGGCTTGGGGTAGTCATGACACAAGCCCTGAGGATGAGTCATGACATAATCATTAAGGGACCAATATACCTAGGGCTCAAATTTCCCTTATTTTCAAATCTCAAAAAATGTATTCCATGTATAAATTTATAGGAATACCTTCTCAGAAAATCTGAATTTAAGATCTCACTAGTGATTATCAACATAACTCTTATATCAACTCGAAGCTACCTTGATTTGTTGCAGAAGAGATCTAACCTTTTATTACATTTACTCAATAATATCTTGACTATATAGCATTCCCTATACAACTTCATCCAATCATTTCATAGATTTACACTTATTTTCATGGAGGGATTCATAAGGAGTCAGTTGAATGCTTGAGTGAAACCTACTAATGTAAGAAAACATAAAAAGATGAATTTATTGATTCAAACTAGCTTTTGAAATCTAGATAATATGATCATAAAATATCCAATATGTTATGTATGGTTATATAAGATTGTAAATTTATTTTATCATGATAAGTAGTACTGAAACACAACTCTATATCCATAGATTCTTGAATACTTCAAAAAACATTGAGATAAAACTCAGACCTTGATCAGATATAATAAAATATGGAACTCCATGAAACCTTAACAATTACTTAATATATATATATATATTATGGTAAGGTAATCAATAGATAAATCATATTTTTTAGTAATGAAATGTAAAATTTTCATAGGGTGAATGACTATAATAGAAACATCATTATGGCCTTCATATGTTTTGGGGAGTTTGATGATGAAATCCATGGTGATGATTTAATATTTCCAGTTTGGTATGGGTAATGGTTGTAACATTTTATTATACTTATATCTATTATACTTAATATTCTTATATACCAAGCACTGAGATACATACTTTTCAATATCTCCCTTCATGTTTTCTCATGAGAAATACTCTTTCAAAACTCTATATATCTTCCTACATAAAGGATAAATATATAATGATGAGATATAAGTTTCATCCTAAATATCCTTTTTTCAGTCTGGTATTGATTGTACACCTGCTACGTTACTAAACCATAATCATTTTTTCATGATGAAATATGAACTCAAGAACATTTCTCAGCTTATTTTGATGCTATAAATCTTCCTTTTATGTATTTTTAATCATCACTTTGATAGTTGGTTAAACACTCATTTGAGATAGAACATATTTCTACCCTTCCTTTAAGATGTCTAGATCCATCCTTTTCAAATCCAAAAATATTGGATCTTTTTTATCCTCTTCTTAAATAATCTAGAATGATAATTAGACTCAGAATATCATCCACCTTATTTGATATCCAATGGTGGTAATTTATTGGGTTGTAATAATCATTAATCAACTCCAACAATATTCTATGATAAATTTTCAACTCTTTATAAGTGAAAATATACTTTAAACATATTTTATTAGTATATATATCGCACATTTATACATAAATAAAATCCATCCATATTTCTAATGAAAAAATTAATGCAAATAAATTTAAATCATGAGTAAGGTAATTCTTCTCATTAACCTTAAATTAGTATGAGGAATAAGATATCACCATATCATTCTATTTAAGGAAATATCTGAACACCTTCTTTGATTCATCACTATAGATTACATAACCTTCTTGGTTATCGGTTATTGTGAGAATATGTGCAATTACTGGACTTATTTTAATCTCCATGAAATTTTAATCATATTCATCTATCTAAATGAACTGGAATCCTTTATGAATTAACATGGTAAATGGATTTGATATATGTGATAAATTATCTACATATCATTAACAATATCTCTCCAAAGTAAGAAAATTATGGATCACAATCATAGTGGTTAGTTTGGGAAATGATCAATAAATTATGCCTTTGATAGATCCACCAATATATCCTCGCATGAGATTATATGACCTAAAAATGAGACCTTTTGTCACCAGAATTCACATTTAGTAACTTTTTACATACAAATTCTCCTTCCATAGGCTCTTTAGTAAAATTATCATGTTATTTTCTCATTATTCCTTTTATTTGTAAAATATAAGATTATTTTCTATAAATATTACCAAAAAATAATCAATGTAATCTATAAATACTCGATTCATTTTATCCATGAATATTGTGGGTGAATTAATATGACTAAATGGAATTATAATAAATTTGTAGCATCCATACCTCATATGGTATGTTTTTCGATATATTTATTAACCTTTTTCACTGAATTGATAGTATCCATATCAGAGAAAAATATTGGAAAAATAATTACCTCCTTGTGATTTATTGAATAAATAATCAATATGATGAAAATGATACTTATTCATTACTGTGATATTGTTTAGTTCCTAATATTCAATGTAGATTCACATTGATCCATATTTCTTCTTGAAAAAAATAATTGGTTTACCCCATGGTGATGCTCTTGTACAAATGAATACCTTATAAAGTTCCTCCGGGAGTCTCTTATTTAATTCATACTACTCAATAAAGGCTACTCTATGTTGATTTTTTTTGAAATAGGTGTAGCACTAGATATGAATTCTATTGAAAACCCAACTTCATGATTCAGAGTAAGACTAGGAAAATCTTTTAGAAAGACATCAAAAAATACAATATAATAGGAATATTTTTTATGTTGATTTCCTCCCCAACCATTTTATATAGATACCCATTTTGAATAGAAATCATTACCAATATAATGGATGTAATTTACTTTGAAGGATAAAATTTATCCCTACACTAATAGATAATCAAATATTTGTTTGGTATATCATATGTGACTTCTATTCCTTAGAAATTGATATGTGAATTATATAAATAAATAAAATTTATCTGAATAAAACATTAAATTCTACTAGAGGAATAATGAATATATTTAAAGTAATCATATTCCCACAAACATCAATCAGAGAAAAATCATTGTCTTAAAAGGTGATAATAATACCATTTGGAGTTTTCACTACTAATTTAACATCTTATTAGTGAGGTGGTAATGCGATAACCATAGAAAAATCTTCAAATATAAATAATTTGGTATAACCATAATCCAATAAAACATTTGAAGTTCTGGAGTGGATGGTAAGTGTACCATTAACCACTTCATTATCATATCCCACATCATAAATAGTGATCACATGATATTTCCAATTTTCTCTAGTTAGAATAGATAAATAAAAATTATCATCTTCATTAACCCTCATATTCAATCATTGGTTATCATAATGGACATAGTTCTTATATTTGAAATACTAGTATATGGTTGGTGTATTGTGTGGAGCTTTCTATCTATTCATATCATAATCTAACTTCTTCCCATCACATTAGAATTCAATTTCTTGATGACCTTACTTTCCATAATTAATCCATTTAATAGTACCCTTTAGAAAATTTCTTCCATATTTCTTTCCACACTTCTGGTATAAAGGAAAACCTATCTCCTTCTCTCCATAGTTTTTATTATTATAATTTCCTTTTAATTTCAGATTTATTTTCTTATAAAATGAATGAGATATATGGGAAACTATAACATATATATCTACATTGGTAAAAAATCAGAATACTTCTTCATAACTATTAAATTCCAATATTGCTAATGCATATTGGAGACATAGTGTTAATCCACTGATGAATTGATCAATATTACTTTTTAGTTCAATGAAAATATTATAAGCATAACTTGCAAGCCTTGTAAAATTTTCCCCATGGGTGGTAATGGATATATAATCCTTCTTCTTTAGCTCAAGAAATTCCTTCTCCATTTTAATATAAAGAATTAAAGGAAATTGATTATTGAGAAATAACTTCCAAAACACATTACAATATATGTACTAAAATTCACACTGTTGCCTTGTGTTCTTGTTAAGATTCCAACGTTTATCTACTTAACCTTCAAAATGATAACAAATAACTTTTTCCTTCTCTAAACACAAAATAATATAACATATAATTTTAGTGGTATTCACCCATTACTTAATAACTAGTGGGTCAGCATACCCACTAAATTAGATGGATGCTTTCTTATAAAGGACTTAAAGGAACTTTGTTACCTCCTTTTATCATTTGTAATCTTAGTATGGTTTATGACATCATAATGTTACATAATCATATCAATAATATTTTTAATTCCATCTCCCATAACATTTGACTTCTCAAGAGGATAATCCTTGAATTTTCCATCACATTTAGTGTTAATATGGTTCCTTCAAGTTCCGTCCATTTACTAAATCCAAATTGGATAGTCTGATCAGTAATAATCATAGTGATAAACCATGTAATCATGAAAATTCATTAACTAATAGTCTACATAAAGACATTATTCAATCTATGAAGCCTTATGTTTAACCTAGTACATCCATGTTCATAATGTATTCAAATTGATCATAATAATTCATAATGAAAATATCAACTAACCCACTCATATACCCTATGATCTTCAAACTATTTGTGTAGTCTTAAGCCCACTCATCAAGAACTAATTATTATCAAGTTAAAACCAAATACGTCCAATTTAGATTTATTATGCCAAGGTGCATCTGTACCACAAATACATCTGCTTTCTAGTATCTAGGAAGGGATGTATTTTCTAAGAAACCCACACACATTTCTTAACCATAACACAATATAATCACTTATACTTATTCTTTTCCTAAGCATTATCACTAAATTTTTCTCATCCCAGTCTCCATAAAAAACTGAATCTTGCTCTAATACCAATAGGGAAACCCAAAACTTTCATATATATATATATATTACATCTTATCAAATGAATATTCATTACAAATCATTAAAATCCAATACATAACTATATATTTGTAGTGTTTATGGAAATAGGGATACATAAAAATCTAGTATGTAAAATGTCTACATCATCTTCTACTATGTTATTCCTAACTAGAACCCTTTTTGGGAATTTCATAAAAAAATTATTCATATCCAGTGGAAAAATAAACTTACGAAAGGTTGACCTCATATGCACATTAAGGGTAAAAAAGGATATATCAATGATCATTTAAGATAACATGAGTATAGGGGTATGAGAACACAAGATTAATATTAAAAACCATTCCCACTAATTTATAGATCATAATCATGTTTCATCAAAAAATCCTGGATATTAGTAATTAATGAATCATAAAATAACCAAAGAACATGATCCATGAGATTTTAACATTGTAAAAATATGATGTCATAAAATAGTGGTATAAAGTGTTGAATGAATATAATTGTAGAAATATTGTTCCAAGGCTATCCACCACGAAAATTTTCACATGTTAGAATTGGGATAACCACCTATGTACCTACATCTGTCTTGGGATAACCTCTCATGTGACCTCTTTTTAGTTTTGCATAACCTCCTATATACCTTCTCTCATGATTAGGATAACCTCCTGTGTACCCTTTTTTGGGAAATGGATAACATCCCATGTACCCTTTAAGATAATAAAAATTAATATCTACCAAATGCATTGGATTTATATTTAATTCTATTCCTACCTGATATAAGATCATAATCCATTCATTTGTATGTCATAAGATTATAAAACATTCTTCACATCATCATAGAATAACCAGTGGAAAATAAATGGGTTTTATAAGCATATCATCATCATAATCATAAACCATATAGAGGAATGATAAGTATGGTATCATTAGATCATATACCTAATAAATAAAGTGAAATATCAAATTATGTTATTGTAAATGAATAATTCCTATCAAAAAACACTATAATGCTTCTTGAGGAAAATTCATTTTTTTATTTTGAAATCACTTATTTAAATTATAAAAAATAACAAAATATTTTGGAAAAAATATTCTTTTAAAAAAACAATGGAAAATTTAAAAGGAAGCTTCAAATAATTTAGTTCTCATGGTGGAAAGAAATTATTTCAATGTCGGGTACATTAAAAATATATTCCTTTCACATTTTTAGTCAAAAATAAACACTAACCCATTCCAAAAAATACTATATTATTCCTTTTATAAATTTTTATGGAATGTTAAAAATATATAAAAATGAATTTATGAAATCATTGGATATTAGTAAAAACACTTTGAAAAACATTTACAAAACATGGATATAGAAAAAATATATTTCCAAACAAATAGAAAAGTAATGTCATTTTTTATTACAAACATTTTTTGATCACTTTTCTACTTAAAGGTAGGAAAGTGAAAGGAAAACATGTAATATCTAAAAATAACCATAGTAGAATAAAATGATCTATTTCTATTATATGAGTATCATATAAGTTTCTTTAAATTAAATTCAAGCATAAATTTTGTTTTTTAAAATGAGATTGAGACATAAATCCCTTACCTTAAGTTTGAATTTCTTTATAATAGCTCTAACCTCCTCTTATTTGAGATATATCCTTTGGATTTATTATTAAGAAATCTAGGAATGTTATTTTAAAGAAAAAAATACTATAGAACATGTATATTTAAGTTTAGAAGAGTTTATTGTAGTGTTTTGTCAAGTTAAGTGGATCGAGGTTATGTAATGAATAAAGGAAAAATGGTGTCCATTTATTGTTAAGGTAAGTAAAAACACATAATTAATTAAAATATTAAAATATAATAAATTATATTTCTCTTCTGAGTGGAACCAAGTGAAAAAACACTTTAAGATAAAATATTTTGAGGTTTAAATCCATTTAATCAATGAAATTTATATAGGTTTATATTTCATTTTAAACCTTATCTTTGGTTCAATCCCTTTTTTGAAAAATTTTAACCTTTATCATGGGATTTTTTTTTAACTATAATGGTTTATAAACTAACATATAAGGTAAAAATTGAATAGAAAAATGGTTAAACAATGAAATTTTGGACAATATCCCATCCCGCTTGTCCTATTTCTATATTTTTATGATTTTAGATCAATTAATAATATATTATTGAACATAAAATATCGTTAATTTAGTTTTAATAACCATTAAAAAAAAGTGAATTAAATGAATCAAGAAAAATATTAAATTCAAATATAAACTCTTTAAAAATCAATTATATTTTATTATTAACTATAAAATTCATGTGACACTATAATACATCCAAAAAATATTATTTTTGATTTTTTAAAAATCATTTACATTGACTTTTCTATTACTTGCACAAGCATTTTGATAGAATTTTGTAATTATTTAAGGTAATAATTCAATAACAAAAATTAAAAAAAATTAACTTCATAAAAAAATTCACATTTAAAATTGAAATTTATTACTGAAAAAACTCATTTTATACAAATGAAAAATTATTAGGTTTATTAAAATAGATAGAGTGACCTTTTCAATTTATTATTTCCCCAAAATAATATTAATTTTACTATCAAATAAAAATGTCACAAATTATCCATATTATCAAATATTTGATGAGTATGGTCAAAATAAACTCATACATTAGATATATTTTAGGTGTTATATATATTTTTAAAGTCTTATCACATTATTTTTAACCTTAATTATTTATTTACACTTACTGGGGGTAACAAATATTTACTATGATTACTATTAGCAATGAACAAAAAAATTGAACTTTTTAAAAAATTACATACTGATTCCAAATATGGTATCAATTTTTTAGGATTAAATTTCTTAATGTGGAAAAAATCCTTTTTAAAATAACCCTGAAAAATGCAAAGAAAACTATTTTTAAATCAATGTGTTCTTAATCATAAGACTCGATTCATTCTTATATCATGCCTTATAAAACCCATTATATAAATGTTAAAACATTTTATTTAATATGTAATCTATAAATTTTATTAAAATGAGTCATCAATAGTTATTATTTGAAATTATTTTGTTAAAAACTCATTACTTTAATATAAATAGTTTTTTTAGAAAAAAAATATCCTTATTAAATTAAAGTGCCTCTATTAATTGATAAATAGTGAATTAGTTCTATATATGTGTAAAAATTATTTTTATAATTTAAATATTACTATTTCTACCCAATAATATAATGACTAGATGATAATAATCATATTAAATTATAATAATTCAATAATATCACGCAGTTTATTTAAACAAATTATTGATTGTAAAGAAAAATATTGAATGATTCATGTTTATTTCAAATGAATTCAATATAAAATATTCAAGTGTTATAATTCATATTTTCATGAGATGTCACTGGGGGGATATAGGACCCATATATATGAAAATATATTCTGAGGATTACCTTTCTAGGATTTGATGGTGGGTCATGAATGTGGGACGATAGTGATTACCTCCATAGGATATGGTGACGTTTTAGGATTGGGAGATTCCAGTAATAACATTACCAAGATCTAATGATCTGAACTTATGATATCAAGGTATATTCCCGGTGATTCCCAATATCTGGTGGGATACATGGAGATTATTTATGAGATTCCATGGATGTCATGGGCCTTTTTTCTTAACCTAGATATATTATAAGATTCCTAGGATTCCTATGATCTAGAAGTGATGTCTTAAACTATGAGAGGCCAAGGATACCTAGGATATTAATATAGAACCAAGAGAGGTTCTATGATTCGTATATGACCCATTAATTATATCAATATTAATTGATGCCTAGGATACTCCTTAGGATCCAACATGGGACAACTATCATTATTTTGGATGTTAATAATACTCTATATGATTTGATATATATATATAGTGGATGAATATTTGTGATATCCCATGTAGGACTAGTATGCCTCGAGGGTATGCTTCATGATCAAAGACTTCCAGAACAATCCGGGTAGTTATTTTCAATCTCGAGTGTCACATTACAACCCAAGGATCTATTATAGTTATTTTAGTTATTCTTTCATTTCTATTTTATTATTATGATCATATCACACATAAATACCAAAAAAAATTGGATAATTTCGAGACATTATTGGTGGTGTCAAGCTATGTTGTACTCACACCATGAAAATCATCCATGGCACTCTGGTTCCGAAGAATCCCACACATTTTTTGCATGTTCTGTAGGGTATAATCACAGTGCTTCATGATTGAGTGAAATATTTTAGGTATATTTTGATATTTGGTTGTAGTGTATCCTGATAGTTTAAAATCCTTTATGCATTTTATTTATGTCTTTTTTAGTATAGTGATCAGTCCAATTAGTGATCAATTATTGTATGTTGTATTGTCTATGAGTTAATGTGTTTTATTCCATATTTATAGATTATGATTCTATTTTATTTATTAGGATCACTCTGATTATTTATGTAAGAACTATTTAGGTATTTTAATATTGTTTTACTTAGATATATGGGTGTAGTCTCCCCATGATACTACCTTAGATCCCCACTGCTAGTAGGAAACCACTGGTGTATGATGAGATGTACCTGAGATTAAGTAAAGACTTCTATTTTGGGTACTATAGAGTGGTCCAACATGGAGGGATGTAAAAATGTAGTATCTAATCATTTATGTGACTTATATCAGATATTATATCAATGTTTTTTGTTTTGTATTACTATTTTGGGTGATGGTATATAGGTGACATATGGATGTGTTGGAGTTTGTGATGAACCTAAAACTGAAACATCACAAACACATTTTTTGATGGGAATTACATGATACCAGGGAATGATATTTAGGTCCTCTATTTTCACTATTATCGTTTAAATATTTATTCCAATATTAATTTTGTGTTGATGCTAATATTTATGATTAATTTCTCTTGGTTTGTAGTGGAATGTGATTTTATTATGCATCATATTCATCATGTTGGATTCACATGACATATGAATTCCTATGTGTGATTGATATCACTTACCCCTTGGTTCCAACTATTTAAAGTGTGAAAAATAACTTATATGGTGATTTCCCATATAAAGTGTTGGTTTCATTCTACTCAATTGAACCATTATATATTTTCTCTGATTATAGAAAATGGGGATCTATGGGGAGATTCATCTTGATAGAGGCTCGGAATTCCCTCATTTAAGGGACACATAGTTTTACTAATAGGTTAGAATTGTCATGACTTTTCACCTAGTGCTCGTACCATGACTAACCCAAGCCCGCCTTCCCTAGGATAGGGGATAGTGATGAGAACTGGAAATCCATATCCCAAAAAGGGAAGGCATTTCCTTTAAACCTGTATACACACAAATAGGACATACTACACAAAGAAAACCACAAAGGATAGAATGTAGTATAAACACCATAAAGTAACACTACTGAGAGTAAAAGTAAGTATTGAAAGTAAAGGGGATAGTATACAAGCCCAACCGAAAGTGTGGTAACAAAAATTGAAAAACAAGATCCAGAGATCAACCACCAAGGATCCTACCTGAAGGGTAGGTACAACTCTTCATTTCGGCTCACCACATCAATCGGCCACCTCTATTCATCATCTAGCCCTGGCTCTCCAAAGTCTCATTCAAGTTGTTTGTCATCTGCACAATACACAATAGGGTGTGGGTGAATCCCTTCCTAGGGTGAGTATAAAAATACTCAATAGGGACCTCGTGACCCTCGAAGGTCTCTCAGAATACCAAAAAGGAAAAACCAAAAATCATGATCTTAATCATAGGGCACCAAGTAAAAGACAGCTCACACCAGGTATATAACTTGAAGAACAGGAATAAAGATGATTAGTCACAAAGATATATCATCTCATTTTATTAAGAGAATTTTCATCTGGTCCGCACAGGGTCTCTAGGTAGTCACCCATAGAGGATTTCAAGGTGCTGACCCACAGAGGATCGCTTGGTGCCGAATCACATAGGATCGCTAGGTGCTGACCCATAGAGGATCGCTATGCTTTTTATCATGTCACAGCCAGCCACTGGATTCCCCCAGTTAGCATGATTGATTTTTTGAGGATCTTCACTTCAATACATCAGACATATCTAAACTTCCACAAACTCCCACTTATAAGTAACCCAAAGGAACATATTTTCTTAAGGGTTCCATTGTGACAGACGGCGTGTCAATCAAATGTCTGGTCTGTAAGTTATATGCAAAAAGGTAAAAAGGGAATGGTTGGATTCATGTCTGATCCAACCTGGACATACTCAAAAATCTTCCAAAACTTATGGGTGGTATCTTAAAAATACCTCCAGGTCGCAAGGGTCCTAACCCCATAGACGGTGCATCAATTGGATGCTCGGTCTTCGATTTATAGTTATTTTAGTGAAATGGGCCGGATAGATAAGGGTCCAGTCGGACCCGGTAATATTAACCCAACCCAACCAGAGGGTCCAACATGGATCGAGTAAGGGTCTGTACCAACTGTCCTGCTGGGTCCGCAGGTCTGGCCCATGGGTGGGCCGACCCGCCTGGTGGGGCGCAGCCCACCCAAGGAACCCGACCCACATGGTGTGGGCCGGTTTGCTGGACCAGATGTATGGAATCTTTTTCTTCCACATGGTGGTGCCAACTAGCACCACCATATCTCCCTATAACTACTAGATAGATTCCAACCATTCATGCACCACTCGAGTGGCCTGAGTGGGCCGCTCCTCCTCTATGTGGCATTTCACCTTCACCGCCACCACGGTCATCCAGTCACGACTCCCTATAGCCACCTCCCACCGGCGGCCACTGTCGGACGCCACTACCACCAGCACCGACATGCTGGTCGTAGGTTCAACGGGAACCCTGAGTCTCTCTGGTGGTCAGTTCTTGGAACTGTTTTCAGCTACAACCTTGGTAGGTTTTTTCCTTCACTACAAGCCCCTCAGATTTGTGTTGCTGACAGGTTGATTAGTCAGCCTCATAGAACTCACATCAACCAAGATCTGCAGAGGGACTGGGTATTTTTTGGGTCAGCCTATGCCCTTCATGTTAGCATTTAAACATGGGATAACTATAATATGAATCACACACCTTGAATTAAATCTCATGACATCCTCACATGAGAAATCCTCCCGCAAGATCGAGAAAATTGTAGATCAACCTGTTAGTCGATTGATCCACGTTCATCATAAATTTCCAAGAACGAGATAAAAAAACAACATTCACATATGAAGGATAAAACCCCTACCTAGATTCGGTTTAATCTGTTCTGGAAGAGGGGGAATTCTGCATTATTTGGCGTTCCATGTTTGGTGGCGTTCGTCGCCACTGGTCATTCTCCATATCGGATCCTCTAGTGATCGATGTTCATTCTCCAATCTTCGTTAGAGAGGGATGTTTTCGATGTGTTTTGCAGAGTTTTCCACATGTTCCATCTTCCTCTCTCCAACGAATTTGAATACAAAATAAATCACCATAGCATTGTTGAGTTCATTATTGTCACTCATTAATGAAATTAAAATAATGAACCATTAATTAAACCAGTGTTGCGGTTACACCTCAAAATAATTGATTCATTAAATGAACCTCATTTAATGCTTTTCATTACACTACGGTTTCTCCAACCATTGCTCAATGGTTAAAGAGAGAAATAAAATTAACTAAAATGTTATTTTATTATTTTTTTCAGAAATTCCAATATTTAACTTTTCCATCTAACCCTTACTGGTTGAAGATATGCTTCACCTAAGTGAATCCTGGAGCTGTGAATTCAACGGTTCCCTTGGATTTCCAATCCGAGCACCGACTCAAAAGATACAAAACCTTCCCACACGTTCACTTAAGTTAACATAAAAAAAGTACAAAATTCCGTTCCTAGATCATCGGGCCATAGAATCATGTGTCATCAAATTTTGAAGTCTCTAAATAACTCCATATAATTTTAAAAAAATATGAAATTTCTAGGTATTTACATTCTTCCCACCTTATGGATTTACATCCCCAAAAGCCACAACAAAAGCTAAGAAAAAAATAGGGTTACTAAGAATGATCCTAAGCCTCCCACTCCCATGAGCTCTCCTGGAGGTTCCCATGCTTCCATCGAACTCACACGAGAAGAATCAACCATCCATGAAGGACATGCTCCTGTCGATCCTCTATATCCACTAGGAACTCCACAAATGTCACCCCATCATCAATGTTCAGCTCGTCCTAGTTGATGATGTGTGATGGGTCATGAAATTATCTCCTTATCTATGACAGGTAGAAAATATCATGCACTCAGTGCATCTGTGGGGGAAGAGTTGTGAGGTAGGCCACCTCGACAACTCTTCTGAGAATCTAGAATGGTCTGATGGAAATCAGATATCGCTTGTCGCCCTATCCAAATCTCTACAATCCTCATCAGGGTGAGACTCATTGGAAGACATGCTCTCCCTACTCTAATTCCAAGGGTTTTCATCTCCAGTCAACATAAGGATTTTTCCTACTATGTGCAGTCCTCATCTGCTCCTGGATGATCTGCACTTTCCCAGTGGTAGCACATACCAACTCTAGACACATAAGTGCTGAGTCCCCTACGTTTTTCCATCATAGAGGTGATCTTTCTGGCCACTCGTACAAGGCCTTAAATGATTCCATGTCGATGGTGGAGTGATAGCTACTGTTGTATGTGAACTCCACCAGTGGTAGGTGGTCCACCCATCTGTGGCCAAAATCAAGGACGCAAGTACAAAGCATGTCCTCAATTGTCTATATGGCTCTCTCCATTAGACCATTTGTCTGAGGGTGAAAGAATGTTTCCATGCCTACCTGAGTCCCAAACTCCTCTTATAACCTCTTACACAACCAGGATGTAAAACGAGCATCACGATTTGAAACAATCGTCGATGGTATCCCTTGAAGTCGTACTATCTCTTGAACAAAGAGGCCTCCCAAGCCCTCTACTGATCTCTTCTTTCAATGGGTATAAAATGGGATGACTTGGTGAGTCAGTAAACAATCACACAGATAAAGTTGTTCCCATGGACGTGCATGGTAACCCATTTATAAAGTCCATGGATATACAATCCCACTTCCTTTCGGGTACCTCTAGTGGTTGTGATAATCCTACGGGAACCTGATGCTCGGCCATCACTTGATGACAATTAAGGCATTGTGATAAAAACTCTACAACTTCTTTCTTCATCCATGGCCCCCAGTACTGATGTTGGAGGTCCTAGTACATCTTTTCCACACTAGGATGTACCGCCAGAGGGGATGTACGGAACTCCCTTAATACCTCCTCATGTAAAGTCACGGGTACCATGGTGAATCCTCTAAAAAGAAAATTTACTCCCCACCTATAAAAAATCTATTAAGAGCCTTTCTTGATGATATATGAGCACTTTGGGTCTTGTAGTCAGTGTCCCCAAGTTGTGCCTTCTGAACTCGGCGAAGTAGTGGGGGAGTGATAGTCATAGACTGGAAGTATTCTTCCCCATCACTCTCCATGAAGGATATCTGCAGCGCAGCTAGCTTCTCTATCACATCACTTAGCGGATGAAGACCTGACCTCCTACTGAGTGCGTCTGCTACTACATTCCCCTTTTTAAGAGTGCATACTATCACAAAGTCATAGTCCTAGAGGAACTTCATCCATTAACATTGTCTCATGATTAGGTCCTTCTATTAGAATATATACCTGAGACTCTTTTGATCATAGAATACAGTAAACCTTTCACCCATAAAATCATGTCGCAACATCTTCAATGCAAAGACCACTACTGCTAACTCCAGGTCCTGGATTTCACAGTTATACTCATGTTGCCTTAGATGTCATGAGTCGTAGACAATCACTACTCTCTCCTATATCATGACACATCCCAGTCTAGTCCTTGATTTTTCATATTAGACTACCTACCCAACACCCTCTTCTAGAAGTCTCAAGATGGGGGTACTCATCAGTCTCTGCCTCAGATCTTGGAAACACTCCTGGAACCTCTCCATCCATACAAAGGGATACCCCTTCTTTGCCAAAGCTGAAAAGGGTACTTTTACTATGGAAAAGTCAGGTACAAATATCTGGTAGTACCTAACCAACCCCAGGAAACACCGCACCTCAGTGACGCTTCTAGGTGGCGTCCATGAAAGCACTTCCTCTATCTTCACTAAATCCACTGTAACTCTAGCCTCCAAGATGAAGTGTCCTAGAAAGTGGACCTCCTGTATCCAAAACTGGAACTTTGAGAGCTTAACATAAATTTGATGCTCTCAGAGTGTATCGAGAACTATCTGCAGATGAGTGGCATGTTCCTCCTCTAACACTAAGTACACCAAGATGTCGTCAATGAAAACCACAACAAAGTTATTGCGGTAAGGATGGAAGATAATGTTCATGAGTCCCATGAACACTGATGGGGTGTTGTTCATGCCAAAAGGAATCACCAAGAACTCATAGTGACCATGCCAACATATGAAGGTTCTCTTCAGTACGTCCTCGTACTACACATGAAGCTGATGATAGCATGATCTAAGGTCTAGCTTTGAAAACCACATAGCTCCCTTTATCTGATCAAAGAGATCATCAATCCCCGGTAGAGGATACTTTTTCTTCATGATCACCTAATTCAGGCACCGATAGTCCACTCAAATCCTCAAGCTACCATCTTCCTTCATAGAGAACAACACTCGGGCTCCCATGGAGAAACATTGGGGCTTACAAATGCCTTCCTCTGCAAGTCCTCCAACTATACCCTCAACTCATAAAGATCCACGGGAGCTTTCCGATATGATGGTGTAGATATTGGTGCCATCCTGGGATACAGTTCGATGTATAAGTCCACCTCTCTATGAAGAGGTAGTCATAGAACATATTGATAAAAGACATCCACATACTAGTCTACCACTATAGGATATCTCGGACTCCTATTGTCTACCACACTGAGGGTGAGGCTAGCCAACTGATGAGTGATCGGATGCACCCTCCTTCGAAAAAGTTCATCTTGTGCTTCAATTGTTCCCTTTTCTCCAGTGAAGGAAAACCAGGTACCATCCTCATAGAAAAACCGTACTTTGTGCCTATAATAGTCAATTTGAGTATGGATTGTCGATAGACAGTCCATACCCAAGATGACATCGTAAGGCCTCGACGTTGCTACTAGGAGATCCCAGTCAAATATCTCACCTCCTAGAGTAAGGTCACACTACCGAAAACAGTGCATAATCATTGAATTATCTCCCATAAGAGTCTATAATTGTAAGGATAGAGCCAAAAAATCCACCGGAATCTTCGAACTACAAACGAGAGTCGTGGCAAGGAATGAGTGACTAGTACCTGTGTCTATACAAACTACAGCTAAGATGGAGTAGAAATAGATCATACCTCTAATCATCTCTAGATTGTTTTGGTCATAGGTATCCATTTCCTAAAGTTGGACCTTCCCCTGTCTACCAGCTCCTAGAGCCCAGGGTGGACCTTTGGGGAGTGGTGGTGGTAGTACCTCGAACCGTTGTACACCGTATGACACTCAGCCAACTCCCTTTCCATGGTCACTGCCCTGCGGACCTCCTCGCTCGAACCTCTGTCATTGTCTTGGTGGTCCCTTGACCACCTTCTGGTCATCTTCATGGGGATTTAGATAGAAGAAATCCATGTTCCCCTATCTTTGTAAAGAGTAACAAAATCCGGTCCTCGGATTACCTCTACTACCTTGTGAGCTATGCACCTATGACCCTACATCCTGGGGTCGTCCTATGGAAGTTCTGAACCATTTGGGCCTATGCGTCATCTGTCTACTTCATTCTATAGATTACTCGATCACCTGTCATCTGATGGTGGTCCTCACCATCGGTGCATTATATGCTTGGAAGCTCTCCAACATTAGGTCTCACTCTAGAACTCTAACCTACATCAGAATGTTTAGTGAAATCATTGATGTTATGATCTCCCTTCAGAGACCCTTCTCGAAGGTTTGATCCCTGAAGAAAGGGTCATGTACCTTATCAGTGGAGTAGTGGAATAGGTGAGTAAATCTCATTGAGTACTGGGCCACTGTCAGGATTCCCTACTGTAAGTGCAGTAGCTCTTGAATACAAATAGATCATAGTGTCGCTGGTACAAACTCTTCCCTAAAGAGGCTCTCTAAGTCCAACCAAGAATTAGTCATCTCCTAATGTGTCTAGACTATCAGGATCCACTGTCTTTTTATTGTTCCCTGAAAGAGACTAGAATCTAGGATCACCATCTTGTCTGCTAGTGTCCTAACCAAGTGGAAAACTCATGCCACATCCTCCAGCCAATCCTTAGCTTCCTGTGGATCTATCTCACCACAAAACCTTAGAGGCCAATGTCTCTGGAACTTTTGAAATGCACTCATCCATCATTCACTATTATCTGGTGGGGTTGGTGGAAACTGCAGAACTGTGGGTGGTGGTATTGTTGGTACACCACTCGAAGGTGCTATCACTGTAAGAGGTTGTTACACAAACGCCTCATCGCTTGGTGGGCCGTCATCATGATCTCTCACTATTACCCTATCTGGCTATCTATGTGGAGGAATCCTATAAATAAGAATGTGATCCCCGATTAATAAGTTATAACTAGTGAGATGACTCAAATATATAAAAAGGAAAACATTTCCAAAAGACATGCTCTCAGTATTTTAGTGTACCAAGTCGGAAAATGGAATTCAGGGTCCTTGTATATGGATATGTTGGAAGCCACACCAACACCGGGCTCCCCAAACTGAAAATCAAACCCAAAACACTTAACATTATTGCACCATTGAAAATTCAGACTCCTAGTTCTTCTGGTAGAACTTTCCACCCTCTAATACCACTTTGTCATGACTTTTCCCCTAAGTCCCATGCCGTGACTACCCCAAGACTGCATTCCATAGGCCAGGGGTTGGTGACTAGCACCAGAGATGCATATCTCAAAAAGATAAGGAATTGACTTTAAAAATATAGACACATAGATAGGGCATACTGCACAATGAAAATCACAGAGGACAGAAAGTAGTACAACCACCACAAAGTAACACTACTGAGAGTAAAAGTAAGTACTGAAAGTAATGGGTCCAGTATACAAGCCAAACTGAATGTGTTGTATAGAAAAATGAAAAACAAGATCCATAGATCATGTTCCAAGGATCTTAACTACAGGGTAGGTATAGCTCTTCATTGCGGCTCACCATGTCAATCGGTCACCTCTATGCATCGTTTATCCCTGGATCTCCAAAGTCTCAATCAAGTTGTCCATCATTTGCAGAAGACACAACAAAGTACAGGGAAATCCCATGTAGGGGTTAGTATAAAAATATTTAGTAAATAACCTGAGACCCAAAAAGGTCTCCCATAATCCCACAAAGGAAAAGGCACAAAGCATGATATCAATCATAGAGCACAAAGTAAAATATAGCTCACACCAGGTACACAACTTAAAGAACAGAATAAAGATGATTAGTCATAAAGATAGATCATCTTATTCTAGAAAAAGGCTTTTCTGATGGTCCCCACCAGTCATATATCAACCACCATGATGTACCACTTAGATGTAACCCAATGGAATACCTTGTTTGTAAGGGTTCCAATGTGATAGATGGCGCATCAATTGGACGCCATGTCTGTAAGATATAGGCAAAAAGGTAAAAAGGGCCTTGTTGGATTCAAGTCTAATCTAACCCAGCCATAATACAACTTATTCCAAAACTCAAGTAGAGTATCCCAAAAGGACCACCTCTTCTCAAGGGTACTCAAACCATAGACGAAGCATCAATTGGACACTCGGTCTACGAGTTATAGCCGTTTTAGTGAAACGCGTTGGTCGGGTCAGGGTTCGGTCAGACCCAGTCCAACCAACCTGACCCAAACTGAGGATCCAGAATTGGTCCGGCTAGCCAGACCATTGGGTCCATAGGTCCCATCCGGTGGTGGGTCTGGCCTGCATGGTGCGGGCCAGTTAGCTGGAATGGAAGTGCGGTGTTCGGTTCTTCCAACTGGCAGTGCCAGCTGGTGCCTCCTCATCTCCGCATAACAGCCGGCAAGAGGTCGGCCATTCGTTCTTTAGTCGACCGGACCAAGCGGGCCACTTCTCCTCCACATGGTACTGATGGGCACCATGCCTTCACCATCACTGCAGTCATTCAAGCGTGGCTCCCAGCCGCCACAGAGCGCCGACGGGTGTGCACCACCTCCCTCCCGAGGCCACTGTCGTGGGCCTCTGCCAGCCACCACCGACACTGTCATGCCGGCAGGAGCTTCGACGGGCCACCAGAGTTGTTCCGATGGTCCGTTATTGGAACTATTTCTACCTACGGCATTGGTAGGTTTCCCCCATCACTACAAGACCCTTGGATTTTCATTTCTGACAAGTTTATCAGTCAGCATCATAGAACTCACATCAGCCAAGATCGGCAGAGGGACCAGGCCTTTTTCGGGTCAGCCCGCACCCTTCACATAAGCATTTAAACAAGGGATAATCATAATAGGAATCACATAGCTTGAATTAAATCCCATGACATCCCTACATGAAAAATCATCCCGCAATATCTATCTAATCATGGATCAAACCATTTGTTGGTTGATTCGTGTTCGTCGTAAAATTTCAAGAACAATATATGAAAACATCATTCACTTAGAATGGATAAAACCCCTACCTGGATTCTATTGAATCCATTGCGAATGAGGGATGAATTCTATCTTAGTTTATATTTCATGTTTTTTTTCATTTTTCACCACTATTCAATCTCTAGATCCGATCCTCCAACGATTAATGTTCATTCTATGTTCTTCATTTGAGAGGGATTTCGTCGGCATGTTCATCAGAGTTTTCCCCACATTCCATCTTCTGCTCTCCAATGAATTTGATTAAAAAAGAAAGCACCACAACATTGTTGAGTTCATTTTTTTCACTCATTAATGAACCTCAATTAATAAACTAGTAATTAAACTGGCGTTGCGGTTAGACATCAAAATAATGGATTCATTAAAAGGCCCTTATTTAATGTTTTTATTTATGTTGCGGTTTCACCAACCATCTCTCAATGGTTTAAGAGAGAAATAAAATAACTCAAATAGTTATTTTTTTATTTTTTTTAAAAGTAAAAACTATAACATTTCTATCTGATCATTGACGGTCTATGTTATGGTTTGCTTATGCGAATCCCAGTGCTATGAATTCAACGATGCCCCCATATTCCCAAACCGATCACGGGATCAAAAGATAGAAAAACCCGCTTTGACATTCTCTTTAGTGAACTAAATAACAATATAAAAATTATCTTATGGGCTCACCTGGCCTCAAAATCATGTGCCATTGAATTTCTCAGTCTCTAAATAATTCTATATAATTTTAAAAAAAAATATGAAATTTATGGGTCTTTACAAGCATAAGACTTATATACCTCTATGAAAAATCCCTTATGCGTATTTATGATATTGGTACTACTTCCAACATTAAATAGTTTTAGTTACATAATATTTCAACAAAATACTTTTTGGTTTTTTGCAATATGGATTATTGGTGGCTAACTACTTAACCAATCTATGTGACTATGTTATATTCAACACAAATATTTCAGGATTATTTCATTAAATTTAAATTATGAAATATGAGGATGTGATCCTAGACTATGATAATCCTATATATGAAGAACCATAGTGGATTTGAATGAGATCATAACTCTCTAGGTGTTACTCTCATGTGTGGATTCCCGATGAGAATCAATGCCTTAGTAGGCTGATGATTCGGAATGTGATTTTTTATATGCATATCTGAGAACCCTAGGTGGATAGTTTTTCATATGAATTTTTATATAAAAACATATGAAATATTAATGATATTGTGCATATGTAATGGAATTCATGTGATACATGTTTTATTGGCTAGGGGATAGGACCGTGTGACCCTAATAGGTAGCTCAAGATGTAAGTCCTCTAGATGTAATGATTTAGTTGTAGAATATTATTCTACTACTGTTGATAAGTGATAATATGGTAACCCAAGAGAGGGTTTATCCCATGAATGATATTTCCCTTATATATGGAATGCATGATTATATGCCTTATATTTAGATTAAAACATGGAATGTGCTAATGCATATGTGGCATAATAATGGATGTGAATTTTTCCTATTTATTCAAATCACGTAGAGTTCTTTCAGTATAAGGGATAGTTTTAGAGTTTAGGATTAATATGATTCTTGAACCAATTAATTTTACTTGTTATTTCATAATAATGGTGAGAGTGTGGGTAAACGCTTCTGATTTTAGATATTATTCCATATGGTACGTGATCTTGAGGTTTTCCTCAACAAGTAAGGTGAGGCTCCCCATACCAGCACTCTCAGATATGGTGTTAATATATGTTCTTTACATACTTTTTATACCAACTATAATACCCCACTAATGTGACCATATCAATCACATGACATAACACAAATATTTAATTACACGCCAATCCCATGATCTTTTGTGTATATACTTTTAGATAATTAGTAAAAAAAATATTAAATAACAATACCCATGTATTTTTTAATCAATGAACATTTTTCCAATATATAAGAAACTTTAAAAAAATAACAATATTTCAATAACTGCCATAATTCGACCACAAAAGATACTATTCTGAACATCTTATATGTATTAAATATTTTTCCTTACCTGGGTAAATGAAGACATGATAAAGGAGTGAGATCATATGATTAATATGGGAAAACATAAGTGATAAAAAATGAGAGCATAAGGGTCTAATAAAGGGACATAATAAAAATATACCCAACAAAGATAGGTCATAAATCATGGAATGAGGCTTATAATGGAATAATATATGAATCAAAAGAGTGAGGAAACGTGATTCAATATACATGTGACATTATAGCATAAAAAATTAATAAGAAAAATTATAAGGTTTGGTATAACGAGGAAATGTGGCATATCCGGTAATGAAATTCCTCATAAAATTTTTCCACAACCATAATCATATGTATATCATAGTGGATAAGTAATCACCACCTAATTATTATGACTTATTAGAGTACAATTACTACCAAATTCACTTAAATGAGTGATAATTCCATTACTGATTCCTATAATTATCTAATAAGTTACAAAACCATAACTAATGAATTAGAGGGTAATATAGGACCCCACCCCTCATCATCCAAACATATGACTTTCACATGAAAAAAATAATTGAAAACATCATAAAGAACCCATGAAAATAAAATGGGTCTCATTCCCCTTTTAAAAACATTAAATATTCCATCAATCAACATATCATGACAAACCAATGGAAAAATAAATGGGTATCTAAAGATATTTAAAAACATTATAGGTGAATACCCTTTAATTAAGATGATGAGGTATAGGGAATATCTTCTATATAGATAACATTTATAAAATTTAGTTCATAATATCCCCCAATCAATTGATGTATTGAATATATATGAAAAAACTTTCATCAATGAAATATAAAATAGTGTATTCACAAATAAAATTCATCAAAATAAGAATTTTTCTGATTAATGGTTGATGGTTAGGAAAAATAAAAGGAAGCTATGAAAAATCCATTTAATAAAGAACAATGATACATAATACCTCTATAAAAAGAATATCGATTGTAAAATTTGTATAATATCTTCAATAAATCTTAAGGTATTTAATGGATAATAACTTTGATGAAAAAATAACTTTAAGAGTTTTAGAAAAGTCACTTCAGAAATAATAAATATACTTGATCATTGAAATAATTTTAAATGGAATATTTTTAAAAAGTATGATAAAAATAATTTATTTTAGAAATAATAAAATTTTAGAGATAATTATTCATATAAAATAAAAATTATGTGGGTAATATTTGTTCACATGTAAATCATTAAAAATATATTATTTTCACACTTTGATTAAAACAACCCATACAAAAAACATTAAAAATTTATTTAAAACTTTTAAAGAAAGTAAAGTATAATAAAATTTCCTTAATTAATTATTATTTCCTAGATAATGAAATTTTAGAAAACATCCAATTAATACATATATGGAAAAGGGTGGTTTCTAACCAAAAATAAGAGATGGGGTTCGTTCCACTTATAAGACACACTTTGGATAAAATATGAGTCAAAAAGAAATGAAAATTTAAAGGGACATATAAAACCCCATGAATAACCAAATAAGTGGATGAGAGGTTTAAAAAAAAATAAAAATTCATTAAATGTATTATCAAAGATAAAAAATCATGATTTAAAAATAAGATTGAAAATCTAAATCCTTGAGGGTTGAGTGATATTTTAATCAAAAACTCGTTCAACTTTCATAGCTTTGGAATCAAATGGTATATAATGAAAAAAAAATAATATATATATTAAAACATAAATAATTAAATTAATATGGTAAAATTAATTCACTATGTATTAATCACAATATATTAAAGAGGTCAATGTTTACAATAAGAAATATTTTTCATGAAATTAAATTTGAGACAAAAACTCCTTACCTTATTCCCAATTCATTATGTGGATGTGCCTAACATCCAGAATAATAAAATTTATCTAGATAGATACATTATTAGAACCCTTATTCATCTATAATTTATTTAATATAGTCTATTTAATGTTATATTTATTAATTTATTATATAGGTTTTTCTTATGTTTGCATGAAAATTGAATTGGTTTTGGGTAATAACAGTAATTTTAGCAATCGAATGTGATATTATAAAAATAAGTTAAATACTTATTATAAAATTTCAAATAAAATAAAATAGTAATTATTTTCTAATTAAATTATAATAATATTAGTACTTAAGTTTTCATGGTCATCCTTGGCAGAGTTTTATATCAATGTTCTGGTACGTGGTTAAACCAACCCCAAACATGAACACGCTATATCATGATGGGTGTGTATGGCTAAGGAAGTGTATAAAATCATTATGATATAATAATGATAATATTTTTTAATTTTTTAATTTTTTTTATTTATATTTTATGTGGTTTGGATAAAAAAATTAATATTAATATGAAAAATGAAAAACATTACTTTGTGGAGGCTATAGTCTTCACAGTGCATGATTAATGTTATTTTACTCTTCTATGTTGATGAAAAGAGATAAATTAAGAATTATTAAATTAATATAATAAAAATTATGTATAATAATGATACTGAGTTCATTATATTTCCATGTTTAGTGTATTTTTTTGAAGAGACATACTATGAATAAATGGTTAAGAATTACGTAATACTCACTTTGGGACCTTAAACATTCTCTATAAAGTCTCCTTAGAAATGAAGGGATTAGGGTAAATAATTGAGACAATGAAACTATTAATATTATATGGGATTTTATTAGGGATAAAATTTAATATCTTGAAAGAATAAAATCTAAGAAATGTGTGTTTCATGAAGAGATGGAAGTCTCCCCTTTTATAGGTGAAGAAAATGTAACTCTTGTGAACACATATTATTTTTAAAAAAAGTAAAGACACTATTTAAGGGTAAATGGTTCCCAAATTAAGAAATAAAGGAATTTTTGGTGAAATTTGTTTGATCAATACCAAACCAATTATTTCCACACGATTTTTAAACTTTTTTCAAGTAATTTTTTCTTATATTTTTACTTTTATCTTTATTTTTTTTACTGGGGTAACTAGTTTTTACCAAGTCACATATATTTTCATAAATATATAAAATAAACCCTATTACAATTTTTGGGTGTGCTGAACCAAAAATTAATATAAATTTAATCTAACTCAATTTATAATTAAGAATAATATTAAATCTTAAAATAAAACTTTTTATATATAGAAAATTGTTGTATAGAAAAACCTCATTTCCACCATTAGGTGTTCTTCATTTTATTTAGTATTGATTACCAATAGAATTAGTGATAATTTAATTATATATAGACTTAAAAAATTTATTAAATTAAATTTTCATAAGATATTTATTTATTTTATTAAACAAATTATAATATTAATACAAAAATTCGTTGAAAATAATATATTTATTATTATCTTTTTCATTAAATTAAATATTAGTGATCATAATTATATACCCAAAAATGACGATTAACTTTATACATAATAAGATAATGTTGTTAAAAAATATAAAATCCATATTTTTATTTAATTTTTACAAGTGATGGAAATTAATTTTTTTAATATAAGAGAATAAATCGGCTTTTAGAGTTAAATATTACTTATGTTTCCAAAATGATCTAAATGGGTTTTATAAATATATCATAGTAATTTTAAATGATTTATTTTACACATATATATATATATTATAAATAGGTTTCAGAAATATTTAATTTATTCTTTTTTATGACAGTATCATAAGAGTGACAGTTTTAGAAATAACAGTATTTTTCACTATTCACCTAAAAATCAACTAATTCAAAAAATTAAAAAAAAATTAATCCAAATATAATAATGAAATTTTGTATATAAATATGAAGTTATTTTAAATTAAAAATTAAAAAAATTTATAATTTAACTTTAAAATAAAATCATAAAATTATAATCAAATTTATTTTCATGGAAAAATAACATTTTAAAAAATATCAAATATTCTTATTATTATTTCTTATAAATTTATAATAAAATATCTTTTAATATATTATTCATATAAATAATATATTTTATCTATTTTATATTTACATTCTTAAAATAAAACACATTAAAATAAAAAATTCATAAAGGTTTCTATTTAAAGAAAAAATCTATCTGATGTGTTTTTAGGTACAATATTTGTATTTTCATCAATTTCGTGGTATTTATAATGAAATTTATTTTTATTTCAATATATATTTCATAATTGTTTACATATATTTTTACCGTCCAATTCAATAGCTACATTTGAACTCTTATATAACATTCTATTCTTCTTATTCGTTCATTGTTGCATTCATTACAAGCTATTCAACACATTAAGTTTCAAAGGAAAATATATATTTTAAATTTATAGGGAATTACTTTCCCCCACCCCTAAATAAATTTGATGTTAAATTTTTATATTTTTCAATCATTGATAAAATAATTAGGGGTATGTAACTAAAAGTCCGAAATCATTATATATTTTTAAATGATGTGTCTACCTTAATAACTTAGGTATGAATAGGAAAAAAAATTCCATTCATCGCGTTACTAATTACTCCATATTTCCGCAAAAAATAGTTACTCTATTCTCTCTTTTTCCACAAATAAAACATCTCCCAATTTCATTAAGACATTCTTCCATGTGTTTATTCTCACATTTATAACATGTAGGAAATTAAATGTCATTTCCTTCATTATATTCATCACCCAAACATCTATGATGCTCAATCCTTCTCTTCATTGATTTGTTTTGGAATTAAACTATGTTTGCATTTTTAATCAGTATTCGTGATAGTTTTTGACATAATCACAAAGTATCTTATATATATTTTTATCCCATTAGGATTGTCAATGGTACAATCTCTACGTTGTCCCTAGAATCTATTTTTAACTTGATTCATTTGGAATTCATGCATTACAAAAACTGAATTGAGTTAATATGAGTCACTAACACCAAAGGAAAATTATTATAAGATAATCACATGAAAAATTCAACCTTAAAATGTCATAATCTTAAAAATTATTACATTTTATTTTTGTTCAACCTAAATAACTATCAATTAAATATTTTTTTCATTAGTTTGGGTTCCCTCATATTCCTTAAACTAATCCCTTAACATAATAAATATTCCTTATTTCCTTGTAAATAGGTTGTGATTAACTAAATAATAACCCCTAGGAGTTTCTATCCATGCGTTCATCCCTAGCCCCACTCACTGTGCACAAGAGTGAAGATTGATTTGATGGTCAGCCATCCCTTTTCATGGTGATTGCGCATAGGTTCATATATTTCATGACCACATCCACTTTCTAGTATCCAAAAAATAATATAAATTTTCGTAAAACCACAAAATATATAATTTATTAGAAATTCATGATGTTATCTTAAACTTTGACAAATAACTTAGACTTATCCCTAGGGTTTTCATTAATGTTACCTTATCCTAATCCCAATACTATTTAATATTACGCAAACTGATATAAATGATTATTTATAATGTATAAATTATGATAATCCATAACTTAGAAAACTTAAATTTTATTTCTAAATCCTAAATTATCCTCATTCAATAGCATCCTAATCTCCAAATTTTTCTCATCCTTGCTCAAACAATAATTATAATGCCCCAATCCCACACTCCATAATCTAATGATAAAACACATTTGTTACATGATTTCATTGATACCAACTATGAAACCCCCATAGATGTGACCATATAAATTACATTAAATAAATAAAATATTTAATTATAATTAAATCTCATGAACTTATAGGTTTATAGTTTTATATAATTAGGAAACAATATTAACTAAAAACCCATGTCTATTTTAACTAATATGATTTTTTTCCAAAATATAAGTAACTGATTAATCCATAATAATATTTCAAAATATCCCATAAATCCTCCACACAATATACTCTTCTAGACACCTTATATATATTACTTTTCTTCATGACCTTGGGAAATAAAAGAATAATAAAGGGTGAACTCACATACATAGTAAGGGTAAACATAAGGGATAATAAAATATTAGAATATGGGTATAGTTACGAGACCTAAGAATCTTATACCCAAAAATAATATAACATAAATCATAGATTAATGATTTAAATAACATAATACATGAATAAAAATATTGAGGAAATATGAGTCAATTAACACGATCCATAAGAGTATAATATAGTCATAAGAAAAAGGATAAGATTCTGGCATAACAAGGTAATATAGAATATCCTATAATGAAAGGAGTCATATAATTATGGCTATTCCATATACATAAGTAAGAATAACATAGTTTATTAAGCATCACCACCTTATTTTCATGTCATAGTTGAGTAGGCATCACTTCCATATTCCCATAGTGGATCGGGTATCACTGGAAAGTTCCTAGTGGATCAACCATCACTACTTAACTCCCGTAGTGTTGTGATAATTCCATAGTCAATTCCTAATATTATCTCATGTGATGAAAAAACTTATGTGATGCATGATATAGGACCCCATACATCATTATATATACATATAAATTCCACTTGAGAACAATCCTCCAACACATCATAAAGAACCCAAGGAGTGAAAATGGTTTTCATGTCCTTTTCAAAAACATTCACAATCTCATCAACAAACATATCATGATAAACCCATGAAAAAATAAATAGGTATCCATATATATTTAGTAACATTATTGGTAAATAATATTCAATTAATGTGATGAGTTATATGGTATCTAAACCATATATATGAAATGAAAACGGTTTTGTTAATAATTTTTACAAACCAATAGATGTATAAAATATAGGTGAACACCCTTCAATTAAAGAAATCAAAAATAGAGTATTTAGAAAGTGATGGAATTTGAAAACAATATTCCTATTCCCGATGGATGGTTAGATAAGAAAAGTTTTGTGATGGGTCGTTCATTTGGTAGAGAAGAATAAATAAATCCATACATAGAATGAATATGGATTGTAACATTTATATAATATCCAAAATCAAGAATATTTTATCTACATGATAATGAATCAAATGTGAAATACGTTTTAGGAGTTTTAGAAAAAAAACTCTGGAAATAAAAAATATCATTGATATTTGAGCATATTTAAAAAAAATACATTATAAAACTAGGATAAATTATTTATTTTAGAAACCATGAAAACATTGAGATAAATATTCATAAAAAATGAAAAGGCTGGAAAAATGTTGTGTTCACATGTATAATGTTAGAAAGATGTTCTTTTAAAACATTGATGAAAATAACCAATAGAAAAAATTATAAATTTATTTATGACTATAAAATAAGGTCACATATTAGAAAATTATCTTAATAACAGATTGATTCATAGATAAAAAATTTTTCAAAATAATCCAATGAATACATACATGAAAAAAAGGTTCCTGACTAAAAAAATAGACAAGGTTGATTCCACATACAAGAAACACTTTGGGTAAAATATGAGTCAAGAAGAAATTAAATTCTTAATGGTCATGTGAAACCACATGAGTAACTAAATAATATTCCAATGGTATTTATAAATATTAAAAATTCCACATATAGATTATCTTTTATAAATAATCTTCAATTGAAAATAATATTGGAAATTGAAACACTTATGGTTTAAGTGATGTTTTATTCAAAGTCCCATTATACTTTAGTAATTTTTTAATCAATTTCCAATTAAATAAATAACATGATATGTATATTAAAACATAAATAATTAAATGAATAGGGTAAAATAAATTCATTTGGTAGTAATCACACTATATTGAAGAGTTCATGGGGAACAATAAGAGATATTTCTCAAGAAATTAAATTTGAGATGAGAGCCCCATACTTTGTCCCAGATTCATTATGTGAATTAGCATAAATTCCTGAATACTCAAATTTGTTTATTATATACCTTATTAGGAACCATATTCATCTGTATTTAATTTAATATCAGCCATTAAATTTCGTATTATATTTATTTATTATATTTGTTTTCTTATGATTGGATAAACAAAGAATTAGTGTCATCTTATTTAGGTAATTTCAGTGATTGAAGATGATATTTTAATAATAAGATACAAATTTAATATAACATTTAAATAATCATAAATAAATAATAATTTTATTATTAACTTATAGTAACATTATTATTTAAGTTCCCATACTCATCCATGATATATTTTTATAGCAAGTATATTGTTAAATCAAACCCAAAGATAAATATATTATATTTTTATGGGTGTGTATGGTTAAAGAATGGAATAATATCATTATATAAGAATCATAATATATTTTATTCTTTATATTATTTTTAAAATCCTTTTTAAGTCGTTTTGATAAATAATTAATATCAATATTATAAAACCAAAAATGTTAATTTTTTTAGGAGGTATTCTTCACAATGAATGGTTAACAATCTATTGTTTTTATAAGTGGATGGAAGGTAAAAAAAATAGGTGTCTTTTAAATAGTATAATAAAACTTTAGTATAATAATGATATATAGGACATTATATTACCATTTTTAGGGTACTTTAGGAAGATGAATATTAAGAATAAATGGTTAAGGATTAAATAAAACTCACTTTGGGACCTTGAACTTTCTGTTGGAAGTCTCATTGGAAAAAAAAGGATATGGGATAAATAATTGAGAAAAAAGGATAGTGAAAATGATATTAGTTTATAGGAGGAGAAAAAATCCATTGCTTCAGGAATAAGTTAAAGGAATTAGTCTTTAATTAATGGGTGGAAATATCTTATTATATATGTGAAGAAAATGTCTCTCTTATGAACAACCATTTCTTCAATAATGAAATGACACCAATCAGGCGTCGATTTTTCCAAATGTGAGAAATAAAAGAGAATGCTGTGATATTTGGTCTATAAATCCTAAACCAATTATTTCCAAACATGTTTTCAACATGTTGGAATTCATTTTTTCTTATATGTTTCAATTTAACTTTTTTATTTTTATTGGGGTAACTTGTTTTTACCCATGTAACTTATGTTCTAACAGATATATAAAATAAACCATATTATAACATATGGGTTTGATGAACCTAACTTTAACCTCAATTTAATATAATTAAATTACTAATTAATATAAAATTAACATTCAAACTTAAATATTGTTTATATAGAAAAAAATTTTGTGGGAAAAGGTTTACAATATTAATAAAAACAATTCTTTGAAAAACTATTTTACCATGATCATAGTCATTAACTTTAATATTATTAATCATAAATTCATGGCCAAAATGACATTAAACATGTTAAATATTATTATTATTTTTATCTAAAAAATTAAATTCATTTTGTTTTATTTAATTTATATAATTGATTAAAACAACGTTTTTTAATATATGCAAATAAATCAGTTTTTAAAGTAAAACACTACTTATGTCTCAATAGTGATAGACATGGTTTTTGTAAACAAAACATAGTAATTTAAAATGATTTATTTTAATTATATATATATTCATATTATAAAAATATTTTTAAAAAATGTTTAAGTCATTATTGTAATATGACAGTGTCATAAAAGTTATGTTTTTAGTAATATCATTATTTTTCACTATTCACCTAAAAATTAACCACATCAAAAAAAAACTAATCAAAAGAGAATATTGATTTGATGAATATAAAAAAGAATTTTATTTTATATAATTAAAATTCTAATGTTTGGGAAATTAACTTTGATATTAAAATATAAAAATATATTAATTTTTTCACTGGGAAATAATATTTTAATAAATATTAACTATTCTTATTCTTATTTCATATCAATTACAAAAAAAAATTATAATATTACTAAAATAAAAAATATTTTTTATCCATGATATATTTATTTTCCTAAAATAAAACTCATAAAAATAAAAATTTCAGTAATTTTACATTGTAAGAATAAGTAAGTCTTATTTGTTATTTAGGTACACTAATTAAATTTTTTTCAATACCATAATATTAATAACGACCATTATTTTTCTTTTTATTTTTATTTCATAATTTTGTAACATATTTTCTTACTCTTCAATTATAAATCTACATTTTAATGGTTATATAACCTTCCTATTTTTTATCAGTTTAATTTCCCATTCATTAAAAGATATTGAAAACAATAGGTTTAAAAGGAGAATAAAATTTAAATTTCAAGTGTGTTATATGAGGGGTTTCAGGCTTGTTGGAAAAAAACACTTGGGTGATTTTTTAAAATTATATTGATGTGCATTGCAGAATTCTCATTTTTTAAAGTGTGTGAGCCTAGGATTCATCAGATAGAAATCTGGGTAGTCTGAGTTGGAGTAGGTGGTAGGGAGCACTAAGTGTACACTTGCTTGAGTATGTCTGTATTATATTGTGTACTTTTGATAATTTTACTAAATGATTACTCATGTGATTGAAAGAGTCATGCATGAATATTTTTCTAAGTTCATTTCACTTGAAATATCATGTGGATAAATTATTTGATATTGTTACAGAATATATGACTTATCCGGTCATGATTTAGGTTCTGTAACCAGATTGAATTGGAGAATATTCCCATTGGGTTTAAATAATATATATGTGGTTTGAACTGGTTATGCATGGTTTTGTTTTGGGTGTGAATTGGTGAGAGGTTGTGTGGTACAAGTATCGAGGATCTTGACTATGATTCTGGGAAATGTTTCATAAAGCCTTGAATGAAAATGAAGTGATTCCATCTTTAGTGAGGGGTGAAATTGGATTTGATATGGGGTTTCATAATATAGTTGACTTAATGTCTTTCCTTGATATAGATTTTTAGGGAGGAATGGTCCGAGAGGTTAACAACATGTGTGAGAATAGATCAAGAGGAGTGACATTAATTTGATTGATGGAATAGGTTGAGACTTTTCTCAACGTGCTTTGTAAGGGAATCCATATGGTGGGGAATAAACCATTGGACATTTGAGTATGTAACCCTAATTATAGATAGAGATTCATATGATGTTTTGGTTGATTCTCTTATGAGATGGTAATAGGTAGTAATTTATTCTTCTCCATTGGTTCTCATGTATGATATAAAGGTTCACATCCAGTTATTACATGTGTTAATTAATGGAGCATGGGATGTATAACCATGAACCTCATGTCGATAAGGTCATGGGAATTAAATTATTGTTCATTGGATGATCGAGGAGACATTCAGATGTTGTTGGGTGGGTAAATATTATTATACTCAATTGCATGGGAATACAATATTAGATATTTAGATGCAATATTTGAGGGAGTGTATGTGTTGGCACTGGACTTGGGATGGTTTTGAGATGATTTGAGAGTGAGTTGTATTAGAGATATGTAATTTCTTTGGGTGATATCATGAAAAATGTTAGGAAATTGGTTATTCAACTATAAAATTTTACCAAGCATTAGGAATGAACTTCATTATAGGTGATTGAACTATCATTAAATGACTTTAAGAACCAAGGCATCATGATTATGAAATTTGGTTGTGTTCCAACATCTGAGGTTGTAAATTTTAAAAAAAATGTCAACTATAGGTGTATCATTATATGTTTCTAGTTATAATTTGTTGTGGTTATAAGAAAAAATATTCATGTGTATCATCAAACCATTGGAAATGTGTTTAAGTTAGTGATTATGATGGTGGGGAGAACTCTGTCCCAGAATTACCCCATGATCACAAATATTTATGTTGTGGAGTGTTGTAAACTTGGATATGAATAGAAAATTACCACCATAGTGACTCTTGATGTATGTGTTTTAGATTGGTTTTTTCTTGGTGATTTGATAGTGTTGGTGAGTAATGTATTAGATTCTAATAAATAATGTACCTTTTGTTGGAGTAATGAAGTGGAATCGGGTCAGTATTATGGAGTATAATCTGGTGAATCGATCATGAATTAACAATACAGATAGGCTATATTTGATGGTCTGATGACCACTAAGGCATCCCAAGTTCAATAAGTGCTATGGTGGATATACATTAATACCTTCACTTTTACATGCTATAAAATCTATTTAAAATTTTATTTTTTTCTCTGTGAGTGTGAGAGGTAAAATGTTAATATCTCAAAGAATATGATCTCCAAAATATTTTATAATTACTCTTTTGATTTCAAAAACAATATTTTACCTTAAGTATTGAATTAATTCAGATTAAAACCCCATTTAATTTTATGATATATATTAATATTTATTAAATTAAAATTACTATTTCCTACATGTAAGAATGTTGAAATATCCTAAAAGGAGCATCATATTGGGATTCCAGAATTTTGGTTGAGTCTGGATTGGGGGGATTTACATAGGTGAGTTAAAACTCTATTTTGGTACTAGTTTTCTAAATGCTTCATTGGATATTAATATAATTTTATTTAATATAATTTAATTTTTATACCCCCCCCCCTTTTTGTATTGTGTATGCTAATAAGGGGGTATTTTCCTAATTTCATGACTGAACCAGGAGAGAACAGGGATAGAGGGAGAGGGAAACTTTTCTGGAGATCTTGATTAGAGCTTGACTAGGTTACAATGACAATAGAGTGTGATTTCAAGATTGATGTTATGATTGTTCAATGATAGGTAAGTGAGATATTTCTATTATATTTCTTTCCCCATTTCAATCATCATCTTGATTTTTTTTATTTTAGTTGATATGACTGGAGCAGTGATTTATGGATGAATTAGGGATATATTTCATTTTTTTAATTATTATTAATATATTTAAAGTATTTGAAGAAAAATGAGTGGGGTTTTTATTGTGTGTGGTGAGAGGTAGAAAAATAAGAAAAGAAGGAGTGGAGGTTTTGACTTTACCCTTATATAGTGGGATGCATAATGGAAAAATTTGTTTACCTTTATGTATCAACCATTCATAAGGGTAAACAAATTTACCCATACACGGGTACCCCAATTGATTAATGGAATATATTTTCTTAGAAAAATAAAAAAAAAATTGGTTCATTCTAGTTTTTCTTAAATGGTTATTTGAGAAACAAAAAGTAGAGTGTAGGTGTGATATATCAAATAATTTTACAACTAAAATAATGGTAGAATTGATTAAAGAATCAATTATTGGATTTAATTTAAAAATATTATGATTAATTAAATTTTTTAAATTAATTATAACTAGGTTATAATTAATTTATTGAGATATATATGGGTTCAAGGCCTCACATTTATAAATAAAGTCCATTCAATCTTAGATAATATTTTGTATGGAAGAAAAAACGTGATTATAAAATGGAATCTGAATAAAATGATGTAGTTGGTCCATTGAAAACCCCCTTTTATCAAATGAAAATATTATTTATAAGGAATGGGTATGTGATCTTTCCTCTATGGGTTTTTGACCATTTTAAGTTATGTGAAATATATTTAAAAGTAAATTGTTTTTTTAATAATTTGAATGAATTTTTTTATTAAATTGGCTATATTATTTTATCAATTTCCCCTGGACTGGAAAATTTTTAATGGGCCATGATTTACCATTATTTACAATCTTATTGCCTCAGTTTGTGATAATTGAGGCACGAGTTATGATATTATGTCCTTTGATACTAGGGTCCTGAAGGGGTGAGAGTTGAATTAACTCAATGATTATAGTGACCTAATATAGGTTCACTTAGACCCCCTAAGTTGGGAAATGTGATAAGATAAGAAGAAATAGAACTAATAGTCTATAGTGGATCATTTATAAACTTTATAGATTCTAGGATAGTTAAGATAATAGTATCGGTGATTATTCCTCCCCCTTTGATAATTGAGCATTGGGTAGGGATACACGAGTGTGATTTGTTGATTGGTTGGATGAGAAATCCACCGTATGAGAATACTGAGATCTAATAAGGGGAATATTCTATCTTCCTAGTATGATTCTAGTAGGAAACTTCATATGAGGCCTGTGAAGTGGTGATATGAACTTGATGACTTAAGGGGACGTTATTCCCATTAATTGAAGGATGTTGACCCATGAGTTGGGAATGAGATAGAGGCACCCATGAGGGATGTCTATGCATAATGTGGACAAGGTGGCCTTAGAGGGTTCCCCAATTATATATCTGAACCCTATAGAGGTATAATTTAGAGGGAATACTTTTAATGATTTTTGGTGACACCTTAGAACCTGAATCGATGATGCAATCATGGCATGATTGTAGTGATGATGATGAGTCAGGCACTCAAGTGGCCAAACTTGGTTAAATGAGAAGGGTTGGGAAAATTTAAATTAGATAACCCAATTTTTCATTATTATTATTATTTATATATTTATAATATGTCACCCAGAGGATATATGCCTCAGATATATAACGACAGATGTTATGGATTGACTCCCTAAGATCAAAGGTTACATGACTAACAAATGGTGTAAGGGATTACCTCATTTGGATCCAATGATTCTTTGTGACTATGAGATGTTGGGAATCACCTTCCTAGGATCCATATATTTTAACTAATTATATTGAGGGAGATTCCTAGTTATTCCTAGTATCTAGAAGGATTCTTGGTGATAACATATGAGATGCCTAGGATAACTAGGATGTGGATGCTTAACCATAAAATATTATTGTATTCCTAGGACACCTAGGGAACCTATGATATAGTGGTGATGTCTACTAATATGAGATGTATAGGATTCCTATGATATAATTATTTATCCAAGATATGTTATAGTATTCTAAGGATACCTAGGATCCAATACATATACTGGATATGGATGTATTCTTAGAATACTGGCTAAGATCCAGCATGAGTCTAAATTCATTATTTAGGATTCCTAAGATACTCTCTATGATATCAAATGTATATATAAAGGATGTGGGTTAATGAGATAATAGGTATGAATAGTATACCTCAAGGGTATGTACCATGCCCAGAGACATCCATCATTGGATACAACTTATTTAGTCGATCTTGGGATTCAAATTAGAACTAGATGATCGGTGAAAGTTATTTAAATTATGATTTTGTGGTTATTTTATTATATTGATCATATCACATTAAATAATATCATAATTTTTTTTATTTTAGGTACATTATTAGTGAATTCCTATAGAGTTTTACTCACACCCTTCATAGTGGTAATCACACTCGGGTACCCAAGAAGCTCTCACTTATTTTGTAGGTTCTGGTAGGGATAAGGCCCAATGGATCATGATCGAGTGGGTGGAAAATAATAGTTGGATATCAAGTTGAGGTACTAATTCATAGTTTTAGAGCCTTAATACATATTATTTATTTCTTTTTTAGTGTAGTGATCGTCCTAGCAGGTGATTAGTTATTATGTGTCACTTGACAGTGAGTAAGTGTTCTCTAATCCATATTATTATTGCAAGATTCTATTTTATTTATCATGTAAACTATGATTATTTATGTTGGATAATAAATTTTCATTTCAACTATGTTTTACTTTTATATGAGAATATAGTCACCCCTTCATACTACTATAGACCCACACTATTAATTAGAAGCCTCTGGAATATGGGGAGGTGTGATTAAAGTCAAGTAGCATCATCGGTTTGGTCATTTCCAAGTGGTCTGGGGCAGTATGACATTAGAATATTCTTATCATACTAAATATTTTAAAAAATATATGTATTTTAAAATGTGTTTGGTTATAAAATATCATAAAGTGAGATAATTTTATCTAATGTGTTATTTTATATCATAATAGGTGATACAGTTTGAAGCCTTCATTTTCTACTATATCATAACATACGACATGGGTTATTGTAACCAAAAATAGCTCTATCCCACACTAAAAACTAGATTTTCATATCACTAAAAACACATAATGTATATCGTAATACATTATATATGATAACCATTGGTTAATATCAAGCAGGATACTATAGTTTGAGATAATTATTATGTAATACTATATCTATGTTATTTTGTATATAGATCATTGTGTGTAGGTTTTATTCTTATGCAGACCATGTTGTAGGTTGTGATTATCAAATACCAAACGTGAGTATTATATATCCCACCCAATTATAGATTTATTATTACCAAATCCACGTTTTCAATCATAAATTATAATTGATAGTTTGGGGTTTAATATGGAATTGTTTTTGAACTAAGCCGTGAATTACAACTTATGTATATTATTAAATATGAAATTAGATAAAAAAAAGTATTTTTCTTGTTCTCAATTATGAATTGAATTGTGTAATTTATAAAAAATTTATAAATTATAGAAAAATATATTTTAGAATTTTTATATTATTTAAAATGGTTTTTGTAAATTAACTAATTATAAAGTGTTTATAATAAATTAATTAAATTTTTATGAGACATTTATTAAATAAATATTCCATAATATTAATTATTAGTATTAAAAAACCTTTTCATGTTATATGTCATGACTTACAGTTTTGATATAAATTGTTTATATAGAAATTATAACTATAATTTATAAAGCTTTTAAAAATTAAAAAAAAATAAGGAAAAAAATGTATAGTGGAGTTTATATTTAATATTATGGATTTTTTATGTAGATCCCAAAGACAAATTAGGCACTACTGAGAGGGGGTGAATCAGTGGTACCCATAGTTTATAAATTTTATCTCATTTTAAATTCAACCACCTGAACTGTTTAATGTTCTTGATCTATTTAATATAATCTATCAATCTCACCTCATGTGTAGTAGTGAAATAAGATACGGAAGAAAAAAGTATTTACAAGGCTTGATATCCTACTGCATCCCATATTGGATAGACACTGCAACATGGATTCTCCTCACTATCCCCACAAGTTTATAAAAATAGTTCGAAACCTAAAATACAATATCTCCTTAATTGGTTAGACACGCCAATTTCTCTTCAACTCCGATTGGTTAGACACCCCAATCACAAGTCCCTAGTATTAGGTTAGTCAGCCCAACTATAATCTTCCTCTTTTTTTTATTCAGATATAGAAGGATCTTATTTAATGGTAGTATTCCTCTATAATGAATTTGGAATCCCCTATGTTGTGTACTTCCTCAAGAATATTGGAAATGGTAGTCTCAAGACTCCTTTTAGATCTTCAGTAGTGATTAATAATGATCAAATCCACTAGTCATGAGACTCACCATCTTTCTTCAATATAATACTATATCAAAATCTCAAAATTCTTCTTTCATAATGGATTCTTGGTCTCTCAATATTTCCCTATAAAACTTCTTCATCACCTACATGCACAATTTATCTATAGTACACAATATTTTCACATGTCATAATTTATAATTTATTACACCATTTAAATGGGTTTTGAATATACACATTTATTTTACTTCTTCAAATATGAATACCCATTAGTAGTTTGATATTAATTTCTTCACTCATACTGAATTTCTAATGATTGTGAATGTTTTATTCCATATTCATGTAATGGATCTCAAATACCTGAGTAGTTATAGTATATCTTCATCTTTACATGGAATTGTCCTTCTTGGATCACCATTCACGCACACATCTAATTATACATGTGGTATTTAAAATTACTAAACACTTGAGAGGAAAAATCATTCTTTCTTTTGTAAATGTATTAAACCGAAGAATTGAAATTTTTAAAACTTTATTCACATTTCAACAAATTTAAAATTTATTTTGTAATTCACATATCATGCATCTCATTTATTCTTCACATAGTGTATTTAAATAAAGTACAACTTGTTCTTTAATATCTGAAGCATCTTTAATAACATATGCGTGACTATCGCATATCCTGGAATCTAGGATACTCATTATTCGTGTATTCCATGGAACTACCTTCTCCTTCAAATTTGGTCTACATTAATTCATGTGTAAATTCATGAATGTCTATTCATATTGTTTGTAGGCTATGTATTTATCTTTAATTAACTTCATTTAAAAATTTAAATGAATAAAGTGACATTATAGATCTTTTTCTTTATGTTCATGTGTAGCTGATGAATGAATTACATGTGAGAAATGTATTTCAGTCTCTCATGTATCTCAAGAAGTCACCAGGTTCTACTTAAATGTGGACATGACATTGGTTCTTGATCCTCATGGGTCATCAATGGAAGAATAACCATTATCTGCAAAACCTTCGAGTCTGAGAGGTCAAAGTCAAAATCCCATAATAATATGATGGTGAATATTTCTTGTATTGGATGGATACATTTTATCTATATCCTTTAAATGTTGGATCTATAATCCCAAATTATGTATTATTATAAATCTCTATGTACATTGGGTTCACTCTTTTATGTAATACAAGCTACACCATCATCACTTCAAGATGGTAGTGGGGGATCAATGCCCATAACACATTCACTCACACCCCACGGGTGGTGCCACAGCTATGCTGGCCCATTGGAACATTGTCCCAAGCGCTCTCACCTAATTGTGCTCTTGTATTCCTATAGATGGGTGTGTATTAACTATTATTACATGTAGTTTTTCCCTAGATACCCTATGTGTGGTTGACCTCTTGGTCCCATAATGCCTTGGTTGAGCAAGTCCTATGATTTCTTTTGTGGTTAGCCCTAATTTTTTATATAATTCCACCAAAATAATTATACTTATTATTCTAATTATGAAATAAAATATCAATCCTTTCCTTAAATTCTTTATTAATCATGAAAATACATAACAATGATTTATATGGCATTAATATGGTAATACTCATCATGTAATAAATTATAAAGATATTTTTGTATGGTCATCTTCAACTCTTCTTCATACTTATTGAAAATAGTTTTGCATTCTCTAACTTCATTCTCTAATTATAGTAATTGAATCCATAAAAAAACAGCATGTATTAGCACTTCATCAGAACTCACCAAAAAAACATATTGAAACATCATTGAAAAAAATGAATGTTTTGGGCTCAAAAATCTCCAACTTTGTCTTTTCTTATCAAAATATCTTCACATAATAAAAGTCAATGTAATCTGATATAATTATTCTCCACCTTATTTATAATCAAATACAAAAGATAAATGGGGTATCATCATCTCATCGTTCTTCTTAGAAAGAAAATATTTTCTTTTTTAAATAAAGGGATGATATCACAATATACATAGAAAAAGATCCTTTAGTTAATCAACTCTAAGTCTATGTGGACTAACCCATTATAGAAAATATTATACATATAACTAATTATATCTAATTTTTCCATAAAAAGACTCACAAGTGACACCAAGCTAATAAATTATCAATTTTCATGATTTGGGTCATGTTTATCATGGAAATCAAGATAATACACCCAATTTAAAAAATCAGAATGTTTGGGTGAACAAGAATAACTCTCCCTTTGTCTCAATTTTCATCAACCAAGAAAAAACCCTTAATAAATACTATTATGAAATAGGGATGTGAGTTTGATTAGTTTATTTCAATTATCATGTAAGATTCCCATCAAGGGATACACTCGTTTTTTTATCGTAGAGAGTGTTCAACCCTAAAACTCCATGAAAAAACTCATCCGATTTTCTAGAATTTACATCCTCAACCTTCTCCTTTAATTCCTTTCATGTTAACTCTAAAAACATTATATAATAGTTAATATGACTGAACTTATTATTTTTTTAGAGGAAACATTCAAGGTTAGATTTTTCTCTTATCCTTTCTTTCTTCAGCTTTCCAATATCATAATAGGATGTTATTTCCATTTTATTGAAAAGTTTTATGGATTGTGTACATAATTAATTCCAAAGTATTTGTTCCTCATGGGGATTTATTTTCTCAATTTAAATATTTAAGGCACCTCTAGTATATGAAACATTTCCCACTTATTTCCATGAATCATGGAACTGATTTTCGCATCATACCTTTTTTTAGTAATGGAGAATTGGGTAGGCCTAACAAAACACTCATTTTTTTGATTTCCTAGAATATTTTGGCTTCTCACATTTTCAATGAGATATTGTTATCAGTTTCTAACTATATCTTCCCCTTGGGTATTTCCACTTTCTTGATAAAGACATGTTAAACCAATATGAATAATCTTTGTTACCATTATTACCACAACATCAGAAATAAAAACCTATGAATTGTGATCTTCCAGATGCATCAATGTAACCCTTCTTTTCATCAGGGGAAATGATATTCTTGACCTCCTTTATTCCTTTTATGATGAACTTTTTATCTTAAACTCTTTCTTGGCCCAAACTTTCACCGTTTATCTTTAAGATCTACATTGTTAGTTATATCTTTTCTATATTTAGAATTATATTTTACCAGTCTATTGGAACCATTTACAACCCCATCATGAGATGTTATCCATTAAACTACACTAATTTTTAGGTATTATATATATTTATTTCATACATATTTAACTATGATATATATGTCTTGTTTCATGGAAAAAGTATTCTTCCATTGTAATTATATTCCACTTGAGATAAATGATAATTGTTTCTAGTTATGCATCTGCAAGATTATAATTATTGATCTCATCAATGTATGTTACTTACTTTTTATCATAAACTTACTTATCAAACTCATTATTGTTATTTTATAAAAAACATCTATCACTATATAATAGTAAACATCATGAAAGATTCTACATTGGTCTTATTTATCATTGCATGATAATTTTTTAAAATAGAAACATGATATTGTTGCCTCATCATCACCAGAATGATATTTCTTTTTCATATCCAAGAGTGAATTTTAAATTTTACATTGTTTATCTACTTAAGGGTTGGAATTAGAAATAAAATTATCTTTAGATTTTACCTTGATTAGAGAACACAACTTCTAGGATGGATTCTTCTTTTTATGGTGAATGCTAATAATTTTTATTTAATATCTTAATTAGGATGATTTTTTTGAAATATGGGAAATGATATCCTTAAAATATTTATCTGATTCCATATTCAAATTTTATTTTATCATTAGAAGTATCCTTTTATTTGATACCAAATGTTGATCACAATGACCGGTTAGTTTCCATATTGAAGGGTGTGAATCATTAGTATCCTTATTTTTTTGAATTTTATCTTCTTTTAAAGTCTCAATCTTTAATTATTTAATGCTCTCTATCAACTCAATAGAATATCTCAATCTCACATCATGTGAAATGTTATAATATGGGAGCATAGCACATAGTATTTAAAAGGTTTGGAATAAAGTCCTGCTATGTTCCATGTTGGTTAGAAACCCCGACATGGATTCTCTTCACTATATACAAAATTAAATATAGTGGTTAGACACTCTAGTTAAAATATCTCTATAATTTGTTAGACACCCCAATTTATATTCTCCTCTAATTGGTTATACACCCCAATCACAAGCCTCAAGTAGCTGGTTAGACACCCTAGCTACAAGATTCCTCTTCATTTTTGATCCATAGATATAATGATCTTTCTCATAGATAGTCTTCCTTAAAAATAATTCTAGACACCCATTCCCTATGCACCTCATTAAGAACATCAATAGTTTTAGTTTTGACACTCCTTCAAGATATTTTTCAGTGACTAATATTCATTAACATAACTAGTATTGAAACTCACCTACTTTCTTTGATACATGATTATATCGAGATCTCAAGATTTCTTATTGGACAACGGATGAAAGGTCTCTTAATATTTTTTCCTAAAAACTATTAATCACCTGCATGAAAATTTATCCATAAAAAATAATAATTTTTCATGTCACAATTTCTCAGTTATTACATCATTTAAATGTGTTATGAATAAAAACATTTATTATTATTCTCAAAATATGAATACGTGTTTATAGTTTGATATTCATTTCATCACTCATATCGAATATCTAAAGATATTATGGGTATTATTCCATATTTATGAAATGAATATCAATTGACCAAGGGGTTTAGGTGTATACTTACTCTTCATGTAGCATCATTAATTGTCTATCACCTTTCATGCATGCATCTAATTATATATCTGGTATTTAAAAATATTGAAGACTCATAGATAACCCATTATTCACACTATAAATGTAAAATACAAAATGATCAGTCTTTCCTACATTTTTTCACATTTCATTGTGTGGTAAAATTATTTTTTAATGTCCATAGAATGCATCTAATTTATTCTTCACATAGTGTATTCAAATACACTGAATCCCATTATTCAGTATCTAAAGGATCATTAATATCACTTTCATGAATACCACAAGCACTGGATTTTCATATTATCCCTTTTTATTGATTCCATGGAGCTACCTTCTATATTCAGTATGTTCTACATGATTTAAATTTCAACTACATGAATTTTCATTCATCATAGACAAAACATCTATATTTTTTAGAAATAAACTTCATGTGAAGCCTTAAATTCATCAGGAAATATCACATATCAACTTTTTCAGTTCATGCATGAAGGATGCATGAATTACGTGTAAAGAATAGATTTCAGTCTTTCCTAGACCCAAGAAGTCATTGTGGCCTACTTAAATGTAGATTTCGCATTGGTTCTTTATACCCATCTCTCATCAATGGTGTAAGGTCCATATTTTGCCAAACCCTTGAGCAAGGTAGGTAGAAGATGACATCCCATAATGATTAGATTGTGTAGTTCACTTTGATAAGATGGATTCATTTTATCCATATCCATTAAATGGTAGAGCTACTATGCCAACTTATCTCCAATCCCACATCACTCTATGCCTCTATTTTCCTCTACTATTTAATACAAGTTGCTCTATCATTGCTTTGAGCTGGTAGTGGGTGATCGGTACTAGCAACACATGCACTGATGCCCTATGAGCAGTGATATAACTATGTTATCCCACTAGCACCATATCCCAAGCAATCCTACTCAAGAGTGATCATGTGTACCTATACACTAGCCCATACTACCTTTTCCACTATTTGAGCTAGTCGTGGCTGGCTCCCTTATGCGTGGTTGACCTCCTGGTCCCACAGTGCCTCGACAGATCTGGGTCTTGGTTAGATTGGGTGGTTGGCCTTATTTTTTTAATAATTCCACCAAAATAATCATACATATAATTCTAAGTATAAAATAAAATTCCAATACTTCCATCAAATTCCTTATTCATCTTCAAAATATATATGAAAAACTTTTATGTCCTTTATAAGGTAGTATTTTTAACAACTCTTCTCTTTATTACATATTTAAACATGATTTATTACATAAACATGAACATAAGGTAAATCAGAGGATTGATAAGTCTAGTGTATTAGATAATTGAGAAAATTAAATAAAAACTTCAAACATAAAATATGAAATCTTTATTGAAAACTTATTTTACAGGACCACAACATTCCTTTGTACTTAGCATTGCATGGGATGACCTGATGACATACATAAGAAAAGGGTGAACTATAAATCCCAGTAAGGGAGTAAACAAGGAATAACAAGAAGAATATAGTGCATGTTATTCAATGAGAATATAAATGGAGAACAAGAGAAGCATGTACATAAAGTTATGATATATCATGATTACCATGACATGGAAATGGGGCAACACCATACAATATGATATTAGCATGAGCCAATGCTCATTGCACATAGATTAACATTAGTAAACCATCATTGCACTTGAATTAGTATAAGTAAACCCACATTTAACATGAATTAGAATTATTAAACCCTCATTTCTCATGTATTATCATGATACTAAAAATTACCCAATGCATTGGAGCACTATCAGGGCACACTCTTTATAAACATTTCATTTCATAAATAAGTGTTCCACATAGATCATATAACATGGAATCAATCAACATCATAATTTATTCCATGATAAAGGAATGTGGAATACATAAGTGAAACTATATAATTAATATGTATATTTTCATAAAGGTGAATACCCCTGATAGAGAAATGGTCATGGTATTCACTACACGATGATTTTGTCATGGACAATTGTGGTGCAATTTCAGCAGCATAATGATGTGATATAATCATTCATAAAAATGGTTGATGAGAGATAAAGGTATATCTAATCACATGTACATGAAATTTATAGTAAGTCAGTCATATAAATATATGTCCCAACACATGGAATTTGGAAATAGAATGTGTAACATAATAAATAAACTTTAAGAAACAGGAGAAATCGAATAACTCTTATAAAATTTCAGCATGGTAACGGGTGTACATAGGAGGGATTTATGAGAGTGAAAGTGGTCTATAATCATTAAAATATAATAATGAAAGTATGGAGTATTTGAAAAATCATACCCTAATATTTTTAATTGAAAATAAAAAGGTATATCAACATAAAGAAGCTTGGACAAAAATGAGAAAGGAAGAATTCCCTTACTTGAGTGTGTGACTTAAAGAGATTGAGGAGAGGATTATTAAGAGCTTGGGGAACTTTGGGAGGTTTATAGAGAGAGGATGAAATAGTAGGGACGTTATCCAAGTATTTTGAGTGAAGAAAAGTGAGATCATAGTTGGGTTTATATAGGAAATGAAAGGGGAATGTTTTAATAATTCACTAACTTAGGTTTTTTAATCTATATAATTAAATATTCAAGAATACAGACCATCCTATGGTTTTTTCCCAGGATTTTTGACAGAAATGAGTGGAAATAATTATTTTATAAGTTAAATGGACGAACATATTAAAATATTAGGATTTATTATGTGTAGGTGACTCAAACACTCAAAGAAATCATTTTAAAATGCTAAAATATTTTATAAGTCTTGGATGGTCTACTGAGGCACTGTAAAATTAATCAAAAAATATGTAAAATCACATTATTTTAAAGTTAAAACATATATTGGCCGAATAATAATTTTATATTATTTTATTACATCACTATTGGGTCATTATGATGCCATACAATGCATTATATAATTAAATGGTATTTGATTTTTACCAAAAAAAATCGATTGTCTCAAAAAATTATGAAAAATTTTCCATTGGAAAATTTTGACATACTGATTTAGAAACTAAAATTCATATTATCCAAATAATTTTCTAAATTTTTTAATTTTCACTTTTAAAATAAAAACATAAAATTATTGAAAATTCATGGGTTTTGACAAAAATAGTTTTCAAACCATAATAAAAATTACAGTTGTATTCATAAAACTTATATGATCATTTATATTTAATAAAAATTAATTTAGTAGTAATGTTTTATTTAAATATTATTTACTTCAAAAATCTATTAATTCAACAAAATATATTTCTTAATTGAATTTAAATATGAACTAAAAATACTATTTGTTCTTTAAAACCAATTTACAAATAACAATAATAAATTGAATGTATATTCATTATTATATTAAAAAATAATGCACATAATCATAATTCTGGGGTATTGTTACATATCCCTTTATTACATCGGCGTATTCCCTTAGAGTATGGTATACGATGGTGGGGATTTTTTGGGGTCGTTCGGTGAACATGGTTTGGGTTGTGATCTCGAAAAGCTTGAACTTCCCTCATATACGGGTTTTCTCATTCTTAAGTTGTTAGATATCGGATTGGGCTAGGTCTAGGGAAAATCCAATAAATTTTATCTCCCCAAAATATTCAATAAATGGGATTCAAAGGGAACGATTCTATTGGTCGAGGACATCACTTTCTTTGTGTGTGTCAAAAGGATTTGTTAAAACCCTATATATATATACTAGTCATGTGATCATTGTTCAATGGATATATTATTCATGGTAATGATACATAACGAACATTTAAATCCAATAATAAAAAAAGAGTGCATCTGTTTTATATAATACATTAAAAGAAAGGTAATTATATTCATGAATGTTTGAGTCATTACAATATTCCAACCTTCAAAAAATTTTCCCTTTATATTTCCTTTTACCACACTAAAATAGATGTGGGTAACTCTACCTCACCACTTCCTCTAGTTCCCATGTTGCTTATTCAAACTTGTGGTTTCTCTAAAACACTTTTACAAGGTCCATTGTCTAATTTTGAAGAAATTTTTCCCTATGATCTAATATCTGTACCATCTTATCCTTATTGGAGAGGTCATTCTCCAATGGTACCACCTCTGGATTGAGTACATGCGATCGTTCAGGTATGTACTTCCTCAAGAGTGATACATGGAATATGTCATGTACTTGATATGGGTTCGGTGGGAGTACTAGTCAATAGGCCATTGCTCCAAGTGATCAAGGATCTCAAAAGGTCTGATGTACCTTGAAATAAGCTTTCCCTTAATCCAAAAAATCATAACTCTCTTCCTTGGTGATATATGGAGGAATACCATATCTCTAACATCAAACTCTAGGTCTCATAGATGATTATCTCCATACCTATTTTGTCGACTCTGAGAAACTTTAATGTGTGGTTTTATGGTCTTAACATTATCCACCATTTCTTCATCCATTTCTGGCCCTAGTAGTTTTCACTCCCAACTTCATCCCAACATGCCAGTGTTCTGCACCTCTTCCCGTAATGGGATTCCTAAGGATCCATTTGGATTCTTGAGTGGAAACTATTATTGTAAGAGAATTCAACCATATGATGATGTTGATCCCATCCTCCATTGAAGTCCATTGAGCATGATCTCAACATGTCCTCAAGTGTTTGGATAGTTTTCTTAGATTTTCCATCAGTTTGAGGGTGATAGGTTATACAAAAGTTCAAATCAGTATTCATAGCATGTTTAAGACTCATCAAGAACATAGAGGTAAATCCTAGATATCTATTAGATACAATTGATAGTTTTGGTCCATGCAACCTTACCAATTATCTAATGTATATTCCTGCTAGTTGATCCAATAAAAAATCCTCTCAAATTACAATGAAGTTTGTAGTCTTTATAAGATGATACACAACAACCCAGATAAAATTGTTTCCCTTGTATGTCATCGGAAGTCTGGTAACAAATTCCATAGTGATGTTATCCCATTTCCATGTTGGTATGGGTAATTGTTGCATCATCCCCTTGGACTTATGCCTCTCAGCCTTCACTTATTAACATATGAGGAACATTAATTTATAATCAGTGATCTTCTTCTCCATGGTACCCCACCAATAATGCTCTCAGAGATCTCAATAAATATTTGGATTTCCCATTTGAATGGAAAAAATCAATCTATTTGCATAATCCAAATGTTCTTTCTTTAAATCTGGATTTGATGAAACACATAGTCTTGATCCAAATCTCACAATTCCTTCTTCATTAGCATTAAAATCCGAGAATTTTCCTTTTCCGAAAGTTTCCACTTTCTTCTAAATTCCCACATCATCTTTTTAATAATCCTTTAACCTTTATAAAAGAGACAGATGAGTAATCATTTGTGAAAGGATTGATGATTTTCTATTCTTTATTATTCTCATGTCCATCTTCATAAAGTCTAAGAAGATTGGATCCGTTTCAATTCTTATCAATGATAGAATTTTTGGGACCTTTCTACTTAGAGCATCTGCCACCTTTCTCTCTTTCCTAGGGTGGTAATGGATTGAGCAGTCATAGTCTTTGATCATCTCTAACCATCTTCGTAGTCGCATATTCAACTCTTTCTGTGTGAACATATATTTGAGACTTTTGTGATCCATATATATTTCACAATTCTCCCCAAAGAGATAATGTTGCTAGATTTTCAATGCAAGGAACACAACTACTAACTCTAGATCATGCGTGGGATAGTTTTTCTCATTTATTTTCAACTACCTTGAGGCATAGGAAATGATTCTGTCATTTTTACTTGAATTCCATCAAATGGATACTTATAATATTTTCAGGATGAACATTCCCATGAACATCAACATGTGATACAAAACTTATAGAAGTTTTTCCCTAATGATTTAATACCATTTCTGATGGGGAATCAATGTTCTTAAAAAATAATAAAATATATACTAATAGGACATGAATTGAAATACATGATGACATACACAAATTTAAAGTAGTAGTTATATTTAATTCATTTATCATTATCCATCTTATCATAGGACGTCCCATGCTCTCTTGATCATGGATATTGTTGATGTTCATCATGCTTCTCATCCCTTGCAATAGAGCATTATCTTGGGTAATGCCCGAATTCTCGACATTTATAGAATTGAACTATGTAAGATGATTTAGATAGAACTATCTTTCCATCCATAACATTATCCATTATTTAATGGAAATTTGTTATTTTATTCCCTTCCTTTCTTCATTTAATACATCTCTTAGTCCCTTTGTGACATTTCCCTTGGTTCCACTTTCCACACATATTTCATGAAGGAAATTGGTTCTTCTTCCACTTATCAACTTTAGTATATGGACATTCATGATATTCCATATTACTCATCCTTGATTTCCTTGGGCATTCAATAAAGTGGAAATTTTTAATCATGATTTTTGATAGCTGGTTTGGAGTAATCATGATATGTTCTACTTGATCTCCTCTTTGATTGGGAATCTCTCTTGGACATTCATCACGCTGTCCTTTAAATCGGTTGTTAGCTATATTCCTCATATTACAAGCCATAGTCTAAAATAAAAGGAATATTAGGGAAGAGTATATTAATCATTTAAACATATAAAGGGGAATCAAATGAAATTAAAGAAATAACATATAAATTACATTTATCTATTTAACTTACAAATTTCTGGGCTTAAATATACATTATCCATGATCTATCTCCTAACATATATTCTTATGGTCTTTTTTCTACCATTAATAATGGTTCGTACTAATCTTATGAATTAACCAAAGAATATCCCCCAATATTTTCAAACAAAGATTGAAGCACGTCCTATTTTAGTGCACCAGTTCCTGTTCGAGTCTAGCTCAAAGCAGTGTTTTTGTGTTTCACCCCTAGATACATTTGTTCTAGAGCCACCACTACTTGTTCGTTTCCAGATATGGATGTATTTTCTTGATAATCCACTAACTCTATACCCAAAAAAAATTAGGGATATTTTTCAAATACTTAGCCTTATCCCTAAGGATTTCACTAGGGTTTTCTAATCCTAATCCCAAAAATAACTAAACATTTCCTTTGATACCAACTATAACAACCCTTCTCTTTATTACATATTTAAACATGATTTATTACATAAACATGAACATAGTACATCTCTGATGATAGAGAGGTCTATTGTATTAGTAAATTAATAACATTGCATAACAACATAAAACAAAAAATACTACATCTTTATTGAAAAATTCTTTTACATGACCACAACATTCATTCGTACTTAACATTTAATGGGATAACTTGAGGACATACATAAGAAAAGGGTGAGCTATAAAGTCTAGTAACGGAGTAAACAAGACATAACATGAATAATACAATACATGTTAGTCAATGGGAATATCAATGGAGAACAAGATAAATATAAACATAAATGTATGATATAACATGATTATCATAACATGGAAATGTGACAACAATATACAACATGATATTAGCATGATCCAAGGCTCATTGCACATGGATTAGCATGAGTAAACCCTTATTGCACTTGAATTACCATGATTAAACCCTCATTTCACATCAATTAGAATGATTTAACCATTATTTCATATGGTGTTTCATGATACTAAACATTACCCAATGCATTGGAGCGTATCAGGGTGCACCATTTATAAACATTTCATTTCATGCATAAGTGTGCCACATGGATCATATAACATGGAATCATTCAACATCATCATATATTCCATGATAAAGTAATTTTTAATACATACATGAAACTCTATAATCAATAACTATATGTTCATAAAGTTGAATACCCCTGATAGAGAAATGGGTATGTTATTCACAATAGGGTGATTTTGGCATGGAAAATCGCGGTGCAATTTCGGTAGCATAACAACGTGATATAATCATTCATAAAAATGGTTTATGAGAGAGAAAGCAATATCTACTCACATTTACATGATATGGATAGTAAGAGGTTCATATAGAAATATGTCCAAAAAATGGAATTTGGAAATAGACGGCCTAACATAATATAGAAGCCTGAAGAAAGAGAATAAATGGAATAACTCTTATGAAATATTGGCTTGGTAACCTGTGTACATAGAAGGAATTAATTAGAGATAAAGATGTATCTCATCATTCAAATATAAGTAGGGTAGTATTTTGGAGGTGTGAAATCATACCCCAACATTTTTAATTGAAAATAAAATGGTATATCAACATAAAGAAGCTTGGATAATAATGAGAAAGGAAGAAATCCCTTACTTTATTGTGTGACTTCCAGAGCTTAAGGAGGGGATTATTGAGAGATTGGGGCGCCTCATGGGGTTTTTAGATAGAGGAGGGAAGATTAGGGACGTGCTCCAAGGATTTTTATTGTAGATAAGTGGGATCTTGGTTGGGTTTATATAGGAAATGAGAGGGGAATTCTTTAATATTTCACAAACTTAGGTTTTGGAATCTATATAATTAAATATTCAAAACTAAAAACCATCCCGTGGGTTTTACCATGGTTTTTACAAAGGTGAGAAAAATAAATTATTTAATGAGGCCAATGGATGAACTTATTAAAATATTAGTCTTCCTTATGTGGAGGGGAGTTACACTCTCAAGGAAAACATTTTAAAATGTTAAAATATTTTATAAGTCTTGAAGGGTCCACTAAAGTATTGTAAAATTAGTAAAAAAAATCTAAAATCACATTATTTTATAGGTAAATCATATGTTGGATGAATAACCCTTTTATGGTATTGTATTACATAACTATTGGGTCATTATTATGTCATAAAATATATTATATATTTAAACAGTATTTAATTTTTACCCAAAAAATCGATTGTCTCAGAAAATTATGAAAAATTCACCGTCGGATAATTTTGATGTTCTTATAAAAAAAATAATTTTCATTTTATTTATATTATTTTCGAAATATGTTAATTTTTACTTTTAAAACAAATACCGACATTTATTGAAAATTCATGGGTTTTGACAAAAATAGTTTTTAAACCTTAATAAAAATTACAATTGTATTCATAAAAATTATATGGTCATTTATATTTAATAAAAATTAATTTAGTAGTAATATTTTATTAAAATATTATTTAATTCAAAAATCCATTAACTCATCAAAATATATTTCTTAATTGAATTTAAATACTAACTAAAAATACTATATGTGCTTTTAAAAACCATTTAAAAGTAACAATAATAAAATGAATATATATTCTTTATTATATTAAAAAATAATGCACATAATCATAATTCTAGGGTATTTTTACATATCCCTTTATTGCACTAGCATATTCCCTAAGAGTATGGTGTATGATGGTGGGGATTTCTTAGGGTCGTTCAGTGAACATGGTTTGGGATGATCTCGATGAGCTTGAACTTATCCCAGAAACGGTTTCACTCATGCTTAAGTTATTAGATCATGGATTGGTCATGGTCTAGGGAAAATCCTAGAAATGTTATCTCCCTCAAAAGATCTGATAAATGGGATTCAAAGGGAATGATCCTATGGGTCGAGGCCATTACTTCGTTTATCTATTTCAGAAGGATTTTTTTAATTCCTATATATATACTTGTCATGTGATCACCATTAAAAGGCTATATCATCAACGGTAATGACACTTAACAGTTATTTAAACCTAATAATAAAAAAAGAGGGCATGTTTTTTCTATAAGACATTAAAATAATGATAATTTTATTCATTAATTTTATGGTTGTTACAGTACCCATCATTAAAAATATATGAATATATTTTTATATGGCCATATTCAACTCTTCTTAATCCTTTTTTAGATTAGTGTTCACTCTATATTTCCTTTCACGCTTGTATTTGATAATTAAGATTAGTTCAATAAATCATCAAATATTATATAGATATTTTTTTAAGAAAGAAATCCAATACTAATAAATGAATACACAACATTTCTCTAAGAATCACCACTTTATAACAACTCCCCAAACACATATTATCATATCATTAACAAAAAATGGAATGTTTGGGATAAATAGTTTATAAGAATTAATTTTATTTATTCAAATTAAAAGGGCCTTATTTGAGAAATTATTTAAACTATTTCAAAATAAGTTTAGATAGTTGATATGATCAAGGATAAAATAATATTAAATGTCTGATATATAGATTATATAAATTTTTTACAAAATAAAATTATAATATAAAGTGTTTATATTTTATTAAATATCATTTATTTACTATAAATGTCATATAATGAATAATATGAAGGATTTTCTATTATGAATAAATATACAATGTTTATATTTATTTAATTATGAAAATTTCATAATGTATGGCATAAAATATTAAGTGTTTCTAATTGTTTTATTTATAAAATGTTCATAAATAGTTTATCTCATGTTTAAATATATGAATTTTTGATTTATTTATTTAATTAAATGATTATAGATATAGTTTTTATGTTATTTATGGATGTATCCTTTAGTTTAAAGTGTTAAAATACATCTATAAATTATGATACATTAACATAAGAGGTTTCATGATAGGAATTATATTTGATTTATTTTTCATCTACTATGACATTGGACTATACTTATTTATGAGATTGAATAAAGAAGTTAATTATATTTTATATATATAAGGTGTTATAATTGTGATGTAATTGAGTTCAATATTGAGTAAAGTATCTTTAGGAAGAGGTACTTTGGGTCGGATTTATCATTGGCGTGGAGTCTTATGCCTTGTCAATAAGAATTGGGGGTTAGTTATCTATCTCTCAAAGATTACTATTGTCGGGATTATTGATTATATATGATTATAATACTTTACATAAAATGTTTCCATGAACCTTTTTCATAGGATTACTATATATATGTGTGAGTATAGTTGTCTCTAACACAAGCTATGGGTTGTGTAATGAGTTATGCATCAATATACATTGAACATATTGATTTAGTGGAAGGAAATGTATTTCAAAATAAATCACTTGATGAATGAATATATAAAGGCAATATATGAGATGATATGGTGAGAATAAATCCCCTTTAAAAATAATAACTATCTAATTATTTCCAATGAAAACATTGGTCAAGAAAAAAGTGGGTAAAAAAGAGGGTAAAAAATCAAATCAAAGAAAAATAGATGAACTAGATCTTGTGAGGTATAGGTTTTGGTGTTGTTTAGGAAATAAAAGAGGGTAAAAAATCAAATCACAAGAAAAAAAATTAGTTTTAAAGTCCAATAATGTTTCTTTAAATATAATCTCATGGTCACTGAAACCTAAATTAGGTTTCAAGAATAAGGGGGAATTTTTCCTTGTGTGATGGGGTTTTCTAGCATACGTGAAGTGATATGAGAAAATACATGGAAAGACCATGTCCATTTTTGGAGTGATAAAAAAATCATAAATTCTGAAGGGTATATGATACCAAATAAATATTTTACAAATTTTGAAAATATACATGAATTCAATAAAAGGGAAATAATTGTTACAGATAGTGGTTTACATTCATGTGATAAATCGAATAGTTTCTATATCAAAGATCTAAATTTAAAATAATACATCACTATCAAATGGATCTTAAAAAAGGATGTGTATAATTATCTCATTTCAATTATATGATAAGATAAATGGATTATAATTAAGGATTTTTTATGAAAAATATTTGATTTTACACATTCTTTATGATTCATCGGACTATATAACATGTATAAGAATAATATATGGATAAAATGAGTTTTATACATGATTATATAATTTATAAAAATTCTCATTAAAATGTATGGGATGTTATCCCACAAACCAATAGTGAACTATTTTAATAAATGATATTATTTTTAGAATATTGATTCAAACACATAGAGTACCATATATGATATGATTATTAGAAAGTTTGTTTGTTAAATATTCATAGTGAAAAGAAATAAATTTTATTTCATAACATAAATGAGTTTGTGTATCTTAGCATGATATTATAAAAGGAATATGATATCTAAGAGTCCAGTGTGAGTATGTTTGGATTATAGAAATTCATGTACAAAAAATTAAATATTATATCAATGAAAATGTAAATAAAATTTCACTTTATATCCTAAATTAGTTTCAATATGTTTTGGTAAAGAAAAATGTAGAGTGAAATATTTGTCACCAAAATATTATCAAGGAAAAATTTTATGGAAAATATTCCAATAATGAAATTATTAAGAAATTTAAGTAGAAAAATATGAGTAATTAACATCATAATATTTAAAAAAAATTAAATAAATATGTTCAGATACTATATCCTAGGAGTTTAACAATGTGAATATGATTCCTAAGTATCATCATTATTCAAACCATCTTGCATTATATATGTTACTCACTAAATGGTTTTAGTGGTAGGGTTATTTCAGATTATTACATAATGATGTCGTATGAATTACATGGATAAGTAATGAGTTTAACATAACTGTAAAAGTGAACTAAACATGAGGTTGATCTAGAATTCGATCATATGTGATATGGTGAGACATAAACTCGTATGAAAACCAATATATTTTATACACATTATTTTATGATTTATTAATTAAATAAAAAAATTAATATAATCTCATAATATCAATGGTCCTAATGTTTTTGGGAAATTAGATATATAAGACATTGACTTGATAATAAGATACACTATCTTTATTTAAAACTCCATAAAGTTCTCCTATATCCATTAAACTCTTAATATTATACATGATAACCTGGGGATGTTTATAAGAAAGGGATAATTTATAAATCCCTATAGGGAAATAATAAAATTATAACATGAAGTAAATTAGTACTTATGATTCAGGGGGCATAACATGGTGACATAAAAAGGTGAGAATCATAACCTTGAAAATCAAAGCACGGAATAAGATGACTATATCAAGGTATCATAAGAATATAAAGAAAACATAAAACATGAAATCATAAGAATAATTAAAGTATAATAATTGAGACATAATAACATAGTGTGCCTAAAATAACCACCCATACACCATACATGGTATATCATGAGATAAAAATTACATAATGCATTATAGGGATATATAATTTTAGGCCCTATCATTATATTCATGTCATATACATGTGTTTGTGTGGTGCATAGATCATACAACATAAGACTGTATTTAATCACATTTAGAAACATGATTAGACAGTGTGGGTTTAATAAATGGAAGTCCCAAATAAATGGAGGATAAGTAAAACTAGGTGAATACCCATGAGTGTAAATGGGGATCTGTATTTTAAATATAACAGTTTTCCATGGAAAATCATAGAATAATTTCAACAGAAAAAGTGGTGTATATAACGTTTTATTAATGGAAATAATTAGAGTGAAATGTGGTATCTCATTACTTTTGAATCATAATTATAGTAAATAGTTGTGTAAAAAATATGTCAACATGAAAATATTTAAGTAAAAATGCATAATAAAAGAAATTAATTGAATAATGAAGAAGGGGATGTGAATACCTTACACCGAGAGGCTTCTTCTAAAAGATTTTAGGTTATTTTTAAGATATTGGGATTGCATTAGGATGGATTTATAGAGTTATAGGGTGAGTAACTTCATGCTCAATGGGTTTTTAGTGAATTGTAAATGGAGAAACGGTGGGTATTTATAGAAAAATAGAGGGGAATTGTTTATTAATTTCTAAATATAGATTAGGGACTCTAATAATAAAGATAACCATAACAACAAACATTCCCATTGTTTTTTATGGTTTCTTAAAAATATTTTTGTTTCAATTATCTTATTATTTTATGAACTTAACTCATTAAAATTATCCTATTTATGATATAGAAGTGAGTCAAGTTCAAATAGAATTGTTTTTAAAACCTTAAAACATAATATAGTTTTTGGAGGATTTATTATAGGTTTGTAAAATTAATCAAATTACTTCAAAAATATATTATTTTATGTTAAACTCCAATATTTATTCAGGGATATATTTTATAGTATTTATTATAGCACTTTTGGTCTATTATAATGTCATAATATATGTTTTATATTTCTACTTTATTTTATTTTCACCGTAAAAAATTGTCTGCATCCATAAAATATGAAAAAATAACCATTGGATAATTTATATGTATTTAATTTAAGAAGAGTAATTATTTTAAAAAAATTATAAATATAGTTATTTCTAATTTTAAAATAAAAATCCTTATTTATTAAATATATATTAGTTTTAACAACACAAACAACATTCTGACCCTTATAAAAATTACATGGGACATCATTAAATTAAATTATATTTTTTATTTAAATAATTATTATTCAATAACCATTTCATTGAACTAAACATTATTCTTCAGCTCTTGGATGTATTAAAAAGAGTGTTTAAATTTAAACTATATATTTCCCAAAAATTCTATTTTGGTTTATTCATATCAATATATAATTTTTATCAAACTCATTATATAATCATATATATATAAATTAATAATGAAAATGAAAAAATATAATAATTATTATATTAAAAAGAAAATATAAAAATTTCTACTACTATGATGTAGATTAATAACCCCTTATTACACTAGAGTATTCCCTAAGGGTAAGGCATGTGATGGTATTACATTCTTATAGTGGTTCGAAAAACAATGTTTTGCGAGTGGTAGCTATAATATTGAACTTATATTATAATTGGTTTCTCTTGAGTTTATGTTTTTAATCTAATCTTGGGCTTGGTCAATGGTAAATCCTAGTGATGTAATCTCCCTTGAAAGCTCCAAAAAAAATATGCTTCATAGGGTACAATCCTACTAGTGGAGGCCACCATTTATTTCTTATATGTTAATTATATTTCATTATAACACTTAATATATACTAAAATTAACTTTCAATATATAATTTTATTTTAAAATGGTAAGGATTCTTGATGGTCTTTTAGGCCCAAAAAAAATTCTATATTCTATATCAGTCTAAAATAATAAATGAAATATAGTTCATGTTTTTTCTATAACTACTTTACATAATAACTAATATATTCATTTTGAATGGAATTTAATTTATAATAGTCTAGGAAATTACATTCTTCCCCATTCAATAATTTCACCATTTAAATTTAATTTCATACACTAAAACAAATAAGGGTACTTATATTTCACTTCCTCTATGGGTTACCTTGTTGCCTCCTCGAACTTGTATTTCTACAATAGTACATTAAATATGTGACTTCTCTTGTTTTGTAAAAATGTTTTTCTATGATCTAAGATCCTCACTAATTGTTCCTTGTATGAAATATTTCACTCCAAATGTTTCATCTATAGATTCAGTACATGTGAGTGGTTTGATATTTACTCCCTTAACTATGATACATGGAACACATCATGTTCATGAGATAATTTAGGTGGGAGTGATAGTCGATAGGTCACAACATTGATGTGATCAAGAATGTCTTAGGTGATAATGTGTCTAGGAATAATATTTCCCCTATTATCAAACCTCATGACTTTATTATATAGTGATATATAAATGAACACCTTATCTGTGACCTCAAACTCTCTATCTTATCTATGATTTCATTCATAGCTTTTCTATCATCTTTATGTGTATTTAATATGATATTTAATGGTTTATTAATTCTATTTAACCTCTTAGATAATATGAGGTCCCATAAACATACACTCTACAACTTCATCCCAATATAATGGATATTGACCCCACTTCCCATAGAGAGACTCATAAAGTTCCATTTCAATGCTATAATGGAAATGGTTGTTGCAGGAAAAATACAATATGGGAAGGTGTTGATCCCAACATCATTTGAAATCCATTAAGAATGATATCAACATATCCTATAAATTTTTAATGGTTCTCTCAAAAAGATCATACATTTGAGGGTGAAAATTACTATTAAAAATAGCTTTGTATCCAGTTCTTGTTGAAGGATTTTCTAGATTCTCAAGGTATACCTCAAATCTTGATTAGATATAATGGAAAATGGTACTTCATTTAGTATTACCAGTTTTCTTATGAATATCTTGGTGAATTTTTCAAGAGATAAATATTACTTGAAAGAAATAAAATATTTTTCCTTTGTAAGGTGATCAACTACCATCCAAATGGTTTTATCGCCATTATATGTCCTTGGGAGTCCTAAGATAAAATATATGGCTATGTTTTCCCATTTCTATACTAGTATCAGAAATGATTGTACCATAATATTATACTTATATCATTCAAACAAGACATTTTATCATACCAAATTCTGAGTTAAATTTTTTTTAATCCCCCTCTTTATATTATCCCTCCAGAAGTTAGATTTCATATCTCTATACATTTTAGTGCTTCTTAGATGAATTTATAAAGATAATCTATGAACATCATCTAGAATATCCATCTTCATTTATGGTATTTATGAGATACATATCTAGGTTAAAAACCTTATAAACACATTTTTATGAAATTTAAAATTTGATATATTCACTACTTTTCTTACTATATTCCTATCATATTTTAGGAACTCCTTGATCCTCTCAAGAATGGATGTTTGAGCGGTTATTTTAGCAAGGTGGGTCGAATATCCTTTTACGAAACCCATTTCCATCATTTTAATGTCCAAGATGATTTTTTCCATTTTAATCCTCATCATGGACAGGGTTATGGGATCCTTTCTACTTAGAGTATATTCCAATTTATTCTCCTTACTAGGATATTAATGTATTAAATAATAATAATTTATAATCATCTCTATTCACCTTTTCTAGAACATATTATGCTCATTTTGTGTGAATATATACATGAGGATCTTATGGCCTATATAAATGTAACACTTTTTCTCATTGGGATAATGTCACCAAATCATCAATGTTAATATCACTGTATCCAATTCCAAATCTTGTGTTGGGTAATTCAATTCAAGTATTTCTAATTAGAATGAGGGATACATTTCCACTTTTTCATTTTTTATAAGTACACAACCCAAGAAATTTTTTTAATGAATTGTTGTAGATCAGAAATCCTTCCCCACTTGTGGGTATTTTTTTAAAAGGTGAAGTGATTATTCGCTTCTTTGACTCCTAAATCACTCCTTCACATTCGTTTCACCATAAAAAACTTCTCTTATTTCACATTTTTCTTGGTTTGTGGGTTCGAAAATTGTGAGAAGTTTCTAAGAAATCATGAATAATAATTAGCTAAAATAAGGAAGTTATGGATATTTTTCATAGATATTGGCCTTTTTCATCCTTTAATTGCCTATTTTTTTAATTTATTCATATATATATATATATATATATATATTGGTGATAACATACCCCGAAAATGTTACCTACATAATCCAAAACATTCATTTATTATACATTGCATATAACAATTTCTCTCACAAGTAATTAATCATTGAATTTAAATTATCCTCATGTTCCTCCTTTATTTTAAAGTGTATAATAATGTATTCAATAAATACTACAAAAAAATTATCAAGTTAATCCAAAAAACTCTATTAATTAAGTTCATAAAGATAAATGGAGCATTAGTCAATCTGAATGGAATCACTATGATCTCATAATTCTCATACCTTGAACAAAAATTAGTTTTGGGGATATTAACCTTATTCTCCTATAATTGATCATATCCTGACCAAAGATCCACTATAGTGAAGTACCATGATCCATATTATTGATCAAAAAAGTCACCAATATGTGGAATATGATACTTGTTCTTTATCATGGTCTTTTTGAGCTCCTGATAATAAATGAAAGAGATCATCAACCCATTATTATTCATAGTGGAAAGGATTGGCACAAACTAAGGTAAGTCACATGGGCATATAAACCACTTATCCATATTTTCTTATATTTAGTTCTTCATCTCTTCATGTTCAATAGTTCCATTCAATATGAGGTCTTGGATATTGAAAAATATATGGGTATAAGTTTGATTAATAACTCAACCAATTGGTTTGGAGGAAGTCTTGAAAATTATTCCAGAAACACAGATACAGATTCTGTTATAATGATAAGGTCATGAAGGATGATAATATCCTTAGTCTCAATCATTTTATCTAGATACACATTCTCATAATAAAATAATATACATTATTGAGATAATTATTCCAAACGAGATCCATCCTCCTCCTGACACTTTTAAAAATCAGAGGGAAATATGTGATACATAGATTGTTTTCCTTCACTCAAAAATTTATTATGGCTCAATACAAAAAAAGTCAATCCATGCCCAAAATAGACTCAAATTTCACTAAAGTATATATCCCAAGGTTCACTTGGAATTTAAACCTATAAATATTAATAGGGTACAAGTTTTATTCTTGGGAATCAATAATTGACCCATTTTCCATTTTTATAGGTTGCTCAACATTTAGGTTTTTTGGTGGTGTTTGAATAGTTCTACTAAACTTGTGTGATATGGAAGAATTTATTGAACCAAAATCCAATAGTGATCTCTCTACTCTTGAATTAATAACTATCATATCTATGACCACTTTTTTACCATAATCCACATCAACATTTATGATGGAATATGATCTCAATTTCTTTATAGGCCTTGGAGGTGGTTTTCATCAGTTATCATCGAAAACCCTTGGATTAGTGCATTGGATCACATAGTTTCCATGTCTCATAAATTTGAAAAATTAGACCATAGGTTTATCATTGACTATAATATTCCTTTATTTTATCACATTAGTGGGTTTATCCCATCTATATTCACTATCTAGGTTCCTCTCCTTCCCACACCCTAAATCATTTCCTTTTCCCCTTCACTGAATTATTCAACATTCTTATTACCACTCTTTTGACTAGTAATAATTTTTAATTTCTTACCACCATGAGATTTCTCCATCACTCCCCTAGAATAAATTTCAATTTTTCATTTTCCTTAACTCCAATCTTGTGAGACACTTGAGATTCACAAATCTCTATTTGGACTTTAAGAGCACATCAGACAATTTCTTCAAAGATATCAAAGTCTCTAATCCCCAATGTTTTTTTTATATTTTAATTTTTCCCACTAATAAAGGAATAATATTTACTTTCAAGTTCCATGAAAAATATAGATACATATCATGGAAGTCTTGTGAAGTTTTCCTCATATGCCTTGATGGATTTATCCTCCTTTTTCTTGAGTCTAAGGTACTCACTCTCCATTTTAAGTCGAAGAGTTTGAGGAAACTATTTAATAAAACATATTTTCCATAATTCTTCCCATAACATTACTTTAATTTTATACTTGGTCTTTGTATTATTGATCCACTTACACCATTTATTTGGTTCTCTATAGATGTGATAACTAGCCAGCATAAACTTCTATTTCTCAGAGAATTGAAAGAAAAACAAGATATTTTCAATGTATTTGACCCATTATTCAATGATTAAGGTATCACAAGATCTACTAAAAATTAGAGGCCTCTGTTGTGAAATGGTCACAATTACAAATTTTTTTCTTAGTGGGTGTAGTTATTCCTCCATATTCAAGTTTATATTAAAAACATAAGTTAATTGAGTAATTATTTTCATGATGTTATTGACTTCTACTCCCATCATGTTAAGAATATCATTTCGGTAGTCATCACATTTCCCATTACATGGGTTATTGATTTAGTTAATCCTATTTGTAGTAATTGACTAAAATAAAGTAAAAAATTAGGGATGATAATTTTCAATCTAATAAACATATAAAAGGGAAATTATAAACCTTGAAGGTATAACCCATAAGTGACATATATTCCTTTATATATATGAATTTATAGGTTTCAATATATGTTATCCACTATCTATTTCCTAAAAATAGTTTTCATATGTATTTTTTATTCTTTTATAATGGTTTGTAAAAAGAACATGATTAACTAAATCATATTCCATGAGAGTTTCCAGATAGGTGTGTAATCATATGATTATTTTTCATGCACAAGGTATGGGATGATTTAATACCTAATGATACCTTTCAGAGTTATTACACTAAGGAACATTTGTTCCATATTGGCATCCACTTGCTAGTACCTAGTCAAGGATATATTTTCTTAAAAAAATAAACTCTCTATACTATACCATAATTTACGGATATCCACATATGTTTATTTTTATCCATATGGGTTTCACTAATTTTTTCTAATCCCAATCCCCAAAAATAAGTAGACATTACCCTGATACCATCTATGATAACTTGTATCTTTTATAACATTATTTCATGATTTATTATATAAATATACAAATAATAAACCCCCATAAGATCTAGAGGCTAATTTTCATTGTAAAATTAGATACATAATATATTTACTTTATAATAATATAAAAAAAATTATTTAAAACTCAAAAGGTGCTCATACTTCTATTGAACTCTCAATACTAGATGGGATAACATGGGGAAGTACAGAAGAACAATATAAGCTATAAATCCTGATAAGGTTATTATAAAAGAATATAATTATGTAAATAAATACATGTGGGTCAAGTTACATAACATGGTGAAAGAAAAAGGTGAGAATAAAAACCATGAACATTAAATCATGGAAAAATATGACAATATCAAGGCATCATAATAGTGTGGAAACAATATTAAACCTGGAATCATAAGATTATGTTGAGGATAACTAATGAGGAGTCCTGAAAAAGTGAGATTAGGATAATATAACATGCACCATAAATGTTATCTAAAGAGATAAAAATATTTCCCAATTCATTATAGATCAATATAATTATAGACCCACCCCTCACATTCATATCATATACATGCATCTATGTGCCACATAGATCATACAACATAAATAAATATTTAATCACTTAGAATTCCATGATTGAGGAGTGTGGTTTTAATAAATTAAATTCCATTATAAATAATGTATATGTACAACTAGGTGAATTCCCTTGAGTGGGAGTGGGGATGGGTATTCACAACACAAAATTTTGGAATGGAAAATCCTGAAATAATTTTAGCAGCATAAGGGGTTTACATAAAGGTTCCTGGAAATCATTAATGAGAGTGAATGGTGGTATCACATTACTTTGGAATCATAATTATGGTAAATATATAAGTTAAAACATATGTCTACATGAAAAATTTGAATTCAAAAGTCATAATAAAAATAAATTTCTTAAAATAAAGAGAAATAGGAAAATAATCCCTAACTATGATAGGGTGCTTCTATAAGAATTATAAGAGCGTATTAAGATATTCGGAACACCTATGGAGTTATTTAGAGAGGGAAAAATAGATGAAATTTTTTAAAATGGCTTTTTAGTGAAGGTTAAAGGCATTTTTGGTGGGTATTTATAGAAAAAGAGAAGATAATTTTTTATTAATTTCTAAATATAGGTTTTCGACTCGATGTAATAAAATAACATATACCAAAAACCTTCCCATGATTATTCCCCACGGTTTATACCAGATAAGTTAATCCCCATATTTTTTTAGGTTAATAAATTAAATCATTAAAATAATACCATTCATGATGTGGAAGTCTGTTGTGTTTATAAAAAATTGTTTTTAAAAACTAAAAATATAATATAAGTTTTTGATAATTAATTATATGTTTTAAAAATTAATAAAATAACATCCAAAAACATATTTTAAATGTAAAAATTATTTTGGGTCATGGATTACTTTTACAGAATTTATTATATCACTTTTCAGCTATTATTATTTCATAATACATATCGTATATTTTTATTGTATTAAATGTTTACTTTAAAAAATATTGTCTCTGAAAATTATTATAAATTTTAACATTGGATAATTTTTACATGTTGATTTCAAAAATGATATTTATTTTACCAAAATAATTTTCAAAATATTGTAATTTTTATATTAAAATAAAATTGTATTTATTTAAAAATACAAGTTTTGTAACACAAATAGAATTATAATCCTTATAATAATTACATGGGACTTCATTATATTATATTATAATTTAAATTTTAATAAATATTATTTAATAAGAATATTTAATGGAAGTAATTTTTTTCAAAACTCTTGGGTTTATGAAAAAGAGAGTTTTAATTGATACAATATATTTCCTAAAAATGAATCTTTTTTTCATCATATCATAATATACTTTTTTTCAAACTCATTACATAAACATGTATATATATAAATTAATAATTAAAATGGATTAATATAATCGTTATTATACTAAAAAGTCATGTTACTAGAGTATATATATACATAAACTAGTATTACACTAATCTACAACCTAAGGGTAAGTTGTCTGGTGGTAATTATTTCTTGGGCCAGTTTGATGAATATTATTTTGGTGGTGATCTCTATATTCCTTAACATATCACATGAACAGTTCCAATTGACATTCAATTTTTGAATCCCATCTTGGGTGTGGTCAGGGGAAAATATCAGTGATTCCAACTCCCCCAAAAGTTTCGATAAATGGACTTTCTAGGGTATGGTCCAACAGTTTTAGGTCATCACTTATTCCTTCAATGTCAATTAGATTTTATTATAACCCTTGTGATATAAAATAATAATAATGTTCACTATTGAATATCTTTATTAATAATGTTTATAATGATTAATGGTATTTTAAAATTTTAAGGTAAATTATGGATATATTTTCTGATAGACAAAAATAGAAAATAAAATGCAGTTCATGTGTTTTATATAACTAATATACATAATAAGTAATTTATTCAATCTTAAGGGATTTTTTTACAAAAAATATCCATCATTACAACTCATGTATGGTTTTTTAACATTCATAAAATATTTTAAGAATATTAAATGTATCATGTAATAAAAAATTTAGTCACCAATTTATCATTATTTTACATTAGATGCATAAACTATGTGAATTGAAATTATGTTTAACCTCCCAAATTGTGATTTTAAGTTTTCCCTAACATTTACATTGTATTATAGGCTGTGATAGAATGTTAAGGTTAAAATTATTCTTATTATTCTATTGGGATACAAAATATTCTCATGAGGAACAAAACTGTATTTTTACACTATATAACCAATAAAGTATTCCATATGGAATTCCATAAACTATATATTTGGTATTCTATGGGTGAATGATTCATTTTTTGATTTCCCAAATGCCTAAGAGTGGTGAGATTCTTATCATGATAACCTTTATACTATCATACCTTTCTCAAACAATAAATGAGTCTTAGCTAATCAAGTGGTGGTTTGGTATGTTGTTGATCATGTTTTCAGTTGGATCATAACCAAGAAGGTATTTTTCATATCCTATGATGAGTATGGAATTTGGGTCCTCAATTGAGATAGAATGAGGAAGTGTATATCAATACCTTGATAAAACATATGAAGTAATTATCTATCAGAGTGGTGTAATTTTATGTGTTCATTTATAAAGGTTAATGGCCTGTAATACATTCATTGACCTCATCAGTCTATACCTGGAGAGCCTAGAAAATATTTGTTGTTATATGGGATTGAAAAACTCTATTTCCTATGGTTACTAGATTTCTTGGAAAAAACGATCATATAAAAATTAATTCTTATATATTATAAAAGTTTTGGTCATAGGTATATAGATACATGTGTTTTGATGTAGATCATGCCACATCCATTTGTAGTTTGAGTAGCAATTATTCTTTACTAGAGGCTACTAATTTCTTACATTTTAGAATTGTAGAATTCATATTTTTTTATAAATACTAAAAGATAATGCCAGTTCACACTTTTTGGTTGACTAAAGGGGATCTATTTTTACTTATATAGCTTCACTAAAAGTGTTTTAGAGTTTGTCGAAAGGATTTTTGGATACTATTTAGAGGATATTTAGAATGATGTGATATAAGGTAAAATTTATGATATCTTTAAAGAATATTTTTATATGAAATACAAAATTATTTTTGTATATGGTTTCATAAGTTATTTAAAATGACACAATATAAAGTGAAATGGATTAAATTCTATAAAGATTTAGTGTAATTGGGGTATTGATAAATATATTCCCTAAGCCCCTATATCATAGTGTATGATGTATATAACTCATTTGGTAAACCATGTAGAATGTTTAATAATATCATGCATCGTTTATTAGGGATATCCTAATGATTTTAATGTGATAACATGCCACTACCTATCTATTGTATTGTATGATTAGGCATCTAAATGTTAATTATTAATGTTCATGTATATTCTATATTGGGTTACTCATATTTTCCTGTGGATACACATATTATCTAGTGGATACACCATAGAGGCCAACGTCTGTTGGATATCTTATAGAAATATTTATCAATAAAAATTAAGGATAGTATCAACACCCTTAATCATTGAAAGTTATATAGTGTTTTTTATTTTCTAAATATATATGGTTTTATTTTCATGCATGTACAATATTGGTCTTAGGATTCTTATCGGATTTGATTAATTAAAAATGAACTTGTTTTAATCCTTAAAACCCCTTTATTGAACCCATAATATACCATTGGATCTAGATTCCTTATCATATAACAAATTAACAAGAACGTAAGCAGTCCCACACAAAAATTCTGGTGGAATATATTCTCCTAGGAAGATTTCCACCACTAGCCCACTTTTCCGAAAAACACCCCAGATCCTCCAATGGCCCTTTCTACTTCCAATATAGATCATAATACATATCTTTTAACCAAATTTAAATCAAATTAATACCTTATAAATTTATGTTTTTTATAAATTAAGTATCATATGAACATATAAAGCATCTATATCTCTAAGAAATGTGTTTTTCAATCCTAGTGATTATTTAAGGAAGGAAACATATAAGATGAAAAAAGAAATTTTATATACTAAACATCAATATTTGGGTGACTTGATGGAGGATATAATTGGATCATCAATGCAGTAAATGATTTTTGATATCCCAAAGTGGATTTAGACTACTTATCCCACTCCTCTACCTCTTCTATAGTCAACAATCAATTTTGAGTTAGAGGTTGAGGATGCCTAGTATCATATTATATCATTTGGGATCATATACTATATTGGTAAAACATGGTATCATTATAAAATGGAGTAAAATTAGTTATGGATAATGGTATAAGATATTATAAATGCATCAACTAGAGGATAATTCCTTACTGATAAGGGAGGATACAATTGGATAGAGTGATAAGAATTTTCTTACTTCGGGAATCTTGAATTGTTCATCAGATGGCCACATAAATATGAATAAATTTGTTTTCATATAATATTTTTTTAAAAATATCCATAATATTTTTGTATTGAGAAACTAGGTCGACCATCCATACAACCTTTATGGGGGTGAACTAGGTGTTTTCAGGATATTAAAAAATTAAAAATTGTTCTTTTAAAACTATAAAACACCATTTGGACTTGAGTCTCTAATGATCATAAAAATTATTGGATATTGTGTTGGTTAACATAGTATCCTCCTCTATGTAATATAGTAAATGAAATTAAATATGTATAGGTTCTTTTACAAGGCTTGGCCACTCTTAGGAAACCAACTTTTTATTGGTATTAACTCCCACTGAACTATGGATTATACACTATAATCATGTCATCCATACAAGTGGATTTGGTCGTGTTTGATTATAAAACTAAGTCACTCCATATTACAATGTTTTGGAGGTTTACAAAATTACTCATAAAAACCTAAATTTTAACCCATTAAACTTCTTCATTTATAATTTAATCCCATAAGTCTTCAATATTCTTCCACTTTTCAAGTAAATTTAAAAATCTTTCCAAGGATTTATTTGTTCCCACAAAGTATAATTTCCTTCCTCAAACTAAAATTCATCAAAATCCTTGAATACTTTATCCAATGATCATGAAACTTAGTCTCTGAGTATATATTTTGTAAAAAACTCTTCAATAGTGATTTCTTACCTAGATTTCTTACTCAAGTTGAGTTCTTGGGGATATTAAAAGGCTAAAATTTCCTCGTATTCTGAAAATCTCTACACCAAGAACATTATCATGTAGAATTGTGTTGATCTCTCCTTATATTCCTTATAATTACTTTGGATCACATAAACCAACCTCTAAAATGATTTTCCTATTATTCACATTTTTCATCTTCAATACCTAATAGATCATAATCTTCAGTGTAGGCTTGGAATACTCATATTCTCTATTAATATGTCACTATTTTTTCACTCAAATAATAGATCATGGTTATCATAAGTTTGAACACTTTTATTATCAATCCTTAATTGTCCTTTTATATGTGTGTCACCTAGAAGTAATAACTCCAATATTCTAAATATAAAATATCTTGAAAATATTCAGTGATTCGTGATTCTTATTTCCTCAATGGATTATATGTGTTTTGTCTCAAATGATCTCACTTCCATTCTCATGAAAAATCAATGTGGATGACTCTCTACATTCCTGATTTTTATTTTTACTCACTTTACTATCTCCTATAAAATACCAATAATTTCATTAATTTTTCGATCATTATCCTCTCCTTGGATAAATGTATAACATCTAGATTCTTATTCAATGGTTGTATTGAGATCATAATCTTATTTTGAAAAATATACATCTATTATTTCTCACTAAATCAAATCACCACTTTCAAAAATCTCACAAAATAGTCTCAAAAATTATATTATGGTGTAGTCAATGTCATTTTTATCTCCAGAATTCAACTCATAACACCAATACATCTTCTATGGTGTAATATGGAAGGCCTCTTCTAACATGTAAATTTATTTTATTAAATGCTTAGGTAAATGTACACATGAAATTTGTAACAACCCTACACTTCATAAAAGTATGGATCATAGTTTTTTGGTTTATATTCCTTAGTTTGGACCTTCTAATGTAACTTAATGGAGTCACTAGGTCCATGAGGGTGTTCAGGGATTGTTTGAAGCCCAAAACCCTAGATTTTGTAGAAATATACATGGCCACATTTTTAGTTGAAACCAAATCACCCATCCTACATGGTTTCTCCTAACCATTTAAATATTTTTAGGGGACAAGGGAGCTACACGATTGACTATAACCATACGATCTGAGGTTCACACCCATACAGAGTGGCAAAGGTTTTTCACAAAGTATTCTTGCACTTCTTTATCAGAGTAATCCAAACCATGTTCCTAGCCCGTACGAGAACCCTCATTAGAAATATCTTGGAACACTGTTTGGCCAACCATGTAGCCAAACTGTGCAACACAAGGTTGAGGGATGATTTTTCTTATTTTACCCATGAAATGTTTTTAACTAAAATCCATCTTCCCCCCTTCCCTTTTCCAATGTGTATCACTTATTCCCCTCTCCCGCAATATCTCATTCTCCTCCAACTAAAGATCTTGATTAATCCCTCATCTAGACTCCAAATGGATTGATGTTGTAAAAATTTTACAACTATAGGTAATCTCTTTAATCTTATTTATTCCCTTCAATATTTTTCTTAACATATTTCATGCTATTTTGGTGCAAGATTATTCACCCTATTTTCAGGTTGTTAGACTATTCATCTGTTTTCTTTTGTTCTAATACAAAATTGAAGCCAATATTGGATGAGGAGTTATCTACGACTCTAAGGTAGGTGGTATATAATTATTTCCCAAAAAATTCGTGTTGTTTTAGTTTTATCCATTATGAGTAGTGTCAAACATTTCCTCGCATCACCTAAGTTTTTTTAAATTTTTTCAAAAAATTGTTGGATTGAAATAATGAATGAAGATACTGATTTTAGTATCGTATGGTGCTCAAAAATAAAATAGGGGGGGTTAATTATATGCTTTAAAAATTCCTTTGGATATTTTAAATATGGTTATGTTTAACAAGCTTAAACAAGTTAATTCGCAAAGCCTATAGTTCTACACACTTTCTAGATTCCGGAAATATGATTCCGAGAAAGTGATTCCGTAAAAGATGGTTCCAGAAAAATGAAACTTAGTGAAAGATTACAAATATACATATTCTACCTTCAAGCATATAGAATCTTACTAAATCAGAATATAGAAGTATAAGGAAGTATAAGATAGTTATACTTTCCTCAAAAATCAAAATACAGTGGAAAACTTGAAACAACCCAAGTAACAAGTAATAAATATTTTAACCTAGAGAGAAGGGTATCCAACAACCTAGGATAAAGGTCCCTTGATTTATACTTTCAAGAAATTATGTATTACCCACACCAGGGTAAGCCCTCGATACAAATATCGGAGTTTGTCTTTCTATCCCTGCAAGCCCTCAACTTTAATGTAGTCAGCACCTCTGTCTTCCTCAGCAAGGAAGCCCTCAACTTCAATATAGTCGGCGCCTCTGTCTTTCTATCCCGGAAAGCCCTTGATTGTATACAACAACAATCGGAGTCGTACATAGAAAATCCGAACACAAAGTTCAGTACGCACTAAGCACGAGAGTATATCTTTCTAGAAATCACTTCAGATCAAAAGTTGTCCAAGAGAAAAAGTTATGAGCTCTTTCAAATGAGCTCATATTTATAGGCACAGCTCAAAAAGTTAGCTCCCTCCTCCAACGGTCATATTTTTCCTTGAATTTTAGAGGGGCCTGTACATGTGTCACTCAAAAAATGGTTAGTTAGTAACTTAATGCACGACATCGTTTTATAACAAAAACAAGTGTAATCAAAACTATGGTTACATAATCAAAATCAAATATTCAGAATGTAATCAAATAAAAGTTTAGAGTCTAAGCAAAAAAAATATCGGTGTCTATAATACAACGAAGTTTGGATTCTGTTTTCTAAGGAATTCGGAACCAGAACTCTATAGAATTTCAGAGTTTAGATTTCAAGGAAATTTGGAATCCATATTCAAAATAATTTGGAACCTAAACATGCAAAGTTCGAAGTCACAGTTCATAAGAAATCAGAGCCAGAACTCACAAAGTTTGGAGTCATAATTCATGAGAATTCGGAGTTTGACCTTACAATGTTCACAGTCTGAGTTCATTATAATTCAGATTCAGAACATACGAAGTTCTGAGTCTGAGTTCATTAGAATTCGGAGTCAGAACTAGTAGGAGTTCGAAGCTTGAATTCAGAGAACTCAGAGTCACAACTCAGAAGAGTTCAGAGTCTAAATTCTATGAAATCTGAGTCAGAACTCAGAAGAGTTTGGAGTCTTAATTCAGAGAACACAAAGTCTCAATTCAAATCTTGAAAATAGAATTCTCTTTATCTAAGTATTATATGATTCTGAGGTTTTAGATATGAAACTGAATTTTACACTTAGTCAAGATAATGAACTATGAAAAATATGGTAAGGATAAATTTCTTTGGGGACGGAAAAAATTTCCATATGAAAGTAAAACATAGGGTAAAATGAAATTTTCCTTGAGATAAGGTGTTTGTGATTTTCAAAAAATGAGGAATGGAAAAGTCATAAGGAAACCTTATTGACTCAACAATATCCCCAAACATGTAGGAATGGAAAAGTCATAAGGAATCCTTATTGACTCAACAATATTCCCCTTTTGGAAAGCACAAACATTATTACGAAAAAGAACATAAGGACTTATAAAATATTTTCCTAGCCTCTGAAAATAAAACTTATCTCTATTATCATATGGGAAAAGATGAATACGACTAACTTCCCCTTAGGCTTTGGAACACTAAGGATTGTATTCTAGATTTCTGGAATGAGATTTTTCATTATCTTGAGTATGGAAATCTCTATAATGAAAAATCCCCCTTAGGTAAACTCCCCCTCACTTAGGAATATTTCTTCTATACTTAGTATTCTTTTTTACTTTATCCCACTTTGTGATTTTCAAAAAGAATTTGAGGGAATGGAAAATAAATTAGGGTACCTGAAAGATTAGTATAACACATCCAATAGACTGGCAACCAAAAATTTCATTATGATTAGATAGAATTTGTAAAAGGAAGAAAATTATAAAAAAAGATCGGATTGCAACAAAGTTATCCTTCCTTTTCATTAGGCATAAAATTCTTGACTATAGTCTTCATATTTTTGAGCTCCTTATCATCTTCCTCTACTCACTTAATAAAATGATCCTGATCCTTAGCTTTCTTCTCTAAATCCTTGATTCTTTCTTCCTGAGACTTAAGATCCTCGACCTAAGCCTTCAAGACTTCTTCCTGCTTTACAAGCTTTTCTTCTATCTCAATATGAAGATCTCTTTCTCTCTTCCACCTTTGGGAAACAGAATACAATTTCCCATTCAGATCCTTCACTTCTTGAATACAATAATTTTGTTCCAAAGTTAACTTTTATTCAAAACTGGTTGTAAGATCTTTGATCCTACTATCTTCAATATCAAAAGCCTCCTTGACATTATTTGTAACTCATCAAGTTCTCTCAAATATTCAACTATTTTCTTTGACCAACCAACCATTTTCTTATAGGACCTTTTGTGGGCATCGTAGTTAATGAATAAATTCTTGAAATCAGCATCAAGATTGACACACTTGTCCATCACCATGGACATTGAATCTGATTTCTGATTTAGTGTGTGTTAAAGCATCTAGAATCTAGAGTCTATGCTTAGGAAATTCAGAATGGTTCCAACCAGCTTCTTCATAAACTGGACAAAAAAATCATTTCCTAGAGATGATGATTCCAAATCTGAGACTTTTCTAGGTGATGAATCTTTCTCTAGCTCAGTAGATTTACTCTTTGAAGATCCACCAGCTTCCTTATTCTTCACAATAGCTTTAGTAGGTGTATCAACAACCACCTGTTTCCCTTTATCAGTTCCCGTAATAGCTTCATCATCTGTAGATTTATGTTCACTGTCAGACAGCTGAACAATTCTATCTTCATATATATTCTATTTCTTAGATCCTACCTCAGCATCTTCTGGATGAATAAAATGATGACTAAAACTTTCTTCCTCAGACAGCTTGTTCACATCATCTTTAGCTTCCTCATCCTCTTTTTTCTGATCTTTCCCCAGTGTAGCAAATTTTTAAGATTCTTTTTATGAAGTTTGGATTTAAAAGTTCTCTAATGGACTTTCTATCTCATAGAAGTCTTCAACATGCTTTATGAGATCATTGGTATCATAATTTATTTCTTCTTCTTCCACTTCTTCCACAACTTTTTCTACTTATTTTTCTTTTTTTAGAGTGACAAACTTTTTTCCCCAGATTTTCAGGTAAATCTTCTATCATGAAAGATTTTGGTACTAGGATATTCTATAATGATTTCTCAGTATCCCTCAGAAGGGATTGAACAATTTTAGTCTCAGACATATTTATCTTTTGTTTCTTTTCTTCATCTTTCTTCTCAAGCTCATCAGCAGTCTTCTCTTTCAAAGAATTTGCTTCTATAGGATCCAAGCTAAACGATGGCTCTCCTTTATTCACATTTTTCTTATCTTCCCTCCACTTTTCTATAACCTCATATGGGTATGATTTTTTCTTCTTAGGTTTAGGAGGTGTGGATTGAGCTTCCATAGCTTTTGGCATTTTTTCTTCCTCTTCTACTTCTTTCAACTTCCTCTTCTTTCCTTCCTTTTTGGATGGTTCAACCACTACTTTTTTTTTCGGAATAGTTTCATCTTCTTCCACTGGTAGGTCATAAAATTCTTTGGAGACTTTATAAAATCCAATGTTCATCCTCTTCAAAGTATCATCACTTTCTATCATGACTTTGAAATTTATAGGTTTTGAACTGTAAGGTATTTTAGAAGATCTTAAGCACCGAAAAAACAACTTAGAAATAATGGTCAGGTACATGATAATCTAAGCCTTCAGATTTCCATTCTTGATATTCTCAATCGTAATCAGAATATTCTTAACCAAATTAACATTCCTCAAGTTCACCAGAAAAAACAAGATATACATATCACTCTTCTTCAATGTGTCCTTGTAACCTTTTCTCGGAATGATAAATCCTTGAATTCAGCTTCCCCTTCGTATGGAATACCAACTAAGCTGGTTTCCTTAGTATATGAAAGAGTATAATTATTTCCATATCTTTTGAATGAAAAATTCTTTATTCCTTATTCCTTAAAGAAACTTGTTGATTCATAAAACTCAATAAGAAAATCCATATATACTAAATCTTCAACTCCTGGCTTCGATATACAAACACTCTCCCATCCATTCAATTTGATGTTCTTTGAAATTATAGAATCATAATTTTCGAAGAAGTTTGGATGCACCAACCTTTCTCTATACACCGGCCACTCCGGAATTGGCTTGAGCGTAGACATATCTTTCTGAGAGGATTCTTCTACAGACATTCAGAATTGAGAAAACTCTGAGAAGTTTAGAACGGGCTTAAGTAGAGGGTCAGAACTTCAGCATGCGAGAGCTTCAGATTGATGTGGGACAACCATCGGGGGTCCTTTATATAGGTGTTAGAAGAGAAGATTCATTTTCCAAACTCAATCCAATGGCTAAAAATCCTTCTGATCAGATCTAACGGTTGATATGATACCCGTAAGGAAATATTGATAGAATTTGATATTTTGAGGTTTTTAAGAAAAACATTCGGATTTAAGGAAAAGAAAATCTGAAAATTTTAAAAACAAAAGAAACTACCAGCAAATAAAGGATGATTACGAAAACCCAGGAAAGGAAACATACCTTTTAGATTTCTAGGAAGACTATTCATATTGAAGAAAATTCTTCTTGAAGAAATTTAGATTCCGAAAAAAATTTATTACTAAAACAAATTTTTATACGAAAAACTCTATTGTGAAAATCTTGAGTACGAAAATCCTCATTACGAAAATTTAAAGTGCTAAAATCTTATTTACAAAAATTTTGAGTACGAAAATTTTTCATTACAAAAAATTTCATTATGAAAAATTTAAAAAAATGACTGAAAATTTTCATTACGAAAAATTAAAAAAATTGACTGCGAAAATTTTCATTGCGAATTTTTTTTAAAAAAAGACTATCAAGAAAATGTACCCCTATATAAAAAGGAGTTTATTACTATAAGGAGATTGGTTTTAATAGAGATATTACAAGGAGTATTACATTATGGTTATCATTTCTAAATTCTGTTTAATGTATTAAAATCTATTGGAGGGTAAAGATTTTGTGAAAATTTTAGCAAGTTGATCTTGTGTTCCGATAAACTAAGGAATGATATCCCCTTTTGTGTGTAATACCTAAGAAAGTGATGGATAATATCTATGTGTTTTGCATGGGAGTGATGTGCTGGGTTTTTTCTTAAAGCATTGGTACTAGTATTATCACACAAAATTTGTGTTTTGGTAAAATTCATACCATAGTCTGTGAGTGTGTGTTGCATCCACAAAATTGAGCACAATAACTTCCCACTACTACATATTCATCTTCAGCTGTGTAAAGTGATACTGAGTGTTACTTCTTCCATGACCAAGAAACTAATGAATATCCTAAAAATGAAAAGTTCCGAATGTACTTTTTCTATCCATTCTACATCTACCAAAGTCAGCATCCAAAAAACTCATTAAAATCAAATCATTTCCAAAAGAATAATATATTCCTAAATCCATGGTTCCATTTAAGTAGCGAAAGATTATTTTCACTGCCTTTAAATGATATTCCTTAGGATTGGATTGATATATTTCACATAAGAATACCAAAAACATTAATTCTGGACGACTAGTTGTCAAGTAAAGTAAACTACCTATCATGCCTCTAAAAGATGTTTGATCTACATGTTCCCCAACTTCATCAAGATCAAATGTAATTAAGGTACCAATTGGAGTACTTATACTTTTAGTGTTTTCATATCCATAATTTTTAATAAGATATTTAATATACTTATGTTGGGATATATAGATTCCTTCTAGTTTTTGAGAAATTTGAAAACCAAAGAAAAATTTTAACTCACCCATCATACTCATTTCAAACTCAGATTTCATTATATCCGCAAAGGAATCAGTTAAAGATTGTTGAGTTGAACCAAATATAATTTCATCAATATAAATTTGAACAATCAAAACATTTTTCTTATCTTTCTTTATAAAAAGGGTTCGATCTTCATTTCCCTTAACATAATTATTTTGAAGAAAAAATCATGTAAGTCTATCATACCAAGCTCAAGGGGCTTTTTTAATTCCATACAAAGTATTGGAAAGTTTATAAACATGTTCAGGATGTTTTGTATCTTCAAAACTAGTAGGTTGTTCAAAAAAACATCCTCTTAAACATAACCATTAAGGAAAGAACATTTCACATCCATTTGAAAAAGTTTGAAGTTTATGAATGCTGTAAAGGCATGTAGAATACGAATAAATTCAAGTCTAGCTTCTAGAGAATAGTTTTCTTTATAGTCTATTACTTCTTATTGATTATAGCCTTTAGAAACTAATCTATCATTATTTCTTACTATGATTACATTTAAATCACACTTATTTTTGAAGACCCATTTGACTCCATTAACAGAAGTTTCTTTTGGTCTTTCAACTGAGGTCTAGACTTTATTTCTTTCGAATTCATTTAGTTTATCTTGCATAGCTTTTATCCAATCATCATTACTTAAAGCTTCATCAGTTCTTTTTTGTTCTAATTGGGAAAGGAATGATAGATGTTCTATTTCATTTCCTAAGGAACTTCTAGTCCTTACAGGTTAATTTACAACACCAATGATACTATCACTATGATGATTCTTAAGAAACAACTAATTTTGGTTTTCTAAAACCTGTTAATCAATATAGGGTAGGAAATATTCCGGGGTAAATGTTTTAGAAATATCTTCTTGGAAATTTTTCTTTAGCAGAAGGATCTTCTATCAAGGGTTGATAATCAGTTTTTGAAAAAACATCCAAAGATGTAGGTTTGGGTTGTTTAAAAACAAAAGGATCAGTTTCATCAAATTTGACATGTACTGTTTCTTCAACAGTACAATTGTTTTTATTGAAAACTCTATAAGTATTATAAGTTTTTGGGTAGCCTATGAAAATTACATCATCAAATTTTTCTGTGAATTTGTCTAGATTATCTTTAGTATTCAGAATGAATACTTTGCAACCAAAAACCTTGAAGTAGGAAAGTATAGGTTTTTTACCATTCTATAACTCATAAGGAATTTTATTAAGAAACGGTCTAATAAAAATTGATTTATAGTATAGCAAGCAGTACTTACAGCTTCAGCCCAAAAGTGTTTGGCTACAGAATACTCACTCAACATGGTTCTAGTTATCTCTTGAAGAATTCTATTTCTTCTTTCAACAACACCATTTTTTTTTGAGGTGTTCTAGGTGCTGATAATTTATGAGTAATGCCTTTTCTACTAAAAAAAGTTTCAAAATCATAATTTTGAAATTATCCTATATGATCACATTGAATAGTTATCAAAGGAGGGTTTTTATCATTTTTAACATGGCCTCTAAAACTTTTGAAATAAGAAAAAGCTTCAGATTTCTTTGCTAGAAATTTTACCCACGTAAATCTAGTGTAATCATCAACCATGAAAAATACATAATATTTTTCTCCAATGCTTCCATATTGTGTAAGACCAAAAAGATACATATGCAATAACTATAATGCATCAGTATTTGAGACTTCACTGACTCATTTAAAACATTTTTTATGTCTCTTTCCATATTGAAAAGGGTCACAAACATTTGAAGAATCAAATCTAAGCACTAGTAGATCCTTAACTAGTCTTTTCTTAGAGAGTTTTCATAGGTTTCTAAGGATACAGTGTCCTAACATTATTTTCCACAACCAAGAATTATCTTCCATTGCACTAAGGAAAGATAATTCTTGGTTTCTAAGGTCTTCTAAGTTTAGTGTGTATGCATTCTCTTACCTATGGGCAGAAAGAAGAAATTCTTCCTTGGAATTGTGTACTATGCACTTGTCATTCCTAAAATTAACAAGGTAACCTTCATCACATAATTAAATTATGATAATGAGGTTGTGCTTAAGACCCTTAACAAATAAAAAAATTTGAAATCAATGTTTTTTCAAGAAGAAAGATGTTATCTATACCAATAATTTCTCTCTGAGCATTATCTCTGAAAGTTACTTTTCCTCCTTTAGTCTTAATAATCTTTTCAAAGTAGTTTTTGTTACCATTCATATGCTGGGAACATCCACTATCCATGTACCAAGTATTTCTTTTTGTACATTATCTATTTTCTTGAAAATGATAAATTTAGACTTTTGGAATCCAAACTTTCTTGGATCCGGAAAATTCAGAAAGAAAAATTTTTAGCACCCACATTTTCTTAGAAAGATAGGATTTATGAAATCCTAAAGACTGAGTTTTGTTTAGAGAACAATTTTTTGCCTAATTCCACCCACAATGACACTTAGAGCAGAAAGGATCACTTTGAGGAACAAAATAATTGTTACTACAAATTGGTTTAGAAATAGTATAACCAAACCCAGAATTATTCTTTAGAGGTCATATTTTAGAATACATCTTATCAAAATTTTCCTTACCTAAAGTAAAGTTTGAAAAACACTTCCTCAAGGAAAATTTTTTGGATTTTATTCAGATAAATAAGTTCTTGTCTTCAAAAACATTATCTTTGGAACTAGATTTAGGCTCAAAAACACTTTTCTTAGTAACTACTTTTTCTAGGTCCTTAGAAAGTTTATCCTTCTCATAATTTAATTATTCAAGGTTTTCTGAAATACTATCGAATTCAAAAACATTCCTATCAAGATATTTAAAAAGATATTATATTTCCATAGTAGTTATAGAAATCCTAAAATTTTCCTTATCAAGATTCTTGTTTATTTTAGAATTCTCATTCTCAAGAAGCTTAGAAAACCTAGAAACATCTTCATAGGAAGGTAAAGTATTATCTTCATTAGAAGAAGATTCTTCATCAGAAGAGTTATAGTATTTATTATCACTGTAGTTATCACTCATGGATACATTGGTCATAGATTCAGCATTGTGTACCTTAGCCATCAAACAATGATTTTTAATAGGTAGTCTGGCTATTAGACCAAGATTCTTCTGTCCAAAAGATTCATAATCTGATGAATCATCTAACGAGTCTCTTCCACTGGCACTCTAGGTGTCATTCTATTTCAAGACTTTCTTAGCTTTGGATTTGTAGTACTTCTGTCTGTTTCTCATAGAATTATTTTCCTTTCTTTCTTTTCTTTTAAGCATAAGACAATTAAGTCTTATATATCCAGATCTCTTGATTTCATAACAAGTTTCTTATGAGTATTTCCTATCATTCATTTCCTTCTTCTTGTATCTGGATTGAAAGTTCTTCTGTCCAACAATCTTGTTCATCCTTCAAGCAAGATTGGCTAATTCATTTTCTGAAGATTCACTTCTACTAGATTCGGATTGTATAAAAACCTTCTTATATTTGAATCTTGTAACTCTCTCAGGAGTCTTGGATTTAATATGATTTGATGTTGTAGTAAAAGAAACACTACCATTCCCATTTTTCTTCTTTACATTATCATCATATCTCTTCATTCTAGTTTCATGTTGAAGAAGAGTTACAAAAAGTTAATCCAGAAAAATCTGAGTAACCTTTTTGTTCTCATCAATAGAAGTCCTCTTGGATTCCCACTCATTGGGCATGATGTATATGGTCTTATCAACAAGAGTTTCATCATCTAATCCTTTCTCACCCATATATTGTAAACTATTAACAATAGTCATAAATCTCTGTTGCACCTTACATATGGGTTCTCCATAAGGAAATAAAAAACCATGATATTCAGCTCTGAGCATGGCTCTTCTAGTTTCAATTACTTTTGAAGTTCCAAAGTGTGTAACTTCAAGTTTCTTCCAAATACAATTCAATTCTTCACAAGATGAAATTTGGATATATATATTTCTAGTCATGGAACAAAGTAATGTATTGTGTATCTTATAATTCAGTTGATATTCATTCTTTTCTTGATTTGTGAAAGTACTAACTTCCTTATCAGGGATTTTATATCCTCTAATGAGAATAACAAAAATTTTGCACTCTAGTATTGATAATAAATGTCTTCATGTGATATCTCTAATATTCATAATCATTCCCATCAAAAATAGGTGGTCTTGTTGGATTTAGGTTGTCAATGGAACCAACATTGATTCCTGCCATCTTAAAGAAAACTATCTCCACACAAACTTGTTAGTAGTATGGTTAAGTAAACAAGGAAAATACTGCTCAGCAAGTAAAAAGTAGAACAATGAAAAATTGATCAAGGAAAACTTATATGCGAATATAAGTATTTCATAGACCTGCTCTGATACCAATTGTTGGATCGAAATAATGAATGAAGATACTAATTGTAGTATCGTATGATGCTAAAAAATACAAGAGGGTGGTGAATTGTATGCTTTAAAAAATTCCTTTGGAACTTTTAAAGATCGTTATGTTTAACAAGGTAAAACGAAGTAATTCACAAAACCTCTAGTTCTACACACTTTCTAGATTCTGGAAATATGATTCTGAGAAAGTGATTCCAGAAAATATGGTTTCGGAAAAATTAAACTTAATGAAAGTTTACGAAGATAAAGATTCTACCTCAAAGCGTATAGAATCTTACTAAATCTGAGTATAAAAGTATAACGAAGTATAAGATAGTTATACTTTCCTCAACAATCAAAATATCGATGAAAACTTGAAACAAACCAAGTAACAAGTAATAAATCTTTTGACCTAATGATAAGGGTATCCAACAACCCTGGATAAAGGTCCCTTGATTTATACTGTCAAGAAAGTATGTCTTTCCCACACCAGGGTAATCCCTCGAACAAATATCAGAGTCTGTCTTGCTGTCCCCTCAATCCCTAAACTTTAAAGTACACATCACCTATGTCTTTCTCAGCAAGGAAGACCTCAACATCAAGGTAGTAAGTACCTCTGTCTTCCTATCCCCGGAAGCCCTCAATTGTATACGGAAACAATCGGAGTCGCACAAAGAAAATATGAACAAGAAGTTCAGTATGCACTAAGTATGAGAGTATCTCTCTCTATAAATCACTTTAGATCAAAAGTTGTTCAAAAGTAAAAGTTATGAGCTCTTTCAAATAAGCTCTTATTTATAGGCACAGCTCCAACGGTCGGCTCCCTTCTCCAATGGTCATATTATTCCTTGAATTTCAGAGTGACTTGTACATGTGTCACTCAAACAACGGTAAGTTAGTAAATGAATGTGCAACATCATTTTATAACAAAAACAAGTGTAATAAAAAATATGTTTACATAACCAAAATCAAATATTCAGAATGTAAGAAAATAAAAGTTTGGATTCTATCCAAAAACACATTCGGTGTCTATAATACAAGAATGTTCAGATTCTGTCTTCTAATGAATTTGGAACCTGAACTCTATAGAATTCCGGAGTCTGGATTTCAAGGAAATTTGGAATTAGGATTCACAAGAATTTGAAACCTGAACTTACAAAGTTCAGAGTCAGAGTTCATAAGAATTCAGAGTTAGAACTCACAATGTTCGGAGTCAGAATTCATGAGAATATTGGAGTCTGAACTTACAAAGTTCGGATTCGGAGTTCATTAGAATTTAGAGTCAGAACATAAAATGTTCACAGTCTGAGTTCATTAGAATTCAGAGTCAGAAGTCATAGGAGTTCAGAGTCTAAATTCAGAGAACTAAGAGTCAGAGCTCATAAGTGTTCGGAGTCTGAATTTAGAGAATGCTGAGTCAGAACTAAAAAGAGTTCGGAGTCTGAATTCAGAGAACGTAGAGTCTAAATTTGGATCTTAAAAAAATAATGATCTTTATCTAAGTACTATATGATTCAGAGGTTTTAGATATGAAACAAAATTTTACACTTAGACAAGATAATGAAATATGAAAATCATGGTAAGTATAAATTTCCTTGGGGAAGGAAAAAATTTCCTTTGAAAGTAAAACACATGGTAAAATGAAATTTTCCTTAATATAAGGTGTTTGTGATTTTCAAAACATGAGGAATGGTGAAGTCATAAGGAAACCTTATTGACTCAACAATCTCCCCAAACATGAAGGAATGGAAAATTCATAAGTAAACCTTATTGACTCAACAAAAATAAATATATGCATGATGTTATACAAATTCATACCCTTTCCATGTAGTTAGAGGATTTATACATTGTTGATATCCACCCCTTTAGGTGAGGATACTTAAATTTACTCTTTTATGTAATTGTAAAATGGATCAAATAGGACCTAATTGTTTGGATTTATTTAGAATTGAATTTTCTCTATTTTATATATTATAATAGTTGGCCGAAGAACCTTCAAATTTCTTAGCATGATGATGGAATTGATTTTACCTTCTTAATTAATTTAATTAATTGATTATAATGAATTATATTGGTTGGAAATGACATACCATGTAATGAATGTTTTTATTTATGAATTATATAAAATGTGGTTCCAAAGGATGTATTAGAGCATGATGATTATGTTCCATAATAGGTTATTCATCAATTATTTATTATTATTATTATTACATTTCTATTGGATGGTGAATGTTGGTTGAGATACTTTTTGAGCATAACGATTAAATCTTCCAAACATCGGGTGTTGATCATGACTTCTCACACTGTTTTACTTTTATTCTTGTGATGTGCATGATGTTACACAATCCCCATATCGGGATCAGGCATGAAAAATCACCCCACCTATCTCAAATGATGTGAAATATTTCTTGAATTCATCATAACATTCACAGAATGTACCCTTTATTGAGCTTAAAAGATTGTTAGACCAGTTATGGATGCCTGAGTTACATCGTCGGTCTCGCGAGCACCTAGTATCCATGTATGTGCCTAATTATGTCCCCATGTACTTAGTTCATATACATGTATATAGTATATATGTGTGTATATATATATTATCATATATATATATATAGTACTCAGATCAGACATATCTTGTATTATGCTAAAGTAGGTAGAGTCAGCCAAGAGACCAATAGGAACCTGTTCCAATTAGTATTTGTTTATTCAGTTTTGTTTATTATTGATTATACATGCACGCTATTGTTTCTATGTGCCCTTCTTTGATTATTTCTAGATACTGTTGTTGGTGGCCTACTGAGTTTATGTTACACCCTACTCGGGCTTCCTTTTGTACCTGATTAGACTTTATGTCTATATGAATAGATAAGGGAATGTTCCCTACTATATATGCTTGATTCCATTCACTAATAGATTGGATCATAGGACTGATAGTATGCTCACGTTGCTTGAGGAGTTGTCTTTTGGCCTTTTTGTATTTATGTATAGCATGTTGTATATGTGTGGCCCATGTATCCCATGTTTCCATTTTTTATATCAAAATTCCATCATATCATCATGTATATGACTCACCCTTTTGGATTTTGATTACTATTACTATTTCTTGGTTATTAACACTTCTACAATTTTTTATTAGTTTGTTTTTGTTGTTCCATCTATTTTATTATGCTTTTTTTGTTCTCTGTTTATTTGTTCTATCTATTTTTTCACTCTAATATGAGGGTATACTCTCTCCAAAACACCAAATTAGACCTTCACTACTAGTCAAAAGACACTGGAATATGGTGAGGTTCTCTTGAGGCCATGTGACCCACCGGCTCAGGGAACTAGTTAAGTTGGTCCCTAGCCTAAAAATTACAAAGAGATGTCAGAGGATTTTCTTTTCTTTTCAATTACTATTTGGGAATTAGATAGGAGACTGGGATGTAAGGGAGTATGGTAATGACCCTATTCCTAGGTGTATCTAACCCACATATAGGGAAACCCCAAATAACCTAGGATGGTTTATTGTTGTTATCATATTTTTCCTGTTTAATATGATATTATTTCACCATTGGGTGATGCACACACTTTTTGGTATTATTAGTATTGATGTTTTTGATTTGGGACATGGTATTTGGCCTGATAATTAAAGGAATTAGCATATCATGCATCATTTTAGGAATATTAGAACTAATATTCCATGCATTTTTTCATTCCACGTCTACATTCTATGTGAATTTTTCTACTGCATATAGTTAGTTACTTTATTATTACATATTGAAATTTTCTAAAATAATTTGCAAGGAAAATAGAATTGGATTATTTAAATTTCCTACAACAATATAAATGGTTTTTCCCACATATATTAGTGATAAGTCCTTAATTATCCAATTATACCATGATGTGGGTTCTTAACCTATGAGTTCTATGGATAGGTTACATCTTGTTACTAAATTTAAAGGTCATGTTTTAGTTAAATGATTCACCAATTGAAATTTATAAGGAGTAATACCTTTATAAATTGGAAATAGAGACTCGTATAAATGGACCATGATATATATATATATATATATAAGGATATGAAATCATATGAATTTAAATATTTAAAGTGAAATGGTTACTGCTAAATTGGGTGATAATGGAAAAATAAATGGAGTTTTCCTCTATATCATGAAATTCACACTCCATATATCAAAACCCTTTTCATTTGATATAATACCTAGACCCAAACCAATCCATAGTATTTGGTAGTTGGGAGTGTCTTTTATGAATCTAATGGATTGATATGGTCTCTCTTTATCACCTAGACCTAGATTTTAGAGTAGGCCGAGAGGCGCCACCTTTTATATAGGAATTCTATTTACCCATTCCAATTATCTATCAATAATCCTTACAACTTGTAATATATCTTATGATGCATGTGTTTGGAATTGTTGAATCATGCCACCATGACATCCTTGATTCGTACACCAAGAATGATGTGATAAACACTCACCGAATGTGTTAGGCCCTGAGCAACCAAGGATTCCTATTGTAGTGCCTCCTATAGAACTATTATCTATTATTAGTATGAGAAGTGATTCCTATTTTTAAAAGGCGTTTTCCATATGATTTAGTTTATGAAAGGTGTCGCTCAACCTTCCCCAATTGTGATAGGGTTGACTTGGGAGTTCTAGTAGTATCATCCTCCAACCTTTTTGAGGGATGAAGGACAACATGCTATAGGGTCATGGTTGGAGTCGATTATTTCTATTTTCAAGCATCGGGAGACACCTCTAGAGTGGATTGTCATACCCACTACATATATGTTACGTGGTTCTACCAAGTGATAATGGGATGTTATTACCTAGGAAGACTGTCATTGAGATATGATCTGGGAAAAATTACAGATGATATTCTGTAATTTCTTATTTCTATAGACACAAAGGTCTGACTGGGCTAGAGAGTTTTTGAACCTGCATTAGGTATCCATATCTGTCATGGTGTATTCTGATTGATTCACTAAGTTTCAGTGATTCTCCCCAAATATAGGGGGGATGATCTTATGATCGTGAGTCGATTTGATGATGGGATTGTATACTCCATTTGATTCTAGTTGAATTTCTCTGAGATGATGACTATTTCAGATATTTTCGACTAGAACCTCATTGCTGAGTATAATTTTAGGTATTTCAATTGTGGGAACTAGGGATGTTTAGTACAAAGAACTGAAAGTGGTTCTTCTAGTCAGTGATAGAATCATTTCAAGGTTTCTCACTAGGGTATCAGCCATCATACTACTCATACTGATGGTTTTCTTACTTAACCCCAAATAGGGAAACAAGGACTTGAAAAACACTAGTGTATGTGGTCATTGATGGAATGTAGAGGTTATGGCAGTATGGGCCATATCTGGAATTTCTATATGACTTTTCCATTAGTTCCTAGAGATCATGGATCTACACCTACCCCCACATTCTAGAGTGGGGATAGTAGTGTCTCACTAGGTATGTAGCTGAAATACCATTGGTTACTTATTCTGTAGTGGTGGTTGAGGAATAGGTAGTTAGACTTAGGACTTGAAGTGACTATATAGTGGACCTGCTCAGTGTAGTTAGGTTATGACACAAGGTTTTGGTATGGGGGAATTGCATGCAGTGTATCTTATACTAGAGAAGTAGAGCGTTGGACCTTCTACTATTCTAGTATCCTCTATTATAGTGTATTCTTTATTTCACACACGCATGTCACACTATTTTATATTTGATACATTTATAGAGAGTTTGCACCTTGAGATCGAACAGTTTTATAGAATGATGATTCCCAATTTCCTATTAGGTATCTGATCATAGAGAACACTATTATTTATGTATTTTCCCCTTGAGATAGGTGGATATCTTTTTATATGGAATCTTTTCATCCTCAACATGACCAGGTTTGATTTAATAATCGGGATGGACTGGTTAATTCCCTATCAGGCCCATATTTATTTTCATCGCCATAGGGGGATATTTACATCACCATAGGGAGGTAGACATGTCCATAAGGGATAATTAAATGTCCATGAATCACAATCAGGACCTAAGAATCTAGGGCTAGGTAGAGTGACATCCCATATTTCCAATCTTTTCTATATGATCAGAGAATATGACTTAATATTTTCCCACCATAAGTGAATCATTTAGGTAAATATTCCTAGATGAATATTATAGCCTACCTCTACTGAGATATGTATAATTCACCATTGAGATAGTTCTATTAACCTCACCAGTCTCCATTACATCTTACAGGATGGCACCTATGGAGCTTCTAGAGTTTAAAAAATAGTTGAAAGACTTACAGGATAAAAGTTTTATTAAAACTAGAACTTCTATATCGGTTTCACCAATCTTTTTTCCAAATAAGGGGGAAGGTAACCTTAGGATTTTTGTAGATTACCAATGGTTGAACCAGCTTATAGTAAAGAACTGATATCCACTACCTCATATAGGTTACCTCTTAGATTGGATTTGAGGAGAAAGGGTAATCTCAAAGATCGATTTGAGGTCAGGATATCATCAAGTGAGAGTCAGATCTTCATACATAACTCACACTACTTTCCACAACAGTTATGGTCTTTACTAGGACCTAGTAATTTCATTCGGTACCTACTGTTTTCATGGATCTTACGAATTGGGTTTTTCACCTATACCTGGATTTTTTTGTTGTAGTCTCTATGGAATATATATTAGTGTATTATCATTTTCTATAATAAAATCACAAAAATATTTATATCATTATTAATACAGTGATAGGATCACCGTATTTATGAAAAGATTAGAAAAATCCACTTTTGGATTGACAAAGTTCACTTCTAGGGTCATATCATCTCAGAATCTGGAGTATCAATAGATCTAGATAAGGTTAGAGCTGTAGTTTCATTGGATAAACCTAAAAAATTTCCTTGATATGTGGATATTATAGGGGATATTGTGGTATTAAAGACTCTTCATCTAGGATTTATCATTCCTAGTAGGACCTCTTATGGGATTGACTAAGATGGGTTTGAAATTAATACAGTAAAAATCTTGTGGGGAAGCCTTTCAAGAGTTGAAGGGAATACTCAATTTCACATCAATCCTAATTATTTTATAGCTATGAAGGAGCTATATTGTTTATTATGGAACATCATGTATCAGTCTAGGAGCTATTCTGATGCATGATGAACGAGTTTTCACGTATGGGTCTCAGCGGTTGAGGCCTCATGAGCTGAATTACCCAACACATGACCTTGAGATAGATTCTATAGTAAAATATTTATACTTTTGGATACACAACTTACTTGGATAGAGATTTTGGTATTAACTGGTCAAAAAATCTTCAAGTACATCTTTACATAGTATGATCTAAATCTCAGGTAGAACAGATGGGTTGAATACCCAAAATATTTTGATTTAGATCTTACTTATACACTTGGAAAAGGAAATTTTATAGTTGATGCTCTGAGTAAGAAGACTCAAACATAGAAGTTTGAGGAGAGAACCCTTCCTATCTAGAGGTCTTATTTATATGGGAATGTATCTCAAAATATGATTCATAGACTAGTTGTACCATGGAAAAGGATGATAATTTATGCTTTTATGGGTGTGTTTGGGCCCCATTATACATCAAAGAGGCAATGATGTGGAAATTCCATGCCTCAGTTTGGTCAATAAATCTTGGTGTCACCAAGATGTATCAAGAATTATGTTAAACATATTGGTGTCTTTTATGAAATAGGAGATATCATACTTTATCAATTGGTGTTACACCAATAATTAGGTGAAGGTGGAATATTATTGACTGGTAGGAATTCTATTACCTTTATAATTTCCTGATTGGAAGTGGGTTGATGTCTCTATGGACTTCAAAACTGGTTTTTCCAGATCACATCATTGTAGTGATATAGTTTGGGTATTGATTGATCATTTCACATAGGTCTCATACTCTTTAACTATTTGAGATACTTTTTGGTAGATGATATAGGGATGTTATGTGTTAGGGAGGTTGTACGTCTTTAGGGAGATCCATGTTCTATCAAATATGACAATGATTCCCTTTTTACATATTGTCTTTAGCTTGGGTTGTAGAATTCCTTGGGTACACAGGTGCTTTTGATCATGGCCTATCACCCTCATACAGATGGACTGATAGAGCACACAATTCATGTGTTAGAGGCCATTTTCAATGCAGATTTCTTTAAATTTTGGGGTTATTTGGAGAAACACAGACCCCTTTTTATTTCTCTAATAATGAAAACTTTTAGGTTATCATTCATATGGATCCTTATGAAGCTTTCTATGGTATTTTATATCTATCAACTATGTGTTGGATAGAGTTAGGGGAGGTAACTTTACATAGACTATGTATCATCCAGTAGACTAAAAATGTATTTCCAATTTATTAGAATGTCTAAGTTGATAACTTAGTCTTTAAAGAATTCATATGCCAATCGATGTCGGAGACCTCTTGAGTTTGAGGTCGGGGATCGATTTTTCTTTCAAGTTTCATCCAGGTTATTCCATTTAAAAATTTGGAGGTAGGTTAATATTTTTCCTTGATTAAAATGACCCTTTGAGTTTTTGAAACCAATCAGACTGGTGGCTTACTAGATATAACTTCCCCATAGATACAGATCTATGAATGATTTTTTTCAGGTATATCAGCTTCACTGATTCTATCCAAACCTATCACATGTTTTATAACCTGATGAGGTAGAGTTTGAGATAGATTTTTCTTTTAAGGATTATCTAGTGCATATTTTGGATCAGAGAATGAAGACACTCTAAGTTAATTCAATCCCATTAGAATGGGTGTTATGGTTGCATGGCCGACTACATGATGATACTAGGGAGTAGAAAGCTGATATGTGTACCTAGTGGTTGGATATTTTCTCTAGTGATCCCTCTTTACCCTCTGAAGGAAAAATTGGGGATGAGTTTCTTTAAATAGGGGAGGTTGTAATTACCAAGCTCTTCATGAAGGTATGGATCGTTGTTTTCTGTTTAAATTCCTTAGTTTGGACCTTTTAATGTTACAAAATGGAGTCACGGAGGTCACAAGGGTCTCTGGGACTTTTTAAGAGCCGAGAACCCTGATGTTTGGAGAAATAGACAGGGTCACACGATTAGTAGAGACTATTTCATTCATCCTACCTATTTTACCATAATAATTTGGGGTTTTTTATAGGGTATCAAAGAGATTCAAAGTTTTATACAACCATGTGATCTGAGGTACACACTCGTGTGAATTTACTGAGTATTTTCATAGAGGATTTGTGCATATCTTGAGCACGATTATCCATACCATGCACCTAGACCATGTGGGGTCCCTCCTTAGATAGAGATTAATACATGGATGATGCATATTTTGGAACTGAATTTTTTTAACTAAAATACATCTGTGTCCTTCCCTTTTCTAGTGTGTTTCACTTCTTCCCCTCTCATGTGATCTCTCATTATCCTCCACCTAGGAATCTTGAGTGCTCCCTCATATAGACTCTAAATGGATATCCTTCATAATAATTGGATATCTATAGGTTATATCTCTAATACTCTTGCTTCATTTCATCATTTCTCATCTGATATTTCGTGATATTTTGGTGTGAGCTCATTTTCCCTATTTTCAAGGTATTGTAATGTTCTTCCATTTTCCAAAACTATGATTCAAATATAAAGACGATATTGGATGAGGTATCATCTATATCCCTAAGGTAGGTGTTCTATAATTATTTCCCTAATTGTTAATTGTTTTCATAGTTTTCTCTATTGTGCGGCATGCCATACATTTCTGTACATCACATTAATTTGTTATTTTCATCTATAAATAAATATATGCATGATTTTAAACTTATATAGGCCCTTTAATTGTAGTTATAGGATGTATTCCTCATTTATATCCACCCCTTTTGGTGTGGCAGCTTATATTTTCCCCTTTATATAATTGTTAAATAGACCAAACACAACATAAGTTTGTATATTTCCTTGGTAACGGATTTTACCTCTTTTATATAATTCTCTAGTTGATCAAATCACCTTATAAGTGTTTGGATAGATATTGTAATTTATATTATATTATTTATTAATTAAATAGATTGATTTGAATGGATGATAATGGGTGGAAAGGCCATGCCAATTGATGCATTTTTATATATATGGATTATATGAACTGTGATTCCCATGGTTGTATTGGGGATTGATGATTATGATTCATAAGAGGTGATCCCTAAAGTTATTATCATTACTATTATGTCATTTCTATTAGATGGTGAACTATAGTTAAGGTACTTGTTGAGTATAACATTTCACTCACCCTTATAACGGGTGTTGCGCATGATATCTCACACCATTATAATTTCATTCGTGGAATGTACATGATGTGTCAAGTTAGCTATATCAGATATTGGGCATGATGAATCACCCCACCTATCTCAAATAAAGGGAAATATTTATCGAATTCTCTATGTGATCTAGGGAATACAGCCTTTCTTGATCTTATAGTCTTGTTAGACTAGTTATGGACACCTGAGTTACGCCTCGAGTCCAATTAGCACCTTGTATCCAAGTATATTCATGATTGTGTCCTCATGTACTTATTTCATAAACATGTATATAGTAAATAACTATATTATTTTATTGTTTATATATATAGTACTCAGATCAGACATATCTTGAGTTATACTAAAGTAGGTAGAGTCATCCAGGTGTCCTAGAAGAACCTGATACGACTAGTATTTATTTATTCAGTTTATTATATTATTAATTATACTTGCACACTAATTTTTATATGTATACTGCTTGGATAATTTCAAGATTCCATTGGTGGGGGCCTAATAAGATTATCTAACACCCTAATTGGACCGCCTTTAGTACCCAAATAGACTCCATGTCTCTAGGAATGGGTCAGGTCAAGCACCCTACTAAAGATGCTTGATTCATTATACTTATAGCTTGAAGCATGGGAGAATGGGATCGAGTTTATGATGGTTATGTTATAGGATCAGTCTTTTGGAATTTTTTATTTTTGTATAGCATGTTGTATATGCATGTCTTCTATATCCCAGGTTTCCCTTTTTTTATCAGCATGCCATGACATCATCATGTATATAGCTCAACCTTTAGACCTTTGATTACTATTACTATTTCCTGGTAATTCATCCTTCTATAATTGTTTAACATTTGGTTTCCATTATTCCATCTATTTTATTATACTTCCACAATTTTTTTTTGTTTGACATATCTGTTATTCCACTCTAATATGAGGGTGTAGTTTCCCCATTACACCACCTTAGACCGTCACTGCTAGTCGGCAGCCTCTAGCATACATCGACAGAAACTTGAGGCCATGTGATCCACGATCTTGGAGAACTAGTTGAGTGGATCCTGGGTCGAGACGTTACAACATTTAATTCAGTGTGGTATTTTTTATTTCATAAATCTAGGTACTATAAATTCTTCTTCTACAATGTAAATCTTATTAGTCATATATCTTGTTAATCAGATAACACAAGGTATATTCACCACATACTCCTCCTCAACTCAATAATATCATTTAAATCTTGAATCACAAAGAATTATGATGTTTTAAATAGTAATAGCTAGCTCCATGATCAAATAATAATATTCCACTTCAATTTAAAATTTTCAAATTTATCTACATTTAAAATATTTCAAAACTCATCTTCTTTTCTATTATCTATATCATATTTTAAGGTAATATCATACCTATGAGAATCATATATTAAATTTATTTTTTGATGTTTTTATTATTGATAAATGACCCCAAACATCGTCGAATTTATTTCTATTCTTAATCATAATTCTATAAATCTAGGAATTATCATAAATCATAACCTTTATATAGTTCCTGATTCTTCAATGTGGACTCTATGAAAGTCCTCATTTACCCTTATTTAGTTTTTAGAAGCATGGGTTTACCTTTACATTTATCATAGTTCTCTACTTACCTTTACATGAGCCCTTATAAATTCTAGATTACCTTTCCATTGCGAGTTCCCTCCATAGATGACCTTTACACAAAAAGTGATCTAAGATTACAAAAATATCATGTCACCTTTATTCTTTACATAAAAAGACTTTTTCTCATTAGAAAATGATTACACTCCACACATTAAAAGAGTTAACTGAGGAAATACTTATGATCTCAGTATAGTTTTATGATGAGCTATCAAAGTCTTATGTAAGTCATTATCAGGGTCTTGTGATGATACATACAAAGATTTATGATTAGAATTATGATTACATCCTAATATGGCACTTAGAAGTATTCAGATGTAGACATTTCATTTTTTAAGTGAAACTCCAAAATTTTAGAAAGCTATAAATTGAATTCAGTACTTATTAAAAGTGACCCTATCCCATCTCAACTACAAATAAGTAATTTATGTCATCATTTGGAATTTACCAATCATTCTTAAACACCCCAACTCCATTCCCAAGAACACATGCATCATATAAGATCAACATTATGTATATACATCAAATTCTAATGTGCCTTATTTTCTTCATGATATTCAAACCAGTAGCCAACATCATGATTTCCCTTTTCACTCATTATGGGACTATAGTAGATAGTATTTCACATATCAATAAAAAAATTTTGTAACATAACATCTAGCTCACCCAAACATCAATTTTATTAGCTATGACCTAAAATATATCCATCTCGATATTTATAGGTAGTATAAAATTCATTCTATCTACATTCCCAATGAATGTATGGGAAGCCTCTACTTCCTTTGACAATATAATATAGATCTCTTTTTCAAGTTAATGGAATCTAACTCTTCATCCTCTAGCACACATTAACTTTATTCATATTGAAAAAAATTCAATTCAAGATTCTTAAAATAAAGTTACATCACATAAAAGTATATATATATATATATATATATCTAAAATATAAGTAGTCACTATTATATGGAGAGTAACATCAATAATTATCACATTTTGTTACTACATTTCATGTATCCAAAAGACTATCTAATTTATCATAATATGATTTTATGTTGATGGATTACTATCAACTATTGATGACTTCTAACATTTTTTAATGTAATTATTATCTAACAATAATGAATAATGATATCATAGATCTTGTTTCTACTAATATGTTAGGCATTGGTGTGATGTAAGTATTTCCAATATAAGTTGATTATAATATTGCTTTCTGTTACATTAATTGTATTTTATTTACAATTTATACCTATTTATGATTCAATAAATATCTTTACACACTTTTCATCCAATTCAACACAACATCCATATATGGATTCATGTAATCATAATTCCTTTCTTCAGGAAAGATGAAACTGAATCATTAAAGTAGAATCAAATATGTTTCTAAAAGATTTCTGAATGAAGGAATAAATAATTTATTAATTCCTTGTTTTATGGGGTATGAAAACTTAATTCAGGATAATGAAATAATTCCCAACCTGATAAATTATATTCTCTTTAATATTGAGCATTTTTTATTTCATAATTTCTTGGATGTTTTGTGTTTTCTATCTTCAATAAGACATGGATTTTTAGTTATTCTCTGTAATAACTAATATAAACAAAAAAATAAACAAATAACATAGAAATAAATTATATTTTTTTACTTCTAATAAATTATTATAACTCATTGTTTTATTTTTTATTTTTTATTTTTTAATATTAAATTCAAATAGTTCATTGAATAAATACAGAAATACATCAAGATAAAAGTAAAGAAAAATCAGATATGATCGTGCACATGTGACATTTATTTTATAAGTGATTTTTTTAGTAATTACTTGAATTTATTTTTTAATTTAGAACATATTTTCAAATTACAACTCCACCATCAACATGGTGGAATTGAGTATTATTATTATATTTTATAATTAATTTGCTAAATAATTAAAAAATAGTAATTTTAGATTTAGAAAAGGTTAAATTTATCAAAAGGATTAATTTTATATATCCTATTATATTGATATAAAATTTTTGATAGTTTCTTAATATTGTATATATATTTTATATCATTTCATAAAAAAATTCAAATTAGAAAAACCATATAAATGGGATTTGATCTAATTATTTTACTAATTTAGTTTACTTTTAAATAATTTTTATATGATTGTTAACTTTGAAATTTTACATTTTTTATAATTGTAACAATTTTGTAAGACAAATATTTTGAATTGTTTTTTCTAGAATTTTATTTTTTACTCTCTTATAAGTTTGGGTTTAGTTTGAATCAAAATAATTTTTTTAAAGATATTTTTTCATGTTTATTATTATAATAACCAATGTAAACAATAAAATTAAGAAATATTACATGTGAATATAAAATAAACCAACAAAAAAATAAAATTCAACCTTCATTTTTTTATAAAAACCAATGTTTATTGGGATATTTCATGTCATTTTAAAAAAATTGATCTAGAATAACTTGATAATTTTTCACTAGAATTTGATATTGAACATAAATATTTAAAAAATGATATTTAATATGATATACGACATCAGTTACTTTCTATAATGACATCATAAATTTTATTCATTTAAAAAAATTTACTAAAAGTATATTTAATTTTATTTTAGATAATTATGATATTGAAATTATATTTTTTATATTGTTTATAATAATTGAGGTTAAAAATTAATTTACTACTCTTCACACAATGAAGCATCTTTATAACTTATATGAAAAAAAACCAATGATATAAACCTTGTTTAATATTAGTGATGTTAGGCTAAACTTGTTTTTTCCATGATCTAGATATTCCAATTGTCACATAATATGAGTTAAAAGCTTATTTTATTACTTTATTAATTTATATTCTTATATATTTTTTTACTTATATATAATATTGATTATTGTTTTTCTATAAATTCATAATTCTATTTCTAATATTTTATTACAACAACTAATTATTGGATATACCCTAATTGGGGTTAATTAAGCTGCTATTTTTTCTAAAGATAGATCTTGTCCACACATTATCAAGACCACACTAAAATTTACAATCTCATGAACACATCCAAAAAATCTTGATAAAGTAAATACAGTAATAAATATATTTTTACTTCATTCTACACTAAGGGAAATATCCAGGGAGCATGCATCAAAATTTTGTTGATGTACCAAATGAACCACCACTCACTATTATGATCACAAAAGTTTAAGATGGGATCACAATATATCCAAGGTCCACTACCTTAACTTGTCTCTTCACAATCTACTTCATGATAATATACTTGAAAATTCTGATACAGTTTTCACTCACAAGAGTATTATTTTGAAATTGTTAACACCAATCAAAGAGGACATTTCCATTATACTTTAATCTTCTTTGTGAAATCTGTATCTTCAATATTATCATAGAAAAAAATAATCTCTCTCAATTCCATATGTGTCAAAATTAGCTCCCAATGTAATGTTTCTCTTCTATAACATCTCTTTTCTTCTTGAAAAGGTATTTCAAAAATACCACCATTGAAATTTTCACTTTTCACTAGGAGATTAAACCTTAAAAAGGTTTTATATTCATATTAAAATCACCCATTAATCATCCAATCACTTCCCTTTTTAAAAAGCTTTTGAATCTTCAAAACAATTTTAAATTTAACAAATCATGGAATGATACCCATGTATTTTGAGTGAATATATTTAACAACTATTTCCTATAAAACTAAAAACATCGTTATGGAATGAAATACCTCATTTTAGTGTAATGACTTCGAGTATATCCAAATAGTAATACATTATTTTATCATGGGGATAATTTATTACGGTATTCTTTTATCTACTACATTGAAACATTAGGGAATTCAATGGGGCACAATATTTCCTAAAAATTTATTGAATCAAATATTTTATGAGGTCCTTCTTTTGGTGTGATATTTTCATCTAAGATGTGACACAAGCCATTATAGAATGATTGACTACCATAAAATTTGTTTTACTCTTTCATATCCTCCTTCACAACATAATCATGTTAATTACACTCTGATCATATATTCCTTCAAAATATCATTTCAAAAACTTCTCTAATTTCATATACCCTTCTCTAAGACATTATGCTTAGCCAGATATGATTAATAATAATAACAACATCTCCTCCAGACTAAAAACTCTAGTTCTAACCATTTAATCCATTACAAAAACATATTCCCAAATTCTATAATTAAAATAACCTTTGTTCCAACATTCTCCCCTTTTATTTTGGTTGGAAAGACAAATTTTCTTCAAAAACCTCTGATAAATTTTAGTATATCTATGAAAATTATATTATAACTCAATTATCACTATAAGTCTACATGAAAAGTGATCCTTACAGAAAATAAAGAAAAATATTATGAAAATTAAACCTCAATACATACTTTTAGTCTTTATCCCTAAAAAACAACATATTAAACATAGAGATTCACACAACTTCTTCTATCATCAGCTACTCCTTCATGCTTTTCCCCATAAATTATATCCACATTTTCTTGTATACCAAACTACCCCTTTAAGGTAGACCCCCCTGGAGATTATAATTTTACATGAATCCACTTGTGGAACTCATTAATCACCCCTTTGAAAAATATAGTGTTCACTACATGCACTAAATTTCACTAATTTCTCTAAAGAGTTCAATCACTAGTTTATCTGGACTTGATAATTAAAATAAAGGGGGAGTTCTTTAAAATCATGAAACACAAAATTAAATAATAAATGAAAAAATGGAGTGTGTAATTTTCTAATACTCCCAAATTTGAGGGAGGTTTTTGAACATCGATATTCAACTAATGTATCTTAATTAAAATGTGGATGGTGGTTTTGTGTGAATGTACACAAGTTATTAATTTATTCCAATGTGGTCCATCTTTATAATTCACTGATCGACATTTTCTTTCATAAAATAGTATCAAATTTAGATGTGTTTTATATTAAAGTTGTGTATAAAATTCCTTATCAACTAAATAACACTGTAATTATCACAATTGGTCACCATAGATACTTCCATGTTTTCGCTAAGAGACACTATTTTTTTGAATCTATTGTTGTTGGGAATCCACTTTCATGGATTAAATATATTTATCTTTATCCATTTTGGGATATATGCACTCTTATTTCTTAATCAGTCATCCAATACAATTCTTCCTAATAAACAAATTTCCTCCACTTTGGTATTTTCTATCCATGATATCTCTAGCTCGCATAATTTTCAAATATGAAATAAATTCAATTTATTTTTATGAATTTTATGTAAAAAAATAGTCAAGAGTTCCTTTAATATACCTCATGATTATTTTCAATGAATCAATATATTCCACCTTTGAACTACTTTGAAATTGATCCTCTAAATAGGTTGTATATACAATATCAAAACTTATTTATTTTTATTAAAATAAAATCTAAATTATTCTATAGTATAGATTAAAATCAATATATATTATATCTTTGTGCCTTATAATCTTGATTCTAATGTCAATCACTGTTGAAATTAGTTTTCACTGAAGTATTTCAAACTTATTCAATATGTTCCTTGAATATCTAGCTTGATAGTTAAATGTATATCCATATTTTTTACTCAATTGTAACCAAATAAAGTGTGTAATCTCATCAATCATGGACTTATCAAACTCTGAACTCATTAATTCTATAAATTTATCTATTGAGTTTTTCTTTCTTCCACCAAAAATGATATTTTAAAAAAATAGGCTCTATGAATTACATCTCTTTAGATGATTTCACATAAAATTTTTGATTAAAAAATCCACTCTTTAATTCCAAATTCCTCAAGAAAGTATAAAATTGGCCATACCAAGCTAGAGGATCCTATTTCGAGTTATATCAAGCCTTCTTTAATTAGCACACCTTTTCTTTTTCATATTTTAATTATAAACCCATAGGTTTCCCAATGTACACTTACTCATTTAACATTCCACAGAGTAATTTTATCTTTATGTCTATTTAAAACACATTAAATCCTCTTTGAATATAAATTTCCAAGAAAATTATTATCAACTCATGTCTCACCACTGGTGAGAAATCTTTTTAAAAATCTATTCATTTAATCTGTACATAGCTCATTATCCTTAATTTTGAACCCATAGGTTGTTCAATTTAAAATTCCTCCATGAAAACTCTATATAATATTTTTTCCTTCATATCAATTTGATATGATTTAAATCCTCCTTGAACAGTAATTACGATGAATAGTCTTATTGACACAAGTCCTCGCACTAGTGGAAACTTATTTTCCACACTTATACCTTCAATGTTTTATATAACTTGAAAAATTATCTCTACTTTTTCAATAATACTTTCCTATTATCATAATACCTATTTTTGAATACTCAGTTTTTTTATGACACTATAATGATTTGATATCTTTCAAATCATTATTAGAAAATATTCCAAAATATTGCTTCTTTTTAAAACCGATTATTTTTTTATTTAGCTTTGAATTTATTTCTAAATGTAACCATTTATTCTCCATGTATTTAAATTCATTATGATTACTCATTTATACAATAATTAATTTTACAAATTACTTTCAATTTATATTTAATTTTTAAATTAAAATCCATAACTTCTCCTAGATTTTCATAAACACATATGTGATCTTCCACAACCATCTCTAATTGATTGATTTTAGATTTGAGTTAGCCAACATACTTGAATGTTACTTTTAACTATTTTATAGTTTTTTATTCTTATACATTTTCAAATTGTTAACCTTATGGTAACCTTTAAGTTTGATAGCCACCAGTTGGATTTCCCGCATACTTTAAATTTTAACTTTTTCAATTTTTTTCATAATTGTAGATTTTGAGTCTGACATAAACTAATTTTTTCCTTCTTAAAAAAAACTCATAATCATCCTCTTCCTTAATCACAAATATTTTCCACTAAAACCATTTTATTGATGAGTTTCTATATTTAATATTTATTCTAGGGGATACTTCATTTTTATCTCTATGATTAATCAACTATGTCTTCCCCATAAAAAATACTTGGACACTTTATATTAATGTATCAAGAATTTTCATAATTTAAATAATCCAAAGGTATATTGACCTAAAATATTCACAATACTTGCTAAAATGTTCTTTCCAAGTGATATGAATTCATCACATACATCTTCTTCTCCATCTCTATCTTCCATAATGTCTATATTTTACATGTTCTTAAATGTCATCTCATTAAATAAATGACCTATTGTTTCTTCCTACTTTACCCACATATAAACAAACTTCATTCTATGAAATTTATAAAGTGATAAATTTATGGGGTTTCCTTCATTAAGTGATTATTATTGGTTAAAAAACCCAAATCCCATATCAAAAATTAAATTGATTTTAGGATAATATATAAGATTGAATTTGCAATACTTCATATAATCAATTGGTTTTAGGTTAGAAACCCTTTAAAACTAGTTTTTTAGGCCATAGAATTTTGGGAGAGTAGGATCAACCCTCAAAATGTCATATCGGATCCGTGGTTTATCCCTATTAATTATGTGGATGGAATATCCCCACTTGTACCTTGAAATTATGATGATAGATCAATTAAAGCATGTGGATCCTTGGTGGTGCCTTTTATTAAAAGTATTCCTTACAAAAGAGGTCATACAACATGTCTCAGGAATAAAAATTGGTAATGAAATATGTTTGTATATGGTTGATTATCATTGAATGAGAGGCCTATATATGTCATCATTTTTAAGGGTAGGATTTTTGGATGTAAACCCAAATCATATATTGGATTCTAAAATGATATTTTTCTAACATAAATTCTTGAGTGGGATATTACCCCTATCAACAATTTGTTTTAGAATGGAACACCATATGGGATTATCTATTAAGCTTAAAAGCATTGGGAAAGGGGGATTGATCCTCAATGCTGATACCTTTGAATTTTAAAATCATAGAAATATATATATTTATTTTATTAAAATGTTAACATCTTCATCTCAGCATAATGTTTGTGTATATTTCCAAAAAAATTTGATGATTGGTTGAAAATCCATTAATGTTCCCATTATAACTCATCTTTAAATCATCAAAAATATTTTACATATCCTATATATTTTCTTAATTTACTTTTTTAAAACCTTAAAATATATTATCCAACTTATCCCATATTTATTTAAATGATATAAAAATCATTATAATTAAGTAAATATAATTAAACAAAGATACTGAAAATAAATATATTTATTTTTAATCAATATTTAGTAATTTCATGTCTATTTTAGTCATAAATAACTCTGTAATATCAATCACATGTATTCTATGAATAATAGTGGAGAAACAAATTTCTCATAGATTTTATATGTGATCTCATTTAGTTCTTCCAAATATGATAGTTATAGCTATTGAATAACATAATTACTTTAAGATTTATTATATTTCATATATTAAAAAATTCCTTTTGTATATTTACTATAATTAAAAATATATACCAGACACAACATATTGAAACCACAGTATCCCTAACACACCTTAAGAGGGTTGTAAATTAGGGTTTCAAATTATTTTTCTTCAAATAAAATATCTCCCCACATTTCAAGAATACACTAACCCTAAAATTCTAAAACATAAATCTATAAAACCATAATAAAGAAATTAAATATGAAAACATAGATATTTTTACATAGTTCCCCACTAAGTTATTTATCGAAGGAGTATACATTTATGATTAATTCATGTACCAAATGAACCAATGCTCATTTTTTTTGTTATAGAGGTTTTGGAAGGTCTCAATACCAATAAAATGGTCACTATATCAACTTCTCTATCCATACACTACTTCAATAAAATGTATATAAAAATTTCAACATAATGGTCACACATAAGAATGTCACATAAAATGATTAAATCCAACTAGATATGGTGTTTTAATTCTATTTCAAACCTCTTTGTCAAGTTTGGACCTTTAATGTAATTCCTCATAGTAGTAACTCTCCATTTTCAATTATTTATATTCTCTAATATACTCTTAATGTGTTCTATATCTTAAATAAATTCTCTTTATTTATTTAATATAGATCTCAGAAACACCCCCTTAAAATTAACCACTTATTACAAATGGATTGGCCTTAAAAATTTCCCAATTTAATTATGTTAAAACTACCTGTTAATTAAATAATTAAACTCATTTTTATAATTTGTCAAATCTTAAAAATATCTTATAAATTAACAAATCATAGTGTGATGCCCATATTTGTGGTGTGATACTCTTCAACCATCAATTACTCTAAAAACACATGATTTTGTTTTAGAGAGACATACCATGTTACAGTGTGATTCCTTCAAATATATCCAAACAATGATGCACCATTTTCTCAAGGTTTCAGGTCATTATGGTGTTGTGTCATCCATTACTACACAATATCATAGATTTTTGTGTGACACAACATTTCCCAAAAATAACCTAAACCAAATATTTCATAGGGCCCTTTCAGTGTGATATTTTCCTCTATGGAATGATTTTAGAAATTATAGTGTGACTAAATACCATCACATTAGTTCTATTACTACACATATTACAAACCATACATTTCATACATTGATATTACATCATAATAGATGAATATTCATTACATAACATTTATATCCACACAATAATCATTTAGGTATAGTATCTTTGGAATCCTGGAAACATAAAAAAATGGTTCATAAAATATCTACATAATATACCATTTATTTATTCATAACTAGAACCCTTATTAAAAATAGAATACTTAATACATTTCTTCATAACCTATGGAAAGGAAACATAATAAAAGGGTGATATCAAATGCTTAGTAAGGGTAAAAAAGGGATATTTCAATGATAACATAATCATAACATGATGATAAGGGTATGAGAACATGATCTTAACATTTGAAAAACATACCCTGGATATCAAAGATCATATATTAAGGCATGGAATAAATATTGGTAGTTCGTAAGTCATGAATCATATGGAAATCAAAGAATATGAACCATGAGATCATAATGTAGGAATAATACTTGGAATTTTTTTCATACACATAAATATAGAAAATCATTTCCTAATTAGTCAAGGCTCTTAGTAAAGACTATCATAGTTGAATGGGTTCACTCCCCAAACAATAGTACTAGTGATAGATCACTCCCAAAACTGTCATAGTGTAAAATATCCCTTAATAAACTAGGTTCTATCCAAATTTCAATCCTATTTATATCATGAGATATCAATATTTACTCAATGAATTATAGGGAGATGTAGGTTTCAGCCATCACATAAGGAAAATCATACATATGTGTTACATAATATCATAAATAATTTATCATATCAGAAACCATGAAAATAAATGGGGTTCATAAACATTTTATCATAACATACCCCATGGAAAATAAATGGGTTTTGTAAACATTTCATCATAACATAAACCATGAAAAATAAATTGGTTCATAAAAATTTCACCTTTTCATCATAAACATAAACCATCCAGAAAAAGAATGAAGATGATATAATTGGATCATATAAATAATAAATCGCAAGTAACATCAAATAATATCATCTTAGATGTAAAATTATTTTGAAATATCACTTAAAATAATTCTTTAGGAAAATTACATTTCCATTTCGAAATCATTTCTTTTTTAAAAATATATTCAATAATGAAGACAAAAATTTCATTGGGAATAACCTTTTAAATTTATAAAGGAACCTTAAATTAAAAATTTATCCATTAGGGAAGGAAAATTTGTTCATTTCGTATATGTTAAAAAAAATTCCTTCCATATTTTTGTTGAAAAACTCAAAAAAAATACCTTGTTTTCAAAATGACAAAAAGCATCATTTCAAATTATTTTATAAAAATTAAAAAATTGTTTAAAATAACTTTAAAAATAATAGTATAAGCTTAAAAACAATTTATAATTTTTTTTTAGAAAAAATTATTTTGGAATAGAAATAGTCCCCAGTGGAGAATTGAAAATAAACAATCATCAATATTGATGAGATTTTGATATAAACTATTTCCTCAATTTTTCCTTGATTTCAAAGAACTCTAACCTCCAATATAATAAATTTAAATTTATTATAATTTTATAACATATTCATGTTCATACTGATAATATCATATATGATCCATTTATAACATCTCAACACTCCCTTCTATCTATAATTCCTTATTAAATTTGTTATTTATGAGTATTAAATGTTTCATTTATCATGAGTATTTCAGATCAGTAGTTCCAGTCCTTGTACATTTATCTTCATTCCATCATAAAAATAATATTAATAATTATATATAAATCATTTATATATTAATTATATACACATATAGAGTCATAAATATAATTTATAGATAGAAAATGAATTTCACCACCCATGGAGATGATAAGTCATAAAAATGATTGAAATTATTTTTCATTTTTAAATAGATGGAATTAAAGAAATGTAAATAATAATTCACCTCTCTAGAATCATTATTATATAATATATATTTATAAAATTATCCCCCATTTCCATTGAAGAAAAATATAAATTAAAAATGAATCACATTGCTTCAGGGACGTGGTATTTCACATGTATGCACGAATGACATTATCATTTCTCAAAGGATTGAATGGTAAGTTGGTAGATGTGATATTATAATTCTATAAGTACAATTACTTCCTAAATATTATATATAAATATTAAACCCAACATAATACCCATACATAAAATATGTTAATGAAAAATGGATTGTATCCCAAATTAGAGATTGTAAGCTATATGTATGCACGAGTGGTACTTTCACTTAACATTTGATGATAAATAGGGTGTATAGTGCATTTTTCATAATAATAATAACATTAAATGAAATTTGGGATACATAAGTTATTATTTTAAGATTCATAACAAGTATTTATAAGTGGTAAATAATCCTAGAAAATAAATTGATTGGGTAAGAAGATTACTACATCTTCTATACTAAACCATTATATCACCTATAAAGGGTTCTTGGATTGGTATTTTGGAATAAAATTGTAATGAATCGTGTTTTTATGGACTAGAGTTTTGAGAGGAAATCTGAATTTTTTTCTTTTAAATGATTATAAGGGGTAAAATGATCTTTTCCCCTAGCATAATACCTTGGACAATTTATATGCCCACTCTGTTGGTCTCGAAATATGATTTTTTTCCCTAGGATAGGATTTTGGTGGAAATATTTTCTATTCTAATTTATGTTGAAAAATTAATATTTAATATTTAATTTATTAAATATTAATTTATTTACATATTTTTTTGGAAATATCTTATGAACATAGAATAATTTTGAGATTTTTTCTTCACCATTGAGTCTAAAATGGGGAGTATTTTCTAAGAGAGACATAAACTTTAGTCAGGCACCAGGGCCCCCCTTTTTATTTGTATTTTATTTTATTTTTTTATTTTTATTCTTTTCCTCTTTTATTTCATTCTTTTCCTCATGGATTCTCACAAACAAGGTAGGGGTCTCCTCTTTTGCAGGGTCGAGAGAGAGAGTGAGATGGAGAGAGATATATAAAAAGATAGAGAGGAATAACGGTACCCCCACAACGCTCGAGGAGTGCTTAATTTTCATGCAGAAACCATAGACCAAGGAGATAAATGAAGCTTCAGCAGATTCCACCCAAAGGTAGATAGTTTTTATGTTTTGTCATTAATCCTCATATATTAATCTTTTTCATGTTTTAATCCTTTATTAAGCTTGATTTAGGCCCTTTGTGGCCCGATCTACTGCTTATGGGGTAAAATGGGGGTTTCAGGTCAATTCGGGGGTTTCGATTTTGGAGAACCCATCTTCATGGTGTTTAGTTCTTGGAAAAACATTGTGTATTCTTCCATTGTGGTTAAGTAGATTTTTCTGAAGTACACACCATGTGTTAGGGGGTACACACCATGTATTGGTATTTGGCCATGTAGTTGAGTACCTAGAAAGGATACTCGTGTTGGGGAATATAGTCATGTAGAGTACATATCCATACCCTGTGTGTGTGACATGCCATGTAGAATTACATAGATAGGACAATTATATGGTTAGGCTATTTGAGGGACATGGGAAAGTACCCTATGTAGGGTACATGCCATGTACCCACCTTAGATTATGTGTGCTAGGTAATTTACATTCCATTTCCAGCCATAGTATACGCTCATGTGGGGTCGTGATGGTACACTCCAAGTACCATGGTAACACACCATGTACTCCTCCTTTTCAACACTTTGAATGTTTTTTTCATCATTTATCCAAAGAGTTATAATTAGACCCATGACTTGTCCATTCCAAGTATCTTTTCGCATAGATCTCAATGGTGAAACCCTCATGGTGTTTTTAGGAATCATTGGTGGTTTTTATTATTTTTCTAAGGTAAGAGGTTTTTCCTCTAGTAATCATATGTAGAGTCTTCTATGAGTGAGACCAAATCTGATATATTCCATGATCTATCTCTCGTGACTGATGCCTTGTAGCCTTCCTTTGAGGACATATCCCTTGTAAGATGTTCCCTTCTGGCATAATAGTATGTGAGTGAGTTTTTTTGGGGGATCCCCTATTGGATTCCTCTATATTCTACCTACTACCCAAGATCCTCAATGGGAATAATTACATACATATTGTCCTAGGGAATCCCTCATAGGATCACTTTACCTATATACCATTTCGAGGATCCCATATAGGATGCCTCTACCTTTTGTATCGTTATAGATGGGCCCCGATAGAATGCCTCAATATTTGTGTTGTTCTGAGGATCCCTTGTAGGATTCCTCTATCGACTTTCCATTATAAGATCCCTTATAGGATCACTCCTACCTTTTATATAAGGATCCTATGTTGGATGCCTATACTTGTGTTTAGACATCAAGGATCCCAATTAGGATTCCACTGAGTGTTTTACCAAAGTCACGCAGTGGTTTCCAAATGTTTGACCAACCCTGAGAAAGTACGTTAGGTTTGGGTATAGATGGTAGTGACATTTACCTTAGAATATCGTCCAAACTCTAAGCCCATCGATTTGTGGTAGAAGTGGTGGGTTTAGGAATTTGGCTTCCCTAACTCTTTGGTTTATACCTTCTCATTTTTATTACTGATGTAGTGATGTTTACCAATTATGATTCTTGGGTGGTGATTGTTGAACCAAACTTGAGGTGTTTTTCTTTCTATTTGGGATTCACAGACGTTCTTCCTAGGATCTAGCTTCTGAGCCATGTTATTTTCATGTTTTTATCTATATACCTAGAGGTACTACTTGGGATCTGGCTATTGAACCTGTATGTTTTATTATTATATTACTAGGATTTCTAAAGGTATTTCTTAGTATTTGACTATTGATCCTATTATTATGATAAATGAGAATTTATTCCCTAGTAATTATAATCAAGGATGATTCCACCATCCTCTGATTTTTAAATGAGGAGGATGACTATGCTCTCCTCTAATCATGGGTTAAATGAGGATGATTACGCTCTTCTCAACCAAGGTTTATCAGTGTATGATTGTGCTCTCCTAATCTTGTGGTCTATAGAGTATGATTACACTCTCCTAGACCTGTGTAATAAGAAGGATGATTAGGCTCTCCTCGATTTTTCATACGATGTGGATCTATAGAATTTATCTCTAGGATTAGTCTTTTAATCTATTTTATTTATCAGGGTGGTTGAGCAAGGAATCTCACACCTATAATATAATTTCACTTTTTGATCATTAGGGGTGGGCATGATGTCTCACTAATGATCTCTATTATAGATCTCCTAAGGGTCAAACCCATATGGTTTGTCCAAATCTCAATTCCTTGTCTACATACGGGCTAAGACCTAGGGATCAAACATTGAACTACATTTACATGGCCTAAGGAAAAATTTGTATCATTTGGTGACCACTTTATAGTATTTATAGATGTACATCCTCATAATCCATTATTACAATGATTGGAGGAAAGTACGGGTGAACCCATGTGTAAGATGATTATCCCCCTATGGTGACATAGATTTCTCAGAGATATTTTCTACACTATTTGAAAAAGGTATATGACTATTGGAATTATAGACCCATAGATCAACTTAATGATACATGGGAGTGGAATGACGTCCATCTCAATTCCCTCGCACATGGTGTATAGGTGATTTGGTTTATAGACCAAAGGATCGAATGTTGATTTGTTTTATGTTATTTCATTCACTTTCTCATGAATATTAATATTTATGTATATATTTTTATATATGGGACTATATATTTAAATGTATATTGATATCGACATCAATGGTGGAACTTTCCTAGTTGGCTAGGATTTTTGACCTGGGGTTCGGTTGTGGTTTCACGTTTATTGGTTTTACTTATCTCTTTTGTTATGTCTTGGCGAGGCTGAGCACTTTCTTCTGCATACAATTATAGTAGAATATTTTTATATTTTCATCATTGGGGTGGACTTATTATATTATTTCTAACACTTTCATGTGCACAATGATTTACATGTATACCTTATGTCTTCTTTTCATGTTGATAATGGTTTGTATGGTGGATAGGGATGAGGCCCAATGTTTCATTATCAAGAAGTGATGCTCATGTGGGTTCTTCTACTTAGGATGGTGTAGTATGATAGTGTATGAAGACTGAGTATTTTTCTATCTTTTATTTATTATTATATAAATATAATTATATTTCAGTTTCTTTTGTACTCTTGTATCTGTTTGGTCGGCCCAGTGGGTGACCAGTGTTGTTTTTATGGCATTGATGTTCAGGATTCTGTAGCATTTCAATCTATTATTACAGCATGATCTATTTTAATCTATTTACTACTTCCCCTCCCTATTTATTTACTTATTTTTATGATAATTAGATATTTCCATTGTTTTATTACTCTAATATGAGTCCATTGTCTCTCCATTATCGCCACTAGGACCTCGCTACTAATCGGTGGCCTCTAGTGTATTGGAGGTGTGCTTGAGGCCTCATAACCAACCAGCTCAGAGCACTAATTTAGTGGCATCCGGGTCAAGATGTTACAAAGTGGTATTAGATTGGTTCCTTTCCTTGGATTTACTATTTTGGATATGGTATATATTATTATTGGGAATGTGTCAGAACCTAATATGGATATCAAACTAGTGTATTGAAAACACTTGTTTCGGTATGAATTCCTAGTTATCAAGGGTATGATATTTCTATTATGTTATGTAATGTTATAGTTTTATATGATTTTCTCCTTGAGATATGTTCATGTTATGGGGATGTTAATATTTAATATAAATTTTTGGCTCTTGGACAATTGGCAAGAGGATTGGGATGGATTTTGTCTCTTGGACAACAAAGGCAAGAGGTGTATAATGAATCATATTACAACCATACAATTCACATCATATAGGCATTCTAGTTTGTGTTTTTATTGGTGAATGAGGCATTTTCCATTAGGCGTACTTACATATATATATATATATCATTTTTATGGTAGGTTATGTGGATCTATATTGAGGTGTTTTATCTTGAGGCGGATGACTCATTCATCATGCATGGAAGGTACAGAAAACCTTATAGATTGATATGGCATGTTATTCCCGTATATTTCACCCCTTGTTTGTTGTTTCTTGTCATGTTTTGGTTATCTAGTTAGAACGCTAAGTACGACACTAATGGATACTAGGACCTTTAATGTGAAATAGCCCTGTAGGTGGTATTACTATATGTGAATTCATAGTGAGTGTCAGTTTATTATCTATTATTAATTGTAATTGTGGCCTCCAAGGAGCAGTTCCTTATGAGGATTCTCATAGAGGATCAAGGCCCTTATAGGCTATGTTTTTACCCTTTTAGGTCTTTAAGATCTTTACCTTATTTATAGTGGTTCTATCTTTTTGGACAGGTGGTTAGACCTTATGACCCAATTGTGAGACACAGTTAGTCGGTCTATGTGGAAGACCTAGAGGCCCTTAGTTTTGACTCAGACCCTTGTAGGTTAATGTCCATTGTATTCTAAAGAATCCTATTTGAGAGAGTTTGTATCATGTTTCCCAATGTCTTTTTAGGCAGTGAGCTAATTTGTACACTCATTTTGTGATCGAGGAATTTTGGGGCTTGCGTTTTCAGTATAGTCTTGTTGATGCCTTCTTATATTGATAAGAACTTTGGATTCTTGTGTTTTTCAAGTTTTAATTTGATGGGAAAGATTTTTCAGGTTCCTTCCCCGGTCAACCAGTGTTTCCATTGTTTCTAATATATTCAGAGCATGGGTAGATGCACATGACTGGGATGACGCTGGGTGTAGGGTATTCGTGGAGTAAATTGTGGCAGCATAAGGTTCTTTCTTTTGGAAGAGGAGTTTCAAGTGAGATTATTTCATGTGAAACTAACATTTCATGTAGCACATTCATCTTATCCTTTTAATGGATAAATCATTGGAGTACGAGTTGGGTGGTAATAGTATATGTTGGTTGCACATGGTGACATTTAATAGTAATCGATGAGTGGATGGGTACAAGCCGAGGACTGATATTTTAAATGATTTTTCATGGAATGGTTTCACAGGAGTTTTGTTTAATGTCAATAATGTCCCTCCATAGTGGAGGTGAAATATAAATGAATTGGGTACCGTAAGATGGTTGACCCATGACTGAATCCTGATTAGGTATTTATAGGATGTGAGTGTGTCTTAGAGGGATATATACATTCTATTTTTTATAATATTAATGTAATCCAAGTTATATATAATCATTGTATATCTTGACAACATCTTGATTATTCTAAGAGAGCAACAGGACTATGTCAAGCTTATTTGAGTAAGGAAAACTATTGGGGTTGCTCTTAAAGGAGAGATGTAAGGTATGTCATATGGTGGGAAGTGTACCATTGTCTGTTTGAGAGTGTTGACTCTCATTTTTTGTTGAAATATGGCATTTTTCTTGATCCATTGAGTTTGGAGTAATTTTTAATATGTAAATAAGGGTATTACTATAGTGGGAGTACCAGATCAGTCATAGTTAAACACCTTCTATATAAGAGACATTTTTGAATGCTTCAGGGCTGGTCATTAGATATTTCAGATAGCTTATTTGTGAAGATGTTTCAGGTGAAACAATATCGGATATTTTTTTATCCAGGATTCATAAGGATGAGAAGTTTTATAGTGGGGAGGTTTTAATGACCCGTGTAATTTTTTACTAGAGTTTTGAGTATAAATTTGAATGTTTTATTTTAGATTCTTTTAAGGGGTAAAATGGTCTTTGTCCCCTATAATATGACCTCGGATAATTTTTTTGACCACTCTTTTAGTGATAGAATATGTTTTCTACTCTAGGATAGGAGTTTTGTTGAAATATTATCTAATCATATTTTAGAAGAATAATTAATATTAAATATTTAATAAAATAAATATTAATTTATTCACATACGTTAATTTGGAAATATATTTTTAAATGAGTGATAGATTGGGATTCTATCCTCATCATTTATTTTGTAATGGGGAGTTTTTTCTAGGTGGGGCATAAACTTTGGTTGGGCGTCAGAGTCAGCTGTGACACCCCTTTTTCTTTTTCTTTTTTTCTTTCAATTTTTTCTTTTATTTTCCTATTTTATTTTCTTATTTTCATCCTAGATTCTCATGTATGTGGCTAGGGGCTTTAACTTCGCATGGAAAATAGGGATAATAAGAGTGATATAGCAAGATATGGGGTAGAGGAGGGAGAGGAATAAGGGTACTATCGTGGAACTCGGGGCGTGCTAGATCGTCATGTAGAAACTGTGGACCATCGAAATGGGTGAAGCTTTAGCGAATTCCACCCAAAGGTTGTCTATTTTTATTTTTTTTCATAAATCACCATAGATTAATCATTTTAATGTTTTAATCCCATATTATGCTTGATTATGGTCCCTTTTGTCCTGACATACTTCTTTTAGGGTGAAAACAAGGGTTTTGGGTCAATTTAAGGGTTTCTATTCAGTAAAACCCAATACGTATTAGGGTTCAGGGAATACATGTCATGTGTTCTTCCATTATGGGGAAGGTGACGTTTTTTAAGTACACTCTATGTATTATGGTCTACATTTCATGTACTTTTACTATGTCATGTAGCTGAGTAACTGGCCAGGCTGACCATGTAGGGGAACATGGTCGTATAGAGTACACAAACAGACCTTGTGTGGGTCGCACGGTGTGTAGAAGTACATATCTAATCCATGTACATTACTATGATGTTTTAAGGATATGGGAAGGTACCTCATGTATGGTACACACGATGTACATATCCTACAGGTTGTGTACTAGGGAGTTTACATGCCATGCACATCCAGAGAACACGACCATGTGGGGCCTTCAGGGAACACACTGTGTACCATAGTAACACATCGTGTACTCATCCGTTTCTACCCTTTAAAGGTTTTCTATATCTTTTCTCCTAGAATTTGGAATTTGGCCCATGATTATTCCATTATAATTATCATTTCACATAGATAACGATGGTGAAACCCTCTTGGTGTTTTGAGGACTCCTAAGTGGTGTTTCGTGCTTTTCCTAAGTGGAGAGGATCTTCCTCCGATAATCATGTATAGAGTATTTTGAGAGTGAGATGAGATCTAAGATGATACATGATATATATATATCATGACTTATGCTTTTTATCCTTCCTTTGAGAACATATCCTTTTCAAGATGTTCCCTTATTTCCTAAGAGGTCATGAGTTAGTTGTTTTTGAGGTTCCACTGTAGGATGCCTCTATCTTCTTGATGTTACCCAAGGTCCCTGATGGGATGATTTTCTTACTATTGACCTAGGTAATCCCTCATAGGATCCCCTTACATATATACTATTCTTAGGATCCCATGTATGATCCATATTACTTTCATTCAGTTATAGAGGGTCCCCTGTAGTATGCCTTCACCTTTGTGTTGTTCCAAGGAACCCTTTTAGGATGCCTCTGTTGACTTCCTATTAGAGGAACCCTTTTAGGATTCCTCGTCTTGTATTTTCATCAAAGGATACCTAGTAGGATTACTTCACTTATATTTAGACCTTAAGGATAACAAGTAAGGTTTACCTTAGTGTCTGACCTGAGTGACTTAGTGGGTGCCTGATGGTTGACCAACCCTGAGCTATTATGTTGGGTTTTTCTAGAGATGTTTGTGAGTTTCACCTGATAACCCATGAAAAACTATGAGCCCATGGGGTTTTGATAGTATTTATGGGTTTAGTCATTCAGCTGGTATCACTTATTTGTTTATACATTCACATGTTTATTTTTTGATGCAATGATTTTTACCAGAGGTGATTTCTGGTTGGTGGATGTTGTGTTGGACACGAGGCATATTTCTTTTTATTTGGGATGCCCAAATGTTCTTCCTTGTCTTCTGATCCATGTTATTTTCATATGTTTATCTATATACCTAGAGCTACTACATAAGATCTGGATATTGATCATGTATGTTTGGTTATTATATTATTGAGAAGTACAAAGGTGTTTAATGGTATCTATCTATTGAGCCTATGATTATAATATATGAGCATGGAGACACTAGTAATTATACTCAAGCATTATTCCTCTCTCCCATGGTTTATACATGTTGAGGATGATTGTGCTCTCCTCTACTCATGGATTAAATGAGGATTATTATTCTCTCCTCAAACCAAGGTTGTCATTATATGATTATTATCTCCTTGAATTGTGGCCTATAGAGGATGATTATTCCCTCCTAGACTTGTGGATAAGGGAGGATGATTACACACTCCTAGATTTTTCATATGTTTCAGACCTCCAAACATTCTCTCTGGGATCATGCTTATAATATCTTTTAATTATCATGGTGTTTGAGAATGATGTCTCACACCTATGATAGAAATTCACTTTTTGATCTCAATGTATAGGAATGACATCTCACTGATGAGCTCTTCTATAGATCATGTAAGGTTCAAACCCTTAGGGTTCATCTGAGTCTCAATGTCATAACTGCATATTGACCCGGGTCTAAGGATCAGATATTAGACTGGATTTACATGGACTGAGAATCATGGCGTATAGCCCAGTGACCATTTTATAAGATTTCAGAATGTACTTCTCGGGAATGCATTGTTACTGTGATCGGAGGTGAGTACGGGTAAAACCAGGTGTAAGACAAGTATCCCCCTATGGTTACATAGCTTGCTCATAGACTTTTACATTGTTGGAAGAGCTGGTATATGTATATTAGGATTAAGAACCTAGAGATTGACCTTATAATACAATACTTGAGTGGCATGATTTCTAGCTCAATTCCGTTTCACTGGATGTCCAGGTGAACTGCATTACTCACCCAAGGATCGACTGCTCATAGGTTTTATGTTATTTCATTCACTTACACATGAATATTCATATTTATGTATATATATATAGGTATGTTACTATAAAATTATACATATATAGATATGGAAATCTATGGTGGTACTTTCCCAACTGACCAGGAATACAGACTAAGGGTTCAGTTGTGGTTTCAAGTTTATTGGTTTTACATATCTTTACAGTTTTATCTCAGCTAGGCTGAGCACTTTCTTTTGAATACACTTATAACTGCATATTTTTATAGGTTCGTCATTGGGGTGGCCTACTGAGATTATGCATCACCCATACACAGTCACCTCAATGTACGTGTAGACCCTATGTCTTCTTTTAGGTTGATAATAGTTTGAATGGTGGATAGAGTTGAGGCCTAGTGATTCATGATCGAGTAGAGCTACACATGTGGGATCCTCTCCTCATGCTAGTGTAGTTTAAAAGTTCTTGGAGACCTGGTATGTAGTCTGGATAAGAGTTAGTAGTAAATCCAAATACTTTTATTTTAGTTTCTTTTATACTCTCATATCTGTATGGTCAACCCAGTGGGTGGCCAGTGTTGTATGTATGACACATTTGTTCGAGATTTTGTAGCTTTTCCATTTGTTATTACAACATGTTCTATTTCATTCTATTTACTACTTATGCACTTTATTTATTTACTAATGTGCATAATACTTATCTATTTACACTATTTTATTACTCTTATATGATGATATAGTCTCAAAATAATCACCCCCATGACCCTCACTTCTAGTCGACAGCCTCTAGAGTATGGGGATGCATGCTTGAGGCCTCATAACCAACCATCTTGGAGCACCAGTTTAGTGGAATATGAGTCAATAAGTTGCTAAAATAACCCCAAGAATGTGGTTAAGGAAGTGTATAAAGTAAATTGGTATATTTTTGTAGATTTATAAGACTCAAAATGGTGTGAAGAGGTGATGTAGGAAGTCCCATTTTATAATTGAGATGAGGGACACTTTTGGAATTTCAAAAAAGAATAAATTATAATGAATTAATTATCAATTAAAATATCTTAAAATTGAAATAGATTAAAAGATAAGGTAATATAACGTTATAATATAATTACCCAATAGTATTTAGATAGGTTTTTCTGTAATTTTAAATTTTATCATTTATATTAACCCATTGTCACTTTTATTTTTAACTATGGTAACAAAATTTTCAATATTAATGGGTTGTAATTTTAATATATAAGGTAAAAATTGGACTATAAATGATCAATTTAGGAAATTTTAGACCATATAATCCCCATATTTTTTTGTTTCATTTTTTTATTTTTAAATAATTTAATAAAATATTATTTACATAAAATTTCAATTATGTCAATTTTAACACTATTCATTTAATTTAAATATAAATACAATAATACAAAAAAGTAATTAAAATATAATTTATTATGACATCTTTAATATGTCCTACATATCTATAAAATGCATGGTTTCCATTAAATAATTAAAATTATGTCACTTTTAATATTTTTAAAATAATTTATTATATTTTTGTTATTTAATGGAGACATACTGCATCAGTGTTCCATAAGAAATTAAGGTCATTAGATAATTAATAAAAAATTAAAATAAATTAATATCGAGAATATAATTTTATTAATCAAAAAATTTACACTTATATTCATTCATGAAAAACGTTTTTTCCAATATGGACACTTAAAGTTTTTGAAAAACAAAGAGGGTGACATTTTATAACTTTCATTGATTAAAATAATATATTTTTCATTTTTATAGAAAAGTTTCCATTAAAAACTCAATTTAGGGAATAAGGTGTTAAGGGTAGAATTAAGTTCATCCAATAGAAATTTGTTTGAATAATTACAGCTTTATAACTTATTTTTAATTAATATTAAACCAATTTTCTCCTTACTCAGGTGATAAATTTTACCACGGTTACTATTCATATTGACCAAAAATAAAAGGGGCCTATTTACCAAATTCAAACATCCTGATTATAAATATTTAGTTAATTTTATCTAATTCAATATTTGTAAATGATAGAAATTAATTTTAAATTATGTGTGTAAAATGTGACCAAAACTTCTCTTTAAATAAATACCTTTTTAAACAAAAAACATGATTTATTCTTATCTTATTCCAAGAAAAATATTTTTTTATTGTTTGAAACATTTTATAAAGTAAATAATATATAAATTTCTTTAAATCATTCAAAAAATAGGGTTATTATAATTTATTAAGATAAAAATACATTATGTGCAAAAAAATTATATCTTAAAAAAATATTTCTTTTTCTTTCAAATGATTTTTATTTTCATTTAAAATAAATTGATAACTAATGAATTAATTTAATACAGATGTTATCATAAATTTTTCATAATTTATTTATTCTTATTCATACTCAGCAATCCAATAACTTATCGATAACTATCATTTTAAATAATAATATTTTAATAATATATCATGGTTTGTTTAAACTCGGTGTTTCGTGTAATGAAATCTATCAAATCAATAAAATTATTTAAAGAGAAATATTTCATAAATATATCAGCATGTTATATTATACCCACCAAAAAATGAATGTATCCCTCTAAATTTTTTACTATGATACAAACAAAAGAGGATATCTCTGCCTCATCACATCCTCAGGTTCCTATGTAGCTTCCTCTAATTAGTGGTTTCGCCACAAAACTTTGACCAGGTGAGTTATCTTTTTCATAGAAAATTCTCTATATTATCCATAATATCTTCCATTTTTTTCATAATAATGATCTTTTTTTGGTGGTATGACCTCTACGTTTATTACGTGTGAAAGGTGAGGTATGTACTTCCTCAGATGAGATACATGGAACACATCAAGAATTTGAGAGATATTTGGTGGAAGTTATAATTGATAAGTTATCATCCCAATACAATCAATAATTTCAAAAGAACCAACATAAATAGGGATTAGTTTTCCCTTATTTCCATATCTTTTTACCCTTTTCTAAGATATTTTCATAGGAATACCTCATCGCCAACTTCAACCTCTAAACTTTCCCAATAATTTTGAGCATAACTTTTTTATTGAATTTGAGTTTTTATTATGTGTTGTTGAATGTATATAACCTTGTATTCCATTTATTAGGCTAGATCAGGTCACAATAGCTTTCTTTCTCTAACTTTATTCTAGTATGTTAGTTTTCTATACTTCTTACCATAGATAGCTTCATAAGTGTCATCTAAATGCTGGAGTAAAAGCTAAAATTTTATAAAAATTCAACCAAAGGAAAGTGTTGATCCCAACCAACATTGAAATCCATGTAAAAAGATATCAATTTGTCTTCTAGAGTTTAAATTGTCCTCTTTGATTGTCAATATTTATGAGGATGATAATTAGTGCTGAAACCCAACTTTGTATCTAGATTTTGTTGAAGAATTCTCCAAAACATCGAGGAAAACCTTGAATCCCAATCAGATACACTTGAAAGAGGTAAAACATGAAATCTTACAACTTCCTTAAGGTATAACTTGTTAAGTTCAACAAGATAGAAATATTCTCTAATTTAAATGAAGTGTTCTGAATTCGTAAGGTGATCGAATAAAACCAAAATATAATTATTCCCTTTAGATTTTTTGGGGATTCTGATGATAAAATCTATAGTGATGTTTTCCCATTTTCATTATGGTATGGGTAATGGTTGTAACATCCCCTTAAACTTATGTCTCTCATCCTAAACATACTAAAATACCAAGCAGTGATAAACATACTCCAGAATATCTATCTTCATTCCATCTCACCAGAAACACTTTTTCAAATCTTATTACATCTTCATACTTCCATGATTAATAGAAAATGAATAACTTAGAGATTCATCCATTATCTCCTTCTTCAAATATGGTATCGAAGGGAGATATAAATGGTTACTAAAACATATTATTCCATCATCATTAAGGTTGAACTCATGACCATTTATCACCTTCATTTACAGCTCTACATCTTAATTTTATGCCTCTTCAATATTCACTTGGATTGATGGTTGCACATTTATTTAATAAATATAAGATACCTCCCCCCCCCTCCTTGATGATTTAATGATCAATAATTTTCAAGTCTAGAAATATGGAATATTTTGTTATCCTCATCAAAGATAAACAATCATGATCCTTTAAACTCAAATAATCATCCACCTTGTTAACTTTCATAATGTGGTAGTGTATTGAGAAGTCATAATATTTAATTAGCTCCAACCATCTTCCCTGTTGCAGGTTTATCTATTTTTTAGTGAGAATATGATTTAAACTTTTCTGATCAGTATATATGTAACAATTTTATCCATAGAGATAATGTCTCACTATCTTTATTTTAAAAATTATCATAGATATATCCAAATCATGAGATGCATAATTCGTCTAATGGACCATCAAATTTTATGAGTCATAAGTTATAACCAAATCATTCTACATGAGGATTCATCCTAGTCACTTCTTTATTACATAACTATAAATTATAAACCCTTATCCACTATAGGATAATGTAAGAATGGGTGTACTAACTAGGATTATATTAAGTTCCTCAAAACATTCCCCACATTCATCCATCCAAATAAACATGGATACCTTTCAATTTAACTTTGTTAGTGGATTAGATATCAATGAAAAATTATTCACAAAGCACTGATAATATCTAGCCAAACCAAGAAAACTATAGATCTCAGTAAAAGATGTTGGTCTAAGCCAATGTTCAATTACTTCTATCTTTGAAGGGTATACTAATATACCCTCACTTGATATTACATGACCCAATAATGAAAATTTTTGAACCCAAAATTCATACTTAGTAAATTTTTCATAAAGATTCTCCTTCCATTGGGCCTTCATCATAATTCTCAAATGAAATTCATTCTATTCATTTATCTCTAAATAAATAATAATATATTCTATAAATACTACCATAAACTGGTTAAGGTAATCTCTAAATACTTTATTCATTAAATCCATGATCAATGCAAGGGTATTAGTAACACCGAAATTGAATCACTATAAATTCATATTGTTCATACATTGTAAGTAATATAGAATTAGAAATATCCTCATTCTTCAACCTCAATTGATGATATTTATAATGAAGATCGATCTTGGAAAAGTATTGAACTCTATAAATTTGATCAAACAAGACATAAATATGTGGTAGAGGATACATTCTCTTGATAGTGATATTTTTATGTTTTCTATAATAAATGTAGAATTACATTGATCCATCTTTGTTTTTACGAAACAAAATCGGTGAACCCCAAGTTGAACTTGGATGAATGAATCCATTATCAAGATTTCCCTTGATTTACATACTTAATTCTTACAACTCAATCAAGTTAATTCAATATGGATTCTTGGAAATAGGTGGCGCACTATGTATAAATTTTATTGAAAACTCAAATTCATTATTTGATGGATACTATAAAACTATTCCATAAATACATCAATAAAAACCATCACAATATTAATTTATATGATGTTGAGTTTCTCCCCAACCTTATAAGATAAAATCCTCTTTTTAATAGGACTCATGGCCTATATAATGGATTTAATTTCAATTGGATGTTTATTTTTCATCAAAATGGTAGCTAATTATACGTTGGTTTAGAATATAAAACAAAACTTCCCTTCCTTGTAAATTGATGTGGGGTTTATGTAAAGAAAACCAATCCATCCCCAAAATAACAATGAATTCTACAAAAGGATTAATGAAAATATTACAGGAAACACAATCCCAAAAACATCAACTGAAGAATAATCATATACTTGGGATGAGATCATCATACCATTAGAGATTTTTACATATAACTCAACATCTAATTTTTTAGGTGGTATTACTATTTCCATAGAAAATTATTTAGATATAAAATAGTTGGTATATCCCAAATAAATTATGAAATTACCAGTTCTAGAGTGGATAGTAACTATATCTTTCACCATATCATTATCATACCCCTCATCAAAAATAGTGATCAAATGATATTTTCCTTTTTATTTTGGTTTAAGAGGTTATTGTCATTGATTATTATCATTGAACTTCGGATTTTTTTCCTAGTTATCATCATCCTAATACTCCTTTCATTTAAAACACTATAGTATGGGTGGTACTTTCTGTCGAAGTTTCTCAGTATTCACATAATTAGATAATTTATTCCCATAAATTTGGAATTTTATTGAATAATGACCTTCCTTTCCACAAATGAAACATTTACCAGTTCCCCTCTTAAAATTTCCCCTATGTTTCTTTCCACGTTTTTAATATAAAAGAAAACTCTTCTTCTTCACTCCATGGTTTTTATAATTTATATTTAGTTCCATTTTCATTATCTTTTTAAAACCATGAGATCGATGGGTAAATCCAATTTATATCTCCACCCTGATATCACATGAAATTATTTATTCATAGATATTATATTCATTTATGGATAATTCCCTTCAAATAATTGGTTTCAAGCCACTAAAAAATCTATCCAACTTAATTTCTGGTTGAATGATAATACCATAACCATAGCTCCCATGTCTTGGAAAATTTTCCACATAAGTTACAACAGATACCTCATCCTTCTACTTTAAATCAATTAATTATTCCTCTATTTTCATATAAATAATATACTGAAAGTTATTTTTGAATAATAATATTTTAAATTATTACCACTCCATCAATTCAATTTCTTCTCATCCTCTCGGGATCTGATCTGCTTCACCTTCTAAATAATAAACATACAAGATAATGTAATCATGTTATAAAAATTGAATAATTGAAAATATATTTTCATTGGTATTGATCCATTTCATAGAAACTAGTGGATTAGTGGAGCCACTAAAATATGGTGGGAATTTCCTCATGATGGGCTTAACAAGATAATGTTCTCATTTTTTATCTTTTGGAAGATCAACATGATTCATAGATTGATGAAGTTGTGTGAGAATAGAGATGATATTTTTTATTTAAAATCCCATTACATTTAGTTTCATTAGAGGAAAATTATTTCATTTTCTTTTGAATTCATAATTAACAGGATTCTTTCGGGTTCCAACCTTTGAATAAAACCAAAAAGCAAAATTTGAGAAACAATAATCCCGTTGGGAATCCTAATGATCGTGAAAATTAATTTATAGGATTCCTAAATCATGGCACATTATTTTATGAAACCTTATGTTTAACCTAGGTTATTCATGATCATTATCAAAACTTTAGGATTTTTTATCATACTTAGACTTATCCCTAGGGCTCTTACTAATGTTTTTCTCATCCTTTTTTCCAAAGGATAATTAAACATTTATTTGATATCAACTATAGTGACCCATACTTTTCATAAATAGATATTAAATCTTAATAAGTGAATATTTATTAAATAACATTTTAGTTCATGATAGAATCATTTCGGTCATGAATCTTTGGAAACATATAAATATAAATTTTAGGTTCATAAAATATCTACATCATCTCACAATTATTTATTTATTACTATAACCCTTATAATATATATAATACATAATGTATTTCATCATAACCTAGGGAAAGGAAACATAAGAAAAGGGTGATTTCAGATTCTTAGTGAGGGTAAAAAGGGATATATCAATTATCACATAAGAAAAACATGAGTATAAGGTTATAAAATCATGATCTTAATGTTTAAAACCCATACCATGTATATCAAAGGTCATTATCATAAGTTATATAATAATCCTTGGATTATCGTAAGACATGAATCAAAAATGAATCATAGAAAATGAACCATGATATCAGAATATAAGCACAATACATGTAATCTTGGTATACACATAATCATAGAAAACTATTTCCTTAGTACTAAAGGATACTTTCCAAGACTATAATAATAGAATGGGTTCACTCCACACACCATTTTAGTAGTCAAGGTTCACTCCTAAGACTATCACATTGGATAATATCCCTTAATAAACTATGTATACTCCTCATTCCAGTGAGGTTTATCTCAGGAGATATCAATATTTACTTAATTCATTGGAGAGAGTTATAGGTCCCACCCATCACATAATGAAATTCATAAATATGTATACCAGAATATCATAATGTATTCTTCATATTGTATCCCATGGAAATAAGTGGGTTTCATAAACATTTCATCATAACATAACCCATAATAAAGAAATTAGTTTCATAAACATTTCATCATAACATTTCCCGTGGAAAATAAATGGGTTTCATAAACATTTCTTTATTTCATCATAAACATAAACCATTCATAGAAAGAATAAATATAATATCCTTGGATATTATCTCTATTAAATAATATATAACATTAAATATTTTCATCTTTTATGGAAAATGACTTTGAAAGATCACATAGAATAATTATCAAGTAAAATACCCTTTCCATTTAAAAATAATTTATTTTTAAAAAGGTTGTCAAATTATAGAGGAAAACATTTTCTTTGATACAAAACTTGTAAAATGGAAATGGAAGCTTCAAATAAATATTTATTCATGACGGTAGAAAAAAAATTCTATGCCATATAATTTAAAAAATAATCATTCAATATTTTTATCAAAAAATTCATAAAGCACCTCGTTTCAAAAATGACAAAAATATTACTTTTAAATAGTTTTTAAAAAATCAAAAAAATGTGTAAAATTGAATTTAAAATATCATAATAGAATTTTAAAAAAAATTAAAGTATTTTTTAAAAAAAATGAATGTTTATAATAATATTCTCTATTGTAGACTTAAACATAAAAAATCCGGAATATTGATGATATTATGAAATAAACTCTTAATTTGAGTTCACTTTTCTTCAAAATCACTATAACCTACTATGATAATTTAATATTTATTATACTTTTATATGAGAGTTATTTTAATTCTTATAATATCATATATATCCCCTTTAGAAAATTTCAACACCCCCTTTTATTAATAATTCTTTATTAAAATTTTTATTTTCATGTGTGAACTCTTTTATTTATCCTGATTATTTCAGATCAATAGTTCATGTCCTTGTGCATTTAACTTGGTTCCATAATCTAAAAAATATTTATAATTATATAAATATAATATATATTCATTCTATACATATTTATAGTCAAAAATAAAAGTTATAGATAGAAAAATGAATTACACCGTTAATGGTGACGGTTGATCGTATGTACGCAAAAACACTGATTTCATTTTTTGACAGATGGAACAAAAAAATGTTAAATATTAATTCACCTTTATTGTATAATTATTATATAATATATATCATATAAATTCATTAAATTATCCCTCATTACCAACCAATTATGATATAAATGAAAAACAAATCACATCTCTTCTTAGAGGTGGTAGTCCACACGTACACACGAACGACGTTATCATTTCTCAAAGGATTGGAAGGTATATAGATAGATGTGATATTATAATTAAAAAATTATAATTATTTCATAAATATAATATTTAAAAATTAACCCCATCATAATACTCATCCTTATGATATGGTGGTGAAAAATAAATTATATCACTACGTGGAGATTGAAAGTCGTACGTACTCACAAGTTAGACTTTCACTCATCATTTGATGAGAAAGAGGGTGTATAATACTGCTATCATAATAATAATAACATTTAAGAGTATTTAGGATAACCAATTTATTATTTTTTGATACATAAAATAGAGTTATAAGAGGTAAAAAAGAGTATAAAATAAAGTGATCGAGTAAAGAGATTATCTCTTATTTGAAATGACTCCTTTAGATAGCATCTTAAGGGTTTTAGGGTTGGTATTTTTGCAATAACATAACCTCTATAATGTGTATGGAGAATTATATAAGGAATCATTATTTCTTTTTATCAAGATATAATTCCCAAAGTGGTTTTAATAAGTTATGGAGGAGGTTCTCTTTTATAATTTAGGTGAGGGGAACTTTTGTAATTTCTCAAAAGATTAATTCATAACAAATTAATTAAATTAAAATTACTTAAAATGGAAATTTATTCAAAGATAAGGTATTATAGGGTTTTAATCCCATAATAATATATTTTTTTTCAAGTTTTTGTGAAATTGTCAACCTTATAATTTTGATTAACCCTTAGTTCACCAAATTACATTTTAACTATTGTAACATGTTTTTCAATATTAAAGGGTTCTAATTTTTAATTATAATGTGAAAATTAGAACATAAATGTTTAATTTATGAAAGTTTGGCCCATATAGAAAACAATTTATCTTGTTTCAATATTTTTATGATTTTTAAATAATCTAATAAAATATATTTTCGATAAAATATCATTAGTGTCAATTTTTTCACTATTCATTTAATTTAACTTTAAACACATTAAGAAAAATGGTGAATTCAAATATAATGATTTCAAACCTCAATAATATTTCTTATAGAAATTTTTAATTTATTTTTTACCTAAACTCAATCAAATTATATAACTTTTAATATTTTAAAAATCGTTTATTATAATTTTTTTAAATGGAGATATACAACATCAAAGTTGCAAAAGAAATTAAGGTCATTATATAAGTAATAAAAAATAAAAATAATTTTATTTAATGAAAATAATTTTATTAATATAAAAAAGCACTTATATTCATTCATGACTTACATTTTCCAAATTTTTAAAGATTATGGATATTAAAAATAATTAGAGTGACATTTTTGTAACATTTTTTTATTTAAATTATATATAAGTCATTTAATGGACAAGTGTCCTTTAAAAAACTCAATTTAAAGAATATTTTGATATTGGTATTATTAATGTCTTATTATAATAATTTTTATAAATAATTATGGCTTTATCACTTATATTTAATATTGATTAGCCTGATTTACCCTTTACTAAGGTAATAAATTTTACCCAGATTACTATTCATGTTGATCGAAAGTATAAGGTGCATATTTACCAAATTTGAAACACATATAAATATGTAACTAATTTTATATAACTAAATATATATTAATTACAAAAATTAATTTTAATGTAAGTGTGAAAAATTTGAAAAAAATGACTTTTAGAAAAAAAACATTTTTAAGCATAACACTAGATTTTTATGACTATAATTTTTTTTTGATTATTTATAATATTTGATAAAGTAAATAATATTTAAATCTCAATAAAACCATTCTATAATAGGGTTGATTTAATTTAATAACATAAAATACATTATTTTCATCAAAAATAATTTTTTATAAAAACATTTCTTTTTCTTTCAATTGATTTTTTTCATTTAAAATCAATTTATAATTGATGAATTAATTTTATACATATATAACCATATATTTTTTATAATATATTTTTTACTATTTAAAACTTACAATCCAAATACTATGTGATAACTGTCATATTCAATAATAATATTTTAATAGTATATCGTGATTTGTTTAAACTTGGTGTTTCATGTAACGCAAGCTATCAAATAAATAAAATTATTTAAAGAGAAATATTTCATAAAATTATGGGGGTGTTATAACACTAACCTCTTAAAGGTTTAATCATTTTCATTTCATCAAGATCATTTCTTTATTTCTAATAACACCTATAAAACTTATCTGATCCCTCCTAGACTTCATCAAATCATTATGCCTATATATATATGATTAACAACAAATATCAGATCTAGTCCAACATAAAACTCAAGTTACATATATTTTATCCTTTACAAATACATATTCAAACATTTTATAAATCAAATAACCTTTTTTTTAACGTGTTCAATAGTTACTTTTTTCTTCAATAGTTTAATATATGTGGTTTTATTTACAGGATTATTGAAGGAAAATCTGTGACTTAAATCATTGAGATAATTGGATCCTAATTATTTTTTTAAACTTATTAAGTCTTGGTAAAGAATTAATATCATGATGAATCTTGATTAAATTTAATTATGTGGTTGTTTTGAATTAATTTAATCATTTTCATAGGAATGAGTTCTCACACACACTAAAATTTCAATGTAAATTTTCAGGTAGTGTTAGGTTTATAGCCTATGGTTTAGAATGTAAATTGTATGATTTTAGGTAAGGTAAATCCATTTTTATAATAAATAAAATTACCATCAATGATTTGAAATATTTCATATACACTTTTTTCATTATATTGTTTTATTTCTTCTTCTTTTTGGATTTACTACTACTTTTCATTCCTTCCTAGTTTTTACATAAAAATACCCCTAAAACATTAAAATCGATAAAATTAAAAGTAAAGTGACAATTGAGATTTTTATTGTAACATATTCAAGAGAAAATAACAAGGATTTCTTCACTTTATACTTTAGTAGATAAAAATAATTTTATTGGGCCTCATGATAAGGCCCAAATTCACTTACCTCGCTTAAAACCTTAATTATAGATATCTTTAGCCCTGGTCTATATTTAAGACCTATGAGAATTTTTTTACATGATTTTTTATGTATAAAACTATAAAATAAATAAATTTACATATTTTTGTCTCTTTTATATAATTTGTGGTCTCGAAATCACTTTTGTGGGTTAATAGAGTTTGATAAAACTCAAACTAGGCTTTAATTTTTTCTAGTTGTCTTTATTATTCTGCACGTCATATGTTTAGGTCAAAGGCTATATTTATTGGAAATGGTGGTTCAATTTCCCAACCCTAACCATGGTGTGTTCCAAACCATTATTATGTATCATGCTTAGTGTTATATTTATCATTGTTAATCTTCGATTAGGTTGCATGATCAATTAAATATTGGGTTCATGTTACTCATTGAGTTGGGTGTTAATTTAGATTCAATATCAATATATGATTAATATTTAATCATGGTGTACCACTACCCCAAAATATGAAATTATATAATTTTTTTCTTTACATGTTAAGAGTGAAAATCCAACCTCAAACTACCATAAATTTTTATTAAGGAATTATTTCTATTTCCATGAGATATGAAAATGAAAATGAAATAAACAAATTCTTCAATTAATATATATATAATGGTTATTGATTGGGTTTTTAATTTCATAAGTATGTACAAAATATCCTTAAAATTCATATTAAGTGTTTTATAGAATTCATGGACAACTCTTTATAGGAGGTTCACACCACTACATCACTGGATTGAAAAATATTTTTGAAGAATCTCCATTACTAAGTGTCTAAGAAATCATATAGAATATAGAGATCCTAAATTAATTATTTTCATAAATTTATATACAATTTCAAGTAAAAATTATCTTATCATATCTGATTATAGATCATATCATGGTCTTTATGACAAAGTTAATGTAACACTTTTGATAGCTATGGGTTTCAAAAGTTATTATATATAATGTGTCATAAGTTGAAAGTATACTATGTCTATGAACCTATTGTGTTAGTGGGAAATTTATAAAAATATTTAATAAATATAAAACATGATGTGAAGGTATTAATAACATCATTTCTTATGATAAATTAAACCATGTTGTAGTGAAGGTCACTTCATCATGTTTCAATGCATGTTAGTCCATGAATTTTAATATAAGGAATACTAACTATTGCTTATAACCAATAAAATATATCATGATAAATTTTAAATATCATCAGATGATTTTTAAAAGAGTTTATAAAACATATATGTGTTAAATTTTTATATTTCTAGTTTATCCAAACATTACAACCTATTTATAATGGGTTTCATAGTTTTGATATTTTATAAATGTTTATAATGATGAAAATTTTAAAACATTGAACATTAATAAAACATTTGAAATTATGATTCATCCTTAAAGAAGTGTACATGAGGCATATATAAAGAGTCTGAATCAATAAATAATTTTTTGTAACATTCAATCCATAAAAATATATCATTTATCTCTTTTATTTACCAATAAGGTTCTTGAATAATATCGGAAATATAGAAATCCAACCCAATAATTAGAATATTCATTCAACCCATGGATTTTTAAAAAATGGGGGTTGATGTTTCCTTTCAGTTATCATCATCGTACTTGTGTCAAGTAGTAAATGATTTTTTAAAAAACAAGTATTCTATTTATTTATATTTTATTCGATTCAAATGAATAGATGGATCTTACTATAAAGGGTTTTTAGTGGATATTTTCTTCTATATTTGGAAAAAAAATCCAAAGTAAAACCCAACAATGTTTACTTATGCCAATATATGGTATTTTCTTGTTCAAGTACCTATAATGGTTTAATCACATATATATTACCACAAAAGAGATAAAATAATCCCTGTAAATTTTATATCCATAATTATAAAAATACATGGTATACTTATGGATTTAAATAATAATGATTAAAATTATTTTATAATAAGGAACAAGAATTATTTTAGTATTTTCATGGACTTATGAATATAATATAGGTAAAATTGAATAGAATAATCATAGAAATATTTCATGAAATGGATAATTGTATAATATATAAAGTGTAATATTTTAATAGGAAATTAAATATTGAATTAATTACTAAAAAGATGTCCCCCTAATCAATTAGTTCACGCATGGATCAACCTAGGGTTTCCTTCTGAAACCCTTCTTTATAGAGATGGAAATGCATCTGAGAAATATCCTTCTAAATTTCCTCCCTCTTCTTATCCCTTATTACCTTCCTTTTCCTTTTTATCTTATTTTTTTCTTGTTTTCTCATTTGGATATTCCAATTTTTGTCATGTCATGTTTTCTCTAATGTTTTATTCTCTATGGTTTATCTTGATATCAATATCTCCTTGCAGGGATATGGGTCTTGTATTGTGAATCATTATTTTCAACCCCTGTATCACTTTATTGGTTCACTAAGAAGTCTTTGAGGGTGGTTATTTTTTTGGGTGGCTCAGATGTCATCCTTATTTATACCATAAATTCTTGATAGTGGACTATTCAACCATAAGTTTCATTTATCCTTATCCCTGACCTTGTTTCTCCAAAACATTTACCCAGATTACCTTCAGTTATAAAGTATGGATGATAGTACATTTAGGTCCTATTATATTTCATATGAATTTTGGTGTCTATATGTTTCTTCCCTAATCCCATAGCTCAACTCAACTTTTTGTGTATCTTAATTATCCAATTCTATTTTCCCCCATATAGTTCTGGAGCTCTATCATTTCTATCTACTTTTAGTATAGCTATGTGGTGGGTTTAACTGGGGGTGTTTATTTGAAAAATATATGTTATAGACACATAGATAATTTATAAGTAGTGATTTTTTGTGATTATAACATCATAGTCCTAATTCCACTCACCAATGTCTCACGTTTTGTGTCACATGAAATTAGGTGTGACTCCCCATATGTTAAAGTACACCGACTAGCAGTGAGGGTCTAAAGTGTTACTATTTTGAGAGTATACCCTCATATATATCATAGTGAAATAACTATAAATAAGAACCAAAAATAATCCATAATAGTAATAAAAGTATGTATAATCAACAAAACATAATAATACTATAACAAGAGAATATGTATTCATATAATAAAACAACCCCTTAATCACTCACAAGGTTGATTGTGTATATAAATAAACAAATGAATAAAATATATAGAGGATGTAAAAAACTATTATATACCCATATCCTATCTCTATCTATGTTATCCAACTCAATCATGAAATATTGAGCCTCTTACCTACCTAAACATACAAAGAATAAGGTCTTCTTGGGTACCAAAGTTCCAAGGTTGTCCATGAAAGGTAAGAGTAAAACTTAGTAGGCCACCACCAATGATTCCCCAAAACAGATAAAAATGTAGTGTATGTGTGATTTTATATGATTAAAATAAGAAATATTGCATTGAATTATAATAAAATGACCACAATTGATCCTCAAGTTCAAATGTGTCACCCGAGATAGATTGTACCAACTTCATCTAAGATTAGATATCTCTAACACTTAACCACCCAAGGGAAGGCACTAACTCAGAATCTATTTTATTACCTCACTTAGGGGTACAATTTCCTACCCTAGAACCTATAATGGAATATCATAAAACTAGGGGAACCATGCCCTACTTGTAACCTATTCCAGAATATCATTCTTCGGGGGGTCACATCCCTTACCCATAACCTCGTATATCATCTTTTATGGGGTTGTATCGCATACCCAAAAGAACCATATATCATCCACTTGGGGGTCACATCCCCTACCCAGAACCATTATATATCATCCTCTCCAGTGGTTACATTCCTTACCCAGGGCCATTATATATCTTCCACCTGGTGGATCGCATCCCCTACTAAGAACCATCATATATCATTAACTCTAAGGGTTGAATCCTCTACCAATAATTATTATTAGTCCATCATTACATAGGAGTTTCCTCTCACCCAATTCCTAATAACATAAACACCAAATAAAATAATCTTCCTTAGAACCTTATATATCATATAACCTATAGGCCCATATCCGAGCCTGGAATATTTACTAGGAAATCATTACCTAAGGGGAAAATCCCACCCATTTCCTGGTAACATAGTCCTATAACACATACACTTAGGGGAATTGAATTGCCTAAAACCTCATACATACACATATACACTCAAGGAAACCCACATGAAGCTCTCAAACCAACCCCTCTACAAGGAGGCTTCCTGACACAATTATGGAGTCCAAGTCCCTAACTCTAGGTTATCCCAAGATCTATCTTATCATTGGTTCTAAAACTATGTACATGTATATGGTTAAAATAGGGAATTATATCCTATATAATGATCTCACCATCTCATTAATGGGGTGATAGTAACTTAATTACTATCCCCATGTCTATAAGAACCCCTCAAAATCAATTTATCCACTCAATATAATCACCTCAACTACATCATGGTTTCTAAATCACCTTATGTTAAACCACCTAATATCTTTATCTCACCCATAAGGGTGTCCAATGGGATTCTTCAGACCAATTATACTCTCTTATCCTTATAACCAAGATATTTCCAACATCCCATGGTGTTTTTATACCCCATAGGCATGTTACTAACCCTAGAGTCAAGATTCCAGTGTAAATCATCATCCCATTTCACATAAAATAATTTGATATTGTAACCCATGGACTATCCTGACTATATAATTCTAAGAATCGTTGCATCACTGTGCCAAGGCACCCAAACTTAACCCCTGACCTATAATTATATCTTAACTCACATCTCCCTGATATATTTCTCAACCCATCACCTAGAGGAAACCCTCCTATCATACCACATCAAACCCTAAAGGACTTTTGTAGTTGATGGAACTCACTAAGAGTCTAATACAGTCTCAAAAGGGTGTTCCCCATCATACATGAGACATATGGTTGTCTCACCAATCACCTCATATACTAATATTCTCATTCTTACCTAAGTAGCCTAAAGAAATAAACCTTGTTTTTTATGTATCATTTAAAGAATAAGAACCCTTCTTAGGTCTCTCATGACTCTAATCAATATCTTATCCTCCTTGGTGACATAGTCATTTGGAAAATCCATTTATCACAAATATCACTAGAGTACATGCTCTATATCTTAGAGTCATAATTCCACCCTATATCTAGGACCATTTTGTTCATATATTTTATTCAATTTACACCCCTTTGGGGTCTCTATGTCACATATCACACTTTTGTTTCTAACCATTCATCCATTAATAGTTTATACATCATATTAATATCAAGGGTTCATCATGGACATTAATACATTTTTCATTTCATGTGAGTTTAATGAAATAGTTCATTTTATATTTATGGTTAATTACACATTATTAGAAAGACCATATGTCACATTTTTATAACAAAATCATAAAACATAGGGATATTTTCAAGGACCACCATTTATATACACAGAGTTACCATCATTTTAATGTTATACTCACCTTAAGCTAAGCTCATTCATGCCACATCCAATCCTTTTCCTAGACCACATTCACACCTGAGATCTTTTCTCATTCCATAACATACAAAATATTTATTATAACAATTCATAATTTATTATTTGAATGAAAAAAGGAATAATCACCAAAATTCACATAGAATTGTCCACTATCTATAATTTCATGAAATGGCATAATGACCACTCATGACATGATTCCCTCACTCCCATGAGAAAAATACCCACCACACAATACTTGGCCACGTTCCAATTTTATTCAATTTAATCAAATCCCAAAGAAATAAATATTTGGGTAACATTCATATAACCAAAATGTGAGCAACATTTTGTGTTCATCCTATTGGTATGTCTTATATTCAGGTCAAGAAAATGGACCATTATCCTATTTCAATTTAACCATGATCGGGTGGAGTCAGTAACAAAATCCTAGCTCAAATCATCCCAAATAAGGGGATAGAAAAGGGGAAAGAAAACAAAGGTAATGAGAGGAATATCATACCTAAAATATATTATGAAGTAATCCAAGAACCACCCTTCACCAAGGGGGCTCAAGAGAGGAAGGATAGGGTATGGTAACAAACAAAATGTCCTTCCTCACATTCCAATAAAATAAAAATGTAACGGGTTGTCCCTAAAATGATGAGTATCCTGTTATTTTAGAAAATATAGAATGGTGAGTTTTGGTGTGAACCCTCTAGGTCAAAGTGTGTCTACATCTAAGAAAAGGCATTAACACCCATTCTTAACTTTGTCATGGTTCAAATTAGGGTTCATAGTGAGATTCCATATTTACCAGGTGAGGGCCAAACCACCAGGGTACTATGCCCCCGCTCATGGTGAATTGTCTTCGCAGTCAAATATATGATATCCATAATAAAATTTCATCCTTTCATGACCAAAAGAAAGTATCATAACCAATATTCCTAAAAAAACAAGAAGATAAAAATATGAGCATCCTCGGGCCATATCTGTAAGATTCACCCTCGTTTTATGACATACCTTTGTGGGATATAAAATTTTTTAAGGTTTATTATCTTTTAAAAAATCTAAAAAAAATTCTTCACATGTTGTGAATCCCTCAACCAAAATGTGACCATCATTCCTAAAAAAATACCTCTTTCTATATAAGATTCATCTATGATAAGACAAGGTTCTTTCTATAAAAAATCAGATACATGGTCATCACAACCCTACTCTGACATTTACCTGACCACCTAAAACATCACCTGGGCTTCAATATATATCTAAAAACATCTCCTTAATGCATTGTAACCCTTTTATTCCTAATATGAGTATCAATTATCAAAACATCCCCTTCTATGAGACTAAAAATTCATATTAACATTGAATTTCACAACCTGTAATGAGAGGGTTAATACATACTCCCCGCTATAACACTTCGCATCCATGATTAGTCTTAGTAGAACTATATCTGTCATCAAAATCCCAATTTTTTCACATTTTACGACTATCTCACCACATTCTATCGATGAATACTAAACGATATTTTGATACAAAACTCCAAATACCAAGGTGTACTATTCCATAATATCTATCATCACTAAAACTAATATTATGATCTACAACCCCAATCTATCATGATATTTTGAATAATCATAAATGGGTTCATTCACAGGACTATAGTGCTCCTCACCATAAGACTCTTCTCATAAAGGTTGATTCTGGATCATAGTTCTCTCATTATAGGTATCTCCTCTAGGGAAAGCACTTTTAAGGGTTCATCGACATGTAATGTGTGGTTTCTATGTCACCTCACCCAATTAAATATATATAAATTGGATAGCCCTCCACTATTTAACATGTCCTAAAAACTCTTATCCTCACCCACTAATATGTTATCTCATCACCATATCTTTTTTTCTTAATCCTTAGAGGTGTCAATATATTATATAAACACCCAAACCAAATTCTAAACCTCGCACCTAATGTATTTCCATGGATTTCTCATCATCCACACAAAACAGCCATCATTATTCAACAACAAGCATGAGCACACCATTGATCTGAATTACTCTCTGATCACATTAATTCTATCTTGAGTCTATTGGTAATTCTCAAACTCCATTGGACATGAAATATAAAACCCAAATATAGTATTCACTTAGAAACTAATCAAAATCAGATCCACCTAAACACCATCATCCTAGTTCCATCTTGACAATCCACAAACCAGTCTCATCAAGTCTACATCCCTTCAAACATGAGATTGATATATCCATGACTTATTCGATGCTCTCCATATAGGATTATAGTCATTATTTCTTGACGGAAACAAAACATTGATCTTTGTATCCTATAATCCATTAACAACCACATATAATAATTGGACATTATTGAATAATTTATATCTGGGTGCTTTTATAAAACACCAATCACCACCCATTACTAGCTCACAAAAATTTTATCCGCAACATCTACGAGAATTCCATCTATAACCAAGGTTATGCCCTCTAAAGCCAATGGTGGTATCTCCACCATATGGATTCTATTACACTAATCCTGAAGTAAAATTCTTGATATATACCATTAATACATGAATTTATCTCCTATCAATCTATGATCACTTATCTATATGACCCCTATCAATTTACAAGCATTGAAAAAATATACCACGATGCTCTGGACCATTTTTAATGTCCTCTCCCACCATAGAGGAATATATTTCATTCTCACTAAAACTTTAGAAAACCATGCCAGTAAGAATCCCATTAAAACCATTAGTCATTGACCCATGTATGACCACTCACTAATCCATGAACTGGACTAAAATTATACACAACTTTTGTTCAATTATCCTCACATATCAAGGAATTTCCCAAAAAATCATTCAATGTTCACTCTCCTTTTCCCAAGGAAAAGTGTACCTCTAGATGAACCCTCACATGGGTTTTTATCCACTATCATCTCAATATTGTCTTACTCAAGGGTCTTTCACTCTCATACAACCCGACTACACAACCTAAATCTTATTACAATGTTTTTAATCACATTAAACCAAGTATATCATGCTTAAACCACTAATCATGAACAACATCGTCTAAGTCTCATCTAGCCATAAGAACCCCTTGTTTATTTCATTCCAACATTCCTAACATCTAACTCATTCTAAGGCAAACCATATGATCACCCATCACATGATAATCAGTAAAAAATAGGTGTTTTTTCTTATACTATATCCATCCTAGATCAAACCTCTAGGATCATAATCTACAAGATATGGAATCCACACAATCATATTTCCCAAAACCCAAACATAGCTCATGGCATCGAGGTTAGGTATATACATAATTATAGAAACATTTCCACGATCCATGGAATGTATTATAGTCATAACCACCTATGTCAAGAATCCTCAAGTCATCTCACATGCCAACCCACCTACTTTGGGGATCTCTTATATACATATCATGAATCACATTCCAAGTATAACACTCACTCTAGGGAACCAATCTTCACTAGGGATCTTCATACCAAACTATCCCCATAGGATAAATGTCACCTCTATCAGCATATAATGATATTATCCTATGTTTATCTGTATCAATAAAACCATATAAATATGGTTTGTCAAAGTATAATTCCACCAAAAATTTATAAGGAAAAATACCATATAAGTCTTTCCTTCCACATTATGTAACTGAACTAGCATCAAAATCACCCATAATGGGTCCATCACTATAGATTCTAATGACTGTACCAACCCAACAGGGGTCATTACACATCCGTTTCATGAAGGGAATGTATATTCATCAACAAAGAACATCCTATAATTAGAAATACATAACCTTTAATAAGATAAACTACTGTTCTTTAGTGGATTGTAATGCCAAAAAAAATTATATAATAAAATACCATATAAGTTTTTGTTGACACTTTAAAAACTTTTACCCCTATCATTAGTGAAATAAATCATATATATTCTCATAAATGTCAAGTGAATTATACATTGCAAAGATTATGTGTTTGTATAAAATTCATGAAACTACAGTCAAAGAGACAAAACCATAAATAACAATATCAAATATTCATAACATACATTAATAAATATCTCAACCACAACATTGAAAACTAGGAGTATAAATCATGTACCCTTGGTAACCTGGACTTCCCACTGGAATGGTGTTTATTATCACTTATTAGATAACTATCACAAACTCTAACACATTCTTACTCCCTAGATACCATATCACAAATATTAAGAAAAAGAATATAAATTATTTAATAACACTTTGTTACACCATCATTCTGAGACCACTCACCAGTGTCCTGGTCAAAGTGTCACATGACCATATGTGTACCTCCCTATATTCTAGTGGTTTATTAATAGTTGTGAGAGTCTAATTTTTTACTATTTGGAGACTATCCCCTCATTTTGAAGTAGGTAAAGTAGTGGAAATAACTAAACATCATCCATAATAATAATTAGATTATATAAAATAAAAAAATGTAATCATGATATAAAAATTTAATATAAAGTCATACAAGAAAAACATACCCCCAAACTCCCTATGGTCTGCTCACATATACAAGTAAAAAAAGGAATAAAATACATTGAGTCCTTACTACTATCACTAATCCAAAAATATTCTCTTATTTTAAGATATCCATCTTGATTATAAAACATTTTCCTCTTCCCTACCTAAACATGCAAACAATAAGGTCAACTCGGGTACTAAAGTTATAGGGTCACCTAATATGGGTGTGATTAAAAATCAGTAGGCCACCACCAATGGTCTCCCTAACACACCAAGTAAATATCATATATGAACAATGTGATATTCTCTAAATAATAAATAAATCTCTTAAGAACAACAAAATGTCATATGTCTCTGAGCATAACACATGAACACTAAGGGGAAAACAATCCCTTCACCAAAACATATTTTAGAACCTCACTCATGGGGACTATATCCTACCCCAAAACCTATAATCTTATATCATACACATAAAAAACCATGTTGTTCCTAGAAGTTAATCTACAAAATCATCCACCTAAGGGGTTGCATCCCCTACCTAGATCTTCATATATAATACACCTAGAGGTTTATATCACTTACTCATAACCATCATATATCATCCACATATGGGGGTTTCATACACTACCTAGTACCATCATATATCATCCACCTAGAGGGTTGCATCACCTACATGGAACCATCATATTCATCCATCTAGGGATCACATACCCTACCCAAAACCATTATATATCATTAACTCAGGTGGGGTAATATCTCCAACCTATAACCATTATATATCATCCATCTAGGTGTCGCATCCTCTACTCAGAATGGTTACCATTCCATCATTTCCCATTTGTCATGTCCCACTCGGTGGCTTATAATACAAACACCTTGGGAATTATATTCCCTAAAACCATATATAGAATATAACTCGGGGCATGACTTCCGACCATAGAATAGTTACCAAGAAATCATTACCTAATATCCATGTCACACTTGGTTTCATATAACACATACACCTAGGGGGAATCACCTTACTAGGAAACTTATCCATGCATGTATACACTAAGGGGGACCGCATGTCAAGTTACCAATCAAATCCTCTATAGGTTAGTCACTCATCAACATCTCAGATCCCAGCCCTCTCACTCTATGATATACCAACATCTATATCATTATGCAATTACCAAAATTGGGTGAATGTATTTAGAGATAACAAGGCACCTGAACCCATCCCATGAGCTCCCCAACACACATTTAAGTTGCTAGTATCATGAGGCTTAGTCCCACATCACATATCACACCTCATCATCTATCTATTCACTCAAGATAATCTCCTAATGAACCTATTTTTCTCTCTATAACCTCATGTTGAACCCACAAATACCCTCATATCACCCGTAAGGGTGTCCACTATGGTCCTTCAAACATATCTCAGTCTATCTACCTTGGTACCAAGCTATGTTCAACACCCCCATAGTCTTTTTATAGCATGTGGTCCTATTAATGAATATATACTCAAGAGGCTTTACTAAATCCTCATCTCATTTCATATACCATAATGTGGTCCCACAACCTAGGGAACAACCTTATTATCTCACGCTATGCCTCTTACAATCCCCAAGCTTTGACATCCAAAAAACTCACAACCTAAACTTAGGAATCATATCTCATCCTCTTATATAGTCTCTCAATCCATCACCTAGAGGAAACCCTCTTGTCAAATGGCATCAATCCCAATAAGACTCATCACACTCATATCACATAATAAGATTTCAATCCACTGTCACAAGGGTTTTCCCCATCATATGTGAGAAGTATATCCATATCACCCATCACCACAAGTCCTAAGAGTCTCATACCTAGCAAAATATAATTAAAAAATGAACCTATATTATGAACGTCTCATCTAAATACTTATAACCATTATCTATAATCTTGTGACTCTAATAATAATATTCACCTCATTGGTGAAATAGTCACCAATGACTCCATTTATCATAAATATCACCGGCGCACCTACTCTAAATATAAAAGGGTCAAGGAAACCAATATTTTGAACTAATATATTCATAAATTACATTAAATTCACTCCCATGTAGGGTTCTTATGTAACATAAAATACTTTTTATTGTCAATCCCTTGGCCATTAATGGTTGGGGAATCATACTAGTGCCACATGTATATCATATCCCTTGACACTTTTTTCATTTCATGGGAATTTAAGAAAATATTTTATTTTATTTTTAAGGTCAATAACAAATAAATGGATATACCACATATCACATTCCATATAAAAAATATTAAAACATTGGGATATTTTCAAGTTCTATGTACCTCATAAGTGGATTTATCATCCTCGTGATACTTTGGTCACCCTTGGCCAAGCACACTAGTGCCTCATCTAAGAATCATCTAAGCTCGTATAGACACCTGAACCCCTATATAAATTAAAAAGTGGCATAGTTGTAGAATCTCGTGTTTTGAACCAGACAAAGGTATGAAGGTTTTTGAACTTTTTCATTTGCTGGACGGGTTAGTTTTAAAACCAAACTTCAGAACTTTATTTTGAGTTTTGTAACACTTATACATGTTTTTTGGGACTTGGGAGAAGGATTTATAAGTATTCCATGTGCCTCAAGAAGTTTCGGAGTGTTGGAAAAAAACCAATTTTTTAAAGACAGAAGAGAGTACACGGTTTTTGCACAGTCTTCTAAATTGTGCGGCCCACTATAGGTATTCTTGTGGCCCTATTTAAAAGTGGTAGTGGCTTTTGTGCATGGGTTGCACACGGTTTCCTAAACTGTGCACCTACCCCATGTGTGGTGTGTCTTGGATGAAGTAACCATTGCATTGTTTTCTCACGGTTTGGCAAACCGTGCAGGCTTAATCATGTGCGACACCCTATTTAATATTTTAATTATTTTAAATGAAATTAAAATTAAAACCATAAACTAAAATAACCTTAACCCCTCTCTCTCACTCATATCGTGATGCACCAAGGGTCACTCCCCTTCACCGTGCACTCGGACCCCCCCCCTCGGATCCTCCTTCATCTTCCGTTTTTGTCATATTACTTCACAAATCTCATATTAATCAACAAGGTAAGGTCTTATGCACTGGTTTCTATCCGTTTCTTGGACAATTTTGGCCTCTTCATTAACCCAAAAGTTTCGGATGAACCCTTGGACATTGGGGGTGATCTGAATTTCAGTTTTCTTTTGGTCTAGGTTAGTGCGGAAGGTCTCTCGGGACCCTTGGATGCATGTTCCGGCAACCGATATTAAAGGAAAGGTGCTTCAGGTAGTTTCAGCCCTTCAAAAATATTTTGGGGTAATTTATATACATTATTCTTGGTTTCACACCTCTTGAATTAAGATCTTTATATGTATTCAACTCCCTTTTAATTAATAGGTAGGGAGTTGAGCTGTTCTGGGTGATTTCGCTTCGATTTTGTTTGATGTTGACACCCAAGTTGTGGGTTTTCCTTTGTTTCATGGTCCCAAACCATTTAAATTGTGTTATTTAATTATTTTAAGGTTCTTAGTGTTAAATTTGTAGTGTGTCAGTCCCTTCTTGTTGGTTTCGAGTCACCAAGTCAAGGGCAACTCTACTGCGTATGCATAGGTAGGTAGATATATGTATGTGGGTTCCCTCGTTACGTGTGTAAATATCCATGGCAGAGATTACACACGTATAGGGATATGTGTGCTCATGTATATATTTAAAAATCCATGTTTAGGTGAGTGGCGACTGGTATATGAACATAAGCATATGTGTAAGAATCTACTTGCACATGCCCATGGCCATGTGGGTGAGTTAATAGGTGCTAGGTGTCCTTACATGTCCGTGGAAGTGCATATACTCAGGGGGGGTGGCTAATTTTAGTTAGAAAGATCCAAGATCCGAAGTGGACGGCTCGATTCCACCCTGAGGTAGGATCCATTTCCAAGCCATTAAATATTATAAATGGTTCAATTAATTGATTAATACACTTTAGTTAGTATTTAAATTCACGCAGTGAAGTATCTATATTGAATTCTATTAAATGCAACTTATCATTTTTCATATTTAAAATGATAAAGTTGATAATTGATTTTTTGATTATTATTATCATGATTTTATAATAAAACCACTCCAATGGAGGTGCACTATCTTCAAGCTAAAAATTAGTGGTTATACATTTGTTTATTAACTTTTCATGTTTTTAATTCATATGCCTTGATGTTATGTTGAAATACAACATGTTTAGGATATGGACCTAATGGAATTAGAAACACTGAGTTTCACTTTTAAAATGACTAGAGGAACAATGCATCTTCTAAGTGTTTGGTCTAGTTTTTATATTGCAATTACCCATGTAGGAAATTTAACTTTTTCATGGATATAGGGTGACTTATAAATACAATTGACATTTTTTGTTAAATGGAATGAGTTGAGTTATATGATTGGTTAATGCTTAATGATTGAACCTCAAAACAAATTACTAAATTGTTTTCAAATGTTTTTAATGATAATAACACCTTGGGTGAAAGGTGGGTTTCCAAGTTAGAATACCATGGATGGACTCAATGGGTTATCATACTCATACCTTGGGAGATTCATGGATTCCCATATAGGAATTCCGTAGACTGTGTAATGCCCCGACCCCAATTACCAAGAGTCGGTGCATTATTACATATCATTGGCATGATCACAAGAAAGATCAAGTCTCAAAACACCGATTAGTTTAGTAGTATTGGAAACACTAGATACATTAATAAAGTTTACATTACTTTATAAAGTGAAAACTACTACAAAAACATCTTGTCTTCATATCCCCTCATATTATCCCTGCAGGTCATTCATAAATTACTTCTTCACATCCTGGGAAAAATAAAACATTGAAAGGGGTGAGCTCAGATGCTCAATAAAGATAACAATATAGTGGAAACTTTAATAAATAAACATAAACATTTAAGGCAATGTATAACTAAAAAAATCCTTTTAAAATTTAACTTCAGCATAATATGGAAAAGATAAAATGAAATAATATGATTTACGTATTCACATGGATATTCTACTAATCGAATAATCACATGCAATATCAATAACCACTTTCATAATGATAGAATGCATAATGCCAGACTATCATAACCACATAGCCAAGGCCTCGTGCCAAGACTACAAATAAGATTTTGTCAAGTACTTGTTCCAAGACACTAGTTTGTCTCATGAGAACTATCGATGCATCGAGGAGCTATATTGGTCTCCACCCGTCACTTATTAAGCCCAATGCATTCCTCATATGAATAGGTTTAAACATAACATAAACATTCATATTAAAACTAGCATAAAAAATGTCAATACTTTCTCCATAAACCATAAATGGTATAAAAATAACACATCCACAGTCAAACATATCACAAAACCTTCAATAATATATGGAAGTTTTTTATCTTAATAAATAAACTTCAAATAAGCTTAAAATCCATCAAAGGATGTTGACATAGATGAAATAAAAACTATTTCAGAGAAATATCACTTTTTTTGAATTCATTAAAAAGTCACATTGTTATAAAATAAAACATTTACTTTAAAAATTTTCCTATAATCTTGTAAGGGAAGCTTAGAAGATTTCATAATGGTGGAAAATAGTTTCACCTGCCATATAAGTTAAAAAAACATTCTTACCTTAATTCTGTTGAAAAGGTTAAAAAGGACCTTGTTTAGAAAATGACGGAAAGATTCCTTTATAAACCTCTTATAAAAATTCAAACATGGGTATAAATTACATTAAACCATATTCTATAAAATATCATGAATGTTTTGAAATAAATTTTCAAGAAACATGGATGTGGATGATAAAGAGGTCCCAGTAGATAATTACGTATAAACAACCTCGGATAATGAAGAGATTGTGAAATAAACCCTTACCTTGTACTTTTCCTTAGTCGATGGTATTTTAACCTCCTGTATAATAGTTAAAACATTGTTATTAAATTATGAAATAACCATATACATAATTATGATGTCATATATCATCTTTTAACATTGATTTGTTAATAATATCTTAGTGTTATCATTGTTTCGGGTGTTAACTTACTCGTTTTATTTTATATGTTTTATTACATAAGTCATGTTTGTTATGGATAGGTTGTACCTTATTCATATAAATAATGATATAAAGTTCTTAAACATTACTTTTAATCATCAAATGAGAATTAGTCTTGAATGGATACGATGGGGAATGAATCTCGTCGCGTTCATGGAGACGGTAGTCCGTACGTACGCACGAGCGACAATACCATTATTTTGATATTAAAATAATATATAATTAGATGTTATATCATATATACAGAATCATTATCATGTTATGTTTATTATTTACATGAATTACACATCATTAGTATACCCATCCAAATAATAATATATTGAATAACAATTACACCATGACGTGGAGACGGTAAGCTGTACGTATGCACGTATGGTGACATGTCATTCAAAGGATGGATAGAATATGTAATATGGTTATACCATATTTATAATAATATCACAGTATATAGGAGATACTGGATTTATTATTTTATAATGGGAATAACAAATAAAGAATAAGTTGAAGAAGAAATGAATTTGAAAAAAGGGTGGTGAAAGCATTACCTCTTCTTTGGGTTCTTCCTTCTGATTTGATCAAAAGGGATTCTTAGGTTGTCTTTATGATCAAACTAAGGCCTCCAGGTTGATTTTAGGGAAGTTGAGATAGTATTTGGGTAGGTTTTGGCCGTTCCAAAAGGCTTTGAATGTGTAAATTAGTGAGATGGGGGGGGGGGTCCCCTTTATAAGAGGGGTGAGGGGCAGCTTTGGAAAAGCTAGAAATATTATTTTATAATTAATTCATATTCGGTTTCTAATGGCTCAAAGGTGGATTATTAAAATTATAACTTGTGGATGAGTATAAATAATTTCAACCAACAGAATTTATACAGGTTTGGGTTATTTTATTAACCTTATCTTTTAGTTTTAACTCTTAGTTAATTAGTTTCACATTTACCATGTCACTTTGTAATTTTATATTATATAGTTAATAAACTTACTATATACATCCAAGGGACCCCCAAGTGGTCCATTAATGATACAACTATCATTATATAAGTCTCTTGGACGAACCTTATATTTTTAAGAATTGAATATCAATTAATAATATAATATTTGTTTTAAAAACTCTTTTATGTAAATTTTGACACTATTTGGTATTTGATTTTTGTGACAATCATAAAAGAATTAAATACTTTAAAAAACATAATTAAATCAATACTAACATGTCATATTAAACTATAAAATTAGTTTAATTCATAAAAAGTCTCAGATTACATTTATTTGGATATTTATAATGTCAATTATTTTAATATTTCATTAATTAGGTAATTGCTGCATCACTATTGTGTCATAAATAAATTAAATTATTTAATATTTAAAAATTATAAATAAAATACCATTATGTAGGAAATAATTTTATCTTTCTAATCAATATTTAAAATCAAATTTATCTTATGTATAACCATATATTAAAACAAATTAGTAATTAATCTTTGATTTTAACTCTTTTCACCCTTCTTTGAATTAAATAATAATAAATGTCCTAATCTAATCCAAGTGGACCTAAATAATAATATTTTATTCCTTAGGTTTTTTTGATCTATATAAACTTTTCCAATATAATTAATACATGTGTTAGGGTAATATTAATATCATTTTTACCATTAATTACCCTATTTACTTTTAACTGTGGTAAATAAAAGTAAAAAGTTGCTATTCACCAAAAATTATTTTCATCTCATTGAACCACATTTTACTCCTTGATATTAACCATGTCTCTTGGATTTTCAAAATTCCACTCACATAAGCGGTAAAATTAAGTTTTATGTGAATTTCCAAATTCTCCTAGGAGGTGGGTAAAAGGCGGTGAAAAGTTAAAGAAAATTTTTATAAATTTTAAATTATTCTAAACTAACTCCAATGAATTACATTGAACTTATATAGGTATTATGTATCTATTTTGACCTTAATTAAATTTAAATAAAATAAATAATTACTTAAATAAAAATTCGGTTTTAAACTATAACTCAGTGTTTTTCACTATTCATCAAAAATTGAAAGTTTTCAGAAAAATACCAAAAATTCACCCTAGGCTAATTTTGATATTATGAATCCAATAATGAAGTCCATTTTGAAAGATAAAATTTATAAAATTTCAAAAAGTGGGTATTACTATTCATAACGTCTAGTTTGATTCGTTGTGGTGTGTGTTAGAACCCGAGGTTGCGTACAACACACGCTACTGTATTATTCAAAGAGAAGCATACCGTGGAAGCTTGGGGTGTTACAGACAGACTCGCCTTCAAATAATTTCATCCTCGAAATTTCTAGAAAATTACTATATAAAAAGTCTCAGGTAATTCTTCATCATAAGTTCCTCGGTTTCCCACGTTGCCTCTTCCATCTTATGGTTTCTCCATAGAAATTTTACCAGACAAGTCGTCCGGTTTCTCACCACTTGTTCTCTGGTATCAATAATCCTGATGGGCTCTTCACAATAAGATAGATAGGGTTCCAGTTCTTATTCCTCATGAGTGAGTACATGCGTTGGGTCAGACAAGTATTTCCTCAACAGTGATACGTGGAACATGTCGTGAACTTTGGAGAGACTTGGCGGCATTGCCAAACGGTAAGCTACAGCACCAATTTGTTCTAGAATTTTGAAAGGTCCGATGTACCTAGGACTCAATTTACCTTTCTTACCGAAACGTATAACTCCCTTCCATGGAGATACCTTTAAGAAAACATGATCTCCTACCTGAAATTCCAAATCCTTCCTTCAGTTATTGGCATAGCTCTTCTGCCTACTTTGAGCTTATTTGATGTGGTTTTGGATTACCTTCACCTTTTCCATCGTTTCCTCCACCAGTTCTGGACCTACAAGTTTTCTTTCACCAACTTCATCCCAACAGGTCGTTGTGTGACATCTCTTTCTGTATAATGCTTTATATGGTGCCATCTGAATACTCGAATGGAAGCTAATGTTATAGGAAAATTCTACCAGAGGTAAATATTGATCCCACATACCCTGAAAGTCAAGTGAGAAGGATCTCAACATGTCTTCTAAGGTTTGAATAGTCCGTTCTGATTGTCCATCTGTTTGAGGGTTGCAGGCAGTGCTCAAATGAAGTTTAGTATCCAAGGCCTTCTAAAGACTCTTCCAGAATATTGAAGTAAAATGGGGATCAGGATCGGAAACAATCGATAGGGGTACTCCATGAAGTCTCACAACTTCATTAATATATAGTCTTTCTAGCCATTCAAGTGGTAAATCTTCCCTTATAGCAAGAAAATTTTCTGACTTGTTAAGACGATCAACAATGACCCATATCACACCATTCCTTCTAGGAGTCTTTTGTAGCCCCATGACAAAGTCCACCGTAATATTATCCCATTTCCACTCAGGTATAGGAAGAGGATGCAATACTCCACCAGGTTGTTGCCTTCCAGCTTTCACTTGTTGACAAACCATACATCTGGACACAAAATCAGAAATCTCCCTCTTCATGTTGTCCTAACAAAAATGTTCTTTCAAATCTCTATACATTTTAGTGATCCCATGGTGTATAGAGAAATTGGAACTATGAGCCTCATCCAGCAATTACCTTTTTAAATCAGGTATATCGGGAACACAAAGTCTCTTCCCAAATTTTAAATTTCCTTCTTCATACACAAGGTCTCTCAATATCCCATCATTCATAGCTTTAATCTTCTTCTGAAACTCTTCATTATCAGTCTGAGAACTCTTTTTCCTTTCTAGTAAAGATGGTTTGGAAACCATTTGAAAAAGCATTGATGTTTCACCTTCAATGGTGATTCCCATATCCAAATTTACTAGATCCATAAAAATAGGATCCCTTTAAATTATCATCATGTTCAAAACTCTATGATATTTTCTGCTCAAAGCATCTGCCACCTTATTTGCCTTCCCCGGGTGGTAGTGTATCATGCAATAATAATCTTTGAGTAGCTCAATCCATCGCCTTTTCCTCATGTTGAGTTCTTTTTGTGATAAAATATACTTCAAACTCTTGTGATCAGTATAAATCTCACATTTTTCACCATAGAGATAATGTCTCCATATATTCAAAGCAAAGATTACAGCAGCTTACTCAAGATCATGAGTAGGATAGTTTTGCTCATGAATTTTTAGCTGCCATGATGCATAGGCAATAACCCAATCATTCTGCATAAGGACACAACCAAGTTCTTTCTTCGATGCATCACTATAAATAATGAACCCATAATTCCCTGATAGTAGAGTCAATATAAGAGCATTGACTAATCTTCTCTTTAGTTATTCAAAAAATTCTTCACACTCTTTTGTCCAAACGAATTTAACCCCTTTACGTGTGAGCTTCGTTTAGCCAATCGGGAAAAATTCTGGATGAAACGTCGATAATAACCTGCTAAACCAATAAAAATGTGTACCTCAGTTATACTCATCAGTGCTGTCCATTCTTGGATTTCTCTTTTCTTAGAAGTATCAACAGAGATTCCATCTTTTGAGACAATATGGACAAGAAAAGAAATCTCCTGAAACCAGAATTCACACTTGTTAAACTTCCCATATAATTGATGTCTTCTCAGATAATTCATGATAATGAACAAGGTATTTTCATGATCTCCGTAGATTTTGGAGTATACCAAGATATCATCAATAAATACCACCACAAATTCATCTAGATATTCCTTGAAAACTCTATTCATTAGATCCATGAATACAAAGGGCACATTAGTCAGCCCAAAAGGCATTACTGTAAACTCATAATGCCAGTACCTGGTTCAAAATGCTCTCTTTGGAATGTCTTCCTTCTTCACACACAACTGATGGTATCCAGACTGAAGTTCAATCTTTCAAAAGTATTGAGCTCCATGTAGTTGGTCAAATAAATCATCAATGCGAGGTAGGGGATACTTGTTCTTTATTGGTATAGCATTGATTTCCCTGTAGTCGATACATAACCTCATAGATCCATCTTTCTTCTTAACAAAAAGGAAAGGGGCTCCCCATGGAGAAACACTAGGTTGAATAAATCCATCATTACTCAATTCCTCTAGTTGTTTATTTAGTTCGACTAATTCCACAATGGCCATTCTACAAGGGGTCTTCGATATAGGCCTTGATCCAGGAATTAAATCAATGGAAAACTCAACTTCTCGTTCTGGAGGATGTCCAGGTAAATCATCCAGAAACATATCTATATATTCTTTCACAATAGGTACATCCTCTATTTGAACATTTCTTTCCTCACCCACAATCATTTCATTCTCTTCCTCCCCAATAATTGAATTTAGTTGAGCTACTGGGGGTGGATCTAGATAATAATTAAGTGGTGATGATTCCGCCCTAAAGATAAGGTGTTCCTTATCATCATCATCAAAAATAGTAACCTCCTTCTTCTTGCAATAAATTTTTTCATTGTGTTCTGAAAGCCAATCCATACCGAGGATTATATCAAACTCAACCATAGTTATGACGATGAGATCAGCAGATAAAGAACATTTATGTGCTCTAATGGGGACTGATTCACAAAACGTTGTTGCAATGATACTTCCATTAGGAGTTTTAACTGACAACTCCTTTATTAAATCAAATTGGAAATATCTAATTTTCTTAGCAAACTGGGAAGATATGAAACAATGTGATGATCCAGAATCAAATAATGCATTTTCTAAACTTGAGGAAACTATTAAATTACCTGTCACCATGTCTTTCAGAGCTTCTACCTCAGTAGTAGTGATAGCATAAGCTTGGCCTTGATCCGTTGTCCTTTTCTGAGGTAAGTTCCCCTGACGCTTAGAAAATTCATTTGTATAATATCCCATCTCCCTGTAATTTTAGGATTGTATATCGGTAGATTCCTTCTTCCCCTTGAATTCACGAGCTTGGTGGCCTTTTCCACCACACTTGTAACAGACTCTCATTCCTTTTAAGCAAGTACCAGGGTGTTTCTTCCCAAATTAACCACAAGATGGATATTAAACCTTTCCCTTCTTCCCCTTATTTCCATTCCCAGATTGATCAGCAGATCTCTTATTCTCTTTCTTTGCTTTAAAGTCATAAGACTTAGAGAATTCCTTTTCTGTCTTGATATCACATGAGACAATGTCTTCGTACGATGAGAAGGATTGTGAGACTAATTCTCGACAGAGAAACGGTTTTAACCCATCAAATAAACGATCAATATTACTTCTTGGGTTACGTATACAATCTCCAACATACCTTGCTAACCTTGTAAAGTTATCCTCATACATTGTGACATTCTTATCCTTCTTTTGTCTCAGACTCAGAAATTGCCTTTCCATATCTGCTCGATGGTCGCGAGGAAAGTATTTTTCTAAAAAGAGATCTTTGAACTCCCTCCATTCAATATTTGATACTACATAATCTTCCTTCATGTTCTGAATCAATGACCACCATTGATCAGCATCTCCAGAGAGACGATAAACTACCATGCAAACTTTTTCCCTTTCACAACTCCCCAAAGCCTAAAATATTTTCTCTAGAGAACTTATCCATTGCTCAGCTACTAATGGATTTGTACTCCCATTGAATGTTGGTGGTTGCTTCCTCATAAAGCGATCTAACATTGATCCTTCACACTGTGGATCAGGGTGCTGCATATGGGTAAGGTTATTATTCATAACCTGAGTGATTTGTCCCAGTATAGTGATAAGATGATCAGCACCAGTTGTATCACTTGCTCCACTATAATTATCTTTAGCATGCGGGAAATCGCTACATGGAGTGTGTGCATTGAAAAGGTTTCCATTTCTTCCATTAGGCGCCATTTCTAAACAATGACATTAACTAGACCAGTTTATGAATCAAAATACATAATTCTATACTTATAAAACACTTAACATAAATTGAACTATTTATGGATATAATCCATAATCATAAAAAAAATTCTTTGAGGAAGTATATACTCATAAACCCTTCATAATGATTTGTAAAGAAAATGGGAGTTATCCTAAGCATATCCACCGGGAGTGTCATAACCAAGAGTGCAGCAAGGTCCGTTGTCGTGAACCAGTTCCCGTTCGAGTCTAGCTCAAAGCGGTGTTTTCGGGTTTTACCTATAGCTACATCTGTGCCAGATCTGCCTCTACCTACTCATATCCATACAGGGATTTCTTTCTCGGAAAACCCAAAAAATCTCTACAATACCAAAATTCTAGGAAGTTCTTCTATACTAATCCTCAAAGTCCATCTTAGGTCTATGTGCTCTAATCAGAGTTTATCTAAATCTAGCTTCCAAGGTTTGCACAAAACTTACTTTGATACCAACTGTAACGCCCCGACCCCAGTTACCTAGAGTCGGTGCATTATTACATATCATTGGCATGATCACAAGAAAGATCAAGTCTCGAAAGACCGATTAGTTTAGTAGCCTTGAAAACACTAGATACATTCATAAAGTTTACATTACATAATAAAGTGAAAACTACTACAAAAACATTTTGTCTTAATATCCCCTCATATTATCCCTACAGGTCATTCATAAATTACTTCTTCACATCCTGGGAAAAATAAATCATTGAAAGGGGTGAGCTCAGATGCTCAGTAAGGATAACAATATAGTGGAAACTTTCATAAATAAACATAAACATTTATGTCAATGTATAACTAAAACAAAAGCCTTCTAAACTTGAACTTCAGCATAATATGGAAAAGATAAAATTAAATAATTCCATTTACTTATTCACATGTATATTCTACTAGTTGAATAATCACATGCAATATCAATAACTACTTTCATAATGATGGAATGCATAATGCCAGACTATCATAACCACATAGCCAAGGCCTCGTGCCAAGACTACAAATAAGATTTCATCAAGGCCTTGTTCCAAGACACTAGTTTGTCTCATGAGACCTACCGATGCATCAAGGAGCTATAGCGGGCTCCACCCATCACTTATTAAGTCCAATGCATTCCTCATATGAATAGTTTTAAACATAACATAAACATTCGTATTAAAACTAGCATATGAAATATCAATACTTTCTCCATAAACCATGAATGGTATAAAAATAACACATCCACAGTCAGACATATCACAAAACCATCAATAATATATGGAAGTTTTGTATAATAATAAATAAACTTCAAATAAGCTTAAAATCCATCAAAGGATGTTGACATAGATGAAATCAAAACTATTTGAGAGAAATATCTCTTTTTTTGAATTCATTTAAAAGTCACATTATTATAAAATAAAACATCTACTTTGAAAATTTTCCTATAATCTTGTAATGGAAGTTTCTAAGATTTTATAATGGTGGAAAATAGCCACACCCACCGTATAAGTTAAAAAAACATTCTTACCTTAATTCTGTCAAAAAGGTTAAAAAGGACCTTGTTTAGAAAATGATGGAAAGATTCTTTTATAACCTCTTATAAAAAGTAAAAAAAAAATGGTATAAATGACTTTAACCCATATTCTGTAAAATAGAAAGAATGTTTTGAAATGAATTTTTAAGAAACATGGATGTGGATGATAAAGAGGTCCCAGTAGATAATTACGTATAAACAACCTCAGATAATGAAGAGATTGTGAAATAAACCCTTACCTTGTACTTGTCCTTATTCGATGGTATGTTAACATCCTGTATAATAGTTAAAACATTTTTATTAAATTATTCAATAACCATATACAAAATTATGATATCATATATGATCTTTTAACATTGATTTTTTAATAATATCTTAGTATTATCATTGTTTTGGGTGTTAACTTACTCATTTTCTTTTATATGTTTTGTTACATAAGTCGTGTTTTTTATGGATAGGTTGTACCTTATTCATATCCATAATGATATAAAGTTCTTAAAAATTACTTTTAATCATCAAATGATAATTAGTCTTGAATGGATACGATGGGGAATGAATCTCGTCGCGTTCGTGGAGACGGTAGTCCGTACGTACGAACGAGCGACAATATCATTCTTTTGATATTAAAATAATATATAATTGGATGGTATATCATATATACAGAATCATTATCATGTTATATTTATTATTTACATGAATTACACATCATTATTATACCCATCCAAATAATAATATATTGAATAACAATTACACCACGACGTGGAGACGGTAAGTCGTACGTATGCACGTATGGTGACATGTCATTCAAAGGATGGATAGGATACTGAATATGGTTGTACCATATTTATAATAATATCACAATATATAATAGACACTGGATTTATTATTTTAGAATGGGAATAACAAAGAAATAAGAAGTTGAAGAAGAAATTAATTTGAAAAAAAGGGTGGTGAAAACATTACCTCTTCTTCGGGTTCTTCCTTTTTATTTAATCAAAAGGGATCCTTAGGTTGGATTTATTATCAAAATAAGGCCTATAGGTTGATTTGAGGGAAGTTTAGAGAGTATTTTGTCAGGGTTTGTCCAAGCCAAAAGGCTTGAATGTGTGAATTAGTGAGAAGGGGGAGTGCCCTTTTATAAGAGGGGTGAGGGGCACCTTTGGAAAAGCTAGAAATATTATTTTATAATAAATTCATATTCAGTTTATAATGGATTCAAAGTGTATTATTCAAATTATAAGGAGGGGATGGGTCGAAATAATTTCAACCAATATAATTTAGACAGGTTTGGTTTATTATATTAACCTTGTCTTTTAGTTTTAACTATTAGTTAATTAGTTTGACATTTACCATGTCACTTTGTATTTTTATATTATATAGTTTATAAACATACTATATACATCCAAGAGACCCCCAAGTGGTCCATTAATGATACACCTATCATTATATAAGTCTCTTAGCCTAACCTTAGATTTTTAGGAATTGAATATCAATTAATAATATAATATTTGTTTTAAAAACTCTTTTATGTCAATTTTGACACTATTTTGTATTTGATTTTTGTGACAATAATAAAAGCATTATTACTTAGAAAAAACATACTTAAATCAATACTGACACGTCATATTAACCTATAAAATTATTTAAAATCACAAAAAGTCTCAAATTACATTTATTTGGATATTTATAATGTCAATTAGTTTAATATTTCATTAATTAGGTAATTACTGCATCACCATTGTGTCATAAATAAATTAAATTATTTAATGTCTAAAATTTATAAATAAAATATCATTATGTAGGAAATTTATTTATCTTTCTAATGAATAATTACAATCTAATTTATCTTATGTATAACCCTATATTAAAAATGTTTTAGTAATTAAACTTTTATTTTAACTCTTTTCACTCTTCTTTGAATTAAATAATAATAAATGTCCTAATCTAATCCAAGTGGACCTAAATGATAATATTTTATTCCTAAGGTTTTTTTTGGTCTATATAAACTTGTCAAATAGAATTAAGACATGTGTTAGGGTAATATCAATATCATTTTTACCCTTAATTACCGTATTTACTTTTAATCGTGGTAAATAAAAGTAAAAAGTTACTATTCACCAAAAATTATTTTCATCTCATTGAACCACATTTTTCTCCTTGATATTAACTGTATCTCTTGGATTTTTGAAATTCCACTCACAGAAGCGGTAAAATTCAGTTTTATTTGAATTTTCAAATTCTCCTAGGAGGTGGGTAAAAGACGGTGAAAAGTTCAATAAAATTTTTGTATATCTAAAATTATTCTAAACTAACTCTAATGAATTAAATTGAACTTATATAGGTATTATGTATCTATTTTTACCTTAATTAAATTTAAATAAAATAAATAATTATTTAAATAAAAATTCGGTTTTAAACTATAACTCAGTGTTTTTTCACTATTCATAAAAAATTGAAATTTTTCAGAAAAATACCAAAAATTCACCCTAGGATAATTTCGATATTCAAAATCCAAAAATTAAGTCCATTTTGAATGATAAAATTTATAAAATCTCAAAAAGTGGGTATTACTATTCATAACGACTAGTTTGATTGGTTGTGGTGTGTGTTAGAACTTGAGGTTGCGTACAACACACGCTACTATATTATTCAAAGAGAAGCGTACCGTGGAAGCTTCAGGTGTTACAGACGGACATGGGTTCATGAGAGAATAATTGGTTCCATTTTCGTGGAAACCCTTACCATGTTAAGGGAAGGTAGAATTGTAGACCTTGACTTTTGAAAATGCCTGAGTAGATTTTACTAAATGGTTTCATGCTACTTGGCCTTATCACACTAATGAAAGGCTAGGCTTGGACCAAATTAACTTAAAGATTAACTCAGACTTGATTATATGGTTGAAATTATACTTGGTCTATCTACACTAATATAAGACAAGGCTTGTAAAAACAAATAAATGGTTTGAACTCTACTTGACCTATCCACACTAATGGAAGTCAAGAATTGGACCAAATACTACATGATTTCCTTATCAAAAGGAATGGGTTGACCTAGGCTCCCCTTGGATTATGAGATGAGAATACCTTGGGTACTCGAGAACCCCATTCTAATTCCAGGATGCTGTTTTCTTAGGTTGATACCCACCTAGACTCTGGTCCCTGTATATTCTTATATTATTATAGGATTCCTGGGATACACTCCTTGGTTCCAGTATTGACATGTAGGTTCCATGGTTACAGCCCATCGGGTGCTGTCATTTCTTAGCCCCATTTTACCTTGGTTGATCACCTTGGACTCAGTAGGCACCATATTGTGGAAGTCCTTGGATTATGCTCCTTGGATTACACTCTTACCCCTTATCTAGATTAAGATACTACTAAGTTAGTATTTTGTGAGATCTATATTACCTTGGTTGTTGTCCTTGAACTCCCTCACTAGATATCATTTATAGGTTGCCTTGTTACATCTTGGAACCTTCACTTTTTATATTGTCACAAGGTTATGTCAGTGCTCTTTATGCCTCACTTGACCTATTAACATAAAATGGTAATTACTAAATTAATGAACTGGTTACATGTTCAAACACCAGCTGAGGAGTGTAGCAGGTTCATGATTTTTTTACTTACTTTGTGTTGGTTACTTTATTTATGCATGCTTGAACATTGTTTAATTTATAATACACTATCGAAATTGGGCAAGAAACCGGTGGTGCCGGCCTACTAAGATTTATATCTCACACCCTACTCAGGCCGCCATTACACTAGGGTACTTGAGTAGACATTTTTGTTTGCACGACCTTGGAATTTTCAAGTTGTTGACTGCTTGTACCTTGGAGTTATGAGCAAAGGGTAGAGCCGGAGCTCAGGATGCTTGTGGAGATCTCCTTTAAAATTTTAGTTCTTTTTTTTACTTGAGTCCTACATTTTATTGTATTAAAAATCATGTTGTATTGCTTACTACTTTTTATCATGTATCAATACCATGGCATGAATCTATTTATTATATAAACTAGAATTGGCCGCTTTTTCATTTATATGAAATCTGCCTTCCACTGCATTATTATTTCTATTACTGATTCCGATGTTGATTATTATTTACTCTATTATACAACTGTGAAACTCTAATAAGAGGTTATAGTCTCACCACTGACTATCCTTACACCCTCTCTACTAGTCGAAAGCCTCTGGCATACGGGGAGGTGCAATTGAGGTCATGTGGCGACCGGTCCTGCTACTGTCTTAGGGGTGATCCGAGTCGGGACATTACAAAGTGGTATCATAGGGTGGTTTTTCTTTTGTCTTACTATTTTGGGTTGGTAGGTAGGAGACTAGGAAAGTGTTGGTTCTTGGTTAATAGAAGTTCTTCGGACTGATCACCCCACGTATAGGGAATGACCAAGTGTCCTGGGCTAGGATTGTTGTCTATGTTGTTCTTTGTTACAATTGGTATGATTTCACCTATATTGATTGGTGTACATTACTACTTATGATTTATGGAGTTATGAATATTACCATTGGACTGTTAGGGAAAGTTTGAAACATACATGCATCATATTAGGAACTTATAAATTCTCATGTAATCCATATATTCTATTCCATGTCCTTTAATTTTTAGGTTTCCTGCTAAGTATGATTTGGTTCCTTATTGATATACCATTATTAGATTTATACATGTTTAGGTAATATATTATCATGCCTTATATTCTAACTACTTGTTATAGCATGCTCCTATGGTTAAATTTTCATGCTTCGGTGATTATATTTTGTTGTTCTGTGTTAGTTTCTTGTAGTTACATGCTACCTTGCTTAATAAGTATATAGTTGGTTTCTTTGGTTAAATTAAAAGTTTGTGATTATGACGGGAGCCAGTTTTTAGTTGTAAGGTATATGGGAGCCTTATATCTAGGAATAGGATACCTGAATAACTGAACCATTGTAAAAAGGATGCTAAATTCAATTGTTAAGTGAAGTTATTTTTTACTAAAAGGATCCAAATGCCAAAATATAAACTGTATGGGTGATTTACCGGTTGGTAGGTGGCCACCCATATAATTTCGATGATTATGTTGATCATGTTAAATTATGAATTGACATTTTTATCGATTAATGGGAGCCAATTTTCAATCCATGAAGTGTATGGGCGCTTCATGAATTGGGAAATGAAAACCCATAATAAACATGATGGTATGAGGTCTTTTAAAATTATTATAAATGTGAAATAGTTTTGACTTTGATCTGAAATCAAATGGTTAAATTTTAAAAATGAAACTGGACCCAAGTATGTTAGTTGAGGAATGTTTTTAGGATATGATCCATTTGGGGGCTTTAATTTTTAATGATATTTGGAAGCTGCTATTAGGTTACATGATAATGAACTGAGGTTGGATTAGTGGGACCCTTGTAGGTCACCTTAATTATTTAAAGGATTTTAGATTCTAAATTTCCTATTTATGATGGAATTTTAATAAATGTAAATGTTTAGAAAGGAATTCTTATAAAACATTCCTATTTTCTCCTTGGGGCATTAGTTAAAATCAGGTATAATGTAATTTATTTTCAAAATGATACTTTTATATTTTGATTAAATATTTTGATGATTAAATATTAAATGTGATTAAATATAAGAGTCTTGGAAATGGAACCTATAGTGTTGTTCTCTATTTAAAACCCTCATGTAAAGGGTAGTTCAGACTTTTCTTTGATTTTCCTTGGAACAGAAGCTTTAGTACTTTCGTTAGGCATCCTTTTTCGTTAGAAAGGGCATTATGATTGGCTTTTGTGCCAAATGATTTTTTTTATGTGACTCGGTATCAGGGTTGAAACTTGATCTTCATAAGGGGATAACATGTGGTAGTTAGTGCCCTCATAACTAAAATGCCTTGCCAGTTTTGTGACCTTTATCACTTTTGGTTTTATTTAGGTGTCATTTTCTCAAGTATGACTTTTAGTTTTAAAGTGACACCCTTTTTTGGAAGGTTGGTCATGTCCTTCTTGATCTTGATATGATTTTACTCATCGAGTAATGGTCATTTTTCAGGTGGTTAGACATTCCTTGAGTATGTTTGGCTACTTAGTAGGTTGTTTGACCCTCTCTTCTTCTTAGTGAAGGATGAATTGGTATGGCGTCATCTGGGAAAATGGTCATATGAGTCAATACGACTCCCAAATAAATCTTCTTGTACTACTGAGTACGGTCTTGAATCATCTCCATGTAGAGTGACTTTAGAGTTAAAGAATCAGTTACATCCTAATACTTGGGATGGATTTCGAAATACATGGGTGTTTTGACACACCGGTCTCATTTTTATAAATCTAGCACACTTATGAGTGGTTAGTTTTTCTTCCTTTTATGGCTAGGACACTCCTAAGGTGGGTAGTGTTGTGTTAAACCTGGTAAATGTGTCCTTCCATGTTGAAGGAGCACAACCTAAGGAGACCATTGGAAAATGGTTGGTTAATGCTTGATTTTTTTCCTTGAAGATTTTATGTCTTAAAACATGTTAGTGCTTGCTTGGAAGCATGAATTTGATCTGGTTTGACTGTTTTATCTTCTAGTTTCTATGTCTATTTGACTAGAAACCCCATCTTAAATCCTATTAGTGTACTCTTCTTAATAGACAAGAATGTACCCTATCTTGACGCCATCCTTGATTCACTAAGAGAGCATTGGTATTACACCAAGATAAATATTTTAAATCTATTAAACTTTTTTATGACCTTTTTCAGTGTTACACACTGAATTGTGGTTCTTATCAACGCTTGGTAAGTCCTAAGAAATTCATGGGTTCCCACATAGGAAATCCTTGGTCGGACTCAAGGACTTCAGTGGTTCATTTTCTTTTGTGTCGGCTGCCTAAGATGGACATATTTGAGTTACACCAGCCAAGTGGATCAACTCACTCTCTTTTACTTTAGTTCAATGTTTACAGTTGTAAGAAATAGTTTTAAAACACGTTTCCAGGTGAAGGCAAGTGTGGTTTTAAGGTTTGTAGTGTCTTCTAAGAAGGATTTATCGACCAGTTCTATTAAGTTGATTGGTATTGGACCATTCCTTTTAAATGAAATAATGCTAAGAGTTTCATAAGAACACTCAGTGTTGTGCCCTGTAAGGAAATTTCAACTATGGAGATATTGGGGATTAGAATTTCCACCTTCCTTAAGTTAAGACCTATGGTGGGAAGTACCATCAGTCGAGTGTTTATCGTGGCTTTGATTTGATCATGTCTCTATCTAAATGGGCTCAATTAATATTTTTTTCTATTTTTATATTGAACATTGATCATTGTCTCGGGTGGTAAATGATGAAGTACAGAGTGTGTTGGAAATGCTTAAGGTGCATTGAGAATTAGTAAGGAAATACAACCATTTGAATGAAACTTCATGACCCTTGTAGGCTGGGTGGTGTTTATATTGTTCCCAAAGGTTTCTCATGGAAGATAAGTTTTTAAGGTGGGTAGATTTTAGAATCCCATGTTTTGAACCAGACAGAAGTACGTTGGTTTTTGATTTTTTTTTCTAGATTGGTCAGTTTTAAAACCGGTCTTTGGAACTTACTTCCGAGTGTTTAAACATTTATACATGTTTTATTGGACTTGGGTGATGTCTTGAAAAGTCTCCCAAGTTACTCAAGAAGTTTCAGGAGTGTTATACCTGAAAAACATCATGTTTTTAAGGACAGTATAGGGTGCACGGTTTGCGTACTGTCTACTAAAATATGTGGCCCACTACAGGTAACTATGAAACCCTGTTTAGAAAGGGGGAGTGGATTTGCACATAGGTTGCACACAGTTTCCTAAACCATTCAACTATACCATGTGGGTTGTGTCTTGGAGGTAGTAGGAACTACACAGTTTGTGCATGGTTTGGAAAACTGTTCAGGCTTAACCATGCACAACACCCTGTTTTAGGATTTTAATTAGTTTAAATGAAATAAAAATTAAAACCTAAAACTAAAATAACCTAACCCCTCTCCATCCATAATATCATGATTCACTAGGGGTTTCTCCCCTTATCTACTTTCTCGGACCCCCCCCCCCCTCGGATCCTTCTTCGTCTTCCATTTCCATCTGATTACTTCAAAAATATTGTCTGAATCATCAAGGTAAGGTCATATACCCTAGTTTCTATCCTTTTCTTGGATGATTTTAGATGCTTCATCGACCCACATGTTTTTACTGAACCCTAGGTATTTGGGGGTGATCCGAATTTCATTTTTATTTCTATCTATGTTAGTGAGGAAGGTCTCTCGGGACCCTAGGATGTGTGTTCTCACAACTACCGCAGAAAGGCTAGGTCGTTCTGGTTGTTTCGGTTTACCAAAAATGTTTCGTGGTAAGGTGTATCCCTTCTTCTTTGTTTCGAACCTCTTGAATTAATATCTTTATGTGTATTTTACTCCCTTTTAATTAATCAATAGGGTGTTGAGCTGTTCCGAGTGGTTTCGCTTCAATTTAGTTCGTCATCGACACACTAGGTGAGGGTTTTTCTTTGTTTCTTGGTTCCACACCAGTTAAATTAAATTATTTATTTATTTTAAGGTTCATAGTGTCAAATTTGTAATGATTTATTCCGTTCTTGTTGGTTTTTATTTTCCAAGTCAAGGGAGACTCGCCTTCTTATGCATATGTAAGTAAATATATATATGTGGGTTCCCCCGTTGCGTGTGTGAATATCCACGGAAGGGATTACACACGTATGGGGATAGTTTTTCCCATGTATATATATAAAAATGCATACATAGGTGAGTGGTGACTGGTATATGCACATAAGAATATGTGTAAGGATCCCCTTGTGCATTCTCATGGCCATGCGGGTGTGTGCATAGAGGCTAGGTGTCCTTACACGTGTGTGGAAGTGCATATAATCAATGTGGGAGCAGCTGATTTAAGTTAGAAATCCCTAAGAGCTGAAGGGGATGGCTTGGTTCCACCCGGAGGTAGGGTCCCTTTCCAAGACATTAAATATTAAAAATTAGTCAATAAATTGCTTACTTCCCTTTAGTTAGAATTTAAATTCATGCAGTGAAGTATATATATTGAATGATCTTAAATGTGAATTAGCAAGTTTCATATTTAAAATGATAAAGGTGATAAATGATTTGTGTGATAAGTAATATCATGATTTTATAATAAAACCCCACCAATAGAGGTGCGCTACCATCGAGCCAAAATTTTTTGGTTAGTCCTTTCTTTATTGACTTGTCGGGTTTATAATTCTTATGCCTTGATGTTATGTGTAAGTACGACATGTTTAGGACATGAAAATAATGGCATTAGAAACATTGAGTTTCTGTTTTAAAATTATTAAAGGTCCAATGCACCATCTAAGTGTTTGGTCTTGTTTTTAGATTGGAATTACCCATGTAGGCAATTTCCCTTTTCATGGATACTTGGATCTTTATAAATGTAATTGACATGTTTTGGTAAATGGAATGGTTTGAGTTAGATGATTGGTTAATGCTTAATGATTGAACCACAAAAAAAATTACTAAATTGTTTTCAAATGTTTTGAATGCTAACAGCACCTTGTGTGACACGTGGGTTCCCAAGTATAAATTCCATGGATGGACTCAATGGGTTTTCATACTCATACCTTGGGAGATACATGGATTCCCATGTAGGAATTACATAGATGGACCTGGGTTCATGAGAGAATAATTGGTTCCACATCTCTGGAAACCCTTACCATGTTATGGGAATGTAGTGGTGTGTACCTCAACTTTAGAAAATTCCTTAGTGGATTTTACTAAATGGTTGCACACTGCTTGACCGTTTCATACTAAATAAAGGATGGGATTGGACAAAATGAACTTAATGATTAACTCGGAATTGATTACATGGTTCCAATGCTACATGGCCTATCCACACTAATGGAAGAGAATGATTAGACCAAAGAATATGTGGTTGCATCTCTACTTGACCGATCCATATTAATGGAAGGAAAGACTTGGACCAAAAGAATTACTACATGATTTCTATATCAAAAGGAATTGGTTAACGTGGGATCACCTTGGATTCTGAGAGGAGAATAACTTGAGTACATGAGAACCCCATTTTAATTAAAGGATGTGGTTTTATTAGGTTGATACACACCTCGAATCTGGTTCTTTTCTATTCTTATATTATTATAGGATGCCTTGGATGCAATTCTTGGTTCCAGTATTTACATGTAGGTGCCATGGTTACAGACCATCGGGCCTTGTCATTTCTTATCCCCGTTTTACCTTGGTCGATCACCTTGGCCTCGTTAGGCACCCTATGGTGGAATTCCTTTGATTATGCTCCTTGGATTACACCCTTACCCCTTATCTAGACTCAGATACTACTGAGTTAGTATTCTATGAGATCTAAATTAACTTGGTTATTACCTTGGAACTCCCTCACTGGATATCATTTACAAATTTTCCTTGTTACATATTGGAACCATTACGTTCTATAATATCACGAGGTGATGTCAGTGATGGCTATGCCCCACTTGACCAATTAACATAAAATGGTAATTACTAAATCAATGAAGTGGTTACAGGTTCAGACACCAGCTCGGGGTTGAAGCAATTACTTGATTATTTAGTTACTTTTATGGCTAACTTTATTTATGCATGCCTACATACTGTTTAATTTATATTACACTATCGGGATTGGGATAGACACTGGTGGTGTCGGCCTACTGATATTTATATATCACATCCTACTCGGGCCACTATTGCACTGGGGTACCTTATTAGTCTTTATTGTTCACAAGTCCTTGGACCTTGCATGTTGATGTCTGCTTATACTCAAAATTTAAGAGCAAATGACATAGTTGGAGCTCAGTTTTCTTGTAGAGATCACCTTTTGGCTTTTAGTTCTTTTATTTATATGAGTCATACATTGTATTTTATTGAAAATAATTTTGTACTATTTACTCCATTTCATCATGTATCAATACCATTTCATGCATCCATTTATTGTATAAACTGGTGTTGGCCAATTTTGTTCATTTATATGAAAATCTGTAAACTACTAATTTATTATTTCTATTACTACTTCCAATATTGATTTTTATTTACTCTGATATACTGTTACGCAAATATGATAAGAGGGTATAGTCTCCACACTGACTATCCTTACACCCTCGCTACTAGCTGGCAGCCTCTGGCATACGGGGAGGCATGCTTGAGGTCATGTGGTGAACAGTCCGACCGTCGTCTTAGAGGTGATCCGGGTCAGGATGTTACAATAGTAATTAAAGCTCATTAAGTGATGTCCAATCATTGTAATCTCACACAATAACACATTGAACACCCATGTAATTCTTCTACTACACTCATGAGATAAATCCCTATCCCATTCCACTTGTTCAGTTTCTAATTTTATAAAATTTAATCTAAAACCATAGAAAAAATAATAAGGAAACATACATCTTAAAAAATGTTGAGAAAAAGGGTGTGATCATCCTCCCCGGATATCCTCTATCCATGACAATAAAAGGCCCCATTATCCTAACCCAACTCATCCATGATAATAATGGGTGACATCTCTTGAGAGTGTCATTAATTCTCTTGGTGATGCCAAAATACAAATTTATAGTCATCTGACTACAATAACTACCAGATAATAGAATATTGGAAAGTTGAGGTTGATACCATGAGTAAAAGGGTTATAAGTATTAAATATCATTGATGTTTTTCAGAATTAAACTGAAAATAAAATTACCTAAACTACATTAATGATGGGATGGTTATACTTAATAAAAAAATAAGGACGAATGAGTTAATATTGAGGAAATTTTTTCATTACTTCATTGACCATGATATTTCCTAGGGTAACTAGTGTTTATTCTATGACCACACTATAACTATCTAAATTATATTAATCCTCTCTCAAGCTTTAATATAACCAAATTAGAATACTAGTGGGTAATCTCAAAATAGAAGGAGAATTTAAGGTTGGCTCTTTCTCTCCAACTTCTCTTTACCATATTGAGGTTCTTACTCTAAATTAAATCACTTTCACTGTGAATTTAGTGGATATGATTTGATTTGAATGATTTTGAAACTAAATTAGTTTCATACTCATTATCTTTTATCAAACTCACTTATCCCTCATATACTTTGTTATTTATGGTGAATATCTCAATTATCATGAATAATATAAATTCAAAGGAAAGAATTAGAGGGCTATTTCTAAAATAAAGTGTTGAAAAAAATGAAAAAAAATATTCTGACTTTCACACCAATATATGAATTTAATATTACAAATAAAAAATAAAAATATAAAGAAAAAAATTCTAATTAAGCATCCTCTTGGATACTAACATTTTTCTTCCTCTACTCTTGCTTTTGGTGTAGGGTTGAGATCTCCCACTTATCCTCCTAAGTTAGTAGTGGAACATCCATCTAGATCTATGGAATTAAACATTGGGTTCTACATTTAAACTCTCAAATCATATTTCAAATAATTATCTACTCTATATTTATAGTGATAATTACCCTTTTTTGAAATTTAAATTCCCCACTTATGTTTTTCTCTTTGAACTATTCATCCTCCATTTTCTAAAACAGATATATTTTTAATATTACATTATCCAAAAGAGAGGAAATGTTTGGATGAGTATTTGGATCTATATTCTTTAAATATGTAAAAAAATTTCTCCCTCTCATCCTCCTCATTTGATCTTGTAAAAATCCTTTCCTATTGCAGGAATTTTTAAACTCGTCTTTATAAGGATTTCCCCCCACATTCATTCTTCTCCATAAAAAAAATAAGGGGCTTAGGAACACACTATTATAAACCTAAAGTTTTTAGGTGTCTTAAAACATATAGGTAAATAACCCCCGTAGTTCAGATGTATTTTTTATGGTCAAATATCATGCAAGGCATGCATGGCCATGGTGCAACGCATTGGGGCCATGGTACAACCTATTATTCTTCATATCGAGCTAAAGTGTACTGTCATTATCCATGGCCACAACTGTTTATTCCCTCAAAACCAAAATTCTTCCATTTTAGTCACATCCATGTCACATTGGAGATCCTATGGCACAAAATATTCATTCATTATTTCTTGTAATCTATCCACGGTGTAGCTAGTTCAACTATGCCAGAATTCACCCTCTATGACTAAACAGAGCCATGGTATAATGGAAAGATCATGGTGTAATGATTCCTCTTAATTTATAACTACCTAGGTCACTATGCCAGATATCTGTGGTTGTGGCATAGTAGAGCATAAAATTAAAGTGGTGGTGGATCTCTCCTTCTTCATCTATGGTTTCCTTTATAGCGTAGCCTAGATATTTTGTGGCATAGCTCAGGTGAAGGGTATGTCCGATGAATATAACATGGAGTCAAGGTGAAACATTAGAATTTTTTAAAGCGCATAGTACCCAAGTTAACACCTACATCCAACATCAATGTTACAAGTATATGTGCTCCACTTAATATGGGATTTCATAGCATTTATGACTTAGAAACCTGATGTGGGGATGGGCTCCTACTACAATCCAACATAAACAAAATGGTCTTATTCAAATATACACATTCCAGATGGCTTAATACCAACCTATGAGAACCCTTATGTATGACCCAACTTCCTTCTACCACCCACTCAAGCCTTCCCCATGGGACTAATCGGCTGGTCAGCCCTCCTTTGGTCTGGCTATGTGGCTTACTACCTATGGGTTGAGGGGTAGTGTTGGATGGACCATTTTTATAAAACTTATTCTCTTTTTATGCCAACATATCACAAACAAAAATACCAATAAATATAAAATAAGTTTTTATATTGTTTTTATTTCATTATAAAAAATGTCAACCAAATGATGTAAATACCCACAATTGATAATTAATCATTAAAATTTGGTTATTTTCAATTAAAAACACATGAAATTAAATTATTTAAATTTTTAAAAATAATTCATAAAAACTAGCTCATCAAATCCCCCTTTCTTACATTATGTTTTTCCTCAAGAATTAATCTTGACTAAGATTTTAAAAGGAAATACCCATTCTACCAATATTTAAAATTCAAAATCAATAAAATAAAATAGTTATAAATGGGGGGAATAAATTTCAAATTTCACTTACATAAATTGATTAAACTCCTCACTAGACATGATGTAATCTAATTTCTCATAAAAAATGGTGTGTCTTATCATCTATTCCATTTTATTATTTTTACACGTCATTATTAAAAACCCATGTTGTGATCCACCTCTCCATTTTTTTCTTCTCTCATTACTCAAATTAAATTTAATAAGTAGTTTCCCTCATACCTTGAGTAAAGGCACCAAAAATATAAAATTTAATGTGATCTACTTTATCCACTTAGTAGTTACAAATATCACTAAAAACATGTGTGTGTTTAAATGAGGATAAAATGATTTTAATGGTAAGGGATGGTTGGAGATTGATGGATAAAACCTTAATCTCAAAACGGAGGCTTGTGTCTTAGTGTTGAGCATGATAAACAAGATAAACATAATGATATTATCTTCTTTAAAATCTGGAATCTTCCCCCACACTTGGAATGATCAAGTAAGAACAGGATCTATGAAATCATAATCAATAAGTTGCCCCTATAATTTGTTTTACCTTTTAAAATTTTTCAATTTTTTGAAATTTAAGCTAAGAAACACCTCGCATCCATCACCCAACACCATATGATAAAAATTATTGGTCAAGTTATGGTGATTTTTTTCCCTCCATAACTCAACCCATATTTGTTATATATTTTTATTTATAGGGTCAAAAATGGAAACAAATAATGATGACATGATCCTTTTACCATTACCTAATGAAACTTCCAAATGAAATTCTCTAAAAATATCATATCCATTTTTTCATGAAATCCTTCTCCACCCATAACTGATCATTGAACATCATGAAAACACTAGATTATGGGTAGGAATGGATAAATCATCTTGAAATATTAGTACTCATAACAAATTACATTCATGGTCTCTAAGGAAAAAATGAGGATTAATTTTAGGTAGGTCTTAAGGGTAATTATCATGTCAAACAAAAATTACTCAATATTCTTTTAAAGTGAATTTTTACAATCAATATTTTGAAAAGATATAAATTCAAATCCTAGTAGGTTATATTTCTCAGGTTCTCTCAAGAAATTTACTAAGAAATATTGTAAATATGGGTTTAGAAACTCCTCAGAAATAAGATAATGTAATTAAAGACAATCACTCAAAGAATGTGTCATAAAAAATCAACATGAATTTCTTGAAAATCAAAGCATAAAATATGGAATAGAATTTTTAGAAACATATGACTACAAATAAAAATAATGATTCCTTGATTTCAAAATCATATGTTTCACTCTAATCATTAAATTCCCCCTATTACATGTTCAATTCCATCAATTTTAAAAATAAAAACATGGAATATTTGGGTTACTAATAAAATCCTAAGTATCATTGATGAATAATAAATCATTAATCTATGTGTGGGAAAGCATGTTTTAATTTAAATCTCATAAAATGTATTCTGAAAAATAGGGGAGCACAAGTGAATGCTGAAATTTAAAGATTAATCACATTTAATTTGAAGATTTTTTCCTATTATATCCTACTAAATTTGTACTTCATGGTAAAACATATAAATTTAATATAGTGAATACAAAAGTCCCATTTATTTAAGGTTCCAAAATAATAGGATAGGTTAAATTTCATCAAAAATTAAATCTTAACTAATAAATAAAATAAGTAAAACTCATGTTTCCTCCTATAAAGTGATTTTATAAAGGTCTTTAAGCTCAGCCTTGACTCTGGTATCATGTAATAGGTGTAGGCTATGGATAAAACCATATTGTATGGAACCATTTTTTCATTTATCAATATTCAGTGTATCTCTTCTTATATTCCTTCTCAAAGAAATACCTTATTTATCTTTTTGCGGAGGGTAAAAAATAGTGTATTGGCCCATTGTTTGGAATAAATGATCATGGGATATCTCAACAGGTTACCACTCCTCTTTTCCTTCTTTTAGTGGTTGTTATTATTAAAATTTTTCATTCCAATCTTCATTTTTATCAAACACTACATCTACTTGTTCTCTACGGGGATTCTCTTCCATTATATCCCATATATCATTCTAAATCTGACCATCTCAAAACTCTTCCTCCTTCCATTTTTGGTATTATTCTTCAATAGTGGAGGGTTCCCCTTCTTCTTATTTGACAATATGGGGGGTAAAGAAAATCCATATTGATGTTATCATAAGAGATAAAATTCTTGGTCTTACAAGTATGGGTTCTCCAACTCTTCTTCTTATTTTTCTTCTTCTTTGGGATGAACTATAGATGATGTTGGAGGATCTTCTTGCTTATAAGGTTCTATATATCCCTCTTCCGTAACGTTGATCATGTTATAAATTAAGTCAATAAAACCCATATCTTTCCATTATTCTTAATCTATTAGGACTTCTTCCTTGTTTTCATTATCCTTTTACACCACAGCTACCATTGTCATGATTTCCTGGAGTGAAAGTACCTACATGAACCCAAATTCCAAGATGAGAAGTGCCTCTTGTAGATTTTTATTTGGTTATGGTACTCTCAGTGTGTCTTTATGCTCCAATACTTTGTATTGGATTTCCCTCATTAATTCTTCAATTCATTATGAGATGTTGGAAAGCTCGATTTTTAATAAAATATTTTCCTTTAGCATGTATGTTTCTAAGACCACAAACCAAAAACTACCAATTTTTAAAATTGAACAAGAATGAAAAACAAACTAATCTAAAATTAGTAAACAAAAAAGTTAGTGTGAAAATATTTTTCTAACTATTTAACTTTTAAATAACTAGTTCATTGTAAATGAAGCAAGTTTAGAAATCACCTAGAGTGTCACTAATTCTATCTATGATGTCAAAATATAAATTTACAGTCACATGACTGCACTAACTATTAGAGTGTATAATAGCTGTAATATGGGGTTTATTCCATGAGGAAAATTGTTATAAGTATTCAATAGCATCATTGATTTTCAGAATTAATTTAAAACTAAAATTAACTGAACTACTTGGAAGACGTGACGGTTGTACTAAATGAAAAAAATTAAGGATGAAAGTTAGTGATTTAATTTTGAAAAAATAATTCATTACTTTATCAACTATGAGATTTATTAGGGTAAATAATGTTTATTTTCATCCACAACTAGACATATCTAAATTAGCTAACTACTCCATCGAGGTTTCCTATAACCAAATTAGATACTTTGTGAGTAATCTCAAAATGGGAGGAAAAGTTATGTTTTTCTCTCACTCTCCCACTTTAATTTACCATATTGAGGTCCTTCCTCTAAATCTCATCACTTTTTATTTTCATTTAGAGGATATAATTTGATTTAAATTAAAGTGATACTAATTTAAGTTACATACTCATACTCTTTTATTAAACATAACTATCCCTTGAATACAAAGATATTTATGTCTAGTATCTAAATTATAATGAATCATATACACCTAAGGGGAAGTATTGGATGTTTAGTTCAAAAATAAAGTTCTGTGAAAAATGAATACATGCTCTTTTAAATTTCATTCCTATATATGAATTTCAATTTACACAGTGGAAATAAAAACATGTAGAAGGAAATAAATCCTAATTATGAAACCTTGTGGCGGAGGAAGCCTATTTTCCTCCATTATTGATTTAGTTTTTGAGTTGAGATATATCATTTAACATCATATGTTATCAATGGAACCACCCTCTAGATTTGGGGAATTAGGATTTGAGTTCCTTGGTGTAACTCTCTGATCCTCTAGAATAATACCATATCCTATCTATTTATAGCAATAATTTTATTGGTCTCTAGAAATTTTAATTTCCCACTTATATTTTTCTCTTAAGCCTATTTATCCTCCATTTTCTCAACCAACTCTTTTTTGAATATTACATTATCCATGAGGCATTGAATATTTTGCATACTATTTGGATCTGTATTCTTAAATATTTTTAATCCATTTCCCCCTCTCAAACTCCTCATTTATTCTTGTCTGAATCCTTACTTTTTGGAGGTTATTTCTAACTCCCATTTTTAAGGTGCCCCCCCCCCTCTAATGCATTCTTTTACCTCAAAAACTATGGGGTTATGCCACACTCTGTTAGAAACCCAAATAGTTCTGGTATTTGAAAAAATGTAGGTAACTAACCACCATGGTGTAGTCACATTTTCCATGGTCGCAGCTCATGCAAGGACTGTATGGGAATGGTGCAGTGCATTGGGACCATGATGTATCCTATTCTTATTGATATTGAGCCACAATGTAGTGGAATTGTCTGTGGTCATAGTGGCTTATTCCCTCTAACCCTCAATTTTTCCATTTAAGTAACCCTTATGCCACAATGGAGAGAATATGGTGAAAAATATCCACTCATTTTTTCTTTATTTTAACCATGTTTTAGCTACTTCAAATATGGAATAGTGAGTTTCATTATCTTCTCTAGCGATAGGGACTCACGTTATAGTGGAAGGACCATGGTGAAACACCTCATCTTCAGTTCCAACTACCTAGGTCACTACGCTATACATCCATGGTCATGGGGTAGTAGAGCTAAAAATTGCAGTGGTGATGGGGCTCTTGTTCTTTATCCATGGATTCCATTATGGTGTATCTAGGTGGTTATTAATTTTAGCTCAGGTGAAGGGTGTTTCCAATGAATATGAAAATGAGTCAACGTGAAACATCAATGTTCAGAAAAGTGAAAAATACTTAAGTTAACTCATGTGTCCCACATCAAAATTATAAGTGATTGTATTAAAGTGATGTCTTAGATTCCTATTGTATGTATGGTCTCCTACTATACTCACACATGAACACATGGCCTAACTAGCTTTATCTAAACCTATGTGTTCCCCTGTGCATGACCCATCTTCCTTTTTACACCCATGTGGACCTTCCCCATGGTCTTTCTTGGTGGGTCATCCCTCATTTGGGATATATATGTGTCTTTTAGAATATGGATTAATGGATGGTGTAGGTTGGCCCATTTTTTTGTTAAGACTTTTCTCCCATTACACCTATATGTCATACAAAATACAAAAAAATATAAAACAAGTGTTTAAATTATTCTAATATAATTTTCAAAAATTGAATCCAAATTATGTAAATACCCATAATTTATGATTAATCAATAATTCATTTTTATTATCAATTAAACATGATTGAAATTTAATAATTAAAATTTTAAAAAATAATTCATAAAAACTAACTCATCATATGTAAGATCCCTTCATGGTGTGACATCAAGGTCACAACATAACCCAGATCTTACTGAAAACATTCAGTTAGAAAGCCACTCCAAAACCTATTGAAAAATTAAATCATTCACCAAAAAACCCCACACTATACTTTATAAACATCTAAAAACATCTATTTGATATGTTATAACCCTTATATTCTTGATTCAAGTCTTGGTTATCAAAATTTCCCTACTCTGGGACTGAAAAATCAAACTCCCTTTAAATTTCACATCTTAGAATGATGTATGTTGTTATAGTGATGGAGGTATTTTCATGGGATATGTGGTGAGATTTGGTGTTTTTGGTTATGTTTCAAGTTCTCATATATATAACAGAGGTGTTTTTTTAAGTTTTTCCATTGATTCTTTGTTGGTGATCATCAAAAGTGGTGTAACATTCAATAAATTATATGGTGGAGTGTTAATTATTTTGATAAATGGTGTTATTAGATGGTGATTAAGCGGTTTTATTCTCTAAAAATTGTTTTGTATTAGTGATGGTGTTTTAATAGCGGTGATTTAGTGGTGTTCTACTCTAAATCTATTGGTTTTGTTCTTTGGTGAATTCTGGTTCATTCAGAAACATCGGTGATGTTATGGAAGTAACATTGATGGGAATTTTTCGTGTTCCTCAAAGAATTCATCTAAAAAAGGTTCCCAATAAGGTTTAGGTGTCAAATTTTATGACACCATATCTACTACAACACAACCTGGTCCTCATGTTGAGGTTTATTCGATTCACCTATTTTTTTAATTTTAATTTTGAATTCGGTTGTGGAAAGATGGTTTTGTGTATTAAATTTAGATTTTGGTTTGTGTGGTTTCCCACTCTAACACTAAAGTATGGTTGTTTATAAAATTAAAATTAAGGAAATTAAGGTTAATAAATTAATTCAAAGGAATTTTTAATAGAAAAGATAGAGGAATGTAACCCTTACCTTAATTTACTTTCTAGCTTATGATCCAACCCACTAAGGATTCCAAAATTATCCTAATTGGAAGGAGATCTAATAGGGAATGTATTAGAGATATAAATTTATAGTAAACTTTAATTTTTTGGGATTAAAATTAAAGGGTGGTTATTTATTGGAATGCTGAGTGGAATTTTTAGAATGAGGAGTTGAATATTTTATTGGTATCAGTGTCTTAAGTACTTTAATTCACCCTTTAATGAACTAATACTCCAATTAGTACTCCAATATTTTTTAAAATAATAAATTTATCCTAAATATTTTTAATTTGGGGTTTTCTTACTCATTTTTAAACATTTTTGATTTCATGTATACTATATTCTACCACATTTTACAATTTTTTACAACACATTAAATTTTTTTATTAAAAAATAACATTTCACCCCTTAACTTAATATGATATATAGATTAAAAATGTGGGATCTAATATTTAGAATCAATTTTAATAATGATATATTTACCTTTTAACTATGGATGAAATATTTCATAAAAATAATTATTGATGGAGTAAAAAAAAAATTGTTTTTAAAGGAATGAATATATAAATAGGACCCTAACTCCTTGATACATAACCCCTTTTCACACTATAATAATACATGAGTGTAATGTTGGAAATAAGTATACTTTTATATTATTTTTCTTCCATGATTACTATTATAGTAATTTATACCTTCTTTAACTTCTCATGTGGGTAATTTTATTCAAGTCTCTCCAGTTATAAATTGTCATGGGTTGGGTCCATAGAAAATTCTAGTGATATCACCTCCCTCCCAAGCTTAGATAGATGAAATTCATGCCATTTTTTATACTAATCAAATCCATTAGTACTCCCTTCTTAAAAAAATATTCTAATATTATTACCCTCATTATATATACTAATTTATAATAGTCACCTTATAACAACTACATTATCTATGGATGAACACACAACATCCATAATGCATAATGGTCATAATGACAATTTACGATCATTAATTCCTATGATTCCTCCAAAATCCATTCTCTCGAATCATACCCCCTTTGGTTTTACAAATAATTTTTAAAATATTTATTTTATATACTATGTTATTTTTCATTTATATTATGATTATTACAATCTTATTACATTTTAGTGAATACAATCCAAAAAAAATTACCTTTTAGACATGATAATATTATTTATTTATCTACAATTATTATTATTAGAGATTATGATGTACCACCATATCTAATGTTTTATTGTATTAATAAGAAGCACAAAAATTATATTTCATGTATCTATCAAGGTCTTGAAAACTTAATTTTTTAACATATTTTCTTATATAATTTATTGTTCCTTACATTCTCCCTAATTTGAAATTGATTCATCCTTGAAATTTATGTTACACGTCAATCCAAAAATAAATTCATGGTTATGCACTAAAATAAGATAAATAATATTGTATGATTCATCTATATCACAACAAATTATACGTATATGATTTATATCATAATTAGTTATATGGGGATAGATTGCATTTCATAATTGGCATTAGATGGTTATATCATAACATATTGTAGTAACCCAGGTTTTTTGTGGGCATGGCTTAACTCATTTTTGGGTTAAGGATCAATGCAATCTTACAGAGGGTGAAAAAGGAAAACATAACCTTATAAATGGACTTAAAAATATTTTTAAATATTTATTTTGATTTGGATCATGGTGTTTACCCTAGGGAAGAGTTTTAGAGATATTCCAATCCATATTATTTTTAATTAATAATTATTTATTTATTAATTCAATGAATATTCCTACAACTCTGAACATTAATATCTCCTAAATATTTACCCATATAGAAATTAAAAAATTATGATAATTTTCATAATGGGATGATTTTTCTAGATGAAATATCTTTATTGAATGGTTTTCACAGCATATATTGGAACATTATATGGTGGGTATTTTTATTTGTTTTGTTTTATTTTGGGTTTAATTATCCTCTAAAGACTCATTGATTATGGTCAGAGGTTTATTTTCTTCCATGGAACTCAATTCGATAAAGGGTAGGTCTCATCCATGCAAGGATATTAGAGCCACATATTGAAGGAAAATTTTGATGAATTGTGGATCATTAGAGAGTAAACCTCAAATCATCAACGAATCACTAGAAGGTTGCACTTAGTTATTTTGATTACTCCAGTTTATGTTTTTATACCATTTTAAATTCTAATTATTGTTATTTTGGTATATAATGTAAGAATTTCAACTAGTTTTGGAATGATTCAAGGGTAAAAGGGTAGTTTGATGTTATCCATAAGGATTCTATATATGAAATTCTTGATCAAACAATGTGTGATATTTTAAACATGTTTTGTGTAGTCTTTTAGTTTGGATCAGAATTCTAGAAATTATAAAATATTATGTACTGTGTAGTTCACATAAACTCATCATGTGTGTTCATAGGGTATATGATTCAAGTTGGGGAATAGTACATTCACAACCACCCTATTTGATATATATATATAGAACACAGTTGGGAACCACACCATGCTTAGTTTAATGGAACAAAATGGATTTTGGTACACTCCTAGGAAATACCTTGATCTCTATATGTCATGTATCCTGGAGAAACTTTTATGAATCTTATAATAAAATGAATCAAATTTCTGGCAGTAAACACTATCGGATTCCTTATTCATCACATTCTATCTAGTAAGGTTAGTTCACTTTTTATATATAGAAAATATGACTCTGAATGTACTTTTGGTACACCCTTGAATGGACTTGTAAGTCCCACATGTCATGGACTCTTATATAACACACCATGTCAGATGAAATTACTTGATATTATATCATAATTTAAATGAATAGAGCATATCATATAACCACATATCACGTACATTAGAGTATATGCTATGTACCATGGGTATTTAGGGGTTTTCTATAAATTTTTTCCATGTTTCAAAATTGGGAAAGTTGGTAGTATTTTCTGAGTATTTTTTCATATATATTGTGATTTTCAAATCCCCTTCAGTATAGAATATGGTAACAAGGAGTTTAGGTAAGTTTATGTGTCCTATATCTTTAGAAATAATAGTTTGGGTGGGGTGTTATGGAGTTATATCAAATTTGGTAACCCCTAGATAATTTTCTAATATTAGAGTGTGGGTCCTCTAAATATGTGATGGAATTGGAAACCCCTAATCGATCTGAGTTGTGGGTCCTCTATTATAGTCATTAAAAGAATTTTCATAATGAATTTGATACCTAATAAATATCAATGAGGTGTTTTACTAATTTACTATAGTTGGATTTGGTACTCCTCCAAGTGATGAGTTATGGGTCCTATATCTATATACGTCAATTTTCATCTCATGAATTGAGGTCTGGGTTCTTTATCCCTAGGTTCATGTACCCCTATATTAGTTTGCATATTCTAAGTGAGTTTTTGGTCCCCAGCTATGATTTTAGATATGATATGAGGATTGGGTAGAAGTTATGGTACTTCCTCATGCATTTGGGTATAGTTATTCATTCATAGTATTTCAGTACTCCCTTATTAGATACTCTTACATTAGATGGGGTATAGTTCCCACAGTGGTTTCAATGGGTGTTTTTTTTTGAAATTTTATGAAATTTTGGGTTATGGTACTCATTTAGTGCACTTGTTTATTGGGGAGGTGTGAATCCCCACAATGGTTTTTGAAGCGTATCTTGAAATATATATAGGTTTTGTGGTATGTGTACTATATCCTTCATGGTATATCCAGCATGGTTGGTTTCCTTTCAAATATAATATATAGGTGGGTTATAAATTTTTAACCATATATGACTTATATTATAGGGAGATTCCATTTATATATGATCTTAATTTTTTTATGGATAAGAGTTTGGATGAAGATGGAATTCCTAGTTCCCTGGGTCTCATATATATCAATAATATCGATTTTTTTAATTTTTTTAGTTTTCCATTTCTACCATAATCTTGAGTTTTGAGCTAACTTGTTATTTTTTTTAATTTTATATTTTCTAACATCATACTAGGTATTTGTATACTCACCCATGCACATGAATCCTGCCCACATATGTTGCATCTATACAGACATGCACAATTTGAGGATGATCTTGGTGGATACAGTGCCAACATGGAATCTGTAGTGTTAATGCATAGAGACACCTCAGTGTGACATATGATGATGGCTATCACTAGTGACTTATTATTATTGAATTTTAGGGTATTTAGATGAATTAAATTATTATAGGAGATTATACTTGGTGATTTTGTGGTTGGTTGTTTTCACTAACCATGGTTCATAATATTCAAGGATATTGGACTCTTTTATTACCCATTATTATTTGATATTTTCCTTTTAGTATTATTCTGGATAGTTTTTTTCTTACTCATGCATTTTATATTCAGTTCAGTTATCAATATTAATTGTGTGGTTGGTGGATTTTCTCTATAATAAATAATTCTTCATTATTTGTATCATATAGGATACAGAATCCCGTGTTTGATATCCCTTCTTTGTGATAGTAATCAACCCCTAGCCTATTGAATATATTATTTGGGGGGAACACTCATCTTACCGCTAAAACAAGTGGGATCCTGGTGGGTCAAGTTATGTAAAAGTAAAATAGGAGTGTTTGTGTCATGAAGATAGTGTTTGGAATTAGTTTTACTGTGAGGATTAGGATTTAGGGAAAATTGAAAGGGGTTTGAGTTCAATTTGTAGACCAAGGAACTTGGTGCTAGTGTATCAGATGTTGTATCCATTCACTAGGACTCTATTAATCTATGAATTGAACTCTAAAGTACAGTTTATAGGGAATAAATAAGTTAGGACATGAATTATGTAGCATGTCAATTGTAATTTTATCCTTGTGCTTCTTAACTCAACACCCCCAAATATGATAATCATGGATTTTTCCTATTGACTATAGGAATTTTCCCTACTAGAAACCATTTTTTATTCAAAGGAAAGTCCATGAAAAAACCCTACCAATGATATAGCCTATAATTTCTAATATGTTGAGTAATGAGGCATCAATTTGGGAACCGAATTAAGAGGGAATATTATCCACCCATTGTGTAATGGGAAGACCCTCCACCTATAGAAAATGGTAGTTTCTACTAGAGTATTATGAGACTACCTATAGGTTGCATGCATTTTATGAATTTCAACATCTGAATCCACATGGGTTTTATGGAGATCTTGACTCTCAGGAGATAAACCTTCACGGTGTTAGTTACATGTTTTTTCCATCTAGTTTGAATACCTACTGACTAGATGGAGATTTTTATTTTTAGTCACATCCATGGTGCGGTGAGACATAGGTGTATATTTTACCTACTTAGACACATGATAATCTCACTCTCCTAGTTAAAGTTTGATTAATTGTTTGTTTAATAGTTTTATCTAGTGACATTGAGTCTGTTATAATTATAGAAACTCTAGGACCCATTTTGGGGTAGCATGACCATAGTTGAGTGTTATTTGGGGTTTTTTCCCTCATAAACAACTCCCTTAACATTGTGCATGATAGGTTTATTTTGAGATGAGAAGTTCATGTGGAGTTTTGGAGGTTGATTTGAGTTGGTTTTGTGTCACTATTCTCACCTATTTTGGGGTTTTCGTAAAGGATTTGGTGAAAAAATAACTCTAGTGTGAGGTTGATGGAATATCAATCCACTTCTTCCACAACCACCTCCAGTGGATACCATGGATAGATGAAAACAATGGAGGATATCTACCGGTCCATTACAAACATTTTTCGAGTTATGACTTTTTCTATTCCTATTTTAGAACCCATACTTTTCATTATTAGTAGGATCCTTTTTTTAAATTATCATTATTCCAAGAGTTAGATATCTTGTAGATTCTAGTCTGACACTACATATATAGAGACTCCGACTATATGTGACCATCCACTCACTTATATCTATCATTTATGTATTCTATAACATGGAATGGAGGTTATATTTAGATCAATATATTGTAAATATGAGGCCTAATTATATCATCATTGGTATGGATTAATCATTTATATTCTTAGGTTAATGGATTATTATCTCTCACGGGCCATGTTCTCAAGTAGTGGTGTTGAGTTTTACCTTAATAGTGGGTGGGACTCAATATAGTTGATTAGAACTAACCCATGATAATTTTCAGCTAACTCTTCTACTAATTGGAGAAATTAAAATAGAGAATTTTATTATTTTTAGAGGATTAATACTATTATTTTAGAGATTTTATGGTAATTTCTCAAGAAAAGGTTTTAGGGTTTCTTCCTCAACATAAGTTTTACATTATATTGATTTTTTTTGATATTGTATTGTTCTCTTTGGTAGTTTATCAGATAACCCTAGAAAATGTCATCGAACTATGTGTGATGATAGGGGATATTTTTTTAGACAAGTTTCATTAGTATTTGTGTTTTCTTTGGGTAGTACTAGTTTCATTTTCTGAAACGCAAATGGGATCTATGAATCTTTTATTTAATATAGCCTCATGTTATGAGGTCATATATGATTGGTTTGTGTTGAGTTTGAACTAAGGATATAATACTAATATCTTTACTAAATCTATAAGTTCTTAATGATACTTGTTATAGTTATATTAATTACCAATTGTCCGTCCAATGGCCTGAAGGCCTTTATTTTTTATTGATTTTTGATAATCCACATTTCAAGGGCTGAGGTGGAACCTTTAAAAGGCTCATAGGCATAAGTATTACATGGACCGTTGGCCTTAGAGTAATTCATTCCCCGTAGGCTTCAAAAATTACATACGAACCAGACTAACTACTTGGAACTGCTCCTCCCCAGCATCTTCATCGTGAAATCATCTCTCCACCTTAGCATGACTGTTTAGCTAGCCATTCCCGTGCATGCACAGGCTTGTCCCAATAGCAGGTTCCATACCATCTCATTTTTACAATCCATTTAGTTTCTGTTGTGGTGAAAGCACCTTGCTCATCCTCCACGTAGATCTTGTGCCGTGTAGGTTGTCTGGTTTTCATCTGAACTTGAAGGTGGCCTAAAGGCCTTGAGGTGGACCGAAGGCCTTACTGACCCAAAGGCTTGGGTGGCCTAAAGGGCTTAAAGGACTCAGGGACCAAATCAGTGGCCCGAAGGACCAAACGGGGGTATATTCCCAGTTTCTACAGTGTCAAACAGTACCTACTACAGTTCTCGCTACAGTACATACTATTGTACTTCATAGTTCTTGCTACATTACAATTACAGTACCTGTTATAGTACCGACTACAGTACCTAGAAAATTATACCTCTTCTTGGATTTGATCCCGGGTCACTTGGATGGACTTACTGAGTCCTTACCAACTGGGCTAAGGCTCATGTGTTAATTCCCTATTTTGATTATGGGGAATGTGAATTGGGTATTCCTATTATTCTGGAAGAGGTATATGGTATTATCTATTGAGGAAATCATCTAATATGATGGTGGAGAAGTGTGTTGAGTATCTGAGTATTTTCTTAGACACAAAAACATGAGAAACAGTAGTATGGTAAACTCTTAAAGTGTATATTTTCAGTCTGGGTAGTTTATTTCTTGGGGAATGAATCCCAAAAGGGTGGAGTAGTCATTGGTTCTTTATAATTTTGGGTTTTTGTGAATTGAGATCAACCAATAGTTGATTGAGGTGAAAAACCATAGTTAATTAGTTTAATATATTTGGATATTTTTGGTGGATTTCTCTGATATTATGATAATATTAATTATATTACCCAAAATGAAGAATTTTTTATATAGTATTACTACCATAAAAAGATATTTAGATTTGGTGATAAGGGTTAACCAGTGCTCATATCCTATGATTTTTAAGGGTGAGATCCAAGTTTTTGTGTACAATGATGACTCTAGGGTTGTTCATAACAACATACATAGGTAGGGGCATTTATTGAATGATTTTGATTCTAGATAGTTGGAATCCCTTGAGTAGGAAAACATGTTTGGTCATTTTACACTTGAAACATTGATGTTCACCTTGAAAACCTAGGAACAATATCTCCTCAGTGAGGGATTGTTGGTTTTCTCAGATACCTAGTCTTAAGTATATTTCCTCCTAGTGAGAAGTAACTAGAGACTAAGGGGGTTTTATGAGTTCTTGTAGGATTATTACTTTGAAATAGTTCATTCTATAAGAAAGGGTTTATGTAGTTTTTATACCCTTGGAATAATAATTTTTAATCAATATGTATTAAATATTATAGTTGTGGTGAGTATTTGACTAATCGAGTAGTTAGTTATCTCCACTTTATGGCGAACTTAGCTATATAATAAGAGTTATAGAAATTATTTAGGGAATATTGGGAAGCTTGATGAGGTATATCTATCCAAGTTTAAGGTTTTAGTTTCTCAAACAATGGTATATGTGACGCTTGGGTATAGAGCTTGTGGAATGGGGTTATCTTGAATAGTCTGGACTATTTTTTTGTATTATGGTGGGGTAAGCCACCAAAAAGTGGATTTCTAGTTAATTGGTGATATAAATTGGTTTAGTTGATTATTTTATGTTAATAAATTTCATATAATAGTGAAAAAACAACCAATTTATCTATAGTGATGAAAACCTAAATGGGTTCAGGGATACAACTTTTTTTCTTTTTAGAGGTTTGTGTATGATAGGATTGACATTATCCTCAAGCTATAAGCTGTAAGTGTTGATATATATCAATTATTGAGAGACAAAATGTATTCATGTTATACCTCTAAGGGTTTTATTTTTAAAATATCCTGATAATAGATTTGATGTTATATATTAGATTTCTTATGGTTGTACTTGATGACGTGTAATTATCTATTTGAGATGACCTTTTAGATTACGCATTAAAAAGGTTGGGAGTGTAATTCTCTCAAAAAGGTTTTATTATTAATAAACCATTTTATATTGGGATTAGTGTTTCAAGGTTTCATTTTATTCCATTGGGATGAACTCCTTGAGGATAAAGGGACATAAATAGATAATTCCTTGGTATGATATGTATGATTCATGTTGGTGTGTGCATCGATGTAATGCCTTTATCCATGCTTGATCATATTCATAACAAACCATTTTATAAGGGGAGTGATATGGACTCATTTTATTTTGAGTCCTTATGGATTTAGGGGTTTCAAATATAGAGATTTATGTATATACTTACATTATACTCTCTTATTGGGTTGGTTTATGAGCCATGTTTAGTAAACCTGATGGTTTAATTTTTTATGATGAAAAATTTAAAGGTGAGGATAATATACTGACCCATGATTTTTTACAAGAATGGATTAGCTAAATTTTGAGATAAAGAGTCATACACCCTTAAATAGAGTAAAAGGGTAAATTTTCCCTTCAAAATTTCCTCAATAATATTTTCTAATGGTTCTATTTATCTTGATGTGTAGTTTTTACCCTTGGAAAGATTTTATGGGAGATTTTAAAAAAGTTGATTTTTAAGAATAAAATTGAATATTAATTAATTAAATAATATTCCTATGTGTGATAATGTTAATATCTCTTAAACAGTGACCCATGTAAATATTAAAACACTATGATTGTGTTTGGATTGGGGGATTTCTTAGGGAAGTTATTTTTGTTGTATGGATTTCTGTCCCACGACTGGGCGGTTATGATTTTTTACTTTTTATTTGCTTTGGTTTATTTTTGGTGGAATTTTCCTCTCAAAACTAATTCATAATGTGGAGGTGTCATTTATAACATAATAACCCAAAGGATAAGTCGTATATCTTGTCTATGGAGGGATATCAGAAGTTCACATCAAAGGAAAATGGTGTGGATCATGTATTCTTGGCAAGGGAGCCTCTAAGCTTCAATAAATCGCCACATAGAAGGATTTCATTATTTTTATTTCTCTATTTTAAATTTTTATGCTTTTTTTATTTTTATTCTTATAATTTTGTTAGATATTGAATTATTTTAACGGATTATTGTGTAATTCATGGTGAAATGGGCTATTCAAACTGATTTGGAGGGCTTATATCCCTTGAATTTCTAATTACATGGGGTGTGATCTTTGAAACACATGCCATGTAGTTTTTTAATGTTCATAGGGTTTCTATAAATGCTTTAATAATCATATGGTGTGTAAATCACATAAACACTTCATTTGTGGTCATTAGGTATATGACCAAGGGTTGGACAAAGTACATGCCCAGCCATCCTATTTGATATAAATGGCATGTAATTGGGATTACACGCTGTGTTTGGTTACATAAAACTACATGGGTTTCAATAATCTCCCAAGATATACCTTAGGCACCACATGATATGTAACCAAGATAACAATTTTGTAATTATTAACCACAAGACTTAGGGTTCCATAACTACATTTCAACCGACCCCTTGATCTTTATATGTTGTGTATATATGGTAAACATGTTGTGTATAGGTAATAAATATGACTCACCATGTACATACGATACATACCTTATAACGACCTGAAATGTTATAAATAAAATTCCCCTTTTGATTTAATTAAATGTATTATTAAGTAAATATGGTTATAGAAAACACATGAACTTCTTAGGATTAATTATATCCTACTGGATTTAATTGACCATTATGAATCATTTCCATTGATAATATGGTTTTTGAATGGTGATCACACGGTTATTATAAATATAGGGTTTGAACAATCTAATATACACAGACTAATGATTTGATGACCTCAAATATTAGGATTTTACCCTATGAATCACATTTATCAGTGCTTACAAGGGAGATAGGGTCTCTTATATTTTCCCTTGACCAAGCCCAATCAGATATCCAAAAACTTATTCCTGAGATAAATCATTTATGGGAGAAGTTTAAGCTCATCTAAATCACAACCCAAACTATGTTCTTCGGTCTGCACCTTGAAAGTCCCTCCATCACGGTCCTTACTCTTAGAGAATATACCGGTGTATTTAAGGGATGTGTATCAAGACCCAAAAAATAGAAATATCTATATTATTTTGTATATAATAAATAAAATATTTTCATCATATTATTGTTACTTTGTAGATGATTTTTTATTTTGTTACAATAACTCACAAATTATATTTTTGGTAAATATTAAAATTCATTTAATGAATTTATAAAATTATTGGATTTTTTAAATAAATAATATTCTAATAAAATATTATTATTAAATAATTTTTATCAAATATAAATTTTCATATAATCAAATTTAAATTTTATAAGTGTTGGAAGACAATAATTTTCAAAAAAAACCAACATTTCATAATAAATGTTGGTTTTATTTTAAAAGTGAAAATTCACATATTTAGAAAAATCATTAGATAAAATGAATATTAATTTTGTAATCAGGGCATCAAAATTATCCAATGGTGAATTTTTCATAGTTTTCATAGATAGTCGAATTTCCGGATAAAAATTAAATACTGATAAATAACCTTTGTGATTTATGTCATCATAATGACCCAAAAGTAATGTAATAATTACTATAAATGGGATCCAAGGAGAAATAATTGTTTTCCCTCTAAAATAATTTTATTTTATTTTTATTTTATTTATTTTGTAATCCATTATGAATCCTCAAAAACCAATAATATATTTTATTGTTTTAAATTAATTTCTTTAAGATTGTGCCTCACCTCCGCATAAGAAAAGGAATTATTCTAATAATTTATGAACTTGTATTTATAAAATAATAAAAACAACTCCCATTTGGTAGAAAAAATTAAAAAAACCAATGGTATGGTTTGTGTTTTTTGATATTTTATTATGTAGAGTCTAAAACCTAAATAATAAACAAAACCCCCTCTTTTCCTATATAAACCCACCCAAACTCTCATTTATCTTTAATAAAACTCTTTGTAGCACAACCAAAATCTTCCTTACACTCTTTATTGTCCTACCAAGGATCCCTCAATCTCTCAAAAATCCCCTCGTAATCCTTTGAAGTTACACACTCAAGTAGGGGATCCTCCACTCTCATCTTCTATCAAGCACTCCTTTTATGTTATGTCTTTTAGTTTCAATTTTCATATGTTATTATATGTTATTATGTATCCCCCTTACTTATAATTTTATTTATAAATTATTCTATCCCATTTAACTCTCATTTTTTCCTCCTATGAACCCTTACATACACCTATTATCATGCCGAAATTTTGTAAGGGTTTTTTCCTTTCTCTTCTTTATTAAATTTTCTTCAATATCATATGACTTCTATTTCCAATTCCTCACGTTGGGAAATTTATTTCCATGTCCCTATTGATTTTAATTTCTTGTATAACAGATTATTTTTGGTTAGAGTAGATTACTCAATTCACCCCTCTCTCGAGTACTATACTCCATCCAACATTTGGTATCAAAGTATTTATTAAGAAATTGTTGTTTAAGTTATTCAACTGTGATTTTAGTTACACTTTAAAGATATTTAAAATTATGTTAATTTAAATTTATATCCCTTTAAAATTATTTATTTATTATGGATAATATACTGGAAGGTTCTGCAACAAAAAAACCCATCATTCTTTAATGTAACTAATTATGCCCAAAGGAAAATTAAAATAAAAATGCATTTAGAAAGTATGGGTTTTAAAAATTTGGTCTTCAATTATGGATGAGTATAATATTCCTGCTACTAATGGAATTACTTGGGATGACCCAACCAAGACTACCTACAATAACAATTTCAAGGCCATGAATCCGTTATATTTCCCTTTAGGAGATGAGGAATTTAACAAAATTTCTGTATGTAAAACTACACATGAAATTTGGGATACATTTTCTATTTCACGTAAAGGGAATTCTAGTGTGAATGAAATGAGACTTAATACATATAATATTAAATATTATAACTTTAAAAAGAATCCTAATGAGCCTATTTCTGACATGTATCTCAGGTTCAATGAAATTTTCAACACAATGATTTCTCTTGGAAGAGAAGTTACTTCTAAAGAACAAATCATGAGGATTCTCATATGATACCTGATAGATGTAGAGGAACCTCTGTTTCTATTATAGAGTCATGTGATATCATCAAATTACCTGTCAAATAAATAATGGGGAAACTAATGATGTATTAATAGGATCTGAAATTCAATATGGAAGAAGAGGATGAACCCAAAAGAAAATATGGTGCATTAAAGACCACCACCTCTAAACATTAAAAAAAGGGAAATTGGAAGCCTCTATAGAAAGTTACAGTAGTGATAAATCATCACCCGACAGTAATGAGGAGAGGGCTTGACTATCCAGAAGGTTTAATAAATTTTACAAGAAGAATAAATTTTTCAAAAAACCTAACTTCAAAAGAAGATATAATCAAAAGGTAAGCTGGATGAAAGATTAGAGAAGAAGTGACAATTCTGATGAGATATTATGCTATGAATGTAAGAGAAAGGGACATGTAGAGGTTGACTGTCCCAAGCTCAAGTAAAATAAGAAATATGAGCAAAAATATAGAAAGAATAAAAAGGAAATGAAAGAAACATTGAGTGATTCTGAGGACAGTTCAAGTGACTCATAGTCTTCACATGATGAAAAGGCTAACAAAGACAATATGTGTTTCCTGAAAAACACATCTGTGGTAACATTGGAATATCCTGTACAAAATTCCTATTATTATAGAGATGAAAGTGATTATGAAAATATATCCAAAGAATAAATGTTCGATTATTTCAATTTGATTGAAGAGACATGTAATGAACTAAAAGAAAAATATAAGTCTTCAATGAAACAACATGCTCTTACCTCAACTATTAAATCTGAACATACTGTAGAAAGATTGAAAACTGTTCAATTACTCAAAGAAAACAATGAACTAAGGTTATCTAATGAGAAATTGAAAAAGTACCTTGAATGTTTTACAAATGGTAAATATACTTTGGTACAAATTCTAGGTAAATAGATTTCTCCTAAATATACTACTAGTATTTTATATCAACCTAGTAAACCAATTTTGGAAAACACACTTTTTTTCTAAATCTAGGATATAGAGCATTACTCCTAGTTCTGGAAAACATTTTTCTAGTTCAAATTATGATACACTCTCTACTATTTCAAGATTTTTTGGACCAAATAGAGTTTATATTTCAAGAACTTTACATAATGCTTATAGGAATCCTATGTGGCAGATGTAAGTTCCTAAAGCACTAGTCACTAATATTATTGGATCCAAACAAATATGAGTACTGAAGTCTGTTTTTATTTGACTATTTTGTAGAATTTTTTTAAAGAGCTCCTATAAAATCTTATGGTACTTGGACAGTGGGTGTTCAAGACACATGGAAGGAAACTACTCATGTTTCAAGAACTTAATAAAAATTTATGGTAGACATGCCACTTTTGGTGACAATACCAAAGAAAAAATCATTGGCCTTGTCCAAATTGGTAAGTCTAAATCAGTTTTAATTTCCAAAGTACTTTTTTTATGTATTGAAATAAAATTTGATTATTATTTCAAAACTATGTGATGATGGATTTCATGTTAAATTTGAGAATGATGCTTGAAATGTCTTTAAATCTAAGAATGAATTAGTGTTTTCTTCCTTGAGAAATAAAAATGTATACCCTGTTAACTTAGATTCTTTAGTTTCTCAAAATGCGTCATGTTAAAGTGTATTTCACAAAGATTCTTGGCTTTTGAATAGGAGACTAGGACACTATAATATTCACTCCCTTAGAAAGATAACTAGAAAAAGTTTAATCAAATACCTACCCAAACTTGAGTTTTTAAATGATAAGGTATGTAATCCTTGTCAAAAGGGAAAGCAACAAAAAATTTCCTTCAAACCAAAGTAATAAGTTCCAGCTTCTCAACATCTCGAACCGGTTCACATGGATTTGTTTATACTATCTAGAGTTTCTAGTTAAAATGGGAAGCACTATGTTTAGGTTCTTGTAGATAGATTTTCTAGATATACATGGACCTTCTTTTTGGCTCACAAAAGTGAAGCCTTCTCTCATTTCACCAAATATGCTAAAACTGTAGAAAATATTAGTGGACTTAAAATTAAATCCTTAAGAATTGATCATGATCGTGAGTTTGAAAATCAGAAGTTTGAATCATTTTCCTCACAAAATGTCTATAATCATAATTTCACTGCCCCTAGAACACCTCAACAAAATGGATTTGTAGAAATATTAAATAGAACCTTGCAATAGATTTTTGGGTTGAAGCATGAAATACCTAACTATTTTTGGGCTGAAGCATTAAATACATCATGCTATATCATTAATAGAGTGTTGATTAGACCCATTCTTAAAAGAACTCCATATGGGTTATGGAACAATAGAAAACCCAAATTAAGATACTTCAAAGTTTTTGGTTGCAAAGTGTATATCCATAATAATAAGGAAAATCTTGACAAGTATTAATAAAAGAGTGATGAAGGAATATTTGAAGGATATTCAATCTCTAGTAAAGGTTATAGAGTGTTTAACAAAAACAACTAAATCTGGACATTAATGCAAAATCCTATAATCACCTTGTAAAGGAATCTATGAAAACTTCCAGTTCTAGAAATTCTCTAGATTCAAGTAATAATGAACCTAAACCTACTGATAAACCTGAAATCACCAATCCCTTTTTTATAGAGTTGTTAGAATCCTTAAGAACCATCCTTTAGATGTTGTTGTAGGAGATCTAGATAAAGGAACTCAAACTAGTGCTTCTCTTAGAAATTAGGTTGACATCAAGTTTTCTTGTCACAACTTGAACCTAAATACATTAATGATACTATTAATGATGAATTTTGGGTGATGGCTATGAAAGAAGAACTTAATTACTTTAAAAGTAATATTTTTTGGAAACTTTTTGACAGACCTAAAGATAGATTTACCATATGAACTAAGTGGTTGTTTATAAAAAAGGTAGATGAATAAGGTTACATAGTTATAAACAATTCTATATTGGTTGCACAAGGCTATAGTCAAGAAGAAGGAATTGACTATGAAGAGGAATTTACACCAGTATCTAGACTTGAAGCCATCAGAATCCCACTTGCTTATATTGCACATATAAATTTCAAACTATATCAAATGGATGTTAAGAGTGCATTCCTAAATGGGTATATAGCTAAGGTGGTCTTTATTGAACAACCCCCTGGATTCACAAATCCTCACTTTCCAAATCATGTTTTTAAATTATCCAAATATTTTTATGGTTTAAAGCAAGCTCTAATATCCTGGTATGATAGATTAAATACTTTTATTATTTCCAAATATTTAACAAAATGTATAGCTGATCCTACCCTTTTTATAAAAGGAATTTACAATGATGTTTAGTAGTTCAAATTTCTGTAGATGTTATTATTTTTGGATCTTCAAATAAATTCTTTATGTATTGAATATTATAAAATTATACAAAACGAATTTGAAATGAGTTTAATGGGTGAACTAAAATTATTTCTTGGATTTTAAATCTTTCAAAATAATGATGTTATTATTTTAAATCAATGAAAATATACTAAAGATCTTCTAAAACATTTTAGTTTGGATAGCACTAAAAGTAGTGATACTCCAATGAGTACTACTTGTATGTTGGATCTTGATGAAGATGGAAAATATGTGGATGAAACCACTTATAGAGGAATGATTGGATGCTTAATTTACTTAACTTCTAGCCAACCTGATATTGTTTTTATTGTACATATGTATGCTCATTTTCAAGCAAACCCTAAGGAATTTCATTTAAATGTTGTTAAAATGATTTTAAAATTACACAAACATACACCCAATATAAGAATGATCAATCCCATAGGACAATCATACGATTTAGTTAGTTACTCTGATGCTGATTTTGGTGGTTTTAAATTAGATAGAAAGAGTGCCTCTGGAATATGTCACTTTTTAGGTAAGCCTCTAGTATCATGGTGTAATAAGAAACAAAACTATGTTCCAGTATCTACTGTTGAAGCTGAATACATAGTTTTCAGTAGTTGTTGTGCACAAATTTTGTAGATGAAACACGCATTACTAGATTATGGATATCAATTCAAGCATGTACCTATAAATTTTGACAATACAAGTGCTATTAAAATCTCAAAAAATCATGTTTCACACTCAGGGACAAAAAAATTGATGTAAGAAATCACTTTTTGAGAGACCATTATCAAAAAGGTGATATAACATTGTAATTCATTGGAACTGAATATCATCTTGCTAATATATTCACCAAACCATTAAATTCTTAAAGAATAGATTACATCATACATGAATTTGGAATGATAAATATTAAGTAGGAAGTGTATTGTTTCACAGTTTACGGTTTCACGTGTCACTGTCTTAGAAGTACTGTAACACTCTCACAGTTCTATTAATGTCTTAAAGTTTTTGTCTCATGTTTATGGTCTCGCCATTACTACCTCTCAGTTACCTTTTTTCACATACTATTTCAAACAATAATATTGCACCGTTTTAAAGTCACACAGTTGAGATGACACAGTGAACACCTATTACAGTTTCACTGTGGAAGTCTGTTCTGGTCGCATTGTAATAACACTTTTTCATTCTATTTATATATTATTACCCATATCACTATAATTGATTATTTTATTTATTTTCATTGCTTATCTTTTCAATTTGTGATGCATGATATACCTAAATGATAAAAACTAAAGAAGTTCCACTCTTCTCTTAACTCGAGCTTTCTTCTCTCAAACCACAAGTCCTTCAACCCTTTATCTATCTCTCTCTCTCTCTCTCTCTTGAACCCTCATTGAATGACCAAAATGAAATGCCTGTCATCATCAACACCTGAGAATAGATCAAAGAAGAAAATGAAAAGAGAACCGAAGATAGCGCCCGAAGGTCCTTTGAATCTGAATCTTGTTGATAGAATAGTGGTACTAGAAAAGGATTTCTTCCCTAAGTGGTTGATGTAAATTAAGTATTTGGTGTAGAAAGTACTGAAAGAGTAGGGATGGATGGCCTGGTTTACAAAAGAGATAAGGACAATTTATCCAAAGCTAGTTGCTCAGTTCTATCTGTTCGTTCAATTCTTTTTCAATACAGAAGATGATTTTATTGTGAGAATCTGTATTAACGGCCAAAGATGCACCTTTTTCTCATGGTTATGGGATGATTTCCTAGGGATACATCATGAGGGAATTTTTTAGGACTGCCAGAGAGGTCCTCCTCCTCCCAGTGATATCTTTGTTTTAGAAGAAGCCTTAGGAAGCTTAATAGGCAATAAAAAAAGAGAAGAGTTATTATTGCAGAGCAAGATGGTGAAGCCTGATTGTGGTTTAAGTTTATTCAGAATATAATTAGTATGAATAAAGGATACTTTTCTCCCTCAAATATCAAGATATATTTTTTATAGATATTATGAATAATGGACACAAGATTAACCTATTCATGTATGTTATACATCATATGTGTGAGTTGATTAAGGAAACCTCAAAGTCTAACTCATTTTTCTACTCAAGGTTAATATATTCTATGTTATATTCTAAAGGGATGGTTTGACCAAATGAAGAAGTCATTAAGGAATGTGATTTCTTTAATTCAAAGGTTATAGTCAAAAGAATGAAAATCATCTAGAATCCATGGAGAAAGGCCTGGGTGGAAGATAATGAAATGGTATATGAAAAGTTTTATCTAGTTGAGCATTCTTCAAACACTAAGAACATTTCTGATCCTGGTTTGGAACCAGATGAAATTGTTGACTATCTTGTTGAACAAGACAAATAGAAGGTTGTTTCAGCTACAAGGGAAACTTTCTTAGACAAAGAAGTTAGTGGATCTGTTCCTCAAGTCATGGTTGAGAAGGAAGTACCTGTTCTTGAAGAAACTGTTTATTTGGTAGAATAGCCTTCTTCTAAATAATAGTCTATTGTTAATGAAAGGAAAAAAGGTTGTTCTGTAAGAGAATCTAGAAGAAAAAATTTCTCTTGATAAATAAATTTCTTTTAAGGAACACTTAGAAGAAAAAGTTGAACCTAATATTATCTTATCTGCTGAGGAAAGAATGTAAATATATTTTTAGTTGGCTAGAAAAGAAATGGGTGAAGTTATTGGACATAAAATCTAGGAAATAGATCAAAGAACTGAATCTCTTAGTCCTATGAGAGATGCACTTGTGGAGGGGGAGCAGCACCCTAGTCTAGAGAGTGTTGAAATTCCTAATCTGGTTAATCCAAGCATTGTGGATACATGGTATAAGTTCCCCAGCTACTTTGATGTGAATGATACCCAAAAATTCTTAGTTAAAGGTATAGACCTTTCCACTATATTTCACTTGAAATCAGTCTCTGATCTTATCTTTGCAAAGGAACATGAGCCAATCTCAGCTCCTATTCCTGAACCTTCACAAGAACCTCCTACTTTTGTGAGTTCAAATTATTTTAAATCCTTTGGAGCTGCGTTATTGGATGGAGTTGAAAGGTTCATGAACACCCAACCTGCTCCTATGACAAACTTGAGTGAAGGAGATGATTCCCCGCTATTAGAAAAGATCATATGGCGGATTCAGCCATAAATGATACATGATATTCAAGAGGTCATAATTGAGCACAAGTAGCTAATTAATGAAGTGAAGTTACTCAGAGCTGTGGTTGAAGATATGCAGAAAGTGTTGAAAATAGAATTAGATCCTATTACTCATCCTGTTAAGGATGTCAATGGCCAAATTCCATAGGAAGATTCCTCTCTGATTCAACCAAACCTAACTTACATAGCTTACAAGGTGGCTAAGAGAAATAAACATATAGTTCAAGAAATGTGTGAGCTTATTATTGGTCTCAACTAATTGATTAATAAATATAAAGGTTGTCTATAAAAAGTTCTAAATCATCTCAAGTCCCTCTCTACAACGGTTTCATCCTCTAATACCTCTGGATATTCATCTCAACCCTTTGAAAATGATCTACTCAGAACTGTTGTTAAGGAGGAACTTCAATCCATGCTAAGTGGCTTTGACAAGGAGAGTATATATATGGTTGTTAAAAATAGTGATAGAGTCCTTGATTTGGTAAGGATTAATTTACAGATTGAAAATGATGCTCAGAAATAAATTAATAAGAAGGTGGATTTCTACTTCAATAGAATTTTCTCTAATTATGATGTGACAAACCATTTCATGTACCTTGTAGAGAATTTGAAAATTTCTTCTATCACTCAAGATTTCAAGACTCAAGTTAAAAAGCTGAAAGATTTCACTCCTTTTTTGGAAAAGCTCATGGAGAACAAAGATGATTTTGAGAAAGTGATGCAGTATGGTGGTGTGATTATTGCTGACTTCATCAAGTTATTGAGGCCTTATCTTTATGAGTAGAGCACTGCTGTTGTGGCTCCTACAACTGCACCCTTGCGGCCTGGTTTTCCTCCTTCCCTATCAACTACCTTTTCCTCTACCTCTATGTCTATCTCTCAAGATCTGATTCAGATCAAACTCGCTATCCTTGACCAAAAATTACCTCATTCTTCCACCAAACCTACCTTGGCACCCTCTATTTTTAAGGACTCTTTATCCCTTATCTGTCAGTTGGTTCACTCCCTGATTCAACTTCTACCTCTACTCCTATGGCTCTTCCTGATGCTACTTCCAAGGGAAAAGAGAAGACATCCAGTGCTGAAGAAAAGTGAACACTATATTTTGAAAGGTATATTTTTTATTTTTGTTTCCTATTTCTTGTAATTCCACATATTTATCCATCTAATGAATTAGGAGATCTTATTTTCTATTCTCTTATTTACTTTTGTACTCCTTTTGAAAATACCAAAAGGGGTAGAGACACGTACACTAAGGGTGAGAAGAACAGACATGATTTGTGTTCATCAAAAGGGGGGAGATTGTTGGAATCCTCATGTTTTAATCATGTTTTAATGATCACAAATACTATACATACTATAAATCTTGTTAATCCTATTTAAATATTTCTCAAATCATGTCTACAGATGGTTGGTTCCTTTATTCTTTAAATAATCCTACCCAATATCTTAATTGATATAAATCATGTTTGATTATTGTAAACTATATTTAACTTTGTTCTATAATTATTTATTTTATGCATGATTAAGTCTATATAATTTGGTGAATATTACTACTTAGGACTATATGTAGATATTTGGATAAGTCTAATAAACTAGGAGTCTGCCACTGGTTTTGGTTTCCTGGAAAAGGAGCCAGACACCATGACCCATACTCCATGACTAGACACCGTAACCCAGACACCGTGACTAGACACCGTGACATAGACCTCATGACCAGACATCATAACCAGTTTCCAATCTCATGAAGTCTGTGACACTAGTTCCTTTCTAAGACATTGTTCAATGTTTGGAAAAGGACCAGACACTGTGATCCTGACACTGCATTTGTGTTACCGGTTCCTGATCTCAATAAAATTATGCCATCATGACTATCTCATCGCTCAAAGGAAAAGAAGAAGACACTATATTATGGTGACACTGTTTCCAAGTGATACCATTTCTAGACAGACTGTGACACTGTTATTTAATCTGTTTTTTCATTTTTCTAACAGTCATATTTGAGTCTTTTAAATGCCCTGACATAATTAATGCTTCTTTGTAGACATGTCACCTAATAGTATGAGGTATGAGGTGTAGGATACATGCATCATGTCTGTTCCAACACATGAACTCCAAGAATAAAAATAAAAGTGTGGCCCTCAAGAAAGTGTGTGCAGTAGTGTGTAGCAGAAGCACGAGAATTATTGAAAATTAGGCCGATACATGCAACAAGATACATCTGAAGAACACACAATGAATTCTCGAATCAAAAAGCAGGAATACCACAGATTAGAATGAAAACCATCTTCAAAATACCAACTCCACAAAGAACACAAGCTAGAACTAACTGGAAACTAGAGCACCAGACTTGTGATAGTCTATTTCTTGTAAGAGGACTCAATACTAGCATTCGCCTCATCATAGAAGTCTATAGCTGCATAGAATAACACTCGGAGTGCTTCTAACCTTATCTCATCATCTTTTCTCCATTGTGTATTGTTTTTAGCATTCGTGCAGTGTGTGTGTGTGTGTTATATTAATTACACACATTGTATCCTATATCAAAATTAAAGAAACAATACATCTTTCCTCTCATATCTTTTTACACTTGTTTACTCCCACTGATAAAGGTGGAAGAGTTCCTTTTGTGACCTGGTAGTTTTTACCCACGAAGAACTATGGAAGAGATCATCTGACCTGGACAGTCTTGTGCACTGTTGTTTACCCCGATCCAGGGTGTGGATCAAGTTTATGAATATAAACTTCTTGGTGAAAGGTGATCACCAAGTATAGTGGATTAGGTCTCTTATTGAGACTAAACCACTTGTTTTATCTATTGTGCTATTTAATTCAGTTTTTCTCTGTTTTACTGTATAATTCAAAAATCACTAGATTTACTTTGATAGTTAATCTTGGATAGAAGTTATAATTGTTTTTCCTTATTATAATAGCTTAAAAAGTAATATCAATAACTCATTATAATATTACTGAGAATTAATCAATATTCTGAGAGGTTATTTGAAAATTCGAAATTTTAAAACCATATTACCATGATTGACTGGGTTGTATTTATTTTTGTTGGGGAACCATTATAGGAAAACTTTTTAACAGAAATTTTTATAGATACTCAATTCACCCCCCTCTTGAGTACTCTACATTGACCTACAATTATTATCTATCATAAACCCATTTTATGATTTTTAATGTGACGTCGTTATGCTACTGAAATTTCACCACAGTTTTCCATGCCAAAACAATTATGTAGCGAATACCATACCCATTTTTTCTATAAAATTTATTCTCCTTTATAAAGATATACTTATTTATTGGGGAATTAAATGTATATATTCCACATTCCTTTATCATGTAAAAAATTATGATGGTGATTGAATCTGTGTTGTATGATCTATGTGGAACACTTAAGCATAAGTATGAAATGAATATGATGGGTCCACCTAGATACCAATCTAATGCATTGGGTAATGTTTAGTATCTTGATATGTTATTTTGGGATAGGGAGTGAACCAAATTAATTTATGGTACATTTTCCACTATAATGACTTGGAAGGTTTATCCTTATCATATGTTTATGGTGTAGTGCTTTTATGTTTTTTCCACATTTCTTGTGTTAGGATTATCATGTTATATCATGTCTCTTTGTTCATGCTTATGATCCATACTATTTTTATGCCTCATTGATATGACTATTTTTTATCCTGAATTATCTTATTCATTCTCTTCCAGGTTTATTCCCTTACTGGGATTTATAGAAAACTCATTTCGTATGTTTTTCCCCAAGTTATCCCATGGTGTTTTAAGTATGAAGGAATATTATGACCATGTTAAGGAGGTTTTCATTAAATACAATGTATTTAATGTTTTAAGTTGTTATGTAATGTACCTAATTCCCAAAGATGTTATACTTATCATTATATTTGGGTTTTATTAAGTCTAAAATTATGAAATAAATCAAGTATTAATGAGTAATAAAGAGAAGGGTTATTATAGTAGGTATTATAGGGAGCTTTAGTTATTTTTTGGGATTAGGATTAGATAAATCTAGAAAAGGACTTATGGATAAGACTAAGTGTAAGAAAATATCCATAAATTTTGGTAAGTATATAGTCAATGTTTTATCAAGAAAATAAATCCATGTTTGGATACTACAAGGTGACGTGGTTCTGGAATAGATGTATCTAGGAGTAATAACTCTGACAAGGTGCTCCTGGCCTAACTCGAGGTAAACATGTACAAAAAAATGGGCCTTACTATGAACCTGGATTGAAATTCCCATGAGATGTGACATGGTAAATTTGTAATCTCATTATGAACCATTATTAAGAAAAAAAACACATAAGAATATTTGTTAGGAAATAGATCATAGATAACATAGATTGAAGCCTAGAAAATCATAAGTTAAGGAAATAAATGTAATTTATAAGTTATCCATTTAATTTTGTTGGATTACCTTTTATGAGTTTAATAGTTTAAAAATAAGCAGCCCTATGTTTTCTTGTATTTTAGCCAATGATTGGAAATATGAAGAATCAGGTAAACAATAAATGTGACAGGAAATGTGATGACTTCCCCAATGAGATTCTAAAGCCAATGGGAGAAACAATCTCAAACTTCATGATGATACTCTCTCAGATGAATCAAGTTCTAAATAGAAACCTAGATTGAGAGGAGCTTTCAAACCCCCCTAAGAGAGAACAATCCATAATCTAGATCTATATGTGATAAAGGCCTCCTAATTTAAATGGATCATTTTATCCCTTAATCATGGAATAATGGATCAACTCCATTGAGAAGATCTTGTCCTTTATTCAATTTTCCAAAAAAGAGAAGGTTCTTCTTTCTATTTATCATATGGAGTGAGAAGATGGTCAGTGATGGACATTTATCTATAATATGAATCATGGGTAATAGATATAAGAAATGGATTGGAATGAATTATAGAAAATGTTTGTCAATAAATATTTTCCTCACACTCTTAAAATGGAATGGTATTTCCTTACACTCAAGAAAAAAGATGATTAATCTATTCGGTTGTATGAGGAAAACTTCACAAAACTTTCATGATGTGCCTCTGGTTTTGTCATTACCCATGAATTCAAGGTTTACCACTTCTTTTTTCAGCTAAAACCTAGTCTACGAAAATACCTAGTGATCTGTGACTTTGATAGCTATGAGGAAATTGTCTTATGTTCCCTCAAAGTAAAAAATGGAGATTGGTGAATCTAAAGGGTATCGCAAGGATAAGAAACATATATTAAAGTTTAGTTCTTGTGTTTTTATGGTGAAATATAATGGTGCCAAGAAATTAAAACATCCCACTTTACAAAGGTGTGGAATGAATCACCCGGGAATTTTATTAAAGGGGATGAATAAATGATTTATGTGTGGAAATAAAGGACACATGGATAACGTCTACTGATAGGAGAAACCGAGTAATGTAATAGAGGAAAGGAATTCTCTCGTCAGCACTCATCGCATTTTTCCTTAAACTACAAGGAACCAGGGCACTTTTACAAATCAATGCCATAATCCAATGGTTTTCAGAGAAAACTAACAACCTCCAAGGTAGAAAGGGATATATTTTTCCATTAAAATTGTTGAGGAGGATCCCAACAACAAAGTGGTGATAGGTATGCTTGTTATTCATTCAAGAATAGTGAATGTACTTTTTGATTCTTGTTTTAATTATTCCTTCATATCAAAAAAGATTAGTAGAACTATTCAAACACAACTATAATTCTTGTAAGTATAGATATTAGTGAAAATGTAAAATGGGGAAATTATTACATCCCATGTATATAATTCCTCTCATGTCATAATTTATGGGATTAACTTCCCAGCAAATATTTCTATACTACCTTTGGTGGAATTTAATGCAATTCTACCCTTGGATTGGTTTTCCCTATATAGATCCAACATAAATTTTCATTAGAATTAAATCACTCTCTATATGGAAAATTGACCCCTGATTTTATACAAGTGCAAGGAGGTGGAAGAATCTTCTCTAGAACCATCACCTCAAGAATGGATATTATTTCCCTACAAGAATGTGTATCTATCTCAAATGATTTAGTCTAAGGATAGTATCATCCTCAAATATATTGTGAGGGAATATACTGATGTGTTTCTTGAGAAATTTTTTGGTCTTCCTCCTAGCTGAGATGTTGAATTTTTAATCGATATTATACCTAGGGAATTTCCAATATCCATGAATTCGTATAGGATGGTTTTTGTAGAGCATGACGTGCTGAAGAAACAACTATAGGAGAATATAGATAAAGGGTTTAGACACCCAATTACTTCACCATGGGGTGTATTAGTCCTCTTTTTCAAGAGGAAGTATGGGTTAATATATATTTTCATTGATTATCTGAGCTCAACAAGATTGTGATAAAGAAAAAATACTCTCTTCCATGGATTAATGAAATTTTCAATCAACTATGCGGAGTACAATACTTATCCAAGGTTAATCTGCAGTTGAGATATTACCATGTTAGGGTAAAGAATGAGGATATCCCCAAGACTACTTTTCGTACAAGGTATGAGCACTAAGATTTCATAGTTATTTCTTTTGGGATCAATAATTCTCTATCAATCTTCATGAACTTAATTTATAGAGTCTTTAGATATTATCTTGAAAAATTTGTGGTAGTATTTATAGATGATATTCTAATATACTCCAAAACTAAGAAAGAGAATGAGTAGAATATGAGAATTATGATAAATACCTTTCAAAAGGATAATATTTATGAAAATTACATCAACTGTGAGTTTTGGTTGAAATAAGTCTCATTATTGGGTCAGATCATCACAAGCAATGGAATATCTATGGATACATCAAAGACAAAAGAAATTAAAGGATGGATAAAACCAACATCCGTGAAAAATATATATATTTTACTTAGGTTAGCAGGATATTATTGCCAATTTTTGAGAAATTTCTTGTGATTTTAAAACCCTCTTACCAAGCTATCTTGAAAGGGAGTCAATTTTTCTTAGAATGGTGAATATTAAAAAAATGAGTTTAAAAGAATGCTTATCACTACCCCTATTCTCACACAACCCACAAGTAGAGAAATTTTTTAAATATTCAATACTTCTTGGAATAATGGATTGGGTTTTTTATTGATGTATAATTACAAAGTCACAGCCCATTCTTCAAGTAATTTGAAATTTCATGAATAGAACTATCCAACGAATGATCTAGATTTTGTTTCAGTGATCTTATCTTTGAAAATATGGTGTAAATATATCTTTGGGAATATGTTTTAAATATATACAGATCCTAAAAGTCTTAAATATATATTCACATAGAAAGACCTGAATATCCACCAAAAAATATGGTTAGAGCTAATCAAGGACTATGATTTCTCAATTCACTCAATATTGGTAAAGATAATAAAGTGGTGGATTCTCTAGTAGAAAGTATATAGTAATTTTATCATTGATGAGAATTTAGAAGGATCCAGTATTCTTAGAATTGAAGAGTATGGACATGGAAATTATAATGGAAGGAGCATCATAAATCCTTTCACAAATGATTTATCAACCATATCTTATTGAAAAGATAAAGGATTCTCAAAAAGATGATGTGGGAATTAAAAAGAAAGTGGAAACAATAATAAAACATAAATTTATAGAGTTCAATGTTAATGAAGAGGAAATTGTGAGATTTGGTTCAAGACTATGTGTTCCATAAAATCCTAAGTTAAAGAAGGAACTATTGGATAATGCACATATTTCGACTTTCTCTATTCACCAAGGAAACACAAATATTTATTAAGATCTCTAAGATAAATGTTTTTGGGAAAACATGAAGAAGGATATTTATGAATATACATCAAAGTGCCTGGTGTGTTAGAATGTTAATGATGAAAGGTATAAGTCTAAGGGGATGATGCAACCATTACCCATACCAACATGGAAATGGGAAAACAGTTCCATGGATTTAGTCACTAGACTTCCAAAGACATTCAAAGGAAACAATGATATATGGGACGTCATGGACCATCTTAAAAAGACTTAAAAATTCATTATGATTCGAGAGGATTTCTCACTAGATAAACTTGCACATATATACATCAGATAAGTGGGAAGGATGCATGGAGTACCACTATTGATTGTGTATGATCAAGATCCCTAATTCACCTCTCAGTTTTGGAAAAGTATCCAAAATTATCTAAACACTAAAATAAAATTCAATATATCTTATCACCATCAAAATTATGGAAAATCTGAGTAGACTATACACACACATGAGTACATGTTGATAGAATTCTCAATTGACATCAAAAGTGGATAGGACCAACATCTTCCTCTTGTAGAGTTCTCTTATAGCAACAATTTCCACCCAAGCATCCAAATGGCTCCCTATGAAGCTCTTTATGGGTGGAGGTATAGAAAACCTTAATGTTGGGATGATTTTGGGGAATGTAAACTTATAGGTCTTAAAATGGTTGAGGAAATGGTGGAAAAGGTTAAGACCATTTAGTATCACATCATGGCACTTTGTGCTGACAAAAAAGATGTGTTGGCATTCATCGATGAGACCTAGAGTTTGATTTTGGATACATGGTATTCATAAACATATCTTCATGGAAGAAAGTGATGATATTTGGGAAAAAGGGAAAGATTAGTCCAAGGTAGATTGTCCCTTTTGAGATCCTTGATCACATTTTAGTGGTGTCTTATCGACTAGCACTCCCACAAAACTTGTCTCTAGTAAATAATGTATTCAATGTATCCCTTTTGAGGAAGTACATACCAGGCCCATCACATGTACTCAATCTATAGGTTGTACCATTGGATAATGAAATTCTCTATAAAGATCAACTGGTGAAAATATTAGATCGTAAAGAAAAAGTTCTATGAAATAAGTCAATGAACCTTGTCAAAGTGTTGTTGAGAAATCACAAGTTTAAAGAAGAAACATGGAAACTGGAGGAGGTGATGAAACAGAGTTACCCTCATCTATTTTAGTGTTTGAAAAGAAAATTTCTAGGGAAATATTTCTTAAGTGGGGAATATTGTAACAACCTAAATAGTTATAAATAAAATTCCCTTTTCGATTAAATTAAAGGTATTATTAAGTAGATATGGTTATATAAAAAACATGCACTTGTTTGGTTTAATTATATCCTATCAAATTTAATTGACCATTCTGAATCATTTCCATTGATAATATAGTTTTTGAATAGTGATCACATGGTTAGTATAAATATAGGGTTTTAAAAATCCAATGGACATAGAAAAAAGAAGTGATGGCATCAACAAGTAGGATCATACCCTATGAAGCTAATTTATTAAATAATACAAGAGAGATATCATCTCTATTATTTTCTATTGAATAATCCCATGTTTAGATCCAACAACTGAAGTAAGAGAAAAATTGTTTATGAGATAATTTCAAGCTCATTGAGATCACGACCCAAACCATGATTGTCAAATCACCCCATGAAAGTCCCACAATCATGAACTTTACTCTCATGGAATATAATAGTTTATTAAAGTGATATGTATCAATACACTATCCATAGGAATCTGTACATTATTTTTAATAGAATAATTAATATACTTCCATCGAATTATTGTTAATTTGTAAATGATTTTTTATTTTTTATACAATAAGGAAAAAATTATATTTGTAGTTAATATTAAAATTAAGTTAATGAATTTATGAAAATAATTGATTTTCTAAATAAATATTATTTCAATAAAATATTATTATTAAATAATTTTTATCAAATATAAATTATCAAATGACCAAATGTAATATTTATAAGTGTTGGAAAAATTTTATTATCAAAAAACTCAACATTTCTTAATAAATTTTGGTTTTATTTTATAAGTTATAATTTTCATATTTATAACATTATTTTGAAGAAATTAATATTATTTTTGGAATCAGATCATTAAAATTATCCAACAGTGAATGTTTCATAATTTTCGGAGACAGCCGAATTTTTGAGTAAAAATTAAATACCATATAAATATACTTTGTGTTTTATGACATCATAATGACCCAAAAGTGAATTAATAATTACTATAAATGGGATACAAGGCAAAATAAATGTTTTTAATTTAAAATAAATTTATTTTAATTTTATTTGATTTATTTTTTAAAATCCATTATGAATCCTCCGAAATCTATAAAATATTTTAAGGTTTTAAAATCATTTATTTAAGATTGTAACTAAACTTCGCATAAGAATGGGAATTATTTTAATAATATAAGAAATTTGAATTATAAAATAAAAAAACACTCCCATTTTTCATAAAAATATGGGGAAAACCCCATGGGATGGTTTGTGGTTTTGGATATTTTATTATGTTGAGTCCAAAACCATAGTAATAAAGAAATCCCCCTAATTCCTTTATAAACCCACCCAAGATCCAATTTATCTTCACTAAAACTCATTGGAGCATGAAAAAACTCTCCCTTACACTCTCTATAGTCTTCCCAAGTCACCCCAATCTCTCAAGAAGCCCCTCTCAAGCCTTTGGAGTAACACACTCAAGTAAGGGATCCTCCACTCTCATCTTCTATCAAGCACTCATTTTGTGTTATGTCTTTTAATTTAAATTTTAAAATGTTGGGATATGTTCTTAAATATCCCACTTTATTACCATTTTATGTATTAATTATGATATCCCCTTTAAATCCCATTTTTTCCTCCTATGAACCCTTATTTAAACCTATTACCATGCCAAAATTTTGTAAGGGTTCTTTCCTTTATCTTTTTTATTATAGTTTATTCTATATTTTATGAGTTATATTTCCAATTCCTCATGTTGGTACAAGTATTTAAATTAACCTATTACTTTAAATTTCATTTCTAAATTATGAGATACCCATATCCCTCTCATCAACCCATTTTATTAATTTTTATGTGACTTTTTTATGTTACCGAAATTTCACTGCAATATTCCAAGCCAAAACAATTGTCTAGTGAATACAATACCCATTTTTCTATCAATTGTATTCACCCTTATTCACATAAACTTATTTATTTTGTAACTATACATATTTATTTTACATTCCTTGTTCGTAGAATTAATTATTATGATGAAAAAATCCATGTTTTATGATCTATGTGGCACATTTAATCATGAGTATCAAATGAATATGATGGGTGCACCCATATAGTGCTCCAATTAATTGGGTAATTTTTAGTATCATGATACATCTTATTGGGATCGTTATTGAACATGATTACTTTATGGGACGTTTTCCATCATGACGTATAAGCAGTTATAGCCTTATAATATGTTTATCATGTAGTGTTTTAAGTTGTTTCCACATTTCATGTGTTATGATTATCATTTTATATCATGTCTCTATGTTTGTGTTTATAATTACTACTCTTTTTATGCCTAATTAATATTCCTATTTTATAAAATGTATTATCATCTTCATTCTATTCCTTTTTTATTTCCTTACTGGGCTTTATATCCTTCCCCTTTCTTATGTTTGTCCCCAGATTATCCCATGTAGTTTTAAGTACAAAGGAATATTATAAACATGTCGAGTAGGTTTTGATTAAAAATGGTTTATTTCATGTTTTAATTTGTTATGTAATGTACCTAATTCCCAAATAAACTATACTTATCTATATTTTGAGTTGTATTAAGTGTAATCTTATGAAATAAATAAAGTATCAATTTATAATAAAGACTAGCATTGTTATATACCTAAAAGGACTAGTGGGTATCACACATCATGTAAACCTATGGAAAACATAGTAAAAGTTGAATTTACATGATATTACAATGGTAGTTACAAACCCAACCCATTTCAGAGTCCCACACACCATGTACATTAGAGTACATGTCATATAGCTTAGGTATTTAGGTGTTTCTGTAACGTTTCACTCATGTGTGAGAATTAGGAAAGTGAGTAGCCTATTCTAAGTATTTTTTCATATATATCAAAATAGTTCATTCATATTTGGAATTATAGACTAGTTTCTTAATGTTTATTGATGTTTATGTTTCTTACCTCTATATAAATGATGGTTTCAATTTGGTGTAATATAGTTATCTTAGAGTTGGTAGTCGCCCTAAAGAATTTTTGATATTAGGGTGTGGTTCCCCCATATATGAGATATAGATAGTAATACCCACCTTGATATGAGGTGTGGGTCCTCATATATGGTTATTTCATGCATTTTTTAAATTTTTTACATTCACCATTAATCCCAATGAGGCATGAGTCCTCCATATAATAGTTAGAGTCGATACTCCCCCATGTGATGAGTATATTCCCTCCATATTTAAAGGCTAGTGTTATAACACGGAATTATCATGTGGGTTCTTTATCTATTGGGTTTGTTAATTACTTTATTGGAATAAATATTCTCATTGGGGTATAGTTCCCCCACTATAATTCCATAGGGGTATTGAGAATGAGGTAGATGTTCTAGCATTTCTCCATGCATTAGGGTTCCCTCCTCAATCTGTAGGGTTTTAATAATCCATTTTTTAAACTCCTCTTTTTAATGAGTTATGGTCCCCTACTATGGTTTTATTAACATTTTATGTGAATTTTTAAAATATTGGGTTTTGTCCCTTGTTCGGTGAATTTATTTCTTGACAAGCTGTGAACCCCACTATAGTTACCAAAGAGTTCATAGGGTGTTATGCAGGTTATGTGGTCTAGGTACTACTTTCACCAGGACATGTGGAAAACCCATGTAACTTTTGTATAATGAATTATATAATTATGAGTTATTTAGAACTTTCTGGAGTTTTTTATTTTTACTTTGAATTTTCAAAGGTTTTTCCCTATTGCATTGTTTTTCATGGTTGGAGAAAACTATATAGATTACCCATATTTTTAGGGTAAAAATTTTGAGTGAACTTTAAATATGAATTTTTATAATCCACATAGTTACAAAACTATTTTATTATACCATGAGAGTCTCATTGGAAACAATGAGGATGATTTATATGTATGGGTGTCTTGCACAATACCTGAGAACGGTTCGAAAAAACATGAAAGGAAATCATGAACAACCCTGTAACTTGATTAAAGTGTGGATTTTATGGTTGGTACAAGAATTTTAATTCCATGTGGTGAAATATTGTGGGGATGCATCTCAATTCCAATAGGAGCTACAATGTTAGCACAATGTTTGGTAAATCATGTGGCCAAACCATGTGAGTTATCTAGATTAATTAAAATATGAAATTAATATTTTTAGATACTTGATTTTAACTTGATATTAGAAATATTTTACATTACCTATCACGTGACAGAACTAAAGGATATCTCTTGGAGCTTACTTCTTCTTCCTCCATGGATTCTAATACTTTTCTCCCTGGATTTCAAATAGTTTCACAAGGTAACCCCCTCTTTTCCCTTTATTCTTCTTCTTCTATTCTACTTACTTACATTCTCCTTTAACTTTATTTTCTCACTTAAACCCTATTGGATATGATATTCATCTTTATAATTTATGTTTAACAAACCTTAGGTATTTGGGTTTCTCGGTATTTTAAAGGTCATTTCCTTCTATTTTTTTGGATTCTTCTATCACAAGTGAGTGATTTTTACTTGATTGAGGTAGGTGGTTTTTTTAAAATGCATTCATTTAACATTCCATGATGTTATTGATGTTTCTAAATTCAGTTACTTATCAATTTTTACATATGTATGGTACCCAATGTTCCATGTCCCAGTCCAAAGGCCACTCAACTAGTGCCTCACCCTAGTTTTTCATCTGACTACAGAGGAAACTCCTCATATGCCAGAAGTTACTAACTAGTAATGGGGGTTTATGGTGTCACCATAGGGATACAATACCCCCATATAATAGTGTTAAAAAATATAAAAATAACCAATGAACATATAGATCATCACATCATATTATATAGAAGAAATGATTACATCCAACAGTAAAAAATGAATTTTGAACCAATATAAACACAAATAGTCATGTTGTAATACAATATATGTCACCCACTAGGAATATCACATACAAAAAATAAATAAAATAAAAGATATGTGACTATAAAATATGTTGTTCCACAAATTCCATGCCTCACCTCCAAACTCATGTTCCCACTTGAGCTGCTTCATCTCTAAATCATAATATCTAGCCCCAGCCCAATCTATACCAGCAACCAAGTGATAGTGTTCTTGGTTACCCAAGTGAAATGGAAGCATGAGAAAGTTTTGAGTACATAACTCAGTAGGTAACCAGAAATGTGGACCCCTACATAATCAGTAATATAGTAATATGTACATGTGATATACATAGAATAAATAAATAATTGTGGAAAAAATTATTAAATAAACCATCATCAATGCTTGGGCTCGACCATCCTCATTGACCTTACCTGATTTGACCAGTATTAGAGTGTCTCTAGGTATAATACATTATTATGGAGTGATGAATTTCCAACCCATAGATCCTATATACATGCCTCCACTAAATTTATAACACTAGATCCAAGGGTGTTCCCTAGGAATCCATACCTGAATAAGCTCAAATAACCAAGAATAAAATCATCAAGGGATCAATAGCTAGATCTTAAGAATCCTAGTAATCTATTTAATCTTTTATCTGATGAATGGATTAAATATTATTCTTAGGAATCTAGGGAAATCACTTATTAGAAATAATCTCCATGTCACCATGCCAATCATCTGGATCTTAGGCATCATGGGCATCTATATTGAGTAAAAATAATTTTATCAGGATCAACTAGATAGATCCTAGGTGTGACTGAAAAATATCATATTAATCATGATAATAAGAATACATCAATCCTAAATGGTTGTATCTTAGAAATTATAGGTATCATAGGGACCCTTAGCATCTAAGGGGGACCATACACACCCATGATAAAATCTCGACATCTTGATCATTTATCATGTGGATCGGTAGTTGGATATAGGAAAAAATCAAGGATATCATATCAATATCATTATATCATATAATTTTAAAAATCTAGATCCTAGTAATAGCATCCATGAATCTTCATTATCACTATCAAAATATCGTATATGCATCATAATTCAAATCTATGGAAACACCTATGGGAATCCCTAAATTAATCATAAATAAATAAAATGAAATTATTAATAAATATAAAGTGTTTTATGAAGGACCAAACCCATCACCACTATCCACTTTCTCATGACCTCACACATGGGGCATAGGTTTTAAGCTGACACCTTTTACCCTCTCTACCCAGTTCCAAACACAACTTCTTGGGGCAGTCTGTCATCGAGGCACACAATGAGGCCCCCTATGTCACTATATATAAAAGGTACCCTATTTGGGGTCCTTGATAAATTTCATTAACCTTAGTCTACTTATAAACATAACTTGTCCTCAGGGACTCATAAGGTTTTCTATAGTAGCATCTATCTAAATAGATATCACAATGTCCATATCGTATCTCGGGTCATCCCACACTATCCAAAGGTGATAAGGTTTCTTGTGATTCCTTGAGTCATATAAGGTAAAACCATCCTCTAATCATCACCTATACTTACAAAGGAGGTCCAATGAAACCTAATCACTGGTCCTCTAAGGTATACTTGGGTAAAAGGTTCTAATCCCACCCACACCACTATTTAGAGGTGACTAATGGCTCCTACCCTAGGGATGACATGTTCAGAGGATTTGATTCATTTAATTCATACCCCATATGGTGGTTCATATGAATTAAGGCATATATTTTTACTAGGGCCTTATATCTTAGCAGCTAAGATAATTAATATAGTGTACAATGTCCCATGTGGTATTGGCATTAATGTATTTCCATAAAATAAATTTCTATTTTAATTAATTAGATAAATCAGATTAGAAAACCCTTAGGAATTTTGTTATACTTAATAAATTAATTTAAATTAAACATTTAATGTAAATTAAATACCCAAATTAATCTAGATGGTTCAATCACCCTTTTGGTGATACTTTACTTACCACATACATATAATGAAAATCATAATACCATGGGAATGGACAAGAAAATCCTACCTTAATAACACATCCCAATCCTTTAACTACCTCCAATGGCCCTAAGGCCTTCATTTTTTATTTATTTTGATAATCCACTTTTCAAGGGATGAGGTGGAACCCTTACAAGGCCCGTAGGTGTAAGTATTACATGGCCCGTAGGCCTTAGAGGAATTCTTTGCCCGTAGGATTAAAACATTACATACAACTGTGAAAAACTACTTGGAACTGCTCCTCCCCAACATCTTCATCATGAAATCAGCTCTCCACCTTCGCATGGTTGTTCAGCTAGGCATTCTCGTGCATGCACAGGCTTGTCCTGATGGCAGGTGTCATACCATCTCATTCTTTCAATCTGTTTAGCTTCTTCTCTGGTGAAATATCCTTGCTCATTCTCCGTGTAGAGCTTGTTCCTTGTAGGTTGTCTGGTTTGCATCTGCACTTAAGGTAGCCCGGAGGCCTTGAGGTGGCCCTAAGGCCTTGCTGACCCGAAGGCCTGGGTGGCCCGAAGGCCTTAAAGGACTTAAGGACCCAATTGATGGCCTGAAGGCCCAAACAGGGGCATATTCCCGGCTGCTATAGTGTCAAATAGTGCCTACTACAGTACTGCTACAGCACCCGGAAATTCTGCCTTTGTTTGGTTTTGATCCCTCGTCGCTTGGATGCACTTACGGAGTCCTTACCAACCGAGCTAAGGCTCATGTGCCGAATCCTTTAACTACCTATCCTGGAAGATTTTCTCCAGGACTATCTATCCTAATCAATGTTCAATCGAGCACAACTCAATAACCTGAGCTTTTAACCCAAGAGAAACACCATAAACCAATCATTTATGACATTTATAATTAATTTACAAATTTAATTCTAAAAAGTAATTTCACTGAAAGACTCATCATGATCTCATCACACTTAGAGTAGAATCAATCACCTAAGGGAGGTCTATAATGGACTCCTAGAACCATCTAGGTCCAAATCCCTAACACGCATCACTAATTCAATCATAAAATTTATTTAATTTAAAGGAAAATAATTAATATATTAGTTGGTGTGACATACCTTTTTAAAATAAATGAGTGGTGCAATGTGTAAATCTCCTCCTGACGTCCTCTAGCTTGGATGTATGAAAGACCCATGAAAATTGAGCAATTCCACCATGCTCCAATTGAATTTCCAATGAAGCCCTAATCTATAGAAGCATAAAATTGAAAATTGAGTATGGTGGGATATTTGGAGGACATAGAAGGTTAATCTATACTTTTGATTGATTATAAAATCCATCATAAACACCTCCTTGATGAATATTTAAGTGGAGAAGATGGGGGGAAAGGTCCCATGGCCAAACAAGACAAATAAGAGGGAAGAAAAGGGGTTAAACTCTCTTAAAAATCAAGGGTTAAAATAGAAATATTCCCCATTAATAGGACATTGGCATGTCGATACTAGACCATTGGCTATTCAGTAGCTATAGAATTCTAGTCGAACTACTAATTATCCCACTTGCTTGTTGGTGGCTATAAACTGTAGCCATCTTGAATCCCAAAACCCAGTCTTCTCCCAATGCTTCCCAAACCCTCAGACTAGTCTATAATCTATATTCCATGTCAAAAAACACCCTTTTGGGGTTATTAAACTCCTATAATTATATTACGAGTCCTAAATAAAAATATAACCCACCCACCAATTCAAAAAACTCAATATTCTCTTGAAATTAGAAAACCCACTTATATACATGAGGTATTGAAATATCTCAACCATAACACTACCCATCCTAAAGAAGCATTAATAAGAATTATATCATCAGTATCAACCTACTAAGGTCTCCAATTAATGATCAACTCATTATTTCATGCTTCCAAATGTCAAATGAGATTCCATAGATTAATTTTAAAACCAAAGATCTTTGTTTACTTTAACATGAGACACTACTCATAACCACCACTAAAACATTGAGATGGTTCTTACCTACACCATTCTATCCCAAGAAAATATAAAATTATTTCCAGATCCATAATTTAACTAATATTTATCCCCACCATATGGTCTAACTCATTATAGCTAATCATGATCCACAGTGCTCCCCACCAAAGGAATTTCTAGCTAAAACATGTTCTTATCAGTCCGATGATACACTCGACACAATTCTTTGTACACCACACCTTAATTTATGTGATAGATCTGATCAAACATCAATATAAGCTATCACTTCCCATTTACAATCCAATGAAGATGAGCCTCCATCATCCAACCATAACACGAGCAGACCATATTTTCCTAAAAATCCACGAACATTTCTTAAAACCTTCTCTTTGAATCTAAAACAGCACACCTAATGTATTTTCCATCCCACCACATCCAATTACATGAAAATCCATCATTCAAACCTCCTCTAGGACACCTGTCTCAAAAACAATCAGCTTCAGCCATCAATTCAATTCCAAATTACCCAATCATGATGACTTTATCCCTAGATACATCCTATGATCATTTTACTGCATCCACCACAGTACTTTCCTGAATGTTTGGGAAATTCTATGATCAAAACTTCAAATTTCCATATTCTCTATTGTGTGATACCATGAGTACTGAAACATCACCAATCTAAAGAACTCTTGAATTACCTCAATGAAAATATTGATTCCCACATTCGAACTCATTCCAAAATCACATCTAAACATACCTCTAAAATTCACCAAGGAATTCAGCTAAAACTGAACTCACACAAACATCAGTATATAGTTTCATTATGGTCATCCCTTTAATGTCCTCACATATCCCTGACCCTCCCCACATGAGGTTCATGCACCCACAACTAATGTGACACTCCCCACTATAAGAGAGTAATTTTCATCTATATACATGATTAATTTCTCAATCATCATGACCCATATTCCATTTATCATTGAATATAATGGTTGTACGTAGCTTCCCCACTCATACTTGAGTGTTAACATGAATTAACTACCAATTCTCAACTCATGGGAATGTCACAAATGGAATACACTAAAACATTATTCTTAATTATGGTTATACCCTCAAATTTTCAAGGGAATTCTCCCCACCATATGGCCTACCTATGTCACTCCTTGAATTCAATTATCACTAGGTCAAATCATCATCCCACATGTTACGCTCCTCCCGATCCATGATCATCATGTTCTCAAGCTAATAGACTCATAATAAACTCATAGAAAACTATTGATCCATGGACCACCCATGTTTTTCACCAATTTAAAATTCAATAGGTCTCATGTGTGAAAAACTTGAATCACCTTAATCTCCCTAAAACATAACAGGAGCATGATCTTGTACCACTTGATCACTGAAACCTGACTCATGATCCCATGATTCCTAAACTATTGAAATAGGATAACATGAAAAAATAACTTGCCATTCTCTAAAATATGTCAATTCATCAATATAAAAACATTCTTATATGTCATTTAGAATTTTTTTAAGTCACAAGGGTCCACCCATTCTATCACTACACTATTAAAGTGCATACAAAGTTAATAGGTTCAGGCACTCGAACGGTCCCACCCTTTAAAGAGTCTCTCCATGAAATATTTTATCACTCAAGGTTTATAATCTCAAGAAAATAAATTTCATAACCATGTTAAAACCATAACCTTGAAAGCACCTCCCATGCATAAATTCCCAACATATTCACTTACTCATGCGTCTCATTTCCAAAGATAATTACAACCCAGTATAACCCTTATCATGATTCTACCCTCATATATAAAACTCTACATAGTCTCACTAGAAGACTGTTTCATGTCTCAATATCACTAAGATCCCCCACCTAGCCCATAGTTCATGTATCACTTAAGGTCACATCTCACAGAATGTCTTCTACACTTCAATATTGAATAAACCATGGCATCCAATGTGCCCAACTACCCACCCATGCGTCACATGTACATATAGCTAAGGAATATCATGCCAAGTAATCATCCTACTATGGAACTGATTCTCACTAGGAATCAATAATCAGGATTTCCTCTTCTAGAATCATGTTGTCAATAGACAGGGTCTATATATATAATCATTCCATCCTAAACTATTTCTTATAGAGAACCATACTAAAGAAGCTCAATTATATAAAAATTCATTCCATGCTATATGGTATAACATTATATATGTTTTTACTAAAACTTTAAATAACCAAACCTACAAAAATAACCCATCAAGGTTTCATTATCAAGGAATTAAAAAAAATTGTCCACCTACATGGGTCTTCATAAGGGTATCAAGTGCATGCACCGACCTACTAGGGTTACTCCATGTCCCACACATCGATGGACTGTGTCATTACCACCAATCATCTCACTGTAGAATCCACATGAACTATCATCAAAAAAAATATAAATATAAAGGCCGTTATAGTAGAGTAAAATAACACTAGGAACATATATGGTAAAACACATCATGAGCTATTAATAACACTTTAAATAGTTGGACCTATTCTTAGTGATAACCACACACTAGTATGCCTATACATGTCATTAAAATCCTATATACCAAGAATAATGCATGATAATTCTCTTGCCTCTATGTTTCAAGATTAAAAATACAATATAAATCATAAAAATAAAACATTATATGCATTACATGAAATTAAAATCATAAAATTGTAACCCCAAATATCGACAATAACAATCCCATCCCCTGTTAACCTAGACTTCCTACCTAAATTGGTTTTCATCATGCACTAGAATGGTATCCATTATAGGATCAAATATATTCAAAATATCTCCTTGATACAATATTTAAAATAATATTAGAAAAGAAAAAAAGAAAATATCTTATACCAATTTTCCGCATCTCGGTCCATATGCCACATGACTGGTGTCCAAGGTGTCCCGTACAGATCCAAGGTTGAATCCTAGGGTCTTGAGAATTCATCGCATTTTTTTATAGTAGAATCCTAGGAGGCACATCCATATATACGCATAAATATCATCATATCATATAATTATCTAGATCTATATCCTATTAAGAACCTTTGGATATTTCCATTATCATTATCAAAATATCATATCATACTCATAATTTGAGTCCTAGGAAGAACCTTTGGGCATCATTAAATAAACCATAAATAAATAAAATAAAATAATAAATAAATATCAAAGTTAGTTGAATGAATAAACCCATCACCACTATCCAATAGAACCTAAGATCACACATGAGGGTGGGTTCTAAGATGAAATCAATTACCCTCTATACCTAATCACAAACCCACCCAATGAGGGTCGATCTTTCAATGGGGAACCTATTGGGGTCCCCTAGGCCACTATATAGAAATGGTACCATACTTGGGGTCCTTGAATAAGAACATTATCCTCATTCCAACTATAATCATAACATTTCCTCAAGGCCTCGTAATTATTTTCATAGTAGCCTCATTCTAAAGAGATGTCACAAGGCCCATCCTATATATTGGGTTATCCCACTTGCTAAAGGTGATGAGGTGACTCATGATTCTAGGAAGCCTATAAGGTTCAACCATCCTCTACTCACCACATCTTATAATAGGGGAGATCCAGGGGCACCTATTCATTAGACCTCTAAGTCATATTAGGGTAAAAGGGTCAATTAACACCCACACCACTATTTAGAGGTTCTTAAGGGGTCCTACCCTTGGTCCGACATTCTCATAGGGTTAAATTAATTTTTATTTGTACCTCTGAAGGGGGGTTTAGATGACTTGGAAATTAAATTATCACTATAGAATTGGCCATCGATGGCTGTGACAATCTAGCTAGTGCACATGGTCCGATGTGACCTTGGCACTAGTTAATTCCCATAAAATTAATTTCTGTTTTAATTAATCAGGGAAACCAGATTAATAAACCCTTATAAATTTCATAATATTTAGAAAATTATTTTATATTAAAAAAAATAATTAATTTGGAAGGTTCCATTGACCTTAGTGGAGATACCTCGCATGCCACATGTATATAATGAAAATCTTAATACCAATATCATGGAAAATAACCACCTACCTTAATGAAATATCTATTTCCTTTTAATTCTATAACTCGGTAGCAACTTCCTAAGACTATCCAGCATCATACATGATTAATTGAGATCATGTCAATAACCTGAGCTCTGAACTCAATCCATACAGCATAAACCAACCATTTGTAGCATTTATAATTAATTTACCAGTTTAATTATAAATAGGAATTTTTGATGAAATACTCATCAATGATCCCATCACACCAGAATCAAAACAAATCACCTACAGGAGGTCCATAGAAGAATCAAGGTACCATACCAAGATAATTTCCTAACATGAATCACTAATTAAATCATAAAATTAATTTAATTTAATGTAATAATACTTAATAAATTAGGTGGTATGAAATACATTTTTTACATCAATGATCGAAGTAGGAAAACATTGCACCAAGACATCCTCTAGCTGGGTTTTCAATAATTCACCATGAAAATTGGGTAATTCCACCATGAACTGGTGGAATCACCAATGAATACCTAACCCATAAAAGTGGGAAATTTGAGGAGAAGGGGGGGTGTATCAGTGGAGTCCATTGGAAGTTAATATGTACCTTGAATCGATCATAAAATACACATTATACACCCCAAGAGTAATCTTTAAGAGAAGAAGATGTAGGAATGAGACCCTATCCAAATGAGAAAAATGAGAGTGAAGAAGAGGGTCCATAACCTCTTAAAACATTAAGTGGTAAAAAGGTCATTTACCCTTTAAATCCCATAAGATATCGAGTATTGGGACACAGCCTAGCTGGTGGCTACAACAGGATAGCTCATGGCCAGTCGATGGTTTTAGACTACAGCCACCCAGCATCCTAGCCCCCGGTCTTCTCCCAGTGCTTCTCGATCCCATGGACTAGACTCTAAGCTCCATTTCACGTCCAAATACATATTTTTGAGGTGTTTAAACTTTTGGAATTCTATTTTGAGTCTTGATTCAAAATATGGACCTTCCACTATTAAAAAACCCAAAATTCTTTTGAGATTTAAAAACTCATCCATACACACTAGGTATTACATAATGAGTAGTGAATGGCTACCTGATGGGTACCAGCGATGTTATTTTAAAAATTGAATTCAATTATTTAATTTTTTACTTATATTAAATGAGGAAACCCATCACATGATCCCATCCAGTTGGATTTCAACCCCCACTCTCCCTCTCTTCGTTCTCTCTTCCCCTTAATGGAATCTCACTCATTTCTTATTGGTTATTCGAGCCACCAATATTTTGATGCTATTATGGGTAAATCTTAATATCCTATGTTTTTTGTTTTTTTAATTTTAAACTAAAATATCTATTTTATGGTTTTTTATATAGTCTATCAATTTATTTAGATAAATCTTAAATGGGGAAATTATACTCAATTTGTAGGGTTATACTAGCACTGGTCAGGTGAAATTTCTATTATTATACATGTTTTTATAAATTTTTTGTTTGAGGGAATGTGTAGGTTCATGTATCTGTGTGTGTGACTAGGAATTAATCCACTTGATGTTTTTAATTTTGATTTGAGATGCTTAGGGGTGGTCTCATGTAGTTAAAATGGGCTAGGTCATGCTTCAGTAATCATTGAGTGGCGGATTCAAGTCTTTCTTGGAAAGTTGTTACATCATATATAGTGATGTATTATGGAATGGTTTTCTTAATGTTTGAGAATTTTATAAGTGTGTATTGTGTGGTAGTGGGGTAATTTGATTGTCTTGTATAAAATTAGGTGGTATTTTCCACTATCATTGGAAGTTATTGAGGTTTGATATATGAGTTATGGCCATAAGAGTTAAGTGATTTCTCTTACCTTAGGATCAAGGACTTTTGGGTAATGTTCACATAGATAAGGGACCATAAGGTGGTATTACCTACTAGGATCCTAGTGGTATCCTTATTAGTTGAGAATCCTAGGTTAAGGGTACTAGACATCTAACTAGAGTATAGATACTCTATGGGTGTAAGTAGAAACTAATGGGTGACTGTGATCATTGGATGAGAGTAAAATGTTCACCATATATGGAATTGTTTGGGGATAATGAATTGGGATGTGTGGGTGGATGATATGTCATGCTCACTATATGTTGAATTTTTTAGGGCCATTAATACATGAAGTGTGGAGGATGGTTGATGTGTTTGTGTTGGTAATTTCTCATTCAATAGGTATCTATGAGGATGATGATATCATGTTTCTTGGTTATGAGATGGGGTGTATCATCCCACTCTATCATTGGATAAAGTAGTTAAAGTGATCTCTCGTGGAGGGTCAATCATGGAGTGGAGTGGGTTTTATTAACTATATTAGTTTTCCTACGTTTCACTTTTCATACACTCATATAAATACAAATACTATCTAGGGACACCATTGGTAGTGACCTATAGATTTTATAATCACACCCTACACATGCCATTTGGGATGAGTATAGACCATATGGTTCATGACATAAGAAATGGTAGGGTCCATGTTACTAAAACATAGTTGAATGGAGGTGTAGAAGATGCATGATAGAACATTGATGGATTTTAGGGTAGGTTTGTGTTGATCCTTGGGGCTAAGATGGGTTATCTTTTCTTGTTTCTGTTCATGTTTGTATATGATCGGTCTATAGGCAATCTAATTTAATATTTTATTGACTAGAATGACATTGTAGATATTTATTTTTCTTACCATCTTATATATTTCTTTATTTTTTCTTGATATTATGCCTGGTTATTGATAAATCACATGTTTTCATTACTTTTATTTTGTATTTAAATGGTTTAATCCCCACTATTTTTTGATTTTAAGTATAATTGCTTCATTTTTAGTTTTTAAGAATATTTAATTTCATTATGTTAAAATTTTATTAATTCATGATTTGTATGTTTTTTTATTCATTTATACAATAATTAATAGAATCCATAAATTTAATATATATTTTTTTTTCTTTCATGTAAAGAGTCATTTTTTAATCCATTGCTTGTCAATTTAGATAAGTGATTGGATACATAAGAAATTATCGTAATACATAATATATTTTGGAGAAAAGTGTTATATATTTACAAATCAGATGTTATATAAGAGATATATAAGATTCTTGAACTTGTGTAACACTCTTGTATTTTCCACTAAGGAAGGATTGAAATGTGTAAGAAATTTTCCTTGAGAAAGAAGATAAAAAAAATTTCTAACAATGGGATGATTAATATATTTTGGATATATGTAATATTTCCATATGATAATGCATAATATTATTTTATTAGACACTAGAGATGATGTTTTATAGATCCCTTATGATTCTTAACATATTTATGTTGATGTGTAATATTTTTATAGAGTCTCATGAGTTGTGTAATATATTTTTGTTTGCCTCTAGTTCATACATAATATATTTCAAGAGGTAAAAGGGCATATGAAACATTTTTTACTTATATTAGAGATATCATGTAATATATTTTTAAATAAATAAAAGGGATGTGTAATATTTTACAATTAGAGTAATTTTATCCAAGTACCTCACATGAAGTTTCATCTTTTACAAAATAATAAAACCAAAACTATTTGCTTCTTGGAATATCATTTGTGTGATCAAGAGTCTTTTGTAAGTTTTCAAAGATACTATGATTTTTAAGGTGCCTATACCATATAGAGGTTGTTTTGGTTTTAGGCACAGAAGAATCATTTGGTGGTAGTCGATATATAAGAATTTTGTTTAATTTTGAGTTCCCTAAAACCCAAGCGATGATATTGAATGTCAATTTTATAATTAATTTTTTAGATCAGAATAAATGAATACCTGATATGAGTATTATATCTTCAATTTAGATTTTGATCATCTAGAAATACCCTTTTTAGTTTCCTTCATTGTGTTGTGGGGATCCAAGGATAGAATCCCTCTAGCGGTGATCCACACATGCTCCTTTGATATCTGAGTAATACCAATCAGTCTCTAGGTGCTAGTGCGGTGAAGCAATTGTTTTGAATTATTCATATTGATCTCTCATCCTTCATTCTTGAAGGATTATCTCTTTTGTTTATCATTATATAGAATGATAGAGAGTAAGGATTTAATAGAGAATTCATTATGCACAACAATTATCTATTTTTGATTTCACACCCTACAAAATAGACATAATCATATATTTATAAAGCCAAACTTTATGTTAAAAGAATTATTTAATTATATGTCAGACCTTAAATTATATTATATCCTTCAATAAACCCTAGGACATGTAATATTTTTATTATTTTGGTGAGCACCAACTTGCACAATAAAAATTAATATTAAACCATCTTGTTAATTAATATTTATCACCAGACGTAGTGATGGTCCATTTTAACTTCACTAAAATTTATTTAACACCTAATAAATATTTAATTTAAATATTTAATTAATCAATACATATTTTTTATCGATAAAATTTGAATAAAATTATCCCTCGTTCAAAAAAATAATATATATTCAATTAACTAAATTCAAATAGAATTTAATTGAGATCATTGAAAACACTTATTGTGTAATCCTATAACATTATTTCTCATTGGAATTAGGTGGGATTACCTAAAGACCAAGATTTAAATCTAGAAATAGGAAAAGGAACACAGTATAAATAACTTAATTTCATAACAAGGAAAACCACATATGAATGATCATTATGTAATATAATATCTTTATTATAATATCTCATCAGAAGGTTGCAAATCTGTGTCACTAAATTATATGATTGATATGTATTTCTTTGACTATTTGAAATAAACACTTTGTTTCACCATGGAAATGGAATTTAATTTTATGTTTCTATTCCAATCAAATGGATAAGATATCAACTTCAATAAACATGGAAGTGATAAATCCTTCCTCAACTTATCCATTAATGAAATGTCAATTATGGTTCACCCCACATACCCTACCTCACTACAAACATATTTCATGATAGCTTTCATCGAAAAAATCTAAGTGCATGAGTCATGAAATGAATCAATGATAATATTTAAGTCAAAGGACCATTACACAGTCTTACATATAGGAATATCTGATGACATAAAAAGATACAGAATTCCTATTGGCAGGTCTGTTCTTAAAATCTCTCGTCTTAGATATTACCAAGTGTGATATTATTTAGAGGAACCCTCATCCTCTTAAGAGTACTCGCATCTAACAGTCTTTGTACTATGTTCCCCATCAAAGTAAAATATCTAAATATAGATCATTATTTAAGAATATCATTATATCACTTGAAGGTTCTCATCATAGAGGGGAAATGCTAAGACATTATCAATGTAATGAATACTCTATGACATTATTACATCACCATAATGAAAAATAATGAAAAATATATAATAAAAAGTTTTATTAATATTCAATGCATTGAATATATATAATAAAAGTAAAAATTGTTGGTCATAGGACACTAACTCAAACAAAATACTTCCTAGACCTCACATGATAATCATCTTTCTATTTAATCAAGGCTTTATTCAAGGGTTATGCCACATTGTCTTTAATATAAATACAACTCATTAAAAATTCACCTCTCTGAGGAAAATAAGTCAAGATATGATACTTCCAAATTATGTACTTCATTTACTGATATAACCCTATCTCTTTTTCAAGAGCCACCACTACATTATTATCACATGAGAGTATGATGGGATATTTAATAATAGTTACCATGTTAATATCTTGGATGAGGTTATGAATCCATACTTCTTATTTAGATACCTCAAAAGCTGTAATATATGAAGACTCTATTGTATAATATATGACAATAGCTTTCTTTGAGCTATTCAAACTCATAGAAAATCCATTAAAAGTGAATATGTATCTTGTTTGTGACATCATGTAAATTGAATCAGTTTGGAAACTAGCATATCCCTATCCTATGATGATTAGTTCATCATATCCTCCATAAACTAGGAACATATCCTTATTATGTCTCATATAATTAAGGATATTCTTGACTTCCATCCAATGTTGGTCACTAGGGTCAGCTTAATATCTTCCTACATCACTTAATGAATAGGAGACATCTAGCTTAGTATATAGCACAACATACATGAATGAACCAATCTCTTATGAATATGGAGAATTTTTCATTATATTTCATTCCTCATGTTTCTGAGGTGAAATTTTTCTAAAGATATGAATTCCATGTGAAGGTTGAAATAATCCCCACTTGGATTATACCATACTGAATCTCTTTAGTATCTTGTCAATGTATGTACTTTGACTTAGGTTGATTAACCTCTTAGATATATCATGGTGTATCTTGATACCAATAATATATTATTACTCTCTGAAGACCTTCAATGGGAATCATTTATTCAACTATTCCTTAATAGACTGTAATATTAGAATTTCATTTCTAGTGAGTAATATTTCATCAACATATATTATTAAGAAAATGACTTCACTCCAACTAAACCATTTGTATCCACAAGGCTCACACTCATTATTTATAAAACCAAATTATATTATGGGTTCATTAAAATGAATTTCCTATGACCTAGATTCTTTCTTTAGTCCATAAATGGACTTTTTAAATTTTCATACCTTATTGGCATCCTTTAGATTCACAAACCCATTGGGTTTTATCATATAGAAATATTTCTAAAGGTTCCCATTAAGGAAATATATTTTGAAATTAATTTTCAAAATCTCACAGTCATGGTATTCTTTAATGGAAAATATAATTTGGATGGATTTTATAATTTCAACTGGTGAAAATGTTTTATCATAGTCAGCTCCTTGATTTTATTTAAAACCTTCTGAAATTAGGCGTTCCTTATAGGTACTGAATTGTCCTTCCATGTAATATTTTTGATTGAATACCCATTTGAAACCAATTGTATTTACATTAACTAGAATATATATTTAATCCATACTTGGTTTTGGTACATGTGATCCTTTTCATAATTCTTGGCTTCTTGCCACATGGAAACACATGTTCCATTTACAGCTTTCTTGTAGGTTAGACAATCATTATTATAATCAAAAAATTATTCACTATCCTTAGTGACTACAAAACCATACCATTCTATTTCTCTAACCACTATTTTACTCCTACTCAATACTTGTGTCTCTATAACAACTTATTCTTCCATTGTGATTTTGGGAATCTATTCGTGTTCCAACTCTTGTGCACCTTGAGTGTCAACTTCATAGAAGTCTATGTCACTCCCACTATCTATTTTAGAGATGTGATCCATATAAAGGAATAGAGAGTTTCTTGATACCATTAACTTTTTTACTGAGGGTTCAAATAAGTAATATCCTCTTTTTTCTTTATGGTATCCTATATAGGTACACTTTGTGGCTTGGGGTACCAGTTTATTTCTTGAAGAGGCCTTAAAAATAATTCATAGCCCTAAAAATATAAGTATGAAATCACAAGTTTCATTCAATTCCATAAATGTTATGTTATACTATATTATACTTTAGTTGGATCTTGGTTTAGTATTTATAATAGTATTTGTAATGTGTATCCCCAAAATGATAACAGAATACTCGCATAACTCATCATTGATCTCGCCATGTCTAATAAGGTGTGGTTTCTCCTATCACTTACATTGTTTCACTAAGGTGTATAAGGAATATTTAGTTGAGATAGGATACCAAACTCTAATAAGTAATCAATGAAGTATTGATTAAGATATTCTCCACCTCAATCTGAGAAGAGTTTCCTAATATTCATACCAATATGGTTCTCAACTTTATTCTTGTATTCCTTGAATTTATCAAACAATCATTACTTAGACCTCATTAAGTTTACATATACATATCTACTAAAATAATCATTAAAAGTTATTAAGTATGAGTACCCGCCCCTTTAATCAATAGTAAATGGTCCACACATATTGTATAAACACATTCAAGAAGTTATTTGGCCCTTTCACCTTTTATACTAAATTGGGATTTAGTCATTTTACCATATAGATATGTGTGACATATACCAAGTTGTTTTAGTTCAAAACAATATAAATATCCATATTGGTATATCTTAGTCAAGTTATTTTCATTTACATGACATATCTAGTGATTCCATAGTTGGGTGTGGTATGATTCATGTGAAGTAACTTCATTATCGATTAACATTACTTAGTTCATGTAATCAAACATATAAAGATAATTATTTTAACATATCTTACCATAACATATGTTATATTACAAAAATATGCAACATTTATTCCAAAATTTGAATATAAATCCATCCATATCAAGTCTATATACTAAAATAATGTTTTTGGTAATGGATGGGACATAATAACTACCCTTCAAAACCAAGATCATTCTAATTTTCAACGTGATGTGGTAATCCTCGACAGCTATAACAGCAAGTTTAGCTCTATTGGATACTCATAGATCAACCTCCCCTTGGTTAATTTTTATGAATCTACATGGTTCCTATATATGAATAAATATTTGAGCTCTAAAATATATATCAAATACCCAATTTTTAGAAATATTTATATTTCATCTAATAACAAATACACTTGATGTTATCACTTTCTTCTTTTTCTATGTGTTTTTTTCATCCAGTGGCCTTTATTTCCACATGAAAAATAAACAGTATCATTTTCCCTTGTTTTCCCCTTATCTTCCTCTTCTTGGATGGGTGTTAATAATATTTGGGATTAAATCTCTTCGCTTTCCCTTTTGGTTTGTTCAGTATAAGTATCGAATATATTTCATTCTTCATCTCTATATCTACTTGGGGAAGAAAAGTGAAAATATCTATTAGAGACTTATCAATATTATTGATACTGAAATTTACAAAAGAAATGGAGAATCTATAGGGGAGTGATTTTATAATGAGATTGGTGCTCAATTATTCTAGGATTTTAGAACCTAGAACTTTTAGATTCTCAATGTATCCAATGATCTTGAATATGTGTGGCCCAGCTAGGGCACCCTCTCTAAAGATCTTCTTAAAGATCACCTTGTAAATATAAACCATTTCTAATATATCTCTCTCCTTTTAAATACTATAGAGGTTCTCAAGAATGCTATATGCATCCATGATTTCATGAGACATCATGATTTCACTAGACAAAGATGAAATCAACAAACAATGAACATTGACCACATCGCTCAAATATTATTTGTATACAAGGAACTCTTTATCACTCACCTACTTGGTAGGAGAATCGAACATTGAGGATTCCATTACTTAATATTTACATTCAAGGTGCAGCACAACATGAAGATATATAAGCCAATCCTGGAAGTTACTGCCAGTGAGGAGGTCTTCCTTCACCAATATTTATCATAGGGATATTGTGGGTGATGATATTTCCATTTTATTATACACTTATAGTGTAGATTATTATTATTTTTTATTTCTTACAAATTATGTGAGAAATAATAAATTAATTTATTTTTATTAAATCAACCACAATTTTATCAAGTCCCAATATCCCTCACCATTAAACACAGAATTTCTAGTGTCTAGGGAATTATGGTGGCAAGGATCCATATACCCATTTTCACAACCCCAATGAGGGTTGGTCGAGCTTATTGAAGGTATTTAGGTAGGTAGGTCTTTTGCAACTATGGGCTTACAAATCCTTCATCCATTGAGTGGACTCCCCTATCTTAAAATCATGACCTACAATTCATCAACACTTTACTCCGTATAACATCAAGTCTAGCAATGGAATCTTCTCACGATGTAAGATTGTTAAGTCAACCCATAACCTACATAAGAACTCCACATTAAAAAAAGGTGTCCCAAAAAGGGTTTTCCAAGCACTTAGTTTCAAGGTTTTCATTCCTAATCAAGTAGTATAAGGAAAAGTAAGTCATAATATTAAATTGAGGTATTTTAGTTTATTATGCACAATTTTTATCTTTTTTATCCTTTACATGTCTTGTTAATATTAAGTGGATGTAACATAATTAATTAACCATGATGGATAAAATAGTTATAAATAATCCATTTATTTATATTTCATTCTCTACACATTAATTCATTTATTTATGTTATAATAGACTTGTATCCATAAAATAAATAATTCCATAGATAGAAATAAATAAAAAATTAAATGACTCGTTCATGAACTTTATATAATGTTTAATTTAATGAGTGGATGTTAAATCAACTTATGACCTAAGGGAAATAACTCATGTTCCTGGTCTTGTCATGAGTTACTGCATTCCACATGTCCACTTTTATAACACCTGGGGTTGGAATCATTATGGTTTCATCTCAAAATGCCTATACACACCTTGGGTAACTCCATTAATTACAAGTATTTTTAAAAAACGTACTAGTGAGGGGAACCAAAAGAATAGTTAAAGGGGGGAATATATAAATATCATTGGACATATAGGTCCTACATAATAATGGATGGAGGGATGACTTTCATACCATCATATTTAATTTAATAATAAATAATTGAAAACTCAAGAAATAAATTAAATTATAAAATAAAACACACACACGAGTCTTATTCAATATTGTTAATGGTTATACATGTAACGTATATGAAAAAGTAAATGGGTAAAATTTATTTACTATTAATTCTTTATTTATTAAGATAAAAACCCTTTCATTAATTAATCAATTATCTAACTAATTAATTCCATTTCATATTAATGACCATATGAATCCTCTTGGAGATAACCGTCATAAAGTAATTAATGGAAAATAAATGACAGAACCAATAGTTACAAATTTATTTCAATAAAATAATTGATCATCTAAAATTCATTAAAACCCTTATTAAATTTACAAACACTAAAAGTTTCGATTAAAGAAATATGGATTTAACGATGAAATTTTAAATTTAATGTAATTTAATTCTTCCATTAATTTATAGACTACATTGAGTATACTATCTAGCTACACATTGTGTGCCTCTATTTTTTTGTATCAGAGTCACATGCATGGAACTTTAGTGTGTTGACTCGGCCAGACTACATGGCATGTGCATGCTAGATACACACGTTGTATCCTATTTTCTAGTTCCTGAGACACTATCATGGATCCTCGGTGTGTATCTTGATGGGATCACATGGAATGTACAAGACAAATAAAATTCAATTTGTGCAAATTTTACATGATCATGCAACCCATTGAAACACTCAACATATTCTTGGGTGATAGACTATATGACATGTGTTTACAAATAAACGTTCTGTATCTCTAATGTCATTTTTTAGATAACTCGGTGTGTATCTCGAATGTGGGAATTGATGAACTAAATTCCACGTACATTTCATACACATCATGTACACCATAAATGATCTAGGTTATCAGTATCATGTGGTTTCACCATCTATAATGGCCACAAAAATTAGGAAATTTACATCGGTAACTAATGTAGGCTACATGGAGTGTACATCATATGTATGCTAGATAATATGAAAAATGTGTGTGATGTTGGTCAGTTAACATGTGGTGTACACAACATTTAATAACAATGTGGCATGTTGTGTGTCCTGTAGCATGGCCAAGTTCAGCGTACTAGGTTACATAGTGTGTACTTCAACTACACATCATGTAACCCTATCTTACTGACCAAAAATTGACAGTTCTCGATGGAATCTCTAGTCATTCTTCAAATTTTCTTATATCTTTAATTAAATTAAATAATTAACCAACATTACTAATATATAGATTCTATATTAATTCAAATAAAATTAAAGAATTAATAATATGAAATAGAAACTCAACTTCGATTTGATATGGATCAAAAATCAAATAAGTAATTATAAATTTAAAAGATACACCTCTAATACAACTTGTTGATTTAGGGAATAGAGGATGCATACGATAGTGGGTGATATATTAATTTTTTTTAATATTTAGTTTTCTAAACCCCAAAGCAATGGTATTTTATTTAAAAATTTATAATTAATTTATTTAAATCAGAACAAATGAATACCTGATCGTAGGTTAATTTCTTAGATGCATATTTTGATCATCTAAAAATACCCTTTCAGTTTTTATTTGTTGTGTTATGAGGATCCAATGATAGAATCCCTCAAGTTTTGATCCACACATGATCATTTTTTCTCTGAGTAACACCGATCAATCTCCAGGTGCTAGCGTGGTGAAGTGATTGTCTTTACTTATTTGTGGTGATCTCTCATCCTTCGATCTTAAATGAATATCTCTTGAATTTATCATTCTTGAGAGGGAGTGACAAAGATTATTTGAAAGATAATTATTTGGGTAAAACAATTCTCTATTTTGGATTTCACTCCCATACAATAGACATAACCGTATATTTATAGAGCTAGGGTTTATGATAAAACAATTATTTAATTGAATTCAAAACCTAAAAAAATATTTTAACTATTAATATACACCATGATAGATCATATTATTATTAATATTATTATTATTACTATTTTCTGGTGCATTCTAGCTTGCGCAATAACAAAAATTATTTAACTAGTTACTTAATTAATATTTGTCACCATATGAGATCTTGGTCAATTTTAAATATTTTGGAATTTATTTAACACCCAAATAAATATTTAATTTAAATATTTCACTCATAAATAAATATTTTTGATTGATAAGATTAGAATAAAACCACCCATCATTCTTGAGAAGAATATTTATTCAATTAATTAAATTTAATCGAGATCATTAAAAACACTTAGTGTATGACCCACTAGAATTCTTTCTTGTTGGAATTAGGTGGGATTACCTATATTCAAAGATTTATTTCTAGAAATGGGTCAAGGAACCCAAGAGAAATAACTTAATTCCCAACGATAAAAACCACATATGAATGCTCACTATGTAATATAATCTCTTTAACAAAATAACTCATCAAGCATGTTGCACATCTGTGTCACCAACCAATATTCTTGATACATCTTTCTTTGATTATATAAAATAAAAATGTTGTTTCACCATAGCTATGGAATTTAATTTAGTGTTTCTATTCCAATAAAAGGGTCAAGATATCAACTTGTATAAAGATGAAAGGGAAAATCCTTCCTCGAATTATCTATTAAATACATGTCAATAATGATAAACCCAACATACCATACCTCCTTGAAAAAATATTTCATCATGGTGTATGTTATAAAATCTAAGTGTGAAACTCATGACTTTATTAATGATAATATTAAAGTATAAGGACACATTATAAATGCTCAAAAATAGAAACATAAAATGACAACAAAACATGAAAAATTATTAATGGAAGGAATATTATCATAATCTCTCATTTTAGAGATTACCAAATGAAAAATTCAAGAAAATAATCTGCATCCACTTATGAGTACTCACACCTGATATTCTATATATTATGTGTCCCATAATCGTGCATTATATAACCATAGAAAATTATTTAAGAATATCATCATAGAAATTCAATGTTCCCATCATAGTGAGTAACTAATATGACCTTATCAATTTGATGTATACTCTAGGATATTATTTCATTAGAGTCATATAGAAAAATGAACAATATGAAATAATATTTTTTTTATAAATACTCAATACATTGAATATACATGTAATAAAAGTAAAAATAAAAAGTCCTAGGACACCATCTTCAACAAGTTAACCATTCCATGAATTAATGAAGCAACTTAAGTTAGAATAATTCATGATAATAACATTTTATTGTGTTCTTTTACACCATCAAGAGAAAAGAAGAATCCATGCTTCTAACTATTTTGTTGTTTTAGGAAGTAATTCCTGATAAATTTGTTCATTTCTATATTTAGGTCACCTATGTTAAATTATATAGGGGTTTAAAAAACAAGATCAAATGAAAATATTAAAGAGATAAAAACATGAATTCCTCTTACTACTTATTCATGTGGGGTTTAAATTCTAATACAAATTGAATATTTCTACTTCCTAAAATAAAATTAAGGGGGATCACTCCATGCAAGGAATCTTACACATGTGTGGTTCAAACCTACTAGTGGTAAGAATTATTAAAAATTAATTTTTCCTCCATTGGGAAGGTGGATCAAAAATCATATAGGAGGATGATCATCAGAATGGGATCCACAAACCATAAGGATAAGGGTATGCAACTGGACCTAGATAGTGAGTATTAAGGATTGAGTTCTCGACTGGTTTATCCATGTTGGGATAAACCCCTTTCCATTTTTGAATAGTGGAGACCCATGAACACCCCTTATAAGTTCTCTTTTCTATAGTAACTTATTTTAATTATCCAAAAAAATTCTTGAATGTAAACTTTTTGTTTTATTCCAGAGTTTAATTCAATTAGAATTCTATTTTGATTTATTATTCAATCTATAAAAATAATGTAATTTCCTTCACTATTTAAATTTTTAAGCACTATATTTTTTAGTTGTATAGTAGTTTCAAATAGGTTTAATTTCATAGTGGTATTTGAGTAATTAAATCACTTTTATAGGAGTATCAACACTCATATTTAAGTCTTAGTGTGATTTACAGGAGGAATTATGTGTACACTTTAATGTTAAAGAGTGTTGATTAAATAATTTAAATTGTAAATATTATTTTGACAATGAAGAAGATTGTGTCTAAAGGTCAAAGCTAGTTCATAGCTTCTATTTTCCCCCTAATCTCACACTTTTATTGAATTTATTTGATTTATTTCCCAATATTAATTATAAATTTTCTTTAAATTTACTTTATTTAGTGTAATTCATTCTTAAAAACTCAAAAAATTCTCATTTATCATATTCTCTTCCAAAATACGAAAAAAAGTTAAAGTTTTGAACTTAGTGAAAACCTCCTTAAAAACAACCTTTAAGACTACTATAATTGATTCCTTTCAAATAAATTTTAAATACAGAAACACAATAAAACCTTTGACTTTCAAACAAGATCATTTTTCATGGAAATCCTTTGTTATATTAGGATTATGTGTTTCCTTATTTCATTTTTTTCTATATTTACTTTTATTTTTTGTGTTTATTTTTCATTTTATGTGTTTTTAAAACTTGTGATCTCAAATTAAATGACTTTATAATTTTTTGAACCTATTATAATGCATAAACCAATTTAACCCATGGAAATCAACATCGATGAATGATGAAAGGAATTGAATTTTATATTAAAAGTTTTGGAAAATTTATGAAAGGACCACTAATTTTTTAATCTCATTCCATGAATTACTATATGATATTTAAATAACTTACTTGTGAGGCTTCTATACATTTTAAATATGTTTTTCACAATAACCTCACTTCTTTAGAGAACTAAACCATGGTTTATTTACCATAATTTTATGTGTTTTGTATCAAAAACATAGATATTTAAGGTAATTATATTGAAAATGATTAAGGTAATAATTTTGAATTAAAATACCCTTTCAATTAAAACCCTTATTCAAGACTAACCTTTTACATATAACCCTTATTTATCCCCTATTATCCATGAAAAACCTTGTTAGGTGGCCACATTACATACCAAAAAATACATATCCAACCTAATCAATAATAAATTTCATGATCCTAATTTAAAATTAGTGTGGGGGGGGGGGGTTGTTAGTTTTTTATCAATTGGGGATAATTTGGGAAGAAACTATAATTCCATAAAGTTTCTTTGTAGTTGTGTTTACTAAAAAAATCATGATCATATTTTGAAAGATAAAAATATTTCAAGGTTAAATTATGTGAGAAATTATAAAAATAACGGAAAACATTAAATTATGAGAAGTTGGAAGGGAAAATATTATTCAGAAGTTAGGTTGTGAAGTTCACACAACTATTAAAATTTTAAAGAATTTATCTCTAAATAAAAATGAAATTCTATGTATAATTTAAAAATAAAAATAAAAGACAAAAGTTTATTAAGGTATACGAGTGAAGGAAATTACTATTTCTGTGACAAATTTTTGATTCTTCAATAATAATTAAGGTTTCAGAAGCTGAATCATTGAAAACAAGAGTGAGGAGAATTAAATTCTTGAGTATAAAACTGGAATGAGGTATTTTTATTTAAATATATCCAAAACATCCTTATTACACCTTGGAATTTTTAGTATTTGAAACCAGATAACCATTAACCACTAAACAAACCTAAAAAAATGCTCATAATAATCATAATCTTTTGACTTAGTCTCTGAAGATTTAAGAATACATCAATCCTATGGTGACCCTTTCATGTGTTTGTATGAGTAAAAATTTTATTAAATTATTATTTGTGGGGTAAGACAAATAATTCCAGTGAGGTATGTATTTATGTTCATGGGAGGATAGGAAATTGTAAATGGATTGAATTTACCTAATTTAGGGAATATAGTGAATGAAATTGGGGAGGCATGGTAGGTTTGGGTTACATTATTTTTTAGAAGTTATTCATAATGGAGAGTATTTTGAACTTTGATTTGGTAATATTTTGGTTTCTTACTTATCCATAATTCTATGGATTAAGTGTTAAGTAATTAATAAATCATATATTTTCATTACTTTTATTTTTTATTTAAATGATTTAATCTCCATACTTTTTCATTTTAAGGATGATTTCATAATTTTTATGTTTTAGTAATATTTTTGGTATTTATATTAAAAAGGACTAATTCAAGATTTCTAATTGTTTTTATTAATTTCTAGAATCATGTGGGAACTTTATACTTTTAATCTATAATTTTTTTTCAAGGTAAGGTTTCATTTTTGAAGAAATTGATTGAAAATATGGCCATGTTCTTGGCAATGTAATATGTTAGATTGATATGAAATATATTGTAGAGATTAGTGGATAAAATTGATAAAGGTTAAATTCTATAATGGATATGTAACATTCTTAGAGTTGTGTAGAATTCATTAATTTTCCTCTTAGAGTTGTGTAGCATTAATTCATTTGCCTCTAGATATGAAGTTACAGAGCCCATCTAGGATGAAAAACATATTTAAGCTAGAATGTAATATTTTTTGAGAGTCTTATTAGTTGAATAATATATTTTCTTTTACCTTTAGTTCATACATGATATATTTTTAAGAGGATGAGAGGCATATATGATATTTTTTACTTTCATTGGATATAATGTGTATTATATTTTTCAATAGGTGGAAGGGATGTGTAAAATTTTACACTTGGATTAATTTCATCCAAGGTCATCAGGTGAATTTTGATCCTTTATGAAATAAAAGAACCCTAACTAGTTGTTCCATGGAAGAGCAGTCACACCATGAAGAGGCTTTTTTATGTTTTCAGAGCTACTTGCTTTTCAAAGTTCCCACACAACCTATAATTTGACCACACCATGAAGGAATGAATAAACCTATTATATGATAACTTATTAGAATCATGAAATGAACTATTCCTTTCATCAAGAAGAGATAAGAATAAGAATTTATGTCATGAGTTATTTGGTTGCATCGTGATGGAATTCTTGACAACTTCATCCATTTTCGTATTTTATCCATGTGAATTAAATTTTATTGGGTTAAAAAATAAGATCAAATGGCATGATTGGAGTGTTATCCATTTTAATTCCTATTACTATTTATGATATTAGGGTTTCTAATATAATACACGTTGAAGATCACTTCCACCTATATGAAAATAAACAGGGGATCACTAAATGGGTAAAACCTTCCATAAGTGTTATTCAAAAAATCTGGATTAATATCCTAATTAAAAGAGTCAATTTCCCTCCACTTAATGGGAGTATTGATGAGATCATAAGAGGATAATTATTATAATAGGATCAATACACTATAAGGATAGGGGAACATTTAACTCCCATCAAATTTCAAGGTGAAAATATTATCAAAATTTTATTTATTAAAGTTCATTTTGATTAATTTTGGTCATTTTTAGTGTTGGTGGTAGTTTAGGATTGGATTTTGGATAATTGATTGGGGCCTACAACTAAAATTATATTGTAGGAAGGCATTCATAGAGTGGTGTGAGAGTTTCACGGAAAGACACTAGGATTATTGTAGGATCAAAATATATCCTATATGGGTCCTTCTAAAAAAATGGTTGTTGAGGATCTATCCCTCTTCTTATGGATGGTTTCTCCATGATGAGGACAGGTGGGGGTGAAACACAACATGACCACCATGGCCATGTAGTAACCATGTCAGTGGGTAGTTTTTTATTAATGGAATTATAAATTCCCTATATACCCATTTTTAAATATCCCCTCCAAGATCCACATTATTTGGCCAATGTTAAAACTTCCTCCATGGTTTTTTGTGATCCTCTCTCCTTATCCCTAGTTTGTTTCAGGAGTTATTCCTTATAGAGTGTGTATCTTGGTAAGTCTCTACCCATAAATGTCCTAGATATCTCAATATTTCTCTATTTCAAAATTTCCAATTCTTAAACCCTAAATATGAGGGTTTGAGAATAATTTTAGGGTTATGGTGGTTTAGACATGAATCAAGGAGTGTGACCTAGAGAGTACACTATATTAAGATTAAGGAAGTAATTATTTAGTATGATATGCCTTTTATATGAAATTATATTCCTTGATTTATATACGAGTTCATCTGTAGCCTTTTAAAACTCTAATTTTGGTATCAAAGCGACCAGGTAGGTCTGTATAGATGGGGTTGACTCCTTATAGTATTAAATATGGGGTTTTTATTAGAAATGAGGGAATCCCACCTCATTATAGGGGTATATACAACATTGTTTCTGAGGTTAATTTTTCTTTTAAGGAGCTACTTGGAATCAATTATGGCTAGGGATACCCATTAAAGGGGTAATTTGGTATAGATGATGAGACCCCTCACTTATAGTGGTTTTCAGTGAGTAAATAGAAGTATGTGGGATACCATGAGAGGTTTTATTAGAAGCATTTGTAGGGATTGCAGTTATTTCCTTTGTAATTTTTCAACTTAATTCCATGTGAATTATTATGATTTTTGATGTCTGGGCCATCCTTAAGTGATAATGTGTGGATTGAGTCATGGTGTGTAACCTACATTGAGTGAGAAGGCATTTTCATAATTTTGAAGTCTAGATCCACCTTGAGTGATAAGGTGTGTCTTGAGAAAAATGCATAGCCTTCCTTGAGTGAAAAGGCATGGTAATAGATGTGGTATAAGAATAATCATGAGTGAGAATGTGGTATGTGCTATGATGGTGACCTCCCTTGAGTGATAAGGGAGTGGTTGGGTGTTTCACATAGTGTTACGCCTTGAGTGATAAGGCACTAACCATGAACTAGGCTTTGTTGAGGTTCCAACTAACGCTTCTTTCTATCATGTACTCAAAGTAAGTATGGATAGGTATTCATGGAAGCCTTGTTAGTGCACAATAACACAACGAGATTCATAATTTTATTTATTTTTTTATTTTTTTATTTTTTTATTTATTTATTTAATTCTATCAATTCATGAAACTTTATATATATGCTTCACTTATTCTAAGGACTCATTAGTGGTTCATAATAATTTTATACTCACACCCTTCATAGGAATCACGATGTGCATGCAGAAATTAAGGTTAGGGATCCAGTAAAGGGAAAGGGCCATATGATGGACTACTAAGAAGAAAAAGGTGCATAGGGATTGAGGAAATTTTTGTGCATGCTCTGGGTTATTTTGCTACTATGCCTTTATTTTTATTTTTCTCATTTTTTATTATATATATTGATCCACAGCATGTGGGGATCCCTTTTTAATGGGACGTACTAGTTATTGTATTCCATATTTATATTGAATATTATGATGTTTTTTACTTATTATGTTTTATTTTCCATGATTTCATTATATGATCACTTCCATTGTATTTGTTTTTTTTTTGATATCTAATATACATTCCATAGCCTCCCAAATTTATGGTTTAGGTACTCTTCTATAGTAGGTAGCCTCTTACGTATAGGGATGGATGTATGAGGTCTTGTACTATGTCATCTCGGACCTGGTGATATTGGTTAGGGAATTAAAAATGTTATTTGATCTCCTTTTCTTTTGATTTATTATTTGGGTCTTGGTATAATAAATATAATATGGTTGTAACTTGAGTAGGAAGTTATGATTTTGTACAGTAAACACATGTATAGTGGATAACCATGTTACCAGGTTAATGGGATTTATTTTATTGGTTGTGATGTTGTGGTTTTATGATATTTCTCAATTATTATTGTATCATTATCATTTATGGTATTTCCTCCCACACTAATTGATGAGAGTGGGTAATTTCATATATCATGGATCAGTATGTAGGTTCACATGCCATATTCATAATTACCAATGATTGATGTAGGTTTGAATTAATTAAATTCCAACAACAATACATGAGGATTATTCCAAATACATTATTGGAGAAATTTAATCAATTTAACCTGAGCATGTTTATTATTTAGTTTATTATGATTATGGATAATATGTAGGTATTGCATGGTCTCATGCCTTGGGTGCGTACTATGAGGTTATTCCTAGTGGTTGTGGGTAGAGCTTTATCACACATTTACTAGGATTATTTTGTGTGTGTTTTCCTATTAATTACTTAATTATGATTTATATTTGAGCTATTAAATGTGTTTATGAGTATATTTTTTGGTATTTCATAAAATTTCACTTTATTAGCATCCTATGATTTCACCCAGAGAATAGGGTGGGGGATTCCAAAAGTAGGGAATTCTCATTTTGTACCTCTAGAAATCTATGAAAGTTATGTAGAGAATTATCTTGATGCTTCCCCTATGGTCCAGAAAATGGATCCACTTCATCAAGGAGTTTTCCATTTAGTTCTGGTGGGAGGTGGATCTTCTCATCAGGGAGGGCCTATAATAGTAGATTTCACCTTGTATTTTTAGTTATAACACCTTATAGATTTCTTGGTAGAGATTTTTCTTTAAGACACTAAGGATTGGGTTGATATTATAAAGGGTATTTGAAGCTTGTGGAGACACCCAATAGTGGTGACTGAATCTAGAAGCATACAAGTTATAAGTACCTTCCAAGATATAATTAGACATAATGATTCAGGATAGGATTCATGAAGTTATATCATGTAAATCCTTTAAGTAAATTTTCTTATTATATTTATTTCCTAACATATTATAGCTATATAAATCGTCAAATTTTATGGAGGTCAAGTAACAAATGATTTCCATAGCATACTACGTGAGTCATTTTGGGTAGTTGAATCATTTTTATCTGTTATTGGCTAGGGCTAAATATCAATAGTCTAGGTCGGTTGAGAATAGACTTTTAACAAAGGTGAAGTGAAAGTTTAGGGTGTTTTAATTGACTTCTTGCTTTTATTTGGTCCATAATTCCCACCCTATTGAGAATGACCTAGAAAGGGATAGTGCGGTAGGATTTTTCCCTTCTTTAGTGGGTCAAGTAGTGGCCTTCTAAGTATAGATTTTGGTTCCTCTTATAATGGGGGTAATAAAAGATTTGATGAGATGTTACAAGGTGGAGAGAAGAAATCGGGGTATAATAGGTTTTATTATCTTATAATATTATGAGGGAATTCCACTGTGTTCTTTTAGTGTGGACAGTTCAGGCATTTCCATAGGTCTTATACAAGTCTACCTAGGGAGTGGAATGTGTGTATTAGGATAGTAAATATCTAGTTTTTCAATATAGATATTCCTTAGTTGGGCATGGTCAAAGGATTATGGTAGACATAGGACTAAAGGTATTGGACATGGGGACTATAATAAATAGTAGTGTCAGATTTGGGAGGTTGGATTGTGGAGTTAGACAAGGGTCTCATGGGGAAAACAATAGTAAGTTCCGTAGGGGTTAGTTCCTTAATAGAGCTCAGGATTGTGGGATATGGGACATAGATCGAAGATACTAAGAGTTTATTATTTAGACCAAGTTCTAGATGATGAAGTAAATTGTCCGTAAACAATAAAAGGCATGGTTTTTATTTCCTTAATGCTTTAATTTTCCCTATTTGATACTTTTTAATCTCATTCCTTTATTGATGATCGATATGTATCTTGTTTAAGGTTTTTTGTGGAGTTTACCCCTAGGAGTATTGGTGGTTGATGCACCACTTGGGAATAGTTTAGATCATGTTTAGTGGTGTCCAATATGTTTTATAGTGGTTGGGGGATAATGAATTTGTGGGATTTTATAATTTTTAATGTAATGATCATTGAGATCATTTTTTGTATAGATTGGATGATACACTTCTAGGATTGTAATGATCACTAATTAAGGTGGGTGTATTTAAACTTCATTTGGGTAGAGTAGTATGTTTTAGTGGGAGAATGTGATGTAGAGGTAGGTTAATCTGGAAATGACTTCAGTTGGGTGGGAGCCATTATAACATGGGTAGTGGGTATGCTTCTTGTAGTTGATTGGGTGACAATTCTATCCACATTTATTCTAGTGGTGGACCAATTCTAAGATATTTCCTCAAATGATTTATTAGGACTCCATCCAAAGAGGAATATTGAGTTCATGATCGATCTTGTATTGGGTGTGGAATCCATATCAATTCCCCCTTATCATATGGAACCAGCCAAGTCAAGTGAGTTAAAGGCACAAGTTAGGTACCATAAGGTGAAAGGATTTGTTGATATGAGTACATCTCCTTTGGGTTCATTGGTTCAATTCACTAAGGAATATGGTGGCCTCAGGTTGTGCATGGATTATTGGAATCTAACCCAGGTTATGGTGAAAATAGGTATCCATTGTCACACCTTGAAATTCTGATATATGATTACCTATAAAATAAGTAAATGTTTTTACAGCATGCTCCACACATAACACCAAACATAAATAGAACTAAAATATAAATATTTAAGTATGAACATTCAAACCTAGCCATTGAATTAGTGGGAATTAATAATAATAAATTATTTATGAAATATATGTATAAATAAAATAAATAATTCATTTAATATAAATTAAATTCAATTAGTTTACCTAAAATGACTAATAAGATCATTTATTTCATAGAAAAAAATTCAAAAAATTGACTTTTATGTGATATGATCCTTTATTTCTAGAAAAAATATGATTAATAATAAAAAATAGGTTTAATATTAATAATTTGTTAACACAAATTTAATTGGTAATAATAATACTAATAGTTAATATTTTAAATTTTCATTTAATAATAAAAAAGTTTTTTAATAATATTTTATGATTTTAATAAAAAAATGAATTTATAAATTTTGGTATTTTAAATTAATTAAATTAACCTAATTTTTTAATTAATTATATTAAAATTTAATTAGTATGAATATTTTTCATTTTCTAAGAAGGTATATTTTTAGTCAAAAAATGTTGGATTTATGGAAATTATAATTTCGATGATTTTTTCACTATGTAAGCATAACCTGAATTATTTAAAAACCATTAAAGTAACATTATATGAAGTTAAGGAATAAAATTATACATTTATTAATACTATTTTTACATATAAAACTGATATAAAACATTTTTATGACTAATTAAAATGTTTGTTTAATATAAAAAATATTTTTCGGTCTTTTTGGGAATCAAGTATTTTCCTGGGAGATTCAGTTTTGTATTTCCTTTTAAGACTCGTATACTTAATTTTTTATATTAAATTATTTTATTTCATTAAAATCAGTATCCAATATAATTTTATCTTATATATATATATATATATATATATCTTGAAAATATTATTTCTCAAAAAAATGTTTTAAAAAGATTAAGTGTGTTTAGTTGAAATTAACTTTTCAAACCATTATAAATTTTATTTGATAAAATTATTTTCAAATTTAAAATAAGAAGTACCAAATTAGATAAAAAAATCATTCTTAATATTTTTATTAAAAATAATTACAAAGGTTAGAAATTAATTACCAATGTAAAGTTAAGTTTGGGTAAATGGAAAAAATGTTAAAACCAAAAGCCATAAATCACTAAAATTTTTCTCAATAAGGACTGTTTGGGGTTTGTTTAGACCCACAATCCACTTCCTCTACTATTTTTTAATTTTTTTTACTTTGAAACATGAATGTTCACTTTACATTATTGAAAATGTAGGGGTCACTCCGAAAACTATATTTTCCTTTACCTATAAAAGGGTGGAATCTTCAACACTTCAATCATCATATAACATTCGAATTTATCCTTAAAAATATGTCATTTTAATCTACCTATAACCCTATACCATGAACATAATCCCCCGGTCACTCATAATTATACTAATTCCTTTAAATTCTATGATACTTCCAATGAAAATCCAAGTCCCCGATTTGAGTATTATCAACTACTTAGTTTTCTTCTTTAACTATTTTCTTAAACAATTGTCCTGGAAACGTTAATATAATGTAATTATGATTTATATATAGTAATTTTACAATATTAATGTCATTATATTTATTAATTCATATACACCATCCATTAATAAAAACAAAACTAGAGTTTTTACATTTTGTGGACTACCACCTCCAAAACGTAACATATTCTGTTTTCCTTCATCAACTTACAAGGTTTGGTATAATAATGTTGTTAAAGAGTAAATATTATTTTTATGATATAATTAATTTTATTCTATTAAATATTTGGGAACTTAATAATTATTTGATCAACAAACAATCATCATTATTTTAATTGTTAAAAATAAGTGTGCTAAAAAGATAATCTTTTATTCAAATACTGTAAAATATTCATATCTTTTTCTTCTTCATATAAATACTAATAATTATAATGTATAACAATAATAAAAACTAAATAATATAATTATTATTTTTGTATATTTATATTACAACAAGACCATCTCATAACCATTCATGAAATCAGGGTATGTTCATGTTTAGGTCAGTTAACAACCTAATTGAACAATACTATGAATTTATATAATAAATGAATATGGGAACATAATCACGGTTAAAATATGAATATAAATGTGTAAATAATTTTTTTATGGGAATTTTATATTAATATTTAAATCATTAATCAATAAATCGCGCGTTAATCATCAAGAATCACTAAAACTTTCTTGTTATTGATTTTATCTTCAAGGATAAAGACTAAAACACTTATAAAAGGATTTTAGAACATTTTAAATTATTATAAAACATCTATAGTGGTAACCATAATTCCCTATTAATTATGGACTTTGTTAGAATAAAGAATAAGACCACCACTATTATGAAACTAGTACAAACAATAAAAATTATAAACATCTGATGTAGAAAATTATGAGAATTCGTGTAGATAGTGGAAATTTATGAAGATTATGAATGAAAATAGAAAATATTAATGTTAAAAATTAAGTTATTAAGATATATTTTTTTATAATATATTACATTTAATTATATTTTTGTAATTTTGGAACAATTTGTAAGGGTTTTCATCTAAATTACCCTTTATTGAGACATATATTGTATTTATCTACCTAATTTCATTGATATGATGTATATACTAGCTATTTGATATTTTATGTCATTAATTATATTTTAATCATGTAATTTTAAGTTCAATTAAAATCCCACCCTTTCACTGGGTTTTGATTCAAATGTTTTTTAAGTTGTAAGGGTTTTCTTGGTCTTAATTATGATTGTTTGAGATGTAATATATTTTGTGCATCATGTATTATTTGAATGGTTTATTCAATATCCATGGATATATTTTTATCTTACTCCATGTCTTTCATGAGATTTACTAAAAAATAATTTTCCATTATTCAAGTGGATATTGATTCAATTGGTTCCCCAGTAGTTAGAGTTTTTGGTTACTCAATTTCTACTCATTGAGTTATGATCATTCCCTTGAACTAATTTCTTATAAGTTGGTAATATTATACCCTTTTATTGTATTATGTGTTATTATCTCACTGTTTTTTGGGGATATAAATTCCTACCATAAAAAATATTCGACAAACATTTCTCACTTCTTAGGATATTCTATTTTGAAACCATCCATGTTTTTCTCTAGATAGATTATGATCATGTTATTCTAGTATTATCTCAGTCATATATCCATTTATCTATACAGTGTGAACATCTCATTTTACTAAATTCATATTAAATGATTTTAACGTATAAATAATTTCATCTTATTTACATGGGGAACATTATTGGCGTACTTTATGTTTTTATTTTAATATAGATGATTATTAAAATTTTGACTATATATTGTTTAACCATCAAACTTCTTCCTCTAGAGGTGTTCTAATCAGGTTATCCCTTTTATTTACATGGGGAAAAGTATTGGAATTTTTTATATTTTTATTTTAATATATATTATTATTAGAAATGTTAATTATGTATCATTTATATTATTTATATTATGGTGAATACATTAGTCTTTAATAATGTTGAGTGGGACCCAAAATTATATAGTCCCTCGATGCATCGACAGGTCTTGTAAGACAAAATAGGTTGGGATTTTGTGTATTCCTCTTTCTATAATAGGATATTGTCTTGGTGTAAGGCCTTGATGACGGGATTTCTTGACTACAATCTCGATGATAAGTAAAGTGTCTTTGCACAAGGAATTGAAAATAGTATTTTATGTTGGGAATTATGTATTCCATTAGTATAAGGTCAGTATTGTTGATATCCATGTTTTCATTTATTTTCATGGATATATAATGCTCTTTATTTCAAGTTGATTATGGATTTGTGTTGTTTACCAAATATTTCCATAATGTTTATGCCATGTTTATTCCATGATTAGTTCAGTTATATGTTTTTCTTACTGAGTGTTTGATATTACCCAATATTATGTTTCTATTATAAAAGTTATAGATAAAAAGAGTTCATGTGACCTATTTATAAGGATAACACATATTAACAAATTTGCATGTGACAATAAAGACTAGTCATGAATTAACTAGTTAAATATATATAATGGTAAAATTGTCTATTTAATATAAAGAACATGGGATTTATCAATTTATGATGTGTTCTAATTCTATAAATCTCTAAACCTAAGAATTTAATGGATTAAATAATACTTTTTTTAATTATGGATGGTTATATCAATGCTTTCATAGCTAGTATCAAAGGAATTATGTAAAATATGTGTCTATGAGCACTAGGTCTAAGATTGTAGGTATGGAGTGTCACATTCATTTCCAAGTATTAATGACCTATTTCACTAGATGAGGGGTGTCTGGTTCTAAAAACCATATATTTTGGGATATATTTATCTTTAAATAAATTTTATGTCTTTGATAGCTTTCATAACATGAAACATATAGTTTAAATGAACTGTGATATATTATTAAATTATTATTATTTAACATAGAAGTCATTTTCTAGACATTTTATTGAAGGGTATGAAAAGGAATAAATAAATTTTGAAAAAATATTACATAAACATTTTGAAAATGAAATAATTGTTTATAAAGTGGTTAGATATGAAAATAAGATCATTTGAAAGTAAAAAAGGTGATGTTTTTCTGAAAAACAATATTTATTTGTGCAATGCGTTTTTATACTTAATAAATAAAATTATTATATACTAATGGATGATTTTAATGAAATTTATATATTATATATCATCTTTTTTAACATTAATATACAATACTAAAAATTCATGTTATAGCCACAATTTATAACCATTGATATAGGTAATAGCCACGATTTGGTGGATCATGGCGCCTATAGGAATGGTAATAGGGTCCAAGCTATAGTCACGGTTTTAAATCATGGATATAGGTTTATAATTATGGTTTAAATCATGGTTATAGAGTTATATCAAAGGTTTCCTCCATGGAATTACCCCTATAAGAACTATTTCCAATAGTGGATATAGCTTCTTCCATGTCAGATTATAGCCACGATCAAAACCATGGCTACAGGTCTACTACCATGATTCAAAACTGTGAATATTGGTCTACTACCGCATTTTCTAACCATTGATATAGCCTGCAGATACTATAAAAAATAGTTATTCTAGAGTTATAATGCAATTTTAATACTAAAAATAGTTATCTAATTCCTCTACTACATGACCCAAAATTCTAATGCAATGTTAATACTGAAAAATTGTACCAATTAATGGTTGTTCATTATCAATACAAGATTAAAAAACTGTCATAAAAATGAACTTATAGCACCCATAAAAACTATAATCCACAAAAAATTCATCTAGAAAATTTTTGAACTAAAGGATAAATGAAACTGCAAATGATGGGGATTACATGAAAGTAGACAGGGTGTTCTTCTTGAGAGTGAACTCATCTTATTTAGTCAGGATGATCGACTTCCCAAGAATGTGTTCAATCCTCTGAATTTCATTCTTCATGTCTTAACTTTTATCCAAGATATTATTTTTTAGACTTTAGATAGATCTTTATATATATAGCAGTAGATCCCTCCAGCTTCACTAAATACTCTTCCATCAGACTGAACCTGACCCTCTTCTCATCATCTCTAGCACTTGAAAACTCATTGGCTATAATGACCCAACTTTTGAACAAGTTATGGATCATTGCTTTTTCATTTTGAATACTTTTTTAATCATTTTAAATATATAATATGTCCTAGATAAGTCCCAAGGAACTTCTGGGGCTGGTTTGGTGCTCGAAGGTCAAGAAAAGAGGGTTGTATGCTGGGTCGCACGGTCAGTTTAAACTGTGCGACCCAGGCTTCACGGTTTGGGTAAACCTTACGGTTGTAGATAGGGTCACCTAAAAGTTTTCCCTATTTGTATTCAACTGGTCAGACTAGTCACATGGTCGTGCATCCTGCTACGGATGGTGGGCAAGTCCATCCAACATGGTTTGTGCACGGTTTTTCAAACCATGCACATAAACCACATGATCCCAGTCTTAGGGAAAAATAACCATTTTTCTACTCTCTAACTTAAGTTCTATTTTTCTTTTTATTCCACCTCTAGTGGAAAACCCCTCCCTTTCCTCCTCATTGATCTCTAAAACCCTCCAAGGATTAAATATTTGATAACTCCTCCATCTTTGGTCTGGTGTTCAATCTTCTAGAATCATTGTATCCACAGCGGTAAGGCTCCCTAGTCTCCCTACTCTCGTTCCTATTATTCTTTCCATCTATTGTGCTATCTGGATTTAGGCTCATATTCTTGATTTTTAGGGCATTGGACTGAAACTCGGATCTCTTCCAACCTTCTTTGAATCTAAGGTTGATATTAAGCGACGCTTTGTCTACATCCCTAAGGTAGGTGGCCATGTAGTTTTCCATTTGAGTTTTGTTCGTTTCATATTTATTTCGACATTTCATGGGCCAGCCTTTGCTGATCTCCCTTTTTCTATTGATTCCTTCATGTATAATTAACCCTAATGTGATGACATAGGTTAATTGAATCATGTTTAAGGGTTTTGATATCACCCATGCACTATATGGACACCCAAGGGGTATGCTGACCAAATTTACCATTTTATTCCAATTTCCCAATAAGATCGAATCCAATTTATATCTACCATTTTGAGTTTAAATTGAATTTACCCTTGTATCACATGTATTTTTTTTAAACCCAAGGAACCCTATGGATGTTTTTACCTCTTAGTATTGGAATTTCTAAAATGGTTATTGGACTATTTTGATATGCCTTTGTAATTGAATTTTCAATGAGAGGCAATGTGAGTGCAATGCCTTGTCTAGATTAGTTCACATGTAATGAATGATTTCCATTGAAATGAATTGAATGAATATGTGACCAAGCCTTTTTTATGCTTTAAATATCAATTCTTAAGATTTTACACCTTAATTATTCTACTTGTGATAATCAATGTTCCACTTACATGGTTTTGGACTTGATGAGGGAATGAGAGGTGCATTCCTCATTCCCTGTGTATTATAAAGGTTATTCCTTATGGTTATGTAGCTAAGGAACCATGAGATCCCTAATGGGAATACTATGAGAGCTTCTATTGAGGACCCAAGGACTATATGAGCCTTGGGGTAGGGATGACTATGAGTTCTCCCTTGTGTATTGTCAAGAGACCATGGGAGCCATTGGGGTTGGTCTAGGGGTTAGATCGTGAGAGATTCCCTAGAATAGGATGTGTGAGAGTTACGTACAAATATTTCCCAACATATATATATATATATATGATTATAATATATATATTTTTATATATATGCCTGGTGACATGATCAGACATACCAGCTGTGAGCTGAAGTAGGTAGACAGTCATGTGTCCTTTAGGAAGTTGATAGGGAGATTGTTTTTTTATTCTAAATTTCTTTACTTATATATCTTATTGCATACTGTTTAAAAATAAGTAGCTACTTAGTTTAGACATAGACACCGTTGGTGGTGGCCTATTGAGATGTTTATCTCACAGCCTACTCAGGCCGCCCTCAGCACCTGAGAAGACTATTTTCCTATAGGTATATATTGAGTAAAACACCACTCTTCAAACTGTTGATTCTTACTTCTTAGTTAGAGAATAGGAGCATAGGATCAGGCATAGTCTTGAGATTCTATGGAGTATATTTTGAATTCTATTATCTTTTGTACTTTTTTATTTTCATAGATATTTCCTAGTCTTATTTTCTTTTTCTTACTAGCATCCCATGCATTCATGTTTTTATTAGACACTACCTATGAGGCCTTTGATATATTATTCGGTTATTCAGTCTTCCATTGTATCTATTTATACTTCAAATATTTGTTATATCAGTTTATTATATCTTTACGATTGCTTATTCATTTTCTAATGTTTATTACTCTTTCATCTATTGTGTACTCGGAAATGGGGGTATAGTATCCTTGCCATTTTACCTTCACATCCCTGTTTTCGGTCGGCAGCCCCTGGCTTATGGGGAGACACACTAGGGGTCATGTGGCTAATCGGGCTCGGGGCATGGTTTAAGTGGCAGCCAGGTCTGGGACGCCATAAATTGTTACCTTAGGGGTTCCTTTCCTTCTTTAATATTTGGTCACAATATACTGGAGATTTGGAACACCTAGGGACTTAGTCATAAGTTGTTCTTGGGCATTATGAACCCATGTACAGGGTAAAGACCAAGTTTCCTTATATATTATTGCTACTGGTTTTCCTATTACCATTGATATGATTTCACTATTGGGTGCTTCACATGTTTTTGGATGTTCATGATATTAATTATATAGGAATTTTGATTTCATTATTCAACCCGATGAAATGAGGGTTATGTACTAGGACATACATCATGATAGGCACAATATTAATAGGTTATGCATTTTTCTAGGATACGTTTAATTTTTAGCTAGCATTATCTGTTTCATATTAATTATGCTTTTTACATATATACAATTATGTTGAAATTTATTATAGTATTTGGATCGATCTATGATGTGAGTTTAGTGGGTTCCACTCTCTGACTCATAAGGTGTATGGGACCTTATGAATCTGAAAATGGAATTCCATCTAGCTTGACTATTTGAAAAATGTTATAATCACATGGATGAGTGTGATTTAAATGGAAATGAAATACAAGTGTGTGTCATATTTTGGTTCATAAGGTGTATGGGCCCATATGGGCTGGAAAATGAAATATCATTGGGTAAATCCAATTTGAATGCCTTAAATGTTCCAATGAGAGAACTTTCAAATGATAAAGGCCTTATAACTTGAGAATAGCCATCCTGCGCATGAAATAAAGTGAAAATAGACCCAAACCTAGCCTTAGTAGTGGGTAGTGGGTGTTTATTAATTCTTATGGTTTGTTCCAATGTCCAGTTTTGGATTTTGATGCAGTGAGAGAGACGTGTTTTCTCATAGGAACGATTTAGTACCTAACCTAGCTTCATGAATGAAATTGTTTAAATTGTTTATTATCTTTTGATATGTTTGTTAGAAATTATAGTATTATGCTGCCACAATTTCCTCGAGCCGCATGCACTGAAGGTGACGACACCTAGTTTCAAGAGGTATTATTGCGTATTATGCAGAATATGCAAGGCAGAGTGTGACCTGCACTGATCATGGAAGAGTTCACTCGTGAGTTTCAGCAGCATCATACTCATACTTTCTCAGGGGATGGCAGACCACTTTCTATAGAGTCATAGATCGAGGAGATTATTTCTATCTTTGAGCACCTATAGATTCCTCCCAAGAGAAGGGTTAATCTAGATACTTATATATTATGTAAATCAGAAAAGAGGGGTGGGATGTCATCACCCAGGAAGGAAAGCATAGTGATATGGTTTAGGATGACTTCCATACTACCTTTTATGGATACTTATTTCCCCAAACTCTAAGGGATGGTAGATCTAGAGAGTTCATAAATCTGAAGTAGGGGACCATGTCTGGTATGGATTACTCATCTCATTTCACTGAGCTGTAAAATTTCACTCCTTCTCTAGCTGCTGATGACATGATGGTTGCTAGGTGATTTTGAGTATGGGTTTTGTTATGCCATTAGATCTCAATTAAATGTGTTTAGGTTGAAAACTATTTCAAAAATTGTCATCCATGCCCTAATTATAGAGTGAAATTAGAGAGAGGTAGACAGTGCGAGTCAGAGAAGTTCATCACTAACGGATTCTAGTGGATCTTCCTCTGGGTGAAAGAGGTGTTTTGAGTTTTCTCATTATAACGACCCATACTTTACATACATTGTTAATACATCAAAATTGAAGCACACTTATTACAACATATGACAAAACCACAAAGGACCGTATAGGTATAGTGTCTTTAGAAACTGGGAAACATAAACAACTGGTTCATAAATCTTCTACAGTGTCTCCCATTTATTTCATCATATTCTACTTAATATCCATCTTCCTGACCTGGGGAAAAGAAAACATAAAAGGGTGAGCTCAAATGCTCAGCAAGGGCAAATAAAGGAAATAAAAGTCATATCATATCTTTTTGAAAATCATAACCTACAAAAGAGATCATAATATCTTAACATGGAACAAATCATAGAAGTGAAAATGAGATCCCCATAATCATAACATAAAACTTGAAACTTTGTGGCATGCACACATAATCATGGAAAATCATTTCTTGTTAGTCATGACTCATTGCCAAGACTATCTTAGTGGACAAAGTCCCTTTCTGAACCGAGTTCACTCCTCGTTTCAGTCCTGTATCACTGAACCGAAATAACCTTCCGTTCCAGCCATGTCTATCTCATGAGATATAAAATCTTTACCCAATGCATTGGAGGGAGATATAGGTCCCATCCATCTTATAATGAATCCTTTCTTATGTGTGCCACATAATCAAAAATGGGATTCTTGAAACATCATGACATCATAAAACAATTCATATAAGATAAAGGAATTCATAAAAATATTTCCATCACAACATAATCAAATCCATGTAATAATAGGGATAAAAATAGAACCCTTTTATTATCTTAGATGGAAAATAATTTTGATAAAATACATGAACTCCATTCTTGAGGAAAATATCCTTTCTACTTAAAAAACATTTTTCCTTTCATAACATGTCATACGACTTTAAAATAAAAGAAGTTGATTAAAAATAAAATTGATAACTTGTAAAGGAAGCTTCATGGAAATAATGTTTTAAAAATCCATCCATGCCGTATAAGTTAAAAAAAACATTCTTCGTACTTTTGTCGGAAAAGTCAAAAAGTACCTCGTACGACAAAAGATTCCTTTCATACATATTACTAAAAACTCACCGAAGGGTAAAAATGGATTTAAACAATTGTAGGTGGATAATATTACATATTGATGAAACATGGATGTGGATGATAAAATACACCCCGGTGAATACTTACGAATAAACAATCTCGGATAAAAATGAGATTGTGATATTTCCCTTACCTTAGGTCCGATTTGCTTTGTACGTGTCCGAAGCTCCTGTATAATGGTTTAAATAATGTTATTGACTTATTCCAGAATATGATATCATATATGGTCATATTATTAGCTTCTTGTTAGTAATATTTCATTGTTACTTTTTACTCGGGTCTTTATAACTTTTTGTTCTTATGCGTGTTTTGTCGAATAAATTCTTATTCTTATCTTTAGGTTATAGATAATTCATTTACAGAATGGTATTAGTGTAGTATATACCATATTCATTCATTCAATTCATTTATATAATCATTATGAAATGAAGATCATGTAGAACGAGTCGCATCACATCGTGGAGACGGTATTCCGTACGTACGCACGAGTGATGATATCGTTCCTGTGATCGTGGAATTGTATTGGAGTATATATATTATTTCAGTATCAATATTACTTCATAATAATCATATATAGTTACTCATTACACCATTATACCCATCCTTGTAAGGTGATGGTGGAAAATAGATTACACCATGGCGTGGAGACGGTATTCCGTACGTACGCACGCGCGGTGATTTCATTTTTTCCGTAGGATAGATAGAAGGTGAATTAGGGTTGTTTCATATTTATAATAACATATCAGTATGTAAGTAATACTGATGTTATTACTTTATCATGAAACAACTAAAGAAGAAGAAGTTGAAGAAGAAAGAAATTGAAAAGATCGGTAATGGATATTACCTCTTCTTTGGAACGCCTCTTTGAATCCTCCGCTTAAGGAACTAAGATTGGTCTTTGGAGAAGACCAGGACCTCTAGGATTATTCTAGGGAAGTGGAGAGGAGAAAATGGCAGGGGTTGGCCGAGCTTGAGTGCTCAAATTGGTGTGAGGAGGAGGGGGAGGAGGTGCCCTTTTATAAGGGAGGAGAGGGGCACCTTAGGAATATCTCAAAATATTATTTTATATTAAAGTCAAAATCGGTTTATAATGGTTCCAAAGGGTCTTATTTCGAAGCTAAAGTGGGGATGGGTCGAAATCCTATAAACCAATAAGATTTAGACAAGTTTAGGGTATTATTTTAACCTTATCAATTAGATTTAACTCTAAGTTAATTAATTTAACTTTTACCGTGTCTTTTTGTTTTCTTTCACTATATGGTTAATACACTTACTATAACATGCCAAACGAACCCCAAATTGTTTATTATTAATATATATATCCTTATCTAAGTCATTTGGCCGAACCTTAGATTTTTAGGAATAAAATAACAATTAATAATATAATATTTGATTTAAAAACTATTTTGTGTCAATTTTGACACTATTTGATATATGATTTTTGTGAAAGTCATAACAGAATTATATGTTCGAACCAAGTTGATTAAATCAACATTAATATATCATAGTAACCTATAAAATTAGTGGAATTCATAAAAAGTCTAATATTACATTTATTTTGGTGTTTATAACATCAATTATGTCAATATTTCATTAATAAGATAATTACTGCATCATCATTGTGTCATAAATAAATTAAATTATTTAAAGTCTAAAAATTACAAATAAAATACCCTTATGTAGGAAATCTTTTTAGATTTCTAATGAATATTTATTGTCGAATTTATCTTATGTATAACCCCATATTAAAAATGATTTACTTATTAAACTTTGATTTTAACTATTTTAACCCTTCTTTAAATAAATTAATAATAAATTTCCTAATCTAATCCAAGTGGGCCTAAATGGTCATATTTTATTCCTAAGTTTGTTTTTGGTCGAATTACATTTGTCCAATAGAATTAGGACATGTGTTAGGTTAATATTGATATCATATTTACCCTTAGTTACCCTATTTACTATTAACCGCGGTAAAAATAGTAAAAAGTTACTATTCACCAAAAAATTATTTTCATCTCATTGAACCACATTTTAGTCCTTGATATTAACCGTGTCTCTCGGATTTTTGAAATTCCATTCACAGAAGCGGTAAAATTAAGTTTTATGCAAAATTCAGTTTTTAACCTACCACTTAGTGGTTTCACTATTCATCAAAAATTGAAAGTTTTCAGAAAAATACCAAAATTTCACCCTAGGCTAATTTCGATATTCTGAGTCCAAAAATGAAGTCCATTTTGAAAAATAAAATTTATAAAATTTCAAAAAGTGATTATTACTATTCATAACGGCTAGTTTTAATAGCATATTGTTGTTTAGTGAAACTCGGTATTGCGTACGACGCAAGCTATTGAGGAAGGTCGCGATTGCGTGTAAAGAAAGCCAAGAAAGTGTTGTGTAGAAAAAGATTCCTTTGATGATTTATATAACATAAAAGTCTCGGGTGTTACATTCTACCCCCCTTAAAAAGAATTTCACCCTCGAAATTCGTCACTTTGCAACAAACAGATGAAGATACTTCACCCTCATCATATCCTCAAGCTCCCATGTAGCTTCTTCAAGTTGGTGGTTTCTCCATAAAACTTTCACCAAGCGAGTGGTCTTGTTTCGTAGGACTTTTTCGCTACGATCCAGAATCTCTATCGGCTGTTCTTCATAAGAAAGATCTTGATCCAGCGGTACAACTTCTGAGCTGAGTACATGTGAAGGATCTGGTATGTACTTTCTCAGGAGAGATACATGGAACACATCGTGAACTTGAGAGAGATTCGGTGGAAGCGCCAATCGGTAAGCTACCTTTCCAACACGATCCAGTATTTCGAAAGGACTGATATATCTAGGGCTCAACTTCCCCTTCTTTCCAAATCTCATAACCCTCTTCCAGGGAGATATTCGTAAGAACACTTTATCACCCACTTCAAACTCTAGGTCTTTTCTTCGGTTGTCGGCATAACTTTTCTGTCGACTCTGAGCTGCTCTTATGTGTTGTTGAATAGATCTAACCTTTTCTGCCATTTCATCAACGAGATCAGGTCCTAATAGCTTTCTTTCCCCAACTTCATCCCAGCAAGTTGGAGTCCTGCATTTCTTTCCATAGAGAGCTTCATAAGGAGCCATCTGAATACTGGAGTGAAAGCTATTATTATAAGAAAATTCTACCAAAGGTAGGTGTTGATCCCAACCTCCTTTGAAATCCATAGAACAAGCTCTCAACATATCTTCTAGGGTTTGAATTGTTCTCTCAGACTGACCGTCTGTCTGGGGATGATAAGCAGTGCTGAAACTCAACTCTGTATCCAGAGTATGCTGAAGACTTCGCCAGAACTTCAAGGTAAATCTCGGATCCCGATCAGATATAATAGAAAGTGGTACTCCATGCAATCTTACCACTTCCTTTACATATATCCTGGCAAGCTGATCTAGAGAAAAATCCTCTCTAATAGCAATGAAGTGTGCAGACTTTGTAAGACGATCAACTATGACCCAGATAGCATTATTGCCTTTGGATGTTTTAGGAAGTCCTGTGACAAAGTCCATAGTGATGTTTTCCCATTTCCATTCGGGTATGGGTAATGGTTGTAACATCCCCTTAGACTTTTGTCTCTCAGCTTTAACTTGTTGACAAACCAAGCATCGAGAGACATATTCAGCAACATCTCTTTTCATGCCATCCCACCAGAAGTACTCTTTCAGGTCCCTATACATCTTCGTGCTTCCAGGATGAATAGAGAATGAAGAAATATGAGCCTCATCCAGCAGCTCCTTCTTTAATTCGGGGATGGGAGAAACACAAACCCGATTCCTGAACTTTATTATCCCATCACAATCAAGGTTGAATTCAGGAACATTTCTCACCTTCTTTTGTAACTCGGCATCTTCTTTCTGTGCCTCTTTAATCTTCGCATGTATAGATGGTTGAACATTCGTTTGAGAAAGATAAGATTTTTCCCCTTCCATTATAATTCCAAGATCCATCCTTTGTAAATCCATAAATATTGGATCTTTTGTGATCCTCATCATGGATAAACTAGCATGGTCTTGTCGACTTAATGCATCTGCCACCTTGTTTGCTTTCCCAGGGTGGTAATGGATTGAGCAGTCATAATCCTTAATCAGCTCCAACCATCTTCTTTGACGCATATTCAACTCCTTTTGTGTGAAAATATACTTTAAACTTTTATGATCAGTATAAATATCACACCTTTCACCATAAAGGTAATGCCTCCAAATCATTAATGCAAAGATTACCGCAGCCAACTCCAAATCATGTGTTGGGTAATTTTGTTCATGGATTTTCAACTGTCGTGAGGCATAAGCTATCACCATATCATTTTGCATAAGAACACACCCCAATCCCTTCTTGGATGCATCACTGTAGATCACAAACCTTTCTCCACTACAAGGCAGTGTGAGCACAGGTGCATTGGATAACCTTCTTTTCAACTCCTTGAAATTCTCTTCACATTCCTCTGTCCAGACAAACTTAACTCCTTTCCGAGTCAACTTGGTGAGTGGATTAGATAATCGTGAAAAATATTTTACAAAACGTCGATAATATCCAGCCAAACCAAGAAAACTTCGGATCTCAGTTACTGTTGTTGGCCTCGACCATCTTTCTATAACCTCTGTTTTTGCTGGATCCACAGATATCCCCTCTTTTGAGATTATATGACCCAAAAATGCAACTTTTTGAAGCCAAAATTCACACATGGTAAATTTGGCATAAAGCTTCTCCTTTCTCAGGGTCTTCAATATAATTCTCAAGTGATCTTCATACTCTTCCTTGCTCTTTGAATAGACAAGAATATCGTCTATAAAGACTACCACAAATTGATCAAGATAGTCTCTAAAGACTCTATTCATTAGATCCATGAAGATAGCAGGGGCATTAGTAAGACCAAATGGCATCACTATAAATTCATAGTGTCCATACCTTGTACGGAAAGCCGTCTTTGGTATATCCTCCCTTTTGACCCTTAATTGATGATACCCTGAACGAAGATCAATCTTGGAAATGTATTGAGCTCCGCGTAGTTGATCAAATAAGTCATCAATGCGTGGGAGAGGATATTTGTTCTAGATAGTGATCTTGTGATGTTCTCGATAATCAATGCAAAGTCTCATTGATCCATCTTTCTTCTTAACAAATAGAACAGGTGCTCCCCAAGGTGACGCACTAGGGCGTATGAATCCCTTATCAAGATTCTCTTGGAGTTTCTTCTTCAATTCCTGCAACTCAATTGGGGCCATTCTATAAGGTGTCTTTGAAATAGGCAAAGCACCCGGTACGAGTTCTATTGAAAACTCAACTTCACGATTTGGTGGAAGACCCGGCAATTACTCCGGAAAGACATCATCAAACTCCCGTACAATGGGCATATTCTTAATCGTGAGTTTCTCACTAACCATTTGAGATAAATAACCTTCTTTTAGTGGAATCAATACCCCAAAGATGGAAGAAATTTCCACTGGAAGGTTATGTTCATCCTTGCATTGATAGACGATCGTAGATTGATCTGGAATATGAAATGTGACTTCCCTTCTTTGGAAATCGATATGAGCTCCATGTAGAGAAAGCCAATCCATGCTAAGAATCACATCAAATTCCACTAAAGGAAGGATCACAAGATTTGCAGGAAGCACTTTCCCACAAACTTCGATCGGAGAAGAATTATAAACTTTTGATGCGATTGATGTGCCATTAGGTGTTGTCACAGCTAACTCAACATCTAATTGTTGAGGTAATACGGTGATACCCTTAGAAAATTCTTTAGAAATAAAAGAGTGGGTTGATCCAGAATCAAATAAAACATTTGCTACTTTAGAGTGGATGGTAAGTGTACCTTTCACCACATCGTTATCATACTCCACATCGCTGATAGAAATTGCATATGACTTTCCTTTGTCTTTAGCCTTAAGATTTTGTTGACGTCGACCATCATCATCAACCCTTGGATTTGGGCATTGATTGGCATAATGCCCCATCTCCTTGCACTTGAAACATTGAAGTGTAGTAGGTTCATTCTGTGTATCCCTTCCTTTGTTTGCGTCATTAGACATCTTCTTCCCATTATCACGGCATTCAAATACCCGATGACCTTCTTTTCCACATTTAAAACATTTACTTGTCCCTTTAAGACAACTCCCTCCATGTTTCTTTCCACACTTTGAGCATAAGGAAAAGCTCATCTTCTTTTCCGTGTGCTCTTTAGATTTTTCTTTGAATTCCATCTTCCTCTTCTTATCAAACCCATGTGACTGATGGGTTACTCCAATCTCCATCTCGACTTTGAGAGCACATCGAACGATTTCCTCGTAGCTATTGAAGTCCCTTATGGCTAACGCCCTTCGAAGACTTAGTTTTAAGACACTAAAGAATCGATCGATCTTACTCTCAGGTTGGATAATAATACCAGAAGCGTACCTTGCAAGTCTTGTAAAATTTGCTTCATAGGTACCAACAGATTCATCATCCCTTTGCTTCAGTTCAAGAAACTCTTTCTCCATCTTTGTTCGGAGAATACGAGGGAAGTACTTATTGAAAAATAAGTTCTTGAACTCGTCCCATTCCATAGACTCAATTTCATCCCTTTGCCTCGTATTCTTAACAAGATTCCACCATTGATCAGCATCTCCTTCCAAACGATACACTGCTAGGATGACTTTATCATGCTCAGAACATTGAAGAACTGAAAATATCTTTTCAGTAGTACTAATCCATTGTTCAGCAACTAATGGATCAGTATACCCGCTGAAAGAAGGTGGACGCTGCCTCATGAAGGATTCAACAGAATGTTGCTCCCTCCTTTGCTCGTTTGGAAATCCTGCATGATTCATAGCTTGAGAAAGTTGTGTGATCATGGCTACAAGATTTTGCATTCCAGCTCCCATATCGTTTGTTTGCTCAGGGGGACAATCATTGCATTGCCCATCGCATTCCGCATTAACACGGTTCCTTCGGGTTCCAGCCATTGACTAAAACCAAGAAGAATAGTGTGAGCAACACTAATTATAATAGGAAACCACATAATTCAAGAATAAAATTTTCATGCTTAAGGTCTTATCCTAGGTTATTCAAGGCCATTTCTAAAACACTAAGATTGTGTTCTATGCTTAGACTTATCCTTAGGGTTATTACTAAGGCTTTCACATCCTAGTTTCCAAAGGTTGACTATACCTTCCTCTGATACCAACTATAACGACCCATACTTTACATACATTGTTAATACATCAAAATTGAAGCACACTTATTACAACATATGACAAAACCACAAAGGACCGTATAGGTATAGTGTCTTTAGAAACTGGGAAACATAAACAACTGGTTCATAAATCTTCTACAGTGTCTCCCATTTATTTCATCATATTCTACTTAATATCCATCTTCCTGACCTGGGGAAAAGAAAACATAAAAGGGTGAGCTCAAATGCTCAGCAAGGGAAAATAAAGGAAATAAAAGTCATATCATATCTTTTTGAAAATCATAACCTGCAAAAGAGATCATAATATCTTAACATGGAACAAATCATAGAAGTGAAAATGAGATCCCCATAATCATAACATAAAACTTGAAACTTTGTGGCATGCACACATAATCATGGAAAATCATTTCTTGTTAGTCATGACTCATTGCCAAGACTATCTTAGTGGACAAAGTCCCTTTCTGAACCGAGTTCACTCCTCGTTTCAGTCCTGTATCACTGAACCGAAATAACCTTCCGTTCCAGCCATGTTTATCTCATGAGATATAAAATCTTTACCCAATGCATTGGAGGGAGATATAGGTCCCACCCATCTTATAATGAATCCTTTCTTATGTGTGCCACATAATCAAAAATGGGATTCTTGAAACATCATGACATCATAAAACAATTCATATAAGATAAAGGAATTCATAAAAATATTTCCATCACAACATAATCAAATCCATGTAATAATAGGGATAAAAACAGAACCCTTTTATTATCTTAGATGGAAAATAATTTTGATAAAATACTTGAACTCCATTCTTGAGGAAAATATCCTTTCTACTTCAAAAACATTTTTCCTTTCATAACATGTCATACGACTTTAAAATAAATAAAGTTGATTAAAAATAAAATTGATAAATTGTAAAGGAAGCTTCTTGGAAATAATGTTTTAAAAATCCATCCATGCCTTATAAGTTAAAAAAAACATTCTTCGTACTTTTGTCGGAAAAGTCAAAAAGTACCTCGTACGACAAAAGATTCCTTTCATACATATTACTAAAAACTCACCAAAGGGTAAAAATGGATTTAAACAATTGTAGGTGGATAATATTACATATTGATGAAACATGGATGTGGATGATAAAATACACCCCGGTGAATACTTACGAATAAACAATCTCGGATAAAAATGAGATTGTGATATTTCCCTTACCTTAGGTCCGATTTGCTTTGTACGTGTCCGAAGCTCCTGTATAATGGTTTAAATAATGTTATTGACTTATTCCAGAATATGATATCAAATATGGTCATATTATTAGCTTCTTGTTAGTAATATTTCATTGTTACTTTTTACTCGGGTCTTTATAACTTTTTGTTCTTATGCGTGTTTTGTCGAATAAATTCTTATTCTTATCTTTAGGTTATAGATAATTCATTTACAGAATGGTATTAGTGTAGTATATACCATATTAATTCATTAAATTCATTTATATAATCATTATGAAATGAAGATCATGTAGAACGAGTCGCATCACATCGTGGAGACGGTATTCCGTACGTACGCACGAGTGATGATATCGTTCCTATGATCGTGGAATTGTATTGGAGTATATATATTATTTCAGTATCAATATTACTTCATAATAATCATATATAGTTACTCATTACACCATTATACCCATCCTTGTAAGGTGATGGTGGAAAATAGATTACACCACGGCGTGGAGACGGTATTCCGTACGTACGCACGCGCGGTGATTTCATTTTTTCCGTAGGATGGATAGAAGGTGAATTAGGGTTGTTTCATATTTATAATAACATATAAGTATGTAAGTAATACTGATGTTATTACTTTATCATGAAACAACTAAAGAAGAAGAAGTTGAAGAAGAAAGAAATTGAAAAGATCGGTAATGGATATTACCTCTTCTTTGGAACGCCTCTTTGAATCCTCCGCTTAAGGAACTAAGATTGGTCTTTGGAGAAGACCAGGACCTCTTGGATTATTCTAGGGAAGTGGAGAGGAGAAAACAGCAGGGGTTGGCCGAGCTTGAGTGCTCAAATTGGTGTGAGGAGGAGGGGGAGGAGGTGCCCTTTTATAAGGGAGGAGAGGGGCACCTTAGGAATATCTCAAAATATTATTTTATATTAAAGTCAAAATCGGTTTATAATGGTTCCAAAGGGTCTTATTTCGAAGCTAAAGTGGGGATGGGTCGAAATCCTATAAACCAATAAGATTTAGACAAGTTTAGGGTATTATTTTAACCTTATCAATTAGATTTAACTCTAAGTTAAATAATTTAACTTTTACCGTGTCTTTTTGTTTTCTTTCACTATATGGTTAATACACTTACTATAACATGCCAAACGAACCCCAAATTGTTTATTATTAATATATATATCTTTATCTAAGTCATTTGGCCGAACCGTAGATTTTTAGGAATAAAATAACAATTAATAATATAATATTTGATTTAAAAACTATTTTGTGTCAATTTTGACACTATTTGATATATGATTTTTGTGAAAGTCATAACAGAATTATATGTTCGAACCAAGTTGATTAAATCAACATTAATATATCATAGTAACCTAGAAAATTAGTGGAATTCATAAAAAGTCTAAAATTACATTTATTTTGGTGTTTATAACATCAATTATGTCAATATTTCATTAATAAGATAATTACTGCATCATCATTGTGTCATAAATAAACTAATTTATTTAATGTCTAAAAATTACAAATAAAATACCCTTATGTAGGAAATATTTTTAGCTTTCTAATGAATATTTATAGTCGAATTTATCTTATGTATAACCCCATATTAAAAATGATTTACTTATTAAACTTTGATTTTAACTATTTTAACCCTTCTTTAAATAAATTAATAATAAATGTCCTAATCTAATCCAAGTGGGCCTAAATGGTCATATTGTATTCCTAAGTTTGTTTTTGGTCGAATTACATTTGTCCAATAGAATTAGGACATGTGTTAGGGTAATATTGATATCATATTTACCCTTAGTTACCCTATTTACTATTAACCGCGGTAAAAATAGTAAAAAGTTACTATTCACCAAAAAATTATTTTCATCTCATTGAACCACATTTTAGTCCTTGATATTAACTGTGTCTCTCGGATTTTTGAAATTCCATTCACAGAAGCGGTAAAATTAAGTTTTATGCAAAATTCAGTTTTTAACCTACCACTTAGTGGTTTCACTATTCATCAAAAATTGAAAGTTTTCAGAAAAATACCAAAATTTCACCCTAGGCTAATTTCGATATTCTGAGTCCAAAAATGAAGTCCATTTTGAAAAATAAAATTTATAAAATTTCAAAAAGTGGTTATTACTATTCATAACGGCTAGTTTTAATAGCATATTGTTGTTTAGTGAAACTCGGTATTGCGTACGACGCAAGCTATCGAGGAAGGTCGCGATTGCGTGTAAAGAAAGCCAAGAAAGTGTTGTGTAGAAAAAGATTCCTTTGATGATTTATATAACATAAAAGTCTCGGGTGTTACACTCATGGGGGATGAAATAGTCAAGATCTTACCTTTGGTAGTTTTCATGTATTTCCACAGTGTTTAAAATAGGTCACTTCAAAGCATAGGGTCCATGGTTTCGATTGGAATGTAGAGGATGTGGCATGATGGTCCATGTAGAGAATTTCTGCAGCACCTTCCCTCCAGTGCCTAGAAAGTTGGTATCTGCACCTGCTCCTCGATTGGGAGTGGGTTAGAAAGGATCAAGACATAATGGTAGCTAGAATACAACTGTTCATTCAGCCTGAGGTAGTGGTTGAGGTAGAGGAAACCAGAATTATGATTCTCAGTATTAGTAGAGCGGTCCTACTCAGGGTAGTCAAGAAGTGACTCGGGGATGTGATACAATCCATTTACATGTAGTTCACACTATGTCACATAAGTAGAGTGTTGGAACATCTAATGTATGAGGTAATATTCTAGTATCCTCCATATTAGTGTTTTATTTTTTTGATATAGACACATGTCACTTTTTTATATCTGAGGAAATCACTGATATTATATTCTGTGACATCAAGTTTTATCATGGCTTCATGATGCAGGATACACCCTTAGGTATCTGTTCAAAGAGAGTTCATCAATTTCAGAGTTTTCCTCTTAAGGTTTGTGATTAACTTTTTAAATGGAACCTATAAGTTCTTGATATTGTGGGTTTCTATGTAATTATTGGGATGGACTGGTTAGTTCCCTATAGATCCCATATTTATTGATATCATCGTAGGGTGATGTTCACATCACCATATGGAATTATGCAAGTGCATAAGGGAGAATGGGATGTCAGTGTGACATGATCAGGACCCATACAGTAGAGGCTAGGTAGTTTTATAGAATAGGTTTCAAGTCTTATCCTTGATGATCAAGGCTTACAACTCTTTAAGTTTCCTCCTATGGTGGAGCATTTCAGGGACATTTTCCCTGATTATTTTTCTTATCTTCCTCATGTGCGAGAGGTAGAGTTCATTATTGAGTTTGTTCTAGGAGTATCACCTATGAAAAATCCTCCATATATGATAGCACCTAAAGATATTATGGAACTCAATAATTAGTTGGAGTATTTGGAGGTGAAAGGATTTATATGCCTTGGTACTTCTACTTGGGGTTCACCAGCCACTTTTCCAAGAAGGCGAATGGTACACTTAATCTTTTTGTGGATTATTGTCGATTGAATCAACTGCCTATTAAGAACCAATATCCTTTTCCTATAATACAAAACCTATTTGATCATATCCAAGGAGAGAAGGTGTTTTCAAAGATAGATTTGAGGTCGGGCTATCATCAAGTGCATGTCAGGACTTCCGACATAACACATACAACTTTCAGGAGATGTTATGGTCAATATGAGTACCTGGTGATGTCATTAAGACTCAAAAACATACATGATGTCTTCATGGAGCTCATGAATTGTGTTTTCCACCCATATCTGGATTCATTTTTGGTGTTCTTCATTGACGATATCTTATTGCATTTGTTCTCCTAACACCATCATGCAACCTATCTTGATATTGTGTTGAATATACTGAGAGAGAATTATCATTATTATAAACTCAATAAATTCCACTTATAGATCAATAAGGACCACTTGATTGGTCATATCATCTTGGAGTTATGATTTTATGTTGACCTATAGAAAGTGATAGTTGTAGTTTCTTGGGAGCAACCCAAGAATGCATTTGATATTCTGAGTTTCTTAGGGCTTGTCAGATATTACAAATGCTTCATTTTGGATTTATCACACCTTGAAGCACAACTTATAGGCTTTACAAAGAAGGGTGTGAAATTAAAATGGTCAGAATATTTTGAAGCATCCTTTCAAGAGTTGAAGGGAATGCTTACTTTATCACCAATATTGATTGTTCTAAAGCCAGGTAGGGCTTATATAGTCTACTGAGATGCATCAGGTGTTGGTATTGGAGCTATTTTGATGTAGGAAAAAAAGTCATTGTGTATGGTTTTCATTGGTTAAGGCCACATAAGAAGAATTACCAAAGGCATGATCTCAATCTCATTGTTGTTGTTCATGCCTTATTTTGTTAGAGACGCTATCTATTGGGAGAGAATTTGTGGTGTTCTCATACCACAAAAGCCTCAAATACATATTCACTCAACAGGATATGAATCTCAAGTAGTGTAGGTGGTTTGAGTACCTTCAATTATTTGATTTTCAGCTTTTCAACACTCTAGGGAAAGAGAATTCAGAAGCTGATGCTCTAAGCTAGAAGAATCAGAATTATGTTGTTCAAGAATCCATCGATGAATGGAATCTTATGACATTATTCTCAATGATGCACGTTGAGGTTCATTAAGACGATTTTTAGACAATTCTCTCAGCCTTAGTGGTGACATATACTCATATGGTATGTGTAAGGTCAAGAACACTATCTACTCCTAAAGACCTTGTCCAATGGTAAAGTATCTCAGATGATGATACTTTTTATGGTTGTAGAGTTGATAGAGAAGATAATCAATTTTTTTTGGGCATGTATGGGTACTAGAAAACATTAGAGAGGAGATGATGAGGGATTTCCACACCTCAGCATGGGTGGTTCATCTTGGTGTCACCAAAATGTATCAAGAACGATGACGCCAATATTGGTGGCCTAGTATGAAATGTGAGTTATCTGGTTTCATTATACAATGTTCCACATGTCAGAAAGTTAAGGCGGAACATTAGCATCGGGTAGGTCTTATTCATCTATATTCTATTCCTTACTAGAAATGGGATGATGTTTTAATGAAATTTATGACTAGTTTACCCAAATCACATTTGGGACATGATGAAGTGTGGGTTGTCGTTGATTGTCTGATGAAGGTCTCGCACTTCTTATCTATGTGAGAGACCTTCTTAGTAGATGATCTAGGAATATTTTACTACAAAAAGGTTGTACATATTTATGGAGAACCTATTTCTATCATTTATGACATAGACACTCGTTTCAGTTCATAGTTCTAGTAGGGGTTACAGAAGACCTTGGGTATGGAGGTACTTTTGAGCATGGTCTATCACCCACAGATCGATGGACAGATGGATCATACAATATATACACAAGAGGATATGATTTGGTGTGTGTGTTCTCTACATTGGGGGGTTCCTAAGAGAAACACATCCCCCTCATTGAGTTTTCTTATAACAACAGCTTCCATGCTACCATTGAGATGGATCCTTATGAATCCTTGTATGGTGGGCCTTGTCGCTCGCCTCTATGCTAGATAGAGGCAGGATAAGTAGCTATTCTTGGGCCTCGTCTCAAGAAGGAGACTTTACAGCAGGTCCAGCTAATCAGAATGTGTGTGTTGACAGCTCAGTCCAGACTATAGTTTTATGCCAATAGATGATGGTGACCTCTTGAGTTCGAGGTCAGAGACCAGCTTTTTATGAAATTATCATCCAAGTCTGGGGATAGATGTATTCGAAAGTAGGGTAATCTATCCCCAAGATTCGTTGGACCCTTCTAGGTTGTGAAGAAGATTGGAAAAGTGGCTTTACATATGGAACTTCCTCAGAGATACTGGTCTATGAATGATGTCTTTCATGTATCTCAACTTCACCGATATTATCCATACCATACTTCCATCTTTCATCCTGATGAGTTTGAGGTAGATATGGATGCTTAATTTGAGGAGTACCCAATTTTTATTGTTTATTGTAGTGTGAAGACACTGTGAGGAAGGTTCATTCCTCTAGTGTGGTTACAACAGCATCATAGTCCGGTACAAGATGAGACCTAGGAGCGGGAAGCTGATACACAATCACATTGTTCCGAACTCTTTGTTGACTGTACCTCTTTAACCATATAAGGAAAACTCGGGGATGAGTTTTTATAAGGAGGGGAGGTTGTAATGACCCGAATTTTGACCAAGGTATGTATCATTGGTTTTCCATTTTGAATATTTTATTTAATCATGGTAAAGGTATAATATAGTCTATAGATGGATTGAGGAACGTTTGGGGCCAGTTCGAAGCCTTAAAATCCATAAAAGAGGGTCTTAGGTTGGGTTGCACGGTTAGTGGAAACCGTGTGACCTAGGCTGCATGGTTTGGGTAAACTGTGCGGTTATAGATAGGGGAACATGCAAGTTTGCACGATTTGTCTGGAACTGTGTGGACCAGGCACATGGTCGTTCGGCCTACTATAGATGGTGGATAGATCCATCCAGCATTCTTTGCGTATGGTTTGTAAGACTGCGCGCATAAATAGTGTGAGCCCAGTTTTGGGGGCAAATGACCATTTTTTCCTCTCTCCCACTTAAGTCCAATTTTTCCTTTTCTTCCACCTCCAATGGACAGAACCACCCTTTTCTACTCCTTAAGATATCAAACCCTCTAAGGATTTCATCTTTGAAAACTACTCTATCCATGGTCTGATCTTCAATCTGTTCGAAGCATTGTATTTATAGTGGTAAGGCTTCCTAGTCTCTATACTCTTCTTCATGTTCTTCCTTCCATCTATTGTGCGATATGGTTGTAACCTCATATGCCCTATTTTCAAGGCATTGAACATAAACATAGATCTATTCTAACCTTCTTTGAATCTGATGTCAATATCAAGTGAGGCTTCATCTACAGCCCTATGGTAGGTGATCACATAGTTTTCCATTTAAGTTTAGGTCATTTCATATTTATTCTAATGTTTATTGGGTCGACCTTTTTCAAGCTCCCTTATTGTGTTGATTAATTCATTTATAACTGACCCTAGTGTGATAAAATAGGTTGATTGAATCATTTTTAGGGTTTTGATATCACCCATGCACTATATGGACTCCCAAGGGGTGTGCTGACCAAATTGGCCATTTTAGTCCAATTTCCCAATAAGACTAAATCTTGTTTATATCTAATAGATTTTTTTTAAATTAAATTCAACCTTGTCTCACGTGTATTTTTTTAACCCAAGAAACCCTATGGATGTTTGTACCTCTTAGGATTGGAATTTCTAAAATGGGCATGGGACTATTTTGATATGCCTTTTTAATTGAATTTACCATGAGAGGCAATGTGAGTTAAATGCCTTGTCTAGATTGGTTTACATTTAATGAATTATTTTCCTTTAAATGAATTGAATAAATATGTGACCATTACTTGTTTATTCTTTAAATTTAAATTCTTAATATGTTATTCCTTATGTATTCTACTTGTGATAATGAATGTTCCCATTACAAGGGTTTTGACTTGATCAGGGTATGAGAGGTGCATTCCATATACCCTATGTATTATAATTGTTATGCCTTATGTCCTAGGAGATAAGAGACTATGAGAGCCCTAATGGGAAGAAAACATCCTCATGAGACAACCTTGGGGGTTCATATATTGTATTCCTTCGGGATTAATCTAGAATATAAAACCATTATAAATTCTCTGAATTTCAGTTGCTCACTATATGTTTTTGGATTTTGTTATAGTTTTATATACATAGGGTGTATTCTCTCAATTATCACCTCCTAGACTCATGTTGGTAGTCAGTAACCTATGAAATATGGTGAGGTTCACTTGAGGTCAATGGATCACCATATCTAGTGTTGTTTGGTTAATCTAAGTCGAGGATACTACAAAGTGGCATTAGGGCATGGTTTTTATAATGTGTTTCCAATTCGGTTTTTGTTTTTTATTTGGGTTATGGTATATGGAGGTTTAGGGATGTGTCAGGAATTGGGATAGATTTCATATTTTTTTCCTAGCCAGCACAAGCATAGGCTAAATTCTATGTTACCAGGGGAATCAGAACTATTTTTTTGGTTTTTGAAATTATAGTTTAGTTATTTGAGCTATATAAATGTTTTAGTTTATGTTCTTGATTTATGTACTTGAATATTTTCCTTAGGGTGAGAGATATTATTCATTCATCATATTAGGCATACAAAATTAACATGACATATGTGTTCCTACTTGTTATTTCTATTCTAGTTCTAGAAAGGGGTTGAAAACTTAAACTGTCAAAGGAAACCTATATAGTGTTTTGCTATGTATATTATTAGGTTCATTACACTCAACTAAACTTTTTTTGAGATTCCGAGTATTGATAGGTATGTGGATCTTGAGTTTGTGTGGTGTGTGGGGTACCTGACTTTAGAATGGTTAGGTGTGGTCGATGTGTTAAATGATACAGAACTTGTGTGTGGATAGGGAAGTATATTGTCTAGTGATATGTGTTTCCTATTATATATTTCCCTATTTATGATATTTGACTTGTTATATATGTATTGAGTAAAGTATCTGGTTCATACCAATATGAAACCTTGATGGTGATTTTTATAGAATAAGAAAGATAGATATGAGGTTTTATTTAGGTATGAGACAATTGGGGCCCCTAAGGGAGGTGATGAACATGATCCAAACATAGAGGTTCTGATGTAACCATTTTAGCTAGTTGATCTAGGGTAGCTATTTGATGAGAAACTGAGAGCAAGTATGACACAGGTCATTCAGGGTATCAATTGAGGTACTCAAGGAGTTTATTATTCCATGTAATATTTGAAACAACCTAGAACTTGCGCTCCATGATTCATTTCTAGAAAAACATAATCATTGCATTTCATTCTTTAATACCAATAAATGTGACCCAATTTCAACAATCCCAAACTTACAAAATCAAATGAAAAATTAGATAAATTTCATACTAAAGGATATTTTTGGTTTATAGTTTTAGATAATTCGGAAAAAATCATACATATCTTGGAAAAAATAAACAACTAGTTCATAAAAATCTATGTCATCCCCTAAAGTTTCTTCTATGTTTTTTTTGAAAATTTACAAAGTACCCTGTTGGAAAACTATAAAAAAATTCCATTCAAATCATTTTATAAAAATTAAAACATGGGTAAAAATGACATAAAATAATTATAGGAAAATATTCAGAGTCATTTTGAAATCATTTTTAGAAAACATTTAAATTTAATAGAAATATTCTATAGTGGATAATTAAACATAAATAATCCCAAATAAAGATGAGATTGTAAAATAAAACCTTGCCGCTTTTGTATAATTTGATTAATAATCCCCAAAAATGACTGAAATTTAGATGTATAACCACAATTTTTATGTTAATAACCATGAAATACATTCATATATAGTATATACACAGCAAAAAGGAAACATGTAGTGCATAGGACATGTGTCCCATAGAAATTAAAGTGAGACAAAAATCAATTAACTCACGCTTCCCTTTTGTTGAAAATTATTTATTCTCTTTTATAATGGATTAAAAAATGTTATTAATTTATAGAATAACCATATTAATATTTATAATATCATATATGATCTTATTCTATTATATTATCACTCTTTTGTTATTAATATTCCCTTAGTACCCTTGTTTCGTGTGTTAACTACTTCATTTTCCCAAGTATATTTTGTCATGTAACTTCTGATTATTTTGCAAAGTATATAGTTATATCATATCTAGAATATTATTTATGGTGTAAATATAATATATATGTTTTTGTGTGTGTGTGTTCATCAATAAATATAGAGGTAGAAAAATGAATAATACCATTCATAGAGATGGTCGGTCGTACATACGCAAGAATATTGTTTTTATTTTTTTCAATGGATAGAAAGAAAGAATGGTAAAGAAAAATCAGCCATTAAAGAATAATTATTATTAATATATATCATATATATTCATTATTTTCATATTTATAACCATCTAATTAAATTGGTGGTGAAAAACAAATTACACTTCTATGTGGAGACAGTAATCCATACGTATGCATGAGCAATGTTTTCACTTTTAATAGGATAGAAACAAGATGGAATATGGTTTTCCCATAATCTTAACAAAATCTGAGTATATTAATGATATTTTAGTTATTAATTTTGGATGTTAACAACACATGAAGAGGAAGTAGAAGAAGAAATAAACTTGAAAGAGTTAGTAAAGACAATTACCTCTTCTTTGGTGGACTTCCTTTATACCTCTATTGAGGGATCTAGGCTTGGTCTTTTGGAAGATCCAGAACCTCTAGAAAAATGATAGTTATTTTTATAATAGAAAAAAGGCCTGAATTTTTGGAGCTATAATGCTCAATTTTCTGTGAAGAAGTTAGGGAAGATGTAACCCATTATAATTGATGGACGAGCACTTTTAAAATTCCTCAAAATATTAAAATATAATAATACTATTCTATAAAAAAATGCTTCAAAATATCCAATAAATGAATATTAGATGACATTTTAGACCATATATTGTCCCGTTTTTCGTTATTTAATACTTTTATGAATTTTATATAATTTAATAAAGTATTAATCTCATTAAATATCATTATTTTCAATTTTGATATAATTCATTACTTTGAATTTAAAAATTTAAATACAACCATTAAAATTAAAATAAACTATTTTAATATATAATAAACATATATTGGTAACATATATAATTCATTTATCACCTTAAAATCATAAATTATGTTACTTTTAATATTTTTAATATCACTTGTTTTTTTCTACTAATTAAATTAATATTATATTAGCAATGCACAAGAATATAAGGTAATTATATAATTAATAAAAGTTATAAATAAATTTATATCAATTAAATAAGTTTATTATAGTAAAACATGTGCATTTATAATCATTAAATATTTATTTAAACTCACATATATGTCATGATAATACATTTAATGTGTTATTTTCACTATTATGTCCTTACAAAGGCATTACATAAGAATTTGGATAAGCCTCTTGTTATATAACTATAAATTAGTTTTTAACCATAAAAATAATAAATCATACATTATTATTAATATCAAGGTTTATAAATGTCTTGTCTCATCCAAATTTGTATTTTTAAGATACAAAATTTTACTTTTTTGGTGTTGTGTAGGCTTTGCATCAGCATTGAATATGATTTTCATTTTTATTATGTAATAATTCAAATATATATTTTTAAACATATTGTTGAATGGTATTTAAATTATTTTATCACACTTGAGTCATTATATAATATTTTTATATTTTTATATTTTTTCTATGTCTTGGGGTTGTCATAAAGGATACCATATTTCATAAAAATCATATTTTTTACTATTCACTAAAAATTTAATTGCTTTGAGAAAATGTAAAAAAAAATTATCCAAGGATAAATTAATTTCCACGAAAATCTCATCATTTTTTTAAATGATGATTATTTAATATGATTTTTTCATTCATAAAGAACTAAAATAAACTTCTAATAGACTTCATAATACACAAAAGAATAAAAATTTATTCTACTTGTCCTTAGGAATTAACAAAACCCAAAATGGATAGTACATGATAAGATGATTCCCAAAAAGGATAAACCTTAATTTGAGGGAAAATAATTTAATCAAAAAAATTAAACAGTAATACCCAAATTTAAACTTATATCATTCAATAAATATCTATATTTAAAATTACACATTATATTTCAGACTAAGATTGAAACCCAAAAATCAAAAAGATTTGATCACATCATCTTCTAAGATAAATTTAGTATTAATCTCCCAAAATTTACATTCCATAAACATATAATCTCAAAGATACACAAATAATTTCCATAAATAAACTAAATCATCATAACTCCACAATAAAATGATTTATGACTCCAAAATACAATTCAACCTTTATTCCTAAAATAAAATTCAATAATATTCTATTTACCATAATCAAATAGGGTTCCTAAAATAGTGAAAGTCTTCTGAAATAACATTTATCACTTAACACAAAATCAATTTACAATCAAATGGTTTTCTATAGGACGAAGTTAACTATTATCTATTTAATAGTTTAAATAAATAAAAACAATGTCATACTAACTAGGAAATCATGTAGGATAGTGGTAGGCAATTCACCCTTATCACCCTTTAGTTTTATGTTCAAGCCTCATGGATTTGCTGGATGTGATGATCTATCACTCAACCTTTAGGTTGTCCTTTTACTAAAAATATATTAATATAATTCCAATAACATTCCAAAAATATGATGAACGTCCTAAAAAATGTAATAACCCATAACTACCTCAAAATCAGAGATATTATAAACCTTAAAGGATAACAATAACTTTAAGGATATGTCCACCAATATTAAATGAATTGTTCCACAAATAATAATTTTTATTAATCTTAAGGGTTATATATACCTATCATAAAATATCATTAGCCTCATTAAAATTTAATCACTTAGAACCTCAAAAGGGGTTTTTAAGACTTTGAGCTTATGGTCAAGATCAAACTTATATACCCATGATGGTATCTATAAATCTTAAGGTAACTTATCTTAAAAACATTATAATTTCCAAATTTTTATAAACCAGCCTATGATACCAACTGTAAAAACCCAGAACCAATGCTCCCAGATTCAGTGCCAAAAACGTAATCTTTGTATCTCTATCTTTGATACCAATAAACGCGAACCAATTTCAACCATCAAATAACTTAAAAATCAAATAAAATATTATATCACTTTCATACTGAATGATATTATAGTTTTATAATTTTAGATAATATGGAAAAATATCATATATCTTATAAAAATAAACAAATGGTTCATAAAATCTATATCATCCCCTTTTTTTGAAAATTCATAAAGTACATTCTTTTTAAAACAATAAAAAAATTCCTTTCAAAACATTTTGATAAAATTAAAAAATGGGTAAAAATAACATTAATTTTTTTTAGTAAAATGGTAAAAACAATTTAGAAAATATTTTTATAATACATGGACAAGGAAGAGAAATATTACCCAGTAGAGACTTAAATATAAACAATCTTAAATAATGATTATATTGTGAAATAACCCATTAATGATTTGGTATCGTTTGAATCATAAGACCCATGAAAGAATGAACTTCAAATGGATGAGTATATATAATAATTTGTATGATAAGAATAATAAAATATATTCATGGGTAGTGTATACACAACACAAAAGAAACATATAGTGTATAAGGCATGTGTCCCATGAAAATAAATGTGTGAAAAAAATATCTTACCTCATGATTCCATTTATTTAAATGTTCTTTATTCTCCTATTTAATAGGTTTAAACATTTTTCAAATTTATAAAATAAAAATATTCATAATTATAATACCATGTATTATCCTCTTATATCATCTTATCACCTGTTTGTTAATAATATTTTTTATTGCCTATGTTTTGTGTGTTAACTGCTTCATTTTCCCATGCATATTTTTTCATGTAATTTTGGTTCTTATAAATAGAATATAGATCCATAATCTATAAAATAGTAATTTTATTTTAAATATAATATATATTAAATATATATAAAGATATATAGTCATCCATAAAGATAGATATATAAAATCTGATTACACCATTCAGGGAGACGGTAGGTCGTACGTACGCATGAATGTTGTTTTCATTTTTTCAATGGATGGAATGAAAGAATGTTAAAGAATAATTAACCATTAAAGAATAATTAATATTTATTATATATCATATATATTCATTATTTTCATATTTATAATCATCTATGTAAAGTGGTGATGAAAAATAAATTACACCTCTACGTGGAGGTAGTAATCTGTACGTACACACGAGTGATGTTATTGCTTTTCATAGGATGGAAACAAGATGGAATATGGTTGTACCATAATCATAATAACATATCATTATATTTATGATACTAGATTTATTAATTAAGGGTGTAAATAATAAATTAAAAGGAAGTAGTAGAAGAAATAATTTTGAAAGAGTTAGTAAAGATGATTACCTCTTCTTTAGGGAACTTCCTTTAGATATCTTCTTGAGGGATCTAGGTTTAGCCTTTTATAAGGTTCAGAACCTCGAAAAATGGATAATTATGTTGATAAGATTAATTTTGAGGACTTTTTTATCCATAAATGTCAATGTGGTTTGAAGAGGTGAGGTAAGAGGTTCCATTTTATAATTGAGGTGAGGGCAGCTTTTGGAATTTCTCAAAAGATTAAAATATAATAAGAATGTTCTAGAGATAAATGCATCCAAACAGCCAGTAAATGCACAATGTATGACATTTTAGACCATATCCTATCCCATTTGTCCTTATTTAATATTTTTATGATTTTAAATAATTTCATAAAATATTAATACCATAAAATATCATTATTTTCAATTTTTATATTATTCATTACCTTAACTTTAAAAAAATCAATAAAACAAGTAAAATTAAAAAAATTATTATATTCTAAAAATTTAATTTTCATCTATAGAATTCATGTATCACCTTAAATATATCAAATTATGTTACATTTAAAATTTTTAACATCATTTATTTTATTTTTCTATCAATTAAATTAATATTTTATTAGTGTTTCACAAGAATATAAGGAAAATTATATAGTTTCTAAAAATAATAAATATGTTTGTATAAATAAATAAAGTTTATTATGATCAAAATATCTATTTATATTCATTAAATATTTATTTTAACTCAAATTTATATCATGAAAACACATTTAAGGTGTTATTTTGACTTTTATGGCCTTGTGGAAGCATTACACAAGAATTTGGATAATCCACTCTAAAATTCGTTTATAACCAAAAAAATCATAAATGATACTTAATATTTAATATCCAAGTCTATATAGTTCTTCACTCATCCCAATTATTATTTTTAAGATACATTAGTAACCTTATTAACCAATAATGTACTCAATATGATTGCATATGTGAATGACTTAGAGAGGATAATTTCACTTATAAATCTTGATTTGTCCTTTGATTTCATTATATAGTCACTGATAGAAAGTTTCTAACATGTTTTGATGAATTTCAATATGAGTGAACTCTATAAACCTTTACCAAATCTCCTCAATATGTTAATGATTTTAGAATGAGACAAGGGGGATCTAGGTATTAGTATCATGTTGATGGTACAAAATTATATGGGTAAAAGTACTATTTAAAAAGGTAAGAAAAGTGTCCATGTGAATTCCACCCCGCCTATCAAACTAAGAAAGAAAAAGGATGAAAAAAAAATCATTGTGGAAAAAAATTTCCATTAGAGAAGAAATTTTCTGGGATACCTAAATGTCTGCATCAATCCATATGAAGTGTCCACTTCACGTATGAATGTTATAGAATTCATTTATTTTATGTTATGTGATAAAAATTGTATATTTAACAACTGCTATAAATATACAGGATAATAAAAATTGAATAAAAAGAAAGAAATGAGTGATCAATCTTAAATTTGATGTCTAAGTGATAGAGAAATGGTTTTGTTGTATTAGAGACTTGGATATACCAGGATCATTTTAATATTTCATAATATGTTTGTATTCACATTTTTTTCTTGATAAGAGCTTGAAAACAATTTTTTTTAATAAAATGAGATGACGTGCCTGATTTTTTCAATTCTATAACACACTGAAAGGAGAGACTAAAAATTGGTTTTTCTAGTTAGGGAGTTTATCTTATTTTCATCTATGAAAATTTTCTAAAAATATAATTGAATTCAATCAAAATTTACCTAATATTCTCAAAGTGGTGGGATATAACTAGGTAAGCTCAGCCAGAGGTAAACCTCTAATCATTTATTAATGAAAAGGAAAAGTACAGAAAGAAAGAAAAGCAAAACAACACATACAACTAAAAATCATAGAAATCATACCCATCACCGTATTCCTGATGAAAAGTTTCATCCGAAGTCGCAGATTCCCACTCCGAGCTTTCATAGCGATTCAGAATCTTTGCATACTTCCTTCTCAGATTCAGCTTCTCCAACGAGAGTAACACCGTCGGAGATTGCATTCCCTTCCTCACACCATTAACGGCTCTCGAATAATTCTCCCTCTTAGAGGATGATCTGATAATAACTGGGTTCGGTAGATAAGAGTATTCCTTTCTTGGTCGCCTTTTTGTTGGAGCATTTCTACCACCTTCACATGCAGACAGTTTATTTTTGTCACTTTGTACAATATCACTATAGGATATTCTAGAAACATCATTGTAATTCTCTTTGTCACTATCAAAGACATTTCCACATCTTCATGTGATATGCGCGGATTCATAATTTTGACATCTATCATTTCCTCTGATCAGCATACCCTCTGAAGCAGATAAACATCCTCCCCCCACCAACTGCACTTTCACATCAGTCGGATTGAGGCATTGGAGGGGGATCTCATTGCCACAATCATCCAAGGGATCCTTTATAAGAGAAACCGTGTTCAGTACAGGTTGGGAAAAAGGGACAAGCTGCATATTCTCAGGCACAAATCCTTTCAAACCATCCTCTGTGAGAGGGGCCTTCTTGGTCTCAAACATTTCAAATTGATTGTGAATGGGAACATTGACCACCTGCAAACGACCATTTCCATTAGCATCAGGTGAGGGCTGATTCCATTCCCCAAGAGCCGATTTCAGAGTCTCGAACACTCTCTTCATAGATGGATTCACTTTAGTTGGCACTGCCTTCGCCACAACTGCAGGCGCTGTATTCTTTTCACCTTCACCATCTGCAGCCGGATGAGACTACTCCTCAAACCTCCCTTCCGGATCACATGAAACCACCCTTCCAGTGCACTTCATGGAATCTAAAAATATTGCCTTCCCCTCACTTGTACAGCTATCAGTTCACCCATGCAACTCAGTCTGAGACTCCACCGGCAGTTGCACCATACCATTACTGCCGGAGCCATCAGGTCCCAACTTCGCTGCTCGCGAAAATCCAAACACACTCTTACCTCGACAGACTACTGCAATATGACCAAAACACCAGAAATTGACACAGTAATTCACCCAAGATTCAATGATAACCTCCTAATTCCACTAGAATTCTTCCCGTCCGTGACCCAAACCCAATGCTCGGGTGGCCTCGCAACATCCACTTCGACAAAAATTCTTAGGCAGACAGGATGACATAACACATCTGTTCTCCGATCGGAACAGAGATATCATCCAATCATGTTTCCAATAACACACAAAATCACTGGATTTTGGAAATGAAGAGGGAGACCAAGAAGACTTACCCAGATTGTGGCTGTTTATGGGTCTCTCCACATATCGAAATGAAAGCACCAACGAAATATAAGAAAGGAAGCTTTGTTGCATCTTCAAGATTCCCTAGACCAGGCGACGACAAGGTCCTCCTCCAATTGAAGACGAATCATAAAATGACACCGATCAAGAAGCCCAACAACTGCATTCTCCTGTAGCTTCCAAGAACCAGAAATAAAATGTTCAAATTCATTAACTGATGGTCGATGATGATGAAACCTTGAAACCAGGGTGAATTTTCAAAGCTCCATGGCGCCGTTGAGTTCCATCGAGGATAGAGGGATTTACGGCGCATCCTGAAACAACTCGGGGACATTCGGAGACAACAAAACCCTAGGGAAGGGCGGAAGAGAATCAAGATTTTTGTATGGAAAGTGTGAGTCTTTCTTTTCCTACGTCTGAGGAAGAAATCATCCCTCTTCCGATCAGGAGGAGGGAGCAGTGCTGCGGCGCATTAGGGTTACGCCATTTTCGCAGGAGATAAGTCGGGAGAGAAGTCGATATCACCCTTTTAGGCTTCTGAATAGCCTCAAAGTGGTGGGATATAAATATAAACTAGGAATATCATGTATAGATTCTAAAGTACTGTATAGACAATACAGGTAGTTAAAACTTCAAATGAGAAGAAAAAAAATTATTGAAAATTTCAAAAATATTTCTTTAATAAGTGAATAGAGGTCATTAAAACCTAGGGTTTTCAGAAAATAAGAGTAATAATTTTATATGATTCTATTATTCATGATATACTTGAAGGATTTTATGAAAATAAATGGAATATCCATATCCGGTATTGATGTTATAGAAATTAATTCTTCCATTTTTAAAGGTATGTGTTACCAAATGTATATTTTACAATGTTTTGTAAATATATAGGAGTTAAAAATTATAGTAATAATTAATTTAACTTTTATTTTATATTTATGGGATGAATAAAATAGTTATTACATCATGGATTTTAATATAAAGGAAAGAATAGTTTATTTATAAAATATTCCTACTAAAAGAAAATAAAAGTTATTTATTAACACAAAATGGTTTTTGTATCTTAACAAGATATTATTAATAAATATAAACAATTTGGTAATATTTGAAACAACCTAGAACTTCCACTCCAAGATTCATTTCTAAAAAACATAATCTTTACATTTATTTCTTTAATACTAATAAATGTGACCCAATTTCAACAGTCCCAAACTTACAAAATCAAATGAAAAAATAGATAAATTTCATACTAAAGCATATTTTTGGTTTATAGTTTTAGATAATTCAGAAAAAATCATACATATCTTGGAAAAAATAAACAACTAGTTCATAAAAATCTATGTCATCCCCTAAAGTTTCTTCTGTGTTTTTTTTGAAAATTTACAAAGTACCTTGTTGGAAAACTATAAAAAAATTCCAATCAAATAATTTTATAAAAATTAAAACATGGGTAAAAATGACATAAAATAATTATAGGAAAATATTCAGAATCATTTTCAAATCATTTTTAGAAAACATTTAAATTTAATATAAATATTCTATAGTGGATACTTAAACATAAATAATCCCAAATAAAGATGAGATTATAAAATAAAACCTTGCCTCTTTTGTATAATTTGAATAATAATCCCCATAAAAGACTGAAATTTATATGTATATACTATAATTTTTATGTTAATAATCATGAAATACATTCATCGATAGATATACACAGCAAAAAACATACATGTAGTGCATTGGACATGTGTCCCATAGAAATTAAAGTGAGACAAAAATCAATTAACTCACGCTTCCCTTTTGTTGAAAATTGTTTATTCTATTTTATAATGGTTTTAAAAATGTTATTAATTTATTGAATAATCATATTAATATTTATAATATCATATATGATCTTATTATATTATCTTATCACTCTTTTGTTAATAATATTCGCTTAGTACCCCTGTTTTGGGTGTTAAATACTTCATTTTCCTGTGTATATTTTGTCATGTAACTTCTGATTATTTTTCAAAGTATATAGTTATATCATTTCTATAATATTATTTATGGTTTAAATATAATATATATGTGTGTGTGTGTGTGTGTTTGTGTTCATCAATAAATATATAAGTAGAAAAATGAATTATACTATTCATGGAGATGGTTGGTCGTACATATGCAAGAATGTTGTTTTTATTTTTTCAATGGATGGAAAGAAAGAATGGTAAAGAAAAATCAGTCATTACAGAATCCTTATTATTCATATATATCATATATATTCATTATTTTTATAATTATAACCATCTAAGTAAAGTGGTGATGAAAAACAAATTACACCGCTATGTGGAGATGGTAATCCTTACTTATGCACGAGCAATGTTTTCACTTTTAATAAGATGGAAACAAGATGGAATATGGTTTTCCCATAACCTTAACAAAATATGAGTATATTAATGATATTTTAGTTATTAATTTTGGATTTCAACAACACATGAAGAGAAAGTATAAGAAGAAATAAACTTGAAAGAGTTAGTAAAGACAGTTACCTCTTCTTTGGTGGACTTCCTTTATACCTCTATTGAGGGATCTAGGATTGGTCTTTTATAAGATCCAGAACCTCTAGAAAAATGATAGTTATTTTTATAATAGAAAAAAGGCCTGAATTTTTGGAGCTATAATTCTCAATTTTGTGTGAAGAAGTTAGGAAGGATGTACCCCCATTATAATTGAGGGAGGGGCACTTTTAAAATTATTCAAAATATTAAAAGATAATAAGACTATTCTAGAGAAAAATTCTTCAAAATATCCAATAAATGAATATTAGATGACATTTTAGACCATATATTGTCCCATTTTTCGTTTTTTAATAATTTTATGATTTTTAAATAATTAAATAAAGTATTAATCTCAAAAAATATCATTATTGTTAATTTTGATATAATTCATTACTTTGACTTTAAAATTTTAAATAAAACCTTTAAAATTAAAATAAACTATTTTATTATATAATAAACATATCTTGGTAGTATATATAATTCATTTATCACCTTAAAATCATAAATTATGTTTCTTTTAGTATTTTTAATATCACTTATTTTTTCTACTAATTAAATTAATATTGTATTAGTAATGCACAAGAATATAAGGTAATTAAATAATTTATAAAAGTTATAACTAAATTTATATCAATTAAATAAGTATATTATAGTAAACAATTTCCATTTATATTCATTAAATATTTATTTAAACTCACATATATGTCATGATAATACATTTAATGTGTTATTTTTACTATTATGTCCTCACAAAGGCATTACATAAGAAATTGGATAAGCCAATTTTTATATAACAATAAATTAGTTTTTAACCATAAAAATAATAAATAATACTTTATTATTAATATCAAGGTTTATAAATGACTTGTCTCATCCCAATTTTGTATTTTTAAGATACAAAATTTGACTTTTTTGGTGTTGCGTAGGCTTTGCATCAGCATTGAATATGATTTTCATTTTTATTATGTAATAATTCAAATATATATTTTTAAAAATATTGTTGAATGATATTTACATTATTTTATCACACTTGAGTCATTCTATAATATTTTTGTATTTTTATATTTTTTTATGTCTTGGGGTTGTCATAAAAGATACCATATTTCATAAAAATGGTATTTTTTTACTATTCACTGAAAATATAATTGCTTCGGAAAAATGTACAAAAAATTATCCAAGGATAAATTAATTTCCACGAAACTCTCATCATTTATTTAAATGATGATTATTTAAGATGAGTTTTTCATTCCTAAAGAACTAAAATAAACTTCTAATAGATTTCATAATACACAAAAGAATACAAATTTATTTTTCTTGTCCTTAGGAATTAACAAAACCCAAAATGGATAGTACATGATAAGGTGATTCCCAAAAAAGATAAATCTTAATTTGAGGGAAAATAATTTAATCAAAAAAATTAAACAGTAATACCCAAATTTAAACTTATATCATTCCATAAATATATATATTTAAAATTACACATTATATTTCAGACTAAGATTGAAACCCAAAAATCAAAAGGATTTGATCACATCATCTTCTAAGATAAATTTAGTATTAATCTCCCAAAATTTACATTCCATAAACATATAATCTCTAAGATACACAAATCATTTCCATAAATAAACTAAATCATCATAACTCCACAATAAAATCATTTATGACTCCAAAATACAATTCAACCTTTATTCCTAAAATAAAATTCAATAATATTCTATTTTCCATAATCGTATAGGGTTCCTAAAATAGTCAAAGACTTCTAAAATAACATTAATCACTTAACACCAAATCAATTTACAATCAAATAGTTTTCAATAAGAGAAAGTTAACTATTATCTGTTTAATAGTTTAAATAAATAAAAACAATGTCATACTAACTAGGAAATCATGTAGGGTAGTGGTAGGCAATTCACCCTTATCACCCTTCAGTTTTATGTTCAAGTCTCATGGATTTGATGGATGTGATGATCTATCACCAAACCCTTAGGTTGTCCTTTTACTAAACTATATTAATATAATTCCAATAACATTCCAAAAATATGATTAACGTCCTCAAAAATGTAATAACCCATAACTACCTCAAAATCAGAGATATTATAAACCTTAAAAGATAACAATAACTTTAAGAATATGTCCACCAAAATTAAATTAATTATTCCTAAAATAATAATTTTTATTAATCGTAAGGGTTACATATACCTATCCCATAATATTATTAGCCTCTTTAAAATTAAATCACTTATAACCTCAAAAGTGGTTTCTAAGACTTTGAACTTATGGTCAAGATCAAACTTATATACCCATGATGGTATCTATAAATCTTAAGGTAACTTATCTTAAAAACATTATAATTTACAATTTTTTCTAAACTAGCCTATGATATCAACTGTAACAACCCAGAACCAATGGTCCCATATTCAGTGCCAAAAACATAATCTTTGTATCTCTATCTTTGATACCAATAAACAGGACCAAATTTCATCCATAAAAAACATAAAAATCAAACAAAATATTAGATCACTTTCATACTGAATGATATTCTAGTTTTGTATTTTTAAATAAAATGGAAAAATATCATATATCTTATAAAAATAAACAAATGGTTCATAAAATCTATATCATCCCCTTTTTTCAAATTCATAAAGTACATTCTTTTGAAAACAATAAAAAAATTCCTTTCAAAACATTTTGTTAAAATTAAAAAATGGGTAAAACTAACATTAAATTTTTTTATTAAAATGGTAAAAACAATTTAGAAAATATTTTTATAAGACATGGACAAGGAAGAGAAATATTACCCAGTAGAAACTTAAGTATAAACAATCCTAAATAATGATTATATTGTGAAATAACCCATTAATGATTTGGTATCGTTTGAATCATAAGACCTATTAAAGAATAAACTTCAAATGGATGAGTATATCTAATAATTTGTATTATAATAATAATAAAATATATTCATTGGTATTGTATACACAACACAAAAGAAACATGTAGTGTATATGCCATGTGTCCCATGAAAAAAAATGTGAGAAAAAAATCTCTTACCTCATGATTCCATTTATTTAAATGTTCTTTATTCTCATATTTAATAGTTTTAAAATTTTTTTAATTTATAAAATAAAAATATTAATAATTATAATACCATATATTATCCTCATATATCATCTTATCACCTGTTTGTTAATAATAATTTTTTTATTTCCCATGTTTTGTGTGTTAACTGCTTCATTTTCCCATGGATATTTTTTCATGTAATTTCTGGTTCTTATAAATAAAATATAGGTACATAATCTATCAAATAGTAATTTTGTTTTAAATATCATATATACTAACTATATATAGAGATATATAGTCATCCATAAAGATAGATATCTAAAAACTAATTACACTGTTCATGGAGACGGTAGGTCGTACGTATGCATGAACGTTGTTTTCATTTTTTCAATGGATGGAATGAAAGAATTTTCAAGAATAATTAACCATTAAAGAATCATTATTATTTATTATATATCATATATATTCATTATTTTCATATTTATAATCATCTAGGTAAAGTGGTGATGAAAAATAAATTACACCTCTACGTGGAGGCAGTAATCTGTACGTACACACGAGTGATGTCATTGCTTTTCATAGGATGGAAACAAGATGGAATATGGTTGTACCATAATCATAATAACATATCATTATATTTATGATACTATATTTATTAATTGATGATGTAAATAATAAAATAAAAGGAAGTAGAAGAAGAAATAATTTTGAAAGAGTTGGTAAAGATTATTACCTCTTCTTTAGGGAACTTCCTTTATATATCTTCTTAAGGGATCTAGGTTTGGCCTTTTATAAGGGTCAGAACCTCTAGAAATGGATAATTATGTTTATAAGATTAATTTTGAGGACTTTGTTTCCATAAATGTCAATGTGGTTTGAATAAGTGAGGTAGGAGGTTCCCTTTAATAATTGAGGTGAGGGCAGCTTTTGGAATTTCTCAAAGGATTAAAATATAATAAGAATGTTTTAGAGATAAATGCATCCAAAAAGCCAATAAATGAACAATTTATGAACTTTTAGACCATATCTTATCTCATTTTTCCTTATTTAATATTTTTTTGATTTTAAATAATTTCATAAAATATTAATCCCATAAAATATCATTATTTTCAATTATGATATTATTCATTTCCTTAACTTTAAAAACATCAATAAAACAAGTAAAATTAAAACCAATATTTTATTATATCCTAATTTTTTATTTTCATCTATAGAATTCATGTATCACCTTAAATATATCAAATTATGTTACATTTAATATTTTTAATATCATTTATTTTATTTTTCTATCAATTAAATTAATATTGTATTAGTGTTTCACAAGAATATAAGGTAATTATATACTTTCTAAAAATAATAAATATGTTTATATAAATAAATAAAGTTTATTATGATCAAAATATCTATTTATATTCATTAAATATTTATTTTAACTCAAATTTATATCATGAAAACACAGTTAAGGTGTTATTTTGACTTTTCAGGCCTTGTGGAAGCATTGCACAAGAATTTGGATAATCCACTCTCAAATTCGTTTATAACCAAAAAAATCATAAATTATACTTAATATTTAATATCCAAGTCTATATAGTTTTTCACTCATCCCAATTATTATTTTTAAGATACAAAAGTAACCTTATTAACCAATAATGTACTTAATATTTTTTCATATGTGAATGACTTAGAGAGGATAATTTCACTTATAAATCTTGATTTGGCCTTTGATTTCATTATATAGTCACTAATAGAATGTTTCTAACAAGTTTTGATGAATTTCAATATGAGTTAACTCTATAAACATTTGCCAAATCTCCTCAATATGTTGATGATTTTAGAATGAGACATGGGTGGTCTAGGTTTTAGTTTCATGTTGATGGTACAAAATTATATGGGTAAAAGTACTATTTAAAAAGGGAAGAAAAGTGGTCATGTGAATTCCACCCCGCCTATCAAACTAAGAGAGAAAAAGGATGAACAATTTTTTCATTGTGGAAAATTTGTCCATTAGAGAAGAAATTTTATGAGCTACCTAAATGTATGCATCAATCCATATAAAGTGTACACTTCACTTATGAATGTTATAGAATTCATTTATTTTATAGTATGTGATAAAAATTGTATATTTTACAAGTGTTATAAATATACAGGATAATAAAAATTGAATAAAAAGAAAGAAATGAGTGATCAATCTTAAATTTGATGTCTAGGTGATAGAGAAAATGTGTTATTGTATTAGAGACTTGGATATACTAGTATAATTTCAATATTTCATAATATGTGTATATTCACATTTCTTTCTTGATAAGAGCCTAAAAACAATTATTTCTTAATAAAATGTGATGAGGTGCTTGATTTTTTCAATTTTATAACATACTAAAAGGAGAGACTAAAAATTTATTTCTCTAGTTTGGAATTTTATCTTATTTTCATCTATGAAAATGTTCTAAAAATATAATTGAGTTCAATCAAAATTTACCTAATATTCTCAAAGTGGTGGGATATAAATATAAATTATGAATATCATGTATAGATTCTAAAGTACTGTATATACAATACAGGTAGATAAAACTTCAAATGAGAAGAAACAAAATTATTGAAAATTTCAAAAATATTTCTTTAAGAAGTCAATAGAGGTCATTAAAACCTATGGTTTTCAGGAAATAAGAGTAATAATTTTATATGGTTCTATTATTCATGATATACTTGAAGGATTTTATGAAAATACATGGAATATCCATATCCAGTATTGATGTTATAGAAATCAATTCTTCCATTTTGAAAGTTATGTGTTACCAAATGTATATTTTACAACGTTTTGTAAATATATAGGAGTTAAAAATAAAAGTAATAATTAATTTACCTTTTAGTTTATATTTATGGGATGAATAAAATAGTTACTAAATCATGGATTTTAATATAAAGGAAAGAATAGTGTATTTATTAAATATTCCATGGTCACTCGATATCTTAAACAGAGGGAATATATGAGAATGTGCATTTTTATATGATGCAGAATAGTAGACATAGATATTGAGATACATGTGTTTGATAGAGATCACATAGGATCCCTTTATGGTTTTAGTATCATTAACTCTTTACTATAGTATTATCTTTGATTACATATATGGATCCAGATATTTGTATTTGTTGTCAACACTATAAAGGATTGTAGGGCCACACTTTGTGGTTGACTGAAATGGGGATTGAGTTTGACTTGTAGATCTACTCTAAAAGTGTTTTAGAGTTGATCCCAAAATTATTTTGTATGGGTATTCACAAGGTGTTACAAATGTTGTGATACAAGGTGAAGATAATGACTTATTTCCCAAATTTTTATAAAATGTATCTAAAAAGAGTTTTTGAATAATTTTTCACAAGTTATTATATATGATACAGTATAAGGTAAAATTTCATAAAGTATATTAGGATTTAGTGCAAGTGGGAGATTTATGGAGATATTCCCTAAATCCAAATATGTGTGTGTGTGTGTGTGTGATATATATGTGATATATATTGGTCATTTCATATTATATGAAAATTTTGATTTCCGTGCATATAAGGGTATATTAATTTACACAATATATTATTAAATAAAACTAATATATTTTATCATTTTTCCCCCATGTATTTTATCATTCAATTAGTTGTTACATAAGATTAGAAAAAATGAGGGAGTAAATTAAAATAATGTATTCTTGCATTCATGAACCATCCATGTAATTGATTCATGTGTTTCAATGCATGAATAGGTGATATAGAAATTAAGAAGTGTCCTTTTAGTGCCTATATAATCTTCTTCCATGCAATTTAAGTGTACTTAGTGATTACTTGTAGTCTTGGTCAAACCTCCCTCTACCCAAAATATTCCGTCATCTTCCTCCTTTACACTATGATACACTAACATTCCGTGAAGGTTGTGGATCTCACTTGAACATTGAGTGATTCGGATGCAGCCTGTAGATTCCTATAGAGGTGGGATTCTTTTTTCCCTTTTTTGGTCTCTATAAACGTCATCCAAAGGAGATCAAGATTGATTTAGTGCTTCTTCATTGAAAGGTATTTTGGATTTATATTATTCCTTCATATTGGTATTTTTTGAAGTTCCATATTATCTTACATGGATACTTTCAGAAAAGGGTTTTAATCTCTTTCGATTCATCTGATAAAATCTATTAGACTCTAATAAAACTCTTTATGAAATTCATTAGAGATCACAATGATATAAATTACAACATTTCAGTTCTTTTGTTTACTTTTTATCATTGATCCATTGTATTAGTACTCATCATATGAAATAAATTGTTTCCTTGGTAGGTAATATTATGAAATAATATTCATTGTTTTTTATATCTATATTCTTAACACAAATTTTGGATTTATTTATAAGAAATTTTTATTTAATAAAAATATAATACAAGATAAAACCTAGGTTTCTACAGTACTATTGTGTAAAAAGTAATACATATGGGGCCATGATTGAATTAGACCAATGGAATTCATGGGCATGCTAATTTGGGTGACATGTGATGTGATTAACTATTTAAATGAATGAAATTTGATATATCCATCCAAATTGGTCAATATATTTGGGAGAATCATGAATGTATTGGTTGGATTATACTATATTAGCATTTTCCATGTCTAATGGTCACTCTATATCTTTGGAAAAGGGATTATATAAGTATTCTTATGATTTAACAAATTCATATTATAATGTAAATATTCAAATGAAGATATGAGTATATTTCATGGATATCATCCCATAACCCTTTATAGTTTTAGTAGTGCTGAAATTATTCTAAAGTTTTTTCTTTGCTTACATTTATAAATTAGATAATTCATATTTTTATCAATGCTTCAAAGTCTAGTAGAGTCACATAGTTAGGACTTAGAATAGGGATTAAGTTTTGGAAAAAGTGTTTATTCTAAAAATAAGAGGGTTTGATGAACTATATCCAAAGGAGTTTAGAAAGATTCAAAAAGAGTTATGATATTTTTATAAATTCTTTATCGACTTTGAGTGAAAGTGAGAAATTTATGTTTATTCACAAAAATAGTATGAATCGTATGTATAATTTACCTATATTATAACTATTGATATGTGTGTGATTTATATCATAGAAAGATATATGGGGATAGATCACATGCTTAAATATACATGATATGTCTATATAATATCATGAGATATAGTAATAGATTAAAATATATGATTTCATAGTGCATTCCATTTTTCCAAATAGTTTCTCTTCAGTTATGAATCTTTTTTATGATGCATTCAAGGTTTGATAGTTAAGTTATGATGGTTCAAATGTTCTATGATCATAAAAATGAATTTTATATGTTATAAATGTTATAAAGTTGTGGCTACCAAGTGTTGTAAATTATTATTAGGATACTTAAATGAATTTAGTATCACTATATAAATGGTTTGGATTGTTTCCATTTGAGTATGTCAGGACTAAGAAGCCTTTCAAAAAACTCTCTTATTTTTTTCTTCATTCTTCTTCGAGGAGAGGGTGTTAAAACAACTTTTTAAGATCAATAGTTCCTCAAATTTTATACTTGGATTCTAGTGGATGGTGTACTTGATTTATAGATAAGATCCTATGTATTTTATTTTAGTGATCTTTTCTAAGCATACTCCATCGAGATAGAGCATGTTGGAAATAAAGTACACATGGATATTTTATGTTATTCATTTTAAATATTGATTTTATAATGATGGTTTCATATTTAAATGGTATTCTTCTATTTTTTATGATCATGTGATGTTCTAACAAAACCCATTATAAATATGGATATATCTTTATCATTAAATCCTTAGTCTCCCTCACTACTTCCTCCAATTTTTAATTTCCTCAAATTGCATTCACAAGATGATTTATTATGTTCCAAAATATTTTATGTCTCATCTCTATGATTTAAATAAACCCTTTATCATATGATAATCTAGGATATAACTAGTATTCATCATTACTAAGTACGTGCATTAGGTCTGGAATATACTTCTTTAATATTGAAACATGGAAGATGTCTTTTAATCTAGAAATTTTAGGTGTAATATTCAAAAAATATATTCCACATATACTATCAATTACAATATCTTAAAAGGACTAATATGGTTTAGGATTATATTCCCTTTATTTTTAATCCATATCACTCACTTTCATAGATACCTTTAAGAGGAAATTTTTCTAAATATGAAATTGTATGTACTTTTTCTTCAGTTACTAGCATAAATTTTTTGTTTACTTAGAGTAACTTTAATGTGATTATTGATAAATCTTACTTCAATCAATATCTCTCTCACGAGTTTTAGAAAAAAAATCATATTTTCACAAAATTTATATTATTAGGTAGTAGTTTTACACCTTTTTCTATAAAAGGATTCATAAGGTTTCATTTTTATGCATGAGTGATCATGACCTCAATATATCCTCTAATTATAGGATAGTTATTTTAGACTTCACATATATTTCAGTATGATTGTATGTGTAGTGACCTATGTACTAATTAAAATATATAATTATAAATTTGGATTTAGTTGTGGGATATTTAGCTATGAAAATACAATCTTATTAAAAAATCATTTTGATCTGAAGAGGGAACATTTTAAAAATGTAGGAAGTTTTAAGTGGGTCTTTGGATGTTTTGAAACTAGAAAATTTAAAAATATATATGTGTATATATATATGGTGATAGTTGGTAGCCACTGGTTACTTGGTATCTTTTCATCACACCGAATCATAAGCCTATTGGGGAAGTTCCACTAGATTGTCATCAAGTGGTAAATGGGGGTATATCAGGTAATCAGTGGATTCTAGTTGTGTATTATTTTCATTTTCATTTTTATTTTTATTCTGAGTTAATATTTTATTATTAATTTAAATTAAATTAAATTTAAATAAAATACCAATGGTTTATATTTTTGTATAAATATCTTTAGAATGAATAATTATTGTAAATTTTATTGTTTTTATAATATAGTTGTGAAATATTTATGCAGTCATATTGGGAAAAAAACATAAATTATATGTAAATATTATGAAAAAGAATATTTATAAATTATATTTTATAAATGGTTTATGTTATATTATAATTGTAATATAAATAATAATTAAACAATGATGTGCATTAAATTAATATTATTGGCATTTATATAAGAATAAAAAATTATGGACAATTATTACTATTAATATTAGAATATGATATTATTATTATATAGGATATGTATAAATTTCATGGTTAGAATTATTATTATTTTTATTATTATTACTATTATTATTATTATTTACATCAGAATACTAAAATTTCTTAAAATTTATTAGTATGTTATGAAATGCATATGTATTGTTATTATTACGTTTTCATATATACATTGTGATATGAATATGTATTGTTATAATAATATTATTATATTATAATATATATATATATATACATATATATAGATAGATACATATACTCAAACATAGTGATCATACCTGATAGGGATGTGGTTCTATCTTCGACATGATCTCAATTTAGCCCCCTATTTTGGGGGTGGGTATTTCATGAGTAGGTTTTGGTGATATGGGAAGGGTTCAGGTGGGATTCTATAGTGCAATGAATGTTGTAAATAGTAGTGGTTTGTGGCAAGGCCTCCTGAGTAGTAAAATAAAACTTAGGTAGACACGAGTAAATCAACCTGTATGCAGGTCAATACTATTAAACAACCAGTGGGTTGCAGGGCCAACTATTAAATAGAATTGGTTGGTAGGAAAAAAATTGACCTTTTAGCCTCTAAAGTTATCTCTTCCAGGGCCTTTTTTCCACTTAAAATTAGGTATTTGGGTCATTCCATATATGTAATGGTCCTAGTTGGTGCTTGTTAATCTCAGTTGGAAGGGATGAGTCTTGACTCATTAGTGTATCTTGGTTGTGTGTATGCTTTTAATTTGTAATCACCTTAACCCTAATAAATATTATCATTATTATTAAAAGGTAACAAGAGAAGGGTAAACAATATAAAAAAGGAAATAAAGAATCCCCTTGGGGGTTCTCTTAGCTATGCAACATGAGAGGGTTTATGGGGGCGGTGACCTCCCATACTCCTCTATTTTTTATTATTATTCCCTTATTCTAACATCATTTCATGGTGTTCAAATGAACCAAATAAAGGTATTCCTTTTTTATTTTTCCTTTATTCTTCTTGTTTTTTTTTATTTTGTGATTTATTGATTCTGGTGTGTAATTCCATTAGATCATGGTGTAATAACTACCAATGAATTATATTTTTCCTTATATGATAAAATGTGTCTAAAGAGGGTCAATACACTAATTTAATTTCCGTTTTATTATTTTTTTTATTATTTTATTTTTAATATTTTCATTTTTATTATAATTATCACTATTATAATTATTATTATTATTATTATTATTATTATTATCATCATTATAATTATGATTATGATGATGATTATGATTATGATTATGATTATGATTATGATTATGATTATGATTATTATTATTATTATTATTATTATTATTATGAATGTGATTATGGTTATGATTATGATTATGATTATGATTATGATTATGATTATGATTATGATTATGATTATGATTATGATTATGATTATGATTATGATTATGATTAGGATTATTGTTATGATTATGGTTATGATTATGATTATGATTATTATTATGATTGTGATTATGATTATGATTATGATTATGATTATGATTATGATTATGATTATGATGATTATTATGATTCTGATTATGATTGTGATTATGATTATGATTATGATCATGATCATGATTGTGATTATGATTATGGTTGTGATTATGATTATGATTCTGATTTTGATTACGATTCTAATTCTGATTCTGATTTGGATTATGATTATGATTATTATTATGATTATTATGATTATCATGATTATTATGATGATGATTATTATTATTATTATTATTATTATTGTGATTGTGATCATGATTTTTATTTTTATTTTTATTTTTATTGTGATTGTGATTTTTATGTGATTGAAGGTCATCAATATCTATTTTTACTTTGATCCAATTAATATTTTTATTTTTTCTAAAAATTGTTCTGATAATTTAAACACCTTTTCTAAGGAGCCTTTAGTTCATAAATTGAATATCTCAGATTCTTTGAATGTTTTGATTGGAATAATAAAATATTCGCATGATCTTTAAAATTAAGCTTTGATATATAAAATAATTTCTATCTTTTGGGATGATTATTCATCTTTCTATAAAATAATCACTATGAATGGTTTATTGTCTCTAGTTGAAGGGAATTGGGAGATTCTTTAAACTGAAATAAAAGAGTGTGAACACTTGATTATTTCTCACCTAACTCAATAACGAGATAAATATTGAAATATTGATAACCTTTATATTTTTCTTACCTATATTTAAGGTTTAAATGGATATCGATTGAATTCTCTAGGAAAATGTTTTTCCATATTATCTTTCTATTATCGAAATTAAAATCGAAGGCTTAGGGTTTTATATTGACCTCTCTCAAGCCATTTTTTCTTAGGATTAATGATCGGGGACCTCTCTTTAATTGAGAAAATTTATATAGTTATATTACACAAGAATGGATCATAATCCATGGTATAACTTGGTTATTCTAGCACCCCAAAATCCTTTGGTATATTGCTCACATAATAGGGTTTCCTAATAGGGAAACAGAGAGGGGGAGATATGGACACTTTACCATAGTTTTAGTGGAGGTGTATTTACTCTCTACTACTATTGAAAATATTTTCTTGATTAATGATGAATTTATAATTGATATTGATAATATTTTTTATTTTTCCTGCCTTTTGTGATAAATGTCACATTATAGGGAAATATCTACATGAATATCATAGGAATATGACTTGTAATAACTACAAGGTTGGTCACTACTTGAAATTATGAAAATTCAAGAAGTTATCAATTTTGGGACATCTCAAAAATCCAAGAGATACAAATTATTACCATAGGGCTCAGTGGGTACTAATCATGAAAAATCTAGCATGGTAGTCATTTAGGGTGATACATCTAAAGGGGGGTAATCTTTTTCTTTTTTTTGTGGTTAGACCCTTTCATAAGGAACAAGGGGTAAGGGAATGATAACACTCTTACACCCATGAATAGTCACAACCATATCCTTGGTTCAAATCACACATAGACTATAAAATGTTTTGAATCTACTTCTATTGACACTCAAAATGATTATTCCTTCAAAAAAACCCTCTCGTGCTAAAGATAAGGGAATGGAGTTATGGTCCTTAGACTCTAAGGCCATGATGGACTTGGAAAATCTTTAAGAAGGTAATTTTCTCAAATATAGTGGTATTAAATGTAAGGAAATTGTAAGGATCAGTTCATCCTGAGTTTATATGGGAGTTAAAAAGTTCATGGGTATGGAGGATATTGATTTCTGTAATGGGGATAAGTAGGTCACACCTATTCAGCTAAGTTCAAAGCTATATTAAATGGAAAGGAAAGTTATTGAAGATCATTGGGTGTATTTAAGAGATAAACCTATCTCTAAAGAAAATCTATCCAATTGGAAGAATAAATTAAATGATGATATAATCATCAATTCTTCTTTAATGATTACCTCTTCCCTTAGTGGGAATATAGAGATTTCTGAATGGGTTATGACTGAACCTCTTAATTACTTCAAACAGATGGATGGATTAGACAACTCTAAGAAGTTTGAGTATCTATCAGGATATTATCTTATTATATTTGATAATAAAGATTAGTATTATTAGTTTCCTTTTTATATGGATTATTATTGAACATACAAGGCTACTGTAAAGAAAGGTGAATATTAATGTAATAAAATGGTTGATACCTCCAACATTGATATCAGTTAATTATCCAAATCTGAGAAATATGGAATGTATTTGGATACTTACAAAGTTTTTAATGGTTATGTGTTGGGTATTTATTAGGTTTTAGGTGATCATAGGATCAATCAATTAGGCGTGATCAGTACTGATAGTGTTATTGTAAAGTAAGAAGTGTATAATGTTTCCTTAAAGGGAAGGGATACTCACCCTATTGTAAGGAGGAGTGATGTGTAGGTTCATGATGAAACTAGTGCTCGATCATCGCATGGGTAAGAATAGATTCACTTAGATACTAAAAGTAATGGGGATGTACAATATACATTTTGGATTCCTAGAAGTGTCACTTTTTCTAAACAGAAGGTCGTGGTGGCATGAAAAAAGGTTGGTTATGGGAACCCCACCATTGTTCACTCACAAGATGTTGTTCAAGGAATTTCAAACTTCTTTGATATTCCTGATTCTATCAATACACCATAATTTAGATGGTTTTATTATAATTATAATGAGAAGGCACAGAATAAGTTAAATGTGACACCCCGAAAATGTAATGTAAGAACATTGTATTCAGTAGCATGTATGATATGCATCACCAAGAGTGTAAGAAAATATGATATCCCAATAATATATTATATATTTACTATTTTAAATAAATTCAACACATGATATTACTTTTAATGCATGCAACATGAAGATATATTTTGTTACACGCAAGACTGAGTTTCACCAGATAATAATGTATTATTAAAATATTACTATTTAAAATAATATGATATAACCTAGTAGTTATGTTAGAGGTTATGAATATTATTAACTAACTTATGAAAATTCATGGTTTATAGAAATATAAAATGAATTCATGGGTTACCAATTAATGAGTAATGGAAATAAGTACTAATTGGATATAAAAAGAAATATTATTGTTTTTATGCATCCAAAGGAGATTTATCTTAATAAACATAATTAATTACAATTAGTTAATTATTTTAATGAAATACATATATTATATATTCAATCAAATATTTTTTTCATACATCCATTAGTTTTGATAGGTAAAAGATAAGAAAAAACTCTATTTTACATATAAAAACCTATATTTTTATTTTACCGCCTTTTAATAGCGCACCTATTTTAAATCTGAATTATGAAAAATTTATAAATTTAATTTTATAAAATAAAATTAATTTTTTCATTAGTAATATCAAAATTTTCTTAGTCTTAATTTTTTGTATTTTTATAAGAAACTTCTCTATTCTGTGAATAGTGAAAAATTATGCATTTTAATTAAAAATTGTATTTTCGTTTAAATAATTATAAATGTTAATTTATATTTTAAATTTTTTATAAATTCGCATTAGAAAAATAATAAATCTATTAATAAAATTTATTTTATTATAATCAATTTAACGTTGAAATTTAATATAAAAACTTAACAATATTTTGAACATTTTTCTATTAAAACCAATTATTTCGTCTATCTGTGAGATTACCATTAATCTTAATTTTCCCGCTTGTGTGTTTTGAATTTCAAAAAACTAACATAAACCATTTTAATCAAGATGATATTTAGATTCTAATAAGATAAACTTGATTTTTTACCAAAATAATTAGTGAATGTTATTAAAATTAATTGTAGTAATTAAGGTGTAATTATGCTAAAAAGAGACTAAAGCCTAATTTTAAGGGCCCAAATGACCTATACACTTGTACAAAACCCATTGTTTTTCCATAATTCAGAAATAAACCTTACATTATTGAGTTTTTATGGTTTTTTATGAATTTTTTATGTAAGAAAAAGTTCAAGTAACCTTTTTTTTTAAATTCCATGCGAGTCCTTTTCCTTCACTATAAAAGGACACCTCCTATCCCACTTCTTCACACCTTTAAAACCTCTTAGGTTCAGCCAGGATCTTCCCAAATAGTCTCCCATAATCCCTCCCCTATACCTAGAAGCCTATATTTGGGAGTAATTAATTCCAAAGAATTCATTTGGTATAAACTAAAATAAGTTACCTGATTAAGAGGTAACATCTTCTCTTAATCTTTTTAATTTCATTTCCATTATCCAAACCCTATAATATTCTTATTCTATTTTTAAAAAAACAATAAAAGTACGCTAAATATACTATGATTTTTTTATTTTAATATTTTTACCTACACATACACACACCTCCATCTAATGGGTAATGAACATATTGTTTCTATGTACGGAAAACTAATGCCTCACGAAATGATGATTGTTCAATCCTCTTTTATTGCCTATTATGGGGGTTATTATGATGGAGACTCTATTTATATATTTATTATATATTATATTTATAATTTATTTATGCTTCTGTAATTTTTATTTAGAACATAACTTTATAAATTTCATCACGTGTAAATTCGAAAATTTCGTTTGACGAAGTGTGGACTACTACCCTCTCTAAGCGATATGACACATTCATGACTTACACGGAACTTGTAAAGGGTGGTTTTAACAAACCTATGTAACATATATAACATATATATTATACTATACTTATAATTTACATATTTATCATTTATCTTTTATTATTTTAATATGATAAATAAATGAAAGTAATATTTATGCTTACGTACGGTCTACCATCTCCTTGAACAGTGCACTTAATTTCTAATCTCCAAATATTATAGAATAATATAAATAAAAGTATACAATATATATATGATATTAAAATCATGTTTCACATTTTTTTTAGTTGATGAAACCATGATATATTTAATAATAAGGACAAATAACAAGTTAAAACACAATCGAAAAACTAGGCAATTAACATCCGAAATAGTTAAAATAATGAAAGGTTATTAACCAACAGGTAATAAGATATTATAATAGGATCATACATGATATCGTAAATATTAATATGGTTCTGTTATATGTTATTAACATGATTAAACCAACTATACAGGAGGTTAAATGGAATTCACCCAAAAGGAAACACAATGTAAGGGGATCTTGTCTCACTTTTCTTTCCGTGAGGCATACTTTATTGTTGTGCAACTAATTTATTGTATATGGTGTAAATACCACCACAAGTAAATTTAGTATCATGAATCATTTTATCTTAATGTTATTTAGATGTTTCATTTTTTTTTATTAATTTTTCATCTTTCGATTCATATGTAAGGGATTCTCCTGTCACTTTTTTCATTTGTGAGATAAATGTCATGTTCACCACTTAAATATTTTGTGTGGTGTATCTACTACACCTATTGTTATATTGTATCATTAATCATCTTTCCTTAATGGAATTTAAGGCTTTAATTTAACATTTTTTTTTCATGATTTTTATGATTTAAAATGATTCAAGGTGGTATGGGACACTTTGTAATGTTTAAAGATTATTTTCCTTAATTGAATATTTAATGATATTTTAATGGAGATCCATTTGAGGAAATTATATAACCATTGTTCAATAAACCCTTTCATTATTATCTGGTAATTCATGACCATTTTCATTATTAGTACCAATATTCTATTATTTGTTACTCAAAATGTTTTATAAAATGGTTTTCAAAAAACCTGACTTTATTTCCATCTTTAGTCGAACAACCTACTTTCCTCTAAAAACCATGTTTTATTGAAATTTTTTTCAAAAATGTTAATAAATTATTATGTTAAGATATTTTTACCCATTTTTGTCTTTTTCCAATTTTTTCAATAGAATCTTCTAGTCATTTTCTAGATGAGTAATTTTATAATCGTTTCAATACAAAATGAATTTTATTTTTACATCGTACGACTTGTATAGATTTATCCACCATCATTTCTTTGAATCTTCCTTTTAAATTTTAAAAGGTTTGTTTTTAAAGAAAATTTTATCAAAAGGTATTTTCAAAGAAAAATATTTTCAAAAGTTTTTTCAAAGGAAAAGTATATTTTCCTCAATAATATTTTTAAAATTTATTATTTTATTTCATCAACAACAACAACCCTCTATTTTTACTCCACATGGGATTTTTTGTATTGATATCACCCTTATTCTTCCTCTGGATGGTTAATGGTTTATTTGGAAAAGGATAGTATTCACATTCACTTCCTTGATTGATTTGTTAGTCCCCTTAAAATATCCAATTTCATATGATCATTTATCGTTGAATTTATCCTAATTATCCATACAATTTATCATAGATATTACTATTTCCTAAACCATATACCTTTTTAAATATGGTGTTTAAATGGGGAATTATTGATAAATACATATTTCTCTTTCAATATATTTAATTGATAAGGAAAATTAATTATTTTTATAATTCAATATAAAGAATGTTTTAGACTAGAAAAGAAGGGTGGATATCAGAATTTATATAGCTCATTGATGCATCGACAGGTTATCATGAGAAAAATTGTTTCTCAAATGGGTTTCAAAAATTAGTTTTAGATTGTCTTGTGAAATGTTTTGATGTTAATAGGTTTTCATGTGCCTCATACATGGCATCCAAAAATTAATCATTTCCCTCATACATGTTTTAGTTATTATTCATCCAATAGATTTTGTGTTGGCATGTCTATGGATATAGTTCATTTCAGTTAATTGATTAAATGGAATGTGTTTTAGTTTCATACAATTCCATAGAGATTTTTTCTTATCTAGATATTCGAAAGGCGTGTGTTTCCAGTTATTACCTTGCCATATTTTTTATGCACTTCCATTCATTTTATTGATTATATGGCATGTGTGTTCAATTATTTACCCTTCCATATTGATCATTCGCAGTGATTAATTATGGCTTCTACTTTACTTACCCTTAATGAGAATTTGAGCTCACCCTTATTATGTTTCTTTCCCCAGGAATCCAAGAAGTGTACTGTGAAATATATTTAGGTATTTACTAGATGAATTAGAGTAATCCTCAAAGATGTTTATTTATAAATAATAAGAAAAATATGTTGTAATTAGTGTAGTCATTTATAATAAACAAATCATTTATGTATCTTGTTTACTAAGACTACTAATCTATCAATCCTTTAGGGATTGATTTCCAGTAATCATGCCAATGTAACTGATAGTATACATGGGCTCTAATAATTTTGGGGTTGGGTCACTATTGCTGGTATTAAAGGAAGTTTAGTGGAAACCTTGGGAACAATATTTAGTAAAACATAGGTTAGAGAACATTACCCTATAGTAGAATTTGAGGATAATTATAGAATAACATCATAGAATTTTGGTAGAGATTAGATTATGTGGTGTTTCTAGAAATACATCCCTATCTAGATACTAAAATTGGATATGGTTCAAGAACATATTTACCTAGGAGTAATAACTCAAAAAATGTGTTCCGATCCTAACTAGAGGTAACCTGGTACATGACAACGAGCCTTATTACGCACCTGGATTGAAACTCCTTGGGGATATGCTTAGAATAATCCACTTTTTCTTAACAAACCATTATGATTAATTTGAATGGATAATGAAAATGAATAACCAAAGTTAAACATAAGTTGTTTTATATTGATGATAAAGTGTCACAGTTTAGAAATCCTATAAATGATATTAGGGATTAACCTTATACCAAGGAAGGACCTATGTGGAAATAAATGGATAAAATAGTTATGTATTGAGGTTATATTGAAAAAATTAGTTAAAATTATGTTTAGTGATAAAAATTATTTCAGGGAAATCCATTAGATAATTTTTTAATATTTTATTAATTTGGTCTTAGAAAAGGATAACCTTCAATTCGGGTGACATCCAATCAAATCTGGAAAGGCCGCATGTCTTAGACCCATGACCGAATGACGATAAGGGTTTCACGCCAACCACTGACCTATAAAATGTCCTGGTTAATTTTCACTATTTTTAGTTAAAAAATTAATGAATAAATGTTAATGAAAAATTGGTAGTAACGCTTTTGAGGATTAGAGATTAATCTATGAACTATATTGGTTTTGGAAGATAGTCATATACAAATAGTTAAAATTGTCACACTTTTATTAGCCTTATGATCCTTTAAAATTTATTTTATTTCTTCAGACATAAAAATTAATGTTTGGATGAATTAATCAAATAAAAATAAAGGGATGAAATTCTTTTTATATAAATATAAGAAGTAAGTATACATAAGTAGTAAAATAATTACCTGATATTAAGAAAATGAATTCGAAATAAAATATTGTTCTCATACCTTAATTTTTGTTAAACCGATGGTCTTCTAAATCATAACGTATTTATGGTTTTAAGGCCCTCAGATTTATATTTATCATTCACTTGTTTGTGATTTATGACCTTATTCACTCCCTATAAATATTTACACTTTTCTTCCCAGTATGTATCTCTACTTTCCTCTAATGTTCTCCTACTTAGAGACCTAGTTACATAGTAGTCCATGTGACCCTTGTAATTCCCATTCTCTATTTTCTATATTATTTTTTAAATAACCTTCTAATGATGTGCGATTGCAAAAATAATAAGTATCCAACATTCTATCACAATGATCATGTTGAAATTGCGAGGATATAATTTAAATAAGGTGGGGAGAATGTGGTGCCCCAAAAACCTAAAGTAAGAATCATGTAATCAGTAGCGTGTATGACATGCATCACCAAGCGCATAAGGGAATCTTATATCCTAATACTCTAGTATATATTTACTATTTTAAATAAATTCAAAACTTGATATTACTTTTAATGCATGCAACACCATGTTAGCTTCTGTTATAGGCAAGACTGAGTTGCACTAAATAAAAATGTATTATTAAAATATTATTATTTAATATAATATGATATAACCTAGCCATTTTTTTAGAGAATATGAATAGTATTCACTAACTTATTAAAATTTATGGTTCATAAAAATATAAAATGAATTAATGGGTTACCAATTAATGAGTAATGAAAATAAGAACCAATTGGATATAAAAAAGAAATATTATTATTTTTATGCATCCAGATGAGTTTTATCTTAATAAAAATAATTAGTTAGAATTATTTAAGGATTTTACTGAAATATATATTTAATATATTCAATAATGTATTTTTATCATACATAAATTAATTTTGATAGCTAAAAGATAATAACAAACTCTATTTTACACATAAAAACCTATATTTTTATTTTATCGCTTTTTAATGGCACACATATTTCAAATCTAAATTTTGACACATTTATAAATTTAATTTGATAAAATAAACTTAATTTTTGAATTCATAATAAAAAAATTATCTTAGGGTTAATTCTTATTATTTTCTAAGAAACATCATTTTTTGATGAATAGTAAAAAAATACAGCATTTTAGTTAAATATTGTCTTTTCATTTAAACAATTATTAATGTTAAATTGTATTTTAAATTTTTTATAAATTAAAATTAGATAAATAATACATCTATTAATACAATTTATTTTATTATAATCAATTTTACATTGAAATTTAATTTATAAACTCAATAATATTTTAAATAATTTTCTATTAAAACCAGTTAATTCGTTTGTCTGTGAGATTAGAATTAATCTTAATTTCTCCACTTATATGAATTTAATTTTGAAAAAAAATATACCCCATTATAATAAAGATTATATTTATATTATAATAAAATAAAATTTTTGTTTTTACCAAAATTATTAGTGAATGTGATTAAAATTAATTACTGTGATTATGGTGTAATTAGGCTAAAAATGAACTAAACCCTAAATTTAGGGGGGGAAATGACCTAGACACTTGTCCAACACCCATTTTCTATCCATAATGCGTCCAATAACCTTCCAGTATTGAGTTTTTATGGTTTTTTAGGACTTTTTTGTGTAAGAAAATGTGTTCAACTAACTTATTTTCAAAAATTCCATGTGTGTCATTTACCTTCCCTATAAAAGGTCACCACCTCTCCCACTTCCTTACACCTCTCAAACCTCTTATGTTTAGAAAATATCTACCTAAATAGTATTAAAAAATCCCTAACCTAAAATTATAATTCTATATTTGGGAATAACTCATTCTAAATAATCCTTTTGGTATAAACTAAAAGAAGTTACCCGATTAAGAGGTAACATCTTCTCTCAAAAAATTTAGTTTCATTTATATTATCCAACTCTTATAATATTCTTATTTTATTATTACACAAAAAAACATCATCAAAAAAATATTAGGTTTTTTTATGTTAATATTTATACATACACTTACACACACCTCTATCTAATGGGGACGAACACGCTATTTCTGTGTACGATGAACTAATGTCTCACAGAACGATGATTGTTAAATCCTCCTTTGACACCTCTCATAGTGGCCATTATGATGAAAACTATATTTTTATATGTATTATATATGATATTTATAATTTTTTTATGCTTATATAATTTTTATTTAGAACAAACCTTTATTCTTTCTATCATGTGTAAATACGATGATTTCCTTTGAGGAAGTGTGGACTACCGCCCCCTCAAAGTTATATGACTCATCCATTACATACATAAAACTTGTGAAGGATAGTTTTAATAGACCTATGTAACATATATAACATATATATAATAATTTAATTATAATATACATATTTAAAATTTATCTTTCATTGTTTTAATATGACAAACAAATGAAAGTAGCGTTCATGCGTATGTAAGGCCTACCATCTCCATGAATGGTGCACTTCATTTCTAATCACCAAATATTATAGAATACTATAAATACATATAATATATATATATATATGATATTAACATCATTTTTTACATTCTGGATATGATGAAACCATGATATATTTAATAAGAACTACAAATAATAAGTTAAAACATACTCGACAAACTAGGCAATTAACACTTGAAATAGTAAAAATAATGCAAGGTTATTAACAAATGTGTAATAAGGTATTATAGTAGGATGATACATGATATCATATATATTAATATGGTTATTTTATAAGTTATTAACTTGTTTAAACCCATTATACATGAGGTTAAAGGATGTTCACCCAAAAGGAAACACAAGGTAAGGGACTCTTGTCTCACTTTTCTTCCCGTGAGGTATACTTTATTGTTGTGCACATAATTTCTTATATATGGTGTACACACTGACACATTGACATGTAATATCGTTAATTATTTTATATTCCTGTTATTTATATGTTTAAATTTATAATTATTACTTTTGGTTCTTTCGATTCATACGTAAATGATTCTCCTATCACTTTTTACATTTGTGAGATAAATGTAATGTTCACCACTTATATCTTTTGTGTAGTGTATATAACACCCATATTTTTAAATTTTATAATTAATCCTCTTACATTAATGGTATTTAAGTATTTAATTTAATATTATTAATTCATAAGGTTTATGATTTAAAAAGTTTCAAGGTGGTATGGCACACTTTTGAATGTTTAAAGATTATTTTCCTCTACTATACCATTAATGATATTTCAATTGAATTTAAAATTGATAAAATTATATAACCATTTTTAAATAAACCCTTTCATTCTTCTCTTGTTATTCATGACCATTTTTAATATTAATACCAATATTAAATTATTTGGTACTCAAAATGCTTCAGAAATGTTTTTTCAGAAAACCTGAATTTATTTCTCTCTATAATCAAAGAAACTATTTTCTTCTAAAAACCATGTTTTATTAAAATGTTTTTCAAAAAAATTAAAATTATTTGGTAAATACATTTTTAAGCCTCTTTTCTTTTACTAATTTTTTCAATGGAATCATCTTGGGGCTTTCTGAATGAGGCATTTTCTACCCTTTTTTCTATACAAAAGGAATATTCTTTTTACCTCATACAACTTGTATGGATTTATCTTCCATCATTTCTTTGAATCTGAATTTTCAAGTTTTAATGGTTTATTTTTAAATAAAATGTTTTAAAAAAGTTATTTTCAAATAAAAATATTTTCAAAAGGTTTTTCAAAAGCAAAAGATATTTTAATCAATAATATTTTTAATAGTTATTATTTTATTTCATCAATGAAAACAACCCTCTATTTTTACTCCGCATGGGATTTGTTGTATTGATACCATCCTTATTCTTTCTCTTGATGGTTTATAATTTATTTTTCCAATTATAGTATTCACATTAAATTTTGTGATTTATTTTTTATTCCCCTTGAAATATCCAATTTTATATGATCATTGAGCATTGAATTTATCCTAATTATCCATTCCATTTATCATGGATATTACTATTGCCTAAACCATATACCATTTTACATATGGTGTTTAAAAGTTTAATTTTGGATAAATATTTATTTCCCATTAACTATGGTTGATTGATAAGTTATATTAGTTATTTTGATAATTCAATGTGTTGAATGTTTTAGACTATCAATGATGGTTAGAGCCCGAACTTTATATATCTCCTTGATGCATCGATAGGTTCTCATTAGAAAAATAGTTTACAAAATGGGTTTATACCCTTAGTTTAAATTGTATTGTGAAAATTCTTGATGGTAATAGGTTTTCATGTGCCTCAGAAATGACATCTAAAAATTAAGCATTGACCTCATACTAGTTTCAGTTATTATTCATCCATGAGATTTTGTGTGTGGACATATCTAGGGATATAGTTCAATTCAGTTCATTGATTAAATGGAATGTCTTTTAGTTCCATACCTTGCCATAGTTATTTTTTCTTATCTAGTTATTGGAATGGAATGTGTTTATACTTATCACATTTCCATATTTTTTATGCACTTCCATTCATTTTATTGATTACATATCATGTGTGTTTAATTATTTACCTTGACATATTTACTATTCTTATTGATTCGTTATTGCTGCTGCTTTAATTACCCTTACTGAGAATTTGAGCTCACCCTTATTATGTTTCTTTCCCAAGGAATCCATGAAGAGTAAAATGAAAGATATGTAGATATTTTCTATATGAATTAGAGTTATCCTTGAAGATGTTTATTTAGAAAGATGAAAAAAATTATGTTGTAATTGGTGTAGTCATTTGTAAAAAAAGACACATTTATGTATCTAGTTTACCAAAACTACTAAAATCTTATTTATTCAAGATTGATTCTTTATAATAATTCCAATGTAATAGATAGTAGACAGCATCTCTGGGATTTCTGGGCTGGGTCACTATACACAAGACACCTAACCATTTGATTTCCAAGGTAGAAAATCTCTACATATCTTTCTGGGCTCGGTCACTACACACACCTAACTGCTTGATTTCCCTGGTGTATCTAAGGGACAAGTAGAATCATACATTACATGTTCGGGATTCTCTATTCTCCATGATGTTCTAGGATCTCATGGGTAAAGAAGATAGGAGAAAGAGATCTTTTGAGTTTTATAGAGGTTTGGCCAAGAAACATGTCATCACACACACTACCATCACATGGAAATTCATTATATATGAAATTAAGGAAGCTCCTAGATTATTCTCTCATTTATTTACGCAATAAAATTAATTAATAAATACCATGTACAATTCATACATCATATTCATGATATTCATTGTGGTAGAATCAGTAAATGATAAATATTTATCATATTTCCACAATCATAAATTTAATCGGCATAAAAATTATAATTTTAATGCAATATGATATTTATTACATATATATATCCTATATACATATAAGTATTTAGTTCATATTCCAATCAATATCCCACTTTCACTAATTCCTAATAGACTTTGTTCCATTTAACCTTATATTTTATCATATATAATTACTTGTTAAATCATATCCAAAACTCCTTTTGGATATTTTTCAAAACACTTTTTAAAATTTATTATCAAATTCACCTTGAATCATATCAAATGAAATTCCTTATTAACACTCATACAAAACACTTTTGTATTAACTCTAAAACACTTTTAGAGTAGCTCTCTAATTAAAACTCAATACTCATTCAATTAGCCATAAATTGTGACCCCACAGGCCTTTATAGCAATGGTAACAAATACAAATCTCCAGATTTATAAGTGTAAAAAAATAGTGGCCTCTAGTAAATCTTAAATACTAATCAAGTTATAAAGGGATCTACCATGATCTCTATCAAACACATGTATCTCTAAACCTCTATCCACTAGTCTATATCATATAAAAATGTGCATTCCAATATTTTCCCTTTATCCAATACATCGAGTGACCATGGGACGTAGAGATTGTCAATACCATATAGCCAACTCATCAGTTCTAAAATCTTTGAGTGTAGACTAAATTGGTTGATGAATACATCTCATGTCATTAATCCTTTTGGATAATAACATCACATTTCTTTTATTCAGATATATATATAATATCTAGGTGAAATCACATAGTCCCACATTATATCTCAATTGAGGGACCAAATGCTATACTCATCATACAAGAGGACAAATCCCATCTTGGTTAAGCTCTAACTGATGACATGATCAACATCATACCCAACCACCCCTATATTATCTAAGTCAATATGTATACTTGTGTAAGTAGGGTATCAAGGTATAAAATTTCTCATTCTTGGTATCTTTCCAATCATGGGTATCGGGGACTCAAATATGATTCATGCACCCCTAGTATGCCAAATACATCTATATGACACTTCATGTGGTATACTAAATGGGTTATCCATTACACACAAAGAATACTAGTCATTATCTTTCTCCTTATTATAAAATTATGTATCTTTATACAATAATACTATTAATTCTAACATTAACATTTCATCATAACCAATAATACTTCACTAAGTACATTTATTAGTAATAAAATATAATTCATACTTTGAGAGGTCAATTATCATTTCACTGCATGAAATGTATATATATATATATATACGCATTATGTATTCAATGTGAAAGAATGATAAAATGGAGGTTTCATTTAATGTGATACATTTCAATATTCTTAAAAACTTTAAGAATATTTAACAAATCCAACATAAGAACTAGTTTTACATATCATATATGATAAACTACTAGATCATCCCTATGTTTGATACAATTTTTGATTTTTTGAACACATTACATCATATGTAATACCTATCACATATTTATGTTCCCATATAATAAAACAATACCACTAAATATTTAGTAATAAACATCTATAAGGAAATATAGTTTGAATATTGGTGAGATTTAGAAATCATATTCCAAATTGTTCAACTTGTTGAACATAATCTTCTTAAATTCACAACATCAAATGTTATAATTTTAACTTCTATTTTCAATATAAAACTATTTCTAATTTTATCATCATCATCCTGGGAACTCAATTCCATAAAATAATTATTTAAAATTATGTAACTACTTGCATTATTATTTACCATTCCTCCTAAACTATTTTAAGATTAATTGGAAATCACTTTAATATGGTAACTAAATGTAATTATTTACATTTCTCTTTACGACCATACCCTAAACTCTTTTATAATATCATGTTTATTTTACTTTTATAATTAGTTTGGTGTAATTATTTATTTGATACCTTTGCAATTATCTAATTCCAAAAATACTCCTACTATCCTCTTAAACACTATATTATTTTTAGAATATCTTTCTAAGATACACAAACCCTTTTGTGTTAGGAAATAACATGTATTTTCTTTTAGTATTAATATCAAACAAATAAATATTATTTCTATATCATATATAGTATTCTATGTTCATGGAACCTTTCCTTTTTGAAAAGACTATTTTACTAAAATGTCTCACTGATGGGTGTTGGGAACACATTCCCACATATTTTTACAAATATTTGGATAAAAACTTTTATCCATATATTATTATCTAAAACTTCTATATAAATTAATGAATCTTAAACCATGTGTATATAATTAATCATTTCATGTTTTTTCATTACAACCCTTTTTAATTGAATAACTTGCCTTGTCACATAAGGGAAATAAGATAAAGATACACATCTTTTACTTAGATTCATTTGATGTTGATAAAATCATTTACATTCATATGTAAAAACTCTTTGATTTGTGAATTTAAAATACAAGATCAAACAATTATACCTTTTATTTTGAACTCTTTTATATTTAAAACACTTTTAAAATATGCATTAAATATCATACACCTTTAAAAACTAAATAATTAATTTTTATGATATTCATACTGAACATTGACATTCCATAGAGTTTCACAATGTCCTTCAAGTGTTATAGATAATCCCATAAAATAGAATTATTATTCTTTTTTCCTGAAAACCCTAGGTTTCAATGAACTTTATTAAATTATTAAAGAAACATTTTTAAATTTTTCATCAAACTTTTCTTCTTTCAATTTTAAATTTTACCCACTTTTACAATCCATAAAGTACCAAAATATAGACATCATATTCCTAATTCATCCATTCACATCACTTTGAGAATATCTGGTAAATTTTTCTTGAATTAAATCATATAGTCATATCATTTCCATAGATTATGATAGGATAAACTCTCTAACCAGAACAATCCATTTTTCATTAAATGCCCTTGAAACCATGAATGAATCACTATATGCTTCCATAAGAATCAAGATTCACTTTTTTAACAATTTCAAAACTTAGTTACTGAGGAAGGAATTGTATTAAAACATATAATTTTCCTTAAGAATGTCTCCTAGATCACTAATCTTTCTTAATAACTTCTTTATGTTATCAGCCTAAGTAGTATACTACATTAATCTTTGCATGATTATGAAGATGTTATCTACAACGGAATATTTTATCATATGAGTATCATGTATTATTACCCATTTAATAAGGTCATTTATTAAATGGTCTCCCACTAAAGTGATAACCCCCTTTAAATGTCTATAATATCCATTAGTGGGAAAAGATCTATATTTAACTAACCAAATGACTCCACTATGGCATGAAAATTACTGCTTAGTTATCTTGGTTGGAAATCATTAAAATAATATCAAATATGACTCTTGGATAGTTGAGTGGAAAACCCTATTTCTAATCCATTATATGAATAAATCCAACACTATTCATTTGGTATCCCAAACCACGGGGTTTTCCAGTTAGTGTAACCCAAATAAAATGTCAAAAATGATCTAACTGTAATACAATCTATGGACACACCTATATGGTGTGAAAATACCCAAGTATAATCTTGGATCACTCATTATTTTCTTTCCTTAAACAATATAATCTAGGATCACCCTTTTATAGAATGATACTACTTAGATGGATGATCGAGGTCTTGAAAAATTCCACTTTGGAAGGAATCTCAAATTTGGTATTTAAAGGGGATTTTAATCTCATTATCTTATCACATTTATTCCCTTTTATGTATGCATGATTCTAGTAAATTTGTTTGGAATCTTATTCCCTCCACTTAATCAATATGTTCAAACCGTATTCTTGTGTAACTCTTTACATAACCCACAAGTTTGTGTTAATTTCCCAAAAATAGAAGTAAAACATATTCACATGTATCTAGATGCATCATATTCATAAGTTACATAGATTTATATGATATTTATAATCTCCATAAGAGTAATCCCAGAGTGAAAAATAGTAAACCCGATTCACCAGCCGAGACAAGGCATAATCTTCAAGGTAGGTATGTGGTTTGACCCTAAGTACCTCTACTTGGGGATACTTTACTCAATATAGAATCCAATTCATCATAACTCTAACACCTAATTTGAAAAAACTATATCCCACAAATAAATTCAATTTAATAACTTCAAATACAAATTGAGTTCATGGTAGATGAAAAATAAAATTCATTATCATACAAACGTGTAATGAAAGGATATATTAAGAATAATTTTATCAACTAAAATAAATCATACAAAATAACTTATATAAAAAATTATAACTATGAATAAAATAGGGAATATTCATTTAAATAAATGAAAAATTTAAATATTTAGGAAACTTAATAATTTTAGATTTAACATTATAGCCATTCTATAATTGTAAATATAAATATTTTATATTCATTCCAATATTAAATCTTTCATATTTATCACTTAAAGTAATTTCAATTTAAATATATGATATTATATGAATTATGAATTATTTATAATATAATTTCTAGTATGTGATCATTTACCTAATCTTAATATCATATAATTAATTATAATTTAAACATTGATCATATCAATCATCAAAATATTTTTTTTATTTGGTTTAAATAATATCAAAATAAGGCCCCCTTTTATTTTGAATAATTAAAAATAATTAATTGTCAACAATTCATAATTTAAATATAAATATTTTATATTATGGCCTTATTTTATAAATTATAACCCATTATAAATTCTCACTTATTATCTCTAAATAAACAATTTTATTTATAGATCATAATTCATTCTATGTAATTTGTTAAAAGGTAATACAAATATTAACATTTAATATTTTTGAAAATTAAATTTTCATAAGCATTTAATTTATTAATTACAAACCATTTAAAATTAATTTATTTATTTATAAACCCTTTATAAATGAAATATTCCCAAAATTCCTTTTATAATGATTTATAAACATTTTATAAACCATTAGAACCATTTAAGAATTTAAAAAAAATAAAATATTTTTTGTTTACCCTTACATAGGAACTCATCTCTACCTAAAGGTAACCTATCTTTACCCTCATTCAGACAATCTATAGTAAGGGTAATTTCCATCTACCTTCACGTAGATGAGTTTCATAAGGGTAAGAATGAAATAACCCATACACAAAACCTCACTTATAGGTAATACCTTTATGAAAACCATATTCATAAAGGAAATATTTACATTTTTTTATTTGTAAAGGAAAACATAAAGGGCCTTTACATAGTGAATTTGGTACCTATACGTGTCAAGGTAAAGTGATAATGACCTTTATACAAGACATGTTGGTAAAGGTAACAAAGTGGTTACCCTTATGTAAACCTTCTATGTCAGGGTATCTCATAGGCATAAAGGATTATCTACCTTTATGTAGTCCTTGTTTTGCATAAGGGTAAGAACGTTGTTACCTTTATATGGATTTAGGGAAAACTTGATTAGACTTATTTAACCCATTATGTGTAAGGGTAAGATCATGTGACCCTTACATAGGTTGATCTACATAAGGGTAAGGTTCGATAACCCATACAGAGACCACTATACATAAAGTTAAATCCTTAGTTACCATTACACATCTTAGTTTCATAAGGGTAGGGTCTTGGTTACCTTTATATAGCCTAGCTATGTAAGGGTAAACCCTTTAGGAAATCAAATTTCAAGAAACATGAGATGGTGCTCTTTTTTTATTTCTTCTTCATTCTAATGCAAGTTTTCACATAAATTAACATGTATCCCTTTGATAACATTAAATGTTTTTTTAAAGTCTAATAACATTTATTAGATTAATAATATGTGATTAAAAAACCCTTATCTGATGGTATTCATGCATGATAATATATCTGAGGATCTCCATTCAAGATAATATGAGAACTAAATGTAAAAAATTTAAATTAAAAACTCTGTAAATTTATTGTACCGTACACCAAATAGAATCTACTACATCTTCATCTCCATGTGAATTTGATGAAGATAACTTAGTGGAAAAGGCATCCTTCCTCTCTGGTGTATCTGCAGGCTGAGTAGAATCACACATTTCATGTGTGGTATTCTGTATTCTCCATTTCTTGCATCACATGTGTAAAGGTTATAGGAGAAAGATATATTTTGGGTTCCAAGGAGGTTTATCCAAGAAACATGTAATCATGCACACTATCATCACATGGTAGTTATTTATATAAGAAATTATATATTCTCCTCGATTATAATCTCATTTTTATGGAATTAAACACATAATTAAATAGCATAGATGATACATGCATCGTGTTCATTTACTCCCTATCATTTCGTCTCAAAAAAACAGTTCATTAATGATAGTATTTATGGAAGAATCAATAAATTATAAATATTTATCATTTTTCCACAATCATAAATTGATTGTTAATGAAAATCATAATTTTCATGAAATACAATGTTGATTATATATATATACCATTTATATATATAAGGGTTTAAGTCATATTCCCATCAATAATCATTTATATCAATAGGGGATTTTTTTTATATTATTTTCATATCATCTTATCTAAAATCAAAATTCTTCGTTCATGTTTTTATTAACCTAAATCCTAGAATTCTAAATATGTAGTATTGGGATCCTTTAGTATTCCCTTGATTGTGAAGAATCACATCACTTATATTTGGATTATAATTTGAGGAATGAGATAGTTCTTCTACAAACCCCAAATATTTTGGGAGGTTTCCTTGAAATTTAGTGAACCTATAAATATTAATAAGAGAACTGAAAATGTAATGTATTTCCACTTTTCCAAACTATTAGTTTAGTTGGAAATTTTTTCCTCTCTTATTATAATAGTTTTTTTAACTATTGGTGAATATATATTTGACAAGAATGTTTATTATGAAAATATGCCTAGATATTGTGAGAGTTTTAATAATATAAGACACTCATATAATAAATTTAATATAATATTATTTTTAAAATATTTTGGGACTAAGATTCAATATATTAAAAAATTTAGACAAAGGCTCAAGATACCACCTTGGGCAGAATGACCTTCAATATCCCTAATCACTGGGATTATACAGTATAACCCCAAAGAATTGGTTTCTATCGAGAAGGGATTATGAATTTTGATTTGGATGTGGAAAATTATGTAGAGGAACATTGAAGGAATAAAATTTTATAAAATAAAGGGTATTGGGTGAGTTAGTTCGCTCCAATACAAAATCAAACCTAATCATAGTTGATAGGAATAAATTATTAGTAATATCGGGTAATGGTGATGAGTACTACTTTAAAAGTGAACTATATTTGGACTCAATTAACCTGTATGAGGATAAAATTCTAAAATATGGTGAAATTATGGGAAATAAATCACTTGTGATGAATTCCTAGGTTCATCCCAAGGCATTGAAACACAAGGATTCACTCCTAGGAATCTAAAGCTTGGAGGTTGCCGGTGAAAAGTTCACATGGGAGAAGATCTCTCTAACACTATCATTATTAATTAATAGGCTATTAAATAGGGGAATAAACCTTTAGTTGGGGGAATCATCATGATAATTAATAGTGTTGACACTAATTAAAATCATTATAGTTCTATAGTGGGAAATGAAACTTGTATTACTTACTAGATTGGAGATAGGAAACCAATGCTAGAAATTGTTGCTGTTAAAGTTTATATTCAAACGGGTGTTTGTAAATTCCCTTTGAAGATACCTTCCACTAACAAGGGAAACTCCCAGGAATCTACACAAGCCTAATCTAAAGTCATGGTAAATATAAAATTTGGGTCCTACAATGGAAAGGGTAACTCTCAATAACCCACACAAACCTATGATCATTCTTCAATGCATTTATAGGATAAGTCTGATAAAGGGATCCCTTCATGGGCTATAGGTGGTTGGAATTATCATTTAGAGGTATCCATTATATAAGGAAGCAAGGGAACGATACTAATAGTGTTTAGAGTCTTAACTAATTCCAAGTTGATACCTAATGTTTTTTATAAGGCTCATTGTGCTAGAAAGGTTCATATTGATACAGCACTTCCTCAGGAATCCTAAACTTGTTTTTTGACTTCTAATAAAGGGGGTTTAATTATTTCTAGCATAAATTCTAAAATAATTTCATGTAGTGAACTGGTCATATCTAAGGCTATGAGGATTAATTTTGACCTATCCATATTTAATGCACTATATGATATTAAGAAAACGTCACTTGTTGATGCGATGTATGAAAGAACATCCATTGAAGGATTCCAAGAGTCACACATTCCTGTTACCTCACCTAAATATGGAAGTGCCAAAATATGATTGTAATTAGTTTTAGTTATAAATGGTAAGGACTCATTGGACATAGATGATTAAACAAAAATGGGCTTACTTCTTAAGTAATTAAGGAGAGGTTGACACCCAAGTAATTGGGGTGGCTCTCAGAATAGAAGTAAAAGGGAAAAATATAATCATTTATTATTTATAAAGATTATTTTAATGGATCATTATGATATAATTTATAGGTTATTTTCATCATGATTTTTTTCCTCCTTGGATTTTTTTAATTCATGTTTCATTTTTATTTTAAGAACTTTTTTTCTTATATTTTTATAGTAGTCATTTGTCACTATCTTTTACATTTCATCTCCCTTTGTAATAATTTTCTTTAATTTCAATAAAGGCTCCATGGGTTTGGATTTCTAAAATCATTGTTCTAGGTCATCAATCACCTTGGTCTTAGGGAGGGATCAGTCCTATTTATTTATCTCAAAGTCCCAATGTTTTTGGGGAAGCTGTGTGTCTTACATTTCTCAAATGATTTAACCCAAGTTAGGAAAACACTTGCATTTGGAAGAGAAAGTCTCTTTCAATGGAAAGATGTGTGTGCCTTGTCAAGCGTGTGGTTATCTCAAATATTGTGTATTCTTTTATGGTGTATATTTTTATAGTCTCAATAATTAAGAAAATCAATTCTATACTGAAAAACTTTGTCTGGAGTGGAAGATTTATGGAAAGGAGAGTCATTTTATCCAAGTGGAGAAAGTGTTGCAGTCTACCCTTATGGGAGGAATGGGTATAAAGAACATGAATTATTTTAACCAGGCCTTACAGGCTAAATTCTTCTGGAGTCTTCTTAATAACAACTCTTCTTATCTTGAATTATTAAGAGGCAGAATTCTCTCAAGGATGATCACAGGGAAAACTAGATTCCTAGACTCTTATATATGGCATGGTCTACGTGTTGTATTCCAGACCATACTTGGAAAATCCCACTGGTTGGTTAGTGAAAACTCCTCCTTTTACCTCTAGAAAGCTAACTAGACTGGATCCACACTTATTAAAAGAATTAATACTGAGGATATTCAATTTGATAGCAGCATTAAAATCTAGGAACAATGGGATCACTTAGATGATCTTCTAAAGGATATTTTCTCCATTGTTGAGAGATATGATTTCATTAACCAGACTGATCTGCTACTTTGAGAAGGGTCCTCGAGTGGGATTTTGGATTATAAAAGCTTATATAATCACCTTGTGTAGGGATATTACCAATGGAATGGTCATTTAAAAAAGAAGTGGTTGATCCCCTCACGATTTACCCTACTATGGAGACTCATTTATAATAAAATATCAATGGATGTCAACCTCCAGAGGTTTGCGATCTCTTTATGCTCTCGATGTTCTCTATGTCATCAACACTATGAAGATGTTGATCATTTTATCTTTTCCTGAAGCATTTCTTCCTCATTGTGGAAGTCTATGCTCAATGCCTTTGATCTGAACACTCTTAATATAGGTTTTTTCCTACACTTCCTTGACTACCTGTTCATATTTCAGCAGTCCAAACTTCTCTCTGCACTATTTCATGTTTCCTGCACTAAAGATTATTCACTATGTATGGAGTGAATGCAATAGTGTTTTCCACCACCAGGGAAGATTTCATGAGGGTTCTTCTCTCTCAAGCATCATTAATATGGTTTAAAATTCTAATAATATGCTTATGGAGTGTTGTAATAACGCAGTTAGGGACTTCATAGTTCTCAAGTGTGTTAAAGTTCAAGGATGTTACCCCAAACCAAGAGGTACTATGGAGTTTTTCTGGTCATCCCCTTTCTCTGGATGGCTTAAATGTAAAAGGGATGGGGACACTCGAGTAAATCTAGGACCTTTAGGATTTGGGGTGGACTTCAAGGAAACCCATGGGGATGTGGTGGAATACAGCTATGATCCATGTGGGCATGCGACTTCCTTGGAGGCTGAAATGATGGAGGTAATCAACGTAGGGGATATTATTTGTCAAAGAAATTTGAATAATATCTAGCTTGAATGTTATTCAACTATGGTTGTTAATTCAATAAGGGTGGTCCAAAATCAACTCTCATGGAAACTTGTAGTGAAATAGATCAATTGCCTTGAAATTATTTCCTCTTTGAATTACTTCATCACTCGCACTTTTTAGGAAGGGAATTTCATCGCGGATGGACTTACTAATAAAGGTTTCAATAAAGAGAGAAGCATAAACTTCAGAAATGTTACTAATGAAATGGTTCCTATTCTTATTCATGATAAATGTAAAATCCCATATTTTCGACTCTTTTAATCCTTTCTTATTTTAATATATGAGCCAATGAGCTCACTTTTCTCAAAAAAATATCATTATCATTATCATTATCATTATCATTATGATTACCATTTTCATTATCATTATCATTATCATTATCATTATCATTATCATTATCAGTATCATTATCATTATCATTATCATTATCATTATCATTATCATTATCATTATCATTATCATTATTATTATTATTATTATTATGTGGACTAATCAACAGTTGAGTGGTACTCACCGCTAGACTCCACATCTAAGCAACATGGGTTCGATTACAGGTAGACCCTGGGTGGATTTATGGGAGGTGACATAGGCATAAAATGATGTGGAATGATGGTGAGGTAGGATAATGTAGTCAAGATAATTTAATTAATAGGTAAAACCCAGTTCCATGCTAACATAGTGCAGGACCTTTGGTCCATGTAATGTGCTTTCAATCCCTCCGAGACTTTTTACCACTTTTTGTAATAAATTGGCTGGTTGGACGAGTTATCACTAAGGGGGATATGACCTATACTTTCGGGTTGTGTGTGCGCATGTGTTTATTTATATTATACCCCCAATAATATACCTATCATGATCATTATTATTGTTATTATTTCCAACAATCTTGTAATTGATTGGTATAGGATCTTACTTGGCATCTATAAGGTCAAGGTTTCAACCCCCAACAAGCATGGAAACAATAGAAGTACCATAGTAGTGTATTAAAATAGTACAATGTAGTTGTATCACTGTTAATAATTGGTATTTTGGGCTATTTCTTGGTCCTTTATCCCACTTATGCCTCTACTACATTCATATAGGGAATCTAGGCAATCAATGGAAGGTAAATCAGGCACATAGAGGCACCAAGATACAACCTGACACATCAGGAATGCAACACAAGCATAGAGAAATGTACGTGTTTCTAGGTGGGAGTCTATGAGAGAGGTATTATTGTGTTAAAACTTATCAACCATACATTATTACTCTATTGTGGGATAGATAGGTTCCCTATCTAGTGACTCTCCGTAAAGTGGGACTAGTGAGGTGGTGTGGAGTAATAGGTTGGTGGTGAAGCAGGGTGATTTGAAATCATCATTGGGTGGGTATGTTGAAATATATATAGGCATTATGTAACCTATATATAGAAACCTAGGGTTATAATACATAGATATTTGGTCATTTTTTATTAATATTCATTACATTACACAAGAATGTGCTTGAGAACCATAATAGTTTAGTGTCTTTGGAAACTTTCAAATTTGGAAACACAAACAACTAGTCCATAGGTAAACTACATCATCTCCCACTATGATCTTCATAACTAGAACCCTTGTTAGACATATCATAAATAAAATATTTCCTCACAAACTTGTGAAAGGAAGCATGAGAAATAATGAGATAAGATTCCCTGTAAGGGTAAAAAAATGGAGATACTTAAGCATAATATAAACCTAAGGGTATGATAACATGAGAATAACATTTTAAAACCATACCTTGCATATCAAATATCATATTATTGAGTCACGGAATAAATATTGTTAGTTCATAAGACATGAATCGTAAGGGAATCAATGAACATGATCCACGAGATCATAACATTTTCATAAGACATAACTTTGTGGCATACACATAATCATAGAAAATATTATCTCAAGGATACTTAACAATACATTCATAACATGTTAGGCTTGGGATAACCACTTGTGTACATACTTAAATTTAGGGATAACCTCTCATGTAACCTCTTTCAGGCTTGGTCTTACCACCTGTGTGCCCCACTTTTCGGGCTTGGGCTAACCACTTGTGTACCCTCTGAGCTCGTAGAGCATTTATCATTACCCAATGAATTATAGGTATATATAGGTCCCACCTATCACATAGTGAAAATAGTATATATGTGTGAAAAACGATCATTCCTCATATTATAACCCATTAAAACAAATAGATTTCACAAACATTTCATCATATCATAGCTTGTGGAAAAGAAACAGGTTTCAAAATCACCATAGCATAACCCATGTAAAAAGAAGAGGGTTTTATTAGAATATTATCATGGTATAACCCATGGAAGAGAAATTGGTTTCATAAATATCATTTCATCATAAACATAAACCATTAAAATAAAGAATATGAATGATATACTTGCATCATATACCCATTAAAGAATAGGTAACATCAACTAATGCAATATTAGATGGAAAATGATTTTGATTGATCATTTAAAATATTTCTTGAGGAAAATATCATTTATGATTTGAAAATATATATATATATAAAATAAGTAATTTGAAAATATTTTTTTAAAAAAATATCCTTGAAAACTTTAAAGTAATCTTCCAAGAAAATAATGGTCATGATGATGGGGTGTTTTGTTCATGCCATACATTTTAAAACAAATATTCCTTTCACATTTTAGGTAAAAACCAAATGAGAATTTTTTGGGAAAAATAGGAATATTCCATTCAAAACATTTGTGTAAAAAATTTAAACATTAGTAAAATTGTATTTTAAAAAACATAGTATAATAATAAAACATTTTTAAAAACATTTTTAGAAAACATGGTTTTGGAATAAAATGGATATATGACCGAAGAGGGAAATAAATTAATATTTAAAAAACTTCTCAATTATTATAAGTACCAAAGAGTGAAAAAATGGTACTATTACTTGAAAATTTCATGAATAATCAAAGGAGAAGAAAATTAATGAGTTTATTAAGATATTTATCATAATATTTTATCATCAAAGACATAATAATAAACAATCCACATAATGAAGAAATTGTAACAAAAAATCATTATCACTTTTATAACTTTGAATTGTAATCCTTATAGCGACACATGATTAACATACATGGATAATACATCATTTTAGATGAATATTCATCAAATTTCAAAAATATATTCATTAAAACCATAATAGTTTAGTGTCTTTGTAAACCTGGAAACATAATCTTCTATCTTGGGGAAATATATTCAGTATCTGCCTTAAAGATAACCCCCTTTATTACTCCTAATTGAAACCTTTATTCATAACCTGGTGAAAGGAAACATAAGAAAGTTTTGAGATTATATTTTCAATAAGGGTAAATAAGGAGGATCTGTAAAAATAAAATGAGCATAAGGGTATGAGAACATGATCATAACATTTAAGATAATACCCTTCATATCAAAGACTGTGATCAATATTTATGTTACAATCTCATCCTTTAATTATGACTTGATCAATTTTTAATTCATCTCTTACTCCAATAATTAAGGTGAACTTGTTATTCCTGAAAAAAATGGATCAAAAGATCCATAATAGTCATTCCTTCGATCTCTTGTTAAAAAGTAACACTAGTTATCCAATATGGACAAATATTCTTATAGTGAAGTCATATTTTAATCTTTGAAACCTCATCTAAAGTTAAAATTAAACCATTCCATAAATTTTTAACCTTGTAACCCTTTTGAAAGCTAAAAATCAAAAACATTAGAAATAAGGTCTCTAAATTTCTCGAAATCATCTTAACATTGATCCCTCATAGATCATAAAGTATCTCTTATTTTTTACATAATAACCATGTTAACACCTTTATCATGTGTTCTCTTGAAACATGGTAATAACCTGAATTTCCATAAATCCTTATAAAAACATGTATGTTTACTTATTCAAAAGTTTGTTGGATATATTCCATAAATCCAAAAATTATTTAAACTTCATCAATGATATCATAAACTAAATTTTCAAAAAATAATTAATTAGTTCCAAGGTAATCAATAACATCTAATTTACATTATACAAACATCATTATGTTAACATCATGAACATATTAAGAGTTATCTTTCATTTAATCATGTGTTTCCCATGAATATCACATTTCTATTAAATCACTTTTCTAGTCCATCAAAACCATTCAACATATGAAAATCCTTAGTGAAAAATATAAACTAAACAATCCTTATATATTTTATAATTCATATAACATTATCTTTGAATTAAAATACATTAATACTTTGATCATTCCACCTCTTCCTTAAGCCATTAACTAAGATTTATTATCTTATTTCTTAATACTTACTTCCTAACATATGAAATATGAATCATGTCTTAAGGTACCTAAACCTCAATTTAATCATTATTCTTATTTTTATTGTAAATAATACTGTTAGAACATCACAAACCTTTCACATGTCATTTGTAGTCTCTTTATATTCATTAGCATAACAAATACTCATTCCACCTTATAGATTTAATTCATGAGATTTACACTTAGGACATATATTTTAATAATTATCTTACTTTCCACATCTAAAACATTCAATGATAACCCAATTATTTCCAGTTCTTATTGTTGACTAAGACCAGAAAGCATAGTGTGAGCAGCACTTATCATAGAAGAAAACCCCATAGCCTGAAAATTTTCTTATAGGATGTCTAAATCCTGACTCATTATTTTAAATCTATGACACCTTAGTCTTATCCATAGAGATATCCATATACATATCCTTATAAATATTCCTAGGGATCTCACTAAAGTTTAATAATCCTAGTTTCTAAAGGTTGAATAAAATTTTCCATTGATAATAACTACAGTGACCTAGGCTTAACATACATGTATATTACATCATTTTAGATGAATATTCATCATATTTCAAAAATACATTCCTGATTACCATAATAGTTTAGCATCTTTATAAACATGACAACATAATCTTCTACCTTGGTGAAAGATCTTAAACATCTCCTTTAAAGATATCCCCCTTTAATACTCCAACTTAAAACATTTCTTTGTAACCTAGGGAAAGGAAACATAAGAAATAGGTGAACATAGATGATCAGTAAGGATAAACAAGGGAGATATGTAAACATAACATGGTAATAAGGGTGTGATAACATGATCATAACATTATAAGATAATACCCTTCATAAAAATATCAAAATCAAGATTCATTGCATAAATATTGGTAGTTCATAAGATATGAATCAGGTAGAAATCAAGAGAATAATCCATGAAATAACAACATAGGATTAATAAATGGAATTTTTGGTATAAAAAAATGTAAATAAATTCCCTAAAATTCATGGCACATTTCCAAAACATATTAGGGAACTTCATGGGGGATACACCTACTGATTGGTACACACCACCATCTCCATTTGTAGCCCTTTCTTTATAGTGGAATAGGTTCCCTCCCCAAACCATCTTAATAGTCAAGGTTCAATCCAAATACTATCTTAGTAGTCGAGGTTCACTCCTAAAACCATATTATTAATAAAGGTCCACTCCTAAGACCATCTTAGTAGGCAAAGTTCACTCCCAAGACCATCTTAGCAGAAAAACTCATTTACTGAACTGATTTCACTCCCCATTGCATCCATTTATATCCCATTAGATAAAAATATTTACCCAATTAGTTAGAGGGATATATAGTTACCACCCATCATGTAATCTATAATGGTCTCACCCAGTTCTATTTTTCCCACACCATCATATAAGATGTAATGGGATTACCCAGTGTCATCTATGTTACCCCATCGTATAACTAATGTCCATGAATCACAACATGAATAAAGTAAAAAATAGTATTCATATCATCCCAAAAACTCATAACATAGTTATTATTTCATTACATGATTAACTCATGGAAAAGAAATGGGTTTTATGTCAATATCATTGAAACATGATTAACCCATGGAAAATAAATGGGTTTCATAAAAATATCTTTGAAACATGATTGACCCATTTAAAAGAAACGGGTTCCAAAAAAATAATTTCATTAAATAATAAACCATTCAGAGAAATAATATTAATGGTACCCTTAGATCATATTCTCAGTAAATCATAAACTATATCAAAGGATGACATTTTGGATAGGGAAGTATTTTGAAATATCACTTGGAAAATTTCTTAAGGAAAATAATCATTCATTAGAAATTATTTTTTAAAACATGAAACATTTTCAAAAAACATTTCTTTGAATTTTTTTTTTCAAAACATATAAATGAATCTTTTTAAAAATAATTTCAGACATTTCTTAAGTAAAATATCCTTTCCTCTTTAAAAATTTATTTTTAAAACATAAAATTATTTGAAAAAAATTCATTTAAAATAACTTTAAAAACTTATAAAGGAGGCTTTGAAAATAATTTAAAATATTTTTTAAACATAAAACATATTTAAAATCCTTTTCTTTAAAAATTATCTTAAAATATCATTTTAAAACATTTTGAAAACGTTTTTAGAAAACATATTTTTGACTGAATTGAGAAAAAAATTTGTATTTTCTTAAAAACATTTTCTTAATTGTATTAAGTAACGAAGAGTGGAAATGATACTATTAATTTTATATATAATGGATAACTAGAGTAGAAGAAAAATAATTATAATTATTGAGATATGGATCATAATATTTCATCAATGGAAGCATAATCATAAATAATCCCAATAAATGATGAGATATAGCAATAAACTATTACCGCCTTGGTAACTTTGAATCAATATCACCATGAAAGAATAAAATTACATGAAGATTAAAATATCATGAAAAGAATTATATTCATGATAAAAAAAATTAAAAGGGTATTATATACACTTTATAGAATAATATAGGTGCACAACATAACATCTTTCTCAAAGAAGGTGAATTGAGACAAAACTACTTTACTAATTTGGTAAATTTTGAACCATAAACCACATAAAAGAGAGAAGATAAAATGGATATTTGAATACCCATTAATTTAAGGATGATAATAATATAATAAATTCATGGGTAGTATATATACCAGAAAAAATAAATGAGTGGTGATTAAGGCATAAGTCTCGCATTAATAAAAGTGAGACTAGAAATCTCTTTACTACTTCATTAACTTTTAAATCATGATATACATGAAATAAAAACATCAATTGAAACTTTTAATATCATGAAATAAATTAAATTCTTGATATAAAATTTCATAGGGTAGTATATACACCACACAATAATAATAAATGGTGAATATAACATATATCTTAGAGAAATAAAATTGAGACTAGAAAACTCTTACCATAAGTCTTGACTATCTCCTTACACATTCAAAACTACTGTATAATAAATATAATTTTATTATAAATATATAAAAAATAATATTATTATATATCACATCATATATTATTTTATTATTGCATTATATTACCTATTTATTAACAATTACATATTAATGTTATGTTTTGGGTAATAACTGTTTTATTTTTCGTTTATATTTCGACTTGATATTCTTCATCCTCTTACTTAGATCGTGATTTACTTTTTTATAAAATGTAAAACATGGTATAAATATCATATATATTCATTACATAGGTATTTATAATAATATATTAAATATATAAATATGAGATGGAATACACCATTCATGGAGAAGGTAGGTCGTACGTACGCATGAACATTGTTTCAATTTTCTTATCGTATTGAAAGAAAGTAAGTAAATAAAATGTATGTGTATATATATATATATTATAATTATATTATAATTATTATTTCATATATATTATATTCCTGTACTAAACCCATCCTTAATACATTTCATATAGATTCATAATGAATCACATCGCTTTGAGGTGGCGGTTGTCTACATGTCCACAAACGAAGTTATCGTATTCCCACAAAATGGATATAAAAAAGGTATGTGTTATATAATAATTTAAGAAGCAAAAAGATACATCATAAATATTATATATATCACATAAAAAAATTAATTCATTCATTATTACCAACCTTTAAAGGTGGTAATGGAAGAATGAATGACATCGGTTCGTGAAGCGGTAGTTCATCATACACACGAACAATGATTGCATATCCCATTTGATAGAAGTTTGTTTGATTGTAGGTATAAGCATTAAAATAAAAAATGTTAGTATATTTATGATAATTATATTATTATATAATCTTTATATAAAAAATATTTAGGTTTTGTAGAAAGGAATAAAACAAAAGTGATTGTGTAAGGATGTTACCTCATTTTTGGGTAACTCATTTCGGTTTGCACCAAATGGATTCCTTGGTTGGATTTATTCCCAAATTGATATCTCTAATATGAATTTAGTTAATATGGTAAGATACTTGGGTAGGTTTTTTACTGATCCAAATGGCTTTAGAGTTTTGAATAAGTGAGGGGCTGAGTTCTCTTTTATAATGGAGGAGGAGGGGAATTCTTGTAAATATAAAAAGGTAAATAATATTGAGAGTTCTTCCTTACATCATGTGCCTCAAATAATGGTAACTTTTAGATAAAATGCATTATATGGTATAAATAATTCCATAGAATTTCATTTTTACATGTTTCTATGTTATTTTTCCCCTTAAGTTAAAGATTTACCACTAAGTGAACTCATTTTTACCTTAATCAATATAATTAATTTTAATCACATTCACAATTTTTTTTGTCAATTTTTTTTTAAAATTTGTGGTAAATATAAATAATTATTATTAAAAATATAGAATCCATTTTTAAAAATTATAAACAAATAATTTTCATAAATTAATTTAATATTAATCCCACATACGGGATGAGATAATAGTTTTTTAAAGTTAAAATGTTCAAATGTTTGAAATGATTTTATATCAAATTTTAATGTGAAATTGATTGTAGTAACATAAATTGTATTAATATATGTATAATTGATATAAATATACTTTAATACCAATTTAAAATATAATTTAACTATATAAATAAATTAGGGGAAAATGCAGTTTTGAATTAAAATTCATTATTTTTAACTATTCATTCAAAAATGAATCTTCTCAGAAAAATACCAAAAAATCACCCTAAGATAACTTTTACATTCCAATTTCAAAAATGATGTTTATTTTATAAAATAAAATCTACAAATATTTAAAAATTTAGTTTTAAAATAGGTACACTATTTAAAGGCAGAAAAATCATCTTTTAGAAAAATATATATCTTTATGCATAAAATTAGTTTTATTCTTATATCTTTTCTAAAAAAACATATAAGATTAAAGTTAATTAGTTTAATTAATATAATATATATATTTCTGTAAAAAAATTATCATAATTTTATTAATTAATTTATTGAGGTAAAACGTGTTTGATTGTATAAATATAGTTTTCTGGAAATATATTTCCTATATTATCAAAAGGGTTTTATTTTCATTTCTATTTAATTGGTCATCAACTAATTATTATTATATAAATCTGTAAACCAAATTTTTATAATTTAATTAATATGTTTTATAAAAAACATTTCAATGGACAAGTGACATCTATAATAATATTTTAATATTATTATTAATAGTACATTGTAGTTTGTAAAATGTGGTCTTGCGTGCAACATAATCTATAAAAGGAAATCAGAATTATGTGTAACACATTCCAAACATAGTGTTGAGTGTACTAAAATATAGTTTAAGTGTTGTGTGTAGTGAAATATTAACTTGGTGTTTCATTAAACACAAACCAAACTCAGTGCATTCATATAACACAAGCTATATTAAGGGTTGTGTAAAATGAAAAATATAGAAAAGATTAAATTAATTCGAACAAAATATTTCAAAAAAATAGGGGTGTTAAATTATACCCCCATTAAAATTATTTTTTCCCTAAATTTTTTTTTGTTTCATCAAAGTTTTAATACTTGAAAGTTCCTTTCACAGATTCTCATAATGTAAAAATGAATACTAAAACTCACATTAAAAAGGGGGAGGTTGGAATCATAATGGTTACCCAAAGAAAAAAATAGGTTTCCAAATAGTAGAACATAGCTTCCAAGTGAAAAAATAGAAATATAAGAGAAATATAACTATCAATTTCTGAGGGATAGTGTTAGAGAACATGGTCAAGAGAATGTTAATAATCACAAATCCATAAATCTATAATGATCTAGGGACCATTTGATTCATCAAAAAATAATGTACTATGATAAAATTTTGATTTTCAATTTCCTTTCACTAGAGTTCAATAAATTTCATGAGAAGAAATACATGCTTGATTTCATTAAATTTCCAAAGAAAAATCTCATCATTTCGTTTGCCTTGATCAATTTTCACTTCATTTCTTACTCCAATAATGAAGGTTAATTTGTTATTACAAAAAAACCAATGGATAAAAAGATCCATAATAGTCATTCCTTCTATCTCTCGTTAAAAATTAACATTTTTTATCCAATATGGATAAATATTCTTATGAAGAAGTCCTATGTTAATCTTTAACACCACATATAAAGTTTAAATTAAACCATTCCATACATTTATAACCTTGTAACCCTTCTGAAAGCTAAAAATACAAAACTTTAGAAAGAATGTCACTAAATTTTTCAAAATCTACTTAACATTTATCCCCTGTAAATCATAAAATAGCTATTATTTTTCAGGTACCAACCATGTGACTACCTTCATCATGTATTCTATTGAAACATTTTAATATATAGAATTCTCATAAATCCTTATTGAAAACATGCATGTTTCCTTATAAAAAAAGTTTTTCTGATATATTACATAAATAAAAAATTGATTTAAACTTCGTCAATTATAGCATAAACTAATTTTTCAAAAAATCATTAATCAGTTACAAGGTAATCAATACCATCCAATTTTCCTTATCCAAACATAATTATATTAATGTCAAGAATGTATTAAGAGTTATTTTTCATTTAATCATGTGTTTCCCATTAATATCATCTTTCCATTAAACCACTTTTATAGTCCATCGTAACCATTCAATATATGTAAATCCTTAGTGAAAACATAAAATGAACAATCCTTATATATTTCATAATTCATATAACATAATCTTTGAATTCAAATACATTAATACTTTGATCATTCCACCTATTCCTTAATCCATTAAAAATATTTATTATCTTATTTCTTAATACTACTTTCCTAAAATATGAAATATGAATCATGTATTAAGGTACCTCAACCTAAATTTTATCATTATTCTTACATTTAATGTAAAAAATATTGTTAGAACATCACAAACCTTTCACATGTCATTCGTGGTCTCTTTATCTTCAGCAGTGTAACAAATATTTGTTCCACCTTACAAATTAAATTCATTAGATTTACACTAAGGACATCTATTTTTATAATTCTCATACATTCTATATCTGAAACATTCAATGCAAACCCAGTTCATTCAATTTATCATTGTTGACTAAGTCCAGAAAGCATAGTGTGAGCAGCACTTATCTTAGAAGAAAACCAAATAATCATGAAACATTTCTTATAGAAGGTCCAAATAATGAATTTTTATTTTAAATCTATGATTACATAGGATTATCCATAGATACATCCCTATAAATATCCTTAGAAATATGTTTAGGGATCTCACTAAAGTTTAATAATCCTAGTTTCCAAAGGTTGACTAAAATTTTCCTTTGATACCAACTATAGATACTCAAGCTTAATATACATGTATATTACATCATTTTAGATGAATATTAAGCACATTTCAAAAATATATGCCTAAGTAACAAAATAATTTAATGTCTTTTAAAACATGTAAACATAATCTTCTACCTTGTTGAAATATATTTAACATCTCCCTTAAAGATCTCCCCCTTTTGTACTCCTAATTAAAACATTTCTTCATAACTTGGGGAAAGGAAAAATAATAAATGGGTGAACATAGATGATCAATAAGGATAAAAATGGATATATGTAAACATAACAAGATCATAAGGATATTAGAGCATGATCATAACATTATAAGATTATACCCTTCATATCAAAGATCAAAATCAAGAGTCATTACATAAAGATCAGTAGTTCATAAGACATGAATCATAAATAGATCAATAGAATAATCCATGAAATCATAACATAGGAGTAAGACATGTATTTTTTGGCATACAAATAATCATGTAAAATAGTTCCCTATAAGTCAAATATCATTACTAAAACTTATTATGACACTTCTTGGGGATACACCTACTAGGCGGGACACATCACCATCCCTTGTTGCATCCCTTTCTTTATAGTGGAATGGGTTCACTCCCCAAAACATATTAGTAATCAAATTTTAATTCTAATACCATCTTATTAGTCAAGGTTTACTCTCAAGACCATCTTAGAGGTCGAGGTTCATCCCCAAGACTATACTAGTAGTCAAGGTTCACTCTAAAGACCATCTCAGTGGACAAATTTATTTACTAAACTAAGTTCACTCCCCACTCCAACCATGTCTATCTCATGAGATATAAATATTTACCCAATGAATTGGAGAGATATATAGGCCCCAAACATAAATTAATCTATAATGGCATAACCAGGTGCTCTATGGTCCACCTCATCATATAAACTGTAATAGGCTTACCCGGTGCTATATGGGCCACCCCATTGTATAAGAAATATCCATGAACCAAAAAATGAATAAAGTACAAAGAGAATTCATGTAATCATAAAACCTAATAACACAGTTATTCATTTATATCATGATTAACCCATGTAAAATTAATGGGGATCATGTCAATCTCTGTGAAACATGATTAACCCATAGAAAAGAAATGGGTTTCATAACAATCTTTTTGGAAAGTGATTGACCTGTGGAAAAGAAACGAGTTCCACACAAATCATGTCATAAAAGCATAAACAATTTACAGAAATAATATGACTGGTACACTTGGACAATATCCCCATTAAATCATAAACTATATAAAAGTGTGACATCTTATATGGAGACATATTTTAAAATATCACTTAGAAAATTTCTTAATGGAAAAAATCATTCTTTAAAAAACATTTTTTAAATCAAGAAACATTTTAAAATACATTTCATTAAAAATAACCTTGAAAAAATTATAAATGAATATTTTTAAAAATAATTTAAAACATTTAGTGATGAAAATATCCTTTCCTCTTTTAAAAACTATTTTTAAAACATAAAACATTATGAAAACCATTTTCATTAAAAAAATTCTTTTAAAAGACATTTAAAAACATATAAAAGAAGAATGAAAAGTAATTTAAAAAAAATTTAAACATAAAACATTTTTTAAATAATTTTATTTGAAAATTATCTTAAAATATAATTTGAAAACATTTTTAGAAAACATTGTTTTTAAAGAACACAGATTTCAGACCAAAGTGATAAATAACGTCAGATTTTATTAAAAACATTTTCTTAATTATATTAAGAAACAAATTGTGGAAAAATGGTAGAATTACTTAGATATAGAATGTATAAATATAGGATAAGAAAATTAAAGATAATTATTGAGATATGTATCATAATATTTCATCAATAGAAGCATAATCATAAACAATCTTGATAAATGATGAGATTGTAGCAATAAACTTTTACCGCCTTGGTAACTTTGAATCAAAATTCCCATGAAATAATAAAATTAAATGAATCTAAAAATATCTTGAAAATAATTATATTCACGATACATCATGTTAATGGTTATTATATGCACCTCATAAAATAATATAGTTGAATAATATAACATGTGTCTCAAAGAAAAAAAATTGAGACAAAACTACTTTAGTGATTTGGTAAATTTTGAATCGTAAACCCCAAAGAAGAGATATCATAAAATGGATATGTGAATGACCATAAATTTAAGTATAATAATAATATAATACATTCATGGGTAGAATACATATCACACAAAATAAACAAGTAGTGATTAATGCATAAGTCTCACAGAAATAAAAGTGAGACTAGAAATCCCCTTACTACATGAGTAACTTTTGAATAATGAGATCCATGAAAGAATAACATCAATTAAAAGTTTTAATATCATGAAATAATGAAGATTAATTATATAATATTTCATATTTAATTATATAAACCATAAAACAAGAATAATTGGTGAATATAGCGTATATCTCATAGAAATAAAAGTGAGACAAGAAAACTCTTACCTTAAGTCTTGACTTTATTCATACATGTTCAAATCACCTGTATAATAAATTTTAGTTTATTATAAATATACCATAAAACCATATTCTTATATATCATACCATATATTATTTTATTATAATTTTATATTACCTGTTTATTAATAATTCCCTGTTAATGTTATGTTTTGGGAAATAACCGCTTTGTTTTTCGTATATGTTTGGACTTTTTATTCATGATCCTCTAACTTAGATCATGATTTAATTATTTAAATAATGTAAAAATGATATTAAGATAATATATATTCATTAAATAAGTATTTAAAGTAATCTATAAAATATATAAATGTGAAATGGAATACACTGTTCAAGGAGACGGTAGGTCGTACGTATGCATGAACAACGTTTTTGTTTTCTTATCGTATTAAAAGAAAGAAATTTAATGACATATATGTATATATATATTATTAAATAAATATTATTATTTCATACATATCATATTAGTTTACTAAACCCATATTTAATAAATTCCCTATAGAGTTTGAATGAATCACATCATTTTGAGGAGGCGGTAGTCCACACATTCACAAATAAAGTTATCATATTCCCATAAAATAGAAAGCATGAAGGTGTATGTTATATAATAATTAAATAAGAAAAAATATGTAATAAATTTAATATATATCATATAAAAATGTCAATTCTATTATTATTATCAACCTTGAAAGGTGGTAATTGAAGAACGAATGGCATTGGTTCGTGAGGTGTTAGTCCTCCGTACACACGAACGATGACTGCATATCCAATTTGATGGAAGTTTGGGTGAGTGTGGGTCCAACCCTTAAGATAAAAACATATTGGTATATTTAGGATACTGAGTTTATTATATAATATTTATGTAAGAATAATTTATGGGGTGGATAAAAAAATAAAAAAATAGTTCTTATGGAAGGATGTTACCTCTTCTTTGGGTAACTCATTTTGGTTTGCACCAAATGGCTTACATAGTTGGAATTATGCCCAAATTGAGGCCTATAAGAATAATTTAGGTATTTTTGGATGATATTTTAGAATTTTTTTGGCAATCCAAATGTCTTGATAGGTGTAAATAATTGAGGGGGTTGAGTGCCCATTTATAGTGGAGGAGGAATGGCATTCTTGTCAATATAAAAAAGGTAAACACTATTGAGAGGTCTCTCTTACATCATGTGCTTAAAATAGTGGTAAATTTTTGATCCAATAGAGGATATCATCTAAATATTTCAATTAAATGGATTTTATATATGTTTCTAGGTTATTTGGACCCTTAAGTTAAATTTTAACTACTAAGTAAACTTGTTTTTACCTTAATCGCTATAATTAATTTTAATTACTTTCACTAATATTTTCAGTAAAATTAGTTGAACATACTATAAATTATAAATTATAGTGATTATAAATATAGAATAAATTTTTACAAATTCTAAACACATAATTATAAGATATTAATTTAATATTAATCCTACAGATGGCATGAGATAATGGGTTCTTAAATTGAAAATGTTTAAAAGGTTGAAATGTTTTTGTATCTAATTTTAATGTGAGGTTGATTCCAATGACCTAGACTTTATTAATAGATGTATAATTGATCTAAATATACTTTAAAACCAGTTTAAAATATAATTTATATATATTAATAAATTATATGAAAATGCAGTTTTGAATTAAAATTCAGTATTTTTTATTATTCATCCAAAAATGAAACTTCTCCAAAAAATACCAAAAACTCACCCTCAGCTAATTTTGAAATTATTCTTTTAGAAATGAATTTTATTTTATCAAATATAATTTATAAAAGTTTCAAAATTTATATTCAAAATAGGTTTTCCATTAAAAGGAGGTAAAATTTCCTTTTATAAATAAATGTATATATATATGCATAAAATTGGTTTTATTCTTATCTCTTGTCTAAAAACACATAAGATGAATGTTAATTAGTTTAATGAATATAATATATCTATATATATCACTAAAATAATTTATCAAAAGTGGGTTAATTAATTTATTATGGTAAAATATGTTTGATTTCATAAATATAGTTTTCCAAGAAAAGATATCCTATATTTTTAAAAGATTTTTAATTTCATTCTAGTTAATTAATCACCAAATAATTCTTCTTATATACATATGTAAACCATATTTTCATAATTTAATTAATATTATTCATAACTTCCATTCCAATGGATATATAAAAACTATAATAATATTTTAATAATATTAATAATAATACATTGTAATTTAGTAAAACTATGTCTTACATGTAACTAAAACTATCAAAGGAACTCAGAATTGTGTGTGACACAAGCCAAACATAATGTTGCATGTACCAAAATCTAGTATAAGTGTTGTTTGTAGTGAAATATTAACTATATATTGTGTGAATAAAAACCAATCCTTTTGAATTCATATAACACAATCAATATTAAATATTACGTGAAGTGAAAAATAATGAAAAGATTAAATTAATCTGAAAAAATATATTTCACAAAATATTAGAGAATTATAAGCCCAATGAAGGGATAACATAAAATAGAACTTAAAATATCATGATTATAACTAAATTTATTTTATTACATATCAAAGTGTTTGTATATACACCTCATGAAACAATATAGGTTCATAACATAACATATGACTTAAAGAAGGAAAATGAGACAAAAATCCCTTACAGCTTTAGTAATATGTTGAATCGTAATCCCAAAAAAAGAATAACATAAAATGAAAATTTAAATATTATTAAAATAGTTATGTTCATGATATAACATATAAAATGGGTAGTATATACACCACACAAAAGAAATGAGTGGTGAATTTTCATATGTCTCCCATAAATAATAGAGAGACTAGAAATCTCTTACATTAAGTCTTGAATTCTGTCTTACATGTTCAAACCTAATGTATCAAAAATATAGGTATATTATAAATATATTATATAACAATATTTATATATATCATACCATATATTATTTTTTATGACTTTTTATTATCCATTTATTAATAATTCCATGTTAAAGTTAAATTTTGGATAATAACCACTTTGTTTTTCGTATATATTTTGATTTTTTATTTTTGGTAATACTACATATAACGTGGATTAATAATCTAAAAAAATTTAACCGTAATATAAATATCTCATATATTCATTTTATATGTATTTATATAAATCCATAAAATTTAGTGATAAAAAATGAAATACATTGTTCATGGATATCGTAGGTCGCATGTACGCTAAAACGCTATTTCTATTTTCTTTTTATATTGAAATAAATAAAGTTAAATGATATATTTTAATTAAATAATCATTTTTATTTCATATATATCACATATATTAATTAAACCCATCCTTATTACCTCTCATGTAAAGCATGAATGAATCGCATAGCTTCGTGAGGCAGTAGTCACCGTACCCATGAGCAGTGTTATCGTATTCCCACAAAAAGGAATGAATAAAGTTTATGTAATATAATAATTAAATAAGAATAATAATATCATAAATATCATATATAAATAATAAATTCATCATTATGTCTTAACATGAGAGGTGGTAATGGAAAAAACGAATTACATCAGTTCGTGAGGCGGTAGTCCGTCGTACACATGAATGATGATTTTGTAACCAATTAGATAGAAGTGGAGATGGATGTAGTTAATTTACTTAACATAAAAAAACTAATTATATATAATGTATTTTTTTATTATATCATCATGTTATAATAATAATTCAAGAGGGTTCAGTAATAAATAAATCAAAAAAATTTGTTGATGAATGTTACCTCTTCTTTGGGTATCCTCCTTAGGTTTGCACCAACATCCTTACTATGGATGATTTATGTCTAAAATAAGGATTCTAGGATGATATAAGATAATTTTTAAAGTAATTTGGGTAGGTAATTTCTGGAAAAAAATGTTTATAAAGGTTTAAATAATAGAGGAGAAGGGGTAGCCTTTTATAAATGAGGTGAGTGGCACACCTGTAATTTTATGAAAACGGAGAATTCCACCTTCATTTTTTTCATTTCACAGGGAACCAATAATGGAAAATTATAGATAATAGAAGGTATAAGGAATAAATATTGTTATAAAATCGGTTTTGTACAAGTTTTTGGTTATTTTTAACCCTTTTCTTTTTAGTTTAACCCCTAGTAAATCCATTTTTACCTTAACTATGGTAAATAATTTTTATTATTGTTACTATTAATTTTGGCCAAAAATTAAGTTGACCTTATTACATAATATAAATTATTCAAATTAAAAATATGTAATTTATTTTTTAAATTCCATTCATATAAGTGTAAAATTTTAATTTAAAAATTAATCCCATAGACGCAATGAGAAAGTGGGTTTTTAAAGAGAAACTGTTCAATAGTTTGAAATGTTTTTATATCCAAATTCAATATGAAATTGATTAAATGACTTAAAATAGATTAATTTATATATAATTTATCCATTTTTACTTTAAAACCAATTTATATTAATAATTAACATTATAAATAAATTAAACAAAAAGACAATTTTCCATTAAAATTCAGTATTTTTCATTATTCATTAAAAAATGAATTTTTTCAAAAAAAATCCAAAAAAATAAACCTAAGATAATTTTAATATAATGGATTTAAAAATTAATTTTATTTTATCAAATTAATTTTATAAAAGTTTCAAAAAATTAATTTATTATTTTTCAAAGAAAGATATAAAAACATTTTTTTGAGAAAATAGTATTTTGAAACATAAAATACTTTACTAAAAATTATTTATTTTATTATCAATATGTTTTATTTATATAAAACTATTATAATTAATATTTAAAAAGTATTTGTTATTATTAATATTTCTATGTTTAGTGAATAGGTTATATTTTCTATATTTAAATAAATATAATAATTATATATCATGGTTTTGTGAAAACTCAGTGTTGTGCATAATGAAAGATAAACTTATGTTGTGTGTAGCATAAGATTAACATGGTGTTTCATATAATGCAATATATCAAGTAAATTTAATTTATACTAAAAATAATAATTCATACAATCTTTGGGTGTTACATTCTACCCCCCTTAAAATGAATTTCTCCATTAAAATTTGTTACTCTGATACAAAAAAATGAGGATACTTTTGCCTCATAATTTCTTTAGGTTACCATATAGCTTTCTCAAACTAGTGATTTCACCACAAAAAATTTACCAGGTGAGTGGTCCTTTTCATATAACTTTCTTTGTATGATCCATAATCTTCATCAATTGTTCCTTATAAGAAATATCTTGCTCTAGTTGTATAACCTCTGAATTCAATACATGTGAAGGGTCAGGTATATACTTCCTTAGGAGAGATACATGGAACACATCATGAACTTTAGAGAGGTTCAGTGGATGCATGAAGTGATAAGATAAAGTGCTGATATGATCAATAATTTCAAAGGTACCAATATATATAGGGATTAGTTTCCCTTTCTTACTAATTCTCATAACATTATTCTATGGAGAAATTCTTAGAAACACCTTGTCACTAAATTGAAATTTTAGATCACACTGGAAATTATAAGCATAAATTTTCTATTAACTCTAAGCTAACTTGATGTTTTGCAGAATAGATCTAACATTCTCTTTCATTTCTTCATCTGTATTAGGACCCAATAGCTTTCTTTCTCCAACTTCATTCTAGTATGTTGCAGATCTACATTTATTTCCATATAGGGCTTCATAAGGATCCATCGTAATACTTGAGTAAAATCTATTATTATAAGAAAACTCAAATGGAGTAAAGTGTTGATCTGAACCACCATTTAAATACAAAGAATAAGATAACAACATGTCTTTTATGTTTTTAATTGTTCTTTCAAACAATTCATCTATCTGAAGATGATATGTGGTACTAAAACTCAACTCCATATCAATATTTTACTGAATACTTTTCCCTAAAATTGAGGTAAAACTAGGGTCCCAATCAGACACAATGGAATGTGGTAATCCATGAAAACTTACCACTTCCTTAATTTATATCCTAGAAAAATTATCCAGAGATAATTTTTCTCTAATAGTTATGAAGTGTGTCAAATTAGTAAGGCAATCAACTAAAAACCATATAGCACTATACCCTTTATACATTTTTTGGAGTCCAACAATAAAATCCATGGTGATGTTTTTCCATTATGATATGAGTAATGTATCTAACATCCCCTTTGACATTTTTCTTTTAACCTTTTCTTTCTTTCATACCAAGCACTGAGATACAAACTTTTAGATATCTCTCTTCATTCCATCCCACCGAAAATAATATTTAAAATCTCTATACATCTTCATACTTTCTAAATAAATAAATAATTAAGAACTGTCAGGTTACTCTAATAACTCTTTCTTCAAATATGGTATGGACTAAATACATACATAGTTCATGAACCTTATCATTCCATCATGATCAAGGATAAACTCAGGAACATTTATAACCTTATTTTGAAGCTCTACATCTTCCATTTGTGCCTCATAAATATTCACATAGATAGATGTTTGAACATTCAATTGGGAAAGATAATATTTTTTCCCTTCCTTTAGGATTTCCATATCCATCCTTTGTAAATACAAAAATATTGGATCTTTTTTAATAATCTTAATAGATAAGCTAGCATGATCCTTTCGACTCAAAACATTGTCCACCTTATTCTCTTTCCTAGGGTGGTAATGTATTGAGTAGTTATAACATTTAATAAGCACTAACTATCTTCTTTAGTATATATTTAAATCCTAATGTGTGAATATATACTTTAAAATTTTATGTTTGGTATATATATCACACTTTTATCCATAAAGATAATTTCTCATTTTTTTAATGCAAAAAATACCGTAGCTAACTCCAAATCATGATTTGTGTAATTTTTCACATGAATCTTCAATTTTTGTGAGGTATAACCTATAACCATGTAATTATGTATAATAGAACATCAAAATCCCTTCTTAGATGCATTATTATAGATTAAAAACCCTTCTCTACTACAAGTTAAAGTAACCATAGATTCACTGACTATTATTCTCTTCAGTTCCTTGATATTTTCCTTGCATTCACCTATCTAGAGAAACTTGTCTCCCTTATGAGTTAACGTGGTCAAAGTATTAGATAGTAATTTGAAATTATCCATAAACCATAGATAATAACTAGTTAAAGAAAGAAAACTATGGATCTTAGTCATCATGGTTGTTATGGGTCAATATTCAATAGACTTCGTCTTTGATTGATCTACTAATATACCCACCCTTGAGATTATATGACCTGAAAATGAAACCTTTTTCACCAAAAATTCACACTTTGTAAATTTTTCATATATTTTGTCCTCACTTCGGGTTGTTAGTATAATTCACAAGTGATCTTCATGATCTTTCTTACTCTTTGAGAATATAAGAATATTTTTTTATGAAGACTAGCATAAACTAATCAAGGTAATTTTTAAAGACTATATTAATTAAATCCATGAAGATAGTAGGAGAATTAGTAAGAATAAATGGCATCACTATATATTAATAGTGTCCATACCTTGTACAGAATGTTTTCTTGGGAATATAATATTTATTTAACCTCAATTTATGATATACATAATTATGGTTAATCTTGGAAAAGTATTGAGCTCTATGTAGTTTATCAAATAAGTCATCAATATAGAGAATCGAATACTTGTTATTGATCATGATCTTGATCATATCCTGATAATCAATGCATAGTCACATATATCCATAATTCTTTTTAAAAAAACATTAGGTGAAACCCAATGTGACACACTTGGCTGAATGAATCTCTTATCAAGGTTTTACTGGATTTTCTTCTTCAATTCTTACAACTCAATTGGTTCCATTATATATGTAGTTTTTAAAATTTTTGTGCCACTAGGTATGAGTTCTATTGATAACTCAACTTCACATTTTGTTTTAAGGATAAAAAACTCTTTCATAAAGACATCAAAAAATTCCCACATAATAGTTATATCATTGATGTCAAGTTTTTACCCAACCATTTGAGAAAAAATCCCTTCAAAATGGGAATTCATACCCATAAAATGGATTTTATCTCCATTAAAAGTTTGTAATTATCATCACATTGATAGATGACCATAGGTTATTTTAGAATACCAAACTTTAATTCCCTTCCTCGATAATTGATATGGGATTTATGTAGTGAAATCCAATCTATTTCTAAGATGACATCAAATTCAACCAGAGGAATAATGAAAACATTTTCAAGAAGCACATTACCACCAACATCAACCAGAGAGGAATCATAGACTTGATATGTGATCATCATAAAATTAGGGGTTTTCACAACTAATTATAAATCTAATAATTTGTGTATCATCATGATACCTTTAAAAAAATCTTTAGATATTAAAGAATGGGTCGATCCATAGTCAAATAAGACAGTAACCGTTCTAGAGTGGATGGTAAGTGTATCTTTCACCATGTTGTTATCACAACCCTTGTTAGAAATTGTGATTTCATGATATTTTCATTTGTATCGTGGATTAATAGGTTTCTAATGTTGATGATCATAATTAACCTTTGGATTTGGGCACTGGTTAGCATAGTTCCCATACAACATTCATTTGAAACACTATAGTGTGGGTGGTATATTCAGTGCATCTTTCTCTCTATTTTCATCATTAGATAACTTCTTCCCAACACTTAGAGAATCAATTACCCAATGAACTTCCCTTCCTCACTTAAAAAATTTACTATTAACCTTATGAAAATTTCCTCCACGCTTCTTCCTAAACTTTAAAAATAAAGGAAAGCTCATCTTCTTCTCTCAATAGTTCTAATATTTTACTCTAAATTCCATTTTTATCTTCTTATGAAACCATGATATTTATATGTAACTCCAAAATCCATTTTCACCATGATATCATAATGAAAAATATATTCAAATATATTGTTGTCTCTTATGGTAATTCCCTTCAGAGACTTGGTTTTAAGCCACTAAAGAATTGATCAACATTACTTCTAGGTTGGATGATAATACCAAAATTGTACCTCACAAGTCATGTAGAATTTACCTCATCAGTGTCAATGGATTCATCATCCTTTTTCTTTATCTTAAGTAAATACTTATCTATATTTGTACAAAGAATACAAGGAAATTATTGAATAAAAAATAAGTTCTTAAACTCATCCCAATACATGGATTAAAATTCATCTTATTGTATTGTATTATTTATAAGAGTCCATGATTGATCTGCTTCACCTTAAAAATTATAGACATCCAAAATTAATTTTTCATGTTTTAAACATTGGATAATAGAAATATCTTTTTAATGGTGTTGATCCATTTTATAGAAACTAGTGTATTAAAAGATTCACTGAAAGAAGGTGGGAATTGCCTCATAAAGGACTCAATAGAATATTGTTCCCTCCTTTGTTTTATTGAAAGTCCATCATGATTCATAGCTTGATAACTTTTTTTGATCATAGAAATTTTATTTTTTATTATGTGTCCCATAATTTTTGGATGATCAAGAGTACAATCATTACATTTTCCATCACACTCATCATTAACATGGTTCCTTTGGGTTCCATCCATTAATTAAAACCAAAAAACATAGTGTAAGAAACAATAATCATGAAGGGGAACCACATAATCATGAAAAAACACTTAAAGGATGTATAAATAATGAAAACTTATTTAATATATGACATATTAGGTTTAACCTAGTTCATTAATAGTTATAATCTATTTAAATCCATCATTATGGTTCATAAAGTGCTTGTGAATTTCCAAAGTGTATCCCCTAGGAGTGTCAAACTAGGTGTGCAGTAAAGCCTGCTTTCATACACCAGGTAATGATCTAGTCTGTCTCAATGATCCGTTTTCATATTTATTACCCCTAGTTACCTATGTGATAGATCCATATAAACTTTTTAAATCCATATAGGGCTATAATTTCTTAGAAACCAATCTCTCTATACTTTACCAAAATTCAAGAACATTTTTCTACACTTTTACTCATCCATATACTTGTCCTTAAACATGTCCTTAGGGATATCACTAAGGTTTTCTCATCCTAATTTCCAAATATTAACTAAACCTATCCTATGATACCAAATATAGCACCCCAGGATTATCATACATAGATATTAAATCATTTTTTATAAATATTTATTACATTACACAAACATATTCTTGAGTACCATCATAGTTTAGTATCTTTGTAAACCTGTAAACACAAAAAAATGTTATATATGTAAACTACTTTATATCTCACTATGATATTCATAACTAACACCCTTCTTAGACATATCATTGGTAAAAAATTTCTTCATATCTTGGGGAAAATAATCATAATAAAGGGTGAGATCAGATACTAGATAAGGGTAAACAAGGGAGATACATAAGCATAACATGAACATAAGGGAATGAGAACATGATAATATGATTTTCATATCATACCATGCATATCAAATATCAAAATCTTGAGTCATTGAATAAATATTGTAAGTTAATAAGACATAAATTATAATAGAATCAAATAACATGATCCATGAGATCATAACATTGGCATAATACATAGATTTTTTTGAATACACATAAGTATATAAAATCTTATTTCAAGGATATCCACCAAGATATTCATAACATTTTAGTCTTGCGTAAACACCTGTGTACCTACTTAGGTCTTGGGATGACCTCTTGTGCACCCTATTTCAGGCTTGGGCTAACCACCCAAGTACCCTCCTTATTGGGCTTGGTCTAATCACCCATGTACCCTCCATTTCTGGATTGGTATAACCACTCATGTACCCTCTAAGATCATATAAAATTTATTATTACCCAATTAATTGGTGGGATATATAGGTTTCACAAGTCCCATAATGAAAATAATACATATTTTTTTCATAGGACCATTCTTAATATCATAAACCATGAAAAGAAATGGGTTTCAAAAAAATCTCATCATATAATAACCTAGGAAAAAGAAATAGGTTTCATAATCATTATAGCATAACCCATGGAAAAAGAAGTGGTTTTCATAAGAATCTTATCATGGTATAACCCATGGAAGAGAAACAGGTTTCATATAAAACATGTCATTATAAACAAAAACCATTAAGAGAATGAATAATAATGGTATCCTTGTATAATATCCCCAGTAATACATAGGTAACATCAAGGGATGTAATCATAGATGGAATATCATTTTGATCGATCATTTAAAACATTTCTTGAGAAAAATATCCTTTTTTATTTGAAAAAAATAACACATAAAATATTTTGAAATTTTTTTATTTTAAAATAAACATGAAAACTTATAAACTAATATTACATGAAAATAATGGTCTTGATTATGGTAATTTTCATTCATGTCGTACAAGTTAAAAAAATATTCCTTTCACATTTTTGGTAAAAGCCAAATGGGTATTTTTGGAAAATGACATGAAGATTACTTTCAATCAAATTGTAAAAAACAATAAAATGTCTAAAAATTTATTTTAAAAATAATAGGATAATAATAATAAAAAATTAAAACATTTTTAGAAAACATGGTTTTGGAATAAAATAGATTCCCAACCAAAGAGAGAAATAAAGTTAGATATTCTTAAAAAAATCAAAATTAATTTAAGTACCAATGAGTGGAAAATTGTACTATTACTTGAAAATATCATGAATAACCATAGGATAATAAAATTTATTAGTTTATTGAGAGATTTTTCAAATGATTTTATCATCGAAAATATAATCATAAACAATCCTGATAATGATGACATTGTAACAAAAAATCATTACCACTTTAGTAACTTTGAATCGTAATCCCCATGAAGTAATAACATAAAATGAAACTTAGAATATCATGAGGATAAATAAATTAATTATATTACATGTTAAATTTTAAGTATATACACCTCATGAAATAATATAGGTGCATAACATAGCATATGTCCTAAAGAAGGAAAATTAAGACAAAAATATCTTACTACTTTAGTAATATTTTAAATCGTAATCACAAAAAAAATGCATAACTTAAAATTAAATTTTAAATATCATTAAAATAATGATATTAATTATATAAAATTTCAAAGGGGAATTATATACAACACACAAAATAAATGAGTGGTGAATTTACATATGTCTCCCAGAAATAAAAGAGAGACTAGAAATCTCTTACCTTAAGTCATGAATTACATCATACACATTAAAACATACTATATAATAAATATAATTTTATTATACATATATTAATAAAATATATTTATATATATCATACCATATATTATTTTCTTATAACCCTTTATTACCCATTTATTAACAATTCCATGTTAAATTTTTATTTCGGGTAATAATTTGTTTTCCATATAAGTTTTGATTTGTAATTTTTGGTAATATTATTTAGATCATGTTTTAATAATATAAATAATGTTAAAAATGATATAAATATAATATATATTCATTATATATATATTTCTATAAATCCATAAAATTTAGTGATAGAAAATGAAATACACCATTCATTGAGACGGTAGGTTGTACGTAAGCATGAATGTTGGTTCCATTTTCTTATCATATTGAAATAAATAAAGGTAAATGATATATTATAATTAATGAATTATTTTTATGTTATATATATCAGATATTTTCATTAAACCCATGCCTATTACCTTCCATGTAAAGCGTGAACGAATCACATCGCTTCACGAGGTGGTAGTCTTTTGTGCACATGAGCAATGTTACTACATTCCCAAAAAATAGAAATCATGAAGATATGTGTGATATAATAATTCCATAAGAATAATAATATCATAAATATCATATATAAATAATAAATACATCATTATTTCCAACCTTGAGAGGTGGAAATTGAAAAAACGAATGACATCAGTACACGAGACGGTAGTCTGCTATACACACGAATGACGATTTCATAACTCATTTGGTGGAAGTGGAGATGGTTGTGGGTAATTACCTTAACATAAAAAATATAATTATATTTAATATACTGAGCTAATTATATCATAATGGTATAATAATAATTTATGTAGGTGAAGGAAGAAATAAAATAGAAATGATCATTGATGAATGTTGCCTCTTCTTCGGGTATCCTCTTTATGTTTGAACCAAAAGTCTTCCTAGGTTGGATTTATATAAAAAATATAAGTCTTATAGTATGATAGTATATAATATTGGAATTTATTCAGGTATTTTTTGGACAAAACCAAAATATTTTTAAGATTTTAAGAAGAGAGGATAAGGGTTGGCATTTTATAAGTGAGGTGAGTTGCACACTTATAATTTTTTGAAAAGGGAGAATTACACCCACATTTTTTCATTTCACAAGGCTCCAATAATGAACCATTATATATAATTTGTAAGTTATAAGGTCTAAATATGTCCATACAATGGGTTTTGGAAAATTTTCATGTTATTTTTAACCCTTATCTTTTTAGTTTAACCCCTTGTTAAACTCATTTTTACCTTAACCGAGGTAAATAATTTATACTAGTTTTACTATTCATTTGGTAAAAAATTAATTTTACCTTATTAAATAAAATAAAATTATGATGATTAAAAATATGGAATCCATCTTTCCAAATTCCATTAAAATAAGTGGAAATTTATAATTTAAAAATTAATCCCACAAAAGCGACGAGAAGTAGGGTTTTTAAAGAGAAAATATTCCAAAGTTTGAAATGTTTTTATACCAAGATTCAATATGAGATTGATCAAAATGGAATAAATTGTATTAATTGATATATAATTGAACTAATATTACCTTAAAAACAATTTAAAATATAATTTAACTTTATAAGTAAATTAAACTAAATGGTAGTTTTCAATTAAAATTCAGTATTTTCACTATTCATCAAAAAATAAAACTTTTTAGAAAAATCCCAAAAATTAAACCTAAAATAAATTTTACATGATGATTTAAAAAATGAATTTTATTTTATAAAATCAATTTTATAAAATTTTCAAAAAATAATTTTAAAACTATTCATGAGAAGATATAAAAAACATTTTTTTGAGAAAATTGTATTTTTGAAACAAATAAAGACTTTACTGAAAATTATATATTTTATTATAATTATGTTTTATTTGTATAAAAAAATTATAATTAATATTAAAAAATTATTTATTACTATTCATATCACTAAGTTTAATGACTAGGTTATATTGGCTGCATTTAAATAATTATAATTATAATATATCATGGTTTTGTTAAAACACAATGTTGTATGTAATGAAAGCTTACCCAATTTTTCATGTGGAGAAAACATAACTAGGTGTTTCAGATAATTAAAGCTATAAAATAAATTTAATTTATTATTAAATAATAATTCATAAAAACTTAGGGTGTTATACTATCATTCATCCTTACTCCCACATGCCATTGTGGGCTGGAGGTGTGCTATGACATAGTGCATTGAACCTACATGATGCAACAACTATGGTAGGGTAAATGTAGCACTCATGACCAGTACCATAGGTTTAATAAAACTAGAAGGGGGTTTCATGGATAATAACCTGTTGAATGACATATTTCAAGCTTCTCATACAAGTGGAAACTATGTATTTTTCCTTCAGACTACTAGGCCTTAGGGCCACCAAAATTCTAAGTTATTTGGGTATTTGGGACTTTGAGACATGTATTGTAATAAAATAGGTCCAATGGGTGCTTGTGATTACCTGTACGTAGGAATGAGTCTTGACCCATTGGGGTTCCTGGGTGTGTGTGTGTGTTGGATTTCTTATAATCCCTTATACCTGTAATGTATTATTATTATCATTATAATCACCATCATCATAATTATTATGATTATGATCATGATTATTGTTATTATTATGATTGTGATTATGATTGTGATTATGATTATGATTATGATTTTTGTTTTTGTTGTTGTTGTTGTTACTTCTATTATTGTTGTTGTTTTTATAATCATCATTATGATTATTATTATCATTATGATTATTATTATTATTTTTTTATTATTTATTTATTATTATTATTATAATCATCATCATCATCATTATTATAATTATCATGATTAGTATTATAACTATGATTCTGATTTTAGTTATGATTATGATTTTTTTTTGTTAATATTATTGTTGTTTTTATTCATATTCATTTTCTTATTCATATTCTTATTCATATTCTTATTCATGTTCTTATCTATAATCTTATTTATATTCTTATTCTTATTATTATTCGTATTCATGTTTTTATTATTATTCAAATTCTTATTCATATTCTTATTCTTATTCATATTCATATTCATATTCTTATTCTTATTCTTATTCTTATTATTATTCTTATTCTTATTCTTATTCTTATTCTTATTCTTATTCTTGTTCTTATTCTTATTCTTATTCTTATTCTTATTCTTATTCTTATTCTTATTCTTATTCTTATTCTTATTCTTATTCTTATTCTTATTCTTATTCTTATTCTTATTCTTATTATTATTATTATTCTTATTCTTATTCGTATTCTTATTCTTATTCTTATTATTATTATTATTATTATTCTTATTCTTATTCTTATTCTTATTCTTATTATTACTCTTTTTCTTTTTATTTTTCTTTTTCTTTTTCTTTTTCTTATCCATATTATTATCGTCACCGTCATCATCATCATCATCAATATTATGAGTACTATTATATGATGATGGTGATGAATATCATCAAGCTCCAATGATTCACAAGGTTATTCTAAGTGGATATAGGGTCTTATGGTTTTTATGGATTCATTTATTACCACATTGAAGGTGTCCAAAGTGTAAGTCTCTGATCTGGATGCTTTAATCTTGAATGAGAAGGTTTCTTTAAAAATTTCAGATTCCATGAATCATAGGAATACCATTGGTACCCCTATTGATGGATCTTATATGGATTCTATATCTCACTAGATTTCTATGGACACTGACCTTAAAGTTAAGGGAATCTTGAAAAAATCCATTTCTATAGACCCTCTAATTCCAATAAAAGTTAACAAGGGAGATATAATGGAAACCATAAACACCTTGAATCTATGGGAATAATTTTTTATGAAAAAGTTGGAGTTCTTTGATTCTAAGTTTAATGATAACCATATTTCATATTCCAGATAACTTTATGACATCATTGGTTATTTAGCATCTGAGTTTCCTAAAACTTCAATGGACTTGAGGACAATATTTTTTAAGAACCAGGGTCAAATTAAGGGAATGTTCAAGATGATGATCATTCTTCCAATAGAATTATTTGATGTGTTTTGGAAAGAATCATTTTATCAAAGTATTATAAAGAAGGTGGAAACATATTTTTTGAATAAATCCATGAAATCCTTTCAAATAGGATGTATTAATGTAATTAATCAATCATATCTCACTTATATATGCAAGACAAAGAGATTCGGATAAGTATCTCTTATATTAGGAGTATCCTTATTGATATTTGGGGCCTGGATAGTTGGAAAATCATTTCTATCAGTAAGGGATTATTTTATATTGTTTTCCCAACTATTATAATTAAGTATAAAGCCTTTGGATATGGATTTGTTAATTTAAAGCCCAATATTCTCATGATTAAATATTGGGATCCTATTTTTAATCCCCTGAATGGGAAGAACTCTATCACATGGGTTTTGGATCAAACTTTAGGGGCTAAGTTATTTTTTTTGGCACCCTCAAATTCTTTAAGAGTTTGCTTCACAATTGGGGTCCCCATTAATATGGATAAGGAGACTGAAAATTCAAGTTATGGTCATGTTTTTTAATTTCTAATGGAAGTGAACTTTATCTCCCCGCTTATTGGAATGGTTTTTTATTTATTGATGATCAAAAGTTTTATTTAACTATAAATTATGAAATTTTTACTGAGTTTTAAAATGGATATCTGATAAATGTTGAATGAATATAGTTTTCAATTCCTATAGATTGAAAGGTAATTCTACTAATAAATGTAGAAAGGGTATGGGTGGAGTAAATCACCATAGGTAGATAGACCTTGGATCACAAGATTGGGTAGAAATATCATAAGGGAATTGTGAATATTAGGGGGGAGCTATCAAAATAGATCTTCCATCATCAGATCAGACTAGAGGTGACCCTTAGGATCATTATAAATAAGGACTGAATAAGTTAAGAATTAGAAGCGATATCATATTGAGAGTGCCCCTTCTCAATCTAATTCAATAATAAACATCACATAGGTAAATAAATTTTCAATTTTAAATACTAATTATGTTGCTGAAAACTATTCTATTGAGTCATAGTCCTCCTAGAGTGTGAATAAGATAGATGTAGATTACATTAAGGAAGAAAATTACTAGAAATATAAATGAAGAATGGGTAATAAAATCATGATAAACTATACTCCTCCCCTATCAAGGATTTTGATAAAACAAAAGGGGGTGTAAAGTCCACTAGGAATGGAAGATTAGTATAGTCTATAATTGATACTGGGGAACTTTTAGGTAAGGTTGTATTAGATATTAATCTATATATTTTTTAATCTATTGAAATTCCATTGTAGGTTCCTAAACTAGATATTAAAAAAATTGGTAACATCATTATCTCAACAACCCAAGTGGAAACTCTGATTCATTATGTTGGGTTCTTGGATTTGGGTGGATAAGGAAAGGGGAAACCTATTATAAGCATTTCATAATAACCTTATCCATCTACCTCTATTTTTAATTACATATATAATTTATTTCTGGGATATAATTTTGTTCAATTGAATACACCTCAAGATTATTAAATATCCATATTAAAGAATATCATAGAGAATGATCTATCCAAATATATTCCACTAAATGGGACCTCATATTCTAGAAATTATCCCCATGATCATTATGTGTATGGTAAGCCTTCAATGAATATTTTTAATGATGATCCTAATCAATTAAACCTAAAGGGTTTAGATCATACCTCTTTCCCATTGAATTATTCAGTTCCTAATCAAAATCAGAGGTAATTTACTCAAACTACAAGTCCAGTGATCCTACCAATGAAAGAAATCCATGTTTCTATTGTAGTGGTTGAGAACCACAGACATAAATAATATCATTCTTCTCACATATGTGAAAGAATTACTAATATATATAACTCTTCCAAGAAATATGGTAGTAATACCCAAAGTGTATGTTGGAACCAAGGATGTCATTTTCTAGAAATGGAGTATGTTTTGTGTTTATTTTCAATCCTCCAATGGAAGATTAGAGAGTTTTCAAGGAAATGTAAATTATAGTTAAAGATGACAATAGTATTGAAGGTGGTGTTGTTTCCTAGTGTTTGCCAAATTTTTGGGTCCAAAATTTGGATGATATATTTTCTTTGTGAAAAGGTGAAATCCTTGGAGGCCTTATGAAAATATGGAAAAGTCATTAGTTTCTTAAAGATAGGCTTCATGAATTTTGTTTTGTGGAGGATTAAGGAAATATGACAGTGATCTATGCGATAGTGATGAGAGTTTTGAATGAAGAAGAATTAAAGAATCAGGAATAGTGATGGTGATCTCCACATTTACGATAATTGGATCATTGAAACGCATGAAGGGTTTTGACGAGAAGATCTGCATTTACGATGAGCATCAAGAACGAAAAATTTCCATGAAGCATCATGATAGTTTTGTCACCATGAAGGTGTTTTTTAAAAATCTATAAAATCCACTAAGAGGTGGTGCAGCATCACAAATGGATGAGCCTATAAATATAATGCTACCCATATTCACCCCACATGAATTTTTTCAAGGAAAATTTTGAAATAGTCTGATTTTGTGAAGCTAAGGGAGCTTTAAAAATCTAGCTTTCTATGTGAGATTGAGAATCACGAAAATTATGTAAGTCATGATAATTATTCACTGAAAGTGGCTAATATTCATTGTAAATATCTTAATATTAATGTGTTTCAAAGTGCATAAACATCAATTTTAGTCTAATTCAGAAATTGAACTTCATTTCCCATCATTGGGCAATTAATGCTTAAAATGTAATTTTGGGCCCATTCAATTAATTTCTTGTGAAAAATAAATTTTTCATCATATTAATTTGATATCTTGTTATATGATTCATAACTTTATTTGGAACATTTTATCTTTTAGGTATGATGGATGAATCCCAAGGGAAGATGGATATTTTCGCGCCGGAATGCATAAATTTTCTGGAAAAAGCATACACTAGTGCAGAAAACGTTTTTTACGTCACCATTTTTTATGTCGGTTATATAAAACCGACGTCATAATATGTAAAACGAGGTTTTTTATGTCGGTTATTAAATAACCGACAAAAAAACCTGTGTTCGGTACACCTTTAACATCGGTTATTTTTATAACCGACGTTATTAATCGCGCAGCTTCGTTTTTTACATCGGTTATACATTAACCGCCGTAAAAAACAGAAGCGGGGGGTGTTTGTTATGTCGGTTATTCAATAACCGACGTAACAAATCGACATATGTACGAGTTATTAGGTCGGTTATTCAATAACCGACGTAAAAAACGCGGTTTTTGAAGGCCTTTTTACGTCGGTTATAAAATAACCGACGTAAAAAAAGAATCCGCAGATGTTTTTGACGTCAGTTATGGAATAACCGACGTAAAAAAACGCGGATTTTGAGCCCTTTATAACGTCGGTTATAAAATAACCGACGTAAAAAAAGAATCGGAGGAAGGTTTTTATGTCGGTTATTGAATAACTGACATTATAAATGTTTTTAAAAAAATTATAACGTCAGTTATTGAATAACCGACGTGATAACTCATTTTAAAATTTACCCAGACCCGTGGATTGTCATTCACGAGTTTACCTTCGACAGTCGCGACTCGTCTCTCTCGCGCGTAAACCCGAATCGGCTCGTCCATTTCGTTGGTTTAGATTCGTTTTTCGATCATCGTTTCTCATATTTAATCTCCTCGGATCAATCATCTAAACTCGCAGCACTCAGGTAATCCTCCCACTCGTTCGTTTTTTTCGCGGATAGTATATATATATGTGTTGTGATTTTTTTGTTGAAACTAGCTAAGATTCTTCGATTGCGAACCCTTTTAACTCGTTTTGGCACCATAATCTTATTTATCATCCCTATATCTATTAGTTCGACTTGCAATATTGACTAATTTTATGATTTCACTAATTTTTCATCGTTTTCTATAAATCCCCGAGAGGGTTGGGGCGTGTCCATTTGGATGGGTTGCCCTTTTACAGTTGTTACTACTTTATTCACACACAACCATGGCATAGGTGCATGGATTTGGGATCACATCACCATTTTCACCCCCTGCAAACAAAGTTTCACGAGGAGGACTCGCCAGATTTCCCCTCGGCATGTTAAAAATTTTAGATACCCTCTTTTCAGCAAGTAAAAAATTAACTAGTTTTTTCTTCACTACTTATCCTAATCAAATAAAACCACCATTCTTTCTAGAACCTCTACTAGATCCATTGCATCCATCAACATACATATTTGGATCTGAAAGCATCCCTTAAGCCTTATGTTCGATGCTAACATCCTTTACTGATCTATAGAAAATATGATGGTCTGCTAAGCTCTCCATTTAAAAGTCAAACCCCACCAATTATTCATCCTCATCATGAGAAAATGGCACAACATCTGAATTTCTGATTCAATCTCTTGGGTCACTGAACAAACATTAACTCCTTCAAATCCACACCTGGAATAGACAACCTAATGTCGAGTTCCTTCTCTATCTATTGAAACTTAGTTCTTCCTCCACACCTAAAAACATTCTTTGAATGGCCCAACTTCTTGTTATGGTAAATTTTCAGTGATTCCAGGGGGGTGGGAGGCCTATCTAGAGGGTTGGGGGGTGTCCAGGGGGGTGTCCAAGGGGGTAGGGTGTGGGGGGTGGTGTCCAGGAGGGGTGGGGGCTGTCCAGAGGGGTCGGGGGGTGTCCAGGGGGGTTTACAAGGGGGTGGGTGGGTGTGGGGGGCTGTCCAAGGGTGTGGGTGGGTGTTGGGGGGTGTCCAGGGGGGTGTCCAAGGGGGTAGGGGGTGGGGGTGGTGTTTATGAGGGGTGGGGGGCTGTCTAGAGGGTTGGGGGGTGTCCAGGGGGGTGTCCAAGCAGGTCGGGGTGGGGGGTTGTGTCCAGGAGGGGTGGGGGTGCTTTCTAGAGGGGTCGGGGGCTGTCCAGAGGGGTCGGGGGGTGTCCAGGGTGGTGTCCAAGGGGATGGGTGGGTGTGGGGGGTTGTCCAAGGGGGTGGAGGCCTGTCCAGAGGGGTCGGTGGGGTGTCCAGGGGGGTGTCCAAGGGGTTGGATGGGTGTGGGGGGCTATCCAAGTGGGTGGCGGCATCTCCAGAGGGTATTTGGGGTTGTCCGGGTGGGTGGGGGGCTGTCCAGAGGGTTGGGGGATGTCCAGGGGGTGTCCAAGGGGGTAGGGGGTGGGGGGTGGTGTCCAGGAGGGGCGGGGGGCTGTCCAGAGGGGTCGGGGGTGTCCAGGGGGGTTTATAAGGGGGTGGGTGGGTGTGGGGGGCTGTCCAAGGGTGTGGGTGGGTGTTGGGGGTGTCCAGGGGGGTGTCCAAGGGGGTAGGGGGTGGGGGTGGTGTTTAGGAGGGGTGGGGGGCTGTCCAGAGGGTTGGGGGTGTCCAGGGGGGTGTCCAAGAAGGTCGGGGGTGGGGGGTTGTGTCCAGGAGGGGTGGGGGTGCTTTCTAGAGGGTTCGGGGGCTGTCCAGAGGGGTCGGGGGGTGTCCAGGGTGGTGTCCAAGGGGATGGATGGGTGTGGGGGGTTGTCCAAGGGGGTGGCGGCCTGTCCAGAGGGGTCGGTGGGGTGTCCAGGGGGGTGTCCAAGGGGGTGGATGGGTGTGGGGGGCTGTCCAAGTGGGTGGCGGCCTCTCCAGAGGGTATTTGGGGTTGTCCGGGTGGGTGGGGGGCTGCCCATAGGGTTGGGGGATGTCCAGGGGTGTCCAAGGGGGTAGGGGGTGGGGGTGGTGTCCAGGAGGGGTGGGGGCTGTCCAGAGGGGTCGGGGGGTGTCCAGGGGGGTTTACAAGGGGGTGGGTGGGTGTGGGGGGTTGTCCAAGGGTGTGGGTGGGTGTTGGGGGGGTGTCCAGGGGGGTGTCCTAGGGGGTAGGGGGTGGGGGTGGTGTTTAGGAAGGGTGGGGGGCTGTCCAGAGGGTTGGGGGGTGTCCAGGGGGGTGTCCAAGCAGGTCGGGGGTGGGGGTTGTGTCCAGGAGGGGTGGGGGTGCTTTCTAGAGGGGTCGGGGGCTGTCCAGAGGGGTCGGGGGGTGTCCAGGGTGGTGTCCAAGAGGATGGGTGGGTGTGGGGGGCTGTCCAAGGGGGTGGCAGCCTGTCCAGAGGGGTCGTTGGGGTGTCCAGTGGGGTGTCCAAGGGGGTGGATGGGTGTGGGTGGCTGTCCAAGTGGGTGGCGGCCTCTCCAGAGGGTATTTGGGGTTGTCCGGGTGGGTGGGGGGCTGCCCAGAGGGTTGGGGGATGTCCAGGGGGGTGTCCAAGGGGGTAGGGGGTGGGGGTGGTGTCCAGGAGGGGTGGGGGCTGCCTAGAGGGGTCGGGGGGTGTCCAGGGGGGTTTACAAGGGGGTGGGTGGGTGTGGGGGGCTGTCCAAGGGTGTGGGTTGGTGTTGGGGGGTGTCCAGGGGGTGTCCAAGTAGGTCGGGGGTGGGGGGTTGTGTCCAAGAGGGGTGGGGTGCTTTCTAGAGGGGTCGGGGGCTGTCCAGAGGGGTCGGGGGTGTCCAGGGTGGTGTCCAAGGGGATGGGTGGGTGTGGGGGGCTGTCCAAGGGGGTGGCGGCCTGTCCAGAGGGGTCGGTGGGGTGTCCAGGGGGGTGTCCAAGGGGGTGGATGGGTGTGGGGGGCTTTCCAAGTGGGTGGCGGCCTCTCCAGAGTGTATTTGGGGTTGTCCGGGTGGGTGGGGGGGCTGTCCAGAGGGTTGGGGGATGTCCAGGGGGTGTCCAAGGGGGTAGGGGGTGGGGGTGGTGTCTAGGAGGGGCGGGGGGCTGTCCAGAGGGGTCGGGGGTGTCCAGGGGGGTCGGATACCATTTCCTACAGATTAGGTGACGACAGTTGGACATAGTATCGGCCATTTTTTACTTTGGCCATCCAGACTTCTTCGACTCATTACCATAGAGGTATGGATGTTATATCTTTTATTTTATATTTTTATTAATGTTTTATCATTTGAAAACTAATATATTTTTCAATTTATTTTTACAGGAATACTTCAAAGGTAAAGAAATACTGTATAGACAACAACAAAGACAGATAGCTATGACATCAGATGCAGATACTAGCAGTCTTGACAAATTGTCAAGATATTCAAATTTGTTGGCGGATCATTATGACTTTACAATGGAAGCTCATGTCTGTGGACGTGAACTAAGTGTGGGGATTATGAAAACTGATATCATGGAGTTTGTCACTGGAGATAAGTTGGTCATCAACGTGGTGCAAATTTTTATCATGTAAGTCTTAACACCTTTTCCTTGCGTTATATTTATTAAAAATGTATACTTATGTCTGCTTTGTATTAGGTATCTGTATAAAATTTGTGAGAGGAATGAGGTGACAGATGTATATGGATTCGTGGACCCACAATTGATTTCCCCTGAAGCATGTGCATTGGATGAGGAACAAAGAATGATTTATATTGCTGATAGATTTGAAAAGAATGTAATCACACAGTGTTGGATGATGCCTTTTTGTGAGAGGTATGAAACACATCCCTCTCAAAGAGTTAATTATCTTTTAACATAAAAAACCACTAACGTTAAATTTCCTTTTATCAGGGATCATTGGATGTTAGGGGTTTTTTGCCCTAGGGAGAAAGCACTTTATTGGATATGCTCTCTCCATGATGATGTGCGAGAAAGTTTTAAGAATATATTGGAAATTTAAGTTTCAATTTCACAATAGTTTTATATATTATAATGAATTTTAAATTTACCCCATTCGTATTATTTTCTAACAGGGAATGGGTCCACTTTCGAAAAAGCGCAAAGAAAAGGAATTTCAAGATCAAATATGTACATGCGAAGGTAAATATCCATTTATAATTTGTACATTTTGATTTATTACATAAAAATAATATATTGAATTTACACTCATTCAAACAGAAATGTCATGAGCAACAAGGCATCATCGAATGCGGATATTACATGTTAAGATTTATGTATGAAATAATAACAACTGGGACAGTTCTGAGTTTTGACCTGGTAAGATTTCCTCTTTCTCATAATATTTCAATTTGATTTATTCATTATACACGTTGACTACTATCCTTTTCCTTTGTAGCTTTTTGATGACCCTAAACCCTTTACTGCTGAAGATATCAAACACTTACAAGTGGAGTGGTCAAATTATTTTATAGGTTTGATTGACTTTTAGTTGTTTGTAATGTAAAATGTAATTTTGAATATTGTCAATGTAATTGTGTATTTCGTAGTCGTTTAGGTTGGATTTAGTTTTTTTTGAAGTTGACAGTGTAAGTTTTGAATGTTATATAAGTGAATGTTTAATTTTTCTCTACTTCTTGTTTTGGTCTACTGTTGATGGTTTTTCTGGTCTGGATTTTGGTATGGGGGGAGAGGTTCCAAGGGGGTGGGTGGGTGTTTGGGGGGTGTCCAAGGGATATGGGAGGGGTGTCCAAGGTGTGTTTGGGGCTGTCCTAGGGGTCGGGGGGTGTAAATGAGGGTGGGGGGTGTCCAAGGGGTGGGGGTGTCCAAGGGATATGGGAGGGGTGTCCAAGGTGTGTTTGGGGCTGTCCAAGGGGTCGGTTGGGTGTAAATGAGGGTGGGGGGGGGCTGTCCAAGGGGTGGGGGTGTCCAAGTGGTGGGGGGTGTCCAAGGGATATAGGAGGGGTGTCCAAGGGGTATTTGGGGCTGTCCAAGGGGATGGGGGGGTTTCCAAGGGGTCGGGGGGGTTTCCAAGGGTTCGGGGGGTGTCCAGGGGGTGGGGGGGCTGTCCAAGGGGTGGGGGGTGTCCAAGGGGTGGGGTGTCTAAGGGATATGGGAGGGGTTTCCAAGGGGTTTTTGGGGCTTTCCTAGTGTTCGGGGGGTGTAAATGAGGGTGGGGGGCTGTCGAAGGGGTGGGGGTGTCCAAGGGGTGGGGGTGTCCAAGGGATATGGGAGTGGTGTCCAAGGTGTCTGGGAGTTCTGTCCAAGGGGCCGGTTGGGTGTAAATGAGGGTGGGGGGCTTTCCAAGGGGTGGGGGTGTCCAAGGGGTGGGGGGTGTCCAAGGGATATGGGAGGGGTGTCCAAGGGGTGTTTGGGGCTGTCCAAGGGCTCGGGGGGGTGTCCAGGGGTCGGGGGTGTCCAAGGGGTCTGGGAGGGCTGTCAAGGTGTGGGGGGTGTCCAATGGGTGTTTGAAGCTGTACTAGGGGTCTTGGGGGTGTAAATGAGGGTGGGGGCTGTCCAAGGGGTGGGGGTGTCCAAGGGATATGGGAGGGGTGTCCAAGGGATATGGGAGGGGTGTCCAATGGGTGTTTGAGGCTGTACTAGGGGTCGTGGGGGTGTAAATGAGGGTGGGGGCTGTCCAAGGGGTGGGGGGGCGTCCAAGGGTTGTGGTGGGACTCCAATGTGGTGGGGGAGGGTTGGACAGGTTGTTAGGTGGGTATAGATGAGGGTGGGGTTTAGTTGGGGCTTGGGGGAGGGCTGGCATGGTTATTTTTGTTGTTTGGTTTCTGGTTGCTTTTTGGTGAGAGCAGTGCAATTATTTTAAAAAATATATATATCGCTTTCACGTCGGTTATTTTATAACCGACGTGGTAAATAAATCGGTAGGGGTTTATCACGTCGGTTTTTTCGAGAACCGACGTGATAAACCGTTCCCGGGCCTTTTATCACGTCGGTTCTTAATATAACCGACGTGCTAAAAGGACTGGGAATCGATTTACCACGTCAGTTATTGGATAACCGACGTGCTAAAACGTTTCCTAGGCCTTTTTATCACGTCGGTTATTTAAGAAACCGACGTGATAATAGGCCCGAGGAAGGGTTAATCACGTCGGTTATGTCATAACTGACGTGATAAACGATATCCCAGGAGTTTTATCACGTCGGTTTAGAAATAACCGACGTGATAAACCCCCCCCGCGCATATTTATCACGTCGGTTATTATATAACCGACGTGCTAAACCCCACCACCCGCGGTTTATCACGGCGGTTATATAATAACCGCCATTATAAATCCCCATCCCCCATCATTTTTTACGTCGGTTATTAATGAACCGACGTGATAAACACCGTGATGTTAGGGATGTTACGTCGGGTTTTAAATAACCGACGTAAAAAACGTTATTTATAATGTTGTCCGTATTAACGTCGCCTAAAAACCGACGTAAATAATGAAAAATAACCGACGTAAAAAATGTTTTCTGCACTAGTGATAATGGGCCTAAGGCCCATCAAACAAATGTGGGGCTCACAAACCAAGCCCAATGAAGCTCGAATATTTACAGTAGAAATATAAAAATATGAGTATCATTTTATTCTACTATGTACAAAGCTAATTCTGAATTTTTCATGATGATAAAGGGATCTAAAGTTGAGATTTAAATGGTGGGTCCGACATGAATGCACATAAAGTTGTCCCACCATTTCGACCATAACGTCCAAAAGGTTGTGCCAAATTTCCTGAACTATTTACAGATCATAGAGGACAGATTGACAAAGATATTTTTCTTCTACGACCGCTGATGATTCAGCCATATTTAATGTCAAATTCGAACTTCCAAATGGAATATGAATCTGGATAGTTTTCGGGGTCAAATTCGAAACGTCAATTTCTTTTTGATTTTTCACCTTCCTTTTGAATCTATTAATTATTGGGGGGTAAATTTATTGTTGGGGGTGGAACTAAGGATCCTAATATTCCTATAGAAGAATATGGTGGTGAAGATAATAGGGATCTCATATTTTTCTTATCATCTTTTGTTGCTTGTTTCATTGTAAGGTTATGCTTCCAAAGTTCCTTTGTAATGTTTTCCATTTCTATGTAAGTTTTTTATGGTCTTAATCAGCTTCTTTCTCTTCTATATTTTCCATTTATTTTATTAAAACTTCATTATCATAAATCACAGTTATATCTATGTGTTGTGGTGAATTAGTTCACACATAGGTGTGAATTTCATTCACGCACACGGAGGAGTGCTCGTTATTTCCGCGGTTTTAATTTCTTCAATACAATTCTTGTAAGCCATATTCCCCCCACCATTGAGAGAATAGCATAAATGGAGGGATAAACCTTTAATGTGTTGATCATAGGAGGATTAAAAAGCTAGATTGAATGTTGTTTTATGAACGAATTGCTGTTAATTGGCTAATTAATTTAAGACTTCCATTCTTCAGTTATTTCTACTCTTCATCTTCACTGTGTTTGAGAAAGCTAAATTCAAGTACTAAATGACCATATACCTTGGATAGATCATGAATTTGGTTCTCTAAGTGTGTAGGGGTTATTAATTGTGTTTAGTAATCACCAAACCAGAAAATGATGAAGGTAGTGTTATTTTTGAAGAATGGATTCATCAAGAATTAATAAAACCAAAATTTTCTAAAGAAGTCAAATTCATTCAATCCATCCCGAGATTAATCCTAATATCAACATATTTTAATTGAATTGAATTCACTTAGGTTTCTTAGTATTCATTAAAACCATCCAAAATCAAAACCAAAGTTTGCCACTTCACATCCCATCCTCCACAAAATCATAGCGTCTCAAGGTTACTTCTTCGGTCCCTGTGGATTCAACCCCTACATGTACTAAATCGACCGTTGTTACCAGTAGGGTAAATTTGGGTGCAACCAAATTTTGGAACAAATTTTGGAACTATTGTCGGGGACCAAGTAAGTCACCTTATAAAATCTTTCTATTCTCCCTCATTTCTCTTTTTTCATCCCCATTTCTCTTCTCTTTTCCCCTTTCTATTTTTTTTTGACTCCCAAAAATCACGATTACAAATTTCCAAATGAATCCAATGGATTATAATCAACAATATCACTTCAAAAACTCAGGATGGAATCAATTAGAAAATCCAAATTGTGAATCACCAACCTTTTTTAATTACTTTGATCAACCTTTGAATGAATACCCCACACCCGATAACATGAATGATATTTGTAATGATGAATGTTTAAAAGATCAATTTCCATACCTATCAAGAATGATTGAAAAGATGAATAATGGAGAATTCCATGATGTACAAACATATATAAACCCTAATCCTAAAAAAATTCTTAAACAATTGTTTGAAGAAATGGTTAAAATTAATTCAGAAGTTTCATCGCTGAGATTAGAAATACAAAGCATTAAGACTTTTGTGGAACCCATTCCCACTCAAGTTGTCTCTTCCTCATCACTAATACAAGAATTTTGTCTCCCAAAAACCACACATGAATTTATTGAAGAACCATCCATTGGATTTGGGATAGTTGAAGATAATCAAGTAATTGTTGATGGGTGCTTAAATCAAGAGGAAACTGATTTCATGAATTCACAATAGGGAAATTTTTCTTCATGGATTGAATGTCCGGAATATTTCTCCAATGATGATTTTTTAGAAACACCAATCACTGAACCATTGGGCGAAATCACAAAAATAAAATCCACTCCCATTCATGAAACTCATCTAGAAAATTCTAGCATTGAATCTTCAATTCAAAGGGAACAAATTGGGTTGGGAAATTTTTAAAATGAAATTGATTTTGATTATAATTTTTTATCTATGTTTGAATGTACTATCCAACCTGAACTCAAAATAAATGTCCTTACTTCCCCCACTCAGGAATCCCATCATAGGTTATAAGCATGACCTTGCATTAGTTATTCATTCATCTAATGAAACCCACAAAGGGGGGGTTAACCCTTGAAATCATAGGAAAGAATGTAGAAGAAATTGGATCATCCATTACTGAAATTCCTTGGATTTTCACACCCCTTGTTGAACATGGGTTTTTACATGACAAGAAATCTAATAAAACAATCAATCTCAATCAAGTTGAAGTGGATAAATATGTTTTCAGTAAAATTTTGAAAGTTGGAATTGGATAAGTTGGGGGGTTCATGTCGAGCTAACGACCTTAAACAAAAGCGTTGAATGGGAGTCAACCCATGGTTTTCATGTTTCCAATCTTTGTGAATCATCTTTATTTTTTTCATATAATAAACTATTGACCTATTCTTATTTTATGAGTAAGGATGGGTATGAAAGGGGAGCATCATATTCATCTGTGTCACATGGTGTGATCCATGAGTAATACCTTACCCGGAAATTTAAAAGAAGATAATGTATCATCAGTTTATTTTATTTTATTTTATGTTTTTGTAGGTATTTAAAAAAATAGATTGTTGACCTGTTATTCTTTTATGAGTAAGGATGGGTATGAAAGGGTATCACCATATTCATCTATGTCACACGGTGTGATCCCTGAGTAATACCTTACCTAGAAAATATAAATAAGACAATGTATCATCAGTTTGATTTTTAAAATTGAAAAAAATAGGTAAAACCATAAACATTATGATACTTGGAATTAAATAAATCATTATGTTGTTTGTTTTGTCTTCTTTGTTCTTATTTTTATTGTTCAGGAACTATTTTGGGTGATACATGTTCAATCAAGGAGGTTCCTACATTCCCCAAGAGATCAAAGGAGTAATCTAGAGCATCATGAACTTCAACTTCAAAAACCAGGTGAATTTTTTCCATGTTTATCATTTTCAATTTCCTCTTTGAACTCATCTCCTACCCCCATTTTAACTTTTCTTTTATTTAAACACTAGGGAAAGTGTTATTATTTTTTGGGGAGAGATGAAATAAAAAATTATTTTTTTAATAAGAACATGCATGGAAAGAAAAATTCCATTAACCTTGGACATGATAACACACACTGCAAACTCTGAAATTGGGTATCAAATAATTTTTTATGCCTTGATTCTTATTTTAATGCAAGTTTAAGTTCATGAGCATAGTTTTTGGAAAGTGCGGTTGTCTGGTGTGATTTTTCAAAGTTTACATTTTCATTCTCTTAAAAAAATTCCACAATGCACGTCTACTGGATCGTGGGTGTAAATTTGAGTTCTTGGGTCACTTTCATTATAGCATAGGGTTTTGGGTCACTTTTAGTTTAATTTGAGTATCTAAAAACAAAAAAAAATTAAAAAAAATGAAAAGAATAATGACCACATAGAGCAATGTTTTGTCCAAATGTGTTATGTCCGGTACTTGGGGATCGTGAATCCATTGTTGTATTTCCCAGAGTTAGGCTTTATATCTCTATTGTAGAGCATGGAATTGACAATATGTGTGGCGTCCGACACTTGGGGATCGTGAATCTATAGTTGTCTTGCCCAGATTTAGTCTTTTCATATCTATTGTGGTAAAAAAAAGCAAACAAACAAAAAATTCAAAAAAAATTGGATACTCATCTTAAGGTTTAATGTGATTCCCACCTAGCGCTTCCATTTTTCCCCTTTAACAATAAAATGGGCTCATATCTTTTGTTATGAACAACACTTTATCATGCTTAATTGAAATTGGAAGAAATGTGGCGATGAATTTGAAAAAAGGAATGGTCTTGGGATTGGGATATGATTATGGACCTAGCTTGTTTTAAATGATTTTGATGGGTTTCATAATTTTTTTTGGGTATGAGGTCTTTGGGTGAGCAATGTGTATTAAAATGTTTTAGGAAAAGGGGATTCAAATTTCATATTTGTAATATATTTTGCTCAGGACTAGCAAAAATCAAGTTGGGGGTGTGATTAGTCACTAAAATTGGCTAATATTCATTGTATATATCTTAATATTAATGTGTTTAAAAGTTAATAAACATCAATTTTAGTCCAATTAAAAAATTGAACTTCATTTCTAATCATTGGACAATTCATGCTTAAAATTTCATTTCTAACCCACTTAATAAATTGCTTGTGAAAAATACATTTTCCATCATTTTAATTTGATATTTTGTTATATGATTCATCACTTTATATGGAACATTTTATCTTTAAGTTCTGATGGATAAATCCCAAGGGAAGATGGAGAGTTTTTCACCTGAATGCATAAATTCGTTGGAAAAAGCATAATGGGCCTAAGGCCCATCAAACAAATGTGGGGCCAACAAACCTAGCCCAATGATACGAAACTTTTTATAGTAAAAAGATAAAAATATTAGGATCATTTTATTCTACTGTGTCCAGATCTAATTCTAAAGTTTTCATGATGATAAATGGATCTGAAGTTGAGATTTAAATGGTGGGCCTGACATGAATGCACATAAAGTTTTCCCACCATTTCGACCATAACATCCAAATGGCACTCCAAATTTCCTGAAATTTTTACATATCATAGAGAACAGATGGAAGAAGATATTTTTCCTGTACAACTGCTGATGATTCGGCCATATTTAATGTCAAATTCAAACGTACCAATGGAGGATGAATCTGGACAGTTTTCCAGGTCAACTTCAAAACGTCAATTTCTTTTTGATTTTCACCCACCTTTTGACTCTCTTAATTATTGGGGGGTGAATTTATTGTTGAGGGTAGACCTAAGGCTCATAATATTCCTATATAAGGAGCTGGTGGTGAAGAGAATAGGGATCTCATATTTTTCTTATCATCTTTTGTTGCTTGTTTCATTGTAAGGTTATGCTTCCAAAATTCCTTTGTAATGTTTTCCATTTCCATGTAAGTTTTTTTTATGTTATTAATCAACTTAATTATCTTATATATTTTCCAATCCTTTTATTAAAACTTCATTATCATAGATCACACTAATATCTCTATGTTGTGGTGAATTAGATCACACATAGGTGTGAATTTCATTCACGCACACGGAGGAGTGCTCGTTATTTCCGCGGTTTTAATTTCTTCAATCCAATTCTTGTAAGCCATATTCCGCCCACCATTGAGAGAATAGCATCAATGGAGGGATAACACTTTAATGGGTTGATCATAGGAGGATGCAAAGGCTGTATTTAATGTTATTTTATGAATGAATTTTTGTTAATTGGCTAATTAATTTAAGACTTCTATTCTTCAGTTATTTCTACTCTTCATCTTTACTGTGTTTGATCAAGCTAAATTAAAGTACTAAATGACCGTATACCTTGGAGAGATCATGAATTTGGTTTTATAAGTGTGTAGGGGATTAGAAATTGTGTGTAGTAATCACCAAACCAGAAAATGATGAAGGTAGTGTTATTTTTGAAGAATGGATTCATTAAGAATTAATAAAACCAAAATTGTCTAATGAAGTAAAATTCATTCAATCCACCCCGAGCATAATCCTAAGATCAACCCATTTTCATTGAATTGAATTCACTTAGTTTTCTTAGTGTTCTTTAAAACCATCCAAAATCAAAACCAAAGTTGGCCACCTCACAGCCCATCCTCCACAAAATCATAGCGTCTCAAGGTTACTTCTTCGGTCCATGTGGATTCAACCCCTACATGTACTACATCGACCACTGTTACCAGTAGGGTAAGTTTGGGTGCAACCACTTGAACAATGCCAATGATTTTTATTAAAGGTTTCTTCACAATGATAGGATATTCCGTGTTGACTCAGTGAGCTTCAAGAAGGAGTTTGTTCCACGAATGAAGGGGTGCTTTGTAAAGGAGTGAGCTTTGTGAAAGAGATTCATGAAAGACAATCTTGAACATTTGGTTTTTAGTGAACAGTTCTTTCATAGTGAATTAAATCATGTCGATGGTGCAAGCAGAGTCTCATGCTATTCAGAGAAAAAGACTTTAATTCCAATCCATTAAAGTGACCCTCAAGTCGATAAACTGATTTAGACTTATCTCAAAGTAGTGAGCTAGGGGATTCAATGAAAGTGTACCAAGATACATAGTGTGATATCCTTAAAATCTTTTAAAGGAAGTGTTCCTAGAATAGAGTGACTATGTCTAAACTTTTTTACTCCACAACTAGTGAATATTAGTAGACTTTGGTACGACAGACACACTGTCGACGTATGCTCCTTGAACTAGACCTTAGTGGTGAACCAAGTAAAATTGATGTGTTTCTTTTGAATGTTTGATTACTGATTGATTCCATCATACAGGTTTAATTGGTTCCTACCAACATGGTAACAAGATCCTTCAGTTTAAAATAAAAAGTTGACACCCTGATTCACCTCTCTCCTCTTAGGGTGTTTTGGGGTCCTACATTATACTTCCATAGCCATTAATTAGTATTGTAAAAAAGATTATATTTATCATACCTGAAAAATTAAATAGATCAAACAATAGGGATGTATTATTGGAGGAATGTGACCAGGTTTAATGAATTAATAAATTTAATAAGTCTAATTCAAATAATTGTCATTCATTTGCAGCTTTAGATATCGGGAAAGAGGCATGATAAATTTCAAGGAGTGGCTCTAAATTGGTGTTGGGGTTTGATGTTTCAGGTTCATTTTGGGAATAGGATACTCGTGCTTTTGAGGGTCTCACTTCACTAGATTATAAGTATAGATCTCAAATTTATGATGATAAAACATGGAAAAAATTGAAAACCTAGAGAAGGGTCCATCACTTGAGAGGTTAGGGAGGTGGTATATGAATCTATCTTTATAGGGCATAGTTTTCTTCATGCTTTCATTCCTTTATTCTTGGAAATTTATACTTGGTTTATTATGGTAGTGAATTTCGACTATTTTACATTTTATTTATCCTCTTACAATGTTTTTCTTTTAATTAATAAATGATCCATGTGTTTTTATCCCTAAATGCATGTTCTTGGTGACACGAGTAAGGGTACAAACCCATGTAATTGACTTTGAGTCACTAGGCCTATAGGCCAATCAATGTAATGGGATTTCTATTGAATGGGTCAACCCTTGGAGGGTGTGGTCAATACTTCTGGTCCTAGGGGTGTGTGTATTTGTAATGGCTCAACCCCAGTTACCTAGATTCGGTGCATTATTACATAACATTGGCATGATACAAGGAATCATGTCCCGAAAGGACGATCAGTTTAGTAGCCTTGGAAGTACTAGATACATTCATAAGTTTTACATTACATCATGAAATAAAAACATCAACAATGTTTTGTCCCCTTTTGAACACACTTATATCCTTATCCTATCCTTGCTGGTCAACCATAAAATACTTCTTCACATCCAAGGAAAAATAAAACATAGAAAGGGGTGAACTCAAATGCTCAGAAATGATAATAATATAGCAAAAACTTTTATAAGTAATCATAAACATTTAAGGTAATGTATAAGACTAAAACAAAAGCCTTTTAAACTTAAACATCAGAAAAATATGGAAAATATAAAATCAAATAATTCCATTTACTTATTCACATGGATATTCTACTAGTCGAATAATCACATGAAATATCAATACCCACTTTCATAATGATGGAATGCATAATTCCAGACTTCATAACCACATAATCAAGGCCTTGTGTCAAGACTAAAAATAGGATTTTGTCAAGGTCTTGTGCCAAGACACTAGTTTGTCTTATGAGACCTACTGATTTATCGAGGAGCTATAGCGGGCTCCACCCGTCACTTACTAAGTCCAATGTATTCCTTATATGAAAAAGGTTTAAACATAACATAAACATTCATATTAAAACTAGCATACGAAATGTAAATAATTTATACATAAACCATGAATGGTATAAAAATAAGACATCCACAGTCAAACATATCACAAAACCTTCAATACAATATGGAAGATTTGTATCATAATAAATCAACTTCAAACAAGCTTAAAATCCATCAAAGGGATGTTGACATAGATGAAATCAAAACTTTTTTTAGAGAAATATCTCTTTCTATTTTGAAATAATTTAAAATTCATATAATTATTGAAGAAAACATTTATTTTGAAAATATTCTTATAATCTTGTAAGGGAAGCTTCGATGATGTTATAATGGAAGAAAATAGCCGCATCCACCGTATAAGTCAAAAAAACTATCTTACCTTAATTTTGTCGAAAAAAGTCATAAAGTACCTTGTCTGGAAAATGATGAAAAGATTCCTTTCAAAACATATAAGGTAAAATAAGGGTATAAATTAATTTAACCCATAGTCTAGTAAATAGTAAAATTGTTGTTAAATACATTTTTAAGAAAACATGGATGTGGATGATAAAGAGGTCCCAGTAGATACTTGCGTAAAAACAACCTCGGATAATAAAGAGATTGTGAAATTAACCCTTACCTTGTACTTTTACTTGGTTGAGGGAATTTAAACCTCATGTATAATAGTTAAATAATTGTTCTTAAATTATACAAGAACTATATACATAAATATGATATCATATATGACCCTATAATATTTCTTTGTTAATAATATTTCAGTAGTATCATCATTTCGGGTGTTAACTGATTCGTTTTCCTTTATATGCTTGGTTATGTAAGCCATGTTAGTTATGTATAGGATGTATTTGATTCATATACATAATTATATTAAGTTCATAAACATTATTTGTAATCATAAAATGAAAATTATTCTTGAATGATTACGATGGGGAATGAATCTCATCGCGTTCATGGAGGCAGTAATCTGTACGTATACACGAGTGACAATATCATAATATTGATGGTGAAATCGTATGTAATTGGATGGTATATCATATATACAAAATCATTAAAATTTTATATTTATTATTTAAAACAGTTATATTCATTTGTATACCCATCCAAAATAATGAAGTGTTTGAATAACAAACTACACCACGACGTGGAGACGGTAAGTCGTACGTACACACATATGGTGACTTTGTTATTTATAGGATGGATTGAATAAAAAATATGGTTATAGAATATTTATAATAACATCAAAGTATATAGAAGACACTGGAGTTATTATTTTATAAGGGAAACAGCAAAGAAAGAAGAAGTGGAAGAAGAAAATAACTTGAAAGAGGTGATGAAATATTTACCTCTTCTGTAGGTTCTTCCTTTTGATTTGATCAAAAGGGCTCCTTAGGTTGGATTTATGACCAACCGAAGGATTCTAAGATGAAGGGAGGAAAGTTTGGAGGATATTTAAATAGGGTTTGGCTGAGCCAAATGGCTTTGGAGGTGTGAAATTAAGAGAAGGGGAAGTATCCTTTTATAAGAGAGGTGAGGGTCACTTTAGAAAAAACTTGAAATATTATTTTATAATAAAATCATTTTCATTTTATAATGGATCCAAAATGATTTATTTATAGTATAAGGTGGTTTTTGGTCTAAAACCTCTAAACCAATTGGTTTTAGATAGGTTTAGGTCACCATATTAACCTTATCATTTAGATTTAACTCTTACTTAAATAGTTTGTCATTTACCATGCCTCTTTGAATTTTAATATTATATCATTAATAAACTTACTATAAAAAAGACAAGAGAACCCAAAATGTCTCATTATTAATATATATAACTTTATCTAAGTCCTTTGTCCGAACCTTATATTTTTAGAAATATTGTATCAATTAATAATATAGTATTTGTTTTAAAAACTCAATTATGTCAATTTTTATACTATTTAGTATTTGGTTTTTGTGAAACTCATAACAGCATGATAACTTCAAAAAAAATATTTAGTAAACCATAAGATGTCATATTAACCTATAAATTTAGTTTAATTCATTAAAATTCACAAATTACATTTATTTGGATATTTATAATATCAATTATTTTAATCTTTCATTAATAATGTAATTACTACATTAGCATTGTGTCATAAATTTAATCATTTAATTTCTAAAAATTATAAATAAAATAAAATTATGTAGGAAATATTTTTAGATTTCTAATGAAAATTTATAGTTGAATTTATCTTATGTATAACCCTATATTAAAAATGGATTAGTTATTAAACATTTAATTTTACACTTTTAACTCTTCTTTAAATAAAATAATAATAAATGTCATAATATAATACAAGTGGACCAAAGGGAGTCATATTTTATTCCTAAGGTTTTTTTTTGTCGAATCACACTTATCCAATAGAATTAGGACATGTGTTAGGGTAATTATAAAATCATTTTACCCTTAATTACCCAATTTACTTTTAATCGTGGTAAATAAAACTCAAAAGTTACTATTCACCCAAAAATATTTTCATCTTATTGAACCAAATTTTACTTAATGATATTAACCATGTCTCTCAGATTTTTGAAATTCAGCTCACAGAAGTAGTAAAATTAAGTTTTATGCATATTTTCAAATGCTCCTAGAAGGTGGGTAAAAGACTGTAAAAAGTTCAATAAAAATTTATATATCTAAACTTATTATAAAATGAATCCAATGAATTACATTGAACATATATAAGTATTATGTTTCTATTTGGACCTAAAATAAAATAAAATAAAATAACTAATTTTTTAAATAAAAATTTGTTTTTAAACAATAACACAGTTTCTTTCACTATTCATCAAAAATTGAATGTTTTCAAAAAAATACAAAAAATTCACCCTAAGATGATTTTGATATTATAAATTCAAAATTGAAGTCTATTTTACCAAATTCAAAACATATAAGTTGTATTTATTAATTTGAAATTAATTATCGTTGTCAAAACCAAAAAGCAGGTTTTTAAAAAATATAAAAACTATCAAAAGATTGACATGTGTTTATGTCAAATTTAAATGTGAAATTACTTATAATGACCTAAATTGTATTAAATGATAAAAATATAATCTAATTATACTTACAAACCATTAAAATTCATAATTTAACACTATAAAATATTTTGATTAAAAAAGTTGTTTTCAATTAAAATTTAGTATTTTAACTATTCATCAAAATATGAAAGTTATCATAAAAGTACAAAAAATTTATCCAAACTTAATTTTTATGTCCTTATTTTAAATAAGAATTTAATTTCATTAAATTGAATATATAAAAGTTTCAAATATTGGTTTTCAAAGGAGTTCTCCATTAAAAGGTGGTAAAATTTCATTTTTTTAAAAATACTTCTTTTATATGAAAAAAATAAATTTTTTCTTATATTATGTCTAAGAAACACATAATATGGATGTTAAAATTATATAGAGTATATAAGAATCAAAATCCATTTAATAATATTCATATCGTCTTTTTGAATGGTTAGTTTGGTAAGTTGCGGTGCGCTCGAACATGGTGTTATGCGTAGCACAAGCTATTGAATTAAGTTGATGAGATAGCGTACTATGAAATCTTGGGGTGTTACATTCTCCCCTCCTTCAATAAATTGCATCCTCATAATTTGAAATTGTTCTCTGAAAATAAATGGTTAAAAATAGAAAAATACCTTTGTGGAAAAACCCACATCGAAAATTGGTTTAATAAAATTTAGTCTTAATAAGAGGGAAAGGGAAATGAAAACGTCACCACCAAATTATGATCCTGATTATAAGAACATTGGTGTAAATTAGAGACACATAATTATAGGGAAAATGAAAATATTTATAGGGAGTGATTGAGGTCATCAATCACAAACAAGTGTAAAATTGAGGGCCTCAAAGCAATCAATCTAAGATGATGTAAAATATCATCATTCCAACAAAACATAAGGTATTAGGATAACACATTTTTGGTTTTAAGATCACTTAACTAAATTTTAAGAATTAATTTATTCCTAGAATAATAGGGAAAAAATATTCTTGATAAGTAGAGTTTCATCCTTCAACTAATTCCTACCAAAAACTCACCTTTCACTCCAAAAGACAATAGAATTCAAATATATTCTATTTATCCTAATCATATAAGGTTCCAAAAATAATGAATTTATAATTCATTTGTCAGACCATTTAAAAAAATCATATTATACAAACCAGGATATCACGTAGGTCAGTGGTAGGTGATGCACCCTTGTTGCCCTTCGGTTGTGGGTTCAAGTCTCGCAGCCTTGTCGGACGCGACGGGTTGTCGCCCGACCTTTGGGTTGTCCTTTTTATGAAAATCCAAAAATAATCTCAATAAAATATTTAACCTTAAAAATAGTATCCATTTTCAAACTTAATCGATTCCAACATTTAGACTTATCCAAAATACTTCTGTACAAACTCACAATCCAAAATTTATAAGGAAGGTAAACACAATGGAGATCCTTTTTCCACATAATAACATGTGAATACCTTCATCATTTATTCTTTTAAAAAACTATAACACCCTGAATTACCATAAAACCTTATTAATTACATTCATGCTATCTTATTCCTTATAGAATACTGTATATACTTTTTTTATCCAAAAATATTGTAAACTCCAACAATGATAGAATATACAAATCATTAATCAGTTTCAAGGTGGTCAATAATATCCAATATAATTTATCCAAATCAATCATATATTATTCCAAAATCACTACCTAAATATCAGAATCATATTATGGTTTATCTTTCTCTCAACCATATATTTTCTAGAAAATTTAACCTACTATTGAGTCACTTTTCTTAGTTCCACAGAATCTCAAGTCCTTAATGAAATAGTACTGCAGTACAATCCTTATATACTCTATAATTCTTATAACATGTACATCATTAATAAAATACTCAAATGACACAATACTTTAATAACAACATGAGAAATCTAATTATTCCTCTTCTTATTCGGTAGTATCATAACTTGATTATTATCCAATAGCAGCATTTGGGGTATAATCTTATGTTTTGGACATTGATTCGCGTAGTGTCTTAACTCCTTGCAGATGAAGCATTGTAGATTTGAAACCTTTTCCTTAACCTTGCAATCATGTACTTGGTGTCCTTTTTCTCCACACTTATAACAAACTTTCATTCCCTTCAAGCATTTACCAAGGTGATTCTTTCCACAGTTATCACATATGGGAAAATCCTTCTTTCCCCTCTTCCCTTTATCCATCTTTCTCTCTTTCATCCTTTTCTTCTCTTGCTTCCCTTCAAAGCCATAGGACTCAGAGAATTATTTACTTATCTTATTAACACATGATACTATTTTTTCATATGATGAGAATATGGGGGATAATATTTCCCTTTTAAATGTAGGGTTAATACCATGAAAGATATGATCCTTATTAATCTTTCAATCATGTATATTACTAGAAATCTCATTCCTTCTACTAGGCACCATTTCTAAACAATGGCATACACTATGTTTGTTTATGAATCACAATACATAATTCAAAACTTCTAAAACACTTAACATAAATTGAAAAGTTTATTGATATAATCCATAATCATAAAAATATTTTCTTTGAGGATGTATATATTCATAAACCCTTCATAATGGTTTGTAAAGAAAATGCTAATTATCCTAAGCATATCCCCTGGGAGTGTCGTAACCAAGAGTGCAGAAAGGCTCGTTGTCGTGCACCACTTCTCGTTCGAGTCAAGCTCAAAGAGGTGTTTTCGGGTTTTACCCCTAGGTACATCTATGCAAGAGCTTCCTCTACCTACTCGTATCCAGATAGGGATTTATTTCTTGGAAAACTCACATAATCTCTATAGTACCAAAATTCTAGGATTTTCTTCTATACTAATCCTCAAAGTCTATCTTAGGGTAGTGTTCTCTAATCATAGTTTTTCTAAATATAGTTTCCAAGGTTTGTACTAAAATTCCTCTGATAACAATTGTAACGCCCTGACCCCAGTTACCCATAGTAGGTGCATTATTACATAACATTGGAATGATATAAGGAATCATTTCCCTAAAGACCGATCATTTTAGTAGCCTTGGAAGTACTAGATACATTCATAAGTCTTACATTACATTATGAAATGAAAACATAAACTGAATTTTGTCCCCTTTTGAACACACTTATATCCTTATACTATCCTTGTAGGTCAACCATAAAATACTTCTTCACATCCTGGGAAAAATAAAACATAGAAATGGGTGAGCTTAGATGCTCAGTAAGGATAACAATATAGAGGAAACTTTCCTAAATAAGAATAAAAATTTAAGGAAATGTATAAGACTAAAACATGATCCTTTTATACTTAAACTTCAGCATAATATGTAAAAGATAAAATCAAATAATTTCATTTACTTATTCACATTGATATTCTACTAGTTGAATAATCACCTGAAATATCAATAGTCACTTTCATAATGATGGAATGCATAATGCCAGACTTCATAACCACATAATCAAGGCCTTGTGCCAAGACTACAAATAATATTTTGTCAAGGCCTTTTTCCAAGACACTAGTTTGTCTCCTAAGACCTACCGATGCATTGAGGAGCTATAGTGGGCTCCACCCATCACTTACTAAGTCCAATGCATTCCTCATATGAAAAGGATTAAACATAACATAAACATTCATATTAAAACTAGCATACGGAATTTCAATACTTTATCCATAAACCATGAATGGTATAAAAATAACACATCCATATTTAAAATATCACAAAATATTCAATACAATATAAAAGATCTGTATCATAATAAATCAACTTCAAACAAGCTTAAAATCCATCAAAAGGATGTTGACATAGATGAAATCAAAAAAAAATTAGAGAAATATCTCTTTTTATTTTGAAATCATTTAAAAGTCATATAATTATAAAAGAAAATATTTATTTTTAAAATATTATTATAAGCTTTTAAGGGAAGCTTTGACGATGTTATAACAGCAGAAAATAGTTTCACCTTCCATATAAGTTAAAAAAACATTCTTACCTTAATTTTTTTGAAACGGTCATAAAGTACCTTGTTTGGAAAATGAAAAAAAGATTCCTTTCAAAACATATAAGGTAAAATAATGGTATAAATGAATTTAACCCATATTATAGTAAACAGTAAAAAAAATTTTGAAATACATTTTTAAGAAAACACAGATTTGGATGATAAAGAGGTCCCAATAGATACTTACGTAAAAACAACCTTGGATAATACAGAGATTGTAAAATTAACCATTAACTTGTACTTTTCCTTGGTCTAGGGTACATTAAACTCCTTTATAATAGTTAAATCGTTTTTTTTAAATTATAAAAGAACTATATACATAAATATGATATCATATATGACCCTCTACTATTTCTTTGTTAATAGTATTTCGGTAGTATCATCGTTTCGGGTGTTAACTGATTCGTTTTCCTTTATATGCTTGGTTACGTAAGTCATGTTAGTTATGGATAGGATTTATTTGATTCATATAAAGAATTATATTATGTTTATAAACATTATTTTTAATCATAAAATGAAAATTATTATTGAATAATTACGATGGGAAATGAATCTCATCGCGTTCGTGGAGACGGTAATCCGTACGTATGCACAAGCGACAATATCATTATATTGATGGTGAAATAGTTTGTAATTGGATGGTATATCATATATAAAGAATAATTAACATGTCATATTTATTATTTAAATTATTTATACTCATTATTAAACCCATCCAAAATGTTAAAGGGTTTGAATAATAAACTACACCACGACGTGGAGACGGTAAGTCGTACGTACGCACGTATGGTGACTTTGTCATTTATAGGATGGATAGAATAACGCATATGGTTTTACCATATTTATAATAACATCACAATATCTATATGATACTAGAGTTATTATTTTAGAATGGAAACAACAAAGAAAGAGGAAGTGGAAGAAGAAAAGAACTTGAAAGATGTGATGAAATATTTACCTCTTCTTCGGGTTCTTCCTTTTGATTTGATCAAAATGTCTCCTTAGGTTGGATTTCTGAAAATATGAAGGCCTCTATGATGAAGGTAGGAAATTTGGGAGGATATTTTGGTATGGTTTGGCCGATAAAAATGGCTTTGGATGTGTGAAATTAATAGAAGGGTAAGTACCCTTTTATAAGAGAGGTGAGGGTCACTTTAGGAAAAGCTTGAAATATTATTTTATAATAAAATAATTTTCGGTTTCTAATGGATCTAAAATGATTCATTTAGAGGATATTGTGGGGATGGGTCTAAAACCTCTAAACCAATAGGTTTCAGATAGTTTTATGTCACCATATTAATCTTATCTTTTAGATTTAACTCTTAGTTAAATAGTTTGTCATTTACCACGTCTCCTTGTATTTTTATATTATATGGTTAACAAACTTACTATAACAAGACAAGAGAACCCAAAGTGGTTCATTATTAATATATATAATCTTATCTATGTTCTTTGGCCGAACCGTAGATTTTTAGGAATATTATATCAATTAATAATATAGTATTTTTTTTTAAAAAAATCAATTATGTCAATTTTGACACTATTTAGTATTTGATTTTTTTTAAACTCATAACAGGATGATTACTTCAGAAAAAAATTATTTAATAAACCCTAACATGTCATATTAACCTATAAAATTAGTCTAATTCATCAAAACTCTCAAATTACATTTATTTGGATATTTATAATATCAATTATTTTAATCTTTCTTTAATAAGGTAATTACTACGTCATCATTGTGTCATAAATAAATTTCATTATTTAATGTCTAAAAATTATAAATAAAATAACATTATTTATTAAATATTTTTATCTTTATAATGAATATTTACAGTCGAATTTATCTTATTTTAAATCTATATTAAAAATGGTTTAGTTATTAAAATTTGAATTTAACACTTTTAACTATTCTTTAAATAAAATAATAATAAATGTCCTAATCTAATCCAAGTGGACCAACGGAGGTCATATTTTATTCCTAAGGTTTTTTTGGTATAATTACACTTATCCAGAAGAATTAGGACATGTGTTGGGGTAATTATAATATCATTTTTACCTTTAATTACCCTATTTACTTTTAACCTTGGTAAATAAAAGTCAAAAGGTAATATTCACCAACAATTATTTTCATCTTATTAAACCACATTTTACTTACTGATATTAATTTTGTATCTTGTATTTTTGAAATTCAACTCACAAAATCAGTAAAATTAAATATTATCTGAATTTTCAAATGCTCCTAGAAGGTGGGTAAAAGACGGTAAAAAGTTCAATAAAATTTTATATATATAAACTTATTATAAAATGACTCCAATTAATTACATTGAACATATATAGGTATTATTTATCTATTTGGACCAAAAATAATTTAAAATAAAATAACTAATTATTTAAATAAAAATTTGGTTTTAAACAAAAACGTAGTGTTTTTCACTATTCATCAAAAATTGAAAGTTTTCATAAAAATACCAAAAATTCACCCTAAGATAATTTTGATATTATAAATTCAAAAATGAAGTCTATTTTACCAAATTAAAAACATTGAAGTTTTATTTATTAATTTAAAATTAATTCCCATTGTCAAAACCAAAAAGCGGGTTTTTTTTAAAAGTAAAAATTATCAAAAGATTGACATGTGTTTAGGTCAAATTTAAATGTGAAATTACTTATAATTACCTAAATTGTATTAAATGGTAAAAATATAAAATAATTATACTTCCAAACTATTCAAATTCATAATTTAACACTATAAATTATTTTTATTAAAAACGTTGTTTTCAATTAAAATTTATTATTTTTACTATTCATCAAAATATGAATGTTATCAAAAAAGTACCAAAAATTTATCCAAACTAAATTTTTATGTCCCTATTCTAAAGGTAAATTAATTTTCATTAAATTGAATATATAAAGGTGTCAAATATTGGTTTTGAAAAGGGTTCTCCATTAAAAGGTGGTAAAATTGCATTTTTTGAAAAATACTTCTTTTATCTAAAAAATGAATTTGTTCTTATATTATGTCTAAGAAACACATAATATGGATGTTAAAATTATATAGAGTATATAAGATTCAAAATAAAGTTAATAAAATTCATAACTGCTATTTTAACTGTTAGTTTGGTAAGTTGTGGTGCGCTCGAACTCAGTGTTGCGTGTAGCGCAAGATATTAAATTACGTTAATGAGATAACATACTATAAAATATTGGGGTGTTACAGTATTATTTCCTTTTCTTTTAATCTATATAAGCTTCTAGAATTATTATTATTATTATGGAGGTATAGGAAACGAGAGTCTCACTCTCTCTCTCTCTCAAACATGATGGGCATTAGGGTTTTTATCTCATGATGAGTGATATGGAGTTTTTATTTAATCTGAAGGATATTTTTATTTCTAATCTAAATTTGTCTTGGGTTTTTTATGCTTTAATTGGGTAATATGATCATGGAATGAAGATACTAGAAGTCTTTAATTCCCCCAATGTCTTTTATCTAAGATATAGCATTGGTGGCTCATGGCTTCTTGAAATATGATGGATTCTCTTATGATTTTTTAAAGCCACGGGCTGACTAGAGTTGTAATCGTGCTTCAAATGTGGGGAATGCCTCAATAGGTAGGTTTTTCTTGGTTCCCCCTATTTATTCTCACTCTAATTAAAATAGAATTATGAGGAATTTCTATTTGAATGTTTTGGAAGTATATCTTGAAATCCTTGAAGACAAAATCAAATAATTCCAACACTTAATAAATACTCATATCACCTCATTATAGGTGAAGAATCCCTACAATATATATATTCATAAGAATTAGTAATTACAAGTTTTGGGATTTGGTGGATGGATGTTGGCCTCAATATATAAGTGTTTTCTCAATGTTTTTTCTCCATTTAGGGAATTGAAATTAAAATCTTAGGGTTTTGGTCTGATCTCACTAAATCTAGGATTTTTGAGATTCTAGGAATGGGATCCTCTATTTAATCTAGACTATATAAACTCAATTACTCAGACATGGATTCATATTAGGGGATTGAAATTATTTTTATATCAACCCTAAATTATATGGTAAGTTTCCTCTAGAGTGTTAACTCCTGTTAAAATTTATATGAAAAATAAATGCAGTTGTTATGGTTGTTTTTCAGTGTTCTGGTTGAGTTTAGCCTCTATTCGACACCTATTGAAACTATTTTTTTTTCTTATTAATTTTAGCTAAAACATGTAGAGTAATTTGAAATGTTTCCTAATTTATATAACATTTTTTTCTCCATTGGTTATGTAGATTAAATATTCTGAAAAAATATGAGATATACAAATTACAAGAATCTTGGGAATCTAGTTGAAATTTGTAAATTGAAACATCCTACTGAGGATAATGAAGTGGTATTATACCTACCACCATGAAGGAATCAAAGGATATTAATGTTCATCCTTCAGCTAAGGCCCATGTTAATAGAGGTTTCGTTATGTTTATGAGGTCTGTCCTTAATGGTTTTCAAGGTAAGAAGACCTATACGGCTATTTTTTTTTATGAAAAAATACATGTCTTTAATTAGGGTAAACTTGTAAAGGCAGACTCTAGAGGTAATATCTCATCTACAGTAGTTTTGGACACTTTAAGAAAGGTTTTCAAACTTAAATTTAACTCAAATTCAATGTTTAATACCTCGAACCTAGTTACCCAGTGTCGGAGCATTATTACATAACATTGGCATGATCATAAGGGATCAAATCCTAAAAACCCAATCAGTTTAGTAGCCTTGGAAGTACTAGATACATTCATAAGTATTACATTACATCATGAAATAAAAACATCAACAACATTTTTTCCCTATTTGAACACACTTATATCCTTATACTATCCTTGTAGGTCAACCATAAAATACTTCTTCACATCCTGGGAAAATAAAACATATAAAGGGGTGAGCTCAGATGCTCAGTAAGGATAAAAATATAGAGGAAACTTTCCTAAATAAGCATAACAATTTAAGGAAATGTATAAGACTAAAACAAAATACTTTAATACTTAAACTTCATCATAATATGGAAAATATAAAATCAAATAATGTCATTTACTTATTCGCATGGATATTCTACTAGTTGAATAATCACATGCAATATCAATAACACTACTAAAAATTTTCATTTTTGCGCCTGCTAAAGCGGACGACCGCCATTTGCGGTCGCTAAAGAAGGTATTAGCGACCGCCATTGGCGGCCGCTATTACGAAACTAAAATTCCAGCGTGATTTTTTCCCGCGCGCGCTTCTTCTTCTTTCCCTCCTGCTAAATTTAGCCGCTGCAAATGGTCACCGCCGCACGCCGCCCCACGCCGTCGCACGCCGCCGCATGCCACCGCACGCCGCCTCTCTTTATGTCGGACCATGCTTCCCTCATGACCACCGTCTACATTCCTGAACCCTCACCTCGAACTTCCAGCGACCTCATCTTCATCACCCGAAGAACGAACCACCCACTTGTCGTCGTGTGTCCGCCATGGCCGGCGGGGAAGGTCTGTGTTCTTGCCATATGCCGCGAGACGAGAAGAGACCCGCATGCGCGTGTTCCGTTGATGTGAAACATTAGCGACCGCCATTGGAGGTCGCTAATGGGCTTTACCAACGAAGCTACAGCGACTACCAAAAGCGGTCGTTGGGCGGTCGCTAAAGCCTTTTAGCGGCCGCTTTTGGCGGTCGCTAAAAGTGCTATTTCTAGTAGTGTAACCACTTTCATAATGATAAAATGCATAATGTCAGACTTTATAACCACCTATTCAAGGCCTCGTGGCAAGAATACAAATAAGATTTTGTCAAGGCCTTGTTCCAAGACACTAGTTTGTCTTGTGAGACCTACCGATGCGTCAAGGAGCTATAGCAGGCTCCACCCGTCACTTACTAAGTCCAATGCATTCCTCATATTAAAAGGTTTAAACATAACATAAACATTCATATTAAATCTAGCATACAAAATTGAAATAATTTATCCATAAACCATGAATTGTATAAAAATAACACATACAAAGTCAAACATATCACAAAACCTTTAATACAATATGGAATATTTAATAAATCAACCTCAATCAAGAATAATATCTCGTAAAGGATGTTTACATAGTTGAAAATGATTAGTAAAAATCTTTGAGAGAAATATCCCTTTTTCATGAAATCATTTCAAAGTCACATAATTTATAAATGAAGTCATTTATAAGATAGTTTTTAATCAAAGTTTCCCATACCACTTTGAAACTTTTGAAAGGAATTAACATTTTAAAACATTCATATCCATATAAATAAATCCTTAAAATCATTTTAAAAACATGGACATTAATGAGAAAGGTTTAAAAGAATAAATCTTTAAAACATTTAAAATGATGTTTTAGTAAAATATTCTCTTAAAAATAATTCCTTTGAAAACTCTTTTATGAAACATGGACATGGATAATAAATATTTCCCAGTAGATACTTACGTAAAAACAACCTCAGAGAATAAAGAGATTGTGAAATTAACCCTTACCTTGTACTTTTCCTTGGTCAAGGTTATTTAAACCTCCTTTATAATAGTAAAATCATTGTTATTAAATTAAAAAAGAACTATATACATAAATATGATATCATATATGACCCTCTAATGTTGCTTTGTTAATAATATTTTAGTAGTATCATCGTTTCGGGTGTTAACTAATTTGTTTTCCTTTATATTCTTGGTTACATAAGTCATGTTAGTTATGGATAAGATGTATTTGATTCATATAAAGAATTATATTGTGTTCATAAACATTATTTTTAATCATAAAATGGAAATTATTCTTGAATGATTACAATGGGAATGAATCTCATCACGTTCGTGGAGATGGTAATCTGTACGTACGCACGAGCGACAATATCATTATATTGATGGTGAAATCATATGTAATTGGATGATATATCATATATACAAAATCATTAACATGTTATATTCATTATTATGCCCATCCAAAATAATGAAGTGTTTGAATAACAAACTACACCACGGCGTGGAGACGGTAAGTCATACATACGCACATATAGTGACTTTGTCATTTATAGGATGGATAGAATAACGACTATTGTTGTACCATATTTATAATAACATCACAGTATATAGAAGATACTGGATTTATTATTTTATAATGTAAACAACAAATAAAGAGGAATTGGAAGAAGAAAAGAACTTGAAAGTGGTGATGAAATATTTACCTCTTCTTCGGGTTCTTCTTTTTGATTTGATCAAAAGGGATTTTTAGGTTGCCTTATGACCAAAGGAAGGCATCTAAGATGAAGGTATGAAATTTTGGAGGATATTTGAGCAGGTTTTTTCTGAACTAAATGGATTTAGAGGTGTGAAATTAAGAGAAGGGGAAGTTCCCTTTTATAAGAGAGGTGAGGGTCACTTTAGGAAAATATTGAAATAGTATTTTATTATAAAGTCATTTTCGATTTCTAATGGCTCAAAAATGATTTATTTAGAGTATAAGGTGGTTATGGTTCTAAAACCTCTCAACCAATAGGTTTTAGACATGTTTAGGTCACCATTTTAACCTTATCTTAAGGATTTAACTCCTAGTTAAATAGTTTGTCATTTACCATGTCTCTTTGTAGTTTTATATTATATGGTTAATAAACTTACTATAAAAAGCCAAGTGAACCCCAAGTGGTTAATTATTAATATATATAACCTTATCTAAGTCCTTTTGCTGAACCTTAGATTTTTAGGAATATTATATCAATTAATAATATAGAATTTGTTTTAAAAATTCAATTATGTGAATTTTGACACTATTTACTATTTGGTTTTTGTAAAAATCATAAAAGCAATATTACTTCGACAAAAATTATTTAATCAACCCTAACATGTCATATTAACCATTAGAACTAGTTTAATTAATAAAAAGTGTCAAATTACATTTATTTGGATATTTATAATATCAATTATTTTAATCTTTCATTAATAAGGTAATTATTGCATCATCATTGTGTCATAAATAAATTTAATTATTTAATGTCTAAAAATTAAAAATAAAATTCCATTATTTATGAAATAATTTTATCTTTATAATGAATATTTATAGTTGAATTTATCTTAAGTATAACAATATATTAAAAATGGTTTATTTATTAAACTTTGAATTTAACTCTTTTAACTCTTCTTTAAATAAAATAATAATAAATGTTCTAATCTAATCCAAGTGGACCAAAGGGGGTCATAGTTTACAAATAAGGTTTTTTTTGTTTAATTACACTTATCCAATAGAATTAGGACATGTTTTAGGGTAATTATAATATCATTTTAACACTTAATTACCCTATTTACTTTTAACTGTGGTAAATAAAAGTCAAAAGTTACTATTCACCAAAAAATATTTTCATCTTATTGAACCAAATTTTACTTACTAATATTAACTGTGTCTCTTAAATTTTTGAAATTCAACTCATAGAAGCTGTAAAATTATGTTTTTTTCAAATTTTCAAAAGCTATTAGAAGGTGGGTAAAAGACAGTAAATAGGTCAATAAAATTTTATATATCTAAAATTATTATAAAATGACACCAATGAATTACATTGAACATATATAGGTATTATGTATCAATTTTGACATAAAATAAATTAAAATAAAATAACTAATTATTTAAATAAAAAGTCAATTTTAAACAATAACGTAGTGTTTTCACTATTCATCAAAAATTGAAAGTTTTCAGAAAAATACCAAAAATTCACCCTAAGATAATTTTGATATTATAAATTCAAAAATTAAGTCTATTTTATAAAATTAAAAATGAAGAAGTTTCATTTATTAATTTAAAATTTATTTGCATTGTCAAAACCAAAAAGCGGGTTTTTAAAAAAAGTAAAAACTATCAAAAGATTGACATGTGTTTATGTAAAATTTAAATGTGAAATTACTTATAATGACCTACATTGTATTTAATGGTAAAAATTTAATCTAATTATACTTTCAAACCATTTAAATTAATAATTTAACACTATAAATTATTTTGATTAAAAAAGTTTCTTTCAATTAAAATTTAGTATTTTTAACTATTCATCAAAATATGAAAGTTATCAAAAAAGTACCAAAATTTTATCCAAACTAAATTTTTATGTCCCTCTTCTAAATAAGAATTTAATTTCATTAAATTTAATATATAAAAGTGTCAAATATTGGTTTTAAAAAAGGTTTTCCATTAAAAGGCGGTAAAATTGCATTTTTTGAAAAATACTTCTTTTATCTGAAAAAAATGAATTTGCCCTTCTGTTATGTCTAAGAAACTCATAACATGGATGTTAAAATTATATAGAGTATATAAGACTCAAAATACGGTTAATACTATTCATAACCGCTTTTTGAATGGTTAGTTTGGTAAGTTGTGGTGCGCTCGAACATGGTGTTGCATGTAGCGCAAGCTATTGAATTACCATAATGAGATAATGTACTTTGAAATCTTGAGGTCTTACAGTATTATTTCCTTTGCTTTTAATCTCTATAAGCTTCTATAATTATTATTATTATTATTATGGAGGTATAGGAAATGATAGTCTCACTCTCTCTCTCTCTCTCAAACATGGTGGGCATTAGGGTTTTTATCTCATGATGATTAATATGGAGTTTTTCTTTAATCTGAAGGATATTTTTATTTCTAATCTAAATTTTTCTTGGGTTTTTGATGCTTTGGTTGGGTCGTATGATCATGGAATGAAGATACTAGAAGACTCGAATTCCCCAATGTCTCTGATCTATGATATAGTATTGGTGGCTCTTGGTTTCTTGAAATATGATGGATTGTCTTATGATTCTTTAAAGCTGTGGGCTGACTCGAGTGGTAATGATGCTTCAAATGTGGCGAATGCCTCAATAGGTAGGTTTTTCTTGGTTCTGCCTATTTATTATCACTTTAATTGAAATAGAATTATGAGGAATTTCTATTTGAATGTTTTGGAAGTAGATCTTGAAATCCTTGAAGAAAAAATCAAATAATTCCCGCACTCTATAAATACTTGGATCACCTCCTTGTAGGTGAATAATCCCTAAAATATATATAATCAAAATAATTAGTAATTATAGGTTTTGGTATTTGGTGGATGGAGGATGGAATCTATATATAAGTGTTTTATCAATGTTTTAGTACCCCCAGTTTGAGGTATGTGGCCTTTTTTTATGTTTTTTTATGTGTTTAAAGTACATGGGATGAGTTGGGAAGAGGTTGGGAGAGTTTTGAATGGTTTTGGATGAGTTTGGAGGCTTTTAAAGGGGTGCACGGTTTCAGCACGGTTAGTGGAAACCGTGCGGATTCTCTAGGAAACCATGCAAGGGATATAGTAGGCTTCGCACGGTCTGTGCATGGTTTTCCAAACCGTGCGAGCAAACCATGCAGACCCTTGCTCTTGAGGCAGTAGCGTGAGCACGGTTAGCTAATGGTTTGCCAAACCGCGCGGCCCCTTAAAAAAAGGGTTATAAGTTTTGGACTACCTCGGGCTTAACCTATTTCACTCCAATCTTCCTCCCACTCGAGCCTCACTCGGGATTTTGGGTTCTCAGGGGTTGGAGGGGCTGTCCCATTCAGTTTGGAAGGATTTTGAAGGGGTTTCTTGGCGGTTTGAAGGTGGTTTCTTCTTGGTAAGTCTCTCCTCTTGTTTCTCTTGTGTTTTCCTCTAGATCTACAACCATCCCTTTCGTGGTTTTCTATATCTACACTTGTTGTGTGTATATCTAGGGTTTTGGTTGACTTGGATGTTAATATTAAGGATTGTGGATTTTAGGGAAAGGTATCTAGAGATGTTTCGGTGGTGTGTTTGCTAGATTTGAGGTGCGGTTGTTTGTGGGTTGATTTCTAGGGAACCCTAAAGGTAGGTGTCTTCTCTCTCAACTCCACTTGGTTAGAGCTGATGGTTTTGGTTAAAATTATTGTTTTTACTTGAAATTAATTGTGTTTTGATGTGTGAAATTGGTTAGAGATCCCTCGGGTGATGTTTTGGGTATTTTTGGGGAAAATGGGGGTTTTATGGTGAAATTCTATTCTTGTGGATTTTAAAATGGAGATTTTAAAATGGGATGCTATGGTTGATTTGTGAAAATGATTGATGGAAATGGTTTTCAAGAAAAGGGTTGTTTTATTGAAATGTTGTTTGGCATGGAAAATGGATTTCAATGTATGGACAATTTATTGAAGTGGAATGGTATGGGATGGAATTGGTTGATTGTATGTTTTTGTGACCTTGGTGACTTTATGATTGGTTTGGCTTGATTGAAATGGCGTGTGGAAGTGGGCGGGAAGTCTCACTATCAAAGGTGATCGAGTTGGGCGGTAAGTCCCACCGTTGTCGTTTTGGGTTGTCAGGTAGTGGGCGAGAAGTCCTACTAGCTGAAGATGTGGTGAATGAGTTTCACGGGAAGTCCCACTATTATGGTTGTTTTGTTATGTGTTTATTTGCATAGATGGAATTTGTTGTGGAAATGTGAAAATTTTTAATTGGATTCTTTGTGTGGCATTATTTATTTGGCTTCCTTGTGTGGAATGTTTGGCCTACGGCATGATTTTTTGGCTTTCCCTGGGTTTACTTGGTTTGGGAAAGATGTCTGGGTAAGGGTGTGTTGAATTATGGTAATGGATACACTTGTGATTTTTTTATATAAATTGTTTTATATAACTGTGCTAACGGTTTTATCCTAGTGTCATGTGTAGGGAAGTCATTTAGGGAAAACCTACTAAGTATTTGTACTCACCCCCTTCTTTGGCACTGTGGTGTCTTTGCAGATGTCATATACCAGGGTACGGGTAAAGGTAAGGCATCTCATTGCTAGTTTTGTGTGGTGATGCTTGTGATGTTTTGGTGTAGTTTGGAGTTTGGATCTTCGCATGGAGTTGTGGTCGTGTCATGGCTCGTGATGTTTTTGTGTTTAGTCTTCCACTTAGTACTCTGATATTGTGTTGGATTATTTCTGTTTTGGGTTTTATTTTAGAACACCTTGGTTGTACTTTGGGAACAAATGCTTGAATGTTTTATTAACATGCATCATATAGTGGTTGTCGGGATGGTTTTCTTGGTTTTTTATTAAGGGAAAATCATTCCCCAATTTATTCTCGAAGCCCTCGGCATTTATTTCCAGCCATTGGTGCCTTGGGAACGTCACTTAAGGTCAATTAATCCCTCACCGCCTCCTCTATCCAATGAGGTAGGGGCAGGGTGTTACAAGTGGTATCAGCTTGTTCGGTCCTTTGGAGTTGATTCTAGGATTTGGAGTTGACATTCGTTGTGGTATATTCCTTAACTCGGGATGGTAGCAAGGAATAGGAATGTCGAAACTTGAAATGTAAAGCATAAAAGGACGTAGCTAACCCTTTTATGCTGAACTTCAAGTTAATAGGGAGCTGGGTACATAAGTTTTTTGGAGACACTTATAGGCATTGGATGTCTCATTGTCGTGGGTGTAGCCAATAAGATGAGCATGGCATGCATAGTAGAAATGACTTCCCTCTAGGATGCATATTTCATTGGGCATAATGATTTATGCGCTGATTTGAGAAATGGTTTTTCAAATGTGTGGAATTGTAATGTAAATAAATTTGGGAAATTTGAAAATGGTTTAGTTTTCAAGAATGGCGACACATGGAAAATGTGGAAACGTGGAAAGCCTCATTATGGTAGTGTTGAGTAATGTGATTTGAAATGGGAATTATTGATGTCTACGAAAGTGAGACTCATGGTTGATTGTTTTCTGTTTATAGAAATGGAACTGGGTAGAAATCATCGAGACCAATCGGAGGAAGCTACCAAAAATGTGGTTCCACCTGAGCCCCAAGTGAACCAGCAGTTGGCCCAAAGCATTGTTCAAGATTTTCAAATAGTTCAGTCAGGATTGCAACTAGATACACCTGTTACAATATCTATCACAGTCGGAAATACAAGTAATGGAAGCACGATTTTCCTCACGAGAGGATGTGTGAACCCCAACACTGAGAGAAAGAACAATATAGAAACCTTTTCTCAATGACTTAAAGTACATCTAAATCAGACCACTAGATTGTTAAAACTTCTTTCGAGACCCAAGTGTAAGCTAGGATGCTTTCAGTGTGGTTCTGTAGGCCACCTAAAACGGTGTTTTAAGGCACAAACTCGAGAATGTCATAACTACAAGCGGATGGGGTATCTTTAGTGGTATTGTTGTAATGCTCCAAGGTCGAGTGTTCGTGACACTCCTCAACAAGGGAAGTTTCATCTAGATAATAAAGAGCAGAGCATGGAAAGCACACATATGTTTAGAGCTGAGCAAGTTGTAGTGGATGATCAAACAGGACCATCCACGGTGCAAGGTACGGTTATTTTAAATTCCAAGTTGATGCAAGCTTTTTTTGATACGATTTCTTCCCATTCTTTTCTTTCTTCTTGTGTTGTTATTTTACCAGGTTTAATTCTAGATATGATGCCTTCATTTTTGAAACTTCAAACTCTTCTAGATCAAAGGGAGTGTCGATCCTTCTTGTGTAGAGCATGGTGTATCATTGTGGCCAAGGTTGAGCTAATTTAGAATTTCATAGTGCTTGAGATGGATGGGTATGATGTAATCCTGGGAATGGATTGGCTGGTGGTGTTTAATACCCACATCTACTATAATGCGCATACACTGGATTTTACAACACATGATGATGTTAGACATCTCTTTAGAGGATAGAGGCATGAAAGTAAGGGTGCAACGAGTTTGTTTGGCACCAACAGTGTGTACATTATCGTATCATTTGGCGATATTGTCGTTGGAATCGGCATAGGGTGTTGAGCAGAGTGTTCTTCTGGTAGTGGTAGATCAGTTCATGGATGTTTTTCCTGAATAATTCTCTGGGTTATCTCTCGTAATAGAAGTGGAGTTTACAATTGATCTCCTTCCGGGGACCAGTCCTATCTCACTTCCATCATATTGGATGGCACCAGCTGAATTGTGGGAATTGAAAGTTCTGTTGGAAGAATTAGAAAACAAAGGTTTTATCTGGCATAGCACGTCCCCGTGGGCAGCGTCGATGTTTTTTGTGAAAAATTTGGATGGAACTTTGAGGCTCTGTGTTGATTATTTTAGACTTAACCATGTTACGATAAAGAATAGATATCCACTTCCACAAATTGATGATTTGTTCAACTAGTTGAGGGGAGCCCAGTGGTTCTCCAAGATCGAACTGAGGTTGGGATATCATCAATTGCGGGTGAGGAAGGAGGATATTCTTAAAACATCTTTTAGAAGTAGATATGGCCATTATGAATATGTGGTTATGCCCTTCGATCTAAAAAATGCACTAGCAGTGTTCATGGAATTAGTGAATCGGATATTTCAGGGATATCTGGATTCATTTGTGGTGATATATGTAGTCGATATTCCGGTGTATTCAAAGACAAGGGTGGATCATGAGAAGCACTTGGCGACGGTGCTAGGGATCTTGAGGGATCATCGGTTGTATGCCAAATTGTCAAAGTGTGACTTTTGGATACAGGAAGTCTGTTTTCTTGGCCATGTAATTCTTGAAAGATGCCTTTCAGTGGATCCAAAAAAGATATAGGGTGTTATCTCGTGGCAACCGCTAAAGAATGTGTTTGAGATATAGAGTTTTCTTGGTCTAGCCGAGCTGATGACATCTTTGACAAGAAAGAATGTTCCATTCCAATGGAATGAACAGTTTCAGCAGTGTTTCGAAGAGCTAAAGGGTCGCCTTACATCAGCACCAATCTTGGTTTTTACAGAACCAGGAAAAGGGTACGTGGTGTATTGTGATGCATCGGGATCAGGTTTCGGGTGCGTTCTCATGCAAGGGAATCATGTGGTTGCGTATGGCTCACGGTAGTTGAGGGTGCATGAGAAGAACTACCCAACTCTTGATTTTGAGTTGGAAGGAGTGGTCCATGCTTTGAAAGTGTGGCGTAATTATCTTTTCGATGAGAAATTCACGATATATACAGATCATAAGAGCTTGAAGCACATTTTCTCACAAAGGGATTTGAACTTGAGGAGAAAGAGATGGATGGAATATATCCAGATGTTTGATTTTGACTTGATGTACACACCGGGTAAGGGAAATTCGGTGGCGGATGCATTAAGTAGAAAATTATATGCTCAGGTGGTGAAACAGACATCAGACCAGTGGCAGTTGATGTTGGTTATAGCTGACATGCAGTAGGAATATGAGTACCAGGGTGATAGAGTGGTCTTCTTTCCGGTTTTGTTCATTCCTGACTTGGTTGTCCTAGTTAAAGAGGCACAAATATCTTATTCCAAGTGTGTGACCATGAGGTCGAGACTCAATGGTGAAGAGACCATTGAGGGTTGGCAACTGAATGGAGATTCAGTTTTGTGTTTTCAGAATCAGATGGTTTTACCAGTTGTTTATCAGAAGGATCTTCTCTGGGTGTATCATCATTCCAGGTGGGTTGTTCATCCTAGAATTCAGAAAATGTATAAAGAGCTGAAGGCATAGTTCTGGTGGGATGGTATGAAAAGAAGTGTGGCTGAGTTGGTTTTGAGATACTTGACTTGTCAGCAGGTCAAGGCAGAATATCAGAGGCCAGAAAAAATGTTGCAGTCTTTACCAATCCCTATTTGGAAGTGGGAGAATATAGTGATGGATTTTGTCACTGGTCTCCCAAGAACGGTCAAAAAGCACGATGCCATTTAGGTGATAGTGGATCGGCTAACGAAGTCATACCATTTCATCCCAATTAGTGAATCTCATATGGTGGAGGATTTGTCCAAAATCTATATCTGGGAGGTGGTAATGAGGCATGGTGTTCCAGTTTTGATTATATCAGATAGACGTCTGAGGTTTACATCTTGTTTCTGGAAATCCTTACAGCAATCCCTTGAAACTAAGTTGACTATGATCATGGCGTATCACCCTTAGACGGATGGTCAATCCAAGAGGACGATACAAACTCTGGAGGATATGTTTCGGGCTTATGTCATGGACTTTAGTGGCTCGTCGGAGGAGCAATTTTTGTTGGTTGAGTTCTCATGCAATAACAGTTATCAGACATCCATACAGATGGATCCGTTTGAAGCGTTTTATGGTTGGCCATGTCTTTCTTCACTATGTTGGGTGGAAATGGGTGAGTCCTTGATGGCTGGACCGAGCCTTGTCCAGGAAACTACGGAGAAGATCAAGTTGATCAGGAAGATAATGGAGACTGCTCAGAGTCGTCAGAAATCGTATGTGGATCATCGTCAATGGTTATTTTCGTTTGAGGTGAGTGATCATGTTTTCTTGAGGATCTCTCCTGGGTTGGGACATCGTTGGTTTGGAAAGTAGAGAAAGTTATCTCCAAGTTATATTGGACCTTTTTAGTTTCTTGAGTGGGTTGGTGAGGTGGCTTATCATTTGGATTTTCCACCTAGGTTCAGTGTGGTGCACAATGTGTTTCATGTGTCTCAGTTGAAAAAGTATATGTCGGATCATGACCATGTGATTCGATGGGATCATGTTGAGCTAGAACTGGATTCTTCGTTGGTGCACGTGCTAGTGTGGGTTATGGATAGGCAAGAGAAAGTATTTCATGGTAAAATCATTGGTTTGGTTTGTGTTTTGTGGAAACATGGTCAGATTCAAGAGGAGTCTTGGGATCAGGAGAAAGAAATGGTCGAGCAGTGGCCCGAGCTCTTTCGGAAAAGGGTGGGTTCACTACTTTCTGAGGACGGAAATTCCAATGGGGTGGAGAATGTAGTACCACCAGTTTGAGTTATGTAGCCTTTTTTATGGTTTTTTTTAGTTTTTAAAGTGCATGGGATGAGTTGGGAAGAGGTTGGGAGAGTTTGGAATGGTTTTTGATAAGTTTTGAGGCTTTTAAAAGGGTGCACAGTTTGAGCACGATTAGTGGAAACCGTGAAGATTCTCTACGAAACCGTGCAAGGGAGATAGTAGGCATCGCACGGTCTGCGCACAATTTTCCAAATTGTGTGAGGAAACCGTTCGGACCCTTGCTCTTGAGGTAATAGTGTGCGCACGGTTAGTGCACGGTTTTCCAAACCGTGCAGACTAACCGTGCGGCCACTTAAAAATAGGGTTATATGTTCTGGGCTCCCTCGGGCTTAACCTATTTTACTCCAATATTCCTCCCACTCGAGCCTCACTTGGGATTTTGCGTTCTCAGAGGTTGGATTGGTTCTCCCACACGGTTTAGAATGATTTTTAAAAGGTTTCTTGGTGGTTTGAATGTGGTTTCTTCCGGGTAAGTCTCTCCTCTTGTTTCTCTTGTGTTTTCCTCTAGATCTACATCCCTCTCTTTCATGGTTTTCTAGATCTACACTTTTTGTGTGTATATCAAGGGTTTTGGTTACCTTTTATGTTAATATTAAGGCTTGTGGATGTTAGGTAAAGGGATCTAAAGAGGTTTCAGTGGTTCGTTCACCGGATTTGAGGCGCGTTTGTTCATGGGTCAATTTCTCAGGAACCATAAAGGTAGGTGGCTTCTCTCTCGACTCTACTTGGTTATATATGATGGTTTTGGTTACAATTAATTTTTTTTGCTTGAAATTAATTGTGTTTTGATGTGTGGAATTGGTTAAAGATCCCTTGGGTGATGTTTTGGGTATTTTTGGGGAAAAGGGGGTTTTATGGTGAAATGCTATTCTTGAGGATTTTAAAATGGATATTTTAAAATGGGATGCTATGGTTGATTTCTAAAAATGATTTATGGAAATGTTTTTCAATAAAAGGGTTGTTTTATTGAAATGTTTTTTGGCATGGAAAATGGTTTTCAATGAAGGGAATATTTATTGAAGTGGAATGGTATGGGATGGAATTGGTCGATTGTATGTTGTTGTGACCTTGGTGAGTTTATGCTTGGTTTGGTTTGATAGAAATTTTGTGTGGAAGTGGTCAGGAAGTCTCACTATCAAAGGTGATCGAGTTGGGTGGGAAGTCCCATTGTTATGAGTTCGGTGAGAAGTTCCACCATTACCGTTTTGGGTTGTCAGGTAGTGGGCGGAAAGTCCTACTAGTTGAAGATGGGGTGAACGAGTTGGGCAGTAAGTCCCACTATTATGTTTTTTTGTTATGTGTTTCTTTTCATAGATGGAATTTTTTGTGGAAATGTGAAAATGTTGAATTTTCTTCTTTGCGTGGCATGATTTATTTGGCTTCCTTGTGTGGCATGTTTGGTCTACGGCATGATTGTTTGGATTTTCCTGGGTTTACTTGGTTTGGGCAAGATGGCTGGGTAAGGGTGTGTTGACTTATGGTAATGGATGCACTTTTGATTATTTTATATAAACTATTTTATATAACTGTGCTAAGGGTTTTATCCTAGTGGCATATTTAGGGAAGTCATTTGGGGAAAACCTACTGAGTAGTTGTACTCACCCCCTGCTTTGGTGATGTGGTGTCTTTGCAGATGTCGTATACCAAGGTATAGGTAAAGGTAAGTTATCTCATTACTAGTGGTTTGTGGTGATGCTTGTGATGTTTTGGTGGATTTTGGAGCTTGGATCTTGGTGTGGAGCTGTGGTGGTGTCATGGATCGTGATGTTTTGTTGTTTAGTCTTCCACTTTGTACTCTGATATTGTGTTGGATTATTTCGGTTTTGGGTTGTATTGTAGAACACCTTGGTTTTCCTTTGGGAATAAATGCTTGAATATTTTGTTATAATCCATCATATAGTGGTTGTAGGAATGGTTTGGTTGGTTTTGTCTTAAGGTAAAATCATTCCCCAATTTATTCTCGAAGCCCTCGGCATTTATTTCCAGCCTTTGGCACCTTGGGAATGTCACTTAAGGCCAAGTAATCCCTCACTGCCTCCTCAAGCCAATGAGGTAGGGGTGGGGTGTTATAGATGTTTTCTTCCCATTAAGGGAATTTAAATTAAAATCTTGGGGTTCTGGTCTTATCTCACAAAATCTGGGATTTTTGAGATTATAGGAATGGGATACTCTATTTAATCTAGACTGTATAAACTCAATTACTCGAGCATGGATTCATATTAGGTGATTGAAATTATTTTTATAGCACCCCTAAATTATATGGGAAGTTTCCTCTATATTGGTAACTCGCATTAAAATTTATATGGAAACAAAATGCAGTTGTTATGGTTGTTTTTTCAGAGTTTTGGTTGTGTTTGACCTCTATTCGACACTTATTGAAACTGTTTTTTAGGTTTCTTATTCATTTTAGCTAAAACTTTTAGAGGAATTTTAAAGTTTTCTTAATTTATATAACATTTCTTTCTTCATTGGTTATGTAGATTAAATATTTTGATAAAATATGAGATATACAAAATACAAGAATCTTCGGAATCTAGTTGCAAATTGTAAATTTAAACATCCTACTGAGGATAATGAAGGGGTAATATACCTACCCCCATGAAGGAATCAAAGTCTATTAATTTTCATCCTTCAGCTAAGGCCCATGTTAACAGGGGTGTCTTTATGGTGATGAGGTCCATCCTTAATGGTTTTTAAGGAAAGAAGACCTATAAGACTATTTTTTGAATGAAAAAACACATGCCTTTAATTAGAGTAAACACGTAAAGGTGGTATTTAGAGGTAATATCTCATCTACAGTAGTTTTGGCTACTTCAAGAAAGGTTTTCAACCTTAAAGTTAATTCAAATTCAATGTGTAACACCCTAACCCTAGTTATGAAGAGTCGGTGAATTATTACATTACATTGGAATGATCACAAGGGGTCAAATCCTGAAAGGCCGATCAGTTTAGTAGCCTTGTAAGTACTAGATACATTCATAAGTTTTACATTACATCATGAAATAAAAACATCAACAAATTTTTTTCCCCTTTTGAACACGCTTATATCCTTAGTTTATCCCTGTAGGTAAACCATAAAATACTTCTTCAAATCCAGGGAAAATAAAACATAGAAAGGGGTGAGCTCAGATGCTCAGTAAGGATAACAATATAGTGGAAAATTTCATAAATAAGCATAAACATTTAAGGAAATGTATAAGACTAAAACAAAATCCTTTTAAACTTAAAATTAATTATAATATGGCAAAGATAAAAATTAAATAATGTCATTTACTTATTTACATGGATATTCTACTAGTTGAATAATCACGTGAAATATCAATAACCACTTTCAAAATGATGGAATGCATAATGCCAGACTTCATAACCACGTAGTCAAGGCCTTGTGCAAAGAATAAAAATAAGATTTTGTAAAGGCCTTTTTCCATGACCCTAGTTTGTCTCATGAGACCTGCCGATGCATCGAGGAGCTATAGCGGGCTCCACCCATCACTTACTAAGTCCAATGCATTCCTTATATGAAAAGTTTTAAACATAACATAAACATTAATATTAAATATAGCATACTAAATGTTAATACTTTATCCATAAACAATGAATGATATAAAAATAACACATCCACGGTCAAACTTATCACAAATCCTTCAATCCAATATGGAAGATTTGTATAATAAATCAAACTTGATCAAGAATAATATCTCGTAAAGGATGTTGACATAGTTGAAAATGATCATTAAAAATATTTGAGAGAAATATCCATTTCTCATGAAATAATTTAAAAGTCACATAATCTATAAAGGAAGTCATTTAAAAGATAGTTTTGAATAAAAGTGTCTCATACCACTTTGAAACTTTTTAAAGGAATTAACATTTTAAAACATTCATGTCCATATAAATAAATCCTTAAAACCATTTTAAAAACATCAAAATTAATGAGAAAGGTTTAAAAAAATAAATCTTTAAAACATTTAAAATGATGTTTTAGTAAAAGATTACCTTAAAAATAATTTCTTTGAAAACTCTTTTATGAAACATGGACATGGATAATAAATATGTCCCAGCAGATACTTTCGTAAAAACAACCTCGGATAATAAAGAGATTGTGAAATTAACCCTTACCTTGTACTTTTCCTTGGTCGAGGGTACGTTAACCTCCTGTATAATAGTTAAATCATTGTTATTAAATTATATTAGAACTATATACATAAATATGATATCATATATGACCCCCTAATATTTCTTTGTTAATAATATTTCAGTAGTATCATCGTTTCAGGTGTTAACTAATTCCTTTTCCTTTATATGCTGGGTTATGTAAGTCATGTTAGTTATGGATAGGATGTATTTGATTCATATACAGAATAATATTATGTTCATAAACATTATTTTTAATCATAAAATGAAAATTATTCTTGAATGATTGTGATGGGGAATGAATCTCATCGCATTCGTGGAGACGGTAATTCGTACATACGCCCGAGCGACAATATCATTATATTGATGGTGAAATCGTATGTAATTGGATGGTATATAATATATAGAGAATCATTAACATGTTATATTTATTATTTACATCTGTTATATTCATTATTATACCCATCCAAAATAATGAAGTCTTTGAATAACAAACTACACCACGACGTGGAGATGGTAAGTCGTACGTATGCACGTATGGTGACTTTGTCATTTATAGGATGGATATATTAACGAATATGGTTGTACTAAATTTATAATTACATCACAGTATATATAAGATACTGGAGTTATTATTTTAGAATGTAAACAACAAAGAAAGAGGAGGTGTAAGAAGAAAAGAACTTGAAAGAGGTGACGAAATATTTACCTCTTCTTCGGAAACTTCCTTTTGATTTGATAAAATGGGCACCTTAGGGTGGATTTCTGACCAAAGTAAGGCCTCGAGAATGAATGGAGGAATGTCTGGAGGATATTTGGGTAGGGTTTGGAAAAGCCAAATGGATTTGTATTTGTGAAAATAAGATAAGGGTAAGTATCCTTTTATAAGAGACGTGAGGGTCACTTTAGGAAAAGCTTGAAATATTATTTTATAATAAAATCATTTTCAGTTTCTAATGGCTTAAAATGATTTATTTAGTGGACAAGGTGTGGATGGGTCGAAAAAATCTAAACCAATAGGTTTTAGATAGGTTTATGTCACCATATTAACCTTATATTTTAGATTTAACTCTTAGTTAAATAGTTTGTCATTTCCCATGTCTCTTTGTATTTTTATATTATATGGTTAATAAACTTACTATAACAAGCCAAGAGAACCCCAAGTGGTTCATTATTAATATATATTACCTTATCTAACTCCTTTTTCCGAACCTTATATTTTTAGGAATATTATATCAATTAATAATATAGTATTTGTTTTAAAAACTCAATTATGTTAATTTTGACACTATTTAGTATTTGGTTTTTGTGAAAGTCATAACAGCATCATTACATTGAACAAAAATTATTTAATCAACCCTAAAATTTCATATTAACTAAAAAAATTAGTTTAATTCATAAAAATTCTAAAATTAAATTTATTTGGATATTTATAATATAAATTATTTTAATCTTTCATTAATAAGGTAATTACTGCATCATCATTGTGTCATAAATAAATTTATTTATTTAATGTCTAAAAATTATAAATAAAATACCATTAAGTATGAAATCTTTTTATCTTTCTAATTAATATTTTTAGTCGAATTTATCTTATGCATAACCCTATATGAAAAATGGTTTAGTTATTAAACTTTGAATTTAACACTTTTAACTCTTCTTTAAATAAAATAATAATAAATGTCCTAATCTAATCCAAGTGGACCAAAGGGGGTCATATTTTATTCCTAATGTTTTTTGGTCGAATTAAACATATCCAATAGAATTAGGACATGTGTTAGGGTAATTATAATATCATTTTTACCATTAATTACCATATTTACTTTTGACCGTGGTAAATAAAAGTCAAAAGGTACTATTCACCAAAAATTATTTTCATCTTATTGAACCACATTTTACTTACTGATATTAACCTTGTCTCTCGGAGTTTTGAAATTCAAATCAAAAAAATGGTAAAATTATGTTTTATGTAAATTTTTAAATGCTCCTAGAAGGTGGATAAAAGACTCCGATGAATTAAATTGAACATATATATGTATTATGTATCTATTTTGACCTAAAATAAATTAAAATAAAATAACTAACTCTTTAAATAAAAGTCGGTTTTAAACAATAACGTAGTGTTTTCACTATTCATCAAAAATTGAATGTTTTCAGAAAAATACCAAAAATTCACCCTAAGATAATTTTGTTATTATAAATTCAAAAATAAAGTCTATTTTTTCAAATTCAAAACATAAAAGTTTCATTTATTATTTTAAAATTAATTCTTGTTGTCAAAACCAAAAAGAGGGTTTTTTTAAAAAGTAAAAACTATCAAAAGATTGACATGTGTTTATGTCAAATTTAAATGTGAAATTACTTATAATGACCTAAATTGTATTAAATGGGAAAAATATATTCTAATTATACTTCCAAATCATTCAAATTAATAATTTAACGCTATGAATTATTTTGATTAAAAATGTTGTTTTCAAATAAAATTTAGTATTTTTAACATTCATCAAAATATGAATGTTATCAGAAAAGTACCAAAAATTTATCCAAACTAAATTTTTTTGTCCCACTTCTAAATAAGATTTTAATTTCATTAAATTAAATATATAAAAGTTTCAAATATTGGTTTTAAAAAGGGTTCTCCATTAAAAGGCGGTAAAATTGCATTTTCTGAAAAATACTTCTTTTATCTAAAAAATGAATTTGTTCTTATATTATGTCTAAGAAACACATAATATGGATGTTAAAATTATATACATAATATAAGATTAAAAATGCAGATAATAATATTCATAACCATTGTTTGAACGGTCAGTTTGGTAAGTTGTGGTGCGCTCGAACTCGGTGTTGCGTGTAGTGAAAGATATTGAATTACGTTGATGAGATAACGTACTATGAAATCTTGTAGTGTTACAGTATTTTTTACTTTACTTTTAATCTCTATAAGCTTCTATAATTATTAGTATTATTATGGAGGTATAGGAAATGAGAGTCTCACTCTCTCTCTCTCTCTCTGAAACATGATGGGCATTATGGTTTTTATCTCATGACGATTGATATAGAGTTTTTCTTTAATCTGAATGATATTTTTATTTCTAATCTAAATTTTTCTTGGGTTTTTTGATTCTTTGGTTGGGTCTTCTGATCAAGGACTGAAGATACTAGAAGACTTGAATTCCCCAATATCTTTGATCTAACATATAGTATTGGTGGCTCATGGTTACTTGAAATGTGATGGATTGTCTAATGATTCTTTAAAGCCATGGGCTGACTCAAGTGGTAATCATGCTTCAAATGTGGTGAAGGCCTCAATAGGTAGATTTTTCTTGGTTCCCACTATTTATTCTCACTCTAATTGAAATATAATTATGAGGAATTTCTATTTCAATGTTTTTGAAATAGATCTTGAAATCCTTGAATACAAAATAAAATAATTTCATCACTCCATAAATACTCAGATCACCTCCTTGTAGGTAAAGAATCCCTACAATATATATAACCATAAGAATTAGTAATTATAGGTATTGGGATTTGGTGTGTGGAGGGTGGCCTCTATATATAAGTTTTTTCTTCATTTTTTCTTCCCATTTAGGGAATTGAAATTAAAATCTTGTGGTTCTAGTCAGATCTCACTAAATCTAGGATTTTTTAGATTCTAGGAATGTGATCATCTATTTAATCTAGACTGTACAAACTAAATTACTCATGCATGGATTCATATTAGGGGATTAAAATTATTTTTATAGCACCCCTAAATTTTATGGGAAGTTTCCACTATATTGGTAACTCCCATTGAAATTTATATTAAAACTAAATGCAGTTGTTATGGTTGTTTTTTTAGAGTTCTGGTTGAGTTTGACCTCTATTCGACACCTATTGAAACTGTTTTTTTTTTGTTTCTTATTCATTTTAGATAAAAATTGTAGAGGAATTTGAAAGGTTTCCTAATTTATATAACATATTTTTCTCCATTGGTTATTTAGATTAAATATTCTGAAAAAATATGTGATATAAAAATTACAGGAATCTTGTGAATATAGTTTCAAATTGTAAATTTAAACATCCTACTGAGGATAATGAAGGGGTATTATACCTACCCCCATGAAGGAATCAAAGTATATTAATTTTCATCCCTCGACTAAGTCCCATGTTAACAGGGGTGACTTTATGGTGATGAGGTCTGTCCTTAATGGTTTTCAAGGTAAAAATACCTATAAGACTATTTTGTGGATGAAAAAACACATGTCCTTAATTAGGCTAAACTTGTAAAGGTAGTCTCTAGAGGTAATATCTTATCTACAGTAGTTTTGGAAACTTAAAGAAAGGTTTTCAACCTTAAAGTTAACTCAAATTCAATGTGTAATGCCCCAACCCCAGTTACCCAAAGTCGGTGCATTATTACATAACATTGGCATGATCAAAAAGAATCAAATCCCGAAAGACCGTTCAGTTTAGTAGCCTTGTAAGTACTAGATATATTCAAAAGTTTTACATTACATCATGAAATAAAAACATCAACAACATTTTGTACTCTTTTTAACACACTTATATCCTTAGCCTATCCCTCCATGTCAACCACAAAATACTTCTTCGAATCCTGGGAAAGAAAAAACATTGAAAGGGGTGAGTTCAGATGCTCAGTAAGGATAAAAATATAGAGGAAACTTTCATAAATAAGAATAAACATTTAAGGAAATGTATAAGACTAAAACAAAAACCTTTTAATCTTAAAATTCAGCATAATATGGAAAAGATAAAATCAAATAATTCCATTTACTTATTCACATGGATATTCTAATAGTGGAATAATCACAAGCAATATCAATAACAACTTTCATAATGATGGAATTCATGATGTCATACTTCATAACCCCATAGTCAAGGCCTTGTTCCAAGACTACAAAAAAGATTATGTCAAGGCCTTATGAGAAGACACTAGTTTGACTCATGAGACCTATCGATGCATCGAGGAGCTATAGCAGGCTCCACCTGTCACTTACTAAGTCCAATGCATTTATCATATTGAAAGGTTTAAACATAACATAAAAATTCATATTAAATATAGCATATGAAATGTCAATACTTTATCCATAAACCATAAATGGTATAAAAATAACACATCCACAGTCAAACATATCACAAAAACTTCAATAAAATATGGAAAATTTGTATAATAAATCAACCTTAATCAAGAATAATATCTCATAATGGATGTTGACATAGTTAAAAATGATCAGTAAAAATCTTTGAGAAAAATATCCCTTTTTCATGAAATCATTTAAAAGTAACATAATTTATAAAGTAAGTCATTTAAAAGATAGTTTTGAATCAAATTTTCCCATACAACTTTGAAACTTTTGAAAGGAATTAACATTTTAAAACATTTATGTCCATATAAATAAATTCTTAAAACCATTTTAAAAATATGGACATTAATGAGAATGGTTTAAAAGTATAAATCTTTAAAACATTTAAAATGATGTTTTAGTAAAATATTCCCTTAAAAATAATTCCTTTTAAAACTTTTTTATGAAACATGGACATGGATAATAAATATGTCCTGGTAGATACTTACTTAAAAACAACCTCGGATAATAAAGAGATTGTGAAATTAACCTTTACCTTGTACTTTTCCTTGGTCGAGGGTACATTAACCTCCTATATAATCAGTAAATATTTGTTATTAAATTATACAAGAACTATATACATAAATATTATATCATATATGACCCTCTAATATTTCTTTGTTAATAATATTTCAGCAGTATCATCATTTTAGGTGTTAACTGATTCGTTTTCCATTATATTCTTGGTTACATAATCCATGTTAGTTATGGATAGGATGTATTTGATTCATATACAGAATTATATTATGTTCATAAACATTATTTTTAATCATAAAATGAAAATTATTCTTGAATGATTATGATGGGGAATGAGTCTCATCACGTTCGTGAAGATGGTAATCCGTATGTACGCATGAGAGACAATATCATTATTTTGATGGTGAAATCGTATGTAATTGGATGGTATAACATATATACAGAATCATTAACATTTTATATTTATTATTTACATCATTTATATTCATTATTATACCCATCCAAAATAATTAAGTGTTTGAATAACAAACTACACCACGACGTGGAGACGGTAAGTCGTACGTACACACGTATGGTGACTTTTTCATTTATAGGATGGATAGAATAACGAATATGGTTGTACCATATTTATAATAACATCACAATATATAGAAGATACTAGAGTTATTATTTTATAATAGAAATAGAAAATAAAGAGGAAGTGGAAGAAGAAAAGAACTTGAAAGAGGTGATGAAATATTTACATCTTCTTTGGGTTCTTCCTTTTGATTTGATCAAAAGGGATCCTTAGGTTGGATTTATGACCAAAGGAAGGACTATAGAATAAAGGTATGAAATTTTGGAGGATATTTGGGTAGGTTTTAGCCGAGATAAATGTCTTTGGAGGTGTGAAATTAAAAAAATGGGAAGTACCCTTTTATAAGAGAGGTGAGGGTCACTTTAGGAAAGGACTAAAATATTTTTTTATAATAAAATCATTTTCGGTTTTAAATGTCTCAAAAATTATTTTCTAGAGGATAAGGTTGGGATGGGACTAAAATTACTCAACAAATAGGTTTTAGATAGGTTTAGGTCACTATATTAACCTTATCTTTTAGATTTAACTCTTAGTTAAATAGTTTGTCATTTACCATGTCTCTTTGTATTTTTTATATTATATGGTTAATAAACATACTATAATAATCCAAGAGGATCCCAAGTGGTTCATTACTAATATATATAACCTTATCTAAGTCCTTTTTCCAGACCATATATTTTTAGTAATTTTATATCAATTAATAATATAGTATTTTTTTTAAAAACTCAATTATTTCAATTTTGACCCTATTTAGTATTTGGTTTTTGTGAAAATCATAACAACATGATTACTTCAAAAGAATTATTTAATCAACAATAATATGTCATATTAACCTATAAAATTAGTTTAATTCATCAAAAGTCTCAAATTACATTTATTTGGATATTTATAATATTAATTATTTTAATCTTTCATTAATATGGTAATTACTACATCACCAGTGTTTCATTAATAAATTTAATTATTTAATGTCTAAAAATTATAAATAAAATACAATTATGTATGAGATATTTTTATATTTCTAATTAATATTTATAGTTGAATTTATATAATGCATAACCCTATATTAAAAATGGTTTATTTATTAAACTTTGAATTTAACACTTTTAACTCTTCTTTAAATAAAATAATAATAAATGTTCTAATCTAATACAAGTGGACCAAATGGGGTCATATTTTATTCCTAAGGTTGTTTTTGGTCGAATTAAACTTATCCAATAAAATTAGTACATGTGTTAGGGTAGTTATAATATCATTTTTACCCTTAATTACCTTATTTACTTTTAACCGTGGTAAATAAAAGTCAAAAGGTACTATTCACAAAAAAAATATTTTCATCTTATTGAACCACATTTTACTTACTAATATTAATTTTTTTTCTCAGATTTTTTAAATTCAACTCACAGAAGCGGTAAAATTAAGTTTTATACAAATTTTCAAATGCTCCTAGAAGGTGGGTAAAAGACGGTAAAAATTTCAATAAAATTTTATATATCTAAAATTATTATAAAATGACTCCAATGAATTAAATTGAACATATATCTGTATTATGTATCTATTTGGACATAAAATAAATTAAAATAAAATAACTAATTGTTTAAATAAAAAGATGGTTTTAAATAATAACACAATGTTTTTCACTATTCATCAAAAATTGAAAGTTTTCAAAAAAAATCCAAAAATTCACCCTAAGCTAATTTTTATATTCTAGATTCAAAAATGAAGTCTATTTTACAAAATTAAAAACATAGAATTTTCATTTATTAATTTAAAATTAATTCTCATTGTCAAAACCAAAAAGTGAGTTTTTTAAAAAAGTAAAAACTATCAAAAGATTGACATGTGTTTTTGTCAAATTTAAATGTGAAATTACTTATAATGACCTAAATTGTATTAAATGGTAAAAATATAATCTAATTATACTTTCAAACCATTCAACTTCATAATTTAACACTCTAAATTATTTTGATTAAAAAAAAATTTCAATTAAAATTTAGTATTTTTAACTATTCATCAAAATATGAAAGTTATCAGAAAAGTACAGAAAATTTATCCAAACTAAATTTTTATGTCCTGCTTCTAAATAAGGATTTAATTTCATTAAATTGCATATATAAAAGTGTCAAATATTGGTTTTAAAAAGGGTTCACCATTAAAAAGTGGTAAAATTACATTTTTTTTAAAAATACTTCTTTTATCTGAAAAAAATGAATTTGTTTCTGTATTATGTCTAATATACACATAATATGGATTTTAAAATTATATAGACTATATAAGATTTAATATGCAGTTAATACTATTCATAATCGCTTTCTGAACGGTTAGTTTGGTAAGTTGTTGTGCGCTCGAACTCAGTGTTGTGTGTAGCACAAGCTATTGAATTGCATTAATAAGATAATGTACTATGAAATATTGGGGCATTACACAATGGGTTGTGAAGATATAAAGGATCATATAAAAAAGGCTCATTCCTTGATTAATGTGGTGGGTGTAAGTCAATGAGAGTCGGGTTTTTTCAAGATTGATTTTGTTGTGGGGCAGACTGAGCATTGGTCATCAGAATGTGAGGATGAGTGGGATCTAGATGTCATTTTTAAAGATATGTATATGAAGTATAGTAAGATAAAGGTAAAAATTTATCTTATGTTATGGGATCTCATTTTGTAAATCTAAAGAAACATAAGGAGAGGAAGGACTCTCAACCTATTTCACTAAATCAAGGGAATGTTAAGAAGGTGAATCTTGTTTCATTAAACTTTGATTCTATGAATGAAAATCTTTTGAATGATATTTTCCATTATGTTCATGTTTTAATGGGATCCCAAACCAATATAATTTATAAGATTGTGGGTTCTGGTGTTACAAGTACCTTGGTTGTACAAAATTTTGGGTTTTATAGGGACTGATGCAAAAAAAATGAGAGTAGAAAACCCTCCAACTATGTTTTATACTCTAGAAAATCCTAGAGTATAGGTTCTTGATCAAAACTCCATGGATATTATAGAATTTGGTTATAGGAAAAGACATGGTGATTTATAATTTGAGAATTTTGGAAATGAATTTCAAACTCTGAAGCTGACTAACCTAGTTCCAAAACCCAACCTTCCTTGTGGCGACTTGCATATTGGGCATGAAACCTCTATAAGTGATCCTAAAAATGAAATGAATTGAAGGGATTCAAGGAGTTCTCTGGGTTTTACTAATTTCAAGTTTATCCCTCTATTAAAGGAGATCTTCTATATTCTAAAATACAGTTCATATTTAAAAGTTACTCATATATATTCAAATTTTAATTATGATGTTGTTTTGCTCCCATAAATGATCAACAAGATGCTTCTAGAGGTAGTGGACTCTTCCTTATTTTCTAAGAAATATTAATTGAGATATTTTTTTGTCAAGATAAGCTCTCTCTTTTTTATGATGATTCACAATAGGTTGGAATAAAACCTTATATCATGGATGGGACTAGTCATAGTTATGGAAACAAGGATGTGAGTTCTATAATTGTCACATCTCCATCCATACAAGGAAAGGTTGAGATTAATTTTTTGAAAAAAATAAAGAAAATCGTAATCCTCTTATTTGGAGCACAAGTCTATGCATGAAAGGATGTATGTATATAAATCTAGTGGTAAGTAGACTCACATTAATAGTGATTCCAATGATCTTTTGGTGGATGTCCGCATTGCCTCTAGATTACCAGTATAAGTTGTTCATCCATCTAAGGTGGATAATAGGGATATATATGTTGTAGTAGCACCATGATCTAGTGAACTTGTGCCTAACCAGGATGTTCCTAGAATTATTTCTTATGTTCATCAGAATACAATCCATTAAGACCAGTCGTCCGCAGATATTGGTTTGAGTTCATTGGAAAATACTCTTTTACAAGTGGCTTCTCATGATATAAGATGAACTCAATCTAAATGATTTTAATACTATATAATAATAGTGGTTCTTAATTTCTTCCCAATTATGGAATTCATTAATTCACTTGATTTTTATAGGATCTATCTTGATATACATGAGAAGGTTGGTTGTCCTAACAAGAGGAACTTTCCTCCCATTTTGATCGATTTGTGAACTCATAAAATTCTTCTAGGATCGATTTGTGAATCTAGTTTAGTAAAGGTTCATATCCTATTAATAATTAAAACCCATCTTCATTATTGTAATTAGATTCATTAAAGGAGATAAATCACACATCTCTAAAATTAGAAACCCAAAATTCCCCACTTGAAGAAGTTGTCCCAAAATAGATCATTCTTAGAGTTAAGAAAGAGAAATTAGATGTAGATGATCACATTAATTCAAGACATAATTCTCAATGGAGTAGTGGTCTAAATCCGGTGTGTTGGGTTGGATGTTAGAGTAGGGGAAGTCAACATAAAAAAAGATGAATATTTTTTTAAAATGTTTGGTGCGGAGGAAATAGGTTTCATTACTTTCCATTGGGGATGTTTTTAGGTTGTATTGTTGACATTTTGGTTTCTTAACAAGTTTATATTTGTCTCTTTGGGTTGAATTGTTTTTCCACATTTCTTGATCTTGCATCCCCAGGTACCCCTATGTGTGTTTTTGTGTGTTTCATTAATAAATGTTCCAATTACATGGGTTTGGGGTCTCAAAATCAATGGTTTGAGTATTCGTTTATTACTATTTTTTTAATTTTTGGTGGGTTATAAGAAAAGGAAACACACAAACACCAATTGGGCCAAAAAGGATACAACCTTATCCCCCCACTAAAGGATAGGCCCACAACCAAGAAAATTCATTAAAATTTTATAGTCAAAAGTCCTAGTGGCCAGTCTAAGTGGTTGATGTGATAACAAGAGGTGCAGATCTCAATGATGGAGACTAGTCCAAGTAACCAGTGTGAGCAGTTGACCTCGGGAGGAGGATTTACAGAGGTAGCTTTGTGCAGGTCATCGATGAACAAGGGTTGAAACCCCATTATTTGAGGGGATGACTTCCAGAGGGTTTTCAATGATTGGGAAGATTTTACAATGTTGGTTGTTTGATGATCATGGTTGTAGGTCGACCACAATGAGAGGGGCAGTACTGGGATACAAATATAACAATGTTAGGATGAACATGTGGTATATTCTCTTATAGATTCTTCATCATGGTGAAGACTTTGGTGATGGGTTTTTGGGGGGATAATTGTATATATATTCAACACATTGTACATGAAATGTGTGAAAAATTATAGACATCATGGTGCCTATGGTATGGGCTACAAGAAGTCCTTACAAGCACATAAATTAGGGAGTCTTCATGCCAATATTTAGGGGAGTCTTTCATGCCTTAAACAATCATGATATCTATAGGACTATATGATGTATGAATAAATTACCTATTATAGTTACTCAACCCTTTTAGGGTTAATGATATACCTACTGTAAGGTTGGTTTGGGTGTGTGTTTGTGTGCTTTTGTGCTTTTTTGTAATTGTACCTTGAAATAATAGCATTATTATTATTTTTATTATTATAATAATAATAATTATTATTATTATTATTATTATTATTATTATGTGGCCTGATTCGCGGTTGAGTGGTACTCATTGTTGGTCTCTATATCCAAGAGACTAGGGTTTGAATCTTAGCATCCCCCTTGGGGTATTTAAGACGCAGGTGGTGATATAGGAGTGGACACAGGCAGGCGGTGGTATAGATGGTGACATAAGGTGTTGACACATGAGTGATGTGGGAAGGGGTATAGACCCATGAAAATGGATTTCGAGTCACTGGGACTTTATAATAATCAATTTCATGGGATTACTAGGGAGTGGGTCAAACCTTGGAAGGGGTCTGGCTTATCGTTGCGGGCCCATGGGTGTTTGTGTTGATTCCTTTTATTACAACCTCCAGAACCTTTTATGATGATGATTATTATTATTATTATTATTATTATTATTATTATTATTATTTATATTATTATTTTTATTATTATTATTATTATTATTCTGGGAAACTATAATTTATGGATGTAAGGATGAATTTTATGGAATCCCTCTTCAAATATTGGCTGAAAAACTCAAGAAAGTTAAGTCTCTATTAAGGTATTAGAGTAAGTCATAATTCTATAGAATTTATGGTGATAGTAAAGATACTAAAATAGCATCATATATATTCCAAATAAACAACCAAATGCATGAATTTCCACCCCCTGAAGAAATTCAAATGCACTCTAAATTAGATGTTATTCTCACCCTGAAAGAGAAGCTTCATAAAAATTAGAATATAGTTAAATGGATCTTGGATGGTGATATAAATTATAGGTTTTTTCATTGTTTGCACAAATAAAAAAGGTTAGGAGAGGGATTAATTCCAACTAAATCAATGGAAATATACAAACCTCTAAAATTTAAATTTCAAAAGATTTCATTGAATACATTGAAATATTGTACACTGATGATGATGATGGAAGAAAAACTATTTTGGTTGAAAACATTCAAACTTGTATTAAATATTACTATAACCAGGCCCCTATTATGTCTCTTACTATCAATATGATCAAAGAATCACTATTTTCTTTAAATTTTAAAATTTTCCTTGGCCCTGATAGATTCTTCAACAAGTTCTATATGTTTTATTAGGAAATCATTTTTTGGAACTTACCAATATGGTGAGAGAATTATTTTTATCTACCTCATGGCCCCATGGTATTAACTCTAGTTTCTTTTCCCTTCTTTTAAATAAATATAATTAATTAGATATTAAGAAATTTTGGCCAATTGTTATTATAAATACAATTCCCAAGATCATAAGAAAAAATATATCCTTAATGTTATGTAAGATCAGTAAAGAATTCATCTCTTCCAATTAGTTTGGATTTGTTAACAGAAGGAATATCTAATATTATCTCTTTATAGCATAAAAATACATAAATATATTAAGAGATAATGATATAGATGGTAAATTTGTCCTTAAAATTGACATATCCATGGAATTTTATACCAGAAGATGGAGCTTCATCACAACTATCCTTGAGATGTATGGTTTTTCTAATGATTTTTTCAAATAGATTAATGTTGTACTTAGAAGGACTAGGATTTATATACTTGTTAATGGATCCCCAAAAGGGTAATTTGGATATCTAGAGGTTTTATGAAAGTAGACCCTCTTTATAGACTATTTTTTTCAATTTTTGAAGATTACCTAATCAGGTACTTAATTGAACAAGAACATACTAAATATTAAAAGTATATGAGATCTAGAAGGAATATTATTTACCCTTCATGACTCTTATATGATAATGAAATTATACATTTTATATAATCTTCTAATAAGATAATGAGAGTTAAAAAAATCCATCTTCCATCATTATGAAAATTTTGTTTTCCAAGCTATTATCTGGAATAAAGCATTTATTGTCTTTAGATAAGGAATCTTTATTTCCACACAAACAATATTGACAAGTATCTAGGAGTGAATAAATTATTAAATCCATTTGGATACATTGTTGTTCCTTTATTTTGGGGTAAAATAAAGAGCTACCAACTTGAGAACATCTTCTCTAGAATCATTTCACAACTTTCCAAATGGAAATGAAAAATTATGCCTCAAGATGGGATAATTTTTCCGGTCAACTCTATTATTAATTATATGTTTATTTATAAATTTTTCTACATAAAAATGGTCTTCCAATATCATTAATAATCTTAAAAACATTATTAGAAACTTTTTTTGGACTAAGACCAACCATAAAAATAATCTTGTTACAATTTCCTCAAAGGATCACATGAAGACCACTTATATAGGTGGACTTGGAATAAAATATCTTCACAAATTCAATGAAGTTATGCTTAACCAGTTCACTTGGGATCTTCCCACCTCATACAATGAGGATTTATAGTTTCTAAAAAATATTTTATATATGAAATTTAATGATGGTTACTCCTTTTATATTTCCTCAATAATCAAGATATATCTTTGGTCCTCTTACAATGATTTTATAGAGTGCACTATATTGATTGTTTCCAAGATATATTGACTCAACTAAAAGAACACTAATTGGTCTGATATGCCACTAATATATCTTTTCTATATTATATTGAATATTTAGAATATCTCTATTGGTGAAATGAATCAAAAATTTCATGATATTTGGGAATTTCTAAATCTAGGAATCATTATGAAAATCTATAATTATGTCTATATTGATAGTAATACCTTGATCTGTACCTTAAACCTCATAGAGTTCCTCAACACCAAAGATATTTCTAAATATAAATGTGATAAGACTTCTATTATTCCTAATTGGATTACCAGTTTTAGAAATAATTTCATTTCACCCTCTCGATTCCTCCTTTTTTGGAAACTCTAGAGAAATTAGATACCACTACATGAGCAATGTAGAAAGTTCGTATTACCCATTGTATCAGTCTGTTCACTTTTTCTGAGAGCACCTAAAAATGATCATAATTTTTTTTATAATGTTTATTTTTGAGGAGGCTATGGGATTCTCTGCAGGGTTTTTTTATAAAATCAATTTTTATGACCCGCACTATTAATGATATTATGGTTTCCATTGTCAGATATGACTTCAATGAATTAGGTTAAATCCTTTTTTGATTGTTGTTGTGGATAATATCATGTTTATCTGGAATTATATGAATGGGATGAGATTTTACAACCAACCCATGTCCTAGAATGTGGGTGCCTTATCCATTCATAGAGAAGTCCAAGTTTCATCAAATATTCAAACAAGTTTGATGAAAAAATTTGTGTCTAATATCACCATCTTGCATATTCCTAGTGTTACTGGTAGGCTCAAGAAGGCCCTTGTAATGAATACATATGGCTGATTCTACCACATCCTACATAAATAAAATTAAATTTTAATAAAGATTCCTTAGGGGAATTGTGGTCTTAATGATGTAGAGGAGTATATCTCACCCATAGAGTATTTTTCAAGGGATGCTTCTACCACTAATTGGAAAATGGGTATGCATACAAAGTGGAGCTATGGGTGATGATTTATGCATCAGATATGCAGTGTGATTTGGGTGGATCTTTTTTATGGCTTGAATCTAAATCAAACAGAGTGGTGGATTCCATGAGAACCAGATCAAGAAATTTTTCTTGGAGACTTATCCCACACTATATAGAATGTCTTCAAGTGATCAATGGCCTACAATTACATGTCATGTATTTCTACATAGCAACTAACTAGGTGGTAGATTCTTTCTTGAAGAATGTGGTTGCAAAGTCATGTTCAGTGTGGTCCTTTTTGATCCCATGAACTTGTCTTCACTTTTTGAACTCAAATTACATGGGTAACACCCACACCAATCTATTTAAACCCTACCTATAATATATTATCCCTTTTTCATTTTATTTTTAATAATAAAATTATGGGTCTGATCTTTCTCGATACCTGAACCCTTAGGATAATTATTATTATTATTATCATTATTATTCGTATTGGTAGCTTCTAAAATGGTGGATAGGTTGTTAACATAAAAACATATGGCTTCCTAGGTATGGGATTTCAACATAGAATAAGATGAATGATGTATTTTGTTGAATGGATTAGTTGTTATTGTTAGTTTTTTGTTAGTGGCACTTTCATTGCTACTATATCCAACTTGCATCTCCATGTATCTATGTGTGTGAATTTGTATTTACTTTTTAATCAATTTTTTGGGATCATGGGAGTTATATCTGGCCAAAAGTTTGTCTTCCAGGGGGTATAGAATGATTTATAGTCACACATTCCAATCCAGATAGTTGGAATGAGATGTGAGTATCAACTAGGTAGAAGAAAGTGAGGGTGATGGATCCTCAATGGGGGTGACCCACACACATGATTAGATCTGGAAAAATTTATGGCAAAATATAGAAGGAACAATTCATTTATAAAAAAGTGGTATGTGTGGGTAAAATACAACGTGAAATGTGCAAGGGCTATGATTGGCCCCAATAGTAGGAAAATGACAGCATGCATGATACACCAAAAAATTCATGGGTGGTTGGTCTGCTGAAATGGGATGTAGAATGATGGCACCACCATGATGAAATTGGGGTATTCCAATACCATATAATAATAATATAATAATAATAATAATGATGATGATAATAATAATAATAATAATATAAATAAATATTTTACCATGGGGAACCTGACCCTTGGGGGAATATTGGATTACTTTGATCATGGATTGTGTGTTGTGTGGGTGTGGGTGTGGGTGTTTGGTTGTATTGTACCCCAGATAAATAGCTTAAGTATTATAATAATTATTATTTTTATTTTTATTATTATATTTTTTATGGTGGTTACTTTTTCCAAATACCAAATCACAAAAAATTTATTAATGAAAGTGAAAAGTTAAAAAAATAGAAAAGTGGCAATTTTTTTACAATCTTTTTAATGAAAAGGAGTAAGATCCATTGAAAGGTTATCTAACCACATTATTACATTATTATATCTTTTTTTGGTAAGACCATATTCCACCATGTCTTCTTCATTATAATCTTGAGTGATTATATGATTTCATTCTGAGAGGTGTTTATAACATCCCGCCTTTTTGTCACATAAACTTTCATTACATTAAAAAAAATCTGAGGATCTTTAAGGTTTAGTGTCTTGGAAACCAGGAACTTAATACATGAAACAAAAAAAACATTCTTCTTAAACACTTGAAAGGCTTCTCCTTATGTTCATATTAGGTTCATTACTGCATCTCATAACCTGTGGACATACATCAAAAGAAAGGGTGAGCAGAAGGCCCAGTAAGGGAAACAAAAGAAACATTTTACATGTGAACTTGAGATACTTCAATAAGGTCATGAAAAGAACTTTAAGGCATGAGAAAGAAATCATGAGGAATATCATAATAAAAATAACATTTTTTATAACTTGAAGATGTGGATACATCATTTAACATAGACAATCGTGAACATATCACCAAGGTCCATCCCCAAGCTGTCATTTGAAAATTACCAAGGTTATTCACCAAGATATCGTGAAAATTGTAATCTCTAGTGGACATCATTACCCAATGCATTGGAGCGCTATCAGGGTGCACACTTAAATTTTCCTTTATTATCATGTGATCCACATATATCATCATAAATCATTTCATAAACAACCCATATAGCATAAAAGAAATGGGTTTCATTTCATAATCATAACATTTTAAAAACTTCTTTAAATACATGATCTTTACGTCACTTTAAACCCACGGAAGGGGGGAGTAGGTCTCATGTATGTAAATACCAGAATTTAAAATAAAACATTTTGGTATATATGTGAATACCCATTTTTAAGAAGGATCTTTGAGAATTCACTTAATAAAATAAAAGTACTTTAGAAAAAGAGTGATACATTTTGAGACGGAAATTCTACAGCATAACGGCTATGTTTCGGGGTTTTAGAAAACATTGAAAAGAGAGGGGACATGGGTAAAACACTCATAAATGACCCATAAAACAGTAGAGGTAAATAATATAAAAGATTTGAGAACATGGTAATGAAATTTTAAAGATATAATATATGAAATGAAGAACATGAAAGGAAGAAAAAATAAGATTTCTCTTATGAAAATTCGGCAGCTCAATGGCGTCACTTAAACTTCAACAAAAATGAATTGACGAGATCAAATAGGGTCTCTCATAATATGAACATAAAAGATCATTATGATATATATAGAGATCATACCCCAACATAATACGAAAGGAACTTGAAATACTTTACATTAATGTAGATCTTTGAAAAATGAGAAAGGCAAACGAATCCCTTAAAAATTCGGCAGCCTAATGGCATCACTTAAACTTCAACCAAAAATGAATTGACAAGATCAAAATAGGGTATATCATCATATGAACATAAGGGTTCAGTATGATAGATGTATAAATCATACCACAACATAATAAAAAGTAACTTGAAAGACTTGACATGAAAATAGATCTTGAAAACGAGAAGGGTGAAAGAATCCCTTAAAAATTCGGCAGCCTAACAGCGCCACTTAAAACATAAAAATACAGAATTGAAGAGATCAAATGGGGTCTCTCATCATATGATCATAAAAAATCATTATTATAGATATAGAGATCATAACCCAACATAATAAAAAGGAACTTGAAAGACTTGACAAGAAAATAGAACTTGAAAATGAGAAGGGTGAAAGAATCTGTTACAAAAATTTCGGCAGCCTAACGGTGCCACTTAAACTTTCATAAAATAAAAAGATGATAGTAAGATGTGGTCTATAATCATATGAAAATAAAAAGGACATTATAATTAATAAAAAATAACATCCTCCAACATAAGAACATGGACCATAAAAGGAATGACATAAAAGAGATTACTTGAAAAAAAAAGAGGTCGGATCCCTTACCTTAAAACGTAACTCTTAAAACTCAAAGGTTTGGACCTTGAGGGCTTCGGGAACCTTGGGAGGACTCCTTGGGAGTTAAGGAGACCATAACTTCGTTGAGGATGGTTTTGGAGTCGAATGGATGAGATGAGGGCTTGGTATTTATAGGGAAAGTGAGGGGACAAGGCATTAATGGCCAAGGGACACCTCATTAGTGGTTTTGGAAAAACCATGGGCTTGCCCATGGTATTTGCCCATGTTATTGGCCACTTGGGACACCTCACACAATAATTCATCCCCTTTAGTATACCATCCCTTAAAATATCTCACGACATCATCATGACACAATTATGATGTCATTTAACATACTGAAACCCTAAAACTGCATTTTTACTATTCACTGAAAATTCATCTTTCTCAGAAAAATCCCAAAAATTTACCATAACATAATATCGATGCTCTGAGTTCAAAAATAAAGTTCATTTTATAAAAATAATTTTCTAAATACTTTTAATTAAATTTTTAAATAAAAAATACTATTCACCCCAAAAAACTAATACTTGATTAATAATTTATGAAACTGTTATTTAATTATTTTATTGAATCACATTACTTAATCAAGGTGTCTAAATTATATTAAAACTTTCTTTAAGTGAGATTACTAATCTATTTGGTCACATTACTAATCCTAAGAATAAAATCACTATTCATAATTTATTATTCATCAAAAATTAAGTTGATCTTATTAGACTCCAAATTCCTTTATGAACACTTTTGCAGAAGACCTTTTTTTGAAAATCATTAGACATCATTAATTATTTAAGGTTTACATAAATATTTAAAAAAATCCTTTTTCCAAAATTCATCAAAAATATGCATACTATATTTATTCGGTCATTTGAAAATTCATAAATTTCATCATAAGAAGAAATCCCAATTTTTATTTAAAACAAAGGATTACACAAGGCAGTTAAGGTCTCCTTACATAGCCCCTTATCACACCAGCATAGGACCAAAGTGTAAGGTGTGCTAAGGTGAGAGAATCCGAGGGAGGCTCGGCCAACATCGCACGAGTATTAATTTCTATCATTTTGAACTTCTCGTAAAGGCGATTTCGTTCTAGCTTCACACGATGAAGTTCAGCTTGGGTTTGGTCTAGAGCAAAGCCTAATGGTGCTACCTCCTTCCCAAGTTCTGTTAGATGGGCTTCAATTGGTCCAAGACTACTGGGTGAGGCCATTGAATCTTCTTTCTATATTAATTAACCAAGATCATTTGTATTTAGAGACAAAAATCGAAATGTTTAGTTCACAGCGGTCATATTGACCAATGGTCATATAACAGTCAAAACCCAATGGTCTCATTTTAATTATACTCATGTTATCAAATGAAACAGTTTTGTTGAGTATAAAAAATAAAATAACACACAAAATTAGGAAACAAGATTTATTCAAAATTTCGGGTCGTTACAATATTCCCCCCTTAAGAAATTGTGTCCTCGCAATTTTTAAAAATTGGGTTTTTGAAACTTCATTGAAACTCCCACATCGTAAAAAGAGTCAGTAACACTATTACTTTAAAAAAAAGAAAAGGAAGTACAAAGGCCACCCAAGTTAACCCATACTAGGACTCCATGTAGGAAAACATGGATATGGAAGAAAAAATAAAGGGTCTAGTTCTGAGGGAGGGTGATAGAAAACATGATTTGGAGAAAGTTAACCACAAGAAAATCACAAACTTATGATGTGTGTAAACGGTCTTTTATTACCCAATAGGAAGCTTAAACCAACAACATTTTTGTTTTACGTTCCTTTTAATAATTTTGAGGAATTTATTTACTACATAGAATAAAAACATAAGGAAATATACCTACCTTCCAGTAGAGATTCATCCTGTAATAAGTTTCTACCAAAACTAATCTTTTCTCCAATCTATGAGAATTCAAAACTACTTGGTCTCATCAAATCACAAGAATCATCTTCTTGAGAGTCACTTAATCCACAAAAGATTAACTATCAATTTCTTCTATCTTTAAACATTATCCCAAAAGCATAAAGGGTAAGATAAAAGAACTCTTCAAAAATAAATAATCCCATAGGAAGGGAAACTACTTTTAAATCTTCAAGGTTCCATGGTACTACCCAAAGTTCATCATTGACCATTCCATAAATAACGGTTCTTAAAATTCCTCAAAATATACCAAACAAATATTGAAACCCAAATACAAGAAGGATTTGATAACATAGTCTTCCAAAATAAACTTCATTGTTCATCTCCAAAAAACATCAACCACTCCTAACATCTTACAATAAAAGTAGCTAACCTAATCATATTTTACCCAAGATAGGTTAATAATTTCCATAAGTAACCTAAATTACTATATGTTCACCTTAAATTCATTGATTCTTAAAAATATAAGTCAACCTTACTCCTCAAAGAAAATACTGTAGTAATCTATTTACCTCGATCAAATAGGGTTCCCAAAATAGTGAACATATTCCAAAATAATAATCATCTTTTAATCCCCTAATCATCTCTGTCATATTAATATGGAAATCATCACATTTCCTATCTCATTGGTTGTTGGGACATGTTCTTCCATTTCCCGCCATTAACTAAGAAAATAAAGTAAAATTAGGGGCTTAAATACTTAGCCAATAATCATGAAAAGGAGCTTAAAGCATAGAAGGATAACTTGTAGAAGAAAAGTATACCCTAACTTGTGATCCCCTAGGATCCAAACTAGGTTATCCATGATCATATATTCTTATGTGAATCTTTATTTTATTTTATCTTTGTTCCCTTAATAATGGTTCATACTAAGCTTATGAATTTACCAAAACAAATCCCACGGGAGTGTCATAACCAAGAGTGCATCAAGTCCCGTTGTCATGTACCAGTTCCCGTTCGAGTCTAGCTCAAAGCGGTGTTTTTGGGTTTTACCCCTATGTACATCTGTGCCAGATCCACCTCTACCTACTTGTATCTAGACAGGGATGTATTTGCTCGGTAGCCCCTTACTCAATACTCACCAAAATACCAGGAAGATTTCCTATATTTATACTTTTCTATAGGGTTATTCCTAGAGTTTTCATATCCTAATTTCCACAAATAACTAAACCATCTTTTGATACCAACTATAACATCCCGCCTTTTTTTCACATAAACTTTCATTACATTAAAAAAACTGAGGATCTTTAAGGTTTATTGTCTTGGAAACCAGGAACTTAATACATGAAACAAAAAAAACATTCTTCTTAAACAATTGAAAGGATTGTTTTTATGTTCATATTAGTTTCATTACTTCATCTCATAACCTGTGGACATACATCAAAAGAAAGGGTGAGAAAAAGGCCCGGTAAGGGAAACAAGAGAAACATTTTACATGTGAACTTGAGATACTTCAATAAGGTCATGAAAAGAACTTTAAGGCATGAGAAATAAATCATGAGGCATATCATAATAAAAATAACATTTTTCATAACTTGAAGATGTGACTACATAATTTAACATATACAATCATGAAAATATCAGCAAGGTCCATCCCCAAGGTGTCATTTGAAAATTACCAAGGTTATTCACCAAGATATCGTGAAAATTGTAATCTCTAGTGGTTAAATCATTACCCAATGCATTGGAGCGCTATCAGGGTGCACCCTTAAATTTGCCTTTATTATCATGTGAGCCACATATATCATCATAAATCATTTCATAAAAAACCCATATATCATAAAAGAAATGGGTTTCATTTCATAATCATAACATTTTAAAAACTGCTTTAAAGACATGATCTTTACGTCACTTTAAACCCACGGAAGGGGAGAGCGGGTCTCATGTATGTAAATCCCAGAATTTAAAACAAAACATTTTGGTATATATTTGAATACCCCTTTTTAAGAAAGATCTTTGAGTATTCACTTAATAAAATAAAAGTACTTTATAAAAAGAGAGAGACATTTTAAGACGGAAATTCTGCAGCATAACGGCTATGTTTCAGGGTTTTAGAAAACATTGAAAAGAGAGGGGACATGGGTCAAACACTCATAAATGACCCATAAAACAGTAGAGGGAAATAATATAAAAGATTTGAGAACATGGTAATGAAATTTGAAAGATATAATATATGAAATTACGAACATGAAAGGAAGACAAAAATAAGATTTCTCTTTTGAAAATTCGGCAGCTCAATGGCGTCACTTAAACTTCAACAAAAATGAATTGACGAGATCAAATAGGGTCTCTCATAATATGAACATAAAATATCATTATGATATATATATATATCATACCCCAAATTAATACAAAAGGAACTTCAAATACTTTACATTAATGTAGATCTTTGAAAAATGAGAAAGGAAAACGAATCCCTTAAAAAATCGGCAGCCTAACGGCATCTCTTAAACTTCAACCAAAAATGAATTGACAAGATAAAAATAGGGTATATCATCATATGAACATAATGATTAAGTATGATAGATATAGAAATCATACCCCAACATAATAAAAAGTAACTTGAAAGACTTGACATGAAAGTAGATCTTGAAAACGAGAAGGGTGAAAGAATCCCTTAAAAATTCTGCAGCCTAACAGCGCCACTTAAAACATAAAAATACAGAATATGAATAGATCAAATGGGGTATCTCATCATATTATCATAAAAAATCATTATGATAGATATATAGATCATAACCCAACATAATAAAAAGGAACATTAAAGACTTGATAAGAAAATAGAACTTGAAAATGAGAAGGGTGAAAGAATCTGTTACAAAAATTTCGGCAGCCTAACGGCGCCACTTAAACTTTAATAAAATAAAAAGATGAGAGTAAGAGGTGGTATATCATCATATGAAAATAAAAAGTACAGTATAATTAATATAAAATAACATCCTCCAACATAAGAACATGGAGCATAAAAGGAATGACATAAAAGAGATTACTTGAAAAAAAAAAGAGGTCGGATCCCTTACCTTAAAATGTAACTCTTAAAACTCAAAGGTGTGGACCTTGAGGGCTTGGGGCACCTTGGGAGGACTCCTTGGGAGGTAAGGAGACCATAAATTCGTTTAGTATGGTTTTGGAGTCGAATGGATGAGAGGAGGGATTGGTATTTATAGGGAAAGTGAGGGGACAAGGCATTAATGGCCAAGGGACACCTCATTAGTGGTTTTGGCAAAACCATGGGCTTGCCCATGGTATTTGCCCATGGTATTGGCCACTTGGGACACCTCACACAATAATTCATCCCCTTTAGTCGACCATCCCTTAAAATATCTCATGACATCATCATGACACAATTATGATGTCATTTAACATACCGAAACCCTAAAACTGCATTTTTACTATTCACTGAAAATTCATCTTTCTCAGAAAAATCCCAAAAATTTACCATAACATAATATCGATGCTATGAGTTCAAAAATAAAGTTAATTTTATAAAAATAATTTTCTAAATATTTTTAATTAAATTTTTAAATAAAAAATACTATTCACCCGAAGAAACTAACACTTGATTAATAATTTATGAAACCGTTATTTAACCATTTTATTGAATCACATTACTTAATCAAGGTGTATAAATTATATTAAAACTTTCTTTAATTGAGATTACTAATCCATTTGGTCACATTACTAATCCTAAGCGTAAAATCACTATTCATAATTTACTATTCATCAAAAATTAAGTTGATTTTATTAGACTCCAAATTCCTTTCTGAACACTTTTACAGAAGACCTTTTTTTGAAAATCATTACACATCATTAATTATTTAAGGTTTATATAAATATTTTAAAAAATCCTTTTTCCAAAATTCATCAAAAATATGCATACTATATTTATTCGGTCATTTGAAAATTCATAAAGTTCATCATAAGAAGAAATCCCAATTTTTATTTAAAACAAAGGATTACACAAGGCAGTTACGATCTCCTTACATAGCCCCTTATCACACCAGCATAGGACCTAAGTGTAAGGTGTGCTAAGGTGAGAGAATCCGAGGGAGGCTCGGCCAACATCGCACGAGTAGTAATTTCTATCAGTTTGAACTTCTCGTAAAGGCAATTTCATTCTAGCTTCACACGATGAAGTTAAGCTTGGGTTTGGTCCAGAGCAAAGCCCAATGGTGCTACCTCCTTCCCAAGTTCTGTTAGATGGGATTCTATTGGTCCAAGACTACTGGGTGAGGCCATTGAATCTTCTTTCTATATTAATTAACCAAGATCACTTGTATTTAGAGACAAAAATCGAAACGTTTAGTTCACAGCGGTCATATTGACCAATGGTCATATAAGAGTCAAAACCCAACGGTCTCATTTTAATTATACTCATGTTATCAAATGAAACAGTTTTGTTGAGTATAAAAAATAAAATAACAAACAAATTTAGGAAACAAGATTTATTCAAAATTTTGGGTCGTTACAATATTCCCCCCTTAAGAAATTGTGTCCTCGCAATTTTTAAAAATTGGGTTTTTGAAACTTCATTGAAAGTCCCACATCGTAAAAACAGTCAGTAACACTATTACTTTAAAATAAAGAAAAGGAAGTATAAAGGCCACCCGAGTTAACCCATACTAGGACTCCATGTAGGAAAACATGGATATGGAAGAAGAAAAAAAGGGTCTAGTTCTGAGGGAGGGTGATAGAAAACATGATTTGGAGAAAGTTAACCACAAGAAAATCACAAACTTATGATGTCTGTAAAGGGTCTTTGATTACCCAGTAGGAAGCTTAAACCAACAACATTTTTGTTTTACGTTCCTTTTAATAATTTTGATGAACTTATTTACTACATAGAATAAAAACATAAGGAAATATACCTACCTTCCAGTAGAGATTCATCCTGTAATATGTTTCTACCAAAACTAATCTTTTCTCCAATCTATGAGCATTCAAAACTACTTGGTCTCATCAAAACACAAGAATCATCTTCTTGAGAGTCAATTAATCCACAAAAGATTAACTATCAATTTCTTCTATCTTTAAACATTATCCCAAAAACATAAAGGGTAAGATAAAACAATTCTTCAAAAAGAAATAATCCCATAGGAAGGGAAACTACTTTTAAATCTTCAAGGTTCCATGGTACTACCCAAAGTTCATCATTGACCATTCCATAAATAACGGTTCTTAAAATTCCTCAAAATATACCAAACTAATATTGAAACCCAAATACAAGAAGGATTTGATAACATAGTCTTCCAAAATAAACTTCATTGTTCATCTCCAAAAAACATCAACCACTCCTAACATCTTATAATAAAAGTAGCTAACCTAATCATATTTTACCCAAGATAGGTTAATCATTTCCATAAGTAACCTAAATTACTATAACTTCACCTTAAATTCATTGATTCTTAAAATTATAAGTCAACCTTACTCCTCAAAGAAAATATTGTAGTAATCTATTTACCTCGATCAAATAGGGTTCCCAAAATAGTGAACATCTTCCAAAATAATAATCATCTTTTAATACCCTAATCATCTATGTCATATTAATACAGAAATCATCACATTTCCTATCTCATTGTTTGTTGGGACATGTTCTTCCATTTCCTGCCATTAACTAAGAAAATAAAGTACAATTAGGGGCTTAAATACTTAGCCAATAATCATGAAAAGGAGCTTAAAGCATAGAAGGATAACTTATAGAAGAAAAGTATACCCTAACTTGTGATCCCCTAGGATCCAAACTAGGTTATCCATGATCATATATTCTTATGTGAATCTTTATTTTATTTTATCTTTGTTCCTTTAATAATGGTTCATACTAAGCTTATGAAGTTACCAAAACAAATCCTCCGGGAGTGTCATAACCAAGAGTGCATCAAGGCCCGTTGTCATGTACCAGTTCCCATTTGAGTCTAGATCAAAGCGGTGTTTTTGGGTTTTACCCCTATGTACATCTGTGCTAGAGCCACCTCTACCTACTCGTATCTAGACAGGGATGTACTTGCTCGGCAACCCCTTACTCAATATTCACCAAAATACCAGGAATATTTCCTATATTTATACTTTTCTATAGGGTTATTCCTAGAGTTTTCATATCCTAATTTCCACAAATAACTAAACCATCCTTTGATACCAACTATAACATCCCGCCTTTTTTTCACATAAACTTTCATTACATTAAAAAAAACTGAGGATCTTTAAGGTTTATTATCTTGGAAACCAGGAACTTAATACATGAAACAAAAAAAAACATTCTTCTTAAACAATTGAAAGGCTTATTTTTATGTTCATATTAGGTTCATTACTTCATCTCATAACCTGTGGACATACATCAAAATAAAGGGTGAGCAGAAGGCCCAGTAAGGGAAACAAGAGAAACATTTTACATGTGAACTTTAGATACTTCAATAAGGTCATGAAAAGAACTTTAAGGCATGAGAAAGAAATAATGAGGCATATCATAATAAAAATAACATTTTTCATAACTTGAAGATGTGACTACATCATTTAACATATACAATCATGAAAATATCACCAAGGTCCATCCCCAAGGTGTCATTTGAGAATTACCAAGGTTATTCACCAAGATATCGTGAAAATTGTAATCTCTAGTGGTTAAATCATTACCCAATGCATTGGAGCGCTATCAGGGAGCACCCTTAAATTTGCCTTTATTATCATGTGAGACACATATATCATCATAAATCATTTCATAAACAACCCATATATCATAAAATAAATGGGTTTCATTTCATAATCATAACATTTTAAAAACTGCTTTAAAGACATGATCTTTACGTCACTTTAAACCCACGGAAGGGAAGAGCGGGTCTCATGTATGTAAATCCCAGAATTTAAAACAAAAAATTTTGGTATATATGTGAATACCCATTTTTAAGAAAGATCTTTGAGTATTCACTTAATAAAATAAAAGTACTTTATAAAAAGAGAGAGACAATTTAAGACGGAAATTCTGCAGCATAACGGCTATGTTTCGGGGTTTTAGAAAACATTCAAAAGAGAGGGGACATGGGTCAAACACTCATAAATGACCCATAAAACAGTATAGGGACAGAATATAAAGGATTTTAGAACATGGTAATGAAATTTTAAAGATATACCATATGAAATAAAGAACATGAAAGGAAGACAAAAATAAGATTTCTCTTATGAAAATTCGGCAGCCTAATGGCGTCACTTAAACTTCAACAAAAATGAATTGACGAGATCAAATAGGGTCTCTCATCATATGAACATAAAAGATCAGTATTATAGATATAGAGATCATACCCCAACATAATAAAAAAAGAACTTTAAATACTTTACATGAAAGTAGATCTTTGAAAAATGGGAAAGGCGAACGAATCCCTTAAAAATTCGACAGTCTAACGGCGTTACTTAAACTTCAACCAAACATGAATTGACAAGATAAAAATAGGGTATATCATCATATGAACATAAGGGTTCAGTATTATAGATATATAGATCATACCCCAACATAATAAAAAGGAACTTGAAAGACTTGACATGAAAAATAGATATTGAAAACGAGAAGGGTGAAAGAATCCCTTAAAAATTCGGCAACCTAATGGCGCCACTTAAAACTTCAAAATACTGAATTGAAGAGATAAAATGGGTTCTCTCAACATATGATCATAAAATATCAGTATGATAGATATAGAGATCATACCCCAACATAATAAAAAGGAACTTTAAAGACTTGACAAGAAAATAGAACTTGAAATTGAGAAGGGTGAAAGAATCTGTTACAAAAATTTTGGCAGCCTAACGGCGCCACTTAAACTTTCATAAAATGAAAAGATGAGAGTAAGAGGGGGTCTCTCATCATATTAACATAAAAAGGACAGTATAATGAATATAAAATAACATCCTCCAACATAAGAACATGGAGCATAAAAGGAATGACATAAAAGAGATTACTTGAATAGAAAGAGAGAGGTCGGATCCCTTACCTTAAAACGTAACTCTTAAAACTCAACGATTTGAACCTTGAGGGCTTAGGGGAACCTTGGGAGGACTCCTTGGGAGGTAAGGAGACCCTAACTTCGTTGAGGATGGTTTTGGAGTCGAATGGATGATAGGAGGTCTTGGTATTTATAGGAAAAGTGAGGGGACAAGGCATTAATGGCCAAGGGACACTTCATTAGTGGTTTTGGCAAAACCATGGGCTTGCCCATGGTATTTTCCCATGGTATTGGCCACTTGGGACACCTCACACAATAATTCATCCTCTTTAGTCGGCCATCCTTTAAAATATCTCATGACATCATCATGACACAGTTATGATGTCATTTAACATACCGAAACCCTAAAACTGCATTTTTATTATTCACTGAAAATTCATCTTTCTCAGAAAAATCCCAAAAATTTTCCATAACATAATATCAATGCTCTGAGTTAAAAAATAAATTCCATTTTATAAAAATAATTTTTTAAATATTTTTAATTAAATTTTTAAATAAAAAACACTATTCACTTGAAAAAACTAATACTTGATTAATAATTTATGAAATTGTTATTTAACCATTTTATTGAATCACATTACTTAATCAAGGTGTCTAAATTATATTATAACTTTCTTTAAGTGATATTACTAATCCATTTGGTCACATTACTAATCCTAAGCGTAAAATCACTATTCATCATTTACTATTCATCAAAAATTAAGTTGATCTTATTAGACTCCAAATTCCTTACTAAACACTTTTGAAGAAGACCTTTTTTTGAAAATCATTACACATCATTAATTATTTAAGGTTTACATAAATATTTTAAAATTTCCTTTTTCCAAAATTCATCAAAAATATGCATACTATATTTATCCGGTCATTTGAAAATTCATAAACTTCATCATAAGAAGAAATCCCAATTTTTATTTAAAACAAAGGATTACACAAGGTAGTTACGGTCTCCTTACATAGCCCCTTATCACACCAGCATAGGACCTAAGTGTAAGGTGTGCTAAGGTGAGAGAATCTGAGGGAGGCTCAGCCAACATCGCACGAGTAGTAATTTCTATCAGTTTGAACTTCTCGCAAAGGCGATTGCGTTCTAGCTTCACACGATGAAGTTCGTCTTGGGTTTGGTCCAGAGCAAAGCCCAGTGGTGCTACCTCCTTCCCAAGTTCTGTAAGATGGGATTCGATCGGTCCAAGACTACTGGGTGAGGCCATCGAATCTTCTTTCTATATTAATTAACCAATATCACTTGTATTTAGAGAAAAAAAATCGAAACGTTTAGTTCACAGCGGTCATATTGACCAATGGTCATATAACAGCCAAAACCCAACGGTCTCATTTTAATTATACTCATGTTATCAAATAAAACAGTTTTGTTGAGTATAAAAAATAAAATAACACAAAAAATTAGGAAACAAGATTTATTCAAAATTTCTGGTCGTTACAGTGTTGGTGATAGTCCATCCATTTGGTAGTGAGAGGCCAAGCAAGGTGTACAATGCCATTCTGGAGGGCTTTCACGATGGTGGTGGAGTCTATTTCAATCCATATGTTATTCCAACCATGGTGTTTTATACACTCAACCTCTATAATGATGTTATACATCTTAGATTTTAAAGAGTAAGAATATCCACAAGTACCATAATAGCATCCAAGGACCTATCCATTGTGATCTCTACACACCACTCTGTAACTTGAAGGGTTTGGGTTTCCCTTTAAGGAACTGTCCACATTAATCTTGATTCAGTTGGGGATGGGATCTTTCCATAAAAATTCCATCGAACCCTTTGGTCAACTATATCTTCATTGAATTCCAATGTGGGGAAGAATCATAAGATCTTTGACAGAGTTGTGGTAGTTACCAGTTTGGATCATACAAACTTCCTTGATTGTAATAAAAATATTCACCTGTGAATCATGAATATTGAAAGTATTATTATGAAGAATAGTCAAGTTTTATCATACCATATGACATGCATCAGTTTAGAAACATCAGCTATGAAGATATTCCCAATTTATTAAGAAACATCCACTTTAGTGCATCATTGAAGATGAATCCGAATAGATTCTAAACCCATCCATCTGAGAAAAAAATTTCAAATATGTATTTCCAAATAGTAGAGGTATTATCAAAATACAAAAATAGGTGGTCATTATTTTCTCTGTGTTGGTTATAGATATGACATTTGGAGTCAAGTTTTATACCAAATAATTGAAGACAACAATCAATGGGAACACAGTTGTGGGATATTCTCTAAACAATGGTGAATCTGGAGGGTCTAATCCAAGGTTTATCAAAGTTACTTAACCAAGAAAAATCCAGATTGGCATCAATAAAATTATAATTTTAAAAGATTTTGGAGTCCAAGATACCATTTTTGGTCAATTCCTAAACTAAGAAGTCATCAATATTCATAAAAGGATAATTGTTAATAATTGTGCTAATATTGTTTGGTAAATCCAAATCTGGAGTGAATAAACAATCATTAATAGAGATACTAGTGTCATCTGGTAAAATCATAGGATCATCCAAGTCAATTAGGGTAAAACCATTCCATTTATCCACCCAAAACATCATAGAGGATTCTCTATTAACTATCCATTGAGAGTGAGACATAATTTTAACAAAATAGTGCTTAATAGATGGCCATATAGAGGAGTCCATGTATCGAAAGTTTCCTTATTTCAACCTATTATGAAATATACATCTAAGAAAATTAATGTCCATGTAATTTTTGTTTAAAATGTTCAATGTCAGTCTAGACTAAATGGAATCATTAAATACATTAAGATTTTTAATACTCAGACCACCACTGGCTAGTGGCTTGCAACAATTCATCTAAAGAACCGTGACAAGATTTCTTTCAAGAGGTATACCACTTAGAACAATGTTTATTATACTTCCATTAATCTTTTTAATAAAACTAGTGGGCCATTTATAAACCATCATGGAGTATACCATTTTATAAATAATATTGTATTTAACAAGAGAAGTATTCTATCCAGATATAGTGATTTTCCTCTCTAAGAAGAGAGTTGATTTGTTATTTGATCAGTGATGTTGGAGAAGTAGGTGCTATTAGGTTTCCCCTATAATATGAGGACTTCAAGTTACATGAAGGGGTAGTATACCTCTTTAATACTAAGTCCATTCATAGTGCTATTTGTTTAGCCACATTAAATCTTTTTCCAAATAAAATAAAAGATTTATTCCAGTTAATGGATTGGCCAGAGACTCTTTCATAGTGAAAGAGGGTAGCTTTAAGGTTTTAAATGTTCATTTTATCACCTTGAAGAAAAAGAATTATTTCATCCACATACAAGAGGTGAGAGGGAATAATAAGGTTTCTAGAGGCAATAATGGTTTTTATTTTTCCCTGATTAACCATTTGAGTGAGGAGTATGCTAAGATAGTTCTCTAAAATAGAGAAAAATATGGTAGAGAGTGGGTCACCTTGTATAACACCTTTAGAGAAATTGAAGAATCGTTTAGGAGTATCATTGATAATAATGGAGATGTGAGTGGATTTGAATATATTTTTGATTTTGTTGAGGAAATTTTCATTGAAACCAAAGTTTTTGAGAACTTTGTAAATAAAACCCCAATCGATAGTGTCGAAATATTTCCTAATATATAGTTTAATAGTGATGATACCACCTCTACTATATTTCTTTAGAAGATTGGTACTTTTAGAGGCTAGCCATGTGAAATCTTGGACGGTTATTCCTTTAAGGAACCCAAATTTATTCCAGGAGATGATTTTATTATAAATGGGGGCAAGTCTTTTGGGAAGTAGTTTAGAGGTAATTTTATAGAGTATTTATGAGGGAAATGGGTCTGAAGAGGTGAATTTCAGTAGAATTTTCCACTTTGGAATAAAATAGAGGAGTTGAGAATTAATTCCATGGGGGAGCCATTAATTAAGAAATATTTAACAAAATTACATACAAATATTTGAATTGTATCCTTATAATGTTGAAAAAATGAGTTAGTAAAGCCATCGGGCCCAGGCGCACTGCCAGGTTTCAAGCTAAAGACAACATCTTTTATTACATGGTCAAAGGGGATGCAATTAAGGGAAAAGTTATCATTGTTTCTAACCATGTTAAGAATGAAATTAGATAATAAATCTTTGTTAAATCAAGTACCATTAAAGATATTATTGAAATAAGAGAAAATATTGTGAGAAATACCCTCTTCATTATCAATAATATAATCCCTATCTTCAAGAGAGGTGAGGGCCTACAGGATTTTCTAGTTATTTGAATATTGTTGTATAATTTAGTGTTCTTTTCACCATCTTTAAACCACATTATCTTGAAAGTAATTTTTCAAAGTTTATCTTTTAAAGTGAGAAGATAGTTATGTTTGGAACATAGATCAGTTTCGTGTTGAGGATCAATAATGAAATCTATGTTAGTGGATTCATTTTGCATTTGATTAATATTGTTTTCTTGAGACGTAATTTCATTATCAATTTGGTTGGTTTTTTCCCTGCACCATCCCTTGAGTTTTTGTTTTATGAATTTTAATTTCATGATACAGTAGAAAGCATCATTAATAACCCTCGTTGAGTTCCAAGTGCCTTTGAATATGTTTTCACACTTAATAATGGAGGTCTATGTGTTATTAAATCTAAATGGGAGGTTAGGTCTGGAGCATCTAGTGTTGAGACTTACTAAAATTGGATGATCGTCTGAATTAAATCTAGGAAGGGTGAAACTTGATATAGTATCCCATTTATCAAGGGATTTATTGTTTGTGAAAGTTTAATCAAGTTTACTAGCCATAACTCTATTGGATTGTCTTCTATAACAAGTATATTTGGCCCCTACTAGGTTGATATCAATAAGATTTTTATCTTCAATACCAGCTCTAAATTCCTTAGTGGAGATATTAGAATGAACATGGACCGTCATTTCACTAGGCCCAAGGAAGTATTTAAAGTCTCTAGTGATGATCCATGGATCATGGATTATTCTATTTAGAGAAGACAAGTTGTGCTAAAGATTTCTTCTATCTTGGAATCTATTCTTGGTATAAATAAAAGTTCAAAAAATATTTGATTTCTGAATTGTACATCACAATTGATAGATTGGTCATCTATGTTATATAAACTAATATTACTTATAGAGGAGTGCATAAATAGCCAGAGAGATTGTACAGAAGTTTTAATAGCAATGGAACCAGTAAAAACATAACCAAAATGATCAAGGCCATTAAAATTAGAAGCTAAGTTTAGGATCAGAGATAGCAAAAAAATGTGGTTTATGTATGTGAATAAATCTTTTTTTAAGTGTTGTAGGTGTCAAGATTTGTAATACCCTAACAGTTCCAATATAAAATAATCATTTGAACTTAAGTTTGGGGTTGGAACCCCACTTTTTTCTGAGGTATTCTTCTATATTGACTTCCTAGTTAGAATGAAATTATTTCTTGAAGTAGTTGTGCCTTTTTTCTGCATACTCAAAGAAGAGTTAGAAGATTTAGAGGTGTTAGATTTACCTTTATTTAAATACATATGATCCATTTGTTCCTTTCCATTTTTCTATTGGCTGCTAGTATTTCTTTAAGATGATGAAATCATGGCGTTGTCCGCATAAATATTCTTAGATGAAGTTTTTTAATGTTCGGGTGTGTAATTTGGAGTGAAAATGGTAGCAATAGAGATGCCAAGTCAGGTTTTCTCATGATCTTGTGCACTAGATTTTTTTTTGCAGTTTTGATTCCATATTTCTTACCAGCTTGGGTCAAAGAAGTTTTATATTTATCAAAAATGACTTTATAGACCCTTCCTTCAGTATCTTCACAGGTCGATTCATCCTTTATAGCCTCCTGTGTAACGATCACTAAATTGGAGGGTGTACCCTACATGTAATCTTGTGAAGTAATAATAGAATCTTTTATGGTCTACCTTATTGAAATCTGAAATTACATGAGGATATCTTCAATGGACATATTCAATTGATCATGCATTTCTTTCTTACTGATTTCATGTCCTTTGATTCTTTCTTGTGTTTTCCCAAAGTGGGTAGGTCTGACTAGTTTTTCTTCCTATTCTTGTAGTTGCAGCTTGCCTTGTGAGTTATCGCTGCCTTCAACAATGAAAATATGAGGTGAACATATGGTATTGATCTCATTTGATTTATCTTAAATATCTTGTAAAATACTATAACCAACCTCCCAAATAGGGTGCAATGTGTTGGGATGATAAATATTTCCCAAGACAGTAATTCAAGCTGAATTAACAACCTCCAAAGCAATTTCCATGATCAAATTTTCAGTTTCATGGTTCTATTGTGTTTTCATAATATTATCCTTTACAAAGTTAACAATGTCCTCAGATATGATTTTGTCTTCAATTTCATTTGCTTCCTCTTTGACCAAATCAGCCAAGCTCCCTCCAGTAGCCTTTTAGGAGTTCTTATCTTCTTACTTTTTGACCCATCTTTCATTATGCTTTTTAGAGGGTTGAGGTTTCTCTAACTGGGGCCCTTTCCTTTTTTAGTTCTCTTAAATTCATTACATTATTTTTCATTGGGTGGAAGGACCTGTTTTTCAACCACTCAATAATTGGAAATTAAGTTCCCTATTATCTTACATAATTTACAAAAAGGTGGTTTTTACTTATATTCCACTTTGAAATTAGTTCAATAATCCTTAGCATTGAAACTAATGCTATCAAGTAATTTTGAAGCTAAATTGTAATATACCATGACTCTTGCATAAATCTCAAGTTCCCCATTAAGTTTGTGTGGATCTATCTTCAAGGTAACACCAATGAAAGAGGTGATGTCATTAAGGATATTCGGGTGCCAGAATACCCAATTTAGTCCATGCAATATCACCCAAATTTGAGTTAGATAATTTCTGTGTATAAGGGGGTTAAAAGAAAGATCCCATTCCCATATTTAAATTAAAACAAGCTAAAGTTTTATATTATCGGTTTTCCAAACTAAGTTTATATACTTTTGCGAACATAGAATAATATGATAGCAGCCTTTTCCAATTGGAACTAGTTTCCAATTGGATTTTCCCCAGTAGTGGGAAATTAGGGGTTTCAATTCAGGGATAGGCCATGGTTTGTAATCTTTGAGATAATGAATTCATTATAGGTCTAAGTACTTACACATATTCAACCTTTGATCCGGGGATTTGGGGTCTACATCAACAGAGAAACCTTCGTCTTTAGATTTTTTGTACGGTGGAGTCTTTTTCATGGTCTCTTTGAGATGACCCGATCCATTGAGAAATTATGAAAAGGATATCCCTCTAGGTTTCAAGATAGGATCTCCATTTGTTATATCTTTGGGAGGTTCTTCTTTTCTGATGCTTCAGGACCAACCCTTTCGAAGTAACGCTCCCATTCTGGATCAAAAGAGACCATGATTTATCACTAGATCTAGCATTCCATCATTATTATATTATTAATATTTATTATTTATTTTATTATTATTATTATTATTATTATTCATATTATAGTTATTATTCTTATTTTATTTTTTTGTTTTTTTGTTATTCTTATTATTATAATTCAGATTTTAATTGTTATTTTTGTTGTTGTTTTTATTGTTGTTGTTGTTTTGTTATTGTTGTCATTGTTATTGTTTTTGTTGTTGTTGTTTTTATTTTTTGTTGTTTTTGTTGTCATTGATGTTGTAGTTATTATTATTAAGTGTTCTAAGTTTTGGTTGAATGGTACTCAATTGTGGCATCCACAACTTAATGAACAAGGTTCGAATCTTGGTAGGTGTAGGTACTATAGCAGTACTATAGTGGTACTATATTAGATATTGTGGAAGAAATTGCAGTAGTACTGTAACCCTATAGAAAGGGTATTGTATCAAGAATTAATTTTCATCAGAAATGGGATTTTAAGATATAAAATTGGGCCTTTAGGCCACCAAGCCTCCAAACTATCATAGGCCTTTAGGTTATAGAGCCTCCAAGCCAACATATTCCTTTGGGAAATTGTATTTTTAGTCTACCACTTGTTTAAAACAGGTGACATAGCAGGACTAGGAAAAATATCTTGACACAATACGTAGGCAATGTAGTATGGAAATATATTGGAATCATCGGGTGGGCAGCCTTAAAAGAGGGATGGGAACACCAATTTCTATTAACCATCCACTCATCCACATATATTTTCTATATAGGGTGGATGGGTGCCCTAACATGTAATTATAAAGTAGTAGGATATTCTAAATGATTTGACATGATAGACATGCAATACAGTGGGGATCCATGGAAGGAATAGTTGGGTGGGAGGGTCAAAAGAGATATGGGTGTGTGGGAACCTATCATCTAGAACTCTACCCACGGTTATTATTTTTGGTTGTAGGGGTTCCCTTCCATGGTGCATTGAAGGGGAACATGTTTCATCATTTATTTACAATGGGGGACAAAACTTTTAGCCTAGTGACAATGTTTGATTACTATTGCAGGGGATACGACAAGGAGTTTGACTAGTTTATAGAATAATGTAGGTTGATCCATTAGGACTTCATGGTACATGTTGGAACTTTAGTCCACTGGGCCTTCGAACCATGTAATGTCCTTCAGTCCATTGGGCCTTTAGGACATCATATGTAATAAAATAGGTTTGATGATTGATTGTAATTACTTATGGGGTGAGATGAGGCTTGACCCACTTGGATGTATGGGTTTGTGCATTATTTGTGGTTTTAATCCCCTATAAATAATATAAATTATTATTATTATTATTTTCTGTTATTTTTTTTATTGCTGTTTTGGTTTTTTTTGTTCTTGTTATTGTTGGTGGTGGTGGTGGTGGTGGTGTTTTTTTTTTTTTTTTTTTTTTTTTTTTTGTTGTTGTTTTTTTTTTTGTTTTTTTAATGTTTTTTTGGTTATGGTGGTGGTGTTGATACAGGTAGATAGTGACACAGGCACGCTGACTCAATAAAGCTAAGGTAGGTAGGGGGAAGACCCAGTTTTATACTTATGCAGCATAGGGCCTTTGGGTCATATAATAGGATTTCAATCCCACTGAACTTTTGGTCCACTATTTGTAATAGATTGGATATTTGGATGGGTTATCCTTGAGTTTATATTATCTATACTTCTGGTCTATGTGTTTTTTAGTGTTTTTATTGTACCACCAATAACTTGCCTAATATTTTTTTATGGTTTTGTTTTTTTTGTCATTGTTGTTATTATTACTACTAGTAGTGTTGATTATACTCATATTGATTCATAAAGACTAATGTAGTAAAGGGGGAATACACCATTCCATGATAAGGAAACATAGGGAATTTGGTTCATATAATGAGCTTTCAATCCCATTGGGCCTTCGAGCCACTCTTTATAATAAAGTGGATGTGGGTGTGGTTGTGTGTGTTTTTTTTTGTGTTTTCATGTGTTCATGTGTCATAGGGAAGAACAATTAATCGATTCTTGGTAGTTGGTGATGCAGAATTCATACTGCTAACATGGTTTGATGACTACTAGCAGGAGGTAACAAGGCATTCAGTTACTGACATGACATGGTGGAGGATTCTCTATTATACCTTTAGTCCACATGTTGGGACATTGGGACACTAATCATGTGGTTTATTTAATGGCTTTTAGGCCATGTAACATAATTCGGGCCATCATATGTAATAAAATAGGCCGAATGGGTTATTTTCATTCCTTATGGGAGAGATGAGGATCGACCCACTAGGTTTCCTGGGTGTGTGTGTTATTTATCTTCTTATAATACCCTCTTCTTATAATCACTTGGGTTGAAACATAGAACTCAATAAATTATCTCAATCCATCAGATAATCATATATCCAAGTTTAATGTTAAACAAAAAAGGACTAGGTTAGATCTAACAGTAATGGATCATGCAGTTCATAACCTAAGGAGTATCTTTAACCAAAAGATATCATAAGGTTCAAGCCCATCTAGAGGATATGTCCCTTAGACCTATAAGGGTCCCACTATATTAGGTGAAAATGCTAAATATTATATTGATGATAAAAAAACTTATCAAAATCTCAAATCCTAGATGTGGTATCATCAACATAGAGGTTTGGGTGGTGGTCGAAGATGATTTTTCTTGCTCAGATAGCTTGGGGGACTTATTTTTTATATTTGGTTTCCTTTTTGTGAATTTTTTTCTTTGATATTTTATGGAAATTATTTTTTCACTTTTTTCACATTTTATCTATTCTTGTAAATATTTTCTTTTATTAAATAAATGATTCATGAGTTTTGGTCTCCAAATCCATGGTCTCGGGACATTTCTGATTATTAACATGATGATTATTATTGTTTTTTGTAATTTTTTTGTGGTGGTATTATTATTATACCTATCAACTGTACCTCTTACCATATAGAATCCCGATGTGGGATGGAGGGGTGACCTACCTTCTTAGAGTGGGGGTAACTTTCAGACTATAGATATTGTTTGATTATTGTCGATAATGGAGAAACGTGGCATAAGACTAGAGTTATAGTGTGAAGTAATATACTCTTTCAGGACTTTGCATTATCTCCTCCAATGTTTCTTTGGGACACATTTATCTATCCCTTTAATCCCACTATCTTATGAATTTAGGCTATAAATATATAATATAATGGTTTTAGTGGGTTCTTATCATTCTTTTTGGGGAGGGATGAGACTTAACCAACTGGGGTTCCTGAGTGTGTGTATTGAATGTGATTTGTTATCACCTTTACCTAATATTGATTATTATTATTGTTGTTGTTGTTGTTGTTGTTGTTATTATTGTTATGGTGGTGGGGTTTAGAGTTTTGTTCTCCCATGATTTCTTGGTGATTAATATGGTGACTTAAAATTTTAGGATTGTTGATTATTAAAGGTGTTCTCACATGATGAAGGTTTCAGCCTTGAAGAAGTCTTCTCTTGAGATAGAGTTTTTGTTCATGATGATTCAAAACCATGGATTATATAGAAAAATTTAGAATAAATTTTTCTTGTGAATAATGATGGAGATGCTCAATCTTTCGTCTCTTTTAGGGACTCTACTATTATAAGAATCGTTAATAAGGTATCCATGAATCATGTGGTGGTGAATACAAAGGTGATCTTGGAGAGACTAGAGATGTGTAAGTTCTCAATCATAGATCATATTGTTATTATAAAGGGTGAAAAACCTTAGAGTCATGAGTAATTGGTTAAGCATGTTTATTTGATATAGGTTTTGATAATTATAGGTTCATATCTATTGAGAAATACTTTTTCCATTGTTTTTCCCTTCTGATGAATTGAAATAGAAAGCTAAAGATTTTGGTTCATTATACCTAAATCATAGATATTTTCATCTTTATAAATGGAATTTTTAATTCAATAACTTATCTATTAAGAGTATTTTTTATCAAGTATAGATCAAGATTTATGGTATATTTTCAATACTTTGTAATCTAAATATCCTATAATACACTGGGCCTTAGTTGGAGTTCTAATTCATATAAACTGGGAAATGAATTTGTCTCAACTTGGTCACTTTGTAAGGGTACTGATTGAGGTTTATTTTAATGATATATTTATCAATAATTTCATCTTATCAATGAATAATTATGATATCATTCTGAAGATTTATTATTAAAAATTACCATCTTTTCATGTTGAGTGTAATGAGGTTGGTTACTTAAAGGAAAAGGATTCAAATATTTAGTTTTCAAATCCTATTATATGAATGGGAATATAGAGAACAATTACAGGAATAAATAATTTTAGGCTAGATAAATGTAGGTGATTTGTGGGTTTTTTGGTTTAGTTGGGTCTGCTCCCCAGGCTGTCAGAGGTAGAGATTCCCTTTTCGAGTATGGACTCGAGGTCTCAGCCCCTGTAACTTTAGAGCAGGATGAGATTACAATTGGGACTATTTTAGTTAGAATTCTAGATAAATTTTCTTTTGGGGAGTAGGAGGTTTCTATAACTAGCACTAAACATGGGACTAATGTTAGGATTTCTCATGGGCTAATTCATTTTGAGGGGAAGGAGTATCCATGTGCTTCCTGATCTTGGTAGAAAATCAACTTACTTATAAAGAGTGACAGAATTCAAGGCCCAAGGTCTTATTTCATGGATAGGGAGACATACTTTAATAATACTATAGTCATAAATATTAAATCTATGTGTTTTGAAGTTGAATTTGATGAGTCTAATTATTATTTTACTACTCAAGATGATGTTGATTTCCAGTTATTACAGTGGAAAATCCTGCTTTCTTCTAGTGATCGCGAAGGAAGGAAAAAACTTTAGTTTGATTCATCAGTGACTTAAAAGTCTAAAATGGGTTTAGGTAAGGATAGTTTGATAATAGAGTTCATTATCTCTGATTAAATTCCTTTAAATATTTTCATTAATGATAGCCTATAAGATAAAAAGTATGAATTCAAGGCTTACATAAACCCTACCTTTGTTTCTTCCAAAAATTCTAAAAAATAGTGGAAATTTCCCCATTACATGAATAAATTTTGTGGATCATGAGTGGTTTATAAGGTAAAGGAAGTGCCCTACTATATAAGATCACCTAAGGAGGCACATATTATTATATCTACTGATGTTGGAGAGGATATGGATTCAATTATTAAAGTTATTTTCAAAGATGATATTATATAAGTTCAACTACCAGATGGTCAGTCTTTTGCATTAAATTCTGAAGATCCCTTGGATGATAAAGAGGTAGTTGTGGTAAAGGGTTCACAATAATTATTTCCACTAATAAATCATTTAAACTTATTACTAACAATAAATAGTTTGTTCATACTTCTCTTAAGAACAATTAGGGTTCGAAGATACCAGTTGGTGTGGAGGATATCAAGTAGGCATAGCCTAGGGATTATGAGTATACTTAGTAGAATCATAATACTTGGAAGTGAGGTTAATGTCTATGAGTTAAGGGTATTTATGGAGCCTACCATAATATGATTCTATGATCTTAGGCTTTGTATTTAGAAACCCTTTACATACATTCATATATACATGGACAATCACTTATCTAGGAAGGAGCTTATGATGCGTTTGTTCTAGTATTTATTTATTTTTATTATTTTGGATTGAGGGAGTGTTTTCTTATTTAGCCACTTCTTCCTCTATTTATTTTTCTTAATAAAGAGTCATGGACCAACTTTTTTTAATTATTTTTTTGTTACTGTTGTTGCTGTTATTGTTGAGGTTGTTATTTTCATCATCATTATCTTTGTTTTTTGTATTTATATTGGTTATTGTTATTATTGTTGTTTTTGTTTTTGTTTTTGTTTTTTTTTCTTTGTTGTTTTTTCCCACAGGTAAAAACCTAGTGGTTTATCCCTTTTTGGTGGTTTAGATAGGTTTCAGGTTCTAACCCCCCTGCCCTCATGGTGTGTGTGATATATAATCCCTTTTTGTACCCCCCCCCCCCAAGGGGGTGTGGATTGTCCTTGATAACCTATAGGTGTGTGAGTTATTTATTTTTCTTTTAAACTTCAAGACTTAATAAATTAAATTCTTTTTTTATTGTTGTTATTTTTTGTTTTGTTTTTTCTTCATGTTATTCTTGTTTTTTTTTATTATTCTTATTCTTTTTATTATTATTTTTTTGTTAATGATGGGTAATTGGTTTCTTCATAAGTGAAATTTTATTTTTCATAACTTAAGTTAAATTCCATAGAATAGTAATGTTTTTTTAACACCAACATTATCTCACTTATCTTTATGTTTCAAATTATTCTCAAAATGTTCTTAGTTGTTGGTACAGTTTTCATTCCATCCAGTGGGATTTATTTTTTTAAATAATTATTTTTAATAATTAACTTTGGAGTGACAATATGAACTATATATCATTATATAAACTTCGTTTATTACTATAATGAATTCATTTATTATGACTTCATATCAATTTTTAAACTCATTTTATAATATTTTATAGAATTACTATAGGTAAAGTCTCATTTATCTACCTATGTTCTTCTAAATATAGTTCTTATAGTTTCTACTAAATGTTATCTAATACCAATTACAATGCTACCAAATCTACTCATCTAGATATGGTGGACCATTATCACTTGTAAATATAATACAAAATATCACATACATAATATCAAAATTTTATTAGTCCTTGAGAGACAATATATATAAATAAGAATTACATTTTTTTGGTCTGGTTTGTGTTTTACAATGACTCAATATAAAACCACCCTCTTTTTAAATTAAACAAATATATAATACTATTATCAATTATATTTTTAGTGAAAAATAAAAAGATATGAGAAGCATGACATGGATTATTTATAGTGATTTGGGGTATAAAGATTCCCTAGTCCACTCCACCAAAACTCTCTTGGAAATATTGGTCATTTTCACTATATAGGTTCTTTATATGAGGACGTCAATAGTTGAGTGAAATAAATTATAACTTATTAAAAAAGGTTTCAAGATATTTTAACTAGGATCTCCCTTTTTCAATAGTTATACTCGGCCTTCGCACAATCAATATAGGGAGTGTAGTGTTTATAAAGAGATATATGTAGAAAAGATTGTGGATTCAACACACATTTTCAAGAAGAAACCAACATATAGTCAAAATTCCTTAGAGAAATAAATAAAGTTTGAAGTAACTTTGAATAACTTTATTTTTCTATAGATAAAACTTGAAAACTCACAGCATAAACATATTTCTCTTTTTACAGTTGCAAAGTAAAAAATAATTAAAAAAATAGTATACACAAGTAGTGGTTATTATGTTTTTCTAAATGTATATTCTTGACTAAATATATTTACTTTTTGTATTTGAACTCTTTTAATTCAAACTATCAATTTTAAATAATATAATACTTAGAAATTAATATTTTATCCTTTTCATGTGACTTTCTTCTTCGGAAATGGAAAAATATAGGTATATGTTTTTTGAATAGTTACAGTCTTCCTTGGGACTATATATCTTAAGAGAAAGTGTTTCTTTAATTAATCTAATTTTTCTTTATTTATACATATCTACTTTTTATAAAATAAAATAAGGACTATAGTTTTCTCAAAGTATTTAAATAGTAATAATATCCTCAAAACTATAATAATGTATTATGAAAATATCAAACTTTGAAAAAACTCACTTTCGTAAGTCTTTGTTTTCTACCTTTCTAATCGTAAGAATTTAATTAGAACATAAATATTTACCATATTACCTCACTATGAGACTTCTTTCTGGTCATAAATCTTCATCATAAGACTTTATGATCTCCAAAATTCAACAAATTATTTACATATACAATTCATTATTATTCATTCTTCATGTTATCCATAATATATTGTACATGGTATTATTCTTAATTTTATAGAAAATAGGGAAGTAATATATAAGGGGTGATCATAAACACTCAGTAAGGTATAACATAGAAAAAGAAATACATAAACATGACATTTAAAATATGGAAGAATCATATAATCTAAATAAATCCATAAAAATAATACATGACTATGTCATAATGAATAAATAGTGAGAGATATTATAATGTATAAAATGTATGATTCTGAACATCATAAACATATCTTCAATACCTTATTCCAACACATCATACATAAATGTTAAATACACTCTCATTACCCTATTTTAGATAGCTCATAAGTCCTATAAGTACATTAAGGGGATATATAATCCTAGGCCCCCTTGTCACATATATCTTTCAATTTATTCCGTTATAGAATAAAATTGCACAAATAATACATGGAATAATTTTTAATATCAAATAAATTAAAAATACTTCGAATGATATTTAATAATGATTGGCTTAAAAAATTTCATAGAGTAAAAGAATATGTGGTTGTGTCAATGGTTCTCCCCAGTCAATCAAATGGTATAACTATCTGGGTGAATAAACTTTAATTTTTTTTAAGGATGGGGTCGAATCTTCGTTTTATTATTAAAGAAAATACCTCTTTTGAATGGGTAGAGGGATACCCATTACATAGCCCGAAATCCCAAGTCTAAGTGGCCTGAATACAAGGCTTGAAAGCCCATTTTTTGGCCCAAATGACCCTTCAGTGAACAGTACTGCTACAGTGCCCGGACTGCTACAGTTCCTGCTACATTGCCCATGACTTTTTAAAGTTTCAATGGATATTAAATATTTAGAAGGAAAAGTATTGGTAAAAAATATTATTATGATTGGATAATATTTAAGAAAGTATTGTAAAAATTAAAGTAAAATGAATTGATAGATAAATCCCCAATAATAATTAGTCATATGTAATCCATGTATTTGATTCATGTTGAGGATACAAAACCCTTCAAGAAAGAACTCCTAATATTATTATCATCAATAACAAAGGATCACTTTTACCAAATTATGATTACTCCTATTTGGGGCCCTATAAAGGCGGAACTAGGTATACATTATCCCAAAATAAAAAAAATCACCACTTAAAAATTATATATCAACAATATCACATACAAAAATGGAGATAATATTAAGTTATATTAAAGGAACTATATATTATGGATTGTTTTATAACAGTATAGTAAATATTTTTATTTTTGGATATGTTGATGCAAATTGGATGTAAGTGGTGATTATAAGAAGTAAACATTCAGTTTAGTGATTTTCTTAGGATATAGTTGTGTAACTTGAAACATAGAGAAGTAGAATTTAGATACCATGAGTTCAAGGAAGTATAATATATTGTTTCCACATAAGAAACAACACAATTGATATGAATTAAGACTCAACTTGAGGATTATAGGGTGGAAGTAAAATTAACCTTATTGGTGGGATATGATAATCAAAGTTTCACAAACCTTTTTGAGAAATCCAATTCAATATTATTGATTGAATCGTATTGATATCAAGTACCATTTTGGAAAAATAATTTATGAACATGGTCCATATTCCTGCAATAGATAAATTAACAGATGTATTTACTAAACCATTTTATAAGGATGCATTTTACAAACTGAGGTTTATGATAGGATTTGAACCTCAGCATTATCAAGGAAATGTATGGTGATTATCATCCCCTATAACATGTGTTATTTGGATTTTTGTTGTCAATGGTGGGGAGAAGAAAAATAAATCCAAATAAATATGTATTCCTAAAAAGGGTTAAATCTATTATTAAAGGTGATATATATTTAGTTGGATATTTTAAAAAGGGAATAGATGTGATTTTTTCATAAACATGTTGGATTTTGTGTTTTCTTAGTTTTTTTGTGAACTTTTATAATATTTTTGTTGAATATGTGTGTATAAAATAAGTTTAAAACATATTTGATGTAAGTTTTGATGTGATTAAAAGAATCTTGGAAGATAATGTAAGTTTATTTTATGGATAATGTTGTGATTATTATTCATTATTCTTGTTCTTTACTTAAATTACACTCAGATAGGCTTGGAATGATTATGTGATGATTCATTACTAATTTATAGGTTAATTTACATTCATTTGAATGAAAAAAAAATAAGTTAAAGATTATTATTACCAAATAATGTGTTTCGATAATTTTAGGATATTATTATTTAAAGGAGTTAAAGGGATTATGATTGAAATAATTTATTTCCTCTTATTTTCAACATATAAATCATGTTCAATATTTGGTGAAATTAACTGATTCATAGAAGTTAAAGTGTTTGAAGGTATGATAAGAGTTTTGGGATTGTTTGTAAGTGAGAAAAATTTTGTGAATTTTATGCAATGTAGAAGAAATAATTCCATAATTTATATTATGGATTTCTGCTTAAAATATTCAATAAAAATATCACACAATAGTACATAAATTTTGAGTTGTGATTTTCTACTAAAGATTAAGATGTTTAATCCAGTATTTATGACATATGCATCACACCATAATGGAGAGGTCGTGATTTTCATGTGGTTGTTTTGGTCTTTGTGAGGAGATAGTTATGTCGTGAAGGAAGTTGTTCATGTCATAGAGGTTTGAAATGCACCAAAATAAAATTTATTTTTTTAGTTGAATTTATTAGACATTTTAGCCTTGGATTATTCCATGACAAAAGGGTGTGATGAAAATGAAGTTTGTTGGTCATTGCAAAGTAGAGGATTTCACTGTAATGTGAAGGCCCAATGGTATAAGAAAGGATAATTCATAGTAATGAAAAATACTATTGCATAATGAGTTTAAAGGTATTAACAATTTCAAAGTTGGAGATAACAACATGGTATTTTCAATAATTACATTATAATTGAGTCCCTTAAATCATGATTTATGTAAGTTCATAGATTTTTTGGTTTTGATATTGTTTCTTGGTGGATATCACATGGGTCTATTAAAAATATACACTAAATTAAATACTATGATGTGGTGGTTTATACCACATTTTGGTCTCTTCTATGAGACCCCATGTAATGGTGAATATCACCACATTTTGGTTTTGTGCAAAGAAATTTATGTGTTATGTGATAATGCATGGATCTACCAATTTCCTCTACCTAAACCTATCATATCAGTTAAAAATATCATTAGATGATATTCAATGGATTAATTGATGATGAATATGAAATGTTTAAAAGTTAAATGTTTTATCATTAATGGTCATGGATTTACAAATCATTTGTAACATACACCTTTATTATCAAAAATTTATGAAACATTTTTATGTCTTTATAAGGGTCCTCAATTCCTATAAAATGTGGCTAATATCATGAGATGAGTATTGTATCATCATTTTATCATAGAAACATGATGGACAAACTTCTTTATAGCTCTCATTCCTTTCATCCTTTTATCTTATGGTTATAACATTTTGTGGATAGAAATGAGTCATTACCAAGTGTTAGGATATTCACATATCCTATAGATGACCTATGATAAAATATTTTGTTGGTTTCATCTTAGTGATATTTATCAAGCTCGTGTTGATAAGCTTAGATAGGCCGAATCATTAAAATAAAATGTATTTTGTTCTTTTTTTTACTTTTTTCAATCAAATATGAATGTAATATATTTTTTCTTTATAGGTTTTGGTAGATGTTTCTACTATATTAGGATAAGTTTTTCCCCTAAAAAACTCTTCATTGGTATTAGATCCAATTCAATTTCTTTGGTATTGATTCATTAAATGAATAAAGAAACTAAAAAATTGATAATTCCATAAAATACGGTGTGTTCAGTTAAAAATGGGTGTAGTTATTAAATATTTATAATCCATTACATGTTTTTAAGGGAAAAGAGTCATTGTTTTATAAGATTTATGATACCGTGTCTTAGTTTATGTGAAATGACTGTAGAGTTTTTCATGAAAAAAAAATCTTTGTTTTTAAAATTAACTACGTTGTCGTAGAATGTTCTTTACATCATATTTAATCATAATCAATAAATAATAAATACTATAAATCCCATGAATTGGTTCATCTTTTATTATATAATAGGTGTAAGTCATATGGTACCACTTGAATGAAACCAAAGAATATTGTGACTTTGTTTAAGGGATATCGTATGTATTGTTATGAGATGAAATGACACTAACTTGATTTGCTACTAGAATGTTAAAGAGTTAACATTCAAATCTTCCAATATTGGTTATAATTTAGTTAGATTTTTTATATGATAAAACAATCAGGATAAGTGATGCATTCATATGATAAATTCATGGTTGGAAGTAGCATTAACTCATACATTTTAAACATATGAGTTAATTCATGGGAGCATGCGAATAAAAATATAAGGAATTAAGAACCATCAAAATGGAGTGTTAATTCATTATTACTCACTATCAATTCTCCATATCCCTTTATCTCTAATATTCTTCCACATTTTCTCTACAATACACTAGAATGTCATGGTAAGAAGAAGAATCTAACCTAAACATTAGGTGATTCTTTCAACCTGTGGATACACCGTAGTGAGGGGAGTCTGATGATTACCCTTAAGTGATATTTTTTCAAGTATGATTAAGGAGAGATGAATTATTTATTTATATATTAAGGTAGACACAATCAATATCTTCATTTTATTTAGAGTTTGATTTTGGGTTTTTATGCATGGCTATCTTAGATTTAAGGTTTCTTATTATTTCTATTATGTTTAATAAGTGTTATTATATCTTAAGAATCCTAGTAGTAGTATCATATTCATGAAATGTTATTTTATCCTAGAAATAACATTTTAAAACGAAGGAATAGCATAAATCATCCATGTTATGGGAAAATAGAGAACAATGTCATCTTAAGTGATTCGGGGTGTGGTGTAAAATACGACTTAAAAGAAAAAAAATTATATTTTATAAGATTCAACTAGGAAATAGATTAAATGATTTTTAAATTGATTATAAACTGTAATAAAATGTATTTTGGGATATTATTTAATTTATAAATATTTTTATATATTAATTAATTATAAATTTTTTATAAATAATTATTAAGTGTTTTTGAAATATTTAATAAATAAATATCCCACAATATTAATTATCAATATTAAAATTCCTATTCTATATTATAAGGAATGAATTACTATTTAGATATAAATGGTATATATAGAAATAATTAGTAAAATTTATAAAGTATTTATAAATTAAAAAATAAGGAAAAGATATAAAAGAGTTTATATTTATATTATAATTTGTTCATAATATTTAATTTCAATTGTTCAAATTAGTGGCTTGTTTGAGAAATTATTTAAACCATGTTAAAATTAGTTTTTATGGTTGATATGATAAAGGTTTAAATGATATTAAATATGTGATACTTGGATTATGTAAATAGTTTACATATTAGAAATTGGAATATAAATTGTTTATATTTCATGTAATATCATGTAATTAAAGTAAATTTCATATAATAAAAAATATAAGAGTTAATATTTGAAATAAATATAAATTGTTTATATTTGTTTAATTATAGAATATCCATAATATATGGATAAATTATGAAATATTTATTATCTTTATTTATGAATTTTTTATAAATTTTTATCTCATATTTAAATTTATGAATGGTTCATTTATTTAGTTCTTTACCTATTTTATTTATATTTATAATTAATATAGTATAAATCAATGTATTATTTAGTTTATAAGAGTTAAATTTATTCTAAATTTTCATACATGCATCTAAATAGTTACATGATAAGTATGATAAATGATTTAGTTTTATCATATTGGATATATTTATATTGCTCTAACATATATTAATTTTTTATATGTCTTGATGATTCACGAAATCTCTATTTATTTATAGATGATCTTATCTCAAGTGTTTTATTATTTAATTTCTAACTATTCTTAAATGATATGAATTTTTTTTAATAAATTCCAAAGGAATTTATCTTACCCGAATAATGAGTCAATATCATTTATCCTCCAAGTGCAAAGAGATTCAATTTATGGATGTTGGAATTCAGTTCTCTATCAAAGTAATTTATCTTACATGTAAATATTATCTTACACATAAAATAATTCTCTTATGCATAAGATTTTGTACTTGTGGTGAAATTTCAAGTTTGTGCTAAATGATTTTATCTTACAGAAGCTTGGTGTTAAATATTATATTACTACATTGGTGGATTATATTATTAAGTAGAAAAATAATCTTAAAAGTAATTCAAGGTCAGAAAGAAAAGTTAGATGGAAAATTAGAAAATTCCTTTATCTTAAGAAGAGGATCATCATGAATGAATTATCTTATAGACATCAAGAAATTTTTAGATGTTGTTTATCTTACAATAGTAAGATATTTTTTTACGAAATGGAATTATCCTATGGAAGTATTAAATCCATATTATTTATCATATGTGATGCATAAGTCAAATAACTAGATTGATTTATCTTATGAATATTCACACTGAATTATCTTACAATAATGGTGTTGCCCCAATTTTATCTTACAAAGATCAGGTTGTCTTATAAAGGATCATTATTATTATAATCCATACCATTGGTGTGAATTTTTGACAAGTCAACTAATAATTTTACATGCATTATAAAAGGATTTATCTAAATAAAGAAAGATAAATTTTTATAGAGTGTCTTTTTCTTAAGAATGGAAAAATATGATAAAGAGGTTTTCTTCCATATCTTAAATGGATTTTCATTACTTATTTTGAAAATAAGGATACATTATAATTAAGAGCATATCGCTTCAGTTTTAAAAAAGGATTATCCACTCAAACATTGAGATTATTAAGTGTTTATAAGTTTACATTAAAAAGTGGAAATATAAATAGAAGATTTTTCTGATACATAAAATATATATACATTTATATAGATAAGAAATGATACTTACTTCATATGACACAAGATATACATTACTTGAATCTTGATCTATAGTTGTTGTGTACACAAGATTATATTTTGAAATTTAATGACCTCCAGATATTCTCTTTAAAGATAATCATATTCTCTGGATGATTCTACATATTCTTTCAGTTTCAACTTACAACTATGTGCTTCATTGGTAAACTCTCATTATTCTCTCATATATCTTGAAGTGGTCACTCCTTATACTGAGTGATGAAAGCTACTATTTTTTAAACATTGTAGGATCCTGGTAAAATCTCCTAGTTTTCAACTAAGTGAAAACTTCTTTCACTCAGTTAATAATTACTCAAGTAAAGGAATGGTTCTAGTGAAAATCCGAAAACTCTAAGAGTTGAGAATTGGTGGAGTGGAATAAGGGATATATGTTCCCCAAACCATTATAAATATCTTGTGTTCAATATTTTTCTTTCAGTGTTAATTTCCACTGATTGATTTTGTTAATAGAATATTAGAACCTATCATACCTAAAAAGAGTGTGGCATTAATCAAAGAAAATTTTTGGAACTCAATTCACCCCCCCCCCCCCATTGAGTCTTTATGCAACTGGTCTTTGTCCAACATCTTCTACCTTAAATTTGGATTGTTCATGAGTTTGATAAATATTTACACATCAATATGATTTTTTCATATTGTTTTGATTAAATGAATATGATTACAAACTAAATCATTAGAATCATGTATACATTTAAAGGTAATAACATGAGATTAGATGGTGATATTTAGTTCTTCTTTAAAAATATTTAGTGTTAGATTTATTCTAGAGAAAACACATGTAGAGACCTCAATCATTCACCTGGTTAAGCTCTACCAAAGTAGTATTCCCATGTATTATCTTGTGTAAGGCATGGTGGAAATGGATAACCCTGAAAGTTAAGTAACCAAATGTTTTTGTGAATTTTTGTTACACTTAGTTTGGAAACCCTAAAAGTTAGTTTACCAAATTAATGGTTTTAAGTTTATACATGTGATGGATAGGGAAAATATTTTTCAACTCAACCATCTAAGACTCACATATGATATAATTAAAATGTTTCCATACCTAAATAACTAATTAGGGAGAGGAATATCAAAAATGCCCATTACATAGTGAAATATGGATCTTGGAACACTAATGTATATGATGGATTTTAAAGGGTTCATCTCCTTAGTGGGAGAAAATTTAATAATCCTTATTAATTTTTTATAAAATTTGATAATCATCTAATAAAATATTATGTTGTATATAAATATCATCATCATCATAAATAGGTGAATGTCAGAAATTATGAGAAGTATAAAATGAGACAATCGAGTTTTATTTATACCTTGTTCTGTTTATAAAATTCTTTCTTATTGTAAATGTTATGGAAAGATTAATAAGTTTAATAAATTTTTACCTATTTTCTCAAATTATTGATATAAGTTGAACTAGGTATGTGGTGTTTATGTTTTTATACTATAAGGACATTAAAAGTGAGTATTAATTTAAACTAGAGGAAGAAAGGTTATATGGAAAGTACAAAAATGTTTCTTTCAGTATCTAATGAAGGTTATTAAAACCTATAGTTATCAAGAAGTTAGATTAATTTTTCTATAGAATGGAATTTTCTAGAATACCTAAAGTGGTTTAAAAACTGCATGGAATATCCATGCTAGGTACTGGTGTTATATAAATAAATTTTTTTTGGTTTTCAAGGGTATACGATACCAAATGTATACATTATAAATGTTGTGAGTATAAAAGAGTTCAAAATCAAGGTAATAATTAATAAAAATTATAGTTTTTATCCAAATTATGAAGCAAATAGTTTTTATATAAAATATTTTAATGTAGAGAAATTTATCAAGATTATATGGTTCCTTACAAAGGATGTGTATTTTAATCTTATTACTCTTATTGAAGAAGAGAATATGTTTATTAACAAAGTTTTATTATGGAAAATATGATATAATGGATTCAATACACGTGGTTTATTATTCATCAGATTCTATAACATTATTTTAGAATAAGAAAAGGATAAAAAAATTATCTAATATAAAGGATTTTATGTGATATGTTTGTTAAAATATAAGGAAATTAGATTCCACCACCATTAGTGGAATATTATAAAGAATAATATTATTTTCCAGAAAGTGATCCAAATACATAGAATACCATACTTGATATGGTTAAAACAAAATTGAATATCCCTTCTAAAAGAAATAAGATTTATTTCCTTAACAAAAAATACTTTATGTATATTAGTTTGATATTATGAATAAAAAAGTGTCTAAGAGGATAATGGGAGTATGTTTGGACTTAGAGAAGTTCAATGTTAACAAATAAAAGCTTATGTCATCCTTCAAAGTGGTTGTCAATTTATATCCTAAAGGAGTTTAGGATATATCGTTAAAAGATTACTATAAATAATTATAGTAGTTGCCAAAATATTTCAAGAAAAAAATGATGGAAAGGGTTAGGAGAATGGTTAATATGAACTTAGAAAGAGTTTTAATTAGAAAAAATGAGTTATTAACACCGTAGGATTAAATCTTATGGAGTTATGGACTCTGAATGTATTTAAGGATTTGATCATTAGGAATGTGATTCTTAAGTCTTTTTATTATTCAAACTAGATTTATTTATAGATGTTACTAAATAAATATTTTAATTGGAGGTTTTATCAAATAGTCACATAGAGATATGGTAGGAATTACATAAATATGTGTTTAGTTTAGAAAAACCTCTAAAAGTGCATCAAACATAAGGATGGTATGGAATTTTATCTCATGTGATATGTTATAAATCAATTATTTATGGTTTTTTAATGTTTTTAAAAGAGATTCAGAAAATAAAATGTATCATGTTATACAAAAGGCAATCTCACTATAAGGAAAATGAATTTTAGGAGTGGTTTTTAAAAAATTAGGTGGTGGTTTAAACCATAATGAATCTATTTGTGGTGTTTTCTAAAACTATCATGTTTTATTAAGTCATATATTAATTAGTCGTGGTTTTTTATTAGACATGGTCTTGTGGAACCATTTTGAATTTGTAAGTTTTGGTGGTTTCAAAACCGCTACTCTAATAAATTTTGTGGTTTAACGTATGGTATTATTCTAATATTTTTCATTGGTTGTAAAATTATATTTTTTGTGAAAATTAGTGGTGATTAAAACTATTTTTAATTAATTATTGATTTTTTAACAGTATATACTAGTAAATAGAGATATTTTAACAGAAGGTATTGGCAGTTAAAACTACCATGAAATAATTAGTGTTAGTTTTTTAATTTACTAGCAATTTAAAAAGTCGTTAAATGCCATAAAATTTTAACCAGAAATAGGGGAATTAGAATATGATACTATCTATAATTTAAAATTATAATATATCTAAAGGATAGATAATTCAGTATTTTTAATATTCCAATAAAGAAAAAATAGATAAAAATTATAAACATCATATCACCCAACAATTTAAATAAAACATGTTCATTCCAATCATATACTGAAAAGGAAACATATATAAGTTCTGATGAAAAATATATAACATATGAATATGGGGATCTAACATCAACTATACCCCTTTAATTTAGGTTGGTTTCCCCCCAAATTATCCATGCTCCTAATGTTTTTTTAGACTAACATCCTCTAGTGTATCTGATGACTATGTTAAATGGAATTCTCAAAATAAATTAGTTTTAATTGTATATTGTGAATATAGAATATATTTAGAGAAATTATCATAATAATATAAACATATTAAATAAATGTAATAGATATAATATTTCTCGTATCAAGGATACAATTTCGGGAGGAATACTCCCAGCCATGCCCTGAAATCAAGTAGCCATTGCACTCCCCATTATTGCAAACTGCTTATCCCAAGTTATCCATCATGACCCATGCTCCTATATTTTGTTACTGAGCATTTTATTTTATTTTTTAATTATGATTTTACAAATCCAGTAACATTACTCAGACCGATAAGAGGAGGCATCAATGTAAATGAAGATGACCTCCTCCTAAAGAATCATGAAGGGTAGGGTCCAGTACCCAACCATTGTACAAAAGTAGCATGCTTATTTCCCAAAACATTGGAAAAAATTCAGTATTGAATACTAATAATGACTAAAAGGTATTTTTATCACATGACTCTTTAATTTTTTTCTATAAATAGAATAAAATTTAACTAAATATAATCCTTCAAAAGTGAATCACAAGTGTAAAACCAATAATAACACATTACAAAGAAAATAAATTTCATGTAATCCATATTATAAACATTCATTTTCATAATAATATATCCAATTCAACTATTAAAATAACTCATTAATGTGACTCGTTAAAAATTAACATAAATTTTATGTTTTATAATTACTCATCTCCTTTTTTAATTACTTTATGGGTCCAACATAAGGATAAATATAAAATTAAAACATAAATAACTTTTACTAACCAAGTGAAGAATATATGTAACATCAATATCTAGGTCACTCAAAAAATATAGGATATCCCATTATTTTAAAAAAATTACTATTTATAAATATATTCTATTTTGTATGAAATCACATAATAATTATACAATGAAAATATCAAAAAAAACATAAAATATATAAATTAAATAAATTCATAAGGTGATTAAACAATAGATAAAATAATTTTAATTTTAATTTAACTACAAATAATCATTTGGTAAACTAACAACGAAACTATTGTTAAATTTACCAGAAAAAATGCCTAGAAAAATATTCATTGATGATAATATAATTACTTATTTATTCACTTATTTCATATAATCAAAGTATCCTTTAATATATAAAAAATAAAATATTTAATATGGTATGAATCATAATTATTTAAATCAACTAAACATATTAAAAACAAGTGTAATATAAAAAATATTTTCTTATAAATTTATAGACTAATTATTTAAAATGATTTTTTTAATTCATAACCTCCCACTTGATCGAAAGTGAATTTTAATTTTGGTTTTCTAACCCCAATATTTGAAGTGAGTTTATCTACTTAATCCCCATCAACTTTATTGTGAACATTTAACCACAACTTGGTTTAACCAACTTCTGGACCAACTTATTTCACCTAAATAATCAAAGGAAAAAATTGATAACTATAAAACAAATTAAGTACTTCAGATGAAACAAAAGTATATTTAATCATAAATAGTATATTACCTTGTTCAATCCTCTCTTAGAAATATTTTTATACCTATATGTGTGTATAATGACTTTTTTCTCTCTACATGATTATTTTTTTTAGAAGAAACCTAAAAAATGGTTATTATTAATAAAAAATGTATTTTTTTAATAAATAAATATCAATGTACCAAGTCAGTATATAATTCCTTATATAAATCATAATGATTCAAATCCATAAAGGACTTTTATTAATCCCATGGTATTCCTTAAGGTTAATTTTGATACATTTGACAAAGACTCAAGTGTCATTGAACTCACACAACAGTCTATACTTAATGTCCTTCCACTTTTTCCCCAAACTTTTCAATGTTGATTGATGCATAATTGTTTCATGCACCTAAAAATTTAAAAATAACCTACATATTAGATATTTAAAAATAATTCAACTTAGATTTGATAGTAATATCAAATACAATAAATTAGAAATATTTATTTTGACTTAATTTTACTTGTTTTTTCAAAATATCATTCTTCCAATCGATGGGAATGTGCCTCCAATCATGATACATAATGGTAAGGCACGTCATCTCACAAGTTAATTACCCTAATATCTACCATTATAAACATATTACATCATTTTTAGACATTGTAAACATATAAAATGGAACAAAAACTTTAAATTTTTTTATATACAAAACATCTGATGTATTCAAGTTCATTTATGTCTTGTTATTATCTGAATCTTTTAAATAAATATATTAAATAATTAGTATAAATATGTAATAAATTATTTTTTACATTAACAACTATATATAAATCAAATTCACCCTTCAATTCCCTTATGATGGTAACTATGACACCATATATACGTTTGACGATCAATCATCATTCAATCTATCCGATCCCCATTACATCCCAGATGTAGAAGGTGATACATTGGAAGTATAAATCATATCTGATGAATATTGGAGCATTATATGGAATCAAATAGAAAAAGGGGCATACCAAAATTAAGGAGCACACTTGATAAAGGTGGGAGATTATGAAATGGTTCTGACATGAGTTTTCTAAGACCTTATCATATCTTTAAATAATTTGGTTCTCAAAATTATTATATCTAAAAATAATATAAAAAAGTCGGAACATGATATAAGATTTAAAATATGAAAATGTTTTTAAAATATTTTACATGGGTTAATTGAAATCATGTATTATAAATAAAAAATAATAGATCAGTTATAAGAGGACTAGGAATACAATCAATTAATTCAGTATTAGCCATATTATTTTCATCCTCTACTATTAACATGATTTCATCATCTTCTCCCTCCCTTATAAGAACACTTATTTCAATGTCATCACAGAAATATAGATAAATATCCTATTATTGATATGATTCACTTTAATAAAAAAATTCTTCAACTTCATCATCCATGTCATACAAATCTCTTATCTTTACATGGACTATAACTCTCTACCCTTTATCAAATACATTATCTATATAATGGACCATTTTATCTTTTGAAGCTAAAATATATGGATTGTTTTCTTTATTCTCATTAGTATTGATCAACCAAGATAAGTTAACATAATTAAACTATAATGAATCTTTTCATATACCCCTATAAATATCGACCCACTTTCATTTGAATAACACAACTAAAAATTTTCCATGACTATTTTATTTGATAATATCAATCAACTTCCCATAGTATAAAAACTCAAAAAAATTATAAATAAGGCACCATTTTTTGTTTTCAAACCATCTCCATGGAAAACTATACAAAAATTTAATCCCTTAATTTTATAATCATCAGATCTCTCAAACTTCTTCAAAGGTCCTCGACCCAAATATTTCAAATCATCTACATTACAGGTCGATTATCAACACTCAAGATCTACATATATAAATATAAAATATTATTAGTTATATATGATAATTATATCAATATATTATGAATACAAATTTGATTATGATCTTATAGTACATTAAAACCAATCATAGCATCTTTGTTAGCAGCTTTTGCTTCTCTTTCTAATTTCTTATTGAAATTTGATGTTGTACCTTTATTTATATCTTCAATTCTATAATGAAAGGATCTACGATATCACTATTGAATATAAAATATCTATATTATTATAAAAAATCTATTTTTATTGATGAAACTAATGATATTTTCAAAATTTGATGACCTAATGTTGGAATTTTTTTGATTTACTGTAGGAAAATAATTGATTTTTGTTATCATAAACATGACCAACTTGATTGAATCATGTTTCAATATTATCAAAATACCTCAAAAAAATGTGGGACACTCTTCAAACCCATAAACTTCATCAATAGATCCATTTAGTTGAGATTTTTTTCTTATAAAAGACTTAAAATGATGTAGATGCATAATTAAAAAGAATTAACATGGAAAAATTGACCATATATTTAAATAGTTTGAAATTTTTAATATAGTAAGGATAAATAAGTAAGATGATAAAATATCTATATGAGATAAATCCATTGATAATGCATGGGTTCTCCAAATTTAACTTCCTAGTTTAAATATATAGTTAAACAAACCATCATTGGGGCAAATATTGGGGGAAATTTCATCTCTAAATTACAAAGTGTCATTACAATTCTTTCTTCAATTTTCTCAATCACAATGGGGTTTAAAGTTTTCTAACAAATATGTCTGAAGAATGTATAAAAATCAATTAAAACTCCTATTATTTTATTAGATAATAATGTACATAATTCTAAAGGTAGAAATTTTTTCATAAAAATATGTTAGTGATAACTTTTAAGCCCATGTAACTTATAATGTTTTAAGTCAATAAATCATTAAATATTACCTGAATATTTATCAAGTGCTTTCAAATTTTTAATCTTTAAAGGAAAAAATATTTTTATTATTTTACAAAAAAAAACTTTTTTATGATACTTCCCATTATCATTTTCCCATAGATTTCTCTTTATCTTCATTTACTCTAAGTTATTACAAGTGTTAAGATGATATTTTGATTTTCCATGCTCATTGAATATTGTAAAAACCAAATTTTCACATACATTATTTTCAATTTGAATAAACTCAATATTATGATGTAATAATTAAAATTACTAATAATAAAGTTTGAGAAATATACTTTTTTATTCCATTTTCATATATCAACTATATCTAATGATCCTTAAAATCTTTTCTGAATTTTTTTGAAATGATACTCTTTCCTAAATTTTGTATCAATAGTTGATAATTATGATATTATTTATTAACCTAATATTTATTTTTGAGGTGGCCTAAAATCATTTCATCCATCGAATTGTGTCTTATTAAACCGATATCTATGAGATGCATCTAAGAATAGATGATGATTCAATAAACACCATTTTCTACTATATGGAAATATTCTAGGTACAGAGTCAAAGTTACAAACTAGACATTCCTAGCCAGTGTGATAATTTTATCAAGACACATTTTTTAAACTAAGTAAATCACTAATCATTCACATTAGAGTGTCACACATTTTTAACATTCTAATTTTTTTTCATCATATGTTTCTACAACATTATCCTATAACTCTTCCAATTATTATATAAGAATTTAAAGTATACATCGATATCATTTATTGAAATTTTATTTCCATGAATTATAATTGAAATAATTAAAGTGTATAGACATCCATGAAGGTAGATTATAAGGGATCAAAATATTTATTCATATGCTATAATTTATACTTAAGAGACCCGAATGGATTACATCCATCCATACCAAATGAACATTCCCATGATTTAAAGAGAAATTTTAATATAAATAATAAAAGTATTTATATGCTTTCAAATATTTTGAATATCCTATAAACCCATAATTATTCTTTCTCATGTAATTTCACTTCATTTTCTATACTATTTTAGAAGACATGAACAATATTTTCAATTGCGTTTTTAATGGAAAGTAATTTAAAACTTTCACAAAAGTTTTATTTTTATTATTCTATATAGTATGTGAATTCAAAATTTAATCATGATTTGTCAATTTCTATCTATAAGCATAACACATATTATACTATTATTTATTTGAATATTCTCCCAAATGAAATATGTGATAATTGGGACATGAATGTATATTTGTATAATTGAAACTGATCTCATTAATTACTTTCTTCATTTCATAAAATAATTTAAGAATCATAAATTCAAAAAATTCATCATATAGTAACTCCAATATCATTGAAATTTCTTTATCTAAAATTTATATATTAAATTGATATGGTAAAAATTTAGTAGAAAGGAAAATTTTCTATATTTAATACATCCTTCATATAATTCTTGATTTCCATCCCCCATTAATTCATAAAACTCATTTGATTACTTTTTTTTATTATATATTATTTTAATATTTTGAAAATCATAAATAAACCCCCACTAATATGTTACAATCTTCATCATGTTATGTTAAAGTGATTAAAACATCATTGACCAAGCTCAGAATTTTATTCTCTGTTATTAGAGCAGTGGATTGTTCATTCTACTAATGGTCACACGTTGAATTTTTTTCAATGTTTAATTCCTGATACCAAATCCATCTTAAATATCCAATAAGAAATTTTTTCAATTCCTATTTTTCATAAAATTCATTTCTTTTCAACCATTTTTTGAAATTACAATCAAAATATGGGCCTTTTATTCTTAAATTTATGGATCAATTTTCAATTGAAAAAATCTAAAAAAATACTCCAACCCCTTAACATATTGAGATATATTCTATGATAAAATAATCCAAATTATATCCATTTACACCTTATTAATAAATACTTGTTTCAAAAACATAACACACATAAATTAAATAAAATCGTGTTAAAAATAAAATATAACTTGGAATAATTTATAATCATTTGTAAAATTTTAAATGAGAACAAATCATCAAATACAATATATTTAGAATCAATTGACATTATGATTTCATATTTTCTGGTATAAATATATCATATAACATATATAAAAATAAATATATAATAATAAAAAATGACTACTCTATAATGAATTAACAAAGAAATTACAAAAATGAAAACGAAAACAAAAATCATGAATCCATCAAAACAAAACAATTCAAAAAACAAAACTAACCCAAAAAACATTACCCTAATAATTTACTAAAAAATAACTGTATATTAAATAATAAATAAAATCATTAATAAATTAAGAACTTAATCACATTATAATATCACTGAAGCTGGACTGCGCATGGGGGTGAAGAGGGAATGAGAGGTTGGATGCCAGCCTTTAATTTACTATAAATTTATTAATAATTTGGTTTTCTAGGATAATTCAATAATATGATATGACTAAATTTTTATATATTTCCAAGACAAATATCGAAATCCCCAATTCAAAATCCCTATGTAAATCTAGGGTAGGTCATTAAAATTTTATGATAACAATAAAGATAATACAAGATTAGAGCTTCTGGGAACTTACATTTTACTTATAAACAATTAATGGATAAGGGTAATAGGTTTATGTGATATAAGGATGAATAAGTATGTTGGGAAAGATAAGGGGAAGACACTACAAATAAGGATAAGGGGAGATATAGATAGAGAATAGGAGGTTTTCATGATAGAGAAAGAAGAATAAGGGTGAGAAAGGTTTACATGATGGTGAAAGAATGAGAATGGGAGGGCATGAAAGAGGAAGAAGGATAAGGGGAGTTGAGGTTCACTCGATGGGGGGACGAGGAGGAAAGGGAAAGTCATTGAAAAAATACGGTTTAAAATAACTGTTTTTTTTTAAATAATCACCACTAATATGAATACTAAAGGTGGTTTCCTAGATAACTTCCACAAATATTTTATTACATAAAAATTTTCTATAACTACTACTAATAAAGTGGGATTAGTTGAAAGGAGACTTGATGATTTTGATTGGTGGTGGTTTTTTGAAATTTCTTCTAATAAATTACCACAAAGTATGCTTTTTATTATAGTGTATCCACTTTATCATTCTTTCATGTTGGTTATATATATATACTGATATTTGTATCATGAAGTAAAATGGAAATTGACCTCTAAAAGTGAAATTTTGATCTATCCCTAATTGATGTTATCCATGGAGTATTATAGGTTTACAAAAAAAATTATAGTTAGCATGAGTAAGATTATTGTATCGAGATACAGAACTTTCTCATGAGGCATAAAATGGGTTATTTGAACTAGATGTCCCACAAAGTGCACCACATGGAATGTCATACACTATTAATTAGTATAATAGGGGTTCATTATTTATATTTAGAGCCACCACTTACTAAGTCTAGAGATATGCCTATCATGAGAACTTTTATATTTTTATACCTTTCTTACAAAATCCCTAAGGCTTTACTAATCAACAGGTGGTTGAGTTTTTTACCGATCATGTAATCAGTTGAAGGTCAATCAAGATGGTATTTTTTATATGAAAAGTAATAAATATGATACCTCAATTGAGATAGTCAGTGTAAGTTTAGGACCATACCTAGATAGTTGATATGATGTTCTTATTTATCGAGTTAGGTGAATATGGTGTGCTCATCCATAGAGATGAATGACATGCAATGTATTCATCAACTGTGTTAGTTTATACTCAAATAATTGAGAAAATATGAGTTAGATGTATGATATTGAAGTACTTTTTATCTCATGGTCACTCAATGTCTTGGAAAAGGGGATCACATGAAAATTCTTGCTAGTATATGATGCAACTGGTGGAAAAGTATATAGATTCATGTGTTTTAGGGAAATCATGTCAGATCCCTTTATGTCTTGAGTGGAACTGATGATTTTATAGAGGTAACTATTTGATTACATTAATGTATTTAGGAATTCATATTTTTTATCAGTTATACAAAGTCTTATGGGATCACACTTTGTTGTTGAACTAATGAGGATTGAGTTTCACTTAGAGAGTTATTCTAAAAGTGTTTTAGAGTTAATGTAAAAGGATTATTTCATGGGTATTCACAAGGTATTTCATATTATGTGATGTAAAGTGGAGTTTATGGTAGCTTTATAAAAGTTTTTTGGAATATATACAAAAGGTGTTTTGGATATGGTTTCACAAGTTATTATATATGATACAATATAAGATGAAATGACACAAAATCAATGAGGCTTTAGTGTAAGTGATAGATTGAAAGATATGTTCCCTAAAGCCCGTGAATTGGACCATATCATATTGTAAAATAATTGAAATTCCTATAGTATAACTTTAATGAAACCTAGGAATATTATATGCCATTATTTATGGCATATCATATGGCATGTTATCCAATAACATGACAATGACTAGACATGGAAGTGTAATGTTAAATAGTTAATGTTCTAATCTTTTTATATTGGATATTATTAAGTTGGATGAAATTCATAAGATAAGTAATGCATTCATGAAATGAATACATAATTGTAAGTGGAATTAAATCATACATTTTAAATTTATAAATAAATTCATGGGGGTATCACAATGGATATATAGAAGAGTAAACAGCATCAAGATGGGGTGTTTGTTTCTGGTTAGTTACCTATTTTTCTACCTCTCCCCATAGCACTTATATTCTTACTCATTTATGTTACAATCCATTATAATAGCATGGTGAGAAGAATAATCCCACATGAACGTCAGGTGATTCTTTCAACTCATGGATACACTATGGAGATGGGATCCCAATAGCTACCCTTGAGTGATATTTTTCAAGAATGATGAAATATAGTTGTAGCATTGATCAATAATATAATATTCATACAAATAATATCTTTATTTTATTTGTAGTGTGATTTTTGGTTTTCATGCATGGAAATATTGTATTTGAGGTTTCTTATTATTCTCATTATGAATAACAAGTGTTCCTTGATCCTAAAAACTTAATATCCATGAGCATCACTATGTTATTCTAGATATAGGCTATTCGTGGTATATGGAATGACCATAGAACCTAAATGGATTCTTCTATATCAAAACAGACATAGTTTACCATGGATTCACCACATTTTGGTGTTTATTGAAAATGGTCGTCGTGTTCATAAAATTTTAATGAAAGTTGTTTTTTAATAAATTCTTAAAAACATTCACTATCAAGGGTCCTTCAAGCCCATAGTGAATTTCAAGGGGGATTTAAGCCTTACCAAAAAAATATGGGGTATATTTTATCTAGTTTTGAAGTATATTTACATGATAAATAATTTATAAAATGTTTATAAATTATAAAATAAGGTGAAATATAAAAGCATTTATATTGATTTATTAATTTTTCATAAATGAAAATATAAAATGTTTCAATTAATGGGTCTTATATGAGAATGTGTGATGTTTAGTTTATGAAAAAATCATATATAAAATATGACATTTTTATATGATTATAAAAGTTTTCATAAATATCACATACTTTGAATATGAACAAGTTCATGTTAAATTTCATTTAAATTGATAATATGAAAAGATAATATTGAAATGAATATGAAATGTTAATGTTTATTTATGTTATGTAAATTCCATAACAACATGCCTAAATTATAAAGTGTTTATAATTTATTATTTATGAATTGTTCATAAATTATTTATCTCATGTAAAAATTTATGAAGCATTTGTTCATTTAGTTTATCCTCAGTTTTATTTATGAATATAAATTATTTATATTATGAATTGAGTTATGATTTAGTTTAGTTGTGTTTAAAATACTTCTTAAAATTATCATATGTTCATATAAAGAGTTTCATGTTGGGTATGATAATTAATTTAGTTTTCTTCTACAATGAATTTATCATGTTCATAAGTTGTGATATTAGATTTAAAATTTAATTAAATTTTATATATATTAGATGTTATAATTAGTATAGAATTAAGGGCTATCTTAAGTACTTAACCATTATTAGTAGGAATTTGGGTCATACTACACACTAACCTAGGATATTATACTCTGTTTGGAAAATATGGGGTTGGCTACCTATCACACTACTCTTACTCTTATGGGGATATTTGATTTCACATTATTCTAAGACTCTTCATAAAAGGGTTTTACATAACACATGCATGTGATGAATTTATATATGTGTAAATATAGTTTTATTTTAATTAGGATTAGTAACACATGTTATGAGTTGTGTAAAGAGTTACACATCAATATGGTTGGCACTACGGTCTTTGGTTCTTGGGGAAAGACAACCAGTTCAGCTACATGACTGCTTTATAAGAGGTTCAGAGCAGAGATTTTTTGTGGTCCATTGCTATTTAGATTTAGAAGTTCGAGAGGGTATGACATTTTCCATCAGTACCAGGCTTGTGCAATCCTACACGGGACAGTTTGCTGAGCAGCTATGTGATGGTGAAAGCTGGTCTTATTATGTTTGATGTTGGGGAGGAGTTCTCACTGTATTGAATTTGGTTGTTTTTGCCTTGGAATCTTGGATTTTAGGGGCTTGTTGTAATGTTTTAAGTTGTTATAATCATATTGGGTTCCCCTCACCCTTAAAAGGGGGTCTATTCTAATAAAAAAATAATTTTCAGTCATATAAGTTTGGGAGATAATAAATCCCCTTTAAAACAATAATCATTATATTCCTTACAATTCAATGACTTATCTAGACCTAGATCATCCAAATGGGTAGGTCATTCCAAATATAGATTCCCATGGATTATCTTGTGTAAAGTAAACATGATATAAGTTTCCTTACAGGATAGTTTTATATTCCTAGTGTGATATTGGGTTATGATTAGCTGTGAAACCCTAATAGTTAGGATACTGAAGGAATATTGTTGAGATAATATATATGATATATTAGGTAAGGAGTTTTCTATTTAACTTTCCAAGAGTCACATGTGATATAATTGACTTAACAGTCTTCTAGATATAGTCATGACCTATGTTATGAGCTTATCTAGGATAATTCATGATGTAATATGGATCTTGGACCACTAAAGTTTATGTTTTCATTTAAAAGGGTTCATAATTTCAGTGAAATTACATTCAATAAAATTCATTCTTAAATTAATATAAAACATGATTCTAAAATAATAAATATTATATTTCAGATAAAATGGAATAATCATCATCAAACATGACTTTGAAATCAATATTCTAAAAGAATAAGCTTAACAAAATCAAATTTTTATACTGGTACAAAGACTTAAGAATCTTTCTTAAGTAAGAGAGAAAATTTTATGTATTAGAAAAAACCCATTATTGAATGGTTGACTGGTGAATCCATTCAAATAACAAATATTGATGCTTATGATAATCATTTAAAGGATTATTTGGATGTCTCTACTATCATTCTTATATTCATGGATCCTGACTTGCAAAAGTAACATGAGAACATAGATATATTCAAGTTGATAGATAACTTGAAAATTGATTTTCATGAATAGTTTAGGTACGAGAGATATGATGTTTAAAATTAACTTGTGTAATATGGATGAGGTTCAATCCATCTAAAATCATGTAATATATATTATTGGGTATTTAAATGAATTTGAAAGGTTGGGTTCACCTCTTAAGCATGATCTGTAAATGGTCTTTATTTTACAATTTTTTTCAAAAACGTTATGATAATTTATTATTAATTATATCATTAATAAGTTTAAAAAAGTCCAACTAATCTCTTTAATAATTTTAGGATTTATAAATAGAACATATAATGTCTAAGATCAAGTTATATGATGAAAAAATATAAATTAAGGAGTAAAATGTTTAGCTATAGGGAGAAGAAGATAGGTTATGTAGAGTCCACACTAACTTCTAAATCAACGAAATTATCATCTAGGGAAGGGAAGTGTTTTCATTGTGGTAAAATAGGACATTGGAGGATAAATTTTCCAAAATACTTGAATGGGTCCAATAAGATCTGTGGAGAGTCCACTTTGTAAATTAATGTTATAGAAACCAATTCTTAAATTTTGATGGGTATATGATGTCAAATATATATTAAACAAATGTTATGAATATGTATGAATTCAAAATTAAGGAAGGATTGATACATATATATTAAATTGTGTGTTCAAGAAATAAATCAAGGAGTTTTTTCATTAAGATGTTAGATGTGGTGGATTAAATTAAATCTCTAAGTGGGTCAAAATAATGAATGTGTATTTTCATAATGTTTTCAACTTATGTGATAAATGTTGTTATTGAAAACATTTTTTGTTATTAATAATAAAATATTAGACATGATTATTATTGGTCCAATTCTATAACATAATTTAAGAGAAGGAAAGAATCATAGTAGTATTATCTAGGATAAAAGAGTTTTTCCAATATATTTGTTAAAATATGATGGATATAATCTTACCACCTAATAATGGCATATTTTAAATATTAAATACTTCATTAAGAATATTTATACAAACCCATAAAATACCATATGATATTTATATTTTAATATTCTATTTGTTATGTATTCCTACTAAAGGAAACCTATGTTATTTATTAACTTAAATGATTTTGTTTCTTGGAAATTTATTTTAGATAAAATATTGTTTATAAGAATCTAGGAGGTATATTTGGACTTAGATAATTTCAAAGGATGAAAAATAAAATATTAAACTACTAAAATTCAAAGTTAATGTCACTTTATATCCTAAAATGGTTTAGTATATATTGGTAAAAATATTAATATAAAAATTACATTTTGTTACTAAGGTGATCTCAAAAGAAAATTTTAAATATAAATATCCCATGATAATGATGAGGAATTTAGAATGAGTTATAAGTAGAAAAAAATATTTATTAACATTATAAATTTTTATTTAATTAAGTAGAAGATTTTGAATACTATGTTCAAATAGTTAAACATTATGAATATGATTACTAGTCTCATAATTATTCAAAAAAAGTTTTGTTAAATATTTACTCATTAAAAGAGTTTAATGGGAGGTTTTATTAGATGGTCACATAGTTATATGGAAGGAAATATATAGATATGTAATGAGTTTAAAAAACTCTAAAAGTGTAGTAAATATAAGACCTCTCTATGAGTTTATCATATTAGATATGGTGTGACTGGTGTTTATGTATGTTTTTTTAGTATTCTTAAAGGAGTTTAATAATTTAAAACATATCATGTAGTTTAAAATTTATCATTATTCTATATTTATTTATTATATTCATGAATTGAAATTATAATTAACCTCTCAAAGTAGGACTTTGAGTTATTCATAAATAATTTTCAATATGGAGTATTATTGGTTGTGAAGATATTTCAAGGATAGCATGGATGGGGTTTTATATCGATACGAGATTCACCCAAGTGGAAAAAATGGATTTTTGTGTGCTATATAACCCACCAAGTATAACACATGGTGTGTCATTCACCATGTCTTTGGTATGTTAGTGGTTCATGTTTCTTATTGAATCCTTGTAGAAGAGTTTGGAAAGATACTTAGAATGAGAACCTTCATAATTTTATGCCTTTTTTACACTAGTCTCTAGGATGATTTAATTGGGGGAAGTTAGATATTTTGTTAATCATTTCATCAGTTGGGATTTAACCAATATGATATTTATCCTCTTATATAAAGAATATGACATATGGTATCTCATATGGTATGGAATGAGTAAGTTCATAACCATAACTAGATAAGGTACATGTGATGTGATTATATATTTGGATAAGGGGAATGGGATATACTCATCTTATTTGGTGAATGAAATGAGACTTGTTCATCCATCTTGTCAGTTTACACTTGGAGAATTGAAAATGTATGAGTAGGCTATATGATATTGACATAATCTATGTCCCATGGTCACTCTATGTCTTAGAAAAAAATATTATATGATTATTCATACTTGTATATGATAAATTTTGTGGGAATAGGTATAAAGATACATGTATTTAATAGAGATCATGTTATATCCCTTTATTTCTTGAGTACCATTGACACTTTTCTAGATACCGATATTCACCTATAATTATAGATCATGGAATTCAGAACTATTACCTATAAGTCTCTATCCTTGGACTACTAATTGGGGTCTTATTTAGAGAGCTACCAAAACATCATGTTTGCCTCATTGTATTCTAGAGGAAAATGACTAGTAATAGGGTCCTAGGTAGTACCGTGGGGAGACTATACCCACATATCAGAGTATAAATAGTTGTATAAATAACTAAACAACATCCATCACAAATAAATAATCACAGTACATGGAATCAATAAAACAGAATCTTGCAATAAAAATTCAATACTATTAGTATTCATATAGAATCATGTTCATACCAGCATACAAAGATTGATCACCCATTATGTCAATCACAATGCACTAAATGAAATAAATAAAGTGAAATTAAACGATACCTACTATTATCTTGAATCCATGCCTTGATCATAGACTCCAAGTCTATCTGATTTATCCACTCAATTAGATACATTGGGCCTATGTCTAACATGAACCTATGATTGGTGAGGATCTTCTTGGGTACCTGGGTGCCAGGGAAGCTTGATCAGGGTGTGATTGAAACTCGGTAGGGAACCACAAATGATATCCCATACATAACCAATAAATATAGTATATGCTCATATGATATGATAATAATAAATAAAACTAAAAAACTATGTAAACATAAATAAATAAAAATTTTCAATCCCCATGTTCTAACGCAACACCCAAGATTGACTATACCTATTTTGACCAGTGTTGGAGCTTCTCTAATCATGTCACATGATCATGTTAACTAGTAATAGGCTTACGAATATAAATTAATATGTGTAAGCATTAATTCCTATGGAGTTACCCTAGGAAGTCTATGTCATATTAGGAATAAAACTAATTTCAATTAGGATAACCCTAGGCAATCTGGTAGTAAAATACCATGGCTGATTTATAGGAAAATTTCCTAATAAATTCAGTGTCAGGCATACAACTTATTTCAAGGACCAAGTCTGAGTTAATCATATAGACCTGAAGGCTAAATCCCAATGTTTTGGGTATTCTATCTAGTCACAAGTCAAGTACAATTGGATTTCCCAAGGTATTATAAATAAAATTAATATTGAAATATAGATCCTAGGATTACTTCCTAGGAATCTAATGGTATTAGGCTCAATGGATAAATCTTATGTGACTTGCCCTAGGTAATCCATTTAGACCAATTGGTTGAATCCCATGTGACCACTTAGTCATTCCAATTAAATTATCTAGGGTAGTGTTTCCCTCTTACAATATCTGATTGCAACAATAATAATACTTTAGTTTTCTATTTTCCCAAACCTATCTCATATAACAGAGGTTGGCCACTCAAGAACATGAACTCACATCGCTATTATAGTCATTTTAGGATCACATGGTCGATTCAGGTTCTAAGGTGACACCCTAAATCATCCATACTCATTCTTTCATGAACCCTCTCATGGTCATTATATCAATGGGGAAATCGTTTGGGTCCCCTTGGTCACATCATAGAACGAACACCCACATGGTCTCTATTATCATATTTTCATCTCTAGGGTCAACACCCATCACTCAGATGTAATATCATCCATCGATATCATCATGACCATAACACAACCTCATTAGTCTCATAAGGTCTCTTATATTAATGTCACATAAGGGAGATGGACCAGATATTATTCCCTTTTCAATTTATCCTATGTAGTTCCCCACACATCCAATCAAACCACAAGTCCTACCTAGGATATCCCTGGTCCAGGTACTCACTTATTACTAGGGTAGAAAAACTCACCCCTAGCTCACCTCAACTAGCCTTAAGTATTCAAGGCATCTCATAGTCTTAACATGGCATACTTGGGCCTATCATCCCAAATTCATCAAACACCACTACTCAAGGGGGCTAAGGGAACCTATCCAGGTCCACTATGTTCATGAAATTTATCTAAGACTCACCCATATGGGTCTGTGTATCGCAAGGTACCCAATTATAATTAAGGCATCAGTCATAGCCAATTGAGGCATCAATCTAGTGCATAAGGGTCCATTTTGAACCTTGGAACCTTGTTCAAACCTTTAATATGCATTCAATTTTAATTAAAAAATTATATAATTTTAATAGGTTGATCACTATGGAGAGACCTTACACATAACATGACACAAAAATGATGAAAATTACAATATGGGAGATAAATTAGGTTCACCAACATTAATTTTGGAGTTATTCCATTTTAAAGAAACTTGACGACTCTCACACAAGCTTGTCCCAATCAAACAAACTATTTCCCATCATCACAAGGTCCTATCTCACAGTAAAACATCCAAATTAATTAATTATAATAAAATTATAATTATTTAAATATTTTTAATTAATTTTACAGTTTAAAGATATTAGGTATAATCACTAAATAAATCATGAAGAAACCTCATTGCACTGACACTATGACCAACTATCCATAGAAGTTCCATGACATACTCCTAACACTATCCTAGGAAAAATCCCTAACACGCGACACTAATTGAATTGCCAAATTAATTTAATATTATAAAATTTTAATTAAAACTCTTTAAAAATCCATACGGTAACATACCTATAACCAATGTTGTGAAATGAAATTTATTTATCACCTTAGGACATCCTTTATAAATTGGATTCAAAATCACCACTATCTTAAATTATTTATATCATTCTCTAGTAGAAATCATCACCAAATCCTAGTTAGTTTACACCAAAATTAGAGGATATAAAGAGAAGTAATACTAAAAGGAGATAGAGGGATATACTTGCCTAAATATTAAAAAACACATAATAATTCATCCCTAATAAAGGGAAATTGAATGAGGCAAAGGGGTAGATATCCCTTCGAATTGGTCATGCACAAGTGAGGAAAAGAGAGTAGGGAAGATTGGTTTTTAAAATTTAAAGGGAAAATGGATTTTCTCCCATTTTAAGAAATTTAGGGTACACCATGACATACACCACACCATGTTTTACCCCCATCCATCCCCCTAAGGACCCCAACATGCCCAGGTCCACAGTGAAGGTGCCTCGATGCTCGCTATGGTGGATAGTGATCTCTCTTTTAGACCATGTTGAGTTCCATGATGTAGTGGGGAACCCTTTCCATTTTTTATAGGGTAAATCCCCATGTTTCATGCTCACTTGAGCACAAAACACCCAAACACCATGGACATAGCACCTCCCTTCTCATAGTTTTACACAGCAACATCACCTTATCCCCCTACAAGGAAAAAATACTGGTGAAATTCCTAGGGTCCTGGGGCCATGACATGTTGGGTTTCCCAACCACCATGCTAATCCACCAATGGATCCTAAAACTCTCATCTTATATATAAGGCCCCAGCCTTAAACCTTACTTAAAATTGAATTAAATGAATAATTCACATTGAGGATCTTTTCAGGTTTAGAGTTTTAGAGAATTAGGACATAACTATTACATCTCAAAAGATTACAAAGTAGTCTCTTCTAATAAATTTCCATAAAATAAAAACTCTTAAAAATAAACATGTCTAGTTTCATGTTTTAGGTAGCATGACTTTCCCTTGATCCCATCCTTGACCCTATTCCATGCTAAGTCCTGTGAAAAAACATTTCAAAAACTTGGGATGAGCATAAAAACTCAGTAAGGGATACACAAAGAATAAAAACTGTTATTTTATCAAAACAAAAATTAAACCATGTATACTTTATCAAAGTAATACTTTTCACCTTTATGAATTAGTAAAAACTCTTCACTGAATAAAATATCATTACTTACCATTTTGTAACCAAAGGATTACCATAAAACCCATATAAGAACACATAACATATATAAAGGTAACTTGGGACATAAACATACTTAAGTGGAATAACCATACAGTCGACTCCCACACATATCACTTAATGGAATAGCCATACGGCCAATTTCCATACATACTTAATGGAATATCCATACGGCCGACTTCCATACCCAATGCATTGGAGGTTATAACGTAACCACCCGTCCTGGTATTCACGGCACCACCTGTCATATGGTTTATCACGTAACCACCCGTAAAATGTCCAAGTACCATCATTACACATAAAATATTGAAAATATAAAGATTTCAATAACAACATTTCATTTTCAATCACAATAAGTATTTCCCATATATTGAATTAATCAATCAAATTTCAAAAACCATTTAAAAGATATTTTTGAATCAAAGTGTCCCATACCACTTTGAAGATTTTAATGGAATTATAATTTTAAAACATTTATGTCCATATAAATAAATACTGAAAACAATTTTGAAAACATGTACATTAAAGATAAAGATTTAGAATAATAAATCTTTAAAACATTTAAAACGATATTTTTGTTAAATAGTTTTTAACAAAATGAGAGACTCTTGAATACAAATAATAGCGGAATAACATATAATCCGAACTTCATAATATCATGAGAATAAAGGGATTCATGATATAATATGTCAAAGGACATTATACACACCATATAAGAGGTAATTGGTGCATAACAACGATGAAGTCTAAAAAGAAATGTAAAATGAGATGAAATCCCTTATAAAGAAGGTATCCTTAAATTAAGGATAAGTTAATCTCATAATTATGTGTGAAAAATATAAATACACCCAATATAAGTGGATATTAATTGTAAAACAATCAAAGGTTATTCACACATATTCAAAGGATGACATATTCAATAACTACATGTTGAACCCAACGAAATCGAAATTGGGTTAACAAGTTCCCTTGATAAAATTTGATAGCCTAACGGCGTCACATAAAATTTTACAAAAAGGGTTGATGAGAGAGATAAAGGGGATCTCATCACTTGGACATAAAATTTACATAAATAAGGATATATAAGAACATATCCCAACATAATATTATGTGAATTAAAAGACATAACAAACGAAGTCTTTTAAAAAGAGGAGGGTGAAAGGTTCCCTTACCGACATGGGTATCCTTCGAAACATACGCCCCGTGAAAGAAGGACAATAAATCATTGATATAAATACTCATAAATGAAAGAATATTAAACAATGAGTAAAATAATGGTCAGTACATACACCACTCAAAGTAAATTGTGGCAAATGTAGCAAAAATCTCACGAGAATAAAAGTGAGATAAAAAAATCCCTTACGAAAATTCGGCAGCCTAACGGCGCCACTCAAAACATCCAAATTGGATTAATGAGAGGAAATAGGGTCTCTCATCATATGAACATAATAATTACAGTAGTATTAATATAAAAGAGCATCCCAATCATAATAAATATGAGCTTAAAAGGAATGACAAGAAAGAGTGTACTAAAAAAAAGAAAGAGAGGTGTAGGATCCCTTACCTCGGGTCCGACTTGACTCGATCGTTCTTTAACGTCCTGAATAATAAACTTGAGTTAATTTCTACTTGATTAAGAACATTTTTAAAGTTCATTATTCCTTCTATATCACTTATTGTCATGTTATAAACATTATGTAACCATTTAAGTTAATAAAGTTTGTTTTGTCGATATTTGGTTCTTAAGTCAAAAATGGACTTCTTACAATTACATGTTGTTCGTGTGGTCAAAGGTTATTTATATACAGAATCACATTCCTGATTTGGATAGAATATATATCATATATATCCATCATATACATGTATTTATAATATTACATAATCATTTAGAGGTAAGAAATGAAATGCACCGTTCATGGAGACAGTAAGCCGTACGTACGCATGAACGCTACTTTCATTTCTATCTCATACTTTAATGTAAATAAACAATAATGATATAGAGGTATATTATAATTCCAGTATAATATCATATATAATAACTTTAAATCCATCTTTTATACATCCCACATATGGCATTAACGAATCACATCACTTTGAGGGGGCGGTAGTCCGCACTTCCTTAAATGAAGATATCGCGTATACCCATAATGGAAGCCATAAAGGTAAGCCACAAATGAAAAATACAGAAGCTTAAGTAAAACATAAACATATTATATATCATATATAAATATAGTTACATCTTAATGGCCACCTTTGAAGGTGTTATATGAGTGTTGAACAATCATCGTTTCATGAGGCAGAAATTCGCCATCCACGGAAACCGTATGCTCTTTAACCATTAGATGTAGGTGTGTGTAAGTGTAGCTCGAATCCTTCTTATAAAAACATCCTAGTATATTTAAGATACTGGATTTGTTACAAAAAAAATTAATAAAAAGAGTTTAGGGGGTTGGAGAAGAAAAATAAAACAAATGAACAAGAGAGAATGAATTACCTTTAAAATTGTAACTCCTTTTGATTTGAGCCTAAATGCTTCCTTTGAAAGGATTCTGCCCAAAGGGAATCCTCTATGATGAGGAGATGGATGTGGAGAGAGTAAATGTTCAGGGGATGGCCGAGACAAAGGCTTGAGTAGTGTGTGAAATGAGGTAGAGGTGGGGGGCCTTTTATAAGAGGAGAGGAGGGGCACTTTTGGAAATCATGAAACTATTATTTTATTTTCAAAAGTGTTTCGAATTTATAAGGTCCCACATTTATATATTTCGAAGATAAGATTATAAGGCTTCGAAATATTCCCATCCAATAGGTTTTGGACATGTTTAGGTTTTAGATATTACATTATCTTTCCATTTTATTTAAATCGTTAAATAATGAAGTCATCGCTGCATCATCATGATGTCATAAATACTTTAATTTATTTAAAGTCTAAAAATTATAAAAAAAATACTATGATGTATAAAATCTTTTTATCTTTCTAATGAATATTTATAATCACAAATATGATTAGTATGAAACCTTCTAAAAATTGTTTTAGTAAAACAATTTATGTTAGTGTCATTTTCACCTTTATTTAAAAAAAAGGCATTAAAGTCATTATCTCACCCAAGTGGCTCCATGGGGTCCCCTAAATCGACCCATGGGTTGTCTTGGTCGGCCATGAAACAACCAATAGGGTTAGGACATGTTTCAAGCTCATCTCATTTTATTAAAGCATTATTTTTACCTTAAACTACACTAATTACCACTAATCGCGATTAAAAACTTAATAAGTTACTATTCACCCAAAAAAATTTATCCCATTGAACCACATTTTACTTCTTAATGAAAACCATGTATGTAGAATTTTTTAAAATCAAAACACAATGATGGAAAATTTTCATTTAAACGGAAAATCAGTTTTTATAAGTACCACTTAGTGGTTTCACTATTCATCAAAAATTGAAGTTTTTCAGAAAATTACCAAAAAATCACCCTAAGATATATTTGATATTACGAATTCAAAAATGAAGTCTATTTTAAAAAATTCAAAACATATAAGTCACATTAATTAATTTAATAATTAATTCCCGCTGTCAGAGCAAATAGCGTGTTTTTATGAAACAATAAGTATCAAAAGATTGACACTAGTTTAAGTTTGATTTCAAAGTGAAATTAATTCCAACGACCACTATTGGATTTAATGGTAAAAATATTTTCTAATTTAACTTTAAAAACAATTCAAATGATAATATAATCATATAAATAAATTAGATTAAAAAGTTTTTTGTATTAAAATACAACATTTTACACTATTCATTAAAAAAATGAACTTTATTGGAAAAATACCAAAAATTTACACAAAGTAAAATTTGATGTCCCTATTCTAAAGAAGAGTTTTATTTGGTCCCAAATAATGTATAAGAGTGATCAAAACTATATTTAATGACAGTTCTCCATCAGAAGGCGATAAGTGAACCTTTAGTAAAAATTAGGGTATAAAAGCCTAAAATTGATTTCTTTCTGTATTTTAAGCCTTTGGATAAATGTAAAAACATTTAAAAAACATATATAATCATATTTTAGTTATTTCTATCCATTCCCGCCAATACAACGGCTACATGTTAACTGCCATTTAAAATAATATTATTTTATTATTAGAGTGCAACGTAAGATTCCCAAGAAACTTGTTGTTGCGTATTGGGTACGCCATCGAGAATTGCATCCCCTTTAAAGTAATATTAATATTTGATTCACAAGTATGGAAAAATATAAAGATGTAATATTCTTTATTTACCTGGGGTGTTACATTATACATTTTTTATAACCAATTTCCCTTGGGGTTCTTCAAGGAACCATGCTCCGTCAATCATAAAACTACCAAGAACTATGGTGAGGCCTCACATCCCACATCATTTTACGCCATGACATGCCCATGTAAATGGGTGTTGTGCTTCCTTTTTACAATAGGTATAATCCCTATATGCTACATAGGAATCCCAAGCACCACACCCTCCAATATGGGAATTTTTTCTTCTATAATGGGGTCCACTACAGTGTGGTCATCCCTATGTTGGTGCACTATTAGTTAAATTTCACTGCAGGTTCTACTAGCTTCACTCAACTGTCCACCCAAGAACCCAAATAAACTTACATATCTCAACCCATGAACAATAAAATATCCTTGATATGTTATAAAGATCATAATATTGATTAAAATTCCAATTATCTAGAAGAAATTATTACCAATATTAAAATTTAAATTTCCTCTAGAATTTATAATCTTTACATATGTGGGTCTTCACAACTTCCCCACAATAACACCCATATCCCCAAGAATACTTGTTCATAATTTAACCATAAATATTAACATACTTGGGTTATAGATTTATAACCAACTCATCTCATTCTACCCCATAACAACAACCAATATTATATTATGCAACTCTAAGCATGAGGCACATTGTGCATCAAAAACTCAATCTACCACTTTTCACCATCACTGAAACACCTAGATGGTGCTTACCTACACTCGATATTCAAAGAATTTATGTTGGTGTTAATTAATTCATTCTCATTTCTATGGTGATTCTTACCATAAATTTCTATAGGGACATAATTCCAATGATCCAATGACCCAATTAGTACAGTTTCCATCTTATCGCACCCAATATCACTAAAAAACATTGATTGATCCTCCTTTGGATGACTATTCTTGGAATTTCTCAGTCATACCTACTGACACACTATCTAATCACATGATCATGATACCAAAATCCTAATAGGAATCTCATGGTTTTATAACACCCACGCAAAAGTCTGAACTCAACTTCTAGTGTGAATCCAGAATTGGATCCTCATCCAAAAAAATTATCCATCATGCTCTCACACTGAGAACATATACACCACTGGTTCAACTAACCCTCAGATCACAACGAAATCATCCTGAACATGATGCTAATATGTTTAATTTGTATAATACCTCATTTGAATCTCAAATCTGTTATTAACCAATGAACTATATAAGAAAAGATCCATCTATTCACCAATATCCAAGTGCCACCTCATCCATTCAAGGACTGGTCTCATGACACTCATGAACCTACTAATACAAGGTTAATTCCTCCATGACCCATGATTTATCCATTACTTTATGTAATTACTATATATTATCATTCAAATCATACCTGAGTACCAATATAAAACATCAACTATCACCTATTCTTGGATTACCATAAACATTATCCTCTTAAACCATTGAAATTAATCTATAAATTGGGTCTCACCCTCCATGGTTAATGGTGCACTCCTCTCCATATGGATTTCCTTATAATACTCCTCAAGTGAAATGCCTAAAGAATTTCCAACAACACGCCTTTCTATAAATCCATGTCAAGGCACACACTCGGGTCAACCACACCATGATACCCCTATCCATCTCTGATTTCACCTATCACCATCATCAATACCTCAAGAAATGATTCACACACTATACTATAAAAAAACACTAGGTCCATGATCTATTTCAAGTGAAATCGACTTATAAATCCATTTTTTGCACACACATGTTCTCATCTAATCAATCCTAGGAATAACTTCCTATTTACTCAGCTGGTGATTTCTCTTGAATATTAATCACTTCTATCCAAAAGTCCCCTCAACGCTTCTCTTCAAAATATAGCACTTCACTGATGCCATGGTCTACTGCACGGCCACTCATCGACCAACATCACCTCAAAATAAGCAGTGTATACCCATTATTTACCCATCCTAGACCCATCCATATATGACCACAATTATCTATCCCATTAGGAACCAAACTTGAAATCACAACGTCTACGTATCCTTCTGATCATACCTATTAAAACTTGACCTCAATAACAAAATCACTCTAAGTTCTATACATCTCAAAATCTCAAGGTATTTTTGTGCCTATACTGTATACCCAATAGCACCTCCCATGCATCGATCTCATAACCCAAAGAATCCAACCATTCCTCCCATATCTAAGGTTCTCTCAAACCTGGGCTAACCCCTCTCTTAGGTTACCCTCACATATTGCAACTCATATCAAACATAGTACCTGACTAACCAATATCCCAAGACACATATCAAAATAACTAGGCTCATCCACCTAGACCATAGGCCACATCTCACAAAGGTTGTATTCTAAAGGAAAAACCTACCCATTCTCAAATATAAAACCTTTTGGAAACACATGTTCCAAAACACCTATTTTGGGTTCTCACATATACATGCCAAGCATTATATTCCAATCATCAACACACTAGGCACTGATCCTCATCAAGCATCTACATACGAGACTACCCCCTCAAGGACCGTGATATCATACATTGGTGTATAATTAAATTTTTCTATAACATTTTTTTGTTGATTTACCCATGATCATATAGTTTAGTTAAATTATAATTCCACTAATAAGATATATGGTAAAATACCGTATTGGTTGTATCTAACACTTTAACCAACCGAGCCCATTTTCTTATTGGAACTTATATTAAAAATACCCAAAAGGGTTATATTACTAATTAATCTAATTCCTATACTATAACACCCATATATTTTAAAAAAACACTATATTCAATAGTATATACAACACGAAACCCCGATCTTAAATGAACCACGATATATTCATATTTAAATGTTATAGTTATAAATTATCCATTAAATTGGTGAGTATAAATAGGATTAACTACTTTATGAAATATATATAAAGTTACTACTTAGTATAAATTTATTGATAAATTATTAGTAAATAATCACTCAATTTTTACTAAAGTCATTTTATTCATTAAAAAATATGTTTTCTTCAAAAATGGTTTTTATTTCTTTTTATGAGAAAATATTATAAATAATTTCTGGAACTTATAGAAATTTTATTTGATAAAAAGGATATAATTTTTTAAATAATCGTGTCAAAATTATCTTCTAGTGAAATTTCTTAGATTTTTCTAAAAATTTTGATTTTTCAGTGAATAGTGAAAAATACCGGTTTTTATAAAAAGTTGTTTCCTTTCATTAAATAAAGTAATTAAAAAGTCACTTTGTACTTTGAATTTGATCTCAAAGTAACATAATTATTTTTCTATTAATAAATAATCTAAATAATTACATTTGGATCATCTTTATACCAGATTTTGGTATAAGTGCATTTTTTGGATTAAAACACATTTTTCAAAAAAATCTTTGTGTTTTATAGGTTTAATTTTAAATTAAATTTTGTAACATATAAGAATTTAATCATCAAAAATTGATTCTATATTTAGAATTTTTATTTAAAATTTTTTTAAATAGTTCCATTTTATTTTTTGGTTATTATGAATAGTAATTGTAGTAAATAATTATCACTCTAATAAGGGTAAATCGGAAAATTAAGGTTAAAAATAATTATATAAGGATTAAAAAAGTGACCCTAAAACTTTTATTTATCCCATTTTATGAGTGGAGTTCAGAAATTTCCATTAAAGTTTCAAAAATATGGAAACTTGGTGTCATATTTCTTTGCTTTTACCTTTATAATATTTAAGTAAAAGATAATGTCAAAAAATCACTTTCATGTTTTTAATATCTATAATATTTTTTGATAGGGAGAAAAAAACTTATGTTTGGTTATAATTGTTTATTTTAAATATAAATTACTTTTTTATATCATGGTAATTTGTTTATAATTTTTATTGATGAAATAATTGTGTTAAATGTTTTTTCAATGCCAACCCAATATTTATTTAATTAATAGAAAATAAAATAAATAATTATAAAAATAATAAAAGTAATATAATTTGAATAAATTATTGTATTCCAAAAATTTAATAGATAAATATAAAATTTTATGGGTGTGTTAAAGGATTATATTCAAATTACTTTGTTGTCATGTTGTTTTCAAAGTCAAATTAAGTGAATGGTGTCAAACATGAAATTAATGATATTTTATGTTAAAAAATATTTTAATAAATTATTTAAAATTCATAAAAATATTAAAAATAGAAAATTAGGATAATAAATGGTTTAAAATTTAATTCCTTGTCTATTTATGAGCCAATTTTCACCTTATAAGTAAAATTATAACCCTTTAATATTGAAAAAGTCATTACCATGGGCAAGGTTAAAATTGGTTAACCAAGAGATTAATCCAAATTATATGATATAAAATGATATCCAAACCTATAAAAAATTTATTATATGATTATATTAAAACCATATGTTCCTTATATTATAATACATGTAATTTTGGAACCATTATACATGAGTTAGATACTATTTATTTTAAAATATTTATTGTATTTAAAAAAATCACATAAATGATATTTTATAATAAAAAATATTTTATTAAATTATTTGAAATTAATAAAAATAATAAATTTATTCAATTGGTTGTGATAAGGTTTAAAATATCAACCATAGTCTATTTATGGTCTAATTTTCCTTTTATAATAATTATTGTGACCCCTAAAGAGTAAAAAACTTTGGTCTCATGGTAATCATAAAAAGGGATAACGCGGGGTTAAAACAAATAGATAAGGGTTAAGATGGACTATAAATATGTATAAATTGTATTTTTTGGACATTTTTCGACCCTATCCCATATAATATTTGGTAATGGTCCATTTTGGATCCATTGTTTCCTTAAAAATTAAGTTATATTAATTTAATGTTATAAGATATTCTAAGAGTGCCCCCCTCCTTATAAAAGGACACCTCCTCTCCTCTTCTCAACACACATATAAAGAATTTTTCTTCAAAAAATACCTACCCAAATCCCTTAGTAAAATCCCTTACCATGTTCTAGAGTTATTATTTTGGGAATAATACCAACATTATAGGGCTTGAAGTATAAAGAAAACTAGGTTGTCTGAAGAAGAGATATAGCTCTTAACCAAGAATTTTCATTTTATTTTTCATTATAACTCCTTAAAATAATACTAAACCACTATTAAATAATAAAAATGGTATCTTAAATATAATTATATGTTTATAGGTTAATTTAATAATCTATATTTATATCCTCTTCCATCAAATGGGAAAGTAAATCGGCATTCATGTGTATGGTGGACTATCGCCTCGCAAACCGATGTAATTCGTTTTCCATCACTACCTCTCACGAGTGGTTATAATTATGTGTTTAATTTATATATATGATATTAATGATATATTTATCATTATTTATAATTAATATATCACCTATTTTCTTAAATTTTCATTCACTACAAAATGATAATGTCGTTCGTACGTACGTGTGGACTACCACCACCATGAATCAATGTGATTCATTTTTAATAACCACATCACATGGATTATATATATAAGTATATTAAAATAAATAATATGGAATTTATGATATTACTATAAATCTATAAAATAAAATAATACTTACCTTCTTTCCATGATGATCGTTGAAAAAATGGAAAGGTTACTCTTGTGTGTGTATGACCTACCGTCTCAACGATTGTAACATAGTTAATTTTTCATAAACATATTTCATGATTGGTTTTAAAATTATAATTTATGTACAAAAATGATTATTATTTCATTATTATTATTATATATATGATTTAATAATGACCTCTTTTACCATAGTCAACCTACCTAAGTCATTCTAGACATATGAACTAAATATCAACAATACATCTAACAAGAAATAAATTGATTAAGTAATTATATATAACATGGTGATAAATAAAATAAAGGGAATAATAAAATTTAAAAAGCTTCTTAATTAAGTAAATAATTAACATAAGTTTATTATTATTGAATAAATGTAACGTACATGATTATTTTGACTCAAGGTAAGGGATTTTCTTTCAAAGATCATATTTTAAAGTTTCCCTTACATGTCCATATTTTAAAAAAAAAATTGTTAATTTATCTATATGGATATAAAATAATTATAAAGTAATTTTTATGTAACCCTTGAATTTATTTCAAAGGTTTTAAAAAGGAATCTTTTTATGGAATGTTTTGACTTTGTTTACAAGAAGACAAAATGAATGTTTTATTTTAATGTATACGGAATCAACAGATTTTCCTACTACTAAAACCATTATTTGAAGTTTAGATTACTTTAAAATATTCCATTATTTATTCAAAGAAAAAACCTTTGTTCTGGGTACTTATGTTTTGAAATGGTTTTTTAAAATTAATGAGTATTTTTATATTCAAAAAATATTTTTCACATGAGTTTAAAGTAGTTTTCAAGGGTTTTATGATAAAAGATGCAAGAATAAAAAAAATTATTCATGATATGGTACATGATAATTATAGTTGATGATGGGTGAGCCTGATATAACTTATATGATAGGTGACCCTGATATAGCTTATATGACGAGTAATCCCAATATATCTTATACAATGGGCGTGCCTAGATACCACTCCAATGAATTGGGTAATATTCTTTACCTTCAATGGAAATAAGGAGGAAGTTAACTAGAGTTTTTTCTATTATGTATTTAACTAGGATCTATTTATTTCTAACATGGGTTCTTAATATAATGTTCTAATTTTACAAAAAAAGTTTTTATTTTCTTAATATGTGTTTTAAAGGGTTTTCTATGAGAAAAAATGTGTGTTTTTCATATGGAAATGATTTATTTAATATGCTCAAATAATATCTTGGTAAAGGTAAAAATTGTATGGGTTTTCATGTTTTTTACTAGAATAATATATTTATTTATTTTATATTCCTTACTAAGATTTTTTTGTTCATCCTACTTATTTAAATTTTTTTCAAAAGGTTTACATATGTGTATAAACAAAAAAAAATCATGTCGAATAACATAATGATTCGTCATGAAAAGAAGAAAATATTAATTTTAAGAGATTTATATTATCGTAAAAATGGATAATCAGTGGAAGTGACCACTTTGAAAGAGTTTTTCTTAATTATCTAAAACTCTAAACCAAAAGTTCCTTAGTTATATAACTGATACCATTTTTTTTAATGTTGTATGTTTTTAAGGGTTGAAATTGGGTAACTTTTATTGGTATCAAGCTATAAGTGTAAAGATTATGTTCTTTTCACTGGATCTGAGAGTGTGGATTCATGAATGTTATAGTTGGTATCAGAGTAGGGTTTATATAATTTAATATATTATTATATTTTCATTTTATTTTTACTTAAGAGTTATCGATTAAATTATGGGTTTATAAGTTTAAGGTATATCATAAGTTTAATGAAAAAGACACCCCTTTTGAGTTTTTAAGTGAAGGGATTTTAAATTGATTAATGAAATTTTGGGAGATGTTTTATTATGTTAAGGTATATGTAACCCATAGGCTTAATGTCAAGTAATATTTGAGGAATAATGCGATTACATTTTTTGGACATATGTTTAAAGGTATTGATAACCTTTAGGGTTTATATGATCTTTGATATTAAGTAAATTATGGGTTATTACAATTTTGGAACTTATGTTTTATCGTATAGATAACTGTGGTATTGAAAAGTGATTTTTTTGATTAATTAATTAATTTTATTTTGTAATAATACTACTATAATTTTTTGGGAATGTTATATGATTAAGGTAAACAAAATATTATGGTATTTTATTTATGGAATAAAGGTTAAATTATCTTTTGGAAGAATATATGATTTTAATGTAGTTTTGTGAGGTTTTTGGTTATTTATGAAAATTATTATCCTGTCTTGAAGATTATATGATTAGGGAATGTATATTTTTTATATAATATTTTAAGACTGATTGGTGTTATTTGTAGATAAATGTTAAATTTATCTTGGTAGAATATGTGATCAAATCATTATAATCTTTGAGTTTCAATGTTAATGTGGAAATTTTAGAATAATTTTTAAGGATAGTTATTTATGGAATGATTTAGTTTGAACTTTGGGAGATATTAATGTATTATTTCTTCATGTGAAGGATTATTCTTTTTAGAAATTATCTTAACGTGTGCTAACCATTTTGGTTTTTATTAGTATCTAAAGAGAGGAGGAATAGATTGTTATCATTTTTTAAAATTATTTGATCTATAAGAAGTTTATTTTTGTGCTTTAGGCATAAAATATTCATCTTCAATACTCATTTTTTAGAGAAAATATGAGATTGTGGTAGAAATTGATTAAATGATGAAATTATACTTAGCAAGTAAGAATATTTTTCTTATGTTCTTAGTCTAGATGGTAATAAATTACTCAAATCTAGGAAAATTATCTTGAAACAATAATATTATCCTATTAACTTTTTCTGATGAATCTATGGTCTTTTTACACATCATTGGTTTATGTTTTTGTGGTCATTGACTTTCTCATGATCATTCTTTTTCTTGTGATTAATGATCTTTATCACTCTCCACCATTATTTATAAACAAATTTTTTCTCCAAGTCCATATTTTGACTTTCCACTAATATTCTTCTATTTTAAAACCTAGTTATGTGTTATTCTATATAACCTTCATATTTCTCTTTCCCTATTTTCAAGAGGAATTTCATTAACACTTTTAACGAAGTGGTATTTCAAAAAAGGTATTTTCAAATGTCAAATCCTTGATTACCGAAAACATTTTCAATTTTTTAGGGAACAATATATTTAAGTGGGGATAATTTAACACCCTTATATTTTAAAATTATGCTATATTTGATAGAATATACATCATGAAACCTTGAGCTTAAACAAACCACGATATATTAATATTTAAAGGTTATAGTTATAACCTAGCCATTAAATTGATGGTTATAAATAGGATTAAATAATTTATGAAATATATATATATATTCCCAAAATAATATAAACATACTAATAAATTATTATTAAATAATCACTCAATTTGTAGTAAATTCATTTTATTCATCAAAAAATGTATTTTCTTCAAAAATTGAATTTACTTATTTTTGTAAGAAAATATTATAATTCATTTCTGGAAAATTTCGAAATTTTATTTGATAAAAATTATATCATTTTTTATATCAAAATTATGATATTGTTAAATTTTGATATTTTTCTGGAAAAATTGATTTTTCAATGAATAGCGAAAAATACCGATTTTTATAAAACTCTCATTTCTTTTCATTAAATAAAGTAATTTAAAAGTACCCTTGTGATTTTAATTTGATCTCAAAGTAAAATAAGTATTATTTATTTATAAAGGATCTAAATAATTAAATTTGGATCATATTTAAACCATATTTTTGTAGAAGTAAATTTTTGGTCTTGACAACGCATTTTTCTAAAAAAACAGTTTTCTGTTGCATTTTGTGGGTTTAATTGTAATGCCTCAAAAATATAAAGTAAGAAACTTGTATTAAATAGAATGTATGACATGAAACACCAATAAAATAAGGGAATATAATATCTAGATAATTTATAATATATTTACTATTTCAAAAACATTTTATACATTTCAATGAATGCAACACCGAGTTAGCGTGCGACCTTCTTCGACGGCTTGCATTACATGCAAAACCAATTTTTACAGAACAATAATATATTATTAAAATATTATTATTTAATATAATATTATATAAACTAGTCATTATATTATTAATTATTAATATTAATAACTAATTTATGAAAATTTATGGTTTATATAAATATAAAATGAATTCATTGGTTACCAATCAATGAGAAAAGAAAATAAGAACCAATGGGATATAAAAAGAAATATTATTATTTTTATGATTCCAAAAGATTTATATCGTAATAAACATAATTAATTACAATTAGTGGATAATTATAATGAAATATATATGTTATATATTCAATCAAATAATTTTTATATTCATCCATTAGGTTTTATAGGCATAAGAAAAGAACAAACCCAATTTCACACATAAAATATATATTTTTATAAAAGAAATTTTACTCCCTTTTAATGGTGAACCCATTTTAAATATTAATTTTGATACTTTAATTGATTTAATATTTCAAAATAAAATTAATATTTTAAATAAAAACATAATAATTAGGTTAGGGTGATTTTTTTATATTTTTCTGAATCATTTCATTTTTTAACAAATAGTTAAAAATATGGAATTTTAGTTCAAAACTTCTTTTTCATCTAATTTATTTATAAGGATAAATTATAATTTTAATTGGTATTAAATTTTAATTAGATAATATTTTTATCAATTAATACAATTTATTTCATTTGAATCAATATTTCTTTCAAATTGATAATAAAAGAATAGAAAACTTTTGAACATTTTTACTTTAAGAACCTACATTATCATACCACATACATGATGAATTTTAAATTAATTTATTCCACTTCTATTATTAGAATTTGGAAAATTGGTTTAAATATTTGGAATCATCATAATTTCTAATTTCTAATAATAACAACTTTGTTTATTACCAAAAATATTAGTAAAAGTAGTTAAAATTAATTACAATGATTAAGGTTAAATTAAGCTTAATAAGGGACTAAACATTAACCATAAGGCCCAAAACGACCTATAAACTTGGACAAGAGCTATTATATATCCATATATAGAACCTATAATTTCTTCAATCTAATTGGGTTCATTATTGGATCCACTTGCAACATGAAAAACATGGGAATAATTCCTTTGTCAAAATATTACAAGAGTGTCACTCCTCCTCCACTATAAAAGGCCACCACTTCTCCCCATTCCTCACACATCTCAAACCAATTGCGTTCAAAAAAGATCTTACCAAATATATTCCAAACAACTCTCTCCTAAACCTTAAATCCTACCTTTTTTAATAAATCCTTCCAAGGAATCCCTTTAGTATAAACCAAAAGAAGTTACCTGGTTTTTAAGGTAATGCTTTCCAACAATCACTTTTCTTTCAATTACTTCTCCACCACCTCAAGTATTATTATTCCATGTTCATATAATAACACCAATATCCTCAATATACTAGGATGTTTTTATGCTATGTTTTTTACCTACACTAATATACACATTCATCTAATGGGTAACGAAAATATAGTTTACTTGTACAGAAAACTACTTCCTCACGAAATGATGATTGTTCGTTTTTCCTTTACCATTTTTCATAGTAGAAATTATAATAGAAAATATATTTATATATTATATTTATTATTTATTTAATCTTCTACAGTTATTTTACCCTTATACTTTCCATTTTGTGTAAAAATGATAACATTGTAATGGACACTATATTTATTTCATTGATTCTTTGCTACTTCTGCTATATTTTTCCCTTACTAAGCATTTGGGATCACACTTATTAAGTTTATTTCCCCAGGAATCCAAGAAAAATACTATGAAATTTATGTGGGGATTTACTAGATTAAATAAAGTTATCCTCAAATATATTTATTTAGAAATAAAAAAATATCGTAATTAGTGTATTAATTTTTAATACAAGACTCATTTATGTATCTGGTTTACCAAGACTACTAAACTCTCATGTACTTTGGGATTTGATTCCTTATAACCATGAAAATTTAATTTATAACAGATACCATGTTCAAGATATCTAGGGTCATGTCTCTATAGTTGGTATTAAAGTGAGGTTTCATAGCAACCTTGGGAACTATATTTAGAAAAACTTAAGTTAGATAACATAACCATAAGATAGAATTTGAGGATAAGTATAGAAGAAAAACCTAGAATTTTAGTAAAGTATATATTATGTGGGTCTTCTAATAAATACATCCTTGTATGGATAATACAATTGGATGGGGTTTTGGCACCGATGTACCTAGGAGTAACAAATCCAGCAAGGTGTTTCAGCCCTAACTCAGGGTAACCTGGTACACGACAATAGGTCTTACTACTCACCTGGTTTGACACTCCCATGGGATATGCTTAGGATAATTCACATTTTCTTAAAAAGTAATTATAAAGGATTTTGACAATGAATAACCTAGGTTAAACCTAATGAGTTTTAGATTTAAGATAAGTTTTCATGATTAGAAATAATATAAATGATATTATGGATAAACCATAGACCAAGGAAGAACCTATGTGAAAATAAATGGATGAAGTATTTATGTATTTGGGTTGAATTGAAAACCTTAGTTAAAAGTTTATTTAGTGATTAGCCTTATTTTAAGGATGTACAATATATTTATTTTGGAAATTATATTAATATGGTTTTAGAAAAGGACAACTTGTATATTGGGTGACAACCAATCAAATCTGTCAATGTCGTGGGTCTTGAAACCATGATCGAAGGATGATAAGGGTTTCATTCCAACCACTAACTTACACAATGTCCTGGTTAATTTTTTATTGTTTTTAGTTAAAAAATTTGATGAATAAATGCTAATGATGAACCATTACTATCACTTTTTAGGATTATAGATTGATCTATTAACCATATTAGATTTAGAGAACAGTTAGAGAAAAATAGTTATAATTTTCACTCTTTTATAGTCCTTAAGATCCTTTATAAATATATTTTAGTGCTTCAGGAATCAAAATTTATTTTTGGATGAATTAGAATTTGATCAAATTATAACCAAAAGATTGAATTTTTCACATGAAATTAAAACCTATCATGTAATAAGTTTTCTTATATTCTTAAGCAGTAAAATAATTACCCAGCATTAGTAAAATGACTTAGAAATAAAATGTTTTCCTAATACATTAATTTCTATTAAATTGATGGTATATTTAATCATCAAATATATATTTCTTTGAGTCCCTCAACTTTATATTGATAATTCACTTTTTTTTTGATTTATGACCTCAATCACTTCCTATAAATATTTACACTTTTCCTCTAAGTACATATCTCTACTTTCCACTAATGTTCTCCTACATAGAGACCTAGTTACATGTTAATCCATGTGACCTTTATACTTCTCATTATCTCTTTTATATAGGATTTATTATAAACCCTTCTAATGATGTGTTATTTCAAACATAAGAATTATCAAACAATATATCACCATGATTGAGTTTAAATTGTAGGGATACAATTTAATTAAGGTGGGTAGAATGTAACGCCCTAAAAATCTAAAGTAAGAACCTTTTATTCAATAGCATGTATGACAAAAAACACCAAGAGCATAAGGGAATATAATATCTAGATAATTTAAAACATAATTACTATTTAAAATATTTTCTATACATTTTAATTCATGCAACACCGAGTTAGCGTGATACCTTCTTTGATGGCTTGCGTTACATGCAAGACTGAGTTTTACCAAATAATAATATATTATTACAATATTATTATTTAATATAATATAACATAATCTAACTGTTATGTTAGAGATTATGAATATTATTAAATAACTTATGAAAATTTATGGTTTATATAAATATAAAATGAATTCATTGGTTACCAATTAATGTGAAATTAAAATAAGAACCAATTGGATATAAAAAGAAATATTATTATTTTTATACTTCCAAAGGGGTTATGTCTTAGTAAACATAATTAATTATAATTATTGAATTATTTTAAATAAATATATGTGTTATATATTCAATCAGATATTTTTTATATTCATCTATTAGGTTTGATAGGCATAATATAAAAACAACCCCTATTTCACACATAAAAACCTATATTTTTATAAAAGCAATTTTACCAGCTTTTAATGGATAACTCATTTTAAAACTGAGTTTTGACACTTAAATTAATTTAATATGTCAAAATAATATTCAAATTATAAATAGAAACATCATAAATATTTTAGGGTGAATTTTTTATATTTTTTTGAAACATTTCATTTTTTAATATATAGTTAAAAATACTGAATTTTAGTTCAAAATAGATTTTTATTTTAATTTATTTATAAGTTTAAATTATAATTTTAATTGGTTTTAAAGTTTAATTAAATAATATTTTTATAAATTAATAAAATTTATCTTATTGGAATCAATTTCACTTTTAAATTTATTATAAAAACATAGCAAACTTTGGGACGTTTTTACTTTAAAAACCTGCATTATCGTCCCGCCTGCGGGATGAATTTTAAATTTATTTTTTCCACTTATATGATTGTAATTTGGAAAAATGGATTCCATATTTATAATAATAATAATTTATAATTTATAATAAGAACATATTTGTTTACCAAAAATATTAGTGAAAGTAATTAAAATTAATTACAACGATTAAGGTTAAATTAAACTTAATAAGATATTAAACCTTAACCATAAGGCCCAAAACAACCTATTAAATTTTCCAAGATACATTTTATAAACATATATCTATATTATAAAATCTTTTATCAAATTGGGTCCATTATTGGATCCACTTTCAACATGAAAAACATGGGAAGAATTCCTTTGTCAAAATATTATAGGAGTGCCACTCCTCCACTATAAAAAGTCACCACTTATCCTAATTCCTCATGCCTCTCAAACCACTTAAGTTAAACCAAAATAAACCAAATAGCTTCCCAAAATCCCTACCCTATATCTAGAATCCTTCCTTTGGGTAGAAACCCTTCCAAGTTATCCCTTTGGTATAAACCAAAAGGAGTTGCCTAATTTTTAAGGTAATGCTTTCCAACGATCACTTTTCTTTGAATTACTTCTACACCACCTAAAATATTCTTCTTCCATGTTCATATAATAACACTATTATCCTAAATATACTAGTATTTTTTAATTATAATGGTTTTATCTACACTTACACACACATCCATCTAATGGGTAACGAACATATTGTTTACGTGTACGGAAAACTACTGCCTTGAGAAACAATGTTTGATCATTTTTCTTTTACCACCTCTCATAGTGGAAATTAAGATATAAAATATATTTATATGTGATATATAAGATATTTATTATTTCTTTAAGATTCTATAATTATTTAACCTTTATAATTTCTATTTTTTGTAAAAACGATAACATCGTTTGCGGAAGTGTGGACTACTGCCCCCTTAAAGTGATGTGATTCGTTTACACTATACATGGAATGTATAAATTGATGTTTTAATTAAAAATATGAAACATGAAAAAAAATATTATATTTATGATATTATTATATTTATATAAAAATAATATATATATATATATCATTTTCTTTATTACCCTTCCACACACAAAGTGATAACGTCGTTCGTGGATGTGTGGACTACCACCTCCTTGACATGATGTGATTCCTTTTACATCACAAGAATTATATATATATATATATATATATATAAGTTTATATGATTAAATAATATGGTATTTATGATATAATGATCATTCTATAATATAAAGTAACACTTACCTTATTTCCATTATGATCATTGAAAAATGGGAACGTTACTCATGCGTACGTATGGCACACCGTCTCCATGAGTGTAACATTTTTTCATTTTTGATAACCATATTTAATTATTAGTTTTAAATGTATAATAGATGTATAAATATAATAATTGTTTCATGATTATTATTCAGTTGATGTTATATAATAACCCCTTTGATCATAGTTGACCTACTGGATTATTTTTGGCACATAAATCGAATTTGGTAAAAACACCTGACGTAAACATAATTTTTTAAGTTTTTGTATAAAACATAGTAATAAGTGAAATAAAAGTAATTATATACATGAAAAAATTTCTCATGAAATTATATAATTAACATAATTTTATTATACTGTAATTTAAAGGATGTTCACCTGAAAAGAAATATAAGGTAAGGGATTTCTTCTCAATTTACATTCTATTAAGACTTATTTATTTTTATGAACCTAGTTTATTTTATATAGTGTATATATTTATATTTTACATGATATTATAACTTTCATATAATTTTATTCCTTCATGAGGTTTATGATTTAAAATGTTTCACAGTGGTATGAGACACTTTGGAATGTTTAAAGATTATTTTCCTCAATAATAACTTTAATGATCTTTCAATGGTATTTACATTAGAGGAAATTATATGAATATTTTTAAATAAAACCTTTTATTTTTTATCCTCTGGTTATTCAAGACCTTTTTCAAGTATTAGTACCATTTTACCACTCTTTGGTACTCAAAATTATTTAGAAAATGTTTTCCATAAAACCCGACTTTATTCCTCTCTTAGTCAGTGAACCTATTTTCTTCTAAAAATCATGTTTTATTAAAGTGTTTTTAAAAAAATTAAAATGATTTGGTAAATACATTTTTAAACTTTTTTTCCTTTTACCAATGTTTGTAATGGAATCTTCTTATCTCTTTCTGAACAAGACATTTTTCTTTCCATTTTACCATGCAAAAGGAATTTTATTTTTGCCTTATATAACATATATGAATTTACCCACCATCATTTCTTTGAAGATTCTTTTTCATTTTTAAAAGGTTAATTTTTAAAGAAATTTTTTAAAATTGATTTATAAGAAATTGGTTTTTCAAAAAAAAATCAAAACAAAAGGATATTTTTCTCAATAATATTTTTATAATAAATTTTTATAATATTTCCATTAATTAATGACAACAACCCTTTATTTTAATCCCCTTGGGGTATGTTGTATTGATATCATCCTTAATATTAATCTACATGGTTTATGATTTATTTTTCCAAGGATAGTATTCACATTCACTTCCTTGATTCCTTTTGTCCCCATGAAATATTCAATCTCCTATGATCATTGAATTTTCCCTAATTATCCATATCATCTATCATGGATATTACTATTTCCTAAATTGTATACCATTTTACATATGGAATCTACTTTAACGGTTTTTTGATTATTTAGGGAAATATTTATAATTTCATATTATTTATTCAATATGACTATTTGATCAGGAATATTATTTATTTTGATTATTAAATTTGAGAAATGTTTTGGACAAGTATGACATGGGTGGGGCCCGGTTATAGATATCTCATCGATTCATCTCTAGTCTTATGAGACGAGTCATTTAGATAGCCTCTTTAGATGGGATTTTACTTGATATGTTGTAAACCATCTTGTGAAAGGTATTGATGGTAAAGGTACCATGTACCTATGAAACATGATGTCCAATAATCATGCATTTCCATCATTTAGTTTCAGTTATTATTCATCTATGATATTATACATCGACATATCTATGGATACACTATATTTTAGTTCAGTGCTTATGTAATACCTCAGGTATTTATAGAATAATACATTTTCATATCTATTAATATTTATGAATAATATATTAATCTTACATTAAAGGGGATGCTATTTTTGATAGTGTACTCGATACACAACAATGGGTTTCTTCAAAATCTTATATTGCACGCAACGTTGAGTTATACCGAAAAATAATACAATAATATTAATATTATTTTAAATGGTAGTTAATGTATAGTTGTTGTATTGGAGGGAATGAACATAACTAAATAAAATATTACAACACATTTTTGTTAAATGTTTTTAAATTTATGCAATAAATTTTAGAGTCCTAAAAAGAGAATGAATCCATTTTTAAGCATAAAATATTATAATGTTTTTTAAAGGTTGTTTCACCGCCTTTTGATAGTGAACCATTTTTAAATCTAGTTTTTGTAACTTTTATATGTTATATTTGACAAAATAAACTTCTTATTTTTAATTGGGACATAAAAATTTACTTTGGTTGAAATTTTTATATTTTTCTGATAAAATCCATATTTTAAGGAATAGTAAAAAATATTGCATTTTAATTCAAAACTGGATTTTCATCTAATTTAGTTGTATAGTGTGATTATTATTCCAATTGGTTTTAAAGTTTAATTGGATTATATTTTATCATTTTATCCCATATTTTGTCATTTTAAGTAATTTAACATTGAAATTGGACATAAACACATTTCAATCATTTGATAGTTTTTACTTCTTAAAAACTCGCTTTCTGGTTTTGACAACGGGAATTAATTTTAAATAAATTTCTTCCAATTATGTGTTTTTGAATTTGGAAAAATGGATTATATATTTGGAATCATATGACCCAAATTATTTAAATAGTTCACCTTTAATTTTGGACATTATGAATAGTAACTTCTGAAATTATTTTTATTTACCATGGTTAAAGGGTAAATCAGGTAAATAAGGGTAAAAATAATATTATAATAATATTAAACTACCCTAAAACATATCCTAATCCTATTTTATGAGATATTTCAGACCCTGAACATCCTTGGGTCGATTTTAGGACCTCATGGAGCCACTTGGGTGTGATAATGACCCTTTATAATATTGATTTTAAAGAAAAAGCAAATATAACATAAACAGGTATCTCCTAACTAAAAAATTTTTAATTTGGTTCATATAAATGATATCTTCAACTATAAATATTAATTATAAATATATAAATATTTACTACATCATGGTATTGTATTTATAATTTTTATACATTAAATGCATTAATTAATTTATGACACAATGATGATGCAATGATTACCTTATTAATGAAAGATTCAAATGAATGGTATTATAAATATTAAAATAAATATAATTTGAGAATTTTGATGCCATAAAATAATTTTATGGATGAATATGACATATTATATTTTATTTAATTCTTTTTTTTAATGCAATCATGTTTTTATGACTTTAACAAAAATCAATTACTAAATTGTGTCAAAATTGACATAAATGAGTTTTTAAAAAAATACTATTTTATTAAATGATATAATAGTCCTAAAAATACAATATTCATCCAACTGAATTATATAATGTTACAAATATCATTAATGATTCACGTTTTGTTCTATTTCCATTTTATAGTAACCATATTAACCATATAGTGTAAAAATACAAGAAGACATGGTAAGACTTAATTTATTTAACTAAGGGTTAAAGCCAAAACATAAGGTTACATTTGTGACCTAAACTTCTATAAAACCTATTAGTTGAGAGTATTTAGACCCATAATCATCTTATCATAGAAATATATCACTTTGTTAACTATTATAATTTGAAAATAAATTTATAATAAAACAATATTTCAATACTTTCCTAAAGTGCCCTTCCTCCCTCTTATAAAAGAGACCCACATATACCCACTTAATCACACCTCTAAAGTACCTTAGATATTCCAAATTCTGATCAAATACGTTCCCAACATCCCTACCTTCTTCCTATAATCCTTAACTTGGGAATAAGGCAATTCAAGAATGCCTTTTGGATAAAATCAAAAGGAGTTACCTGATTTAGAGGTAACATCTTCTTTCAAGATCCGTTCATTTATTTTCCTCCTCCGACCCCCAAACCTATATTTATTCAATTATTTTATAAAAAAATCAGAATTATAAATATACTAGTATTTTTTATTCTAATTTTTTGACCTACACTTACACACACCTCCATCTAATGGATATAGAACATACTGTTTCTGTGTATGGTGAATTACTACCTCATGAAATGATTATTGTTAAATTTTCTCCTAAAGCCTCTCATGGTGGACATTATGATAGAAATTTATTTATATATGATATATATTATATTTATATTTTCTTTATTCGTATGTAATTTTTATTTACAACATACCTTTATGCTTTCCATAATGTGTAAATACGATAATTTCATTTGAGGAAGTGTGGACTACCGCCCCCTCAATGTGATATGACTCATTCATGTTATACATATAACTTATAAAGGATGGTTTTATTAAAACTATTATACATAAATCACATAAATATAATACTGGTATTATAATATACTTTTACATCATTTTATTATTATTCTTTTAATATGACAAAGAAATGAAAGTAGCATTCATGCGTACGTACGGCTTACCGTCTCCATGAACGGTACATTTCATTTCTTATATCCAAATGTTATGGAATATTATAAATACATATATACTGGATATATATGATATTTAAATCATGAATAATATTTGTAGATGATTTACTTTCGACCACATGGACAATTGACATCAAAACAAGTTTATTTTTGACTCAAGTACTGAAAATCGACAAAGATGACCGATATGAACTTAAATAATTATGTAATTTTTATAACATAATAATAAGTAATATAAAATTAATAATAAACTTGAAATAGGTTCTTAAAAAATTATAAATTAACCTAAGTTTATTATTTAGGGATATAAAGAACAAACGAGACAAGTCCGATTCGAGGTAACAGAACTTCTTGTCTGAATTTCCATTCTTCGGGTTGATCTTCTACTTCTTGAATATGTCATGCTATGATTATGTAAGAAATGAATTTTGATATCTTATCTTTTATTTATACTTGATTTATGGGGATTTATATTGAATACACATAATCAATCTATTTTATTAACAAAATGATCTTTGTAAGGGAAATCTTAACTCAATCTACATTCGTTGAGTTAAATATCCATGTCATTGGTTTTGTTTTTCCAGGAATATGTGTGAATGACCTATGATTGTTTTACACTTAATATCCACTTATATTTAGTGAGTTTATATTTTTCACACATAATTATGTTATTTATTTATCCTTAATTTAATGATACGATCTCTATAAGGGACTTCGTCTCAATCTCCTTTCATTGAGGCATATCTTGATGTTATGCACCTTTAACATCCTATAAGGTGTATATACAACCTTTTTGACAAGTTATATCATGAAATAGTATATATTATGATATTTAAAGTTTTGTTTAATGTTATTCATTAATTATTTTTATTCAATTGTTTCTCAAGTGGAAAGGACTCTTTAACTAAAACATCGTTTTTAATGTTTTAAAGATTTAATCTTCTAAATACTTCTCATTCATGTCCATGTTTTCAAAATAATTTTAAGGACTTATTTATATGGACATGAATTTTTTTAAGTGTAAATTACTTTCAAATTTTTCAAATTGGTATGGGACACTTTGATTCAAAAATCTTATTTTAAAATGTTTTAATTGTGTTTTAAAAGGGGATTGATTATTTCAATAACTTTGAATGTTTTATATATATATTTCATGAATAGAATTTATTGATTTTATGTATCTATTATGTATTTATTTTTACTTTACATGTTTACCATTTTATTTTAAAATAATGTGTTTCCATTTATGATTTTTCATCTTGTAAATATGAAATGTGATTTTAAAGTAGAAATGTTATTTTTCCTTTATGCATATTTTATGTATTATGATTATGTTATGGTTATTGGGAATTGTGTATGTATAAAGGTGGTTCCATGATAATACAAGGGTTTTTGAGGCCATGATAGCTCTCCAATTAATTGTTTAACTTTATGGGGGTAAATGTTAAGGTTTCTTCTAAGAGATTTAGGGAATATACTATGATGGGTATTCCAAACGTAACCATGAAGGTTACTCCCTATGTGGATATGAAAGATAAAAAGTAAGTATGATATGGATGCCACATGTTACCTTTATGTTTTATGATTTCTATGATGTTTTTTATGAATCCTATGATTACTTGATGTAAGCTAAATAGTTTATGTTTTATGGGTGAAAAGTAAGATTTTGTGAAAATGTTTTTCATGGGTTTTAAATATTCATGGACAATTCATTATTTTATATTCCTTAATGAGATTTTTATTCTCATCCCAAGTTTTTGAACTTTTTTCTGTAGGTTATAAGGATGGGTTATATAAAGGAAGAATTCAAGAAGATTTTTATCAAGAAAAAGAATTCATGTTTTATTTTAAACAGTTTCATTTTGTGAAAAAAAATGGATACTGAGTGGAAGAGTCATATTTGTATGTTTTGGAGTTGTTATGTAATAGTTATGGCCTAATTATCTAAAAATATAAACCTGAAAGGATCCCCAATGTGATTAAAAGTCAAATTATTGACTTAACTCAAGCTACGTAATGTTTAAGGTTAGGGCCTTATAGTTGGTATCAGAGGATGGTTTAGAAAACTTTGGAGATTAGGATGTTTTCTTTAGGGTCAGGGATATAATCATGGGTTTATAATTTTAAGGTATATCATAATTTTAATGTCTTAGAAACTCCTTTTGAGGCTTTATGGTCTAGAATATTAAGGTAACAAATGGTATTTTTGGAGACATTAACATTTGATGAAATTATGGGTTATTAATTTTTGGGATGAAAAATGAGAGGTATGAGATAACCTTTGAGGTTAAAATATGTTATGGTTATTTTTTAGTATTTTATATCATTTTTTGTAATTTTATAAGAATTATATAGTTTAATAAAAAGGACAACTCGTAGGATGGGTGACAACCCGTCAAATCCGAAAAGGCCGCGGGAATCGGACCCACAACCGAAGGGCGATAAGGGCGCATCGCCTACCACTAGCCAACATGAAATCCCTGGTTAGTATAACTATTTATTTTTTGTTAAATTATATTATGGATTAAGAATATTTTTTTTTGGTATATATATATTTTATAGAATGGATATCCTTATTATATTAAAATTATTTGGGGATTACGTGATAAATGTTATTTTGGAAGACACTCCCTATTTTTTGAACCCTATATGCCTAAGGAAAATAGAATACTAAGGTACTTTATTTGAGGAGTAATGGTTGAATTTTATTTTGGAATAATCTATATTTATATTATGGATTTAGAGTGATTTAGGTCATTTATGAAGGTGATTAACCTATTTTGGAGAATATGTGATTAGGGTAATTACTTTTTGGTATGAGACTTTAAGAGTAATCGATTTTATTTGGAGATACACGTTAAAATTTATCTTGGAAGACTATGTGATAAAATCCTTATTAATTTTGTTTTTAAATAATAGTTTCGATTATTTTTGTGGAATTATGTAGACAATTATTTGTTTAATGGTCTATCTTGGAAATTGCAAACTACTGTTAAATTTTTTAGATTAAAAGTAGTCTTTTTTCTTATAAATGATTATTCTTTTTGGGGAATTGTATTATTTTATCCTAGCCATATTAGTTTTGGATAATGTTTCAAGATATTTTGAATATATAGTTAATCTTTTTTGGATTATTTGATTATCTGGAAGTTGATTCTAGTGCTTCATGTGTGACAAAGTCATCTTGAATACTCTTTGTTTAGAGAAAATATGAGTATGTAGTAGAAATTTATTAAAGGATAAAATTCTACTTGAAAATTAAGTATGTTTCATTATGTTATTATTCAATCTCATAAATAAATTCCTCAAAATTATTAAAAGGACCTTAAAACAAAAACTTTGTCCATTTATTTTTCCAACTGTGGAATCAAACACTGTTTAACCCATCACAATTTTGTGATTTTCTGATTGTTAACTTTCCCATGATCAAGTTTTCTATTACTCTCCATCAGAACAAGATGGTTATTTTTTCTTCCATATTCATATTTTCGTACATAGATTCCTAGTATGTGTTATCTCAGGTGACCTTTGTACTTCTCTTTCATTATTTTTAAGAGGTAGTTTTATTGATTCTTTTCCCGATGTGGGATTTTCAATGATGTTACTGAGCCTAATTTTAAAATTGCGAGTATGCAATTTCCAAAAGGGGGGAAGGATGTAACATCCCAGGTATTTATAGAATAATTAATTTTCATATCTATTAATATTTATGAATAATGTATTAATTTTATGTTAAATGGGATGTTATATTTGATAGCATACTCGACACACAACAATGGGTTTCTTCAAAATCTTACTTTGCACACAACGTTGAGTTATACCAAAAAATAATAAAATATTATTATTATTATTCTAAATGGTAGTTAACACCTAGTCATTGTATTGGTGGGAATAAACATAACTAACTAAAATATGACTACACATGTTTGTTAAATGTTTTTACATTTATCCAATAAATTTTAGAGTCCTAAAATGAGAATCGATTCATTTTTAAGTATAAAATACTCTAATATTTTTTTAAAGGTCATTTTACCACCTTTTGATAGAAACCCATTTTTAAATCTAGTATTTTTAATTTTTATATGTTTTATTTTTAAAAATAAAATTATTCTTTAGAATCAGGACATTAAAATTTAATTTGGTTGAAATTTTGTTATTTTCCTAATAAAATTCACATTTAATGAATAGTGAAAAATGTCGCATTTTAATTTAAAACTACCTTTTTATCTAATTTAGTTATATAGATATATTTTACTTTTAATTGGTTTTAATGTTTAAATGGATTATTTTTTTATCATTTAATCCCATGTTGGTCATTGGAATTAATTTCACATTTAAATTGGACATAAACACATGTCAATCTTTTGATAGTTTTTACTTCTTAAAAACCCGCTTTCTGGTTTTGACAGTGGGAATTAATTTTAAATTAATTTTTTCAAATTATGTGTTTTGAATTTAGAAAAATGTATTCTATATTTTTAATTAGAAGGCCCAAATTATGTAAATAGTTTCCTTTTATTTTTTGACATTATGAATAGTAACTTCGGAAATTATTTTTATTTATCATGGTTAAAGGGTAAATAAGGTAAATAATGGTAAAAAATAATATTATAATAATATAAAACTACTATAAAGAATATCCTAATCCTATTAGATGAGTTATTTCCTACCATTATCATCCTTGGGTCGATTTTAGGTCCCAATGGAGCCACTTGGGTGTGATAATGACCTTTTATAATGTTTATTTTAAAGAAAAGGGAAATATAACATAAACATGTATCTCCTAACTAATACAATTTTAATTTGGTTTATATAAATGATATATTTGACTATAAATAGTAATTATTAATCTAAAAATATTTAATAAATCATAGTATTTTATTTAAAGTTTTTATACCTTAAATAAATAAATTTATTTATGACACAATGATGATGCAATGATTACCTAATTAATGAAAGATTTAAATGAATGATATTATAAATATTAAAATAAATGTAATTTTAATACTTTGATGCCATAAAATAATTTTATGAATGAATATGACATATTATATTTGATTTAATTCTTTTTTTTTGAATTAATAAATTTGTTATGACTTTAAAAATATTCAATTACTAAATTGTGTCAAAATTGACATAAATGAGTTTTTAAAAAAATACTATTTTATTAAGTGATATAATAATCCTAAAAATACAATATTCAGTGAACTGACTTATATAATTTTAAAATTTTCATTAATGATCCACATTTTTTCTATTTACATTTTATAGTAACCATATTAACCATATAGTGTAAAAATACAAGAAGACGTGGTAACAGCTAATTTTTTTAACTGTGTATTAAAGCCAAAAGATTAGGTTACATTTGTGACCTAAACTTGTCTAAAACCTATTGGTTGAGAGTATTTAGACCCATAATCATCTTATCCTATAAATATATCACTTTTGAACTATTATAATTCAAAAATAAATTTATAATAAATTAATATTTCAAGACTTTCCAAAAGTGCCCCTCCTCCCTCTTATAAAAGGCCCCCACCTCTACCAACTTAATAACACCTCTAAATCTCGTTGGATCTTCCCAATTATACTAAAATAATATTCCAACATACTTACCTTTATTCTATAATTCTTACCTTGGGAATAAGGCAATTTAAGAAATCCTTTTGTCTAAAATCAAAAAGAGTTACCTGATTTAGGGGTAACGTCTTCTCTCAAACTCCTTTAATTTATTTTCCACCTCCAACCACAAAACCAATATTTATTACATTATTTTATAAAAACATCAGTATTATAAATATACTAGGATTTTTTTATGTTATGTTCTCAACCTACACTTACACAAACCTCCATCTAATGGATATATAACATATTGTTTCTGTGTATGGCGAACTACTACCTCATGAAATGATGATTATTCAATTTTATCCTAACACCTATAATGGTTTCCATTATGATGTAACTTTATTTATATATGATATATATTATATTTATATTATCTCTATGCTTCTGTAATTTTTATTTACAACATACCTTTATGCTTTCCATAATGTGTAAATATGATAATTTCATTTGAGGAAGTGTGGACTACCACCCCCTCAAAGTGATATGACTCATTCATGCTATACATGGAACGTATATAGGATGGTTTTATTAAACCTATGAGACATACATGAAATAAATATAGTACAAGTATTATAATATACATTTATATCAATTGATTATTATTCTTTTTATATGACAAAGAAATGAATGTAGCATTCGTGTGTACATACGGCTTACCGTCTCCATGAATGGTACATTTAATTTCTTATATCAAAATGTTATAGAATAATCTAAATACATATATACTGGATATATATGATATTTAAATCATTAATAATATTTTTTATATGATGAACGTTTTACCACATGTACAATTTACATCAAAATAAGGTCATTTTCGACACAAGTACTGAATATCGACAAAACGATGGATATGAACTTAAATAATTATGTAATTTTTATAAAATGATAATAAGTAATATAAAATGAATAATAAAAATGGAAAATATTCTGAATAAATTATAAATTAACTTAAGTTTATTATTCATGAATATAAATAACGAACGAGACAAGTGAGATTCGAGGTAAGGGAACTTTTTAACCCAATTTCTATTCTTTGGGTTGATCTTCTACTTATTGACTATGTAATGATATAATTACATGAGAAATGAATTTTGATATATTATCTTTTATTTATACTTTATTTATGGGGATTTATATTGAATACACATAATCGATCTATTTGATTAACAAAATGATCTTTTTCAAGGAAATCTTAACTCAATCTCCATTTGTTGAGCTAAATACCCATGTCATTGGTTTTATTTTTCCAAAAATATGTGTGAATGTACTATGATTGTTTTACACTGAATATACACTTATATTTAGTGTATTTATATTTTTCACACGTAATTATTTCATTGATTTATCCTTAATCTAATTATATGATCTTTGTAAGGGACTTCATCTCAATCTTCTTTCATTGAGGAATATCTTGATGTTATGCACCTTTATCATCCTATAAGGTGTATATACAACCCTTTTGACAATTTATATCATGAAATATTATATCTTATTATATTTAAAGTTTTGTTTAATTTTATTCCTTAATTATTTTTATTCAAGTGTTTCTCAAGTGGCAAAGGACTCTTTAACTAAAACATCGTTTTTAATGTTTTCGAGATTTAATCTTCTAAATCCTTATCTTTAATGACTATGTTTTCAAAATAATTTTAAGGACCTATTTATATGTACATGAATTTTTTTAAGTGTAAATTATTTTAAAAAAATTCAAATTGGTATGGGAAACATTTATTCAAAAATCTTCTTTTAAAATGTTTTAATTTTTTTTTAAAGAAGATTGATTATTTCAATAACATTGAATGTTTTTTTATATATATGTCATGAATGGAATTTCTTTATTTTATGTCTCTATTATGTATTTATGTTTACTTTATAAGTTTTCAATTTTATTTTAAAATAATTTGTTTCCATTTATGAGTGTGCATCTTGTAAAGATGAAATTTGATTTCAAAGTGGAAATATTATTTTTCCTTTATCCATGTTTTATGTGTTATGATTATGTTATAGTTATTTAGAATTGTGTATGTATACAGGTGGTTCTGTGATAAACTGGGGGTAGGTGAGTCCATGATAGATCCCCAATGCATTGGTGACGTGATTGAGGTAAACGTTAAGGTTTCTCCTTATAGATTTAGAGAATATATTGTGATGGGTATTCCAAATGTAACCATGAAAGTTACTCCATATGTGGTTGTGAAAGCTAAAAAGTAATTATGATATGGATTCCACATGTTAAATTTATGTTTTATTATTTTTATGATATTTTTTAGGAATCTTATTATTACATGATGTAAGACAAATAGTTTATGTTTTATGGGTGAAAAGTTTCATTTTGTGAAAAAAAATCATGGGTTTTAAATATTCATGGACTAACGGTTTTATTCCTTATTTTATATTCCTTACTGAGATTTTTATGCGCATATAAATTTTTTGAAATTTATGGGTGAGAGAAAGGAATAATTCAATAAGACTTTTATCAAGGAAAAGAAGTCATGTTTTATTTTAAATAGTTTAATTTTGTGAAAAAATGGATAGTGAGTGGAAGAGTCAACTTTGTAAGTTTTTTAGTTGTTATGTAATAGTTATGGCCTAATTCTATAAAATTCTAAACCTGAAAAGATCCTAGAAGTGATTAAAGTGTAAATTATTGACTTAACTCAAGATTACGTAATATTTAAGGTCAGGGCCTTATAGATTAAATGGCATTTGTTTCAGTTCCTTACCTTTCCTATTGATTTTTAATTATCTAGTTATTTGAATGGAATTTATTTCATGTTATTACCTTACCATATTGTTTATGCACTTCCTTCTTAGTTTTTTGATTACATGGTATGTGTGTTAGATTATTTACCATTACATAATTATTACTCTCATTGATTCATTATTTCTTATACTTTATTTTTATCTTACTGAACATTTGAGCTCACCCTTATTATGTTTCTTTCCCTATGAATCCAATAAGAGTACTATGAATGTTATGTGGGGACTTACTAGATGGAATAAATTTATCCTCGAAGTTATATATTTATAAAGAAGAAAAAAATGTTGTAATTAATTTATTAATTTTTAATACGAGACTCATTTATGTATCTGGTTTACCAAGACTACTAAACTCTCTAGTACTTCAATATTTGATTCCTTGTAATCATTTCAATGTAATTGATTGCAGACATTGGATCTGGGTTATTAGGGGTCAGGTCACTGCATTAATTTTAAATTAAATAATTCCCCTTATTTGAATTGAATATTTAAAAATTGATTCCATATTTAGAATCATGAGTTACAAATATGGTAAATAGGTCCTCTTATTTTTGTTCATTATGAATATTAGTCGTAGTAACTAATTGTCACCTTGATAAGGGTAAATCGGTTAATTAAGGTTAAAAATAATTTCAAAAGGACTAAAAAATTACCATAACACTTTAAATTATCCTATGTTATTATTTTATTTTAGAAATTTTCATCCAAGCTTCATAAATATGGAGACTTGGTTCCATATTTCTTTGATTTGACATTTATAATATTTAAGTAAAATATAGAGTCAAAAATTTCACTTTCATGATTTTAATATTTATAATATTTTGTGTTAGTGATAAAAATAGATTATATTTAGTTATAAATTATTATTTTAAAGATAAATATTTCTTATCATGGTAATTTATTTATAATTTTTAGTGATGAAATAATTACCTTAAATGTCTGCAGAACACCGACACAACATTTATTTAATTAATAAAAAATAAAATAAATGATTATAAAAAAACTAAAATTAATATAATTTGAATGAATTATTGTGTCACATTAATTTTTTAGATAAATATAACATTTTAAGTATGTTTTAATTGGTTTTAGTTGAATTTATTTGATTTCATGTTGTTTTCAAAGTCAAATTAAATAAATAGTTTCAAAAATTACATTAATGATATTTTATGTTAAATAATATTTTACTAAATTATTTAAATTTCATAAAAATAATTTAAAAGGATAATTAGGATAATAAATGGTCTAAAATTTCATCCCTTAACCATTTATTATCCAATTTTTACCTTATAAGTAAAATTATAAACCTTTAATAATGAAAAAAACCATTACTGTAGGTAAGGTTAAAATTGGTTAACTAAAGGGTTAATCAAAATGAAAAGGTTTAAAATGATATAAAAACCTATAAAATTTTGATTTTATGATTATACTAATACCATATATTCCTTATATTATAATACATGTCATTTGTGAACAATTTTACATGAGTTAGACTTTTATTATGTTATAATATTTCATGTATTTCTAAAAAAGACATAAATGATATTTTATAATAAGAAATATTTTATTAAATGATTTAAAATTCATAAAAATATTATATTTATACAATGTATTGGTATATGGTCTAAAATATCAATCACACTCCTTTTATGGTCCAATTTTCCTTTTAAAGTAACTATCATGACCCCTAAAGAGTAAAAAACATTGTTACTGTAATAATCATCAAAAGGGTTAATGGTCATTAAAAAAAGAGATAAGGGTTAAAATTACCTATAAAATTTTATAAATTTAGTTTTTTGGCCTTTTTTAGACCCTATATCATCTAATATTTTTTAATGATCTATTTTGGATTCATTTTCCTAGGAAAATTAATTTATATTAATTTAATATTTTAAAAAATTCCAAGAGAGTGGTCCTCACCTCTCTTATAAAATGGGACCTTCTATACTATTCCATAAACACTTATAAATCATTTTGTTTAGTAAAATACCTACCAAAATTAATTAATAACATTCCTACCCACATTCTAGAGGTCTTATTTTGGTCATAATACCATCATTATATGACTTAAAGTGTAAAGCAATGAAGGTTTTCTGAAGAAGAGGTATAGTTCATAACCAATAATTTTTGTTTTATTTATTATTATAACTCTTTAAAATATTCTTAAACCATGATTAAAAGATAAAAAATTATCTTAAATATACTTATATGTTGTTATGTTAATGTAATACCCTATATCCATCTCATATTCCATCAAATTGGAAATGAAACTGTTGTTCATTTTTACGGTGGACTACTATCTCATGAAATGGTATAATTTATTTTCCATCACCACCTATCATGGATGGTTATAATTATGGATTTAATGTATATATATGTTATTAATGAAATATTTTTCATTATATAGAATTAATATATCATCTATTTTCTTAACTTTCCATTCACTAAAAAATGATAACATCGTTCATGCGTACGTGTGGACTACCACCTCCAAGAATTGATGTGATTCATTTTTCATCACCACATAACATGGATGATATATATATATAATTATATTTAAATAAATAATATGTTATTTATGATATGATGATATTTATGTAAAGATAAAATAATACTTACCTTATTTCCATAATGATCATTGATTACTCATGCATGTGTATGGCCTATTGTCTCCATGAATGTAACGTAGTTCACTTTTCATAACCATATATCATGATTGGTTTTAAAAATATAATTTATGTGTAAAAATGATAATTATTTTAGGATTATTATTTTATATATGATTTAATACTGATTTATTTTACCATAATCAACCTACGGAAATCATTTTGAGCATATGAGTCGAATATCATCAAAACATATGATGTTAATAAATTAAATAATTAACATATGTTTATTATTTAGAAAGAAAAGGATTGTGAATGATGATTCAGACTCGAGGTAAAGTACTTTCATTTAAAAATCCTCTTTAAAAGTTTCCCTTCAAACTCTATTTCTTCCATGTCCATATTTTTTAAAATATTTTATTAATGTATTTATATGGAAATAAAATAATTATAAAGTAAATTTTTATGTATCCTTTGAATTTATTTTAAAGGTTTTAAAAAATGTGTATTTTTATGGAATTTTTTTACTTTCATTAAAAAAAATAAAAAAGGAATGTTATATTTTAATGTATACAACATCAACAGATTTTCTCACTACCACAAAAATTATTTAAAGTTTGGATTCCTTTATAAGATTCCAGGATTTATTAAAATAAAACCCTTTATTCTTAGAACTTAAGTTTTAAAAAAGGATTTTAAAATCAAAGGGTATTACATTATCTGGAAAAAAAATTACATCCGTTCAAAATATTTTTCAAGGGTTTATGATAAAAGATGCAGGTATAAAAATGTTTTATTCATGATATAGTACCAGATAATTATAGAATATGATAGGTGATACTGATATAGATTATATGGTGGGTGATCCTAATATAGATTATATAAAGGGTGATCCTGATATAGATTATACGAAGGGTTCACCCAGATAGTGCTCCAATGCATTGGGTAATGTTCCTTGTCTCTGAAGGTAAGAATAAGGGAGTTAACCAAAGTGGTTTCTCCTATATATTTAACTTGGATAAAGTTATTTCTAACATGGGTTATGAATAAAAATCTCTAAGTTTCCAAAAAGGGTTTTTCTCTAATTTCTATTGGTTTTAAAGGTTTTTATTTGAGAAAAATGTGTATTTTTTATGTGGAAATGATTTATTTCATACACTCGATGAATATTATGATAAAGGTAAAAAATTTATGGGTGTTCATATTTTTCACTAGACTAATGGATTTCTTTATTTTATATCCATTAATAAACTTTTTATTCCCATCCCATGTTTTTAAATGTTTTTCACAGGGTTTAAAAATGTGCATTAATAAAGAATAATTCAATTTCAATGCCATGATGATTTTTCATGAAAATAAAACATGACTTGTTTTAAAAGTTTTATATTATGGTAAAAATAGATACTAAGTGGTTTTTTCCACTTTGAAATAGTTTTCCCTAATTCTATAAAACTCTAATCCTAAAAGTTACTTAGGTATGTAAGTGAAACCATTTTTACTTTTTATATTGTAAGTTTTGAAGGGTTGAAATTGGGTCATGTTTATTAGTATCAAGATAGAAATTTAAAGATTGTGTTTTTTTCACCGGATCTAATAGTGTGGGTTTTTGGATGTTACATATACTGACCTAATAGGATCACTATATGTATCCCATATCTATAATACACATAAAATATCATTATATAAAATATATACTATGGTATAGCATATTATAATTCCCCTAAGAAGTGATGTGGTAAAATTATATATAAGATTTTGTTGACATGTTAAACAACTGAACCCTTCCATCAATGATATTAATCACACATCAGAAAATATATGTCATGTGATTCCTACATGTTGAATATCATATATGTATATAGACTCTTGAAAAAGGTCAAATATCTAAAAATCAATAAAATATAAATATCTAATAAATAACACAAACATCAATTACATTCATAATCAAATAAGCTGTAACAATATAAACTAACAAAAGAAATCCCATATCCCTAATAACTTGGACTTCCCGTAGAGAAATGTGTTCATGAAACACCAAACTAAGATCTGTCACAATATCTTACATGTTCCTAATACTTTTATACCATATCTTCAATAGTAAAACAAAATAAATCACTATGAAGCCAATTTGTAATTCCTTGACCCTAGCCATTGATCGGTGTCCTCATCAGAGAGATATTAGGACCTCAATCATTCCTCCACATATGTCAGAGGCTTCCAACTAGCATTGGGGGCCTAGGGTAGTATCATGGGGAGACTATACACTTGTATTAGAGTATAAATGATAGTAGAAATAAACAAACAAAATATATTACCCAAAAATAACTAAAGTATACAAAAGAAATAAAATAGAAGAATGTTATAACAAATGGAATAAAACAGGTAGTTATAAAGACACATGATCATCCTAGTATAAAAGGCTGATCACCCATTAGGACAATAAAAATACACTAAATAAAATAAATAAATTTAAAGTACATGTGATCTAATAACATCCATAATCCATACCTCAATATCGGTCTCTAAGTCCATATGAGTTATCTACTCAATCAGTTACACTAAGACTCTACCCAACTAGAACCTATGATCAGTAAGGATATATTCATGTACCCAAGTTTCATGGCCACCTGAGTAGGGTGTGAGTACAAATCATTAGGTAACCACCAACGCAATCTTGAATATAACCAATAAATATGGTGCATGTGCATGTGATATGATAAGAATAAACAAAACTAACTAACCACAAAAGCATAAATAAATACACATTACCAATCCTTGTGTTTTAACATGATGCATGGGATAGAATACACCTTATTTGGCTGGTGTAGGAGTGTTTTTTATCATGTTGCATGATCTTGTCAACCAGTACCAAGACCACAACAATAAAGTAGAATGTGTAAGCACTAATTCCCATGGGAATGACCCTAGGAACTCTAGATCGTATCATCTATATAACTAATTCTGAGGGGGATGAACCTAGGAAATAAATAAGTATTATCCCCATAACTGATTCCTAGGATCATGTCCTAGGAAATCCAATGTCATTTATATAACAAATTCTAAGGAGTAAGTCTAAAGAAATAATTTATACTTAAAGTCTGAATCTCAATGTCTTTAGGATTCTATATAAGCATAAATTGAATCCAAGGGGATTTCCCAATGAATTTTAAATAACATTAGGATTGAAAAATATATCATAGAAGTGTATACTAGGCATATAATAGTGTTATTCTCAATGGTGGAATCCTAGGTGACTAGTCCTAGGCTTTTTATTTAGACCAAAAGGCTGAATCTCAGGTAACCATCTAGGAATTACACTTAAAATATTGAGGTTAATGCATCCCTCCTGTAATATCTCGTCATAATGAAAATATTATTCTAGTTATCCATCCACCCAAACCTATCTCACATAATAGAGTTTGGCATCTCAAACATACAACCACACATCGCTACTATAGCTATATTATGCTCATAGGATTGATTCAAGTTATAAGGTAACACTTGTAATAATTTATACTCATTCATGAACACATCTTCTAATGGTTTGTTATATTAATGGGGCACCCACTAAGTCCCATGGGTCACACCATAGTAAAAATTCCTACATAGGCTTTATTATCACATTTTCATCTTCCAGGTCAAAACTAGTTGCTTAGAGGACATAGAATCCTTCAGCATCATTATGGTCATAGCATGTCTACATTGTCCCCATAATATCTCTTATATTAAGTTCATACAAGGGGGTGTCCTTGATCCCATTCACATTCCAATCCATCCTAGGTCAGTCCTCACACACCATTTGAACCATAATTCTTACATAAGACATCCTTGTTTCAAGTACTCACTTCTCACTACAGTTGGTACATTCACCCCTTACTCATATCAACTAGTTTGGGGGATTCAAGGAATATCAGGGTCATAATATGGCCTACTTAAACCTATCATCCCCAATTCATCACACAAACCTACTCAAGGGATCTTAGGGAACCTATCCCAGTCCACTATGTTTACATAATTCACTTAAAATTTACCCATCTAGTTCCATGTATCGCAAGGCACATAATTATAATCAAGGCATCATCCATCACTAAATGAAGAATCAATCCAGTGTATAGGGGTCCCTTATGGCCCTTATCGCTTTATTTATCACATTAATAAGCATTTAATTTTAATTAAATAGTTTATATAATTTTAAAAAAATTATTTCCCTCAGTTTCAAGACCATACACATCACATTCCATATGAATCATGCACATTACCATAGGGACGATGTATAAGGACCACCTACCCCAATTTTTAAATTATTTCCTTTTTTAAGAATCTCAATGACTCTTACACAATATTATCCCAATATAAATGGACATAACCCATCATCATAAGGCAATATCTCATGCCAAAACATCCAAATTAATTAATTATAATCAAATTATGATTAATTAAACAATTACAATTAATTTTATAATTTGAACAAATAATGAACAATCCCTCTAAGTAATATTATTGCATTATAACTATGACCAACTTCCCATGGAACATCCATGATGTACTCATAACACCAACCCCAACAAAATTCATAATTCAAAACACTGATTTAATAGCTAAATTAATTTAAATTAATCAAATTTTAATTAAAACACTTAAAAATCCATACAACCACGTACTTTTAACCAATAATAAGAAATTATGTGTGATCATAATATCGATACATCCTCTATCCATCATATAAAAAATATATATCATCTTGAATGATTTCCTCCATGCTCTGATGGAAATTTTTTACAAACCTTGGAGGGTTCACACCTAGAGGCCATGAAGAGAAGGAATAATGGGAAGAGACGTAGGGAGAGACTTGTTGTAATAGTGGACTCCATAGACCCAACTCAAAAAATACTTTTTGATTACTATATAATGTATACAGTGAGTTAAACATAATGTACACTTACTATAATAGTGATGATATTTATGCATCCACTATTTATTGGTAATTTCCAAAGATTATTTATCATATAAAAAGGTTATAGTAGTTCCCAAGCTATAATGAGAACCTAGAAATACCATGATAGTAATCTTAAATATATTTCATATGGTCTATATACGTCATAATAACTATGTATATATGATGTTTGACTAAAAGGTGTTGGGGTATCATAATCATTGATACTTCTTCTCATAATGTTCTCACTTATTGAACTCAAGTAGATGAGATCATGAGGACTAACCCTCCAATAGGAACACCACATGTTTGAGGTGTCACTGGTTGTTTCTATTTACAAACATGTGTAATGGTATCTTGACTTGAGATTATTAATAGTGTATGCTATTTGATCATGTAATTTCATGAAAGGAAAAAAATAAATCATTGAAGTTGTAGTGGCATATCTTGCACTGGGTGCATCATTGGTGGTATGTGAATAATCAAGAAATAATTTTTCACTTATGAAAGAAAGTTATATCTCATGCCTAGTTGATCACGATGGTATTACTTTTATAAATCCATAGAAAAGGTAGAATAACATTAGTATATATAGTTAGATTAGTGAATAATAAAGCAATATTGGATAATTATACAAGGTGTGCATCCCACTTTATGAGATACCACGAGACAAAGAGAATATATTACACAGCGTGTGTTCGTAGAAAGGTTTTCATTGTTATGATTATTCCTTATCTCCTTGTGGGACTTGATGGGTTTATTGAATCTACTGCTAATATGTAAAGAGTATTCAATACTATCGAGATAAGGGTCTAGAGGGTCACACACAATAATGTATTCAAAAGTCTTCCCTATTCTGGTGAATAGGTGTATAAGACATGGTGGGCCCCGCCATGGGGTCCGATATATGTCTGAGAATAAACGATCACCAATGAATAAATAAATTCAATATTATTTAAGTGTATAATAATTAGAGTTGAATTTATTTATTAAAAAGTATTCATAAGGTAGTTAGTGAATACATGGAAAAAATATTATACGAATGAATATTATTTTAATAATCAAGGTTTATTTAATATTTACAAGAATTATGAGTTGAGTTAATGACTCGTTTTATCACGTAATATATTTATTATGTATTAAAAGTATGTGATAAAATATAAATAACATTTATGACATAGTTGTTTCATCATAACATGTCATTTATTGCATATTTAGTGGGTGTTTTATATACGGGGGTCGAGAAACCCTTTTTAGGTGCTTAATCTCCACTATATAAGCATATAGGAGCTCATTTCCAAGGGACTATTCATTCCGATGAATTTGAGAGAACCTCTATATTATATCCCTCATCCTAGAGAGAATAATACTTCTTCCAAGAACTCGAACCAATAACACCTTCATGGATTGAAGGAATTGGGTTGTGGTGATCATTAGGATATCAAAGGAGTCATTAGACTTTTTCACTAGCACCCTAATTCTAATGAACAACATTCCCATTGACTCTTGAAGTGTGTGTGGAAAATATACAGGGGTTTGACCTTAGAAACTTTAATAAACAATCACCATTGATGAGATTATATCAAACTCATCATAGATTTGAATGAGGTAACCATTTGTTTAATTTTTATACTTAAATAAATTCACATGAGATTATCAAACCTTTACTGGGGATCATATCACCAGAGATGATGAAGTTACATCACTATGGCAATGAAAATTTTAAAATCCTCTACCCACAAACCTTCTTTGTGTGTCATAGTACCACAAATTTGTATCAGAGGGATCATGTGAATTTTTTGATCTAGGAAAAATTAATTTTCCATAAATTTAAATAGAGGCCTTCATTTCGGTCCCAATGTTAAAGATCACACATCGATCTGATTTCAGGTGGACAATTTACGACCATCCAAAAAACAAATTTAGATAAAAATATGGGATAAAATTGTAGAACACATTTATAAATACACACACACATGTTTGTGTGTGTGGTATGTGTTTTTAGGCATTTTATTTTTTAGTGAATCTTCTATTATTCCATCTATGTACCGATAAAAATCTAGTCACTAGAGATGTTTTGGTCGAATATTTTAACCACATCTTATATTGATTAGAATTTTTAAAAATAGATAATATAAAAAAATTAAAACATAAAGAGGTGGGGCTTCCCTTTAACAAAAAGTCAAAAAAAATGTTCAAAAAAATAAAAAATTAAAATAATATTTAAGGGGAACCCTACCATGCCTTGGCTACCATTACTCATACTTCTAGTGCCACTGCCTAGATTGGTCATCATCCCATATCTACAATGACTCTACTGGTGGAACCCTGCCATACCTTGGTCACCCTCCCTCTCCATCGCTATCATGGCACTGGCCAACCAAGACCCGAGCTCTGGTCATGCTGCCAGATCCCATATCTGACAATTGCCTACCTTACCCCTCCTAACTAGTTGCCAAACCACAGAAATCTCCACCACACCACAGTTACCACTACCTTTTTCCATCTGTTATAGTGCATGCCCCTTTCAGTGTCTATCAACCCTTCTTGATAACCACTTCCCGATCAGGCTCTCTATGCTATCCTTCGGCTGCAAACTGGTCAATCCACAAGCCAAATCAGGTCGGCCTAAACTAGTATGGGTCAGGAAAAGTCATGTATGACCCGGTATGAGTTCGAGTGAGTCCTTCTTGACTTGGTATAGACCTTTTTGGGTTCTACTCAACAATAAATAGGATTTTTTGGGTCCTACCCGACCCAGAACTACCCTGTGAGGGTTCTGACTGACCCGCAATAGACCTGAGTGGGTTCTAAGGAAATAATAACATATTTTATTATATTCCAAAATTAATTTATTTTTTGGAATTTAAAAAATAATAATATTTTAAAATTAATTTAAATATTTTAGAATTAAAAATTAAATTAATTATGGGACTGAATAAAATTAAAATTATTTGAATTAAAGTAATTCATTTAATTTATTTAATTTCCATGCCTTAAATTTATTGCAGTTTAATTTTTATCACACATGTATTTTACCCATAGACTGGTCTTGAGCATAGACAAGTCATTATTTATCCATGTTTAATTTATTTAATTAATTATTACAACTGTGTGTGATAATTGTAATATTTAAGTTATTTATGATGTTTTTTGTATCATATTTCATTTTTCAATGTGTATAAGGTATTTGGCATCCATTGGTTTTATTCTATATATATTTTTCACTTCTTGAAACCCCATTTCTTTCATGAATGTATTCATGTACTATTAATGATGACAATGTAAGACATGGACCATGCCAAGATGATGTGGTATCCCAGATGAGATATTAACACATCGGGTAAAGGTTCGAGCTACGATACAAGTCAAGACCAACTCAGGTATTATAGACCTAGGTCAGAATTGATCAATTGACTGACTCAGAAGATTTATTTAATTTATGCATTGTTTATTATTTTTATGTATGTGAATGTTTGAAAGATTATGAAATCACATAAAATAATAAACATAAAATGAATATATTAAATCAATCTAAGATGATATAAGTGTTTTCCTATTTATTTAATGGTCATTTGTGAGTGTGATGACATAGTATGTTCATATCACACAAAAAATGATTTCATTCATCGAGAAATAATAAAAACCCTCAATGAAATATTAATTCATAAACTCCTTCCATCAGTCAAATTTGAACAAAACTGGGTTTATGAGTTTCTCATCAACCCTATTTGAGGGTTCCTCCTATTACTATGGAGTTCTTATGAGAGTGATTTTTTAACTTAACTAATGTTAGTATCAAAGAAGTATCCATATATATCTTTTTACTACTTTAGAGGGAAAGCGTTGAGTAAATAAAGTTTTTGATTTCTAGAAATCGAGAATTCACTCAACAGTTCAAGGATCTGCGAGTTAATTTAGTTGGATAGTCAAATTCCTACCTTGAAACTCTCCGATTAGTGGTGAATACATATCTTAGAATATGAGAACATATTTTAGGGATCCTTTACACTATAATACTCTATCTACTGAGTATTATAAATCAAGTAGTGAGGACTACTAGGGTTTGATAAAATAGTGGGGGAATTTAATGGTTTAATTAATTGGTAATGTATAACTAGTAATCAAGATAAAAGTAATTATCTCCGAGATTTTGTTTTTTGTATAAAATGGCATGTATTATCACAAAAACACTATGATTTTTATTGCAAAAACTCAATATCCTCACCAGAATGAGTTTCCAAGAGCAGTATCGGTGCTTGCGTAAAGTACTATGATATAATAAATTCAAGGTTCTTGAATCCCCAATATATGTTGTGCTACCTAAAAAAGTGAGGGTAATAAATATGCTTACAGGAGACTCATGTATGATTCATTTTATGTTTAAATCATAATTTTATCATGAATATATGATGTGAGTTATGGATGAAATGATAGGATATGAATGGTTTCACATGTTTTCTCTTATCTGAGAAGTTTGCAAGGATAAAGTGAAGTGATATATGAATGAGTGATTATTACACTAGATATGTGTAAATTGAAAGGTGGATTGCAATCTTTCAATGCATCCATTTATCATATCATTTGTCACCCACTCACTCTAGTTTCATTTCAGATTACAAAAAAAATAGTAAATGGAGAAAATTGCTTCATTTATTTTTGGGTATGGTTCACCAAGAAAATAATAACTTAAAGAAAGTTTAATCTTTACTTATTATGGGAAAGATGTTGGAAAACAATATGAAAAGGTCAATAGAAACTATGATTCCAAAGGCACCTTTGTAATGTCTTTCAAATAAAATAGGTTGATTATCATCTAGGATGGTTTTTTATTCACATATCATAAAATAAATTTATGTAAGTTTAAATACAATGAACCAAATTGAACAAGAAATTAGTCTCTTATTCTTTAGGAATATTTATCAATGTATCTAATTTTTCTATTACAATAATTTGTTATTAAATATAATATTCCTACCAAATTTTTTTATTTAAATATAGTAACCAAGTAAATATGAAAACATTACAAGAAGTGTGGTGAATTATCAAAGAAGCTGAGAAAGGATGATTCCTAAGTTAGTGGTGAGAAGTGAACAACTTATAACTACCAAGATTAATGATTCTTATTAAACTTTAGTTAGGTAATCTTAAAAATATTTATCTAACATATCTTTGGAAACAAGGATAAATTATTCAATTTTTTGAACGAATGTTATTTATGGTATCTAATACTCAACTAAGAGTTTAGAATTACATGAATCAATGGAAATACATAATGAATATAAAAATGTAAGATACAGTTATAACTAGTTTTGGAAAGATAATTATTTGTCTAGAAAACTAAAAGTAGTTATCAAGGATATACCCAGTATAGTTTTAGGCTCTTTAGATTTAAAGGTATAAAGTATTATTGACACATTTATTTATTTAGTTTTGGACTAAGAAACATTTATAAATAATGTTAAGTCACAAAGCATTCAAAATTAGTTCATCTAGAGAGTGTAGACCATTATAAGGTAAAGTTAGTGGTAAATATACTTTATAAAATTCCTTTAAGAGTTTTAAATAAAGTACAAGTGAATTATAATATATGCATGGTTAGAATATATGAGTTGATTCAGGCCTATGTTCTAAAGAATATCTTGACCAAGCATTCATCGATCATGAAATGTAGCATGGAGTAATTCCTAAATTCACATTTACTTATACACATCAATGTTATAATGTTAGTAAGGAGGATCGATGTTGAGTCTTATATGAAAACATTGATCAATAAAATACAACATGGATTAATTTCTAAATGCATATTTTCATATACACATCAGATTAATGATGAAAGTAAAAGGATAATAAATTTTTAGATTTATATTCATTGAAAAACTTACATTATTTTCAAGACATGTTTCGTAAATAGAGGTTTTATCCCATAACCATATCCCAAATATAATTAAAAGTTTATATCATATGAGTTATAGAATATAATTCCATCAAGGTCACACTCACCTGTGTTTAAATGCAATGTTTTTGTTAGGATATAAAAAACCTTCATCATGTAACACAAAATATGCATCCAAAGTAATTATCCTAAAGTTTTCTAATGATATGACAGAAATACCTATGACAGAAAAATTAGAGTCAAGTTCTAGACTAAATTTTTATAAAAGTTTTCAAATCTATACTTGATATAGTGGGATCAAGATTAACTTGGTTTTATTCAATAATAAATATTCACAAGTAGTTTTCATAGGAACAAATTCCACAAGATCTTGTGGAAAAGGAATTTTCCAAAGACACATACTTCATAGGAAGGATAAAACCATGAAAATGGTTTTATATCACCATGAATGATGATAAATTATTCAGTGACAATAATGGATCTTACAATTAAGCAGTGAATGGAAATAAGTTAAGATTTAAATCATCAATTAAAAATTCAATAATGGATTCCATGTATCAAAGTATAGGGGATTATTATTCTGAATATTGTAGTGGGTATTAAAGTGACATGATATATAGGTGGTACAAGCATGGTACCAATAAGGCTCTATTGGTTATACCAAGTCACCATGCCTAAATCAATTTGAATTTTACTTTTCATATCTACTTTCTATTATCATTAAATTTTTTATTGGATGTCAAGATCACTAATCTTGGAAGGTGTCTAAATAACATAACCAGAAAGGGTTGATGACACCATAGAATTCCAATAAGGGGTAAAATTTACTGAAATCCAATTTTGTATTGAAGTAATAAAAAGTGACATATAATGTTCATTTGGAACGAGTTTTTCCATGTGTCTATAATAGGTTAATATGAGAGTCACTATTTATCCAAGTAAAATATTTTTGATAACATATGGAAAATAACTATTGGTCTAATAATTAGTTAAGACTAGAAAGAAAGAGACTCGTTATATATTGACTTAAAGTAGAAACCTAAGTTCTAGGGAATAAGATCTATTTATATAGATAAAATGGGTTTCTTAAACCAATTAAAAAAGTATATATACAAACAAGGTATTGAAAAATGCAAGATGAAAATGTTTGAGAGAGAATTTTTACCAATTTCACATAGCATAAATCTCACCAAGAAGACATGTATCTTACATAGAAGAAGATTTATGTGGTAAGTAGAATTTCATATACTTCTGTTATGGTTCAAAAAAATATTTCATTCTATGTACTAGATGTTATATTTTCAACATATGATTTATGATAGTAAAATATCAGTAATATCCAGGATAACTTCATGGGAAGTAGTCAGAACTAGCCAATTGTACTTGAGGAGGTATAAGGGGTATATACCCACTATGTGGAGAGGAATAGACACTATATTTATGTGGACATAGACTAGTATTAATTTAAATCAATATGATCTAATATCATAGTTATTCTAAGGTAATGAGTAAGATAAGCTCATTTAATCTAGTGGTATCTATATCTATAAATACCAAGTGGGTTGTGGCTTCTGAGGAAGCTAAAGAATAAGTTTAAAATACTTAATGATTTTTTCCATTTCTTGGAATCATACCTAGTAAGTATAGTTTTACCAAAATATAAATTATGATAATTCTACTGCTGGTACTATCCAAGATGTCAAGTTTTTATACTATATAAAAGGGATATATTATAAGGACCTGACCTTATTACATACATAATCTTGAATTTAGTCAAGAAAACACTTACTTTTACATTGAATATCTTTTCAATTTTAGAGATTTAGAGAATTAGGAAAATACATTCATGACATTCCACATTATTACTGAGTGGATACCCTAAAAACAGTTTCCATTTTTTTCAAAATATAAGACATTAAAACTTAAAACAAGACTCCTTAACAATTCTTCAACATTTAACATGGATTCCTTCATTGTATTAAACATCCATTAACCTGTGAAAAATCATTTAAAAACTTGGGATGAGAACAAAATCTCAGTAAGGGATGGAAAAGAAGGAAAGATCACATTAGTCCATGAATACTCGTAACATGTGAAAGCATTTTCAAAATACATTCTTGTCACCCATATATAATTACTTTGTGTAACATGATATTTACACAAGATCCAAAAAAAACATGAGAATATAAATACAATCATAAAGGTATCTTGGGTCATTGCTTACATAATCTTGTAACCATTCTTGGCTACCTTATAATTTGTAACCCTCATGGCTACCTTACTTTGTGTAACCATCGCAATTAAACTTGGAGTAACCTACGGCCGACCTCCAACTTACTCATATCGAATGCATTGGAGGGAGATATAAGTCCCACCCTTAATCATAAATAATTCCCAAGAACCAAAACATAATCATACAACATGAATAATTCCATAAAAACATTATTTTGGAATTTCGTAAAACCGAATTTAAAAAGAGGGTTTTTAAAGAAAAGCCCCTTATAAATATCATACAATTAGAGAGATACTTAATAGAGTGGATGGAGTATGTATATATACTGTAAATACACATAATAAAACATAATATAAACATAACCCATCACAAAAACATTTTAAATATCACATAAATAATGAAGTAGAAGGTTAACCCAAAGAATGGAAATTGGGTTAAGAATTCCCTTACCTCGGGTTTTTCTTACTTACAACTTGTTTAAACCTCCTGTATAATGGTTAAAATAGTGTTATTAATATTTTAAAGAAACATTTTAATGTTTATAACATATTATATGATCATCTAATAACATCATTTCACCCTTAATTGTTAGTATTTTTCCCCTTGCACTGTTTTTGGGTGAATTCTTTACATGATTTTTATGATTGGTTCATGCTGACCATTCTTGTCAATTAGAAGTGAAACTCCAGAATTGGAATGGAGTAGTATTTACATATATCCAGTAACATAAATTATTCCATTTATCATTTTGAATTATTACATGAGGATGATTCATAATATAGAACATTAATGATGTTCGTTTAGATCATTTTAGTTGTTCTTTGATAATAACAACCTCATTTTGTCTTATAAATTAGAACCACAAGTACAAAAGAATTCCAGAACCATGGGTGAGTTATAAAAAATATATTATAACCTGTTTAAATCATAAAAAATGGTTTGATGACCATACTTTAAGGAATTAATGCAAATTGAAATCACATCGTCCACGATGTCAGTAATTCGACACATCACGGACAATATTTTAATTCCTTGAATAAGTGGGGGAGGAGAAAAATAATGATGATGAATTTTACATGAACATGAGAGAATCTAGAATATAAAGGATTATGGAGCTTTCATGCCTCTTGGTTAAGATGAGGTGATGAAAGAAGAAGAAGATAAAGGAATCTTAAAATAAACAAAAACTTGATAAATTTCTCATGAAAATTCGGCAGCCTAACAGCGTCTCTTAAAATTTCATAAAAATAGTTTTATGAGAGGAAGGGGATATCTCATAATTCATACATAATATGGGAATTAAGGGGTAATATTTAATGAAATATCCCATCATAATCCAAAGGTAATGGAAGATAATAACATAAAATGAAAGAAAAGAAAGAAAATAAAAGAGGATGTTTGCCTCTTGATCTCTTCCCCTTGAGATCCTCCTTAAGGGATTTGGTTTTAGTCTTTTGGTGATACAAAAAGCTATAGGACTTAGAGAAGAAGACCAGGAAGGGAATTTGGCAGAAATTAGATAGTGCTAAAGGCTTGAGAGGTGTGGGAGGAAGAGGGGGGTGAGGGTGGTATTTATAGTGGAGGAGAGGGGGTATGTTTCATTATTTTAATCATTATTATAATATTTTTGCTCAAGTCTATGAATAATCTTAATTAATGTGACCAAAAATAGTAAAAATGACATGTGATTTTGAACCAAGTGGGCTTACATCATCCTTTAATCACCTATGATGCATTAAATCAAGTATTTAGCATTTATCATATTTTATCGTATTTTACTATTCATCAAACATTCTTGAATTTCAGAAAAATCCCAAAAATTTACCCTAACCATTTTTTGACATGAAGATTTCAAAAATGAAGTCCATTTTTGAAAAATAATTTCCTAAATATTATTAATTTAATTTTTAAATAAAATCATACTTAATTCAAAAATTAACAGTTCTAATTCTACAACTACTTCTTTATCACAATGAAAAATTAACCTAGATGCTATTATCTTAAAGCCTTAGTAAAATAAAATAATGATAAAATTTACTATAAATTAGGGTCATATCACTATTCATATTACTATTCATGAGGGTATGTTACTGTTCACCAAAAAACAAGTTTGTTCCAATAAACTCAAAATAACATACTGAACATAATTGTAGATGACAGTTTCTTGAAATTAAGAACCTAAAAGTAGAAAAGTTTTGTTTTAAAGGCTAATTAAAAATATCTACTTAAAAAAAAGTTCCATGCAATTTTATTTATTGTTAGAAAAACTTGGGGTGTTACATATACTTAGAGATATCACCTCTTGAGGAGTCATACTCAAGGAGATGAAGTCGCAGATAGGAGAATCACCATGCAGTGGAGACATGAAAGGACTAATGACTAAATACATAACTCAGTAGAATCATGATCTTATCATGTGAGTGCTAACAAGGTTTGTTAGAAAGTTGGATATAGTGCAAGTGGAGTCTTGTAATAGTGTATTTTCTATACTTAACTTAAATATTACTTTTTGATTACCATATCATGTATACGGTGAGTTATGCGTGATATAAAATTACTTATTTAGTGGTAATTTTATATATAGGGTTTAGGGAACCCTTTATGAGTGTTTAACATCCACTATATAAGCAAAATGGAACTAATTTCTAAGGGACTATTCATTCCCACGAATTTTAGATCTCCTCTAAATTCCTTCTTACATCCTAGAGAGAGGAAGACCCCTTCCAAGTGCTTAATCCAATAAAAGATTCTTGAATCGATAGAATGGGGTCATGATGATCATCATGACATTGAAGGAATCATCAGACTTCTGTACTAGCACCCAAATTTTAAAGAATGGAATTATCACGGACTCTTGAAGTGTGTATGGAAAATCTAGAGGGGTTCAACCTCAAATCCTTAGAGCAACAATCACCAGCAATGAGCTACTATTGAACATGCCATCAATTCTAATGAGTTAACCATTCATTTAATTTTTATTCTTAAATAAATTCATAAAATATCATTGGACCTTTACTAGGGCTTGTATCACCAGATACAATGAAGTTATGTTGCTTTGGTGATGAAAATTTGAAAATCTCGGGCCCACTAGCTTTCACCGCATGGCCCAATACCAAAAAGACTCACCTTAATCCACTAAAAATCCCAATAATCCATCCCTAATAAAGGGGAATAAAATGAGACAAGTGTGGATGGATCCCATCATCTTGTACATGCAAGAGTGAATAAAATAGAGTAGGGATGGGGGATTTTTAAAATCAAATGGTAAAATGGGGTTTTCCTTTTTTAAGAATGTTGGGACATGCCATGAAATGCACCACAATATGCACCAAACTGTGTTTCACCCCCATGAATCCCCCTAAGGACATATAAATTCCCATGTCCATAGTGAAGGTGCATCACCACTCACCATGGTGGATAGGGATCTCCCACTCATACCATGTCAAGCTCCATGACATGGTGGAGATCCCTTATTCATTTCACATAGGGGAAATCCCTTAGCGCCATGCTCACCTAAATGTAAAATGATCAGGCACCATGTTCATAGCCCAAACCTTATCTCTATTTCATAGATCATCACTACCCAAGCCCCTCACACAAAAAAACACCCAGGTTCCTAGAGGCATAGTATGGTGGGTTTATCAGTCACCATGACTAGCCACCATGGGCTCACAAAGCTCCCAACCTAAGTGTTTTGGATCAATCATCTAATATGGGGGAAAACCCAAGCACTTTTCTTAGTCAATAAAAAAATGATTAGGCACCATGGTAGGGCGCCACACCCCTCACTATTTTTCCATAATGTCATTCCCATAGAAAATGTAATTTTGTTTCCCATTTTCAATAGGGATAAACCCCAGGAACAACAAGAATAACACATACACCCCGCCCTTTGATCTGGATATTTTCCCCTTCCCCAAAAGTTCTACCACAACATTGTACTATCCATGGTAGTTCACCTATAGAAAAATTTCATTACAGGTTCTCCCAAATTCACTCTACCATCCACCCAAGCACTCAAATCACCATATAGTCCTCAACACGCATCCAATAACTTCTCATTGAGATGTTATAAAGCTCGAGATCTTGATATGGATTCTATTTCTCAATAAAAACCCATCAATAAAATTAAAATTTTAAATTTTATATGAAATTCATAATTCATATAAACATAGGTCTTGAAATTTTAAATTTTATAAAGGCCCATGTGGTCACATTTTACAGTTGTGTGAGTGATGATTAATTTTTTTTACCAAATTTTTGTACAAAACATTTAGAGTTATCCAAAAAATAAAGGATATCTGAAAGAATTTTTGGATGGATTTTTATAAATAGTTATATATGATGTAACATGTGGTGAAAATAGATAATAATTTTTCTAAAAATAATTTTTGAAAGATACCCAAAAGGAGTATTAGATATGGTTTCACAAGTTGATATATACAATGTGACATATAGTGAATATGTGTTAATCCTATAAGGATTTAGTTCAAGTGTGATATTTTTTTAGATATGCACTAAAGGTAGGACCATGACATAGTTCTTTAGACCATGTTTTGTTATATGTTGGGATACACCCTATCATGGTGATTTTCACCACATCACAGTGTTATTCATGGAAATTTACATGTTAATCAATGATGTGTAGATCATACTATTTATCCTACCTAAAGCTATCATAATTTATTAAGAAAATCATTAGAAGATATTTATAGGGGAAATTTATAGTAAATGTGAAATGTTTAAAAGTTAAGTGGTTTATCATTAATGGTCATGAAGTTACAAACTGTTTTTAACATCCACCATTATTATCAAATATTTATGAATAATTTGTATGTCTTTAGGATATTCCTCAATACCTATAATGTAATATCCATGTTTTTTTATCTAAACCATTTCAATGATTCAATAAATTATCCTAGAATTTATTTTGGAGTCGGTGTGGAGTTTCGGGTGTTATAGGACCCTGATATCAATGTAATAAAAATATTTTTATATCGTGTGTGTCTGAAATTTTAGAATAAATGGAATTCCCATTATTTAGAACCTAAGATTAAAACTCTAAGACCATGTTTTAATTCAAGACATAGGGTTTACCCTAGGCATGATATAATATTTTTTAGCATCAGAAACTTTGTTAAAGATAATTCGTTGGTGGGTGTGTTAAATAAATTAAACAATTAATGTATTTAATTTATTAAATACATTTAACCTAAACCCTCATCTATAAATTAACTACTATGTAAAATATCCAAGGTTAGTTGTATAAACCTATAATATTAGAGGGGATGAGGAGGGATCCCTTGTTGGTTTTGGAATTGGAGGGTGAGTTTGGTATTGTTGATCAATGTAGAACAATCAAGGAGATTAGGGGGATGAACAAACAATGTAATGGAAACTTTAATTACATCATTAGAAAACATGTTATTCACCAATGATTCATCCATTATCGAGGAAGAGAAGATTATTTTATATCTTATTTCCCTGATATTTGATTTTTGGTATGAATTTAATTTATTTACTATGAAATTAAAATCTTCCTTCCTAGGATTGCAAAGCCCTAATATTTTCTTCATTGTGCTAGTTTTATTTCTGCGCTTTGGTTTCCACAATTATGATCATTGTCCACATCCATAGTATTCAATGATAAAACTCACTTTTTTGTTTTATTTTTTCCAATCTCTCATATTTCCTCAATGTTCTTAATCATTGTATCATGAGGTTAATGATTCAATATTTCCATACCAGTTCGAGTACAATCAAACCTTCAAATTTGTTATGGATATGAAAACGATGCTATGATAGATAGTTTGAAGATGGATTAAGGTGCATAAGTGGATCACAGATGATATTTCTAAAGATCAATATTTTGTTTAGTGATGGGAATCATGACGGGTCTTTCAAGGGTGATGGAAATCCTTATTTTCGGTTATTGGAGGCTGAGAATCAATTATCAGAGATGTTTCCCTCTGATTTTGGTGGCTTCGATGAGGTTAACGGTAGGATTTGAGGTGTAATCAATGAGAATGGATTACTTTGGGAGGAATACTTGGTTTTTATAAAACTTATGACTATAAATTATTCATTAAAAATGAATACATGCTTTTTTTCTCAGTTTCACATGGTGGAAATAGTATTGTCCCAACTTAGATATCACACGTCATGTGGAAAACCCATAAGTTGTGTGAACTTGGTGGTGTAGCCAATCCAAGTATTGGCCACACACACGTAGGCAGCACATATAGCCTACATTTCATGCTTATCGTCCATACCACATTTACCCTACATGGCCATACCACCTGTGCATAGGGAGTATCTGACTGGGACCATGGGTTTCCCTAGACACCATTTCCATCAGATGAAAATTTGTATACATGGACATTTAGATTCCATGTAAGGATGTAGAATATATTCAGTTGTAAATTTAGTATTACACCCCATGTACCACATAAAGACACATTTTGTACTCCTTCTAGGGTGTTCTTCCTCCTGTATTTACTTCTTATGGACTTGAATTTGGACCCATGTGTAGTCCATTCTAAGAATAATTTTACATGCGATGTGATAGTGGACTTATTTTTTATATAAGAGATATGACATGAGGTGGCATGAGTAGTTCTATTATTCCATCTCAGATAGTTTTGGTCAAGACTCAAGTGTTTTCTATAGAGTGACATTAAAGTTGTTGAATCTCCTAGTGGAACACATGGGTCAGGGTTTGGGTCCCCCATTTCCTATTATAGATAGGATTAGTAACCCCTCTGTATACACCTATAGCATGGGTTTTCTATATGAGGAGTGGTTCCCCCTTATTTTTTAGTTCTTGAAGAGGTATGGGTCCTCTAACCTCCTAGGATCATCACCCACATATTGTGATGTGCCATCAGCATGGCATGGGTCCCCCATGAATTGAGTGAGTTTTAAGTTGGTCTATTAGAAGTAGGGTAGCACGGACGCATGGAGTTGCCTGTAGAATTGTATTTGATATTGGCTATGAAGCTGAAGATCCCCTATCTCTCTTATATTGGGTTTCTTTGAGAATATCTACCTCTTAATCTATATTTTCCCTTTATCTCATGGATTGGTCTAACTATTACTTTCACTATTTCCTTATTTTTTTAGGTGTCCTACTAGGTATGAATATACTCATGCCTTAATGGGATTTACCTATGCATTTTGTGTCTTGTGAAAAGGACAGGTTGATAGATAGTGGATTTAATAGACTCGGTGTTGATGGATCATAGTATTACCTTGTGTCAAAGACCACTTTTGGTGGTTTTTTATTTGAGATCATGAGTGGGGATGTCTTTTTCTTTTCCCTTTTTTAGCAGTTTCCATGTTGGAACCCTTTTCATGATTAGGTTTGTATTTTTTCACTTTTATTCTGATGGTAATTATTATTTTACTCTAATGTATTCTTATATGTTTTTGCATGCATTTACATACTCTAGCTGATTTTGGGTATTATTACTCTACTTATTTTCATGGAGTTTGGTGGCGGTGTGTGTGTGTATCTTGGTACCTTAGGCTAAGGTCTCCCATATGTTTGATATGCCTATACAAAGCTAGTTGGAAGCCCCTATCCTATTGGAGGTGGGATTGGGGTGTTAATATCATCTTATCACCGGTTCAGGAGGGTATTTGGTGGGTTGGGTCATGATAGAGTGGTATCATATTAGTCTTTATGGGGATGGTGTTAGGATTTATATGTATCATGAGGTTTTATTTGAGAACCTAGGTTAATGGTGTTAAAGTGTCTCAAGTTCGTCTATCAAGATAGAAAACCAAGTAATGTTGTAGTGGACAACATATCCATACACTAGGAATCTGACTACCTGCTTGTCAAATCAGCATGTTGAGGCACTAATTTCAGGTAATCAATGGTACATGCATCATATAGGAATAGATTCTTGAATTCCATGTTCTTTTTGAGGCATCTCCTTAAATATGGTTATATAATCATGATTATCTTGTAAAACTATTAGGATACTATGATGATAATAGACAGTAAGAGTTCCATTGTGGATTTACAAGGATTACTAGCTCAGTGATGAGGATTCTATTCAGGGTACAATTATTGAGGCATACACTTCAGGAGGGATGCGAGCAGTGCCCCTGCCCATCAAGTGGTGATTAGACCCAGTTGTAGTATCCCATGTTAGTGACTCACTTCAATTTGATTAGCCAATAGTTCTGAAAAGTCAAGATGATGATGCTTTTAGGCTATTCACACTATGAGAGTTTTATCGTCATAGACTTATTCATTTTCAAGGTAATCTAGATCCTCAGATATAATAGGATTAGCTAGAGTCAGTTGTTTGTATCTTCTGACGAGTGCAGATATCAGTGGATTATATGGTGAAACTTGTAGCCAACCTTTTGTATAGGTAAACTAGGAGTTAGTGGAGTCTAGTTACCCAAACCCATGATTAGGTGACACTCACCTAGACATAGTTTGAGCACTTGTTCTGTGAGGATTAATTCCATTCAACCTTGCACTCAGTTTGGATTTAAGAGCTTTTGAATCTATAGCAAGGTGATATGACTATTGTAGAGTACACATAAAGGTTTACTAACCTCATGCACTAATCCCTTGACGAGGTTAAATATGAATACTTCTAGTTGAAAAAGTTTGAGTAGGGCCTCCAAAAATACATTTGAGTAGAATTAGTTCATCTATGTCATCCCACTTATGATGGGGTGCTAGAGAGGGCCTTGTTAATAGAGATATTACTAGTAGAGGGGCATCAGGTAACTAGAGAATATAGTGGGTACTATGGTGGTAAGTCTTTAGATACATCCAGTATAAACCATAGATAAAATTCTTGGCACCATATATCTTCTCAAAAAAATTACACTCAGTCTCAAGGATCAATGGTATAGGGATCCTGATGAGGATCCAACCAGCTGTGAGATAATAGATGTTATTCTTGTGATAGAAATGGTTACATAGATTGTGACTAACTAACATGACATGATTATGAAGATAGGATATAAGTGGATAGACTATTGTGGTAGTGGTAGCACCATGATTAGAGACCTTCTAGGGGAAATCAAGGTAGGCTCTTAGGAGATAGAGATAGCAATGGGGTTAGAAGAGCCCTAAGAATATCAAAATCTAGTTGAGGGAGACATTATGAGTTTCTTTTACCACCACCACTAGGAGGACCACTTTAGGCACATAGAGATAGCAGATAAGGGAATGGTTAGATTCAAATTTTATATGTGTATGGACAAGAGGTTAAAAAGATGATACGAGGTATGATCGATGTCTTCTATAATTTATCTCCTGCATTGATAGGCACATTTGTGAGTCATTACTTTATCTTATTATCCCCAGTGAATTATCTTAAGGTCCCAATAGAGCTCTTATCCTAACCTAATAGGTTAGAGACTCTTACCAGTGGGGATTTTACCATCTCCCTCATCTACTACTAGTGTGAGTTTGTGTTTACTGGAGAAATTTTTCCTTGGGATCACTTCAAGGTTGTGATTAATCCTTCTAAAATCATTCTTGATATGGGATAGTTATCTGCATTTTGTTCCCAAATAGACTGTAACTATAGGAAAGTAAGGTTTCTATAGATGTATGGTATGAGATTCTCATTTACAAGAGAGGAGGAATTTCTAACACAGTATTTTATTTACTGTGTGGAAAACTATATCCCATCTCACATCAGTTGGTGATTTTGGACCTTAGTGCAATAGACTCTTCAGGAATCCGGTTTCTAGTGATAATGGATATATACATGAAAATATTTATTTTTTAAGATATTATTGGACTACCCCCATAGTGGGGGTCAACTTTTATGTCAACTTGTACCTAGGGTCTACAGTGATGTCTTTTACAGCATATCAGATGGCCCCTACCATGCTCTAAGAGCTAAGAGTGTAGTTGGAGTTCCTTTTAAATAATGTTTCATCAGACCCAGTGTATAATCTTGAGAAGCTCGTGTGTTTTTCACTAAGAAGTTGAATGAGAGATTGAGGATTGGTGTTGATTATTAATTCCTAAATTAGGTGATGCAAGAAAAATTACCCCTTTCTAATAATTGATGATCTCCTCAACTAACTGAAAAGTGATAGTTGGTTTTCAAATATTGACCTCAGGTCCACTATCACCAATTATGAGTTCATGAGGAGTAAATCACAAATATGGAGTTTTTATGTCACTACGAGAAATATGAGTTCTTTTTTATGCTCTTCTATGTGATGAATTTCCCTATTATGTTCATGGGACTCATGAACCAAATCTTTTAGGCATTCCTGGTTCAGTTCATGGTGACATTTATCAATGACATTATCATCTACCTACTTTATATGAGGATTATGCGAATCACTTGAGGATAGTTCTACACTTAATCTAGGATCACAAACTAAATGGTAATCTATCAAAGTTTCAATTCTGTAAATAATAAGGTACACTTAATAGGGCATGTCTTTTCATGGGATAAATTAGTTTTAGACCCCTTGAAGCTAGAGGAAATGATAGTTTGGGAACCACCTAAAAACATGAATGGGGTGCCAATTTTTCTTGGATTTTCAGGGAACTATCAGAGGTTTATGTATGGGTCCTCTCATATATTGGCCTCTCTAGATCCACTAACTCACAGGGGACAAAATTTTATTTATAATGGTCTGTTCTAGATATCTTTTGACGAGCTGAGGTAGATGTTTTGGTTGGTATTGTTACAAGTATATGACTTTGACAATGGTATAATCTCTTGTGAAGGGAAATATGGTATCAGATATCCTTAGTAGTAAATATTAGTTTTGTTTGGTGGAGGAGGTGACAGAGTAGATGGCCTATTTTTAGCTAACCTTGGTGGAGGATAGAGGATCATCTTACCTTTAGTCGATGGAGGTGACTCTACTACATCTTTAGTATATGAGTGAAGCTCATTTTGGAGACATCAATTATGAATTTCTATGAGACCATATATCTATAATATATTCACTTAATTGTTTCTATTGAGGTGGAGATCATGTCATCCTATTTTGAGAATAGACGGTATTTCCATTTGTGCATCATGAGGATGTGATAAAGGAGTTTCACACCTCCCTTTTTGGTAGTAAATACAGGATTAGAGAAGATGTATTGGGATCTTTGGAGATATTTTTAGTGGCTAGGTATGGAATTTAATGTCACCAAGTTTGTTTCTTGATGTCTTACCTATCACCAGGTAAAGTTGGAGAACTAGGTTCTAGCAGGCTTGACTCAACCTCTTGAGGTCCCATAATGGAATTGGGATAACCTATTGATGGATCTTGGTTAGAGTTGGGAGAATTTATTTCCCTTGGTAGAGTGTTATTGTAAAAATATATATCACTCCACGATTGGTATGGTTCCATTAGAGACCTTATATGGGAGACCTTGAAGTTCACCCCTATATTGGGCAGAGATAGGTGAATCATCACTCGTGGGGTTAGAGCTAGTGAAGTTGATGATAGTAAAAGTTTAGGTGATCTAGAAGTGGATGAATACCACTCATATCCAGTAAAAATATTATGAAAACTGACATTTTAGACCCTTGGGTGTGATCAAGGATACAATGTGTTCCTGAAGGTATCTCTATGATGAGGTATTCAGAGGGTTGGTTTGGGTAGAAAGTCATTCCCAAGTTTCTTTAAACCATTCTAGTTTCTGAGTTGGGTTACAAAGGTTTCCTACCACCTATCTCCCACCCCACCCTCCACACACACACATACAGAGATGGACTAAGTGAATTATATATTACATATATCGTGGTTTAGTAGATACGTGCATGACCCATTATGTGGTATTGATAGGGTGAGCTATATGTTGAGGATGGGGAACCTTTTTAGTGTATTTAATGGCATTTGGGGATTAAAATCAGATGATCCTTTATGGGAGATCCATACCACTGGCGTGAGTTATTTTGTATCATGGGAATATAAATGAGATCTCCTGGGAGTGTGAAAGTTATATGTGATCATAGTACCCTCACCTCGTCAAGTAGGTTTTTATTTTTTGGTGTGAAAATACTTGAAGGTGGGGATAGTGTAATAACACCTATTTTCATATTTGAACCCTTTAAATAATTTTATAAATTATCATATAATTTATTTTAGAGTTTTCATAGAGTTTTGGGTGTTGTAGGACCCCGGTATCAATGTAATAAAAATATTAAATATTTTTATATCGTGTGCACATAAAATTTCAGAATAAATGGAATTTCTATTGATTGAAACCTCAGATGTAATATATGATACCAAATTTTAATTAGAAACATGGGTTTTACCCTATGTGTGACATAAGGTTTATTGGAATCAGACATTCCATTAAAGAGAAGTCATTTTTCTGTGCATTAAATAAATTAAATAATTAATTTAATTAATTTATTAAATATACTTAATCTAAACTATCCTCTATAAATTCACTGCTATGGAAAATATCTAGGGTTAGTTTCATAACTCTAGGTGATTATAGAGGAGTGGTAGGTATCCCTTGGTGGTTTTTGTATTGGTGGGTGAGATCAGGATTGTGGATTTATATTGAAAAATTGAGGAGAATCATGGGTTAGACAATAAACATAGGTAAAACTTCAACAACATCACTAGTGAACATGTTCTTCACCAATTATTGATATTTTATCAAGGAAGGGATAATTATTTTATGGATTATTTCCCTTTTATTTTATTTCTAGCATGGATTAATTTTATTTTCTATGAAATTCTTATTTTCCTTCCCTAGACCGCAAAACCTTGATATTTTCTTCATTGCACCAGTTTTATTTCTTCACATTGGTTTTTGAGATTACGATCATTGGTTGGGTTTCCAATGACTAATGATAAACTCATTTTTTTTTATACCTATCTCTCCTTAACTCTTCACATTCTTCATAATTGGATCATGGGGTCAATAATTTGATAGTATTGGGCCAATTTAAGCATGATGAAAAGTCTTGATTTGCGATAGATATGTGAATAATGTTGGGATCGAAGGTCTACAGATGGATCAAGGTGAATTAGTAGATCAAGGATGAAGGTTATAGGGATTTGGATCCCATTAGTTGATGAGAGTCATGATGGATCTTTCACAGGTGTTGGAAATCCTAATTTCTTGACTACCAGTGGCTGAGAATCAATGACCGAAAATGTTTCCCTCTGATTTTGGTGGCTTGGATGAGGCTAACGGTGGGATTTGTTGTGGGATATATGTATGTATATTTATTTGAGAGGAAGACTCAATTTCTATGAAAATTAATAACTACATGCCATGTATTCTTGAGGAACACACATCATGTTTCTCAGTTTCATGTGGTGGTTAAGGTTTCGGCCTAACTTAAATATCACACGGCATGTGGTGGACCCACACACCCTGTGACCTTAGCTGTGTAACCAACCCAATTACTAGTTTCACACACCCAACAAACCCATGTGGACTAAAAAATTTGTTTATTAACCACACCTTATGTACCATAGATTTCCAGACTACCCGTGTATGGGGAGTACATGACTGGGACCCCAGGTTTCCCTACATGACATATCCATCATATGAAACATCATGTACATGGGATTTTACATTACATGTGAGGTTATAGGACATTACCAGTTTTAAACATAGTATTACACCCTATATACCTCATAAATACACATTGTGTACTCCATACAGGGTGTTTGACCTCCCATATCTCCTTCTTTGGGACTCTGATATGGACTCGTGAGTTGTCCATTTTGAGAAAAATTCAGTGTGTGACATAATTGTGGCCATCATTTTTTATTATAGATATGGTGTGAGGTGACATGATCAGTTCAAATATTCCATCTTGTATGGTTGAGATCAATACACAAGTGTGATCTATGGAGTGACATCAGGGTTGTCGACCCCCCTGATGGCACATAGGCATTAGCGTGTGGGTCCCCCGTTTCCTGATATAGATAGGATCGACAACACCTGCACACACACCCAGAGTATGGGTATTGTATATATAGAGTTGTATCCCATCGTTTTTAATGAATTTGGTTTCTTTAGTTTCATCCTTTGAATGTTTCTATATATATCGATGGATTTTTCCTCAGAGTCGGCATTGTGTTTGGATGTCGTTGGACTCCAGAATTAATATATGAAAAATATTAATGTATATTTAAGCACACATAAGAATATTTTTAGAATAAATGGTTTTACTATTGATCATGAGCTTAAATGGGAAATATGATACCATGGTTTTTTCAAAAATACAAGGTTTACCCTAAGAGAGACATAAATTTGGTCGACATCAGTCTTTTGGTAGAAGGAAACCATTGGCAGGTGTGTTAAGTGAATTAATTTATTTAATTTATTTAATAGAAAACCCATAATCTATCTCTATTTATATTCCATTATGTAAAATATCTTGGGTTATCTGCATAACCCTAAGATATTTTATTAGAGGATAGAAAGATCTTTTTTGGTGTTAGAAACTAGGGAATGTGGATCAATGACAACGGTCAAGGAGAATCATGAGACAGGTGATGAATGCAATGGGATCATCACCCTCTTCACTACAGGATGCATTCTTAACCATTGACTGATCTATTCTTGAGGTAGGAAATTTTATTTCATAGATTTATTCCCTTTTATTTATTTTATAGGTATGTATTTTTCAAATCTTCTTTGTTTATCTACAAATTATGTTCTTCGCATGAGCCCAATTTTAATTTGTGTTCTTGAACCCAATTATTTAAATTTTTTTGTCTAATTTGCAACCTTATTACTATATTATGTAATCATTGGATGGGATCACACCACCCAATGATGGTTTTCACTTTGTTATTTTTCTTTTCTCACCATCGTTCTTCACATTTTTCATCATTATCCTAAGGCATTTTGATTTGACATTTTTATTCTGGATTTGACTGTGATTGAACCCTAGGATTCATGGTGGATACATGAATGACATATGGATCAATGTTCTACATATGAATCAAGGTGGGTTTTAAGTTGCGGGTATTTTTTGAGGATTGGCACCCCAAATGGTGGTGGATGGCATGATGGATTACTGATCCCTTATTCGGATTTTTGATTTCTAGCCACCAAACACCGGGAATCGATGATCAGAGGCTTCCCCTTTGATTTCAGTGGATTTCTGGTGGTTAAAAAATAGTGGAATTGTTGTATGTAGCATTCACATAAAGACTATAGGATTCTGTAAAATCCTAAGTTACATGGTGTGTATGCCATGACTCGACCCATTGAGGTGCTCTTGGCCAGAGATAATTAGAGTGTCACACCCCCAAGAACACCTCTAATAGGCTAGGGGTTGGAAACAAGTATCGAGTTGGCATATATAATACATGGGAGGCCTTATCCTAAGTACCTATACACACGCACACATCACTAAACACTCATAAAATTCTCAAATTTAAAACACAATAGATACCATAATGCATGCATAACATCTATCCCACATCAGAGTACACTAAAAGTACTAGAAAGAATAAAGGGACAAATACAATCCTGCAAAAAACTATAAAATAATTCCAAAATACTAGAAGAAGGGGATTGCAGTCAAATGAAACACTCATTATGAACCATGCTCTATCTATATCAACTAAGATTCATCTACTCCTGGTCTACCTAAGACCCCATCAAACGGTCCATCGTCTGCATAAGACATGACATGTGCAAGCAAAGCCCGTGTAGTGTTGAGTATAACAATACCCATTAGGAAACCTCGAAATCACCAAACATAAATCATCGAGAGAGTATTCAGCACATCAACAAAAAGGAATTTCAATCACAATATGAGATATAATAATAATAACAACTATATATACTCAATATAGACACCAAGTCTTAAGGTAGGGTCACAAATACACTGTTGGGATAGGATTCTACTTGATATTTCAAAGTAACACTCATCCAAGAGAACTCACTCCACAATACTGATAACATTTATGGAACTCATCCAAGAATTCATGTTCATCAAGCCTCACCATAAATAATTACATGAAAGAACTCAAAAGAGATCGATACATGGATAGGGGATCTCTCCCAAGGACTGTGGTGTATACTATACCCTATCTGAAAAACCCCACTAAGTAGGGGATCAAACTCTGGGTATGTTGGCCACGATGATTCTTGAAACCCCTCCTAGGGAATAAGATACAATAGAGGGTCCCACCCTAAGCTACATAGATGGATTCCTAAAACTCTATATGAGACTAATCCCACAAAAAGGGATCACATCTGATGTTTAGGACATGATTCCTCACTATACCCTCTTAGGGATGGACCGAGGGAATATACCCTAAGGAAAATGATATAAATTGTGGATAACATGGGCCTCAAATCTCCTTGGAGGAAGTACACGATGTGTAATTTAGAGTACATGTAATTTCCTTCCTGCCTCGGGTCTTCTTGTGTGCTCTAGCCCATGCCCGTGTATATAGGGTCATGCCCATGTACTTTTTCCATGCTCGTGTACTTTGGTTAAGCCCATGTATCATGTCATTTTTTAGTATCGAGTTGTGCTCATGTAGTCCAGTCATGTCCATGTACCTGGTCATGTCCATGCATGTGTACCCCAAGGGAACACACTAAGTCATTAGGAATGGGTCACATAGTGTGTATTGGGTACCACATGTCATTTGATACTTTATTTTCTCAAAACCCTAGCTATTGCAGGAAAGGGACTACATGGAGTCTGTTCTTTGGACTATAGGAAGTGTAGTCATGATTTTTATAGAAACTTATGGTTTTCTACACAGTTTTTCTCAAAACTTCAATGTCTTTAATGTAGATACCAATATCACTATAGAATATAGATATATAAATTAGCAGTCATTTCCATCACCAATGGATGGATTCTAGCCACCCAATACACTTAGAATTCAACTCTTGTCAAACCACATCATCATCGCATTCTAAACTAAAACAGGGTCTCCCAATCCAATATAAATCCATCTCTAATCATCTTTAGTCATAAAAAAACCTTAATAATTATATTAATATCTATCTCACGCACTATAGAAAGGATCTATTATTCCAAAGGTCAAATACACAATGATCGGTTTCTGAGTATTTATTGAATCTCCCACCAAATGGGATGATGATGATGATCACATGATGAAAGGTGGGAGAAATGAAATACATGAAAAGAGGAATAAACCATGGTAACTATTAGGGTTCGACTCAATTAATTTCCATTATAATTAGTATTGAAGAACTAATAACAATAAATAATCAAATATCCTTAATTCTTAACCATAGGAAGATAAATCAATACTCACAGGCATGACTGAACTGAAAATCAACCTGTTAGTGGAGTTTATTCACGTTCTTCATGGGATAATAAATCAAGGATTAAACCAATGAAAAAAAACACCCTACCTCAGGTGTTGGATTTATTTCTAATGATGAACGGTTGCATATCACTATTATTGAGGAGGTCCAAAAAGCATTGTTGGAACACTAATTTTCAAAGCATGATCCATTGTCAGTCTTACAAGATCACTCCTCCATTGAATCCTATATTAATCCCTAGGTTTATGTGGCTAACTCTAGGTATTTTACATAAGTAATATTTTATAAGAGATTATTATGTTGATTCATTTAAAATAATGAATATAGAAATTTATTAATTTATTTTATTATTTGTTCATGTGACTACACTTTAACAAAATGTCCAATGTTGACAAACATTATGTCATGCATATGGTAAAATCCATGTTGTTAATTTAATGTCAGTATTAGATTTCAAATTCAATACTCTATTTGGGAGTTATTCCATTATTTCATAAAAAACTTGGCATGCGTGATATAATATATTTAATATTTTTATTATAACAATATTGAGGCTCTATAGACCTCATAATTCTACAGTAACTTAGTGCATAGCTTCAAAAATATTCCTTAAAATATTTTAAATCTTAAAAATGGAAAAACAGAGTTGTTACATTCTCCCGCCTTAGGAATTTTCATCCTAAAAAGAAAAAATCATGCTCAAAAGGATGAGGGTAATGGGATCACATCTAGTTCTCCCACTCCTAGGTTATCTCCTAACAATTTCTATGCTACCACCAGACATGCACCAAGGGAATCAATCACCCATTAATGATCTTATACTATCAATCATCAATCTTCACTGGGTACTCGAAAAAGGTACCTTCATCCTCGATGTCCCGATCACCCCAATCATTAACATGTGGTGGGTTATGTTTATACCTCCTCATCTGTGGAATGTGGAATTCATCATGTTCCCAATCTAACTATGGTGGTATGGCTATGTGGTATGCCACCTCACTAACCCTACGCAAGATATAGAAATGATTGATGAACCTCAAAGATAAATTTTTGCCCTGGAAAAATCTCCACAATCCTTGCTGAAGGGAGACCTTTAGGAACATGTGGTCTACCTCATCAAACTCCAATGTCCTCTATTGTTGGTCCACATAAGAATTATGATGAATCTAGGCATCCTTCATCCACTCATGGATTATCTTTATCTTCTTTGTTATCGCATGCACTAACTCTGGCCCCATGATTGTTGACTCTCCAGGTTCAATCAAACATAGTGGTGATCTGAAAGGTCTCCCATAAAAGGACTTTAATGGTGTTATACCGATGGTGGAATAGTATTTGTTGTTTCATGCAAACTTCTCCAATGGTATTTGATCCTCCCAACTATGACCAATATCCAACATGCAATCCTAAATCAAGTCCTCTAGAACCTAGATGGTTCGCTCAGTATTGTTGTCTTTCTTGGAGTAAATCGTCATGCTCAAATGAAAATGAGTCCCGAAAGTTTACTATAATACTCTATATAATTATTATGTAAAGTAGGAATCACATCCTAAAATGCTTATTGAGGGAACTCTATGAATCTGGACTATTTCTATATGTAAATGCATCTAAATATCTTCACTAAACTCTACTCTCTGGTGGCTAGGAAGTGGGATGACTTGGTGATTTGATCTACAATCATCTAGATGGAATTTTGTCCTCTAGATGATTGTGGGATCCCCATCACAATGTCCATAAAGATATTTTCCCACCTCCACTTAGAAATATCAAGTATTTGAGCTAAACTCGATGGAACTTGGTACCCCTCCTTCACCTGTTGATAGGTTGGGCATTAAGAGAAAAACTCAACTACACACTTCTACATTCCTAGCCACCGAAATTGATGTTGAAGGTATTGGTACATCTTTTCCACACCTATATTTACTTCCAATGGGGTGTATGAAACTCCATAAATACCTCATATCACAACACCACTTGTACCATAGTCTTCCCAATGAAAAGTATGACATGCTCCACACCTTCAAAAAATCCATCAGGAATGCATCAAGTATATATCTAAATACTCAAGGTCTCATAGTTGGTATATCCAAGATGAGACTCCCTAACATGATGTAGAAGTGGATGGATAACAACCATCAACTGGAGGTAATCCACATCATCTCTATCTACTATGGAAAACTTTAATAGGGATAAATTCTTTGATTCCTTGCTCTAAAACTATGAACAAGATCTCCTACTGAGAGCATTTTTCACCATGTTCCCCTTCCCAAAAGTATATACTATCTCAAAGTCAAAATCCTATATGAACTCTAGTCATCACCGTTATATCAAGTTGAGAACCTTCTATGAGAAGATATACTTGAGACACTTGTGGTTGGAATAGATGATTAACCACTCACCCATATGGTAGTGTCGCCATATATTTAGGTATAAGACTACAACTTCCAGTTCTAGATCATGATTCATGTAGTTATACTCATGTGATGTCAAATGTTGGGACCCATAGAATATAAATACCTACCTATGCATCATAACACATCCAAGACCATTTTTTGAGGCATTACATAACACTACGTACTCAACAACCTCCTCTAATAGTCTTAAGATGGGGGTGCTCTTCAACCTCCTCCACAAATCCTAAAAATCATGCTAACACCTCTCTGTTCATATGAAAGTATACCCATTTTGGGTGAAAGTATTAAAGGGTTCCATAATCCTATATAAATTAGGTAAAAATATCTATTAGTATCCCACCAACCCAAGGAATCTTCATACCACAGTCACACACTTGGGTGGATATCAAGCTAGAACTACCTCAACCTTCACTAGGTCTACTATTACTCCATATTCTAAGATGGAATTTCCCATAAAGTGGACCCCTAAAATCTATAACTGATAGTTATAGATATTTCCATAAATCTATATCTCTCATATTATGTCTAGGACCATCCTCAAGTGTCTCGCGTCCTCCTCCTCAAACTTCATGTAAACTAGGATGTTGTCGATGAAGACTACCATGAATTGGTCTAAGGTGGCATTAAAGATCTAGTTAATTAGTACCATGAACACTGATGGGGAGTTATTCATACTGAAAAGAATCACCATGTACTCATAATGAATTTAGTGACATTGGAATGTCTTCTTTCGTATGTCCTCATCCCGAACTTGGAGCTGGTGATAGCCTGATCTAAGGTGAATATTTGGGAATCATCTTTCCCCCTTCAGTTAGTCAAAGAGGTCATTGAAACTTGATTGTGTATACTTATTATTAAAATTCAATAGGTTTAGGTGGAAATAATCCACACACAACCTCAATCTTATTTCCACCTTCTTGGAGAACAAAACTGGTTTTCCCAGGGTGACACACTAGTTATGAAAAATCCCTTCATTTTTAACTCCTCTAACTACACCTTCAACTTACAAATCTATGTGGGAGCCATATGATATACTATAATAGATACTGGGGTAGTTATAGGGTAAAATTATATGTATAGGTATATCTCTATATCATGACCCAACCCGTGTCGGGGCTCAAACCGCAACTACCCCAAGCCCACCTCTATAGTCCAGGGGCTGGCGACAAGCGCTGAAGGCACAAACAACTCAGGGAGGCCTTTTCCTAAGTACCTATACACACAAATGCTACCAAGTCAATAAAAAAGTGTAGAGGGAAATGAAAAAAAAAAAGATAAAACATATCTATATATAAACCAAAAACATGCATCGGCCTCTAAATAGTACAAGTACAGGTGTTATAAAGTAAAATGAGAGGAAAAGTAGAAAAATATACGCCCAACCAGAAAAGTGTCACAACCTAACAGTAACTGAAAAATTAAAACAGCTGAGAGATCCCCATTCTTGGATCCCAAGCTACAACCACTGTACGTGGTCTAAGCACATGTATCCCTAAGCTCCTCTAAAGTCACGATAACCCTATTCTTCATATGCATATGGCACGATACGTGCGGGCAAATCTCATGTAGGGGTGAGTATAAAAATAATCAATAGGACACCCCAAAAATGAAAAAGGGTAGTAGTAAAAGATACAACTGAAGATGAAAGAATTAGATAGAACAAAGTACGATAAAGAGTACAGCTCAACCCAACAAGAGAGTGAAGTAAACTCATCCAAAACACAAGGACATAGACACGGTGAGAAGATGAACTTCTCATCGAGTATTAACTACCTTTAGTGGGAGAGTAGACTCATCCAATCATGAGGAGTTATAAATGGAAAGCATGTGGCATACCCCGCATGTCTTCGCCTCTCCTAGAAGGAGAGTAACCAAAACCCAAGGAGTGGATAATGGAAAAGGATACATATATATACTCAGTCAAAGAAGCCCAAATGAGAGAGTAAGGGAATCTCCATCTCACAGCTCAGCCTAGGAATATGAGTACCCAATAGTTCCAAAAGTAACCACCAATGATTCCCAGCATCCCTCATGTCTTCCCAGAACATGCACTACAGGAAAAATCACTATTTGCGATGGGAAGAAATCTCGTCCCAAATAACCCGTCCAGGAAGCTATTTGCGACGGGGAGACTAGCCCGTCGCAAATAACAACTTATTTGCGACGGGATTTCGTCTCCCATCGCAAATAGTTTGGCACAACTTGCGCGCCAAACCACGCAGGTTGCGCGCCAAACCGCGCAGGGGTATTTGCGACGGGTCCCGTCGCAAATACCCAGTGGTGGTCAATACCTTTTTGCGATGGGATGTCGTCCCATCGCAAAAAGACTGTCGGCAGGTACTATTTGCGACGGGTCCCGTCGCAAATAACTTTTTAACCGCTGACTGTAATTAATGCGGGCGAGGGTAATTGCGACGAGCTCCGTCGCAAATACCACCATTTGCGACGGGAAGCCCGTCACTACTAATCTTGTCGCAACTAATCTAACCTATATATACCCCCATCTGTTTTTTTTTCAAATCATTCAGATCTTGCTCTCTCTCTCCCTTCATTCTTCGGTTTCAAAGAGAAATTTTCTTTTAGTTAAAGTTTTTTATACGAGAGCAATCGGAGGGTGTCAATATCTTCATAATATCAAAGTTTAAGATATTTATATTTTATTTTTTTATATTTATTTTATTTTTTTATGTTAATTTTAATTGTTGTTTTTTAGTTCTAATTTAATTAGATTTCAATTGATTTTTATTTATATTTAGTTTTACTAAGAAATTGATATTGTTAGTTATAATTATAAATAATTAGTTATAATTAATATTACTTAGATATAATTAGGAATAAATAGATATAATTAGCAATAAATAGTTATAATTAGGAATAAATAGATATAATTAGCAATAAGTAGATATAATTACGAATAAATGGATATAATTAGGAATAAATATATATAATTAGGAATAAATAGATATAATTAGGAATAAATAGATATAATTAGGAATAAATAGATATAATTAGGAATAAATAGATATAATTAGGAATAAATAGATACAATTAGGAATAATTAGATACAATTAGAAATAATTAGATATAATTAGGAATAATTAGTAATAATTAGGAATAATTAGTAATAATTATGTATAATTAGATATAATTAGGAATAATTAGATATAATTAGGAATAATTAGTAATAATTAGGTATAATTAGTAATAATTAGGAATAATTAGTAATAATTATGTATAATTAGTAATAATTATGTATAATTAGTTATAATTATGTATAATTAGTAATAATTATGTATAATTAGTAATAATTATGTATAATTAGTAATAATTATGTATAATTAGTAATAATTATGTATAATTAGTAATAATTATGTATAATTAGTAATAATTATGTATAATTAGTAATAATTATGTATAATTAGTAATAATTATGTATAATTAGTAATAATTATGTATAATTAGTAATAATTATGTATAATTAGTAATAATTAGAGATAATTAGTGATAATTAGTGATAATTAGTAATAATTAGAGATAATTAGTAATAATTAGAGATAATTAGTAATAATTAGAGATAATTAGTAATAATTAGAGATAATGAGTAATAATTAGAGATAATTAGGTATAATTAGAGATAATTATGTATAATTAGAGATAATTAGGTATAATTAGAGATAATTAGGTATAATTAGAGATAATTAGGTATAATTAGAGATAATTAGGTATAATTTGAGATTATTAGGTATAATTAGAGATAATTAGTTGTAATTAGGTATAATTAGCTATAATTAGGTATAATTAGGTATAATTAGGTATAATTAGGTATAATTAGGTATAATTAGGTATAATTAGGTATAATTAGGTATAATTAGTAATAATTAGTAATAATTTGTAATAATTTGTAATAATTTGTAATAATTATTAATAATTATTAATAATTTGGAATAATTAGTAATAATTAGTAATAATTAGTAATAATTAGGAATAATTTGTAATAATTAGGAATAATTAGTAATAATTAGGAATAATTAGGAATAATTTGGAATAATTTGGAATAATTCGGAATAATTCGGAATAATTCGGAATAATTCAGAATAATTAGGAATAATTCGGAATAATTGGTAATAATTAGGAATAATTGGTAATAATTAGGAATAATTAGTAATAATTAGAAATAATTAGGAATAGTTAGGAATAATTAGGAATAATTAGGAATAATTAGGAATAATTAGGAATAATTAGGAATAATTAGCAATAATTAGCAATAATTAGGAATAATTAGGAATAATTAGAAATAATTAGCAATAATTTGGAATAATTACCAATAATTAGGAATAATTAGGAATAATTAAGAATAATTAGAAATAATTAGGAATAATTAGCAATAATTAGCAATAATTAGCAATAATTAGCAAAAATTAGCAATAATTAGAAATAATTAGGAATAATTAGCTTTAATTAGGAATAATTAAGAATAATTAGGAATAATTAGCAATAATTAGCAATAATTAGAAATAATTATAAATAATTAGAAATAATTAGTAATAATTAGCAATAAAAAATTATATTATCAATATTTACGAAAAAACAATATTAATATTATTAAAATAATAAAAAAATTATAAAATATTAAAATTATCAATACTCGCAATAGACTTTGTTGTATTCTTAACATGTTCAAATCTCAAAGGGTCGCCAATTGTCAGGTCATGTGCAATAAAAAGTTTGTGTCAGCCATGTCTAATGTAAACTCTATAATTGTCCTTGCACGGTTGATCACCTCGAAAGTAGTGTTTCAATCAGACAAAACAAGTCATTCCTTTCTTATCTATAAGAATTATCTCACATGAACCTTTACATAGACCATTCTTCCTTGAAAATTTAAGGGAAAAATAATGATATCCCCTCAAATTTTTAAGGAAGAATGATCTATGTAAAGTGTTGTGAGATGATTCTTAGAGACGGGAACGTCATTACTTTGGTCGTCCTATTGCAACACTACTTGCGAGGTGATCAACCATGCAAGTACAATTATATAGTTTACATTGGACATGATTGACACAAACTTTTTATTGCGCATGACTTGACAATTGACGACCCTTTGAGATTTGAACATGTTAAGAATAGAACAAAGTCCATTGTGAATATTGATAATTTTAATATTTTATAAATTTTTTATTATTTTAATAATATTAATATTGATTTTTCGTAAATAATGATAATATAATTTTTTTATTACTAATAATTAGTAAACGAAATCTTCTTGGATAATGAGGGGAAAATTTGGTATCATCTCCACAATGATGATTACCAAATTTCCTTTCATTATTCAAGCAGTTTTCCTTTTGCTAAGTATTGCTAAGTATTTCTAAATTAGTGATAAATAGTAATAATTAGTAATAAATTATAATAATTAGTAATAAATTGTAATAATTATTAATAAATTGTAATAATTAGTAACAATTATTAATAATTTGTAATAATTTGTAATAATTAGCAATAATTAGGAATAATTAACAATAATTAGCAATAATAAGTGTGAGAAAGATGCAATTAAATGAGATGTCGGACAAAAGAGTAGCTGTCAATCCACTGGAAATTGTGTCGCCCTTAATTAATGATAATTATTAAGTAGTTGTAATTATTTATCTTCTTTTTCAGATAGTGTTTCTATAATTTCAAACTATTCAAAAACAGTGATGATTTTATATTTTATGTAGAAAAATATGGAACAAGGAAGTCGACATCAATCATTATTAGATGATCGAGCTTGGATAAATCAGCGCAGAAATCCAAATGGTTCTGGTTTAAATCCTGTATATATTGAGGGTGTTGAATCTTTCTTAGCATTTTCATCATCAAAACCAGAATATTTTCAGAAGGCACAATTAAGTGTCCTTGTAAAAAATGTTCTCTGAGAACGTTTGACACATTTGACAAGGTTGGGGGACATCTCTTTCGTTTTGGTTTTCAACCAGATTATGTTTTTTGGTATCAACAATGTGAACGTAGTTCTAAAGAATATCTAAATAACTTGATTCCGGATCCATCATGATTTCAAAATTTAGTACATGATGTTGTAGGTCCATCTATGCAACAAACTGAAACTAACGATGATATTCATTTAACTCCTGAGTTGGCACCATCTGAATTTTATGAGTTGTTGAGGTCTGCTGAGGATGCATTATATCCTAGTTGCAAGATAAGAAAATTAGAAGCGGTTGCAAAATTTATGGCTATTAAATCAGAAAAGGCAATGTCAAAAAACTGTTTTGATCAGATATTTTCTTTGGTTAAAACACTATTACCTGAAGGAAATGTGTTACCTGCAAATTACTATGAGCGAAAGAGGCTGATTCATAATTTGGGCCTTAGTTATCAGAAGATTCATGCATGTCCAGATGATTTCATCTTATATTCTGGTGAAAATGAGTCATTGGATATTTTTCCCATATGTGTACATTCGAGGTATAAAAAAGCTAAACCAGGGAAGTCTAGATCGATTCCAGTAAAACAGTTGAGATATTTCCCCCTTACACCCAGGTTGCAGCGTTTATTTATGTCTCAGAACACAGCGTGAATGGTGTCATGGCACAAAACCAAGATTTCAACTGATAAAAGCTTGAATCATCCATCTCATGGTGATTCGTGGAAACATTTTGACCGTTTGTATCTGTCTTTTTCTATAGAATCCCAAAACATGTGATTGGGTCTTTCTACTGACGGTTTTTGTCCATTTACTTCTTATGGTAGTCAGTATTCATGTTGGCCTGTCTTTATAACTCCGTACAATTTTCCACTATGGATGTTGATGAAGGAGACTTATATCTTTTTTACTCTATTAATCCCAGGACATCTGAAAAATAATATTGATGTTTATTTGAAATCATTGATTGATGAGTTAAATGCATTGTGGAGTGATGGTGTTAATACATATGATGTTACTACGAAAAAAAATTCATATTAAAAGCTGCATTGATGTGGACGATTAGTGACTTTCCAGCATATGACATGTTATCTGGTTGGAGTACACATGGTCTGAAATCATTTCCTTACTTTATGAAATAAAACAAATCCTTTATGCTGGTCAATGGAAAAAAGACTTGCTATTTTTATTGTCACTATAGATTTCTTCCAACCGATCATCCTTTTCGGAGGAAAAAATCTCATTTCAAAAAAGGTAAAATTGAAAGGGATGAACCTCCAAAGATGATCTCAGGTACAGAGTTAAAATCAATTGTATTTTCATTACCCCCCATCACATTTGGACTAACATTAAACCAAAAAAAAATTCATGGCTTTGGGAAAGAACATAATTGGATAAAACAAATCATTTTTTGGGATCTTCCGTATTGGTCTGATTTGTTGGTCCGCCATATGTTGGATGTTATGCATATTGAGAAGAACTATTTTGATAATTTATTTCATACATCTTTAGATACACCAGGTAAGACCAAAGATACTGTAAAGGCATGATTAGATCTTGCCCAAATTTACAGGCGACCAGAACTTGAATTATTTGAAAATGTCAGATCACAGAGGTTAATGAAGCCAAAAACAGCTTATACACTATCCAAAGAGAGTCGCTTATTATTTTGTCAGTGGATTGTAGATTTGAGACTTCCAGATGGCTATGCTTCCAATTTGGGAAGATGTGTTAAGAATGGTTATATTACTGGATTAAAAAGTCATGATTTTCATGTTATAATGGAAAGACTTATGCCAATTGGATTTAGAGTTTTGTTGAATTATATGATTTGGGATTCGATAATAGACATATCATATTTTTTTCGAGACATTTGTGCATCGACAACAGACTACGATGCGCTAAAAAACTGGCAGAATATTTTTCTGTAATTATATGTAAACTAGAAAAAATATTTCCGCCGACTTTATTTTACTCAATGGAACATCTGATATTACATTTACCACATGAAGCTAAATGTGGAGGTCAAGTACAGTTTCGATGGATGTACCCATTCGAGAGATTCATGCATAAATTGAAGAAAAAAACACGTAACAAAGCATCAGTTGAAGGCTCAATTGCTGAAGCTTATTTGTAAGATGAAATTTCTTTTTTCTGCTCTCATTATTTTGAATCTAAATATCCCTCAAAACAGAATCACATGGGACGAAATGAGGGGAATGTTAATGACTAAATGGACAATCAATTAACAGTTTTTAATCAGCCAAATCTTGGTTTCGGTGGAGTTCATGAATGATGGCTTTCAGATGATGAACATCACAGAGCTCATACATACGTTCTGCTCAACTGTGAAGAAATGACATCATTTGTCCTGTGAGTGCTTCTATCACTTATTATATAATTTATGTTACAGTATTTAAACTTATTTTATTTGTAGGTTATATGATAATCATATCAAGAAACAACTTCCACAAATTACAGCAGCTGCTCTTGAAGAACGTAGACAAAAAAAATTCTCAATGGTTTCAAAAACTTGTAACATAAATTATTGATGGTTTAATATCAATTCCATTTATTATTTATTATATTGATAATTGTTTTATAAATTTTTAGGTGTCTCAATATGCTGATAAAATTGATAAGCGACTGTGTATATTGAGTAACCCACCATCCAAAATGGTTAAATCTTATAATGCATATGTGGTGAATGGTTTTCGATTTCATACACATGCATATGGAGAATCAAAAAAACAATGAACAGTGGAGTTTTCTTGAGAGGATCACATCATAGAAAAACTGAAGTTGAATTTTATGGAATTTTGGATGAAATTATTGAGTTGTGTTATCTAGGACAGAATTACATAAAAATGTTTAAATGTCGGTGGTTGGATACTGAGAGAGGTTTTTGTGTTCATCTGACTCATGTAATCATCGATATTAAATATAAAATTCTTCTTGAAGTAAATGAACCATTTTTACTGGCTCAACAGGCACATCAAATTTATTATACAAAGTATTGTGCTACTTCAAGAGACTTGAGCGATTGGTGGAGCATAATAAAAATGAAATCTCAGGAAAATCAGTTTACTCAAACTGAATGTGGTTCCACTGAAGTGGAAGGAATTAAAATTTTCAAGAGACAGCTCAAAATCCATCTGATTCACAAAGAGACATGAATATCGATGATGACACCCCACAATTAAGGATCAATGGTAATGAAGATGTTAATGATGTTACAAATGAATTTGAAATGACAAGAGATGTTGAAACTGAAACTCATATGAATATTGATGATGCTGAGGAGGAAGATGAATACATTGACATTGACATCTATGGATAAGAGGATGAAGATGAACATTGACATAGTTAAATTCTAGTTATAATCATAACTAATATATATCTATATATAATAGTTATTTTCAACTATCTACTAACTACAATCATTTTGTGTTTCAGATGGACTCGGATCTATTACGTGAGTTAGAGGAGGTTGAGCTACCTTTGGATGATGAGGATGTGGGATCAGCTGACCCTCAGCCTACTGGTGTTCCAGGAGGTACGCGAAGGGGGCACGGTCTTGCGTGACTGATGATTCCTGGCCCTATCCCCGAGCGACTTCCACATCTTAGTTTCGATCCACGCACACGGAGGTATGGTAACCTATATATTTTAGTTAGATTTCATTAATTTATTTATATATATACTAATTGTTTGATTATTTATTCCTTTTTCATAGTTTCCAACATGTAGCTATTGGATAGGGGAGTGCTACATTGCGCAATTATTTTTCTCATACATGGATCACATGGGAATAGATTCTCGTTGATGTGCGGCACGACATGTTCCAGCATTGGCTGGTACGTAAATAAATAATATTTATTTTGAAATTTATTTTATTAACAACTTGATATTATAAATTATTTTTAGGTTTTATGGAATCCTATCAATGATAGCATGCACGACTCTATCCATGCGGTATGATAGGTTTCTATGCGTGACCGTTTCCGCCAGTTTTTGCACAATTTGAGGACAGCCATTAAGAAAGCAGGGGTGATAGAATTTGATGAGACATGTAGAGCTCACCAACCAGAGTACATTTCATCTCACGTTTGGGATGAATTATGTTTACACTGGTTGGGTGGTGGATTTCAGAGGAGATCTTTAGTGGGACGACAGAACCAGGGGATACAGGAGGTGACGCATCGAGCTGGTATTCGTACATTCAGTTCGCATAGAGAGCATCTGGTAAGTATATTTTTTAAATATTTTATATAACTTTAAATATAAATAGTTTATTTTATATTTCTATAGGAAGTCGAGCATCTCGATATTATGGAGTTCAACATTTATCGGAGGATGTACAGTGATCCAGCCACTGGAGAGATTAGAGGTGATCGCAAGCGTCAGATTGTGGTTAGTATTATTTTTTCAGTTTAACAATTAACTGCATATAATATTTTGACAATTTTAATTTTAAATTGGAATTGAAGGAGTCATATGAGGTTGCGACCTCTCAGACACAGGCTGAGGGTCAGGACGAGACGGTTGAGCAGACCAGTGCTCCCCATTTCGATGAGGCGGCATGGATGCAGGCGACTCAGTATAGCTTTGAGAAGGGTGGGGTAGTTGGCATCGGCTCTCATTTGACTCCTGGTACTTATTATGGTACTGCTGCGATGTTGGCGTCTAGCTCGAGAGGAGCTCTTGGAGAGGCATCATCTTCTGGCTCCCAGTATCAAGAGCAGTTGCGAGCTCAGGCTGAGCATATAGAGATTTTGCAGAAGCAGCAAGAAAATATGTGTCAGTGGTAGCAGCAGCAGGAGCAGCATTACGAGGAGCAGATGCGTCGATGGCAGCAGCAGCATCACAAGCATATGGAGTACATGCGTCATCTGACTCGTAGTTTAGGGATGGAGTTTCCTCCACCAGCTCCTTCAGCTCCTCCACCTCCTCCAGAAGACGACCCCCCCAATGATTTTTTTATGTTACAAACATTTTAATTTAACATTGTAATATGAATTATTTACATTTTCTTTCTTTTATATCAGTGAAAATATTACATAATTTAATTTTTAATATTTTTTTATTTTTTTATTTTTTTATAATTTTTTGTGAATATTGAGAATTTTAATATTTTTTATTTTTTTATTGTTTTAATAATAGTAATATTATTTTTTCATTAATCGCAATTTTATTAAATTTTATTTTTTCTAAAATTAATTTATTAATTGTGACGGGACCTTTTGTGATGGGACCCCGTCACAAATAGTCTAACTAAATATTTTTTTAAACATATTTGTGATGGTACTACTTGACCGTCGCAAATAATTTGTTGCGACAGGCCCGTCGCAGAAAGTGTTTTATATATATATATATATATTTTTTTTTTTTTGTGATGGGACGAGAGACCGTCGAAAATAGTTTTTGCAATGGGCCCATCGTAAAAACGTTTATGTATATATAATACAGATAATCAGAAGATTATTTGCGACGGCGATGCTTCCCGTCACAAATAACATTTTTTGCGATGGGTCTGTTGCAAATACTTGTATTTGCGACAGAGTTTTCTACAACGGGTTATATACGATGGGGCCCCATCGCTAAAGCCTATTTGCGATGGTATCCCATCGAAAATAGGTCGTCGCAATTATTAAGAATTCCAGTAGTGATGCAAGTCAAAGGGACTCAATCACCACACCATGATACTATCTGCTTTGGGAATGTCTGTCTCGCCCACACAGTTTTAGGTTGTATCACAAGGATGTATCTTGGTGGGTAAAGCACCCATCTTACTCATGAATCCAAAGTAATGTTAAAGTACATCTCGTCACTTGCCCATATCCAAAAAGAGTAAAACCAAAGTAGAGGACTCACACCCTAGTGCGTCAGGGAGATTTCACTCTAATAGTCATCTTAGAGGACCCACACCCTGATGTGTCATAGGGATTATAATCTTTTTCATTGAGGACCCAAGCCCTAGTTTATCAGGCGGATTCCACTTAGAAGTATCTGATATAGGACCCACTCTCATGTTGATGGGGGGGTTTCACTCTTATTTTTGTAGAGAACCCACTTCTGGATGCGTCAGGGGGATTCCACTCTTGTTCATTGAGGACCCTCACCCTAGTGCATTAGAGGGATTTCACGCATAAGTATCTGATATAGGACCCATTACCTTGTCAATGGGGGATTCTAATCATATTATAGTAGAGTACCCACACCCTAATGCATCAGGGGGATTCCACTCTTGTTGTTGAGGAACTACATTGGTCATCCCTACTAGATGGTACCTTTCAGAAAGCATTGAGGAGCATCACTGCCTAGCCCAGCTGGAGGGTAAGATCAGAAAACTTTGATAAACTGGCCAAATCATAGTCATCCTCAAACATATCCTAAAAAGGAATCAAACTTGTAACATCTCACATTGTATCTCAAAATACACTATAGAGGTCACCATCATGTTCTACGTGGAAAAACCCTTAGGATGGGATACTCACATGCTAAGATCTGAGTCCAAAATAAGGAGATACAAGAGGTAGGATATTCATAGTGGTATAATGCATATGGGGCCCACATGTCGTGTGACCCTACCTCACCGCCTAGCTGTGTACCTAGACATACTCGAATAATAAATTATGATCAAGTACCCCTAGGCATGCTAGTGTACTCCCTGAGTACATGACATCTCTAACCAAAAAATACTAATGAACGTACAATGCACGTTGTTGATATGAAGGAAGAAAACATAATTCTACAGACAAGCCTCCTCAAATGGCCCAGGATAACGAAATAATTCACACCATTGTGATCCTTACAGAAAATTGCATGGGATCAATTATTCATTTTCCTGAAACGGACTCATAGAGAAGAAACCGTATTTCATAGAATTACGCATGAATGGTGCTTCATGGGGCCCATGCCTCAGTTTTGGTTTAAGCACCCAAAATCAGCCTTGAAATGTCTTCCTCAATTTCAGGGATGTAACTCCGTTAACAGTGTGTCAATCGGACATCATATGCAAGATATATACCCTATACAAGAAACTCTAAATAATAATAAATATATTATTATTATTATTATTGGAAATTTTTTTCCACCAAGCCTCCATCCCAAAACAAAAAGTTATCAAAATGGCCTCAAAAGGTCCTCCTTGAAGCAAGGGTCATATTGTCGCAGATGGAATGTTAATCGGATGATCCATATAGGTGTTACGTTCAAAAAAATGTTTTGAAAATAATAATAATATTATTATTATTTTAGGGAATTTATTAGACCCAATCTTTGGGGTGGAGATAGCCACCCAAAATTGGTCTTAAAAATACTATCGTGAATTTCAAGGTTATGTCATCGTTGACGGCACATCAATCGGATGTCGCCCGGGGAAGTTACGGGGGTTTAAAAGTTAATAATAATCATATTATTATTATTATTATTATTTATTTTCTTTTCTTTTTTGTTTTTTTTCTTTTTTCCTGAAACCGGCTTGGGGGGTCCCACGTCTGGCCGCCTTCCGCCACCACTGTCCCGCTCTGGCTGCCTCTATCATCCCAACTACGCCCACTGGAATCTCTTCCATGTCATCACTTTCACACCTCACTGACCTCTTGTTGTTATGCCATCCTAGCCACCTCCGATGACAGCTCTGCCACGCCACTGCCTGACCGAAGCCACCTCGCCGGACTCGCTGCGCCACCTCCTTCCGTAGACCACCGGTAACACTCTGGTGGTCAAAAACTAAAAATGATACTAGATCCAGGATCCTCATATCCCAATCTATACAGACACATGTTGCACTCGAAAATTCATCAATGTTTCAATGTGACAAAAAGTAGCTTATACTTCTGCTCACCATCGCACCTCCTTTAATGCTCAAAACTAAAAATGGAGCATTGATCTAGAATCCTCGGGTTGAGGGCTTCACAGATCTATGCTTCACCCCATGTTTCATTTATGTTTCAATGAATTGAAAAGTTGATGACAAAGAATGGACAAAAAACACAAAGAACAGATGATCCAAAAATTAAACAGTCGATGGTCATTATTTTTGTGTCCATCAGAAAAGGATTACAAAGTAGCATATTCTAAAAAAAATTAAAACGACAACCAAAACTTCAATCAGAGAAAAGAAGAATCCAAAAGAAGGATCCGACCTAGATTTCAGATCTGTCATTGCATTTTTTCACTCTGATCTACTCATATCTAAAGTTTTGTCATGATCCATCAAAGATTCGTCATTGAATCACCATCGTAAGGAGAGTATGAAGCTTCTTCAGTGTCTGTGGGAGAAATGAGACAACCCTTACTCATTTCCCTTAACACGTATTTATAGAAAACCAATAAAATGGATGCCAACGATCACAGGATACAAACCTCATGTGCCCTATCATTTTATATCACTCTTAGGTAAAACACCATGCTACGAACTCAACGATGGTATCAAATTTCCAATCCAATCCCCCATTCAAAAGTTATTTGATTCAAAAACTAAGATAAAATAATTTAATTCAATTATTTTATTATGGTTATGTCCTCTATGGAGTTTTCTATAGTATGTCTACACGGAAAAAAGTTATTTCACACCTATGGTAAATGTCACACTTCAGATTCAACCATACCATTGGATTTTTTATCTGAGATACCATATAAGAGATATCTCATTTCCATCTTGTGAATTGTATAAAAATTTATTAATATTTTTATAAAATTTATTCTGGGAACATCGGGCCTCATAATCATACGCCGTCTTAGCGCCTAACTCTGGAAATATATGAAGAAATATTCCAAATTCTTACAAGACAAAAACTAAGTCTCTACATCATTCCCTCCTTCAAGGTTTTCATCCCTAAAAAGAAAAAGTAGGTAAATAATATAGGATATTGAGAACGCACCTAGCTCTCCTTCTCCTAGGGAAACTCCTATGCATTTTTGTGTTGTCACAGTAAGCGAACCAAGGGGATGGTCTATCCTTATAATTTCTTCTCTTTTCGATCACATGTGTAGGATCATGTGCATATCTCCTTAGTTGAGACATATGGAAAAAATTGTGCATCCTCTCTAGCTGTGGGGATTGGACAAGGTGGTAGGAAATCTCTCCAATCCTCTACATGTCAAACAACCCAATGAACCTTATAGATAACTTTCCTCCCCAGTTGAAAACTAACACACAAGCCCTCAACATATCCTTCAACACCTGGATAGTGCACTCAGTCTACCCATCAGTCTAGGGTGAAAGGCTATACTCATCCACATATGGGTCCTGAATGCCTCCTGTAGACCTCTCTATAATTGTGACATAAACTACACATCACAATCAAAGACAACTTCGAGGGTACCCTATGAAGGCAGCTGATCTCCCATACATACAACTTCCCCAAAAACTCTACCAAACTCTGCTCCCTAATATCAAGGAAGTACATAAACTTCGTGATTCAGTATATTATCACCCATATGGCATCATGTCCCTTCAATGTTTTTAGAATCCCTGTGATGAAGTTCATGGATATGTCATCCCATTTATACATTGGGATTTCAAGAGGCTAAAACACCCCCCCCCCCCCAGAACTCAGTTATTAGCCTTCACCTACTGATAGGTGAGGCATCATGAGATGAACTTAGCTACACTTTGTCTCATACCAAACCAAAAAAACTACCAATAAAGATCCTTGTAAATATTCCCCACTCTATGATGTACAGCTAAGGGAGAAGTTTGGAGCTCTTGCATCACCTCCTCCCACATCATAACTGAAACCACTATTTGTCTCTGAAACAAGGTCTCGTGATTCCCTCTGAAATAAGTTCTCGCAATTCCCTCCTTTAGAATATCCATCAGGTGTGTCACCTATGGATATCTAATTCATGAAATATCTCTTAGTATATGTCTCACAGTTGGGACTCTCTCACATGATCAAGAATCTAAGGAGTCAACACCATCGATTGAAGAAAAATTGTACCCTCCTACTTGTCTAGGGTCATTTTTCAAGAAGCTAACTGCTCTGAAACTTCCCCTACTAGGAAATTCTGGGAATTTATACTAAGGGAATTTGCTAAAATGTTTCCCTTTCCTAAAGTATAAACTATATTAAAGTCATAGTATTTCAGAAAGTTCAACCAGCATCTCCACCTCAGGTTCAAGTCTCTCTGGGTGAAGACGTACTTGAGACTCTGGTGGTTTGAACAAACCACAAATCACTCTCCCAGAAGATATTGTCTCCAAATTATTAGGGAGAATATTATCACTACCAGCACCAGGTAGTGATCCACGTAGTTTTATTCATGGGGTCTCCATCACCTCAACATGTACTTGATAACTGTTGTGTCAAGGTTTATATTGAGCACGCAAAGGTACCAACAAACAAGGTAGGGGAGTAAACTCATCAAACCTCAATAAACTATAAATGGAAATAACATGGAATAACCCATGAATATTTTCTTATATTTTAAGTAGAGTAATCCCCAAACCAGGAACACCGTCACATCGTGTTCAAGCAGAAAAACTCCACTGGAAATTCCAGGACCAACTTGAACACTCCACTGCACAACCCCACCATGAATGCACAACTTAGAGGGACTCATCCACCACAACTTGATACTATACAATTTGGGTGACATTGAATCACCCTCACAGTTTTTCTCTCATCACAAAAACACATCTTGTTGGGGAAGGACCCCTCTTCTTTATGCTTTAAAATCTACGTTAAACAACATCGACACAGAGTTACACTGACACCCCGCATCACCCTGGTAAAACCTTAAGAAAGAAGCATGGAGAAAATAGTACCTCACCCAGTGTCTAATGAGTTCTAATAAAAAAAAGGTATAAAAGACACCGAGTTTAACTATTATCATCTCATGAACTGCAGGATCGTAAACATCTACAACATGCAGTTGTTTGCGGCCCCAACTACCAGCTCATTGAGCCTGATGTGGGCTGCCTGGTAGTGGTGGAAGGACTTTATAGCATCATCCACCAACCATAGTTCTTCATTATTCTCTACCAAAACTTCCTTACTTGGGACCACCCAATCCTTTCCTGGGAGATCCCTGGTTATTACATTGTCTCTTCTATGGTGGTTTGTTTACTATCTTCCTAGAAAGTTCATCACATCTAGTGAGGCAGTCTCATGCCATGTAACCTTTCTCGTCACAAGCTTAACACCATCCCTCCCGGGGCTAACTCAGATATCTACTTTATCCTAGACCATATTCTTGAGTTTGATCATGGGAAGGCCTCCTATGTTGAGGCCCTACCAACTGACGTCTTCTAGCTATGGCATACATCTCAACTCTGACATACACACTGCCAAAAACTAGCTAACTGGAATTCCGCTAACAGAAAAATCCCTCTCACCAATGCTCACTCAAACACTCCAGTATTGGTGGTCATACTCAAGGGTGTTATTCTAGCATGGATCTCCCTACAGAGTCCCTACTCTAACTTCCAGGCTTAGAAGTTACTGCCACAGATCACATCCAAAGAGTACCATGTAAGGTCTACGAACCTAGTCACGTACCCATACACCATCATCTCTCCCTTCTAAAACTATAGAAGCTCTTGAGACTGAACGTAGAATAAGAAGTAGGGGTAGTAATCCTCATAGAATATCTTTTGGAATTCATCCCATGAGAGTACCAAATCATCATGCATCTGAGTAACCAGACCCCACCAATGCCCAACTACTTCGTGGAAAACATTGGCTACCAAAATCATCATTTGATCTATCAGTGTCTGAACAATACTAAAGAGGAGGACCACTAACTCTATCCAAACCTCCACTACCTGAGGGTATGTCTCACCATGGAACCTCAGTGGTCTCTAATTCCGGAACTCACAGAGTGCACTCAACCTATACACATCCTCATCCTACTATGTTGGGACTGTCTGCTGCTCAACAGGTGGAGGTTCTACTACCTACCCACCTAGAGGAAGGGGGATCATATGATGGATCTTGAACTGAGGCCTCATATCTCATGAAATCATTGTCACAAATCAGATCTAGTATCTTGGCTAGCTTTCGGTGTGAAGGAATCCTAAACATAATCAAGGAGTACCACGGTCAGATGAGTATATATATATATCAACAATAATGAGGAGTTGAATCAAGAAGGATAGTTAAAGAGTCAATCCTATATGATTCATGTAAAAATGTTCCCTAAAACAAATGTCTCAGTATTCTAATTCGACAAATGGGTAATTAGGATCCTGAGGAATGGTTACATTGGCTACCACACCATCACTGGACTCCCTGACCTGAGAGCCGCTCTTAAGACATGTTGACATTGTTGTTTTAAAACCAACCAAGACCTTTTTAGGTAAACATCCGAACAAATTCCCAAGGTTTGAACCTCCCTTTGATACCACTTTTTCACAACCCAAACCATGATGGAGCTTGAGCCACAACTACCCCAAGACCACCTCCATATGTCAGGGGGTAGATACAAGCACTGAAGGCACAAAAAACTCATGGAGCCTTTTCCTTAGTACCTATACACACACACATAGCCAACTTAATGAAAAAGTGCAGGGGGAAATGAAAATAAGATACAACACTGCTATATATAAACCACAAACATGCATCAACCTCTAAACAGTACAAGTACAGTTGTTGTAAAGTAAACTGAGAGGAAAAATGGGTAAAATACACACCCAACCTGAAAATTTCCACAGCCTGGAAGTAACTTAAAAAAGTAAAATAGCTGAGAGACACCTGCTCCTAGATCCCAAGATGTGACCACCATACATGGTCCAAGAACCAGTATCCCTAAGCTCCTCTGAAGTCATGATCCACCCATCCATCATCTGCATATGGCATGATACGTGTGGGAAAAGCCCATATAGGGGTGAGTATAAAAATTATCAGTAGGATGCCCTGAAAAGGTGAAGTGGGAGCAATAAGAGATACAATTGAAGAGGAAATAATTATATAGAACAAACTATAGTAAATATTACAACTCAACCCAACAAGAGTGTGAAGTAAACTCATCCAAAAAAATAAGGATCTAGAGATGGTGAGAAAATGAACTTCTCATCGAGTCTTTGCTACCTTTAGTATGAGAGTAGACTCTTCCAAATATGAGAATATAGAAATGGAAATCATGTGGAATACCCCATGAATATTCACCACACCTATAAGGAGAGTAATGAAAACCCAAGGAGTGGGTACTGAAAAAGGATACATATATATATACTCAGTCAAAGAATCCCAAATGAGAGAGTAAGGGGATCTCCATCTCATAGCTCAGACTAGGAAGAAGAGTAGACAATAGTTCCAGAAGTAACCACCAATGATGCCCATCATCCCTCACATCTACCCTGAACATGCAAGTCTAAGGGACTTAATCACCACACCTTGATATTATCCTCTTTGGGAGGGTTTGTCTCACCCGCACGATTTTAGGACGTGTCTCGGTGGGGAAAGCACCCCTCTTACTCATGAGTCCAAAGTAACATTAAAGTACATATCATCAATGATTCATACCTACAAAGAGTAAAGATAAAGTATAGGACCCATACCCTAGTGCGTCAGGGGTATTCCACTCTAATAGTCATCCTAGAGGACCCACACCCTAATACATCAGGGGGATTCAATTCTTGTTCATTGAGGACCCTCACCCTAGTGTGTCAGGGTGATTCCACTCAGAAGTAGCTCATAGAGGACCCACACCCACGATGATGGGGGGTTCCACTCTTATTTTTGTAGAGGACCCATGCCCTAATATGTCAGGGTGATTCCACTCTTGTTCATCGAGGACCCTCGCCCTACTGCGCCAGGTGGATTCCATTCAGAAGTAGCTGATAGAGGATCCATGCCCATACTGATGGTGGATTCCACTCTTATTGTTGTAGATTACCCTGATACATCAGGGGGATTCCACTCTTGTTGTTAAGGAACTACAATGGACATCCCTGTTGAATGGTGCCTCTTAGAAAGCATCGAGGAGCATCGCTGCCCAGCCTAGTTAGAGGGTAAGCTAAGAAAACTCTGATAAACCCGCCTAATCATAGTTATCATCGAACATTGCCTAAAAATTAGTCTTTCTTGGAACATTTCACATTGTATATCAAAAGTATCTAGGAAGGGAACCATCGCATTCTATGTGAAAAAACACTTAGGGTAGGCTACCTGCATGCCAATATCTGAGTCCAAAAGAAGATATGAGAGGTAGGAGATTCTTAGTGGTACATGGTGTGTATGGGGCCCACATATTGTGTGACCCCATATCACCACCTGGCCATTTACCTAGCCATACTCAGGTACTAAACTTAGATCAATTACCCCTTAGGTGTGTTAGTGTACTCCCAGATTACATGACACCTCTAGCCAAAAAGGTTGATGATCATATGATGCCCATTGTTGATCCAAAGGGTGAAAATATAATTCTATCAACAGGACTCCTAGAATTGGCCTGTATAACCAAATGGGTCACACCATAGTAATCCTTATGTAAAAATGCACAGGATCGACTATTCATTCACCCGAAACGGACTCCTAGAGAAGAAACTGTATTTTGCTGCATTGTGCATGAACGGTGCTTCACAGGACCCGCACCTCAGTTTTGGTTTAAGTGCTCGAAATCAGTTTTAAAATGTCTGACTCAATTCTAGGTACTCAACTCCACTAACGGCGTTTTAATCAGACATCGAATGTAGGAGATACATCTGATACAAGAAACTCCAAATAATAATAAATATATTATTATTATTATTATTATTATTATTATTATTATTATTATTACTATTATTGGATGTTTCCTGACACCAAGCCTCAAGACCTAAACATAAAGTTCTCAAACAGGCATCAAAATATCCACCTCAAAGTAAGGGTCACATTGCTGCAGATAACATATTAATTGGATGCTCCATGTAGGCGTTACATTTGAAATAGCGTTTGAAAATAATAAGAATATTATTATTATTATTATAGGGAATTTATTAGACCTGATCTATGAGATGGAGATAGGTACCCAACATTGGTCTTATAAATACTTTCTCAAATATGGGGGTATTTCTCCACTGACGGCGCATCAATCAGATTCTGTATGGGGAAGTTATGTGGGTATGAAAGGTAATAATAATAATAATAATAATATTATTATTATTATTATTATTATTATTATTATTGTTATTATTATCTTATTCTTATTCTTCTTTTTCATTTTAATTTTATCTTGAAACCTTCTTGGGGGGTTCTCGTGGTCATTCACCTACCACCGCTGTCATCCCGCTCTGGCCGCCTCAGTCGTCCCGGCTGCGCCTGCCGGCAGCTTCGTCGTGCCACTGCCTGTGCACCCCACCGGCCTCCTGCTGTTGTGCCATCCATGTCTTCATTGTCGATAGATCTATCGTGCCACTGCTTGAACAGAGCCACCTCACCAGACCCACTACGCTACCTCCTTCCATATACCACCAGTAACACTCTGGTGGTCGAAAACTAAAAACAAGACCAGATCTGGGATCCTCGGATCCCGATCTACACATACATGCACTCCACTCTAAAATACATTAATTTTTTGATGTGATGAAAGGTAGTCACCACTTACTCTCACCATTGTTCCTCCTCTGGCACTCGAAACTCAAAACTGAGCATAGATCTTTACTCCTCGTGTCAAGGGCTTCATAGATCTATGCTTCTCCCCATGTTTCATTGATGTTTCGACAAAGTAAAAAGTCGATGATGAATAACGGAAGAAAACATGAAGAATATATGATAAAAAATTAAACAGTTGATGGTAATTGTTAGTTTGTCCATTAGTAAAGGATTTAAAATTAGCAGAAACAACCAGAAATCAAAACAACAACCAAAAATTTAATTGGGGAAAAGCAGAATCTGAAAGAAGGATCCTACCTGAATTTTGGATCTGTCATTGCATTCACTGTGCTCTGATCTACTTGGATCTAAAGTTTCATCGTGATCCATCAAATATTTGGTGTCCAATCACCATCATAATGAGATTATGGAGCTTCTCTGACATCTGTGGGAGAAATGATCCAACCCTTTTTCAGTTCCCTTAACACATATTTATAGAAAACCCAAAAAACAGCTCCCAATGGTCATGGGATCTGAACCTCTCGTGCCCTCTCATTGTATATCATACTTAGGTAAAACACCGCACTATGAACTTAATAATGGTCTCGGATTTCCAATCCAAGTTCTCATTCATAAGTTATTTGATTTGATGACCAAGATAAAATAATTTAATTCAATTATTTTATTACGGTTACGTCCTCTGTGGCATTTTCTAAAGTAGGTCTGTGTCGAAAAAATTTATGTCCCACCTAGGGTAAATCCCAAACTTTGGATTCAATTGTACCCTCGGATTTATGATCCGAGCTACCGTTTAAGATATATCATGTCTCCATTGCATGAATAGTATAAAAATACTTAATGTTTTTATAAAATTTATTCCAGGCACACCGAGCCTCAGAATCACACGTCGTCCCAACGCCTAACTTTGGAAATATATGTAAAAAATATTCCAAAGTTTTACAAGAAAAAAAATTCTCTACACTCTGGATGGGGAGTCAATCCTGGAACATCTTCAGGGAAGACGTCTGTATATTCCTCCACCACTATAAGAAGCAGAAATCTCATAGCATCTGCTACTCCAAGGGAAATATTATCCAACTAGTGAGTAAGTAGTTGTATCCTCATATGTATGATGACATCATATTTTACCTAGGATTTTTTCTCATCAGTAAAGGAAAACTACATACCATCTACATGGATACACCGCGTACTCTACCTGAAACAATAAATCTATGCATGAACTGTGTATAGCCATTCTATCCCTATTATGATGTCATAAGGCCTCATCACTATTATAAAGAGATCATAAAGGAAGTTATCTCCTCCAAGATTCAAGTTACACTATTTAAAGATGTGTGTTATTACTAAATCCCCTCTAGTAGGAGTCTCCAAACGTAAGGGTTGATCTAAAGTCTCAACTAGAATCACTAGGTATCGAACTAGGGATTAGTAAGAAAAGAGTAGATCACTCTTACATAAATCAATACTATTAGTAAGGTATAAAATATGCACATCATACTTCTAATTACCCCAATATCCTCTAGTTTGTTGGCCTCTACTACCTACAACTATCTTAGTCCTTGACTACTAGCTCCCCAAGCCTTATGTGGACCACTTGTGGGTGGTGGTGGTAGTGGATCAAATTGTCGACCACCTCATATTGATCTCCCAAATCCTATACCATATTTTTCAACATGAATAACTCCTTGTTAAAAATATTTTTTCTACCTGGGAATTCCACTGATCATCTCTCTGGCAGCCGCAGGGCAGGTTGAAAAATATCAAATGAGATGTCCCCGACCATTGCAAGAATAGCACCACCTCTCCCTAGGCTGACTAGAATCATCCTGAGAGACATGAACCATAAACCCTATGTTCTGAGACTGCCTCCTAAAGCATATCACATACTTGGATACCTATGTCTATCATCATCTACTAACTACCAAAGTCTCAGCTCCTATGTTCCCACTACCAACACCAACTATCAGCATCTGCTCCGCCAAGAATCTCACCACCACCAAAGCTCACTGGAGAACTCCAGCTTAAGTAGGAATGTAAATAGGAATCACACTAGCCCAAATATCTCTTTATAGGTCCTGATAAAGGGTTTGTGCCTAAAATAATGGATTATGAACCATATCCATAGATTATAGTTAGAGGTTATTGAACCTTGATGAATACTCAGCCACATTCATGTTGCCCTACTAAAGTTATAGAATCTCTTGGATGTGAACTACTTGAAACATAGCTATAGAGAACTCCTATCTAAAAGGATTATCAAACTTTGTCCATGAAAGATTCATCTCATCATAAAATAGAGTCACCAAACTTCACCATCGCTTTCTGGGTCCATAAAGAAGGCTCATTGCCAGAACCACCATTTGATTTTAAGGTGTCCAAATGAATCAAAAAACTCATGTAACTACCTCAAGCCTATACTCATCCACCTTTGTTTCTAGATCACCCTAAAACTAGAGGGGTAATTACCTCTAAAACTCTTGAAATAATATCATCTTATATGTATCATCTGTTGATACTATCAGTGCAGCCTGCTTCTCTTTATATGAAGGGATGGTTAGAAATCCACCCTGAGGTACCACCTATTAAACAGGTCCCTATATTGAAGTCTTGTCACTAGGGGGAATCATTGTGATACTACTGTGTAATCCAAGATATAAATCATCATAGATGAATCCTAACATAAACAAGATGTACCACAGTTAAGATTATATCTGGGAAGCTGACTCAAGAAGGATATGGAAGCCATAACTCATTCCTATATGGTTCATAAACTAATGTTTTTACTAAAACTAGTACATACATGTACCAAATAAAAAAAATAGGCTATCAGAGTCTTGGTGAATTGATACATCATCCTCCACACTAATACTAGATTCCCTGGCCTGAGAACTGAACTCGAAACACTTTAACATTGTTTCACAAGATAACAAACCAAACCTCATAGTTAGACAATCTCTAAACTTCAATCATATGATGAAATGATTTGATACAACTATATCATGACCCAACCCACTAAGGCCATCTTGTCTAGTAGTAAGCTGAGTGTGACACCCCAATCATGCCTCCAACAGGCTAGGACCTGGGGAAAATCATCGAATAGGCATATCTCACACATGGGACGCCCTATAATAAGTACCTATATATATGAACACATCTCCAAATACCTATAAAATGATAAAAGGAAAAAAACTGATACCATAATGCATTCATAACATCTAACTCACATCAGAGTATGCCAAAAGTACTAGAAAGCATAAAGGGTCAAATACAATCCCACCAAAACTGTAAAAGAAGTCTGTCGTCTGCATAAGACATGACATGTTCTAGCAGAGCCTATGCGGGGGTGAGTATAACAACACCCAATAGGATGCCCCAAAATCACTAAACATAAAGCATAAAGAGATTAATCTACTCATCATAAAAAAATTAAATCATAATATGAGACATAACAATAATAAAACCCATATATACTCAATATCGACACTAATTCTAAGGTAAGGTCACAACTACACTGCTATCCTAGGATTTTTCTCAAGATTTCAAAATAATGGTCATTTGGAAAAACTCACTCCATGAGCCTGATAATGATAATGGTGATCATCTTAGAGGTCATTATCACTGATAATATTTATGAATAAGTACACACTAGAACTTATAAGAGATTGATACATAGGTAGGGGATCACTCCTAGGGATATTGGGTATACTAGACCCTATCTATAATATCTCGCTAAATAGGGAATCAACACCTGGGTATGTTGGTCACATAAATTCCTAAAACCACACCTAGCTAATAAGATATGATAGAGGATCCCACCTCAAGTCACGTGGTGGGATTACTAAAACTCTTTCTGAGAATAATCCAACATAGGGGATCACATAATATGCTTGAGACATGATGCCTCACTCTACCCTCACAAAAATGGACTGAGGAAATGTACCATAAGGAAAACGGTCCACAATAAGGAGAAAAAGGGTGTGAAAACTACCCTAGATGAAGTAAAACATATGTACTAGTGAGTTCATGGTGTTTCTTTCTTTCCCTAGGTCTACCCATGTGCTCTAGCCCATGCTCATGTACATCGATTCATGTTTGTGTACTTTGGTCCAGCATGTTTACTTTGTTCATGTACCTATACCAAGCCATGTTTGAGTATTGTATTATGCCTATATATTTTGTACATGCACATGTACCTATCTATGTTTGTGCTTATGTACCCCAAGGTTACACACTTATTCATTAGGAATGGGTCACATGAAATATGGTGGGTATCACACATCATGTGATACGTTATTTTCCCAAAACCCTAGTCATCATAGGAAGGGGACTACACAGTGTGTATTCTTCATACTATAGGCTGTGAAGTCAAGATTTTTCAATAAATATATGGTTTTACATTAAGGTTCACTCGTACCACTGATGCCTTCACTCCAATCACCAATCTCACTATAGAATCCATATCTAGAGATACTAAACCTTTCCATCATTGGTGGCTAGATTCTATCCAACCAATTCACTCAGAATTTTCCACTTGGCATGCCATGTCATTGTCGTATTAAAAACCACAAATGGGGTCTCCCAATATGATCACAATCCATTCCCAATCATCCATTATCATCAAATAACCTCAATTGTGTTTTCAATCTTGATATTTCACCCATGGAAACAATCAGTTGCGCCAAAGTTTGAATGTTTGATGATCATTTTATAGGTATTTGTAAAATTGTTGGCCAAACCAGATGCTGATGATGATCACGTGATGAAAGGTGGGAGAAATTCACTAAACATGACAAGAGGAACAAACCTCAGATTTTGTTTGGGTTGGCCTCAATTCATTTCCATTATAATGGTGAACGAATAACCAGTAACAAGCAATAATAAAATATCCTCAATTCATGGTCATGGGGAGATAAATCAATACTTGTGGACATAATTAAACTTCTAATCAACCGGTTAGTGGAGTTGTTTCATTATAATCATGTGATAATAAATCAGGGATTAAACTAATGAAAAACAAACATGCTACCTTAGGTTTTGGACTGATTATTGATGAGGAACGGTTGCACGTCACTATCATTGGTGAGATCAACAAGCATTGTTGGTTCATAAATTTACAAAGCACGATCCTTATTCATTACTCTAAGAATTATCCTCTAATGGATCCTCTAACAATCCCTAGGGTTATGCAACTAACCCTAGGGATTTTCCAAAAGTGGGATTTTATAGGAGAGGATTAGGTCGAAGCATTTAAAATAACAAATTTATTTATTTATTTATTTATTTATTTATTTTATTATTTTTTCTTGTGAATTCACTTTACCAAAATTCACTATGTTGTAACGTCTTGATATTTTAAAATAAGTAAATTATGTTCGATAACGTGTATAATGCGTAACACTAAGCTTAAATGAATCATGAAATATTATTATTTAAATATGATAGTCATAACCTGGCTATTAAACTAGCAGGTATGAATAGGATTACCGAATTTTTTAAATATATATAAATACTCTAATAAATAAAAATTTATTGATTAATAATTAGGAAATAATCACTCAAGTTTTAGCAAAACAATTTTATTCTTCAAATTTTTTCATCAAAAATGGTTTTTGATTGCATTTTGAGAGTGAATAATAGAATTAATTTCTTTAACTTTTATAAATTTTATTTGATAAAATAAATATAATTTTTGAAATCATCATATTAAAATAATCTTACGGTGAAATTTTGATATTTTTTAGAAAAGTTTTATTTTTCAAAAAATAGTGAAAATACAAATTTTTATGGAAAACTGTGTTTTATTTGCAAGAATTTTTCAAAGAAAAATTCTATTTTAGATTAATTTTAAATTTTCATTAGTTTATTTTTATTTTAAATAATAAAATTATGGTTTTTTAAAATTAATTTTATCCTTGAAATTAGTATAAAAACATTTTTTCATTAAAAATGGCATTTTTCTGAAAAATTGTTTTCATCACATTTTACCATTTTAATTTTAAATTAAATTATAACACTTATATGTTTTTAATTTTTAAAAGTGGATTACATTTTTGGAATCAGTGGGTCCAAATTTGGTAAATAGGTCCATTTTATTTTTGGTCAATATGAATAGTAATCTTAGTAATTTTTGTTACCACGATAAAGGGTAAATCGGGTAATTAAAGTTAAAAATAAAATGATAATGATTATAAAATAACCCTAACACCTAACTTAATTTTATTTGATAAGTTTATTTAATCAATACTCATACAAGGTTTTTTTATATGTCATTTTTTCATTTGTATGTGATTATAAGCTTTATAATATTTTATTTAAAGAAAAGTCAAAAATGTCACACTCTTGCTTTTATTAACTATAATATTTTTAACATAGGGTTATAAAAAGGATATGTTTTGTTATAAATATTCTTTTTAAATCTAAATTATTTATATTCATCCTGGTAATTTATTTAAACAACATTGACGTATCAATTATTCAATTAATGGAAAAATCAAACAAATGATTTTAAAAATAATATAAGTAATATAATTTGAGATAATTAATGTGATACATAAATTTCATTGATTATATCTCATTAATTTCAATTTTTAGGGCTATTCATTATTTTTATTTTAATAACATCAATAAAAAAATTAAAATTTATAATATCAACCATGGTCCACTTATGGGCTATTTTTACATTTATATTAACTATATTGACTCAAAAAGTAAAAATCCTTGTTGTCATGGTAAGTGTAAAAGGGGTTAACAAGGGGTTAAAAACACAAATATAAGAATAAAAATGTTATTAAAAAATTCCTTATTTTTATTTTATAAGATTAATTAAAATAAATATTCATCCTATATTCAAAATAAATTAGTTCTAATCCATTTATTATTGAAAATTGATTTGTATTAATTTAATATTTTGATAAATTCCAAGAGTTCTCCTCACCTATCTTATAAAATGGAATTGCTTCTTACCTTTAAATCAAACTTCAAAACCCATGTTTTCAGCCATTATCAACCCAAATACCTTCATAACATCCTTACCCACTTTATATATTCCATATTTATGATATAATATGTAACGTCCCGACCCGGCTCACCACTAAGATAGTCGCCGAACCGATCTCTACATGACCTCAAGTGCGCCTCCCCGTAAACCAGAGGCTACCGACTAGCAGCGAGGGTATAAGGATAGTTAGTGGGGAGACTATACCTTCTTATCAGAGTTGCGCAATAGTATTACAGAGTAAATAACAATCAATAGTAGAAACAGTAATACATAATTGACAAAGGAGCAGTAGAAAAATTTCATATAACTAAACAAATGTGGCTAATTCTAGTTTATACAATAGATGAATGCATGATAAGGCATTGATACATTACAGAAATCAGTAATATAATAACATGCTTTTCAATATAATACAATGTAAGAATCAAGTAAATAAAAGAACTAAAATCCCAACGGCGATCTCCACGAGCATCCTGAGCTCCAACTCAGTCCTTTGATCCTAACTCTTGGGAACAAGAAATAGCAACAAATAAGGTCCAAGGACCTATGAATAAGAAAGGTATAATTATGTACCCCAGTGTAATGGAGGCTTGAGTAGGGAGTGAGATATAAATCTCAGAAGGCCGACACCACTGGTGTCTAACCCAATCCCAACAGTATAATATAAACTCAAAAGGGTGCAAGCATGCATAAATAAAGTAATTAGTACAATGTAACTAAATACCCAAGTACCTGCTTTAGCCCTCAGTTGGTGTCTGAACATGTAACCAATTCATTAATTTAGTTTTACCATTTTATTTTTAAGTCACATTTGAGTAAGTCTCATACCGAGTCCAAGGAGTTTCCTCTAAGGTAAAATGGGGCTAAGCAATGACCGGGCCTGATGGGATTTAACCATGGCACCTACTTGTCAATTCTGGACCCAAGGAGTGTATCCAAGGCATCCTGTGATAGTATAAGTAGTGAAGGTTCAAATATATAACAAGGAAACCTAGAAAATATATCCAATGGGGAGTTTCAGGGTAAAAATCAAGGTAACATAAACTAATGGAAAGATAACTCAGTAGTATCTCAGTCTAGCTAAGGGGTAAGAGTATAATCCAAGGAGCGTAATCCAAAGCATTCCACAATAAGTCACCTACTGATTCTAAGGTTATCGACAAAGGTAAAATGGGGATAAGAAAAGATAGGGCATGATGGGCTTTAACCATGGCACCTACTAGTCAATGTTGGAACCAAGGAGTGTATCTGAGGTATCTTGTGATAGAAAAAGGGACCCAACGGTAGTATACTGGGCATCCAAGGAATAGACAAGAACCGGAGTCTAGGTGGGTATCAACCTAAGCAGACTATATCCTTGACTAAGAATGGGGTTCCCGAGACCCAAGGTATTCTCCTCCCAGAATCCAAGGCGAACTCGAGTTAGTCCATTCCTATTTGATAGAGAAGTCATGTAATAATTAATTTGGTTCAAGCCTTTCCTTCCATTAGTGTAGATATGTCAAGTAGAGTTGCAACCATTTATTTATTGGTCTGATCCTTATCTTTCATTAGTGTGGATAGGCCAAGTAGCATTGCAACCATTTATTGATTTGTTCAAGCCTTGCCTTCTATTAGGGTGGAAAGGTCAAGTATCATTGCAACCATTTAGTAAAAACCATTAAGGCATTCTCAAAGGTCAATGTCCACACCGCTACCTTCCCTTAACATGGTAAGGGTTTCCACGGATGTGGAACCAATCCTTGTCTCATGAACCCAAGTCCGCCCATGGAATTACTACATGGGAATCTATGTATCTCCCATGGTATGAGTATGAAAACCCATTGAGTCCATCATGGAATTCCTACTTGGGAACCTACATGTCACCCAAGGTTTTATTAGTATTCAAAACTTTTGAAAAACAATTTGGTAACTTGTTTTGAGGGTCAATCATTAATCATTAACCATTCATTTAACTCAACTCATTCCATTTACCAAAACATGTCAATTTTATTTAAAAGGGATCTAAGTATCCATACAAAGGGAAATTACCTATATGGGTAATTCCAATCCAAAACTAGACCAAACACTTAGACTGTGCTTTGGTCCTTTAATCATTTTAAAAAAATGGAAACTCAGTGTTTCTAATTCCATTAGGTCCATGTCCTAGACATTCCACATTTCAACATAACATAAAGGCATATGAATTATAAACACGACAAGTCAAGAAAGCAAGGTCTAACCTCTAATTTTTATCTTGAAGGTGGTACACCTCTATTGGAGGGGTTTTGTTATAAAATCATGATATTACTTATCACAAAAATCAGTTATCACCTTTAGCATTTTAAATATGAAACATACTAAACTGAATTTAAGAGAATTCAATAAAGATACTTCACTACATGAATTTAAATTCTAACTAAAGTGTAGTAAGTAATTAATTAATGCATTTATATAATTAGAGGAATTATAAAGGGACCCGACCTCAAGGTGGTACCAAGTCCTCCACATCAGAGATGAACCAAAATGAAGTGAAACCATTGGGAATAACTCAATTCACTATAACCAACATGTCAGGAACTCGGAAACCTCAAGAGCCCTAAAACATAACTAGGCAATGAGGAGAAAACTTACCCCGAAGAAAAGTCAGCAGACCGAAACCACCCAAACCACCTTTCCATTAGTGGTGGTTTCCAAGAATCTAACCCTAAGGCCCCATGATAGCATCCTCACAACCTAAGAACCGAAGAAACCCAGAAAAACATTAACCCCAAAACCTAGGGTTTGGCCGCACCTCACCGGGCACCGATTAGGTCGAAGTAAGGCTGGAAAAGGGGGAGAGAAGGGATGAGATAACCTTACCTTGAAAGATCAGAGAACAGATCAGAGAAAACGGTGGATGAACGTCGATCCGAGAGGAGGATTAAGTAGAGGATCATGCGTTGAAGGGGAGATCCACATTGGGTTGGTGCGTCACGTGATTGAGGGGTGAGGGAGAGTAGTTTAGGTTCATTTTCTTTTTATTTTAATTTAATTTAATTAAATTAAAACAAATCTAAATCTAAAAATTGGGTGTCGTGCACGGTTTGACCCACACAGTTTTACAAACCGTGTGCAAACCGTACGGATTCTTCTACCTCCAATATGCACCTCACATGGCTAGGCGCACGGTTTAGGAAACTATGTGCAGCACGTGCGCTAAGCCACTTCCCCTTTTTAAAAAGGGTTGCACGGTTAACTGTTGTGGGTTGAACGATTTGGAAAACCATGCACAAACCGTGCACCCTCTGCAGTCTTTAAAAACTTGAAGTTTTTTAGGTATGTCACCTCCAAAACTTCATGAGCCACTCGAGATTCTTCTCGGGCCTTCAGCCAAGCTCAAAATATCACTTAGAAGTGATCCAACTCTCAAAATTAAGTTCCAAAGTTTGGTTTTAAAAAAAAATGGTTTAGGAGATGAAAAGGTTCAAAAATTTCCATATTTTAGTCTGGTTCAAAACATGGGATTCTACATAATTCCAACCTTAGTGATCTTATGGTGTTAATAAAATGAGGTTTTTCGAAAAAGAGGTACTGGTTTTAATCGACTTTTTTTGTTTTATTTCTTCTTACACCTCCTTAAAATATTCCTTAACCATGGTTATATAATAAAAAATGTATCTTAAATATACTTAGGTTTCATTATATTTATTTAAAAATCTATATCCATCTCCTCTTCCATCAAATGGGAAATAAAACCATTATTTGTGGGTGTAGCGGACTACCAGCTCCTGAACTGATGTAATTCATTTTCCATTACCGTATATCATAGATGGAATATATTGATAGAATTAATGTTTATATATGATATTAATGAAATATTTATCATTATTAAAATATAAAATATCATATATCTTCTTACCATTTCATTCATTGAAAAATGATAATGTTGTTTGTGCGTATGTGTGAACTACCACCTCCACAAAGTGATGTGATTAGTTTTTAATAACAAAAACACTTGGATGATATATATAAGTTTATATATGTATATAATATATTATTTATGATAAAAATAAATAATTTAAAGATAAAATAATATTTATTTTCTTTCCATAATGATTATTGAAAAAATGGAAGTGTTACTCATGCATATGAACGACCTACTATCAACATGATGGTAACACAATTCATTTTTCATAACCATATTTCATGGTTAGTTTTAAAATTATAATTTATATATAAAAATGATTATTATTTCATTATTATTATAATAAATATTATGTAACAATGACTTTTTTGACCATGTTCAACACACCAAAGCTATTTTGAAAATTATGAATCGAACGTCCTCACGTGGATTTAACTGAGTAAGTAATTAAATATGCCATTAAAATAAATGAAATAAATGGTTTAAGGATAAATTATTAATCCTATAAAATTTTATTAAGAAATAAAATAATTTATATGATTTTATTTCATAGGAGTTAAATTACATACATAGAAATCATAAACTTGAGGTAAGATATTTTGTCTCAATTTCCCTTCATTGGGGCATATTTTATTATCATGCACCTAATTTATTTTATATGGTGTATATAATATCCTTTTAAATGTTATATCATGAATCATTCATACTTCATGATATTTTAATTTTCAATTTTATTTATTTTATTCAAGTTTATTTTACTTCAAATTTACCAACTAGTAAAAGGTTTCTTAACTCAATTTCATTTCATTAGGTTATAACTCTTCTTCATTGACTTTGTTATGCCATGATTATGTATGAATAGATATATAAATTGATTTATTATATATTTCCAATTTTTTCTTGTGGAATTAAATTTTTTAATCATAATCTATTTATTGATAAATTCTCAATACAATGATGTGATCATTATAAGGGTTATTCATCTCAAATTACATTTCCTTGGGACATATATTTATGACATGCACCGATCTTATTTTATGAGGTGTATATACTACCCGTTTGATAACTTATATCTTAAATATTATTATTTTCATAATATTTAAAGTTTCATTTTAATTTATTATTTCATGGGTATTATGATTAAAGAGTTATCAAATTATAAAAGTTTTTATGTTACAATCTCTCTTTCTTTCTGAGATTTTTTATGTTCAAGATTATTTTTGGAGAAATCATATGCTATTATTTTCTTAAAACATATATATTTTATTATCATCTTTTTATGATTTTTTTTTATATGTTTAATTTCCATTTTATCCCTTATTGATTAATGGAACATTAATAAATTTGTTTATAAGTGATACTAATCTTATATCTTTATTTAGATCAATAATCTTTCTCTTATATATCCATGTTTTCTAAATTTTTTTTGAAAATATACTTTTCTAAACATAAATTATTTCATAAAGTTGTTTTACATGATCTTTGATATTATTTTAAAAACTTTTAAAAGGAAATTTCTTAAAATTTTCCAAAATAGGTCACTTTTTACTCTCTTTACAAAATGTTTGAAAAGAATGTTTATTTTTAACATTTACAACATGAACTGATATTCTTTAAGTCATGGAAATTATTTTCATTGAATATTACTTTATATTTTTCCTTTTTTATTTTAAAAAAAAGTATTTTCACAATATTTTATGAATTTTTAGTTTTTAAAAGTGAATTTCAAAGTGAAACAGTTATTTTCCTCAAGAATGATTTTAGTGATATTATAATGGTATTTACATTCATCAATGTCAATAACCATTGATGTTACCTATGATCCAATATGGATATTTTTTATTGATTCCATCCTCAATCTTTCTCTGGATGGATTATAGTTACTTTAAGGTATTTTTATAGGACCAGTTTATTTTCCATGGGTTAATCAAGTTATAAAAGGAATAATGGATGTTTCTAAGAGTTTTATGATGAAATGGAAGCTCTGTGTACTTTATTTATGTTATGGTTCCTAGGAATTATTTATTATGATGGGTGGTTATGTTATAACCCAAGTTTGGGTGAGCCTGTTATATCTCTCTATTGCATTGGATAAATGGAAAGAGTTAACCTATTAGGTTTCTCCTAATAGATTATGTAAATATACTATGATGGTTATTCCAAGTATAATTGTGATGGTTATTTCAATTGTAACTGTGATAGTTACTCCATTTCTAATCATGATAGTTATTCCATATGTAAAAGTGACATGAAAATGATGATCTAACTTACCTGTATATTTTATCTATCCTTGATATAGTTTTTTATAAAAATCATATGATTTCACAATTTGAGGTAATGAGTTTATTTTTAAAGAAAAGTATTTTCTACTTTTTATGGGTGAAAATATATGGATTTATAATGATTACTTTGATCAAGGTTGACATAACATGGCTCATTATTATTGATTCCTATGACTATTGACTTTGATAAAGCTTTATGCTATGATTCATGTTTTATGATCTGGTATAAAAGGGCATAAATTACCTTATGTTATTCTCATGAACTTTGATTATTTCATCTTACCCTTATTCTCATATTATTTTTACTAATAAAATTAAATTATTCATTATTATGTTTACCCTTACTAAGAATTCGTGATCACCCTTTTTATATTACCTTTACTGAGGTTATGAAGAATTATTTGAATATGGAAAGGTTTTATATGTGAATAATTTAATGGGATATAATGAAGATTTAATATGTAATATAAGAATATTGGTATAGTGGGAGATGATATTGATCTTTATGATCCAGTTGTTTATGAATACAAGTTGTTAAGAGTTTTTCATAATTCTCTAAAACTCTAAAACTAAAAAGTCATTAGGTGTGTAAGTGATCCAAAATTTCCTTTTAATAGTGTAAGGTTTGGATAGAAAAAAATTGGGTCACATTTTTCAATATCAAATACATAAATGTAAATATTATGTTTTTAATACTGGATCCAAGAGTGTGGGTTTAGGGATATTATAATTGGTTTAAAATCAGGGTTTAGATAACTTTTGAGATTAGGATATTTCTATGTGACGTTATCTTAAGAGTTATAGTTACCATAATGGGTTTATAAGTTTAATTTTGATCATATATTTGATGTCTTAGACACCCCTTTTGAGGTTTTAAGTGCTGGAATTTTAAATTGACTAATGATATTTCGTGAGATATTTTATTATCTTAATGAGAAGTATTTTTTTTAAAGAATGATATTACATTTTTTTGGGATGTATACTAAAAGGTATGAGATAAATTTTGAAGTTAAATTTTTCTTAATGTTGATTTTATTAAGGTTATTTTGGATATAATGTCATTTATTTATAGAAATTATTTTCACATCTTAGAGATTATGTGATTAAGGCATATACATTTTTGGTGTACTTAAAGAGTGACTGATGTTATTTGGATATAAATGTTAAATTTATCATGGAAGAATATGTGATAAAATCCTTTTTATTTTTAGATTTAAATATTGGCCAATAATATTTTGATTAATTTTATAGATAGTTATTTATGGAATGATTTGGTTTGAACTTTGGGTAGTACTGTTGAATTTTGGTGATTAATGTTGTATTTCTTCAAATGAAGGTTTATTCATTTTGGGAATTATGTTACCTTATACTAACCATTTTGGTTTTGGTTAATGTATAAAGGTTGGAGGAATAACTTTTTATCATGTGATATATTATAATTTTATTCTATTTATTTGGGAATTAAAATTCATCTTGAATACTCATCATTTGGAGAAAAAGTTGAGATTATGTTGGAAATTGATTAAAGAGTGAAATTATACTTTGAAAGTAATTATATTTATTTATGTTATTATTCTAGATTGTAAATTAATTCTTGAATTCAAGGAAAAGGATCTTGAAAAAAAATTATCTATTTACTTTTATTATCAATATATCAATGGTATTTTAACCCATCATATATTTATGGTTTTGTGATGGTTAACTTTCTCATGATCGTGCTCTCTATCACTCTCTATTAATCATTTAGAATTATTTTTTCTTCTATAACCATGTTTTAACTTCCCACTAATTTTTTTACACATGGAAACTAATTTATGTGTTATTTAATATGAACTTCATACTTCCATTTTCTCTCTTTTCAATTGGAAGTTTTATTAACCCTTTTTATGATGTGGGATTTCAAAAGAGGTATTTTGAAAATTCAAACCCCTGGTTTCCAAGACCATGTTCAAATTATGAGGATTCAATTTATAAAATTTGGGTAGAATATAATATCCCAATATTTTAAAATAAGGACATTATGTCCAATAACGTATAAGACATGCAACACCAAGCTTAAAAAACTGCGAAATATTATTATTTAAATATAACCATTATAAACTAACTGTTAAATTAAAGGGTATGAATAGGATTAAATAATTTCTTAAATATATATATAATTATACTAATCAATAAAAATTTATTGATTAATTATTAGGAAAAAATTACGCAGGTTTTAGAAAAAAATCTTATTCTTTAAAGTTATGTTTTCATCAAAATGGTTATTGATTGCATTTTGACAGTGAATAGTATAATTAATTAGTTTAAATTTTAAAAAAATTATTTAATAAAATAAATATTATTTTTTACACCATCATATCAAGATTTTCCTCTAGTGAAATTTTTACATTTTTTAGAAAAGTTTAATTTTTTTATAAATAGTTAAAAATACAGTTTTTTATTGAAAACTATGTTTTATTTTAAATTAGTTTTAAAGAAAAATTATATTCTGGATTACTTTTAAATCTTAATTAGTTAATTTTGATTTAAAATAATATAATTATTTTTAAAAAAAATTAATTTTATATTTTAATTTAGTATAAAAATATTTTTAAATTAAAAGGGAGATTTTTCTAAAAAACTGTTTTTCATCATGTTTTTCAAGTTTAATTTTAAATTAAATTATTCCACTTATGTATTTTGAATTTTTAAAAATTAATTCCATATTTTTAATCTCTGGGTCCAAATTTTTTAAATAGTTACCTTTTAGTTTTGGTCGATATGAATAGTAGCCTTAGTAATTTTTGTTACCATAGTAAAGGGTGAATCAGGTAATTAAAGTTAAAAATAAAATAATAAGGATAATAAAACGACCATAACACTTGTTTTAATTTTATAGTATGAGTCAATCTCGTCTATAATAAACCCAGGTTCAGTTATATGTCCTTTTATTTCCATTTGTATGTGATTATAACCTTTATTATATTTTATTTAAAGAAAAGCCAAAAATGTCACACTCTTATTTTTAATAACTAAAATATTTTTAACATAAGGTTAACCAAAGTATATGTTATATTATAGATATTATTTTTAAAGATAAATGATTTATCTTCATTGTGGTAATTTATTTAAACAATATTGATGCGATAATTATTCAATTAATGGAAAAATGAAAAATGATATTAAAAATAATAATAGTAATATAATTTGAGATAATTAATGTGATCCAAAAAATTTATATATGCTAATTATATGTTAAAGATGTAATGAAATATTTTTTTTTGAATTTTACTTGTTGTCTTGATGTTATTAAAATCAAGGTAATGAATAGTTCTAAAAATTGATATTAATGATATATTATAATAAATAGCATTTTATTAAATGATATAAAAATCATAAAAATATTAGATTTAGAAAAGTGATTATTTTATGGTTTATAATATCTACCATGGTCTATTTATATGTTTTTCTCATTTATAGTAACTATATTGACCCTCATAGAGTAAAAATCATTGTCATCGCGGTAAGTGTGAAAGGGGTTAATGAGGGGTTAAAACAAAAAGATAAGGTAAAAATGTGATCAAAACTTGTCTAGTTTTTATTTTATGAGAGGATATAAATAAATCATCATCCTATATGAAAAATAAATCAACTTAGATCCATTTTTAAAAGAAAATTTATTTATATTATTTTAATATTTTAATAAATTCCAAGAGTGCCCCCCCCCTCTTTTAAAAGGGAATATCTTCTTCCCTTTACATCACACTTAAAAACCAATTGTCACGAACCAACCTGGGTTGACCCTAAACTGGTCACCTGAGCCGATCCGCGGCATGGCCCAAGAGGCGTTCTCGATTCTCCCGGGCTGGCAACAAGCGTCAGGGCATCAATAGAGGACAATTGGGAATGATTTCGCCCAGTGAAAATAAATAAAGCAGCAGAAAAAGTAGAATAACACAAAGTAAATAAACAACATGAAAAGAAAGAACGGTCAAACATAACCAACTAACCTGACCATGACCAAAACTCCTCACGACTCTGAGAGTCTCTCACCAGTCCACAACCAACTCTTGCCCATGGCGAGCAAGCTCGATTCAAACCTGCAACAGAAACTAAAAACAGGAAAACACTATAGGCGTGAGTATTAAAACTTAGTAGGCATGCCCAACAAACTATTCCCAAAGCACTACCTTTAAATAAAGAATTTACTAATCCCAGGTTTGAAATAAATTATATAAAATATGGGTTTCCACACACACACTTTCATTTCTAAAACAAGTAACAGTTTATTAACCTTTTTAATTTAAAAACAAGTTTAATGTTTGAAAGGAATAGGTGCATTGCATTTTAAAACATTTTTGTGAAGAATTTAGAAATCCAAATTTTAGTTGTTAGTCAAAAGGAAATCCACACACAACACATAACACACACTAAGGGCAATGGAAAAAGTGGCACACAGGGTCCAGAAACCGAACTAGACCTCTCAATCATCCACCACATACAAATAAACACTAAAGAAAACATGGGTTGAACCTAGGATCTCGTGAACAATCCAGAACATACTATACATGTGACTCATCCTGAAGGCATGCCTACTCTCGATGACGTCATAATGCCCTAACGCCTGACCGTCGCCCTACCTGGCCTATTCGAGGGGCCCAATCCCATAGAAATGATGACAAAACACTTCTCTGTTGTGGTCCACTAGCTAGTGCGTAATCTAAATTAGTGTAGCAATCATTCTTAGAAGATTCACTCATTGTGCCAGGTTCCCATGTCATCACGTATAATAGAAAGGGGTAAGTCAAAAATGTCAATCAAGTAACCAATCGCGATGCACAAACATCACACACAACTCACGCAACCAACGTACACAAAAGGATCACCACTGAGTCACTTCAAATAATGCTTTCCAACATAATTTATTTTATCAAAGTGCCAAACAGGCTTTAACCAACTTCAAAGAAAAACCTCATTTCTCAAGAGAACCAAAATGTTTTCTCACGCATGAGAAGAAATAATTTATCATTAAACCAGAACTACACTTGAAATTCCATGAATTATGTTCAAGGGCCAAATGGGATTTCTTTCACTATTGTGTGCCTGCTCATCAAGAAAATATTTCAAGTGTCGTATATAAAATAAATAGCTCTTTTTACATCAAGTAATTACTCTAAAATTAATTATCTAATACTATTTATTATTTCTTAAAATTAATAAAATATCAAGCAATTAATAAATTCTAAATGTAAAGGTGAGTGCAGTGGGGGACCTACCTCGACTCTATGTCCAAACACAATGACGCGACATGCCTCACCAAGGTGTACAAGAAAGCGTAAGCTGATGACCGTAATATCGCGGGGTTACCTCAAAAAAATGCTGCAACAAATGTACAATAACTAAAATTACACAAACACAAACTTAAAACAATTCAAACGATCAAACAACATGAAAGAACCACCTCGAAACATTTTTAAATCACAACTCGCACCATCAACACTATTTACTAAACCCCTTTAAAATCCACAAAGTGTTTACAAAAACCACAAAATGCCAAAATAACTCACTAATCACTTTAAAGAGCCAACAGAACATTTTAAGAAAACACTTAGAGTGCACAACCTGACAAAAGTGCATGACACAAAGAGGTCAACATTTAAAAACACATGTGGCTAAAAACATTTTCAAAACCAGGCTCGCAGCACCCATATTATTTAATAAATCATTTAAAAATTTATAAAACAATTTTGAAAAGTATATTGCAGCTTTAAACACATGAAACCAACTCAAGCGTCATTTAATTAATTCTAAAAACTTTAAACTATGAGAAAGGGCCAGCGGGATTGATTAGGCCTTTTCATGTAAATACCGTCAAATTCAGACCACAAGTTTAAATAAAATAACTATGCACACAACATCAATTCACATAAATAGGGTGAAAAATATCAAATGCAACTAAATTATTTAAAAAAATCAATTTACACCAAACTAATTAATTATATCATATACTAAACTAATTAATTAAAATTTAATCACTGTAAAAACACAAGAAAACAATCTATCTCAATACTTAAAGGAGGAGAGTGAAAGGGGGTTCCTACCTCAATTGTGGATGGACCTCCTGAAGTCGGTGTGAAACCTTGTTCACACCGCAACCGCACATACAGGAAGCCAAAACTAGCCTGCGCAACAAATAAGACCACACAATTTGAAGAGAAAGACCCAAAAAACAATAGACCTTACATTTAGGGTTTGTGGAAAACCCAAAACCCTCAATCAAGAAGAAAACCAGGTGGTAGTCACTGTGGGAGGGAGTGGTCAGACAGGAGGAGACCGGGAATCCGGGGCTTGCAGTCTGGTTGTCCAGAGGAGTCATGTGCAGCAAGGGGGGAGGTTTCATTCCGGTCTGGTCTTTTGGCGAGAGGAGGGTCACGGGTCCCTGGAGAGGGATAAAGGGGGAGCGGCCTCCTGAAGAGGATTCGTCGGAGGTGAGTGTGCCAACAAGGGGGGGTCACAGCCGGCCGGAGCTACTGCACAAGGGGAATGTCGTCAGATAGGGGAGGTGCAGCTGGGGGGCGCGGGTTAGTACAACTTAGCAAGGAAGGCGTTCGGCGGGCAGCTGGTTGGAGCAGTCAAGAGGCAGCGCTGGCTTGGAATCCCGTCGGATGAAGAGGGCCGCAAGGGAGGGAGTGGCGTACTGTTACCGCTGCGCGCAGGTAGGGTCAAGGAAGAGGGGGATTGGAGAGAGAGTGGTGCAAGGGTTAGGGTTAGGGTAAAAAATAATAAAAATGAAGCATAAAAAAAGGAAATAAAATAAAATAAAACATTAATCTATAATGAAAACAATACACATAAAAATTAATAATAAGAATAATAATAACAATAATAATAATATAGCATTAAAATAATTCCTAATGACAACTTTAATTAGCATTAACTTCAATTGAAATATTTATAGTAACAATAATAACAATAATAATAATAATAATAATAATAACAATAACAACAGAAAAATCCAGTATTAGTATTATTATCCGCCTCATTTTAATTTTATCTCATTTTTCTTTACTTAGTCTTATTAATTGATTATTGCAACCTTGCAGCCTGCACACAACTCAAGCACTCATGTACGGACCACGCAGTAACTTCTGTCTGATCCCGAAGCAATCGCACGAGTGTCCAGGCTGACCGCACGGCCTTTGCTAACCATGCAGTGCCCACGCATCAGCCAAAATAATAACAATAATAATAATAATGATAATAATTTATCATTTCATTTTTAATAAAAATTATAAAATTATTAACAACAATAAAATATTTACCCATTTTAAAAAAAAAATTACCGAAGGCAAGCGGACTGTGTCGTTGCATGGGTGAAGCCACGTGAGGTTTCTAGAATGTGCTCCACCCGGGCGCTCAACAATGTCAGCTCAAAAACGCGCGTTTTTTGACAAAACTCAAAAATCTTGCTAGAGATTCAACCCGAACCTCAACAAAAAATTTTAAAACCAAATATAATATTAAAATAGAAATAATAGATAGGTCAGGGTGTGACGCCAATTTTTTCAGAAAATATCTACCCAAACAGATTTATAAAATCCCTACCCACATTCTAGATTCATTATTTATGGTATAATACCAACCATAGTGATCTTAATGTGTTAAGAAAAGGTGATTGTCTAAAGAAGATATGTCTTTTTAATACATCATTTTTGTTTTATTTATTCTTTGACCACTTAAAAATATTCCTTAACCATACTTATATAATAACACAAGTATCTTAAATATAATTAGGTATTGTTATATTAATTTCAGAACCTATATCCATCTCCTCTTCCATCAAATGGGAAATGAATCCATTGCTCGAATGGCCCAAAAGCCTTATTTTTATTTTATTTTGGATAATCCCCATTTTAAGGATTAAAGGGGAACCCTTACATAACCCATATGTCAAGTCACAAGGCCCATACATTACCCAATACATGACATTAAAGGCCCAAGACCTAACACACTTGAAATAGTACCTCCCCGTCATATGCATCTTGAAGGCACCTAGATCCCTACCTTGCATGGCTAATCTGCTATCATTGCCCCGTGTAGAGCTGCATGGTGCCTAGTCCCAATGATATTTTCTATATCCTATCATTCTTCCAATCTTTTTATCTTTGCTCTGGTGGTTTCTATTTTTTCTCAGAATCCTCGTATAAGCTTGATCCTATGTGGTCTGCCCTTCTATGATCTTTTTTGTGGCCTGAAATCCCTGTGGCCTAAAGGCCATTGGTGGCCTGAAGGAATTACAGCCCAAAGGCCCTGTGGCCTAAAGGACTTTGGTGGCCTGAAGTCCCTGAAACCCGTAGGCCTAAACCAGTGGCCTGAAGGCCCAAATTGGATGGATAGTGTCGGTTGTTAAAGTATCGAACATTACCTGCTATGGTACTACTATAGTAACCAGAAAATTAAACCTCACTCAGATTTTATCATGGGTCTCTTGGATTCCAAGAAAGAGCCTCTATCACTTGGGTACAGGCTCATTGGAAATTTGAAATGAATTCATTATTCGTGTGTATGGAGGACTACCGTCTTGCGAACCAATGTAATTCGTTTTCCATCCCCATATCTCATGGATATTTTTTAATGATGGAATTAATTTTTATATATGATATTAATTAAATATTTATCATTTTTAAATGATAAAATATCATATATTTTCTTACCATTCCAGTCATTGAGAAATGATAACATCGTCTGTGTACGTGTGGACTACCACCTCCACAAAGCGATGTGATTCGTTTTCCATCACCACATCACATAGATAATATATATAAGTTTATATATAGATATAATATCATATTTATTAAAAAATTACAATTCTATAAATATAAAATAAAAATTATCTTTTTCCATAATGATCGTTGAAAAAATAGAAATATTACTCATGTGTATGAACGACCTACCGTCTCCATGATTGTAACATAGTTCATTTTTCATAAAAAATCAAGGTTGGTTTTAAAAGTATAATTTATATATATAAATGATTACTATTTCATGATTAGTATTCTGTAGATAATGGAACAATGACTTCTTTAACCATGATCAACACACCCAAACTGTTTTGAAAATTATGAACTGAACCTCCTAAAAATACCCAACATGGATTTAACTGAGTGAGTGATTAAATGTGACATTAAAAATAAATTAATTAAATGTTTTAAGTATAAGTTATTAAACCTATAAAATGTTCTTATGAAATAAAATAATTTATATGAGTTTATTATACATGAGATAAAGGACATAAATAGAATGTCTAGACTCGAGGTAAGGGATTTCGTCTCAATTTCCCTTCATTGAGGCATATTTTATTATCATGCACCTAATTTATTTTATATAGTGTATATACTTCCATTTTACATGTTATATAATAAATACTTCATAATTAATGATATTTTAAGTTTCAATTTGAATTATTTTATTCAATGGGATTTGACTTGAAAGTTACCAAATGGTAAAGGGCTTCTTAACTCAATTTCCTTTATTTGGGTTATAAATATTCTTCACTGAATTTGTTATGCCATGATTATGTATTAATTTATATCTAAATTGATTTATAATATATTTAAACTTTTTTATTTTTTAATTATATTTGTTACTCATAATCTCTTCGTTGATTAATTCTAAATTCAATGTTGTGATCTTTGTAAGGGTTATTCATCTCAAATTATCTTTCCTTGGGACATATGTTTATGACATGTGCCTATATTATTTTATTAGGTGTATATAATACCCATTTTATAATTTATATCAGGAATATCCTTATTTTTATGATATTTAAAGTTTCATTTGAAGTTATTCTTTCATGGGTCTTATGATTGAAGAGTTACCAAAGTGGAAAAGGATTTATGTTACAATATCTCTTTCTTTCAAATATTATTTATGTTAAAGATTGTTTTTGGGGAAATAATATGATATTTATAATAACCCTACACTTTATTACACATTTAAACAAGATTTATTACATGAAATTTCACTTAAGACAACTCTGAGGATTGATAGTTCTAGTGTCTTAGAAAAATTAGGAACATTACATAACAACTTAAGACATAAAAATGCAACATCCTTATTGAAAACTTCCTTTACATGACCACAAATTCCCTTGTGCTTAGCATTTTATGGGATAACCTGAGGACATACATGTGAAAAGGGTGAGCTATAAAGCCCATTAAGGGAGTAAAAAATACATAACATGAATAATATAATACATGTTAGTCAATAGGGATATCAATGGAGCATAATATAAACATGAACATAAAGGCATGATATAGCATGATTATCATAACATGGATATGTGGCAACAACATTTAACATGATTTTATCATGATCCATGGATCATTGCACATAGAGCATAAGTAAACCCTCATTGTACTTGAATTATCATGAGTAAACCCTCATTACACTTGACGTATCATGATACTAATCTTTACCCAATGCATTGGAGCGCTATCAGGGTGCACCCTTCTTAATCATTTCATTTCATGCATAAGTGTGCCACATGGATCATACACCATGGAATCATTCAACATCATCATTTATTAAAAGATAAAAGAATTTTTAATACATACATAAAACTATATATTCAATAAGTAAATGTGAATAGAGTTAAATACCCTTGATAGAGAAATGGGTATGGTATTCACTACACAATGACTTTGTCTTGGAAAATCGCGGTGCAAATTGGGAAGCATAACGGCGTGACATAAGAATTCATAAAAATGTTTGATGAGAGAGAAATGGGTATCTCATAATATTTACATGAAATGGAAAGTAATGGGGTCATATATATACATTTCCCAACATATTTAATGAAATTTAGATGCATAATATAAAATAATTTTTTGAATATAAATGAGGAGAGAGAAATCCCTTACGGAATTTCGGCATGGTAATGGGTGTACATGGGAGGAATTAATGAGATATAAATCATCATTAAAACATAAGGAGATAAGTATAGGGGAGGTTCAAAATCATACCCCAATATTTTTAATTTAAAATAAAAGGGCATAACCACATAAATAAATTTGGAAAAAAATGATAAAGGAAGAAATCTCTTACGAAATTTCAGCATGGTAATGGGTGTACATGGGAAGGATTAATGAGATGAACGGGGGTATATCATCATTAAAACATAAGGAGGGAAGTATAAGTTAGGTTAAAAATCATACCCCAACATTTATAATTTAAAATAAAATGGAATAACAATATAAGGAAACTTGGACATAAATAAGGAAGGAAGGAAAGTGAGGATCCCTTACATGGAAGTGTGATACCAAAGGCTTGGGAGAGGCTTGAGAGAGGCTTCTTGGGAGGATTATAGAGAGAGTATTTAAGGTTTTGGTCAAGATATAAATGGTTTGAGTGAATAGTAATGGTAGATTGAGTGGGTTTGTATAGGAAATGAGAGGTAATTCTTTATTATTTAGGTTTGGGACACCACACATAAAACTAATCAAAACCACAAACCATACCATGGTTGTTGCCCATGTTTTTTGCCAAAGTAGAGTGGAAAAAATTATTTTATAAGTCCAATGGCCTAAATTATTAAAATATTAGGCTTTATTATGTGGAGGTGAGTCACACTTTCAAGGAAATCATTTTAAAATGTTAAAATGTTTTATAAGTGTTGGAGGGTACACTAAGGATTTGTAAAATAAATGAATAAACATAAAATCACATTATTTTAAAGTTAAAACATATATTAGCCTAAAAACTATTTATATTATTTTATTAAATCACTATTAGGTCATTATGATGTCATAAAACGCATTATATATTTAAACAGTATTTAAGTTTTACCCAAAAATTTAACTATCTCAGAAAATTATGAAAAAATCACTGTTGAAGAATTTTGACATCCTAATTACAAAAAATAATATTCATTTTATCTAAATAATTTTCTAAATATGTGAATTTTTAATTTTAATAAAAACCTACATTTATCGAAAATTCATGGGTTTTGACAAAAATAGCTTTCAAACCTTAATAAAAATTATAAAATCATTTATATTTAAAAAGTAATTTAGTAATAATATTTTATTAAAATATTATTTAATTTAAAAATAAATTAATTCATCAAAATATATTTCTTAATTTAATATTAACTAAAAATACTATTTGTGCTTTAAAATCTATTTACAAAGTAACAATAATAAAACGAATATATATTCTTTATTCCATAAAAAATAATGCACATAATCATAGTGCTAGGGTCTTGTTACATAACCTCTTATAACACACACATAAGACCTAAGGGTAAGGTGTGTGATGGTGATAGACTCTTGGGGAGGCTCAGATATCATCGCTCAGGTGGTAATCTCTATTAACTTCCACTTCTCCCATAAGCAGTTCCATTCAAGATTAAAGTGTTGAAGATCATATTAGGATTGGTCAAGAGTGAATCTCAATCATGCTACCTCCTTTTTGAGCTCCGAAAAGCGGGCTTCGTATGGAGCAATTCTACTGGATGAGGCCATCGCTTCCTTTGTGTGAGTAAATTGGATTTGTTAAAGCCCTATATTTATACTAATCATGTGGTCACTGTTCAATGGATATATTAGCAACGGTAACAATTCTTAATGGTATTTTAAAATCCAAAAACATAAAACCAAGGAATTTTATATGTTATATAACCATTTTACATAATAATACATTTAATTAGATCAAGAGGAATTTTCATCAATAAAAGTTTGGGTCGTTACAATCTTCCCCCCTTATAAAATTTCACCCTAGAATTTTTCTTTTCCCACACTAAAATTGATGAGGGTAACTCTACTTCATCACTTCCTCTGATTCCCACATTACTTCTTCAAACTTTTGGTTTTCCACAAAACCTTGACAAGGGTCATTATTTCTTATAACTTTTTCTCTACAATCTAATATCTTCACCAGCTTTTCTTCATAGGAGAGGTCATTATCCAAAGGTACCACCTTTGTATTGAGTATATATGATGGGTCGGGTATATACTTCTTTAATAGTGATACATGGAATACATCATGAACTTGGGATAGGTTCTATGGGAGTGCTAGTCGATAGGTCACCGCTCTAATGTGATCAAAGATCTCAAAAGGGATGATGTACCTTGGAATAAGCTTTCCCTTCTTACCAAATCTCATAACTCTCTTCCACGGTGATATGTGGAGTAATACCATGTCTTCAATATCAAACTCTAGGTATCATCGATGATTATCAGCATAGCTATTTTGTTGACTCAGAGCATCTTTAATGTGTTTTTGTATGGTCTTAACCTTCTCCACCATTTCTTAGACCATTTCTATACCTAGGAGTTTTTTCTCCCAAACTTAATCCCAACATGTCGGTGTTCTTCACCTCTTCCCATAAAGAGCTTCATAAGGAGCCATTTGGATGCTTGAGTGGAAATTGTTATTATAAGAGAACTCAAACATAGGAAGATATTGATCCCATATGCCTTTAAAGTACATTGAGAATAACCTCAACATGTCCTCAAGTGTTTGGATAGTCCGTTCAGATTGGCCACAGTTTGAGGATGATAAGTCGTACTGAAGTTCAGCTCAATATTCATAGCATGTTGGAGACTCTTCCAGAACTTAGAGGTGAATCTTGGATCTTTATTAGATACAATCGATAGTGGTAATCCATGTAGCCTTACCACTTCTCTGATGTATATCTGTGCCAGTTGATCCAATGATAAATCCTCCTAAATTGCAATTAAGTGTGCATTCTTTGTAAGATGATCCAAAAAAACCCAGATAGAATTGTTTCCTTTAGATGTCTTTGGAAGTCCAGTGAAAAAGTTAATGGTAATGTTCCTCAATTTCCATGCTGGAATGGGTAATGGTTGCATCACACCCCTAGACTTCTTCCTCTCATCCTTCACTTGCATACATACCAAGCACTTTGATGTATACTTAGTGATCTATTTCTTCATGTTATCCCACCAATAATGCTCTTGGATATCTCGATACATCTTTGTGTTTCCTAGGTGAATGGAGAAATTTGAACTATGTGCATCATCCAAAAGTTCATTCTTTAACTATGGATTTGATGGAACACATATTCTTGTCCCAAATCTCACAATTCCTTCTTCATTAACATTGAACTTTGAGGATTTCCCTTTTTTGATAGTTTCCAATTTATTCTAAATTCCCACATCATCCTTTTGAAAATCCTTTAACCTTTCCAAAAGAGACGGTTGATCAATAATTTATGAAATGATTTATGATGTTCCATTATTTATGATTCCCATGTCAATCTTTATCAAATCTAAGAAGATTGGATCCTTTTCAATTCTCATAAATGGTAGAATCATTGGGTCTTTTATACTTAGAGCATCTTCCACCTTGTTCGCTTTCCCAGGGTGGTAATGGATTGAGAAATCATAGTCTTTCATCAGCTCTAACCATCTTAGTTGGTGCATGTTCAACTCTTTCTGTGTGAATATATACTTGAGTCTTTTTTTATCCATATATATTTCACACTTCTCCCCAAAGTGGTAATGTTACTAAATTTTTAAAGTGAAGATTAGTGTAGCCAACTCCATATCATGTGTTGGATAGTTTTTCTCATGAACTTTCAATTTACTTGAAGCATAGGCAATGGATTTTTTATTTTGCATCAACACACAACCCAGGACCTTCTTCTAAGCATCACTAAATACCACAAAAAGTTCTCCACTTGTGGGTAGTGTGAGAACAGGCACAGTGATAAGACTTCTTTTCAACTCCTTGAAGATCTCTTCGCATTCACCACTCCAAGAAAACTTGACTCCCTTCTGAGTTATCTAGGTAAGAGTTTTTGAAAATCGTGAGATATTTCTCACAAATCAGTGATAATATCTAGCTAACCCCAGGAAGCTACAGATATCCTTCATCGATTTTGGCCTCGACCATCTCTCAATTGCAACTGTTTTGGCGGGATCCATAGATATCCCATTAATTGTAATGATATGACCCAATAATGATACTTCCTTCAAGAAGAACCAACACTTGTTGTACTTTCATAGATTTTATCCTTTCGTAAGGTCTCTAGTACAGTGATTCGATGCTCCTCATGCTCCTCCTTGGTTTTAGAGTATATTAGAATATCCTATATAAATACTACCACAAATTTGTTGAGGTAATCAATAAAGACTCTATTCATCAAGTCCATGAATATTTTTAGAGCATTAGTGAGTCCGAAAGGCATTACTATGAATTCATAGTGCCTGTATATTTTCCAAAAAGTAGTCTTGGGGATATTATACTTCTTCACCCTTACTTGATAATATCTTGACTTCAAGTCCACCTTGGATAAGTATTGTGCTCCATATATCTGATTGAACTTTTCATCAATTTGTGGTAGAGGATACTTGTTCTTTATCATGATTTTTTTGAGCTCACTATAATCAATGCAAAGGTGAATTGAACCATCCTTATTCTTGACTAAGAGGACTAGTGAACCCTATGGTGAATCCCTTGGGCGTATAAACCCTTTATCCAGATTCTCCTATAGTTGTTTCTTTAGCTCCTCAAGCTCCATAATAGCCATTATATACGAAGTCTTGTATAATTTCAATTCAGTAAGTATAATATCAATTGATAATTCAACATCTCTTCTAGGATAAAGATTAGGAAATTCCTTGGGAAAAACTTCAGCAAATTCCCTCACAATAGGCATGTATTCAATGATGGTTTCTTACTTAGACTCAATTATTTGATCAAGATATGCATGATCATAGGGTAGTAATATACAAACTTGATATGATTGTGCTAAAGAAGATTCATCCTTCTCCTTGCACTTATACAGAATCAGGGGTCGATTCTCTATATGGAGAGTGATTTCCCTCTCACGACAATTTATGTTGGCTCTATATAAGGAAAGTTAATAAATGCCAAGAATTACATCAAATTCCACTAGAGTGAGTATGACGAGGTTCTCTGGGAAGTTAAATCCATAAATTATGATAGGATATGAGTTATATTCATGGGATGCGATGATTTCCCAATTTTCCATTCTCACGGACATCTTTACTTCTATGATTTGTGGTGTTGTTGGAATTGTTCTACAAAACTTTTGGGATATAAAAGAATTCATATAACCAGAATCAAAAAGTATGTTTTCTATTCTTTAATGAATAACTATAATACCTGTCACCAATTTGTTTTCGGGGTTCACTTTAGCGGTAGTGATGGAAAAATCTCACCTTTTCTACCTTGGAGCTTGTTGGTTGCCTCCGAAAATTCTTAGCTTAGGGCACTGGTTTGAAAAGTGTCTTGGTTCTTTGTAGTTGAAGCAATGAACAAAGAGTTAAGGGTTGAACAGATCATTCCTTTCCTCTTTTGCAACCGCAGGTTTTTCTTGTCAGTAGTTAATGTCCAGGTTCCCTTCTCTTCCACACCTAAAGCATTTCCTTGTCCCCTTTAGGCAATTTCTGGGGTGGTTTTTTCCACACCTTTGGAAAGTGGTGTGCTGTATTTTCTTAACACCATTGGATTTATCCATCGGACCAACAGAATTAAAGTCCACCTTATTCTTCTTATCCCCGTCATACCCCTGAGATTCTCTAATCTTCATTTAGACTTTTAGGTAACATCTTATAATTTACTCATAGCTCTCGAAGTCACAGATTGCTAGGGATTTCCATAGGCTAGATTTTAGCCCTCCAAAAAAGCGATAAACCTTGAATTTGGGGGTAACGAAAAATCCAAAGGCATATTGTGAAAGCCGTGTGAAGTTTTCCTCATATGATCCTATGGATTTGTCATTTTTTTTCTTAAGGGAAAGGAAGTCCCTTTCCATCTTAAGTTGGAGGGTACGAGGAAAATATTTATCAAAAAACATTTTCTGAAAATCCTTCCATTCCAACGCCTCGACCTCCTCATCAGGCTTCGTATTTTTTATCAATTTCCACCATTGATCAGTTTCACAATCTATATGATAAGCAGCTAGGAGTACCTTCACTTTTTCAGAACATTGAAGGATGGAGAAGATCTTCTCAATGGAGTTGATCCATTGTTTGATGATTGAGGGATTAGATGATCCATTAAAATTATGAGGCCTTTGTCTCATGAGTCTCTTGATTACAGCTTTTTCTTTCTTAGGGGCGGTTGAATGTTCCTCTTGATCCATGTTTTTATTCAAAATTTGAGTTAACTGAGAGAGTATTGTGAAACAGTTTGTGATTCTCGCTCCCATCGGATTGGGCATCTCATTAGAATAGTCATCACATTGATCTTCGCATCGGTTGGTAGTTGAAGTCCTCCTATTATCAAAAATTGGATGGAATAAAAGGAAAGTTATGGGTAACACATAATGGGGAATCCAGTTACAAAAAGGGATAACTTATAAATTACATTTATTTCCTTAACTTATCTATTTTATCCATGATCTACTTCCCAACATATATTCTTAGGGGAATTTTTTTAATTCCCTTAATAATGGTTCATCATAAGCTTATGAATTTACCTAAGCATATCCCCCAGGAGTGTTGTAACCAAGAGTTCATCAAGGCCCGTTGTCATGCACTAGTTCCCATTTGAGTCTAGCTCAAAGCGGTTTTTTCAGGTTTTACCCCTAGATACATATGTGCCAGAGCCGCCTCTACCTGCTCATATCCAAACAGGGATATATTTTCTTGATAAAACACTTACTCAATACTCACCAAAATTTAGGGATGTTTTTATTATACTTAGTCTTATCCCTAAGTCTTTCACTAGGGTTTTCTAATCTGAATCCCAAAAATAAATAAATCTATCCTTTGATACCAACTATAAAAACCCTACACTTTATTACACACTTAAACAATATTTATTACATAAACATTCACTTAAGAAAACTCTAAGGATTTAGAGGTCTGGTGTCTTGGGAAAATTAAGAACATTACATAACAACTTAATACATAAAAATGCAACATCCTTACTGAAAACTTCCTTTACCTGACCACAACATTCCCTCATACTTAGAAATTCATGGGATAACATGAGGACATACATGTGAAAATGGTGAGATATAAAGACCAGTAAGGGAGTAAAAAAGGAATAAAATGAAGAATACAATACATGTTAGTCAATATGAATATCAATGAATCAGAATATAAACATGAACATTAAGGCATGATATAGCATGATTATCATAACATGGAAATGTGGCAACAACATTTAACATGATTTTAGCATGATCCATGGATAATTTCACATGGAGCATGATTAAACCCTAATTTAACTTTAATTATCATGAGTAAACCCTAATTTCACTTGACGTATCATGATACTAATCTTTACCCAGTGCATTGGAGCGCTATCAGGGTGTACCCTTCTTAGTCATTTCATTTCATGCATAAGTGTGCCACATTGATCATACAATATGGAATCATTCAACATCATCATTTATTCCACGATAAAGTAATGTGGAATAAATACATGAAACTATATAATTGATAAATAAATGTTTGTAAAGGTGAATACCCTTGATAGATAAATGGGCATGGTATTCACTACACAATGACTTTGGCTTGGAAAATTGCGGTGCAAATTGGGAAGCATAACGGTGTGACATAAGAATTCATAAAAATAGTTGATGAGAGAGAAAGGGGTATCTCATAATATGTACATGAAATGGACAGTAATGGGGTCATATAGACACATGTCCCAACATATGTAATGGAATTTATATACATAATATAAAATAATTGTTTGAATGTAAATGAGGAGAGAGAAATCCCTTACGGAATTTCAGTATGGTAATGGGTGTACATGGGAGGAATTAATGAGAGAGAAAGGGATATCTCATTATTAAAACATAATGAGGTTAATTATAGGGGAGGTGAAAAATCATACCTCAACATTATTAATTGAAAATAAAAGGGAATAACAACATAAATAAATTTGGACAAAAATGAGGAAGGAATAAATCCCTTATGAAATGTTGGTGTGGTAACAGGTGTACATGGGAGAAATTAATGAGATAGAAAGGGGTATATAATCATTCAAAAATAAGTAGTTAAGTATAGGGGAGGTTCTAAATCATACCCCAACATTTTTAATTGAAAATAAAATCATATAATAATATAAGGAAACTTGGACATAAATAAGGAAGGAAGGAAAGTGAGGATCCCTTACTTGGAAGTGTGATCTCAAAGGCTTGGGAGAGGATTGAGAGAGGATTATTAGGATATTGGGGTGACTTTTGAGTATTATAAAGAGAGTATGAAATGGGTTTGTTGATATTAAAATGGTTTTAGTGAAGAGGAATGGTATATTGAGTGGGTTTATATAAGAAAAGAGAGGGAATTCTTTATTATTTAGGTTTTGGACACAACACATTAAACTAATCAAAACCACAAACCATACCATGGTTTTTGACCAAGTTTTTTTCCAAATTGTAGTTTAAAACATTATTTTATAAGTCCAATGGCCGAAATTATTAAAATATTAGGCTTTCTTATGTGGAGGTGAGTCACACTCTCGAGGAAATCATTTTAAAATGTTAAAATGTTTTATAAGTCTTGCAGAGTCCACTAAGGCTTTGTAAAATAAATAAAACAAACATAAAATCACATTATTTTAATGTTAAAACATATATTTTCCAAACATCCCATTTATATTATTTTATTACATCACTATTGGGTCATTATGATGTCATAAAATGCATTATATATTTAAATAGTATTTAATTTTTACCCAAAAATTCAACACGCTCAAAAAATTATAAAAAATCACCGTTGGATAATTTCGACGTCCTGATTGAAAAAATAATATTAATTTTATCAAAATAATTTTCTAAATATGTGAATTTTTACTTTTAATAAAAACTGACATTTATAAAAAATTCATGGGTTTTGACAAAAACAGCTTTTAAACCTTAATAAAAATTACAATTATATTCATAAAAATTATATGATCATTTATATTTAAATATTAATTTAGTAATAATATTTTATTAAAATATTATTTAATTCAAAAATCCATTAATTCGTCAAAATATATTTCTTAATTGAATATTAACTAAAAATACTATTTGTGCTTTAAAAACTATTTAAAAAGTAACAATAATAAAATGAATGTATATTATTTATTCTATATGAAAATAATGTACATAATCATAGTGATAGGGTCTTGTTACATAACCCATTATAAAACCTGTATAAAACCTAAGGGTAAGGTGTGCAATGGTGACAGACTCTTGGGGAGGCTCAGATAACATCGCTCGGGTGGTAATCTCTATTAACTTCCACTTCTCCCGTAGGTGGTTCCATTCAAGCTTAATGTGTTGAATCTAGGATTGGCCTTGGTCAAGAGAGAAGTCAAGTGATTCTAACTCCTTTCCCATCTCTGACAAATGGGCTTCGTATGGAGAAATTCTATTGGGTGGGGTCATTGCTTCCTTTTTCTGAGTAAATTAGATTTATTAAAGCCCTATATTTATAATAATCATGTGGTAATTGTTCAACGGCTATATTATCAATGTTAATAATTATTAATGATATTTTAAAATCCAAAAACATAAAACCAAGGAAGTTCATATGTTATATAACCATTTTACATAATAAGACATTTAATTAGATCAAGAGGAATTTTTGTTAATAAAATTTTGGGTCGTTACAATATTATTTTCTTAAATCACATCTATTTTATTCTCCTATAGTTATTAATGTGTTTTACTTTTTAAAATTTCCATTTCCTCCATTATTGATTAAAGGAACATTGATAAATTTATTTGTAAGTCATATTGATCTTATATCTTCATTAAATCATGAATCTTTCTCTTATATATCCTTTTTTTCTAAAAAGAATTGAAAATATTATTTTCTAAACTTAAATTATTTCCTAAAGATATTTTAAATTATCTTTGACCTTATTTTAAAAGATTTTATAGGGAAATTTCTTAACATTTTCCAAATGGGTCACTTTTTACTCTCTTTAAAAAATGTTTGAAAAGAATATTTATTTTTAAGATTTATAACATGAACATATTTTTCTTCCATCATGACCATTATTTTCCTTGAATATTCCATTATATATTTCCAATGTTATTTTCAAATAAAAGTATTTTCATAATATTTTTTTGAATTTTTAGTTTTTAAAAGTTACTTTCAAAGGGAAAAGGTTATTTTCCTCAAGAATAATTTTAGTAATATTTTAATGGTTTTTCCATTCATCAGCGTCAATAACCCTTGATGTTACTTATGCTTCATTGTAGATATTTTGTATTGATATCAATATCATTATTTCTCTAGATGGGTTATTATTTTTTAAATATATTGTTATAGAATTTTTATTTTCCATAGGTTAATCAAGTTATAAAAGGAATAATGGATGTTTCTAAGAGTTTTTTGATAAAATGAAATCTGTATATACTCTATTTATGTTATGGTTCTTGGGAATTATTTATGATGAAAGGAGATTTCATTATAAATCATGGTCAGGTGAGCCTGTTATAGCTCTCTAATGCATTGGGTAGATGGATATAGTTAACCAATTAGTTTTCTCCTAAAATATTATTGGAATATATTTCCATGGTTATTCCAAGTATAACCATGATGGTTATTTCAAGTGTAATTGTGATAGTTACTCCATGTATAATCATGATGGTTATTCCATATATAAGAGTGATATGAAAATGATGCTCCAAATTACCTTCATGTTTTATCTATTCTTTTTATTGGTTTTTATGGAAATCATATTATTTATTAAGGTAAGGTAATGAGTTTATGTTTAAAGAAAAAAAAGTATTTTTTATGGGTGAAAAGATATGGATTTATAATGATTCCTTTTATCAAAGTTGACATCACATAACTCATGATTATTGATTCCTATAACTATTTACTTTGATAAATCTTTATTCCATGATTCATATTTTATGATCTAGGTATTGAATGGAATGAAGTCCCTTGTGTTATTCTCACGAACTTTGATTATGTCATATTACCCTTATTCTCATCTTATTTTTACTGGTGACATTCAATTACTTAAGATTTTGTTTACCCTTACTGGTCATTTGAGATCACCCTTCTTATATTCCCTTTCCCCAAGTTATAAAGAATGATTTTATCCTTCAAAGGTTTTATATGTGAATAATTTTATGGGATATGGTGAATACTTAATATGGAATATGAAAAGCTTGGTATAGTGGGAGATGATGTTGATATTAATGAACCGGATGTTTATGAATCAAAGTTTTTGAGTTTTTCCTTATTCTATAAAAATATACACCTAAAATTTCCTTGGGTATGTAAGTGATAAGAAATTTTCTTTTTATTTTTTAATGTTTGGATGATAAAAATTGGGTCACATTTATCAATATCAAATCCATAAATATAAATATTATGTTTTTAGCACTTTATTCAGGAGTGTGGATTTGGGGTTGTTATAGACGCTGACAAATATTATGTTGCCCTAGGGTAAAACTCACTTTTCAAATTGAATAGTGGTCTCAAATTTCTTATATGAGACTCTATTCAGGATTTATTCTATTATTTTAGAAAAACTATATGTGCATGATATGATATATTTAATATTTTTATTATATCAATATCGAGTCTCTCCAGGCCTCAAAATCACACATTAACTTATCACATATCTATGAAAATATTCATTAAAATATTGTAAATATTAATATGGAAAAAATAGGGTCACTACAATGTATTTCATATGAAGACATGTTGTGTGGACCCTTATTACGATAGCTAGGGTTTCATGAAGAATTAAATATCACATGTTGTATGTTATGTCAACAAGCCATGTGGATCGATGTTGGTGACCTAGTGTGTATCCCTGGGATGTATGGTCATGGGAATGATCAAGTATAGGGGTATGGATAGGTACACAGGCATGGATATGTCCAGAGTAACCAGGAATATCCTGATTACCTAGAAACGGTCAGAGTACATGGGTATAGCTAGAGTACACAGGCATGGTCCAAAGTACATGGGAATAGGCCGAAGGACATGGGCATACCCAGGATACCAAGACACATCATGTGTCCCTATGTACATGTCGTGAAATTTTCCCAGATACTTTTACATTATGTATCTTATCCTTCAAGACTCAGATTAAGGTCTGTTGCTAGCCTATCCTAAGTATTTTTTCTTGTGGGATGTGATAGTGGACTTCATTTTGGAATCAGAGATATGACATGATTATTATTTCAGAAATTCTTGGACGATAGTAGTTATTGGTTTTTTCATCAGAGATATGTCAGGGTTGATACTCCCCTACTATAGTAGGGCATGGGTCCCCTATACTCTTTACACAGGTAGGGTCGGTAGTCCCCCATACTATAGAGGGAACAGGTCCTCAATCTATAGAGTGGTACTCCCCCGTATTCAAGATCTAGCAAGGCGTGGGTCCTTTACTAGAGTTAGTTATCCCTCGGTTGTGGAGTGTAGTGGAAAGGTGCAGGTCCTCCACACTAATTCTTGGGAGGTTGGTCATGGTGTTGGGAATCATAGATGGAACATTGAGAGATGTTGGCTAACTCATTGTACTTATCTGGATATGGAGATGGTGTTCCCCTTTCTCTCTTCATTTGGGTTTCTTGTTGCGAATATTTATTATTGGTTTCCTTCTCTCTCTTACTTTCTAGGTTGAGCTGACTACTTTATACTTTTTCTTCCCTCTTGGTTCTTGGGGAATTCTACTGGGTATGTATATACTCACCCATGAATGGGGTTTTCCCACATGCTTTGTATCTTATATGGACAAAAGGTAGATAAAAAGTGATTTTGGAGAAGTATATTAGTACTTGGAGGTGTTGGCCATGTTTGGTGGTTGGACTTGGTGATTATGAGACAAACTCTCTTTATTTTTTCTTTTTTTAATTGTTTTCAGGTTGGGAACTCATTTCTAGTTGGGAATATATTTTCCCCCTTTATATCTTCTATATTACATTATTGCACTTTAATGTTATTCTTAGAGGTTGTTGAATCCATGGTTTTCACTATAGATGTTCAGTATTTTATTGCATCTCTTTATTTTTTTCATGAGCTTGTTGTGTGCATGCATATAGGTAATTTAGGTAAAGGCCTCCCATTTTAGTGTTATGCATACTCATAACTTTTCACTAGCCCCTATTTTATTGGAGGTGGGCATGGGTTATCACACTTGGCTTACTGCCAACCTAAGTGGGGTCCTAGTGGATCGGGTCATGACAGAGTGGTATCAATGGTGGTTTGTCCTTAGTTTTTTGTTTAGAGTTGTGCATGTCATTAATTTTGGTTAGTGAACTAAGGTAAATTATTTCAGAGTGTCTTGAATTCATCTCTCTATCTAGGGAACCCGGTGTTAGTACAATGGTCGATGTATCCATGTACCAGGAATATGACTACCTATTTGTCTGCTCAGAATTTCAAGGCATCGGTTATAGAGAAACCAATGGTAAATTCATTATATAGGATTGATTCTTTTTAATTACATGTTCTTATTGAGAAATCTCCCCATATATTCACACCTAACTATGGTACATATTTTTAAAGATTTAGGATGCCTTCACGGCGGAAGTTTCCTAGGATATCGATACAGGGTCATGATAATGACCTGTTGAGCAATGAGGGTGAAATTTAAGGACCCACTCATGATGTGTTTCCCATAGATGGGTGTATATCAGTGCTTCCACACAATGGGAAGCATGTGGATCCATCCCTAGTGGTTTAGGTGGATGATCAGTTGTGTGTTGGGTAGCCGATAATTCTCACAGGTTAGGACAAAAATGCGTGTAATCTTAGAAAATTACATGAGTTCCAAAAATAGTGACTACTCAAGTTTTACATTGAGACAAACCCTTAGGTAGTATAACATTGGCTCGAGGTGGTGGTTCGAGTTTTTCAACTTGTATGGACCCCAGTCAATTGGATAGTTGTGCTTGCAACCAGTCTTATTTATAGAGCAGCAGGGCGCTAGTGGAGTCTGGTTACATAGAATCATGATAAGATGATACTCTCGTGGATAGACTTTTAGTAGTTGTTCCAAGATGAGTACTACCCTTCGCGCTTGTGTTCTATGCGGATCTAGGATCTTCTTGAGATACAGTAGAGTGTATTTCAGTTACTGATTATGCCATAATATTTACAAACCTCATACATTACTCTCTCGATATGGTGTGAGATGGATATTTTTAGAAACTAAATTTTGAGAAGGGCCTTTACAAAGTCATCCATGCTATCATGGTCCCATTATGAATCCTCATATACGATGGAGTTATAGAGTGGAATTTGGTTACAAATAAATTTCAAGAAAAGGGATGTTGAGTAGTATGAGCCGACAGTGGACATCATAGGTTTGAGTCATCTATAGTGGTTATTAGGCATCATTCGTTAGGGTCTCAACATGGGAGGCATAATTATTCTTAGATTAAGACGTTTGGATCTGTAGAATAGGGTTTTCATAGAGAATACATTCATCCTGAAGATAGATAATTCTGTGATTATGAAGGGTGAGGTCACATAAATCATGATTTCCTAAATCAATGTATTTTGAATAGCACTCAGGAAATGGATGGACCATCACGGTAGAGGCAACATCATGATTAGGGATCCCCCAAGTGTAGTTAGGGAGGCACCCAGGTAGGCGGTGCTGATAAAGAAATAGGTGGAGCTTTAGAGGGAGGAGATTTAGGAGGAGGAGGAGGATAAAACCTACTCCCACCACCACCGGGTAACCCAAGTTAGTCTTAGAGGGCTGGTAGTCGAGGTCATGGCTAGTTGTAAGATATAGATGGATATGATCATGATGTGCATGAGATGATTCAAGGTTTGATATCTGTTTTTTACTCTATCTATAGTACTTGTAGACCTAGGTGTGATCCATTTATTTATTTCATTATCCTTGGTGTGATAGCTAGAGCTTGTAGTGGAGTCTTTGTCCCGTCAACTATGGATAGAGGTTCCAACATAGAGCAATTCTTCTATATCACACATCTTCCAGTAGTGTGAGTTAGCACTCAGCTGATAGAGTTTCTCGTGGGACCTCTTGGTCATTACAATGAAACCTTATAACATCATCCTAGGTATGGATTGGTTATTTTTTGTATGTTCCCAGATATACTATCATCATAGGAAACTTAGATTCCTTTTTATAGATGAGAAAATATTTTCCTTCAAGGGTGAGAAATATCTTATGGATGAGTGAGTAGGGATTGCGAGCAGGAAGTTGCAACCTATCACCCATTAATTGGTGAATTTATCCCTTGGTGTAGTGATCTCTTTAGGAATATAACTTCCAATATTGGTGTAGGAATACATGTAAATATTTCCTGAAGATATCTCAGTACTACCTCCATGTTGGTAGATTGGCTTCTATAATGACTTGCAACCAAGGACCGTATTGATATCTTTTGTGGAATATCTAATGGACCCTACCAAGATCCAAGAGATGAGGGTTTAATTAAAATACATTTGAGAGAAAGGTTTTATCAAACCCATTATGTACCCCTGGGTGGATCGAGCTTTTTTGAAAGGCAAATGAGATTTTGAGGCTTTATGTTGATTATCATCACCTGAACCAGGTTATAATCAAGAATAAGTACCCCTTGCCTAGGATTGATGAACTTTTTGACTATTTGAAAGGTGTAAGTTTATTTTAAAAGATTGATATCAGGTTTGGATATCATCATTTGAGGGTTTTCAATGATTATTTTACAAATATTACATTCCGGTGTCTTTATGGACATTATGAGTTCCTGGTGATTCCTTTAAGAGTAACTAATACCCCCAATGTGTCCATGGATCTTATGAATCATATCTTCCTGTCATACTTGTACCAATTCATAGTTGTATTTATCAAATACATTCTCATTTACTTTGAATCATAATAGGAGAATGCAAAGTATTTGAGGATGGTCTTTGACATACTCTAAGAGAACTAGTTATACAGTAATCTCTTGAAATGTTATTCTTATATCCGGTAGGTCTTCTTTCTAGGAATTTCATCTTTGAGTATGGTGTAGTTTTGGATTTGGTAAATATTTATATAATTATTATTTGGAAACCACCCAAGAGTGTGTCAGAGGTTCTAGGTTTCCTCAGTTTGGCAGGGTACTACCGAAGTTTTTTGGTATACTTTTCTAGGATTGAATCCCCTTTCACTATCTTGATGTTTAAAGGGTGGTATTTTTTCTAGACTGGGTAGTGTCAGAGAGCCTTTGAGAAGCTAAGGAAAAGGTCGATCAGTGCTCCAATTTTTAGAATACTATAGGAAGTCATCAATTACTTGGTGTTTTTTATGCCTCTGGAGCTAAGCTCGGTTGTGTGTTAATGTAGAGGCGGGTAGTGATCACTTATGGGTCGAGGCAGTTGAGATTCCATGAGCATAATTACATGACCCGTGACTTAGATTTCGAAGTGGTATTAGATTATCTAATTAAATAGGATAATATTTATTATTAATATATATAATTTCCATGTGCTTCATTACTCATAAACATCATTTTTAGTGCATTTTACAAATTGAACATTATTTCACATTATGATTGTAATTCCTTCTTAAAATGCACTACTAAATGATACATTTTTTTAACACATCCAAAAGCACCCAATGGTATTGATTTTAATTTCATATTTTATTTTCAGGTTTCCCATTCCATTGGTAACTTTTCATTATTCTATAGAACTTGAAGAATCACATTTGAAGATAACCAAAGTGGGCTTTCATGCCAACACATTTTGGGTAAAGTGAACTGGATAGCAGCCCAAAAAATGATTATAGTGGCCAAGATCTAAGAAAAATTATTCTCAAAGTTGAAATAGATATAGAGGTAATTATGGGGAAATTTTAATTCAAAATTATACTAGGCTAATTCTGATGTTTTAATAGAGTTATAGGTGGCCCAAGTTAACGATAAAATTTTGGACCAGATTCTATGGCCTAGAAAAACATCCCACCATTTCAACCATATATAAAAAACACAACATGAAATTAGGATAAAATTTTATAGTCTTTCAAGGGACGTCCGGGGATTTATTTTCTTCTTTTATGTCCCACCCTAATTCATCCATCTAGAATGACATTTTAGTGCCTCTTTTTGGTGGATGCAAGTTGGCTCGGATTTTTGTCAAGGGTGGAAAAGTCTTTCTTCATTAACTTTCCACCCACCTGATCCTACCAAAATTAATTGGGGTGACTTTAAATATTTTAGGATTGAACCAAGGATTCCTAAATTCCTATTTAAGGTAGTCGTGGTGAAGGAGTTTAGGATTCTTTGTGCTTTGTTTCATTGTAATGTTATGTTGCGGGTTTGTCTTTATAATGTTATTATTTCAATTGTAAGTTATTTGAATCACCTTAATATCTTAATAAAACTTATTCTTCTTCTAATTTTATATTATTTTTGTTAACATGTTGATACTTTTCACGACCCGTCCTAGTGGGTCCTGTGCCGCGACTCCCCAAGCCCACCTCCAATAGGCCAGGGGCTAGTGACTAGCACTGATTAGGCATATTACTAACATGGGAGGCATTGCATAAGTACTTGTACACACGAACACATCTCCAAGACCACAAATGTTGAAATGTAAAAAAAACCACTAAGGAACAAAATGCATGCATACAACTAAAACCAATCACCAGAGTACAGTGGAAGGTAAAGTGCTGAAAGTAAATTGGGCCAAAATACAAGCCCACCAAAACTAGAGTCTGAAAACTACAAAGTCCAACTTATGAATGCAAAGAGGTACTGGGACTGCTGCTTGTAGACATAAGAACACCTTGGCCTATAGGGAACTCAGAAATCCTGATCCTATCCTGGTCTGCCCTGGACTCTGTCAAAAGGCTGCTCATCTGTATAAGACACAACACGTGCGGGAAAATCCCGTGCAGGGGTGAGTATAACAATACTCAGTGGAGGACCTTGAAAACCAAAAAGTAATACACAAAGTAATGGTATAGTCAGCTATACACAGTATATGTCTACAGAACATATAGCAAGTGAAACACAGTCCAGATATACTCAAAACCTTGACTCGTGGTCTAGACGCAAGTCACACAACCGCATACCCTGTCTAGGAATTCTGTTCGAAGATTCCACAAAGCACTCATTCCAGGAGAACACACTCCATGAGTCTGGTAGCTCTGATGATGTCCTTCCGAGAAGTACTATTTGTCGGGAAATGACACGAGAGGTGGATACACTCATTACGGGAGACACACTCCTAAGTGGGAAGGATCACGGAGATAGATACACTCATTATGGGAGACACACTCCTGAGTGGGGAAATCTCACGATACATAGATGAGGATCACTTCCATGGACATGGAGGATACCGTGACTCATCCGAATTCACCATCTAGGTAGAGGATCAATGCCTAGTAGAGTTGGTCATGTTGATATATGACTCTACCTAGGGTTAGGAATGGATAGAGGATCACACTCCGGGCCTCTCAGAGGGATGTCTGACTCTATCACAGAAAGTCATGCTAAAGGGATCATACTTCTATAAAAATGAAACGATTCCTGGCCTTCAAGGGAATGAGAAGAAGGGGCACGAACCCAAACGAAACATTTCCAAGATGCGGTGGACAAGACAACTAAACCATTTTCCAAAAAGTACATGGCGTGTAGGAAAGTCACACACCGTGTCTTCAGACCCCGGGTACTGCCTGTGTTCAACAGCCCATGTCGTAAGGTCGGTCATGTAGAGAAAGTCAGTACACAGCGTGTGGTTGTGATTACATGTTGTGTCTGAGTAACTGGGGTCGGCACCGTGTATGCTGGCCATGTGCTCATACACGGCCTCATCCCAAGTATGTCATCCTGTGTAGTTGGTACACGGGGTGACCCGCACTACTGGCCTCACCTAGCCGTGTGGTGTAGTACACGGCCGTGTACTACACCCCATGTCTGTGTACTTTCTAAAGTACACGCCAAGCCTCGAGGAAGGTGAAACATGTCATGTGACCGGGGTCACATGCCATGTGATACCTGTCTAATTCCTGAAACCCTAGCCGCAACTGAGTCGGTCCACACGACGTGTTCTTTGGAGATACACACCATGTATTCTGGAAATTTCCAGAAACATGAACCTCTGCCGTCGCACCTCCGGTGATGTCACATTTGTCGATCCGGTCATCTGATCGCCATGGAACTCTCGAGTTTTGGTCGCCCCAACACTACAAACTTGTTTCTGTTGTTTCTAAACCTCTAATTGGCTCCGAAAACATGTTTTTATCTTCCCACGCGAAGAATGTTCAAAGAACGACCTCTTCCGATCTGAGTCAATTCATCATCTGTCATGGTCGTCTCACCTTCGCAGGGTCGTTGCGATGTTGGATCTCTGGTTTGGGATTGTTGTGTTTCTAGACGGGTGCGCAATGATTAGTTTTCCGTCACCCCACGAAGAACGTGAAGAATGCGCGAGAAGGAAAGGGGTAACAAAAGAATCCAATAAAACAAATTGAGGAACGAACCTCCACCATCATTCGTCACAGTGTTGATCCACTCCCGCTGGTAGGATTGAACGGAATAGAAATCAATAATAATAATCAACATGGACTAATTCCCTATAATCATCCCAATAAAACCCTCCCTCAAGAACGTAAGAATCTGCGGATCAACTTATTCATGGTTGATCCGTGTTCGTCATTTAAATTCAAAAACGGGGAAAGAGTAATGAAATAACAACCCTTACCTTTTAAGGAAGGATTGGTCTTTGATGAAGGGGGTTGCGCTTCCATCTTCATCGAGATCCTTCAACTTCATTGGCGCAGCGATTCACAGCTTCGATTCATCATCGTTCGTTGCCAAGAGTTTCCTCTAAAGCACCACAAATTCTCCAGAGTTTCCTCCCAATCCTTGCCAACGAGTGGCATCCCAATAAAAAGAGAAACATGTTTGGGATTATATTACATTGTGGCATTAATGGGTCCACAATGCTGTTTCTAAGTCATTATGACATGACATTTAATATTTAAATAGATTCCATGTCGATGTGCTACAGCAGCTATTTTCACAAAATAAAATAAAATAACTTTGTGAATTTATTTTATTTTTATTTTGCTAAAAACATCCAGAAATTAACTTTTTCCCTCAACCCACGCCGGTCGAGTTTAGACCCATTCTTAGGTAAATTCATCATCCCAGACGCAACAATGACCTAAGATTTTTAATTCGGGCATCCGTTCGGAAACTGCCACAACCATGCACATGTACCAACTCACTTAACTTAAAAAGTTTCAAACCATCATTCCGGGCTCACCGGGCCTTAGAATGATGTGTCGTCTCTGCGCCTGGTCTCGTAATAATTCCATATAATATTTAAAAATAATAATACATGGAAAAATCTGATACATTACAATACTATTTCATTAAGGTGTGAATTTATTCACATGGAGAAGAGAGAAATTATTCAAATAACAGTGGAGTTTTTGTTATTTCATTGTTTTTCACTTCTTCAATTCTTCCATCATGAGTCTACTTCCCACTTCTATTGAGATCGTAGAATCAATGGAGGGTTAACCCACTTATGGGTTGATCTAAGGGAGTAGAAAGGGGATGTATTGGATTTTATTTCTCACTATATTAATTCCTAATCACTTCTTTTAATTGAAAATTTTGTTTAAAGATCTTAAAACTTCTTCATCCTTGTTGAATTTTAAGGCCACACACTTCAAGTTCTAATAGGAACATTTACCTTGTAGTGATCATAAAAATGATCCTCCAAGTGTATGGGTAATTAGTATTAGTGTGTATATGTATTAAACTAGTAAGTGATGATGGTATTTTTACTTTGTTGAATGAACTCATCTCAAATTTAAGAAATTGAAATAGTCTAAAAATTAATTCGTCCAATCCACCCCAAGCAATAACCTAGGATCAACTCATTCACTAAAATTGAAAACTTAGGTCTATTAGTGTTAATTTAAACCATATCAAAACAAACCAAAGTTGGACACTTCATATCCAAAAATAATCTATAGAATTTGTGTTTCTTTAAGTTTATTCTTAGGTCTCTAAGGATTCGACAACCCAAGATATACTACAAGAGACTGCTTAAAACCTAAAAAACTTGGGTAAACTTGGGAGAGACAAAATTTTGGTGTCATTTTTGAGGAACCAAGTAAATAAAATCAACACTCATTATATTCTCACCCATTTCTATTTTCTCACCTCAATTTCTCTTCTCTTTTCCCTTTCTTTTTTTTACTTTTCTTGGTTCATGTCCGCCTATACCCATGAACAATCAAATCATATTTTAGGGAGGATAGTCCTAGGGTTGGGGATTCAAGTAAACCTATGGGTATATTTACATTATATCCTAATATTTCTAATACTTTAAATTAAAAAATTAATCCCATTTTAATGAAGGGTATTCGAAGAAACCAACTCATAAACCTAGGTGGGAACCAAAATGGAAATCCAAATGAGGCATCCCCAAACATGGGGAATGTTATCGACCAAACCATAAATGACTGCCTCACACCTGTCTATACTAATGAACCCTCTTGAATTATTCATGTTGCCTTAAGATAATCTCACTATGTCTTGAAAACTCATGTCCTAAATAACCTTCTAACCTTCCATGGTATGATTTTAGAAATGTCATACCTTCATGTCAAGGAGTTCAACGACATTGTTGAAACCATGTTCCCACCACATCAACTTGAGTCATCTAATATGATGCTCCTTCATTTTTCACTAAAGGATAAATCCAATAATTATTTAAATAATTTTAGACCTACATAAATTCACTCCTGTGATAAATTACAAATATAATTCTACAAAAAAAATACATCCCCTATCACAAAACAATTGTACTTAAAAAGTGAATCCAAAACTTTTTCGAAAAATAAGGGGATTCATTTTATGAAACATGGGAAAGGTTCAAAGGCACACTCAACATGGTATGTCTCCATGTATTTTCAATCCCAAAATAAGTTTGAATATTATATGAAGGGTTGGGTCTGGGGAAAAAACAATTCATTGACATGATGTGTAATTTAACCTTCAAAAAAAAATCCCCAAATGATGCTTATGAGTATATAGAAGGTTTAGTTGAACAAAAATAAACAAGGGTAACATCACCTTACTATGAGAATCCAAATAAATCTTGTGGAATTAACACCCTTATGGAAGAGGAAATATCTAGGGAAAAACTTTTTACACTCACTAGGAAGGTTGAGGATATCGATCATAGGAAGGTCCAAGTAATCCAAACTATTGAGCTCATTTTTACAATTTATGAAAAACATGACCAAAAGACAGAAAATTTCCAAAGAATCCCTTCCATAAAGGATATTCTTTTAGGAGGACAACCAGAAGAGTTCAATGCTCTAAAATTTTAGAAGCCATAGTACCAAAACACTTTCAAGACAAGGTATAATGACTATCTAGGATTATTTTGGAAAGATAACCAACAACTCATCCAACAACTTAGTCAACCACAAGGACTAAACCACTACGCTCCAAAAAAAATTCAAAACCATAAATAGTTACAACCACTGATAGTCCAATACCAATATTATCCTATCCAATACCAACAACCCATCTATCAACCCATCCAACTTCTAATCCAACAAACAAAGTATCCTCTTAGGATAAACTAACCAACACAAGCCCCTTCCCAATCTGTACCACTCCCAAACCTTGAACATATGTGTAAAAAATGGATAAAATGAACCCATAAGTCTCATCACTTTAACATGAACTGAAAACCATTAAAACTGTCAAGGTATCCATGCCTACTCAGGTGGTACCATCCTCAAACTTAAGGGGAGAATCTAGTTACACACAAACCTCTCATGAAAAACTAAAATAAGTAACTATCTTAAGAAGTGGTAAATCCATTAAAAAACCTAAAAAACTATTCTATAACTATTAAAAGATTAAAAATTGTATGAAAATGATGAAGAACCACCCTAAGATTCTGAAAAACCCAATGAGAATGTGAAAAAACCACAACCTGGCCAAACACTCAAACAATATGCTCCCTTTCCTCAACACATGAGAGTAAAATCTAAACTAGAAATGAATGAAACTTTGAGGTAAATCTTATCTCAGGATAATCTGAACATTCACCTTATCAATGCAATCCAAACCATTCCTTCCTAATAAAAGTACCCTAAGGACTTGTGAATTTTAAAAGGAAATTTTCACATCAAAACCAATTCCTTTTGCATGATAATGTGAGTACCACCATTCAAGGGACCATTACTCCTAAGTTGAAATATCTAGTATGTCCATCTATCAATGTTGAGTTAGGAGAGAAAAGAATTTCAGATCCCTTTTTGATCTAGGAGCTAGTGTGAACCTCATTCCTTATTCCATGTATTTTCATTTGGGGATCAAGGAACTCTAACCCACATCTGTCACTCTTCAACTTATTGATCATAGTGTTCAAGTTCCTAAGGGGATATTAAAGGATGTTTTGGTGAAATTTGAAATTTTCATTTACCCTACTGAATTTATTTTCCTTGAAAATCACTCAATATTAGGTCCTAGGGAACAAACCCCCATCATCCTTGGTTGTCCTTTCTTATCAACAATCAACTCAGTCATCGAAGTTAGGAATGAGAACATGACAATAACATTTGTAAACATGATACTTGATCTAAAAATTTATAATGAAAAGTCTCAAATTGGATATGATTAATAGATACATAAGGTCAATTGGAAAATAATTTTTGATTGTGAACCAGAGGAACATCAAGGAATCATTGAAGGATGTCTAAGTCAAGATGATATTGATTTTATATTTTCATATGATGGAAATTAGTATCCTTGGATTGAATCTCTTTCAGATGACTCCTTTGATAATTTTTTAGGATCACCAATCAATGATACCACTTTTGAAATCAAAAACATTGAGTCCATACCCATTCCTGACACTGATCTGACCAATTTGGTGGTTGAAACTTCTTTTCAAATGGAACCAATTCTATCAAGAAATTTGGAAAAAGAAATCGAGTTTGATACAAAGTCTCATTCTTATTTTTAAAGTGTTAACCAATATGATCTCAAATTTAAGTTCATACCTTCATCACTCAAGTATGAATTCTTAGGGGAAAATTTAGCCTTTCCTATTTTCATTTCTTTATCTCTTGAATCCAATCAAGAAAGGATTCTTCTAGATGTCATAGGAAATCATAATAAAGTAATTGTATGGACCCTTTATGATATTCTTGGGATTATTACACTCATTTAAACTCATATTATTGTTCTAGAATATGAATCCAAACCATTTCATCAACCACATAAGAGGCTCAATCCTGATATTATGGATTTGGTAAGGAAAGAACTTCTTAAGTTGTTGAAATCGGGTATCATCTACCCCATTGCTGAGAGTGAGTGGGTAAGCCCAAATCAAGTTATTCCAAAGAAATATGGAATCACTATGATCACCAATTAGGATGGTGATATTCTCCCCAAAAGGGTCGGTAGTGGATAGAGAATGTTCATTGACTATAGGAAGTTAAAGACATGAACTAAGAAAGACCATTTCCCCTTTCCCTTCATTAATAAAGTCCTCGAGCGAGTGGAAGGTCATGTGTTATACTACTTCACAGATGGGTTCTTAGGGTATAATCAAATCAAGGTCTATTTATAGGATCAAGGAAAAAAACCTTCACCTATCCATTCATCACTTTTTCATTCAAGCACATAACCTTTGGGTTGTGTAATGCCCCTAGTACCTTCCATCGGTGCATGATGGGAATCTTATATGACATGGTGGGGGATTATTTAGAGGTATTTATGGATGAATTCTCCATATTTATAGATACATTTGAGTTATGACTTCTAAATTTTGAAAGGGTTTTGTCTAGATGTGAGGATAAGAATCTCATCCTAAACTGGGAAAAATGTCATTTCATGGTAAAGGAGGGACTTTTTCTCGTTTATCTTGTCTCTAGTAGAGGGATTTAAGTTGATAAATCTAAGGTTGATATCATGTGTCACCTTCCCTCACTAAAAACTTTCAAGGAAGTGAGGTCCTTCTTAGAACATGCTGGTTTCTATAGAAGGTTCATTAGGAAGTTCATCTCTATTTATTGACCACTTTGTGCTCTGTTGATGAAAGATGCTCCATTTCTATGGATATAAATTTGTGATTAATAATTATAAATACTCAATTCATCTCTTATATCTCCACCTATCATGAAATATATTAATTTTAAACTTCTATTTAAACTCATGTGTGATGTGAGTAACTTCATTATAGGAGATATCTTGGGAAAATTTTGTGAGAAAAAATCTGTGTGTCATTACTTATGAAATTAAATCATTAAATGATGAAAAAATAAACTACACAACCACTTAAAAGGAGTTACATGTTTTTTTATTTGCGTTAGATAAATTTTGGTCTTATCCATTAGGATCCCCCATCATTGTCTTCACTGATTATTCAACTCTGAAATACCTTTTCCAAAAATAAGATGCCAAGGATATATTGGTTAGGTGGGTTTTTCTTAAAGAGTTCTATTTAAACATTAAAGATAAAAAAGGGTGTTGAAAATTTTTTAGTTGGTCACCTCTATAGGATGTAATTCAAAGATAACTCACATCACCCTTTTGTGTCTGATTCATTTCTCGATGAGCACCTCTATTCTATGAGTGATTTCCCATGGTATGATAACATAAAAACCCATTTCGTTATGGGTGACATTCCAAAATTCTTTAGGACCCAAGATAAGAGGAAATTAATTTCTAATGTCAAAAACTGTGTGTTTGATTATCCATATCTCTTCAAGTTTTGTCCTAATAAAATCATTAGTAGATGTGTTCATGAGTCTGATTAAGAGTCTATTCTAAAATTATTTCATGGAGAGTCATGTGGAGGACACTTTTTCACAAATAAACCCACTAAAAAGGTCCTCCAAATTAGTTTCTACTAGTCTAACCTCACTAAGTATTCCAACTAATTCTGCCAAAGTTTTCTTCAATGTCAACAATTAGGATCCATAACCAAAAGGAATCAAATACCCTTTACTCCCATTCTAGTCATCGAAAAATTTGATTATTAGAGAATTGATTTCATGGGATCCTTCCCAAACTATAGGGTACATATCTACATCCTCTTAGCAGTTGATTATGTCTAAAATGGGTAGAGGTCATTCCCACTAAGTCCAATGACTATCATGTTGTGATCTGATTCCTAAAAGAGTACATATTTTCTAGATTTGGAATTCCTAAGGCTATCATAAGTGATCATGGAACCCATTTATTCAATCTTCCCTTACCTACACTCATGTATAAGTTTGGTATTTCTCATAAATTTTCCACTACCTACCATCCTCAGACCAATGGTCAAGCTAAGTTAGCGAATAGGGAGAATAAGAAAATTCTTGAAAAATTATCAATCCCTATAAGAAATATTGGTCTTAGAAACTCTTGGATTCCCTTTAGTCATATCGCACTACTTTAAAAACTATCCTAGGCATGTCACCATATAGGTTGGTTTATAAAAAATATATTCCATTTACCTGTTGAATTTGAGCATAAATCCTTTTGGGCAATCAAAAAAATGTTCTTTGAAATTTCTTTGGTTGAAACAAAGAGAAAATTTGATCTTAATGAACTTGAGGAACTTAGGATATAGGCTTATGAAAATTTAAGGATCAATAAAGCTATAGTTAAAGCCTACCAATCTAGGAATCTAAAAGTCAAACACTTTGAATTAGGAAAATTCATGCTCGTGTATAGTTACAAACTTCATTTACACCTAGGGAATTTAAGGTTTAGTTGGTCAGGTCCTTACATAGTGAATCTTGTGTACCCTCATGGGAAGTAGAGATTCAGTATCCCGCTATTGGCCATGTTTTCAAAGTCAATGGTTTTAGGTTAATAACATTCATTGAATCATTCCATAAATAAGAAATAGAGGAGTAAAATGAGATAACATATAAACCAGAAAAAAAATTGATAGCTTTAGGGTCCATGTCGGGATAATGATATTAAACAAAGTCCTTTTCGAGAGGCAAACCATCCCTTACCTGTACATTGAATCAAGGTTTGGAGTTTCAAAATAAACAGCTACATTTTTTCTTTTAATTTTCTTTTTTTATTTTTAGTTAAGGGAACCTCTCAGAGTTTCCATGGTTTCTAATTTGGTTTTTTTGTGAGAAGTATGGGTTGTTGAGGTCAAATTTTTTTTCAGGGAAATCACATACATCAAGAAATTATACACCATTATACCATTTACTATGGGGATTCCATGAGTAACATGGGGATCAAAGGATCATTTTTTTGTGGAATGACCTTTATCAGTATACCACGAGGTGATATTGTTCCATAAATCATTTTCAAATTTTAATTTTGGAACTCCTATAATCTACCTATATCCCTTATAATTTTTCTTTTTTTTAACATTGGGGACAGTGTTATCTTAATTTTGGGGGGGTGAAATCAAAAAAATGTGTGCATAAAGAAAAAAACCAAAAAAATATTTGAAAGAAAAAATAATGCATGTTAATGGAATGAAATATTTATTTAACCTTGAACATGATAAAACACATTGTAAACTTTGAAACTAAATATCAAATAATTTTTCATTCCTTTATTTAGATTTTAATTCATGTTTAAGTTCATGAGAATAGATTTTGAAAAGTTTGGTTGTCTAATGTGAATTTTCACTATTTACATTTTCATCGAATTAATAAAAAAATCACAACGCACGTCCTTTGGATTGTGGGGTATTAATTTTATTTATTGGGGTCCCATAATAAATGGCATAGGTTTGTTGATGGTTTTAATTTTAAAATGAGTATTCAAAAAATAAAATATATATATATAATTAAAAGTAGATTAATGGATTGACCAAATATGTGGATTTCAGCACTTGGGGATCATGAATCCATAGTTTTCTATCCCAGAGTTGGGAATTTTATCTCTATTTGTGGTAATTTGATTTTTTTTATTGAGTTAACTTGATGTATTGACCTAATGTGTAGGTTTTGGAACTTGTGGATCATGAATCCATAGTTTTATGACATTCATCATCGTATTGATCCCAGATTGGTAATCTATTATGGCAAAAGAAAAGTTGGTCCCTCACAACAGTCATGCTTTCACTACATCCGGATCCTACAAGATTCAATTGGTGCCCTAAGGTCTTTGATCCTAGGATTCATCAGCAAAGCCCCGATATAGGGGTTGACTTGATTGAGTTCAATTTAAATTACCATGTAAAATATGAAAAAACAAAACAAAAAAAAATACTCATACTAATATTAAAATGTGATTCCACCTAGAGCTTTCATCTTTTCCCCTTTGAATAAAGATAAACCCCCGTGTCTATTGTGACACACAACACATCATCATGATTAATTGAAATTGGATGAAATGTGGTAATGAATATGAACAAAGTAATGGTATCAGTCTTGGGATATACTTATGAACATATTTTATGTTAAATGATTTGTATGGGTTTTATAATTTTTTGGTATGAGGTCTTTTAGTGAGCATTGTATATTAAAATGTTTTTTGGAAAATGGAATTCAAATTTCATATTTTTGAGATACATTTTTCTCAGAACTATAAAAACTCAAGTTGGGGGTGTGATAAACCACTTAAAGAGTCTAATATTCACTATTAATATATATAATTTCCATGTGATTCATTATTCATAAACACAATTTTTAGTGCATTTTAAAAATTGAACATTATTTCACATTATGATTATAATTCCTTCTTAAAATTCACTATTAAATGATAAATTTTTAAATACCTCCTAAAACACCAAATGGTCTTGATTTTTATTTCATATTTCATTTTTAGGTTTCCCATTCCATTGGTAATTTTTCATTCTTCTGGAGCACTTGAATAATCGCATTGGAAGATGACCAAAGTGGGCTTTCATTCCAACACATTCTAGGTGAAGAAAAATAGACAACATCCCAATAAAATGATTGTATTGGCCAAGATCTAAGCCCAATGATTCTAAAATTTGAACTTGAGATATAGGAAATCTTGGGGAACATTTAATTCAACAATGGACCAAGCTAATTCTGAAGTTTGAATAGAGTTCTAGGCAACCCAAGTTGATGATGAAATTATAGTCCAGATTCTATGGCCTATAAAAACAGCCCACCATTTCAACAATATTTAAAAAAACATACAATTAAAATGAAATTTTACATTATATTAGGGGAATTATGAGGTTTCATTTTATTTTTATATGTACCACCCCAATGTGACCATCTATAAGGAAATTTTAGCGCCTCTATTTTGTGGATGAAAGTTGGCTCGGATTTTTTTCAAAGGTGGAAAATTATTCTTTCCATTAAGTTTCTACCCACCTAGGCCTACCACCATTAATTGGGGTGACTTTAACTACTATATTATCGACCCAAGGCTTCCAAAATTATTATTTAAGGTAGTGGTGGTGAAGGATTTGAGGAGGATTTGTGCTTTGTTTCATTTTAATGTTATGTTTCTTCTTTGTCTTTGTAATGTTATTATTTCAATTGTAAGCTATTAAAATCACCTTATTATCTTAATAAAACTTCTTATTATTATAATTTTATGTTTTTTGTTAACATGTTGATACTAGATCATTAAGGTGTGAATTTATTCACACAACGAAGAGAGAAATCCTTCAAATAATGGTGTAGTGTTCATTATTTTTGTTCACTTCTTCAATTCTTCTCTCATGGGTCTACTTCCTAATTCCATTGAAATCATAGCATCAATGGAGGTATAAACCACTTATGGTTTGATCCAAGGGAGTATAAAGGGGCTAGATTGGATTTTATTTCTCACTCTATTAATGTCTAATCACTTCTTTTAATTGAAATTTTTTTGAGGACCTTAAAACTTATTTGTCCTTGTTTAATTTTAAGGCCATGAACTTCAAGTAATAATATGAACCTTTACCTTGGAGTGATCATAAAAATTATCCTTCAAGTTTATATCTTATTAGTATTAGGGTGTTTAGGTATGAAACCAACAAGTGATTACGGTATTTTCACTTCATTTAATGAACCCATCTCAAATTTAATAAATTTAAATATTCTAAAAGGGAATTCATCCAATCCATCCCAAGTGATAAACTAGGATCAACTCATTATCTCAAATTTAATTCGCTTAGTTATATTAGTGTTAATTTAAACCATCTCAAAAAAACCAAAGTTGGCCACTTCATATCCAAAAGTAATCCATATAATGTATGTGTTTGTAGGTTTCTTTTTAGGTCTTTGAGGATTCAACAACTCAAGATATACTACAAGTGACTACTTACAAATTTTTCCCCCTTGAATAAATATGAACCCCCATGTCTATTGTGATGTAAAACACATCATCATGCTTAATTTAAATTTCATTAAATGTAGTGATGAATTTGAAAAAAGGAATGGTCTGGGGATTAGGATATGCTTATGAACCTATCTTGTGTTAAATGATTTTGATGGGTTTCATAATTTTTTGGTTTGAAGTATTTTGGTGAGTATTTTATATTAAAATGTTTTTGGGAAAGGGAATTCTAATTTCATAATTTTGAGATACATTTTTCTCGAGACTAGCAAAAATCAAGTTGGGGTGTGATTAACGGATGTGATTAACCACTAAAAGAGGATAATATTAATTGTTAATGTATATAATTTTCATTCTATTCATTATTCATAAACATCATTTTTTAATTTTACACATTGAACATTATTTCACATTATTATAGTAATTCCTTCTTAAAATGCACTGTTAAATGACAAATTTTTTAACACCTCCTAAAAAACCCAATGGTCTTGATTTTAATTTCATATTTCATTTTCATGTTTCCCATTCCATTAATAATTTTTCATTCTTCTGGAACACTTGAAGAATCTCATTGGAAGATGACCAAAGTGGTCTTTCATTCCAACACATTCTGGGTGAAGTGAATAGGATAACAACCCAAAAAAATGATTGTAGCGGCCAAGATCCAAACCCAATGATTCTTAAATTTGAACTAGAGATAGAGGAAATCATGGGGAAATTTTAATTAAACTATATATCTAGATAATTATAATTTTTCAATGAATACTAGGATTCCCCCTAAAAGATTGTAAAATTTCACTCCAATTAGATGTTGGGTTTTGGAGATTTGGTTGAAATGGTGGGCTGTTTTTCTAGGCCACAGAATCTAGCTTAAAATTTCATCCTCAACTTGTATTGCATGTAACTCTATTAAAAAATCATAATTATCTTGATACACTGTTGAATTAAATGTTCCCCAATATTGTTTCTATATCTATTTAAAATTTTAGAATCATTGGGCTTGTATCTTGGTTGATACAGTCGTTTTATTAGGATGTTGTCCAGTTCACTTTTCCCAGAATGTGTTGGCATGAAATCCCATTTTGGTCATATTCTAATGTGATTCCTCAAGTGATCTAGAACAATGAAATTTTTCCAATGTAATGGGAAATATGAATATGAAATATGAAATTAAAATCAATACCATTTGGTGTTTTAGGAGGTGTTTAAGATGTATCATTTAATAGTGAATTTTAAGAAGGAATTACAATAAAAATGTGAAATGATGTTCAATTTGTAAAATGAAATAAAAATGGTGTTTATGAATAATTAAGCACATGGAAATTATATATATTAAAAATTAATATTATCCACTTTTAGTGGATAATCACACCCCCCCTGCTTGATTTTTTCTAGTCCCAAGCAATATGTATATCAAAAATATGAAATTTGAATTCCATTTTCTAAAACAAATTAATATAAATTGCTCACCAAAATACCTCATACCCAAAAATTATAAAACTGATCAAAATAATTTAACACAAGATAGGTTTATGATTATATCCCAATCCCAAGCTCATTCCTTTATTCAAATTCATTTCCACATTTCATCTAATTTTAATTAAGCATGATGATCGGTTGTGTGTCACAATAGTCATGGGGGTTCATATTTATTCAAGGGGGAAATATGGAAGTTCTAGGTGGAATCACATTTTAATATTAGTATGAGTATTCTTTTTCACTTTTTCCATGGTAATTGAAATTTAACTCAAAAAAGTCAACCCATGTAGTGAGACTTTGTTGATGACTCCTAGGCTCAAAGATCTTAGGGAACCAAGTGAAGCTCGCATACTCAGGCATCATCCTGACTTAACTCGGTCAAAAAAAAATCAAATTACCACAAATAGAGATAAAATTACCAACTATGGGCCAGAAAACTATGGATTCATGATCCCCAAGTGCTAAAATCCACACATTAGATCAATTCATTACTCTACGCATAATTTTTTTTTATTATTATTTTTTAATACTCATGTTAAAATTAAAATGATAACCAAACCTATGAAATTTATTATAGGACCCTAAGAACTAAAATTAATACCCCAAAATTCAAAGGATATGCCTTTTGAATTTTTTTATTTATTGGATGAAAATGTAAATGGTGAAAATTCACATTAGACAACCACACTTTCCAAAATCTATGCTCATGAACTTAAACATGGATTAAAATCCAAATCAAGGCATGAAAAATTATTTGATATTCAGTTTCAAAGTTTACAATGTGTATTATCATGTTCAAGGTTAAATAAATTCTTCCTTCCATAAACATGCATTATTTTTAATTTTTATATCTTTTTTTTTCTTTATGAACACAAAAACAATTTTTTTTATTCCAGTAGTCTTACCATGAAGATATAGAGACATTATCTTCTGGGTGAGTGTTATGTTGTTTACTCATACCAGCAAAGCCTCAGGTACATCTTAACCTAAAGAGATATCAACCTGATATAGAGGTATTGGTTAGAATTTCTGCAAGACTGCGGCTTTGAGATGGTATATACTCTAGGAAAGGGTAATGTGGTGGAAGATTCCCTTAGCAATAAATCTCATTCTCTCTTGGTGCAGGAGGTGTCTGAGCAGTTGGCTTCATTATCACTAACATTGGTGGAGGAGATGGGTGCAGTTTATCTTTTGTCGATGGTGGTAACTCCACCAATTCTTAAACATGTGAGAGATTCTTAGTTGTTGGATGTTGACTATGAGGTTTTAAATGACCATATATCCTCAAGAGATACACCATATGGATTTTTTAAAGGGGGCATGTTATCCTTTTCTAGGGATAGATGGTAATTATATTCATGTTTCATGAGGAGGTGTTCATAGAGTTTTATAACTCCCCCTTGGTTTTATATTCTAGTGTGGTAAAGATGTACAAGGACCTTTAATAGTAGTTTTAGTGGGATAGTATGAGGCAGATCATTGCTGAGTTTTCTCTAGGTGTCTCACATGTCAACAGTTCAAGGATGAACATCAGGTTCTAGTAGGTTTGACTCAACCTCTTGAGATCCTGGAATGGAATTGGGATGGAATATTAATGGATTTTATTATGGGTATTCCATGGACATCGAGAAACCATGATTATATTTGGTTGATTGTTGACTATCTCACCAAGTCGGTAGAATTTCTTACTATTGGGGAATAAATTTTGGTCAAGAGTTTAGGGTATATGTATATATGGGAGATATCCGGGATTTATAGGGTTCCCGCAATGATCATCTATTATCATGATGTTTAGTTTACATCATGGTTTTATAGGGATTTATAGGAGGATTTTAGTACCCAGTTATAGATGATAACCATGTTTCACCTCCGTATAGATGGAAAAATTGAGTGGATAATCCAGGTTTTGGAGGGTATGTTAAGATCATGTATATTAGAATTTGGATAGAGTTGGGAGGATCATTTTACATTAGTGTAATTTTCTTATAATAATAGTTATCACTCTACCATTGGCATGAAATCTTTCGAGGACCTATGCGGGAGACCCTGCAAGTCACCCTTATGCTGGAATGAGATTGGTGAAGAATCTCTTGTTGGGATGGAACTGGTGCAAGCAATGAAAAATAAGGTTTAGGTGATCCATGAGCATATTAGGATGGCACATAGTTGATAGAAATATTATGCAGACTAACTTTTTAGGACTTTGTATTTTGAACAGGGAGACTATTTTTTCCTGATATTCTCCTCATAATGAGGATTGTTGAGGTTTAGTTAAGGAAGCAAGCTATCCCCAAGGTTTATTGGGAAATTTGATATCCTAAGAAGGTTTGGTGAGGTTCCTTACTGCTTGGATTTTCCCCCATAGTTAGACATAATGCATGACATCTTCCATGTTTTGTAGCTGAGGAGATACATTCATGACCCATGACATGTTATTGACTGGGGAGAGTTATTATTCAAGGATAGATCCACCTAATCAAAGTACCATGTGTAAATCAAGGACCAGTAGTAGAGGATCCCACAAGGATGGAACATCCCTTTGGTTTGTGTTCTTTGGTAGCATGGGAGTGTATAAGAGAGACCTTGGGAGCATAAGAGCTAGATACCGGCTCAGTACCACCACCTTTTCATGTAGATTGTGCTTTTTGAGGTGAAAAGACTTGAAGGAGGGTAGAATTTAATGAATATAATTTCTATATTTTTATCCTTTGAATAGTTCTATATATATTTGGATTTTCCCTCAGATTCGGTACTATGTTTGGGTGTCGCAGGACCCAAAAATTAATATATTAAAAATATTAATATATATTTAAGCACACACAGGCATATTTTCATAATAAATGGTTTCCCTATTGATCAAAATCTTTGATGTGAAATCTAATACCATGATTGTTTCTAGAATGTGAGGTTTCCCCTAGGCATGACATAAAGTTGGTTGGCATTGATTGTTCGAAAGAAGGCGACCATTAGCGGGTGCATTAAGTGAATTAATTAATTTAACTAATTTATTTATTTAATAGAAAAACCCTAATTCCTCTCTATTTATATGACATTATGGAAAATCTCAAGGTTTGGCCATATAACCATGGGATATTATAGAGGAGGAGAGAGTGAACTTTTTTGATGTTGCCAAACCAAGAATGTGGATTGATGACAACGGTCGAGGAGAATATTGATATGGGAGATAAAGGAAATGATATCATCACCCTCTTCAATATAATAAATTTTCTTCACCATTGAATTATTCATTATTGAGGTAAGGAATATTATTTCATGGATTTATAACCTTTGATTTATTTTACAAGTATGGATTTGCATATTTGTTTTGTTAATCTGTAAATTATGTTCTCCACATGAGCCTAATTTTAATTAGTGTTCTTGAACCAAATTATTTAAATTTTTATGCTTGATTTTCACCCTTTTTATACATTATATAATCATGGTATGATATCATACCAATCAAAAATGGCTTTCACTTCATTATTGTTCTTTTTCAACCACTATTATTTGAATTCTTCATTGTTCAAACATAGGGATGTGATTCAAAATTTTCAGGATGGATTCAAGAATGATAAAACCATCAGCTTCATATATGATAAGTGAATGATATATATATATATATTAGTGTTTTGAAGATGTATTAACGTGTGTTTCAAGTTACGGGTGTTGGGTGTGAGGATCGATACCCCAAACGATTGTGGACGGTGTGACGGATTACCGATCAGGTAATCGGATTTCCGATATTTTTCCATCATAGATTGGTAATAGATGAGTAGAGGTTTACCATTCAATTTTAGTTGGATTTGGGAATTCTAATGGTGGTGTATCTAGAAGATCTAGAATCAGTGTGATGACTATGGGATTTTGGAAAATCTTCAGTTACACAGCATGTAGTTCAGATGAACACACGTCGTATAAACCCTTGATGCAGTGATGAGGGTTTCATACATAATTAAATATAATAATTCATGTGGTATATCCACATTCCATGTGAATAAATATTGGAAAATTAGTTTTTATCCCTATAATACATGGGCACGTGCATGGCTAGGTACATGAGTACAACTAGGTACACAGTCACAGACACGGCCAGAGTACCCAAACATGGTCAGAGCACCTAGAAACTACTAGAGTACATGAGCACGGATATAGTACACATGAGTGGTCCAAATTACATGCGAATAGTCTATAGGACACAAGCATTATTAGGCTACTAAGACACACCATGTGACCCTATATACATTCCATGTACTTTTCCTAAAGAATTTTACCTTGTGTATCTACTCCTTTGGGACTCAGATTCGGGACCATGAGTAGCCTATTCTTTGTAGTTTTCCATGTTAAATGTGATGGTGTAATTAATTATGGAATCATAGATATAACATAAGGTGTTGTGATCAAGAAACTTATTCCATCGACACTTGGACAATGGTAGTGATTGGGTTGTTCATCATAGAGATTTCGGGGTCAATACTCCCATGTTTCACCAGGGTATAGTTCCCCCATACTCTTTACATAGGTAGGGTCAGTACTCCCCCATACTATAAAGGGTATGGGTCCTCTATCTATAGAGTAGTACTCCCCCATCTTCAAGCTATGGTGAGGAGTGGTTCCTCCATTGGAGTTAGTGATCCCTCATTTGTGGAGCACAATGGTGAGGTTTTCTCCATCCATATTGATTATTGTGAGGTTTCACATGGTGTTGACCATGTTCATTGGTTGGCCTTACTGATTATGAGTGGGTCTCTCTTCAATTTTCCTTTTTCCAGTTGTTCTTATTTTGGGACATCATTTCTGGTTCGGCATGTATTTTTTCCCTTTATATCTTATATATTACCTTACTGAACTTTGATTTTATTCTTAAAGGTTGTTTCATACATGATTTGAACTCTATATGTGTCGGTATTTTTTTATATATCTTCATCGTTTCATAGATATGGTTGTATTCATGCATATAGGTACTTTAGGCAAAGGCATACCATTTCAGTGTTATTATTACTCAGTGCTTATCACTATCCCCTAGACTATTGGAGGTGGAATTTGGGTGTCATGCTTCACTTACTTTCAGCCTAGTTAGGGTCTCGGTGGGTTAATTCATGACATTGTCATTTGTTAGATGAGGCATGGGTCCTCCTCTCTTCTAGGGTTAACATACCCAAACCATGATGTGTCATTATTATGGCATGGATCCCCTATGGATATAGTTAGGTTTTCATTAGGATACTAGTAGTAAATAATCATAGACACATAGAGTTTCAAGTAGACTTGGATTCGACACTTGCTATAAAGATAGAGATCCCCTATCTCACTTTGATTGGGATTCTTTGAGCATATTTACCTCTTAAGCTATATTCTCTCCTTATCTCACAGGTTTATCTAACCATTTATTTTTTTTATTTTTTTATTTTCTTATGTTATTTAGGTTATCCTAATGGGTATGTATATACCCACCCCTTCATAGTATTTTCTCACACATTATGTGTCTTATACAAATGGAAAGTTTACAAAGGGTGGATTTGGTAAACTCGGTGTTAAAAGAACGTAGTAATACCTTGCAGCATAGATCATGTTAAATGGTCATTTAATAGAGATTGTGAGCAGGTATCTCTCTTAATTTTCCCTTTTTTAGCATATTCTAGGTTGAACCCTTTTCATGGTTGGGCGTGTATTTTTTCCATTTTATTCTACTAGTCTTGATTATTGTACTCTGATGTATTCCTATAGGTTTTCACATGAATTTACATAATCTAGTTGATTTTAGTTATTATTAATCAGGTTCTTTACATGTAGTTTGGTGGTGTGTGTGTCTGTATAGGTAACTTAGGCTAAGTCCTTCTATATGTGTGATATGCCTACTCAGAACTAGTCATCATCCCCTAGCCTATTGGAAGCAGGCTGGGGTGTCACTATCAACTTACCACCATTCCAGTCGGAGGGATGATGAGTCGGATCATGATAGAGAGATATCAAAATAGTATTTCCTAAGTACAGTGTTTGGAGTTAGATGTTTCATGAGGTTTGGTTTAGGAACCTAGGGAAATATTGTTAAAGTGTGTCAAGTTCAATTGTCAGGCCAGATAACCCAATAATAGTGCAGCGGCTGATGTATCCATACACCAGGACTCTGACTACCAGATTTTTAGATCGGCATGTTGAGGAACTGATTGTGGGGAATCAATGGTAAATGCATCACATATTAATGGTTCCTTGAATTCCATATCCATCTTAATACATCTCCTTAGATATTCTCATTTAACTATTCCCATATTGTAAAAATTTCATGATGTATCCATGATGGTAACTATAAATATTTTCATGATGGATTCATGAGGATGACCATATCAGTTATGAGGCTTCCGTTCAAGGGTAAATCCTTGAGGCACACCCTTTGGGTAGGCTGTAATCAGTTCCCCCACCCATCGAGTGGTAATTAGACTCAGTTGTGGTAGCCCAGGCCAGTGACTCTCTTCATATTGAGAAGTTGATAGTTTTGGAAAGTCAGGATGATGATACATGCAGGTTATCCATACTATGAGAGTTTCAGTATCAAATACCATTTAGTTTTCATGGTTATTCAAATCCTCAAGCATTTGAGGATTAGCTGGAGTTGATTTTTCACATCTTCTTATTGGTTGGGACCTCAACTGATCAGATGGTGGAACTTGAAATCAGCCTTCTTCATGGGGTGTACATGCATTAGTGAGGTCTGGTTACCTAGACCCATGATAAGATGATGCTCATTTTGATAGTTTTCTATCACTTATTCCATGAGGAGTAATTCCCATATACCTTTCATTTTGTTTGGATTTTGGAGATTTTGGAGCTATAATAGGGGGATATGATTATTATAGAGTACAAGTTGAGGTTTAATGACCTCACATGATACTCCCTCAACATGGTGTAAGAAAAATACTTACAATCATATAAGTTTAATCAAGTCCTCCATGGAGATATACAATATATAGGGGTTCCTCTATTTCAACCCACTTATTCTAGGGTGGTAGAGTGGTTCTTAGTGATGGGTAGCTTTCCGGCAGAGGTATGTTTGGTATTTGGGGTAGATAGTGATCACTCTAGATTTTAGTCTTTAGATGTAGCCGGTAGATTATAGATATTGGGAAACTAACACCGGAGATATTTTAGAAAGAATCACACTTGGTCTTAGAGATCAGTGATATAATTATCCAAGTAGGGATCCAGTTATCTGAGAGATGATAGATTTTATGATTGTGAAGGGCATGGTCACATGGACCATGATTACCTAGAATGGATTTCTTTTGTAGATAGGTTTACATTGTATGGACCACCGCGGAAGAGATAGCTTCATGATCAGATACCTCATGGGGGTAATCATGGAAAAGCCTAGGGAGGCAGAGTTGGAAATGAGGTTGGAAGATCCCTGAGAGGAGAAACAACTATTGGAGGGAGATATTATGAGTTACTTACACCATTATCACTATTATAAACACGTTAGGCACAAAGAGGTAGTGGAAAAGGGTATGGTAAGCTTCAGTGGTGATAGACATGTGCATGAGTCATTGTTTAATCTCTTTATCCCTAGTGCCTAAGCTTAATGTCCCAATAGATCTCCTAGTATGACCTAAGAAGTTGGAGACTCCTGCTGGTGGGGATTCCACCATCCCACATGTCTTCTAACAGTGTGATTTTGTTCTTACTATAGAAATTTGTCCTTAGAATCTATTTAAGGCTATGATTAATCCTTATAGAATCATTCTTGGTATGGTATGGTAATCTACAATCTATTCTCAAATAGACTATCACTATAGGAAAGTGAGGTTCTTATGGATATATGGGATGAGATTCTCCTTCACAGTTGAGGAGGACTTTCTGGTAGAGTAGTGTAGCTCCTATGTAAGAAATTATATCTCATCAATCATCAATTAGTGAGTTTGGACCTTAGTGTAGAAAAATATTTAGGAACTTGATTTCTAACAGTAGTAGAGGTATACATGGATTCCTTTCTTAAATATGTTTTGGGACTACCCCCACAATGGGGGATCTAATTTTGTGTTGATTTTCACCTAGGGACTGCACTGATATCTTTTAAAGCATATCAGATGACCTCTGCCAAACTCTGGGTGATGAGGGTGTAGTTGGAGTGTCTTTTGGATAAATATATCATTAGACCCAATGTATCCATCTGGGTAGATATGATGTTTTTTACAAGAATGTGGATGAGATATTGAGTATTTTTTTTTGATCATCGAAACCTAAATCAGGTTATAATCAAGAAAAAGTATCCCTCTCCAAGAATTGTTGACCTCTTCAACCAACTAAAATTTTCTAGTTGGTTTTAAAAGATTTACCCTAGGTCTAGTTATCACTATTTTTTGTTTCATGAGGAGAAAATACTGAATATGGAATTCATAGGTCACTACAGGTAGTATGATTTCCTAGTGATGTCTTTTGATGTCAAAAATTCCCTAGTTGTGCTCATGGGACTCATGAATTGAATCTTCTAATCCTTTTTGGTTCAATTTGTGGTAGTCTTTATTGATGAAATTATCATATACCCTGCTTCATAGGAGGATCATATAGAGCACTTGAGGATGGTTTTTGACTTACTCTAGGAGCACCAACTAAATGGTAAGCACCTAAAGTTTCAGTTCTAGAAATAAGAAGGTTCACTTTCTGGGGAATGACTTTTTAGAGGCTGGAGTAGTTGTGGACCTCTCAAAGGTAGATGTAGTACTATTTTGGGAATAAAATAAAAGAAAGACTAGGTTTTGGAGTTTTCTTGTATTGGTTGGGTACTATCATAGGTTTATGGATGACTCTTCTCGTATATCGGCCTCTCTGGTAGCACTAACTCATAGGGGATGACCTTTAATTTAGATTGAGAAGTTTTAGTAAGATTTTAAGCAGCTGGAGCATATGAATTGGTTATTATTCCTATAGGTATATGAATTTGAAAATATTCTAATCTATAAGGAAGGGATGCATGGTTTCATATTCCCTTAGTAATAAATATCAGTTATATTTGGTCAAGGAGGTGATGGAGAAGATGGCCTCTTTAAAGCTAACCTTAGTGGAGGAGAGAGGGTCAAATTTCATTCAGTCGATGGTGGTGAATCCACTTCTTCTTCAACATGTGAGAGATGATTCATTTGGAGATATTGACTTTGAAGTTCTACACAACCAGATATTCATAAGAGATGTGCCTAATGGTTTCTCTAAAGGTGGGGAGTATGTTGTCCTATTATGAGTATGGGTGGTAGTTTTATTTTTATAGTGTGAGGAGGTGATGAGGGATTTACATGAATCCCTTTTTTTAGCACATCCTAGAGTGAAGAAGTTGTATCAGGTTATTCAGAAATAGTTTTAGTGGCTAGGTATAGAATATAATATCGCTAAGTTTATTTCTGGATGTCTTACATGTTAGTAGGTAAAGGTGGAGCATCAAGTTACAATGGGCTTGACTCAACCTATTAAGGTCCCAAAATGGAATTGGTATAACCTATTGATGGAATTTTTGTGGACCTGGGAGGATCACTTACCCTTGGTAGAGTGTGATTATAACAATAGTTATCACTCCACTATCAATATGGATCCATTTGAGGCCTTATACGGGAGACCTTATAGATCATCCCTAAATTGGATAGAGATGAGCGATTCATCATTCATGGGGATGAAGATAGTACATTTGATGATATAAAACATTCACTTAATCCAGTATTATATGAAGACTACTCAGATTTGGTAGAAATAATATGTAAACCGGTGGCATGGACCCTTATAGTGTGAGAAATGAGACCATGTGTTCCCGAATTTCTCTCCACAATGAGGTTTTTGGAGGGTTGGTTGGTTTAGAAAGTTATTACCAAGGTTATTCAGACCATTCTAGTTTTTGAGAATGGTTTTCAAGATTTTTTATTATTGTGATTCTCACCATTATTTAATTTTAATTATCAAAAACATTCTAAAAGTGTTTATTTTTATTATTTTAATAATATTTATTTTATTTATTAAAATTATTTTGTTAAATTTTATTGTTTATTAATTATTTCCTATTTTATTCATTTTATTATTATTATTCTATATAATTTTTTTTAATTATTTTTAGTGAAAAATTAATTTTCTAAAGTTTATTTTTACCCTTATATAAGCCTTGTATTTTTTCTATTACCCTTAATTATCCTTATTTTACCTTTATGCATTTTTTTTTGTCTTTTAAGTACCCTTATATAACTATATTTTTACCTTTATGCATGCTTTTTTATTTTTTTATCTTTATATGAGTGGTTGAAACTCTAAGATACCTTTAAATAGTGTTTTTCTTTACCCTTACATAGTGCATGGAGAGTTTAAATTACCCTTCCGTATACTGTTTAATTTTTTATCTACCCTTAAATAGTTCTTGAATTACATTCTACCTTTATGTGAATATCTTTTCCACCTTTACACATCTTATATAATCTTCATCTTACCCTTACGCAATATGCATTTAACCATTACGTATCGCATGGTTTCAACTCTTTACCCTTACACAATCTACCTTTACACAATGCATGTACTTTCTTGTTACCTTTATATAACCTATATAATTTTATTCTTACCTTTAAATAGAATGATATTTAACCTTTACATAGAATTTTGTTTTATAATTTACTCTATTTTCAAAATATTCTTAATATACTAATTTATTGAATGTTTGTTTCAACTGTTTAATTTGTTTTAATGATTCTATAAATTCATATTAATGTTATAGATCCTATGAAAAGTTTTTTTAAAGTTTTTTAAATTAATTTATAATATAATATAATTTTTTTCTTTATTCTCACATATATTGATAGTGTAGTCAATTCTCAAATCTTATAATCTCAACCAGCTTCACACTGTAAGGTATTTTAGTTTTTCTTTGCACAAGTTGTTTACACCGCAATCCATAGGTTTTTCCTCAACTACCTCATTCTTGGAAGAACCATAAAAAATATTCTTTATGAATTCACATCATAGATCTAAACCCTACTCTGAAATGCACACCCCCACGACACAATAGTCTCTTACACAGTGCAAAAGGCTATAATTTTAAATGAATTTAAAATGGTCAAGATTCATGGAACCTTGAATTCAATGAAATAAATACCCTAATGGATTCCAGAACATTTTTTAAGAAATTTAAGGCTATAAATAGAGACTTTTGGAGGATTGTAAAACTACAAAACATCTATAATAGCTTTCTCCTCTATTTTTTCAACATGCTTAATTTCTCTTCAAGCTCTTAAAGCTCTCTCTTTCTAAATCATCTTCTTCCTTCAAAGAGCATGTGGAAAAATTGTAATATCTTTATCACTATCTCTATATTTTCATTCTTCCTGTGTGTTTTTCATATTCTTTAGGAGAAATGAGACTAAGATAAAAAAGACCCTCTTATTACTATTTCTTAATTTTTTATTCTTACTAACATTAAAGTAAGGGACTGAGATTTCTTGTCTTTTTCCATTCAAAAGAAAAGGGACTATTATTTTGAGGTTTCTAGATTCACCGTTAAAGATCAAGTATCTATTGTATTTGGTTTCTTATTATAACCTAAAAATAAAAGTGATAGTTTTAGTATCTTGGATACCATTAAATACAAGGGAATAATACATTAAATCCTCAAGAGATTGAGGTGGTAGACATAGGGGCACCCTCAGGTATTATTATTGAACTTCCTTACCAAATATCTTATCTCATTTACTTTCCACATTTTCTTTTATTTATCGTTTTCATTAATTCATTTCAGATTTTTTTAATATATCAATTCACTTAATCATTTTATTATTTTATTCACTCTTCATTATATCATTTCACTTTTATTATTATATTTAATTATAATATTGTGATTTTAATATTTTAATTATTTTATTTATTTTTAAATAAATTTTTATAAATTGGATTATTTTACTTTAATTTTTTAAAGAAAAATTCACCCCCCCCCCACCCTCTTTCCATTTCATATCCTATCTCAAACCTACATTTACTATCAAAAGTGTTTTTATTTATTTAATTACTTTGTTTTCAAATTATTTAAAAGTTTTTATTTTCAAAATCTTTAACCATTTTTTCAGATAAAGATATCTTTTTAAAATGGATTTTTAAAACACCCATGGTGGTCTCAAAGGAAACTCCTTGGGTCGTGCTCCACTTTTTTAGAAGTAATTATGGTTATTGGAAAAATCGATTGCCTACTTTTCTTAGATCTATTGGTCATTTTATATATAATATTTTTATATATGGATATACTCCTACAACTTAAAAATAAGATAAATGGACCCTAAATGATATTTCTACTTTTTAATTAGATGGTAAATCTATGAATTTCTTGAATTGTGGTTTAGAAGTTAATGAATTTAAAAGAGTTTATTAATGTAAAATTTATCACAAAATCTCTAAATCATTAGAAGTTACACATTAAATTACAAATAAAGTTGAGGATATAAGGCTTTCCATGTTTAGAAAATACTTTGAGATTTTCTCCATGCATCCTAGTGAATTTATCTTTTCTATGTTTACTATATTTACTAACATTTAAAATGGCCTAAAATCTCTTGGTTATTATCTTTCTACAAAAACTTTAGTCAATAAAATACTTGTAATTTTACCAAGCACTTGGGAACTAAAATTCACCAAGATCTAAGAATATAAAGATGTTAAAAATATGTAAGTTTAGGAACTCATAGGTTCTCTCGTGACATATGATATAACCATGAAGATACAAATTGAAAATGAGGCTAATGAGGTCAAGGAAACTAAAAATATATATTTCAAATAAAATAATGATGACTCATCTGGGAGTGACTCTGACATTTCCAACTTTACCAATATGATGGACAAGTATAATAAAAATTAGGTATCCACTCAACACTTCAAAAAGAAAAATCAATAATTTGTGGAAACTCACTATTGGAAAAATGACTTATACCCATGGTTCAAAACTGTGGGAATAGGCTATACCCACAATTTTGGGAACTGTGGGAAACCGAGGTGTCGGTATATCTCTACGTCTTATACCCACAGTTTTCCAAAATATAGGTATAGCATTTTTTCACCGTGTCATAGCCTTATACCCACTTTCCACCATGTCATAGCCTTATACCCACAGTTTTATAACTGTGGGTATAAATATTAGAAAAAAGGGGGGACACCATTTTGATCCCGCGACCTATACCTTGAAGACCAAGCGTCACAACACTCTAGATACTTAACATATGTGTATATATATATAGATAAATATATTAATCTAAACTGTACATATTATTAAAAAATAATGTCGTAAGTTTCTATATCGCGGCCTCGTCTTCTAACACCCAGAACCTCACCACTCCTACTACCGAACTTAAGTTAATATATATCTACATTTATCTAAATATATTAATTTAAAATGTCAGTATTGGGAAAAAGTGGGCCGTGAGTTTCGATCCCATGACCTCCTCTACCATCACACAGTGCCTCACCATCCCACCTACTTACCTTATGCATATATAAATTTATATTCACCCAAATATATTAATCTAAACCATGGGTATAGAAGGGAAAATCGCAGTTATAGGGTTTTCCTGCCCTACTTTTTTTTCCACGTTCATGTGGGAAACCTATACCCATGGTTCTCTCAAACTGTGGGTATAGGGTTTTTCACCCAGACCTATACCCATGGTTCTCTCAAACTGTGGGTATATAGTTTTTCACCCAGACCTATACCCACGGTTTTTCTAGAGAACCATCGTTATAGGTCTTGAACTGAGACCTAAACCCACGGTTTTGAGAAAACTGTGGGTATAGGTTCGAAATAGACCCATATACCCGCATTTTTTCCAAAAATTTGGGTATAGGTTCAGAAAGACACTTATACCCACGGTTATGCAAAAACTGTGGGTTTAAGGGGACCTATACCTGCGGTTTTTTCGAAAACTATGGGTATAGAGGATTTTTCTAGTAGTGACTTATCTTGGTTGTAAAAAGAAGGTCCATATAAAAACTTATTTTCCCTTGAACAAGAAAAAATCAAAAGACAATAAGAAATATAAGAAATATTTAAAGGTCTCAACTTAGATCACTATCGAGGACTCGATTTCAACATACAAATCAAATGATGAAAGTACCAAGTGTCTCATGATACATGTTGAGTATGGAATTAAGGTTGGTTCTAAAATTTCTCTTTCTCTCTATCATTCATCTTCTTACTCTTCTAACTCTTCTACCTATTATTTAACTTATGAATATCTTATTGATGCTAAAAATGAACTTAAAAATGGTTTTTGTGATCATATTTCAAAATTCAAAGATCTTAAAAAGAAACACAATATTTTTGCTTTTAAAAAAGACTAAATTTTAAAAGAAAAGGGAGGATTTAATTTTAAAATTAAAAGATAAAATAAATTTTGAAAATTTTTTATTTCAAATTAAATAACTTAATAATTCTATTTTTCTTTTCACCCAAGGAGAAGAAAATTTAAATAAAATTTTGTCTTATTAAAAACCTTTTAAAAATATATATGGTTTTGGTTTTTCAAAACAATCTAGTTTTCACAACAGTTTTAAAAAGGATACTTTTGTGAAGGGAATTTCTTAAAATAAATTTTGTAATTACTAAAATAAATTTTTCCATTTAGTTTATGAATACAATTGTAAAAATTATATATATGGTAGAATTAAAAGAATCAATATTTCCTCTCATATTTCAAATGGAAAAAACTTGTTCCAAATAAGTATGGATTTCAAAATCATTACTAGCTAACTTAAGTGGACCTAATATATGGGTACAAAAAGTAATAGTTTCTTAATATTTTATAGAAAAAGATAAAAACAAAAGAATATACATAGTATATAGATAGCAGGTGGTCAAGAAATATGTGTGGTGATCCTTTAAAATTCAATCATATAGATGATTTTTATAGAGTACATGTCACATTTAGAGATTATTCAAAATGAAAAATTACTGGTATATGAGAAATTGGTTTCTACAAATCTACTCTTATTAAATATGTTTTATTTTCCAAAGTATTGAAACATAATTTACTAATTATTAGTCAATATTTTGATAGTGTTTTTAAAATTTATTTTAAAAATGATTTTTGTAAATTTTTTAATTCCAAAAGAAATATTTTATTTACAAAATTCCATTTTCAAAATGTTTATATTATATATTTAAAATATCTATAAATTTTAAGTTTTAAGTTTTTAAGTGAACAAGATAATTATTATTGGATTTATCATCGATGCATGGGTCATTATAATATCCATTTTCTTGTTAAACTCAATCGTATCCAACCAATATGAGATTTACCAAAAATTACCTTTAAAAGATAAATTAGTTTGTGAACCTTGCCAACTTATCAAGAAACACAATTCTTTGTTCAAACTTAGAAACCTTGTTTCCTATTCTAAATCCCTAGAACTATTCCACCTTGACCTTTTTGGACCAACTCAAGTTGTTGGTATCATAGGTAAAAATTACACCATTGTAATTATCGATGACATTACTATATTTACATGGGTTTTCTTCTTAACTCGTAATAATAAGTCTTCTAATGTATTTATCAATAATTCAAGTAAATTTGAAAATAAAAAAGACTACCAACTCATTTCCCTTAGAATTGACCATGGTGGAGAATTTTATAACAAAAAATTTGATGAGTTTTGTGCTTATTAAGGTTATCATCACTCCTTTTCCTTTCCAAGAACACCTCAACAAAATGGGGTTATTGAAAGATTAAATGGGACCCTCTAATAAATGTCTAGGAATATCCTTAATGAGTTTTCCCTTCCTCAATAATTCTAGGTTGAGGCGGTCAATATAGAATTATCTATCCTTAATTGTGTCCTTATAAGACCCATCTTAAGAAAACCCCTTATGAACTTTGGAAAGGAAAAATCTCAAAAGTTGGATTCTTTAGAGTTTTTGGTTATAAATGTTTTATCCTTAATACCAAGGATAATTTAAGAAAGTTTGACCCCAAAGTTGATGAAAAAATCTTCCTTGGGTAATTGAACTCAATTAAAGCCTTCTGAGTCTTCAATAAGAGGACCAAGAACCTATAAGAGTCTATTTACATCAAATTTGATGAGAAACTTCCTAAATCACATCTGTATAGTAATTATGATGTTGAATAACCTAGTTAGACCCTTACTCAACTTTAATATTCTAAAATAATTAAATATGATCTAGGATCCCCATCCTCTCATTTACCCAAATCTTGGAATCAATCTAAATACCATCCTCTTGAAAAAATTTATCAGATAATTATAATCTATAACCCATACTAGAAGGTCGGTATTAAATGAGTTTGAACATCAAGAATTTCTATATCATAAATTAACCTCATTCCCTTGAGGACGTTACTAATGATAAGAATTGGATACTTTCTATGTAATAGTATTTGAACCAATTTCAAAGGAACAATGTTTGGACTCTTATGGAATGTCCCGATAAACATCCTGTTATAGGAACGAAGTGGGTTTTTCAAAACAAACTTGATGAATAAGGAAATTTTATCTATAAAAAGGCTTGACTTATTGTTAAAGGTTTTAATCAAGAAGTAATTGATTATGGTTAAACCTATTCACACATTTCTCAACTCGAATCTATTATAATCTTGTTGGAATTCTACGCTCATTTTAATTTTAACCTTTTTAAAATGGATTTCAAAAGTTATTTTTTAAATGGTTTTATTTCAAAAAATATTTTTGTAGACTAACCACCTAGTTTTGAAAATCCTAAATTTAAAAATTATGTTTTTAAGTTAATCAAATCTTTATACTATTTAAAACAACCTCCTTGAGCTTGGTATAAGAGGTTAACTAAATTACTTTAATCAAATTATTTCCAAATGGGAAAATATTATTCTACAAATTTTATAAAAACCTTTTTAAATGATTTATTAATCATTAAAATTCATATTGACGATGCTATTTTTATCTCAACTAAAGAAACTCTTTGTAATGAATTTTATTATTTAATGAATAAAGAGTTTGAAATGAGTTTTATAAGAGAACATAAAATATACCTTGGTTTTCAAATTTTCTAAAATTATGATGAAACCTTTTTAAACCAAATTAAATACACTAATAAAATTATAAATAATTTTGGCATGGATCATTCTAAGGAAATTAGAATTCCCATGAGTACAATAAGTAATCTCATGATGGATTAATCCAGTCAAATGGTCAATAATAAGATTTATCAAAGTATGATTTGAAGTCTACTTTACCTTATTGTGAACCATATGGACATAATGTTTAGTGTATCTATTTGTGATCATTTTCAATCCAATATAAAGGAATGTCATTTGAAATCCCTCAAAATAATTTTTCATTATATAAAAGGAACTAAAATCCTTGGACGATTTTATCCTCATGAAACCACTTTTGAAATTTATTGTTTTTCCAATGATGATTTTGGAGAATTTAAATTAGAGAGTTTAACTACTAGTGAAACTTTTCATCTACTAGGAAAATATGTTGTCTCTTGTAGTAGCAAGAATAAAAACTCTATTTTAGTTTCTATAGACAAAGGGGAATACATAGCCACTGGTATTTGTTTCACCTAAGTTATATGGATGAAACATACTCTATTGGACTTTGGGTAAACATATTATTCTATTAATATCAAGTGTGATGACACTAGTGTGATCAGTATTTCTAAAAATATTATCTAACATATTACACTAAGAAAATTGACTTGAGAAACCATTTTCTATGAGATCACTTTCAAAAAAGGTGATATCGTTCTTGAATTTGTTTCAAAAAACCTTAAACTTGTCGATATCTTCACTAAAATCCTTCCTATAGATTGCTTTTAATTAATAAATGGTGATTTGGGTATGATAATCTTGTGATTATAATCTTTTAATATCTTGGTAAGATTGAGAATTTTTCCTTTTTTAAAATCCATTTTTTAAAATTATTTTCCAAAATGGATTTCAAATTATTTTATTAAAAAAATGTTTTTCAAATTTTTTCATGCTTTTTGAAAAGTGAAGTGAGTATGATACTCCAAGAAAAACATTCTTCTATGGATACAAACAAGTGGATATGGTTATGTTTCATATGATCTCAGGTACTTATCCCAAAAAGAGTCGATTGGGTTTTCTAACCCTTTCCCCATCCTAGGCATGATGCGTGGGCATTTATTACACACCTGGTTTGAAACTCCAAGGGAATTTTCTATGGTTTAGTAATATAATCTTCTCTAAACCTTGATAATGAAAATATTTTTTCAAATTATATTTTTTCTAAGTCTTTTATTTATTTAAATTTATTTAGTTTAATGGTTGTAATACCCTTAAACTCTCTTAATTAATTAATTGAGGGGGTATAATTTTGTTAATACAAAAATGATCCTATAAGAGACATTTTCTTTTTCAAGTTTTTCAAATTTAAAATTTTGTTTTTTTTTATAAACAAAGTTATTTATATTTTTTAAAAAAATCAAAGTTTTATTTTAACTATTAAACTTTTTTTAAAAAATAATTGTTTTTGAAAATCCTTATTCTAAAATATTTTCAAAACTTTAATTTTCAGCTCTCTTAAAAGATAATTAATGATGATAAACATGGATTTAATTTTTATCTATTTATCATATAATCTCATGTATAACTTATTTTTGATAATCCCTAAGAGGAATAAGTTTTAGCATCTCATGAAAAAGAAGGAGAATTCATGTTTATGGGAGAAGTTTTATTTCTTTTCTATTGATTAATTTAATTTTTTATTCAAGTGTTTGTGATCATCAAAAATGGGAAGATTATTGTTCTTCTCATCATTCTTTGATTTTAATGATCACAAACATTCTTAAAGTGATTATTTTTATTATTTTAATAATTACAAATATTATTGTTTTTATTTTTAATAATAATTTTGTTTAATATTATTATTTATTAATTATTTACTCTTTTATTATTAGTATTATTATTATTATTATTATTCTATATAATTATTTTTTATTATTTTTTGTGAAAAAATAATTTTATAAACTTTGTTTTTACCCTTATGCCTTGTATTTTCCCTATTATACTTATGTGGATTTTTTTACCTTTATGTGTGCTTTTTTATCTTTTAATTACCCATACATAACTGAATTTTTATCTTTATGCATGATTTTTTATTTTTTTACCCTTACACAGTGTTGTTATTTACCCTTACACAGTTCATAGAGAGTTTAGCTTATGCTTACATTGAATGTTTAACTTTCTATCTACCCTTGCGCAACATTTGAATTTAATTCTAACTTTATGTGAAGATATTTTATACCTTTACATGTCTTATATAATCTTCAGCTTACCCATATTCAGTTTGCATCTAACCCTTATTCAATGTATGGTTTCACCTCATTACCCTTACACAGGTTGCCTTTACACAGTGCATGTACTTTCTTATTACCTTGGCGTAACCTAAATAATTTTATTCTTACCTTTATAAAGAATTATATTTAACCCTTACATAGAATCTAGCTTTCCATTTTACTCTGTTTTCGTGCTATTTTTGATTTATTGATTTTTTTTCATGTTTGTTTCAACTGTTTAATTTGTTTTAATGATTCTTTAAATTCATATTAATATTATAGATACTATAAAAAAGTATTTTTATAGTGTTTTAAATGCATCTATAAGAAAATTAAATGTTTTTCTTTATTCTCACATATTTTGACAACATAGTCAATTATTAGATCCTATAATCTTGGTCAACTCTATGGCTCAAGGTATTTCAGTTTTTCTTTGCAGGATTTATTCACAACATAGTCCATAGGATACACCATAGCTACCTAATTTTTGGAAGAACAATAAAAATACTTCTTTGTGACTTCATTCCACAGCTCTAAACCCTATGTCACAATGCACACCTATGCAATAAAGTACTCTCTTCCACAACTTAAATACCCTAATGGATTCCAAAATATTTCTGAAGGAATTAAACGCTATAAATAGAGACCTTTGGAGTCTTGGAAAAATAAAACACATCTATAGCAGCTTGATTATCCATTATTAAAATGATCTGAATTTCTCATCAATCTCTCAAAACTCTCTCTTTCTAAATCCTCTTCTTCCTACAAAGAATTTGTGCCAAATTTTCAATATCTTTCTCATTCTACCCTTATGTTCATTATATTCTATTGGATAATTTACACTAATCTAAAAATACCATTTTCCTCCTCTTTCTTCTATTTTGGTGATTACTACCTTTACAGTAAGTGACTAGAATTTTCTTGTCTTTTTACTTTCAAAAGGCAAGGGGATATTCTTGTTAGGTTTCTAGCAACACTATTAAAGATATAGTGCCTCTTGTTTCTAGTTTCTTATTATAACCTAAAAATAAATGGATAATTTTGGTATATTGACTATTATTAAATCCAAGGGATTGATACATTAAATACTCAATATATTGAGGAAGTAGATTTATGAGTACCCTCAGGTACTAATATTTAACTTCCTTACCAAATATCTTATTCGTTTACTTTTCACATTTTATTTTATTTATTACTTTCATTCATTCATTTCATAATTTATTTAATCCATCAATGTGCTTAATAATTTAATCATTTGAATCAATCTTCTATTTATTATTATACTTTTATTATTATATTTAATTATATTGTTGTGTTTTCAACACTTAGATTATTTTATTTCTTTTTAAATAATTTTCTATAAATTGGATTGTTTCCATTTAAATTTTTTAAAGGGAAATTTACCCTCCCCCCCCCCCCCACTTTCCATTTTATCTTCTATATCTAACCTAAACCTACCACAAAGGGTATAATTCTAGCCCAGTGGCCCAAAATCCCACCCGGCCTAAGTGGATCGGCCTGGAAAATACCGAGTCGGGTCGGGCCTGGGCCTATGAAAGTAGGCTCGCATGTTGGGTCAGGCCAGCCCAAAAAATCTCTTTCCATCGGTCGAGTTGGCCCAAAAAAAGTCTGCCCTGAGGGCCCGTATGAATCCCAGGTCATAAAAGTTCACCCGCTCTAAAAACAATAATGGAAACTACAGGTAGGGAGACTCACACCCCCTACCACATGTTTCCATGCCTACGTCTAGACCAACTTGTCCAGGTGGTGTGCTAGGTTTAAAATTACAAAACTATATATATAATTATATACCAATGATTTAACATAATATATATATATATATAATAACTTATTATATATTAACAAAAAAACGTTCACCCACTAATGTTCGCGCACACCCCCCTCCCGCCTTATTTTTTTAATTATGTTTCAACTTGCATATATTATATATATTATATTAAATATATTTAGAATAAAATAACTCGACCACTATTGCACACCCATAAATAATTTTATTTTATAACTTTCACATATTATATATATATTCACATGTATAAATCTATTTAGAAAAAAAAATAACACACACACTCACTGTTTCACACCCCTCATTCATTTTTTTACAACTTTCACATATTATATATATAAATCTTTTAAAAAATATTTTAAAATTAATAATGTAACATAATATATGTATATATATATAATAAATCATTATATATTAACAAAAAAACACTCAACCACTGATGTTTGCGTATGCCCCCCTCCCACATTATTATCTTTTTATGTATGTTGCAACTTGCATATTATATATATATATATATTATATATTATATATTATATATATTATATCTATTGTATCTATTATATATATTATATATATTATATATAAATATATAAATCAATTTTAAAAAATAAAATTAACTCACTCACTCCTACACACCCCTCATTAATTTTTCTTAAAACTTGCTCATATTATATATATATTCATATGTATAAATATATTTAGAAAAAAAAAGTAACACACCCACCCACTACTACGCACCCCCCAACCCCTTATTAATTTTTTTTTAACTTTCACATATTATATATATATTAACATATATAAATATATTTAAAAAAAATTAAAACATTAAAAAAACGTTTTAAAAAATGATTAAAAAAGTTAAAAAACATTTACAAAAACATCAATCTATTTAGAAAAAAAATAACACCCACCCACTCCTGATTTAAAATTACCAGACTATATATATATATAGAAAAAATTTAACATAATATATATATATATATATAATAACTCATTATATATTAAAAAACATTTTCCCACTAATATTTGTGCATTCCCTTTCCACATTATTTTTTTAATTATGTTACAACTTGCATATATTATATATACATATATAAATATATTTAGAAAAAAAATTAACTCGACCACTATTGTGAATCCCTCAGTAATTTTATTTTTAAACTTGAACGTATTTTATATATATTCACATGTATAAACCTATTTAGAAAAAAAAATTAACACACTCACTCACTGCTGCACACCCCTCATTCATTTTTTTTTACAACTTGCACATACGTATAGTAATGATGATGTTGAATAACCTAGTTAGTCCCTTCCTCAACTTTAATCTTCTAAAATAATTGAAGATGCTCTAGGATCCCCATCCTCTCATTTACCCAAGTCTTGGAATAAATCTAAATACCATCCTCTTGAAAATTTTATTAGATAATTATAATCTAGAACTCATACTAGAAGTTCAGTATTAAATGAGTTTAAACATAAACAATTTCTCTATCATATTTAACCTCATTCCCTTGATGAAGTTATTAATGATGAGAATTGGATACTTTCTATGTAATAGGATTTTAACCAATTTCAAAGGATCAATGTTTAGACTCTTATGGAATGTCCTGATAAACATCCTGTTATAGGAATGAAGTGGGTTTTTCAAAAAAAACTTGATGAATAAGGAAATGTTATCTATAATAAGGCTTGACTTATTTTTAAAGGTTTTAATCAAGAATTTATTGATTATGGTTAAACCTATTCACAAATTTCTCAACTAGAATCTATTATAATATTGCTGGAATTCTATGCTCGTTTTAGTTTTAACCTTCTTAAAATAAATTTAAAAAAGTTGTTTTTTAAATGGTTTTATTTCTAAAAATATTTTTGTGGAATAACCACCTAGTTTTAAAAATCCTAAATTTAAAAATTATGTTTTTAAGTTAATCAAATCTCTATACTATTTAAAACAACCCCCTTGAGCTTGGTATAAGAGGTTAACTAAATTACTTTAATGAAATTATTTCCAAATGGGAGAATATGATTCTACAATTTTTCTAAAAACCTTTTTAAATGATTTATTAATCGTTAAAATTCATATTGATGATGCTATTTTTGGCTCAACTAAAGAAACTCTTTGTAATGAATTTTATTATTTAATGAATAAAGAGTTTGAAATGAGTTTTATAAGAGAATAAAAAATCTTCCTTAGTTTTCAAATTTCCCAAAATTATGATGAAACCTTTTTAAACCAAATTAAATACACTAATAAAATTATAAATAATTTTAGCATGGATCATGATAAGGAAATTAAAATTCCCATGAGTACAACAATTAATCTGATGTTGGATGAATCCAGTCAAATTTTCAACAATAAGATTTATCAAAGTATGATTTGAAGTCTACTTTACCTTACTATGAATCATCTAGACATCATGTTTAGTGTATCTATTTGTGATCATTTTCAATCAAAACTAAAGGGATGTCATTTCAAATCCCTAAAAATAATTTTTCATTATATTAAAGAAACTAAAAACCTTGGACTATTTTATCCTCATGAATCCTCTTTTGAAATTTATTGTTTTTTCAATGATGATTTTGGATATTTCCAATTATAGAGTTTAACTACTAGTGGAACTTTTCATCTACTAGGAAAATATATTGTCTCTTGGAGTAGCAAGAAGAAAAACTCTATTTCATTTTCTATAGCCAAAGGGGAATACATAGCCACTGGTATTTGTTTCACCTAAGTTATATGGATGAAACATACTCTATTGGACTTTGGGTAAACATATTATTCTATTAATATCAAGTGTGACAACACTGGTGTGATCAGTATTTCTAAAAATATTATCCAATACTATTACACTAAGAAAATTGACTTGAGAAACCATTTTCTATGAGATCAATTTCAAAAATGTGATATCGTACTTGAATTTGTTTCAAAAAACCTTAAAATTGTCGCTATCTTAACTAAAATCCTTCCTCTAGATTGCTTTTAATTTATAAATGGTGATTTGGGTATGATTATCTTGTGATTATAATATTTTAATATCTTTGAAAGATTAAGAATTTTTCCTTTTTTTAAATCCACTTTTTGAAATTATTTTTCAAAATGGATTTCAAATTATTTTATTAAAAAAATGTTTTTCAAATTTTTTCAATCTTTTTGAAAATTGAAGTGAGTATGATACTTCTAGAAAAACATTCTTCTTTGGATACAAACAATTGGATATGATTCTAGTTCAGATGCTCTCAAGTATTTATCCCAAAAAGAGTCAATTTGGTTTTTTAAACCTTTCTCCATCCTAGGTATGATGAGTGGGCATTTATTACACACCTGGTTTGAAAGTCCAAGGTAATTTTCTATGGTTTAGTAATACAATATTTTCTAATCCTTGATAATGAAAATATTTTTTCAAAATATTTTTTTTCTAAGTCTTTTATTTCTTTATATTTATTTATTTTAATGGTTTTAATACCCTTAAACTCTCTTAATGAATTAATTGAGGGGGAATAATTTTATTAATACAAAAATAATCCTTTAAAAGACATTTTCTTTTTCAATTTTTTCAAATTTAAAGTTTTGTTTTGTTTTTTAAACAAAGTTATTTATCTTTTTAAAAAAAATCAAAGTTTTATTTTAACTATTAAACTTTTTTAAAAAAATATTTGTTTTTGAAAATAATTATTCTAAAATATTTTCAAAAAATTAATTTTCAACTCTCATAAAAGATTATTAATGATGATAAACATAGATTTAATTTTTATCTATTTATCATCTAATCTCATGTATAACTTATTTTTGATAATCCCTAAGAGGAAGAAGTTTTAGCATCTCATACAAAAGAAGAAGAATTCATGTTTGTAGGAGAAGTTTTCTTTCTTTTCTATTGATTAATTTAATTTTTTATTCAAGTGTTTGTGATCATCAAAAATGGAAAGATTATTATTCTTCTCACCATTCTTTGATTTTAATGATCACAAAAATTCTTAAAGTGATTATTTTTATTATTTTAATAATTAAAAATAATATTGTTTTTATGTTTTATAATATTTTTATTTAATATTATTATTTATTAATTATTTCCTATTTTATTATTATTATTATTATTATTATTATTCTATATAATTCTTTTTTATTATTCTTTGTGAAAAAAATAATTTTATAAACTTTTTTTTTACCCTTATGCCTTGTATTTTCCCTATTATCCTTATATGGATTTTTTTTACCTTTATGTGTGATTTTTTATCTTTTAATTACCCATACGTAACTGAATTTTTATCTTTATGCATGATTTTCTATTTTTTACCCCTACACAGTGTTGTTATTTACCCTTACGCAGTGCATGGAGAGTTTAGCTTACGCTTATGTTGAATGTTTAATTTTCTATCTACCCTTGCGCTACATTTGAATTTAATTATACCTTTATGTGAAGTTATTTTATACCTTTACATGTCTTATATAATATACAACTTACCCATATTCAGTTTTCGTCTAACCCTTATTCAATGTATGGTTTCACCTCTTTACCCTTACACAGGTTGCCTTTACACAGTGCATGTACTTTCTTATTACCTTTACGTAACCTAAATAATTTAATTCTTAACTTTATAAAGCATTATATTTAACCCTTACATAGAATCTAGCTTTCCATTTTACTCAGTTTTCATGCTATTTTTGATATATTGATTTTTTCATGTTTGTTTCAACTGTTTAATTTGTTTTAATGATTATATAAATTCATATTAATATTATAGATACTATAGAAAGTATTTTTATAGTGTTTTAAATTCATTTATAAGAAAATTAAATGTTGTTATTTATTCTCACATATTTTGACAACATAGTCAATTCTTAGATCTTATAATCTTGGTCAACTCTGTGGCTCAAGGTATTTCAATTTTTCTTTGGAGGAGCTATTCACGCCATAGTCCATAGGATACACCATAGCTACCTCATTTTTGGAAGAACCATAAAAATGCTTCTTTGTGACTTCATGACACAGCTCTAAACCCTATGCCACAATGCACACCTATGCAACATAGTACTCTCTTACAAAACTTAAAGACCCTGATGGATTCTAAAATATTTCTGAAGGAATTAAAGGCTATAAATAGAGATCTTTGGAGTCCTGGAAAACTACAACACATCTATAGCATCTTGATTATCCATTCTTCCAATTTTCTCAATTTCTCATCAAGCTCTCAAAACTCTCTCTTTCTAAATACTCTTCTTCCTTCAAAGAATTTGTGCCAAATTTTCAATATCTTTCTCACTCTATCTATATTCTCATTCTCCCCTTATGTTCATCATATTCTTTTGGATAATTTATACTAATCTAAAAATACCATTTTCCTCCTCCTCCTTTTATTTTGGTGATTACTACCATTATAGTAAGAGACTATAATTTTCTTGTCTTTTTACTTTCAAAAGGAAATGGTATATTCTTGTTAGGTTTCTAGCTACACTATTAAAGATATAGTGTCTCTTGTGTCTAGTTTCTTATTGTAACCTAAAAATAAATGGATAGTTTTGGTATCCTGAATATTATTAAATCCAAGGGATTGATACATTAAATCCTCAATAGATTGAGGAAGTAGATGTATGAGTACCCTCAGGTACTATTATTGAACTTCCTTACCAAATATCTTATTCGTTTACTTTTCACATTTTCTTTTATTTATTTCTTTCATTCATTCATTTCATAATTTATTTAATCCATCAACATGCTTAATCATTTTATCATTTGAATCAATCTTCTATTTATTCTTCCACTTTTATAATTATATTTAATTATATTGTTTTGTTTTCAAAACATAGATTTTTTTATTTCTTTTTAAATAAGTTTCTATAAATTGGATTGTTTCCATTTATTTTTTTAAAGGGAAATTCACCCCCCCCCCTACTTTCCATTTTATCTTCTATATATAACCTAAACCTACCACTAAAGGTATAATTCTATCCCAGTGGACCATAAATTTGCCCAGCCTAAGTGGCTCGGCCAGGCAAAGCCCGAGTCGGGCAGGGCCTAGACCTATGAAAGCATCCTTGCATGTTGGGTCGGGCCAGCCCGAAAAATCTCTTTATGCAGGTCGAGTTGGCCCAAAAAAGTCCACCATGAGGGCCCATATGAAGCCCAACCCATAAAAGTCCACCCACTCTAAAAACAATATTGGAAAACTACCGGTAGGGAGACTCAAACCCCCTACCACATGTTTCCAAGCCTACGTCTAGACCAACTAGTCCAGGTTGTGCGCTTGGTTTAAAATTACCAATATATATATATATATAATTATGTACCAATGATTGAACATAATATATATATAATAACTCATTATATATTAAAAAAACATTCACCCACTAATGTTCGCGCACACCCCCCACCCACCTTATTTTTTTTAATTATGTTGCAACTTGCATATGTTATATATATTTTATTAAATTTATTTAGAAAAAAAATAACTCGACCACTGTTTCACACCCCTAAATAATTTTATTTTATAACTTTCACATATTATATATATATTCACATGTATAAATCTATTTAGAAAAAAAATAACACACTCACTCATTGTTTCACACCCCTCATTCATTTTTTTACAACTTTCACATATTATATATATAAAAATATTTTAAAAAATATTTTAAAATAAACGATGTAACATAATATATGTATATATATATAATAACTCATTATATATAAACAAAAAAACAAGCACCCACTGATGTTTGCGCATGCCCCCCTCCCACATTATTATTTTTTTATGTATGTTGCAAATTGCATATTATATATATATATATATATATATATTATATATAATATATATTATATATATTATATATTATATATATTATATATTATATATATTATATATTATATATATTATATATAAATATATAAATCAATTTTAAAAAATAAAATTAACTCACTCACTCCTGCACACCCCTCATTAAATTTTTTTACAACTTGCACATATTATATATATATATATATATTCATATGTATAAATATATTTAGAAAAAAAATTAACACACTCACCCACTACTACGCACCCCCAACCCCTTATTATTTTTTTTTATAACTTTCACATATTATATATATATTAACATATAGAAATCTATTTATAAAAATTAAAACATTAAAAAACATTTTAAAAAAATGTTTAAAAAAAGTTAAAATAAATTAAAATAAATGTTTAATATAAGCTTTTAAAAATTATTATTTAGAAAAAAAATATTTAAAAATATATTTACAAAAATATCAATCTATTTAGAAAAAAAAATTAACACACCCACCCACTCCGAATTTAAAATTACCAGAATATATATATATATATAGCAACAATTTAACATAATATATATATATAATAACTCATTATATATTAAAAAACAATTTCCCACTAATATTTGTGCATGCCCTTCCCACCTTATATTTTTAAATTATGTTACAACTTGCATTTATTATATATACATATATAAATCTATTTAGAAAAAAAATTAACTCGACCACTATTGTGCATCCCTTAGTAATTTTATTTTACAACTTGCACATATTTTATATATATTCACATGTATAAACCTATTTAGAAAAAAACTTTAACACACTCACTCACTGCTGCACACCCCTCATTCATTTTTTTTACAACTTGCACATATTATATATATAAATATTTTCAAAAAAATTAAAACATTAAAAAAATGTTTTAAAAGAAACAATGTAATATAATATATATATATATATAATAACTCGTTATATATTAATAAAAAACACACTCGCACATCCTCATTATTATTTTTTATATATGTTTCAACTTGCATATATTATATATATTATATATACATATATAAATCAATTTAGAAAAAAATTGACTCACTCACTCCTGCGCACCCCTCATTAACTTTTTTACAACTCGCACATATTATATATATATATATATATATATATATATATTCACATGTATAAATCTATTTAGAAAAAAAATTAACATACTCACCCACTACTGCACACCCCCATCCCCTCATTAATTTTTTTTTATAATTTCACATATTATATATATATTAACATATATAAATCTATTTTAAAAAATTAAAACATCAAAAAAAAATTAAAAAATATTTAAAAAAATTAAAAAAACATATTAAAATAAATGTTTAATATAAACTTATAAAAACTAATATTTATAAAAAAAAATATTTAAAAAAACATTTAGAAAAACATCAATCTATTTAGAAAAAAAATAACACACTCACTCAGCACCCCAACCCCGCATTATTTTTTTTATAACTTGCACATTATATATATATATATATTAACATATATAAATCTATTTTAAAAAATCAAAAAATTCAACAAAATGTTTTAAAAAATGTTTAAAAAAAGTTTAAAAAACATTTTAAAATAAAAATTTAATATAAACTTTTAAAAAATAATGTTTAGAAAAAAAATGGTTTAAAAAAACATTTACAAAAACATAAATCTATTTATATAAAAAATTAACACACTCACCCACTGTTGCGCACCCCCAACCCTTCGTTAGTTTTTTTTACAACTTGCACATATTATATATATATATATATATATTCACATATATAAATCTATTTAGAAAAAAAATTAACACACCCTCAACCACTCATTAATTTTCTTTTTACAACTTACACATATTATTATGAATGTTTTTTATTATGAATAATGATATTTATTTAAACATAAAAATCACCGCAGTTTCATTTTTTTAATTGCACATTTTCAAATAAATTATTTATACTTTAATTGTTTTCTAAATTGGTCTATTTTAGATTTTTATTAAATTAAATAAAATATTGCAATTATAATAGGCATGTGACGTTGGGGTTGAGGGTTTTTGTGAAACACATGAAGTGGGTAATTTAAAATATGTCAAATAATTGAAAATTAAATTAAAAATGTTTCAGTTGTAAAATGTAACTGTTGATAAAAAAGAAAATAAATTTTTTTGAAAAAAATTAACGTTTAAAAAAAGCTAAAAAATGCTAAAAAAATGTTTTAAAAAATCTTTTAAATGAAATGTTAAAAAAACTTTTAAATTTTTTTTAAAAAAATATGTTAAAAAATAGGTTAAAAACGTTTTTAAAAAACTCTTAAAAACATTTTAAATAAAACGTTTTAAAAACATTAAAAAATAATTTTAAAAAATCATTAAAAAACTTTTTAAAATAAACTTTTAGAAATTAACGTTTAGAAAAAAACATTAAAAAACATAAACACGTTTTTAATTTGTTATATATTTTATTTTAAAAATAATAAAATCCCATAAAGGTCGGTCTGATGGTTTGGGTCAACCCGAGGCTAGGTTTGGGCCGCATTGTGGGGTTGTTTAGGTCGGACTGGCCTATCCTGAATAGTGGTTCACAGCCCGGTTTTTTGGAGGGTAGGTCGGACAGAAATTACACCCCCACCCATGGGTCTCATGTAATACCTTGATTGCCTTCCTAACACACCACATGCTACTACCCATCGAGGTCACTTGTCATAATAATGAATACTCCCACAAGCCAATACATGTTCTTTTAGTGTGTGTTTTCCTCTCTCACACACACCCTAGGAAACTTCCTAGGAGGTTACCCATCCTGACCACTATTCCAAGCTAAGCATGCTTAACTATGAAGTTCTAATTAGGTAGGCTCTCGAAAATAAAGGTGCACCTTATTGACATTGGTAGTAACATTTAGTCTTTTAAGTCTCACTTTCCCAAGGGTGTTAAGCTCCCCCCACCCTCCCACCTAAAGCACAACACCCTTATTGTGGACCCCACACATTAAACCCAGGCAATGCCTATGCACTTCAGGCTGGGTATTTCCTCTAATACCATTTTGTAACATCCTGACTTGAACCATTAGGTCCATACTGGAAGATCACATTACCTCATGTGTGCCTCCTCGTATGCAAAATGTTGTTGACTAACACCGAGGGTCTAAGTCCAACAGTGGGGGGATAATAATCTTTGTATCATATCATCAATCAGAATAATAAATAAACAATAATAATAAATAATTAGAGTGAAAATGAAAAAAACTGAATAAATGACATACATAAAAAGAGTTCCCAATGTGATGAGAATGCCTGGAGTATAAGCAATATATAATAAATGATCAGTAAATAAATAAACATTTTCAGTCCTCCAGAGTCTCTCTCAGTCTGCTCCAGCTCCATGCTCTACTGATCAACTGTCCACCATAGGGTCTTTTCCCTTCATTAGATCTCTGGTCATAAAATCTACCTGTGCACAAAAATTCCCAAGTAGGGTGTGAGTACATGACTCGGTAGGACACCCCACCAATGTGTCCTTACCATAAGTGCACAATATATATAATAGTGTATATCATGACATAAGTAAATTCTCAATAAACACCCAACATATGTCGAGTCATCATGTGCTAACCAAGTCACCACGAACCCCAGCCTCACCTGCTTCAGCTCATTTCCAGAAAGGTTGTCAAAGAATTCACATACCTATATTAAAGTAACTTAGCTCACCCCACCCATTAAGTGGTTGTCATAGGAATATTGAACGCTCTACCATGTCATCAGCTCACCCCACCCAGTCAGTGGTTATCATAAGAATGTCGCATGTTTCGTTAGGTCGATCCCTGACCAGCTTATCCTTTTAATCAACCACGACCCAAGTCCACAAGAATCCATGACCAATATCTGTCAACTAGCCACTATGATATTCCCTCTATAGGGATAGACACCACTACTACAAAACATATAATGAGCATTGGAATCCTTTATCATCACTAAATAAAAGCGCTGATAAAGGTTGGTCTTTATCAACATTGATAAAGCTTGGTTTTTATCAGTGTTAAATAAAAACGCTAATAAAAGCTACACTTTATCAACACTTATATAAAAATGATGATAATGTGTAGTCTTTATCAGCACTTTTTTATCACTGATAAAGGGTTGACTGCATTTGTACATGTCTCATATCAAATTCTGAGATGCTCTCTTTACTTATTTATATGTCAACCCCTGACACCATATCAACAATGAAGTAGGACTAGCGTCGGAGGATGCATACTGTCGTCGGTGTCACCCCGCTATGGTGACACCTTCCTACCATCATCATGTGGGCCTGACCACCACACGCTGGCATGATATGCTCTGATATGCCAGCTAAGATCCTTTGTTGTCATGTGGCAGACTCTCCCTACAGGTTGGCTTAGCCAATTGACCTACTTTGGGTCTGCTATGTGGCGGTGTCACCCTGCTCTGGTGTCACCCCGCTAGTGTCACCCAGCTCCGATGTGTAAAGCACACCAAAAGGGTTGGAAGTTGGAACCATAATCATGCTATGAGTACCATCAAAGAAATGAGTCTTATTCTGTACATGAGCAGAATGAGGAGAAATGGCCAACAAAGTTCCAGAATGGATAATACCCTTACTAGGAGTACTATCACAACCATCATCACGAATCTGATTTACTTATAGAGGTGGTCCATAAGTAAGAGAAGCCACAACCTCCTCATTCTTAAAAATATTAGGTTCACTGCTCATCTTGGAATGGTCCAACATATAAGAGGTTGTCCAATCATCTTAGGGTAAATAAACAACCTTTAAATTGATGTCACGTTTACCCGTCTGGTTTTCATTTTGAGAATTTGAACATGAAGGAGTCTCAACATCCAACTTTTTTTTACCCTTATAACTTCTCGAAGAAATCATTTTCTCATTCAGAAGAATATGATCAGCCATTTCTTGTGTTTTGCCTCATTTAAAGAGTTAATATCCAAGGATGACTCATATTTTATAACTTGATCCCAAGACTTGGTAGAACCTTTTTCCTTCAGGCCAATAAAATTCTCACCAGTAGTGACCACCCTATTGTAGTCCTCAAGTGAAGCCTGATCCCTCAAGCCCTCTGATTTCTTTGGAGATCCAACCCTTTGTGTGGAGTTGGTTCTAGTGTATACAGTAGCAAGACCAACATTATCAAATGTCACCCCCGTAATTACCCCATCACTCGAGTGCATCTCTAATTTGGGATCATCACCAAGATCTTTACCCTCCTGAACTTGATCATCGTGATCAAGCAATTGATTTGTTTGACCATCACCATTACACACCAATTGGGTTACCCCCATTATAGTAGCTTGATATACCATTATAGTCTCCTTATCATGAACATTGCAATATTGAACTTCCTTTACAATATTTCCATTCAACCTTGACTCATCATGTGTATCAGCTTGGTGTATTTGGATAGTAGCCTCTTGAATTGGAACCTGATTCACTCCTTCAGCTCCATTTTCTCTCTTGATTTGGTGTCATAAGTCATGTCCTTTCTTGGAATAGAAATAGCATGAGAGATCCTTACGACAATGATCTTGGATGTGTCCAATGTACTGACACACTGAGCAGAAGAGTGGAATCTTCTCATATTCAACTCTTAAGAAGAATTCACCATCCAAATCAGACAAAACAACCTTCTCAATAAGAGGATAGCTTAGGTCCACTTCAAAAAACACCCAAGCAAAGAAACCAAATTTATCTTCCTCGGTGGTCTGATCCATTTTGATGGGAACATCCAAAGTTACAGGAATATCATACAAAATTCTTTGATTCCATAAAATCCAATTATGACAAAAAAATCACCCAAACTTAGGCCTTCTAGTTCTTAACCTCAAATGGATTTAAACGACGATCCCATTCCTAGAGACACACCATTCCTAGCTTCAGCATAATACGACAAAAACTCCATGATTTTTTCTTGACTCATCGGAGGGAAATAGTAAATGATAATACCCACGCCCCATAAGAATGCATTTGAAATTTCCAAAACCCCAAACACATGAGAAATGAGTAACCAGTTTATGAGTATTCCATATTTTACCTTCAAAAGGTCAAACCAATCTAGCTATGACCGAATGTTGATAGATCTTGAATCTTTCAATAATGATAGCCTAATCCATAGTAAGATATACAATAATTCCTCTTTTGATGACTCTATTTAGAGCCTTATCGTTAGAACAAGAGAAAATCCTTCCCTGACCCAATCCAAAAGTCGTCGATGAAGAACCCATTTTCTTTCCTTTATTCACTGATAATGTTAAGTGCCTACTTACATTTTTTATAATTTATATATTTTAAATATTTATCCATTTTTAATGTTTTTTATAGATAATTATTCATTAATATATTTAATATTTTTTTAAATTTTTCATTTTAAATTTTTCATTGTTCAATATTTTTTGTAATTTTATCCATTTTATAATATTTATTTATACATGTTTTTTCATTATTATTTAATTTTTTTAATATGGTTGTAATTTATATAATTAACATGTATTGATTTTCATTTTAACATATATAAATATTCATTTTTATTTTTAAAAATTATCTATATAATTAATAATAATTTTTCATTTTTAAATTTATTCATTCTTATTATTATTTATTTCATTAATAGAAATCGCACATTAGATAATTTCATTGTTCAATTTAACATATATCAAACTTGTATATATATACACACACATTAATTTCACACATACAAATATTTACGTAATTAATCAAATCTTATATAGAAACATACACACCAAATATTTATGCAATTTATTCAAATTTTAATATTCATTTTAGAATTTCATTTAGTAACACAATTGTAAGAACCTAGATCTTCCTTTTAGGTACATTTTTCCTTTTTCTAGAGTTTTTGAGAAAAGTGAATTTTCTGGAAATTTCAGAAGTGCACGTCGTGTACTTTCTGAGTACATGCCATGTACTCTTCCTTGGCTTGAAGCTGTGTGCTGGCTGTGTTCGGGCCACACACACGGTGTGTAAGGATGAGGTGGAGGCCGGTTAATTCGGAGTACGGAAAATTGAAGTACACGCTGTGTACTCAAGAAGTACACGTCGTGTACTTTCTTTTTTTCATTAAACGGACTGGGGTCATGCCTAACCCCCAGTTTCACCTTCTTCTTCAGATTTCGTCCATCCAAGAGTGACCGTACGGCTGGATATTTGACAAGATCCCACCTCACCGTCCATTCTCCGATTCGAGCACGGTCAATTGCGTTGGAATCGCAGCGGTGAGTTCTTCCTTCTACTTGATCCTTGTTTCTTGATTCCTCCTCGTTTCCAAGTTATCATGGGATGAAAGTTTTGTGCATTTTCTCATATCTACGTTGTTCTAAGAGGAATCTTTCATCGAGGTTTGTTTATATCAATCTCCTCAGATCGAGGTAGGTGGTTTATGCCTTTCTGTAGAAAGTTGATGAGTATTATGTGAAAATTCCACCAATACCCGTGAACGGGGTATTATGTGTTTCATGTTTTTCCCATAATGTTTTCCTTCTTCACTTGTTTGCTTTAGTAAAGGTTATTTCTTGTGAGTAGAGTAATTGGTTTTGTGCTCAGGTTTCTTTTCCATGCTTGTTTTGCCTATTGGGTGTTTTTCCAGTTGCCATACCTTGTTGTAGGATAGTGGAACTGTCTCTTTTGTTATTACTGTTGAGCCATAGTTGTTATCCATGTAGTTCTTGAGGTTTACTTGGATGATGCACGCGTGCTGAGCATGTTTAGTTATACTCAGGACTGTGAGAACCTAGAGTAGTAGACCAAAGGGAGAATTGACGGAAGGGTTTCTCCAGAGTGTCTTTTAATTACGATGCGAGACTATAGGAGGAATTGACGTTGAGTGCTTCCCCAGAGAGTCTGTAGATCCACGATGTGAGCCATAGGGGGAATTGACGTTGACTGGTTCCCCAGAGAGCCTTTAGCACGATACGAGACTATAGGGGGAATTGACGGTGAGTGCTTCCCCAGAGTGTCTGTTTAATTACATAACTGAACCAGAGGGGTGAAACTGTGTGTGCCTCCCATAGGGTTGCTAGTACCAGAGTTTGAACCATAGGGGTTAGGCTGTGAGAGCTACCCAGAGGGTTACCTATTTTCTTCTTTTTGCTGGTTGCTTACTTGTGTACTTACTTGTTAGAACTATGGATTGTAGCTGCTTGCGCTTTTCTGTTTACTGCTTCTTGTTTTATTACTGCCATGTATTCATTGACTGTTAGGTACAAATATTTGGGTGATTGCCTACTGGGATTATATCTCACACCCTGTTTGGGTCATGCTTTTGGGCCCAAGCATACTATGTTGTTGCAGGTATAGATAAGGGCAAGCGCCCTTCTACTTCAGGATCTTGATTACACCAGGAGTTGGGGAGTATGGGACCGAGTCGTGGCTCGCGATGCTGAGTAGATTTCTTTATTTTTCTTTTGCACTTGGTTTCAGTTGTATTTCATCACGTTGTTGTGTTTGCTACTTCCCATAGATACTTGTACCTATTGCATTATTTTCATCATTGTTGTATATCTGCATTGCTTCCGCTGTTTGGTTTCTATTGTTATCCATGTTGTTTATTTCTTCCGCTGTTTATTGTTGTTTTCTTACCTTGTATACCTTACCGAATGAGGGCATAGTTTCCCTACAGACTCACCAAGGCCCTCGCTGCTAGTTGGAAGCCTCTGGTGTTCGTGGAAACGCGCCTGAGGTCATGTGGCGAACCGGGTACGGGGCACCAGTGGAGGGGCTCCAGACTCGGGTCGTTACAAAGTGGTATCAAAGAAGTTCTTTTCTCTTTCCTTACTATTTGGAGACTTTAGCCAGGGATAGGATGGATTCGGTACTTGGTATTAAGCTATGCCCGGGAGTAGCTAACCTGTGTACAGGGAAAAGCCATACTACCTCGTTAATTGCAGTTTTCTGGTTTTGAGATTTTATAGTTGATCTGATTTCATCTAGAGTGATTCACATGACTTGTGCGGTTATTGTTTTGATATTTCGGTTCTATTTCTGTCGCAACCCGATGATATGAGGGTATACCATCTCATGCATCATATAGGTACTTTTTGAAATCACATGTCATGCATTCTTGCCATGCCATCTAGGGTGCATTAGCGATTGCATGCTGTTGTGATAGACTTTGTGTAGATTATGCATGCTGTTGTGATAGTTGCTTGATAGATTCTCTTCTTCTATGTTAGAAAATTGTTATTTTGTTCTTTGATTAAAGTGAATGCCAAATTTTGGTTCTTGAGGTGTTATGGGCCCTCATGGATCGGAATTTGGCATCTTTTCCCTCGTTTTTAGTGTTTCTGGAATTCTGCGCAGTTTCTGAGATACTGCCCAGAAAAACCCAGAATACATGGCGTGTACTTTTTAGATACATGTCGTGTACTTTTCAGGCCGTTTCAATGACCGTGTGAGCATAACACGGTGTCGTGGGAGTAACTTCGGGAACACGCCGTGTACCATTGGTACACGCCGTGTGAGTTCGGAGCCGTGTACCCGTTCGTGTCACTAACAACACGGGCTGGGGAAGCTCGGGTAGAACACGATGTGTCCATAGGGAACACGCCGTGTAGTATTTTCCAGGTACTCGACCGTGTCACGAACAACACAGGTCGGCGTTAACTTCCTTTCCACACGCCGTTTTGTTCTGAACACGTCGTGTAGTCTTGCCCAGGTACCCGTCCATGTCACGAACAACACGGGACGGTGTCTCCTTCCCCTATACACGCCGTGTTTGTTTGGAGCACGCCGTGTAAGGTCCATCCATGTAGACGGTCGTGTACTCAACAACACGGACCTCCGAAGCCTTGCCTAGTGCACGCCGTGTTTGTTTCGAACACGCCGTGTAGTCTCGGGTTGAGTCAGACCGTGTGGGTTAGCCGTGTAAAGAGACTCAGGTAGGGGAATAGTTTTCAAGTACATGCCATGTTTGGGGGTCAACATGTCGTGTAGTATGAAGTGTACACGACTTGTAGGGTGAGAGTACATGCCCATGTCAGTGGTTTAAGAAGACATGTCGTGTAGTTTTATACACACCGTGTAGTCGTGTTTTGCAATCTTGTGTGTTTTTTCCCCTGTTCCCATTTTGTACTCTTGTGTTCTCTGTCCTTGTTTTCCTGATCTAAGGTGTGATTTTGATCTTTCAGAACTATGCCTCTGATATGTCCTCTGGTCATACGTATGTCGTGAGGCAGTGATCAGACGCCAGACAGGGATGATCAGGGACTTCCTGTCGATCCCCCAGCCGAGCCAGCCTTGGCACCGGTTTTTGTACCAGTCGCGGGCGCTGATGCATAGTTCAGGGAAGGTTTCATGAGGATGATGCAGGCCTTCCAGGGATCACCACCTCCTGCCTCGTCTATGGCAGACTTGACGCGGTTTTTCTAGGAGCAGCATCCTCCCATGTTCTCGGGGGAGGGAGGACCTCAGGCTATAGAGTCATGGCTGGAATTCATGATAACTATCTTCGAGCATCTGGAGACTCCTCTAGAGAGGCGGTTCAAGCTCTCCACCTACATGCTCCAAGACTCCGTCAATAGGTGGTGGGACGTGGTCTCACAGGCAGTTCAACAGCAGGCTATGGTTTGGGAGGAGTTCCAGTGTGTGTTCTACAACTACTTCTACACAGAGACCCTGGGGGCCGATCGAGCTCGGGAGTTCCTGAGCTTAGAGCAGGGGACTATATCTGTCATGGAGTATTCCTCTCATTTCAATGAGCTACAGCTTTTTACACCCCTTCAAGATGGGAGTGGGGTGTTCTTGGCGAGGAAGTTTGAGGATGGACTCAGGCGGGAGATTCGCTCGCAGGTGAACATCTTACAGCTGACTTCCATTACTTCCATCGTCAACCAGGCATTGAATGCGGAGTGCAATCTGAGAGACTCTAGAGCTGTGAGTCAGGGCGGTTCTGCTTCCAGAGCTAGCTTTCCTTTAGATGACAGCAAGAAGCACCGTAGGGAGCCTACGCGCGGTGATTCGAGGAATCGAGACGCATCATCAGGCAGCCAGGTGACATGCTACCAGTGTGGCCGGACAGGGCACACGAGGCCACAGTTCCAGAGAGACCACATGGAGTGCCAATCTTGCGGCAAGATGGGTCACCTTCAGCATTTCTGCCAGGTTTTCTCACCAGCAGCAGGTGACTGGGGTTCTTCCATGACTCCTCATTCAGGAGCAGCCCCACCAGTCTCTCACCAGTTAGGGAACTGGAGTTCTTCCGGCCGTTCGGGCCAAGGTGGAGGTCGAGGCCATGGCAGTCATCCACCAGTCCCTCAGCACCAGCAGGGAAGTTTAGCTCAGAGTGGTCAGTCAGGGGCGCAGGGCCGCGGTGCAGGCCAGTCTTTTGCCATGGAGCAGACTTATCTTGAGCAGGATCCCGACCCTTCTACTGTTTGAGGTACGATTTTAGTAGCCTCAGTTTTATCTTCAACCCTTTTCGATACTGGTTTTATGCATAGTTTTATCTCTGTTGCCATTGTGGAGAGCCTTGGACTCTGTATCTTTTCTTCTTCCGACTCATTGACACTAGACACACCTTTGGGGACGAGGAAATCTAGTGTACGCCAGTGTAGAGAGTGCCCTCTCGAGGTTGCAGGGTATCACTTATTATGGGATCTCTATGTCCTAGAGATGACAGGCTATGATGTCATTCTCAGCATAGACTGGTTGATTCCCTTCTAGACATTCGTTGACTGTTATTTCCACAGAGTCAGTTTCATTTCACCAAAGGGTGAATCTTTCCTTCATAGAGTCAAATGGGACGTTCGGGCGAGTCGGGCAGGACTCGAGCATCTTGGGCTAGGAGGGGTGACAGCCCAGATTGCTAGACTTTACCTGGATGATCAGGGGACTCCACATTTGGACTTTCCTCCAGTGGTGGATCGCTTCAGGGATGTCTTTCCAGAGGACTTTTCAGGTTTTCCTCTGGAGCGTGAGGTAGATTTTTCTATTGAGCTCATGCCAGGAGTGGCACCGGTGTCCATTCCTCCCTATAGGATGGCCACACCTAAGTTGAAGGAGCTCAAGAATCAATTGTACGAGCTATAGGCTAAGGGTTTCATCCGACCCAGTACTTCTCCTTGGGATTCGCCTGTCCTGTTTGCAAAGAAGGTAGACGATACCCTTCGGCTTTATGTGGATTATCGGAAGTTGAACCAGTTGACGGTCAAGAACCGATATCCATTGTCGCGGATTGATGACCTTTTCGATCAGCTTCGAGGAGCCCGGGTGTTCTCGAAGATCGGCTTGAGGTCCGGTTATCATCAGTTGCACGTTAGACCATCAGATATACCTCTGATAGCCTTCAGGAGCAGGTACGGTCTTTACGAGTATACAATCATGCCCTTCAGACTCACGAATGCACCTATAGTTTTTATGGAACTGATGAACCGAGTGTTCCATCCTTACTTGGATTCCTTCATCGTGGTCTTCGTGGACGATATCTTGGTGTACTCTCACACTCGACACGACCATGCCACCCATCTTGAGATCGTTCTGAGTACACTGAGAGAGCATCAGATTTATGCTAAACTCTCGAAGTGCCACTTATAGATGGATCAGATTCACTTCTTGGGTCACGTCATCTCAAAGGCAGGAGTATCTATGGACCCAGATAAAGTAAGAGTTGTAGTTTCCTGGGAGCAGCCGAAGAACTTTTTTGAGGTACGGAGCTTTCTAGGGCTGGATGGATACTACAGACACTTCATTCGGGACTTTTCTCATTTAGAAGCACCCTTGACAAGTCTGACCAAGAAGGGGGTGAAGTTCTTATGGTCAGATTCTTGTGAGTCAGCCTTTCAGGAGCTAAAAGGGAGGTTGACGTCAGCACCGATACTAGTCTTGCTGGATCCAGGAAAGACCTACACTGTTCACTGTGATGCTTCGGGTATCAGGCTGGGAGTTTTGCTTATGTAGGGAGATGGAGTCGTTGCATACAGGTCATGTCAATTGAGGCCACATGAGAGGAACTACCCTACGCACAATCTGGAGTTGGCAGCTGTTGTTTATGCCTTGCGCTGTTGGAGACACTATCTTCTGGGAGAGCACTTTGTGGTCTTCACTGACCACAAGAGTCTCAAGTATATCTTCACTCAGTGTGATTTGAATCTGAGGCAGCATAGGTGGGTCGAGTATCTACAGTCTTTTGATTTTGATCTTGCCTATAGGCCGGGAAGGGGCAACGCTGTGGAAAACGCGTTGAGCAGGAGAACTTCAATTCAGGCAGTTCAGGAGGCCAGTAGTGAGTGGCAGCTGATGGCTCTGTTCTCTGAGATGTATCTGGAGGTGCAAGACAGACGGGGACAGACCTTTCTATCTTCTGTAGCTGTTACCTCCACGCTACTTGATCAGGTACGGATGAGGCAGCTATCAGACTCGGAGGGCTTAGTCATGTGGGAGAGTGTGTCAGGAGAGGACCCTCTTCCTAGATAGACAGTGGGCGAGGATGAGATCTTGTGTTTCCAAGGACGCGTATGGGTGCCAGCAGACATACGCGAGGAGCTGATGCGGGATTTCCATTCCTCGGTTTGGGCAGTTCATCCTGGCGTTACCAAGATGTATCGGGATCTTCATCGCCAGTACTGGTGGCCAGGTATGAAGAAGGATGTTGCTGGTTTTGTCATGATATGTTCTACTTGTCAGTAGGTGAAAGCAGAGCATCAGCGACCAGCAGGCCTTTTACAGCAGTTACCCATTCTGGAGTGGAAGTGTTACGATGTTGTGATAGACTTCATGACCGAGTTGCCGAGATCACCTCGAGGGAATGATGCTGTTTGGGTTGTCGTCGACAGACTTACAAAGGTTGCTCACTTATTTCTGATCAAGGAGACCTTTAGTGTCGATGATCTGGGATGACTTTACATCAGAGAGATTGTTCGTCTATATGGAGTTCTGCACTCTATTGTTTCAGACAGAGATGCGCGCTTTACCTCTCAGTTCTGGCAGGGACTTTAGAAGGCCTTGGGTACACAGGTACTTTTGAGTACATCTTACCATCCCTAGACTGATGGCCAGACCGAGTGCACGATCCAGGTGCTTGAGGATATGCTCTGGGCTTGCATCCTTGACTTTGGTGGTTCTTGGGAGAAGCATATTCCTCTGGTGGAGTTCTCCTACAACAACAGTTTTCAGTCGACCATTCAAATGGCACCATACGAGGCCTTTTATGGTAGGCCATGTCGATCACCCTTATGCTGGATGGAGGTAGGAGAGGTAGCTTTGCTGGGACCTCGTCTTGTTCAGGAGACTTCAGAGCAGATAGAGCTGATTCGGAAGAGGATGGCTACAGCACAGTCTCGACAGAAGTCTTATGCTGATCAGCGGAGACGACCTCTACAGTTCGAGGTCGGTGATCAGGTTTTCCTGCGTGTCGCACCGAGGTTGGGACACAAGAGGATTCGGAGACATGTTAAGCTTTCACTGCGGTACGTCGGGCCATTTTAGGTCTTGGAGAGAGTGGGGCCGGTCACCTATCGGTTGCAGCTACCTCATAGGTATCGGGCCATGAACGACGTCTTCCATGTTTCTTAGCTCTGACGTTACTTTTCAGACCCATCTCACATCTTTCAGCCCGAGGAAGTTGAGCTTGAAGCGGATGTATCATTCGAGGAGCATCCTATCCGGATTTTCGATCGCAGTACGAAGGTTCTCCGTGGGCGGTCTGTTCCTCCGGTACGGGTGTTATGGTAGCACGGGCGAGTACATGATAAGACCTGGGAGAGGGAGGCCGATGTACGATCGCAATGGCCGGAGTTGTTCGGGGTTTCTTCTTCTCCGACTCATTAGGGAAATTCGGGGATGAATTTCTTTAAGGGGGGAAGTTTGTAAGAACCCGGATATTCCTTTCAGGTACGTCTTTCCTTTTTCTGGAGTTTATGAGAAAAATGAATTTTCTAGAAATTTCAGAAGTACACGTCGTGTACTTTCTGATTACACATCGTGTAATCTTCCCCGGATCGAAGCCGTGTGTTGGCCGTGTCCGGGCCACACACATGGTGTGTAAGGCTGAGGTGGAGGCCGGTTAATTCGGAGTACGGAAAATTGAAGTACACGCCGTGTACTCAAGAAGTACATGCCGTGCACTTTCTTTTTTTCATTAAACGGACTGGGGTCATGCCTAACCCCTAGTTTCACCTTCTTCTCTAGATTTTGTCCATCCGAGAGCGACCGTATGGCCAGATCTTCGACGAGCTCCCGCCTCGCCATCCGTTCTCCGATTCGAGCACGGTCGATTGCGTTGGAATCGCAGCGGTGAGTTCTTACTTCTTCTTGAGCCTTGTTTCTTGATTCCTCTTCATTTCCAAGTTATCGTGGGATGAAAGTTTTGTTCATTTTCTCAGATCTACGTTGTTCTAAGAGGAATCTATCGTCGAGGTTCGCATATATCGATCTCCTCGAATTGAGGTAGGTGGTTTGTGCCTTTCTGTAGAAAGTTGATGAGTATTATGTACAAATTCCACCAATACCCGTGAATGGGGTATTGCGTGTTTCTTGTTTTTCTCCTATTGTTTTCATGCTTCACTTGTTTGCTTTAGTAGAGGTTATTTCTTGTGAGTAGAGTAATTGTTTTTGTGCTCAGGTTGCTTTTCCATGCTTGTTTTTCCTGTTGGGCGTTTTTCCAGTTGCCATACCTTGTTGTAGGATAGTGGAACTATCTCTTTTTTTATTATTGTTGATCCTTAGTTGTTAGCCAAGTAGTTCTTGAGGTTTACATGGACGATGCACACACACTGAGCATGTTTAGTTATACTCAGGACTGTGAGAACCTAGAGTAGTAGACCAAAGGGAGAATTGATGGAAGGGCTTCTCCAGAGTGTCTTTTAATTACGATGCGAGACTATAGGGGGAATTGATGTTGAGTGCTTCCCCAAAGAGTCTATAGATCCATGATGCGGGCCACAGGGGGAATTGACGTTGAGTACTTCCCCAGAGATCCTTTAGCACGATACGAGACTACAGGGGGAATTGACAGTGAGTGATTCCCTAGAGAGTCTGCTTAATTACGTAGCTGAACCAGAGGGGTGAGATTGTGTGTGCCTCCCATAGGGTTGCTAGTACCAGAGGTTGAACCATAGGGGTTAGGCTGTGAGAGCTACCCATAGGGTTACCTGTTTTCTTCTTGTTGATGGTTGCTTACTTGTGTACTTACTTGTTAGAACTGTGGATTGTAGCTGCTTGTGCTTTTCTGTTTACTGTTTCTTGTTTTATTACTGCCATGTATTCATTAACTATTAGGCACAAATCTTTGGGTGATTGCCTACTGGGATTGTATCTCACACCCTGTTTGGGCTATGCTTTTGGGCCCAAGCAGACTATGCTGCTGCAGGTATAGACAAGGGCAAGCGCCCTTCTACTTCAGGATCTTGATTGCACCAGGAGCTGGGGAGCATGGGACCGAGCCGTGGCTCGCGATTCTGAGGAGCTTTCTTTTTTTTTCTTTTGCACTTGGTTTCAGTTTTATTCTAGCACATTGTTGTGTTTGCTTATTCCCATAGATACTTGTACCTGCTGCATTATTTTCATCATTGTTGTATATCTGCATTGCTTCCACTGTTTGTTTCTGCGGTTATGCATATTGTTTATTGCTTCCGATATTTATTATTGTTTTCTTACCTTGTATACCTTACCGAATGAGGGCATAGTTTCCCCACCGACTCACCAAGGCTCTCGCTACTAGTCGGTAGCCTCTGGCGTTCGGGGAAACGCGCTTGAGGTCATGTGGCGAACCGGGTACGGGGCACCAGTGGAGGGGCTCCAGACTCTGGTCGTTACAACAATATATTTAATATATTATGTTTTTAATTACTAAATTTTGTTTATTTATTTTTAATATTATTTTAGTAAGTATTATTTATTACTTTTTAATATTTTTATTTTTTATTTTTTTGGAATTTAATTATTTTCTAATATTTATTTATACATATTTATTTAATATTTTTTAATATTTTCAATGTGTATTCATCTTCATTTCAATGTATATCCATATTTTATTTTTTAATAATTTGTATAATTAATAAAACTTGTCTATTTTTTAATATTTTTAAATTCTACTCATTTTTAATTATTCAATTTCACTTATTTTTAACATTCATGCATTGAATATTATATATTCAATGATAATATTAAAAATATATTTGTAAATAAATATTTATAAATAAATATATTTATAAATGTATATTTATTATATTTATAAAATTATATATTTATAATTATAAATAAATATATATATTTTTTACGTATTTATATATTTATAAATAAATTATTCTATATTTAAATAATTATAAAATTATAATAAATATATTTAAATAGTGAATATATTTACTATATTTATATTTATTTATTATATATATATATATAATTATATTTATTTATTTATTTATTTATTTATAATTATATACAAATATTTATAAATATATTTACAAATATATATATTTATAATTATAATCATAAATATATATCTATAATTATATTTTTGAATACATATTTACAATTATTTTAATATATTTATAATTATATAAATAATTATTTGTTTATAATTATGTATATTTATATTTATTTATAATTATATTTATAAATACATATTTACAATTCTTTAAATATTTTTATAATTATATGCATTGATATTTAAAAAATTTATCAATGAAAAATTTATTAATAAAAATGAATAAATTAAATATATATTTATAAAGAGTAATAAATAGTATATTAATTATATATATTTAAAATTAAATTCTAAATACTGTGAGAATTGTTTTTAAGAATTGATTATTTTCTTGGTAAAAATATTTTTCAATATGCTAGATCTCAACCCACTAGGCATCTAGCCCCATAAAAAGTCTAAAGTAGACCCGCCGGCCAAACCAACCTACGTGGAGAGCCCGCCACACGGTGAGAGAGAAGCTTAGCTGGTATGCCAGCGCATCACGTCAACATGTGGTGGTCATTCCTACATGGCGATGGGAGGAAGGCATCATCGGTGTGGGCGGCACTGGTCGTGGTAGGTGTCCTCTGATGCCAGTCTAACTTCATTATCGGTATGGTATTGGGTGTAACATATAAAGAAGCACAGAGTGTGTCTCAAAATATGATGTGGGATGCGCACATATGTGTTCAACCCTTTATTAGTGTTAAGAAAGTGTTAATAAAGAGTTTTTTATGAGATATTTTTATTTTATCACTAATAAAACCCCTATTTATCCATCCAATGGCCCGAAGGCCTTCATTTTTATAAATGCTATTAAAAATCTTACTGGTTTTTAAGTAGAACCCTGACTGAACCAATTTCTCTCACATTGTTCAAGCTCTCGTAGAGGTTAAACTCTGTAGCTACTCCCCCTTGACCTTCTCTTAGATAAATCAACCCTATAAAATCCTAAGGTCTATTATTATTTATACTCCTCTCTCATTTATAATTTTTCCCTTTATTTCATACTTTATGTCATTGATCATATTGGTTCCTACTTTCTCATCCTTTTTTATCATTATTTTCTCAAACTTTTTACAGAATATAATTTAGTAGTCATTTAATGTTCCCAGGTTCTCATAAGAGTGTGAAATTTGGTAATAAATATTTATTTTCTATATTAATCTTTGGTTCCTCTTCTAATAGTTTAGAGCGGTCTATCAATAGGGTGTGAAATCTGGAAAAAATATTTATTTCACTAGAAAAATGATCAAGGACATAACCTATATTCATTTTATTAATATTTTTAATGAAATCTCTAAACACATGTTCATCATCGTCAGACAAATAGAACCTCCTGATTTTTTGGGAAATAATCACCGCCTTCCCAATAGAAGTGGCTAATTTATTGAACTCCAAAAAAAATTATAATATTTTTCTTATTTTATTTTTTATATTTTTTATGATTTAAGAATGGTATTAATAGATGTTAATGAATAATGAGTGAGAGTAACAGGTTTTCATGGGCCTCATAAATCAACAATGATTTCTAGAACACTAAGAATTTTTATAGGTTTTCTAAATAAGGTTGTATCTAAAATAGAAAAAAACACTCTAAATCCTAAGATGATATTATTTATTAATGTTTTTAATGAATTGGATCAAGGTGAGAAATGAGGATGGTTATTTTGTATTTCTGTGTTTACCAAAATTAAATAATTATAGTAAAATATTATGTTAGTTAGGAATGGTAGTGAGATATAGGTTTACCTAGTAGTATCCATATTTATTTATCAATTACACTATCATAAAATTGTTATTATAGTCAAAATTATTCATACATAACCACTGTCTATTTAAATTATATGATCATATTAACTTTCAAAGACCTCTTATATTTATAGAATCACACCTATTATATAATATAGATTGATAATAACACCATTTAAATGAAATTTCACTAACTCCATCCAACCCATAGTATATTCATCATGAGCCCACTCCTGAAACCTTGGCCTCATAGGAAGCTAAGCACTTCTGAAATTTAGTCCTCAGACTAAAGGCCTTTTCCTTTTAATATAGTAATTAAAGGGTTTCTTTGAATATTGAAACTAAAATGGTTGTATTAGCATGAGTTCATATAAGACCATCTATCTGAGCTTTCTCATAGTCACACTAATCAAGGATCCCCTTGTAGGGATCAGAGTATTTTTATGCTTTTTTCATCTTTAGGAATCAAACTAATAATTGTTGTTCAATGCTTCACTAACTCCCCATCCCAATAACATTTAGATTTATGGATAAAATTTTCATCATCATCATCTTCAACTCCTAAATAATTATTATTGTATTGTGTTTCCTGAGACTCATCCCTAATCTCTTTTGGACATGCACTTATGTTTCTTGAACTACTCTGAGCAATAGTCATCCCATACTGAGTACCAGTGATCATTTTGGATTAATTCATAGGATAACACCTACCGCCAATGGAGTAATTTTTTTCTTAAATTCAATTACCAATTTCCTTCAATGCATGCTGAAATTATTTGAATCATTCAAATGTTGGGTTCCCCTTATTATAATTATCTATGACTTTATCCTTTGATTATGAATATCTTATGTGTATTTATTTATTTTTATAGAAAATGAATATTTTATAAGCCTAATAGGATTTATATGAATTGAAAATGGATTCATGTTAATCTTATAACAAAATAGTATGAAGATGGAGTTAAAAAGTTCATCAAGTTCACAATAGAGAATGAATACAACCCTTCTCAAATCCTTTGTTTGTGTTTATGTTCTTTTTATTCAAGAAAAATTAGTATGGAAGAGTTATAAGAACATTTGATTTGTCATGAAATAGATTGGAGATATAAATTTTGGACTAAACATGGGGGAAAACTAAATGTACACAACTATTGGGATGATATTGCAGTTTATGGATCATTTAATATGAATACCAGTGTAAATGGTGATGGAGATCATATGAAAGAAATGACAATAGAAATTGAAGGTGACCTTTATTATTGACCAAAGTTGTTTTAGAAGTTAAATAGGTATGCTAAGAGACCATTGTATATTTTTTGTACTAAATACACAACATTTTTAGTTGTATTGAAGTTATATAATTTGAAAGCTGATGGTGGATGGAGTGACACCAACTTTATAGAACTGCTTGGTCTCTTGAATAGTATGGTACCATAAGAAAATGTACTTACTTTTAAAACAAATAATGTTAAAAAAAATTGCTACATTCAATGGTCATTATCTCTAAAAAATACATGATTTTCCAAATGATTTCATATTGTTTCACAAGGACCATTAATCACTCATAAAATACCCTAATTGTGGTGTAAATTGATGTATGAAAGCTGAATCAAGTCCTTCGAAAGTTGTATGGTACTTTCCTATCATTCCATGGTTTAGAAGACTCTATGGATGTCAATAAACCATGAGACAATTAACATGTAACGCGGATAAAAGAATTAAATATGGGAAACTACATTATCCATCAGACTCTCCTTAGGGGGAGAAAATTGATTATAAGTATCCTGAATTTGGAAATGAGCTGAGAAACTTCTATATTGTGTTATCTATAGATTAAATAAATCATTTTGATGTATAGATTGGTACTCATAGTACATGTCCAGTTATGTTCATAGATTATAACTTTCCACCATGGTTATTCATGAAACACAAATACAATATTTTGACTCTACTTATATTTGGACCAAAACAACCCAGTAATGATATTGATGTCCATTTGGCTCTATTGATCGAAGATCTGAAATTGATGTTGGATCTAGTGTTATAGTGTATTATGCTCATAGAAGTAAATAATTCACATTTTGGTCCATGTTTTATGGGATGATAAATGACTTTCCTGCTTATATAAATTTGTCAAGTTATAGTATTAAAGGAATGTTGGGGTGTCCCATTTGTGAAGAATGCATGCACTCAGTTCATTTGATACATTCCTCGAATACTAAGTTTTTAGGAAATTGGAAATTTTTATCTCAAAAACATAAATATTGATCATGGATGATAGCATTTGATAGGAATAAAAAACATAGTACAAAATTGTCTCCACTAACGGGTGAAAAACTATTCGATAAAGTAGAAGATATTGAGATAGTTTTTGTTAAAATATTTTTGAAAAACCTTTTGAAATCTGGTTGGAAAAGGTTATCAATTTTCTTTGAATTACCGTACTGGAATTTTTTATATGTTATAGATTTTATTGATTACATGCATGCAGATAAAAATGTATTTATAGTGTTATTGTCATGTTACTAAATATTCATGGGAAAACAAAATAGGGCATCAAGGCTAGGTTGTACATGATTAACATGGGGATAAGGGAAGAGTTGGAATCAGTGAAGGGTAAAAGGAAAAATTTTCTTCCTCTAGCAGCTTATACTCTATCCAGATAAGAAAATTCACAATTATGCATTTTCCTTGATAGTGTAAAAGTTATAAAGATGTATTCATAAAAAATAAATTATGTTGTGTCAAAGACTAATTTGAAGTTATATACACTAAAATCACACATCTATCATGTTTTTATACAAGATTTGATGCTCATCACTTTACATTGAATTCTATCGAAACATTTACGACATACATTAAATTGACACTACTTCTTTTTCAAATTCATATGCACTAAAGTTATAGACCTGGTGAATTTTCTAATCATGAATAAAGAGGTTACAGCCATATTATATGAATAGATATGTTCTTCCCGCCATTATTCTTTGATATAATGGTCCACCCGATGGTTCAATTGGTTAGAGAGGTTCAATTATGTATAGATATACCCCAATGAATGGTATATAAAGATTTTGAAAGGGTATGTCAAGGATCAAAGTCATCCTTAAGTTTTTATTACAAAATAATATATTATTGAAGGAGTTGTTGAATCCTATATCGATTACCTGTCATATGTTGATAGCATTGGTCTCCCAAAGTATTTTTACAGTGAAAACCTTATGAGAAAAGAAATTTATGGAAGATATGTTGTTATAGTTTCCATTATAGAGTAGTAGAAACCTCACCTTTACATTTTACATAATAGTAAAGATGTTGATCCATACATTGAATCCCACAAATAAATTCTTAGACATTTGAGTACACTAAGGGATGAAGGATGGATATCAAATACACATAATCAATAGTTTATATGATGGTTCCAATATCATATTTATAAGGAGTAATATGAAAATACAAATTCAATTGTTGAACGACTTTGATGGCTATCCATAGGACCAAATGAAAATGTTATATCTAACACTGATTTTGTAATTAAGGGTTATATGTTCTATAAAAAAGAAATGATAATCGTAGTACGATGAAAAATAGTGGAGTTACAATTTTGGTAGAAGGATGAACATATTTGGTTCCAAGATAGAAATCCAATTTATGTGAATATATCATATTTTGGCATCATCAAACAAATATATGAGTTAGATTATACAATATTTTAAGTGTCGATTTTCCATTTCAAATGGGTTGACAATAAGAGTGGAGTGAAAGTCAATGAAATGGGCTTCATGAAGGTGGATTTTAGTGCGGAAGGGTATAAGGATGAGGTGTTCATAATGGAATCACAAGCAATGCATGTATTTTATGTCTCAGATCCCACAAACAAGAATTGGTCAATTGTTCTGCTAGTGACTAAAACAACTGTAGGATCAGATGAAAATGTAATTGAGGATGACCCTTTCATTGGGAGATCAAAATCATTTCATGGTGTTCCCAATATAGACAATGTATTTTATGTTATAGGGGACCACAGAGAGGGGATTTAGATTCTTAATAGAGGATCCAAATCCATTCAACCTTTAAAGAAAAGAAATAGAGTTAAATGAGTGGGTTAAAGTGTTTTTTAATATACTATTATTTTCCTAATAATATTATGTGTTATCCATTATATTAACATAAACTAAATTAAATGTTTAACTGATCATACATACAATGAATTTTGCACATGATGGTGTTACCAATCTCGGGGAAGAATAAGTGATTGTTGCTAACACTGTAGAATTATTAGGGGATCAACAGAATATTGATGAAAAAACAAGAATGATATAGCAACATTGTTTTAACTAAAATTATCAATACAAGAATGAGGGGTATAAAATTTTTGGTTGGTTTGAATCAACACGGCTAACTTATTGACCCCAACAAGCCAATGTTCATTAGTTATATTAGGGCCACAATGAGAATGAATGTGCCAATTGATATAGATTTGTGATGTCATTTCCAACTTGTAAAGAAGGAAACCCTTTGGGAAGATATTAAGGTAATGTTACGATATACTTTCTCTATTTTACTGAAAAATTATATAATGAAATGTTGATTTACTTTTCATTATCACTTAAAAAGTTCATTTATTTTAGATTATTTCCATAGGAATTATGTATTAATAGCCACTAGAAAATCCCATAGGAGATTCTAGACACTTCTTATCAAGCTCCATATCAGGGGTGTTGAGGGGAAAGTAATTCCCCACCCACCAGTTATGTATGCACACATTATAAAGTAGAAAATATGGAATTCTTTCATCAGTCATCATGATGAGAAATCATTTTAGGTGTATTATAGACAGTAATATATTATTTTACATTATTTATTTTATCTAATTAGATTCAAAATTGTTAATTTATAAAACATAAAAGGAGATCTAAAAATAAACAACATGCATCAAAACCAATGTACCCCTATCACAAAGTAATTATGGGGTACGCTACACTGGAGAAGAAAATGGTATGTATTTTAAATCTATAATAAAAAATTTATGTGATATGAAACAACATATATTACTTTTTTTATATGAATATTAATGAATCAAAATCCGAAGTAACTTTCATCTCACATCATGTGCTATGTGAGGATTCCCATATAAATAATGAGGGTAAACTAGTTGATGAAAACACACAAGAAATATGGGAAACATGTGAAAGTATGACATAATATTAATTTATTATGAGTTATAATAGTATTACATAAAAATATATATTTATGTTCATATTTTTTATACATTTTATACACAAGAATTGGCAGTGATCATACTTGAAAAAAAACTACTTTCAGTAGATTTTAAGTGGCCAAAACATTATGGTCATGTTAGAGGTGTAGGTTTTGGAGTTCCACCTCGAACATATTTTGAGAAGAAAAATCCGTAAGAAGATACATATAATATGATGAAATAATTGTAGGAAAAATATATTTTTAGCAAGATATTATTGTCTAGTATTGTATGGAAGACCAATATATGTAAAAGGATAAAAGAGAACTAGCAATGGAACAAAGATCATCCCATGAAGATCCAAATGACCCCACTAGCTTTGAGGCTAGTCATTCCCCTAAACCACATACCTTACCTGAGTTAATCATTTTTTTCATTACTCTTTCTCATAAACGTGAATCAAATAACTTCTGATAACTTTATATTACTAAAATTATGTAGGGTGAAGTTTTATGTGATTTCTATCTATCAATACCCACACACCACCTTTTTGTTAGGGGTACACTTTATAATATCCCAGGAGACATGCTACTAAACAAATAACTCTCAAAATATAACATGAGAGTGGGGATTGAAGTATCTCAAGAGAGGATAACTAAGTTGCATGTTCCACTTGATGATCCATATATTACAATGGTTAGTGATGATATTGGAAATTTCATATCATGTGTGATGTCCTAGACTCGTTTCACTCTACATTAACTAAACCTAGTTGGACACATGGCCTCAAACTTGCCTTCTCATACGTTAGAGGCTACCGAATAGCAGTGAGGGACAAAGGTGTGAAATTGGGGAGACTATTCCCTCTGGTCAAAGTGGAGCACAAAAGGTATATAATAGATGAATAAACATTGGAACCATTATAATGAATAAACTGGTGTTAGAAGTGAGAATAATCAACCAGATAATAATAATCAACTCAAAATCTGAACGATACAATATATAAAATATGATTATGTCATTTCATGTCTCTATAAAGTAGGAAAACATGTATACAAGGCAAAAAGAAATAAGTACAATACATGATATAGAAAAGAAACAAAGGACCAAAAATTATTCAAACAGCCCAAGCTCCTACTCGGTCATCTCCTACCAAGATCCATCCAAAGAAAGAAATAAAGTCAGGTGTCCAAGGTGGGAAACTTCCCCTTATCCATACCAGTGATCATATAATATTTCTAGGTACCATCAGTGACCCAGATAGGGTGTGAGATAAATCTCAGTAGGCCACCACTAATTACACCTATACTAATCCATTTTTTTAATATAAACTGAGTAGTGTGTTGGTATATATAAATGTAAAGCAATTTTGAAATAATAACTCATTCCGACTTCAGCCTTAGCTGGTAATGTCTCTGAACATGAGATCATTTAATTAATTCATTTAGGTCTAGTTTATATAGTTAATTCGTGTGAAAGTGTCAACGACACTAAAATAGATAATAGTAATGATAAAAGAGGATCCAAGGTGAGAATAAGAAATACTTGACCTCACGGGTCAATCCAACTCATAGTAGTAACTCATGTAGTCTATAAATAAAGGTTATGAGTGTAATACAAGGGGATTTCCTTATGAATTCCATTGTAAAAGAGTCTAAATGATTCCATGGAGCTCATACATAGTAATCTCATACTAAGCATGACTGGGGCCAATGGGGTGAATCCATGGAGCTACATGTCCAAAGACATCAAGATGGATCTAAGGATTGTATTTGAGGCATCCTAATATTCAAAGTGATAGTGAAGGGATCCTACGACATCATACCAGACATACACTAGTAGAAAGTACCATATTCCAAGGTGGGTATCTCCCTTGGAAACCGGCTCCTTGAATTGGAATGGCATCCTCTAAGTGCTTAAGGCATTCCCTTCAGAATCCAAGGATGGATCAAGTCTAACCATTCCTATGAAGATAAAAAGGTCCATATGAAATAGGCACCTTATAATTATTTATATTTATATCATATGTAATCATAGTCCATGTAATACTCACACCTTTTAATCATTTAGTAGGTTTATTCCTTTATCTCTCACTAAACATGATAAGGTGGGCTAAGGACATGCAACCAATAATAAATTCAATTATAATATAAATTATCAGTTTTATATCATTTACTTTCATTTATCATGTCAATGTATTTTAGGGATATGTAACCAATGTCAAATTCAATTTATAAGTCAAGGCCAAGTGATATCTATAACATACTTTTCATTAAACCATTAAGGTTCTTTTATTAAATTGTAACAATTACCTTAGAAGGGTCAAGTAATGATCATATACAATATACAGGTTCTAACCATTGTCAACTCATAATTCATTTTAATTTGAAAGTACTTACCATTTTCAGGGTTAAACTAATACACCTGAATGATGTCTCAAATAATTATGAAAAGGGTTGTAAAGGTATAACAAGGAAAGAATCCTACTAGGGGTGGATGGGGTTAAGGTCATAACCTATAATGAAATGATGATCTTGTATGAATAGGGCTCTATAATATGAGTACAATGATTATAATGAAGTAATATAAATTTTAGGGGGAAACGCCCAGTGAAACTAGCATGCGCACTACAACAAAAATTTATAAATGATGATACTTTTAGGGAAAATTTATATACCACCTACCTCAAGATTATATCACTCCCCTCATCTAGTATAGACCCTTAGTTTGGTATGGATAAGAAGAAAATAGAATAATATATCAACTCCCTAAAAATAGGGCATATGATCCTACATCAAAATAGCATTGTCGAGGTAAAGACAAACAATGAACTAAGCCTAAGGATTGAATCACTTACCGAGAGTAATCCAATGAGATGATTGGATCTTGATTCTGAGTTCAAAAGGAAAACAAATTGATGAATATATCTTGAAAGATATTGAATAGATATCAAAGGAGGAGGAGATCCCTCTATATGCTAGAAATGAGAAAGTGGGGGGTGGGGTGATTTAATTATAATTTTAAGGGGAAAATGGTCTTTTTACCCAAAAAATATTGGTTTTCATGGTTTTTCCACACATTTTTGCAAACCGTGTGCACCTCACTAACTCAAGAGGGGACCCACACAATTTGAGAAATTTTTTATTTATCATGCCATTTTTCTCTACTAAAAAACACAGACAATCTGAATGGGAATGCAACCCTAAGCGCATGGTTAAGGAAAACCGTTCATCCTGCTATGCCCACTGAAATTCCTTACACAATTAGGATAAACTGTGAGGTATAGGATGTATAGTTTCTATTAACCGTGTATCCTAGTTCTTTATTCCACTAGCTAGGGTTTCAAGCTCCAAACAAGCCCCATACACCCCCCAAAACTTTTGTGACCTCGTTAGGAATCCATAATAAGTCCAAGATAAATAATTAGACTGAAATTTAAGGGATCCATACCTCATAGATAAACTGGGTTTTTACAATCTTTCCTCTTTAAAGGAACTTTCCCCTAAGTTCTCTCCCAAGGGAAGAAAAACTTCATCTGAGAAAAACTCCAACCACTGAGCATGTATGTCGGCCTCTTTCTCCCAAGTATCTTCATTCACACAGTTGTGCTTCCATAAAACCCATACTAAAGGGACAAACCGGCCATAGAGAGCCTTCGTTCTCTGGTCAACAATGTGCATGAGATAATCCTCAAATAAATTATCAGCATCCAACTCAACCTCCTTAAGATCAAAAGTATGAGATGGGTCAACATGATAATAGTAAAGCTGTAAAATGTGAAATATGTCATGCATGATATAGTAGATCTAAGGTAATAACAGTCAATAGGCTACCGGTCTGAATCTATTCAGAATCTCAAATGGACCAAAAAATAATGGTGATGACTTCCCTTTCCTTTGTATCTATCTCTACCCAAGTCTAGGTGATACCCACAAGAAAAAATGACCCCCAACCTCAAACTCCAGAGGTTTTCGATATGAATCAACATAATATTTCTATCCATACTGAGTAGTATACATATTCTTCCTAATTAACTACACCTACTCTAAAGTGTCTTTCATGATATGAGGACTTAGTAGCGCTACCTCTCTTACCTCTAACCTGTTAGGACCAAACTGCCAAGGATGATTGTATTCAATTGTTGTCTTTTTCTATCAAAAAATTTTAAGAAGAAAATGAAGTTTAATAAGGAAATAAATCACATAACTTTGTTTTTTGGTGAAAATCAGACTTACCATTATATTTAAGAAAATAGTACTCTCAATGGTTTAAAAATTATATCATATTGAGAAGATTGTTTTTTGGATGAAAAGGATCATCAGAGTCACCTCAGGTTCAAACTGGAAGAAGGGTTCGTAATGGGAGAGAATCAGAGTCTGTGTAACTATGATATAAATGTGATGATACTTTTTTGATCTTGGAGTTATCATAAATCATAAGTAAGATGAAAAACGTGGGATGCAAGCTTGATGAAAGAAAGGGGGGATGAAATATATGTTGCCAATCATATTCAGTCTGATTGTAATCATTTCAATCATATTTAGGCTGATCAGGAAAGAAAGATATTGCTGGAGGAATGGTAAGTTATAATACTTTCTATTATAAGTCAAAATATTCTAAAGCTGATCTTCAACATATTAAAATTCATGAATTAAGTCATAATACAAGAAGAAGTTTGTAAATAAAGGAAGTTATTGAAGTTGAAGTTATTGAATATCGATCCATCGTATTTGGTAAACCATCTTATTCGTCAGAGGAATAATTGTTTGTAAAGAAGATTCATTGGTATCATATTCAGAAGATAAAGAAGTTATTGAAGATTAAGTTATTGATACCGGTCCATCGTACTCAGTATGTCATCATAATCATCATAATAAGAATTTTTTGGGACCGATGAATGCAAATAAAAATAAAAACATGTGGTGACCAATATGAAGAAGAAATTATGAGCTTAATCAACAATGTATTCAACCATTTTCAAAAGGTTTAATTACTTTATTTATCATTCAAATGATTCGATATAATAGATGAAGACGAATATATTGATTTACATTTTTCTTCATCATAAAGAGACAAATCATAATCATAATTGAAATCAGACTTCAGAGAGCTTGAAGGGGATACAAAAGTGTTGGAAATGGGAAGATTAAATTTTTAAGAAGATGTTTTATTTCCATCATTTGGTGAAGATAAAATTAATGAATAAAATATATTAGGAAATCGGAATGAAGAATCAGAATAAAGAATCAGAACAGATTTGTCTAAGAAGATCAAATCTATCTATTTCTTCATATGTGAAAATGGTACGGAGTATCATAATGAAAAAATCATACTTAAAAAACCAAAATGGGAAATCGAAATTGATTAGTGTTTCTGAAAGAAGTAATAAGAGAGCTAAAGTGTTTTGATGATTCGAGAAGAATTGAGAAGAAATGAGAAGAGTTGAGAAACATTGATGAAGTCAAGATGCACCCGAAATTCAAGGAAACATACTAATTCGGGTAATTTGGTTGAGTAGGGAAATTTTCAGGAATCCGGCCCAAACCATATTTGGGGTGAGTATAAAAGGTGAAAAGTAAATTGTACTTTTTTGACTAGATTACTATTCATGAAAAGTATAGAGAAGGTGGAGCACTAAAGAAATTCTAGAGAGAATATGAGGTTTCCAGATTGTTTTTCTTGAAGAAATCGTACCGGATATAAGATAAAGGAGAAGAGACAAGATTTCAATATATTCGGTTGATCATTGTATTTAGATAATTATCATATTTATATGGTTATATTATTGGGTAGTATTATCATATTGGGATTTTTAGACTGAAGTTAAAAGTGTTCAAAATTGTCTCAACCGTATTCTGACAGAGGTATATTTTTCGTATTAAGAAATCAGACTAGGAAATCAAACTAAGTTTTATTACAACATCTAAGAAGTTCTTAGTGTCTTCTGGTTAAGAAAGTGGAGAATTTTTTTGAAGTTTTATATTTGTGAAAGTTGATAAAGAAGCATATTAACATTTTTTGTTATAAAAACTTTGTATTACACCATTTATACTAGAAGGAGAACATAGACTATTAAATTGTTTACATAGTTCTACACGAGTGTAAGGGTGTATCATACTCATTTTATTCTGAACAAAAGGATTTTTTTCTAGTGGATTGTGTGGTATTGGATCATTTTAAAACTAGACCAAGGATGTAGATATTCTTATTGAATAGTGAAACTTGTAAATTCGTGTGTTCCTGTGGATGTGTGTTTGAATTTTTTTTCATAAGGAAATTAATATTTAATAGGAGGCAAAGGTTGTTTCATTTTTTAAGGAAACATAAAAGAAAAGATATCATTGATCCACCCCCTGCCCCTCTCAGTGATACAATTATCCTGACTGGGCAATTACAATTGGTGTTAGATCGAAGGTTCCATTCATTTTTTTTACTAAAGTTTTGAAAAGAAGTTGATGGAGAATCTGAATTGTGTGAATAGTAAATGTATGTTGGTTTTTTATGGAAATAACTATCATATCTGGAAATATAGAATGTTTTCTTATATTATATATATTGTTTATGATGTTCTTGAATCTATAATAGGTGGATTTCCTCCTATTGATGATAAATTTCTTCTTACATTTTTTGATAAGAAGAATCTTGATAATAATGGAAGGGTTAAGAATTGTTTACTATCACCACTTTCTAAAACTGAATTTATAAGGGTGAAATGTGTTTCCATAGATAAAGGTATATGGGACAAGTTGAAAAATATATACGAAGGCAATAAAAAATAAATAAGTAAAAATTACAAATCTGGAGGCCAAAGTATGAAGATTTTAAAATGGGTGAGTATGAATCTATTAGAGACTTATTTACCAGGGTAAATAAAATTTTTGGAACTATCAGATGTATTGGTGAAAAGTTAGAAGATTCTACAATTGTTGAAAATATTTTGATAATCTTTCCTGATAAGTTTGATGTTAAAGTTTCTTCATTATAATATAGAGATCCTGAAATATTATCTTTATATGATTTTTATAGCACTCTCATGACTTATGAAATGAGAAGGGAAAAAGATATGAAAATCAAAACAAAATTTGATAGATAAATTTATTTCAAGAATACCAAGAAATATAATTCAAAGAATATTCTTATTGAAAAATAATCTAGAAACTTTGATTCTGAAAATGAGGTATGTAAAAATCTTGATGATATTTTATCCTTGTTTTCCAAAAATGTGAGAAGAGGTATATGGAAATATAAAGGAAAAATTCCCTTGAAATTCTTTGAATGTGGATCTGTTGGGCACTTTGTGACTAATTGTCCTTAAATAAATAAAGAAGAGGATAGTGATGAAGAAGAAATTAAGTTAATAAGATCATGGAAGAAACATGGTGAAAAGGATAAATCTTTTTCCAGAGGTAAAAATAAAAAAAATCTTCAAATCCAAAAGAATAAGTTTCTTATCTAAAGATGAAGAAGAATAAAACAATGATGGTGAATCTGAAAAATATTTTTATTATGTTGGTGAGAATATTTTTATTATAATTGTGAATAACAAAGAATTCAGAAGTATTAGTTCTAAAGAAGAATAAACTCGATTATAATAAAATCTAAAATAAGAATTGAAATAATTCCTGACAAAGATTGGAAGGAAAGAGAAAGAAATCAGGAAGTTAAAAAATTAAAGTTCCTCAACAAAAAATCAATAATGTTTTCTTTATGAGAAAGTAAAGCTACTGAAAGAAATAGATGATTTAAATAAATCTATTAAGGAAGAAAATAATCTTAATGAACATCTGGAAGTGGAGCTGAAGACAAAAGAAGAAGAGTTGGAAATTTTCCAACAAAAACTTTCTAAAGTCGAATAGAAAGGTACAAGTTTCAAAAACTCTATCTCTGAAGTTGGTGAATGCCCTCATAATGATAAACCTAAGAAGGTTAAAAAAAGTTACCTTTAAAAGGTAATAAGAAAATGTAATTTTTTCTGAAAAGAAGAAAGAAGGGAAAGTTATGTGTGTGGATAATATTAACAAAGTGGAGAATTCAGAAGTTTTAAAATACCTTGAGTCTGAAAAGGTTTTTAATACTTCTGAAACTATTAAAGCTAGAAAGAAGATCAATCTAAAAAAATATTTCTATTAATAATATAAAGGTTGATGATTTAGATAATAAAATCAAGAAGTTTGTTGAGAAACATGTGCATAACTCTTGTCAGTATGGAAGTTTCAGATGCTAATATTATTTCTATGGCTACTATTGGTATTATGGTGAATTCGAACATATGAAAAATATGTGTTGATTCAACCAAAAAAATTAATATTATTCCACAAGTTATGGAAGGAAATGTTTGAGGGGGAGTCAATCTCCTCAAAGAAATAAACCTAAGAAGGTTGGATTAAGAATTGAAAATAGGTTCCAACCACTGGAAACTATTTTTGAAATGTGTGAACAACCTGTACACCTTGTAAAAGAATGTCTTGTTTTTCTACCGACATAAAAAACTTTTTCAACAATTCTCAGAAGCCAAAAATGAAGAAAGAAAAGGATCTTGTTATAGAAACCACTTTGAAATCTACAAAAGGATAAAGATCTTTGATTCTTTATAGTGTGTTTTCTTCTCATATGATTGTAGATTTAAAGTTTTTGAAGAATGTAAAAGTCTTTAAATAAGGAATAGTGACATTTTCAATGATGAATCCTTGAGAATCAAAGGTGTTTTATCAACCATCATTGGGAAAGAAAAGATAAAATCCACGAAAATTTATATGTTGATGGGATGAAACACAACTTGATAAGTGTTTCACAACTTTTTTATGAGGGTAAAAAGGTTATTTTCAAAAAAGATAGGTTTTTTGTGAAAATTGAGGAATATGGAAAGATAGTTACAGGATACCAACTTACAAAAGGAAACTTGTTTCAAGTTGGTGAAATACAAAACTCTTATTATTTGAGTATGGTGGAAGAGAATAAATTGTGGAATAAAAGGTTGGGACACATGTTTCAAATAAACATGAGAAAGTTATCAAAGTGATATAGTGTTTGTGAATTCCTGATTTTTCAATAAGAATATATTGGTGTTGCACTATTTATCAGAAGGGAAAAATTACAAACTCAGTGCATAAGAAAGTTAAGATTTGTTCCAAACAACCCATGGAGCTTATTCATTCTAATATCTATGGACCAATGAGAAAACAATAAAAAATATATAATTACATCATCACTTTCATTAATGACTTTACTTACATTACTTGTGTTATGTATATGAAACATAAGTCAAATGTTTTGAAAATGTTTAAAAGTTTTGGAAGGAAAGCTGAGAAGGAATGTGAGTATTTAGTGAAGAAGTTAAGAACTGATAATGGTGGTGAGTGTAAGAATAAATGATTTGAAAGTTATCTTAAGAATTGTGGAATTCAGAATGGGTATAGTTCCTCATACACTCCTCAACAAAATAGGGTTGCTGAAAGAAAGAATAGAAGCTTGGTGGAAATGGGGAGAACTATGTTACTTGAACATGGTATTTCTCATTATTATTGGAGGAAATCCATGAGCACTACTATATATATTCAAAACTGATGTTTCTATAGGAAAAGTTTGGATATTAATCCATACTAATTATTTTATGGAAAAACTCCAAGTTTGAAACACTTAAGAGTTTTTGGGAGTCCATGCATTATAAAAAAGAAAGTTGGAAAGTTTGGAAAGTTTTAACAGAAAGGTGAAGATGTAATTTTTCTTGGATATGTTCTGGAAGGAAGAGGATACATATGTTTCAACAAATAAATAGGAATAATAGTTGATTTTTTGATGTGAAAGTTATTGAAAAGACAAAAGAAGATAAACATACTCATGCAGATAAGGAAGTTGAGCAGGATAAGGAAAACAATTCTAATAAGGATATAGAAAATTGTAATCATACTCAAGGAGAAGAATCAGACTCAATTATTTCCATTGATGAGAAAGATACTTGAAAATATCATCATAGGCTAAGGAATCAAGTAGAAGATCAAAATATTATTGGTGATCAATATCAAAAGGTTCAAACAAGAAGAGCAACAAATGCCATTACACATACTTCCTTGTATTCAAAAGTTGATCTGAATGATGTGAATAGATCTTTTTAGTTTCCAAAATGGGTTCAGACCATGAATGATGATCTGGATCAAATAAAAAATAATGATACATGGAAACTTGTTCCTAATCCAGATAATAAAAATGTTATTGGTACAAATTGGGTTTTCCAGAACAAGCTGAATAAAGATGGTGAAGTGATAAGAAACAAACCAAGATTGGTGTGCAAAGGTTACTCACAAATTGAAGGTGTTGTTTTTTATGAAACCTTTTCTCCAGTGATAGGGTTAGAAATAATTAGAATCTTTCTTTCTATTGTTGTATAGTGAATTTACAAAATCTTTCAAATGGATGCGAAGTCTGTGTTTTTGAATGGGGATATTGATGAGGAAGTTTACATTGAAAAAAAATGGTTTTGTTGTTGATAAGGATGAAAGTTATGTGTGAATATTGAAGAAAGATTTGTATGGGATGAAATAATATCTAAGTTCATGTTATTCCAAATTGGATACTTTCTTAAGGAAGATGATATTTAATAAAGGAAGAGTTGATAGAAATCTTTACATAAAATAAAGTCAATAGTTTTCCCTTATCGTAATTCTTTATGTTGATGAAATTATCTTTGTTGTGAATGATGAAATATCTTGTGAAATATTTTTTGAAGAAATGAATTTTTTTTAGATGTCCATGTTTAGGGAAATGAAATAATTTCTTGGGCTAAAAATGTTACAAAATAAGAAACACATTTTTATTTCTCAAGAAAAGTATGCTAAGGAACTTATTAAGAAGTTAAGCATGGAAAAATCGAAACCTATTTCTAGACCAATTTCAGTGGGAACAAAGTTTTCTAAAGATGGATAAGGAAAAGAAGTTGATCAGAAAGAATTTCGAAATATGATTGGAAGTTTGTTATATTTGACCACCTCAAGACTTGACATTGTTTATGTTGTTACCTTATGTTCCAAATTTCATAGTGCTCCTAAATAATCACATTTACTTACTGAAAAAATAATTATAAAATACACCAAAGGCACACAAAAAATTGTAATTAGGTATGATAACTCATAAATTATTGATTTTTTGGGTATTTAGATATTGATTGGGTATGAAATGTTGATGATAGAATATCCACATATAGTGGAGTATTCTTTATTAAGAAAATTTTTATTAATTGGTATAAAAAGAAACATAATTTAGTAACTCTTAGTATGGTTGAATCTAATTATGTTGCTACTACTCAATCCACAACCCAACTTATGTGGATTAAAACTCAATTAAAAGGACTTACTTTTTGAAGTGAAGTTACCCTTGCTCTTGGGTTGTGATAATCAAAGTGCAATCAATCTCACCAAAAATTTGATTCAATATTCTCATTCAAAATATATTGATATAAAATATAATTTCATTAAAGATCATGTAGAGAATAATTAATTGAATCTAGAGTATGTTCCTACATCAGAACAAGTTTCTGACATTTTCATAAAACCTTTACCGAAGGAATCCTTTTCTAAATTGAGGTTTAACATGGGCGTTCAACCTCTTTATCATAAATTTTGAGGTATGTTTTTTTTCCTTCTCTTGTCTTACCTTTTTATAGTGTTTTTAAGGGGTAGAATTGTTTCATAAATCTATCCTTATAGAATCATGCAAATAGGGGGAGTTGTGGGTAAGAAGTGAATCCAACATTGTATGTATGTGAACTATTCAAACTGTTTGTTGGAGTGGTTGTAAGAAACAAAATTTTTGTATTATAGAGATGTTGAATAATTATATAAATCTGAGGAAGAAAGTTGTGAAAAAAATATAAAGAGGTTTCACGATCACCACTTTTGGACAACATGGTTTTGCTATCAATGATTCATATTTCCTACAACGAGTTAGCTCATGTAGACTTATAATTGTTGATATTTAATCCATGGCTTAAGGATAAAAAGCTCAATGATTTATGAATCTTGGTTGAAAAAAAATCCAAAGGGGGTATTATTAGAACCAAACTGATAAGGATGATCATATTTAGGTGGTGTCTTTTTTTGTCAATGAATTTTAAGAATAAAAGGAGGTTTAAGAAGAAAATAAATCACCTCACTTTGTTTTTTAGTAAATATTGGACTTACCATCGTATTCAAGAAAATTAGAATCTAAATGGTTGAGAAAGTTCATCATATTGAGAAGATTTTTTCTGGATGAAAAGGATCATCAAAATCACCTTAGGTCCGGACTGGAAGAAGAGATCGTAATGGGAGAGAATCAGAGTTTTCATAACTACAATATAAATGTGATGATGCTTTGATGATCTTGGATTTCTCATAAATCATAAGTAAGTTGCAAAACTTATGATGCAAGATTGATGAAGTAAAGGGGGAGTAAAAGAGATGTTATCAATCGTATTCAGTCTCATCATAATCATGTCAATCATATTCAGGTTGATTAGGAAAGAAAGATATTGTTGGAGGAATGGGAAGTTATAATACTTTACATTGTAAGTCTGATGATTCTAAAGCTGATATTAAACATATTCAAAGTCATGAAGGAAGTCAGGATACATGTAGAAGTTTGTGAATGAAGGAAGTCATTTAATTCAAAGATGTTGAATACAAATCCATCATATTCGGTATGTCATCGTATTCATCAAAGGTAGAATTTTTTGTGAATAAAAGTCATTGGTATCGTATTCAGGAGAGAAAGAAGTTGCTAAAGATAAATTTTATGATACCAGTCCACCATACTCATAATTTCATCGTAATCATCTAAGGAAGAATTGTTTGGGACTGATGAATGAAAAGAAAAATAAAATTATGTGGTGGCCAATACAAAGAATAAATTTAGATATTAATCAACAATGTAGTCAACCATTTTAAAAAGGTTGAATTACTTTGTTTATCATTAAAATTGTTTGAGATAAGAGATGAAAATAATCTATTGATTTACATTTTTCTTCATCATAATGAGACAAATCATAATTAGAATTGGAATCAGACTTTAGATAACTTGAAGGAGATGCAAAAGTGTTGGAAAGGGGAAGCTTGAATTTTGAAGAAGATGTTTTGTTTCCACCATTTGGTGAAGATAAAAGTAATGAAGAAAATTTATCGAGCAATCATAATGAAGAATTAGAATGAAGAATCAGAATGGAGTTGTCTAAGATGATCAAAGTTTTATATTTCTTCATATGTGCAAATGGTATGGAGCATCATAATGAAGAAATCATATTGATAAAATTAGAATGGGAATTCAGAATTGGTCTAGTATTTCTGAAAGAATTCAGTGGAGGGATGAAGTGTTTAAAATATTCAAGAATAATTGAGAAGAAACGAGAAGAGTTAAGAAACATTGAAAAAGTCAAGATGCACCCAAAATTCAAGGAAACATAAAAATTCAGGTAATTTGGTTGAGTGAGAAATTTTTCAGGAATCCCTCCAAAACCATATTTGGGATAAGTATAAAAGGAAAAAAAGTAAATTTTACTTTTTTTATTGAATTAATGTTCAAGAGAAGTAGAGAGAAGGTAGAGCGCTGAATAAATTCTAGAGAGAAGAATAGGTTTTTAGATGGTTTTTCTTGAAGAAATCGCATCTAACAGAAGAGAAAGGAGAAGATAAAAATTTCAAAGTATTCAAATGATCATTATATTTAGCTGATTATTGTATTCATATGGTTTTCATATTGGGAAGGATTATCATATTGGGATTTCCATACTGAAGCAAAAAAGTGTTCGGGATTGTCTCATCCATATTCTGACAGAGGTATATTTTTCACATTGAGAAATTGGACTGGGAAAATTAGACTGGGAAATTGGACTGAGTTTTATTACAAATTTTGGGAATTTATTACCATTTTCTGGGTAATAAAGTAATTTTTTTAAGGTTTATATTTGTGAATGTTGATAAAGAATCATGATAAAATGTTTTGTTACAAAAACTTTGTATTACACCTTTTGTGATAAAAGGAGCACACACACTATTGAATTGTTTACATAGTGATACACGAGTGTGAGGGCATATCCTACTCATTGTATTCCACATAAAAGATTATTTTCTAATGAATTGTGTGGTATTGAATCATTTCCAAACCATACCAAGGATGTAGTTATTCTTATTGAATAGTGAACCTTGTAAATTTTTATGTTCCTGTGGATGTGTGTTTGAATTATTTTCAGAAAGGAAGGTAATATTTAACAAGAGGTGAAAGTTGTTTCATTTTATAGGGAAACATAAAATAAAAGATATCACTGATTAAACCCTTTCCTCTCTCAGTGATACAATTATCCTGATTGAGAAATTACATTACCATCATAAAGGTGAATGACACAACTTACCATATAAGGCCTCATACAGATCCATCTAAATCGTCTCTTAGAAGTTATTATTATAGTAGAACTAGGTGAGAGGGATTTGATTCTCCCAAGAACCATCAAAATCAAGGAAGAATTCTCATAGAATGTCCTTTAACACCCATATCATATGTTTCAACTGGTCATCGGTCTGAGGGTGAAAAGTTGTTCTCATAAGAACCTATGTACCCATAGCTCTCTATAGCCTCTACCAGAACCTCAATGTAAAATGAGCATCCCTATCTAAAAAGATAGTACAAGGGACCCCATGTAGTAATGTCATCTCATATACATACAGTCTTCCCAGATCATCAACTGAGAAAGTCTCCCAGATAGGAAAGAAGTAGGCTATTTTAATCAATCAATCCAAGACTTCCCAAATTATGTTTTTTCCTTTAGGAGACCTTGGTAAGACAACTAAAAAATCTATCAAAACATATTTCCATTTACATTACAATATTGGTAATAGTTGTAACAAGATTGCGGGTCACTAGTGCTCCACCTTCACCTACTGATAGGTGGAACACCTAGTGATGAAACCTATTATCTAACATTTCATCTCTGGCCACAAAACCTGGTGATACATATCAAGATACATCTTGGAGATGCCTAGATGAACTACCCATTGAGAAGCATGGGACTCTCGCATCAGTTCATCTCTCATATCTTTAGAAACATAGACATTCCCATATATATGCGGGATTTCATCTTCATCCACAAACTAATCCGGAGGTGGGTCCTTACCAGAAATACTCTCTCAGAGTACCAATCCCTACAGAACTGAAAACTACCTTCTCTTTACCCTATCCAGGAGTGAATAGGTAACTGTAAATCCTAAAATACAAGTTTTATCATGACTTTCATGAAGCTCTAAATGCATATCAGAAATAGGGGTCATCAATTCTGATCCATCACTAGCTTCTTGTAAAACAGGTGCTTGAGTTTTCTAGCTCATTGCATCAGCAGCTACATTTCCCTTTACAAGCATATAGGAAAGCTCAAATTTAAAGGATTGAAGGTATTCGACCCATATTCACTATCTAATATTCAATTCATGCTACATGAAGATATATTTGAGGCTATTGTGGTCCATATACACCACAAAGTGCTCACCCATTAGATAGTGTCTCCAGCAGTGTAAGGTGTGAAAAATGGTTGCTAGCTCGAGGTCATGTGTCAGGTAATTATTCTCGTGAGGTCTCAACTAGAGAGACCCATATGCAATGACTCTATCCTCCTACATTTGAATTTCACCCAGTTCGATGCCTGATACATCACAGAAAAATGTATAACCTCTGTCAGGATCTAGAGGAATCATAATTAGCACTGAAGTAATCCTTCCTTTCATCTCCTGAAAGGCCTTCTCACGTGCTTCAGACCATAATAACTTCACACTCTTCTTTTTAAGAACATTAATAGGCACAAAAATTCATGATAATTCTTGTATTAAATTATTGTAATATTTAATCATCCCCAAGAAACTCTGTATATCAAACACACTCTTGGGATGCTCCCAAGAAATCACAGCACTCACTTTCTCTAGGTTAATGGATACTTCTGATTCTGAGATAATATAACCCAGGAAGTGAACTTTATCGATCCAGAAGTAGAACTTATCAAGCTTATGATATAGTTAATGCTCTCTTAGTGTATTTAAAATGATCTCAAGTTGTTTAGAATGGTTGATACAAGTATGATAATACACCAAGATATAGTCTATGAAAACCATGAAAAAGGAATCCATATAGGGGTGGAAAATCTATTCATCAAATCTATGAAAATGGTGGGCATGTTCATAAAACTGAACATCATAACCAGATACTCATATAAATCATACTAACTTTGAAAAGTTTTGTGTGGTATATCTAAAGTCCTGACTCACACCTCATTAGTGAAAATCACAGGTCAACCCCAAGAAAAAGTTTTGGGTTGGATAAAACCCTTTGATTCTAAATCCTCCAACTATCTCTTGAGCTCCCAAAGATCAGTATGTGACATTATCTGTGGAGGAACATATACCGGTGTTGCTCCTAGAATAAGATCAATCGTAAAATCTACCTATCTCATGGGAGGTAAGACAGAAAAATCATTAGGGAAGACATCCCTGAAATGATATACTACCAAAGGAAAGTCAATCTAATGTAATCCTTGCTCCTTTATATAAAGGATATCAATCTGGGTGGTCACTCCACCTATATCATGAATCTTTGGTCCATCTCTACTAGATTGGACATTACATTTGCCATTGTGTAGATAAATACCACCCTCTAGTGATGTAAATGATACCCTAAGATGATAATAGTCCACATAGGCATGATAGGGAACCAACCAATTCATCCCGAGAATGAAATTGAATCCCATCATCTTGAGGACGAAGAGGTCCCATAAGAAGGGATAACTTCCTACCTCAAGTGCATAGTCCCTACATTGGTGCATACCCTCTGAATGCACTGCAAAGGTGTGTCCAGGGTCATCACCCAATAGAAGTACTAAATTTCTATCCTGAGACTTTCCATAGTTGATAAAGAGATAAAGGAGTGAGATGAACCTATATCAAACAAAGCAGATAAAATAGTAGAGGCTACAAGAATAGTACCACATATAGTCAATGTCCTTGCACTCTAATCCTTGTGTATCAACTGTAAATCATGCAACTGGCCTAATCTGCAACCCTGTGATATAGCTGGACTAACCTAAGTAGGTCCGATATTTTATCTCTAATAGTTAAAAGTCTGACTACCATGACCACAACCTCCTCCTTATCCTATTTGGTCGATGCTACTCCAACTCCTAGCCTGACATGGCATAACAGATCCTACCCCTGATGGTGGAGCTGGTGTGAATCCTCTTCTAATAAAAGTAGGTGGAAAAGTTTGGAATAATCTCTAAAGATAAACCATACGGTCACAGTCATGACACTCAAGTAGTTCTCTATCACATTGAGGCTTCAAGTTCCCATTCCTCCCATACTAGTGGAATATAACAGAGTTTCTAGTACATGTATTCTAGACTCCATTTCTCTAATAAGAAACCACAAGTCTATTCTTCCTACCGCCATAATAACTACTGCCCTACCTCGGCACTAAACCTATGTTCCCAATACTATCAGTTTCTATTAGGTTCTTCTCAATGATAAGAGCCTGATTTACAATCTCAGAAAAGGTAGATAGGTGTAAGACATTCACCTAAGATCAGATAACATACTTAATCTCATCTTCTAAGTGTCTTTATCATGATAACTCATCACTAACTGGAAGTGATGTAAAGCATTGCAACTCGGTAAAACTCGTTGAATAGTCCATGAACCACGTAGAACCCTGATCCAGGTGCATGAAATCTATGGATCAATTTAATCTTAGCGTTTAAGTGGGAAAATAATCATAGAAGGTAGTTTGGAAGTCCACCCAGACCAAGCCCTGATTGTAACGCCCTGACCCCAGTTACCTAGATTCGGTGCATTAATACATAACATTGGAATGATCACAAAAGATCAAGTCTCAAAAGACCAATTAGTTTAGTATCCTTGGAAACACTAGATACGTTCATAAACGTTACATTACATTATAAAGTGAAAAACTAAAATAACATGGTCTCCATAGACCACACTCATATCCCCTTCCGACTATCCCTGCAGGTCATTCATAAAATACTTCTTCACATCCTGGAAAAATTAAAACATTGAAAGGGGTGAGCTCAGATGCTCAGTAAGGATAACAATATAGCAGAAACTTTCATAAATAAACATAAACATTTAAGGCAATGTATAACTGAAAAAAAAAGCCTTTTAAACTTGAATTTTAGCATAATATGGAAAAATAAAATGAAATAATTCCATTTACTTATTCACATGGATATTCTACTAGTCGAATAATAACATGAAATATCAATAACCACTTTCATAATGATGGAATGCATAATTCCAGACTATCATAACCACGTAGCCAAGGGCTCGTGCCAAGACTACAAATAAGATTTTGTCAAGGCCTCGTGCCAAGACACTAGTTTGTCTCATGAGACCTACCGATGCATCGAGGAGCTATAGCGGGCTCCACCCGTCACTTATTAAGTCCAATTCATTCCTCATATGAACAGTTTTAAACATATCATAAACCATAACATAATTGTATCACATAAAACATGCATAAAGGAAACATAACATTTACACATGTCAATCACAAGATATCAATACAACACATTGATATAATAAAACCATTTTCAATACCAAATAAAAGAAAAGTAAAACTTGGTATTTATTTTTCATTTTAAAAAAAAGTTATGGCTTGTAGAGAAAGCTGAAACTCAAATAATGGTCACGGCGGCGGAGAAGTCATTGTCGCTGCATACGTATGAAAAAAAACATTCCCTTTTGTCATTTAGTAAAACTCTTCGTATAAAAAAGATTCCTTTTGAATAAACATAAAATTAAAAGGGTTTTATACACCGAATAAAATAAAGTTGTGTATAAAACAAAATATGCCTCAATGAAAGGAGATTGAGACGAAGTCCCTTACCTTGTGTCCGACTTGACTCGACCGTTCTTTAACCTCATGAATAATAAACTAGAGTTAATTTCTAATTGCTTAATAACCTTTTTCAAGTTCATCATTCCTTGTATATCACTTATTACCATGTTATGAACATTATGTAATTATTTAAGTTAATAATGGTTGTTTTGTCGATCTTTGATACTTGAGTCAAAAATAAACTTCTTATAATTACAAGTTGTTCATGTGTTAAAATATCCATTATATCCAGAATTATATTCATGATGTAGATATCATATATATCATATATATCCATTATACATATGCATTTATAATATTACATAACATTTAGAGGTAATAAATGAAATGCACCGTTCATGGAGACGGTAAGTCGTACGTACGCATGAACGCTACTTTCATTTCTATTTCTTATTTAATGGAATGAGATCATAATGATATAAAGGTGTATTATAATTCTAGTATAATATCATATATAATATCATTTACTCCATACTTTACACGTCCCACATATGGCATTAACGATTCAAATCACTTTGAGGGGGCGGTAGTCCGCACTTCCTAAAATGAAATTATCGCGTTTACCCATAATGGAAATCATAAAGGTATGCCATAAATGAAAAATACATAAGCATAAGAAAAACATAAATATAATATATATCATATATAAATATAGTGACATCTTAATGGCCACCATGAGAGGTGTTAAAAGAAGATTGAACAATCATCGTTTCGTGAGGCAGTAATTCGCCACCCACAGAAACAGTACGTTCTTTAACCATTAGACGAAGGTATGTATAAGTGTAAATCAAATACTTCTCATAACAACATCCTAGTATATTTAATATACTTGTGTTTTTACAAAAGAAAGTAATAAAAAGAGTTTAAGGGGTTGGAGAAGCAAAATAAAACAAAATAACATAAGAGAAGACATTACCTTAAAATCGGGTAACTCTTCTTGATTTGAGCCAAAGGATTCCTTGGGAAGAATTATACCCAAAGTGAGGCTTATAGGAGTAAGAGAGTGAATTTTAGAGAGTATTTGGGGAGAGTTTGGCCGAGCCAAATGGCTTTTATGGTTTTAATAAGGTGGTAGAGGTGGGGGCCTTTTATAAGAGGAGAGGAGGGGCACTCTTGGAAAGTCATGAAATGTTACATTATTATATAATGAGTTTAGGATTTTAAAGGTCTCACAATTATATATTTATAGTATAAGGTGATAATGGTTCTAAATATACTCATCCAAAAGGTTTTTTACAAGTGTAAGTCTTAGATTTTACATTTTATTTTCATTTTATTTAAATCGTTAATTAATGAGGTAATCGTTGCATCATCATGGTGTCATAAAAATTTTAATTTATTTAATGTATAAAAATTATGAAAAAAATATCATGATGTAGGAAATATTTTTATCTTTCCAATGAATATTTATAGTCTAAAAGTTAACTTATATAACCCCATGTAATAATTTTTTTACTAAAACAACACATGTTTGTGACAATTTTATTTTTACTTTAAATAAAAAGTTATTAATGTCATTTTCTTACCCAAGTGGCTCCATGGGGTCCCCAAGTTGACCCATGGATTGTATTGGTCTTCCATGACTCATAGAATAAGGGTAGTACAATTGTAAAGGTAATTTCATATTATTATAACATTATATTTACCTTAAATTACTCTAATTACCTTTAATCGCGATTAATAAAACTTAAAAGTTACTATTCACCAAAAATTATTTTCATCTCATTGAACCATATTTTACTTACTAATGAAAACCATGTATGTAGGATTTTTGAAATTTAATTCACAGAAGTGGTAAAGTTTCATTTTAAACGAAAAATTAGTTTTTTAACTACCACTTAGTGGTTTCACTATTCTTCAAAAATTGAAGTTTCTCAGAACAATACCAAAAATTCACCCTAAGCTATAATTGATATTCTGAATTCAAAAATGATGTCTATTTTAAAAAATTCCAAACATATAAGTCGCATTAATTAATTTTATAATTAATTCCCGTTGTCAAAACAAATAGCGTGTTTTTAAGAAACAATATCAATCAAAAGATTGACAATTGTTTGTGTCCAATTTCAAAGTGAAATTAATTATAATGACCACCATTGGATAAAATGGTAAAAATATATTATAATTATACTTTAAAAGCACTCAATATTATAATTTATCACTATAAATTATTTTGATTAAAAAGGTTGTTTTTAAGTATTTTTTTACTATTCATAGAAAATTGGAAGTTCTCAGAAAATTACAAAAAAAATAAACTTAGGATAATTTCGATATTCCGAATACAAAAATGAAGTTCATTTTTAATTATAAAATTAATATAATTTTAAAATGTGGTTCTTACTATTCATAACAGCTACTTTGATTGGTCGCGGTGTGTTAGAATCTTTAAGTTGCGTACAATGCAAGCTCTTGTATTATTGAAAGAGAAGCGTACCGTGGAAGCTTGGGATGTTACATTCTCCTCTCCATCAAATAATTTCATCCTCGAAATTTCTAGAAAACTACCGCATGAAAAGACTCGGGTGATTCTTCATCATAAGTTCCTCGGGTTCCCACGTTGTCTCTTCCATCTTATGGTTTCTCCATAGAACTTTTACCAGATGAGTCGTCCGGTTTCTCAGCACTTGTTCTCTTGTATCAAGAATACTGACAGGCTCTTCGCAATAAGACAGATCGGGTTCCAATTCTAATTCCTCATAGGTGAGTACATGCGTTGGGTCAGGCATGTATTTTCTCAACAGTGATACATGGAACACATCGTGAACTTTGGAAAGACTTGGCAGCATTGCCAAATGGTAAGCTACAGCCCCAATTCGTTCTAGAATTTCGAAGGGTCTGATGTACCTGGGACTCAATTTACCCTTCTTACCGAAACATATAACTCCCTTCCATGGAGATACCTTCATGAAAACATGATCTCCTACCTGAAATTCCAAATCCTTCCTTCGGTTGTCAGCATAGCTCTTCTGCCTACTTTGAACTGCTTTGATGTGGTTTTGAATTACCTTCACCTTTTCCATCGTTTCCTCCACCAGTTCTGGGCCTACAAGTTTTCTTTCACCAACGTCATCCCAACAGGTTGGTGTGCGACATCTCTTTCCGTATAATGCTTCATATGGTTCCATCCGAATACTTGGATGGAAGATATTGTTATAGGAAAATTCTAACAGAGGTAAATATTGATCCCACATACCCTGAAAGTCAATTGAGCATGATCTCAACATGTCTTCTAAGGTTTGAATAGTTCGTTCTGATTGTCCATCTATTTGAGGGTGGTAAGCAGTGCTCAAACGAAATTCAGTATCCAAGGCCTTCTGAAGACTTTTCCAGAATCTTGATGTAAAACGGGGATCACGATCCGAGACAATCGATAGGGGTACTCCATGAAGTCTTACAACTTCATTAATATATAGTCTTGCTATATATTCAAGTGGTAGATATTCTCTTATAGAAAGAAAATGTGCTGACTTGGTGAGACGATCAACAATGACCCATATTGTCTCATTCCTTCTAGGAGTCTTTGGTAGTCCCATGACAAAGTCCATCGTAATATTATCCCATTTCCACTCAGGTATGGGAAGAGGTTGCAATACTCCACCAGGTTGTTGCCTTCCAGCTTTCACTTGTTGACAAACCATACATCTTGACACAAAATCAGCAATCTCCCTTTTCATGTTGTCCCACCAAAAATGTCCCTTTAAATCTTTATACATTTTGGTGCTCGCAGGGTGTATAGAGAAATTGGAACTATGAGAATCATCCAACAATTCCCTCTTTAAATCAGGTATATCAAGAACACAAAGTCTCCTCCCAAATTTCAAAATTCTATCTTCATACACAAAGTCACTCAATCGCCCATCATTCACAGCTTTAATCTTCTTTTTCAACTCTTCATCATCGGCCTGAGAACTCTTTATCCTTTCTAGTAAATATGTTTTGGCAACCATTTAAAAAAGTTTTGATGTTTCACCTTCCATGGTGATTCCCATATCCATCTTTTCTAGATCCATGAAAATAGGATCCCTTTCCACTCTCATCATGTTCAAAACTCCATGATCTTTTCTACTCAAAGCATCTACAACCTTATTTTCCTTCCTCATGTGGTGGTGTATCATACAATCATAATCCTTGACTATTTCAAGCCATCACCTTTGTCTCATGTTGAGTTATTTTTGTGAGAAAATATACTTCAAACTCTTGTGATCGGTATATATCTCACATTTTTTACCATAGAGATAATGTCTCCATATCTTCAAGGAAAAGATTACAGTAGCTAACCCGAGATCATGAGTAGGATAGTTTTGATCATGAATTTTTAGCTATCGTGATGCATAAAAAATAACCCTATCATTCTACATAAGGACACAACCAAGTCCTTTCATTGATGCATCACTATAAATAACGAACCCATCATTCCCCGATGGTAGAGTCAATATAGAAGCATTGACTAATCTTCTCTTCAGTTCTTCAAAACAATCTTCACACTCTTTTGTCCAAACAAATTTAACCCCTTTACGTGTGAGCTTCGTTAATGGGTTAGCCAATCAGGCAAAATTCTGGACAAAACGTCGATAATAACCTGCCAAACCAATAAAACTGCGTACCTCAATTATACTCGTCAGTGCTGGACATTCTTGGATTTCCTTGGTCTTAGAAGGATCAATGGAAATTCCATCCTTAGAGACAATATGGCCAAGAAAAGAAATCTCCTGAATCCAGAATTCACACTTGCTAAACTTCCCATATAATTCATTTCTTCTAAGAGTCTTCAGGATAATGCGCAAGTGATTTTCATGATCTTTGTAGCTTTTGGAGTATACCAAAATATCATCAATAAATACCACCACAAAATCATCAAGATATTCCTTGAATACTCTATTCATTAGATCCATGAATACAGAGGGTACATTAGTCAATCCAAAAGGCATTACTATAAACTCATAATGCTTGTACCTTGTTCAAAATGTTCTCTTTAGAATGTCTTCCTTCTTCACATATAACTGATGGTATCCAGATCGAAGGTCAATCTTTGAAAATTATTGAGCTCCATGCAATTGGTCAAATAAATAATCAATGCGAGGTAGGAGATACTTGTTCTTTATTGTTATAGCATTGATCTCCCTGTAGTCAATGCACAACCTCATAGATCCATCTTTCTTCTTAACAAAAAGGACAGGGGCTCCCATGGAGAAACACTAGGGAGAATAAATCCCTTATTACTCAATTCCTCTAGTTTTTTATTTAGTTAAACTAATTCCACAATGGCCATTCTATAAGGGGTCTTTGATATAGGCCTTGATCCAGGAATTAAATCAATGGAAAACTCAACTTCTCGTTCTGGAGGATGTCCAGGTAAATCTTCCGGAAACACATCTACATATTCTCTCACAATAGGTACATCCTCTATTTGAACATTCATTTCCTTACCCTCAGTCATTTCATTCTATTCCTCCCCATTAATTGAATTTAGTTGAGCTACTGAGGGTGGATCTAAATAAGAATTAGGTGGTAACGATTCTGCTCTAAAGATAAGGTGTTCCTTATCATCATCATCAAAAATCATAACCTCCTTCTTCTTACAATAAATCTTTGCATCATAGTTCGAAAGCCAATCCATACCGAGGATTATATCAAACTCAATCATAGGTATGACAATGAAATCAGTGGATAAAGAACATTTATGTGCTCTAATGGAGACTGATTCACAAAACTTTGTTGCAATGATACTTCCCTTAGGAGTTTTTGACTGATAATTATCTTGTTAAATCAAATTGGAAATATCTAATTTTCTTAGCAAACTGGGAAGATATAAAACAATGCGATGATCTAGAATCAAATAATTCATTTTCTAAACTTGAAGAAACCATTAAATTACTTGCCACCACGTCTTTCGGAGCTTCAACCTCAGTAGTAGTGATAGCATAAGCTTGGCCATGATCCCTTGGCCTCTTCTGAGGTAAGTTATCCTGACGCTTAGGACATTCATTTTCATAATGTCCCATCTCTCTACAATTATAGAATTCCACATTGACAACAATTCTCTTTCCCTTGAAATCATGAGCTTGGTGGCCTTTTTCACCACACTTGTAACAGACTCTCATTCCCTTCAAGAAAGTATCGGGGTGTTTCTTCCCACATTTACTACAGGACTGATATTCAACTTTTTCCTTCTTCCCCTTATTTCCATTTCCAGATTGATCAAAAGATCTCTTCTTCTCTTGATTTTCTTTAAAGTCATAAGACTTAGAGAATTCCTTTTCTGTCTTGATAGCACACGAGATAATATCTTCGTACGACGAGAAAGTTTGTGAGACTAATTCTCGATGGAGAAATGGTTTTAACCCATCAAAGAAACGATAAATATTACTTCTTGGGTTACGTATATAACCCGCAGCATGCCTCACTAACCTTGTAAAGTTAGCCTCAAACTTTGCGACATTCTCATCCTCCTTCTGCCTCGGACTCAGAAATTGCCTTTCCATATCTACTCAATGGTCATGTGGAAAGTATTTTTCTAAGAAAATTTCCTAAAACTCCCTCCATTCCATACTTGATACTTCTTCATCTTCCTTTTTGTTTTGAATCAGAAACCACCATTGATCAGCATCTCCAGTGAGGTGGTAAACTACCATGACAACTTTCTCCCTTTCGCTACTCCCCAAGGCATGGAATATTTTCTCTAAGGAGTTTATCCATTGCTCAGATACTAATGTATTTGTACCCCCATTAAATGTTGGTGGTTGTTGCCTCATGAAACTATATAACATTGACCCTACACGTTGCGGATCAGGGTGCTCCATACGAGTAAGGTTATTATTCATAACCTGAGTGGGTTGTCCCAGTATGGTGATAAGTTGATCAGCACCAGTTGTATCACCAGATCCACTATAATTATCTTGAGCAGGAGGTAAATCCTTACATAGAGTGAATTCGTTGATACGGTTTCCATTCCTTCCACTAGGCTCCATTTCTAAACAATGGCATAAACTAGATTAGTTTATGAATCAAAATACAAAATAACAAACTTGAAAAACACTTAACATAAATTGAAATATTTATGGATATAATCCATAATCATAAAAATGTTTTCTTTGAGGAAGTATATACTCATAAACCCTTCATAATGGTTTGTAAAGAAAATGAGAATTATCCTAAGCATATCCCCCAAGAGTGTCGTAACCAAGAGTGCAGCAAGGCCCATTGTCGTGCATCAGTTCCCGTTCGAGTCTAGCTCAAAGCGGTGTTTTTGGGTTTTACCCCTAGGTACATTTGTGCCAGAGCTGCCTCTACCTGCTCATATCCAGACAGGGATGTGTTGCTCGGAAAACTCACAAAATCTCTATAATACCAAAATTATAGGAAGTTCTTCTATACTAATCCTCAAAGTCTATCTTAGGGCTATGTTCTCTAATTAGAGTTTATCTAAATCTAGCTTCCAAGGTTAGTACTAAACTGCCTATGATAACAACTGTAACTCCCTAACCCCAGTTACCTAGAGTCGGTGCATTATTATGTAACATTGGCATGATCACAAAAGATCAAGTCTCAAAATACTGATTAGTTTAGTAGCCTTGGAAACACTAGATACGTTCATAAACGTTACATTACATCATAAAGTGAAAAACTACAATAACATGGTCTCCATAGTCCACACTCATATCCCCTTTCGACTATCCCTGCAGGTCATTCATAAAATACTTCTTCACATCTTGGAAAAATTAAAACATTGAAAGGGGTGAGCTCAGATGCTTAGTAAGGATAACAATATAGCGGAAACTTTCATAAATAAACATAAACATTTAAGGCAATGTATAACTGAAACAAAAACCTTTTAAACTTAAACTTTAGCATAATATGGCAAAATAAAATGAAATAATGCCATTTAGTTATTCACATGGATATTTTACTAGTCGAATAATCACATGCAATATCAATAACCACTTTCATAATGATGGGATGCATAATGTCATACTATCATAACCACGCGGCCAAGGCCTCGTGCCAAGACTACAAATAAGATTTTGTCAAGGCCTCGTGCCAAGACACTAGTTTGTCTCATGAGACATACCAATGCATCGAGGAGCTATAGCGGGCTCCACCTGTCACTTATTAAGTCCAATGCATTCCTCATATGAACAGGTTTAAACATATCATAAACCATAACATAATCGTATCACATAAAACATGCATAAATGAAACATAACATTTCCACATTTCAATCACAAGATATCAATACAACACATTGATATAATAAAACCATTTTCAATACCAAATAAAATAAAAGTAAAATTTGTTATTTATTTTTCATTTTAAAAAAAGTTATGGCTTTTAGAGCAAGCCGAAACTCAAATAATGGTCACGGCGGTGGAGAAGTCGTTGTCGCCGCATACGTACGACAAAAAAAACATTCCCTTTTGTCATTTAGTAAAACTATTTGTATAAAAAAGATTCCTTTTGAATAAACATAAAAGTCAAAGGGGTTTATACACCGTATAAAAGAAAGTTGTGTATAAAACAAAATATGCCTCAATGAAAGGGGATTGAGACGAAGTCCCTTACATCATGTACGACTTGACTCGACCGTTCTTTAACCTCCTGAATAATAAAATAGAGTTAATTTATAATTTCTTAAGAACATTTTTCAAGTTCATAATTCCTTTTATATCAATTATTACCATGTTATGAATATTATGTAATTATTTAAGTTAATAACGGTCGTTTTTTCGATCTTTGGTACTTGAGTCAAAAATAAACTTCTTATAATTTCTAGTTGTTCATGTGGTAAAATATCCATTATATCCAGAATTATATTCATGATGTAGATATCATATATATCATATATATCCAGTATATATATTCATTTATAATATTACATAACATTTAGAGGTAAGAAATGAAATGCACCGTTCATGGAGACGGTAAGCCGTACGTACGCATGAACGCTACTTTCATTTATATTTTGTATTTAATGGAATGAGATCATAATGATATAAAGGTGTATTATAATTCCAGTATAATATCATATATAATATCATTTACTCCATCCTTTACACGTCCCACATATGGCATTAACGATTCAAATCACTTTGAGGGGGCGGTAGTCCGCACTTCCTAAAATGAAATTATCGCGTTTACCCATAATGGAAATAATAAAGGTATGACATAAATGAAAAATAAAGAAGAATAAGGAAAAAATAAACATAATATATATCATATATAAATATAGTGACATCTTAATGTACACCATGAGAGGTGTTAAAAGAAGATTGAACAATCATCGTTTTGTGAGGCAGTAATTCGCCACCCACAGAAACAATATGTTCTTTTACCATTAGACGAAGGTATGTGTAAGTGTAAATCAAATACTTCTCATAAAAACATCCTAGTATATTGAAGATACTTTTTTTGTTACAAAAGAGAGTAATAAAAAGAGTTTAAGGGGTTGGAGAAGCAAAATAAAACAAAAGAACATAAGAGAAGACATTACCTTAAAATCGGGTAACTCTTCTTGATTTGAGCCAAAGGATTCCTTGGGAAGACTTCTGCCCAAAGTGAGGATTTTAGGAGTTAGAGAGGGAAGTTTAGAGAGTATTTGGGCAGAGGTTGGCCAAGCCAAATGGATTTGATGGTGTGAATAAGGTGGTAGAGTTGGGGGCCTTTTATAAGAGGAGAGGAGGGGCACTCTTGGAAAGTCATGAAATGTTACATTATTATATAATGAGTTTCGGATTTTAAAGGTCCCAAAATTATATATTTAGAGGATAAGGTGATAAGGGTTCGAAATATACTCATCCAATAGGTTTTTTACAAGTGTAAGTCTTATATTTTACATTATATTTTCATTTTATTTAAATCGTTAATTAATGAGGTAATCGCTGCATCATCATGGTGTCATAAAAAATTTAATTTATTTAATGTCTAAAAATTATGAAAAAAATATCATGATGTAGGAAATATTTTTATATTTCTAATGAATATTTATAGTCGAAAATTTAATTTATATAACCCCATGTAATAATTGTTTTAGTAAAACAACACATGTTTGTGACAATTTTATTTTTACTTTAAATAAAAAGTTATTAATGTCATTTTCTTACCCAAGTGGCTCCATGGGGTACCCAAGTTGACCCATGGATTTTATTGGTCGGTAATGACTCATAAAATAAGGGTAGGATAAGTGTAAATATAATTTAATATTATTATAACATTATATTTACCTTAAATTACACTAATTACCTTTAATCGGGATTAATAAAACTTAAAAGTTACTATTCACCAAAAATTATTTTCATCTCATTGAACCAAATTTTACTTAATAATGACAACCATTTATGTCATATTTTTGAAATTCAATTCACAGAAGTGGTAAAGTTTCATTTTAAACGAAAAATTAGTTTTTTAACTACCACTTAGTGGTTTCACTATTCATCAAAAATTGAAGTTTCTCAGAACAATACCAAAAATTCACCCTAAGATATAATTGATATTCTGAATTCAAAAATGATGTATATTTTACAAAATTCCAAAAATATAAGTCACATTAATTAATTTTATAATTAATTCCCATTGTCAAAACAAATAGCGTGTTTTTAAGAAACAATATCAATCAAAAGATTGACAATTGTTTGTGTCCAATTTCAAAGTGAAATTAATTATAATGACCACCATTGGATAAAATGGTAAAAATATATTCTAATTATACTTTAAAACCACTCAATAGTATAATTTATCACTATAAATTATTTTGATTAAAAAGGTTGTTTTTAAGTATTTTTTTACTATTCATAGAAAATTGGAAGTTCTCAGAAAATTACAAAAAATTCAACTTAGGATAATTTTGATATTCCGAATACAAAACTAAAGTCCATTTTGAATTATAAAATTAATATAATTTTAAAAGGTGGTTATTACTATTCATAATGGATACTTTGATTGGTCGCGGTGTGTTAGAATCTCGAAGTTGCGTACAATGCAAGCTCTTGTATTATTGAAAGAGAAGCGTACCATGGAAGCTTGGGGTATTACACTGATGATTACCATCCTGAGTAATCACATCCCACCATTACTTGGAAAAATCATGAATTATGTAGGTGGAAATATTGACCCTCTTATTTGTAGGTGTCTCCAGATGATCAAAGATAGAAATAATGACTCTAACCAAGACTCAATAGTCTGAGGACCTCCATCCCCCGAAAATATGGTAGGGTGTTGCTGTTGGAACTCATGAGTCAGATCAGACATAGTAGGTGTTGGTCATGGATCACCCAATATAGACTGCATCAAACATAAGTAACTCTCTCAAATCTAAAAGTCGGTGCTTAGTTCAAGAATAAAATATGGTTCCTTAGGTGGTACTGCTAGAGGGGTCACTAGTGGATCAGGGCCCACCACCTCTGGAGCATGATCATCGCTACCTTCCTAGCACACTAATAGAGGATGTTGTGGTGGAATAACTCTAAAAATGTCAATAACACACCTCAGAATGGATTTGAAAACAAATAAAAGCACTAACAGAAGAAAATCATAAGGAAAAGGGATCACTGCCTAAGGTATACTATCCCAACTACCCACTTAGAAGTTCAAGGCTTTGGTAAGTGTTCAAATTTGATTTACAGGGGTTCCAGTTGGTCAAGGGTCAATTACACCTTACCACTTCATTTATTATTAAACATTTAATTTTATAAGTCAAGATTTACATTTAAAGTTTGTATTTTATTATATACATATAACGAGGTTAAATTAAATGGATCTTCATTACCAACTAATAAATAACCATACACTTTATAACTGAAATTGACACCCATTTAATGTTAATTAGTCCTTGTACAATTCATTATCAAAATATAATAGGTAATATATGATGGATCGACTTAGTTAATCACCCATTACAATTCACAAGGTATTATACACCTTATGAATTGAAACTGGTAGTCACTCAATCGCATTCAAAGTTCAGCTCATGTAACCAAGGGTAAATAGTTGACGGGGTAGAAACCATCTATTTAATATTCCACCATCAACCTATATAGGAAAACACTATTTAGATTTATGTTTACACTTTAAATAATAAATCCCTTTACCCTACAGAAGATGTTAGTAGCACAGGCATAAATAACCACTATAGATTACTCAACAATCATAGGCAACATAAACAATGAAAGCAAAAAAATGCACCTATATGGCATGGAATGTGCTTGGAATGTGAATTATAAGTGCCTATAATCATGCATATAACAATGCTCCTTACCATACCCGGCCAAGGTAAAATATCTATAAAATATAACAAATACCAAAATCCATGTGCATCACCCAATGCTGAAATATATCAACTGTAATAAGTGAAATACAAAACAACAATTTCCCATTCCCAAGAAACTTGGTATTTACCCCGAACGTGGGTTAGATACTAACATACATGGATTATGACCAAGTTACAATATGTTCCTAATCTTCTATCTATATTCCCAAACAATAATACAAAAGAAAAAACCTCTAATAACACTTTGTGACGTCCTAGACCCAGTTCACTCTATAGTAACTAAACCTGATCAGCCACATGGACTCAAGAGTGTCTCCCCGTATGCTAGAGGTTGTCGACTAGTAGTGAGTGCCTAGGGTGTGAAAGTGGGAAGACTATACCCTCTGGTCAGAGTGAATCATATTGGATATATAAAAAATAAATAAACAATAGAAGTGGTGTGATGAATAAACTGGCAGCGTAAGTAAGCATAATCAACCAGATAATAATAATCAACTCAAAATTTTTTGGGCAAAAATCCCTCAAGGTATCATTGAAGCATTTTTGAGGTGATTGTGTTTGTTGACAAAGTGGATATCTGAGTAGTGATTATTGACAAAGCAAAACAATGACATACAAATTTGTTGACAAAGAGGATTTCATGGTGGAATGTCGAGTTCAAGAGCTGAGGTCAACAATCCATGTTTGATTCAAGAATGTCGATAAAAGTAATGGATGATCTGGAGGCGGTACAAAAGAACAGATACAAGGTGGTGCCGTTTTCCAGTGTTTGCCAAATTTTAGGGCCTGAAAATCGGCAAATGAAGAAAAGTGCTTTTGGAAAAAGGACTTGCGCATCGAGGACTTGGAGTATAGGAAACTTGCGCGCCATATGTTTTTCAAGATCAGAAGATCAAAATATGGAAAAGTAAAGAGGTTCGCGCAAGTTTGGGAGTTGTTCGTGCAAGTGTCTAAAATGACAGGGGACTTGCGCGCCGAAACTGGGTCGCGCAGGTGACTTGCGCGCCGTCGTGCAGGGTGGTCAGATTGCCTACAAATACTGGACCACCCCTCCTCATTTTTAACGGAGTTCAACACTTTGAGAAATCAGAGCTCCTGTCGCGCAGGTGTGGTGGTCGCGCAAGTGGTGAGTGTGGGTCGCGCAGGTGAATTTGCACGCCAGTAGTTGAAGTTGTGCGCCGGTGTTAGAAGTTGCGCGCCGGTTGGCAGTTGCGCGCCAATATTGGTTTGGGCGTAAAAGGAAGAGAGTCGCGCAAGTTTGGAGTTGAGGAAGCTTGAGTCGCGCAAGTGTCTGAGGAGGACTTGCGCGCCCGTTGTGACTTGCGCACCGATACTTGCGCACCGACATTGACTTGCGCGCCAAGTAAGGTTTTGTTCCAGTGGTGCTTATCAGACTACATGGAAGCTGGTACGTTTCCCTATACCTTTGGTGCAAAGAGATATTCATCTATGGGTGAAAGTTTTACTTCAACAGAGCATCTACACACAGAGGAAGATGCATTCATTCATGCAAATGAAGAGACCTACAGGTCTATAAACTGTGAGTGGATTCCTTCCAAGAGCAGTGAGCTTAGGAAGAGGAAGAAGGTGATCCTCTCCACCGTCAGTGAGCCAGAGAGAGAGAGAAACAGGGAGTGACCCTTGGGAAAGCAGTGAGCTGACCCTAAACTTGTAAAGGCAGTGAGCCTGGGCTTAGAAGTGATCTATCCCGAACCTTGTAATCCACAGCTAGTGAAGATTAGTGGAATTTGGTACGACCGGAAACTTGTCGGCATATGCTCCTTGGACGTATCCCTTTGCGGTGAACCAAGTAAAATTGTTGTGTCCTGTGCATACTTCACTTTCTATTTACTTTGTGCAACAGGAAAAAGAGAGAAGAGAGTTTTTCTCAACAGCGAAACAAGATCAGAACGGGCATTAATTTTAAATTAGTCATACCCTGATTCACCCCCCCCCCCCCTCCCTCTCAGGGTATTCATCCTTGTGGACCTAACAATTGGTATCAAATGGAAGGTTGATAGTTGTTCTTCTCTCAAATGGAGGTCACTAATCATAGAGAGATTCTGATCTTCGACGGATCTAATTTTCAGATATGGAAGAATCGAATGCAACACTATTTCCGATCTTTGGGAATGGATGTGTTTTCAGAATCTATGCATGGTATCACAGCTGATATTACTAGTGGTGCGTTATCAGAAGCTGAGCACAAAGAGTTGGTTGCTGATTCCAAAGCAATCAATGCCTTAGGGGGAGCCCTCTCTAATTCCATATATACAAAGGTTATGTCATGCAAAACGTCACATGCCATGTGGGAAAAGCTTTTGAATATTTATGAAGGGGATATAAAAGTCAGAGAGGAAAAGCTGCAAGTGTTGTGGAAAAAGTATCAAGATCTCAGAATGAACCCGAATGAGTCTGTTGATACATTCTTTGACAGGGTAAATGCTGTGGTAGAAGACATGCGGGGTCTTGGAGAAATTATCGAAGACATTAAAATCGTAAAGCGCATCTTTAGAAAGCTTCCACCTCGGTTCAATCCGAAAATTTCTGTTTTGGAAGATAAAGATCCGAAAGAGCTGACATTGGATAACCTACACAGCACTCTTGTTGCATATGAAATGAGAAATGATGACAACGATGCTGTGGAAAAGGGGAAATCCAAAGAGGTGGCATTTAAGGCCATGAAGAGGCTCACTATTGAAGATTCTCAGGAGGAAGAAGAGTCAGATGAGGTGATGTCGTTCCTTTCTTCAAATCTACAAAGAGGAAAAGGAAAGTTTAAAGGGAAACTTCCACTAGCATGCTTCCGATGCGGAAAGGTTGGTCATCTTACTGCAAGATTCCCCAAAAAGTTTCAACAAGAAAGCGATGAAGATGAATTTGATATTCCCGTGAAAAAATCTTCAGCCTATGTGAAAGGGAAGAAGCAGTTCAAGAGAAATTTCTTTAAGAAGAAGAATCTTCTTTCCCAAGAAATAGACAGTTCAGCTGAGTCTGAGGGTGAAGAAGTTGAAGAGATAGAAAACTGAAAAGACTGTGGAAAAAATGTGATGGTGGTTGTTGCCAGTAGTGCTCTAGAAAAGAAAGAAACTGAAACTGATGAATAAGAAGAAGAAATTGAAGGGAGAGTTGACATGGAAGCTGAATTAGAAGCAGCTCTTGAAGAGATAGATGTTTGGCGAGCAAAAACAAAGAAAGCCAACAAGATAGTACATGATGCCAAACTCTACATGCAACAAAAAGAAGAAGAGAAGTCTGAGCTTGATAAAGAAATTGAAAATCTTAAGTCTTCCAGGCCAGAGCACACAGAAAAGGTTGATGAGCATAAGCTCAAGCTTGAAGAGCAGAAAAGGGAGATCGATTGCTTGAGTCGAAAAGTGAAAGATCACGTCAAGCGTATTGAAGAGCTTGAAGAGGAAGTTGTTGGTCTGCGGATAAAAGTTAAAGACCAGGAAAAACCTTTGAATCCCAACACATTCTTGGGAAATCAGGTCGTTACGAAGACTGAAAAGAAGAAAGAAGAGCCTAGTAGTTCAGCAGGAAAGAAGCAGCAATTGAACTCAGAAGTTAAGGCTGATTCATGGCTTAATCAGAAACAAAAATCTGTGGCAGTTGAAGTCAGACCGCAAGCACCTATCCCGAGATTGAAAGTGGATTTGAGCACAAAGAAGAATCAGAATACTCAGAGATCCAAAGGGTAAACTCATAGTGATTAAGTAACACGAAGTAATGCACCTTATATCAGGTGTTATTGTTGTGGAAAGATGGGACATTCATAGTATGTGTGTTCCATAGCCAAAAGATATCGAAGGGAACAAGAACAGAGATGGCAGCCAAACAGAGAACGGTTTTCCAGAACATATTTTGAAGGACACTATTTTTGATGCGGAGGATTTGGACACATGGCTAGGTACTGCACTCTGACCATTCAGAAAAATGTGCCAAAGTATAATCAAAATGTTCGCAAACAGCATATCAGTAAACCGACAAGTGAGTTAAAAGTTCAGAATAGATTTGAAGTTTTGCAAGATGAAGTTGGTCCATCATACTCTGAGAAAGAACAGAAGCCGCAATCCATGCCGAGTATGAAAGAAAAGGTATGGACCAGGAAGAAGAAAATTGAGAAGGTCGTAGTTGCTGAAATTTCCCTTAAAGCATCAGATCGTTCTGGTGTTTGGATCCTTGACAGTGGTTGCACATCCCACATGACGGGTAATAAGGATCTGGTTACAGGCATAAAATATGACAAAGAAGGAGTTGTCAAATTTGGAAATGATGAAGGCCTGAAGATTGTTGGCTCAGGAAAAGCCAAGTTTGGGGGAAAAGAAATGAGACATGCTGATGTCTTGGTGGTAGAGGGTCTCAGTCATAATTTGCTTAGCGTCAGTCAACTATGCGACTCTGGGCACTCTATCCTATTTACCAAGAAGATGGTTTTTGTTAAAGGAAAAGATGGAATAGTCATTCTTCAGGGAAAACGAACAAAGGGGAATCTTTACCTTGTAGGTGGGGAAGAAGATTCATGCCTTTTATCCAGAGAATAATAAAATCAGCTATGGCATAAGCGACTTGGTCATCTATGTCAACCATCTATGGAAGATCTGGTAAAGTGTGATGCTTCTAGAGACCTTCCCAAACTATCACATGATCGCACACATACGTGTGATGCTTGTCAACAAGGGAAGATCATCAGGAAGACATACAGGCCAAAGGAACAAAAAGTAACTCAAGTGCTCGAATTGGTGCATGCTGATGTATGTGGACCTATCTCACCTCGAACTATAGATGGGAAAAGGTACTATGTTCTTTTCATTGATGAATATAGCAGAATGGCCTGGGTATTCATCATTACCCATAAGATAGAGGTGTTCAGTTTCATAAAGTAGTACAGGAGGGAATCAGAAAAGATGCTTGGGAAGAAAATTTTGAAGTTCCGTACTAATAACGGTACGGAATTTACAAACAGTCAGGTTGAAAACTATCTCAAGAAACATGGGATAAGGCATCAAGTTTCATCAGTAAGAACTCCCCAACAGAATGGAGTGGTTGAAATGAGAAATCGGATCATCAACAACATGGCCAGAACAATGCTTATTGATAAGGACCTACCAGAGAAATTTTGGAAGGAATCAGTTTTGACATCGGTCTATGTTTCAAACAGGTCCCTATTATGTCCGAATCAAGGGAAGACGTCATATGAACTGTGGTACGGAAAGAAGCCAACGTTGAAATACTTTCAAATCTTTAGAAGTAAGTATTTCATTATCAAAAAAGAACATCATAGGAAGTTTGAGGCACGAGGAGATGAAGGGATATTCCTTGGCTATTCAGGGAAAAGAAAATCATATAAATGATTCAACAAGAGGCTGGGAAAATTTGTTGAGAGCAATGATGTCACTATAGTCGAAAATGAACAGACTGCTCAACGACCTAGTGAACAGTTTCTGGATGAAAGTGATGATGAGGTAAGCAACACAGGGGAAGTATAAGTGGCAGAGGCTGACTCAGAAGAAGATACTGATGATGAACAAGAAAGTGTAAATTTTGTATCTGCAAGGAATCCAAAGAGTCGAGCTGAAATTGATAGGCAAAATATCATTGGTGATCAGACAGCTCCAGTTCAGACTCGAAGAATGAAGTCATTACAGCAGACATCGTTTTTATCTCAGGTGGATCCGAAATGTTTTTCTGATGCAGCTGAAGATGACAACTGGGTTCAGGCTATGAACGAAGAACTTGATCAAATTGAGAAGAACCAGACATGGGATATTGTTTCGAGACCAGTAGACAAGAATGTCATTGGGACTAAATGGGTCTATCGCAACAAGATGAATGAAGATGGAACTGTGATTCGAAACAAAGCACGACTAGTGTGCAAGGGGTACTCCCAGATCGAAGGAATAGATGTTGATGAGACATTTGCACCAGTTGCAAGGCTGGAGACAATCAGATTATTCTTGGCCATAGCAGTGCAAAGAAAGTTTAAAGTGTTCCAGATGGATGTCAAATCCGCGTTCTTGAATGGGGTTCTGGAAGAAGAGGTGTACATTGAGCAGCCAGATGGTTTTCTTATTCATGAGGATGAGAACAAAGTTTGCAGGCTGAAGAAGGCATTGTATGGGCTGAAACAAGCACCATGAGCATGGTACTCAAGGCTTGATCAGTATTTGAAGAAGCTTGGTTTTTAGCGTGGAGGAGTTGATTACAATCTCTATTTTAGTAATGAAAGTAATCAACGGATGATGGTGCTGGTTTATGTTGATGACATAATATTCGGCGGATCAGATGAAGCTCAATGCAGAAAGTTCTCCGAATTCATTAAAAATGAGTTTGAAATGTCAATGATTGGAGAGCTAACATTTTTCCTTGGTTTACAGGTGACACAAGGAAGTAATGGCACTTTTATTTCTCAATCCAAATATGCCAAGGAGGTTCTAAGAAGGTTTGGAATGGATAATTCCAAGTAGATGAAGACTCCGGTTGCTACCTGGATGAGATTATCAAAAGATGAGGATGGCAAGGCAGTTAATATCACAGAATATAGGCAAATTATCGGAAGTTTGTTGTACTTGATTGCAACAAGGCCTGATATTGTTTTTGCCACATGCCAAGCAGCGAGATATCAAAGTAATACCAAGGAAAGTCACATGATTGCAGTGAAAAGAATACTTCGGTATATCAAGGGCACAGTGGACTTCGGGCTGACATATAACGACAAGTCTCAGACAGAATTATTGGGATATACTGATGCAGACTGGGTCGGTTCAGCAGATGACAGGAAATCAACATCTGGAGGTGCATTTTATCTTGGCGGACTATTTATTTCTTGGTTGAGCAAGAAGCAGGATTGCATTTCATTAAGCACCGCAGAAGCTGAATATATTACAGCCACTCAAGCATACACACAGTTATTATGGATGAAGCAGCAGCTTGAAGATATGGGAGTTGAAGTGAAGTCTCCGATCGGAATCCAGTGTGACAACTCAAGTGCTATAAATCTTATCAAAAATCTTTTCCATCATTCCAGGACAAAGCACATTGAGATCAAGTATCATTTCATCAAGGAGAAGGTCGAGCAGGGCATCGTGAAGTTGGAGTATGTGCCTACAGAGCTACAGGTTGCAGACATTCTGACAAAGGCCTTACCCAAGGAAGCTTTTGAGAGGCATCGACTGGCTCTGGGAGTTCAGTCGATTCCCCGCACTTGAAATAGTGTGGATGTGGGACCCCCCCCCCCTCTCCCCGAGGTATGATATGGTTTTCCCTAATATGTTGATATGTGTTCTCTACTATGTTACAGACTACAAAGGAGCGTCCTTTGGGTTCGTTGACAAAGGGGGAGAAAGTGTTTGTTAAAGGAGGAGAAAATAGTGATTGTTCAAGGGGGAGACAGTGCGGAGATTTGATAAATCATAATTGATACGGGGAGAAGCTGACAGGTGGAGCAGCCAGAAAGGGGGAGCAATGAGAAAGGGGGAGTGTATTAAATCTGACGATGCTAGAAGTGATCGATCAAAGAATAGATATCACGACAGCTGAGGATCGTGATAAAAGCATAAGAGTGGTGTTGGAAAGTGGTAAGACTATTTCCAAACCAAACATTGGTCTTCCAACAAATCCATCAACTATTGGTATCAGTTTAGTAAAAATTGGTATCAGTTTGGTGTCAACAGTGGATGTCAGAGATAAAGTGATTCATTGATTAACTTTTCATTTACTCTTGTTTCTCACGTCGAGCATTTCTCATGTGGGATTAGAGTATGTGTTGAGTAAATCCTTGATCGCTATCAGAATTGCAATGAGGCGAATGGAGGCTGAAGAATCAACGACGTATCTTTGTTTTGGAAGAGTTTTCAACAAACCCAAAGGGGGAGATTGTTGGGCAAAAATCCCTCAAGGTATCATTGAAGCATTTTTGAGGTGATTGTGTTTGTTGACAAAGTGGACATCTGAGTAGTGATTGTTGACAAAGCAAAACAATGACATACAAATTTGTTGACAAAGAGGATTTCATGGTGGAATGTCGAGTTCAAGAGCTGAGGTCAACGATCCATGTTTGATTCAAGAACGTCGATAAAAGTAATGGATGATCTGGAGGCGGTACAAAAGAACAGATACAAGGTGGCGCCAATTTCCAGTGTTTGCCAAATTTTAGGGCCTGAAAATCGGCAAATGAAGAAAAGTGTTTTTGGCAAAAGGACTTGCGCGCCGAGGACTTGGATTATAGGAAACTTGCGCTCCATATGTTTTTCAAGATCAGAAGATCAAAATATGGCAAAGTAAAGAGGTTCGCGCAAGTTTGGGAGTTGGTCGCGTAAGTGTCTAAAATGACAGGGGACTTGCGCGCCGAAACTGGGTCGCGCAGGTGACTTGCGCGCCGTCACGCAGGGTGGTCAGATTGCCTATAAATACTGGACCACCCCTCCTCATTTTTAACAGAGTTCAACACTTTGAGAAATCAGAGCTCCTGTCGCGCAGGTGTGGTGGTCGCGCAAGTGGTGAGTGTGGGTCGCACAGGTGAATTTGCGCGCCAGTAGTTGAAGTTGTGCATCGGTGTTAGAAGTTGCGCGCTGGTTGGCAGTTGCGCGCCAATATTGGTTTGGGCATAAAAGGAAGAGAGTCGCGCAAGTTTGGAGTTGAGTAAGCTTGAGTCGCGCAAGTGTCTGAGGAGGACTTGCGCGCCCGTTGTGACTTGTGCGCCGATACTTTCGCGCTGAGATTGACTTGCGCGCCAAGTAAGGTTTTGTTCCAGCGGTGCTTCTCAGACTGCGTGGAAGCTGGTATGTTTCCCGATACCTTCGGTGCAAAGAGATATTCATCTACGGGTGAAAGTTTTACTTCAAAAGAGAATCTACACACAGAGGAATATGCATTCATTCATGCAAATGAAGAGACCTACAGGTCTATAAATTGTGAGTGGATTCCTTCCAAGAGCAGTGAGCTTAGGAAGAGGAAGAAGGTGATCCTCTCCACCGGCAGTGAGCCAGAGAGAGAGAGAAACAGGGAGTGACCCTTGGGAAAGCAGTGAGCTGACCCTAAACTTGTAAAGGCAGTGAGCCTGGGCTTAGAAGTGATCTAGCCCGAACCTTGTAATCCACAACTAGTGAAGATTAGTGGAATTTGGTACAACCGGCAACTTGTCGGCGTATGCTCCTTGGACATAGCCCTTTGCGGTAAACCAAGTAAAATTGATGTGTCCTGTACATACTTCACTTTCTATTTACTTTGTGCAACAGGAAAAAGAGAGAAGAGAGTTTTGCTCAACAGCGAAACAAGATCAGAACGGGCATTAATTTTAAATTAGTCATACCCTGATTCACCCCCCCTCTCAGGGTATTCATCCTTGTGGACCTAACAAAATTTGAATAGTACATTATACAAAATATGATGATGTAATTACATGTATCTATAAAGTAAGAAAATAGGTATACAAGGTAGCAAGAAGTAAGTACAACACATGCTATACAAAATAAGCAAGAAACCAAAAACTATCCAAGAATCTTGATCTCCTACTCGATCATCTACTACCAAGATCCATAATAATAAATCAAGCAAGTCAGGTGCCCAAGGAAGGATGCTTTCCCTTTTCCATACCTGTGATCATATAATCTTCCTGGGAACCATCAACTACCTAGATATGGTGTAAGATAAATCTCATTAGGCCACCACAAATGGTGTCTATACCAATCCAATCTGTAAATATAAACTAATCAGTGTGCATGTATATATAAATGTAAATTAATGTTGAAATAATACCTTATACCTACTCCGGCCTCATCTGGTAATGTCTCCAAACATAAGATCATTTAATTAATTCATTTAGGTTCATTTTATATAGGTAAGTCATGTTAAATTTTTAATAGAACTAAAAATGATCATAGTAATGATAAAAGAGGATCCAAGGTGAGACCAAGGCATCCTTGACCTCACTGGTTAAGACAAATCATAGTACTAGCTCATGCAGTCTGGCAATAAAGGGTCTGAGTGTAGTCTAAAGGGATTTCCCTAGGAATTTCACTATAAAAGAGTCTAACTGAGTCCATGGATATCATCTATAGTAATCTCATGCTAAGCATGACTGGGCCCAATAGGGTAAATCCATGGCTCCGCATGGTCAAAGACATCAAGCTAGATCCAAGTAGTGTATCTAAGGCATCCTAATACTCAAAGTGATAGTGAAGGGATCCTATAGACTCGTATCGGGCATCTAGTAATAAACAAGTATCATGTTCAAAGGTGGGTATCTCCCTTGGAAACTATCTCCTTGAATCGGAATGGTGTTGTTTGAGTGCTTAAGTCATTCCCTTCAGAATCCAGGGCTGGATCAAGTCTAACCATTCCTATGAAGATAAAAATGTCTATATGCAGTAATAAACTTATACTTATTCCATTTATATCATATATAATCATAGTCCATGTAATACTCATTCCTTTTAATCATTTAGTAGGTTCATTCCTTTACCTTTCAATAAACATGAAAAGGTGGGCTAAGTATATGAAACCAATAATCAATTCAATTATAATAGAAATTATTAGGTTCATACCATTTCCTTTCATTTAGCATGACAAGGTATTTTAGGGATATGAAACCAATGTCAAATTCAATTTATAAGTCAAGTCTAAGTGATATCTATAACATAATTTCCATTAAACCATTAAGGTTCTTTTATTAAATTATAACTCTTGCCTTATAAGGGTCAAGTGATAATCATATACAATATATAGGTGCTAATCATTGTCAATTCATAATTCATTTTAATTTAAAATGACTTACCATTATCAGGTTCAAGCCAAAACACACGAATGGTTTCCCAAATAATTATGAAAATGGTCTTAAAGGCATAACAAGGAAAGCACCCTACTAGGGGTGGACGATGTTGAGGTCACAATCTCCAATGACATGAAGATTGTGTGTGAATAGGGCTCTAGAATAAGATAACATTGATTATAATGAAGGCATATAAATTTTAAGGGTAAATGCCTGGTGAAAACGGAATGCACACAATAAAATCAATTTATAAATTATGAGAATTTTAGGGAAAATTCATAGACCACCTATCTCGATATTATAACACTCTCCACATCTCGTATCTACCCTTGGATTGGCCTAGATTAGAAGAAAAAGGAGGAACGAATCACCGCCATGAAAATAGGGCATATAAGCCTGCATAAAAATAGAATCATTGAGGGAAAGAAAAACAATAAACTAATCCTAAGGACCAAATCACTTATAGAGAGGAATCCAATGAGATTATCAGCTCTTGATTCTAAGTTCAGACATCAAAACAATTGACAAACCTAGATTGAAGGATGATGAAGATCTCTTAAAGGAGGAGAATATCCCTCTGTACTTTGGAAATGAGAAAGTGGGAGGAGGGGTGAGTTAATTATAATTTTAAGGTAAATATTGTCTTTTACCCAAAAATTACCAGTTCTTATGGTTTTTCCACGTGATTTTCTGAATCGTGTGCCAATCGTGTCCACCTCACTACCTCAATAGGGAACCCGCACAGTTTGTCTGAATAGTTTTAGAAACCATGTACCAACCATGCCATTTGGATCTGCTAAAAATTGAAGAAAATATGCATGGGCATGCATCTATGGGTGCACAATTCAGGCAGACTATGCACCCTGCTCTTCCCTTTGAAATGCCATGCACAGTTAGGAGAAACTGTGTGGGATAGATTGTGCGGTTTCTACTAACCGTGCGGCCTAGTTCTTTCTTCCAATGGTTGAGGTTCCAAGCTTCAAACAATCCCCAGACACCCCTGAGACTTTTGTGACCTAATTAGGCATCCATAATAGGTCCAAGATAAATAATTAGACTGAAATTTAAAGGATCCATACCTCATAGAAAAGTTAGGTTCTTACATCATGGTTGTCTAATCTTATAAAGATACATAGGGTATGTCCTTAATAATTTTTTTCAAATGAAAAACCTATAACAGTTGATGAAAAAAGGTCTAAATTGAGGTATGGTATACAAATAAAACTATGGGGAAATGGAAGGTTATATCAAGACAATATAGTGAATTAACCAAGAAAATGAAAGGATCTTCTAGGAGTACCTTCTCCCCACCAGTTCCACTACAATATATATTAACATTAAAAGTTCATGAAAAAACCACATTCAAATGTAGAGATGTATCCTATATTCAATATGGAGAAGAAATATTTGGATATTTCATTACATACATGGTTGTTATTGAGAGTATAAATGAGATTCTCAAGTTTTCATGGATAGGGGTCACAGTTGTGAATACATACATGAGGTACATTTTCATAATTTGTATGTCTAAAAAAGGATCTATTATATTCATTAAAGTTAATAACTATTCATATTTTCTATATGTGTTTATATTAATACTATATAAAGGGAAAACCCTATGAATCGTGATTTGGATTCATTAATCCCTATATCATTTCTAAGGAAGAATTGTTTTTGTGTTGTAAGAAATTGATGAGAAAAAAATATGATCTAACCAAGGAATTTGAGAAGAAAATAACATATGAAATACTCTTGTTGATGCCTATAATGTAGGGCTAAAACTCTATAATCTAATAATATAAAATATTTATTTATTTTTTTCATTAATTATTTGTTTTTTTAGTAGGAACTAGATGTTGATCGAAATCAATTTGGATACCAAAAATGCTTGTTTTTTGGATTCAATGCATGGATTTCCATCAAACTGATCACACATGATGTGTATTATGAATTTTTAATTCACTACAATCAACATTTTATAGATAAACTTCGAATTATATGTTTCATTTTGTGTTGTAACAATAATTTTGTTATGATAGGGTGATCTATAAATATATTATAAATCATGGTATGTGGTTGGTGACTGAACATAAAAAGACTATGGATTTATTCAAATGGAAACAGATTAAGGTATATGTAGAAATATTTAACTATAAAAATATATTTTCAAAACAATTTACTCATTTTGATCAATGTTTATGTAGTGTCTGAAGTAAGATAACAATAAAAATTGTAGATATTACATTTTAAAATTTATGAAAGATATCATATACCATAAAATACTAGAATACCCAAACTAGTAATTTTTAAAGGTAATTAAAATTTTATTAAAAAAAACTTAATATTTTGTTTGTATATAATTTCTCAGCACTACTAATATTTCCAACAATCTGTATACTCAAAAGAATAAGTAAATTTGTTTAGAGATAAGTTGGCAGAGTACATGGTGTCATAATATTTTCTGAAATCAAATTTAGGTGATTCCCTATAATTTTTGTGATCTAGTATGGGCTATGACCTTAGAGATACGCTTGGTATGTGAATTATTAGTATCATAATGCTTATATATTATTTTTGATTTGTTTCTTAAGGATAAGTATAATGGAGGAAATCTATTTGTTTAGAAATGAATAAGAAGAATGCATGGTGTCAGAATGTATATTGACGTCATGAACATGTGAATTCTTCCTACTTATTTAGTTAATTTTCCTATTATTTTACCTAATTTTTTATTAATTTCCTTATCATTTTTATCTGATACTTGTATTATTAAATTTACATATTATTTCAAAACACACATCACCTGATCAAAACCAAGCATAAAAATCATATTGTTTTAATACGTTAGGAAAATGAACCATTATTTTTTTTAATGTGTAGGAATTGATCTCACATCAATCTAACACCTGATGTGTTCAGTATAACTCAAAGTGTATTTTTTCAATATAAAAGATCCATTTTAGTTTAAAACATGTGTCACGTCACTAAAACTGATAAAATGAGATCGTATTGTTTTAAAACTTTAGAAAAATGATACATAATTCATTTTTCACATGTAGTAATTGATCACATGATAATCTGACACATTATGTGGCTGGTATGACTGGAAGTACGTGTTTTTAATATAAAAGTGTAATTTTTGGTTTAAAACACATTACATAGACAAAATTGAGAAAATTATCTTGGATTTATTTCAAACTTTAGTAAAATGATCCATAATTAATTTTTGAAATTTAGGAATCAACTACACATCAATCTAAAACCTAATGTGGTCGGTATGACTCTATGTGTGTGTTTTCGATATAAAAATATTATTTTAGTTTAAAATTCATGTCACATATCCAAAACTGAGAAAAAAAGCTAATATTTTTTTTGAACTTTGAAAAAATGATATAGAATTCATTTTTGATGTGTAAAAATTGATCTCACATAAATGTGACGCACGATGTGGACGGTATGAATTGAAGTGTGTGTTTTCAATATAAAAGTGTCATTTTAGTTTAAAACACACATCAAATATCCAAAACAGAGAAAATGATATTTTTTTTGTTTTAAAACATTAGGAAAATGATCCATAATTCATATGTGATGTGTAATAATTGATTTCACATCAATTTGACACCTGATATGGTCGGTATGACTCTAAGTGTGTGTTTTCAATGAAAAAGTGTCATTTTACTGTAAAACATATATCAAATATCCAAAAATTATAAAATGAGGTCAAATTGTTTTCAAACTTTAGAAAAATGTTCCATAACTCATTTGTGACATATAAGAATCGACTGCACATCAATCTGACACACGATGTGACAGATATGAATCAAAGTATGTGTTTTTAATATAAAAGTTTCATTTTAGTTTAAAACACATGTCACATCACTAAAACCGAGAAAATGATATTGAATTGTTTTCAAAATTTATGAAAATGATCAATAATTCATTTATGATGTGTAGGAATTGACCGCACAATAATATGATACCTGATGAAGTCGATATGACTTGAAGTGCGTGTTTTCAATATAAAAGTGAATTTTAGTTTAAAATTCATGTCACATTTTCAAAAATAATAAAACAAGATTAAATTGTTTTTAAAATTTAGTAAAATGATCCATAATTTATTTTTCATGTGTAGGAATTTATCGCACTCCAATCTAACACACGATGTGATCGGTATGGCTCGAAGTGCATGTTTTCAATAAAAAAGTGTCATTTTAGTTTAAAATGTGTCACATGAATAAAATCAATAAAACAAGCTTGTATTATTTGAAAAAATTAGGAAAATTATCTATAATTAATTTGTGATATGTAAGAATTGACCACATGTTAATTCGAACCCTGATGTGGCCAGTATGACTCAAAGTGTGTGTTTTCAATAAAAAAGTATAATTTTAATTTAAAACACACATCAAATAACAAAAAATGATAAAACTATATCATATTGTTTTCAAATTTTAGGAAAAATATCAATAATTCATTTTTGATGTTTAGGAATCAAACGAATGTCAATCTTACACTTGATGTGATCGGTATTACTCAAAGTGCATGTTTTCAATAAAAAAGTGTCATTTTAGTTTAAAATACATTTCACATCACCAAAACCATGAAAACGAGCTTGGATTATTTTCAAACATTAGATAAATTATCCATAATTCATTCTTAACATATAGTAACTGACTGCACATCAATCTGATACATGATGTGGTCGATATGACTCGAAGTTTGTGTTTTCAATACAAAGGTGTCATTTTAGTTTAAAACATGTAACAAGTAGCAAAAACTAAGAAAAAGAGCTCAAATTATTTTAAAACTTTAGTGAAATAGTCTATAATTAATTTTTGACATGTAATAATTGACCACACATCAATCAGATACACAATGTGACTGATATAACTCAAAGTGTGTGTTTTCAATAAAAATGTGTCGTTTTAGTTTAAAATGAATGTCACTAGACAAAACTGAGAAAACAAGATTGGATTGCTTTTAAAATTTAGGAAAACAATCCACAATTCATTTGTGACATGTATAAATTGACTGCACACCAATCTGACATATGATGTGATCAGTATGAATCGAAGTGTGTGTTTTCAATATATAAGTATCATTTTATTTTAAAACATGAATCACATAGGAAAAACTAAGCATAAAAATATTATATTTTTTTCTCATCATTTTATCTACTATTACTTAATTAATTTTCTTGTCATTTTTATCTTATAATTATTTAGTTAATTTTCATAGAGATAATTCTTAAAGACGAATAAGAAATGGTGTGATATTTGAAGGTTTTTTCTCAAAAAGAAAGTTCTCTTGAATTGGTTCACATCCATAGTGAGTATTCTTATCACCACATATGTGATCCAATTCAAGATCACATGATTTTAATGATAAAAATAAATGGTGTGACTAGTAATAATTAAACACAACTCAATCTTATACATGGTGTGCCTAGTATGACTCAAAGTATATGTTTTTAGTTTCAAATTAAAACTCTGTGTTTAATTTATTTCTTTATAGTATTACTAACATATGAATTATTTTCTTATATAGATGCATTATTTTTCTCAATTTAGGGTGGTTTGTTCAGAAGCTAATAGAATGATCGTGGGTTGAGGATAAATACATAGGAGCATTGATGTTTTTGAATATCTATGATAAATTTTACTTACTCATGTAATTATACAACCCAATATTTGAAATGTATATAGTATAGTTTTTTTCTAGTATTTTTGTTGTAAATTTTATTTAAATTAAATTATGCACTTTTTCCTATATTTGATCCTTGTTTTTGCCTATTTTTTCTACTACAGTGTCTGTAATTTTAACAGCACACTACAACAGTATGACTCTTTATCAATGATAAAAAAACCACTGATAAAGGGATCTTTTATCAGTGCTAAATTAGCACTGATAATGGACCCCCTTTAATCGAAATTGTTTGTAAAGCTGATAAAGGATCTCTTTATCAGTTCTAAATAAAATTGATGATGAAGGGTCACTTTATTAGTAATTTTCTAGTGCTCATAAAGAATTATATCTTTTAAGGGTGCTATGATTGTCAGTGTTTTTTTACACTAAAAACCTTATTATTGCGCTATTAAAGGCCTTATGTGTGGTAGTGTATGCCCATATTTAAGGATGTTAGTACTTTTTCGGGTTGGGTAACCGGCCACTAATTCTTTTCCCTATACAGAGATAGCCATGTCCACCTTTAGGGATGTTAGAACTGCATAACTCCCAACCTCTAGGATCTACCTGAACATCTCAGTCCCTCAAGTGAAATTCTACTAACTATGCAATGCACAAACAATACATGTCATAACAAGGAACAATAAGCCACACCAAGATCAAAGTCAAGAGCCACACATATTCACAAGGTCATAATTAAGCAAGCTTATGGCCACTCACGCACCCACATGCATCTCATAACAAGCATGAGTTAATCAATCATAAACATCACATCATGATAAACATCATATATACATGAACCATAATGGTAAGAAACCTATTACCAAAATTTTTTTAATATCAATAGAAACTTTATCGAAGTTTTCATCACCCAAACTGCATTTTCACACCAACCAGAATATGATTGTATGCCAAGGACTCTTAGAACCAAAACCAATTATTTTATTTCCAAAAGAAATAAAATATTACATGCGATGATAATTTCTCTCTCCATGATAATTTTTGAATTATAATTTTAGGTCAACACATGCGATAACAATTTCCCCTCAAGAATAATTATCTCTCTATAATTATCTTCTGATAATTTCTTATAAATTATCCTTCTATGATTATCTTTTGATGATTCATTTTAAATTATCCTTTAAAAAATGTGAAAACAATCAAATTAAAAATAAATCACTACCTTCAAAAATAAAATTAGAATTTTTCATCTACTCATCAAGATGAACCCAATGGCACACCAATGGTGCATCAATCCGACCAGTATTAGATAAATTATCTAAGAGAGAAGTAAAAAAATAATGATAGAGAGAGGGAGGAGGGAGGGAGGGAGATAGGTGTGAGAAAGGGAGTGGGTTATAATTTCCTCTTGTGCATTTTTTTTCAGGCACCTCCCATTTTCCTCACTTATATATTTTTATCCACTTTTTTCATTAATTATCTAATCAATTCATTACTTAATTTTATTTATTTTTACTTTTCTTTCCTCTTACACCCATGTGCCACTTTCTTTTATTCACTTACACATTTTTCTAAATTCCTCATTTAAACTCATTAAAACATTCATTAACTATATTTTAAAATTCATCCATATATATATATATATATATATATATTTATATGCATTGTATATATATATACACACGCCCGCATGTGGGTTTATATATGTATATGTGGGTGTGTGTATGTATATATAATGCATATGTATATATATATATGGATGGATTTTAAAATACATTTAATGAATGTTTGGTTTAGTTTAAATAAGGAATTTAGAAAAATGTGTAATTGAATAAAATAAAGAGGCACATGGGTGTAAGAGGAAAGAGAAGGAAAAATACACTACTATGAATCCCCCTTTTATCAGTGCTAGAAAAAATCTTTATTATCACTAAAAAAATGTTGATAATATAAGTTCCATTAAAAGGGGTTTCCTTTTATCAGTACTCAAAAAAGAATTGGTAAAGGCCCCTTTTATCAACGCTAAAAAAACACTGATAAAAGTAAAAATATATATATGTTAATTAACGAGATATTCATAGGGTCACAACCCCCTTTTATCAGTGCTCGGTCCCTCTTTTATCAGAACTCATCTTGGTCCCCCTTGACCTTCATCAAATCTAGACCTCCCCCATTCCCTTTATCAGTGCTAAACAAATCCTCCCTCACACACCCGCATGTGTTTCTACTTGTATTCGAACTGACCTCCACCCTCATGAACTTGTGCCTTTAACACTATTCTATATTTTTGTGTTCTCTATTTTATGATATATCTATTAATATATATATATTTAGTTGCATTTTTTATCCATATATTTAATCATATATTTATATATATCAGTATATTTTTTTTAAATACACTTATATATAAAATATGTTTTTTGTGTGTGTGTTTATAAATATATATGTATGTGCGTATGTACGTATATATATATATATATATATATATATTTATTTATACATATGTATGTGTCCATAAATATAATTATACATATTTATATTTATTTACATATATTATATATTAATACTGATATGCATATATTAAAATATACAGATATATATATCTTTGTTAATATAGACATACACACAAATATATATACATAAAAATTATATATACATTATGTAGGTATATAAATATTCATATATATAAATACAAACACACACACAAATATATTTAGAAGTATTATTTATATGTAAATATGTTTACAAATTTATTTATAAAATTGATTTTTTATGTGTAAATATATACAAATATGTATGTGTGTATATATGTGTATATATTTAATTACTAATAATACTACAGTATAAAAAATGATAAAAATTTGAACACCATAATATCAATATGTGTGTAATACCTAAGAATAAATTGCATATCCACTGAAAAAAAATATAATAATACCCCCTTAAACAATACATTAATTCTATCAAATGTTCAAAAATTAAGGTACCCCAACAAAAAACTTAGTTTTGGAGGCCTTTCATAACTTTTTTTACCTAAAAAAATATTTATTGGGGTTCCCCCAGTTCATCTCAACATAGATATTTTTGCAATATTTGATTTGATATGTGGTGGAGCTCAAACGGACACCTGAATTAAAAGTTATGGTTGTTTGAAGTTTGAGTTATGTTTTCAACTTATTTTAGATCGTTTATTAATTTATTGAATTTTTTTATCATTAAAATGTTATTAAATGACTATTACTTAATAATAATTAGAAAATTGTTAATTAATATTAATTTTTAATTATTTTATAAACCATTTTCACTAAATATCTTATATATTGAGTGTGATTATATATTTAGTATTATATAAATCATATTTTATAAAATATATTGTATTTATGTCAATATAAATATATTTATATATTAATATTTCATTTTTAATGATATATTTTTTTTATAAATTATATATTTTATTAGTGCTAAAAACAAGAGTTTTAGCACTGATAAAAGGGATACTTTTATCATTGCTCAAAAAAGTACTGATAAAAGGGACACTTTTATCAGCACTTTTTTATCATTGATAAAGGGTACTTTTATCATCACTTTTTCTAGTGGTGATAAAGGGTATCACTGAATAGACCCAAATATATAGTTGTGATAAATAAAATTAAGTAATTAATCAATTAGATAATTAATGAAATAAAATGGAGAAAAATATATAAGGTAAATGGGAGGCACCTATAAAAAAAGCACACATGAGGAAATTCTAACTCACTCCCGTTCTCATGCCTATCTCCCTCCTTCCCTCTCTCCTCCCTCTCTATATCAATCTTTCTTTATTTTTAGTTTTTTTCAAACTTATCTTTTTGATAACTTCTCCAATACTAATCGGATTGATGCATCATCAGTACAATTAGGTTCGTCTTGACAAGCAGAAGTAAAATGATAATTTTGTTTTTGAAGGCAGCAAGGTATTTTTAATCCGATTTTTTCATATTTTTTAAAGGATAATTTAAAATAAATTGTCAAAATATAATTAAATAAAGATAATTTATAAGAAATTATTGGAATATAATTATATAAAGATAATTATTCTTGAGGGAAAAATTATTAATGCATGCATTGACCTAAAATGATAATTCAAAAACTATCCTAAAGAAATAAAGTATCATCATGTGTAATAATGTATTTCTTCTGGAAATAAAATAGTTGGTTTTGGATTTAGGAGTTCTTTGTGTGTGATCATATTATGGTTAGTGTGCAAATTCGGTTCGGGTGATGACACCTTCGATGGAATTGCTATTGACATTGACAAATTTGATTTAGGAGGTTCCTTACCATTACAGGTCATGTATATATGACGTTTAACATGATGTGATGTTTATGGTTGATTAACCCATGATTGTTATGAGATGCATGTGGGTGCATGAGTGGTCATGTGATTGCTTGATTATGACCATATGATTATTTGTGGCTCCCTACTTTGATCTTGGTTTGCCTTATCATTCCTTGTTTTGACATGTATTGTTTGTGTGTTTAATAGCCTGTAAAATTGTAATAACTTGGTTCTTCCTTGAGATAAAAATCCTTTTTATATTCAATATTTAGTTTAAATTCCTAAATATAAACTAATTTAAATTCCCTTTGAGTTTTTGGAGGTATCGGGGGTGTATGTGGCTGGTTCGGATCCCAAAACCCAACTCTTGGGGTGACAAAGGCATGGCACACAGTTAGTACAAACCATGCGAGGTAGGCCACATGGTCTAACTAATCGTGTGAGACATGGGTAGAGAGAAAGAGAAGCTTGCACAATTAGAAAAACTGTGCGATTTGAGTTGCACAACCATGTGAGAATTTCTACATTTTTAACAGAGGAGTTTTTTACAGTTTTCACATAGTTAGTCAAATCATGTGTACAAACCGTGAGGGGTGCCCCTCCCTATAGCAAGGCATGCATGGTTGGTGCATGATTTGATCAACCGTGCAGACAAACCATGTGACCCATTGGTTTTGGTGAATTTACCAAACTAACCCTAATTAAATCTATTTGTAAACCAAATTATTCATTCTTCTGATAGACAAGAAATCACCTCCTTTGAAGCCCTCTTTGCTGACTATTCTTGGAATCGAGGGATCTCCTCCTTCCAGTGTCTAAATCAATAACCGTATGTCTCATCAAATTTATCACAGTAAGATCTCAATTAATTTTGTGTCATTACTCATTTGGTTTGGTATCATATGTGCTATTTAGGTGTAAGCTAATTTTCCCTATTTTTAGTTTCTTCATTTGTTCTTTGATTTTCTCCTGATCTAAGTCAAATAAAGAGATGATACTAGATGATCTATCCATTACGAACCTATGGTAGGTGGTATCATTCCTTTCATTTAAAGTTGAAGTGTTTATATGTGTGTGTGTGTGTGTTTGTGTGTGTGTCATTGTGTCGTGTGCCCAATTCTCAAGAGGTGCCTTGATAGGCATAGCTTATTTAATTAAAGAGGTCATCAATGAATGTTTTAGGTTATAGACCTTGAATTAGAACCACCCGTTGGGTGGGTTGATAATAAATTTAACCCCCATGGGTGGGTCTTGAATTGGATACCATAGGGGTTCCTTTTCCCCCTTTTTCATGGGATGTGAATTGTAAATTGAATCCACGAATTGGTTTTTGAATTGTCATGCAATCTGAATTGTGATATTAATTTTAATTGATTTGATTGATGGGAAGGGATGAAATGACCATGACCCTTGGCCCTTGACTTGTAATGGATTATTTAAGCATGTGATGTTTGTTTTAATGAAATTAACATATGAGTAATTGATAGGTAAGCCTTTTAAGCTTAGCTTATGACTTGAGTCACCTTCTAAGGTGAGTTTGAATTAAAATTTTCTTGGTGATGAGCTTGACATGTTTAAATAAAAATTATTAAATGGAATTGAATTGATTAAATGATTATTTGTCTTGGGTGACACATGGACTCCTTATATGGACATCCAAGGATAGACTCATAGGGGATGACTATTATATGCCAAGTGATACTTGGATTCCATATGGATTCCCAAGTATAGACTCAAAGGTCATTTGATCATATATTCCATGGGTGATACTTGGGCTCCCTTAGTGTACCACCAAGGACAGACTCGACTAACAATGATGTTATACCACACCTAGAGTGATACTTGGGTTCTTATGAGGATCTCCATGGATGGGATTGTAGGGTGTTTGTTTATATTATACCTGGGGAGATAATTGGATTCCAAATTAGGAATGCCAAGGAAGGGATCGGGTTCATAAATGAATAATCAATGGAATGAAATATATAATGTGTCTTCCAAGACAAAGCACAAGATTGGATTTAGTATTTGTCTTACACTTTATGGATGGCATGTTTAGGCATCCTTCGATCATGTTATCATGGGGGACATTGGGCATTATGTCAGGTCTCGATACTTACTTAAATGGGTTTAAATAATTAAATAAACTTATTTATAAATGAAAACCTGGTCTTATAGAATATTTACTTTCAATTTTTCCTATTCATATTATATCGCTGCATGAACACTAATATTGTTATATATACTCACTGACTGGATGACACTAAACCTTGGGTGGTAGCCTACTAGGATTATGTTTCACACCTTGTTTAGGCCACCTTGGGTACCTGAACAGACTATATGATTATAGGTGATAAGGGAAAGTTCCTTGATGCTGGTTCTTGATTACTGCTTAGGAGCTGGAGAGCATGGGATCGAGATGATGCTCATGATTCTAGCTGGGATACTTTGGGAATTTTTGTAATTTTTTTACATTTATTGTATTGATTCCATGTATACATGTTTTGGTTGTTTTGTAGAGACATGTGATATGTATCATCATCATTGTATATGATTTTCCTCTTATATTGTTATCTATTCCTACTATTTATTTATTATATAATTGTTTTACTACTTTCTCTGCTTGTATGTTATTGTATTTTTGTTTTTTTGTACTCTAGTGATGAGGAAATAGTCTCACCATAGACACACCTAAGCCCTCGCTACTAGTTGGAAGCCTCTGGTATTTGGGGAGATGTGCTTGAGGCAATGTGGCCAACTGGGATTGGGGCACTATTGAGTGGCATCTGGGTCTGGGACATTGCAAAGTGGTATTATAGGATTTATTTTATGGTTTTCTTTACTATTTGGAGACAATAGAAAGGATATAAAGTTAAAGTAATTTGGTGATGAGTTGTGTTCAGGCATAGTTAACCCATATACAGGAAAAATCCAAATTTCCTCAAATTGAATTTTTGTTTTCTATATTTTGACTATTATAGTTGATTTGATTCCACCATTGGGTGATGCAGTTGATTTCTGGTGTTATTGTTGATGTGATTGTGGGTTATATTCTATTGCAACCTAATGATATGAGGTTATGTCATCTCATGCATCATGTTAGGCACTTTACAGGAATCACATATCATGCATTATGTCATGCCATTTAGGATGCATTACTTGTTGCATGTTGTTGTAATAGGTTTCATGATAGTTATATCTACTATTGTGATCAACTTTCTGGATTGGGTTATGGTGTGAATCAGGTGGATGCCATACTTTAGTTCCTGGGGAGTATGGTCCCTCGTAGATCGAAAGTTAGTGAACCATTGGCTCAAAATTTTAAAATTAATTACGATATAAATGTTAAATGAGTATGAATTAAAATAGAAATTAATATGTGAATTCAAGTGAAAAAAATAGAACCTGAAATTTTTTATAATAGAGAACTTGACCCAGACCCGACCTTATTAGTGGGTAGTAGGTAGTATTTCTTACTTATATATGAGTTTTAAGTCACCCAAACCTGACTCAAGGAGTATGCAAAGGGGTGTTTTCTTATATGGGAGGGATTGTACCTATCCAATTTAAATATATTTTCTTTGAGCTATGAACTTTGATAACATTCTTACTTGAGGCATGTGTTTGGCATTATAGAGTCATGCCACCATGATGACCTCCATTCATACGCCGGGAGGGTGGCAAAAACCACACTTCGGAGGCGGTGGGTCATGGGCTATAGATGGATCCTCCAATAGTGCCAGTTGTGGCACCAATAATTGTACCAGACATAGGTGTTGAGGCATAGTTCTGTGATGGGTTCCTGCACTTCATGCAGACCATTCAGGGAACACCACGACCTACCCCAACTATGTCAGAGTTGATGTATGAGTTCCAAAATTAGTATCCTCCCACATTTTCGGGGGATGGTGGACCACAGACTTTGAAGTCATGACTAAATTCCATGCTATTTGTAATTTCCTGGACCTCTCCAATGCATTCCTTTGGGAAAATATGGTGTTTGAGGCATTCTGGGAGACCAAGGTGACTCATTTCAAGAGTTTTCCAAAATTCCAGTTTTCTTATGTTGACTCGCCGAAGAGTGACTCTCCGAATTGTGACTCACCGAATGGTGACTCGCTGAATGGTGACTCACCGAATGGTAGCTCATCGAATGGTGACTCGCCAAACAATGACTTGCGGAACGACGACTCACAGAATGACAATGGTATCTCATTCCAATGGAAATGATAGCTCGTTCCAACAGAAACGGTAGCTCGTTCCAACAACAATGGTAGCTCATTCCAAGGGAAAGGGTATCTCTTCCCAATCGCAATGGTAGATCATTCAAACATCAATGTTAGCTCATTATAATGACAATGATAGATCGTCCCAATGGCAAAGGTAGCTCATCCCAACGGCGATGGTAGCTCATCCCAACGGTGATGGTATATCATTCCAACAACGATGGTAGCTCTTCCAATGGAGATAGTAACTCGTCCCAATGACCACGGTAGCTCATTCCAATGGTGACGGTATCTCATCCCAATGGAGACGATAGCTCTTCCTAATGGAGATGGTAGCTCATACCAATGGCGATGGTAGCTCGTCCCAACGGTGACGGTAGCTCGTTCCAATGGCGATGGTAGCTCGTCCAACGGCGACGATAGATCATTCCAATGATGATGGTAGCTTGTCCAAAAGTGACTCATCCAATAGTGGCAGTGACTCATGAACAATGTTTCCAGCTTCCTATAATTTTTCCCCTTTTAGAATTTTATTTAATGTGAAAGTCCTTCAAAGCCTTGTTTTAAGGGATTTAAGGCCGATTCAAATCCCATTTCCCCTATCTAAATTTTTCCTAAGGGTCTTGGTGCCTTTACTCAGTCAAAACATGTGAACTTGACCAGATATTCCTTTAATGTGAAATCTAAATTGTATCTTAAATGGATGCTTCGTTTAGATTTCCCAAAGGTCGACCCTTGTTCTTCCTTCTCTTCTTTCCCCTGGTATAGGATGTCCAAAGTTATTCCTCCCATAAGATATGTGTGTTTGTGTTGTAGACCTTGGATCTTTTTTCCCCTAGATTTTATTCCTACTAATGCTCACCCTATATTTTGGTGTAAGTAGTAAGTGTCGATCTGCTTTCAATAAGGTATGTTCTACCACTATTCTTCTGGGTTTTGGGTTCTTTGATTTGTTTCCTCCTGTTTTTCATTTCCATATGATGGAATGTGATCTCCATCTTTCTAATGGAGCTTTCTTGGCTAGTGGTTGGTGCTCGTGTCCTCCGATGGATGCAGTTATTGTGGGAGAGGTGGTCATGATCTATTGAGTTAGCATGTTCTCATACAAATAATGTCGGGAACCTTTTGAAGTAGGGGAATATTAATGAATCTAGTTTTTGTTGTAGTGATCTGATGATAATCAAAGGGATGCAGTTATGCATGTTTAATTGAATCGATTAATTCAAGATGGAATAAGGAACTCGTTGTGTTATAAAGATAATGCCTTATAGGAATCTAAGTTACCTATTTTCTTGTAAAGTTAGAGCACCTTATACTTTGGAGCTATGAGTGCTCATTGTGTGTGAAGGCCAAATTCCTTGTTTAGGGCCAAGATCCTAGTTGTTATGTTGTTTGTTCCCTACTTCTTGTGTTGTGATGTGAGTCTAGGATGGCTGAGCCTGGATGGCTGTTATGGTATGTGGGGGTAGGGAGGCCAAGTGGTTGTGGCAATAGTTGACACTTAGAGTGGTGAGATATAGTAGTTTATACATGTGGGTGTTAGGGAGGACATTGGGGATGATGGAACGGGTTGAAGCTGGGCTTGCTCATAGTTGTGAAAGTTGAATGCTTGTTAATATGTTGTTTGTTTATCTACTTTACTTTTCCCACTTCTTGAGGAAGCTGATCTTGCTTACCCTCTTTCCAAAAGAGGAGAAGACACGTGGGGTATTTCATGTTCATTCCATGTTTATCATCTCAAGAATGGATGTGTATATTCTCCTACTATAGGTGAAAAAGACTCGACGGGTAGTTCATCTACTCATCGTGTTGAGCCCCTTGTGTTTGGTAGCTTAGAATTGCTTTTCTAGAATGCTTGAAAATATGGAAAATGATAATATTGTTAATAAATTATTAGATAAATGATTTTGAACCCATGGGGTTGGAGCTTGTAGGGATGTAATACTGAGGTTATCTTTATGAGGAGCTGTGGACTCGATTTGGTTATGTCTGTAGAGAATGGATCTTTGTTGTGATGTTAAAGTAATGAAATGTGGAATTTTTTAATGGTTAATTGATGGTTAAATAATTAATTAATGTAAAGTGAAATGGATTAAAAAGGGATAATATAATTGATAAATCTCTTTAAATGGTTGTGTGCTTATAGGATATCTAGTCTTAGTAGTGGCAGCTAGGAGTCTGAGAGACGTTAGCTACAGTTGTGTCTAAGACTAGGTTTTTCCCATGGTGTGGTTGTGAGATATACTATATCATGTACTTTTGTGTTTCTATATGCTACCCCATCCAGTTGGTTAGGTTGACTGACACCCCAGAGATTCTGATCCCTGGAGGGTGTTTTCCCCAACATCTCTAGTGGGAGGATGGATGGATAACTTCCCCCTTTGTCCTCACTCTATTCTCTTGGTAGTTACTTGTGTTGATATGCACAACGGTTAGTTTTCCCCCATATATGTGTGTAGAGGGTTGTAATGGTTTGGGGTTAATTTGCATACATATATTCTGGATATAGTTTCCTATGGACTACTATAGGTATAACATGTATAGGTTTTGATGGCTTGAGGATCCTTACTCAGCGTATGGGCTGTAATGGCTTGAGTTATAATACCTGACGTATGATACATGTTATGTGGGCTATGGTGGCTCCCAGAAACTACCTAGTTACTTCTGGTTGTGTGGATGGTGTGGTGCTTCACCCAGGTGTCTTCGGGAAAGACTTTGTATTGCACGAGGTTCATGTTGTGGTGCTCGCCCAGGTATCTTAGAGCCAACATTTTGGAGAGAGATGCTCAGGACGTGCAACATTGGGGAAAAGTGGAAAACCTGTGGGGAAGTGGTAACAGGGTACCCTTGATATTCTTTATTATGTTATATACTCTTTTATGTGATACTTGATGAGAGTATCCATGGTGAGGTTGGGAACTTAGTATACATGTTTAGGTGAAAAGTTAGTTTCACTTGTTGTTCACTATGCTTTAGCATGCTTTATTTACTTTTTCATAAGAGAATCCAAGGAGGATTCTACTGAGTATACTTTTATACTCACCCTATGTTATATAAATTGTTTTATAGGTCACTTGGAGCAGGTTGGAGATCAGGCTGGTTACTACTATCTTAGGGTTGTATGAACTATTCGGGCTTCATGGTCACTGCCATTTTACTTTCTTTTGGTACTTGCAGTTTTTCCCTTTCAGTTGTATTAGTTATTGCATAACATTACATATTTTTACTTAAGTTTATTTTATATTGTAGTCTGAGCAGGAGTTGGTTGGTTTCTGTCTTATCTCTCTCTTCCACATGTGTTCTTTTAGAGGGTAATGCTTCCTATCGGTGTTTTTATTATACCCTCAATGCTAGTCGCCAACCCAGGGCCTACTGAAGGCAGGACTCAGGGGTCATTTTCTCTCTTCTCACATTACCAGCCCAGGAGGGGTATACTTTTTGGGAAGGGGGTCATGAAAGAGTGGTATCAGAGCTCTATTTGAGGGATAGGATGGAGTTTGGAGTTAGGAACAGGTGATGTTGTATGGGTTGGTAGGAAAATGGTGTCAGTCAAGTTTAGAAAGTGTTGTAAACACTAGATACCAGTTGATACATGGGTATTTAGGGCCCCCTGTGATCTGATTCATGGACCTTTAAGTTTACAGTGGCTTCTAAATGAGGTGATACTTATTTTAGGGTAGAGACCTAGGAAAGGATCATGCATCATTCTTCTTTGCTCCAATGTTTGAATGGTTATACCTTGGGATAGGTTAACCTAAAATGAATAAAAAAACAATTAATTAATGTTAAGTATTCCATATTCTAGGTTTAGGAGATCTAAATGTTTTTTCTTTTGTAGGTATGGCTCCAGGTCGACATCCTCATCAGGTTCGCACAGAATATATTCAACAGGCTATGAAAACTAATTGCTATAGACTAGAGGTTGATGATGTTGACACTTGGAGGAGGACACTCCAAGAGTTTCAGTGCTAGAGTCTACAGAAGTACTAGGGCTTTATTTCAGATGTATTTATGAAATACTAGTTGGAGGGGGTTAATATAGCTTTCAGTTCAACCTGTTCTTGGAAGGAGCACTGGGTTTCATTGGTTGTGATGATTCTGAATAGAGTATTGAGATGGTGGTGGTTTTTGTTCCTCAGAGATCGTTAGGAGTCAACAGTCTCATAGTAGGAGTTCCAAGACTAGTTTAGAGTCGATTTTCTTTATTTGATCGTGAAGGAGGCCAATTTCCAGGAGCTGCTTACCCTTTGATAGGGGAGCTCCAGTGTGCGATAGTTTGTAATCCATTTTAGGAACCTTTTTTGATATGATTCAAACCTATTTCCAGATGAGGAGGCTAGGTAAATACATTTTGAGGAGGCTTTTCATCCAAGGACCCAGCACCAGGTCACCCCATTTATACTGAAGACATATCTTGAGGTGATGGATAGGGAAGAGGTCATCAAGAATACATTATCCAGAACTAAATCATCACAAGAGGAGAGTTTTCATGATTCCTCGTGAAGTAGAGTTGTGTCCTGGGGTTCCCAGTTTTTAAGGAAGAATATTTTCCGTTCAACTGGGGGTAGTTCTTAGCCCTCAATATCTCGTTTCTTCAAGGGTAGAGTATCTCATACCTATTCCAAGAGATCAGATGTTTGTTTTTTTATGGAGGCCAAGTTCATCAGTAGTGAGAGTGTCTGGCCTTTCAGAGTATTCAGTGTGTTCCAAGTGTTCAACTTTAATTTTCTCTATTGAGGTAGTTCTAGATGAGGCAGAAGTAGGTTTCACCATCTTTGGATCAGTAGAGGGAAGATGGGGCAGGTATATGATATCCCCGAGATGCTCTCTGGCCTCAGAGGGTAGAGTGCAACCATGGTGGTGGTCATCATCAGGGTCAAAGAGGTTTTGGATAAGGCCGTGGTCAGCTTCATGCTTTAGCATTGCCAGCGCCATGCGATCCAAACATCGTTCGAGGTACCCTTTTCTTGTTTTCTACTTGTGTGTATACTTTGTTTAATTTAGTAGAAATACACTCCTTCACATCACATGTCATTGTCCATGCTTTGGGACTTGAGTTTGAGAGGCTTCTAGTTCCCTTGGCATTGACTACGCCAGTTGAAGGTTGAGTTGACTTTTTTAAAGTATTTAGAGACTGTGAGCTATTGCTAGGGTAACACCACTCTTGGGGAGATTTCCTATGTTTACAAATAAAACCATATGATTTTATCCTTGACTTGTATTGGTTGTATTTGGTTCAGTCTATTTGGATTTATTCAGGAGGTAGGTGGTGTTCTTTGATGCTAATGGAGATCCAGTAGTGTTTTTTGGTGAGAGAGACCCTCAGATGGGTTAGAGGTGTGTTTTTTCCTTGTCATCCTTGATGAATGAGATGATATTGAGTTTTTCGAAGGTTCATTCATTGACATTTACCAGGGTCATGGAATAATACCCTGATGTATTTACAGAAGAGGTTGTAGTGTTACCCCCTTGACGAGAGATCGAGTTCGGGATCAAGCTACAGTCGAGCGTGTCTCCTATCTCAATGTCTCCATATAGGATGAAACCTTTTGAGTTGCGAGAGCTACATGTATATCTTGATGGTCTATTATAATTTGGTTTTGTTTGGATGAGTGTGTCGTTGTGGGGTGTACTAGTTTTTTTCATAAAGAAGGTTGATGGCAGTTTGTGGTAGTGTGTTGATTATTATCGCTTGAACAAAGTGACGGTGAAGAACCGCTATCCTCTTATATGGATTGATGATTTGTATGATAAACTGAAGGGTTCAAGTTAGTTCTCAAAGATCAATTTTTGGTTAGGATTCCATCAAATGTGTGTAAAAGATAATGATATCATGAAGACTACTTTTTGTTGTCGTCATGGGCATTACAAGTTCTTGGTGATCTCATTCGGTGTGAAGAATTCTCTATTTTTGTTCATGGGGTTGATGAACACTGTATTTTTTGATTTCCTAGATAAGTTTGTGGTAGTTTTCATAGATGACATCCTTGTGTACTCTACATATAAGGAGGAGCATGCAGAGCATCTACATGTCATTTTGGGAGTTCTTTTTCGATAGAATCTATTTGGGAAGTTATCAAAGTGTGAGTTTTGGGATTGAGAAGTTTGGTTCTTGGGGAATGTTGTATCCCGTAAGGGATTAGTTGTGCATCCATCTAAGATAGTATCAGTTGTGTCTTGGGAATCCCCAAGATAGTGGCAGAGGTGAAAAGTTTCCTTGGTCTTTCAGGCTATTACAGGAGGTTCATAGCCAATTTCTCTTGGGTTTCGACTACTCTAACTACGTTGACTAGGAAGGATCAGGTGTTCATGTGGACTGATCAGTGTTAGGCATCTTTTGAGTATCTGAAGGAGAATTTGGTCGGTGCTCTGTTTCTTTTTCTGCCAGCAGAAGTAGTTTAGTTCAAGGTTTTCTGTGATGCTTCGCATCTGGGATTAGGTTGTGTTTTGATGCAACATAGATCGGTTGTTTCTTATGGTTCATGGTAGTTTCATCCCCATGAACGTAACTATTCCACACATGGTCTTGAGTTGTAAGTGGTTGTGTTTTCCCTGAAGTTGTGGAGACATTACCTCATTGGCAAGCGTTTTGTGGTCTTCACTGATCATAAGAGCCTGAGATATGTTTTCTCCCAACGTGACTTGAACTTGCACCGGTGTTAGTGGATGGAGTTATTATAGGATTAAAACTTCAAAAATTTGGTATACACATGGGAAGGGGGGTGTTGTAGCCGACGCGCTAAACAGGAAGTCACATAGCGATGCGGTGTGTGAATCTGGTGATTTCTGGAGGGTGATAGAAGAACTTTCAATGTTTCATCTGGATTTGGGAGAAGTTGGGGGTATAGGTTGTCTTTTTCAGATGATGGTGCAGTCCTCTCTGGTGCAACAGGTGGAGGAATCCTAGTTGGGGGATCTTGAGGTGGAGGTTTGTAGAGACCAAGTTGTTTATGAAGAGGCCACTGATGGTTGGTTTGAGGATGAACAACACTAGGTGTTGTTTCAGGGAAGGATTTTCATCCTTTGATTTCATGTGAGATGGTTCTTAGAGAGTTCTATAGATCACCCTTAGAGGTACATCCTAGCATGACAAAAATGTACCAAGCTTTGATGAGTCAGTTTTGGTGTCCTAGGTTGAAGCTCGCAGTTGCAGAGTTTGTGTCTCAATGCTTAGTCTACCAGAAGGTGAAGGTCGAGTATTGTGTTCCTGGTGGTTTTCTCCAGAAATTAGATGTTTCTAGATGGAAGTGGGAGGACATATCTATGGACTTTGTTACCGATTTACCTTGAGATCAGGGTAGCTATAACTCTATATGGGTCATAGTGGATAGTTAGACGAAATCATCCCACTTTATAGTGATCAAGGAGTTGAGCTCAGTGGAAGTTTTATCAAGGCAGAATCTATAAGAGGTGGTGAGACTCCATAGAGTCCCTAGGATGAGCATTTCTAATTGAGATCCCTATTTTACCTCCAAGGTGTGGAGAGGTCTCCAATATGATTTTGGTTCTTAACTATGCCTTAGCACTGCTTTCCATCCGCAGATGGATGGTCAGACAGAGCAGACCATCGAGACTCTTGAAGACATGTTGTGCTCTTATGTCCTGGATTTTGGAGGTTTGTGGATGAGGCACCTTCCCTTGGTAGAGTTCGCTTACAACAATAGTTTTCACTCTACCATTGGTATGGTGTCATTTGAATACTTGTATAGCCGACCTTTCCATTCTCTGTTGTGCTGGACTGGGGTTGGAGAGTCAACAATTCTCAGGCTGGAACTAGTATGGAACACGATAGAGATGGTTTAGGTGATTCTCAAAAGGATGAAGGTAATGTAAGATTGTCAGAAGTCCTATGTCGATCATAGGAGGATACCTCTAGAGTTTGACGTTGGGGATCACATGTTTTTGAAGGTGACTCCCCGTCATGGGAAATGAAGATTTTCTTATGGGAGTATGATTTATCCCTAGTTTTTTGGGCCTTTCGAGGCATTGGATCATGTAAGATTCATGGCGTATCGGGTAGAACTTCCCCCGCAGATGAGATGGATACACAATGTATTTCATGTGTCGCAGCTCCGTCATTATCTTCATGGTGACTCTCACATCATCGATTGGGGTGAGATTGATTTTGATGATGATACGACCTTTGAGGAGTAGACTATAGAGATCTAGGACCACAAGGAGAAGGTGTTGCGTAGTCATGTTATTCCCTTGGGTCATGTCTTGTGGTGGCATAGTGGCGTAGAGGAGAGTACTTGGGAACATGATTCACAGATACGTGCTCAGTACCCTGATCTGTTTGATGTTTATCCATTCTCTTGTAATGTTGCTCATTTTTTGGTTGTAGACCTTTTCTATTTATGATATAGCTTTCTCTTATTGCTTGTTGTGACTTTCTCTATTTTGAGAGGTATCTCCCCCAAGAGGGTTTTTAGGAGTTGGTTGTGGTTTCCACATGGTTTCACATTGTTTCTTAGATGCATTGGTTGATCTCCTGTGGTGGAAAGAGCTTTGAGAGATATCTCACGGGGTGGATGTTCCTATGGCCACTTTTTTGTTTCTTCTCTGGGTTGGTTTTGGATTATTAAGGATGAGAATGTTTTGAGATGTATCTGATGTAATGGCTTGAACCTCTCTGGTCCATTCCTTTGGGAAAATCTCTTATTTGAGGCGTTCTGGGAGACCAATGTGACTCATTTCAAGAGTTTTCCAAAATTCCAGGTTTCCAATGGTGACTCATCGAACAGTGACTCTCCAAATGGTGACTCATCAAACAGTAGCTCACCAAATGGTGACTCGTCGAACGATGACTCGTCGAATGGTAGCTCGCCGAACGGAGACTCGCGGAACAGTTACTCATGGAATGGCGAATCACAGAACAACAACGGTATCTCATTCCAATGGCAACAGTAGATCATTCGAACGAAAATGGCAGCTTGTTCCAATGTAAATGGTAGCTTGTCCCAATGCCAACGGTAGCTCATCCCAATGGCCACAGTAGCTCGTTCCAACGGCGATGGTAGCTCATTCCAACGGTTATGGTAGCTCTTCCGAACAGCGACGATAGCTCGTTCTAATGGCGATGGTAGCTCGTCCAGCAGAGATGGTAGCTCATTCCAATGAATATGGTAGCCCTTACAATGACAACTCTTCCAACAATGACTCATCCAACGGTGGAAACAACTCATGAACAGTGTTTCCAGCTTCTTATAATTTCACCCCTTTTAGAATTTTCTTTGATGTAAAAGGCCTTCAAAGCCTTGTTTTAAGGGATTTAAGGCTGATTCAAAGCTCGTTAACCCTATCTAAATTTTTTTTAAGGGTACCAGTGCCTTTACGCGATCAAAATGCAAGATCTTGACCAGATCTTCCTTTAATGTAAAATCTAAACTATATCTTAAACTATTGCTCCGTTTAGATTTCCCAAAGGTTAACCCTTGTTCTTCCTTCTATGTTTTCCCCTAGTATAGTATATCGAAAGTTATTCCTCCCATAGGATATGTGCATTTGTGATATAGACCTTGGATCGTGTTTTCCCTAGATTTTCTTTCTGCTGCATGTGCACCCCCTATTTTGGTGCAAGCAGTAAGTGTCAATCTGCTTTCAATAAGGTATGTTCTACCTATGTTCTTCTGGGTTATAGGTTCTTCAATCTATTTCCTCATGTTTTCCTTGCCATATGATGGAATTTTATCTCTATCTTTCTAATGGAGCTTTCTTGGTTGTTGGTTGATGCCTTCATCCTCTAGTGTATGTAGTTGTTATGGGAGAGGTGATCGTGATCTGTTGAGTTAGCCCATTCTCATATAAAGAATTTCAGGAACCTTTTGAAGTAGAGAATTCAATGCTTATCTATTTTACTTATGTGAAATTGTAGAGTTATCATGGTTTAACCTGTGTATCACAATGAAATTGGCCTAATTAAATATTTGAACCGGATTAAAGAATTTTCATTTTTTCTTAATGATGTTATTGCCTCTTGATTTTTCTAGATATTGTGATATATTTTCCTTTTTGTTTAGCATGTTGTTTTGATAGAAACTAGTAAAGAACATAAATCTTGGATTAATTGATAATTAATTGGCTAACTATTTAAAGGGTCATGTTGATGAATCTGGTTGTTGTTGTTGTAATCTGATGATAATCAAAGGGATGCAGTTATTCAAGTTTAATTGAATCGGTTAATTCAATATGGAATAAAGAACTTTTTGTGTTATAAAGATAATGCCTTGTAGGGTTCCGAGTTACCTATTTTCTTATAAAGGTCAAGTGCCTTATTCTTTGGATATATGAGTGCTTGTTTTGCATGAAGGTCGAATGCCTTGTTTAGGGCCAAGAGCTTAGTTACTATATTGTTTGTTTACTATTTCTTATGTTTTGATGTGAGCCTAGGATGGCTGAGCCTAGATGGCTATTGTAGTATGTGGGGGAAGGGAGGCCCAATTCTTGTGGCAGCAGTTGATGCCTGGAGTGGCAAGATGTAGTGGTTTATTCATGTGGGTGTCGGGGAGGACACCGGGTATGATGGAAAGGGTTTAAGTTGGGCTTGGTTGTAGTTTTGAAAGTTAAATGATTGTTAATATTTTATTTATTTATCTGCTTTAATTTCCCCACTACATGAGATAGTTGGTCTTTCTTACCCTCCTTCTAAAAGAGGTGAAGATTTGTGGTGTATTTCATGTGCTTTTCGTGTTTATATTCTCAAGGATGGATGGGTCTATGATCCTACTATAGGTGGAAAAGACTCAATAGGTAGTTCATTTACTCACTGTGTTGATCCCCTTGTGTTTGGTATCTTATAATTTCTTTTCTAGAATGCATGGAAATATGGAAAATGATAATGATATTAATAAATGATTGAATAAATTATGTTGAACCCATGGGGTTGGAACTTTCGGGGATGCAATGATGAGGTTATATTTCTGAGGAGTTGTGGAATCGATTTGGTTATGCCTGGTAAGCATGGATCTTTGTTGTGATGCTAAAGTAATGGAATGTGGAATTTTTTAATGGTTAATTAATGGTTAAAGAATTAATTAACGTAAATTGAAATGGATTAAAAAAGTGATAAGATGATTAATAGATCTCTTTAAATGGTTGTGTTCTTATAGGATATCTAGTCTTAGTAGTGACAGTCAGTAGTATGAGAGATGTTAGTTGTAGTTGTGTCTAAGACTAGGTTTTTCCCATAGTGTGGTTGTGAGCTATATTATATCATGTACTTTTATTTTTTTATATGTTGCCCTACCCTATCGGTTAGGGAGACTAAAACCCTGAGGATTCTGAGCTCTAGGGGTGTTTTCCCCAACATCCCCGATGGGAGGATAGATGGTTGACTTCCCCCTTTGGCCCTTCTCTCTTCTCTTAGTAGTTAATTGTACTGGTATTCATGACAGTTAGTTTTCCCCCATATATGTGTGTAGAGATCTATAATATCTTGGGGTTAATTAACACACACATATTCTGGATATAGTTTCCTACAAACTACTATAGGTATAACATGTATAGGTTGTGATGGCTTGAGGATCCTTACTCGGTGTATGGGTTGTAATGGCTTGAGGTATAATACCTTATGTATGATACATGTTATGCAGGCTGTGGTGGCTCCTAAAAACTACCTAGTTACTTCTGGTTATGTGGATGGTGTGGTGCTTCACCCAGGTTTCTGCGGGTAAGCCTTTGTGTTGCATAAGGTGCATGTTGTGGTGCCCGCCTAGGTGTCTTCGGGCTAGCCTTTTAGAGAGATATGCTCAATATGTGCGATGTTGGAGTAAAGAGGAAAAATAGTGGGGAATTGGTAGTGGGGTACCCTTTATATTCTTTATTATATTATATACTCTTATATGTAATACTTGGTGAGAGTATCCATGGTGAGGTTTGGAACTTAGTATACATGTTTAGGTGATGAGTTAGTTTCACTTGTTGTTCACTATTATTTATCATGCTTTCTTTGATTTTGCATGAGAGGCTTCGGGGAGGATCCTACTGAGTATACTATTATACTCACCCTACCTTATATAAACTATTTTTTAAGTCACTTGGAGAAAGTTGGAGATCAGGCTGGTTACTACTAGCTTGGGGTTGCAAGAGCTGTTCGGGCTTCGTGGTCATTGTCATTTTAATTTCTTTTGGTAGTTATAGTTTTTCCCTTTTAGTTGCAGTAGTTGTTTCATGACATTACATATGTGTACTTGGGTTTCTTTTATATTTTAGTCTGAGAATAAGTTGGTTGGTTTTTGTCTTATCTCTCTCTTTTTCATGTGTTCTCTTAAAGGGTAATGCCTCTCATCGGTGTGTTTATTATACCATCAGTGCTAGTCACCAACTCAGGGCCTACTTGAGGCAGGACTCGGGGGGTTATTATCTCTCTTCTCACATTTCCAGCCCAAGATGGGTACACTTTATGGGGAGGGGGTGTGACACTATCTATCTTTAAGCATCTGGATACACATACCAAGAGAAGGGTGAAGCTCGCTGCGTATATGTTGCGTGATTACTCCAAGAGATGGTGAGATTTCATTACTCAAATAGAGTATCATCAGGAAATGTTCTAGAGGGATTTTAATATATCCTTCTATGACTACTTTTATCCTAAGATGTTGAGGGATGATGGAGCCTGGGATTTCATGCACCTAGAGTAAAGCGTGTTATCAGTTATGGATTATTCGGTCTGTTTTACTGATATTTAGTGCTTCACACCTATTTTGATAGGTGATGAATTATCTAAAGTTGGGATATTCAAGAATGGTCTCAGGTATGACATTAGATTGTAGGTGAATATATTTTGGATGACTACCATTTATGGAATAATGAATCAGGTTCTTATCACAGATTGTAACATGAGAGAGGTCGGGGGTGCGATCCAGGGCATTTCGACATCTAGATCTGGTAATACATTGAATGATAATAGGAAGCATCATCTGGAGCTTCCATGCTATGATATTAGTATTCATATCACTTACTCAGGTAGTCAGGTGTGGTGCTACCAATGCGGTAGGCCGGGACATACGAGGCCTCAGTTCATGAGAGACCTAGTTAAGTGTCAAACTTGTAGAAATATGGTCCATCTACAGTGCTTATTCATAACGTTTCCTCTAACATATAGTGAGAGAGGATCTACACTGAATATATATTTAGGAGCAGGGTTAGTAGATTCTCATTGGGCAAGGAGTTGGAGTACATTCAATTGATCAGGTTGAGGTGGTGGTCATGGTCATGGTAGTTAGCCCCCAGTTTTACAGTGACAACATAGTGGATCTTCTCAAGGTATCCAGGCAGTATCATAGGGTCATTGTTTAGGCCAAATATATATAGTGCAACAGAACCTTGAGGAGCAGGATCTCAGACCTTCTATTGTCAGGGGTAATATTTTAGTATCCACTACTTTAGCTTCTACACTTTTAGATACACGGGCTTTATATAGATTTATAATTGTGCCTGTCATGGAGAGCCTTAGTCTTAGTGTTTATACTTCTAATGGTTTTATGATTCTTGACACTTCGTTGGGAATTAAAATAGAGGAGGTACGTTAGTGCAGGGAGTTCCCCCTTGAGATTGGCAGGTGTCACTTCATATGGGACCTCTTTATCCTCAAGATAATAAGTTTTAACATCATTATCGAGATGGATTTATTGGTTTAATTTCACGCCTTCATTGACTTCTATCATCACAGAGTTACCTTCACATCACTAAAGGGTGGAGAGTTTATTCACAAGGGTGAATGGGATGTTTAGGCGAGTTGAGCTGGACCCGAGCATCATGGGCTGGGTGGGATGAAAACTCAGATTGTGAGTTTATATCTAGATGGTAAGGGAACTTGTTAAGTGGATTTCCCTCCAGTAGTTGATCATTTTAGGGATGTTTTCCTGGATGACTTTTTCAGGATTACCTCCAACGAGATAGGTAGAGTTCTCTATCAATCTAGTGTCAAAATCTGCACCAGTATCCATTCCTCCTTATAGGATGACTACTACTGATATATATGATCTCAAGATCTAGCTAGAGGATTTAGAGGCTAAGGGTTTGATTTTATCCAGTACCTCTCCATGGGGTTCACCAGTCCTTTTTTGCGAAAAATGTAGATGGAACTCTTAGGCTATGCGTGGATTATTGGAAGGTGGACTAGCTGATGATTAAGAAATGGTATCCTATATCAAAAATAGATTATCTCTTTGATCATCTCTAAGGAGATTTGGTTTTCTAAAAGATTTATTTGATATATGGTTATCTTCAGGTGCATGTTAGACTATCAAATGTACCTTGTACAGCTTTTTGTAGTAGGTACATTCTATATGAGTATTTTGTTATGCCATTCAGTCTCACAAAAGAACCAGCGGTCTTCATGGCACTGATGAACTAAGTCTTCCATCCTTATCTAGATTCATTTGTCGTAGTATTCATGGATGATTATTCAAAAGGCCCAGGAGCGAGTCAGACCCTCTCCTACCAAATTTTATTAAAAGATAAAATAAATAGACATGGCATCAAAAGGGGGGTTTACAAAGCCTATTAAAAGACTTACCACATGCATCGGCCTCAACAAAAGGCACACAACAATCAAAATCAATAAAAGACCATTCAGAACATGACTCCACAATGGCCTTTTTTGACAACGCATCAGCAACCTGATTGGCCTCCCGATAAGCATGTGTCACCTCAAAAATGATGTCATCAAGGAGACGAAGACAATCAATCCAAGAGGGAAACATCGTCCATGGGACATTCCTCGACCGCCTCCGAAGGATATCAACATCCACCATAGAGTCTGATTCAAGCCAGAGAAATCGCCAACCAAAATGAACTGCATACCTGATAGCTTTAATCATTGCCCACAACTCAGCCTCAATGGTAGATCCCTGACCAATATAATGATAAAAGCATCCCTTAATGAATCCCCGATAGGTACGGAAGACACCACCGTAGCCTGATGGCCCTGGTGCACTTGAAGCCTCCCCATTAACATTGACCTTCAACCAGGAGGGAATAGGAGGGATCCATCTAATGGACTTCATCACTAATGGTTTTCTAAACCTACCAGAAATGCTAAAATTACTCAATATAATAAGATCATTCAGCCCATTATGCATACAACAAACCTGGGTTCTTGAGGCTATGCAAACATCCCTATGAATATCCCTCACTCCTGACCGGAAAGTTGGCTTTATATTCTCAAAAACCTGCTCATTTCTAGCCTTCCAAGTGAACCCTATAGTTGCTGAAACAGCCACCATGAGAATCACCTGAACCTGTTTACTGCAGCTGGCCGAAACTGCTGAATGAAGAAGTCTCTCAACCAATGTCAAGTCTAGATAGCAACCTGTCATATCCTGGATATATTTCCATATCCTGTATATCAGAGAATAAGAGAGAAAAACATGGTCAATTGATTCCACCGCAGCCAAGCAGATTGAGAAGGCCGAGGCCAGCTGAATCCCAGCTCTTTTCAGAGAATATTGCACCAGAAGCCTTCTCTTCCATAGCCTCCAAAGAAGAAAATACACTGAGGGGGGATAAAGTAAGTCCAGAAGGCAGACAACCACCTTGGGACCGCAATCTGCCCAGCACACAAGTGCTGGTATACAGCTCGGGTGGTGATGACTCCATTATTGTTTGGCTTCCAGATAAGGGTATCTTTGTCAATGTAGTTGTACCTATGGATATCATATTTAAACTGAGTAGGAATTAAATCAAAAAGACCTACTCTGTCATCCTATAAATCAGAAACCGAGTAGTGCAATAGGTTTGATGGAATCTCAATGTCCTCTTGAATCGGCCTATCCAACCAAGTAATGTTCCAAGCATTCAGAGTAGACCCCCTACAAACAAACCACTTTGAACAGGAGATGATCCCATTAAAAGAAGTCTTTAAAGTGGGACAGATAGAAGAAGAGATATAGTGAGAATAACCATCCCATAGCCTTGAGGTAATCCGGGCTTAGAGAAATTCCATCGAAGAGTCTTGAGATGTAATAAGATTCCAGGTGAATTTGTTGAACATAGCATCATTAAACAGACCCAAATATTTAATCCCAAGGCCCCCCATCTTAACTAGTTTAATGCACTCTTTCTATTCCACCACAACCAGCTTCCTTTCATATATGGAACCAGTCTATATGAAATTTCTGATAATCCTTTGGAGTTCTTTTATAAGATTCTTTGGCCACCTGTAAATAGAAAACACATAAACAAACATAGAGGTAATCACTGAGTTGACAAGACAGACTCTTCCAGCTTGAGACATAGCTTTTCCTTTCCAATTTGTCAGCTGAGAAATAATTCGTGAGATAATAGATTCAAGATGACACCTCTTGATACATCCCCAGAAAAGAGGTACACCAAGATAAGTAAAAGGCAATGAACACTTTTTAACCCCAAGAGTTATTGTGATTTTATTCTGCTTTCTGATGGAGACTCCCTCCCCAAAAACCACAAAGGACTTCTGAAAGATAATTTCCTGACCAGCCACATCCTCATAGTGCTTAAAAATTCTTTTAATTGAAGACACCTTCCTTGAGTTGGCAGTACCAAATATCATGATGTCATCAGCATAGAAAAGATGTGTAGGGGCATAAAGATCTCTACCAACTTTAATCTGATTATACAAACCATCTTGGACGAGGCTATTAAGGAAGATGCTCAAATAATCCTCAACAAGTGCAAACAGAAGTCCATAAAGAGGTTCCCCCTACCAAAATCCCCTGAAACATTGAAAGAAACCCATGGGCGAACCATTGACCAGAATAGATAACCTGGCACTCTTAAGAATACTGTGGATCAAATTGATGAACCTTGAAGAAAAACTATGCATTACAAGGATAGAAAGAAGAAAAATCCATTTCATTGTGTCAAAGGCCTTTGAAATATCAATTTTCATCGCAAGGCTACCTTGTTTCACCTTCATTCTCATAGCATTAATACATTCAGAGGCAGTGAAGATACACATTTGGATACTTCTTCCCGGAACAAACCCAAATTGATTCGGGGTAATGAGACCCTTAACCACCTTACCCAACCTTGTGGCAATTATCTTACTGATGATCTTAGGTATTGTACTGCCAATAGCAACCGGTCTGAAATCCTTAATATCAACTGCACCCTCCTTTTTGGGAATAAGAGCAATGAAATTGGAATTCACACCATAGCTCATGGAGGCAGTAAAAAATAACTCTCTAACTGCATTAATGACCTAATCATGAACAATCTCCCAGTTGAACATGAAGAATTTATTATTGAAACCATCTGACCCTGCAACACTATCAATGTTCAGAGAGAAAAGGGCTTCCCGGACCTCCTTGCCCCCAGGTACCTCCGCAAGTTTATCATTGGTCAAATCATCAATGCTTGAGGTGATGTTTTTCACAATCATATGGGATCTATCAGCCCATTTTCATAATATAGATTTGAGAAGTAGCTCACAACCAAATTGGATATGTCACTCTCATTAGTGAGAAGCCTTCCATTAATTTTTAAGTAAGAAATCCCCATTATGAATTTTCTTTCCTTATGGCGACGATGGAAAACGCTAGAGTTCCTATCCCCTTCCTTCAACCACCGAACATTGTAGACAGATCTGTCCAAATTTTCCTTAGAGCTGAGCAGATCATCCAGCTTTGATAAAGCCTGAATTTCATCATTTGAAGGCATATAATTCAGTTGATTAACATTTTGATAGCTAGCAAGGTGACTTTCATCATCTTTTATATCCTCATCCAGCTTTTAAAATGAAATATTACTCCATTCCCTAAGCCTCATCTTAGTGATTTTCAGCTTTGAAGACAGGATGTGAGAAGCAGATCACATATTACAAGAGCTCCAAACATCAAGAACAATCTCTTGGAACCCCTTAATCACAATCCAGGCATTGTTAAATTTAAAAGGAATAGGATCCATACACAAACCATCAATGGAGATATCCACCACCAAAGGATTATGATCAGAGTGGGTTTTCGGAAGCAGAAGGCCAGAGGCACTAATGAGATCATTTCTATCATCAATCTGAACAAGGAACCTATCCAATTTACTGGCTTTCCTCCCATTAAGAGTGTATCTTCCCCAGGTAAAATCCGCACCAACCGTCGACACTTCAATCAGATTGCAAGTATCAATACATTGAGATAAATCCTTGGCAGTGACCCGATTAAAATTAGATCCAGTTTTCTCATCAGTTCAAAGCACCGTGTTGAAATCACCTATAAGAATCCAATTATATGGAATTTGGGAGGAAATAGTAACAATGTCACTCCATAACTCCCTTCTCTTCAAATAGGAATTATCAGCATAAACACAGGACACCACAAAGTTGGTCCCATTCCACTCAACAAAGGTAGAGACAAACTGATTCCCTTGGTTGCAGGAGATCAAATTGATTAAATCATGTTTCAGTAACCAAAGGCTCTCAACATTATCCACATTAACATTATGATTAACAAAAGAGTAACCAAGATTTTCCCACCTAAAAGCTTTCCAGTTCTCAAACCTCATCCTTGGCTCAGTAATACCAATAATCAACGGTTTGTTGGTCGTAAAAAAGTGTATAAGGGCCTTGACCATGGGAGCATTCCCAAGCCCTTGACAATTCCAGAAAAAAATCTTCATTTATGAAGGGCTGTCATGGCCCTTGTTTGAGCCCCAGCCCTAGTAAGCTCTATTTTGGCCTTGCCCTTTCCCTTGTTGCTTGTTTCTTCATGGATGGATTCTGATACAGGGATGCCACCCTCAACAAGGGCACCATCTGATTTGTCATCAGAATGATCAGCCCCAGTATCATCTGCCCAAAACACACCAGAGAGTGGACTGAATTTATTTGAATATTTACTAAGACCCACCACATCATCTTTTTCAATTAGTTTTTTGGAAGCCTTTTTGACAGGTACTTGGGTGAAAGACTCATCCACTGGACAATCACTGGCCGACTATGATTGTGAATCTGTATTCAACTCAGGCATGGCCTGGAAAGATTTGTCCATAAAAATTCGAGTGTCCTGTGAAGGATTTTCGAGAGCCAGAGGATCATCACTAATCACCACTTCCTTCCCATGAGACTGAGAGTCACAAGGGTGCCCATCCTGGGGAGGGACCTACTAGTAATCCTAGGGAGGGACTTGCTAAACCTCCAGGGCAGATTCATTCAGATCCTGGGGAGGAATTCTTTGGTCATTCTTCACTTTTAAATAAGGATCAGCAGCATCACTCATGAAGTTAAAGTCCATGGGTTGAGGCAACCCATCCTCAGCATTCAGAGTCATATGAGAATCAACAATGTGCCCAGTCAACACAACCTGATCATCAACCAAGTCCTGAGAATCCTTAAAAGGAGAAGCACAACCATCATTGTCCTGAATAACAGGAGCAGGCTCTCCACTTTCAATAGGCAAGGAGAGAGAGACACCAAAAATCTTGTGCAGAATCTGGTACCTCAATGAAATCCAAGTTTGGTCCTATCAGCATGCAATTCTCCTGAGGAAGAAGATCCTTTGACAAACATTAAATATTCATAATATCAGCTAGATAAATTAGTTCAGCCTGCATCACCTCTTGCTCCAATCCCAGATCTGAGGAAGCAGAAATCTGCTTTTGCCTCAAATCAGCCGCCTTCCTACAACCAGCTTCATCATGGCCTTTATATTTTCAAAAAGCACAAATACTAGTCCTTCTGCATTCCTCAGAAAGATGTCCAAAGAAATTACATTCTTTACAAAACTTCAGCTTCCTCTCATAGAAAATACCCAAAGTGATGCTATCATCTATGGTTGTGAGAACCACTTCCTCAACCAGAGTGCAGGCCATGTCAACCTCAACTAACACCCGAGCAAAATGGCCAAATCTAGGATTGTCAGTTTGTCGATCCATTCTAATTGTATTACCCACAGAAGATGCAATATCCCACAAAATCTACGGGTCCCAATATAACCAGTTGATCTTGTAAATTCTAACCCATACCTACACATGAGTGTTGGAGACATTAAAGGGATAGAAGTTCCTATCCCACTCCTGAATGCGAAGAATTCCTGGTTTAAGGGCAATATATCCAACACCCCAATCCCTCCTCTTGAAGTCATCATTGGGAAAAATGATGTGGAAAAATCCTCTGCCCATTGCAGTCATCCTCCAATCCTCGAATCCCCACACAGCAGCAATTTTCCTGTTTAATTCATCAAACCTCCACATCTTCTCACCTTTCGGAGTGATCACACGGGCAATGATAGAGAACTTTCAAAGATTAACTCGTTCCTCCACCGCATCTTGATTCGCCGCAACATGATAAATCCTTCCTTTTTTAATCACCCTACTAGGAGTAGGGGAAATGAAGTCAAAAAAAGAGGGAATCCCTACAGATTTCACCACATCCACAAAACTCTTTTTCGAAGTGGATGGCATCAAAGTCGAGGCCCGCTGCTGATCGCATCGGGAGAACAAGTCCTTATGCCCTATAAAATCTTGAGGAGGAATCAAATATGGATCCCTAACCAGGGGATCCTTCGAAGAGGCCTTTTCTCCATGAGAACCACCACGAACCCTACCCTTCTCAGCCATGTCCATTGGAAGTCATTTATTTTTCTAATTCCATTGAATTCATCAATTCATGGATGATATCTTAGTGTATTCTCACAATCTACATAACCATACCAAACATCTTGAAATCATGTTGGATACACTGAGAGAGTATCAGTTATATGATAATACCACAAATTTTCACTTATAGATGGATCAAATTCACTTCTTAGGTCACATTATCTCAGAAACATGAGTATTAGTTAACCTAGAGAAGGTGAGAGCTTTAGTTTCCTAGGAGCAGTCTAAGAATGTCTTTGAGGTATGGAGTTTCTTGGGGATGGATGGATATTAAAATCATTTCATACAGTACTTCTCATGCCTAATAGTTCTACTTATAGAAATGACTAAGAAGGGTGTAAAGTTTTTATGGACATATTCCTATGAGGCGGCCTTTTAGGAGCTAAAAGGGAGATTTAATTCAGTGTCGATACTAATTTTTCTAGATCTAGGAAGGAGTTACATTGTTTACTATGATGCATCGGGTATTAGTCTAGGAGAAATAATTATGTAGGGGGATAGATTCATAGCATAAAGGTCTCAACATTTGAGGAAACATGAAAGGAATTACCCGATGCACTATCTTGAGTTAACTACAATTGTTCATGCATTACATTGTTGAATACATTACTTACTGGGAGAGAGTTTTGTGGTGTACACAAACCATAAAATCCTTAAGTATATATTTACACAGTGTGGTGTGAATCTAAGATAGTGAATATGGATTGAATACCTATAGTATTTCAATTTTGAGATTGCCTACACACCTAGTAAAGGAAATGTAGTGGCTGATGTACTGAGCAGGAGGACTCAGATACAGGTAGTACAGCAAGCCAGTGGTAAGTGGAAGCTCATAGACTTATTATTTAAGATGCACTTGGGGGTGAAGGATAGTCAGGGATATAATTTTCTTTCATCCTTATTTGTTACATCTACACTGTTGGATAGAGCAAGGATGAGGCAATTATCAGATTCTGAGAGCCTAGTCCTACGAGAGAGTGTGGAAGGTGAGGACCCTCTACCTGGTTGTACTATAGTCAAAGATGAAATTTTGTGTGTACATGGTCATGTATGGGTTTCAATAGGAATGTGTGAAGATATGATGCAAGACTTTCATGCTTCATCTTGGGTAGTGCACCCTGGAGTCACCAAGATGTATCAATATTTACATCACCAATACTGGTGGTTGAGTATAAAAAGAAATATAGCTAGTTTTTGTCATGAGGTGTTCCACCTATCACCATGTGAAGGCAAAACACCAGTGACTAGCCATACTTTTACAATAGTTACTCATCCTTGAGTGGAAATGGGTTGATGTCGTGATGGATTTTGTGACAGGTTTACCAAGGTCACCTTGAGGTAATGATTTTGTATGTGTTGTTGATGAAAGGCTCATGAAGGTTGCACATTTTCTTGCTGATCAAGGAGACCTTTGATATTGATACCCTTGGTAGGTTTTACATTTGTGAGATAGTATGACTTCACAGGGTCCTGCACATTATCATTTCAGATAGGGATGCTCAGTTTATGTCTCTATTATAGAATAGTTTGAAGAGGGAACTAGGTATATAGGTGCTTCTAATCACAACATACCACTCTCAGACTAATGGTCAGTTAGAACATATGATACAGGTGCTTGAGGAAACGTTGCGGGCATGCATCCTAGATTTTGGGGGCTCTTGGGAGAGGCATATACCCTTGGTTTAATTCTCCCATAACAATAGCTTCCAGGATACTATACAATTGTCTCCTTACAGGGCTTTGTACGGTAGTCCATGTAGATCACTCCTATGTTGGTTAGAGGCATGAGAGGTAGCTATACTTGGACCTCATCTTATTCAGGAGACCAAAGAGTAGGTTCATTTGATTCAGAAGCGGATGGATACTGTATAGTCTCATTAGAAATCATATGTTGATCACCGCAAGTGGCCTCTAAATTTTGAGGGCATGGATTGAGTTTTCTTACCTATCTCACCAAGGCTAGGACATAGGAGGATCAGTATACAAGGTAAGCATTCATCATGTTATGTCGGTCCATTCAAGATTCACTAATGGAAACTTAACCTTTACCAACAGTTTTAAACTTTTGGTAAAGGTTGGGCAACTGTTGTTATAAACTATACCAATGGTTGTCCAAACCATTGGATATGGAGCTGTTGGGATAGACATATCCCAACGGTTCTTTGATAATTGTTAGAATATGGCTTTAGAATTAATTATATAGCAATTTTTATAAGAAACTGTTAGTATAAATGTTTACCAATGGTTTCAAACCATTGGAAAATATGAAAGTTCATGTCTATTCAAATGGTTTACAAACTATTGGAATATACTTTTATCAACAGTTTGTTTGAAACCATTGGTAAAATTTAATTTCAGGATCTATAACAATGGTTTAAAAACCGTTGGTATAGCCTTTTACCAAAGATTTGTGTGAAACTGTTAGTAAAATTTATGTTTCTCACACATTTGTCAAACAGTTGTAAACCATTGTCATAGGCTTTATGCATTTCCAGCAGCAGGCCTGCCTCCCCCCTGTGCAATTACCTGCAGTAATTACCTGCAATACAGAATTCTAAATTCAATACCTGCAAGAATGTATTTAATTACCTGGTATACATATACAGAACTAACACATAATTCATAAGGTAATTAAATACATACAGTGAGTATATGCATACAGAATTAACACATAATTCATAAGTTAATTAAATAAATAGAGAATTCAATTCGTAATTCAAAATTCAATTACCCTATGCAATACAGAATTCTGAATTGAATACATACAGAATTGAATTATGAATTTATAAGGTAATAACCCCTATATAAGGAAATCATGTTTCAGGTTTTGAATATGGCATTGTTGTTCATAGGAATGGGTGAATTCAGATGATATTTGAATTTTTGGATAATGTGGTATTTCATGCTGCATTAAGGGGTAATTTGACATGGGTTAGAGGCTCTAATAGTTAATTCTACAAGTATGTATTTTAATGGTCATAAAAAGATGTGAAATGAACTAGGTTACAAGAGGAATATACACCATCTGAGTCTGTGGAATGAACCAGGTTAGAAGAGGACATAGCTAAAGATCTTAGGCCCAGGCACAAAATGTTATGGGTGAGCTTTTTAACCATCCTATATGCATCAATGCAACTAACTGATCTAGTTATGAGATTAATATCTGGTACTGCTCCACGTGGATGAAAAAAATGAATCGAAAACCTAGAGTTTGGATTGTCCATCCCAACTAACCAATTAAGGGTTGTCCTTAGCTAGAGGAAAGGAAACTCGGCCTTGAGGGGGACACTTTTGTCAATGTGGTGATTCAATACAATCTACCATATCATTCACATGCCTTTTAATGAGGTAAAATTGAACAAAATTAAAATAGTGGATAAAACAATGAATATCTTAGAAAATAAAGTGTAACCTCCAAGGAGTTTCAATCCGCTTAACCAAAGAAGAGTGTACAACCTAAACATCCAACTCCATGATGATATTCTACCAACCTTTCTCCTTGGAAAGAGACAATGCATCAAGAACACCCTGAGCTTTTGTAACCTCCATACAATCAGAAAGGAACAGTCTCGATCCACCTTTACACACAAGATAGTTAGAGTCTCTTGTAATGAATCTCCAAGAAGAATCCCTAGACAATGGACATAAAGTAGAATCATAATTCAGTTTAATGAAGAGGGACTAGTGGTTTCCAATGAGTGGCCTTCATTGACTACTAGAATGATAGTACTAAAATGCACCACTTTTATCAACAAACTAGGTGTCGCAAGGCAGGCCATGTTAGGGGACAATTGCATATTCGACATCTGGTTGAGAATATCCGGCTCAGCTGCATTAATAGCTCTAAAAACATCAAGATTTACCTTATTAAAGAAATCCTTACACCTATATTTACAAATGGACCGCAAGACTGTACGAATGAACATGAAAGTATCATACACTACCCCTTCCATGCTTCAAATCTTCAAAACAATATTCCAACCAAACATCCAAATAAGAAGCATTCTCTAAAAAATCCTAATCACCAAAGTGGAAAACCAAAATACTTTAGTCCAAGGACAATAGGGCAACAAGTGCTCCACTTATTCTTCTCCTAAATAGAAAAAATAGCAAGGAGAGGAAACAACCTTCCTTCTGGAAAAGTTACTTTGATAATGAAAAAGGATTTTTGAGATCTCTCTATAAGGAATACTTAACTTTAGGAGGATAGAATAAATGATACACTTACTTCCAGAGCTCCTTCCCAATGTAGTGTGGACTTGAGACTTGAGAATTGGATTGAATGGATGTAGTCCTAATAAAATTGTATCCATATTGAACACTAAACTTATCATTCTTCTCAAAAGGATAAATCAGTCTATCTTCAACCGCACTCCTTGGAAGAGGGATCTTCTAAATAGCCATGCTCGTCTCAGCATCAAAATACCTATGGAGCATATGAATATTCCACCTACCAGATTATTGATAGATGAATTCTATAACTTTTAAATCACAGTGAGGACCTACAGGTTTAAGCTTCGGTCAAAAATTCTCTGAGCATGGGATCCATCTATCATTCGGTGCATTAATGGAATGACCATCTCCTACTTTCCAAAGAACACCTTTAAGGAGAAAACCTTTACCTTGAAAAATACTAGACCATACCCAAGAATATCTCAAACCTCCTATAGCCTAAAAAAATTAAGTGAAAGGAAAATAAATTCCCTTTAGAACACGTACCCAAAAAGCCTTAGGATTGGAAATAATTCTCCAAGCTAGTTTTGTGAGCAAGGAAAAATTAAAATCTTAAAGATCCTTGAAACCCAGCCCACCTCAATATTTTGGGAGAGTAATTTTCTCCCAACTTTTCCAATTAATCCTTCTTTCCTATTTAGTTTGACCCATCCAAAATTGGGGAAGAATAGTAATTTTAGGTTCAGACTCCCCCATTTTTCATGTAGGAGTGGAACAAGGATAGTCAATTTTTAGTATGATAATGCCCTCACTTATTTCCTTTACAGTCCCCTATTCCCTCTTAGATCTTGATTTTTGTGGGAGGGTTTTGATTCCTAAAATCTATAGTAATCCCTTCCATCCCCATTCCCCTATTAATTTCATTATTCATTGTTTACTTGATATTTGTTTGAATAAATATTATTGACATGATTTCATCATAGAGTATTGGAATCACTTTGATTTAATGTGGATTTCATATATATTGTATAAAGAAGACTTGGATGGTTTAGAGTATGGTCATTGCATGATGTTCATATTAAGGTATGACACCTATTTTTTAATTTTTAATTTCAGAAAATTTATATGAATATAGTGTTTCAATTGGATTTTTAAATTGGTGGATTTTATTACATTAGTCACTGTAGTGATTTGTTGCTACTACAAATCATGGAATTTAGATAATTACATTATAGATACTTTTATTCATGATAACATTGTGAATATAAATATATAAAAATGAATAGGTGTGATTGAGAGAATTAAGAAGTTAAGAGCCCGATACAATGTAGTATTGAGGATTGAAAGAAGATATTGAAGTCAAGATTCATTCAAGAAAGAGGATATCTCTATTCATGAGTCTTCAAGGGGTTGAGAGACCCATATAGTTGAAGATGTGATGGGATTATTTTAGGTGAGTAGATCTAATCATTCCTATTAGCTACTAAATATCTTGAATATTATGTTCATGAGTAGACTGGTTTATCCAATGTGTTCATGTAGGGATATCTACATCAAGTGGTGCAGAAAAAACTTGGAGATTTGGGAGATCTTATTTTATTTTAATCATACCTTTTTATTGGTTAGTGGGAAGATGCATTCATTGGTGGAACTCTATAGTAGCAGCATAGTGGGTCTCTATTCTTATAGGATTGAGAGGTCCTTAGTGTAACCACTTGGGTTTATAGTGGAGAATATGCAATTGGGGTGACTAACCAATCATGGAAAAGAGTAGGCATTTGAGTCTGAACCTTTTAAAACCTTGGTACGTGATGGCAACCGTAGTGAGTAATTCAAGGAAAAAAAACTGACTAGGTATTTACAAACATTAAAGACCTTATATATAATGAATAACTTCATCTAAAGGAGGCATCTTATGGAAATGCATATAGTGTGGAAGGAGGCATCTTCTGAAAATTCTTATAGTGGTGGTCTAGGAATTGAAATGATGATGAAACTACCTCATTTGTGTGAGATTTTTCATCTATATAGACCAAAATATTCTATGGTATATCATCCCTCTATGTGACCTAAATATTATTAATTGTTATTGGGTAGAGCATATATAAATTCTCAAAATATAAACCCTCACACCATGATCTATCCCCTACCATAAGCATCAATTTGACACACGCAAGAAACAAATCAAAGTGCTTGATATTTTATGAATCATAAATGTTGGTTTGAAGGTTTTTGGTTCAAAATGGCCAACACTACACCTTAGTATAAGATTTTTTGTCCTGGGTGTTCTTCAGGGTAAAATAAGAAAGGTGGAAAATAGTCATGGCCATGGAGTGGTGCTTGGGGTAGGTAAATATGGGACTCAACTTGGTAAAACTCACCACACCCATTGCATAGGTAATGGAATGGGAAAATAACCAGGGATGAGGTGTCACACTGTAGGGTTGGTTTTTTTAGGCTGGTGTGTTGATGAGCACCACAACCAAGGATAGGCCATGGTGGAAGTTGTGTTGGTGGTTGTGTGGAAAATGAAATGATCCTCCCTTCTTATGAGTTATTCTTATACATCAATAATCAATTTTTTGAAATCTATCCAAAAATTTCAGGTATACTAGAAATAATAGATTTGCTAATACATTCTCGAATTTTATCCCCCTAAAGGGATGTCATATTCTTCTTCTATTTCATGGTAGTTATTAACCTATATGAAAGATATTCTCTCTGTGTCTTCCATCATTTATATCCTCGAGAAATTTATTTACATTATAGTATGAAAGTCACTCAATGCAATCATTCAATTCTCTACATGATAGATCACAAATAAAAATAATAGTTAATGAGGAGGTTCCACTTATTTTTCTAAAAAATCATTCTAGAAGAGTCCTTCAAGTCATCCTAAGCCATTATATTCTTACAATCACTACATATTAAGTTTTCTTTTGGTTATTCCTTTACACTTATTTTTTATATGAAATACTTTTTTCCACATAAGACTTCTAAATCATCAAGTTTCCAGTTTTGGATGACCTCTCATCAATTTTGAAATTACCTTCTAAATCACCTCACTTTCATGTAGCCTTAGATACTTCTTCATCTTCCACCAATTGTTTAACCAATTTCAATTTATTTAGGAAAACAACTAGGAAGTATTTCATGACATTATTATCATTCTTAGAATATTAATATTAAATACTATTTTTTTCTTTTGAAACCTATTCCATTTCATTGTATAGATAACCTCTCATTTTAACCTTTTTATGAATACCTTAGCTATATGACCTTCCAAACTTCTTCGACCCCAAACTTCTCCTAATTTTTTTTTGTACATAGTTGTGGTGATGATCTAGTCTTATGTAGTTTTCTTTGAGATTTTTTCCTTATATTCTTGTTGAAACTCCCTCTTATTTTTTGCCTATTTCCTAGTAATGACATATTGAACAAATGAGAATAGGTTTTATGTCCATTCATTCTACAACCCCAACAAAAATATTGAAACATTGTTCTTATATATTTTTCCATGATATATCCATATTTTTGTTAGACTCTTTCCAGTTTGATACTAAACCTCACATTTCATAGGGGGTTGTGGCCTCCATGGAATACTCTACCAATCCATTGATATGGATGCTTTCCTCTAAATTTACATTGATCAACCTTGTACAGATCTTTTTGAAACATACACTATTAATTATAATCGATCTATCTTGATAATAAAAAGTATAAGATTTTACATAATAGTTTAAACCCTTAATTATACCAGATCGAGAAGAATCTCTATTAACCAGTATTGATTTATTGAAGTATTTATTGTATTTTTTAAACACATGTTGGATTATGAAACATATGTCTTATGTTTAAGATGGATATTATTCTTTTGCAGTAAATTTATCTTCAAATCATATTTTATGCCTCTTAAACACATGGACTTTATTCCATATTCCCTAAAATATATAAACATACCTGATCACAGTAATTCATCAAACATGTATACATTTTAATACCAAATTGGTTCTTTAAATATCACCAAAAACATAGATATATTATCCCTTACATTGACCTTAAACTCTTATGTAAATACAATACGTGGCTAAATTTGGCTATGTTACAACACTTACTTGTGAAATTTTTTTCTACGTCACCAGATCAGCTACATAGAATGTTCTCCTATGTGGGATGTTCAACTATATGGTTTTTTCAAACCACATATTTAAATGATTCACCTACATGATGCATCTATATTTATTTTCTCTTGGATATGTAGTATATTTTCCTAAATTATTTGGCTCTAGGGATATACACTTGGATGCATCGCAGATTCCACTTCAAAGTACATTTATTTATGTAGATTTGGAAATGTTCTCAAAATTATTACATGAATCTAGGATATTAAAATTTTAACTGAAACTAACAATGTACCTTTTTATCTAACTTACACCCCTTATTAAACAAAGTAAGTGATAATATTATTTACATGATTTGAAGAATAAAATTTATAACTAAATAGTTGAATCATTATACTGGGAGGGTCCATACCTGTCATACCTACTTCAGGATCAACCCATATTTGAGATAAACCAGGGGACTAATTTGGAATATAAACCACATAAATAGGGGAGGGGTGAATCAGTCACACATGTATTTAGTCACAACAAATCATAAATTTAAGTTTTATTATTTATAGATAAAGAAATAAATATAATTAATCACACATATATTCAGGTACAACAAATCATCAAACATCAAATGTCAGTAATATCAGTCAAAAATATAATAGATCAATCTATCCCTCATCACCATCACTATCATCATTGTCATCATCAACCTCATACTCATCCTTGTTGTTGTCCCCATCATCGTCCCTTCCATCCTCTACGCCCTCCTCCTCACCCTCGTACTCTACCTCGGCCTCCTCCTCACCCTCCTCCTCTGCCTCGGCCTCCTCCTCGCCCTCCTCCTCCGCCTCGGCCTCCTCCTTGCCATTGTCATCGCCAATAAAGACATCATCTAAACCACCACTAGAACTTCCAACTATTTCACCATATATAGAACTCATAAATGATATATATTCATCACAAGTTGTGATGGCCTCTGGTGGAAGTGTTGGACGTAAAACTTCCATCAGTTTCATAAATGCAGTGTTTGCCCTAAAAAACTGTTTTTCTATCTCTATGGCCCTTTTTTAGCATGTTCTTCCTATTCCTTAACCTGTTGGAACTCGGTGGCACTAAAACTCATACCTGAAGAGGGCCAATACCTCATTGGGACTATACTCTTCCCATGTTGTCAGCGTACTTTACCAGGGTTCTCATATCCCAACACCTGATGTAAGTGATCATTTGGCCCAAAATTGTCAGGTTCATGGGCATCAAGGGCCTCTAAAGCAGCTTGTTAAAAATATAAATATATTATTAAGTTAAAAATAGATATTAAAATTTTAAATCAACAAAGTAAAACTTACAATATTCTGCTGAGTCGGTTCATTATCCGTACTTCTATCTTTTTTCCTTCTACTCGAACAAAACAGTTTTGCTCGAGGCATACATCCTTCAATATTCAATGTTTGCCTCTACAATGGAATTGAATATAGGAAACCATAATTAAAAAAAGGTTACCAATAATTAATTTCATAACTAAAATTATATGAAAAATTTATAAATTGAATAAATTATGGAGGAAACAATAGAAAGTGCAAGTCATAAAGAAAAATTATAAACAATTATCATACATGCTTCCTCTCATGATCTAACATCGTAGTATGTCCCAATGTGTGGAGGTATTTTTTAGCATAAATGTTTTTTTATTTCTTGTAAATGATTCCTAAATAAAATTCAATAATACAAAATATAGTATTAATGCAAAACATGAAAATTTTCATTTGAATACCTCAAATGTGATTAATACCTTAAACTGGATAGTCGTCCAATGAGTAATCATCTGCTAATACTATTTTATTGGACAATCATCCATGACAGGTACCACCTCTAACTCTATGCCAACTCTAGCACACCAGCCAATATAAAACTCATTCTTATAGACTCTCCAAAGCTCACCTAACTCCTTTAGACATGCTGGTTGTGCACCCTCACCATCGGAGAAATTAAACCGAAGCTGATACCAAAATATTAATTCATATAAATACAAAAATAATATATTACATTAAATAAAACAGATTTTTTACCCATATCTATGCCCAAGAATTATCCTTGACTTCATTTGGCAACTGTCTCCATGAGAGCGGGCTTACGGGAATGATGTTAGAGTATTTGGAAAGCGTCGCCAAAAAACTCCGACATTGCTACTCGGTTTTTTCAATCATTTGATTTTCTTCATTCTAGTCCACCATCAATTGTGTGTGGAGGTTCCATACCACACGCATGCATGTACACCCCCGCCCCCACCTCTTATCACTAGATGTATCTGTTATGAAAGAAAAATAAATATTTTATCAATACATGTTATAATGAAAATAAATAATTGTATAAAAATTTGTTAGGGTACTATAAATATACATGTGGCAGTCTGATCAATGGGCACCATTAGATCTTCAGAAACTGAAGGAACGCACTATACAGGTGGAGTGGGTCCTGGTGTATGATTCACAGGGATAGACTGTGGTGGATCAGGATTCAAAGAAGATGGAATATAGAAGCTTGGAGAGAAGTAAGTATAAGTAAAAGAAGATGGCATGAATGGCTGGTCGAATGCATGATATGGATGGGGAGTGGGAATCATCATTGGATATGGTAAAGACGGGTTAGGAGACTCAGATGTAAAGGGTGGTGAAAACATGGGAGGCCTAAATATATTGTGTGTCCTTAATGACACATCGGGATCAGGATGTGCGATAGATGGTATGTTAGTGGGAGGGGTAGGGTCTAATCGGATACACCGAACAGATCACCTAGCTCTCGTACCACCCCCACCCCCCCTCGTACCACCGACCTGAGTACTAGGACCACTAATAGTTTGATCATCAAATAATTTTTTCCTAAGAGGTGGATCCTGTAAAAACATTTAAAACAAAATTAATCACATGACATTATATATTATTTAAATATATATATTTGAGATAAAATACTCACTACAGGCACTAGTGGTGGAACGCCCATCTCAATCATGTGATGATTGTTGTCCATCATCTTTTTTAGTCACCTCTCTTCAATTGATTGTATTTCCTACATTTGAAAACAAATATGAAAGTAATTGTAAATGGATAACTAATGTGTAACCCAAAAAACAAAATATATGAGAGGGAATAGGGGGATTCATGAATAATTTAACTATCCATTGTTTTAGGTGAGATTGAATAGATATATAATGAATTCAATAAATCATAAAATATGTAATAAAGAAATATAATTTTGAGTATTATGGTTATTTAATAAGTGTCACCAGTTTATTAAAATCATGGAACATTGATTCTGAGGATTTATTTCACTCAACAACCAAGAGAGAGAGCATACTGAATTATGCTGCTAGAAAATTCATCAAGGTATATATTATGAATCATTAAACCCTTAAGATAGTTGGAAATAATGATATAAACATATGAATAAGGATAATATATCTACTAGATTCATAAGGGGTAAATAACTTGTCGAAATTAAGGAAAATTTTATTTTTTTTAGCCCAGGTAGATGATGTAGGTTTCTATACATGTTTTGCAGAAGAAGACAAACCATCATGTTCATTATCTATTGAAATGTTAAAGGGAGGTATTAGAGTTATACTAATTTTATACATGGTCAATAAAGCATTGAAATGTTCACTAATTTAGAAATATTGGTTTCGTGGGTTTGAATATAGTTCAATTCCAAATTAGAAAATGCAATTCAAATAAAATTGCAACCAATAAACATTGAAAATTAACATTAAGGTCAAGTCAGATACAACATATTTGTAATCAATATTAAATCAATTTTAATAGTACCAACCTTAACAACCCAAGTCGAGCTAAACCAGAAGAATTGAGAACATGTATGGATGATTCTATATATTTCCCACCACAACTTTAGGTTCACAATCAACTATGACAATTGAGCTATTGGAGTAATCAAAAGTAATAAATGGATAGGTTCCAATGGTAGTAGGTATGGTTTCAATTCCATCATCATCATCATCAAAAATATTTCTTGGAATTACTTCAATAATGACACCAAATTCAGGTCGAAGATGGTATTTGACATAAAAAACTTGTTTCGCCATTGATGCCAATGCATATGGTTCATCGGTAGCAAGAGTATGAGTCATATCAATTACTTGAAATCCAAAATCATTAATAAATGTGCCTTGAATCATCATCGAATCAAACCACTGGCATTTCATCATCGTGACTCGTTCATGAGAGTAATAATCCAATATTATTATTTTTTCAACGACTCCATAATAACCTACATTTTCAAATCACGGTCTTCTATCTGATGCACTTGCATAACAGTCTGTTGTGGCAATAAACATAACACCATCATGTTGTGTCCTCATGTTCTTTTCTCGTTCAGTGATAATAAATTTTTACCCATTGATAACAATTGATTTACAGTCACAAACCATGGTATTATAACCAAAATCTAAATCTCTTATTTCCTCAGAGACAGAGTCAGCAGGCAAACTCAATACCTGAAATATAAATGAATATTAAACTTAATTAAATATTGATTTAATTATTTTAAACAGTAATATTTTTACCTTCAATTTTAACCAAGTAAAAAACTCTTTTCTATGAAAAGTATCTCTCCTTCTCAAAGATAAAGAATGGTGCTTTATATTTATCATTGCTTTATGTTCCCAGTAGATAAAAATAGGAATAATTTAATAGATATGTAAGATATACATATTCAATTTACTTACCTAATGTAGTCATCAAACAAATCACGGTTTAGAAAAACTGTGTGATGTGCCATCTCCCGCTCTTAAAGGATTAATGTCATCAGTGTATATAATCTAGGAATTAATCCTGTTTGAGGAAGTGATAGAAAATTAGGTTTAATTTTCTCATACTTTTCTTCTTCATTTCTCATTGGTATGTTCATTCTTGTAGTAAGATCAAACAAATACATAGAGAAGAAATCCATGCATTCTTGATCCAAGTAACCGTTCATGATAAAACCTTTAGGATGATTCCTTTTTTGTACATAAGACATTAATGTGTACATATTTCTTTCATTTGGATACATCCAACAAAAAGAAATAGGTCCTTCGATAAGTATTTTAGTTGGAATATGGATAGTCAGATGCATCATGCATGTGAAAAATGATGGAGGAAATATTTTCTTTAACTCACACAAACTTAATGGGGCATCTTACAACATTTTTTGCAAGAAAGACTTGGAAAACTTCTTAGCACAAGGATCTATAAAAAAATGGTAAAACCGAATAATATCTACCCTTACATTATTGGACAAAAGATGATGGATTGTTATTGGAATCAACTCATGCAGAAGGATGTGATTATCATGATTCTTCAAAGATTTTATCTTCAAATCTCTTGTATTGACCTGTTTAAATATGTTTCTTGAATAGACATTAGGAACTTTAATAGTCTCTAGTAATTCTAGAAATTTATTTTTTCTTATAGGTGTCATCACATAAGAATCACATGGAAGTTTCCATTTATTTTCATTGATACGCACAGGATGCAATTCTCGTCTGATGCCCCAATCCACCAAGTCACACCAAGATCATAAATCATATTTTGTATTTCCCTTAACATTTAAAAGAATCGAAAGAAACATTTCACATATATTCTTTTCAATGTGCATTACTTCTAAGAAATGATGTAACAAATTGGTTGACTAATAAGGCAAATCAAAGAAGATACTCCCCTTCTTCCAATTGTAACAGGTTTCAATGGAAACATTCTTTCTCTTTCCAGATTTCATTTGACCCTTACCAAATGAAAAACTAAAATCTTTCAATTCATTAAGCACATTAGTTCCAGACATACGCTGAGGTGGATCATCAGTCTCCATGGTATTTTCAAATCTTCAACGATTATTTCTATATGGATGGCCCATTGGCAAGAATTTTCGATGTCCCGTAAAACTGAAACTACAATGATGTTTTAGTCTTATGGATCATGTATTCTTCATACAAATAGGACATGATAGTTTTCCCTTTGTGTTCCATCTAGAAATCATTGCATAAGCAGGAAAATCATTGATCATCCACATAAGCACAACACGCATCTGAAATATGTCTTTCGAACATGCATCGTATGTGTGCACACCCACATCCCAAAGAAGTTTCAACTCTTTTATTAAAGGTTGAATGTATATGTCTATATCATTATCAGGATAATAAGGGCCATATATTAGTATTATCATGAAAGTAAAAGGTTTATTCATACACAACCATGGGGGAAGCTTATAAATGTGTATAAAAACTGGTCATGTGTTGTGCGAAGTAAGCATCTACCCAAACAGATTAAAATCATCACATGAAAGACCCAGCCTCACATTATGCACATCAGCTGCAAAATCAGGATATCAAGCATCAAATCTCTTCCATGAAAATCCATATTTAGGGTGAACCAACTCATAATTAGTCTTCTTTCTCTTAGTATCATGTCATCGTATTTTTATTAATATTTTATCAGACATAAAAAGATTCTGGATTATGGGGATCAATGGAAAGTTCCACATTACTTTATATGGAACATATGATAGTGTTCCATTAGATTTTGGCTTCTAGCAGGATGTGCCACATTTTATACAATAATTTTGTTTAGAAATTTCCTCCCATAATAAACTGCAATCTTTTAGGCAATCATGAATTTTATTTCTTGAAAATCCAAGTTCATCAACTAACTTCCATGCCATATAATGGTTTGAGGGAATATCTATATCATATAGAAGTAATTCCTTCAAGAAGGTAAGAATGTAATTGATGGAAATATTATAAATCCCATACATAGTTTTCCCATGAAATAATTAGATTAAAAATTCCAGCCTTTTCATTTTACTGCATTGTCGATATACTAGAGTTGTGGCAGCATCATTAAATATTTCCACCCTGACAACATCATCATTTTCATTAGATGCGTCATGTGTGATCATATCGAAGTCTTATTAGGTCGAAATCCTCTATTTTTCATGATGATGAATAAACAGAAACCAGTCATATAACAAATTCTCCAATCTGGTCCTCTCATTTAGATCATCAACATTTTGAGGTCTCATTTTCTCCCCATTGTGATACCACACATAGTAGTTTGCTTGAAAACCATATTTGGTTATGTGGTAGCTAACTTCTTCATGGATTAACCAAGGTCTTCCAACACAATTGTAACATGGGAAGTGTATGTGACCACTATCTGAAGCATTATAAAATGAAAAATCTAAAAATCTCTCCAAATTGTTTTGAAAATCGCTTGAGATCCGATTGGTTTCATACATCCAACTTATATCCATTCTATAAAAAAAATTGTTATAAGTCATTTCATTAAAAGTAATGCAATAAGATTAAAGTTTTGAAAATATATTTAAGTAAACAAGAATTGTTCACTTTATATGAAACCATAAATAATACACTACTCTATATGAGAATCATAATATAAAGACAACAAAATACTATATTTATAAAAAAAACACTATAAATTAATATAAATACATGATATTGACTTCAATTATAAATATAATACCATGATAGTTGTGTATATTGAGAGAACATGTATAATCTATGTTAGAATTTTGAGAGTCATATACATCTTATGTCAAAGAGAAGGAGAGATTTCGAATCCATGAGCCTTTTAAGGAGAATAATCCCATTATTCTAAAGTATTCAATGAACTAAGTAATAACCTGATCACCTGAGATCTAGAGAGTGTTTTGAGACCAAAAAAATGTTCAAGGAAGGTTTTGAATATATTTGAAGAACTATACATGAGTGTACAAGATCATGTACACTTGTGGAGGAGAATTATTTAGGAGTTGAGTAAATTTTAGATCGAAGAAATTTTAATATTTTAGTAGATTATTTAAGTGATATTCATAATATCTATTCTAAATAAATGGGAAATATAATATGAAAATGATGGTAAAAAGTTCCTTAGGGATTGAAACATCATGGTCATACATGTGGATCATGATCCGATAAAGATTAAATGGAACTAAGAGGAGTTTGATGTCATAAGATGAAGGTTCCACAGGGAAAAGAAGCATGATTCCATGTACATGGAGATTTCAAATGAGTTTAAAGAAGTCTATTTTTTAGGATTAAAATAAGGAAATGCCTAATTATTTGGGTGAATTTAATGAGAATACAAAACCAGGATTCAAGGAAGAATAAATCAATAATATTTTTTGAATATTTAAAATAGAAAATATTACCTGCTACTGAAGATCATAGATAATCCATATTTTGAATATGGAATATTTTACTCAAATGATATTTTGTGTCAATTTATTATGCCAATTGAAAAAGATGAAATTAGTGGATTTTTAAATAACTTTCATAAACTATGTTAGAATTCTGAGAGATTAATACATCATATGTCAAAGAAAGAAAGATATTTTAAAGTCTGAGACATTGAAGGATAATAATCATGTTGTTCTCAAGTATTCATAGATTTTAGGAAGAACTATACCACTTAAGATATTTTATGTATAGTGTATTCAATTCAAAATTTAATACATACATAATTTAATTTTGTATAACACATACAAAATTGAATTTAGAATTTATAAGGTAATTAGATATGAAGATTTGAATTTAGAATTTAGAAGGTAATTAGATATGAAGATTGATTAATATTCTTCCTATGATTATGGGCTCTATCTCCTCCATCCATATCCTCTATATGATGTCTAGACATGAGAAGTGAACTAACTACTATTTTTTATAAACCTAAATGATGTGGGTTGTAACTGAATAGAGCTCAACCTATCAAGTATAACTAAGTTTTGTAATAATAATATAGTTCCTTTCAAGGAAGTTCATCTTATTCAAGTTTCATTTGTTGGTAGTGAGTCATTGGTTCATCTTAAAACCAGGAATGGGGTTTGGGTATTGAAAATTCACTTATGTCTTTCATTGATAATGTGTTATGGAACTAAATAGCATTGGGAATTCCATTGGAGTTAGATAATCTTGTCCCATATAATGATTCCTATGGTGGGGAGCTCCATGATTCTTCAGGAGGAATCAGTTTAGGACACTATGGTGTGTTCAGTTGGACAATTCTAGTGACTGTGGTATCGAATTTGGGTGACAGTGAGCTTTTGGATCATCTTATGGTGTTCATTCTTGGAATCATCTTATGGTGTTCATTCTTGGACTCATCTTATGGTGTTCCTTAGGTGCACCTCCACAGACCTCAAATACTACCAACTAATAGTGACATACTAAATCATACATTGGGTATACCATGCCATCATTATTATAACCATTAATAAAAAATTATTAAAAAACATCATTAGTGAAAGATAGTAAAATATCACAAATGAAGTGTATAACAAAAAAACAAATCAAAGTGCGCTTATTGGGTATACCATGCCACAAACCGCACAGACCTCTTGTTTAGGCCAAATCAAAAAAAACAAAAAAATAGATGTAGAACATTAAAACTAAGGTATCACTTATACATTTAAATTGTAGAACTAAAAAATTGCTTGATTGAAGATGGATCTATTGGGTAAAAGGAGTTTCTCATCCTAGGGTAAAGCGAGAGCTTCGGGAGAGCTTCGGTTTAGGGATACAATCATGCAGACGGGGAACTAGATCTATTCTATATTTGGGGGAAAACTTTCCCAATAGTTTTAAAAAAACATTGGGAAATATAGTCTTTACCAATGGTTTCTTTAAACCATTGGTATATATTAGAAAAAGGGGGGATTTCCCAATGGTTTTCTAAACTGTTGGGATAGGTTGTTTGTGATAATGCTTAACCCAGAGGCCTATGTTTGGATCCCTATGATCTTGAATCATTTGGATGTGTTATAGTTATCTTAGAATATGATGACCCCTAACCATGTTGTGATTCCAATAGATCCCAATATAGCCTCTATAGATAACCCCTATGACCTCAAAAATTACATACTTTAGGAGGATTCATATAAGCATGCTTTTTATAACACACCTTTTTACAAAGGTAGAAAACTAGGTGCTTCATTACAGATGAATATGGCAAGAAGATACAGAATGACCTTTTAGCACCACTGCTCTTGGGTAATAACTTATAATGATTCCTTTCTCCATTTATAGAGGAACCTCTATCATATTTAGGAATATGATAAATACCAAAAAATTTGGTGATCCTTCAAAACCTGCTTTAACCATGACAATATGAATCGGAAATATTCCATAAGAGTCGTGGCTAAGAGGAAACACAACCCATGAAAGATTTTGTAAAATGCCTTCTTAAAAACATGTGGCTGTTAGATTATCTTCCATGGTTAGATGAGGAAGAGAAAATACCAACATGAAAAAATAGTGAGTATACTTCAACACCATTTCATCTCTTTTTTAGAGAGAAAAATACTACATATATTTCAATACCTTAACATAATTGGGAAAGAATTCATGAATTAAATGCACCTTGAATGCTACCCAAGAATCATCCTTCCATGGATTATCCCGAGTAAAATACTTCCACCACTTATAACACGGACTCTTGAGCATGAAGGTCACAAAATTAACCTTGATAGATTTGAGAATCTCAAGATTGAAAACATAAATATTTAAATAACAAACATGATAACAAGGCTAATGGGAGATATAATCAATAACAAAGGAAAACATGTATATTTAAATAAATCTGAATGAAAAAAAGGAATAAATGGAGTCATAACATAAAACCTAGTTATAACTTACATATTTGAATTGGAAGTACAAAAAATCGGTTGTTGGGAAGAAGGGTTCACACGCTGGAAGAATGGGAGCTCTCTGGAACAGATTTTAGAGCTCTCGTTTAGGGAAGAATGCAGGTGGTTCTGAATTGGGATTTTCCTTTTTATTTGTGACATTTTATCCCAACAGTTTTAAAAAACCATTGGGAAATGTCCATTATCCCAAAAGTTTCAAAAAACTATTGGGAAAATTGTCTCTATGAGGGAATACCCCAACGGTCTGAATAACCATAGGTAAAATTCACACTAAAAACTCTTATACCAATAGTTTTAAACAAACTGTTGGTATGGTTACTCTATCCCAATGGTTCATATAAACCATTGGGATAAGGGTGTTGGTATAAGATGGATTTCTAGTAGTGATTCTGGAAAGATTCAGGACAATAGCCTATCAATTGTAGTTACCTCAAAGGTACTGATCCATGCACAACGTCTTCCATGTATCATAGTTGTGACATTACTATTTAGACCCATCTCATGATTTTCAGCCTAAGGAGGTTGAGTTGTAGGTAGATGTTCCCTTTGAGAAGCATCCTATACATATTATAGATCATAAAACAAAGGTTATATAGGGCCAGGAAGTTCTTTTAGTACAGGTGTTATGGTAGCATGACTGAGTACAAGATGAGACCTAGGAGCGGGAGGCCGATGTACGATCATAGTGGTCAGAGTTATTCTCATACATTCTTTACCACCCTTGAGAAGGAAATTTAGGGATGAATTGATTAAGGAGATAAGTTTGTAATATCCCAATTATTCCTTGAGGTATGGATCTTTTTTTCATAAATTTTCAGTTTAAATACCTAAATATGGCCTATCATCACACCCCTGCTACCAGTCGGTAGCCTCTGGTGTATAAGGAGGCATTCTTGAGGTCTCATAAACAACCCATTTCAGCCACATGAGAGAGTACTAGATCGGGGGATGTTACAAAGTGGTATAAAATGTGAGGTTGTTTTCTTTATTTTCTATTGATTTACCATTTGGGAAAGGTATAAATTAGACTAGGATGTTTTGAGACTTGGTAATGAGCTTGTTCATGGGAGTAGTTAACCAATCTACGAGGGAAAATCTAATTTCCTAGGGATGGGATTGTTGTTATTGCTATTTTTTTTGTTACAGTTGATGTTATTTCACCCTGAGTGATTCACATGTTGTGTGATGTTATTGTTTCTTTATATTTACACCCATGGCCTGATATGGTGCAAGATGAGTATATATGCATCATGATAGGAGCACATGGATATATATTGACATGCATTGTTCATGATAGGAATATATTCATTACATGTGCTATATACTTTCCTATATTAATTGTGATATAAGATTCCTATTATATATGATAAATGAAATAAATGAACTGATATGTCATGCTAAAATACTTGTAAGCCATGTTTAGAGAGACCAAGAGTCAGTGGTTCTCTATTTTCCTCACTTGTTGAGGTTGAATTTATTATAGCAAGTGTTATAAGGAGTGTGTTTATCTTGTAGAGAGAATGTCTTCTCGTCATCTTCGAGTTGAGCACCAAGAGAGTGCCAATCAAAAAGCTCATAACATGGTTGAGATAGAGCTTACTGTAGATCATGAGGATCATATGTATGTTCATCTTTATGATAGCTTCCTAAGGGTCATGTGATCCATGGAAAGGGATATTGGTCGCATCATGCCTTTGATGTCTGAGCTGATGGGATAGTTCCAGCTACAACATCTACCTACATTCACCAGGGAGGGAGGCCTCTGGGCAGTCGAGTTCTGGATTGAGTCGGTCCAAATGATCTTTAAGCATCTTGTGACACCTGAATATAGGAGGGTGAAGCTTGATATATATATGTTTCATGAACTAGACATGTGTTGGTGGGACATTTTAAAGCAGGTAGGGCGGTCAGAGGATTTATCTTGGAAGGACTTCAAGATGAATTTCCTGAGATATTTCTATCCTGAGATGTTGAGGGATGAGAAGGATCATGAGTTCATGAATCTAACATAGGATGATATGTCGGTAATAGACTACGTTGAATGTTTCACCAACCTATAGTGCTTTACAAAATCTTTGGAAGCTGATGAGATCTCTAGAGTGATACATTTTCAGGATAGGATTCGCTATGAGAACAGATCATATGTGAACATTTTTCTTCTGAGTATATTTTTAGATGTGATGAATCAAACACTCAACATGGAAGGGAATCTGAGAGAGGGCCTGAGTAGTGACCAGGCTGTTTTATTAGGGAAAACTAAGAACTCTTCTTTTAGTGGTAAGAAGCATCATTATTATAGTTATTTCCAAGGAAATAGTGGTAAGAGCAGTTAGGGCGGTGGGCATCAATCTCAGGATCATGTTCCGTTGTAGTTTTTTTAGTGTGGCAAGATGGACTATAAGTGGCCTCAATGTCTGTACCCTACTTTAGAGTGTCGTTCTTATGGAAGGATGGGCCACCTGTAGAATTTTTGTGGGGGAATGCAGTATTAGAGTAGTGTAAAGGGATCGGGATATGTACTGAGAAGGACTCAACTACTCCTCAACAGATAGGTAGCTGGAGTTCCATAAGACATTATGGTCGAGGCAGGGGATGTGGTACCCCGGTACAGGAATAAAAGTACCAGGAAGGGAGAATATCTCAAGGGAGTCATACTAGATCCCAATAATGAGGGGCTAGTTAGCTATACATTATGCAGTTTACTCTGACTAATGTGGATACAGGACTGTCTACCATCAGAGGTACAATTCTTGCATCTTCTACCCTTTCTTGTGTTTTTTTGATACTAGGGCATCACATTCCTTTTTATATGTTCTTTTTTGTAAAAAGTTTGGGCATGGATGTGGAAAGCTTATATGATGTTTTGACCATTTATAAACTATTGGGAGTATAGTTAGAGAATATCAAATGTTGCAAGGTGTGTTTTCTAGAGATTTGCAGTTACTATTTCATTTGGGAACCATTTATACTAGAAATGATAGGCTTCGATTTGTTCTTGGTATGGATTGGCTAGTTCTATACCAGGCTCATATTGATTGTTACCAGAGGAGATTTACCTTTTTATCTCTAGAAAGAGTGGTTATTTTCATCAGGGTGAGTGGGATCTTTAGGCTAGTTATGCAGGACCAATTTAGTGCAGATTATTTTGTCTCATGGATCAGATAGTCATTATTTCTCTAGATGATAGTGTAATGTAGTAGGATTATTTTCCTATAGTGGTAGAATATTTTTATGATGTCTTTCCTGATGAGTTATATGGATTACTGTTTGAGTGATAGATCATGTTCACGATCGAGTTGGTGTTGGGATTAGAGTCAGTTTCTATCTTAGCTTACAGGACAACACCAGCAGAGCTTTAGTGGTAGAAAATTTAGTTGTAAGATCTAGAAACTAAAGTTTTTATGTGGTCTAGTACATCTCCATGGGTTTATCCAGTTCTTTTTTCCAAGAAGGATGATGGTTCTTTGCGATTATGTGTGGGTTATCATAGGTTGAACCAGATAATGGTTAAGAACTGGTATCCTCTTTTGCGTATTGATGATCTCTTCGACCATTTGAGGGGTTTTAAGATCTTCTCCAATATATATTTGATATCTGGATACCATTAGTTGAGGGTGGGACTATTGGGCATACCTTGTATTTATTTTAGGAGAAGGTATGTCTTATATGAGTTCACAGTGATGTTGTTTGGTTTGACCAATGCACTGGCGGTATTCATTATCTTAATGAATAAGATCTTTCATCCTTTTCTGGATCAGTTTGTGGTCTTTTTTAAAAAATATATTAGTGTACTCCTAGTCAGGAGATGATTATTCCTAACATCTTGACATCATCTTGAGTACATTGAGATAGTATTGTCTTTACGCCAAGCTAACCAAATGCAGTTTCTAGATTAATAAAGTGCACTTCTTGGGCCATGTCATCTCATAGAAAGGAGTGTCAGTGGACCCAGAAAAGTTTACAGTTGTTGTATCTTGGGGAAACCTAAGAATTTCTTTGAGATTCAAATCTTTTTGGGTTTAATGGGTTATTATCAGCACTTTATTCAGGACTTCTTCTATCTAGAAACATAGATGTCAGGGTTGACAAAGAAAGGGGTAAAGTTTGTTTGGTTAGATGCTTGTGAGAAATATTTTTGGGATCTAAAAAGAAGAATTATCTCACCACCTATCATCACATTACCCGTATCGAGTAGAGAATATACCATGTACTATGACACCTTCAAAGTTGGACTCGGATCAGTTCTGATGCAGGATGATCAAGTGGTTTCTTATGGATCCAAACAGATGAGAATTCATGAGAGGAATTATCCTACTCATGTTCTAGAGTTGGCAGTAGTGGTACATTCCCTGAAGTGTTGTAGACACTACCTTATGGGTGAGAGGTTTTTGGTGTACATAGACCAAAAGAGCCTTATGTATATCTTTTCCCAGTGGGGCATGTACCTTCGGTAGAGGGGGTGAGTTAAGTATCTGTAGTCATTCAACTTTGAGTTGGCTTATACACTAGGAAAGGGAAATTTTTTTTGTTGATGATTTGAGATGGAATACATAAACAGAAGTAATTTGGGAGTTTTGCGATGAGTGGTGGATCATTTCCCTCTTTATATACATACATCTAGATGTTCAAGAGTCTTGGGGGTGAGAATCCCTGACTTCAACATCTATTATGAGAGAGTTTCATGCTTCTAAATGGGTGGTACATCTTGGTTTAACAAAAATGTATCATGATCTTTGTATATAATAATCATGGTTAGTAATTAAGAAGGAGGTAGTGGGCTTTGTGGAAATATGTTTCACCTATCAGCAGGTAAAATATGAGCATTAGAGACTATCTAGGCTTCTACATCCTTTTCCCATTCCTGAGTGGAAATGGGATGATTTCACTATAGAATTTGTGATAAGATTACCCATGAAAACCCATAATAATTATACAGTATGGGTGATCCTGGATCAACTAATGAAGGTATCACACTTTTTTTCAATTAGGGAGACCCCCATAGTTTATGATCTAGGTAGTCTTTACATGTGTGAGGTAGTTTAGATGCATGGTGTTCTGAGTAGTATCATTTCTGATAGAGGTCCTCATTTCACAATGTGGTTCTAGCAAGGTCTTCAGAAGGCTCTAGGATCTCGGGTTCTTCTAAGAACAACCTATCATCCTTAGACTGACAGTAAATCTGAGTGGACTATTCAGGTTCTGGAGGATATGTTATGAGCTTATTTTTTATATTTCGGTGGTTCATGGGAGAAATATATGACACTCATGGAATTTTCATATAATAACATCTTCCAGACATTGATCCAGATGACACCTTTCGAGGCTTTGTATGCCAGGTCATGTCATTTGTCACTTTGTTGGTTATAGGCATGTGAGTCAGCACTTATTAGGCCTAGTATCATATAGGAGACATCTAAATAGGTTCATTTGATCAGGAGGTGGTCGGTAATCACGTAGAGTAGGAGGAAATTATATTTTGACCATCAGAGACAACCTATAGAGTTTGAGGTTAGTCATTATGTTTTCCTTCGGGTGTCTCCTAGGTTGTGGTAATGTTGTATTAGGAAACAGGGAAAGTTGTCACCTAGTTTTGTAAGGTTGTTTGAGATAGTGGGTAGGGTCAGTCCAGTGATGTACCTATTAACCTTTCCATGGTGCTTAAGTTCCATGAACGATGTGTTTCACATGTCATGGCTTTAGAGATATTATCCTAATAATTCTCATGTGATAGACATCAAATACATTGAGCTTTGTACTGATGTGTTCTTTGAGGAGCATCTAATAGGGATTGTAGACCATAGTGAGAAGTATCTTTGGGGTAGGACTATACCTATGGTTCTATTGTAGTGGCAACATGATCATTTTCAGGAGGAGACCTGGGAGAGGGAGTCTGATATTTGAGCATAGTGTCCAAACTTGTTCACCAAGACCCCACAGTGATGCTTGGAGTAGCTCAGGGATGAGCTTTTATATGGTGGAAAGGTTGTAAGATCACATCTTTTTCTAGGTACGTCCCTCCTTTATTTTTTCATTTGATCTATGTTGGTTGATTCTTGTTCGGAGACGGAGAGCCTTTGTTGGGGAAAATGACCTAAAGTTTAGGGATGTATGTTTATTTGAATTAATGGAGTTTGGATATAAATTTGTTAAATAGGTTTATGAGGTTTTTCTATGCTTTGTAAGGCTTTGGAGATGGTTTTAGTCCTCATGTAGAAACAATGTGAAAGTTGTATATTGGATGATTACATGTTGTGTACATTTTACATAACATGTAACTACCTCCAAAAATATCATGAACCAGTATAGGACATGAAGTAGTTACACATCGTATAAACCATTCACATCATGTAAAATTCTAGCAGGGTTAAATATAAATATGAGCCGATGGGTTTTTTGGCATATCTATTTAAAAAGGAATACACAACATGTAAACGGATTACATGTCGTTTATTTATTGGGACCAATGGTTTTAAGGCTACTGCGTGGATGTAATTTTCATTCTTCTTTCATGAAGCCTTCCTCCTATCGATTTAGGATGAATTCCAAGTCATTTTGGAATCCTTTCCTCTATTCCAGATGTCTTGTTTATGTGATCAATCCCTAGTAAGTCTATGCATTTGTTTTTCCCCTCCTCTTCCATTGTTCTCTATTAGGGTGGTGGAATCCTTGGACTAATTTTGGTTGTAATCTTAACCTAGGTTTATTTAGGTTCTTCTTGCGATCTTATGCACCTTATTCCTCATTGGCATTACCCTTTGGAAGCATTGTGTTAATCGCTGGTTAAAGGCAGGGAATCTGAACCTAACCCTATGGTTTGTTTAAATTGAAAAGTATAAGTAATATTGTGATTGCACCGATGAAACATGCACTTTAATTAATTTATTCATTAATTAATGGTAAATTATGGAATAGAATATTGGTTGGATCCCCTTTGGGTTCAATTGGTGATGTGACCTAGATTATGGCTACCAGTAGGGTGATCGAACCCTTGATTAATATGAATTGGCTAATGGATTAAAGTGTGTTTAGCATGAAATGAGACCTTAGGTGATTGATTGATATAGAATCCCTAGGTATGGATTATTTATTGATATGGATATTGATAAATTTATATATAATGAAAGTTAAGTTGAAATATAAATGGTAATTTTCATACTTAACCATTGATCCAAATGATGTGATATTGTGATATTCATGCTGAAATGCTTATATATTGGGCTATGCCCTAACACATGCTGAAATTATTATATATTGAGATATTCCCTAATACATGATAAAATTATTATATACCAAGCTACGCCTTGACACATGTTGAAATGCTTATATACTGGGTTATAACCTAACACATGTTGTAATGCTTATATTGAGCGAGCTTTGCCCAGTCCCATGTTGAAATGCTTATATAGCAGGCTCAGCCCAGTTTTGTGTGATTTTCCATGGATATATGGTTATGGTTTTCATGGTTGTATTACATGATCAAAGACATTTTGGCATGGTACCAAAGCATATTGATTGTTATACTGTATTAATTAATTAATTAATACACTTGTTTATCACGTATTGCATACACTTATTTTGAGACTGGTTTTGTTTAGACATGGTGGTGTCGACCTACTGAGTTTTACTCACACCCTATTTGGACCATAATTTGGTACCCAAGAATATTACATGGATGTAGGTTTGGATAAGGTCAATAGACCTTGTTGTTGATTTTATTGCTTGATGGTTGGGCTGAAGTTTGGAGATGAGTCCGGGGTTCAGAACCGGAGTCTTTTGGGTTTAATTTGTGTCAACTGATCCATTTATTTGTATTATTTCTATTTTGAAATTTATATACATCCCAGATTGATATTACATGATTCACTACTATTGGTTTAGTTATTCCTCCATTTATTTCCCAGTGTATGAGATATTGTTTTCCACTTGTTTACTACTCTAATTATATTATTTATATTGTTTATTTTAACTACTATGTAACTTCATACTAGGAGGTATAGTCTCCCCACTATATCATCACACCCCCACTATTAGTCAGTAGCCTCTGGCATATGAGTATGCGTGCATGAGGTCTCGTAACCAACTCGTTTCAGCCATGTGATAGAGTGTTGGATCGGGGGATGTTACATGAGGTGCATTGTAATCATATTGATTAGTATTTGAATCATCTTGTTTCTTTTCTTCGCTTATCTCAACATACATATAATAGCCTAAGATCTGCACTCCTGAATCCTGTGTTGAAATCATGAACTTTACATTTTCAACTTTGATGTTGATAATTCTGACCCATTTTTTTCATTCAAACCTCACAACATCAAAAAGAAATATTGAATCACTTGCATTATCTAGGACCTTTTAGTTTTAGAGTTTTAGATAATTAGAAAAAATCCTATATAAATAATACATATTTCATTAAATGAGAATTTATCCCACTTAACCCAACTTTTCTTATTTCACATTAAGTTATCATTATCAATATGAAATACCCTTCTAGACATATTTCATTTAACCTCGTTATTTATAACCTAGGGAAAAGGAAACATAAGAAGGGTGAGCTCAAATTCTCAGTAAGGGTGAACATAAGTATTAGCAATTTAATTTCATCAATGAGCATAAAAAGTGCATAAGGGTATGACGACATAATTAGAGTATATGAGAAAATCATAAAAGAACTCATACCCATCAATACCTGGATCATCAAATATGAAAACATAGCAAGTAAAGAGTCATCATAATCAATAATAATGGGCCATGTAATATCAATATTGATCAAATGAAACATTATAAACCCATAACAAGCAATTAAAACTCTTTTTGGTAACTTGAATCATCATATTCATAAAAAACTTTCAAAACACTTTTAATTAGAATAACCATAAGGATAACTTCCAATATTATCATTATTCAATGCATTGGAGTGCTATATGGGTGCACCCATCATTTGAGCTATTATGGGATTACCTGACACTATCTGGTTCACCCCATGTTAAGCTGTAATGGTCTTACTTGGCGTTATCTGGGCCACCCCATGTTAAGTTGTAACAGGTTTACCCGGTGCCATCTAGGCCACCCCATGTTAATTTGCAATGGGATTACCTGATGATATCTGGGCTACCCCATTTTTTATCTATAACTTCCAAGAACCACAACATGAATAAAGCACATAGATATTTTATCATAAAACTCATAGAAACAATCATTATTCTTTTATAACCAGATCAACCCATGGAAAATAAATGGGTTTCATGTCAATATCTTTGAAACGTGATTAACCCGTGGAAAAGAAACAGGTTCCATAACAATATATTTGAAACATTATTAACCTGTGTAAAATAAATGGGTTCCATAACAATCTATTTGAAAAATGGTTATCTCATGGAAAATAAACAAGTTCCATAACAATCTCATTGAAACAATCTTAATCCATCCAGAGAAAAAAGAAGGATGGTGTCAATAAAAAATATACCTAGTGGAGGATAAGTAACAGTAAGGGTTTTTTATTTTGGTTAATGGAAATACCATTAAAATATCATTAAAAACATTCGTGATAAAAATATCCTTTTCATTTTGGAAATCACTTTTTAAAACATAAAATATTTTGAAAATATTTTTATTTGAAAAAAAACTTGGAAAATATAGATGAAGTTTTGAAAATAATTTAAAACATTTATTGAGTAAAATATAATTTTATCTTTTAAAAACACTTTTTAAACATTTTTTAAAACATTTTTAGAAAATATGGTTTGGGGAGAAAACATATTTCTAACCGAAGAGAGAAATGATGTTGGATTTTCTTAAAAACACTTTCTAAAAAAATAAGTATAAATGAGTGGAAAAATGGTACAATTACTTTAAAATATTATGAATAACCATAGGATAATATATTTCATTATAATTATAATATTTCAACATTTTATACTTAATCATACACAATCCCGATAAATGATGAGATTGTAACAAAAGACTCTTACCACTTTGGTAACTTTTAATCACAATCCCCATGAAAGGATTACATTAAAAGAAACTTAAAATACCATGATAATAAATAAATCAATTATATTACATGTCAAATGGGATTTATATACATCTTATAAATTAAGATAGATGCATAACACGACATAAGTCTCAAAGAAGGCAAATTATGACAAAAAACCATTACTGCTTTGGTAACTTTGAAACTGTAAACCCCATGAAAGAGAGATCATCATATGGATATGTAAATCATAATAAATTTAAGTATTCTAATAATAAAATACCTTAATGGGTAGTATATACACCAAGAAATAAGTGGCAAATATGGCATGTCTCTTACAGTAATAAAAGTGAGACGAGAAAAACCCTTACTTTAAGTCTAGGCTTTCATCCTACTCATTAAAAACTCATTTATAATAAATATAAGTTTATTATATATCTATAAAATAACCATATTAATATATATATAATACCATATATGATTTTATTATGACTTTATATTACCTATTTATTAAAAATTTCATGTTAAAGTTATGTTTCGGGTAATAATCGCTTTGTTTTTTGTACATATTTTGACTTTTTATTCTTTGTCCTCTTACTTATATCATGATTTCATAATCTCCATAATGTAAACCATGATATAAATATAATATATATTCATCATATACATATTTATGTTAATCCATAAAATTTAGTGATAGGAAATGGAATGCATCATTCATGGATATGGTAAGTCATACGTATGCATGAATGTTGTTTTTCATTTTCTTGTTGGTTTAAAAGAAAGAAATCTGAATGATATATTATCATTATATAATAATATTTCTTTCATATATATCACAAATTTTTATTAAACTCATCCTTAATATATTACATGTATAGCGTGAATGAATCACATCACTTCGTGGGGCGGTAGTATATCGTACACGCGAACGAAGTTATCGTATTCCCACAAAATAGAAAGCATGAAGGTTTGTGTGATATAACAGTTAAATAATAATAATAACATAATAAATATAATATATAAATAGTATTTATATCATTATTCCCAACCTTTAAAGTTGGTAATTGAAAAAAATCGTCATCGGTTCGGGAGGCGGTAGTCCGTTGTACACACGAATAATGATTTCGTAACCCATTTGATGGAAGTGTGTGTGGTTTTAGGTCATACCCTTAGCATAAAAGCATCTCAATATATATATTATACTGGGTTTATTATATAATAAATATATATAAAAAATTAAGAAGGTGGATAATGAAATAAAATAAAAATGCTTTTAGAATAACATTACCTCTTCTTTAGTTATCCTCCTTAGGTTTGCACTAAAACCTTGAAAGGTTTTCTTTATTACAAAACTAAGGATTCTATAATTAGGTTAGGGAAGTTTTTAATCTATTTGGGTAGGTTTTGGATGATCCAAATCGCTTGACAGATTTGAACAATTGGGGGAGTGGGTGCCCCTTATTAGTTGAGGAGGAGTGATATTCTTGTAAATACTCAAAAGTATTCACTATTGGGAGTTCTCTCTTACCTAATGTTCTTTCAAAATTTAAAAATAATGTATTTTAGGGAAAATATGTTCTATATACACTTACACCACATAAAAATAAAATCATTTTTATCATTTTTTCCTTAGTCTTTAAGTTTACTCAATTTTACCCTTTTTGTTTTTACCACGACAACTAATTTTTCAACCTAGGTAGTTTATCCTTTAAGTATCAATTAAAGTGATAATTGTTATAAAATTTATACATAATTATTATAAATATTATATCTAATTTATAAAATAAAAATCTCATATGTGTGTAAAATTAATTTTAACAGAAACGCGTGTAACGCGCAAAAACATCGCTTTAACCTTAACTGCGCTAACATAGTTTTTATTATTTAGTGGTAATTATAGTCATTATAAAAGAAAAATTGGTACATTAATGGAAAATATTTTATATTTATTAATATTTATAAATAAATAAGAAAGTTATAGTTTTTTTAGTAATTTTAAATCATTTAATAAAATGTCATTTATTATAAAATAACATTAAAGGCAATTTTGACAATATTTATTTAATTTAAATTTAAAAATATTAAAACAATGTTGGAATTTGAATCTATTAATTTAAAACCTGTTTAACATGATATATTCATCCAAAAAACTAATTAAATACAACAATTCATTCAATTTACTTACTTTTTAATACTTTTAGTATCATTTATTTTAGTTATTTATTAACTAAATAATTATTGTGTTGATGTTTCTTAATCATTTTATGTAACTGATTCATCTCTAAAAATTAAATATAAATTATTATGATTATAAAAACTCATTTATATTTCAAATTAATATGTATAACTGACCAAATTTGTTTTTTCTCTATCCCAAATCATTATAGATATTAAAAGAAAGGAAGGTTCCTTTTGGTCTTTTTCTTCGCTTAACTTATTGTATAGATTAATTTCATGGAATAGTTTTTCCAATATCTCATAAAAATAAATACTAAGGTTATAAGGGTCAAAAAATGGCAATATAATGGGTTTTGTATAAGTTGGTAGGTCATTTTACACCTTATATTTTAAGTTTAATCGCGTAAACTTGTTTTTACCTTAATCACTGTAATTAATTTGTAATTGTTTTCAAAAATAATTATGGTCAAAAACTAAGTTGAACTTATTAGAAAATATAAATTATTTTGATTCTAAATATGGAATTCATTTGGCCAAATTCACCTCACATAAATGGCAGATTTTAATTTAAAATTAATCTCACAGACGGGACGAGAAAGTGAGTTTTTATAGTGAAAATGTTCAAAAGTTTACAATATTTTTATATCAAAATTCATTATTAAAATAATTAAAATAACCCATTTTGGATTAATATATGTATAATTGAACTATTTTGACTTTAAAACTAATTTAAAATTATTAATTATTTAGATGAAAATACGATTTTCAATTAAAATTCAATATTTTTTTACTATTCATCAAAAAAATAAAACTTCTCTAGAAAAATCTCCAAAATTCACCCTAAAACAATTTTGGTATTACTAATTCAAAAATTAAGTTTATTTTTTCAAATAAAAATTATAAAATTTTCAAAAATTGGTTTTAAAATAAGTGCCCCATAAAAAGATGACAAAATTGTTTTTCAGAAGAAAAAAAATACAATTTTTAAGCGTAAAATTAGATTTATTTTTATCTATTGTCTAGAAAACACATAGAATAAATGTTAAACGTTAGATTGAATATATTATATATTAATTTAATTAGTAAAATCCATCAAAATTTATGTTTTTATTTTATTGGTATAAAACACATTTGTACGCATTTAATTAGTTTTTCAGAAAAAGATTTACTTTTATTTTCAAAAGGGTTTTATTTTTATTTCTAATTAAGTGGTCGCCAATGAATTTGTTACATATACATGTGTAAACTATATTTTCATAATCCAGTTAATCATGTTCATATCGTCATTCCAATGACAAGGTTATAACGGTAATATATATCATGGCTCGTTTAAGTTTTGTGTCGCGTGTTGAGTATGTTATCAAACATAAAAATCTCAGGGTTGCGTGTAATGAAAAATAAACTGAGTGTTGCATGTAATGCAATGTAAACTTATTGTTTCATGCTCTTTACACTATTGAATATATTTTTCTTCTTTTAAAAACCTGGGGTGTCACAATATGGAATGCTAAATTTGTGCGAGCTAATTCGCCCTATTTTTAGGGCATTTGACAATTCTTCTGATTTATCTCATTCCGGATCAAATCAAGGATAAGTATTGGACCAGTGGATCATCCTATGCATGATGTGGTTGGTCTCATACTTTTCCCTTAAATTCTCGGTGTTTATGCATTGCATCGTTGTGTCGCATGCCAGATTTTTTGATTGACGCTTATTAAATGGAATTGTCCTTAAATTAAATGAATAACCATTACCTGTATAATTCACGGGACCTATTTATGTTTTAATGGAGGTTAAGGAACTTGAATTGAACCAACCCTTTTATGTGTTTCTAAATTGGATAAAACCACCATTGGTGGCCTATTAATTTGATTTTCCTCTTAAGGTGTTCTCCTTTACCCCTTGCTTCAGGGATGTTAAATGATTTGATTGAGTTGTGATTTGAATTAAATGAAAAGGGAATGGAAGACCATGTCCCTATGTAATTAGCCATTATCCCTTCTCGCTTAGGCTTGAGATGTTCTTAATAACTGAAATGGCCAATTGAGATTTTATATTAAAAGATGGTATGGTTAGACTACGGGACCATGATCGTCTATTTATGTCATGTTGAGGGTAATACATGGGTTATGAATAAGAATGACATGAACATACTCTTTGGGCTTATTTAATTAAATGAATTCTAATTTAATTATCTTGTGTCATCGGTAACACATTGGTTCTTATATGAACTCCATGGACGGACTCACTTGGCAGTTTCAATATATCATGCCACAGGTGATACTTGGGTTCCCTTTATAGAATGCTAAGGACAAACTCATAGAAAAGATTATTATATTATTCCAAGAGTGATGCTTTGGTTCCCTTTATAGAATGACAAGGACGGACTCAAATAGAATATCTTTATATATGTCACAAGTGATACTTGGGCTCCTTATGTGGAATGTCAGGGATAGACTCATAAGGCTATGACAATAAACCACACCTAGAGTGATACCTAGGTTCTTATGAGGAATGTCATGCACAAGTTTGTAAAGTGATGGGTTCTGAGTTACACCTAGAGCAATACTTGGGTTCCCGATGAGGAATTCCATGGACGAGCATGAGTTTACAATCATAATGAATTTACTATACAATGTGTTTTCCAATTCAAAGAATGAACTTGGATTCGATCAATGCTTTACTTTTATGATAGCCTTATCTACCTCCTCTATAGAGAAGTGATGATGCGGGGCTTATGTATCCCTTATATGATTCTTACCAATAGGATAAACCTTGTCTATGAGTTGGGTCACAATACTTTATTATAAATTAAATCATGTATAATTGTTTACTCAGAGATATTTCAGCATAGGTCAAAGTAGGTGGTAGAGGACAAGCGTTTCATGGGAATTTGGACCTATGTGGGTTATTAATTTACCACATTTCATTTACATCTCTTACTGTTACCTACACACTACTTATTATATACTCACAGACTGGATGAAATTAGACACCATGTTCGGGTCGTCATTGGATACCTGGACAAAATTCATGGATACAGGTAGAGACAAGGGAAAACAACCTGCTACAGGATGCTTGATTACTGTGTTAGGATGGTGTATGGGGGGTAGAGTATCGGGCCTATGCTCGAGATGATACTAGAGATAGTCTTGGGTATTTTGTTCATTTTTTTCATAGCATGTTGTATATGTATTTTTTCCTGATCCCCTATATTTCCTTTTTGTATAGCATTCCATGATCATTTTTGTATATGACATTGATGGATGTGATCTACTTGGTTATTTATATAATGGATGATCATTCTTCCGCCATTTGGTTATCTTTTATGCTTTTGCTATTGATTGATATGAACATACTGATGTGTTGCACTTTGATCGTGAGGGGATAGTCTCCCCACTATTTCACAAAAAACTCTCACTGTTAGTCAGCAGCCTCTAGCGTACGGGGTGACCCACTTAAATTCATGTGATCAATCGGGTTCAGTTACTGATGAGTGAACCGGATTCGGGATGTTACAACTATGGTTATGTAGTGATCTATTAAGTTTATTCTTGTTTATTGGAGATTTAAAATTCATTTATACATCAAGATATCTCAATAGGTATTGAAGGAATATGTTGGGTGATCCAAGAGGGGTGTTTGTTCACTTAATTTTGGAGTTTTGGTGACTGAAGAGGAAGAACACGAGTAACACTTTGATTGACAGCAATTTGAATATTATTCTCGGTGGCAATTTGTTGTATCATTTGAAGAACTATCTTTTGTTTGTGTGGGAACACATTTACCGTGCTGGGAAACAATTGTATTTACACGATTTCTATGATAAACCTCGCATGTTATAATCATAGAATGATATCGGTGGATCGTATGACAATGAATGATACCATTTCATTTCATGATCATGCCCATTAATTTTAAATGGAGAATTTTATACATTGTTGTGTCTAATGAAATTGTGTCGATAAGCATAAGAGGTTGATGAATTAAATCTATTAACTTCATCAAATTCAATGTTGAAGAGGAGATGTTGGAAGACAGCTTGATTGAAAACTCATCTTCAACGATGATGAAGGTTGGGTTTGAAACAAATTGCAAAAGATATTCATTCACCAATTCACTCTCCTCATAGTGAGGGGTCACTTTATCCAGTGGTGGTAGTGATTCTACAAACATTAAATGGAAATGATGTTATCTAGATATTACAATTGAATTTATAAATGTTAGAATCAATTATGTAAAATTATAATTGATTAAAGATAAAATATACTTTATTTTGTTATATAAATAAATGAACATGGATAATAATGAGGAAGGGGAAAACTTTCCCTATTGAGTGATGGAAAAGTAAAATTACGCTATTATCTTCAGAATTTATTGAGACCCAAAATGTACGGTCATAAATATAATTTAATAATAAAATTACATTAATAAAATTAAAAAATAAGTTGTAATTGCAACTCGATTAACAAAATCCCACCAGCCCCCCCACTCCTATCTAATTGTTCCCTCCCTCCTATCGTCTTGCATCTCTAGTTTCCCTCACGCCGCATCTCAGGCCTTCCTCACATTTTGAATCTCGCATCTCCCATATGGACTCCACCATACCAGCATATCGCATCCCCAACTCTCTTCGCACGGCAGTCTGTCCTGACCCGACTCCCGTTTCAAGACTCTTCTTCACATCGTGCATCCCTCTGCCTTCAAATTTCGCATCTTGGGTCCAGACTTCATTCACCTCTGGCCACTATAGGTTATTTTTCCTATTTATTCCTACATATATATCTTCAATTATAATTTACAATGGTTGTACTCTAAATTTACTCATTATTATTGCAGTTGTATTGTTGTTGGCAGTTTTGTTTGTAGATGGATTGATGTTCTTGTATTCTTTGATCATGTTAATTTAGGGTATTTTTTTGGAAAATTGAAATTTTTTAGGGTAACAAGTTTATTTTTCTATCAACACCCTTTATTTCATTCATTTAAACTTAACGTACACTGCTTATATGCATTTTTTGAGCATTTTTTTCTACTGTAATCAGATTTCCCCATGGGGCACCATGCCCCACGGTGCCCTAAAAATGTAGGGATGAAGCATCATTTTGCTCTGTGTGTTGGGCAAGGCGCGGGGCATGGGGCATGGCAACCATGATCCTTATCTTCCTCACCCTGTTGCCATCCCATTACTATAATGTAATAATGAGTCCTTTATTTTTAAAATAATAATAATGAGGGTGTTCAGTTGTGCTCTTGACCAATTCGTCCTCCATGTAGGTGCCCTAGATTTTCTTTGTTTCTTTGCATCCCCCCTAACTATTGTAATTAACCCTTATTGTGATTGAATTTCTCACGAAACCAAGTCGCGCCTCTTGATACGTGTCCTCAAAACTCCGATCACCCCCTGAGATCTGTTATTCAACACTCCACCTCCAAGCTACCACTGTTGATCCAATATCGATCCACACTGAATATCCATTGTTATTACCCGTCTACACTGAGTTATTGTCACCTTCTTCTTATCCACACTGAATCACTGCCATCATTGTCAATCTACAATGAGCCATTGTCGCTGCCATACCTCCACCCCCAACATGTGGTGTACTGTTTCAAATGAGATTTATTCTGATTTTTGAAGCGATTTTGACTAAAATAAAACACTAAAAAGTATGCATACATATACCTTATGTATTTGATAATTCATACATATATTTTTAACCATTTTAGACATGTTTACGGTCATCTTATGTTCATAATATTTCTACTTTTTTTGTAATTTGTGTGTGTTAGAGGATGTGAGTCTCACATCGGATATTAGTAGGTATATTGTCATCCTTATTGTTGATTATAAATAAATACCAAGACCTCTATTAAGATACCTCTTGAGTATTGGGTCACCACTCTTCTATATTAACATGGTATCAGAGGAAGTTTAACTCAAACCCTCCATCCCCATCTCTCTCCTCTCCGACTAGGGTGTCACCCAAGTTTTCCCCCAAGGGGGCGGCAACCCCCATGATCAGCATGTCCTCGTTTTCTATCACTGCCCCTCACCTGTAGCACCCCTCATCACAATTCTTAGTCGCTCGCCCCGTACCCTTCTGGCGCCTCTAACCTGTCGTCATCCTATTTTGTGCACTCGCATCCCTCCCCTTCGACGTCGCCATCCCTTGATATCTGCCCTCTCCTATCGTGTCGTCTCTTGCATGTTCCAGTCACGCCTCAGGTTGTGACGCTCCCTCTTCACTGTTGACCTGTTTCCGCTACGATCTCCACCCTGGTCACACATATCTAGCTCAGTCATGTATATTTGGATGGTCTTTAGTAAGATCCAACCATGAAGTTCTAGTCCGGCATCGATTTCGGCCACACCCCAAACGCGCCCATTATTGTGTGCGCCCAAGCCCCTCATTGCATCTTGTGTAGCTCCCGCCCCTTTTGGTATCTTGTTGCATGGTTAATGTGACTCGGTTATTCCTACCTAACATCTGATCAATGTCTCATCACGTGATGCTCCTAAACCGACCATTCTCATCAAGGCTCGATTCGACTCTTCCTACCGATTTATTCCATTTTTAGCTATTTTTTGCTAGTTTCACATGGCAGGTGTTGTTTCTTGTTTGACATATCTTTTTCAATGCCATCATCCATCATTTTCATCTTGAGGGGGAGTTACAATCGCAGATTATTATTTTTTGTTATATTTCATCTTGTTCTGTAATCAAACTCGGTATGTCCATCTTTAGGGGGAGTGTTCGTAGTGTTTTTTTCTTTGTTTTCTTTAATTATGTATCCATTCTAGATACACCTAGATTGAGGGGGATAGTTGGAATGTGAGTCCCACATCGGATATTAGGAGTCATTTTGGGTATTGAGTCATTATTCTATTTTAACAGTGTAATTAATTAATTTTTTTGTCATGTTTTAATTAATATTCTTTTAAGATTTGAAAAAATTGTAAATTGATATGTGAGTTGTTTTATTAAACTATATTTTTCACAATTAATTTGATATTTAATTAATTAAATTTTCATGTGTTGTGCCTAAGACACAGATCACCCTCTAGATTTCAAAACGTGAAACAAAGATTGAATATCAGTAACACTCGATAACGGAGTATCCGCGTGAGAACTGTCACCACACTCCATATAGACCAAACACAAATTTCCAACAAGTAAATAGACAACTACAGGAGAAACAACGGAAGAGTCACACGCCATAGCCTATGGTTTTTAGTTGTTGATCTCCCTGTAGTAATATTTCTCCATCCGTAACACCACTCCAACTTCCCCTGCTGAAGCTTCCCTCGAATTGTATTATTGGGAAACTGGCTTCACACCTCTACGATCTTCACTAAAGGCTCACATCAAGGTTTTTCATTCTTCCACCACTCCCCAATCTTATGATTTGCAGTGATCTCACCTTCTGTTATCCAAATCCTACCAAGGCACATCACCATACTGGAATTTTCTAGACTATGACCTTTGTTAACATATATGTTGGAATTTTACTCCCACTAACCTTCCATAGTTCCAATACTTCATCTTAGAGAAGACTCTAAATGAATTGATACTTTAGCTTAATACACTTTGTCTGTGACCGGATTCTTTGTAAGTTTGATTGCACTATGATTTTCACTAATTCCTCTGTTTCCTTCTGATTTATTGTCACTAAGTAACATTTAATTCCTCTAATTCCTTTTGATTTCCTCTAGAAGACCTTTTATCTAGATCAACTCATTTCCAACTTTCATTGTTATCACATACTCTATTTCTGTTATTGAGAGTGCCACCACTTTTTACAGTCGTGATAACTGGTTGGATATTGTTCCTCTATAAGTGAACACATAGCTTGTAGTACTACTATGAGCATCTCCTCCAAAGTCTGCATCAACATACCCTCATAACAGTTCATCCATTCTGAAACACATAGATAATATCATGCTTCCTTTGAGATATAGGAGTATCTACTAATTAGATTTCCAGTATTCCTTCCCTATATTAGACATGAGCCTACTGATAACTTCCACTGCACAATCAATGTTAGGTTTTGTGCAAATCATGACATACATCAGACTTCTTATCATCGATGTGTATCAAACTCTTTCCATGTACTTATCCTCATCATTTGTTTTGGGCACCTTCTCTTTGGATGACCTGAAGTGCCTTACCAATAGGGTGGAAATAGGTTTTGATTTTGACATTCCAAACCTCTCCCAAACCTCTTCAATGTAGTTAGACTGAGACCACATCAATGTTTTGGTCTTCTAGTCTTTATAGATCCTCATCAATGTTTTGGTCTTCCAATATTTATGGATCCTCATCCCCAAGACATACTTTTCCAATCTAAGATATTTAATCTTAAATGTTCCTACCAACTCCTGATTTAACTATATTATTCGATTCATCTCCAGATCTATCAAGAATATATCATCCACATATAATAAAATTATGGTGAAATCTGTATAATCAAGCACTCTAGAGTAAAACAATGATTAACATTGCACCGGATGAAAACTTTTTGTTTCATGAAAGCATCAAACCTATTGTTTCACTGTACGAGTTCTTGTTTCAACCCATATAAATTTTGTTTTGTAACAGATCATACCACTCATGATCACAATATTGTCCGCTTTGGGCCCAACATCCCTCACAGTTTTGTTTTTCTTGGGGCACTCCTGAAAAAGGCCTAGTGATGGGAGAGATATTCACATCACCTTATAAAGGGGTGCTTCATTCTACACCTATTTTATTGTTCCACCCATTTAAGGGCCTTACACCTGAAGGTCCCGAGCGCAGCGGAAGCTCATGGGTGGATGTTCCCACTTGGATTTTTGTCATTAGCAATGATCAATTCAGGATCAATATGATGATAAACGTTAGTCTCCATGGATTGAATCACAGAAATAGACAAAGTAGGATGGTCTCGGAACCACAAATGAGGATCAACATAGGTTGATTATAATTAATTTAATTAATTAACAAGAAGTACCTTTTTGGATATTCTTTCTTTATTGATATTCTTGATCACATTCTGATGTGATTCATCATTGCGTCGTAGAAGACAAGGGTAGACCTCCTCTAGTGGTGATCCACATGTGTACCACATATCTCTGGATGTCGCCAAAGGATTCTCCGGGTGCTGGCATGGATAAACCTTTGCTTGCGTTGTCTACCTTAGATCGTTTTGATCTGATGGAGGAGGATCTCTCTCGGTCTTGAGAGCGTTCTTGGAGGAAGGAGTTCTCTCAGCCTTGAGGGAATTTTCCAGAATTGTTGTGCACAACGATTCTCTTAGGAAAAGAGCTGGGGTTGTGAGGATATTTATAATCAGATTTGAGGTTGTAGAGTTGTGACAATAAATAAATGTGTTACGTGATTTATTTATTTCATTAACTCTTTTGAAAACCCCATGTCGAATCATTAATTCCTTGACATGTGCCCATGCTGATTATAATAAATATCATTTAATAAAACGATATTTCCTCAAAATACCAACTGGAAAAACTACACGACATGTAATCATAAATACACAACGTGTACTTGTTTTTCATTAAAAACTACACATTGTGTAATCATTAATACACGGCGTGTACTTGTTTTCAAAATAAAAACTACACGATGTGTAATCATTAATACACGGCGTGTACTTGTTTTCATTTTATTCTTCCTCCAACATTAAAACGATTTAGGATTCCTTGAATAATTATTAAACCACATATGAGAATAATATTTATTCTACTTGAGATACTTGGATATACTTAGTGTGTGACCCTCTAGGCCTCTTGATCGTTGTCATTAGTCGGGCTTGCCTAAAGTCCAAGATTATTGTCTTGCAACGGGTCAAGGCACCCAAGAGAAAGAAGTTGAAGCTGCATTAATGTGTCACCTCATATGAATGCTTACTGTGTAATTTAATCCTTTTGTTTTGATATCTCATCAAGAATGTTTCATGGTAGTGTCATAAACCTATATGCTTGATCTGTCATTCTTTGACTTCTAGAAATAAACTTGTCGTGACACCGTGGCCATGGAATTTGTGTGACATTTTTATTTCAATCAAAGGGGCCGAGATATCTACTTCCATAAATATGGAAGGGACAAATACTTCCTCGACTTATCCATTAACAACATGTCATTCATGACGCACCCAACGTACCCTACTTCCCGCCAACTCTCTTCGTGACGGTTTTCGTCAGCAAATCTAAGTGCGCGAGTCATGACATGAGTTAATGATGATCTTACATTATAAGGACCATTACACATGCTCATAGATAGCAATGTCCGATGACACCAAGACATGTGGAATTGCTATTGGAAGGTCTGTTCTCATAATCTCCCATCTTGGATATTACCAAGTGTGAACTCTGTGAGAGAGAGTCTTATCTTCTTACGAGTACTCGCACATGACGGTCTATATACTATGTGTCCTATCATAGTGTGTCATCCAACCATAGAAAAATATTTAAGAATATTGTTATAGCATTTCAAGGTTCTCATCATAGCAGGGATCTTCCATGACCTTATTAATGCAACAAATATTCCAGGACATCTATATATCTTCTAAACTTTGCATTTTTCTACATACGTGTCACAAGTCGAGGAAGCCACGCCTCCACCGTGCAAAAACTGCCTAATATTGTCCTCCATATTCCACGATGCCCTAACCCGACCTTCCCGCGTATCCACTACTCGACGCCTAGGGTTTCAGCTCGTCCAGATCTCCACTTTCCTCTGCCTCGACAGTTTGAGCTAAACTCTATCCCATCGATTCTAAACCTCCTCTTCTCCGAGTAATCCAGATCTCTACCAAAGACAGTCATCAGCTACTCCATATGTCGACTGTCCTCTCAAGCATTGACTTCGACTAAGGTACATCCTGTATCGGCTACTCTCTCCGCTCCCTACACTCCCCCCATTCCCATTACTACTTCCAGAGTCTGCATCCCTCACAGATCTCTGTCTCTTTTATCTCAAAAAACATGGTCACCCGATGATGGATTTTTCAATGATTTTTAGGGTTTGTCACCAACTGGTTAAAGACCATTCTCTCCCACTCTCGGACGATGACTTCATCTCTGCAGTCTCACCACATTCTAGGCGCTCCATGAATCAACTCTTCTTCTTGGTATGTAGTAGGTTTTATTTGGATGATGATTGTACTGTTTTTTCAAATTTCCTTTCGATTTCTTCTGTTGGGGTAAACTTTCATTTTCTACAGTACACAGCGGCATAATCATGAAAAATCCTACAACATATAAACCATGATTGTTCACACACTATCTGATTTTTGCCACTGAGTAGAGTTTCTTTGATGTCAGAACCATTGTCTCTCAATTTTTCAAAATTCCATTCTGCTCGTGATTTTAGTTTTCTCTAGCTACGGTAACCCCTAATTTCTTTAATAGTTCAATTTGTTATTGCAAACTATTCTCCCTATGATGAAAATAGCATCACAATCCATTTATGTCGAACTTGACTCAATTCTTTTGCAATAATCTCTAAAGGATGCCTCTTTTTTCGTTGATAATGTGTTCCTTCTATAATCTTTTTCTACTTGCATGTATGTACATACAGTTTTCAAATTGTATATTTCTACTTCACCATGTTTGTATTTTCAATTTTTTTTACTTAAGCCTGATACTTTTCAATTGATCCTTTACTATGCATGTTTGTAGGTTGACTTAACAGAATATTTAGAGAAACCTGAATTTGTTTTTGATGTCGTCCTGAATGAAGAGGTTTCAAATGTTGAGGTTAGCAGCTAATTGGATTCAAAACACACTCACACACACTCTCTCACACACAATATAGTTGTTCAATGTATATAAGTTTCTATGGTAATTTTTATTTTTCAATTTGTGTTGTCAGGTATATCGTTACACCATGGAACCTACAATTGCTATCAATTTCAAACAAACAAAAGCAACATGCTTTTCTTATGGCCAAATAGGTAAGATGTCATGAGATTCTGGACATACTTCAATTTTTATCATCCCCTCATAGTGAAGATGTTAAATCCTGATAAATGTGCATGGGCTTATGGAATGAATGTGTTCGATTTACGTGCATAGAGGATAAAAAACATAACAGAAACATATCACTTATGGATCAAGGAGGTTTGATCCTACTTTTTTTTAGCAACTAAGTCTTCATCTGGATTTGATTTCGGGTTAATGACTTTGCCATTTTATATTATTTATAACTCAAGGGGTTAATGATACAATGATAATCATATGCTTTTTTAGTTTGACATGACATTACTTGAATTTGACTTCAATGGTCGGTATGAGTTGTTTTGGTTGATTTTGCCTGTCCATAAATGTTCTTTTTATAATGTTATTTTTTCAGTGAGCAAGGCCGCCTTTTGCATTTTCAAAATTTAATGCTCGCATTTCCTAGGTTTTTTGTTATTTTATGCTACCTTGAATTGAACTTGCTGAACATGTTTGGTAAACCTAGATTTTCCAGTTTTTAAGCATTTTAATGAAATCGCATATCTTTGTAAATTTTGAACTATCCAGGTTATTTTCATTAATATTTTTTTAGATTTGAATGGCGGTCATTCATTATTGTTTTCTGTTTTCCCATGTTTTTGAAATGTCATTGGACCAACGTCCTATTTGGTTGGTCCTGCTATTTTTTTACCAACTAATTCTTCATCGGAATTTGATTTATGGTTAATGACTCAATAATTTTATATTGTTTACAACTCATGGGGTTAATTATACAGCGATAATCATGTACTTCTTCAGTTTGACATAACAATACTTGAATTTGACTTCAATGGGTATGTATGAGTTATTTTGGTTGTTTTTTCCTGTGCATAAATGTTCAATTTCTAATGTATTTTTTTTGTGTTCAAGGTTGCCTTTTTCATTTTCAAAATTTAATGCTCGCATTTCCTTATGTTTTTTGTTATTTTATACTGGTTTAAATTGAACTTCCTGAACATGTTTAGTAAACCCAGTTTTTCCAGTTTTTAAGCATTTTAATGAAACTGCAAATATTTGTAAATTTATAACCATCCCGGTTATTTTGTTTAATCATTTTTATATTTTAAAGGTGGTTTTTCTTTATTGTTGTCTGCTTTTCCCCATTTTCAAAATTTCATTGGACCAAGGTCCTGTTTGGTTGATCCTGGTGTTTTTTTTCAACTAATTCTTCATCTCGATTTGATTTATGGTTAAGTACTCAACATTTTTATATTGTTTAGAACTCAAGGGGTTAATGATACAGCCATAATCACGTGCTTCTTGAGTTTGACTTGACAGTACATGAAATTGACTTAACTGTGCAGGTATGATAGGTTTTGGGTGTTTTTTCCTGTGCGTAAATGTTCATTTTCTAATGTGTTTTTTATTGTGCAAGGTTGCCTTTTTTATTTTCAAAATTTATTGCTCGCATTTCATTAGGTTTATTTTTATTTTATGTGGTCTTAAATTGAACTTACCGAACATGCTTGGTAAACCCAGTTTATCCAGTTTTTAAGGATTATAATGAAATTACATATCTTTGTAAATTTCTAATTATCATGATTATTTTCTTTAATTATTTTTGAGATTTTATAGGTGGTCATTCAATATTGTTGTCAATTTTCCCCCATTTTTTAAATGTAACATTGTGATTGGCTGATTTTACAGCATTAAGCGACTATGAAGGATTTATATTTCTTGCTTTTCAGTTGTTAAATTTCCCTTTTAAATGTGTAGTTGACCATTACACAGTATTCATATTATATACAGATTATTATACTAGAGATGTTGGAAATGAAATTCATAATTATGTACACAATATATGGATCCTAATTTCCCTAACACTATGACAATTATTGTCACTACGGTAGTAGTGTGGATGAACCTCTATTAGAAAGAAATCATTGTAGTTTGCGGACCATATGAGCTATAGCTGAAAATGTTTCAGAGAAATCACACCACTAGGTATAGGTGGCCTATTCCATACATGGTTCCATCTTCTGAGACCATATGATGATTCATACCATGAAAAGAAATAATTAGGTAATGCTACAGATAATTTGAGGTATGATATGTTTATTCTTTATATTATCAATTGTACATATCAATAAAGTTTTAATCCATAATTTTCTTATTGCATCATTCATTATTTAGTTAGAGGTATCAGTATATTCCCTTGCTTGTCTCCATATACTAAAGAATCATATTGTGGGGTGATCATCTTCTCAACTAAATTTTCTTGGACTCTAAGTTTACTATAGGTAAATACTAGTTCTATAAGTGTTCAACAAGAATTAATGTCATCTTGCCTCTTTTCATGCAGGGATCTGGAGGTTTTGATGCAGATCTCAGTTGCAATGCTCTTGTAGTCAGAGTCATCAACATTCAGTTCATATTTAATTCTTACCTGTATTTATCCCAATTAGATTGTACATCATATTGCATAGTAGTTTGAGATAAATCTCTAGATTTTTGATGATTCTGTAAACATGCACCATGTATTACATTGAATCTTACATCTTCTAAATTTTTTTCTATGATTTCAGATTTGAATTTTTTATAAATAATGCTTCTTACTAATTAACTCTCCATTTGTATTGCAATAGTCTAACCAAACAGGTCTGTTTTCAAAATATTTAGTATAATCAATATCCATGCATGGTTTCCATCCTCCATACATGGTGACATAATGAACTAACAGTTTCTTTTGGTGAAAAACACTATCTTGGAAGACTTGACCAACACTCAGATTTCAGGCACTGGTTCAATCTATTTTGTTTCAGTACATACTCTTGTATTTACTGTCAGTTGCCATTCAGTTTTTTTGGATTGCTTTTTAGGCATCCTTATTCCTCTTATGGACTTTCCTATCAGGTGAAATTACCTTACTGAGATTGTCCTCCACGAATACCTGTTTTCAAGAAGATATCCTGCTTCATTTACTGCCCTATACAAATACTTCAAGCTAGAGTTTGAAGATATAATCTGAGCTAACGATGCATAATGTCATAGACCAGGATTGGGTCTGCAACAGAATGTGTGAAGGGCCCCCAACAAAAAGTGTATGCCTAATATGAGCTGAAGCTGTGTTAAAATTTTCACTGCATGTTATGAAACTCAGGGATGTACTGCAAAACCATTTTGAAAGTTTTTTCTGTAAGTTTTTTGAGTAGGAAATCAACAGATAAAGCCAAATTCTTTTAGGAAGCTCACTGCATGTTTCCTGTTTGTTTATAGTATTTCATAGCTACAACCAAAGTTGTAATTTAATATTTATTAACAATTTATTTTCAAATCAACAATTTGTTTTTCTAATTTGATTCCTCATTTCCCAAGTTAATTTTCCATGTTAATTTTCCATTTTTTTATGGTTCTTTTTTATCCTATTACCTACTGTATTTCTATAGTTCTTTTCATCATTTTTTTGTCAAATAATATGGCGGGTTGATTGATAATAGAATTTTTTTTAATGATGTCGAACCAAAAAATTTAACGAGAATGTGAATAGCCACGTGCATTTGCACTGGCAAGGTACTAGTTATTATATTATAGTCATGCAAAACAATGAACAATATATAATAAGTGTACATTCATGTAATCAAAGTAAAAAATAGTTGGTTATCAGGACACCAACCCTTACAAACTCCCACTTGGACTAGAGACAACTGCCTACAACTTTTAGTCTGTTAGACCTCACATGATGATCATGTTTCTGTTGAGTCAAGGCTTTAGTCAAGGGGTCCACCACGTTGTCTTCCATGGAAATACTACTCACTGCAACTTCACCTCTCTAAGAAAAATTCCCCAAGAGATTATACTTATGAAGTATGTGCTTTGTCTGCTGATGTGACCTTGGCTATTTTGAAAGTGTCACCACTACAGTATTATCACAATAGAGTGTGATAGGATCTTTACTGCTCGGTACTACATCCAGATCTTGGACGAAGCTTCGCATACATACTGCTTATTTAGCTACCTCAGAAGCTGTGATATACTCGGACTCTGCTGTAGAATATGCGCCCACACCTTGCTTTGAGCTCTTCCAGCTCACTACACCTCCATTCAAACTGAAGATGTATCCAGTCTGTGACTTCATGTAATCTTGATCAGTCTGGAAACTAGCATCTACATGTCCTCTGATTACTAGTTCCTTATCTCCTCCATAAACTAGGAACATATCCTTAATAAACCTTAGATACTTAAGGATAGTCTTGACTGCCATCCAATGGTGGTCTCCTGGATCAGCTTGATATCTACCTACCGCACTTAATGTGTAAGCAACATCTAGCCTTGTACATAACATAAAATACATGACTGACCCAATCACGTATGCATAAGGAATCATTTTTATTTTCTTTATTTCCTCATGTGTCTGAGGACACATTTTCTTGTAAAGATGAATGTCATGTGAAACTGGCAACAATCCCCTCTTGTATTGTTTCATACTGAATCTCTTCATTATCTTGTCAATGTATGTACTTTGACTCAGGCCCAACATTCTCTTGGATCTATCACGATGGATCTTGATCCCAAGAATATATGTTGTCTCGCCCAAGTCTTTAATAGAGAATCATTTATCCAACCATGCCTTAACTTACAGTAAGACAAGTACTTCATTTCCAATTAGTAATATGTCATCAACATATACTATTAGGAAAACAACTGCACTTCCACTAAACCTTTTGTAAACACAAGACTCACATTCATTCTTAATAAATCCAAATTCTGTTATGGCTTCATCAAAATGAATGTTCCATGACCTTGATGCTTGCTTTAATCAATAAATGGATTTCTGCAACTTTCATATCTTACTGGCATCCTTTGGAGTCACAAACCCTTCAGGTTATGTCATGTAGACATCTTCCTGGAGGTTCCCGTTAAGGAATGTTGTTTTTACATTCATTTTCCAAATTTCATAGTCATGGTAAGCGGCAATGGCCAATAGGATTCTGATGGATTTCAGCATCGCAACTGGTGAAAAGGTTTCATCATAGTCAATTCCTTGATGTTGTCTAAAACCTTTTGCAACCAATCGTGCCTTATAGGTGTTAACTTACCCCTCCATGTCTAGTTTCTTCTTGAATACCCATTTATTACCAACGGGCTTTACATCAACTGGAGGATCTACCAAAATCCAGACTTGGTTTTGGTATATGGAATTCATTTCAGAATTCATGGCTTCTTGCCACTTGGCATCGTTTGTGCCTTAAACTGCTTCCTTGTAGGTAAGAGGATCATCATTGTCAACCAATAATGAGTTACCATCCTCAGTGACAAAAAAACCATATCGTTCTGGTTCTCTCACCTCTCTCGTGCTCCTACACAGCTCTTGTGTCTTTGGAATAGATTATTCTTCCACAGGGCTTTGTGGAATCTGTTCTTGTACCAACTCTTGTGTATCTTGAGCCTCGACTTCATTGAATTCTATCTTACTCCCACTATCTCTTTTAGAGATGTGATCCCTCTCAAAAAATATGGTGTGTCTTTCCACTGTTACCTTTTTATCTGAGGGGTTGTATAGGTAATATCCCCTTGTTTTTTTGGGATATCCTATAAAGATACACTTTGTGCCTCGGGGTGCAAGCTTGTTACCTGAAGAGGCCTTAACAAATGCTTCACTACCCCACACATGTAAATTTGATAACATGGATTTACGTCCACTCCATAATTCATATGGAATACCATTTATCAATTCAGTTGGTACTTGGTTTGGTATGTGTGTTGCTGTTTGTAATGCATATCCCCCAAAAGGATAATGGAAGACTCGCATGACTCATCATTAATCTCACCATGTCCAATAGGGTGTGGTTTCTCCTTTCACTTACACCATTCCACTGAGGCGTGTAAGGAGGAGTGAGTTGAGATAGAATCCCAAACTCCCATAAAAAATCAATGAAGTCCTAATTAATATATTCTCCTCCTCTGTCTGAGCGGAGTTTCTTAATATTCTTACCAAGCTGGTTCTCAACTTCATTCTTGTATTCTTTGAACCGATCAAAAGAATCTGACTTATACCTCATTAAGTAAATATATCCATATCTACTAAAATCATCAGTAAAAGTTATGAAGTACAAGAACCCACCCCTTGCTTCAATTGGAAATGGTCCACATACATCTGTGTGAACTAATTCTAGAATCTCTTTAGCCCTTTCACCTTTCCCACTAAATGGGGCTTTGGTCATTTTGCCTTGTAGACACGCATGACATACACCAAGTGGTTTTAGTTCGAAAGAATCTAAATACCCATCTTGATGTAATTTTGTCAAACGTTTCTCATTGACATAACCTAGACGATGATGCCAAAGTTGGGTGTGGTGTGAGTCATGTGAATTAACTTTTTCATCGATTGTCATTACTTGGTTTGTGTAGTCTAACACATAAAGGCTGTTATATAAATCTGATATACCAAAACAAATGTTATCTTTATAAAAGTAACAAAATTCATTTCCAAACTAGAAGATGAATCCATAAATATCTAATCTAGATACTTAAATAATGTTTTTAGTAACAGAAGGCACATAATAACAACCCTTTAACACCAAGATCATTCCAGTTGGCAATGTGAGGTGGTAGTCCCCAATAGCTACAGCAACAAGTCTAGCTCTGTTGGCTACTCATAGATCTACCTCCCCTCGATCAATCTTCCTGAATCTACTTGGTTCTTATATTTGGATACATGTGTGAGCACCACAAGCTGTATCTAATACCCAATTTGTAGAAACAGATATATTTCATTCTATGACAAACGCACCTGAAGCTTCCCCTTGCTTCCCTGGTTGGGTGCAGTTTTTCTTCTAGTGGCCCTTCTTGCCACATGCGAAACAAATAGCAACATTTTCTCTTGCCTCCCCTTTGATCTTCTTATTCTTGGAAGGCCTTGAAGAAGCTTTGGGCTTAAAGCTCTTCGCCTTCCCTTTCCTTTTATTCACTATAAGGACATAAGGCTTTTTAGGCTTCATATCATTGTACACTTGGTGAATAAGGATAAGAAGATCAGATAGAGTCTTCTCGGTGTTGTTCATGTTGAAATTTACAACAAAGTTAGAGAAGATATGGGGGGTGATGCGAGAATGAGATCGGTACCTAGTTCCTCGGGGAGTTTAGACCTTAGAACCTCCAAGCGCTCAATGTAGCCAATGATCTTGACTACATGAGGCTCAGCTGGGGCACCCTCTCCAAGCTTGCTCTGAAATAGAGCCTTGGAGATCTCAAACCTTTCATGTCTTGCTCTCTCCTGGTATAGACCACGAAGGTGCTCGAGCATGTTATAGGCATCCATGTCTTCATGAGACTTCATGAGCTCACTAGACATTGATGATAGCATCAAACATTGAACATCGAGTGAATAGTTCAAATGTTGATCATAGATCAGGAATTCTTGATCACTCACCCCTTGGGCAGGAGAATCAGGAAGTGAGGACTCCAACACGTAAAACTTTCGTTCATGGCATAGGATAACCCGAAGGTGCCTAAACCATTCCTGAAAGTTACTGCCAGTGAGGATATTATCTTTTTCCAGAATTGATTGCAGAGAAAATGTGGTTGACGAGCTTGTCATATTGATTCTACAAATTAAAAGAGAAGATTTATTAGTACCTTTTGATTACATTTTATGAAAAATAATAAATGAATTTATTAATTCTCCCACTATTTTATCAAGTCCCAATGTCCCTCACCATTGAACCCGGAATGTCTAGTTGCTTTGAAATTCTAGTGGCAAGGATTCATATTCCCCTTCGCATAACCCCAACAAGGGTTGGTCAAGCTATTTGAAGATATTTAGGTAGGCAGGTCTTTTCCAACTGTGAGCTTACAGTTCCTTGATCTGTTGAGTGGACTCCCTGATCCTGAAATCCTGACTTGGATTTCTTCAATACTTGCCTCCATTTTATAACAAGTCTATCAAGGGATACTCCTTTTGATGTAAAATGTTTAAGTCAACCTGAAACTTTCATAAGATCTTCCTTTATAAAAGTAATTTTCCCAACAAGGGTTGGTTAAACACATAGTTTTATTGAGTCTTTCCCTTAATCAGGTAATGGAAGGCTTGGTCTGACTTAATATGGTATTTGAGGGATTTTATTCTTTATGCGTAGTTTTTCATTATCACGTGCTTGTTAATATTAAGTGATGCTTGCTTAAGTGATTAACCATGTTCTGATAATGTTTATGCATAGTCTGGTTTTTATTTTATTCCATCTTTGCATACTTGTTTATTTCATTAATTATGTGAACGTGACAACACATATATAATAAATATACCATGTAATCAGATAGAAAAAAAATAAGATGGCATGATCATGAGCTTCTATTGGTTAGCTTATCTAGCAGTTTTGATAAGCTAACCCTGACCTAGGGAAAACACCTTGAACCCGATGGTTCATGTTTTGCAGCTCCCATCTGTCCACCTTTGCATCTTCTTGGGTTGGTTTTTCCTCGGCTTCGGATTTTTGAAATGTCTCCACTGGCTTGGGAGATTCTCCATTACATGGGGTTTACATTAAAGAAACCATGGGCACGCATGCCCTATATTTTATTGGAATAAGGATCACAGGCCAACGAATTTAAATTAAACAAATTTAAATGAAACCATACACACATACAAAGGGTATTTGTTCTAGCTCATGATTATCCATAGAAGGCAATGACATTTACGCATATTTAGAATTCAAATTCTTTTAATCGTTCTATTTATTCAAGATAATTCACGCTTGAATTAAATTAATTATGATCTTATAATTAATCAATTCTTTATCTTAAATTCGTTTCTAAATTTCCTTTAGATTCTTCTCATCCATATTACTTGTACAGGTCTTTGTACTTTTGGAGGAAACCTGGTGAAATTCCATTTCTGGAAAGTACACGGTGTGTAATATGGCCTACACACCGTGTATTTTTCACCCTTTATCCAAAGTACATGTTGGGGGCTTTGGCGTGTTTTTTGTACTTTGGAAATTTTGGAGTACACGGTGTGTAGATTAATCTAACACGGCGTTTACTTCCTTGTTACGCGGTTATCGGCCTGGTAATCCCGTGTACGTGGAACACGGATTCTCCTTGTACACGGTTTCACTTGGGCCAGATCGGACTACACGACATGTTGATTCAACATACACGCCGTGTATTCTAATTCCCAAGTTCCATTCATTTCTGGTCAACATAGTGTAATAAATACTTAGGTATACTCAATTCACACGGCATGGTTTGGCAGACCAATACCGGTTTGTTGAACCTAAGTATACAACGTGTAGTTTTCACTACACGCCGTGTATTCTTGTGTTGTACAGACAGAAAGAGCGGCTCCTCAGGATGAGTTCTTCATTTTTAATTTAATCAAAATTAAAATTAAAAGTTCATTTCTGTGATGTGAATCGAGAAACTAAGGAGGAAGAATAGATTTCGTTCATTCAGTTTTATAGAACGATTTATCTTGAATTAAATCAAATATAAATGCGTAAATTATCAATGAAAATTAAATAACTATAATCAATGTTGTGACCTGCTCTGATACCACTTGAAGGTCCCGGGCATAGCGTAATCTCATGGGTGGATGTTCCCACTTGTCTTTTTGTCATTAGCAATGATCAATCCAGGATCAATACGACGATAAACGTCAGTCTCCACGGATCGAATCACAAAAATAGACAAAGAAGAAGGATGGTCCCAGAACCACAAACGAGGATCGTCACAGGTTTATTATAATTAATTTAATTAATTAACAAGAAGTACCTTTTTGGATGTTCTTTCTTTGTTGATATTCTTGATCACGTTCCAATGTGATTCGTCATTGCGTCGCAGAAGCCAAGGGTGGAATTCCTCTAGCGGTTATCAACATGTGCACCACGTATCTCTAGACGTCGCCAAAAGATTCTCCAGGTGCTAGCGTGGAGAAACCTTTGCTTGCGTTGTCCGACTTAGATTGTTTTGATCTGATGGAGGAGGATCTCTCTCGGTCTTGAGAGCGTTCTTGGAGGAACGAGTTCTCTTGGCCTTGAGGGAATTTTCCAGAATTGTTGTGCACAACAATTCTCTTAGGAAAAGAGTTGGAGTTGTGAGGATATTTATAATCGGGTTTGAGGTTGTAGAGTTATGACAATAAATAAACATGTTGCGTATTTTATTTATTTCATTAACTCTTTTGAAAACCTCATGTCGAATCATTAATTCCTTGACATGCACCCATGCTGATTATAATAAATATCATTTAATAAAATGATATTTCCTCAAAATCCCGACTAGAAAAACTACACGACGTGTAATCATAAATACATGGTGTGTACTTTTTTTTCATTAAAAACTACACGGCGTGTAATCATTAATACACGGCATGTACTTGTTTTCAAAATAAAAACTACACGGCGTGTACTTGTTTTCATTTTATTCTTCCTCCAACATTAAAACAATTTAAGCTTTCTTGAATAGTTATTAAACCACGTATGGGAATAATATTTATTCTACTTGAGTTACTTGGATACACTTAGTGTGTGACCCTCTAGGCCTCTTTCTCATTGTCATTAGGTGGACTTGCCTAAAATCTAAGATTACTGTCTAGCAACGGGTCAAGGCACCCAAGAGAAAGAAGTTGACGTCGCATTGACATGTCACCTCATACAAATGATTATTGTGTAATTTAATCTCTTTGTCTCAATATCTCATCAATCAGGTTTCATGGCAGTGTCATAAACTATTGGGCAAAATCCCTCAAGGTATCATTGAAGTATTTTTGAGGTGATTGTGTTTGTTGACAAAGTGGACAATTGTGCTGTGATTGTTGACAAACCAAATCATGACATGAAAATTTGTTGACAAAGGGGATTTTATGGTGTCATGTCGAGTTCAAGAGTTGTGGTTAACAATCAATGTTTGATTCAAGAACTTCGACAAAGGAATGGATGATCTGGAGGCGGTACAAAAAGAACAGATACAAGGTGGCGCCGTTTTCCAGTGTTTGCCAAATTTTTGGGCCTGAAAATCGACAAATGAAGAAAAGTGGTTTTTGGAAAAGGGACTTGCACACCAGGTATTTAAAGGCTTGAAAACTTGCGTGCCATATGTTTTTCAAGATCAGATCATCAAAATATGGCAAAGGGATAAGGGTCGCGTAAGTATTGAGTTGGTCGCGCAGGTGACTTGCATGCCAAGAGAAAGGACTTGCGCACCGGTGCCTATGAGGATTGGAAACTTGCGCGCCTGTTGTTTTTCAAGATCAGAACTTCAAAATATGGAAAAGGGAAGAGGTTCGTGCAAGTTTGGAAGTGGGTCGCGCAAGTGACTTGCAGGGGCAAAGACTTGCGCGCCGAGACTTGCGCGCCAAGGGGAGACTTGCGTGCTGTCATGCAGGGTGTCCAAAATGCCTATAAATACTGGACCACCCCTCCTCATTTTTAATGGAGTTCAACACTTTGAAAATTCAGAGCTCCCGTCGTGCAGGTGTGGTGGTCGCGCAAGTGGTGGTGTGTCACGCAAGTGAGACTTGCGTGCTAGATTTGAAGAAGGGTGATTGTTGTTTGTTGCGCGCCAATATTGGTTTGGGTGTAAAGGGAAGTGTGTCGCGCAAGTTTGGAGTTGAAGAAGCTTGTGTCGCACAAGTGTCAGGGGTGGACTTGCACGCCAGTTGTGACTTGCGCGCCGAGACTTGCACGTCGGGTTAGACCTGCGTGCCAAGTAAGGGTTGTTTCACGACGGTTATTACGGGCTGTGTGAAAGCTGGAAGATTGCTCGAAACCTTCGGTGCAAAGTGAGATTCATCTACGGGTGAAAGATGGACTTCAACAGAGTATCTACATACAGAGGAAGATACATTCCTTCATGCAAATGAAGAGACCTACAGGTCTATAAACTGTGAGTGAATCCTTTCCAGAATAATGAGCGAAGGAAGAGGAAGAAGGTGATCCTCTCCACCGGTAGTGAGCCAGAGAGAGAGAAACAGGGAGTAACCCTTGGGAAAGCAGTGAGTTGACCCTAAACCTTGTAAAGACAGTGAGCCTGGAACAGAGTGACTATTCATGAACCTTGTAATCCACAGCTAATGAAGTTTAGTGGAATTTGGTACGATCGATAACCAGTCAGTGTATGCTCCTTAGACGTAGTCCTTAGAGGTGAACCAAGTAAAAATTATTATGTCCTGTGCTTGCATTACTTTATGTTTATACTATGCAATAGGAAAGGGAGAGAAGATTGTTTTTCTTAACAGCGAAACAAGATCAGAACATGCTTTAATTTTAAATTTGTCATACCCTGATTCACCCCCCATCTTAGGGTATTCATCCTTGTGGACCTAACATAAACCTATATGCTTGATCTATCATTCTTTGACTTCTAGAAATAAACTCGTCGTGACACCATGGCCATGGAATTTGTGCGGAAATTCTATTTCAATCAAAGGGCCCGAGATATCTACTTCCATAAATATGGAAGGGAAAAATCCTTCCTTGACTTATCCATTAACAACATGTCATTCATGACGCACCCAACGTACCCTACTTCCCGCCAACTCTCTTCGTGACGGTTTTCATCAGCAAATCTAAGTGCGTGAGTCATGACATGATTTAATGATAATATTCCAGTCTAAGGAACATTACACACGCTCGTAGATAGCAATGTCTGATGACACCAAGACATGCAGAATTGCTACTGGCGGGTTGATGTTATTAATATTTTCATGACTTATTATATTCCCCCTTTACTTATTTTATATGAAATGTGCATAATTTGTGTGAAATATTAATGTTTTAATATTAAGTATAATATTTGAGCATTTTTAGAAGTAGTCAAATTGAGTCAGTTTAATGTTTTAATTATAACTATCACTATACTGATCCAAATTGTGTGGTTCTTGTTTTGTAGGATTCTCCTTTCAATATAAAACATTTCATTAGAAGGAACCATGAGCCAATTCTGCCATTTGAAGGGTCATATGGTCCTCACAAACAAGACCAAAGAATCTGTGAACAAACTGGACCATCCATGAAGATTGATTTACTGGGTTCAATCGAGAAGTCCAAAGACCTTCAATATCCACCATAATTCGGGGGACACTACATTTCATCTTGGATAAAAATTGAATGGCCCAAATCCAAGTACAAGGGGCCCAAATAAACCTTTGAAGTCCAGCCCACCATTCTGGCCGAGAATTAAAATCAGTATAGTATGCATGACATATCTCCTGATGTAAGCATCCAATCGATCTGAGATTTTGCAGTGTGAAAGAGGAGATATAGGCGGCCGACTTTGTTGAAGAAGTCATTCGAATTTGAAGGCATCTTCCTGTTCAAAAATCCATTCACATTTTGGCCATCGAAAAAGAATGGATAGAAATGGACAGTTTACCTTTGTTTAATCAACCGGCCATAACTTTGGCTCCAATTGTCCAAATGCCTCCAAATTTTGAGAGTAGTCGTCCAACATTATTGTCTACAACTTTTAAGAAGGATTTATTTGAAGATTCGGCTGTCTGTATAGCTCAATTGGCGAAGCAAGTGGAGGGACAGATTGGGAATGCAAACAGTCCACTCCTTGGGCTATAAATACTCTCACATTCTCTCCTTGAGAGGGGTTGGCATTTCAGAAGAGAGGAGATCACATTGGCACGACCAAAGCTTTTCCAAAGGCTTGGGAGGACCTGCCATACTCAAGTTTTCACTTGAGAGACCTTTCCTCCTCTCTTTCTTTTCACTTACTTTTGTGTTCTTCATTTTTGTAATCTTGTAATTCTCTTTCTTTGTAATTCTGTTTTAATGCAAGTTACTTATTCAATATCTCTTATTCTCTTCCACCTTCTGTATTTTAATATTAATGTTCTTAAAATAGTTTAAATTCAGTTCAATCCCCTTCCCTTCTTAAGCTTCCTCATTCAATCGAAATTCCATTTTTGATTCTTAAATTATTTCGTGTGTGTGTTCGGCACACTACTCTTATCTTGTCCCTTTCTTTTTCTTCTCTTTATAATTCATCACCATAAACATATATTACCAGATTATTAATCACCCAAATGGCTGAGTAAATCTCTCATTGGGGTGAGTTATAATTTAGGTATGTTAAGTGATTGAGAGCTTCTGCTCGATGAATATTCTTTGAATTAACATTGTGTATGTTGGACTTAACATGTCATGGATTAATGACTTGTGTTGTTTAACATGTGGTTTCCATGGATTATTGGAACCATAAATACACAACCATAAATAAGATATGATTGAGATTATAACCTTAAGTTAAGTTAAGTCTTGGTTTAAAGCCTTAACACTTAAGAATTCTAATCAACATCATCTTGTGACATGGGTGTTAATTTAAATGCAATATAAAGCAAAGCTCGAGGATATCACAAGCTTAACTAACCTAATGATGAACTCACCCCAATCTTTATCAATTTGGTAAATCAAACATCATCCATAAATCATTTCAATTAAGCTCTGCAAACAAACCCCCCTAATCAAAATACAATCAACTAAAAACAAACGACTACTACAAAGTATCATCGCCGAGGATTCGACCCGAGTGCTGCTATACACATTAGCAGAGCACCGGAACCTTGAACGGTCGATAGGCGACAATCGGCCGCACTTTCAAATGGCGCCGTTGCCGGGTATGGTGCTTTAAGTAGTCATTAGTTTCTGGTTATTGTAAAAAAAAACCCAAAAAAATACAAAAGTTTAAAAAAATTGAAAAAAAAACACAAAGAAAAACCCGTCTTCCTCTTAAAAATCATAAACTGAAAAAATTCAAAGAAAAACCCGTCTTCCTCTTTCTTCCAAAATCTCTCTGAATGCCCCGTAGCCTTCCAAACAATCCCTCGTATTTGTTTGACCCTGAAATTGAGCGAACACTTCGCCATCTTAGGAGGAACATAAGAGATACTCAAATAATTCAAGAACTAGTCCTCATCCAACCAATTGAAATTGAAATGGCCAATCCTAGGGAACAAACCCTAAAAGAACTCGTTGCCCCTGATATGAATTACCAACCTCTTGGTATTCAATATCCAAACATTGAAGCTGACTTCGAACTCAAATCGGGTTTGATTCATCTTCTACCTCATTTTCACGGGCTAGCCGGTGAGGATCCTCATCTTCACCTCAAAGAGTTCCAAGTGGTCTGCTCAACCATGAAACCTCAAGGGGTTTCTGAAGAACAAATCAAGCTTAGAGCTTTCCCCTTTTCCCTAGCAGATTCTGCCAAGTCTTGGCTCTACTACCTCCCACCTGGTTCCATAAACTCATGGGTTGACATGAAGAGACTTTTCCTTGAGAAGTTCTTTCCCGCTTCCCGAACAGCTTCTATCCGAAAGGAAATAAGCGGCATCCGTCAATTCCCTAATGAATCACTCCATGAGTATTGGGAGAGGTTCAAAAAGCTTGTGGAAACTTGTCCACACCATCAAATCTCTGACCAACTCCTGATCCAATACTTCTATGAGGGGTTATTGGCTATGGAGCGAACTCTCATTGATGCCGCAAGTGGCGGTGCTCTTGTTGACAAAACTCCTGCAGCTGCAAGAGATCTCATAAGCAACATGGCTGCAAACACGCAGCAATTCCATACTCGAGCACATGCTCAAGTGAAACAAGCCAAAGAGAATCAATCCATAGAGCCCAACAAGATGACTGAGTGGATGAGTGAACTTACAGGTCTTGTGCGTCAACTAGCGGTGGCTACCAAAGCCCCAACCTCATCTTCTCCACAGTCACTATTCCCTGGACCTATCAAGAATTGTGGAATATGCAACTCTCCATCTCATCCGACTGACACATGTCCACAACTTCAAGATGATCCATCTGATTCATCTAGTCCAATGGAGCTCAATGCGGCATATGCCCAGCGAAACTTCAACCCTCGACAATCAGGTCAGTTTGTTAGAAACTTCAACCAACCCCACTCTGAGCCCTTCTCTTCTACCTTTAACCCACCTCTGAGGTATGGTAATCCCATTTCTCATCCTCCTCAATTCCCTCCTCAAAACCCAAACCAATTCCAATATGGTCAAGGTGGTGGTAACTTCCATCAACCTTATCCTTTTGTTCCGCAACCCCAAAGGAACAATCCTCCTCCTGGATTCCACTATCCTAACGAGCCTTCCCAATTCCCCACCCAATACAATCGCTTTCCCAAGAACCAAAATCAAGGCCAACCCAATTTGGGACATGCCTCTTCTTCTAAACAACCATGGGAAAGTGCTGTAGAGGATCTTGCTTCCTTCACCCGTTCTAGCCTAAAGAACATTGAAACCCAAATAGGTCAACTTGCATCCCACCTTAGCCAGCAACAACCATCCAATTCATCCCAACTCCCAGCTCAACCATTACCCAACCCTAAGGGTAATGTAAGTGCAATTGCACTTAGATCGGGAAAGCAAATTGCTATGCCCCATGCTGATTCCTCTACCTCCCCTTTCAATGTTGATCTAGAAAATGAAAAGAACAAAAAGCTGGAAAAGGAACTTGAATCCACTCCTTCACCTCCTTCCATTCCTCTAAGGAACCCAATTCCTTTTCCTCAAGCCATCTCCAAGCCTAAGAAGTCCTTTGAACCTGATCCTGAAATGCTTGACATGTTTAGACGTGTTGAAGTGAACATCCCCCTCTTAGATGCCATCAAACAAATCCCTAAGTATGCCAAGTTTCTTAAGGAATTGTGCACCCATAAGAGGCAACTTAGGACCTTTGAAAATGTTTCCACCCAGCAGTCTATTCCCATAAAGTGCAAAGATCCAGGGACCTTCACGGTTCCATGTCAAATAGGGAGTTCCAACTTTGATGATGCACTCATAGACCTTGGAGCCTCAATAAATGTCATGCCCAAATCCATTTTCTCCAACCTTGGTCTAGGTCCCTTGCACCCAACGGGTATTGTCATTCAATTAGCCAATCGAAGCACTGTCAGTCCTGAGGGGATAATTGAGGATGTTCTTGTTCGGGTCAATGATCTTATCTTCCCAGCTGATTTCTATGTCCTTGACATGGAAGGTGAGACGACCTCTTCTCGATCTCCCCTAATTCTAGGAAGACCATTCCTCATGACTGCGAGAACCAAGATTGATGTCCACTCAGGCATCTTATCCATGGAATTTGGTGACCAACTGGTCAAGTTCAACATTTTCCAAGCCATGCGATACCCATCTGAGGATCACTCTGCATTCTCAATCCATGCTTTTGAGGACACTTCTAAGATTCAATCGAACCCCAATCCACCATGTTCTTCATGTTCTAATGATAAAGGATCTTGTGAAATCTGCACCATGATTAACAAAGTCATAAATGGTGAAGTTGATGTGGACCTCTCATTCATAGACTCCATCAATCTAGAGGAACTTGAAAACTCTCTTGAATCCCACATCAACTCTGATCTCTACTGCTCCACCTTGGACAGTGTTGAGGAAAATGATCCAAACCCATCTAGAATCCCTTCTCCTGCTCCTAACTTGTCTAGATCTCAAATCAAGGCTGAAACTGATCTAAAACCACTTCCTTCATACCTCAAGTATGCATTCCTTTTCCATGATCCCTCCTACCCTGTCATTATCTCTGCTTCACTTTCTGAAACTGAGGAGTCCCAACTTGTTCAAGTGTTAGAGGAAAACAAAAATGCCTTAGGATGGACCCTAGAGGATATTCCAGGAATCAACCCTGCCCTTTGTCTGCATCACATCCATTTAGAGGAATCATCCAAACCAATTAGGCAACCTCAAAGAAGACTCAATCCACTCATACTTGAGGTAGTTAGGGAAGAGATTACCAAGCTTCTTCAAGCTGGTATTATCTACCCAATTTCTGATAGTGAATGGGTTAGTCCAATTCAAGTCGTTCCTAAGAAGGGCGGGATAACAGTTGTTACAAATGAACATGGAGAAGTAGTTACAACTCGAGTGAAAAACAAATGGCGTGTGTGCATCGATTATCGCAAATTGAATGCTGAAACACGAAAAGATCACTACCCACTTCCTTTCCTTGACCAAATGCTTGAGAGATTGGCCGGAAAGTCACACTATTGCTTTCTTGATGGTTACACCGGCTACTTCCAAATTCCAATAGCACCTCAAGACCAAGAAAAGACCACATTCACTTGCCCCTTTGGAACCTATGCCTATAGGCGAATGCCTTTTGGCCTTTGTAATGCTCCTGCAACATTCCAGCGGTGTATGATGAGTATCTTTTCTGAATTCATTGAGAATTTCATGGAGGTATTCATGGATGACTTTACCATTTATGGCGAGTCATTTGAATCTTGCTTACATTCACTCTCTTTGGTCCTTCAAAAGTGTGTCAAGTGCAACCTTGTGCTGAATTTTGAAAAATGTCACTTCATGGTTTCAAATGGGATTGTTCTAGGGCACATAATTTCTCAAGAGGGTATCCAAGTTGATCCAGCCAAAATTGAGGTGATCCAATCACTTCCTGAACCCAAATCAGTTCGAGACATTCGGTCCTTCCTTGGTCATGCCGGTTTCTATCGGCGATTCATTCAGAACTTCAGCAAGATTTCCCTCCCACTCACTCGTTTACTTCAAAATGATGTCACATTCAATTTTGATGAGGCTTGCAAGAGAGCCTTCATTGAACTCAAATCTGCTCTCACATCTGCTCCAATAATCCAACCCCCAGATTGGTCCTTACCATTTGAATTGATGTGTGATGCTTCTGATAGGGCCATTGGGGCTGTTCTTGGTCAAAGAAGAGAAAACATTCCTCATGTCATCTTTTATGCCTCAAAAACATTGGATGAAACTCAATCACACTACACTGTGACTGAAAAAGAACTTTTAGCTGTGGTTTTTGCCTTGGATAAATTCCGGCCCTATCTCTTAGGTTCCAAAATCATCATCTTCACGGACCACTCAGCATTAAAGTTCTTACTTAAGAAAAGTGATTCCAAACCAAGGCTAATAAGATGGATTTTAATGCTCCAAGAGTTTGACCTTGTGATAAAAGATAAACCTGGAAAAGAAAACCCTGTGGCTGACCACCTGAGTAGAATTTATAATTCTTCTCATTCTGAAATAATTGATCCTGAATTTCCAACTGAACACCTCTCATCTCTCACTCCAAAGTTACCATGGTATGCCCCAATTGTCAATTACTTGGTTTCTGGTGTTTTCCCTGAATATTTTTCAAAAGAACAAAAAGAAAAGATGAAAAGTGATTCAAAGCATTATTTTTGGGAAGATAATAAACTTTGGAAAACTGGGGATGACATGGTAATTAGGAGATGTGTTGATGAAACTGAACAATCCTCCATCTTGGAATTCTGCCACTCAATGCCTGGAGGTGGCCACTTTGGACCAAAAAGAACTTCTAGAAAGGTCCTAGATTCTGGATTCTTTTGGCCTTCACTCTTCAAGGACTCACACGAGTTCTGTCAATCATGTCCCACTTGCCAAAAGTTTGGCACAATTTCCAAAAGAAACGAAATGCCTCAAAAGCCATTAATCTTCTGTGAGCTTTTCGATGTTTGGGGCATCGATTTCATGGGACCTTTTCCCCCTTCCAATGGATTATCCTACATTCTCCTTGCTGTTGACTATGTTTCTAGGTGGGTCGAGGCCAAACCCACTAGGAAAGATGATGCTCAAACTGTGAGTGAGTTCCTCAAAACCCATATCTTCCATCGATTCGGAACACCACGTGTTTTGATAAGTGACTTAGGAACTCATTTCTGTAATAGAACCATGGAGTCACTTTTGAAAAATAATGGGGTTGTACATAAAACATCCACTGCATATCACCCTCAAACAAATGGAATGGCTGAACTTTCTAACAGAGAAGTGAAAAGAGTGCTTGAAAGAATTGTTAAGCCCACAAGAAAAGACTGGCCCGATAGACTTGGTGAAGCACTTTGGGCCTATCGAACAGCCTATAAGACACCCATTGGGATGTCTCCATTTAGGCTAGTCTTTGGTAAAGCCTGTCATTTACCAGTTGAAATCCAACATAAGTCATTTTGGGCTGTCAAAACATGTAATTTTGATTGTGAAAAATCTGGTGAAGAAAGATTGTTGCAGTTGACTGAATTGGAGGAGCTTCGACTCGATTCGTATGAGAACTCCATTCTCTACAAAGAAAAGGCAAAGTCACTCCATGACAAGCACATTCTTCGAAAGGTATTTCATGAAGGTGAAAAGGTAATGCTCTTCAATTCTCGATTTCGACTTCACCCAGGTAAGCTCAATTCTCGTTGGGATGGACCTTTTATTATTACTAATGTTTACCCATTTGGTGCAGTGCAAGTCGAAGACCCTTCTTCAAAAAGAACATTCACGGTAAATGGACATCGGTTAAAGCATCACCATGAGAGGCCATTCACTTCAGGTTCCACATCGACTTCCATTGACCCTCCACTAGATGGAAATGGCGACCCACCAAATCCAAACCAGGGGGCACCTCTTTCCCTTTAACCCTCTTTCTTCTTCTTCCTCTCTCTTTCATTTTGTTACCACTTTATTCTTCAAACCCTTTCTTTTTATCTTTCTTGTGTGGGTGTGTATTTTTTAAAAAAAAAACCTTAAAAACTAAAAAAACCAAAAAAACACAATTACTTAAAAAAATTACAAAAAAAGAGTCATGCTTACTCACCATCTAGTTTTGAAATTTTGTCCAACCATTTTGGGGAGTCAAAAGGCTTGTTTTAAACTCAAATATATTGAATTTTTATCTCAAACTTGGGTAAACAATTTTCTGTCAATAACAAACATTTTGAATGAACGATTTTTGGTGGAAAATGATTCTCCCCTACCGTGAGGAATAACATTAGCCTTCATGCCAAGGTCATCTATGGCCATCTTTTTCATTGTGTGTCTTCACCACTGATTGTGAGTCTTGCGTTTGTGGACCTTTGAGCTGAATTTCCATCTTTTGTGTGCATTAATATGATAGAGGCATTTTCTAAGCCACATGAGAATCAGAATAGCCAAATAGCCTCCCGTTACCCTTACATTGATCCTACTTTTGAAAGCCCCTTTGAGCCTATGAAAGCCTTTCTTTTGATAGCCACATTACAAGCCTAATACCTTGTCCCACCCAACATCTTCATGGATTTTCATTGTACACTTTATTGAAATTTAAGTGTGGTGGGAATGGACTTCATTTTTGGGCGTACTTTCATTGATTTCCAATGTGTCATCATATGCTTGAGGGCAAGCATCCATTCAAGTGTGGGATAGAGGTTGTAATTCTGTGAGATATGGGGTGTATATGTGTAATTGTCATTTGTACAAAAGTCATTGAAAAGTGTTTTAAAAAAATGAAAAAAAATTATATTAAAAAAAATGAAAAAAAAGGAATGGGTTGTGTCTTGGGTGGGTCAAAAATCATTCATCATCAACCTTTGATCATGTTACAAGATTACTAAAATGAAGAACACAAAAGTAAGTGAAAAGAAAGAGAGGAGGAAAGGTCTCTCAAGTGAAAACTTGAGTATGGCAGGTCCTCCCAAGCCTTTGGAAAAGCTTAGGTCGTGCCAATGTGATCTCCTCTCTTCTGAAATGCCAACCCCTCTCAAGGAGAGAAGGGGAGAGTATTTATAGCCCAAGGAGTGGACTGTTTGCATTCCCAATCTGTCTCACCTTCCATGTCAAGGACATAGAAATCAGCTGGGAAGATAAGATCATTGACCCGAACAAGAACATCCTCAATTATCCCCTCAGGACTGGCAGTGCTTCGATTGGCTAATTGAATGACAATACCCGTTGGGTGCAAGGGACCTAGACCAAGGTTGGAGAAAATGGATTTGGGCATGACATTTATTGAGTCTCCAAGGTCTATGAGTGCATCATCAAAGTTGGAACTCCCTATTTGACATGGAACCGTGAAGGTCCCTGGATCTTTGCACTTTATGGGAATAGACTGCTGGGTGGAAACATTTTCAAAGGTCCTAAGTTGCCTCTTATGGGTGCACAATTCCTTAAGAAACTTGGCATACTTAGGGATTTGTTTGATGGCATCTAAGAGGGAGATGTTCACTTCAACACGTCAAAACATGTCAAGCATTTCAGGATCAGGTTCAAAGGACTTCTTAGGCTTGGAGATGGCTTGAGGAAAAGGAATTGGGTTCCTTAGAGGAATGGAAGGAGGTGAAGGAGTGGATTCAAGTTCCTTTTCCAGCTTTTTGTTCTTTTCATTTTCTAGATCAACATTGAAAGGGGAGGTAGAGGAATCAGCATGGGGCATAGCAATTTGCTTTCCCGATCTAAGTGCAATTGCACTTAAATTACCCTTAGGGTTGGGTAATGGTTGAGCTGGGAGTTGGGATGAATTGGATGGTTGTTGCTGGCTAAGGTGGGATGCAAGTTGACCTATTTGGGGTTCAATGTTCTTTAGGCTAGAACGGGTGAAGGAAGCAAGATCCTCTACAGCACTTTCCCATGGTTGTTTAGAAGAAGAGGCATGTCCCAAATTGGGTTGGCCTTGATTTTGGTTCTTGGGAAAGCGATTGTATTGGGTGGGGAATTGGGAAGGCTCGTTAGGATAGTGGAATCCAGGAGGAGGATTGTTCCTTTGGGGTTGAGGAACAAAAGGATAAGGTTGATGGAAGTTACCACCACCTTGACCATATTGGAATTGGTTTGGGTTTTGAGGAGGGAATTGAGGAGGATGAGAAATGGGATTACCATACCTCAGAGGTGGGTTAAAGGTAGAAGAGAAGGGCTCAGAGTGGGGTTGGTTGAAGTTTCTAACAAACTGACCTGATTGTTGAGGGTTGAAGTTTCGCTGAGCATATGCCGCATTGAGCTCCATTGGACTAGATGAATCAGATGGATCATCTTGAAGTTGTGGACATGTGTCAGTCGGATGAGATGGAGAGTTGCATATTGTCGCCTATCGACCGTTCAAGGTTCCGGTGCTCTGCTAATGTGTATAGCAGCACTCGGGTCGAATCCTCGGCGATGATACTTTGTAGTAGTCGTTTGTTTTTGGTTGATTGTATTTTGATTAGGGGGGTTTGTTTGCAGAGCTTAATTGAAATGATTTATGGATGATGTTTGATTTACCAAATTGATAAAGATTGGGGTGAGTTCATCATTAGGTTAGTTAAGCTTGTGATATCCTCGAGCTTTGCTTTATATTGCATTTAAATTAACACCCATGTCACAAGATGATGTTGATTAGAATTCTTAAGTGTTAAGGCTTTAAACCAAGACTTAACTTAACTTAAGGTTATAATCTCAATAATATCTTATTTATGGTTGTGTATTTATGGTTCCAATAATCCATGGAAACCACATGTTAAACAAAACAAGTCATTAATCCATGACATGTTAAGTCCAACATACACAATGTTAATTCAAAGAATATTCATCGAGCAGAAGCTCTCAATCACTTAACATACCTAAATTATAACTCACCCCAATGAGAGATTTACTCAGCCATTTGGGTGATTAATAATCTGGTAATATATGTTTATGGTGATGAATTATAAAGAGAAGAAAAAGAAAGGGACAAGATAAGAGTAGTGTGCCGAACACACACACGAAATAATTTAAGAATCAAAAATGGAATTTCGATTGAATGAGGAAGCTTAAGAAGGGAAGGGGATTGAACTGAATTTAAACTATTTTAAGAACATTAATATTAAAATACAGAAGGTGGAAGAGAATAAGAGATATTGAAGAAGTAACTTGCATTAAAACAGAATTACAAAGAAAGAGAATTACAAGATTACAAAAATGAAGAACACAAAAGTAAGTGAAAAGAAAGAGAGGAGGAAAGGTCTCTCAAGTGAAAACTTGAGTATGGCAGGTCCTCCCAAGCCTTTGGAAAAGCTTTGGTCGTGCCAATGTGATCTCCTCTCTTCTGAAATGCCAACCCCTCTCAAGGAGAGAAGGGGAGAGTATTTATAGCCCAAGGAGTGGACTGTTTGCATTCCCAATCTGTCCCTCCACTTGCTTCGCCAATTGAGCTATACAGACAGCCGAATCTTCAAATACATCCTTCTTAAAAGTTGTAGACAATAATGTTGGCCGACTAATCTCAAAATTTGGAGGCATTTGGACAATTGGAGCCAAAGTTATGGCCGGTTGATTAAACAAAGGTAAACTGTCCATTTCTATCCATTCTTTTTCGATGGCCAAAATGTGAATGGATTTTTGAACAGGAAGATGCCTTCAAATTCGAATGACTTCTTCAACAAAGTCGGCCGCCTATATCTCCTCTTTCACACTGCAAAATCTCAGCTCGATTTGATGCTTACATCAGGAGATATGTCATGCATACTATACTGATTTTAATTCTCGGCCAGAATGGTGGGCTGGACTTCAAAGGTTTATTTGGGCCCCTTGTACTTGGATTTGGGCCATTCAATTTTTATCCAAGATGAAATGTAGTGTCCCCAGAATTATGGTGGAGATTGAAGGTCTTTGGACTTCTCGATTGAACCCAGTAAATCAATCTTCATGGATGGTCCAGTTTGTTCACAGATTCTTTGGTCTTGTTTGTGAGGACCATATGACCCTTCAAATGGCAGAATTGGCTCATGGTTCCTTCTAATGAAATGTTTTATATTGAAAGGAGAATCCTACAAAACAAGAACCACACAATTTGGATCAGTATAGTGATAGTTATAATTAAAACATTAAACTGACTCAATTTGACTACTTCTAAAAATGCTCAAATATTATACTTAATATTAAAACATTAATATTTCACACAAATTATGCACATTTCATATAAAATAAGTAAAGGGGGAATATAATAAGTCATGAAAATATTAATAACATCAACTCCCCCACACTTATATTTGCGCGTGTCCTCATGTGCAACAAATATAAAAACATGACAAAATCATTTTCACTCACCAACAAATATTAAAATTTTGTTTTCTCCAATCAGGGGAGGTTTAGACTATTTTACTCATCCATAATGAATTCCATCACAAATTTGGTTCACAATAATGCATCATAAACAATTCATTTTTTCATGTTCAAGGTTTGAATTGGAAAATGTAGGCACTCAAAACTTACTCCTCTCAAGATGATAAAAATGTATTTTAGGAGGTTCACTCATTCACCAACAAAAAGTGAAAATCAAGAGTTTGTAAGAGCTCTCAGCTTCCATTCCCAAATCTAATGTGTACAATAATCAAGAGGTCTTTTAAGGGGTTTTTCAGTGGCTATGGGATGGTAGGTATATAATGTCCAAAGGAAAAGAGGGGTTAAAAACACCAACATGGAAAAATCAATGCACATTTTTTTTGAAATTTGATTTGAAAGGAAATAGAAACACATATATACAAGGGAATGAATGTGTGATGAATGAAAAGTGAGGGAGATAGAAAATGGAATAGGTTGAGATGATGGAATATGTACAACATGGAAGACTTCCAATAATGACACAATACAAGATGAGTCAAGTGTTCTTTTTTTTCTTTTCTTTTTTGCTCTTTTTTTTCTTTCGAAAGTTGTGCTTGAAACAAGTCTCACAGTCATCTCCCAACCCATGCTTGATCTCCTCATGGAACTAATTTTAGTAGTTATAACATGATCAAAGGTTGATGATGAATGATTTTTGACCCACCCAAGACACAACCCATTCCTTTTTTTTCATTTTTTTTAATATAATTTTTTTTTCGTTTTTTTAAAACACTTTTCAATGACTTTTGTACAAATGACAATTACACATATACACCCCAAATCTCACAGAATTACAACCTCTATCCCACACTTGAATGGATGCTTTCCCTCAAGCATATGATGACACATTGGAAATCAATGAAAGTACGCCCAAAAATGAAGTCCATTCCCACCACACTTAAATTTCAATAAAGTGTACAATGAAAATCCATGAAGATGTTGGGTGGGACAAGGTATTAGGCTTGTAATGTGGCTATCAAAAGAAAGGCTTTCATAGGCTCAAAGGGGCTTTCAAAAGTAGGATCAATGTAAGGGTAACGGGAGGCTATTTGGCTATTCTGATTCTCATGTGGCTTAGAAAATGCCTCTATCATATTAATGCACACAAAAGATGGAAATTCAGCTCGAAGGTCCACAAACGCAAGACTCACAATCAGTGGTGAAGACACACAATGAAAAAGATGGTCATAGATGACCTTGGCATGAAGGCTAATGTTATTCCTCACGGTAGGGGAGAATCATTTTCCACCAAAAATTGTTCATTCAAAATGTTTGTTATTGACAGAAAATTGTTTACCCAAGTTTGAGATAAAAATTCAATATATTTGAGTTTAAAACAAGCCTTTTGACTCCCCAAAATGGTTGGACAAAATTTCAAAACTAGATGGTGAGTAAGCATCAATCTTCATGGATGGTCCAGTTTGTTCACAGATTCTTTGGTCTTGTTTGTGAGGACCATATGACCCTTCAAATGGCAGAATTGGCTCATGGTTCCTTCTAATGAAATGTTTTATATTGAAAGGAGAATCCTACAAAACAAGAACCACACCATTTGAAAGTGCGGCCGATTGTTGAGGGTTGAAGTTTCGCTGAGCATATGCCGCATTGAGCTCCATTGGACTAGATGAATCAGATGGATCATCTTGAAGTTGTGGACATGTGTCAGTCGGATGAGATGGAGAGTTGCATATTCCACAATTCTTGATAGGTCCAGGGAATAGTGACTGTGGAGAAGATGAGGTTGGGGCTTTGGTAGCCACCGCTAGTTGACGCACAAGACCTGTAAGTTCACTCATCCACTCAGTCATCTTGTTGGGCTCTATGGATTGATTCTATTGGGCTTGTTTCACTTGAGCATGTGCTCGAGTATGGAATTGTTGCGTGTTTGCATCCATGTTGCTTATGAGATCTCTTGCAGCTGCAGGAGTTTTTTCAACAAGAGCATCGCCACTTGCGGCATCAATGAGAGTTCGCTCCATAGCCAATAACCCCTCATAGAAGTATTGGATCAGGAGTTGGTCAGGGATTTGATGGTGTGGACAAGTTGCCACAAGCTTTTTGAACCTCTCCCAATACTCATGGAGTGATTCATTAGGGAATTGACGGATGCCGCTTATTTCCTTTCGGATAGAAGCTGTTCGGGAAGCGGGAAAGAACTTCTCAAGGAAAAGTCTCTTCATGTCAACCCATGAGTTTATGGAACCAGGTGGGAGGTAGTAGAGCCAAGACTTGGCAGAATCTGCTAGGGAAAAGGGGAAAGCTCTAAGCTTGATTTGTTCTTCAGAAACCCCTTGAGGTTTCATGGTTGAGCAGACCACTTGGAACTCTTTGAGGTGAAGATGAGGATCCTCACCGGCTAGCCCGTGAAAATGAGGTAGAAGATGAATCAAACCCGATTTGAGTTCGAAGTCAGCTTCAATGTTTGGATATTGAATACCAAGAGGTTGGTAATTCATATCAGGGGCAGCGAGTTCTTTTAGGGTTTGTTCCCTAGGATTGGCCATTTCAATTTCAATTGGTTGGATGAGGACTGGTTCTTGAATTATTTGAGTATCTCTTATGTTCCTCCTAAGATGGCGAAGTGTTCGCTCAATTTCAGGGTCAAACAAATCCGAGGGATTGTTTGGAAGGCTACGGGGCATTCAGAGAGATTTTGGAAGTTGATGTTATTAATATTTTCATGACTTATTATATTCCCCCTTTACTTATTTTATATGAAATGTGCATAATTTGTGTGAAATATTAATGTTTTAATATTAAGTATAATATTTGAGCATTTTTAGAAGTAGTCAAATTGAGTCAGTTTAATGTTTTAATTATAACTATCACTATACTGATCCAAATTGTGTGGTTCTTGTTTTGTAGGATTCTCCTTTCAATATAAAACATTTCATTAGAAGGAACCATGAGCCAATTCTGCCATTTGAAGGGTCATATGGTCCTCACAAACAAGACCAAAGAATCTGTGAACAAACTGAACCATCCATGAAGATTGATTTACTGGGTTCAATCGAGAGGTCCAAAGACCTTCAATCTCCACCATAATTCGGGGGACACTACATTTCATCTTGGATAAAAATTTCATGGCCCAAATCCAAGTACAAGGGGCCCAAATAAACCTTTGAAGTCCAGCCCACCATTCTGGCCGAGAATTAAAATCAGTATAGTATGCATGACATATCTCCTGATGTAAGCATCAAATCGAGCTGAGATTTTTCAGTGTGAAAGAGGAGATATAGGCGGCCGACTTTGTTGAAGAAGTCATTCGAATTTGAAGGCATCTTCCTGTTCAAAAATCCATTCACATTTTGGCCATTGAAAAAGAATGGATAGAAATGGACAGTTTACCTTTGTTTAATCAACCGGCCATAACTTTGGCTCCAATTGTCCAAATGCCTCCAAATTTTGAGAGTAGTCGGCCAACATTATTGTCTACAACTTTTAAGAAGGATGTATTTGAAGATTCGGCTGTCTGTATAGCTCAATTGGCGAAGCAAGTGGAGGGACAGATTGGGAATGCAAACAGTCCACTCCTTGGGCTATAAATACTCTCCCCTTCTCTCCTTGAGAGGGGTTGGCATTTCAGAAGAGAGGAGATCACATTGGCACGACCAAAGCTTTTCCAAAGGCTTGGGAGGACCTACCATACTCAAGTTTTCACTTGAGAGACCTTTCCTCCTCTCTTTCTTTTCACTTACTTTTGTGTTCTTCATTTTTGTAATCTTGTAATTCTCTTTCTTTGTAATTCTGTTTTAATGCAAGTTACTTCTTCAATATCTCTTATTCTCTTCCACCTTCTGTATTTTAATATTAATGTTCTTAAAATAGTTTAAATTCAGTTCAATCCCCTTCCCTTCTTAAGCTTCCTCATTCAATCGAAATTCCATTTTTGATTCTTAAATTATTTCGTGTGTGTGTTCGGCACACTACTCTTATCTTGTCCCTTTCTTTTTCTTCTCTTTATAATTCATCACCATAAACATATATTACCAGATTATTAATCACCCAAATGGCTGAGTAAATCTCTCATTGGGGTGAGTTATAATTTAGGTATGTTAAGTGATTGAGAGCTTCTGCTCGATGAATATTCTTTGAATTAACATTGTGTATGTTGGACTTAACATGTCATGGATTAATGACTTGTGTTGTTTAACATGTGCTTGTCATGGAGTGACTTTGCCTTTTCTTTGTAGAGAATGGAGTTCTCATACGAATCGAGTCTAAGCTCCTCCAATTCAGTCAACTGCAACAATCTTTCTTCACCAGATTTTTCACAATCAAAATTACATGTTTTGACAGCCCAAAATGACTTATGTTGGATTTCAACTGGTAAATGACAGGCTTTACCAAAGACTAGCCTAAATGGAGACATCCCAATGGGTGTCTTATAGGCTGTTCGATAGGCCCAAAGTGCTTCACCAAGTCTATCGGGCCAGTCTTTTCTTGTGGGCTTAACAATTCTTTCAAGCACTCTTTTCACTTCTCTGTTAGAAAGTTCAGTCATTCCATTTGTTTGAGGGTGATATGCAGTGGATGTTTTATGTACAACCCCATTCTTTTTCAAAAGTGACTCCATGGTTCTATTACAGAAATGAGTTCCTAAGTCACTTATCAAAACACGTGGTGTTCCGAATCGATGGAAGATATGGGTTTTGAGGAACTCACTCACAGTTTGAGCATCATCTTTCCTAGTGGGTTTGGCCTCGACCCACCTAGAAACATAGTCAACAGCAAGGAGAATGTAGGATAATCCATTGGAAGGGGGAAAAGGTCCCATGAAATCGATGCCCCAAACATCGAAAAGCTCACAGAAGATTAATGGCTTTTGAGGCATTTCGTTTCTTTTGGAAATTGTGCCAAACTTTTGGCAAGTGGGACATGATTGACAGAACTCGTGTGAGTCCTTGAAGAGTGAAGGCCAAAAGAATCCAGAATCTAGGACCTTTCTAGAAGTTCTTTTTGGTCCAAAGTGGCCACCTCCAGGCATTGAGTGGCAGAATTCCAAGATGGAGGATTGTTCAGTTTCATCAACACATCTCCTAATTACCATGTCAGCCCCAGTTTTCCAAAGTTTATTATCTTCCCAAAAATAATGCTTTGAATCACTTTTCATCTTTTCTTTTTGTTCTTTTGAAAAATATTCAGGGAAAACACCAGAAACCAAGTAATTGACAATTGGGGCATACCATGGTAACTTTGGAGTGAGAGATGAGAGGTGTTCAGTTGGAAATTCAGGATCAATTATTTCAGAATGAGAAGAATTATAAATTCTACTCAGGTGGTCAGCCACAGGGTTTTCTTTTCCAGGTTTATCTTTTATCACAAGGTCAAACTCTTGGAGCATTAAAATCCATCTTATTAGCCTTGGTTTGGAATCACTTTTCTTAAGTAAGAACTTTAATGCTGAGTGGTCCGTGAAGATGATGATTTTGGCACCTAAGAGATAGGGCCGGAATTTATCCAAGGCAAAAACCACAGCTAAAAGTTCTTTTTCAGTCACAGTGTAGTGTGATTGAGTTTCATCCAATGTTTTTGAGGCATAAAAGATGACATGAGGAATGTTTTCTCTTCTTTGACCAAGAACAGCCCCAATGGCCCTATCAGAAGCATCACACATCAATTCAAATGGTAAGGACCAATCTGGGGGTTGGATTATTGGAGCAGATGTGAGAGCAGATTTGAGTTCAATGAAGGCTCTCTTGCAAGCCTCATCAAAATTGAATGTGACATCATTTTGAAGTAAACGAGTGAGTGGGAGGGAAATCTTGCTGAAGTTCTGAATGAATCGCCGATAGAAACCGGCATGACCAAGGAAGGACCGAATGTCTCGAACTGATTTGGGTTCAGGAAGTGATTGGATCACCTCAATTTTGGCTGGATCAACTTGGATACCCTCTTGAGAAATTATGTGCCCTAGAACAATCCCATTTGAAACCATGAAGTGCCATTTTTCAAAATTCAGCACAAGGTTGCACTTGACACACTTTTGAAGGACCAAAGAGAGTGAATGTAAGCAAGATTCAAATGACTCGCCATAAATGGTAAAGTCATCCATGAATACCTCCATGAAATTCTCAATGAATTCAGAAAAGATACTCATCATACACCGCTGGAATGTTGCAGGAGCATTACAAAGGCCAAAAGGCATTCGCCTATAGGCATAGGTTCCAAAGGGGCAAGTGAATGTGGTCTTTTCTTGGTCTTGAGGTGCGATTGGAATTTGGAAGTAGCCGGTGTAACCATCAAGAAAGCAATAGTGTGACTTTCCGGCCAATCTCTCAAGCATTTGGTCAAGGAAAGGAAGTGGGTAGTGATCTTTTCGTGTTTCAGCATTCAATTTGCGATAATCGATGCACACACGCCATTTGTTTTTCACTCGAGTTGTAACTACTTCTCCATGTTCATTTGTGACAACTGTTATCCCGCCCTTCTTAGGAACGACTTGAATTGGACTAACCCATTCACTATCAGAAATTGGGTAGATAATACCAGCTTGAAGAAGCTTGGTAATCTCTTCCCTAACTACCTCAAGTATGAGTGGATTGAGTCTTCTTTGAGGTTGCCTAATTGGTTTGGATGATTCCTCTAAATGGATGTGATGCATACAAAGGGCAGGGTTGATTCCTGGAATATCCTCTAGGGTCCAGCCTAAGGCATTTTTGTTTTCCTCTAACACTTGAACAAGTTGGGACTCCTCAGTTTCAGAAAGTGAAGCAGAGATAATGACAGGGTAGGAGGGATCATGGAAAAGGAATGCATACTTGAGGTATGAAGGAAGTGGTTTTAGATCAGTTTCAGCCTTGATTTGAGAGCTAGACAAGTTAGGAGTAGGAGAAGGGATTCTAGATGGGTTTGGATCATTTTCCTCAACACTGTCCAAGGTGGAGCAGTAGAGATCAGAGTTGATGTGGGATTCAAGAGAGTTTTCAAGTTCCTCTAGATTGATGGAGTCTATGAATGAGAGGTCCACATCAACTTCACCATTTATGACTTTGTTAATCATGGTGCAGATTTCACAAGATCCTTTATCATTAGAACATGAAGAACATGGTGGATTGGGGTTCGATTGAATCTTAGAAGTGTCCTCAAAAGCATGGATTGAGAATGCAGAGTGATCCTCAGATGGGTATCGCATGGCTTGGAAAATGTTGAACTTGACCAGTTGGTCACCAAATTCCATGGATAAGATGCCTGAGTGGACATCAATCTTGGTTCTCGCAGTCATGAGGAATGGTCTTCCTAGAATTAGGGGAGATCGAGAAGAGGTCGTCTCACCTTCCATGTCAAGGACATAGAAATCAGCTGGGAAGATAAGATCATTGACCCGAACAAGAACATCCTCAATTATCCCCTCAGGACTGGCAGTGCTTCGATTGGCTAATTGAATGACAATACCCGTTGGGTGCAAGGGACCTAGACCAAGGTTGGAGAAAATGGATTTGGGCATGACATTTATTGAGGCTCCAAGGTCTATGAGTGCATCATCAAAGTTGGAACTCCCTATTTGACATGGAACCGTGAAGGTCCCTGGATCTTTGCACTTTATGGGAATAGACTGCTGGGTGGAAACATTTTCAAAGGTCCTAAGTTGCCTCTTATGGGTGCACAATTCCTTAAGAAACTTGGCATACTTAGGGATTTGTTTGATGGCATCTAAGAGGGGGATGTTCACTTCAACACGTCTAAACATGTCAAGCATTTCAGGATCAGGTTCAAAGGACTTCTTAGGCTTGGAGATGGCTTGAGGAAAAGGAATTGGGTTCCTTAGAGGAATGGAAGGAGGTGAAGGAGTGGATTCAAGTTCCTTTTCCAGCTTTTTGTTCTTTTCATTTTCTAGATCAACATTGAAAGGGGAGGTAGAGGAATCAGCATGGGGCATAGCAATTTGCTTTCCCGATCTAAGTGCAATTGCACTTACATTACCCTTAGGGTTGGGTAATGGTTGAGCTGGGAGTTGGGATGAATTGGATGGTTGTTGCTGGCTAAGGTGGGATGCAAGTTGACCTATTTGGGTTTCAATGTTCTTTAGGCTAGAACGGGTGAAGGAAGCAAGATCCTCTACAGCACTTTCCCATGGTTGTTTAGAAGAAGAGGCATGTCCCAAATTGGGTTGGCCTTGATTTTGGTTCTTGGGAAAGCGATTGTATTGGGTGGGGAATTGGGAAGGCTCGTTAGGATAGTGGAATCCAGGAGGAGGATTGTTCCTTTGGGGTTGCGGAACAAAAGGATAAGGTTGATGGAAGTTACCACCACCTTGACCATATTGGAATTGGTTTGGGTTTTGAGGAGGGAATTGAGGAGGATGAGAAATGGGATTACCATACCTCAGAGGTGGGTTAAAGGTAGAAGAGAAGGGCTCAGAGTGGGGTTGGTTGAAGTTTCTAACAAACTGACCTGATTGTTGAGGGTTGAAGTTTCGCTGGGCATATGCCGCATTGAGCTCCATTGGACTAGATGAATCAGATGGATCATCTTGAAGTTGTGGACATGTGTCAGTCGGATGAGATGGAGAGTTGCATATTCCACAATTCTTGATAGGTCCAGGGAATAGTGACTGTGGAGAAGATGGGGTTGGGGCTTTGGTAGCCACCGCTAGTTGACGCACAAGACCTGTAAGTTCACTCATCCACTCAGTCATCTTGTTGGGCTCTATGGATTGATTCTCTTGGGCTTGTTTCACTTGAGCATGTGCTCGAGTATGGAATTGCTGCGTGTTTGCAGCCATGTTGCTTATGAGATCTCTTGCAGCTGCAGGAGTTTTGTCAACAAGAGCACCGCCACTTGCGGCATCAATGAGAGTTCGCTCCATAGCCAATAACCCCTCATAGAAGTATTGGATCAGGAGTTGGTCAGGGATTTGATGGTGTGGACAAGTTGCCACAAGCTTTTTGAACCTCTCCCAATACTCATGGAGTGATTCATTAGGGAATTGATGGATGCCGCTTATTTCCTTTCGGATAGAAGCTGTTCGGGAAGCGGGAAAGAACTTCTCAAGGAAAAGTCTCTTCATGTCAACCCATGAGTTTATGGAACCAGGTGGGAGGTAGTAGAGCCAAGACTTGGCAGAATCTGCTAGGGAAAAGGGGAAAGCTCTAAGCTTGATTTGTTCTTCAGAAACCCCTTGAGGTTTCATGGTTGAGCAGACCACTTGGAACTCTTTGAGTTGAAGATGAGGATCCTCACCGGCTAGCCCGTGAAAATGAGGTAGAAGATGAATCAAACCCGATTTGAGTTCGAAGTCAGCTTCAATGTTTGGATATTGAATACCAAGAGGTTGGTAATTCATATCAGGGGCAGCGAGTTCTTTTAGGGTTTGTTCCCTAGGATTGGCCATTTCAATTTCAATTGGTTGGATGAGGACTGGTTCTTGAATTATTTGAGTATCTCTTATGTTCCTCCTAAGATGGCGAAGTGTTCGCTCAATTTCAGGGTCAAACAAATCCGAGGGATTGTTTGGAAGGCTACGGGGCATTCAGAGAGATTTTGGAAGAAAGAGGAAGACGGGTTTTTCTTTGTATTTTTTTCAGTTTATGATTTTTAAGAGGAAGACGGGTTTTTCTTTGTGTTTTTTTTTCAATTTTTTTAAACTTTTTTTTATGGGTTTTTTTTTTACAATAACCAGAAACTAATGACTACTTAAAGCACCATCCCCGGCAACGGCGCCATTTGAAAGTGCGGCCGATTGTCGCCTATCGACCGTTCAAGGTTCCGGTGCTCTGCTAATGTGTATAGCAGCACTCGGGTCGAATCCTCGGCGATGATACTTTGTAGTAGTCATTTGTTTTTAGTTGATTGTATTTTGATTAGGGGGGTTTGTTTGCAGAGCTTAATTGAAATGATTTATGGATGATGTTTGATTTACCAAATTGATAAAGATTGGTGTGAGTTCATCATTAGGTTAGTTAAGCTTGTGATATCCTCGAGCTTTGCCTTATATTGCATTTAAATTAACACCCATGTCACAAGATGATGTTGATTAGAATTCTTAAGTGTTAAGGCTTTAAACCAAGACTTAACTTAACTTAAGGTTATAATCTCAATCATATCTTATTTATGGTTGTGTATTTATGGTTCCAATAATCCATGGAAACCACATGTTAAACAAAACAAGTCATTAATCCATGACATGTTAAGTCCAACATACACAATGTTAATTCAAAGAATATTCATCGAGCAGAAGCTCTCAATCACTTAACATACCTAAATTATAACTCACCCCAATGAGAGATTTACTCAGCCATTTGGGTGATTAATAATCTGGTAATATATGTTTATGGTGATGAATTATAAAGAGAAGAAAAAGAAAGGGACAAGATAAGAGTAGTGTGCCGAACACACACACGAAATAATTTAAGAATCAAAAATGGAATTTCGATTGAATGAGGAAGCTTAAGAAGGGAAGGGGATTGAACTGAATTTAAACTATTTTAAGAACATTAATATTAAAATACAGAAGGTGGAAGAGAATAAGAGATATTGAAGAAGTAACTTGCATTAAAACAGAATTACAAAGAAAGAGAATTACAAGATTACAAAAATGAAGAACACAAAAGTAAGTGAAAAGAAAGAGAGGAGGAAAGGTCTCTCAAGTGAAAACTTGAGTATGGCAGGTCCTCCCAAGCCTTTGGAAAAGCTTTGGTCGTGCCAATGTGATCTCCTCTCTTCTGAAATGCCAACCCCTCTCAAGGAGAGAAGGGGAGAGTATTTATAGCCCAAGGAGTGGACTGTTTGCATTCCCAATCTGTCCCTCCACTTGCTTCGCCAATTGAGCTATACAGACAGCCGAATCTTCAAATACATACTTCTTAAAAGTTGTAGACAATAATGTTGGCCGACTACTCTCAAAATTTGGAGGCATTTGGACAATTGGATCCAAAGTTATGGCCGGTTGATTAAACAAATGTAAACTGTCCATTTCTATCCATTCTTTTTTGATGGCCAAAATGTGAATGGATTTTTGAACAGGAAGATGCCTTCAAATTCGAATGACTTCTTCAACAAAGTCGGCCGCCTATATCTCCTCTTTCACACTGCAAAATCTCAGCTCGATTTGATGCTTAAATCAGGAGATATGTCATGCATATTATACTGATTTTAATTCTCGTCCAGAATGGTGGGCTGGACTTCAAAGGTTTATTTGGGCCCCTTGTACTTGGATTTGGGCCATGAAATTTTTATCCAAGATGAAATGTAGTGTCCCCCGAATTATGGTGGAGATTGAAGGTCTTTGGACTTCTCGATTGAACCCAGTAAATCAATCTTCATGGATGGTCCAGTTTGTTCACAGATTCTTTGGTCTTGTTTGTGAGGACCATATGACCCTTCAAATGGCAGAATTGGCTCATGGTTCCTTCTAATGAAATGTTTTATATTGAAAGGAGAATCCTACAAAACAAGAACCACACAATTTGGATCAGTATAGTGATAGTTATAATTAAAACATTAAACTGACTCAATTTGACTACTTCTAAAAATGCTCAAATATTATACTTAATATTAAAACATTAATATTTCACACAAATTATGCACATTTCATATAAAATAAGTAAAGGGGGAATATAATAAGTCATGAAAATATTAATAACATCAACTCCCCCACACTTATATTTGCGCGTGTCCTCATGTGCAACAAATATAAAAACATGACAAAATCATTTTCACTCACCAACAAATATTAAAATTTTGTTTTCTCCAATCAGGGGAGGTTTAGACTATTTTACTCATCCATAATGAATTCCATCACAAATTTGGTTCACAATAATGCATCATAAACAATTCATTTTTTCATGTTCAAGGTTTGAATTGGAAAATGTAGGCACTCAAAACTTACTCCTCTCAAGATGATAAAAATGTATTTTAGGAGGTTCACTCATTCACCAACAAAAAGTGAAAATCAAGAGTTTGTAAGAGCTCTCAGCTTCCATTCCCAAATCTAATGTGTACAATAATCAAGAGGTCTTTTAAGGGGTTTTTCAGTGGCTATGGGACGGTAGGTATATAATGTCCAAAGGAAAAGAGGGGTTAAAAACACCAACATGGAAAAAGCAATGCACATTTTTTTTGAAATTTGATTTGAAAGGAAATAGAAACACATATATACAAGGGAATGAATGTGTGATGAATGAAAAGTGAGGGAGATAGAAAATGGAATAGGTTGAGATGATGGAATATGTACAACATGGAAGACTTCCAATAATGACACAATACAAGATGAGTCAAGTGTTCTTTTTTTTCTTTTTTTTTCTCTTTTTTTTCTTTCGAAAGTTGTGCTTGAAACAAGTCTCACAGTCATCTCCCAAACCATGCTTGATCTCCTCATGGAACTAATTTTAGTAGTTATAACATGATCAAAGGTTGATGATGAATGATTTTTGACCCACCCAAGACACAACCCATTCATAGACTCCATCAATCTAGAGGAACTTGAAAACTCTCTTGAATCCCACATCAACTCTGATCTCCACTGCTCCACCTTGGACAGTGTTGAGGAAAATGATCCAAACCCATCTAGAATCCCTTCTCCTGCTCCTAACTTGTCTAGCTCTCAAATCAAGGCTGAAACTGATCTAAAACCACTTCCTTCATACCTCAAGTATGCATTCCTTTTCCATGATCCCTCCTACCCTGTCATTATCTCTGCTTCACTTTCTGAAACTGAGGAGTCCCAACTTGTTCAAGTGTTAGAGGAAAACAAAAATGCCTTAGGCTGGACCCTAGAGGATATTCCAGGAATCAACCCTGCCCTTTGTATGCATCACATCCATTTAGAGGAATCATCCAAACCAATTAGGCAACCTCAAAGAAGACTCAATCCACTCATACTTGAGGTAGTTAGGGAAGAGATTACCAAGCTTCTTCAAGCTGGTATTATCTACCCAATTTCTGATAGTGAATGGGTTAGTCCAATTCAAGTCGTTCCTAAGAAGGGCGGGATAACAGTTGTCACAAATGAACATGGAGAAGTAGTTACAACTCGAGTGAAAAACAAATGGCGTGTGTGCATCGATTATCGCAAATTGAATGCTGAAACACGAAAAGATCACTACCCACTTCCTTTCCTTGACCAAATGCTTGAGAGATTGGCCGGAAAGTCACACTATTGCTTTCTTGATGGTTACACCGGCTACTTCCAAATTCCAATCGCACCTCAAGACCAAGAAAAGACCACATTCACTTGCCCCTTTGGAACCTATGCCTATAGGCGAATGCCTTTTGGCCTTTGTAATGCTCCTGCAACATTCCAGCGGTGTATGATGAGTATCTTTTCTGAATTCATTGAGAATTTCATGGAGGTATTCATGGATGACTTTACCATTTATGGCGAGTCATTTGAATCTTGCTTACATTCACTCTCTTTGGTCCTTCAAAAGTGTGTCAAGTGCAACCTTGTGCTGAATTTTGAAAAATGTCACTTCATGGTTTCAAATGGGATTGTTCTAGGGCACATAATTTCTCAAGAGGGTATCCAAGTTGATCCAGCCAAAATTGAGGTGATCCAATCACTTCCTGAACCCAAATCAGTTCGAGACATTCGGTCCTTCCTTGGTCATGCCGGTTTCTATCGGCGATTCATTCAGAACTTCAGCAAGATTTCCCTCCCACTCACTCGTTTACTTCAAAATGATGTCACATTCAATTTTGATGAGGCTTGCAAGAGAGCCTTCATTGAACTCAAATCTTCTCTCACATCTGCTCCAATAATCCAACCCCCAGATTGGTCCTTACCATTTGAATTGATGTGTGATGCTTCTGATAGGGCCATTGGGGCTGTTCTTGGTCAAAGAAGAGAAAACATTCCTCATGTCATCTTTTATGCCTCAAAAACATTGGATGAAACTCAATCACACTACACTGTGACTGAAAAAGAACTTTTAGCTGTGGTTTTTGCCTTGGATAAATTCCGGCCCTATCTCTTAGGTGCCAAAATCATCATCTTCACGGACCACTCAGCATTAAAGTTCTTACTTAAGAAAAGTGATTCCAAACCAAGGCTAATAAGATGGATTTTAATGCTCCAAGAGTTTGACCTTGTGATAAAAGATAAACCTGGAAAAGAAAACCCTGTGGCTGACCACCTGAGTAGAATTTATAATTCTTCTCATTCTGAAATAATTGATCCTGAATTTCCAACTGAACACCTCTCATCTCTCACTCCAAAGTTACCATGGTATGCCCCAATTGTCAATTACTTGGTTTCTGGTGTTTTCCCTGAATATTTTTCAAAAGAACAAAAAGAAAAGATGAAAAGTGATTCAAAGCATTATTTTTGGGAAGATAATAAACTTTGGAAAACTGGGGCTGGCATGGTAATTAGGAGATGTGTTGATGAAACTGAACAATCCTCCATCTTGGAATTCTGCCACTCAATGCCTGGAGGTGGCCACTTTGGACCAAAAAGAACTTCTAGAAAGGTCCTAGATTCTGGATTCTTTTGGCCTTCACTCTTCAAGGACTCACACGAGTTCTGTCAATCATGTCCCACTTGCCAAAAGTTTGGCACAATTTCCAAAAGAAACGAAATGCCTCAAAAGCCATTAATCTTCTGTGAGCTTTTCGATGTTTGGGGCATCGATTTCATGGGACCTTTTCCACCTTCCAATGGATTATCCTACATTATCCTTGCTGTTGACTATGTTTCTAGGTGGGTCGAGGCCAAACCCACTAGGAAAGATGATGCTCAAACTGTGAGTGAGTTCCTCAAAACCCATATCTTCCATCGATTCGGAACACCACGTATTTTGATAAGTGACTTAGGAACTCATTTCTGTAATAGAACCATGGAGTCACTTTTGAAAAAGAATGGGGTTGTACATAAAACATCCACTGCATATCACCCTCAAACAAATGGAATGGCTGAACTTTCTAACAGAGAAGTGAAAAGAGTGCTTGAAAGAATTGTTAAGCCCACAAGAAAAGACTGGCCCGATAGACTTGGTGAAGCACTTTGGGCCTATCGAACAGCCTATAAGACACCCATTGGGATGTCTCCATTTAGGCTAGTCTTTGGTAAAGCCTGTCATTTACCAGTTGAAATCCAACATAAGTCATTTTGGGCTGTCAAAACATGTAATTTTGATTGTGAAAAATCTGGTGAAGAAAGATTGTTGTAGTTGACTGAATTGGAGGAGCTTCGACTCGATTCGTATGAGAACTCCATTCTCTACAAAGAAAAGGCAAAGTCACTCCATGACAAGCACATTCTTCGAAAGGTATTTCATGAAGGTGAAAAGGTAATGCTCTTCAATTCTCGATTTCGACTTCACCCAGGTAAGCTCAATTCTCGTTGGGATGGACCTTTTATTATTACTAATGTTTACCCATTTGGTGCAGTGCAAGTCGAAGACCCTTCTTCAAAAAGAACATTCACGGTAAATGGACATCGGTTAAAGCATCACCATGAGAGGCCATTCACTTCAGGTTCCACATCGACTTCCATTGACCCACCACTAGATGGAAATGGCGACCCACCAAATCCAAACCAGGGGGCACCTCTTTCCCTTTAACCCTCTTTCTTCTTCTTCCTCTCTCTTTCATTTTGTTACCACTTTATTCTTCAAACCCTTTCTTTTTATCTTTCTTGTGTGGGTGTGTATTTTTTAAAAAAAAAACCTTAAAAACTAAAAAAACCAAAAAAACACAATTACTTAAAAAAATTACAAAAAAAAGAGTCATGCTTACTCACCATCTAGTTTTGAAATTTTGTCCAACCATTTTGGGGAGTCAAAAGGCTTGTTTTAAACTCAAATATATTGAATTTTTATCTCAAACTTGGGTAAACAATTTTCTGTCAATAACAAACATTTTGAATGAACAATTTTTGGTGGAAAATGATTCTCCCCTACCGTGAGGAATAACATTAGCCTTCATGCCAAGGTCATCTATGGCCATCTTTTTCATTGCGTGTCTTCACCACTGATTGTGAGTCTTGCGTTTGTGGACCTTCGAGCTGAATTTCCATCTTTTGTGTGCATTAATATGATAGAGGCATTTTCTAAGCCACATGAGAATCAGAATAGCCAAATAGCCTCTCGTTACCCTTACATTGATCCTACTTTTGAAAGCCCCTTTGAGCCTATGAAAGCCTTTCTTTTGATAGCCACATTACAAGCCTAATACCTTGTCCCACCCAACATCTTCATGGATTTTCATTGTACACTTTATTGAAATTTAAGTGTGGTGGGAATGGACTTCATTTTTGGGCGTACTTTCATTGATTTCCAATGTGTCATCATATGCTTGAGGGCAAGCATCCATTCAAGTGTGGGATAGAGGTTGTAATTCTGTGAGATTTGGGGTGTATATGTGTAATTGTCATTTGTACAAAAGTCATTGAAAAGTGTTTTAAAAAAATGAAAAAAAATTATATTAAAAAAAATGAAAAAAAAGGAATGGGTTGTGTCTTGGGTGGGTCAAAAATCATTCATCATCAACCTTTGATCATGTTATAACTACTAAAATTAGTTCCATGAGGAGATCAAGCATGGGTTGGGAGATGACTGTGAGACTTGTTTCAAGCACAACTTTCGAAAGAAAAAAAAGAGCAAAAAAAAAAGAAAAAAAAGAACACTTGACTCATCTTGTATTGTGTCATTATTGGAAGTCTTCCATGTTGTACATATTCCATCATCTCAACCTATTCCATTTTCTATCTCCCTCACTTTTCATTCATCACACATTCATTCCCTTGTATATATGTGTTTCTATTTCCTTTCAAATCAAATTTCAAAAAAAATGTGCATTGATTTTTCCATGTTGGTGTTTTTAACCCCTCTTTTCCTTTGGACATTATATACCTACCGTCCCATAGCCACTGAAAAACCCCTTAAAAGACCTCTTGATTATTGTACACATTAGATTTGGGAATGGAAGCTGAGAGCTCTTACAAACTCTTGATTTTCACTTTTTGTTGGTGAATGAGTGAACCTCCTAAAATACATTTTTATCATCTTGAGAGGAGTAAGTTTTGAGTGCCTACATTTTCCAATTCAAACCTTGAACATGAAAAAATGAATTGTTTATGATGCATTATTGTGAACCAAATTTGTGATGGAATTCATTATGGATGAGTAAAATAGTCTAAACCTCCCCTGATTGGAGAAAACAAAATTTTAATATTTGTTGGTGAGTGAAAATGATTTTGTCATGTTTTTATATTTGTTGCACATGAGGACACGCGCAAATATAAGTGTGGGGGAGTTGATGTTATTAATATTTTCATGACTTATTATATTCCCCCTTTACTTATTTTATATGAAATGTGCATAATTTGTGTGAAATATTAATGTTTTAATATTAAGTATAATATTTGAGCATTTTTAGAAGTAGTCAAATTGAGTCAGTTTAATGTTTTAATTATAACTATCACTATACTGATTCAAATTGTGTGGTTCTTGTTTTGTAGGATTCTCCTTTCAATATAAAACATTTCATTAGAAGGAACCATGAGCCAATTCTGCCATTTGAAGGGTCATATGGTCCTCACAAACAAGACCAAAGAATCTGTGAACAAACTGGACCATCCATGAAGATTGATTTACTGGGTTCAATCAAGAAGTCCAAAGACCTTCAATCTCCACCATAATTCGGGGGACACTACATTTCATCTTGGATAAAAATTGCATGGCCCAAATCCAAGTACAAGGGGCCCAAATAAACCTTTGAAGTCCAGCCCACCATTCTGGCCGAGAATTAAAATCAGTATAGTATGCATGACATATCTCCTGATGTAAGCATCAAATCGAGCTGAGATTTTGCAGTGTGAAAGAGGAGATATAGGCGGCCGACTTTGTTGAAGAAGTCATTCGAATTTGAAGGCATCTTCCTGTTCAAAAATCCATTCACATTTTGGCCATCGAAAAAGAATGGATAGAAATGGACAGTTTACCTTTGTTTAATCAACCGGCCATAACTTTGGCTCCAATTGTCCAAATGCCTCCAAATTTTGAGAGTAGTCGGCCAACATTATTGTCTACAACTTTTAAGAAGGATGTATTTGAAGATTCGGCTGTCTGTATAGCTCAATTGGCGAAGCAAGTGGAGGGACAGATTGGGAATGCAAACAGTCCACTCCTTGGGCTATAAATACTCTCCCATTCTCTCCTTGAGAGGGGTTGGCATTTCAGAAGAGAGGAGATCACATTGGCACGACCAAAGCTTTTCCAAAGGCTTGGGAGGACCTGCCATACTCAAGTTTTCACTTGAGAGACCTTTCCTCCTCTCTTTCTTTTCACTTACTTTTGTGTTCTTCATTTTTGTAATCTTGTAATTCTCTTTCTTTGTAATTCTGTTTTAATGCAAGTTACTTATTCAATATCTCTTATTCTCTTCCACCTTCTGTATTTTAATATTAATGTTCTTAAAATAGTTTAAATTCAGTTCAATCCCCTTCCCTTCTTAAGCTTCCTCATTCAATCGAAATTCCATTTTTGATTCTTAAATTATTTCGTGTGTGTGTTCGGCACACTACTCTTATCTTGTCCCTTTCTTTTTCTTCTCTTTATAATTCATCACCATAAACATATATTACCAGATTATTAATCACCCAAATGGCTGAGTAAATCTCTCATTGGGGTGAGTTATAATTTAGGTATGTTAAGTGATTGAGAGCTTCTGCTCGATGAATATTCTTTGAATTAACATTGTGTATGTTGGACTTAACATGTCATGGATTAATGACTTGTTTTGTTTAACATGTGGTTTCCATGGATTATTGGAACCATAAATACACAACCATAAATAAGATATGATTGAGATTATAACCTTAAGTTAAGTTAAGTCTTGGTTTAAAGCCTTAACACTTAAGAATTCTAATCAACATCATCTTGTGACATGGGTGTTAATTTAAATGCAATATAAAGCAAAGCTCGAGGATATCACAAGCTTAACTAACCTAATGATGAACTCACCCCAATCTTTATCAATTTGGTAAATCAAACATCATCCATAAATCATTTCAATTAAGCTCTGCAAACAAACCCCCCTAATCAAAATACAATCAACTAAAAACAAACGACTACTACAAAGTATCATCGCCGAGGATTCGACCCGAGTGCTGCTATACACATTAGCAGAGCACCGGAACCTTGAACGGTCGATAGGCGACAATCGGCCGCACTTTCACGGGTCTGTTCTCATAATCTCTCATCTTTGAGATTACTAAGTGCGAACTCCATGAGAGAGAGTCTTGTCTTCTTACGAGTACTCGCACATTACGGTATGTATACTATGTGTCCTATCATAGTATGTCATCCAACCATAGAAAAATATTTAAGAATATTGTTATAGCATTTCAAGGTTCTCATCATAGTGGGGATCTGCCATGACCTTATCAATGCAACAAATATTCCAGGACATTATTATATTATAGTCATACAGAACAATGAACAATATATAATAAGTGTACATTCATGTAATCAAAGTAAAAAACAGTTGATTCTCAGGACACCAACCCTTACAACACCCACTTAAAAGCATAACTTCCTTGTTGGCACATTTGACCGGTACTGACTTTGATACCATTTGTAACAGCCCAAACCGTCCATGATCGCGATATCATCTACTTTGGGCCCAACATCCCTCACGTTTTTTTTTCTCAGGACGTCCCCAAAAAATGTCTCATGATGTAAGAGGTATCCACATCACCTTATAAAGGGTGTTATGTTCTCCACTTACTAAATCATTCTTTCCGAATTCATGAATCCTTCTGATTGTTCCATCTAAATTTTCTCCAAATCTGCATGAAGGAATGTCGTATTTACATCCAGTTGTTCAAGATATAGACCTTCCAATGTAACTATTTTATGTAATATTTGGATAGTTATATTCTTTACCTTTGAAGAGAAGATTTCATTAAAAGACACTTATTCATTTTGATGAAAGTTCTGAATACTTTTGACTTGTGCTTCAAAAGGTATACCCTTTATGTGTATCACTATTGATGAAGGTAAGGTATTATAGCGAGCCTCCATGAGAACGTACCAGAATTAGTCCCATACATCGGTATGTATAAGTTTCAACTTTTGAGACTTGGGGGAATCCATTCTTGCATAGAAAAAGACATTCTTTTCATCCTTTTAAAGATACAATCTTCACATGCTCTAAACTTCACATGCTCGAGTTTCAGTATACCTTCATAAGTCAAGATTCTCATTCATTTCTCACTCATGTGACCAAGATGATAATGCCACAACTATGCATATAATCGACATCCATTTTATGATTTGATCTACCCGTTAAATACAATGTTTTGCCTTTCACATTTTTGACTACTATCATGACACCCTTAGTGATCTTCCACACTAGATTCTTTCCTAGTCCTGGTATGTGTCTTACCCCTTACAGTTCTGGCTAACATTCGTTTGTTGTTCGAACATTGACATCACCTTTCCCTACAATCTCAAGCGATTCATTATTAGCTAGGTGAACTTTTTTGAACCTTCCATATACATAACTTTCCATGTATCATCTCTCCGATGTAGAATGAAACAATGTTCCGAAATTAATGATCCATGACTCAAACAAACTGTTGATACTTGCACTACTGGAAAAACAACCTATACCCACGGTTCAAAATCGTGTGTATAGCCCCCAAAACCGTGGGTATAGCCTATACCCATGGTTTTGGGAACTATGGGCTGGAAAGGCGTCGGTATAGGGGTCTCAGGCTATACCCACAGTTTTGGAGAACCGTGGGCATAGGGGAGTCAAATGTGGCACACCGCTGTTCCAGCATGGCACACAACAGACCCCACGGTTTTCAAACCGTGGGGAATTTAAATCCAAAAAACAAGCGCTAGGGGGAATCGAACCCACACCTCACGCTACACCTCACAGGCGCGCCCCATTAAGGGACCAACCGAGCTATGGTATTTAATTGTTATATATACATATATCTATGTATATATATTAATATGAACCAATGTGGTATTTAAATTCAAAAAACGCGGCCAGAGGGATTCGAACCAACGTCTACAAAGCGCCTCACATCCGTGCCTCCCCAAAGGACCAATCGAGCTATCATTTTCTTTTGATATATATACATAAATCTAGGTATATATATTAATATGATCCGTGTTTCGTAAGATGTTAATGATGGAAATCGAACACGCGACCTACAACAGCCGCGGAGAACGGTTTACCAACCGATCTACTGAATTTTTAAAATTATATATTTATATTTACGTAAATATATTAATCTAAACCGTGAATAAATGTCTCCCAGCCAAATTTTTTCCGTGTCCCGCCTAATTTTCTTTCCCCGCCATAACGCGTGAAAGCTATACCCACGGTTCTGGAGAACCGTGGGTATAGGTCTTCAAAAAAAAAGCCCAATACCCACAGTTTTGATGAACCGTTGATATAGGTCTTCGGAAAATACCCTATACCCATGGTTTTCTCCAAAACTGTGGGTATAGGTCTTAAAAGAAAACTATACCCATGGTTTTTGGCACAACCGTGGGTATAGGTTCACATATTATCCCTATACCCAAGGTTTTTTGCAAAACCGTGGGTATAGACCTATTTTCCAATAGTGTTAACAGTAAACTACTATCACCTTTCTCAGTCGCGTTATTTACGAACGACCCTTCAAAATTTACTTTTCGGTCTCTACAATCTTTCTTCAAACGTCTTTTCTTTTCACACCGCCAATATTCAGGGTCCAGGCCTATCGATTTACCTCGACTCCTTTTATTGATCCACTTCTCTCTTTTTGACTTTGCAGAGATAATCATCCTTTACACTCCGTACTCTAAAATGTACTGGTAGACTTTTGAACTTTCTTCCGTCTGATCTTTTCATTCAAAAAATAGATCACAAATATCCTCAAATAACAAGTTAGACATACCATTAGAATTGTTCACAATAGTAACCATCATATCCCAAGATTCTAACAATGAAGATGACTAGATCAATACCTATACACTGCTTCCAATTTTAACATTCACAAACTTCAACTATATCCAGATCACATCAAACTCATTCACATGATCATATCGACTTTCCTTCAGTTATCTTTAGATAAAAGAGTCTCTACATCATAAGCACATTTTGTATATCGCTAGGCTTCTCATACATGTTAGCGGTTATAAACATCAGTTCAACAATAGTTTTCACCTCTTGGATATTGAAAGCAACATTATGTGCTAATGTTAGTTAACTTCTCCCATTCGCCTTCCCCATATTGACTTGGGATAACTGAATGTTCTGGTCTTTCATAAAAATGGTTCTCTATCCGCATTTTTTAGAAATCAAAATTTGTTACGTCAAACCCGTCAATCCTCATCTTGCCTTCTTCAAATGCCACAACTTTTGACCAATACTTCAGATGTTATAGATAATCACTCATCAAAAATCTCTCCACTCCAAGATCAGGAACAAAGATTTGATACTAATTGTTTTTCCCAACACACGAATCACCCTCCGTACTTTAAAATGCGGAACAAAGACTTAATATCTGAATGCACTCGATAATAGTGTATCCAAGTGAGAACATGTAACTCCCCATAATTTTTTTGGTCATTACTTTTTTGAGGGAGTTTAATTTTTGGCCCTAGATCAGGGGTTGTTTCGAGAATCAGGACTCTGATTGGAAATTCGAGTATTGGAACATCTCAGAGAGTTGTTTTTTAATGTGGAACGAGGCGTGGTTGGTGATTTGGGTGCTCAGGTGAGCATTGGAGAAGGCCCAGGTGGCAACAAGTGAAGTTTTAGCTGTTTGCAGCACATCGCACAGTGATGGCCGGAGGTCGTAACGCGAAGGCTAAAGGCCTTGGGGGTGGTTTTGTGTGTGAGTGCATCGCGCCGCGACCCATAGGTCGCGCTGCGATGAAGGCAGGCCGAGGGCCAGACCCTCTACTTGGGGTGGCCGCCCTGTAACCTCTTGTCATGTTGCGAAGATGTCGGGAAAAGGTGGTTGTCACGCCGCGACTGAGGCCCTGGTGACTTTTAATCAGGGTCAAGCCTGTCTTTTGGGTCAGCCCGTTTTGATTTTGAGGGGAAGAGAGGCATCAAGGATGTTGAGATGGTATGTGAGTATGATATACTCTATAATACCAAATGTAGGATCGAAATAAAAGAGATACTGTATGGATTATCTAATGATGATCAATATACAAGAGGGGGTGAATTGTATACTTTAAAAATTCTTTGGGAACTTTTAAATATGATTATGTTTAACAAGGTTAAACAAGGTAATTCACAAAACCTCTAGTTCTACACACTTGCTAGATTCAGGAAATATGATTCCGAGAATGCAATTCTGGAAAAGTGATTCCGGAAATGAAACTTAATGAAAGTTTATAACAACAAATTACAAGTATAAGGAAGTATAAGATAGTTATACTTTCCTCAACAATACAAATGCAGCGGAAAACTTGTAACAAAACAAGTAACAAGTAGTAAATCTTTTAACCCAAAGAGAAGGGTATCCAACAACCTTGGATAAAGGTCCCTTGATTTATACTTTCAAGAAAGTTTGTCTTACCCACATCAGGGTAAGCCCTCGATACGAAGATCGGAGTCTGTCTTGCTATCCCCGCAAGCCCTCAACTTCAAGGTAGTCGACACCTCTGTCTTCCTATCCCCGGAAGCCCTAGATTGTACACAGCAACAATCAGAGTCTCACAAAGCAAGTCTGAACCAGAAGTTCAGTACGCACAAAGCAATGAAAGTATCTCTCTCTAGAAATCACTTCAGATCAAAAGTTGTCCAAAAGTTCTGAGCTCTTTCAAATGAGCTCCTATTTATAGGAACGACTTCAACGGTCAGCTCCCTCTTCCAACGATCATATTTTTCCTTGAATTTCGGAGGGACCTGTACACGTGTCACTCAAACAATGGTTAGTGAGTAACTGAAAGCATGACATCATTTTATAACAAAACAAGTGTAAGCAAAAATATGGTTACGTAACTAAAATACAATATTTAGAATGTAAGGAAATATGAGAGTTCAGATTCTAACCAAAAATGAATTCAGAGTCTATAATACAAGGATATTCAAATTCTGTTTTCAAGGAATTCGGAACCTGAACTCTATAGAATTTTAGAGTCTGAATTTCAAGGAAATTCGGAATCTGGATTCACAAGAATTCAGAACCAAAACTTACAAAGTTTGGAGTCAGAGTTCATGAGAATTCGGAGTCAGAACTCAGAAGAGTTCAGAATCTGTATTCAGAGAACTCGGATTCAGAACTCAGAGAAGTTCGTAACCAGAATTCGTATTCGGGATTCAGAGTTAGAACTCAGAAGAATTCGTAATCAGAATTCGAAGTCAGAACTCAGAAGAGTTCGTATCCAGAATTCGTAATCAAAATTCGGAGTCAGAACTCAGAAGAGTTTGCATCCAGAATTCGTAATCAGAATTCAGAGTCATAACTTAGAAGAGTTCGTAACCAGAATTCTGAGAATTTGGATCCTAAACAAAATGCTTCATATCTAGGTAATTATAGGATTCCAAGGTTTTGGTTTCAAACCGAATTTTGCACTTAGAAAAATTATGATATGAACAATGAAAATATGATAAGGATAAATTCCCTTGGGGAAGTAAATTTTTCTTTATAGAAGTAAAACACAGGGTAAAAATAGATTTTCTTTGAGATAAGGTGTTTGTGATTTTCAAAACAAGAAGGAATTGTAAAGTCATAAGGAAACCTTATTGACTAAACAATCTTCCCTAAGTATGAAGGAATGGAAAAGTTATAAGGAAAACCTTATTGACTCAACAGGGGAGAGGTCATTCGACCGGCTCTCCCCCTTCCTCATTTCTCCTTTGATCCTCCACAGCGGGGGATGGTTTTGGGCTAGAGTTTTTGTCACGCTCAGGTTTTATTTCAGGTTGGGTTTCGGCTCTGATTAGGGATTTGGGGGAGTCTTTGTTTAAAATTTTGAATTTTTATTTAACAACCAGTGTTTTGGGTTTAACGGCGCCGAATGCACAGGCAAGACACAGTTCGATGATCGTGCAACTTGCCCAGTTTTCAAAATAATTTAAATATTTAAAAGAGTAATGAATCGATGTTAAAGTGTGTAAAAATAAAATGAAAAAAGTAAAATATAATTAAAGGTTAATAATATTATCAATGGGATTATTATTATTTTCATTATTAATAATTAAGAATTGTATTGGTAAAGTTTTTATTATCATTATTATCATTAGAATTATCATTTCCATAATTATTAATAAAAATGAAATGAACAATGTTATTATTTATATTGTTATGTTATAATTAATTAATTAATTAGGACAGTGCGCGGACACTGCACGGTTAGCGGAGGCCGTGCGGTCAGCCCGGACACCCGTGCAACTGCTTTTGGATCAGATGGAAGGTGTTGCACGGTCCGCGAACAAGCGCTTGAGTTGTGCGCGGGCCGCGCGGTTACAGTATCCAAATAAATAAAATAGATTAAAGCAAATGAGAAACAAAATTAAGACAAGTTTATTAATAATTATAATATTCATGGTATAATTATTGTGATCAAATATTATTATAATTATTACGATTGCTATGTATGTCATTAATTAATATTTAGATTTTAACTATTGTTGTTATATTATCGTTATTGTCATTATAAATATTACAATTAAAACCAACATTATTATTGATTTTTTTCATTGTCATTATTATTATTAAAAATTTCTATCATCATTATTTTTATTAAAGTTGATTTTGTTATTAGTATTAAAATTATTTATATCATTAGTATTATTATTAGTAGTATTTTTATTCGATTTTGTTTTGTTTTGGTTTGTTTAGGGTTCCCACGAGCATCACCCCCCACCCCGACCCTGCCTGTGCGCAGCACCCACAGAGCACCCCCCGTGCGGCCCTCTCTTCCTCGCCGCCACATGATCCGGCAGCCGGCCGCCCTCCTACCTGTTTCGGCCACCCGCCCGCCGCGCGCCCTCATCGTTATTGTCATTATAAATATCGCAATTAAAACCAACATTATTATTGATTTTTTTCATTGTCATTGTTATTATTAAAAATTTCTATCATCGTTATTTTTATTAAAGTTGATTTTGTTATTAGTATTAAAATTATTTATATCAATTAGTATTATTATTAATCTATTATTATTAGTAATATTTTTATTAGATTCTTTTTTTTTTGGGTTGTTTAGGGTTCCCACGAGCATCACACCCCCCCCACACCGACCCTGCCTGCGCGCAGCGCCCACAGAGCACCCCCCGCGCGGCCCTCTCTTCCTCGCCGCCGCACGATCCGGCGGCCGGCCGCCCTCCTGCCTGTTTCGGCCACCCGACCGCCGCGCGCCCTCCTTGCCAAGCCAACCGCCGCGCGCCCTCCTTGCCAAGCCGCGGGCCGCGCGCCTTCCTAGCCAATCCGCCCCAACCCGTGCGCCCCTCCGGCGCGTTTCCCCTGTCCGGAAACCTCCCTCCCGGCCGCGCCTCTGTCCGGCGACCTCCCCCCCGGCCGCGCCTCTGTCCGGCAGCCTCCCTCCCGTCCGCGACTCTGTCCGGCGAGTTGCCCCTCGCCGGCGTGCCCCCTCGCCGGCTTCACCCCCTTGTTGGCGTCCTTCCCCTCCGGCCACGGTTTTTCCCTTCAGTAAGGGTTTGGTTTGAGTTTTATTTATGGGGTTTGAGTTTGCTTAAACCCTAGTTGTTGGCGGTCAATTTATTGAGTTAGATCCCTCAATTATGGGTTCGTTTTGGTTGCTTTAGGTTTGGCTCAACTCCCCGCGGGTGCGTTTGAGGTTCGCTCGATGTTTCACACCGATTTTCGAGCGTTCTTCATCGATTGATGTAGGACCCTTTGCACATTGCCTTTAAAATTTAGATTACATTGGTTGCTTGATTTTTATACACACCCCTACATTGCTAAATAGCGTTCTATTATTTTTAGAATGGTTTTATTAAGTGAAATGAGGTGATTTTACTGGGTAAACATTGTGTGGTAAAGTTAAATTGCTTGTTTAATTTATTCAGCATGGTTTGATTTTTGTATACGGTGCGAATATGGTCTATGTTGGAATTAAGTGCGCGTTTAATCATAAAAGAGGTTTTTGAATGGGTTTGGTTTGTGTAAAGCCATGGGTTACTCTTTATAATTATTATATATATATATATATATATATATTTTTTAAAATGGTTTATTAAATAATATGAGTAGTATGAAATAGGTTTTGAGAAATGTTTTAAGGTGCGTATGATTTTAGAAGTGGATTTTTAATTTGTGGTGTGTTTTTGTCAAGAGTGCCTCGTAAGTGTTTTCCTCTAAATGACCCGGTTGGCTCTTTAAAATGATTGGTGATTCGTTGTAGCATAGGTTGGTTTTGTAAACACGGTTATGAAGTGCAAAGTGGTTCTTTAAGTCTTTAAATGGGTTTTGCACATCAAGTGCTTAATGGTATATGCCCCTTTGGCCCATGCTAGTGTGTTTCTAATTTAAATGGTGTGCGAGATTGATGAAATGAGCTTCCAAATGTGTGGTTGGTTGCGAAAGTGGGTTGTGTGTCATTATTTATGAAATGAACTGCTTTGTGAAATGGTTGGACGTTCGTTTGGCGCCTTTGAGTGCGTTGTGGCTGTTTTAAAATAGAGCTGTGATAAAGTGGATTTGAGATAAGGGCCATGTTATTGTAAAAATGATGGTTTTTGAGAGTTTTTGTTAAATGATTAAATGTTATGAAGCTAAAGTCCCGTTTGGTATTTTTGAAATGGTTGTTTTGAAAACCCCTCTTGAGTTGGGTCTCCTCCCGAGCTGGTTGGTTGTGAGTTGGTAGGGTCCTCGGTATGTGATGCACCCGATTTGTGTATACATTTTCACACACTTTATTGAAAATAAGAACAAGTTTTCAGCAATTACCTACTGCTTAGGGAACAAATACTGTGATTTTGGTGATCTTCAGGAGATTTATGGCCAAATACACAAAACGGGGGAGACTGAGCAAAATTTACAAACTACACAGCGTGTACCTATATACATGCCGTGTACGTCCAGACTCAGACACGGATTGACCATGACAAGTACATGCCCAAGTAATCAGAATCCGGTACACGCCGTGTGCACACTGTACACGCCGTGCACACCCTTCTAGAAGCAGTTGGTGGATGAGAAGAAGTCTACACGCCCATGTGGCCGGCTGAAGGGAACACGCAGTGTTTAACGTATACACGCCGTGTAGGCCTTTCTAGAAGCGGTTGGTGGCCGAAAAATGAGACTACACGTCGTGTATGGCGGCGCTACACGCCGTGTATGGCGGCACCGTGTTCCAAGTCAAAGACGGCGTGTTAGGCCGCCTACCGGCGGAGAAAACAAAGGCAAAAGCACGTTGACAAAAGTACACGCCGTGTACTTTTGCCACACGCCATATAGTTATTTTTTCTATAAAAGGAGGTCTTGACCTCCGGTTTAAGAGTGTGGTGTGTGGAGAGAAAGTGTGGAGAAAAGGTTGAAGGTCCGAAGGAGAGAAGCTCTGCCGCCGTACTACCGCCATTCTACCGTCTACCAGAGAATCATTCCCTCGAAGTTCTAAGCATGATCGCATCAGGTATCAAGAGCTTTGTGTTTATCATTTTCTATATGTGTAACTAAACACCCAGTGTGTTGGGGTTGTGGAAGATGATGAGTTGTAATTTAAGTTAGTTTATATGAATGTATTCGTTCTTTTTAACATCTTCTTATTCTTTTTAAATCACTTCATTTTATCACTGAAAATTCTGTACCAGACCAAGGGCAGAATTTTCAGGGATTCAAGATAAGAATAACGACGAACAATTTCATGACCATTGAAAGTATTCGTTGACTCAAAATGGACTAAGCCAAATAAAGAATTGTGAAACACTGACTACTAGACCAAGAAGTTAATTTCTTCAGTTCTAAATATAAGTTTACAGGATCAAGGAAAACTTTATTACAAATTGAAACCCAGAATGTTGGGTTATTATGAACAACACAACCTTATAAGCAATTTGATTTACTGAACATCTTCTCATTAATCCATAACCCCAACACACGTCTCTCTTTATCTATATCAAAATCAATTTTTCCGTATTTACTTGTATTCTGTTAAGTAATTTGTTAAAAGAAACTTAAAACCAATCATTCTTTTTATCCAAACAACAAAAATTGACTTTAAATTCAGCCATTAAAACAAAAATACAAACTAAGTCAAACAAGATAAAAATAACTTCTTTTTCCCTGTGGATCGACCCCTTACTGGTTCTATACTTGTTAGGGTAAAAATAATTTGGGACACCGATAATATACCTTCGGTGAAACGACTCGCCAGTATGGGACTTCCCTTGTATGGTAATTATTCTAAGGCAGGGGACTAACCTTGAGGTGGACGGGTGTTGCGGAATCGTCGGGAGACACAACGACAGAAACGAGAGAAAACGAAAGAAAGAAAGCAAATAAGGACACAACGATTTACGTGGTTTGGGAAAAATCCCTACGTCCACGGGAGATGCAGAATTCACTATATCGGGAGCACAAAATTACAGAGGATTTTCAGTGGTAACCCCAGCCCGAAAATGGGCTATAAAATGAAGAAGACGATCATTGTTCCGAAAAAGGTAAGTCCGCGTCGCTACAGTGAACGACGACCGACTTTGTCAAAAGCGCTACAGTGCCTGTCGGTGTCGGTCGGTCAGCTCCGCTACAGTAGTCAGAGATGCTACAGTGTTGAAAAAATTGCGTCGGGGACCTTCGACCCCCGGACCCCCGAAGCAGGGGCGCGTTGCCCCCTGCAACCCCCAACGAGCTCACCGTGGAGCTCGACCCGCGACAGTTGCGGGCCACAAGCATTCGACCCAACCGGATCGGGCAACACCAATCCAACAACGGGGTGGTGCCGGATTGTGTGGTGTGTTTGGTTATATATATATGTGACTTATTGTTTGAATTTCATGACACACCCTCTTGTGAAACATACACGGGAACCTAGCATAGCAAGAAGGTTTACTGAGAACGATTGCTGTACTAGTTTAGATTACACGCTGGCTAGTGCCCCATAGCAGGAGATATGTTTGCTATTATTGCTATGGGATTGGGCCCCTCGACCAGGCCAGGTAAGGCGACGGTCGGGCGTTGGGCGTTATGACGTCATTAAGTAGGGCATGCCTTCAGGACGAGTCACATGTATTAGTACGCTTTGGTTTTCCTTTGAGTTCCTAGGATTTTCCGTGTTCCTTTGACACTAGTACAATTAGTACCGTTGCCCTCGCTATATGAAGTGATATCCCTCGTACTTAGTTTTGGTGTTTTCTTGTAAAATTGTAAATGTGTGGTTTGCTAAAGATCTTTTCAAGAAAAATGTTTTAAACGAACAATCACTTTTTACTTTGGCACTTCTATGAAAAATGAATGATTCCTTTTTGATCTCCTTTTATTTCCTCCTCCTTTTGAACCTTATTTTAAACTTGAGGGCAAATGATTATGATTGTGATTTGTTTACCTTAAAATGAAAAGTGTAGAAAATTCTATATTTATAGATTGTATTTCACACCTGAAATTAATGTTTTCTTTATTTAAAGAATGTGCACTGCGAATAGAATTAGTCAGACCTACCTACTGAGTTTTAATACTCATGTCTATAATATTTTTTTTTGTTTTTAGTTTCTCTTGCAGGTTCCAACTCTGGTTCGGATCGCCTTGGGCGATGTTTGCTCTCGGTGTCGGAGAGTAACCCACGGGGTTACATGGAGTCTTAGTCTTGGACATGTTAGTCGTGTTTTGGTCGTTCTTTCCTTTTCTGTCGATTATTTATCTTGCGTTGTTCTATTTTATTTCTACTGCTTAGTTCTTTTTCATGGGGCGAAATCGTCTTTGTACTCTGTTGATGCCCTGGTGCTTGTCGCAAGCCCGGGAGGATCGGAAATGCCTCTCGGGCCTTGCCACGGATCGGCTCGGGTGACCGGTTTAGGGTTGATCAGGGTTGGTTCGTGATAGTTTTGTTGTCGATTCCACCGAAGCATGGTGGAATCGAGTGAGGACGGTGGGGCTTTTGTGTGCAGTGGCTAGAGGATGTCCTGAAAGGTTGCACGCACACTGTCAGAAGCAGTTTCAGTGCGCCGACGATGCACGGTGAGTTTTTAGTCGATTATGCCTATTTTATTTGTTTTAATTAATTATAAATTTTTATACTTAATTATTTATGTCGCTTGGCGTGAGATAAGTGTTCGAAAGCATGAGCGAGCTTGGACGAGGCTCGACAGAGCTTGACGTGGATGGTAACTCTGTTTTGGAGGTAGGTGGTCCCTTTAATACAAAGTCATATGTTTGTTTATACATGGTTGTCTGCATGCATGTTGCATGGGTTCAAGTAGAGCGGATAGGGACCGAGAGCGCCTTTGAGAAAGGGGGAGGGTGGCTTTGAGCCTCCTCGAGTTGTGAGAAGTGCTCTTTAGCACTTGAGTGGTTTCAGAATTGCCCGATGACTATGTCGCCAAGGGGCGAGAGTGTCGATTGAGCTGATGAGAGGACTTGGGTAGGTCTCGGGGTATGAGTGGTGATGCGAGTACCTTAGAATGGGTCCCCTAGGTCTGGTTGGGCAGGCATGAGAGGTTTAGGCCTAGTGGGAAGAGTGAGACAGTTGTATGTCTCATGCCTAGTAAGGAGCACCCTCCTGAGGGTGGTTTGAGAATTTGGCGAGCACTATGAGGAGGACTTGTCCTTACAGATTGAGGTGTGGCCGAGAGGGTTTCCTCCAAGCAGTTGGTTGGGAGCTCTTTTGAGCATGATGTGAGATAGGACCCAGGTGTGGGTTGGGGGAGTTGTTTGGGGCTTGACATCAGGTTGCCAGGGGGGTTTAGAGTGGGATAGCTCAGAACGGTCCTTGGGTGGCGGGACCAGGAGTGATGAGGTTAGATTGAACCTCGAAGGGCTGGGTCAGGGGAGCCAGCGGGTAGTGGTGCCACCAATTGGTGATGGTGCGAGATTGTATTCACGAGTAGTGACTGTGACGGGTTTGGGGGACCCAATGGATGCCTTGACTGGTGAGACAAGATGTGCTTCGAGATGAGGGGTCGAGTCTCGAGTGACTAGCGCCCTGAGATCAGCTGGTGAGTTGTGTGATGGGCTGCGGGCCCTATGTGCTGTTGCATGTGTGTGCTTGCGTGCGCTTGTGATGGGCGATAAACCTGGCGGGGGGGGGGAGATTCAGTGACCTGATCTCGGCATGAGTGAAATGGTGTTGGTTAGACTGTTGTGGGTGAGGCAAAGTCCTTGTGTATGAAGTCCAAACCTTGCCTTGAGTGAGAAGGCTTGGGTCATGATAGTGGTCAACCCAGAGTGAGGGTTGGGTTGTGGTATGACGTGAGGTGTGGATAATGAACCCTACCTTGAGTGATAAGGTAGCAGGTCACCTTGAGTGATAAGGTAGCAGGTCGACATTTGGATGTAGGACCTTACTCTGTCCCTTCGGGTTAGGTTGAGGTCTTGGATGACGCTTACTCTGAGTCTTCAGGTATGAGCTAGGTATGGGTTTGACGGCACGAGGCGATGAGGTGGATTTCGGCAGGGCACCAAAACTGGTATGATTGGGCGTTATGGTGGCCTGGTGAGTACATGATGACCCGATGCGTTGGGAGTCTGGTGGCCTGGTTATCACACGATGTCCGCGCGTTTGTGTGACATGTTTATTTCCTCATGCATACAGGTATATGATGATGTATATTAGAGACACTTGGTGAGACCATATTGAGATGTATTTCTCACACCCTCCATGTATGTGCGTGACGTATATTAGAGACACCTGGTGAGACCATATTGAGATGTATTTCTCACACCCTCCATGTATGTGTGGGGGATTGAGCTGGAGCAGCTCAACTGATATTTGGAGACTGGGCGTGTAGTGCGGCCTGAGGCAGTAAGGCCTCTTGTGTATTTTGTTTCTTTGGTTTATTTTATATATATGACCGACTTGGTGAGCAATTAGTTGATGTATGATTGTATACTTGTGCATGGAACATTTGATATAAAATTGTGTTTATTTATTCATGTGTACTCTGATGTTTATGATGGATATTGTTTGGTTATATCTGATGCGTTTTTGACTCTGATTTGAGGGCATTCTCCCCATTATATAGATTAGACCGTCGTCGCTGGTCTGTAGCCTTTGGTGTACAGGGAGGCGTGCCCGAGGTCATGTAGCTCCTCGGCCTGGGGCACCGCCGAGTGACCTTCAGATCGCGGCATTACAAATTCATATCAAAGCATTTGTTTTGTCTTACTATTTGGGGAGACGATAGACTAGTGGTCTAGGAATGTGTCGGGGCTTGTAATGAAACTCAGACTGGTGCATCGCGAACACTTTTCTGGTGGGAAGTCCTGGTTAATAGGGTGACGGGTTTGCTGTTGTTGGTTGTCGCTATTATGATTGAGATGTTTATTCAAATATAATGCGGTTATGGAGACTGTTATTTATGTTTTTGACTCTTGGCTTGTTGGCAAGAGACTTTGCACACTTATCAAATCTCGCATGTAGGATTCACATGACATACGTGTGCTTGTGTGTTGTTGTTTTACCGACGAGAGGTCCAATCGTTTAAAGTGTCAACGACAACTTATATGGCGTTTACCCATATAACTTGTTGGTGACATTCTACTTAGCTGGACCGCGATTTTCACTCACGAGCAGTTTTCGGTGACAAATCATGTGGATCTACGACTGGTGTTCTCCAGCGACGACTATACAGTCCCTTTGTAAGAAGGATGTATAGAAACCTTTAGTGGGTCAGCACAAACATTGAATGCCTGAGGAATGATTTGAGGATGAGCCTGAGTTGCCTTAAGGATGTGGGTTTGGTTACTTAAAGTGACAACAACAACCTATATGATGTTTTCCCATATAGCGTTTTGATAACATTCTACGTAACTGAACAGGGTGGATGCACCCTGAGGGGTTGTGGAGAAGGGCATGTAAATGCCTTGTGGTTGTGATGAAGAGCGTGTGAGGTGCTCTTGGTATCGAGGTTGCGTTTCGACGACATGATTTGTTGGATGCCTGACTCGTTGGTTGTGGGTGCGGTTTTCGGTGATATAGTGAGCGATGATCCCAGGTGGTCAGGTCTAGGATGAGCAAAGCATGGGTAGACGCTCGTGTTTTGGATGGGTGATCGTGTTGTGGCTTTGGCACGAGTTGATGCCTCAATTTTTAAGAGGAACGTCTAGAGTGCTTCTAGATGGATGAGACCGCCCTGGGGGCGTGAGTCGGGTTGGTGGGGCGTGACTCATGGGGGCGTGAGTCGGGTTGTGCGATCGAGTTGTACGGGAGCATGCAGTCGTTGGGTTCAGGTGAGATCGGGTTAGGATCGCGAATGAGAACCTGTGATAGGGTTCTCGGTGGATCACTTTGCCTTTGGAATAGGAGAGTGAGTGTCGATGTGGCTCTTCAAGGAAAAGTCTCGGTGTGTGAGGGTTGGTGCGTGTTGGTTACACGCGGTGCCCGTTTGGTTTGTGGATTAGTGAATGGGCCGTGTGTGGGTTCGTTTAGAATTTGTTCGGGTTGTGGATAAACCTAAGCAGTGCTGCGGTGGTAGCGCAACAGTGTGATCCTCATTGTAAGTGGATTGTTGAATGGCAAGGATGGTATTCCTAGTAGGTCGGGAACTGATGGTTGTTGGTGTTTCGTGCTGACGCTCAAGTATGATCGGGTTAGTCACGTTTAGTCATTACGTTCGTTAACGGACAGAGTGTGGACCTTGGAGAATGGATGTTTGAGTTCTTTAGGGCGACATTAACGATACTCCTGTGGTAGGGAGCATCATATCTGTCGCGAAGGTACTACCTTCATGTTGGAAGGGTCGTGGTTGCTGTGGGACCTGTTAGAGAGACGGTCGAGGTGACACCAAGATGCCGGTGTGCAGGTGGGTCCGATGTAATCTAGTTCCTCGGTAAATTCCTTATTCGGAATTGGGATGCGGTGTTGGATGGAGTCCATGTGTTGGCAATGAACTCGAGGCGGCTGTGGTGTGTTCCGAGAGCCAGATCGGAGGTCTATCAGTGCTCGGGGTGAGAGCACGACGGCTAGTGCGGTTGGTGATGATCCAACCATGGAAATACACCGAGTGTTGGGCTCGGACTTCGGTTCAGAGCGTTGGACAATCTCGTAATGCCTTTGGAAGTTTTGGCATCGTGATCGGGTGGTGAGCTGACGCGTCAGCGGGTGCGACCGAGCGTTTGCGGGTGAAGTCGGTCAAAGGAGGACTGGTTGGTGTTTTGGCGTGGAATTGGGAGCGACGAGGTGGAAACTGCACCGAGCGTGTCAGTAGACCACTAGAAGAGCATTGGCTAGGCAATTCCTATGGTGGGGACCATTGTGACGTGGATTCCACCGTTGTGAGCGAAGATTTATGGTGGGGAGCACCATAAGCCTCGAGATGAATCGGTTGATGACGCTTTGGTGCCTCGAGATAGACGGGTGCAGTTGAGCACTGCCTCAGTGTTAGCGTTGGTGGCGAGCGGATGACTTTGGCTTCTGGTGAATAGCGCACTCTGGTGGTTGGAATTGTGCAACGGAAGCGTGTTTGGCTTTTGGGTACAGAGCGCAATCGTTTGACGGTGAATTGGTGATCATGGTAGGTTAATTGGACGACTACCACGTCTTCTCGGGGTCGGGTAACACCCCGCAGATTTCTGGGTCATTACTTTTTGTAGGGGGTTTGAGTTTTAGCCTCAGAGCAGGGGTTGTTTTGAGAATTAGAACTCAGATTGGAAATTCAAGCGTTGGAACATCTCGGGGGATGTTTTTGGACATGTAACGAGGCTCGATCGGTGATTCGGGTCCTTGGGTGAGCGTTGGAGAAGGGTGGGGTGACAACAACTGAAGTTTTAGCTGCCTGCAGCACATCGCGCTGCGACGGCTAGAGATCATGCTGCGACAGGGTGCTTGTAACACCCCGCCCCTACCTCATTGGCTTGAGGAGGCGGTGAGGGTTACTTGGCCTTAAGCGACGTTCCCAAGGCGTCAAAGGCTGACAATAAATGCTGAGGGCTTCAAGGAACAGTGGTGAACAATTTGCCCTTAAGACAAAACCAACCAAACCAACAACTAAAGATGCATGCACTTTCAAACCCAATCATGTGATACTAACAATTCCATCACAAACCCCAAAACCATTCAACTAAACATGTCCACCAAACATCAGAGTACAAAGCGGAAACTAAACAACAAACACCACGAGCCATGATACCACCACAGCTCCACACCAAGCTCCGAGCTCCAAGCTCTACCAAGACATCACAATGCACCACTAAAGGAGGGTGATGCCTTACCTTTGCCCACGTCACGGTACACAACATCTGCAAAGACACCAAAGCGCCAAATGAGGGGGTGAGTACAACTACTCAGTATGATTTCCCCAAATGACTTCCCTACACACGCCACTAGGATAAAACCGTTAGCACATTTATATAAAACAGTTTATATAAAATAATCACAAGTGCATCCATTACCATAAGCCAAACACACCCTTACCAAGTCATTTCACCCAAACCAAGTAAACCTAGGGAAAGCCAAACAATCATGCCATGAGCCAAACATGCCACACAAGGAAGCCTAATCAACCATGCCACGCAAGAAAGCCAATTCAACCATTTCACATTTCCACAACAAATTCCATCTATGCAAAGCAACACACAACGAAGCAACCATAATGGTGGGACTTCCCGCTCAACTCGTTCACCCCATCTTCAGCTAGGACTTCCCGCCCACTACCTGACAACCCAAAACGGTGGGACTTCCTGCCCATCCCGTTCACCTTTTATAGCGAGACTTCCCACCCACTTCCACACAACCAACACAAGCCATAACCAAGCATGTAACCCTCCAAGGCCACAACAATACGCAATTCACCATTTCCATTACATGTCAATCCACTTCAATAAATCAAACATTTATTGAAAACACCCTTCAATCATTTTCCATAACAAACCACATTTCAATAAAACAACTCTTTTTATTGGAAACAATTTTCTCAAATCATCTTAATCAAACCAACAAAACAACTCATTTTAAAATCCCATTTTAAAATCACATCAAGAGCATTCCGCCACAAGCCCTTTTTCCCAAAAATCCCCAAACCATCCCCAAAGGGATTTCCATCCAATTTCGCACATCAACAACACAATTAATTTTAAGCAACACAAATTAATTGCAACCAAAACCACTAGTTCTAACCAAGTGGAGTCGCGAGAGAAGCCAGTACCTTTAGGTTCCGGCGAAATCAACCCACAAGCAATTACTCTTCAAAACCGGCGAACGCACCACCGAAACCTCTCTAGATCCCCTTCCCTAACATCCATAAGCCTTAAAATTAATATCCAAGGCAACCACAACCCTAGATCTACACACAACGGGTGTAGATCTAGAAAACCGAGAGAGAGGGAGATGTAGATCTAGAGGAAAACACAAAGAACCAAGAGGAGAGACTTACCCGGGAGAAACCACCTTCAAACCGCCTTGAAACCCCTTTGAATCGCTTCCAAAACGAGTGGGAGAGCCCCTCAAACCTTTGAGAACCGAAAATCCCGAGTGAGTCTCGAGTGGGAGAAGATTGGGAGTGGAATGAGGCAAGCCCGAGTGAACCCGGGTTATAAAACCCTACTTTTAAGTGGCCGCACGGTTAGCCCGCACAGTTTGACAAACCGTGCGCTAACCGTGCACACGCTACTGCCTCGAGAGGAGGGGTCCGCACGATTGCCTCACACGGTTTGGCAAACCGTGCGCAGGCCGTGCGAAACCTACTGTCTCCCCTTGCACGGTTTCCTGGAGAACTCGCACGGTTTCCTCTAACCGTGCTCAAACCGTGCTCCCTAAGAAAAACCTCCAAACTTATTCAAAACCATTCCAAACTCACCCAACCTCTTCCCAACTCATCTCATGCACTTTAAACATATAAAAAGGCATAAACAAAGGCTACATACCTCAAACCGGGGGTGCTACAATGCAAAGGGGGGTGTCGTGCTGCGAGACGCTGGGGTGCCGTGTCGTGAAGGTCGAAGGCCTCAGGGGTGGTTTTGCATGTGAGTGCGTCGTGTTGCGACCCATAGGTCATGTAACGATGATGGCAGGCCGAGGGCCAAGCTCTTTACTTTGGGTTGGCCACACCGCAACCCCGGGTTACACTGCGAAGATGTCGGGCGAGGGTGGCCGCCGCACCGTTCCCCCCCTGACCGCGCCACGATCGAAGCCTGGGTGACCTTTAATCAGGGGCAGACCTGTCTTTTTAGGGTCGGTCCCCTTCAATTTTGAGGAGAGGAGAGGCGTTTGGGAGAGGCCATTCGTTCGACTCTCCCCCTCCCTTGTTCCTCCTTTAATCCCCCATGGCAGGGGATGGTTTTGGTTGCGTTTCGACGACGGTTCGAAGTAAGATCTTCATTTCTTCCTTCGTTTTGGTTCCCCCTTTGCAACCCTCTAATTTTGGTACGATTTGGGTTAGGATTTCAGTGTTTCCACCGAAGCATGGTGGAATCGAGCGAGGACGATGGGACTTTCGTGTGCGGTGGCTGGAGGATGTCCCGGAAGGTTGATCGCATGCTGTCGGAAGCGGTTTCTGTGCAGCGAGGATGTGCTGTGAGTTTTAAAGAGATCATGCCTATTTAATTTGTTTTAAATAATTAATTATAGATGTTTATAATTAATTATTTGTGACGCTTGGCGCGAGATAGGTGTTCGGGAGCATGAGCGAGCTTGGACGAGGCTCAACACAGCTTGGCGTGGACAGTAACTCCATTTCGGAGGTAGTTGGTCTCTTTAATACAAAGTCATATGCTTGTTTATGTATGGTTGTCTGCTGGATGCATGTTGCATGGGTTCAGGTAGAGCTAATAGGGACCGAGAGTGCCTTAGAGAAAGGGAGAGGGCGGTTTTGTGCCTCCTCGAGCTGCAAGAAGTGCTCTTTAACACTTGAGTGGTTTTGGAATCACCCAGCGACTATGTCACCAAGGGGCGACAATGTCGATTGAGCTGATGAGAGGAGACTTGGGTATGAGTGGTGATGCGACTAGGGTTGGTTGGGCAGATAGGAGAGGTTGAGGCCTAGTGGGAAAAGTGTGAGAGATGTATGTCTCATGCATGTTAAGGAGCACCCTCCAGAGGGTGGTTTGAGAACTTGGTGAGCGCTGTGAGTGGGTCATAGCGGCGGGCTAGGGGCTCTTTCGAGATCGGTGTGAGATGGGCCTAGGTGTGGGTCAGGGGAGTTGTTCGGGGCTTGGCATCGGGTTGGGGGTTTTAGAGCAGGATAGCTCAGAACGGTCCCTAGGTGGCAGGACCAAGAGTGATGAGGTGGGATCGGGCTTCAAAGGTCTGGGTTAGGGGAGCTTGCAAGCAGTTGTGTCACCGATGGGTGACGGGTGCGAGATGGTATCAACTAGCAGAGATCGTGACGAGTCTGGGGGGCCAGTGAACGCCCTGACGGGTGAGACGAGATGTGCTTCGAGATGAGGGGCTAGGTGAGTGACCAGCGCCCTGGGATCAGCTGGTGAGTTGTGTGACAGGCTGCGGGCTCTTTATGCTGCTGCATGTGCGTGCTTGTGTGCGCTTGTGAAAGGCAGCAAATCCGGTGGGGGAGGGGGATCCTGAGGCCTGACCCCACTATGTGTGAGATGACACTAGCTGAACTGTCGTGGGTGAGACAGAGTCCTCATGTGCATGAAGTCTAAACCTCGCCTTGTGTAAGAACCCGATTTTTCTTCGAGGTACAAAACCTTTTATTTCCAGTTTAATTCCTCGGTTTTGACTTGGTGTAAATGTTTAATGAGGTTACGGAGGAAACGAGGGTGTCTGAGGCTTGTTTGAAAACCCGAAGCCTCGACTTTTGGAGGAAATAGTTGGGCTGCACGATTAGTAGAACCCTTGCAGCCCCGGTAGCACAGTTGTTTAAACCGTGCGGGGTGCTGTAGGGCTTCACAGAGGGGAGCGCACGGTTTGCCTAATCGTGCGCTGCAAGCTGTGCGAGGTGTGTTCCCTGGGCAGAGGTGGGCGAACAGGTAGAATACGGTTAGACAAACCATGCTCCCCAACTGTGCGGGCCACTGTCCTTGGACGGTAGCTGGCGCACGGTTTGACCAACTGTGCGCTGAAACCGTGAGACAGAGTCCTCATGTGCATGAAGTCTAAACCCCACCTTGTGTAAGAACCCGATTTTTCTTCGAGGTACAAAACCTTTTATTTCCAATTTAATTCCTCGATTTTGACTTGATTTAAATGTTTAATGAGGTTTCAGAGGAAATGGGGGTGTCCAGGGCTTATTCGAAAGCCCGAAGCCTCGACTTTCGGAGGAAATAGCTGGGCTGCACGGTTGTTTAAACCGTGCGGGGTGCTGCAGGGCTTCAAAGAGGAGAGCGCACGGGCTGCCTAATCGTGCGTTGCAAGCTGTGTGAGGTGTGTTCCCTGGGCAGAGGGGGGCGCACGGGTAGAGCACGGTTAGACAAACCGTGCTCCCCAACTGTGCGGGCCACTGTCCTTGGACAGTAGCTGGCGCACGGTTTGACCAACTGTGCGACCAAACCGTGCGCCTCTTTAAATCTTGGGCGAAAAGACCATTTTGCTGTCCTCCCTTTTAAGACCTCACCCCTCTATTTCTAGTGGACAGGGGCTCTCCTCCTCCCCTTTGAAGCTCTCCTCCTCGCCTAAAGCTAGGCCTTGTGAGATCTTCTCCGTCCGACCTCTGAATCAAGATTCGTCTGTGGTGTTGGATCGCCATCGGTAAGCTCTCTATTCCTTTAGGTCCTTTCGTCGTTTGTCTTCCCATCGACGAAGTTATTTTGGTGCTAGCTTATATGCCATATTTTCAGGGCATTCGTCCGTTTTTTCGTTTTCTTTCGATCTAGACCAAACCAAAGGTTGATATTGGACGAGTTCCTCTACAGGCATAAGGTAGGTGTTCTATGACTTATCTCTCAAAGTCTCATCGTTTATGAATTGTTTTCGTTGTGCGCACGTCGGTTTCACTGGGCATTGCTCCTTAAATTCATACGCCTTAAATTCAATCGTCTAAATTGCAAACTAAGGCCCTATTGTTTGAGGTTGGGACCTCAACGCCAACCACCCAATTAGGGTGCGTCCTTGGTTATGCCAATAGTGACCTATATTGTGATCACCCGAGACGCCGTTCGAGTGCGCTTGACTTGACCTTTGATGAGGTGAGTGTTTTGATCAAAACAATAAATCTTTAGAGCATTAAATGGCAAGTATATAAATACAGATATCAGTTGGCCTTAATAAATTGTAATTGAATTGGAAATTGATTGCATGCCTTATTGACCTCGGATGAAAGGTAATGGAATGAACCTAATGAATGGTAATTGGCATGATCTTTACATGGCCTATGATACTTGTGATTGTATATATGAAAATGAGTATACACCTATTGCATATGAACCCTTTTCATCTTTATAGGAATGGTCAAACTTTAGCCTGCCTTGGATTCCTGAGGGAATGCCTTGAGCACTTAGTGGACATTGTTAGGTCCACAAGGCTGAATACCCTGAGAGGGGGGGTGAATCAGGGTATGACTAATTTAAAATTAACGCCCGTTCTAATCTTGTTTCGCTGTTAAGCAAAACACTCTTCTCTCTCTTTCCTGTTGCACAAAGTAAATAGAAAGTAAAGCATGCACAGGACACACCAATTTTACTTGGTTCACCGCAAAGGGCTACGTCCAAGGAGCATACGCCGACAAGTTGCCGGTCGTACCAATTCTACTAAACTTCACTAGTTGTGGATACAAAGTTCGGGCTAGATCACTTCTATGCCCAGACTCACTGCCTTTACAATGTTTAGGGTCAGCTCATTGCTTTCCCAAGGGTCACTCCCTGTTTCTCTCTCTCTGGCTCACTGCCGGTGGAGAGGATCACCTTCTTCCTCTTCCTAAGCTCACTGCTCTGTGAAGGGATTCACTCACAGTTTATGGACCTGTAGGTCTCTTCATTTGCATGAATGCACGCATCCTTAACTGATGATGGATGTTCTGTTAATGTCCAAATTTCATCCACTGATGAATACGTCTTTGCCTCTAAACACTGGGCAAGTCCTTTTGGAAACACCTTCGCAAAGCACCCTACTTCGCGAAGCTCCCAATTTCGCGAAGCTCAAACAAACCTTTGCGAAGCTCCTGCCTTTTCGCGAAGCACTTTCGCGAAGCACTATCGCGAAGCTCAAGCCGTCGCAAAGCAACGTCCCTCGCGAAGCTTAATAAGCCAACGCGGAGCTCGCAGGTTTCGCGGAGCTACAATAGTCGCCGCGAAGCTCCTCTTTCGCGAAGCACACTGGCTCCGCGAACCACCTTCGCAAATCGAGAACAAAGGATCTTCTCTGAAAAATCTCTCTTCTTCTCTCGAGGGGGTCGGCCTCTATTTATAGGCGATTCCACCGACCCTCGTCCCTTCCGCGCGAAGTCAACGCCACGTCATCTCAAATCGCGAAGCTCCAAAGTTTCAGCCGGAATTCTGTCCAAATCGCGAAGCACCACGACAAGTTTCCGTTCGCGGAGCTTGACGTAGTCGCGAAGCATTACCGTCAACATTCCTTCGCGCCTTCGCCGCGAAGCTCCCTCGCAAAGCCCTTCACCGCCGCTATGCGCTTCAACTCTGCCGTTCGCGAAGCTTGACGTAGTCGCGAAGCATCACCGTCAACATTCCTTCGCGCCTTCGCCGCGAAGCTCCCTCGCAAAGCCTTTCACCGCCGCGATGCGCTTCAGCCTCTGCCGTTCGCGAAGCTTGACGTAATCGCGAAGATTCACCGCCTCCATTCTTCTGGTCTTCGCGATTTTCAAACCATGAATCCTTTCTTCGTGAAATTCATGCCTTTGCCATATTAAATTATGCTTTTCATGGAAATCCTATTTTCGTGATGCTCACCAAATTCCAAATTTTGGACCCCAAAAATTTGGCAAACACTGGGAAACGACGCCACCTTGTACTGCTCTTTTGTACCGCCTCCAGATCGTCCTTCCTTTGTCATCCTTCTTTGTCGACAAGGATTGTCAACAACTTCTTGGGAACTCGACAAATATCCATGAAAACCTGCTTTGTCAACAAACACAATCAACCCAAAAATACTGCAAAGTTACCTTGAGGGATTTTTGCCCAACAGACATCATTCTGATTCATTGAGCCAGTTGCCAAGGGAGATACCTACCTTGGAACTCAGTCCTTGTCTTATTACGTGAATGGCTCGGTGTTGTCCCGACGATTCACTTGACACTTTTTCTGGATATTAGAATGTCTTGGATGCATTCCTTGGATTCAGCGTGATGTCTTAGGACATGCAATGCCTTGGATTATTCTCCTTGGGCTCCAATCATGCGTAGCCCAAGATTTACTCTGGACTTGATCCATGGACTCTGTTAGAGATATTTCCAGTGGAATGCCCTGGGTATACCCAGTGTTGTCAGTGGCACGCGCCTTGGCATGAGGCGAGGCGAGGCGCACCCAGTGCGCCTCAATACCGGTGAGGCGCGCCAAAGCAAGGGGCGTTAAAAGCGCCAAGCGCCGTAAGGCGCACCAATGGACGCAAGGATCGGGGGCGACGAAAATGTACAACAGACAGGGGCGGCGGTCTAGATCGGGGGCGACGATATTGGGGGTGGCGATGGAAATCGTTGTAGGATGGAAATCTGGATACATACAGGCGGAAATCGAGGGTACAAACGGGTGACGGAGATCGGGGGTGATGAAATTCGGGGTGGCGGTGAGGGCGATCGGCGGAGATAGAGGGTACAGACGGAGGTGGCTGAGTGAGGGTGATCGGTGAAGATTGTGGAAATTGGAGGTGATGGGTGAGGGTGATCGGTGGAGATCAGGGAAGGACAGACGAACGATGGAAATCCCTAAGTGACTTAGTTAGTTCAATTAAATAGAATATTTAATATATTAATAAAAAAGCATAACAACCACTATAAAAACATCACTCACACAAGCATGCACCACTATAAAAATTAAGAGTATGTATTTAAATTGTATTTTTTTTATTGTATTTAAGTTTTCTTAAATTTAAAATATTGTTGAAAATTATATATAATTAATTATGCGCGCATGCGCCTTAATTGCACCCCGCGCCGCGCCTCGTGCCGCATCCCCAAGCGGCCTTTGCGCCTTATTGTGTCGCGCGCCTTTAACAACACTGGGTATACCCCTTAGATTACACCTAACCCTTATTGCTAGGATGCATGGGTTATGTACCGTGAGCTAGCTTGACCTTCTAAGGTCAATGATGCCTTGATTACTCTTTGATCCTTTTTAGTATTATCATTATTATTCCCATGGTCACTTATCTTCTTCAATCCCATGACTAATAATTAAATGAATACATGTGTAGAGACATCCAGCGTAGGCTGAAGCAAGTATGGTCGGTCAGGTGTTCCACGAGGAACCTGAGCTCGACTTGGGTTATACTTATTTTCTATTTTACTTTGATATACCTGCGCACTGTTACCGTTTATATTTACAGGCTGGATTTGTATAGATGTCGTTGGTGGTGATTTACTGAGTTTGTCTCACATCTTATCCATGCCGCTGATGGTACTCGGATATATTATATGATTGCAGGTGTGGACAAGGGGAAACGTCCTGTTACGGATGCGTGACTTCTTGTATTAGGATGAGAGCTTGGTAGCAGATGACCAGGTCATTGCTCGGGATGCTTTGATAGTTTTTGGTCTTTTTTATTCTTTTGTATCTACCTGCTGCCATGTGCCATGTATGCTTGTTCTTTTGTAGAGGCATGACATCATTATTGTTTATGGTACTGTTTCAGCTTGTGAGTTGATTTATGGCTCACATGTTTATGCTTGTTTCCACATCTCTTCCATTATTATTGCTACCGTTGGTTAATTATATATTGTTTACTGCTGTGTTCCGCTCTGATTATGTAGGAATAGTCTCCCCACCATACCACTTTAGAACCTTGCTGCTAGTCGACAACCTCTGACGTACGGGGAAGCGTGCTTGAGGCCATGTGGCCAATCGGTTCAGACCGAGTGAGCCGGGCCGGGACATCACACATTGAGTGAGAAGGCCTGGGCCATGATAGTGGACCACCCCGAGTGAGAGGGTAGGGTCATGGTATGATGCGAGGCGTGGATGATGGACCCTACCTTAAGCGATTAGGTAGCGGGTCGGGATTTGGACGTAGGACCTTATCTTGTCCCTTTGGGGGTAGTGGGTCGAGGTCTTGGATGACGCCTACTCCGAGTCTTCGGGTACGGTCTGGGTACGGGTTCAACGACACGAGGCAACGAGGTGGATTCCGGCTTAGTGTCGAAGCAGGTATGATTGAGTGTTATGGTGACCTGGTTAACACACGATGACCTGATGCCCAGTAGGGCCTGCTGTGTATTTTGTTTCTTTGATTTATTTTGTTTATGTGATTGGTTTATTGAGCGATCAGTTGATGTATGACTGTATGCTTCCGCGTGGTACATTTGATACAACATTTTGTTTATTTATTTATACGTACTCTGTTGTTTATGATGGATATTGTTTGGTTATTTCCGCAATGTGTTAGACTCTGATTCGAGGATATAGTCTTCCCATTGTATGGATCAGAGCTTGACATTCTTTGACATACGGGGAGGCACACCTAAGGTTATGTAGCTCCTCGGCTCATGGCACTGTCGAGTGGCCGTCGGACCAGGGCATTATAGAACCCTCACCACTCTCTATGTTGACCAAACACAGATCTTTGACAACAGATGAACATCAGGGAAAACAACAAAAGAGCCATACACACACGTTGGAACAAGGAAATTAACGCGGTTCGGGATATACCGAATGTTCACGGAGAAACACTGCAATCCATTAAGAGAGAGGAGAGAGAAAATCTTAAGTTGCAAGTGATTCACTAATCGCTACTCGATAAATTACAGAGACGAATAATTAACCATCTTATGTAGGGACCACTTATTTATAGGTAAACCTCGAATCATCTGGCCGACCTTTGTTCACAATGTCAACCGAATGTTCAGAGAATATTCCTTCGGCATGGGTTACTGTTGCTCCCAGTAGCACCAGCATACCTGCTGATATTATTGAAACTGGAACTCCACTGTCCTATTACATCCAACCATTGATTGAAATATCCTCCACCGCCCAACAGCTTTCAGCCACTGATCTTTTGGTTGCAACGGTTCTCCATCCACAACACCGCTTTAGCTGCTCGCACTGAAGCTTCCATTGAACAGTGCTCCCGGCCAGGAAAATGTCTTCACACCTCAACAACATGACTTTAACATGTTGTGTTTTATTTTGAATTTATGTGGTGGAGTTTGTATTGATGTTTTGTAACTTTACAATGATAATTGGTTTAAAATGTCAAATTAAGTATGTTTTGATGGTTTGAATTTTTCAGTGACTGCTGCAATGGATGAATTTTTTTATCCAATACTCCCGTTAAATCTGTTATTTGTTATCTGTTATCTGTGATTGAGTGGGAGTACAACTCAAAGCTTTCGTTTTAGGATCCAACAGTTCTCAGTGGAAGACATCATGTATGCTTGTTCTTTTGTAGAGGCATGACATCATTATTGTTTATGGTACTGTTTCAGCTTGTGAGTTGATTTATGGCTCACATGTTTATGCTTGTTTCCACATCTCTTCCATTATTATTGCTACCGTTGGTTAATTATATATTGTTTACTGCTGTGTTCCGCTCTGATTATGTAGGAATAGTCTCCCCACCATACCACTTTAGACCCTTGCTGCTAGTCGACAACCTCTGACGTACGGGGAAGCGTGCTTGAGGCCATGTGGCCAATCGGTTCAGACCGAGTGAGCCGGGCCGGGACATCACACATTGAGTGAGAAGGCCTGGGCCATGATAGTGGACCACCCCGAGTGAGAGGGTAGGGTCATGGTATGATGCGAGGCGTGGATGATGGACCCTACCTTAAGCGATTAGGTAGCGGGTCGGGATTTGGACGTAGGACCTTATCTTGTCCCTTTGGGGGTAGTGGGTCGAGGTCTTGGATGACGCCTACTCCGAGTCTTCGGGTACGGTCTGGGTACGGGTTCAACGACACGAGGCAACGAGGTGGATTCCGGCTTAGTGTCGAAGCAGGTATGATTGAGTGTTATGGTGACCTGGTTAACACACGATGACCTGATGCGCAGTAGGGCCTGCTGTATATTTTGTTTCTTTGATTTATTTTGTTTATGTGATTGGTTTATTGAGCGATCAGTTGATGTATGACTGTATGCTTCCGCGTGGTACATTTGATACAACATTTTGTTTATTTATTTATACGTGTTGTTTATGATGGATATTGTTTGGTTATTTCCGCAATGTGTTAGACTCTGATTCGAGGATATAGTCTTCCCATTGTATGGATCAGAGCCTGACATTCTTTGACATACAGGGAGGTACACCAAAGGTTATGTAGCTCCTCGGCTCATGGCACTGTCGAGTGGCCGTCGGACCAGGGCATTATAGAACCCTCACCACTCTCTATGTTGACCAGACACAGATCTTTGACAACAGATGATCGTCAGGGAAAACAACAAAAGAGCCATAGACACACGTTGGAACAAGGAAATTAACGCGGTTCGGGATATACCGAATGTTCACGGAGAAACACAGCAATCCATTAAGAGAGAGGAGAGAGAAAATCTTAAGTTGCAAGTGATTCACTAATCGCTACTCGATAGATTACAGAGACGAATAACTAACCATCTTATGTAGGGACCACTTATTTATAGGTAAACCTCGAATCATCTGGCCGACCTTTGTTCACAATGTCAACCGAATGTTCAGAGAATATTCCTTCGGCATGGGTTACTGTTGCTCCCAGTAGCACCAGCATACCTGCTGATATTATTGAAACTGGAACTCCACTGTCCTATTACATCCAACCATTGATTGAAATATCCTCCACCGCCCAACAGCTTTCAGCCACTGATCTCCTGGTTGCAATGGTTCTCCATCCACAACACCGCTTTAGCTGCTCGCACTGAAGCTTCCATTGAACAGTGCTCCCGGCCAGGAAAATGCCTTCACACCTCAACAACATGACTTTAACATGTTGTGTTGTATTTTGAATTTATGTGGTGGAGTTAGTATCGATGTTTTGTAACTTTACAATGATAATTGGTTTAAAATGTCAAATTAAGTATGTTTTGATGGTTTGAATTTTTCAGTGACTGCTGCAATGGATGAAATTTTTTATCCAATACTCCCGTTAAATCTGTTATTTGTTATTTGTTATCTGTTATTGAGTGGGAGTACAACTCAAAGCTTTCGTTTTAGGATCCAACAGTTCTCAGTGGAAGACATCATGTATGCTTGTTCTTTTGTAGAGGCATGACATCATTATTGTTTATGGTACTGTTTGAGCTTGTGAGTTGATTTATGGCTCACATGTTTATGCTTGTTTCCACATCTCTTCCATTATTATTGCTACCGTTGGTTAATTATATATTGTTTACTGCTGTGTTCCACTCTGATTATGTAGGAATAGTCTCCCCACCATACCACTTTAGACCCTTGCTGCTAGTCGACAACCTCTGACGTACGGGGAAGCGTGCTTGAGGCCATGTGGCCAATCGGTTCAGACCGAGTGAGCCGGGCCGGGACATCACACATTGAGTGAGAAGGCCTGGGCCATGATAGTGGACCACCCCGAGTGAGAGGGTAGGGTCATGGTATGATGCGAGGCGTGGATGATGGACCCTACCTTAAGCGATTAGGTAGCGGGTCGGGATTTGGACGTAGGACCTTATCTTGTCCCTTTGGGGGTAGTGGGTCGAGGTCTTGGATGACGCCTACTCCGAGTCTTCGGGTACGGTCTGGGTACGGGTTCAACGACACGAGGCAACGAGGTGGATTCCGGCTTAGTGTCGAAGCAGGTATGATTGAGTGTTATGGTGACTTGGTTAACACACGATGACCTGATGCGCAGTAGGGCCTGCTGTGTATTTTGTTTCTTTGATTTATTTTGTTTATGTGATTGGTTTATTGAGCGATCAGTTGATGTATGACTGTATGCTTCCGTGTGGTACGTTTGATACAACATTTTGTTTATTTATTTATATGTACTCTGTTGTTTATGATGGATATTGTTTGGTTATTTCCGCAATGTGTTAGACTCTGATTCGAGGATATAGTCTTCCCATTGTATGGATCAGAGCCTGACATTCTTTGACATACGGGGAGGCACACCTAAGGTTATGTAGCTCCTCGGCTCATGGCACTGTCGAGTGGCCGTCGGACCAGGGCATTATAGAACCCTCACCACTCTCTATGTTGACCAAACACAGATCTTTGACAACAGATGAACGTCAGGGAAAACAACAAAAGAGCCATACACACACGTTGGAACAAGGAAATTAACGCGGTTCGGGATATACCGAATGTTCACGGAGAAACACTGCAACCCATTAAGAGAGAGGAGAGAGAAAATCTTAAGTTGCAAGTGATTCACTAATCGCTACTCGATAGATTACAGAGACGAATAATTAACCATCTTATGTAGGGACCACTTATTTATAGGTAAACCTCGAATCATCTGGCCGACCTTTGTTCACAATGTCAACCGAATGTTCAGAGAATATTCCTTCGGCATGGGTTACTGTTGCTCCCAGTAGCACCAGCATACCTGCTGATATTATTGAAACTGGAACTCCACTGTCCTATTACATCCAACCATTGATTGAAATATCCTCCACCGCCCAACAGCTTTCAGCCACTGATCTCCTGGTTGCAACGGTTCTCCATCCACAACACCGCTTTAGCTGCTCGCACTGAAGCTTCCATTGAACAGTGCTCCCGGCCAGGAAAATGTCTTCACACCTCAACAACATGACTTTAACATGTTGTGTTGTATTTTGAATTTATGTGGTGGAGTTTGTATTGATGTTTTGTAACTTTACAATGATAATTGGTTTAAAATGTCAAATTAAGTATGTTTTGATGGTTTGAATTTTTCAGTGACTGCTGCAATGGATGAAATTTTTTATCCAATACTCCCGTTAAATCTGTTATTTGTTATCTGTTATCTGTGATTGAGTGGGAGTACAACTCAAAGCTTTCGTTTTAGGATTCAACAGTTCTCAGTGGAGGACATCATTCTACAATGACTTTGGGTATCCCGACTTGAGTAGTTTCCAGGCCCATACCACCTTATCTGTTGGTTACATATTGATTCTTCGGGATTGAGTGTGATTATATTTGTTGTGAGTTGTTTAGTTTTGTACACATTGACCCGCCACAAATGGGTATGGGTCGCATGAGTATTCTTACTGGGTTTTGGCTCACCCACTGTATGCACATGTGGTCCACGGCCCGTATGCGCATGCAATATCTTGTTTGGATGCATGCGTGGAGACTCCAACGGATAAGTGTCATGATTATTGAGGGATGTAGTTGGATTTGAACCGGTTTATGTGTCACAGGTTTATCTTTGTTTAGTTTATTCACGTAATGTGATATTTTCATATTCATGTAGGATTTGTTATTTGGAGATTTATTTTGTCAGACCTGGACTCGGTTTTATTTTGGTTATCCAGAGATTTATTTTGGGTTTTGTTTTCATTAGACAGTTAATTTATGACAGCTGCTTCCCTTATAGATCCATGGGACCTGCACACGGCGTGGATTGGGGCTGGGTTATTTGGGTTTGGGTGTTAGGGTCTCCTGAAAATACATTGAAGATCGTAGATAACCGGGGGACTCAGTCTTGCTGAGATCAGTAAAGATCAAAGGAGGAACAATACAACAGTAATAAAGAAGCTACAACACAGTGGCAGATTTAAAATGCAGAGGAGCAAAATCACAAGTAACGAATCAGTTGAGAAAACAGATTAATAGCAACAAAAGAGAAGCGCAATGAAGTGCAGCAAGGGGTGCATACCTGCAGGAAGAGGGATAGCAGCAGAATTGCAGAGAATAAACCAAAATTGGAAGCTCTTGGGGTAAATTGGGTACAGCGTTCTCTCAGCAAGCAGTTGTGAAGAAGCTGCAATATGTCATTGATGATTGGTAAAGCGGTTTCTCCAAGATCATATTTTGTAGCAAATTATGGAAAAGAGGATATGCACATTGTGACTGCAAACGATAAAATCAGCATTAATCCAGCTTGATTTTTTTTCATCTCAAACTGATTTACGTTTCCATCTGGGCTGAGATCCAAGTATACATCTGATAAGAGTTCCAAACCTCTGTTGAGATTGGACAATTTAGAAATAAGTGGTCTTAGTATTCATCGTTGGGGAACAGAGATAGCAAATTGAAGAGACAGCAAGGTTTGATTTTTCAATGTTTTGGTCTAGGGGGATGAGGGAATTGAAAGGATGCCACATGAAAATAGAGATTTTGAGGGGGAAACGAGGGTTCCATTGATTTTCACAGAATTGAAGGCAGTTTTTATGGTTACGGATAGTACGAAAATTTTTGATGAAGGTACCTTGGGATATCATATCAAAACTTTCTCTTTCCAAAGACTAAAAGGTGGTGTAAGACATTGGAGCTGGAAGTGTTTAGGTAATGGGTTCTCTTAAAATCCACCCAATGGCTGCAGCAGCAGTTGATTTTGAGCCAATATTTGATTGTGAAGGTGTTGGTGAGAGCGTTGAGATAGCAATGCAAAGTCCATTTTCATAATTGGGGTGGCAATAATGATCCCAACAGGGTGTCATCCAAATATGTATCCTACAAACAATGAATCGCACTGAATGTTGGATGCTCTGATTTCTTAGCTGAAGCTCTTTCATATGAACATTAGTTGGTCAAGAACCCAGTGTTATCTTGTGCCGAATGTATCATCATAGTATTTGTAGTTCTCTATTATGTTTGGTTCCTTATTGTTCGGTTTCATTATTCCCCTTCATTCCAAACCGTTTGCTTTTCTGTAATGTTTTTTGGTTGTCATTTTAACAGATAACTTCAGCTTCTCTTAATGGTGAAATGTGTAGTCCATCACTTCTTCATGAATGCATCAGATGTCTACGCCAGTTTGCTTGCCATTGCCATCACAGTGATTGTGTTTCGTATTCTATACATCATACACTGGAGTGGAAAACCCCTTCGGACCAAAGATACAGAGCCAGTCAGTACCCTAATCATCCTTGGTTCAGGTGAGTCCATGAGTTTTCAGTATTTCCTGTCCGTTATCTTCATCTTTGCCCTGTTCTTAATCCAGGGGGGCACACTGCTGAGATGCTGAATCTTCTATCAGTGCTTCGAAAAGACAGACTCAACCCAAGATTTTATATTGCGGCGGTCACTGATAGCATGAGTCTTCAAAAGGCCCACTTGTATGAGTCTTCCTTGTCCAATGAACCAGCCATTGGTAGCTTGGAGGCTTTGCAGTTCTCCCAAATTTATCGGAGCCGTGAAGTTGGACAATCATATGTAACTTCTGTTGGGACAACCTTAATTGCAATAGCTCATGCACTGTGGCTGATGATAAGAATCAGACCCCAAGTGGTATCATCCTTCTTTACCTCTACATACAATTCATGAGAATTGTTGATGAAATATGTTTGCAGATTCTCTGTAATGGCCCCGGGACGTGCATTCCGCTGTGCGTAATCGCGTTCTTGTTCAAGGTTGAGCTGCGCTGTCCCATGACGATCTTCCATCATCTTTGGACAAGGTTGAAATTGGCTGTTTTTTGTTTTCCCGCCATTGTAGGTTGTAGGTATCAGATGGTCGACCATATTTTACGTGGAGAGCGTAGCGAGAGTGCGGAGGCTTTCATTAAGCGGATTGGTTCTGTACAAGTTACGCATCGCTGATCATCTGTTTGTGCAATGGCCGCAACTTCAAAGACAATACGTCCGGGCTCATTACGTGGGCTGCCTCATGTAAGCTTTCTTGAATGGGCGGCAGCGGCGGTTTTTGGCTTCTGATAATTGCACAAGTGAAGCCGGGCGGCGGTAGAGACCAAAAATATGCTTGAAATTTTGTATTTTTTTATCCCTGACATGGATACAATCCAATCGCAGTCGAATAATTTGTGTCTTGTCTCGTCTTTTTTAGTGCATTTTTGCTTTTGGAAAATTGGATTTTTTCCCCGCGCTTATTTCTTCACGTGTATCTCGGTTCTGTTGCCTTTTCTGGTAATAAAATCGGGGCTTCTGCTTTTATTAATGCAGCATTGCATCGATTCTGTTGCACCGGGTAATATATTTGTTAATTTTTTTAATTATTTGAATAAAGTTAACAAATTTTATTTAATATTTTTAAATGCATACATTTTTTTTAATTCCTAAAATAATTATGAGTATTATGTTTGAAAACCAATTGTATTAGTAAATGAAACAATTTTTATGGTGTTGCATCTTTTAAAAAGTATTTAAAAATAACTATATGACAAAAAAAATTCTGATCATTTAGAGAAAAATTAATAAATTTTCTTTGATATTTTTAACTGTCATTTTTTTTAAATACGTGAAACAATATTGTGTTTATTATATTGTAAAACAATTATTTTTCTAAATGAAATGAGATTTTCATATAAAAAAATATTTTATATCATTTAAAAAAAACAAAATAATTTTTTGAATAATTTTTTTAACCATTTGAATAATATTTATAATTTTTTTTGTGGAAGTTTCCACTGGAATGTTCCAATGGAAGTTTCGCTGAAATTTTCGATAGAAGTTTCATTTGAATTTCCAATATAAGTTGTACCGGCATTTCCGGTGGGCGTTTCACTGGAATTTCCACTAAATGTTTTAATTGAAATTTTCTAGTGAAGTTTGAAGTTACCACTGAAAGTTCCAATGAAAGTTTACACTAGAATGTTTCAAAAAGAGTTTTACCAGAATCTCCAATGAAACTTTCACTTGGATTTTCAACAGAAGTTTCACCGAAATTTAATGTTAAAGTTTGAACTGGAATTTTCAAGTGGAAGTTGAAGTTACAACTAGAATTTTTTAGTGAAATCGTCCAATAAAATATTCAATTGGAAGTTTCACTAAAATTTGGGGTGGAAGTTTCACTAGAATTAGTAAAATTTGAAATTTCCACTAGAATTTTCTAGCAGAAGTTTCTAATGAAATGTTCTAGTGGAAATTTCATTGTAATTTTACATTGAAGTTTCACTGAAATTTCTGGTGAAAATTTCAACTAATTTTCAAGTGGAAGTTGAAGTTGAGACTCTCTTTATCTTTCATTGAAAGTTTCACTGAAACTTTCAGTAAAATTTCCAATAATTTTTTTTAATGAAGATTCTCACTACAATTTTTAATGAAAATGTTTGGCTTAATCAGTAACGTTTCCATTGAAATTTTCCAATGAAACTTTATTTCGGAAATGTTTATTGAAAATTTCCAATGAAAGATTTCACTAAAACTTCTGGTATAAACTTTCACTAAATTTTTTAATGGAGATTTTCACTACAAATTTTAATGAAAGTGTCTAGCTTAATCGACAACGTTTCCACTGAAATTTTTCAATGAAACTTTATTTTGGAAACGTTTATTGAAAATTTTCACTGAAAGTTCCACTGAAACTTTTAGTGAAAGTTCCACTAAGAGTTCCAGTGAAGGCTCCACAGGAACTTCTAATGAAAGTTTCCATTGGATTTTTTTTAATAAAGATTTCCACTATAATTTAAATGAAAATTTTTAATGAAGATTTCTATTGGAACTTCAAATGGAAGATTTTACTGGAACTTCGAGTGGAACTTTTATCTTGAATTTTCAAGTGGAAGTTTCACTTCCAATGGATGTTCTACTGAAAGTTTCAGTGAAAGCTTTCACTGGAATTGTGTTTTTTTAATGGAAGTTTCAACTCTAAATTTTTAGCGAAAAGTTCAATTGGAATTTTGTAGTGTGAGTTTTAACAATAATTTTCAGTGGAAGGTGACACTGGAATTTCCTTTCGTTGGATTTTTTGATCAAAAGTTTCAATTGGAATTTTTTGGTTGAAGTTTTCACTTGAATTTTAAAGTGAAAGTTCCACTGAAAGTTTCCACTGGAGTTTTCCATTAGAAGTTTCCACTGAAATTTTATACCGGAAGTTTCAACTAAAAATTTTCAATGAAAGTTTCAACTGAATTTCAATAGAAACATTGCAATTTTTCAGCAGATGTTTTCTCTTGAATTTTCCATTTGGAAGTTTCTAATGAAATTTTCCCTTCAATGTTGATATTGAAATTTTCTAGTGAAAGTTTCATTCAAAATTTTCCGGTGGATGCTTCTAACATGAATTTTTCAAAGTTGAACTTCCCACTGAAAATTTCTATTGGAAATTTTATGTTTTTCGCTATAATATTTCTTTAAAAACTTTCGTCTGTAGTGTGTTTTTTGTGTGTAAATTTTCATGTGAATTTTTATTTAAAAAAATTATTAGAATTATTTACTGCAAATTTCAAATGATTTTTTCAACCAAAATTTTACAATGAAATTGTACGGCGTAATTATTTAGATGTTTTCTAGTGGGACTTTGTTTTATAAAATTACAGTGAAACTTCATCATATATATATTTTTGAATTTATGTATTGTACTTTTTATGTACACATTTTGAATGCAATTTTCTAATATAAGTTTTCAATGAAAAATTTCATTATAAAATTCTAATAATTTTTTTGAAGTTGATGTTTCTATTTTAAAGTATTTTTATGAATTGAATTTGTTTTTTAAAATATACAAATATGATTTTCTTAATAGGCGTAGGAAATTATTAATTAATTGTAAAGATCAAAAAATATGTTTAAACGTACAAATGTTTATTTTTTAATTTTTATAACAATTTTAAAATTGTTATTTGTAAGTGTAATTTATTCATTCTTTTTGAATTGCGTTTCGAATTATCATTTCCAACATACAAATTCAAATTATTATTTTTATAAGGTTTTAAAATATTACTAGTAAGAAAAAAATGTTTTCCATATTAATAAAAAATTAGTTACTTTTTAAAATTATTTATAACTATTTACTTTTTTCAAAATAATTTTCCCCATTATTATTAATTCAGTTATAAAATATTTTTTTAAAGTATAATTGCAAATTATTTAATCTTTAAAGTTTTCAAAAATTAATAGTTAACTATAAATATTTAAAGTATTTAATATATGGATACATGATTTATATTTTTTTTTCAAGTTTTTCAATTTGTTGACATATTTTAAATCGATTTTTTTTTTTTTAAAGTTTAAGTACACTTAATGTCAGTTTGGGACCAAAAACATGGAAAAATCTAATAAAGGACCAAAATTATTATGAATTTTTAATTAGAATTAGATTCCGTCGTGGTCTAAATACGAGAGGTCATTTTTTTTTTTTTAAACTCCCACGGTCATTTTTGTTTTTTATATATTCCTGTTATTTGGGCTCACCGGAGACGGTCTGGATCCGGTCACGGTTCCCGACTGTTGCTTCCCCTTTTACTGGATGGATTTCACGAGGGGGAAAATGAGATAATACTATTATTTAATGGCGCAACGCGTCCCTCTGTCCTCCGGAGGATGGACTCGACACCACTCCCTCCCGCCACTCGCACCTGTAAATATCATGAGATAAGAGTGGGGAGAGACGGAGCGAGGGAGAGAGGGATCCTTGGACCTTGAATCCGTCCTGTTTCTTGAGACTCCCTTCCCTTGGTTTCTGTAACTCTATTAAACTAGTATTTATTATAATCCTCTGTGGAACAGTTTGAAAGAATTGATGATTGGGTTTTAGTCACTGAGCTACTTTCCGTAGCTTTCTTCCTACTGGACCGCAGCTTCTGAAGCTCTTGCTGTAATCCAATTGGCGTCTGCACCGATTACTTGTTTTGCTGCTTGCTCGACCAGCTTTTGATTCGATGTTGAGGGTTGGATCTGTTCTTGGCCAGCAATCTGTTGTTTTTGTTATATATGCTCTGTGATATTGATAATTTAGGGAAGATGGAGTCGTCGGATCCTTGTCGGAAACCGCATCAATTCCAGAACCTTCAGCACCAGCAGCAACAGATGAGTTCTTCTGGTTTACTGCGCTACCGATCCGCGCCGAGCTCGTACTTCGCAAATTTCGCGGAAGAATCCGATGGTTTACTCGACGCCGCCGGGCCTTCGAGTCCAGAAACGGAGAGGATCATCGCGCGGTTCATCCTCGATGGTTCGTCGTCGCCTTCGCGGGAGGGGTTCCATGAGATTACGAAGAATTCCGATCCTCGCGTGGCTGGAAACGCGGACCTCGGGACTGATTTCATGGCGTCGCCTCTGATGATGTACCAGGGCGCAGCACGACCTCCACTGCCGAATCAGAGCTCAAAAGCGACCCCCTCTGGTTCGGAGATGCCCGACGGCCCCTACACGGCGGCGCAGGCCAGGGTGGGAAGTGCGGCCAACAACTCCAATCTGTTCCGGCACAGCAGCTCGCCTGCGGGCCTCTTCCACAATCTTGACTCAGAAAACGGTACTCTTCCTAGCTTCTTTTATCTGCCTGTTGAATTTTGCTCCTCCTCCTCCATAGTTTTGAATAGTTTTGGAACCTTCTTGCGTTGAGACTTTGTTCAAATCGAATCCGCCTGCTCAATTTTGCTGGTCCTTCGCCTTAGTTTTGACTAGTTTTGGAACCTTCTTGCGTCTAAACATGTTTCAAATTTAAGTTGCCTATTCAATTCTGCTGCTCCTTCGCCATAATTGGTAATGTTTCACGTTGCTTCAGCTTTACTTCTCTACTTTAAATGAGGGATAGTTTCAATGAAAGTCGCATGGATTCTTGAAATAACTGCAATATTAACTGATGAAACGTAGATGGAGAACGTTTTTCTTTATCAACTGTAATGTAAACGTGATGCTGATCCATTCTAATCAAATGACAGAGTTTATAAGAGGCATGGGAAATTTGGGGTCCATTAGCGGCTCTGAAGGAGATGCATCTTTTCCTTCTCCGAAGTTGAAGAGTCCGATCAACTTTTCATCGATCCCTGATACCGGTAACAACAATTTGATGAGAGCAACCGCTTCTGAAAATGGCAGTTTCCTCACTGGGTTCCCCGTTGGGACCTGGGAAGAACATGTAGCTTTCTCCGGTTTGAATGCATCTGAAACTCAGGTAAGTAGCTAATTTTGCGTAGATTTACTCTGGACTCGATCCCTTTACGTGGATGATTAATTTTTGTTGCTGATCCGCATCAGGGTGAGGTTGTTAATCACGCAACTCCTCCCGGGTTGTCCAGAAACACGAGCCTGCCAAAAACTGCAGCAGAGGTTGCATCCATGGAGAAGTACTTGCAGTTCCAGGATTCAGTGCCGTGTAAGATTCGAGCGAAGCGGGGCTGCGCAACTCACCCACGCAGCATTGCTGAGCGGGTAAAGTCTGGTGATGATTCTCAATTTTTCAATCGTTCACTGATGCTAAGGCTCCGTTTGATAACATTAATTGAAAACCGATTACAACACTTGAACAATCAACTCGGAAATTGAATCACTTATCAGTGTTGAGTGTTATAATCAGTTTTCATTAAGTTATGCCAAACGGAGCCTAAATGTCTTGAATGTTGAAGAACTATGATCGGCGGGATGACTGATTCGTGAATCGTTTGCAGGTGAGGAGAACCCGAATTAGTGAGCGGATGAGGAAGCTGCAAGAGCTTGTTCCAAACATGGATAAGGTGAAGAATCGAGAACATTTTATGTTTTCATTTTTTAAAAATTTATTATTAGATTTATATAAATGAAAAAGATAGATTTTCAGAATGCAAACAAAATTTGTTTTCTTCTTGGAAGTGAGGTTTGTTTCCCCCGTTTTTGCAGCAAACAAGTACTGCAGACATGTTGGATTTCGCCGTGGATTACATAAAAGGCCTGCAGAATCAGGTGAAGGTACTGTGATAGGCTTGAATGGAAGCCCAAAATGGAAACTGCATGGTCCTGTTTTTGATTCGTATCACATCTGTTTCACGCCATTAACGCCTCTCTGCAAATCTTTGCAGAGACTTTCTGCAAATCGTGCCCAGTGTACATGTTCAATCAGCTGTACATAAGAGGCGACGGTGGGAAGAAGATGGTTGATTCCGTAGCCGATCTCTCTCATACGGGTTCTACTGCTATTCAGGAAGAAAATGGAGAGAGAATACGGGTCCGTCGTAGATAGGGAGAGGAGAGGGGTCCGATACAGGGGGACCGTTGGAGGCATTATGAGACCCCGGGTGTGATGTCAGGGACAGTGATCCCCTCATAAATTATATTGACATAATAGGTCTCGGTCAAATCAATACCTTTTTTTCTAAACTTGGAACTATGAATGAATGGC